>OY282481.1:10000-2869610 GCA_958295575.1 Leucania comma | reverse complement strand
GGCAGTGAATTGAGAGATTACACACGCTTTTAGTTAATTGCAATGAGTTAACCGGTGGTTTAGCGACGTATAGTGAAACATGTGTTGTGTGGATTGTTGTAATGTTAAGGAAACAGAAGAAACAGAAATTACAGTGTCGTTAAAGTAAATGGTGTACAGTTAACGGATGGTTAAATGTAGATTTGGATCGTATTTCTTAAATAAATTATAACAATCTATACAGCCTGTGGATAATGACTGCGTCGTCGATGTTAGTGTCGGTGTCTGTGAATTGACTTGGGAATCATTTTGCTGACCGTGTCTTTCCTGGGTAGGCTTTTTGCAGTGGTAACCGACATCCACGCGGGCGGAGCCGCGGGCGACCGCTAGTAAATTATAAAGTTTAATATGATGTGAGAGGAGAGGCGAGAGAGGAGGCCTGAATTCTAGTAGTGGGAACATTTAAAGGCACATTATGCTTTGTTATGGTATATGCTGTGGTCCCGACGAGACTAGTGTCAGCTCAGTAACCAGGCGCTTTAGTCTGTGTAAATTATTTTTTCAATACATTCGTAATACCCGTTTTTATCCCACTGCTTTTAGGCACGCAATGGACGGTTTTCGCCACTAGTGCGGAAAAAACTGCGTGCTCGCTCTCGTCACAACTTTATTGTAATAAATATTTTTTATCGTATCAAGCTGGGCGCGCGTCGAACCCTACGAGGCGCGGGTCAACCCCCACGAGTCGTAAGTGTATTGAAAAACGTCGTATAATACGCGTGCTAATTTATATCTGTAGCCCTCGGCTCAGAACACACTCGCTTGCGGCTCGTGCGAATTCCGCCTTGGTAGCAATGACAAACTTTCTGTACTTGTATCAAAATGTACTATTTTAAGTCGTACGGCAGGGTTCAAGTCTAAACAAGCGCTTTAGTTTGAGTAAATTATTTTACCATCACTGCTTTGAAAACGATGAAAGAAAATATCGTGAGGAAACCGAGAAACAAAAATTCAAAGATTCCGTCCCATTCTCTCCTCTCTCCTAGACAGAAGGCGTGATTCCTAATAATGGGGACATTGTAAGGCTGATTTATTATACTTATGCATAATTTGCAGTTTACATTAGTTTCGAGAATTAAAAAATAAAGCAAATTATTTTATTTTAAAAAGTATTCAAGTAATTATGTACTCGTAGTTGCTTTTCAATGTTATCCTACGAAATGTACCTATATTATCTTTTGAAATAAATTAGGTTACTTTTAGTTTGGTTTGTTATAAATAGTTCTCATTTGAGTTTCTTTTGTGTACATAATATTGGTACTTAAATAATTACAAATAATAAACTAAAGTAATTCAATCATGAGACTTGGAACAAGTAACTTTTAATCTTTGTTTTTTTAAATTCTGAAGTGCTTTTTAGTGGTGTTATTGTAATAAATTATTTGATTATACTTTTAAGAATAAAGTCATTTTGCTAACGTCGCACGTATGGATCCGAATAGATTAAGACGGGCGAAGATCGTCACTCATTTGATGATATTTAATGATATTTATTTTTGCAAATAGGTTTTTTAAAAACACTTTTACACGTCAATTTTTCATTTGTCAGTTTAAACTAGATGAGGCCGGTGTTTCCTAGCTGACTACCCTGAGAAGAAACACCGAAACAAACTCAGGGGTCAAATTCTCTTTTAAAGTCCATACACCAAACATGTAATGGTCAAATCGTATGAGAACCATGCAGATTAGTGTCTAAGATGGTCTTTTGAGGAAAGAACCATATAGATTTGAGTGGACCTGTCCAGTCAGTGCAAGCATTTGTCAGTATTCGTATAGCTCAACTTAGGACTACTAAGGAGCTCAACGATCCGACGAACAATACCAATGAAAGGATATTTGGGTAGGACGCAGAAATACTCAAATTGCCAGTCGTACGTCAAAATAACTGAAAAGAAAAAAATGATCCACATAGTCCTCATATTCACCATTTTAAACGAAAATATATAAAATAAAATGTAAAAAAATGTGATATTTAACAAAATAAATATTTGTGTCAAAGATGAATTTAAAAAAACAAATAAATTCATAGCGTAAAATAAAAACAAATATTAATGTCAAATTGTAAAAAATCATAATCAATGTCAAATTGTAAAAAGAATATAAAAAAAGCACAATAGAAATAAAAATTGTAGAGCGTACTGGAGCAGGTCAATCCCAAGCCTTTTTGTCCGCAAGATAGTCCTTTAAAGTGTGTGCCTTTTGCAAAAGTTTCCGCTTTACAAATGATTTGAATTTATTCAGGCTTAGTTCTTGAATTTGACTAGGAATTGGACATTGGACGCCTAAGTGTTGTCATCACAGTTGGTGTGACCATCTGATTATATTTGGGCTAACTAAGCCGAAGATTATCCCAGACAGAGATGTTTGGAAAGAGAAGGGGATGCCTATGATCAGTAGGGCAACACTCTGGAATTTTGATGGTATGGTTGGGCCCGGTTTTAAATGATACAGAAGTAATTCTTAGAGTGCAGGAACGTTTAGCAAATTTAGCATTACTCATACATATTTCATCGAAGACTCATAAGCATAAAAAGATTATTTAGAGCATGGGCTGTTGACCAAATTACAACAGCCTATAAAATTATTAATGGTTACACTGATGCGTCCGACTTACATGCGGAGTTGTGTCAATTATTTGTTCAAAATAATTACGATTGCTCTACTTATATATACGCATACTCGTAAATTATTTAATGTCCCATTTTGTCGCATTGTAGCTCGATCCACCTTCCCTTATACCGTGAATGCTAACGATGCTCAACGCGCTCGTGGAGATCAACCCTGGATTGGTTTTATTTGCTGATGAATGGAAGACGGAGTGAAAGGTTTAATTTAATTTATTGTAATTTGGTATTTTGTTGTACTAAATAAATATAGTGCTTATACTACAAAGAAGAAGGATTTAATCTAAACCACCAGTTAATAATCAGCAAATAACATTCAGTCGACCATTACTGAAATCGCTCCTCTCACAAACATTCACAGATTTACCAATCGAACTTGTATTTTTACTGATACGATCTTTTTCACTAAACAACCTCAGTATTCAAACTTAAACCCTAAATTTTACTCTCTAAAGTTAGAAATTGAATGCACATTTTAAAAATGTGTGAGTCAATTCAAATTCATGCTTTAAGTTTTATGGTATAAAGCTTATATTTCAATGGAAATGCATTGGGGTGGGGCTGGGTGGCTGTTCAGTTAATTGGTGTGTCGAAAACCTTAGTAGGTATATCTCGATTCGTAGAGTTTACTGTGAATCATTGATATTTATTCTTGGATGAATTTCTAACTGGTGTATTGAACGGCTGAACTTAGCTGATTGCTTTTACATTAGTCTAGAACAGTGGTTCTCAACCTGCGGACCACTATTGGTCCGTAAAACTTAAAATATAGTCCTGAAGAGGAATACGATTTCTTCAGTTTTCCAACTGAAAGGTTTAGGATTTTAGGTTTCTATAATAAATGTTGTGTTTCCTATGATAATGCTTGTTACTTCTGATTTTAAAAAATCGGCCTGCTACAAGTTTTGAATTGATGGTAAAAGTTTTTCTTTATTACGATAGTTAAGTTTTCTTCTAGACTTCTGGTCCCTGCTAACAAAGGAACAAAAATGGTCCCCGGATAAAAAGGTTGGGTATCACTGGTCTTGAATATTCGCCATAAAATACGTATCGGTTTTTGATGACATGTAATTGAAATACTTAGTTCTTGTAACTGAAACAAAAAAAAACCCAAGCCTTTTTTCACATTTGTTTATTGTAATTCACACTATTTTTAAAAAGTCTAAAGTTTGTGAGTGTGTTTGTATGTTTATTACTCCTTCGCTCGAACGTGTACGGATTTGGATGAAATTAAGCGTAAAAATTACTTTTTGTCGTAGGAATATGTTCCCTCGGGACAATTTTATACAATAACGCAAGTAGCAATACTGAAGTTTCTGCCCGTTTGTCTGTCTCTGTGTTTATTACCTTTTCACAGCTTAGCGTTTGAATGGATTTAAATGAAATATATAGTAGCATAGGAGTTGACTATTTCCTAGGTATCCTACTATGCAAGCGTGCTTCATCTTTGACCACATTATCGCTTACCATCAAGTAGTCATGGAGCAGTGGTGGCCGAGTGGTAACAGTCCTGACTTACGAGTTGAAGGTCTCGGGTTCTAATCCAGTCAGGCGCATTACCTTGTGTAATTTATATCATCAGCGGAGCTCTCAAAACGGTGAAGGAAAACATCGTGAGGAAACCGGCATGTCCTAGAACCAAAAATTCGAAGACATGTGACATCCTCCAACCCGCACTGGGCCCGCGTGGTGGATTACGGCCTATTCCCTATCCTAGAGAGGAGGCCTGAGTCCCAGCAATGGGAACATTATAACGCTGATGCTATGTATGTGTATATGTATCTATATATCAAGTAGTCAAACGCGAGACTATCAATAATAACAATAAAAAAGATTTTCACATGAACGAGGTCGCTTGCAAAATCTAGTGCCAAATTATTCTTCAAAGATCTAAATTCTAATCTACAAGGAACCTAATAACAATACAAGAATATTTAGCAACTCTAAGGACCAAGAAACTTACGTCTTACGAGACGTAGTTTTAACCGCTAACGATCGGCTTGGCGAAGCCTCAGGTGCTTTAACTACGTTTCTAATTGAAAACAAACACCCCGTTGAGTGGTCGTTAGTTAGGAGATTAAATACATCTACGGGTATAATCCGTAACCAGCTTCACTTTTTACGAGCCACACTAAGAGCTAAATAGACGCAGAGGTAGTTTATAGAATAGAGATTTAGGACCAAAAGAAAAATGGCTGAATGGTGGAAAGAGTTTAATTTTTTTTAAGTAAGATACACACAGTATTAATAAGTACAGAGAGAACAGAGAGTACAGTAGTAATTATTGTATGTTTTGTTTCTTTTCCGTTTGTCTATTTATTTGTTGCACCCACCATGTTAAGTTTCTGCACCACCCTAAGGTCGACTGGTAGAGAATGCCTAAGGCATTAAGTCCGCCTTTGTACAGTGTTATGTGCATAAAGTTTTGAAAATAAATAAATAATAAATATTATAGGAGACCAAAAAAGAGATAATAGGATGATTTAAATGTCATCTTTAGGAATTGGTAAGAAGTGGAACAGGTCCAGGAACAATGGAAGGAAAGTCCTTGTATACATTTGGACGCATGAAAACTAAATAAATAAACGGAAGGAGGCCTTTGTCTAGCCGTGGTACAGTATAGGCTAGATATAATAATAATAGAAAAGTGAAAGCCTGTGCAAGAGAAACTTACAGCCAGTTGAAGTGTTGTATTCCTGTAATCATTGCGTTAAAACTGCCTAAAGAAAAAAATAATATGATTTGATGCAACGTAGAATTTACCCATTTTTTAACAGTTAAAATCCAGTTCAAAGCACTCATCACAACATAAATAAATTCAGTATTTTTGGCCATAATATAGACCTTTATAAACTAGTATTTGAATAACAATCAACTGAGACCCTAAAATAACATTGTAATCCCAAGTTTCTGAACACCCACTTTTAGGTAACCCACGTACGACTTTTAGATGCCATTGAACCAATCACAAGAGCTAACAACTTTTTCATAATTTATCTACATTCTGCTCACAGAATAGAAGTGACAAGAAATATGCAACCAAGATTATACACGCCTAAATTTTGATCGTTTTAATCCCGTGGATGGTCGATCCCGTACAAACACTATCGATTTGTATAGATAAAATTAAAAAATAAAGAACTTGTTTTCTAAAACTTTTTTGGTGTACAATAAAATTTTATTTTATTCTATTCTATTCATCAGCTGAGCGAGTTCAATGACCTGTTGGTAGATAGTATGCAACAACAGACAAATACCATACATAAATAGGCAGTATGTATCTTTACAAATCGATAGTGTTTCATGTTGTGGATCGACCCTCCGCGGGATTAAAATGACTAAAATTTAACGGTGCATAACTCGAAATATGATTTAAAAGAGTGTCCATAGATTTTCTTGCACGTTCCTCCCCATAGAGATCTACGCTTTGGAACATGTAAAAGCTGCATTATTTTTTACTGACTGACTTTTGACAGTTCAAAAGTGCCTGTAACATAGAACATCTATTTGAAATAAACGTTTTTAATTACTTCCTGCCATCTGAGTATTTACCGCTACCTCCTCTGTTTGCTTGACTGCATCGAAGATGGAGGTGATTGCTTTCCAAGCCCTCTCACTCCATACGATAGTCTGAACCTGGGCAACACGCTAGAAGTTGTTGCAAGCGATCTCCTTTACGATGAAATGGCGGTGTTCGGCCCAATCGTGGCAGATTTGATCCCTACGCTTAACTGTGTCCTCCGAGAAATCCACGCAATCGTTTTCTGCCGAATAAAAAACTTCCCGAAACAAACGTGTCAGGTGTGGACCTCCGTTAAGCCAAAAATGAGGACGCCGTGGTGCCTATATAACCACTTTTCAAACTAGAGATTGCGGCGTGCCCAGTGTAGCCCACACCTGTACCTAAGAATGTATATTTTATTAGTATTCGTCACGTCTAGCCTTTTGTTAAACCTTCGAAGAGCACCTATTAGGCTCAGAAACGTGTCCTGACTATAGATACGGTTAGGTCATAGCCATTGTGTCGGTATTGGGTATTTTTTAGAAAGGTTATATTGGACCCGTTTGGGCCCGTATTGTTCGTAATTTGATGGACACATTCGGCTTGTTTTCTTTAGGTTTTTTTGGACAGGTTAGGAAATATGTTTTGTATTGGATAGTTTAAATTGTTGGTTATTTCGTTGTACCTACCTATTTTTCATTAACGTTATGTAAGTAATGTTTTGTTCTTATCTTTATGATTAAAAAAAAAACAGTCATCAGCGTTGCAATGATTGACCATTGTTAGAACGCGATTTAGATGAATATCTGTTGAAAATGAAAAAGAATAAACTAAATATAATACATACAATACTATTAAAAGGCTGCATCAAAGCAATTAGTTTAATTAAATTCGAAGGACTACATTTCGTAAATTGAAAGTCCTCGAAGGACCAATGTTAGTGACATTCAGACTAATTGTCTTAGCTCTAGCACATTAAATATTCAAAACAAGCAATCCACTATTCATTAGGAGATAGTGAAGGACTTGTAATATTATTTCTATTAAATTGCGTACATTTTTATTATTTTTTATTTCTTTCGTCGGAAATTTTAATAATTTTGCCTGCTGCGGTCTTCCCATTCGATTACAATTTAGATGTGTTCAAGGCTAAAGTGAATAGGCTGCTAACAAAATAGTGCACTTCACCATCAACGATTGCGTCAGTGCTTAACATCAAGGTGGAGGGATCGCAGTAAAGCACTAGTTTATATTATTTAAAAGCATTAGTTATTGATTAAAAAATACCTTTTCACTGCAGCGTTTGCTCCGACAACGTTCATTGCAGAGTAAATACACCATTTTCTAAAGAGAAATAAGTTTCAATTCAGTGATCTATTTGTATTTAATTACTTATTTAATGAGGTTAAAACTCTAAGAAACGCAAACTAATTTTCTAAGTTTCTGAAAAGTATGAATTTTCAATAAGTTTAATGTGTCATTTTTTAAAAGTGGAAATTCATCATACGAGTCGAACTACTACTTTCCTGATAACTACAACCTAGGGGTCTTTAAGTCAAGAGAGAATAGGTTTCCTCTTGGCAAGCGTGCTTCATCGTTGGCCACATCATTGCTTACTATCAGGTGAGGTAGTGGTCAAACGCGAGCCTATACATAATAATGAAAAAAAAAAAAACTTTCATTCTGGGTATTTGAATTTTACTCACTGAAACTTACCTGTGTTCCTTCAGTTGGGCTTTGCGTGCCAAGGCCGCAGTGAGCCTACTGGGCCCATGGGTTCGAAAGCAAGGCAAAGAAAGAACATAGCAGTGAGTTTCAGACACGTGCACACGCTTAGCCCTAGAGCGGATGACTTCCCATGTAAAAAAAAAAAATGGCTGCGGTGAATCTCCCTAATAATCTCGCTGGAGCTTCCATCATATTTTGAGTTCCGTTTAATTATTTGCTCGTGTTTGTTTGTTTTTGAGGAACTGTATTTTAGTCACATAGTTAAAGATACATTTGCAGTCGTAAAGTTAGTTTTAAAGTTATAACACGCAAGAAGGAAACGATCGCTAAATGAGTGGTAATTAGTATCGCATTATCAACATTGAAGAAGAACCATTTAGGAAGCGAACTTTGTTTTAAATAACTCAATATCACGCCTGTCTTCCATGAAGAGTTAGAAAGAGAAGTACTTTTTTATTTTGTGGGATATCATCAAATAACTTCACCCGCTCTGGGTTGAGAGAGAGGGTAAGGAAAGAGAGGGGAAGGAAGGTGAATTTTAGTCAGCATAATTCTGATATACTGACTAAAATTAACCCGTATTCCTTTAGTTATCAAGGGAAATTTCTGATAAGAAAACTAGTGGTCCTAGACCGCAAAGAGCAACGAAGGAAATATAGGTGGGTTTTAGTCAGTAAAAGTCTGGCATACCCTTCCTCCCCACTCTAGGGTGGAAGAAGTTGTTGGAAGATATTCCACCTCCAAAAAAACTGTTATTCTTTAATTACTCTTTGCGATCCGGGGTGGTGGAGTCTCTTTCGAACAAGACAAAGAAGTAGATACTTACCTTATTGTTTAAGTCTCATAGAGGTTTAAGTAAAAGGAGGCCAAGCTATCGTTGACCAGCTCTGAGAAATTCCTGATGGAAAATCCCACTAACAGATTGTTCAACCCGTGAACCGAACCCAAGACTTCAAGCTCATTACTTTGTTATTGGGATTACTAAACCAGAAAGGAACTATAAAACAAATTGTTTCAGTAAAATTACTGTGAAAGTTAAAAGGATTGTCCATTGGCGTGTATTAACAGTATTTCGATGAATTCCATTATTTCATTTGTATTTATTTATTACATTGAAAGTATTTATCATTCATGAAAAGAGAATACTTAGTTTAATTGTTTAATAAATTGGTATTTGTTTGAAGCTATTTCATTTTAAAATCGATAAATTGTTATATTTGAAGTCTATTGCATTAGCGCCGAGCGGATTGCACTTTTGTAGAAACTAACTGCATTTAGTGAAGCATAAGTATTAAGCAATCAAATTATTTACGTTAATTGAGTCTGATACACGGATTAAGCATAATAAGCCTTATAGTGTTCCTACAGCAGAGACTCAAGCCTCCTCTCCAGGCGAGGGAATTTTCTGTTATCCACCACGCGGGTTAGTGGATGTTGGTATTATACATTCCAAAGCGTAGATCTCTATGGAGAAGAACGTGCAAGAAACTCCATGGACATTCTTTTATTTAAATCATGTTATGTATTACAAAAATCTAGAACAAATTTTCATGCAGTGTGTCATGAACGAACTTGCAATGTTCTTAAAGTGAACGGGCGTTCGCGCGTGGATTTCGCGCAATTCAGGCAAATACCATGCGGACGCCGGCGTTGGGCATAGATTATAAAATATTGACTGTTTTTTTGTAGGGTATTTAATTATTTATAAAAGAACGTAAATAACCAAATTTAATTTTTTCAAGTAGTCTATAAATATCGAAAATTAGGTCTAGAGAAAGTGGAAGAAAGCGCACACGCAGCAAAATAAATATATATAGACAGGTTAAGATTTTATATTATATTTTATATTATTATATTTTTGTTTGTTAAATCCTAAAGACCTGGCTTAGGTTTTTAGGATTTAATAAGACACTGTAAAGCAGAGACAAGAACTGTAAGTTCTGGTAATTGAAAGTCAGTACTGTATGAAATTTGGATAGGATAACTATATTTACCACTAAAATCCCGGGGGCCATGATCATGACGATTAGATCCCATGATGATGATCCTGCCTACTTTGTTGCCGTACACGAGTGCTTTGTCTCTCAATTTACAGCGCATGTACGCAAGATCAATGTTTAACCCCGCTACTCTCATAACTTGTACCACACGTCAAAGCGTTGCGTGCACACAATACAACACAACAATCCATTGTCCCCGCGACAAACTTGCCGCCGCAAGGTAATAGCTGAGGCGGGCGCTTTGCGTTGTCGCTCGTAATGCCTGCGCTTTTTATTACGAACACTTTTCTTCTTGTAATTATGAACGATTTGTTTGACGGTTCAAAGAGAAATGTGGGCGGATTTTATTTACTTAAAGCGATGAAAATTACTGTTGCATTGTAGGTTGTACTTGGTTTATGTTTTCTTTTAATAACGATAATGCTGGTTCCTGTAGTTTATTTATTTATTAGCTTTATTTTTTATTGCTGACATGAATTTACTCGTATATCTTTGTATGTAACTTATTTGTTGAGTGAAAACATAGCGTTGGAAGGTCTCCTACAAGATGGACCGATGACGTATTGAGAATCGCAGGGTTACGATGGATGCGAGACGTATTGTATCGTTCGTTGTGGCGACTATTGGGGGAGGTCTTTGTCCAACATTGGACGTACTTCGGCTGAAATTACACATCGGGTTTTTATGCTTAAAATTAGTAGGTGCAAGGGTCGCCTATCACGTATTTCTATTTTTATATTCTTGGAATACAATTTTATAATACATTTTACATAATACATTAATATAAAATGAATTACAGTTATACCCAGTATTAGTCATTAAAGAATTTTTCTTTACAAGATAGTAAAGAAAAAATCTTATTTTTTTATTATACTTGATGATTTACACTCTACATACTTCTTTATCACACTAATATTATTTAGCTGTATTAGTATTATGAAGGTGAAAGTTCATGAGTGTACGTGTGTTTGTTTGTTACTTCTCGACGGTCGAACGGCTCAACGAAACTTAGCATACAGGTAGACCATGTCCTAAAATACCACATACGATTTTTTATCCTTTTGGATAATTTTCTACTATCATAGGAGCGAAGCTGCTAGCAGCAGCTAGTATAGAGATAAGTTTCTCCTCTTAAATCTAAATCCAAATGATAAATTCACGTCTTCTCAATGTCAAAAACTAGTTACAATATTCACACAACCTAGATACCAAAATATCAGACATTGCCTAGATCTAGCACAACATATACCTATAGTCAGTAGACTATCACAAACTATTTGGTCTCAACAATAGCTTCAAACACTTTCGTCCGGAAGGTCGCGAGTTCGAGTCTGACCCACTTGGCTATTGTTAACCACTTTGAAAATAGTTTGAGAGGTTAAAAGCTGGAATAGTCACATTAAGTGTTAAAGTGCTGAGTCACAGGCCTTTATATTTGTAAATTAAATTCGTATCGGGGCAACATCTCTGCTATCGCAAATCGATCAGCCGTTTGGTTATTAGGGTCAGAATGTTGAACGTGGCGTGGTGAAAGGGCCTCAGTTAAGTTCCCTAGGTGTTGTTAGGTTATGCTTTTATAGCTTTAGGCATATTATAGTTAATAGGTTTTTTACAAATAACTCAGTATGAGGTCAATGTTTTTTACAAGAGCAATGTAGGTAAAGTTTTTGATGCCCAATGATTTCTTTCGTTTACGCGTTTACACATCTTCATTTAGTATAGATACCTATTACGTTTTTTATTAGTAAACTGTAAGTGGCACTGGATAGAGCACACTGCTCGCTGAATAGATGGCCGAATGGGTAGAAAGATTCTGGACTGGTGCCCACGTACCGGAAGATATAAGACTGGAAGGCCTCCCACAACGTAGACCGACCTGATGAGGGTCGCGGGAACTCGATGGGTGTTAACCTACAGTGCCGTTATGGCAACACTTAGGGGAGACCTATCTCCAACAGTGGACGTCATTCAGCTGATCATTTCAGCATATTTCGAAGATTCAAAGCTTTTTATCTAAAATAAACCATTTACAGGCATTTTTGAAAGTTCAAGAAGTCAGTTTGTCAGAAAAGAAGATTGCACGTTCCAAAGCAGATTTCTATGGAGAAGAATATGCAAGAAATTCCAAGGAAACTCTTTTTCAATCATGTTATGTATTACCAAATATCTCGTACGTATGTAATGTGATACGATGATTATTCAAAGATAAACAAAAACGGATAGAATACAATGAACTTTATTGTATACCAAAGTAGTAACAAAACGTATCCTTTAAAAAATAATAGGCTTTATCTTAATGGACTATTTCAATTCAATATCACAATAAAACACCACCAACTCAAAAGAAAAAATCCATCTCGATAATTTCCCTACACGCATAGCAATCGTCGTAGCAATACATGGCTACGCCGTAGACGCCTACGCCGTAGCAAGCCTCGTAGGTATTGGGGTTATTACTTCCGAACTGTGACGTTTCTGTGCGAGTTTGCACATAATATTGGGTATGTTATACCCAACGTTATGTACCTTATTTATGAAGTCGACTTAGATTTTGAAATGGTATTTCGTATTGCTGGGTAATAGTCATAATCGTAAACGGTTTTACCTTGATTCTGAATAGGTTTCAAATGGTTTGGATTACTATGGTTATGGCTTCTAGTTTTATTAGCCAATTGTGAAGTATTTGAATAAATTGATATTTTTATTATAAATAAGGTATTTAGAAGCAGCCAGCAAGGTCAAATTAAATAAACTAGCGTAACTCCGAAAACGTCATAAGTTTCGGTAAAAAAATGAAACCATTTAATTTTAAGCAACTATATCATACCGGAAGACACAGCGTTGAAAAGCCTCAAAATTTTCACAAATACTAAAATGCAGAATAAAATAAATATTTAAGGGGGCTCCCATAGTATGTAGGGTGACTGGTAATTAGTGACCGATACTTTAACACTTGATTGTAGTCATTATAACACAACTCTTACTATACGACCAAACCTGAAATCGCGAAAAAAACCAGCCAAGATTTTTTTTTGTCATTTTGACTAGTTCGAACATAAATGTACTGAACTTGCTTCTTATATATTTTTATCCGATTTTTGCTATGGGCAGTACGGAACCCTTCGTGCGCGAGTTTGTCTCGCACTTGGCCGGTTTTCTTTTCGAAGTGGGATACCATCAAATAACACTTGCTTAAGAGGATTACACGATAATTTTTAGTATTATTTTTCGACTAGCTGTGCCCGCAACTTCGTTCGCGTGGACGACGAAACTTACTCGTATCAATGAGTTTTTTGTGTAAAGTGCTATTTGTATAGAACGTTATCAAGCATATCGGTATTAATACTTCTACCCAGGCGCGGGCCCTATGTGGCTTATTGATTGTAATTACAATAGAAACGGGTGACGTAACCTACGACGAACTTATTATTTGCGGTTTGATACAGTAATCGGGTCTAGGGATCGAACCGCAAAATTAAGTTTGTTTTTTATTGTATATACTTTTCCGGGATAAAAAGTACTCAGTGTGGTGCCCAGGATATTAAAGAATGATTATACCAAGTTTCATCGTAATCGAACCGGTAGTTTTTGCGTGATGCCTGAACAAACAGACAGACAGACAGACAAAAATATTTTTAATCACATTTTTGGGTTCGGTGTCGGTCTAGTAACACTTAGTCGTTTATTTTTTTGATATTTTCAATGTACAGAATTTTTACTTCTACAGATTTATTATAAGTATAGATTATGTTCTGGAAATAGATAAAGAATTTTATTAGTTCTCTTTGTATAGATTAATCTGTACTCGGTTATTTAGTCAAGTCATAAAAAGCGTACGAAGCCGGCGCTGATCACTAGTGCAAGTATTTTCTATTTGTATATATTTACACAAAAATATACTTTGGCTACCGACATAAAACGACATCCACAACTGTGACAGCGTTACCATTTTGGACGCAAAAGACTACTTACTAAAACACAATTTCCTTACGAAATATAAAACTACATTTCCAACACGATTTCGTGGCAAGAACTAGTAAGCTTGTATTGAAACCACAAAAGAAAGTGCAGAGAAAGGATACGATCCCGATTGGCCGGCAACTGGGCCAAGGAGTCTTACTGATGAGGCCGCATCGAGATCAGTCCCCTTTCTAAGGAGACTTTATACAACGTGTCATTTTGGTTCTTATAGTCGCGAGTGTTTTGTTTCTTTGGTCGAGTACTTTTGTTAAGAATAGTGTTATCTTTGGTAGTTCGTATGCTGTCAATGAATAGAGGTTTATAAACTGAAATGGTAAAATAATATAGATATGAGAATGAACGCTTTCTTTGCAGCTAAGTATGTACTTGAAGCAGTAGTACCTACTCAAATTTAATAATAATGTAATATTCCACAACTATCACAAAATGCCGTCTAGTCCCAAGCTAAGCAGAGCTTGTGTTATGGGTACTAGAAAACTGATAAACATACTTATATATTTCTAAATACATATTATAGATAAATTACACGCAGACACAGAACAAATGTTCGTGTTCATCACACAAACATTTGTTCTGGGTTGAAATCGAACACACGACCTTCGTTCGGCATAGCCGTCAGGGCCACTAACCACTAGACCTAAAAAATCATTACTATGTGTTTAATATAAAATGGTGTATTAATGTACTTAATAATAATAGTAAGAATGGTAAATGTTTGATTTTTTTTTAATTTTTGAACGTAGGGACTGGACCTCGCGATATAGAGTATCCTAGTGAGGCATATTTTTTTTTTTTATATTGTCAAAGCACTAATGTATATCGAGTCGAATTCAAAAGTATTTATGATAATATTGTTCTAAAAATTATTGGAGTTATAGTTCATGAAACTACTGATATATTAAAATGGGCACTATTGACATATCATCACGAATACTTTTAAATTAGGAAAACAAAAACTCCTAACTACAAAATTTGCGAACTTCGCGCACGGCCGACAGTCTTTTTGAAAAGGCTCGATTATTTCTATAAAATGTATTGTACTAAAGTTGGAAAAGACGAAAAATGATAAAAGCAATTATTCAATAAGATCAGTAAATGAATAATAAGATTTATTCTTTTTTTTTTTAGAATGATTTTGTCATAATTATTTTTAGTTATGGAATAGAAAATCCTTTTCTGAAAAAACGTAAACCGTCGGACGCTTAAGATGTTTTTTCTTAAAAAGCGTCGAATCGTTTTCCTTTTCACAAAGCGATTTTAATAAACTTGATAAAATATTTAAGTGTCATCATCATATTTCTTGAAAAGGTCGAAATCTTTAGAACCCATTAGATCTGAAACTACTCCTTAACTCAAGTAGTTTCACCACTTCTGAGGAAACACAACAGATTTCGCAAATCTTCAAACTTAAACAATTTCAAATCTGAGTCCGAAGAAAGTAGGTCAAAATTTTGTTGCGAGTTTTTATTTAGTTGCTGGACCAGTTGCAATTATCTTTAGGAATAGTTAATAGTATATATTAACTTAACTTTTTAACTTATTATCTATACAGGGTAACTGGTAATTAGTGAAAGATACTTAAACACGTGATTGTGGTCATGATAACAAACAAATTTTACTATGGAACCAAACCTGAAATAGCGAAAAAAATCAGCCAAGTTCTGTACATTAGGGTGGGTCGATTTTGAAAATTTTCGAATTTCAATAGTGGGGGTATTTATAAAGTTGCGTTTTATTGTAGTTGAAAGGAAAAAAATAAATAAAAAATTATCCGTTATAACTTTAAGCCCTCTACCGAGACCGAAAGTTTCCTAAGTTTTTATTTTTTACTGAAAAAATCAGTAAATTAATTAGCTAATATCGAAGGTTACTTAAGCCGAATTTGTTAAAATTTTAAAATTAATTGTACTACAGAGTTGTTACCATGTTATTAAATCCACATTTATTATCAACGAGCGAGATAGATATATGTTTTGTTTAAGCTAATTTGGTACCATTATGCGAACGCCCGCGCCACTGCCGCCAGTGCGTCGCGACAAGTAAGCCGCGAGTGTCGTCGTGTTTGCATAATATTATTGTATTTTTACGTACTTCTTTCTAATTCGTATAAAACGAACACTTAATTAGCCTTATAAATAGATTCCTATGAAGTTCTCAAAATGAGTAAGCTAAAATCGTTTATAACACGAAGTGAAGTGGATTGTCCTATATTTGGAGCACCATCTGAACTTAATGCAACAAAGTTACCTACTATATCAGACATTATTAAGTACATACTTCATGTAAGACATGATTTACAATTTCAAAACTCAGGAAAACAGCCGGCTACGACTGAAGTGTTCGCCATAGTAAGTCGCGACGTTGAAAGTATTTGGGTTTCAGCTTCCATACCTATAGTGAGCTCTAAGCGTATAAAAGAATTATTAAAAAAATATTATGATGAATATCTGAAGCTCATTAGATATCCGCAAAGTAAACGGTCAGACAGTTATTTGGAAAAAGTGAAAACGTTCAAGAACATCACCACTACAAAGATTTTTGACATTGCAGCTTGTAAGTGCCTGAACTTTATTTCATGTGTTTGTCCTAAAAGCAAAAAAGTACCTGTAATTGAACAGAAGTTTCTATTTGATCAAAGGTCTGAAAGAAAAATGATAATAGCAGGCTTAGATAAAAAAGAAACGGAAAAAATTTTATGGAAAATTGAAAGACAACAAAAATGCCAGGAAAGATGTCGTATTTACAAAGATTCACAGGCGGGCCCGAGTAAAATTCCGAGTGAAAAGAAAAATGAAACTGCTTCACCTCTTAATGTGCCCCAACCTGAACCTATACCATCAACATCTTATAATACTTTAAAGATACCAAAACTTGCAAGAGTCTGTGATCGATATGGAGTATCAAACAGGTCAGCAGCTGCTATAACAACTGCAGTACTCCAAGATCTAGGATTGGTCTCATCTGAAGAAAAGAGTTTGGTTGTAGATAAGAGTAAGTTGCGACGAGCTAGGAATAAGGCACGAAATGACTTACAAACAAAAGTTGCTGACGTCGTAGTGGAAAGCATTTATTTTGATGGTCGCAAGGACAAGACCTTGCTTATCGAAAAGATAAATGGCCGTTCTCATCGTCGAGTTGTCGTAAAAGAACACATTTCACTCGTGAGTGAACCTGGCTCACTTTATTTGGGACACACTACACCACGAACTGGTACTGGCAAAGCTATTTCCGATTCAATTGTGAATTATTGCAAAACTAATAACATTGATTTAAAAAACATCAAATGCATAGGATGTGATGGAACCGCTACAAATACGGGCTGGAAATCGGGAGTCATCCGTTTTACTGAATTAAAGTTAGGCAGACCTTTGCAATGGTTCATTTGCCAGTTGCATGCGAATGAGTTGCCTCTACGGCATTTATTTAATGATTTGGATGGCAGCACAAGTGGACCACGCGAATATTCTGGTCCAATCGGGAAAGCTTTAGAGAATTGCGAGTCTTTGCCAATACAGAAATACTTAGCGGTTACAGGCGATATCATTGATCTGCAGCAAGATGTCGTGGTTTCTTTGAGTACAGATCAGAAATATCTGTACGAAATGTGCCATGCAGTATCATCGGGAGTCTGCAGTGCAGAACTTGCAAACAGACAGCCTGGAAAAATGGCTCATTCTCGCTGGCTTACCACAGCCAACCGTATTTTGCGGCTTTACGTTGGATGTCGTGAGCCAAGCGAAAATTTAAAAGTTCTGGTGGAGTACATTATAAAGGTATATGCTCCTATTTGGTTTCTCATTAAACGAGAACCAGCTTGTCACCGGGGTCCACAGCACGTGTTTAAATTAATACAGTTTTCAAGAGGTTTTGATCAGAAAGTCAGAGAAATAATTGACCCAGTCATTCAGAGAAATGCTTTTTTTGCTCATCCAGAAAATTTATTGCTGGCTATGATATCGGATGAAAGAAGGTTTGTCAGAGAACTTGGCTTGCGGAGAATAGTAGAAGCAAGAAACAAAGCAACTCGTTCCATCAGAGTATTCAAGCTACCAAAACTAAACTTCAGTGCAACTGATTACATAGATGTGATTGTTTGGGCTGAGTGCCAAATAACACCTCCGCCACTTTTAAGTCACCTGACAGATAAAGATTTAAACGATATGGTGCAAAAATTGAAGCCGGTTGATATAACTTTTTCGTCATTTCCATGTCACACGCAGGCGGTGGAGCGCTGCGTAAAACTTGTGACTGAAGCTTCAGTAACAGTAGCTGGAGAAAAGGCTAGAGATGGAATTATCCGCTCAAAGCTGCAGTCTAGATCTATAATGCCGACGTTTGATTGTAAAGCACAATACAAGTGTTAAATTAAAATACTTTTTTACACTAATCTTTGTTTTATTTATTTATTTGGACCGATATACCTTATAAGTTGCTTCTAATTTATTTAATTTTTTTCAATTGACGGTAGAGGGCCAAAAGTCATAATGTATTTAAAAACTAAAAACAGAATATAAACTTGCATATTAAAAGGCAACTTTTTAATCCCACCCAACATAAAAAAATAAAAAATAAAAAAATCCTTACAAAATCGACCCACCCTACTGTACATTTTGACCCGTTAGGCGAACATAAATGTACTGACTAGCAGATTTTTTCCGCGATTTCAGATTTGGTCCCATAGTAAAAGTTGTTTGTTATCATGATTACAATCACTTTATGTATCGTTCACTAATTACCAGTCAGCTTTATCTTAAACATAGTTTGATTGTCTCTAAGCATAGTTTTGTTTGTTGAGAGCAGTGGTGGCCGAGTGGTAACGGCCCCGACTTACGATTAGTAGGTCGCGGGTTCAAGCCCGGCGTAAGCGCATTAGTTTGTTTAATTTATTTCATCATCACTGCTCTCAAAACGGTGAAGGAATACATCGTGAGGAAAACGGCATGACTTAGAACCAAAAATTCGAAGACATGTGACATCTACCAATCCGCACTGGTCCCGCGTGGTGAATTACGGCCCATTCTCTCTCTTAGAGAGGAGGCCTGAGTCCTAGCAGTGGTAACATTAAAAGGCTGATGATGATAGTTTTGTAGAAGTGACTATTACTTTAGCTTTCAAAGCTTTTGAATTTTCTCGTAGATTAGTGAACTCAATGTGAAGTATTAGTTCAACACATACTCCAGTTTTTTTAAGAATAAAACATATGATCCCGATTGTTTAGGGTGGTAATCGTCAAATGACTTTTTCCTTCCAGGGTGGAGCGAATGAGTGTGTCACACTTTTACTAACTCATAACCACCTGTGTCCTTCAGTTGCCCTTTTTGTTCTAGGGCCACGGTTACTCTTTCAAATATTCCCACAGTCCATCTATTTTCAATATGACCTTTGCGTTATTGTATTTCTTTACCATACCGATGCAACTTATTTTTTATTTCTATTGCATATTTGGTCTCACTGATGAAAATTCCTCTATCATATATTTTTTTTAATTTATCTGCAAAATTATATGAAACGATCTCATATTGGTCTGACCTCAAATACAGGAACGTAAACTCTTGACTCATTTAATGTAGAGATAAAAAGTTCCCGCGACCCGCAAATCTTACTTTGACCTATGTTAAAAAATTATATACTTATATATTGATATAGAATTCGCTATAATTCAACTTAGTACACATCTCCGTCTTATGAAATGTTTGTGTGATGAACACGATCATTTGTTCTATGTCTGGGTGTAATGTATCTATAATAAGTATGTATTTAGAAATATGTAAGTATGTTTATCAGTTGTCTAGTACCCATAACACAAGCTCTGCTTAGCTTGGGACTAGACGATGTTGTGTAATAGTGTGTGTGATATTATTATTAGATTCAATATGTGAAAAAAAAACACACAAAATGTAACCCAAAATTCAGCAATGAAAACTTCGATGGTCGGATCAAAAATCCGACAATACACAAATCTTAGTGCGACCTCTCTCGAAGGATCACAGTTGATCCGTGCCCTCGATCGCGTTGAACCAGCTATAGATATTGATTCAAACTTCACACTATGGCGGAGCTCGCTCATCAGTTACACAGTTACACTCGGCTAGATTTATTCGCACTAATCTTTGTGTTATATGAAAGAGAACAGAATGTCTCTTTTATCTTAAGAATAATGAGAAGTATTCTGTTATTATTATCTTTGTTTTAATTTGCGAAATGTGTTTCGCTTATGTTTGCAGATTTATTTAATGAAATTAATGTTTGTTTTGTCTAAGAGAATAAAATGCATTCTCTTTTTAAGGAGATCTTGAGTGCGATATTTATCTTGATAATCATTTTTTAAGAAAGATTTTATTTTTTTATTCAATTCTAAAAAGTATCTCATTATTATTATATAGTGAGTAATAAATTATATATCCCAAGAGAACATGATTCTGGGATAAAAAGTATCATAATCATCATTAACATTTCAGCCGAAAGACGTCCATTGTTGGACATAGGCCTCCTCCAAATATCGCCACAATGAAGGATCCTGTGCTTCTCGCATCCACCGGATTCCCGCAACCCTTACCAGGTTATCGGCCCACCTTGTAGGAGGCCTTCCAACGCTGCATCTTCCAGAACACGGTCTCCACTCCAGAATCTTTCGGGCATAAAAAGTAACCCATGTGCTATCGCAGGACACCGGTTTACACGTGTATCAAATTTTATCAAAATGTGTTTAACCGTTCGAGCGTGAATAACAAAAATTCAGCCTTATAATGTTCCCACTGTTGGTACCCAGGTCTCCTCTCTAGAAGAGATAATGAGCCGTCATTCACCACGCGGGCCCAGTGTGCATTGGTACATGGTCACATGTCTTCAAATTTTTATTCTAAGACATGCTTATTTCCTCACGATGAAACCGGCGAACAATAAAGCGTTTCTATATTATTTTCACTATTATAGAGCTATTTGTCCTCCAATTCCGTTTGCCTTGTATCCACACAAAAAGGATGAATAATTTATTGGCAGAATTGCGTACAAATAAATAGGAACCGGTCCTCTGCTCATAAATAACCGCTCTCCTGCCTATTACAACAAATGCGAGGTAATTTCCTGCGCGATTTGTGGCACATTATGAAGACAATGTGACAGCGAAGCAGCCGTAAAATTAGTTTGGTTTCCCCACGGACTTGGAGCGTAAATCATAGTTTTGGACCCAAATTGGCCTTGAGAGTTCGGACGCGCTGGCCAACGTTTGTGGCGCATTTGAATATGAATACAAATTATACGTAAAGTCTAAACTCCATGTGAGATTTCGTGCTAATATGATATTGTACGAACAAACCCGTACATTTTGTGTTGTTTAGTAATAATGCTGACGCTTGCACTCATGATGCGGTGCATTGCACATTTGAACATTTGGCCGGAATTAAATGCACACATACTTGTACAGCATTTAATTCCGCCCAGCTGCGCCCGGATAGAGCCCCACTGAACTTTAAATCCGTTTTTTTTTTCGAAATATTGATTGATTTACATATGCTATGTAAATTTTGAAGAACACGAATTTGGCGAGAGGGCAGAACATGTACTAAACTGGCTTTTTGGCAAAACTAGAGGCTTCGCCCGTGATAGTAGTGTAAGAGGTGGAGGTAGGATGTATGCTGATTCCCAGTAGTGGGAACATTATAAAGTCTCTTTTTGGGGTAAGAAATAATTAATTAAAATGCCAATCCTGCTCTGGGTGAACGTGAGGGAGTATTAGAGTTTAACTAATTAAAACCCACCTGTGATCCATCAATTTCCCTTTACGTTTAAGGGCCTCAGTAATTCTAGCATTATAACGCTGATTATGCTTTCTTTATTCATAATATACAATACGCGGCAAATAAGTTGAACCATTTGATATGCCCTAAATTTTAAAGTCGCCCGCCATGATGGTTCAACTTGTGTGACGAGGATTATAACTGATTTTCGGATCTCAATCGAAGTAGAGGCCGCGCGTAAACAAAACTAAATGGTTCAACTTATTTGCCACGTACTATGCTATGATGTAAATCTGTTACAAAATTTTCTGTGACAGTTTAAAATCGAACTGATGTAATAAAAAAAGAGCGTTTAAATCCAGTCAGTATCAATATGTCAATGAAAGTGTCTGCTTATCAATCAAATGTCAAAGCATAACCAAGCATTGACATTCGGTGATACGTAGTTATGATTTGAACGAACGTACAGAATACAAAGTTGGAATAGATCGGACAGAATTTGATTTTTCGTGTATTATTTGGTCCTATTGGACGAAACTGTCAATTATTTTATAGATGGAGCTTGAATCTAGAAACAAAAGTTGTTTTTTTCTATTTTTTTGCTAGAAAATATCAAATTTTTCCCGCTCTGGTTTGACTGAGAGGACTGATTAGACTTACTGATCTAAACCCATCCGTAGTCCTTTAGTTGCCCTTAGCTCTTATAACTTTTTCGGACAGAGATTCTTGTAACGATTCTTCGGGCAGTGCCGGTGACCCTGGTTCTCTTTTAACCTCAGATACCTTAAGTTTTGATCCGATCACGCAAAGAAACTCTTACTATAGTCCTCCTCATTGCCCTTTGGGTGACTTTGTGCCTTCTGATGAGGCCTGTTATGAGCGACCACGATTCAGAGCTGTATGTCATCACTTGCTTAGCTTGTGCGCCAGTCTCCCATAATAAACTAGAATACTACAATCAATTGTATATGCGAGTCCCCAATGTTTGTAATGTTTATTGTGGTGAGAAAATTAAAATAAAAGTGTAGCATGGGTAACTTATTAAAATTGAATGGCTCTAACAATTAATTTTGACGTGAATTCGTTTTTAATTTTTAAAGCCTAAATAGTCCATTGTCGATTACGAATGACTAACTGGCATATACATATTACATATTAGTAACTTGAATATACATGTTACATATTTCAGCCTTTTCGGAATACCAGCGCTGCATTATTTTACTTTTTTGTTAAATATCGCAGCATATTATGCTGAGATAGGAGCCTTTTTAGCCTCAAACAGGTGTTTTTTTTACTTCTTTTTTTAATATTGTTATCGTTTTCCTTTTATTTTTTATGTTAAGTATTTAGAGATTAAGTAGTTATGTAGTTACTAATAAATGGTTATTCATTCTCTCTATTATTATTTTGTTATTTTTGGGGTTGCTAGTTGTACGAGGTATACGGATCAGGGTGTTAAAGTCCCACAAACCTCCGTTGAAAGGGGAGGATCCTCCGACCAGACAGGTGTTATGTCTGGTGTGGGCAACTGCACGAGAGGTTATTTGGAGCTGTCGTATATGTTCAAATCGCGCGAAGAACAAATTGCGCGAAGCAGGATTTTGTAGTTTAGTTCTTATATGATGTCATAGATGTCGCAACAGTGTTTTGTATACCCATTTGTCGTCAATTAATATAGAATTTACTTCGACATTACTATTTAGTCTTACATACCCAGTGCTTATGATTCTCAGTGCCTACAGCCTAAAGGTCTCAACGGTAAACACTTAATATGAATTATGACGGCACCGCTTTAGACAATAACAATCCAACCAACATTGGCGCCAAACTTTCTCCTATAAACAATGGTCTTGCTTGAGTTTGGCGCATTGTTGGGCGTGATTTGTGGCTAAGAGACTGTGTGATTTGTTTTTGAGTTTAGTCATGCAACCAAGAAGCAGTAAATTTTGTCGAATCATAACTCTGAATAAAGTAACTGAAATCTATAGGGATTGAACTTTCATCACTGGAATGTACGGGGTTTTGTTGAAATCCTTTATTCTGCTTTTTTTATTACACGATTTAGATCGTAGATGATCAATTTTAACTGGTCTTTTGATCTAGTGGTTTTGCCAAACCAAATGTTTGTGTGATGAGCTTGATCATTTTTGTTCTGCCTCCAGGTGTAATGTTCTATAACTATTGTAGCGACATCTATGTCGTCACAAAGGAACTATCCTGCATCGCGCAATTAAAGTTTTCCGCGCGATTTGAATAGATACAACCGCCAGAAATCATCTATCGGGTAGTGACCCACCAGACATAATACCCGCCTGATCAGAGGATCCTCCATTTTTTAAAGGAGGTTTGCGGGACTTTACTCTCCGTTCCGCATACCTCCAAACTATTTATAAATCCTTATTATAAAAGTCAATAATATAAATATAAACAATTTTCAAATTAAAAATTATCAATTTACAAATAGACAAATTAAATAAAATGTCAAACGTCAATGAATAATCCGCCCCTGATCGTTCCCGGTGCAAAAGTTCCCATAACACTCGCCGCATTACCTCGCTGAATAGCGATAGCCAGCCTTTGCACCAAGAACAACCTAGACCGGGAGTCACCCGTTGCCTCTTCGAGCCTACGGCCCAAATCCCTTATAAAACACTTTGCCTCCGTACTCCAACTGCCCAGAGTTTCCACAGCTACCGGCACGAAATGATAAAGCCGCTCCAAGGAAGCATACTTAAGCCTTTTTTTAGAGCAGGCGTCTTCAGCAGCGGCAGAGGCAGTGTGCATAGTGCGACTCAGATGACTGGCGGCGACAGTGCTGACGCAAGTTGCGTCCCAGATCAAGCACTTCCCGTTTTGCCATGGCACCAGAGTTAGCCCATCCGGCCTCTTACCATCAGACCTGCTAAGACCTGAAGGCTCAAGCACGCAGGGAATGTTTGCTGATATAAGGGCTCTACGGACTATGTCGTTCAGTGCATGGTGACGCGGAAACCTTCCTGTGCAGCGCCGACAACTCAATGCGTGATGGCCATCGGCCTCCACCATGGAACCGCAGGTGCATGTATGAAGTTCGCACACCTTACAGCCCAGGCGGAGAGCCACCGCCACACGCAAAGAGTCATCGTCAAGTAGAGTGCCCATGTGAGGTGAAGGAATCGCCTGTAACCACGCCCCAGACTCAGGTTGCGACACTGCTCGTAGTCTGGCCTTGTCGACTCCCACCGCACCCTCTAACAATTTCTCTTGAAGCAGCTTCACCCCTATGTCATCCCAAGCCCGCTGAACATGATCTGATTCCGGGATTACTGCCCCCGAGTTGAGAGTCAACCAAGCTGACACAGCATCCGACACAAAGGGCATGCTTCCCCCGTCACCATTAATAGCGAGTAATACAGTGACTAGGTTGGCAACCCCATGCGCAGACGCCAAGAAAGCCGGCAGACCCACATCCCGTGCGCACCGCACACCGAGACCACCACATCGGATTGGCAGAGCCGCCTGTCTCCACTGGGGCCCATCTAGGGAGACATTAAGTACAGACTCCACCACCAATTTCAAGGCGTTGTCAAATGAGGAAACTTCCTCCGGACAGAGCCAAGTAGGGGTGGTCCGCAACAGATATGTAATTTTTGGAAGAGCGAAGCACATGCGCAACAGGACAATCGCAACGTGTGCAGAAAGATCTTTGAGACGTTCGTGAGCAGATAGGAGGAGCCGAGTTCGAGAAGTAATGGCTTCAGGAACTGCCCTGAGAAAAATAGGGGATCCTAAAAGATTGAAATTTGAGCATGAAAGTTCTCTGAGGCCAGGAAGAAAGGAATTGAAGCGAGAAAAGTGTTTACGAGCCTCAGTACTACAGGGGAAGAATTCGCACTTCGAGGGATTCACCTCCAGACCGAGGTCTCTGAGGCGAGGGACTAGAGCCTCTAAGTCCTGAAAAACGTCTTCAGGTCTGCCCCTGATAGTGCCATCGTCAAGGTACCACACGTTGAGGCCGGATTTTAGCTCTACAATTGCCTTATGAATGGCCAAACTGAAAACAAGTGGCCCGAGCGGGTCCCCCTGCTGGGCTCCCACTTTTGAAAGAATAAGATTTTTGTCAAAGAAAAGATTAGAAGGCAGCCTATAAACTTGATGAAGGAAGGGATATAAAAACGGGGTTTTTTCCTTTACCTCACTCAACAGAACGTCTCTTTCCAAAGTATTGAAAGCGTTGCTAATATCGAGCTTTAGCACTATGGAGTCTTCGTTCTTCGGGTCCATCACAAATGTTCGCGTGGCGTGGATGGCCGCTTCGCATCCCAGACGAGTGCCAAAGCCCAACTGATGAGGCTGCAAGTAACGGGCCATATCCTCTTTGACTGCACGACAAGCCAATTTTGCAGTAAGACGGCGAAAGACACTACCGACTGCAATTGGTCTTACTCCGCCATCTTTTTTTTCCAGTGCAAAGAGTGATGCACCGTACATGAACGGACAAATGCCTGGGTTCAACTGACCACTCAGTAAGAAATTTGCCAGCCTAGTCAGTCCCCCCATGAGGCGTTTCCCATTCTCCCCTGCTGACACAGAAATCAACTCCTTGAGGTGCCCCGGCCGGATCCCGTCCAACCCCGCTGCTGATCCCGTATAAAAAGAATTAAGCGCCCATAGGACATCCTCTACAGTGACTAACAACGGCGTTAAAGAAAGGTCAGGGTCCGGTGGAAAATTGAGAGGACGCGAAGGATCAGGATGCTTAAGTTTCAATGAAGCAAGGGTGTCGGCATCCCCCCGAGCGAACGAGTCGTCTGACATCAAAAGCCGTACCGCCCCTCTCAAATCTCCCTCGAAAACTTTTATTTCAATATTTTTTTTAATAGATCGGGAATCCGACCTCCTTCTTGCGTACAATTCATTGTCAGGACAATACACAAGAGATATTATATTGGCTTTGACCTTAGATGTCATATTACCGGGCAACTCTTTTGCTGGGACTCTTAAAGCCGTGTATGCAAACGACAGAAGAGCACTCCATTCATCTATCCCATTACTAGCAATACACGAGTCTATAATGTCGCAGAGTTTTCCTGCGGCCTGATTCCGGGCACCTTTAGGTATATGTCGCAGGACAGGAATACTTGCCTTGCAACCAGCGAGCCTATCTAAGGGACTCTGGGCAGGTGAATGCGCCAGGGGCACTCGTCCCGATGATGAAGTGTTAACTGTGTCGACTGGCGGAACCTGTGACACTGCACCTGAACGCAGGGCATGTTTGTGCATGCGCCCGATGTGCACCTTCAGCCCGTGCGCAGAGAAAACGCGAGAAGACCCTGGGCAGTGGCGGCAAGTTAATAATGGCAAACTCATGTTGGACATTAATATACGAGTATATATATATAAATATATATAGTGCTCGGGAATCGGGAAATACAAATAAATTATATAAATAAAATCGAGTTAAGATACACCCAAATAAAGTTCCAACAACAAACAATACAACAATAATTAAAAATAATTCAGCATTTTAAACAATGTCAGATCAAATAAAAAAAATAAAAATACAGATATTAAAGATAGTAAAAAATGTCAAAAAGAAAAAATACAGCTATTAATTATAATTATTAACTACTAATAAAAGCAAGTTTTTGACAAAATTAAATAAAATTGACGTATAAAAATATGTCAAATAATAATTTAAAAAAAAATGTGATGAAAAACTGAACAATGTAGGTATAGAACAGTTATGTTCTAAATCATTCTACGATCTACCCTCTGCTGTCCTCTACTGGAAACCTGACGAGCTTGAGCGTTGCAAATTCAAAGTGAATCCTGATTCCTCTGGCTGACATAATGCCAAACTCGGCCTCGTACAGGTAGCATTGATTTAAATAGTGTATTTGTGTGTCGCTGGTGGATATTTATTGGTCTCTTTTTGCACGCTGACGCGTCGCTGTGAGGTAAGTCGTTTTCGCACTTTAATGTTCTTGTCTCATGGTTGTGCAATTGTCCAAAGATAGCCCTTCCCCGATTTTGGGGAGATTTCAATAACCTGGCAACACTTTTATCTAACAGATATCAAATGTCAATGTCAGGTGTGACAGTGACAGCTGTCATTTGAAGTTGACAGTAAAAAAAAAAGGAGCCGTATGTGGGTACTTCGACAACTTGTCACTGTTATTATAGATTTTTTTCAAAAGTAATGCAGTACTTGCGGCTGTATTTTCTCCTGAAGGCAACAGCGATCTTCGCAGCTAACAATAATAGGTGATCCCACGATGTTAATTCACACACTGAAGTGGAATGTAAGTGTTTTTGTAACGAGATTGTCACTTTTTCGTAAATTGTAACTTGGACTATAACATTAGCAGTGTTATTCTTATTACTATTTACTACAATTGTTCTCGATTAATATTATTCGATACCAAATGCGACCGCTACGTAAAGAACCGACCACGCATTTTTTATTTATAAATTATATTTATTTATTTAGAAATAAATATGTTTATCAGTTGTCTAGTACTCATAGCACAAGCTCTGCTTAGTTTGGGACTAGATGGCGTTGTGTGAAACTTATGAAATATTAAAAAAATGAATTACACCTCTAAATTGTGAATCCCAAGTTGCGAACTTGTCAAACTTTAGTGAAGCAAGATACCAGATCCGCCAGAAGTTTGGCCGTCGGTCCAAGTTAGCAGGTATGCGAACGTTCAAAGTACATACGAAAATAACTTAATCTCACACATTTAGTTAATCAGAAAATGAGAATTATCTGGTAGGGTGTTTCTTAGATCTTGGATTAGGAGTTTTAACTTAACATTCTTAACTCAGAAAGTCAGTAAGGTTAAAACCTTAAAAATCTATATATATATAAAAGCGAAATACCACTTACTGATTAATAAGTAGTGTCAGACTCTTACTGACTAAAAACCTACCCCGTTCCTTCGTTGCCTATCGTGCGGGGGCCGACCCAAGCAGGCTTCGACTCTGCCTGCCTGCAGCTAGTAGGCTGGGCCTCTACGGTTTGCTGACAGTTCCTTTAGTCGCGCGGGAACAGTACGCCCCGTCGATTTGAGCTCGGTCTGGTCGGTTACCGGACGATCGAACAGCGTGCTAAACATTGCACGCCGTCCACAAGCCCGCGTCTACGGTGGCCGGAAATCGGGATTGAAAGTTTTATGGTAAAACCGCCTTTCACGCGAGTTAGGCTGCTGGCAGAAGCTAGTTATATATAAAAATATCTTACTTAGAAAAATTAGACCCGTTCAGTAACACCATAAAGCCTCAATCAGTAACCACCCAGCAATAACAATCACGGACGTTAGTGATTGCCAATGTTATTGGCTGTATGATGTATCTTTTCATACAGCCAACGTTGGCGCCGATTCGCCCCCGAACAAAGGTCTCTCCCGCGGATTTCAACGCATTGTTGCTCAATGATTTGTGGTCGGCAGGCTGTATGATTTGTTGTAAGTTAGGCCCTTACATCAAACAATAAACCCTTCTAAATCAATTTACTAGTTTTTGGGGCCAACAACTTGGTCCTTTTGGAAGTGTATTTGAATTTGAAATTGAATGCGGATTCAAAGACCATTATTATGGTTTCTTTTTCAGTTATTGGATTGTTTAGTATGATGATGGTTTATCTGATGAAAACTGCTTGTAGCTGCTGTAAATTCACAATGCAGTAGAAAGTAGTTTACTAAAAAAATTATACCTAATAAATAAAGCGTAAGCAAAAGTTTAAAAATCTTCGAATATCACATTTTTTTGACGTGGGAAATCAAAAGTCCAAAAAGATTGTTTATCTCCATAAATTACACTTTAAACATCCAGTACGATATTTGGCAGCAAAAGCAAAACGTTAGCAAGAAACTTGTAATTTGTGGAAAATCTGGAGTCTTAACTAGGCCGTGTCTGTATCCATGAGCTCCAGGCCCCATCATTAAAAAAATATTTACTATTTGCCCATGCTTTGTGTGATATATGCAGTCATATAATGGTAAAATAAAATGTCAAATATGTCAAGAATTGTGATACAAGTGTGTAAAGAAAGTGGTTACCGTCGTGGCGGTATTAAGACCCGAGCCGTGGCGAGGGTCTTAAGAGAGCCAAGAACGGTAACTATTAAATTACTCACGTGTATCATACGACGTTTTTCAATACACTTGTGAAGAAAAATAATTTAGCTAAAAATTATCACAACAGCAAAACTAGTAACATTTTTCATAATATGGCAGTAAAAAATTAAATCTGTTTTCATAGGCGAGCATCTAATTTTTTTGAAAATTTATCGATAGCTCAAGGCTATGGCTTTATAGCCATAACTTGGCAATTTGATCAAAAGAGTATATAGTCTTTTGATCAAATTGCCAAGTTGTTGTTTGTTTTCTTGTGTGAAAAGTTTCTACGATTATGTCATTTTTAATGACAATAAAATACGGATATAACATTTTGTAATGTTTTTGTAGTATTTGATTTTATTTAATTATAAATACAGCCAATGAACTTCACTCGAAAAAATCACACCAAAAACCGCGCGCTTCGCGGCCATAGACTACAAAGACAAAATATTTTTTATTTCAAGGAACGATTTATATATTAAATGTTGTGTTATTAAATAAATCGTTTTTACAAGTTAAAATGGTTAAAATTGCATGAAATAAGTAATAAGACACTAATTTACACTATTGAACGAACGCAATAACCTAATAAATAAATATGTTTTTTTTTCGTATTCAAAATTTTATTTGCGAACAAAGAGGTTGAACAAAAAGGTTATAGCTACATTACAGCACTAGTGCGTAATTGTAATCAAAATGTCACAGTTTGGTAACATGTGCCATTATATACCTAAGTGTAGTGCAATAAGAGCGACTTTCTGAGCAAGTGTATTGGAAAAATGATTTAACAGTCAGTTAAGGTGCTCAAATGTATCGCTTTAAGAGCTCCTGGTAGGACCTCTGGACTGCGGAAATTCTTTAGAAAAATTCCGCAGTTCTCCCGATTCTAGTAGCAACCATATTTTCATGTAGAAACACTTAATGCTATCAACCCGATCGAGTGGTAATAAGCAGCTCATTCAAAGGGTTTTCACAAGGAGCTATTACTTAGCATTAACGTCTACAATACAATTTATAGAAAATACTTTGCAAGAACGTTTGAACAACTTTTGTTGTACACCTGTTTGCAATACTCTTCTGACTCTAAGATAAATGATTTACTCTTGTGGCGTTAATTCCCTTTCCACTACGTCTATGCTAATTTATTTTAAATTGAAAAACATACATAGCATAATCAACCTTATAATGTTCCCTCTGCTTGGACTCAGGTGTGCTCTCTAAGAGAGGTTATGGGCCGTAATCAAATAATAATAATAATATTCCACAAGTATCACACAACGTCGTCTAGTCCCAAGCTAAGCAGAGCTTGTCTTGTGAGTACTAGGCAACTGATAAACATACTTCAGATTCAAATTGCCTTTATTACTGATAATAATTTATATACAATACAATTAATTGCATAAGATTGTTTTGACAAAAGTTGCATGCAATAATTGATTACTAAAATTTCTTATATTTTCATACATACTTATATATATCTAAATACATACATATTATAGATAAATTACACTCAGACACAGAACAAATGATCGTGCTCATCACACAAACATTTATCCTGGGTAGAAAACGAACCCATGACCTCCGGCATAGCAGTCAGGGCTACTAACTACTAGACCAACAGGCCAGTCAAATGTCACGTCCTCGACTATTTGGTTCTGCTGGATATGCTGCTATATATATACTTATTTGGATATGCTGGTTATCTCATAATATTTTCCTTCACTTCTTTTGAGAGCAGCGGTGATGAAATAAATTACAGAAAATAATGCGCTTGATGGGGTCTGAAACCACGACCTACTCGGGGCCGTTACCACTGGCGACCACTGCTCACAAAAGACGAGCTAAAACAAAATATATAATTATTGTTTAATTCAATTTACCAGCGCTCTTTAAGTTCACATTTATCACCATTGCTGTTACCACGAAATATTAAACAGAATTGGTAGCGGCCTGAACAAAGGACAAGGCCTTCCTTTCTCAACGAATTTCAGTGCATTGTTGTTCTGTGATTTGTGAGAGAAAAACAGGTTTTTGTTATTATGTTGGGGGTACTGACGCCATGGAAAGGGACGGCGCTGTTGTGTACACCATATTTTTAGAACAAATAAAAATTTCAAAGATGGTTTGCTGAATTGTTGACCTAATTTAGAAAGAGGAAAGACTTTAGAAATATTTTTAAATAGATGGTGTCGTGTATGATTTGAGTTCTAAAGCGTTTTGTCTAAATGTTCCAAATTAAAGTTTGTACGTAATAAAATAAGCCTTTTTTTCTTGAGTGTTGTGAAGATAACTTACCGGTTATGGTAATTTATCTTCGTTCGTATAATACTTTACATACAATTATAAAAAAAAAACTCTTAATAAACTAGTACGTTCACCATCACCAATTGCATCACTGCTTACCATCAGGTGGGATAGCAGTTAAGCACTAGTTTATATCAATTTTAAAAAAAGATGACTCTGAAAGCTAATACCATTAAGACTGAACATGTTTCAAAGGTTGCCTTGTTTTTTAAAGTCGGTCGCCACTAAGCCTCCTTGGGAATGCTTTTGTTGGTGATTTACCCGCCACCACGGGTAAACCATCTGTCGGTGCAAAGGTGCAAGGGTGCTGTATTATGCACAATCTCTAAATATCCCTTAGTCGCATCTCACGACACCCACAGGAAGATATGGGATGGTGCTAATCTTTATTTCTGACAACATACTAAGAAATGTACTAAGTCTAAAGTGTGTACCCATTCTTACTTGCCGTACCAATTCAGGATCTTTATTACCAATTTATCTTTACAAATCGACATTGTTTCATACCAGATCGACCCTACACGAGATTAAAATTTAACGGTGTATTTTCATGTGGGCGAAACAAGTACCGAATAATCTTTGAAGTACAAAAAAATCTAAAAAAACATCGCCACACAAAAGACAAGGTTTCCCCCAAATTGAGAGCATTGTAGCCAATGATTTGTGACCACAAGCTGTACGATTTGTTAGATCAGTAATGACGGGCTCTTGTAACGACCGGTTATCAGCATGATCGGTCCTTACACATTATGTTCTTGTCATTTCATTTTATTGTGCGCAGCGATTGGTCCTTGTGTGCCGCGTTTCGTTTGTGATTGGTCCTTGGTTCCGTTTTGGTGTGTTATTTTTTTCTGTGATTTGTGCTTTTGTTTTTTTTTCCTTGTAAGTGATTTGTTCTGTAATAATGTTACTTTGTTTACTATTGTGTCTGAAAGTTTCTTATTGATCAGTAATTGTTACGAGGTCTTTTATTTTTGAGATGTGAGATTATCACATAACTCCCGTTCTGGGTGGAGTGAGAGGGTGTCAGACTTCTGTTGACCGAAGCCCACTCGTGTTCCTTTAGTTGCTATTTTTCGGTCCAGAGTCGCGGTTATTCTTTTGCCATTTAAGGATAAACAAAAAGAGCGGTTGCCTTCAAAGAGAATTCTTTCTTGTTACGCAATACACGTGTTCGTTAGTAAAACGTGATGAATATTGTTTTGGAAGAGTCAGTCCAAAAAAAAAGTGGAGCTAAATTGCACGTTCCAAAGCGTAGATCTCTATGGAGAAGAACGTACAACAAACTCCATGGACACTCTTTTAAATCATATTATTAGTTACATAATTCTTGGTTACATATTTCATGTCGCTTCTATTGTGTGAGCACTGTAGATAAATAATGAAAGAAAATACTAAATGCAAAAAATTAAACAGAAATTGAAATAAGCCACTGGCAGCTAAGAGATGACCAGTCTCAACTGACGACGCCCGTTCACGAGCAGGCTCTGCTTTGACCACTATCTCACCTGAAGGTAGGGAATTCCACTCCATATCTGTGCGCATAATGAATGTGTTCCCAAAACGCTTTGTACGTATTGGTAGGATCTCTACCATTTACAGGTGGCGTCACGCCGTACGTCTTGAGATCCGATGATGGAACGGACTTGGCGGAATTAAATTGCTGTTGTTGTAGATTTCGTGATGCAGGATTTCGTAGTTTAGTTCATGTGTGTAATAGTACAATTCACTAGTAATGGCATTGTAGCGACATCTATGGCGTTACATAAGAACTAATCCTACATCTCGCAAGTAAAGTTCTCCGCGCGATTTGAACATTAGAACAGCCTGAAATCATCTATCGGTCGGTCGGAGGATCCTCCCTTTTCAATAGAGGTATGTGGGACTTTACTATTCCGCATACCCTCCAAAGTATTAATTTGATTTTAATAATTTTGAACTTGTCAGTTTAACACTTCGATCCACAACTACCCAACTTGTTCATACAAAAGTAGACTCTAAACATCGGAATTAAGGCCTATAGTGGCGTGGATGTGAGAGGACACCGGTGTCCTCTGAGCTAGGACAGATTAATAATGAATCTTAACGGATGCCCTACATTCAGCAAAAGGGTTTAAGCGATTCCTGCCGAAGATCCATTTAGTATTCGTTCAAACACATTACCAAGGGATTGTGGTTGATGTACAGAACACAATGCTTAATCATTGTCGGCTTTGTAATGCAGACTTATCAGATATTTTGAGTTCCCTTTGTGTATTTTTTGACGTTTTTCCTGTTTATCTTTAACGTTTGTGATATTCGGTTCGTTTAAATTTCTGTCGACATCGATCTCTGTGGATGGTTGAAAGGGTCCAATAATAGTCACGACAACAACAACTCGCTAATCAAGATAGATTAGCCAGTTTAAATGATAAGAGGTCATGCCTTGATGAGGATGGATATCTTACATTTGTTTTGTCTCTATTTTTAATTGTTTTCCGTCTATATCTCCTTGTCATATCTGGCAAAGGCAAAATCCTGACTCATTCACTGACTCATGGACGCTCAGCCCTTAGATTTAAATTAAAGACACAGTGGCTTGGCAGTGACTGGCCTGTTGGTTTTGTTGTTAGTGGCCCTGACTGCTATGCCGGAGGTCGTGGGTTCGATTCCCACCCAGGACAAATGTTTGTGTGATGAGCACGATCATTTGTTCTGTGTCTAATTTATCTATAATATGTATGTACTTAGAAATATATAAGTATGTTTATCAGTTGTCTAGTACTTATAACACAAGCTCTGCTTAGCTTGAGACTAGACGGATAATTGACATTGATGTGTGATAATTGTGGAATACATATTATTATTATTAGTGGTTCCTTTTATGATATATTTTATTTTACTATTTTAAAAAAACTTACAGCTAATATATTAGTTTAGTAAATGTACATAAAAAAACTTATATATATAATGAACAAAACGGCATAAACAGCGTGAGCGTATATAAAGAACAAGAAAGGATTTCACGAAATTCACCCCCTAAAGAGAAGAAACGAGGCTTCATAAGTGTGTATGCAGAAAACTATATTCACACGAGTGAAGACGCTGTTAGAAACTAGTATGCACATATTTTTGCTATCACTACATTTGTGATATTTTTCCGTTAGAGGTAACCAATTAAAACATATTTTTTTTTCTGTATATCTTTTTATTCTTTAGCGGACTTTGAATGAAAATTTGTTGCTGTTTTTATGTTATATTTGTATTCTTTTCAGTGACACTGTCATTAAAATAAGAATAACCTCGTATATTACACATTAAAGCTCTTTAAGTACGAAAACACTAGCTTGTGTCCTCACGTCCACCGCATAATTCAGCCTCCTCACCATATGGTGCACAGGATTTAGTGGCGACCCCACTTAGGGATCTTTATCGAATAATTTTATGAATTTTATACACGAACAACCATTTCAATTTCTATCTTTATTTGGACGGTTGCTATGTTTTTGTTGTCAATTGTGAATATTTGATTGGATGCGGTATGTTCGGCTTATAATTTTTCTCTCGTTTTATTTCTTTGTGTTATTTTTCCGGTCAAGAGCTCTGCCTTGACCTACTTTTCCTGGAATCATGTTAGATATTGTGGTTCTCCCCAAACAATTAACCTCATTCCAATGAGAATATGTTCTTAGTAAAATGTTGGGTGATATTGCTGGCGCAGTGGTTGAGCCAATTGATGGTGCACTGCGTGTTGCGGGTTCGTTTCCCGCTCGGAAAAAATGTTTGTATGATAATCTACAGATATGAGTTTCGGGGCTGGGTGTCTTATGTATGTGAGTTATACAGGAGTTATTCCTAGTTTGGGGTAAAGTCGATTCAAACTAAATACTATTAATTTATTACGTCATAATATACGAGTTAAATCTTCTTATTTTCTTTTGACTTTTTGTTTGGATTATTTTACCTTTGTCGGTCAATTGGGTACTTGTTTATTTTTGTACAATATTTTATACTAAACAACAAGTAATACAAAAAAAAAAAAATGTTTTTCAGAAATGGTTTATAAAAATTCTGTCTATTTGCGATTTCTTGGCCATCCAACGCTATGCGGTTGCAGAATGTGTGTGTGGGGAATCCGATGGATTCGAGGCGCATAGGACTGTTCATTGTGGTGATATTTGGGAGAGGTCTTTGGGCTGAAATGCTGATGATGTTGATGTTGAATTATATATCAAAACGGTAAACATTCAGTTCATCATGAAAACACGTAGGAAACTATTACTACCAACATAAACGAATATTACTTCAAGCTTCTAACAGTCATAATCAAAACCACTCGAAGTAAGATGCTTCCTCAATATTCGAAGCTCCAGCAACCGAACATTAGCTACACATGGCCTTGAAGAATGTGTGAAGCGAGTTCTGTATAAAGAATTTTATGCGTTCTCGACGATTTCGACTTCTACTTTTATTCGTTTTTGATGGCAGCTGCGATATTTTACGGCTATAAATGTATTTTTTTTAGAAGTGGATGACTAGTGGCTTTTAGAAGGCTCGTTCAGTGACTGATAATATTTTTATGACGCATTTTGCAGTTTTCGCTGAAGTTAAGGGTTGTAATACCGTCATTGATATTGAAATTTCTTTTTGGGAGTATTTTTTAAATGATGATTCATAAAAGCGTAATCAGCCTTTTTATGTTTCCACTCCTGGGACTCAGGCCTCTTCTCTAGAAGAGGGAATGGGCCGTACCGTAATCCACCATGCGGGCCCGGTGCGGGTTGGTGGATGTCATATTAAGATCACATAATATGACATTATTATCTTCGAAGTTTTAGTTCTTGCGATGTTTTTCTTCACTGTTTTGATTTCATTCAATATCAGTGTTGTGCCAGAAATATAGTATAGTATGTATTTTTTTAAAATTCCATGATTATTTAAACAGTTTTAAACCAAAAATATGTGTTCCTTTTTTAAATTTCAGGTTTTTATTTCACACAAGTATCATAAATAAGCGGCAAGCCTTAGCCATAAAGTATAACAGTGAAAGCATTGCTTTATTTTCGACCAAAACTTTATAAAGACACTTTGGGGTCCTGTTTGGGGTCGGCCATATTTTAGGTCTACAAATGCACTGTAAAATTGTGGTCTCGGCATTTTAATATTTTACTGAGGCTGAGGTATGTTAGGCGTATACCTGTTAAGAATATATTTCTTAGCTAAAAAGGGCCACCTGAAACTTACAAAATGGAGGGTGTAAAAAAAACCCTCATTAATCATGAGGTTTGGGTTGCCTAGATACTGCAGTGGCCCCACTTCAATTGAGACCCGAAAATCCGCTACTGCGCATTCAAGGTCGACCGTCATGATGGTTCAACTTGTGTGACGAGGATTATAACCGATTTTCGGGTCTTAATCGAAGTGGAGGGCTGCGTGTAACCACAGCAAATGCTTCAACTTATTTGACGCATGCTATATGTTCTTTATAGCGCGGGTGTCTGATTTTCACGATTTAATAAGAAAGAAGGCTGCATATTTAGGACCAGCTCCAATAGCATTCTTTAAACTAGAGCCGATAAGCATGATGATCAATCACTGGTTGCGCTTGCTGGTGCGGCATTAGCATATCTTTTATGTATTACCAACCTTTTAGTTGATAGGTAAACTAGCCATTGGACCTCTGTTTTTATTTTAATAAATTTTTACTTTAGCCTAGTATGTCCCACTGCTGGGCGAAGGCCTCCCTCTCCCTTTTCCACATACGTCTGTCCAAAGCCATTGTGGGCCAGTCCCTCCGATAATTGTCCAGCTCATCTCTCCACCTTCGCCTTGGTCTGCCGCGATGTCGCCTTGCATTTACTGGGACCTAATAAGACCTATTTTTATACAATGTTATTATTATTTAATAATGCGTAATATATCTTGAGTAAGTCGTAATAATAATAATGAAATTATACAATTATAAATCAGCAGTTTAAATCAACTCATAAACTGCATCGTCATCTCGCAATTTAAAATAAAATATAGACTGTTGGTTATTGCGATTAAATTAAATGTTTAAAAATGCAAATCACTTATCCATAATTAATTAGCCTGGCTTTAATTGTAACGTACCTTACAAAATAGAGTGCAAACCATCAGGAATATAATTAAATCACAATCGACTAACCAGACAGAGTTTAAAATAAAACTTATTTAACCAATTGGCGATCCTCTATTTAAATTTATACGTTGGCAACATTGTACCGTTCGAATTTTAAAAATCCGTCTCACGTATCTAATTAATTCGGCGTTAGATAAAACCTTTGCCACAGCAACATTAAAAATACATTTAAAAAATATTTTTAGCTGTGGCAACATCACAACATTTACAGTCGTGGAGGACAAACATCATAAATCTTTAAAGCGGTCCACTTTTATTTTAATTTTAAAAAAGGTATATTTTTCCTCTCCTATCTCTGTTTTGACGTAAAACTGTTGGTTACGACCTCTGGTACAAATGTACTGGCCGTTAAACTCCGGGGTAGTCGATTATCCTTTTCCGAGTGAGTCCGGGTGAACGAGTAGTCGATTCCGTCTGCCATTACAGAAACTAGAACTAATTATTAGTTTAGGTTGTTTCGTATTTTGAAATGACCTAGTGAGGAAGTAGGGAAATTGTTTTCTTTCCCCCACTAAAGCACTTTGGGTTAATACCGTAAAGTGGACTTGCAATTATTTTCGATGCGGATCTAAAAACCGCTCCGTTCTTTGTTAACTGAAGTTTTCATTGAATGCCATTTTTCAAATTATTAATAAGAGAAAAGTATCTGATAACTCTTTAATAACTTCCACGGTCCTGACTAACCGTTTTGCCACGTCGTTTATACCGCGTACATCGAGGGACAAGAATAGTTTGTCTGCTGTGGTCTTCCCGTCCGATTATAATTTTCTTCAAGGCTAGAGTGAATAGGCTCTTAATAAATTAATGCGCCTCACCATCAACGATTGCATCACTGCTTAACATCAGGTGGGATTGCAGTCAAGCACTGGTTTATATTAAATAAAGATAAAAACTCGAACAAAAAAAAACTTGTTCGTAAAGTGCAATTGTGTTTAAAAAATATCTAATAATAGATAACGGTCACTTACATGTCAAATTCACAATTATGATTTATTTATACAAAACGAATGCATACACTCTAGTACTATTTTATTACATAATTTCTACATCGGATTTCTAAAGTTTGTATAACCACTAGCGCCATCTATCGCTTCTAAATAGAAGTCGAACGATTTATGATTATTTTTATACATATATTTTATACATAGTTACGTATATGCCTACATAACTTATCGCAATGAAAGTTCTATAAATCCGGTTCAAATTCTGCCATTGTAAATGCTATCATTAGTATTACAACACTTGATCACATCATTTAACATTATGAAGGCAAAAGTTTTTCTGTATGTGTGTGTATATTTGTTACTCCTTAACGATCAAACGGCTGAAAGAACTTGAATGAAACTAGGTAGATGGGTAGATCATATCCTGAAAAGGACACTGCATAATCATACAGATGTGCTAGATGTGTTCCAGGTCGTATTTTCCTTTGTGTTAATTTTCAACTTTTGCAACGAATCCGATGGTAGAAGCTATAAATATGTTACCAAGCCATCTAAATCCACAGTAAGCGCAAGCTTGCGGACGACGAACAATTAGTAGTTCGCCGTCTGTTCATCCTATAAGGATAGAGCCGGAGTAGTCGACGGCGCGTAATGTTTAAAGAGATGTCAGCAAAACGATGGTGTCCAGTGGAGCCGATGCCTGATCGGGCGAAAGGGAAAATTATGAAAGGGTTACTAGTTTTCCCCTCGAAGTAAAAGGCAACTAAAGGAGCATAGGTGTGGTTTTAGTCAGTAAAAGTCTGACACGTCCTCCCGCTCCGCCCTAGAACGTGGGACGTCATTAGATGATTTTTCAGTTTAAAAAAAACCTGGTAAGTCCCTAGAGAAGTATACACTTACTCTACTCACGCCTCACATTATCATTCACTCAAACGGTTCATGTATCATTCACTCTAAGTATCGTTCAAATCCGTCTATTGCTTCAGAGAACGAACCATTACTTATTGTGCCAAATGGCTGATTCATGAGAATACAGAAAGTCTTTCTGGAAAGGGGTCAATGGAACATTTTGTCTGGAGTTTTACGGTCAACTTGGATAACCTAGATTTTTTAGGGTAAATGGGACTAACTTTTACCCTATTTAGTCGGCAGTTTATTATCTCTTTTGTACCGCGTAAAAGCCGACTAAGAGATTATTTTAAAAGAATGGAAAGCGTCGTCCTTTTGTCCGCTTATTAAAACATTTTGTAACTGCGACCGGGATGTTAGATCTTAGCTTTATAATTTCAGAAGAAAATTGTAATATTATCATTATAGTATGGCAATGTTAAGTTCTTCTTTATTTTTGTATGGTCTACGTACATTGACCTTTATTTTGTCTAGCAAGGCGAATAAATAACTTCAGTTGTCACAACAAACATTGCTACTTAAACTTAGTGTGTTTTATGTAAATTCATTGAAGTTAACAAAATTAAATTGTAACAATTGTTAATATTTTTTTTTCAGTCTTTCGAGTTTCTGTCTTGTTTATAATTTACTTAGTCATAATCTGTGGTCATAAGATTGACTGACCAACGGACGATTTCCGTCTGCGAAGAAATTCTTTTATTTTGTACTTTAATTTAAAAATATATTTATATTTATTTTACTGTTAATTCTAGCTAAATACTCTCCAGCGTTTGATGGTATATTAACAGTTCGTACGTGTTATTGCCAAAATTGTGGTCTCTTCCACAAAGACCATTAATCAAGAGTTGAAGTTGAAACTTAGTATGCAACTAAGACCTACCGTCCACGCACGCGTAACTACATAGACGCGTATTTCTCATTATACGCTTGGTGTACGCCTGCATGAAGCTTATATACAAACTATAGCCCAATGTCCACGGACGCGCAGCTTTATAGACGCGTATGCGTCGGCATGACGCTGCCGCTTCGTAGACAGTTTCATAGTTTTGTATGTAAGCTCCCCACAATGCTCACACTGCTGGGACAAAGGCTTGCTCTCCAAGAGAGGGAATTGGCCATAATCCACCATGCGGGCCCAGTGCGGTTCGGTGGATATCGCACGTCCATTGACCATAACCTAGATTTAAAAAAATGGCCTCTCCATGTGCTCCAAATGATATTAATTGATACCATGATATTCTCATTTTCTTTTCCTTTTTCATGCTTACCATCATGAATAAAGAAAGCATACTTACCTATTTAGATTTCTCTTACACAAAAGTCAGTCTCAATGCAAATCTTGAAGATCCAATTTATCCAAGAATTAAGATGTATAAACATAAATATTAACCTTATTCTCTTGCGTGAATTAACACAACTTCTAACAAATAATATGTTACAAATGTACAAGTAAATTGTACATATATACGGGCAGATGGCAACTATAGCGTTCCAGTGACCCCGATATATATTCCAATTCAGCAAATCTGGAATGTCTCCAGTATATTAATGCTGAGTAACAGAGTCTACATATCCCTTAAGCGAATTATGGCCTAACCTATTTATTGTGGGCGGAGCCAGGTCGAATTAGGCAGTGTTTCGAATTGGTCCTATTTGCTAGTGATATAATTAGTGTGTGATATAAGCGTGTGATATAATTAGGGTCCTAGGACTACTGTTCTAAGGTTTAATTTCTATCACATGATTTTAATTTTGAGATTCATACATACATTCATGGTGTAAGGTGTATCTGGTATTGTTTTATTTATTGTGTGCAACTACCACAGTGTTGTCTTTTTTAACCCAAAGGTTGACTGGTAGACAATGCCTTGTTGCATTAAGTCCGCCTATGTACGACTACTGTACATGAAGTTGAATAAATTATGTGTTATTTTGCAACATTTTTTGTCACGTTATCACTGATTCCTTTTCATTCATATCACTCAATTTTTAAAAAGTGTTTTATTATCTTCATTAAATAAAGAAAAGACATTCAAGTCAATACAATTATTTGATGGTTATCTCACTACCAATCCTTGCTGGTTACTGTAAGAAGCCTTAAGCGTTAGAGATGTGTTTATTTAATATCGGCATTTCATTTTCGTTCACGTCCAAATAAATCAGAAAAAATCGTAGAGGCATTTATCATCATCATTATAGTTGAAAGACGTCCACTGCTGGCCATAGGCCTCCCCTAAGTTTCGCCACAATTACCGGTACTGTGAATCTCTCATGCATCGGATTCCCGCAACTCTTGCCAGGTCCTCGGTCCACCTTACACTGCGTCTTCCGGTACGAGGTCGCCACTCCAGAACCTTAAGGCCCCAACGGCCATCTGTTCTGGGAGCAATGTGTCCTGCCCATTACCACTTAAGTTTGACGTTTCTTCGTGCTGTGTCGGAAAACTTAGTTCTACTGCGGATATCTTCATTTCTGATACGATCACTCAAGGAAAATTTCGAGCCCTTTCCATTGCCTTTCGGGCAACTTTAAACCTTCTGATGAGGCCCATTGTGAGCCATTGTGAGCTCATTCATATAAGAACTAAAATGCAAAATACTACATTGAGGCATTCAGAGTTCTCCGTGCGATTAGAACGTATATAATAACTAATAGCTCCAAATCAATTATCGAATAATTGGATAGTTGCCGGAACCAAGCACAACATCCATCTGGTTGGAGGATCCGCCTTTTTTAACGGAGTAATGTGGGATATTGTGGGACATTACACTGTGTTCCGCATACATAAATTAATTCTGGTTACAAATAAAGAGTTTTGAAAAGAATTCAGGCTTCAAGGTACAACAAACCGTCCCAGTAATAACGAAATATGATATTTTTGAAACAACCGCTTGGTTACAGTTTCTCTTAGAACAAATTTAAATTATTTAAATTTATTGCCAGCTGCGGGCTAACTTAGATTACTCCACGGGAATCTAAACTTTATTAAAAAGTTGTAAGGTTTAATATTGTGTGGGATAGTTTATATTTTCGTGATGTTGGTAATGGGAATCTAAAAGTGGATTGTGTTACATATTCAGGCGGTTTGGTGGTATCGATTTTGTGACAAAGTAATTAGTGCTGGCTTATTATTCTCGTAATGATTATAGAGGAAGCTTACATGAAATTGGTCCTTTAGTACGTGTTTGCGGAAGATGTCATATAATTATGGAAGTGCCGTTGTAATTACTGTAATAAATAATAATAGGTCCTGCTACATTTCCTTTGGTTCGAATAATAATTTTGACAGAAATGAACAGATATTCAATGGAAGTGACGGGGCAATTATGGGGTGTCAAATCATTTTATGGGATATATTTTTAATAAAACGTAATTATTAACGGTAATTATGGAGGTTATATTTTCAATTTTAATTACCACTTTCTAATAAGATGTACACTTATCGGTTTTCTAATAAGCTTATTTAAAATCTTTGTCTTAAATTTGCTGTCTGTTTCTTGATTCATCTGAAAGTTTTACTTAGAAGTGGAATGTGTATGTTTAAGGTGGTTTGCAAATGAAATAAATAAAGCTCAGTAAGAAACAGGACTATAATAGATAAAAATGTGAATCATATGAACCAAATCAAGGTGAAATCAAACAACCGTGACCACTCTTAAAAAAAAAAAACAAAATGCGAAATAAAAATATAAAATAACTAATAAAAAGTTATGCGATTAAAAAGTCTGTAACAGCCAAAATCAGCACTATACATATGCAAGATTGCGGTCATTTCTGCTTGAACACTTAAAAAAAAATCGCTTAAATCCTGCGGCGCGGCGCTAAACCAAATCCTTTGCAGTTTCGTTTCGAGTGCAAGCAAAAATGAACAATAACTGAAAAGTGGTCAATAGGTGCAGTTGCCTAATATGTTACTAACTTCTGCCATCGGCTTTGCCCGTATGAATGTAGAAAATTATCCCAAGACAGGATAAAATGTATCGTTCAGCTGTTTGAGCATGAAGCAGTAACAAACATACACGCACGTACATACAAACTATCGCCTTTATATTATTAGTGATGTGATAATATAAGATCTACTGTCGGCCCAACAATGATTCAAGCTGTATAAATTTGGGCACGCCATAATGAGAGAAAAAGAGGGGAGCCTCTTTGAGGAGTGGCTGGGCAGGCGTCACGACATCCTCACCTCCCACATGACGCAAGTCTTCACCAAAAAAATCGCTTAAATCCTGCGGCGCGGCGCTAAACCAAATCCTTTGCAGTTTCGTTTCGAGTGCAAGCAAAAATGAACAATAACTGAAAAGTGGTCAATAGGTGCAGTTGCCTAATATGTTACTAACTTCTGCCATCGGCTTTGCCCGTATGAATGTAGAAAATTATCCCAAGACAGGATAAAATGTATCGTTCAGCTGTTTGAGCATGAAGCAGTAACAAACATACACGCACGTACATACAAACTATCGCCTTTATATTATTAGTGATGTGATAATATAAGATCTACTGTCGGCCCAACAATGATTCAAGCTGTATAAATTTGGGCACGCCATAATGAGAGAAAAAGAGGGGAGCCTCTTTGAGGAGTGGCTGGGCAGGCGTCACGACATCCTCACCTCCCACATGACGCAAGTCTTCACCGGACATGGTGAGTTCCTGCATCGAATTTAGGCGGAAGAAACGCCGCCTGGAGGACACTGTGGGGCATACGGCGGAGGTATGCCTCTCTTGGGCGGAACACCGCCGTGTCTTCGTGGAGGCGATCGGCGGCAGTGACATCGGCGAAAGGAGAAAAGGCAGGCGGGCAACTCCTTCTGTGAAATACTAAAAAATAAAAAGCTGTATATTCTGTGATTACGGCGGCAAACCTGACAAAAAAACCTTTCAGTAGCAATTTCAGCAACGTTTTCAAACAATCGAGCTTTCAGGAAACACTGGAACACAATCACCGATCAGCCGTGACCCTCGACAATGAAAAAAAAAACAAAATGATTAATCTGTCACACTGACCGCGATAATCGAAACGCAAACACTGCTCGTACAAAATTAAACTTTATTAAAACGAATGAAGGTTTAAATCGGTTCATGTAACATTTGTTAATGATTTATGCTGTGCGTGAAATGCGAACAGTAATTGGCTGAATTAACTCGTTTGGATTACTGAATGTAAATATATTTCGATGATGGGGATAAAGGGCCTGAAATTGCTGATAAGGGAATGTGAAGGGAATTGCAAACGTCCACGCTAATCTAAAGAAACAATGTCATGATTAATTGTGATCAATTCTTTGAATTAAAAAGAAGTAACACACAAGCTGTTGTGAAGCAATGAGGCCACAGCTTGTGTGAAAGTGAACCCTGGGGCCCTGGAACGATGGTAAAGAAGGAACAGGAGTGGGTTTTTAGTCAGTAAAAGTCTGACATAAAAGAGGGGTATATGTCATTGGATAATTTTACCACCTAAAAAAAAGTGGAGAACCAAAATATTTATTTAAGGAGCGATCCGACGTGCAACCATTGTGCATTCGAAGTCACCGAACCGCAAGAAAATGCGCAAAAATATTAAAACATATTTGACCGCATCGCTTCTCTTGGCCGCTCCGCACCCACGTGTAGTCTGTCTCGTTGGTCACCGCAGCAGACCAATTGTTTGTTATATTCGTTCCGCACCGCTTTGTCTATGTAGGACTCCATGAAAAATGAAAATTGGTACAACACAGACACTCACCGAGTCAAAAAAAAATATGACAGATAAAGAAACTGCATTGCACATCCAACGCCGATCTGGGCGCGTTGGTCTCCATACATTCTATATGGCCACTAGATTTGTAGAGCTTTTACACATTAGATCCACGCCACGCGACGTCGTTCTACGTACAAATCAGGCGTGGTCCACGTGTGCGACGGTTTAATGTGGGTCTAGTTTTATCCACTGCTTTCAATATTTACAAGTCTTGCTATGCTCTATTTTATTTACTGGCGACTCGGATGGGAAAAGCGCAGCAGGCAAATTGTTCCAGTCCTTCGATGTACGCTTCGATGTATGTTGATTCCACAGTTATCCGATTTCGTCCGTATGGTGTGAACACAGCCTAAGGGGCGAATTATATTTCCCCAACATGCCCTAACATACCACAAAAATTAAACCTCATTACAGTATTACTATTCACAATAACTCACACAAACTTATCAAATGATTACGAAACAAAATCTCATGTGGTTGCGTGACCCGTCATGGCCGCGCCGCCCGCCGCCATGTTGGATCGGGTCGCGTGCTGCCATTTTTATTGACACACGAAACTTGCTGATCCGCAGCTTTATAGCTGGTTATCAATCAATTTATTATTAGTTTGATCTATATTCTAGATGGTTTAGGGCTAATTTTGGGGTTGTGAACTAGTTATGGTTGTTTTTTGAAGGTTATGAAACAAGGTTAAAGATTTTATAGACCTAAGCAGTTAATTGTTTTCAATACAATTCGAAGTACGGCGAATATATACCCTTACGTTGTTGAAACTTCTACGGTCCGGACTAATCGTTTAGCTTCGTCGTTTATACTGCGTACATCGAGGGATTGCCTGCTGCGGTCTTTCCGTTCGATTATAATTTAGGTGTCTTCAAGGCAACAATGAACAGTCTTAACATAAACCTCATTTATGCAAATTTACTATGAATACAAAACAAAAAAAACCTCACTGACACACACACACACACTTCTCTAACTACACACACATACAGTACACAGTCAACCTCACCGTCACCCTGATTAGCTTAGTACCATACTAACTAAAAATTATTTAATTCAATGAGCTTTTTCTTAAATGTTTTCAAGTCACTAATTGCATACCATTTGTACGAGTTCATAACAAAATGGAGGAGTCCTGGTGACGAAATACAGGCCTTGAGCCCAGTTTAGGCACCAGTCTCCCACCATATAATGCCCCACCTAATATGTTACCGTAGAAAAGAAATAAAATAATCTTAAATCTAAATGAACATTGTCACTGAAAGTCATACTAAGAATTATCTACAAACTGGCGACCCGCCACATCTTCGCATTGGTGAAATCCTGATATTAAATAAATTATGCATATATTATACATATAAACCTTCCTCTTGAATCACTCTATCTATTAAAAAAACCGCATCAAAATCCGTTGCTTAGTTTTAAAGATCTAAGTATACATAAGGACAGACAGCGGGAAGCGACTTTGTCTTATACATGTAAAGAAGAAGCAACTTTTTCAAAAAAGAGTTATTCAATAAATATCAAAGTAAAATAAATAAACGAAGAATCCCTGAAATTTAAATTTAGCTAGTGTGAGTGACCTCGCAGCGAGGTAGCATAAGAAAACGCCAGGTCGTTTGCAATTTGATTGAATACTGAGTGTTGTATTACGGAGTGCCCCAATTCAAGGTCACAGCTGAAATTTATTAGTAATGTATGAGGTTTCAAAGAAAAAGCTTTTCTGTTAATCTAGCGTTAGTAGCTGTAGGCTCTATTATAATAAAACTGCTCACTTCACTATAAAATAATATATTTATTACTCAAGAAACTCCATGGACACTCTTTTTAAATTATGTTGTTACATCATTTTCTTAACACTATAATAAATAAAAGAGAGACCAAATGTGCGTCCTGCCTCAATGGCTTCCAAACTGAGACTGTTCCCGCCATTGCGCTTTATCCCCCACTTTTTCACAGCTAATAACAAATACGTTTCGGTGTTGCCAGCACAATTAGTCGGTTGCAATGAATAATCGAATGCGATATAATCAATCTATATTTTTAAATTATAAAAAAAGACTCAATAATCTGATTATGTATCAATACCTATGGTATGCAGAATGGAGAAATGACTTCATGATAACTGCAAGGCAAAGGCCTCATTTAATATCAAGGCTGTGTCCAATTTTATGGTTCTTAGCCACGATGTTATTCAAAAAGTTTTCAGAACAGACAACTGTGGTAAAAATGGGATTTATTCAGCAGTACGACAGTATCCTTCTCTATAAATCTCTCGCGGTCAGAGTAGTGAGGGAAAGTGTCAGACTTTTACTGACTAAAACACACTATGTTTCTTCAGTTAGCCTCTGCGTTCTGGGGTCTTGGTGACTCTTTCGCACAATCCCACAGCCGTAGGGCGACAATATCCCGCTGCCTTGTAAAAGTCGAGAAAGTTTAGTAACAATGTCATTTTGTTTTCTTTTATATAGTCTGTTTTTCGTAAGTGTGTCCATGCCATCACAAGGGCCTATAAGAACCCCAGATATGCGTTAATTTTTTTCAATACATTTATTGGAAAACCCGCTTTTATCCCAACGCTTTAGGCACGCAAATGAATGTTTTCCGCACTAGTGCAGAAAAGTGCGCGTGCTCGCCCGCCACAATTTTATTAGATTTATCATATTAGGCTGGGCGCCCGTCGTCCACGACGAGGCGCGCGTCGACCCCCACGAGTCGTAAGTGTATTGAAAAACGTCGTTTGATACACGTACTTTGTCACTGCAGCCCTCGGCTCCATAGCATAGTCGCCTACGGCTCGTGTGAGTCCGCCTCAGCCGTAATGACAAACTTGCTACACTTGTATTAAAATGTTTTATTTTATTAACACGTTTGGCCAAGCGCCGCTCTCGTGAGGAGCGTACATTATGACACAATATTTTCTCATACAAAATGGACATACGTTGATAAACGTTCTCGTCTACAAGCCTCTCTAGATATTTGATATTTGAAAGTATTGCGGCAATAAAGTTTAACTAATAGAATTGACTATGGTTACTTGGTGTTATGAGTTGTACTGCAAATGATTACAAATTTTTATTGGACGTGATTAGACGCTCGCTGTGACGTCATTATTTTTAGTTTGTCACAAAAGTTGAACTATAATGACGGTCGACCTTGAATGACCAGTAACTGATTTTTGGGTCTCAATCGAAGTGGGGGGTGGATAACCATAGCAATGATTCAACTTTATTGCCGCGTACCATACGTCTCAACGCCATGCAGCCATAACACACGTCCTTGGACGTTGCTGGTCCAATCATGCTAAGAACGTTTCAAACCCTTCTTAAACGCCAAAGATTGACAGGTTTTCCAGCTAAAAAGACTGGGCGAAAAGTGCGAGTCTCGAACTCGCACACTGAAGGTTCCATACAGACTAATTTATGTAAATAGTTTAATTTCTGAATCGAATCTCGACGATTTTTCCGAATCCAAAAAAATTTTTTTTTTGTTGTGTAATTACACAGTTTTCAGATTGTTTCCTTACTTCATGCTAAATTTCAGGATTCTACGAGTAGGTCAACGGAAAGTACTCTACTGAATTTTGATTCCCTTGAGTTTCGAAATATACGTTAACGACATAATTACATCGTTTCAATTTCAACTGGATATCTCCACGTGTTCCCGAGATAAAGGGTCTTGACATACAGACTGACAGACGGACAACAAAGTGATCCTGTGTTGTATTTTTTCCTTTTGAGGTACGGAGTACTACAAAGACTGAAAAATACTCCTTTTCAAATTCTTAATTCCGATGACAATAATTTGCCATCACGTCTAAAAATCTCATTTAACGATTGATTAACATTCGAAAATAAAACGTCAAATGAGATGTAACAGTTGTCAAGTTTTACGACGTCTGTTGTCTCGTGATGTTTCTTTTGACGCCGAGACGCGGCACATTTATTTGTTTAGTTTCTAGGTTTATTGTTACGACTGATCACAAAGATGGCTACAAATGGTTGAAGGTTTAAGAGCTCTCTTAGCCGGTATTGGATGTATTGGTGGATCGAAAAGGGTAAGTTAACGTTTTGGGAAGGATTGGAAGGTTTGTGTTCCCTGTAGCCGCCGTCCGACCGTCTGGTAACCGTCCGAACTAACTCCAGTCTTCGACGGCGCGTATTGTTCCACGCGCGCCTCAAGGAGATGTTAGCAAACCGTAGAGGCCCAGCAGGGTCGAAACTTAGAGGGGCCAAGGGTCTGCTTCTCAAAGGAAGATTCGGCCCTGGTATGAAAGGCAACGAAGGAACAGGAGTAGGTTTTTAGTCAGTAAAAGTCTGACACTATTTCCCGCTTCGCCCAAGTGCGAGAGATGTCATTGGATAATTTTGCCACCTACAAACGTTAGGGTTCGATTCCTACCCAAGACAAATGTTTATGTGATGAGCACGATCATTTATATGTTCTGTGTCTAGGTGTAATTTATGTATAGCTAGCTTCTGCCTGTGGTTACGTCCGCGTGGAAGTCGGTCTCTCCATACAAACTCCCAACCCCGTTTTACCCCGTTAGAGTTTCGTAAAAGCTGTTCTCAGCGGATGTCTAAACTCTTTATGGAACCTACCAGCCAAATTTTAAGTTTGTGGGTGTTATAGTTTCTGATATTTATGATTAATCAGTGATTGGTAATTCGCTTTTATATATGTATGTGTTTAGAAATATAAATGTATGTTTATCAGTTGCCTAGTACCTACTCATGGTATAAGCTTTGCTTAGTTAGTAAAAGTTGTGCAATATTATAATTATTATCATTATAATTTTAATGCTAGATACGACGAAATGAGAACGCTTTTCAATTGTGAGCAAGTTTGCAGGATTCCTTCACTGTACCTACAAACGTATATATATACTTAGTGTATGTATCTATATACTGTGTGGTCCTACGTGGAATGTGTGTGTTCCGCCGGATACGAGTTGGCGCAGCAAACATCTGGGCTGTGTATATTTAATTCTGAAATGAGATTCTAGACTAATTAGTAGGTCCTCTTAAGGATATACATACATTATTATAAATGCAGTATGTAGATGAAACTTCCTTTAGTTCGTAGTTGAGCTGCTTCAAAGTTAAATTGATAATGAAAATTTATGAAATTATGTTTTTAATTTCTGGAGAAAAGTATATCATGACACTCTGAAGTAGTTAGTTAGTTAAGTGATATTTATTTTGCAAATAGGTTTTTTAAAAACACTTTTACACGTAAATTTTTTCGTCAGTTTAAACTAGATGAGGTCAGTGTTTCCTAGCTGACTGCTCTGAGAAGAAACATCGAAACAAACTCAGGGGTCAAACTCTTTTAAAAATTCATACAGCAAACATGTAATAGTCAAATTATATGAGAACCATGCAGATTTGTGTCTAAGATGGTCTTTTGAGGAAAGAACCACGCAGATTTGAGTTGACCTGTCCACTGTCCAGCCAGTGCAAGCATTTGTCAGTATTCGTATAGCTCAACTTAGGACTACTAAGGAGATCAACGATTTGACGAACAATACCAAGGAAAGGACATTTGGTTAGGCTGCAGAAATACTCAAATTGCCAGACATACGTCAAAATAACAGAAAAGAAAAAAATATTCAGATTTTTCTCATATCCATAAACGAAAATATATAAAATAATGTGTAGAAAATGTAATATTTAACCAAGTATACAGGGTGACTAGTAATTAGTGAACGATACTTAAACACGTGATTGTAGTCATGATAACAAACAACTTTTACTATGGAACCTAACCTGAAACCTGAAAAAAATCAGCCAAGTTCAGTACATTTTGACCAGTTAAGCGTAATGTACTGACCAGCAGATTTTTTTCATGATTTCAGGTTTGGGCCCATATTAAAAGTTGTTTGTTATCATGACCACAATCAGGTATTTAAGTATCGTTCACTAATTACCAGTCACCCTATATATTTATGTCAAAAATGAATTAAAAAAAAAGAATAAGTTCAAGTTGTAAAATCAATGGCAAATATTGTAAAAAGAATATAAAAAAGCCCAATTGCAATATAAAAAAAAAAACTCAAAGAGAACAAAAAAAAAAATACATCAATTGCGGAGCGTAAAGTGTTGGTTTCGTGAGGTAGGCATACGGTCATATTTTTTCCATTAAAAGCCTTTTAATGGTGTTATTGCTACAAAACAAGCCTTTTAACGGTATCATAGACAAAAAACGCTTTAGCGTCAATTGATTTCGGGCTGTAAATATTAACTAAATATACTAGGGAAAAAGAACCGGCTCAGTATGAGTTGGACTCGCGCACTCCATACCATATCGACTTAAAAAGGGCAAAAAAAAGTAATAATAAGAAAAACAGTTTATTTACACGGAATGACGCAACTAAAAACTAGACAAACGTAACATATTAAAGGAAAGATATGCGCCACATCCGTGCAAAACAGCCGAACGCTCAGCATAAAGCTGTGCCCTCATGCACAATGCGAAGAGCACACAGCGCTGGTTTTCAGCGTTGGCCAGTGCTGACAGAAAGAGAACGGTGCAATGTGCAAAAAGATAAAAATAAAATAAAAAAAATCATAAATTTTAGATAAATAAGAATATAATATAAATACACACACACAAACACACAACACACACACATCGCGGTTATTGTATGGGACCCTTAAATATTTATTTTATTTTGTTTTTATTATTTGTTGTTATAGCGGTAACAGAAATACATAATTCGTGAAAATTTCAACTGTCTAGCTATCGCAGTTCTTGAGATACAGCCTGGTGACAGACAGAGGGACAGACAGACAGTGAAGTCTTAGAAATAGGGTCTCGGTTTTTGGTGAGAAATCCTCGAATAACTTTTCTCACTCTGTGTGATGTGATCAGTGTATCACAATTGTACTGACAAAAACCTACCCATATTCATTTAGCTGCCCTTAGCGTTCCAGGTCCACAGTAACCTTTTAGAACAATCTTGCAGCCAATACTTTTGGTGGAATAAGGGGAGGAGGTGTGTCCCGCTTGGGCGGAACACCGCCGGGCCGTGTTGCGTGTAGGCGATTGGGTCGAACCTGATACGATAAACAATTTTATTATAGTAAAATTGTGACGCGGTCGAGCACGCGCACTTTTCCGCACTAGTGCAGAAAACAGTCCATTGCGTGACTAAACGCAGTGTGGTAAGAGCGGGTTTTCAAGTAAGTGCATTGAAAAAGTGTTTACCATACCCGCATTCTCACTTATAAAAACATAGTCCAGTCTCAAACTAAAGCGAAAGCCTTTTTCAATCTAGCCCCAGTTTGCCTCCGTACAAGCTCGTATCTACATTCAACATAGTATGCGCTGTGTGCGTAGCTAGGATATGAGCCGGCATGACAAACATTGCCCTCAGACACTTGGGCTCTGTACACTCGTGAGACGCTGCAATTTGTCTCGAAACTTGAAAGCTTTACGTTTGCGTTTGTCATATTTGTATTTAATCTGAAATACCGTTGGAAGGTTTCTTGTGATGTTGACGAAAGCTTAAGTAGACGGCAATAGTACATTTTGATACAAGTGCAGTAAGTATGTCATTGCGACTGAAGCGGAATTTCCACGAGCCGTAGGCGAGTGTGTAATGGAGCCGAGGGCTGCAGTGACAAATTTGCACGTGTGTCAAACGACGTTTTTCAACACACCCACGACACGTGGGGGATGACGCGCGCCCAGCCTGATACGATAAACAATTTTATTACAATAAAATTGTGGCGGGGTGAACATGCGCATTTTTCCGCACTAGTGCAGAAAACAGTCCATTGCGTGCACAGTGGGTTTTCGAGTAAGTGTATTGAAGAAATATTGATATGGTTGGTATTTGTGGAACAATGGCCTTACCAGTTTGTGCATTTAATTTCGAGCAGATGGCCAAGGGACTATATGCCTTAATAATGTTCCCATACACTAAAAGTTCTAGGCTGCAGTAGCTATTTGAGGCCTTACCATAACGTGTTTGGGCACGCCACGATCGAGGCGGTAAGGCCCCTCTTTGAGGCGTGGCTGGAAAGGCCCCAAGGCGTCGTCACCTTCCGTTTGGCGCAGGTGCTGACCGAACACGGCAAGTTCGGTTCGTACCTGTACAAGATTCGTGCGGAGACGACGCCCGGGTGTCGCCACTGTGCGGACCGCCCGGTGGACACGGTGGAGCACACAGTCGAGGTGTGCCCCGCTTGGGAAGAGCATCGCCGTGTCCTCGTGGGGGCGATCGGCGGCGATCTCTCGCGCCGGGGCTTGGTTCAAGCCATGCTCCGGAGCGAGGAGGAGTGGTAGGCGGTCGCCTCCTTCTGCGAAGCAGTAATGCTAGTAAAGGAGGAGGCCGACCGCATTAGGCAAAGGCGCACACGCCGCCGCCGCCGCCGGGTTTCCGATCCCAATTTCCGGCCACCGTAGGCGCGGGCTCGCGGACGGTGGGCAATGGGTAGCTCGCTGTCCGTCCGTCCTGTAACAGACCGGTCCGAGCTCAGGTCGTCTACGGCGCGCACCGTTCCCGCGCGCCTCAAGGAGTTGTCAGCAAACTGTAGGGGTCCAGCAGGGCCGAAGCCTACTGGGGCCAAAGGTTATGTGAGACTGTCACCAAAGGCCCCAGGATAAAGGCAAGGAATGGAAAGGTAGGTTTTTAGTCAGTAAAAGTCTGACACTGTTTCCCGCCCCACCCAAGGGCGGGATTCGTCATTGGATGATTTTACCTACCAAAAAAAAAAAAAAAAAACCATAACGTGTTAAAATGTCAGGCGTGCTAGCGAGAAAGAAGCAGGGTCGTGGTACGGCCTCAGGTCAGATGCCTCAAGAATTGCTAGTCATTGTGAATTGTCAGTAAAAAGTTACCAAAAAACTGAAAAGTGTTTTAGTTAAGAATTTTTGTATAATCTTCAGTGATTTTTATCCACTAAAAGTAATTTAACTGTAACTAACCTAACTTCAATCGCTCCTTAGAGCCCCATAATTTCAACTCAAAGCCTAAGAGAATGACATAAATTAGAACAAATTAAAACAATTCCGAACTAACTCTAACTTTAGTTTTCCTTAACCAAAAAACGATCACTCTTCGTTAGGAGCGAAAAAAACTAACTAGAACAAAAAACTATTTTCTCTCCAGTCGCGCGTGTGTAGCCAGCCTACCTACGCTTTCCACTCGAGCTGAGCGGCGACGCGACGCTTCCCCGAGTGATATACAGCTACATATATAATATGACCGTTGCATGCATGCGACATGATTAAAATCTATACGCAAACGTAGTCGAACTTGGAAATTATCTTGTATGTCAAACTAGTTGCTCCAGGCTTTCGAATATTGGTTTAGATTTATGTGATTTTAGTGTTTATTTGGTTATTTAGCTGATTGCTTGTTTGATTGTACACACATTTTCAATTTTAGAACTGTCAAACTATTAACGCGCTACATCAGTGGCTCTCAATCTGTGGTCTGTGGTGGTCCCAAATAACTACAATATGGTCAGCGAAAAAGCTAACTAAAAAGTATCATTGATGCGAACTGAGTTTAAGTTTGTATCGGATATATTGTGTGTTCTATGACACTGCTCACTACTTTTGATTATAAAGAAAACATAGGTTTGTTCATTTCTGAGTTTGAATTATAATAAAGTTTTTTCTAGCTGCTATAAGCAGCTAGATATCTATATCTGCGCAATTTTCCTGGGATAAAACGTCTGTGGTATTCTAAGACATGGTCTATCCATGTACTAAATTTCATACAAATCCATTCAGCCGTTTGAGCATGAAGAAATTCTAAACATACACAGTCACAAACTTTCGCTTTTATAATATTGAGAGATAGTCAAATTTTCTTTTAGACTTCTTGACAACAAAAAATAGAAATTGGTCCCATAATCAAAAGTATTTGAGAACCACAGTGCTACATAGATTCCAGTTTTCTTAGTGATACATTCTGAGTCGTCCTTTTCTACATTATATTATGTATTACACAGTAACTGGGTAGTGGTGGACAGTCGTGAAGTCAGTCCATGTCAAATACAGGTATTCGGCTGTATCCAGTTATCAAAAATGTCTTTCAAGAAGGTATGGACCGCATCATTAACTGTTTACCCCTCCCCTTTTTTTCTATTGAATTTTTATGTGAGTGGGGTACCCAATTGAAGTTACTGTCTGTACGACTACCATCCCAATTAGGTCTAAGTATGATTGCTAGCAATCTTGTGGTTAGACCCAAATGTCACTTGTGATTAAGGCCTCTAGGCTCGATAATACTTCACCGTTTGTCTCTCCAATCGTACTCGAGAGGTGTCCAACACGATTTAGTGGACATGATGATTACATACCTGGATATGACAGGCTATGTACTCGTATTACTAAATTTAATCTAAAATGGGCATGATACTGACTACAGTACGTATCAACGTCAATTAGCAGAGCTGACCAAGTTGGTTTGAACTTAGTTTTAAGAACCCTGGAGATTTGTTGATAGCCTAACGTTTGAGCACTATCTCATCTGATGGATAGTGACAATGTAACACACTTGCCTACAAGTCCTTTTATTCTTTCTTGATTTAAATATCCCTAGTTTGTGGCTGTCGGGAAACATAGACTCCGGCAGGTTGCATTTCCATGGACCCACGACACAGGAGTCATTGCTAGTGTGGAGAAAGGTTAAAAAAAAACAATAAGCGAGAAGATGTCATTATGAGTCTGTTACATCCCACTGCAGGGTAAAGGCGTCTCTTCAATTCTTCCATTTTTCTCTATCCTTAGCTATATTTGACCAATCCTTTAGGTAGGAGTCCAACTCGTTGTGCCATCTCTTTCAGTGATTACCGCGTCATTGCCCGGCGGGACTGGGATCCAGTCAGCGGTTACCTTTACTCGATTCTGTTGCAACATGCGATATCCCCTATCCCTCCCTGCATCGTTTATCCTCAATGCTGAGGGCCATGACCTCGATGGATAACTTTTTTATGGACTATATTCGCCATGTTGTCCTATCTTTGGTCATGTGGATGGCGTTGTAGACTGTGGTTTCGTTGTGGTGGTGTAGCATGGATTTAGCCTAACCAACGTATCCTGCCTCTGGGTCTTTTCCCATCTACTTTTCTTTTCAGCAGTAACTTTTCCAGGCTATTACCGCTCTTTGTGGCTATGAGGCCAAAGAAATCAAAGATTAATTCTCTGGTGACATGCGGCAGATGTGGCAAATTCGACATAGATTTTAATTACTTTCCTCTTCCTTGGGTCGTTTGTACGTTTGAATAATAATAAAGGTTGTGACCTCGATGACTAATTTTGTAGCGCACATTATTTCACTATGCTATCCTTTGCTAGATGGCGTCGCAAACTGTGGTCTCTAGTGTGGAAAGGATTTCGTGTGGCCAATGTAACAGACTCCATGCCTTTGTGTCTTTTCTCATCTATATTTCCTGTCAGCAACAGTTTCTATTTCTGGAAAGCGGCTAAAGTACGCAAAGCTTCTTTTTTGGCATCTGCTGGTAATTCTCATAGCTGTTCTGAGCTAAATTACTTTTAAAATTATTAAAGGCAGCGTCTCAAACATTGACACATTACCATTTCATAGATACCGAACTTGGAAGACGAGCCGCAACTAACTCCCTAGTAATACGTCTCTCCGTTTCGGGTCTAAAATTTTTGCGCATTAACTGTAAGATTTATGTCCGCAAACGCACGCGGAAAACGTGAGAAACGGTTTCAATGTTGTCAGCATTTAAAAATAATTGAAACTTTTTCCCATTTTCTCGTCCCAGTGGCCCATATCCCACTTTTCCTCGGTTTGCGATCAATATCCACGATTGTTGCGGTTATCTGCTCCTTTTTAATCGTTGTGATGCTGGATGTGGCTCTCTGACACAGTTTTATTGAGAATAATAGCTTTCCAGGAAACAGGAGTAAATGAATTGCTTCGATTAAGACGTGCAGCGCTTGAAGAGGATTTATTTGTTGGACTTTGTTATGTTGTTATTTTTTTATAGATTTAGTTTCGTATTTAATCCAATGGATTTGAGAAATAGATAACTTAATATGTTTTGTAGATTTTTGACTTTGACTGTTGTCCGATTTCTCGTTTATGATCTTAGCTCAATATATTGCCAGATGGAAACACATAGCCTACTAAAGTATAATTACTTTTTAGACCAATTTGAACTTTATTTTGTTATAATTTGATTTTTATTAATTTTATAAGTCCTTATTGTAGTAGGTAGGTTACGAGAGAATTATGGTTATTACTTTTATGGATCTGCGGTGTTAATCTAATAAGAAATTATTTTAAACACTAGGTACTCTCAGGTCATTTAAAATTTGATATTGTGTACAACTATTTCTTGGTCAATAAAATAATACACCACTTCAAAATCTTAGAGCTAAAATTTCTGAAGAAACGTTATTCAGCATATCTATTCTTATTGAGAAACAATTCTCAGAGTTTCCTTTCGATACCAAGAAAACTGTGAATCATGATACTATGAAATCATATCTATTTACCTACTCCACATAAAAGTGCCTACATTTTGAAGACAATATGAAACTAGTACTAAAATGGCTGTATTGTGTAAACAAAGATAGGAGCGTTACTGTTATGATACCACAAGAGACGTCACATGTCTAGACGGAGGACAAACAAAGCTGGGATCTTAAGACGAGTGGCCCCGACACGCATGACTCACTCCCAGCATAATGGAGACAGAACAGAAAAGTTACTTGATAAAGAACGATGCGAAGAAGAACGAAAGTTGACCGAAAAGACAGTTCGTATCAAGGTAAAATTGTGGCTAGTGATTCTCGATGACTACGTCGTTTTGGGAACAAATTCATTAAGCGTACAGCTAAGGAATGGAATTCCCTACCTGGGTCTTTGTTTCCTGATAGCTATAAGCTAGGTCTTTAAGTCAGAGTGTATAGTCTAGGCAAGCGAAATTGTCGGCCACATCATCGCTTACCATCAGGTGAGATAGTGGTTAAACGTGAGCCTATTAATACTAAAAAAAATCAGGTAATACGGGATTTTGTATATTCCTTTTATTTCAAGTAGTACAACATGATTTATATTATACCTACATACTTCGGCAGACAATCCCACAACGCCAGTGATTCTCAGTCCTCAAGTGAATCTCTTGTATCTTTTTTTTTCCTTTTTGGCTTTACTGTCTGACGGGTAAAGGTCTCTCCTAAGTCCTTGCTGACATTTTTCTCCCGCACCGTCTCGACATAAACGTAACATAACATAGCTTTATAAGGTTTCCGCTGCCGGGACTCAGGTCTGCTCTCTAGCAAAAGGAATGAGCAGTAATCCACCACGCGGTTCCAGTGCGGGTTCGTGCATTTCAAATGTCTTTGAATTTTTGGTTCTAGGACATGCCGGTTTCCTTCTGATTCGGTTCCGAGTTATATCATGTCTAAATCTCTCGCCACTTACCGCCAGCCGGCCTCGATGGTCGGGGCTCTTATCTATGAAAGTAATATCACCATCTTTTTGCCCATGTCCAATGTTATTTGGGGTCGGCGCAATACGTTTTTTTTCTTCCATTCTCTCCTATCACCCGTCACGCTATCACTAACTTCAATCCATCTATCTTTTCTTTGGTCTCTCTCTCCCTCTCCATCCATCCACATGTATACTCATACCTTTTTTAGTAACATGTGTTTCATCTATCCTCTTTACATTACCATATCAAGACAAACGATTTCCTTTCAACTTATCAGTCACTATGAAAGTAAGTATTATATTATATATCAAATAGATACAAATTGAATGACACAATTATGGTCTTCGTCGTGAATACGGCAACTATGTTGTAAGTTCGATTATTAAATTAACATTCACGAGTTTTGCATCACTTTAATTCATTACTAAAACCGTAACTTACGGATTTGGTCTTAAAACCAAGTCACGTAATAAAAAATCCTTATAATTCAAGTCGCAATTGATGTTTAAAACTGGCAAAAAAATTAGGGAAATTGCAGTTGTTTTTGACAGATGAAAGACTAAGATTAGCATGCAAACGTTCTTAAAAATGCAAGAATTACTCCTCTGGGAGTAATCTTTTGCACAAGGTTCAAGCTCAGAAAGTCGCTTTAGTTTGTGTAATTTATTTCATTACTACTGCTCTTTAGACGATGAAGGAACACAGTGAGAATACCGGCTTGCTCTAGAGCGAAAAATTCGAAGACATGTGACATGCTCCACGGTGGACGCCATCATGCGCGTGCGAGCCCTCACGACGGGGGATGCGGTGTCCCAGGGCAGGTGTGTCGTGGCAGTGTCCTTGGACATTGCCAACGCCTTCAACTCCCTGCCCTGGAGTTGCATTGGAACGGCACTCCGGTACCACCGGGTGCCCGACTACCTCTGTCGTGTGATCGAGGCCTACCTATCGGAGAGGTATATCATCTACCCCGGTCACCAGGGAGAGTGGAAACGTCGAGAGATGTCGTGCGGTGTTCCGCAGGGATCGGTACTAGGACCACCCTTGTGGAACATCGGGTACGACTACGTGCTGCGCGGCGACTTCCCCGACGGGGTCAGCGTGGTCTGCTACGCGGACGACACGTTGGTCCTAGCGCGGGGAGAGTCGTACCGGACGGCGGTCGAATTAGCGACACGCGGGGTTGCGATGGTCGTTGACAGGATCCAGCAGTTGGGACTCGAGGTGGCACTGCACAAGTCCGAGGCCATGTGCTTCCACGGCCCTCGGGGTGCGCCACCACCGCGTTCCCAGCTAACGGTAGGAGGGGTTCACATCAGCGTCGGGTCGACGATGAAGTACCTGGGACTCGTCCTCGACAGCTGGTGGAACTTCAAGGAGCACTTCCGACGTCTGGCTCCCAAACTGAATCGGACTGGGGCTGCTCTCGGGCGGCTCCTGCCCAACCTCAGGGGACCAGACGCCTCCTGCCGGAAGCTCTACGCGGGAATCGTTCGGTCCATGGCTCTCTACGGGGCTCCGGTGTGGGCACCGACGTTGCAACAGCAACCGAGGACCCAGCTGAATGCGTGCCAGAGGGTCATGGCAATACGCATGGTGCGAGGGTACCGAACGATCTCCCGCGAGGCGGCGACCCTCCTTGCTGGCCAACCGCCGTGGGATCTGGAGGCAACAGTCCTTGCACACATGCACGACAAGCGCATGGAGATGCAACGCCGGGGCGAAATTCCGCTGCCACGACAAGTCGAGGCATGGCGGACAGAGCTCCGGCGGGATCTCATGGCGAAATGGCGTCAACGACTATCGCAACCTCGTTCGGGGCGCGCCACAATTGGGGCGATAAGGCCCATCCTTGGGGCGTGGCTGGAAAGACCTCACGGCGTTCTCAACTTCCGCACGACGCAGGAGCTTACCGAACACGGAAAGTTCGCTAAGTACCTGTTCCGGATTCGTGCGGAGGATTCGCCCGGGTGTCGCCACTGTGCGGAACATCCGGAGGACACGGTGGAGCACACTGTAGAGGTGTGCCCCGCCTGGGCGGAGCATCGCCGTGTCCTCGTGGGGGCGATCGGCGGCAGCGATCTCTCTCGCCGGGCCTTGGTTCAGGCCATGGTCCGTAGTGAGGAGGGATGGCAGGCGGTCGCCTCCTTCTGCGAAGCAGTAATGCTAGCAAAGGAGGAGGCCGACCGCATCAGGCAGAGGCAACGGGGCGCTCGCCCCAGCCGCCGCCGGGATTCCGATCCCGATTTCCGGCCACCGTAGGCGCGGGCTTGCGGACGGCGTGCAATGGGTAGCACGCTGTCCGATCGTCCGGTAACCGACCGGACCGAGCCCAAGTCGTCGACGGCGCGTTCTGTTCCCGCGCGCCTCAAGGAGCTGTCAGCACACCGAAGAGGCCCAGCCTGCTAACTGCAGGCAGGCAGGGTCGAAGCCTACTGGGGTCATGGGTTAGTTCATACAGTTAGGCACGATAGGCTACGAAGGAACGGGGTAGGTTTTTAGTCAGTAAGAGTCTGACACTACTTCCCGCTCCGCCCAAGGGCGGGATTTGTCATTGGATGATTTTACCTACCATAAAAAAAAAAAAAAAAAAAAAGACATGTGACATGCACCAACCCGCATTCGGCCTCCATGGTGAATTACGGACCATTTCCTGTCGTAGTCAAGTAATCAAATCAAAAATATTTATTTGTAAGAATATGGTACAATAGATGGTAAAAAGTTTTGGTTCTAAGATATCCTGCCATACTATGGCGTACAAATTATATTTATAATGAAAAATAATATTAGAGAGGCCTGAACTTCAGCTCTGAAGACATTATAGGGCTGATATGTGACTATATGAACCATTTTTGTTGTTAAATCACTAGCTCTATGTAAAGAGGAACTGTCAGTATTTCACTGAAAAACCCACCGTGTTATTTCAGTTACTTTTTGCGTTCTAGAACTGCAGTAATTCTTTCGAACAATCCAGCAAAGCAAAGTACTTCCTACAGTGAATATTTATTAGTTTGATTTAGAATTATTTTTTCAGTTTGGTCTTCTATGTTTTGTTGTATTTTAAGTTCTCTTAATTATGATGATTTAATATTTATTATAGTATTTATTAGTTTGTAATTTTAGCTATTTCTATGTAAAGAATCTATATAAAAAAAATCATAACTGTATCATGAAAAATCACAAAATTATATGCTTGTTACGTTACCTGGTTGTTCACATAAACTTATCGGGCCATCCGGAAGACTGAGGGGTTATTTTGCTGTCGCACCCAGTTGTGCGCTGTTGCCTAATGCCCGCAATGACCTGCAGTGACTCTTAAAAATTATTGGGATCAATTCAGTTACTGATTCTGAACAAACTATATTCAGGTTTCGCATATACTAAAAATAGTGTTATACTAAAAATGAATGGTTTAAAAAAAAATAATGTCAATAACAGTTGTTATTGCTGTTACGAATTGTTACTGGCATTTATTTTTTTAAATCATTTTTTTTTTTACGAGAGAAAAAGCGCTTATGTTCGCAGAGTCTAACTTCAGACTCGCAAAGATCCGTCGGCTGTATTACTTGTACATGAAGTTTAAATAAATATTTTGTTCGCAAATTGACCTTCTGTCTCTCCACTTGTGTTCGGAGCCACTTCAATTCGGCTACCAAGGATTACGACTCGGCTTCACAAAAAATACAATGTATCTTTTCTTCAAGTGTAGGACGGTTGGCAGTGGATCGATAAGTCTCTACTGATTAGTGTAGTGCTTGTCAGGATCCTTCTTGGGATGTTTTGATTTATTTTTGTAGTCTTTCTCTCAAATGTTCAAACGAAAATGATCGCAAGAATACATGGTTAAATTTTGATCGTTTTAATCCCGTGGAGGGGTCGATCCGGTACTTAAAACAATATCGATTTGTAAAGATAAAATTAAAAAATAAAGTTGTTTTTTTTTTCTAAAACTCGAATACGGTTGTACGAAATTAATTTCTTTAAGTAAACATCAGCTGATCGAGTGAAATGACCTTTAGGTAAAAAAAATGGGTAGTGCGCCACGGCCGACAACTACCTACAGTTCCTACCTACCGTGTATGTATTAAATTTCCAAACGATCGTAAATTGGTTTAACGAAATAACTGTTCTTTTCGGTGAGAGTGAGTGTCAGGCTTTTACTTATTAAAACCTCATTGTGTTTTTTTAGTTGCTTTGCGTTTCAGTGAATGAATTGGCCTGGTTTTGATATTGTAGGACAATTTCTTAAGAAAGGCATGTGTCCATAATCGTTGCGTCGTCATCGTGACTCGAAGAGTTGTTAGAATATTTTGAGATATATTTACAGCAGTGGCAAATATAAACTTTAATCTGTCATTCGATTAAAAACAAATAATGTTTGTCTAAGAAGTATGGTTGATTTTTATTTCCACCTTTAAAATAACATTAAAATGAATCCCTATTTCTCTTTGTCACGTCAAAACTTGAGAAGGACTGTACCGTTTGCATTCTCATTTTTTAAAGTTTCCTAACAGATTGTGGAAGGTTTTAACAGAGAGTAAAATGCATAGATAATTAAAAAAAAAATTGTTAGATCTGATCAAAGACAAACATCGGTCAGGTGAAACTAAATATAAGCTTGTAATATTTTGAAAAAAAAAGTAACTATGTCAATTTAACCTTCGAACTTTTGACAGTTCTTGTGTTTGACATTTCGTGCATTTGACAGTTCATAGGTAATAAGACAACGTCCGTCCGGCCAGCTATACACAATAATTCCAAAGAATCCTTTCCTCAAAAATATTAAAACGACTACATATTTTTTCAAACCAATATAATCTTAGCACGCACGGTCCGTCTGTATGCAGCCATTTTTCTTAGCCAGCGTTACCCAAAGTTCACCGCATTAATATTTATGCCCACTACATATTTATGGTTCCACTCCGTGTTTTTATTTAATTCAATTATGGAACGGTTTAGCTGACACAGCTTTTTGGAACGTTTTTCCCCCATTTTATTTTTGTTCTACACGTAGTCGGACACATTTTAGCGGTGTTGTGTCTTACAAATGGTAAATTGGTTTTACGATAACTTGGGTATAGAATATCGATGACTTACGTAAGAATATTGGTCAGCGTCTATAGTTTAATTTTAGTAGACAGGATATTGATGAAGCCAATTGAATAGGTATGTCTTGTAATTAATTTCAGGAAGGTTGAAATTCCAATTGACTGAAATCAATCCGCCAAATTTATAACTTACTAACGTATTTCTTACGTTATTATTTTGACAAAAATCGAAGAGGAAGATCGCCATATTGTTTCTACTGAAAAAAAAAAACTCTTGTACCTATTTCTCTGTTTTATTACTCTTGTATATATCTATATATATAAAAGAAAATCGTGTTAGTTACACTATTTATAACTCAAGAACAGCTCGACGGTAGCTTAGAACCAGGAGACGGACATAGGACATAGGATTTTTTATCCCATTAAGTAAAAAAAATCAAACAAAGCCTGCTCATTTATTGTTGTAGGGTAGAGTAGGGTAGAGCGGGAGCAAAGTCGCGGGCAACAGCTAGTATTTTATATGTGTGTACAGTAATCATTAAATAACTAATTGTGTCTGTCTCTTATCTTAAGTTTTATTTTGGTTTTACAGTGTGTGTATCCATGCGAGCCAAATAAAATATTTTTTCTTTCTTTCTTTCTAACTAAATATCTTTAAAAAAAAGAGAACTGTTGAAAACGAGCCATTACACAAGACTATAACAAAATAGAAAACGGTACTAAAACGCGTGACGTAACCAGTGCCATAGACAACGCCATGTAGGTTAATGGGGAACCATTCAGTTGACACATTAATTCTGAACAACAAGTTAGTACTTTTTACAACAGCCCCGATGCCAAGGGATGGCAATTAAAAGTTTGTACATAAACATGGCTGTGCCTACACGCCTAGGCACGAATTCATGAATATATGTGAATTTATTTTGTTTGGTGTAGTTCTACATAATTTGTTTGGTTTCTGGTCCACCTTACATCTTGGTTGCAAAGTAATCTGTCGAAGCTGTTGTTGCGCGGTTGGATCAAGGGCCTGATACAGAAGGCAGTACTCCTTGATACGGCTCGCATTGTGAGGAGGTTCCTTTCTCTGGAGCCCTAACCACCAGTAGCTTGGACCCTGCTCCTGACATCGGTGGACTACTATTTTTCGTGTTTATAAATGTTCTTTTTTGCACGTATGTTAATAAACGGAATAATACTCGTAATAAGTTTATTTATTTCGTAAAAGAATCACATACAGATGTGATAATAAAAACAGTAGTATAAAACTGTGTCGCGGCTTTCTTGAGTTGAGAGGTCTAGAAAGATACCACTTAAATAGTTTTATGCTCCACAATTGTGGCGGAAAGTTCTAAGAAAGCATCCTGTCATGTCATTTAACGTAATATCTAAAAGTTTTGGGATTCATTTGTTGATGATTTCCGGCTTCACAGTAAAATTTATGGTTATCTAGTTTCTACTCGCAGCTTTGCCCGTGTGAAAGTAGAAAATTACGGGAATGTAGTCCAGGGATAAAAGGATTCTATGCGATTCTATATTCATTATCTATTCGCGTCTTTTTTATGGGAGGTAAAATCATCCAATGACAAATCCCGCTCCACCCAAGACTAAAAACCTACCCCGTTCCTTCTTTGCCTATCCTCCTTGAGTCAAATTTCATCCAAATGTCAAATTCTATTGATATTCTTTGTAGGTAATATTGGTTTGATTCAAAGAGATTAAAGAAATAAAATAGAGCGGCCATCAGAAGAAATGTTTTAGAAAAACTGTCATCCTATGTCAGCTAGCTTTCAATAGTAAACATTCGAATTAAATTTATATGTTTTTACGTTATTTTCTAGAACTATTAGCGAAAATTATTGAATTCAAATTAATTACAGAGTAAATATGAAAATATTTACGAAAATAAACTGAAGTTAGGTCCAGTTGTCCACGCTAGACTGAGCGACTTACTACTCTTATATAACAACTATCGGATCACGATTTTCTTCGCTATGTCCTGTCTATTGGTAGTCTATATTTAATGTCTTTGGTTTAATTTTAACAACAATGAAACGAAATAAATGATATTATCTATTCTATTGATTAGATTTTTTAAGCTAAATCACCATTTGGTATCTAAAGAAATCTTTTTATCAGCCGAATTGACACGGCTACCCTACCCTTTATAGTTTAAGTTCTTATAGTCCATCCTAAAGTTGTCTGGTAGATATCGCTGTCAGCGATAAGACCTCCATTGTAGCCATACATTTAAGTTCCTGTGAATTGTTAATATTTTGGTGTACAATGAAGTTTATTCTATTCTATTATATTCTATACGCTTAATCGTAACTAAATGTAACAGACAAACAGCACGTAACACACTCGTGTGACCTCCTTCACTTGAACCAAACAATAACAAATACCATAAACACTGCCCACTCAATCGACTCTATTTAATTATTCCAACAAAATGTCAATACTACTGACATAACCAAAGCACTCGGTTCATATCGCCCGCTAAACTGATGTGTTTGTCATTGGATTTGTTAACTGTCATTCCCATTGAACGATTTGAAAATCCAATATGGCGGATGACATTTGAATTCTGCAAATTTGAATCACAGATTTTCTATTGTCGTATTCGGTGTGATATTGTGCGACATTTTAGATTAATTTGTGTTTAAATTTGGATTTAGAACAAGAGGAATAAAGGGAATTACCGCATGTTTCTAGCTCAAATTCGCAATAGCTAGCTAATACAATATTCCACAACGTCATCTAGTCTCAAATTAAGCAGAGCTTGTATAAATGGTATGAGTACTAGACAACTGATAAACATACTTATATATTTCTAAATACATCAATAATTATAGATACATTATTCCGTTCATTACAATTAATATTCACATGTAAATTATATTTTTAAATATTTCAATACAAAAAAAAAAAAACGTTCAAAAATATAAAAAATAGTATCCCACCGGCATCGGGAATAATGTCCAAGCTACCGGCGGTCAGGGCTCCAGAGAAAGGAACCTCCTAACAATACAAGCGCTGCCCAGAAGTACCGCTTTCTGAATCAAGCCCTTGATACAGTCGCCTCACGCGAGCCTCCTAAAATGTTGGTCGAGGCTCTTGGCTATTAAGTCATTACCTGACACGACTATCGATAAATTACACCCAGATAAAAAAGAAATGATTGAGTACCTTTGTACTCTTCTGTCTATATTTGTTCTTTTATTTTTTAAGTATTTGTGTGTACATAAATAAATAAATAAACACTTGTCTTGGGTAGGAATCGAACTCACGTCCTCCGGCAAAGTAGCCAAGGCCACTAACCACTAGAACAACACAGTCATAGTTACATGAAAACAAAACCATTTGGAGGATAATAACAATTTGGTAACCGCAGTAATTTATTATAGTATTCCATATTCCCATCAAATTGCGTGTAATTGCTTTAAGCTTTTGAAGAGTCCACATAGAGCCCAGATTTACCGAAGAGAATTTGGTGAGGGTCACGCTAATTTAACCGGAAATATCCAGTTACATCGAGTAAAAAAATACTGTTTGCTTAGGACCAAAGTTTGGTGAAACATATCTTCAAACATTGCGTGTGTAAGATACTACATTTAATACGACATGTTTGGTAACAAGCTGGATGAAATGTTACCCTTTTATGTTGGTCCTTCGAGAATTACTTTATGATAATAATGTCAGGCTATAACTATGTTAGTGTGGAGTAAAGACTTCTCCAACAGAACGGTGAAGATTTGATGATCACGTTGGTTTATTGCGAGGGCTGAGCTAGATTTTTTTTTAAATATTTCACAACTTTCACACAACGCCATTTAGTCCGGAACTAAGCTGAGCTTGTACTAAACAACTAAAAAACATACTTACATACATATAAGTAAATACATATCTATAAATTACACCTAGACACAGAAAATAAAATATTGTACTCATTCCACAAACATTTGTCATGGGTGGGAATGGAAACCACGACCTCTGGCATAGCTGTCAGGGCTACTAACCACTAGAATAAAAGGCCAGTCGAAATTACGCACAGGATTTACAACATTTAATTTAAGGTAATGCCAAGTGTGCCGTTTTTTAAGTGCTCTTGTAAGTGCAAAAAGGGTCCCCAAATTATACAAACTTAAGCGTTAGTGCAGAATAGTAACTGTATAGAAGCTGTATAATAGCTATATAATAGCTGTATAATAGCCGTATAATAGCTGTATAATAGCTGTATAGAAGCGTTGTATCCAATGTTATGTACAATAGGACTTTAACTCTACAGATATTCACTTATAAGTATCTTTTACAGCCAACTGCTGTAAATTGGTGTTTTAGAGTTAAGAATAAAACTAAAAGGACTGTCTGTTTCATATTGTTATATGAAAGAAAAAACATAATTTCTCCCATTACCACGTTGGAACGAGAGGCAGGGTCAAACATTCACTAACTGTTTAAAATCCACCAGTTTTATTTTAATTGCCATTAGCGTTCTAGGGCCTCGGTGACTCATTTCAAATTTTCCCTCTGCTGTGGAAGGCGTTGCCCCTAGCGGCTTCCGTCAATTATGCTGATTCTCTTTGATGCGCGGTACCTTTGACCATTAATTCCGTGGTCTTCCTGCTTGACAGGCATGATGCCAATTTGCAAGAAATAAAAGATTCTGTGCATTTTGTCACAATATCCATTGTCTAAATATAAAATATTCATGACCTCTTTCGTCTTTTTCTTTATATTTTAGAACGCGAAGCCAGTAAGTTAAGTTCAACTTGAAAACTATTTCGATCTCCTGAGATGTTTCTACAATGCAAGTTTGAAAACTTTTACATCTTGTCCCTTAAATGCTTCTATTTACTTTGACTTACAAAATAGTACTTATGTATCCAATATACAATATTATTTTGCGAACCCTGAATGTAGTTTGTTCAGAATCAGTAACTGAATCGATTTCAATAATTTTTACACCATGTTGTATTTTGTCCCTAAAATATTTAAAAAGGCCACAAGTCGGACACCGCCGACAATAAGTACAATACAGGTCACGGCAGGTCATAGCGGGTATCAGGAGCCAGGTTACAGCTGGTTGCGGGAGCAAAACTAGGCTGATGACCATGTGCTTGTGTGGATAACCAGGTGACATAACAAGCTTATAACTTTATGATTTTTCATAATACAGTTATGAATAGATTCTTTGCATAAAAATGCTAGACCCTTGTTTCGGGTTTCGCATACACTAAAATTGCGTAAGCACTACAGGGGGATAGGCGGCCTTTGCTTTGCGTATTTTTGATGACATGGGGGATGTGGGGGGTCTGGATGGAGATTATGTCAGAAGTACCTATACATTTTTTAGTTTTTTTAAGAGATCGATGTCGATTTTTCAAAATCACTCGAAAGTGAAAATACACACATCACTGAGCATCACAACATCCAATGTCATTGAAAACTTAAAGTTATGGATTCGTGTGTCATGGACTGATGATTGATAATTTGAATTAATATGTCAAAATAAAAGAAGATTTCTTATTTCAAGCCTGTTCCTTGTTTTTAGACTTGTAACTTCGCTCATTAAATTAACAAAACCATTGGCTAAAGTCATAAAACTAGTGAAAAGACAAGAAAAAACAGTATTTACATTCTCTATATTGTTTGTGATTTCAGGGTTAATTACGAAAAAACTAAATTAATAATCACAACCTTGATACTTTTTATAAATTTGTACCAAAGGACTAAAATTTTCCAAACGGGTCTTGTTATGTAATATTCTACAACTATCACACACAACGCCGTCTAGTCCCAAGCTAAGCAGAGCTTGTGTTATGGGTACTAGACAACTGATAAACATATTTATACACCGTTAAATTTTGGTCGTTTTAATCCCGCGGACGGTCGATTAATTGACGCATGTGCGAAATTAATTTCTTTAAGTAAACGTCAACTGAGCGAGGCCAATGAACTGTAGGTAGTTAGTACGCAACGACCGACAACTATCTACAAGGTCATTGACTCGTTTAATTACAAAAAAATAATTTCGTACATGCGTATATTACCGCGATTTTTAGAAAAAAAGTACTTTATTTTTTTATTTTATCTTTATATAGTGTTTCATATAGTGTTTCATGTACCGAATCGACCCTCCACGGGATTAAAACGACCAAAATTGAACGGTGTATATTTCTAAATACATGCATATGATAGATAAATTACACTCAGACACAGAACAAATGATCGTGCTCACCAAGTACGAGTATACAGTACGAAAAAGAACCACGCCGAGTCAAACAACCATTAGACGCTTTACCAAACCCATTTCCGAAGCATAAAAGTTAATCGAACACAAACTAATTAGTTAATACAAAATCAACATACCATTTAAAAGTCGCATCAAGTTGTAGTAAAAGTGGTTTTTTTTTTTACAAAATTACTGTAATAAAAGTGGGATACCGACGCCTTAGGAATTTTAATTGAGTTCCTCATTTTTGGTGTGCGGTCCAAGTCACAAGAGAATGAACGGTTGGTCTATTGTGCCGATTGAATGAAAAATTCCCGTCAAATAGAGGAAACGAAAGGATAGACAACGGTTTGCGGGATTACGTCGCTTCGTTGTGTGCCGGCGCCCTATATGTTTGTTTATTATTTTTTTTATTTTAATGCTGGCAACGTGTGGCGGGATTTACATTTAAAAATAAAAATGAATTGAGAATTTGAAAGCTGCGTGTTTCATTACGGTTGGTGCGAGTTCTCTAAAAGGTTTTCGGTCACTGGAATTGTTTAGAAAATGCTTCGAATGCATGCTAAAGGTCGAAGGTGAATTTGAATACGTCGTCTTGTTTGGTCGTGAATTTTTATTTTCTTTGAGTTTTCTCGTTTTGCTGCCTTGTAATTATATTATTGTTAAATTTCTATAATTGTTTGCGAGTGCTTGCTTTTTTATTGTGTTACAGCTTTTATTTTCTGCAAGTTAATTAAAAATGCTTGATAATTGCAGAACTGAAAACATGTTAGGCAAATTCTGAGGTGGTAAACCTTTTTGATACGGGTACGGTCGGCGCATTCTGTACTTTCTTTCTCTTTTACTCTGTAGCCCTTCTGATGTATCTGTCCTGAATAGACGTATTTAATTTTCACTTCTAACAGCTAAATAACCTAATACTGCTGATAACAGTCCGGTTAGACCGTGTTTCTATTATATTCTATGTATGCCCAAACTATCTATATTAGTTTTGGTTAATACTCAAATCTCTTATCACTTGGAACTGAACTGAGTTAAAGCTCCTGAAACTAGATGGGTCTCCACAAAATATGACGTCATTAATACCAAATTCCGTTCTTTTTCTGTGTAATTCCGACAAAACCATTTTCAGGTCAACAGGGATGTTTTTAGAGTTGGTAAAACCAGGTTGTTAGTCCAAAAACACCAAAGAGTGTAATAAATTACTCGGACGTAAAAAGAAGCTGTTATTTAACGAAATTATCTTTATAAGTGAACCTTTTTCATTTTCTAGGGTTCTGTACCTTAATTGGCAAATGAAGAACTCTTATAGGATCACTTTGTTGCCTGTCTGAAAAAACCAAACTTCAAATTTAATGCAATCTAAAGATCGAATCGTTTACGCGCATAAAATATGCGCGTAAACGATTCGTCACTCGCAAGGAATTCAAAACCTATTTCATTGAACTAGAATCCAGTTAAAGTCAGAAAACCGTAAATTTGTAGTTACATCACTAAATAATTACTTTGTTGCGACTCGGAAAAAAATTCTAGATTCGATTTTCTTCGCCTAAGGAAAAAGATACCTTTACACCCCAGCCGCCACGCACCCGATTCCTACTAGCCACGGAAGGCGCGGGCTTGCGGACGACGAGAAATGCGTAGCTCAACATCCAGCCTGTAAATTGTCCGCACCGAGACCAACTCCTCGACATCACGTAGTATTCCACGCGCTCCTCATAGAGATGTCAACTAACCGTAGGGCCCAGTAACGCCTATGTCCGCTAGGGCTGCGTGGATATTCTAAAAAGGAAACCTTTTTTTTTTTTTTTTTTTTTCGGTAGGTAAAATCATCCAATGACAAATCCCGCCCTCGGGCGGAGCGGGAAGTAGTGGCAGACTCTTACTGACTAAAAACCTACCCCGTTCCATTCTTTACCTTGGTCCCAGGGCCCCGGGTGCCATTTTCACATACCCTTAGACCCCAGTAGGCTTCGGCCCTGCTTGGCCCCTTCAGTTTGCTGACAACTCCTTGAGGCGCGCGGGAACAGTGCGCGCCGTAAACGACTTGAGCTCAGACCGGTCTGTTACCGGACGGACGGACAGCGAGCTACCCATTGCCCGCCGTCCGCGAGCCCGGGTCTTAGAACGTAAGTTGCTAAAAGACAACAAAAGGACATAGGTGTTTTTTTTTATGGTAGGTAAAATCATCCAATGACAAATCCCGCCCTTGGGCGGAGAGGAAGTAGTTTTAGACTCTTACTGACTAAAAACCTACCCCGTTCCATCGTAGCCTATCGTGCCGGGGCCGGGCATTCCTTTTGGAAGTTAACCCATGACCCCAGTAGGCTTCGACCTTGCCTGCCTGCAGTTAGCAGGCTCCTTGAGGCGCGCGGGAAAAGAACGCGCCGTCGACGACTTGGGCTCGGTCCGGTCGGTTACCAGGTGTTACTAAGTAAAAGTATGGCACGCCTTCTCGCTCCACTCTTGACCGTGAGAAGTCATTAAATGATTTCCTACAATAAAAAAACCCTAGCAAATTCTAGTAAGAAAATTGAAATGACCTAATTATAATAATAAGTAATAATGATTTATTGTTCAAGAAAAATACACCTATACATCAAATACTTCACTGGTCTCCATACTAGGATTCCGTGTCATGGATTCTTTCGTATCAAAACTGATGTTGAACCAAAAACACTGTAATAATAAATTTCCGGTAGCAACTGAAACAAGTCCGCTGTCACATCTGTATTCCCTTCATATTCTTGTCCCGTATCCTATTTTAAGAGTTTTTTATGGGAATAAAATGGAAATCTGCTGACTCTATGACATACGGCGACCGGGGCCCGTGAAAAATGGTCCTTACATTGTTTTGAGGCTCGTTGCATTGTTGTCCTCACAAATAGTACGCTCTGGCTATTTTATAATTTATATTCGTTACGGAGAAGGCGATTTTGTTTCTGGGCAGCTGTATTTGCATGTGTAATTTTGGCGACTTGGGTTTTAAAATCTGCGCAGTTGTAAAACATAAATAAAATTGAAGTATCTGTTTTTTTGTGCTGAATACATATTAGGAAAAAATATAAAGAATATTCGATCATTTAATTATGAGTTATGAGTATGAAACATGGACGGATGGAGAGGGAGAGGGAGGCCACAGAAAAAATGAATGAATTGTGTGAACAGTGATATGAAAGAAAAGGAAGTTAGTGATAGCATGACGAGTGACAAGACAGAATGGATGAAAAAAAAGGTTGCACCGACCCCAAATAAAACGGGACAAGGAAAGAAGATGATAATGATTCAATAACTTAAAAAGCAATTTTTCAATTTGTTTCTATCTGTCTGTTGGTTCCGGCTAATCTCCAAAACTTCTGGATAGAATTTAACTGATAAATAGCTGATGTTATAAGGAGGAACTAAGGCTATTTTGATTTCAGAAAAAAAAAACCCTTCTTAGACGAATTTACCGGCATTAATTAATCACACCATCACAAGAAATATTATAAAGCCGACATGTGTGTTTACATGTTTGTTACTTCTTAATGCTCGAATGGCTGAGCGGGTTTGGGTGTAATTTGCCACATTTCTTTTTTGTTTTTTATTGTTGATAGGTTTTTTTTATGTTTGGTAAAATCATCCAATGACAAATCCCGCCCTTGGGTGGAGCGGGAAGTAGTATCAGACTCTTACTGACTAAAAACCTACCCCGTTCCTTCGTTGCCTATAGTGCCGGGGCTGAGCCTTCCTCTCAGAAAACGGCCCTTGATCCCAGCAGGCTTCGACCCTGCCTGCCTGCAGTTAGCAGGCTGGGCCTCTTCGGTATGCTGACAGCTCCTTGGGGCGCGCGGAAACAAAACGCGCCGTCGACGACTTGGGCTCGGTCCGGTCGGTTACCAGGGTTACTTTTAGGTAAGCAAGCTCCATCGACGACCGCATCGTCGCTTTCCACCAGGTGAGATAGTGGTCAAGCGCGAACCTATCAACAATAAAAAAACGTGTCTTTCCACCCAAATCCGCTCAGCCATTCGAACGTCAAGAAATGGTTAAACCTTGCCCTATTTATTCTGGGAATATATTTCTTGAGATATTTTTTTTACATTCCCAACGGGTGGAGCTTTAGGCAACAGCAATTATTAAAATAATAACAAGCGATCACAAATGTCAATATTCAAACGTTTACCAATTTTGTGGAATGGTGATTTAAGATTTTATTTGGACTTAGACCGCCGACAGACTCAGAAAAAATATCTCAGGGGAATGTGGTACGGGGATAAAATATATCTTTTGTCCTAATCTAGGCCGTGGTCTTTAGTTAGGTGAGATTGAGAAATAAATAACTAAGTATCTAAATATATCTTGAAACATATCTATATGTCTGGAACATTTGTAGGCTTACATATTTATAATATTTGGTCTTAGTCCTAATATAACGGACAGAATAATTAATATTGGTCTTTGTGTCTGGTTTGTAGAATAAATGGTCCATAATACCGACGAAACAGATCATAAATAATAATGACGAATTGACTATATCATAGAATATATTAATTACGCACTTTACGTAGATTGAAAGTTAATAATATTTCAATTATTCAATTTCGATCATTATAGGAAATTGGACCAGAAAGCCTCAAGAGAAATCATAATTGTTGGTCTTTACATATTTAATACTAATTTAATTATTTTTGGTCCTTCACTTCGGGAGTATATTTTTTGTATTCTTTAAGTAATATTAATCGCATTCATTAGTGGTGACTTAAGTAAGCGGATTGTTGAAAAGACAAAGAATACTGGAACATTAATGTATTTTGAGAAAAATATCATTGGTAAATAGTCATCGTTTTAAGAATATTATAAGTCTGTTTGATTATAGTAGAGAAGATTTATTCAGTTTTATTTCAATATTACTTGCTGTCAGCGGCGTCGCTTGGAAACATACTTTAAGGATAAAAAATATCTTAAGGATCATGATTTATCCGTGTACCGAGTTTAATCGAAATTTGTTCAGCCATACGTGCGTGAAAAAGTAACAAATATACACACATAAAAAAAGCGTGATTCGTTACAAATCGCTAAAATATTGATATAAAAGTAAGATATTATTTATTTCTTACTCTACATCAGAATTTTAAACCTTAAAGAATAGGTTTGACAACAAAACCCTCTCACGCGTTATTATTTACCCGCCACCGGCGCAATCCGGTTCGCGGCGGTAAATCCCGGTAAAAACTAGCTTTCAACTGTTAACTACACTCTGCGTGACCCAGTTATAACCGGTTCCCGGTTTGGCTCGTTACTCAGGACGGAACCCGGCTGCAGTCACGTTCCTGCTGTCTGTTTGTCTTTCTGCATCATTATGCACTGACAATTAATTTGTAGCTTTTTAAAATAACACCCTGTATTTTAAAGGAGGGATAAAAATGTTGCACTTGTTTCTTTGTTTGTTTTTGTGTGGTGCTTCAGTGGTTATGGTTTAATTTGATCGATTCGTAATAACACTTATACCCGTATTTATAAAGAAGTAATTACTTGTTGCTAAGTAATATTTTATAAGTCATTACTTGAGGTTAGAAATCTTTATCAAAAATTCAAATTTTTCTTAACTATAGAATACAAATTGTTACTTAAGTAGTTACTTTTACTCATGAAATTAGTTTTACTTGTTCATAAATATGGGTGTAAAAGCTTTAAATGAGGATTGAGATTTTTTTTTATTTGATATAAACTAGTGCTTGACTGCAATTCTATCTGATGGTACTGTTGCAATCGTTGACGGTGAGGAGCACTAGTTTATTAAGAGTCTATTTACTCTTGTCTTGAATATACCCATATTATAATCGGATGGGAAGATTGCAGCAGGTAAACTGTTCCAGTCCTTCGATGTACGCGGTATTGACTGGCCTGTTGGTCTAGTGGTTACTGACCCTCACTGCTATGCCGGAGGTCGTGGGCTCGTATCCCACCCAAGACAAATGTTTGTGTGATTAGCACGATCATTTGTTCTATGTCTGGGCGTTATTTATCTATAATTTGTATGTATGTATTTAGAAATATATAAGTATGTTTATCAGCTGTCTGGTACCCATAACACAAGCTCTGCTTAGCTTGGGACTAGACGGTGTTGTGTGATAGTTGTGGAAATATTATATTATATTATATATAAACGATGAGGCGAAACGCTTAATCCAGACCGTTGAGGTTTCAACAACGTAAGGGTTGATACTCGCCGTACGTCGGGTTGTCCGCTAATTTGTGTTGCTTGCCAATTTTGACAAAATTACCTGAGGCTCTACTACGAGCTCTTAAAACGATTCATTTTGCGACCTAAACTGAACTGTTAAAGTGATAGAGCTATACACTGTTAAATTTTGATCGTTTTAATCCCGTGGAGGGTCGATTCGGTACATGAGACACTATCGATTTGTAAAGATAAAATAAAAAAATCCTATGGCCATCTTCCAGTTCTATTATCGAACTCGGTTCGGTTACCTTCTGGCACCAAAATACTTGTCAAGACGAATCATACGAGCCCATACTCGATGGGGTTGTGTCGTTTAATTATCGAGTTCCTACCTCCTTCCAGTTCCATCATCAGATTAGCTCCATGTCATAGTAATTTTGCATAGTTATGTGATTTACACATGCATGCAAAATTTCAGCTTTTTGGTTGACTTAACCGGGAAGTGGATCAAATTTAATTTGCTAGATTTGATCACAGACAAACATCTGTGAGGTGAAACTAAATAAAAGCTTGTAAAAAGAAAAATATTCTTTAGTGTAAGAATAAATTACCAACTAAAACTACAACACAAATCTTTTTCTCTTTGCTACTGCAGCTCACTGGAAATACACTCTTTATACACTAATACAGAAACAAGGTCACCAATCCGATTATAGATATCCTGTAAGCCTGGTTTCATCAGCAACTGCATTTACGACGTGACGTGCACTCGCTACCCAAAACGTAAAACTTTATTCTTCGTTTTAGGGCACCAAGCTTTGGGACACCGAATTCTCATTTTCGTGGCGAAATAGTCAGAATGTAGCCTGGCGGTCGAATTGAATTATGCTTATTTGCTCGATTACGGAGACGCGGCGCGTTGGTGGCCCGTCGTACCTATATTGCCATATGTTTGTGTTTGCGCGTACGATGAAGCGACCCGCTGTTGCAATGTACGACGGACGCCCAACGCGCCGCGTCTTCGTAAACACGGCCTATGGCGTTGATTTATTGAGTCAACAGTTTTCAAACTAGAGGTTTTGCGTGGTTTTAAGTACGTTAAATAATAATAAGATTCCACAACGCCATCTAGTATCAAATTTAGCGCAGCTTGTGCTATGAGTTCTAGACGACTGATAAACATAATTAGATATTTCTAAATACATATAATAAATTACAGATAAATAACACCTGTATACAGAACAAACGGTAGTGCTAAAATATACGTTGTATTATGTTTCAATTAATACAGAAAAATCTAGTAGCTCTAGTAAAACTCTAGTAATCTGGTAGCTCGCCGTTTGACCGTCCGGTATCCGTCCGGACCGAGCAAGGTCGAAGCCTACTGGGGTCAAGGATCGTTTTCTGAAAGTAAGATTCGGACCCGGTATGAAAGGCAACGAAGGAACAGAAATGTGTTTTTAGTCAGTAAAAAGTTTGATACTATCTCCCGCCCCGCCTAAGGGCGCGGAGATGTCATTGGATGATTTTCCCATCGACAAAAAAAAAGATATAAAAGGAGAAGGAATGAATTATAAAAACCGCTAACATAACTGTTACCTGTCTACAGGTTATATCGATAAGCTTTCGAATAAAGCTCGACGCAAGTTTCAATATAAAGCACATGGTGGTTGCTTTGAGCCCCGAAAATACGGGCAATGTTCACAGTGTCCATTAGTGTGTTTCAATTATTGTCCTAATTGTAGCTCACTTTAAACTGTTTTGCATCGATCCGGGCTGATGCTGTGATTTTCAATGTGGGGATTGGCGAACGTTTCAATAGAGACAATGATACCTATCTCGTGGATAAAACCAAATCGACGAGTATATGAAAACACATTATTCTTTGGTATACTATATTTGCCAACATTTTGAAAAGTTTTAAAATTACTTTTCATTTTACCGACTGAGCTGAAATTTTGCATACATGTAAAAATCTGATGACAATGCGAAATTATGACATGGAGCTGATCTGACGATGGGACCGGAAGGTGGCCTTACGAACTTGGTAGTTAGATGATTCAACCCATCGAGTTAGGGCTTGTATGATGCGTCTTGACAAGGATTTTGGTTCTAGATGTTAACCAGGGTCTGATGATGGAGCTGGAAGATGGCTATAAGAATTTAATAATAAGCACAATAAGATCCTTATCGTGTTAGAGATTTGGAATGGTCTTGATGAGTATTAATTATAGGTATATACCGGGCTGTAAAAGCTAATAAATAATATTATCATTTGTTAAGTGGTAATACGCTCCAGCTTCAAAAGGGTGGACACTATATACATTATACATATTTACAAGCCTTCTTCGATTATCGCTCTGTCTCTTAGTAAAAACCGCATCAAAATCCATTACGTGATTAAGGAGCCGTTAGCGAATAAACAGAAAGACAGATGCGGGAAGCGACTTTGTTTTTTTGTAAATAATAAGAAGTGCGGACTCGTGGAAGATGGAAGAAGGAGAATTTCTTTGCTCTGGAGTGATACAAATAGGTTAACAAAAAAATGTACGAGTAAGTAATTGTGTAGGCAATTAAATTTTAGGCCATCTCTAAATTATGGTTCAAATATAATAATATTACACAATTTTCACACAACGCCATCTAGTCCCGAACTAAGCAGAGCTTGTGCTATGAGTACTAGAAAATTGATAAATATACTTATATGTTTCTAAATACATACATATAATAGATAAATAGCATCAAGACACAGAACAAATGATCGTACTCAGTTGTTCAACTCAATTGAACCAAGACCTTCGGCGTAGTAGTTACGTCCTCTGACCACTAGACCAACAGGCCAGTCAATAACAAATAATATTGCAGCGACATCTATGACGCCATAAAGGAATTAAAATTCAAAATTCTGCATCACGGTATTAAAGTTCTCTGCACGATTAGAACATAAATATACTACAGCCTTTACTGACTAAAACCCACTCGTTTGTTCCTTCTTTTCCTTACGTTCCAGGGCTTCGGGGTTCATTTTCATAAAAGTAGCCTAGTAGGCTTCGACCCTACTGGTCTCTACGATTTGCTGACGTCTCCTTAAGACGCGCGTGGAACATAACACGCCATCAACGACTTGGGCTCGGGCCGGACGGTTACTGGACGGTTGGATGGCGTGCTGCTCATTGCTCGCCGTCCGCAAGTCTACGGCTACGGTAGCAGGAAATCGGGATTTGGGTCCCAGTGGCTGGGGCGAAGAGAGCTGTTTGCTCGCGCATGCGGCCGCCTCCTTTGCTAGCATTACTGCTTAGGAGAAGGAGGCGACCGCCTGCCACTCCTCCTCACTCCGGACCATGGCTCGTACCAGGGCCCGGCGCGAGAGGTCGTGCCACCGATCGCCCCCACGAGGACATGTTAGTGTCAGACTTACGAGTATGTTGACTAAAACCCACCAGTTTTTAAGTTGCCCTTTGCATTCAAGTGACTCATTCGAACAATTCCTCACCACTATACACCACCGCCACCAATCACACCACTCCCACTCCCACCACCACTAACCCAACATGAACAAGAAAAAAATGTAGTAGTTTCGCACCTATAAATCTTTCATCTATAAAGTTAATAAAAACCAGAATTCAGTAAGATCGACACCTTCAAGGCTCCAGCGTTCCCCGAGAGCCTAGCTCTACAAGGCTGTGACCCGATTCTGCACTATTTTCTTAGGACAAAGAAAATAAAATAAGGCAGAGCATAGCGGGTAATATGACGTAATGTGCAGAATTTATGCTGAAACTCTTTTAGCATAACGGGCTTATGTTTAAGAGAGATTTTAAATAAGACTTATTTTAATATTTTTAATGTTTTTCCGAGGAGATTACCATCTCATGATGGTGTTTTTATTTGAGGTTGGGGTTTTTTTATGATAGGTAAAATCATCCAATGACAAATCCCGCCCTTGGGCGGAGCGGGAAGTAGTGTCAGACTCTTACTGACTAAAAACCTACCCCGTTCATCCGTTGCCTATCGTGCCGGGGCCGGGTATTCCTTTCGGAAGCTGACCCATGACCCAAGCAGGCTTCGACCCTGTCTGCCTGCAGCTAGCAGGCGGGGCCTCTACGGTTTGCTGACAGCTCCTTGAGGGGCGCGGGAACAGTACGCGCCGTCGACGACTTGGGCTTGGTCCGGTCGGTTACCGGACAATTGGACAGGTTGGGGTTGTAAAAGGCAGTTGTAGTACGTGATAAATAAGTTGAGTCAATTGCTATGGTTACGCGCAGCCCCTCACTTCGATTGAGACCCGAAAATCGGTTACTGCGCATTCAAGGTCAACCGTCATGATGGTTCAACTTGTGTGACGAGGATTATAACCGATTTCCAGGTCTCCATCGAAGAGGGAGCTGCGCGTAACCATAAAAATGGTTCAACTTATTTGTCGTGTACTTTTTGATATCAAAAGTTGATCTTACTAATTATTGACATATTTGCTACATGTAGTCTTCATGATAGTGTTTGTGGCATGACCAGATGGTCGATAAGACCAAAAGGTAGTGGAGTGGTGACCGCGTATTGGAATACGCAGCGTTAGAACACCTCCCATAAGGTGGACCGACGCCCTGGTGAGTGTCGCAGGAATTCGTATCGGTCTTTCCGTACAGAATCGGTCTTTGTGGGGACACTTGGGGAGGTCTATGTCCAGTAGTGGACGTTTTACGGCTGAAATATTGATGGTGAGTCTTTAAGATATTGTGACACATCTTTAAAGTCGAAAGAAAAGTTACAGAGATTTACCGTTTTACCATTTTGCGGTGAGAAATCATCAAATGATTGCTCCCGCTCTGGAGTGAGTGTGAGAGTTGAACCGATGACGGCTAGACATAGCGTTCATTAATAATAATTAGAACATCTGTACCTAATAAACCTATTTTTCATTATCCTTTTCCCATGTTATTTGTGGTCGGCGCAACACGTTTTCTTCTTCCATTCTGCCCTGTCACCCGTCATGCTACCACTAACTTCCTTTTCTTTCATTTCCTTCTTCACACAATCCATCCATCTCTTCTTTGGCCTCCCTCTACCTCTCCATCCATCCACATGTATACTCATAACCCTTTTAGTAACATGTGTATCATCCTTCCTCTTTACATGACCGTACCAAGACAAACGATTACCCTTCAACTCATCAACCTATGTTTGACAAATAAAAATATTTGTATTTGAAAGTTTTTCTCCGATTTATCAAGCAAATAGAGACCTCGTTTTTATAGTCTACAAAATCGTTACTATTGAAAATCCATTAGTTTTTATAGTTTTTATGGCACGTTCGGTTCGACTAGTCTCGTAGCTTAGCCAGTACAACATTTACTTAAATTGAACGTCTAGACAAGCTTTTAGTTTAGGTCTATTACAATAATATTATACGGCGAAATTTTGTGTGTGTTTGTTTCTTCTTCAGGTTCAAACGTCTGAACGCATTTGAATGAAATTTGAAACACGGGTAGGTAGGCTAAGTTCTGGGATAGCACAGAAGATCTTTTCTCCTAGAGGTATCGTTCCGGGTCTAGGTGCTTGTGTATGTCAGCTTACATGTTTGTAAACGCACCCACGATATAGGAATGAAACCTAGCGACGACGGCATTCAGCTCTATAAGGGAGTGGTCCAAATCGACGAGAGATCAGGGGGCTTACTCTCGAGGTTAAGTCCGATCGGTCGACACCGGAATTGTGACGTTAGGTAGTCTTGAATTCGATGCTAGGGCCAAATTGCGTGACCTTTTTGGGGAACTAAGTAAAATGGGGATTGGGATTGGCGTGTGGTCACGCAATTTTAAACCAATTTAACGCCAATGTCGACCGATCGGAATTAAACTCGAGATTAAGCACCCTGTTTGGGGACAGGTAGACGCCTACCACCACAATGTCCCTGAACCGTGCTGCCATGCAACTCCGTCCTCTCGTGACGGCCTCGAGAGACGGATACGGACGGTGGCTGACGAAATTAGTGTCATCAAGCCGTTTAGGTCTTGCACCCAGTCGGCTCTGGGCAGGACAAAGTGCGGCTCGGAGACAACGGCGTTGTTGATCGACCACTGCGCCATGCTCTGGAGTAACAGATCCTGAACGGGGGTGCAGTGGTTGATGTTTGTCTGGAGGAGATGTAATGGGCCCACGCGCCTCAACGAGTTGTCAGCAAACTGTGGGGGCCCAGAAGGGTCGTAGCCTGCTCTGGGGCTCTGGGGAGGTATGAAAACGCATACCAGGGCCGTGGAACGAAGGCAATGAAGGAACGGAGTAGGTTTTTAGTCCGTAAGAGTCTGACACTATTTCCCGCTTCGTCCAAGGGCGCGAGATGTCATTGAATGATTTTACCTAGCATAAAAAAAATACAGGAGTATTTCTATATAATGTCGGGCAAATTTTTTTTAAATGTGTCGAGTCACACATCAACAATCAACAATCTGGTCTTTTTTGCCCGGATTAGGCAAAGGCCTCCTCCATGTCCTTTCTATTCTGTTTTGTCTCCCCATCTACGAAACTGCCTTCTTTTTTTGTGTCTGGTATCTGGCTTAACATGCACTGCGATTAAACGCAAGCGGTTTAGGAATAGCTGAAAACGCAAAACCGCGTGTCAACACGTACTGCGGCTTAAAGTCAGTCACTGAAAAAAGACGCCACTGCGTGCGCTTGTATAGAAAGCCATGTGTTAAATTTTTTGCGGTTTCAGACCTGCGGTAATACGCGGGGCGTTTAATCGCAGTGCGTGCTAAGCTTTAAGATTATCAACTTAAAACAGTTTTGTTTCATTTTTCTTTGCCTTTTATGACTGTAAAATCTCCATTTAAACTTTTATTTTCATATTCTTTCTAAGATTACATTCTTATTTAAAACCAACGTTTCCATGTTTGTTGTTTTGCTATCGTTCTCACCAATTTGACAATTAAACTTCAAGTTTATTATCACCAACTTATTGTGTACTTTATTGCGAAACTTATTAAAATATTTCACAACAACTTATTGCTAACAGTGTTTTCAAAGTTTCTGAACGTCTCCAAGTTGTGTCTGGTTTTAGTCAGACTAATCTATAGATCGAAGTTAGTCTGTAAAGCCTGTGGAGCTTGTAAACTGAAACTTGTAAGACATTTAACATTAAGTATTCATTGCTCTGTTGGAACTTAGTTATAAGTTGAGGAACCTAATCTAGTGGGCGATGGAAACGGTCCATTAGCTTTTGGCGCGTCCAACGAGTACTTTTGACTGTTGAGGATATTTTTTAATCGGATAGAAATAATCAAATTGCTTCTCCTGCTCTTGGTAGAACGTGAGAGCGTGTCAGATTTTGTTCTATATTCCTTCAGTTGCTTTTTGAGTTCCAAAGCCACGTTAACTTTTTTGAACAACCCCCAAAATTGTTTTGGGCCTGTGGTCTCATTTTTTTGTTCGCTGTCGTTTTCTGTTACGGTTTTTTTTTATTTTTAGTAGGCTCGTGCTTGACTACCTCATCCTGACTACCATCCACACCTGATGGTAAGTGGTCGAAGAGCGTTGTTTAATCTCGGGAACCGAAACTTGCGCACTTCACCGTTAGCTCCTCAAATTGTACATTCGTATAAAACTTTAGGTACATTCGCATTCATGTGACGCAAAACATATTGCTTGACAATTTGACAGCATTGCGCGCCATTTTGGAGAACATTTTGTATCTATTTTACTTATTATTAATTTATTTACGGCAATCAACATTGGATCCTTCCAAAAATCATAAAAATTTAAGGCTTAATAAATCTAAAAGAATTCTATGATTCAAAATCAATGATTGTATCACGCTTAGTGCTCGATTACGGAGACGCGGCGCGTCGGGCGGTCCGTCGTACATTGCCATATGTTTGTGTTTGCGCGTTCGATGACGCAGCCCGGTGCTGCAATGTACGACGAACGCCCAATGTGCCGCGCAACGCGCCGCGTCTCCGTAAACAAGCCCTTACCATTAGGTGGGATCACAGTCAAGCGTAGTTAATAAAAAAACATTGTTGTGTTGCAATAAATCATGAAAATAAAAACATTGCATTAACATAAGTTCAATTTATATATCGTTGCATAAGTATTTTTTATTCGAAATAAATTTATTTCAAGATTAATGTTAGAGAAAGTTTTATTTTCTCGTTAGAAATGAGAATTTCTTTTCGATTCGCATGCACGTTCAGAATAATGTGGCTATTTGCAACCCGAGACGAATCGAGGGATTTATTTTCGACTTTTTTGTTATTAAATGGATAGGTACTCAGAACACTTTTAACGTGCATATTTCTCTAGATTATTTTTATGTATAGATTCTAGACTATTCTGAGAACAGTGGTCGCCCACTGGTCTTCGACCTACAAGACTTACGAGTTGTAGGTCGCGGGTTCAAACCCAGCCAGACGCATAATTTGTATAATTTATTTCATCACTACTACTCTCAAAACGGTGAAGGAAAACATCGTGAGGTAACCGGCATGTCCTAGAACCAAAAATTCGAAGACATATGACATTCACCAATCCGCACTGGGCCCGCGTGATGGATCACGGCCCATTCCCTCTCTTAGAGAGGAGGCCTGAGTCCCAACAGTGGGAACATTAAAAGGCTGATAATGCTAATGCTAATGACTACGGATCTGACCTTCAAAATCCAGTAAGTTGGTAAAACAAAAGCCGGCCTCATCTAGTTTAAATGACGAAAAAAAAAATATTGACGTGTAAAGGATCTATTACACCACTCAATATTCAGACCAGTTTTGTCGACTTCGCGTAGTGTAATAAGTGTCAGACTGTCTTACTCGCAAGTAAATTTTAAGACAGTCTGTGTTTCTTGTGCAGAATATCGAGTGGAGTAATAGACGCTTAAAAGTGTTTTTTAAAACCTATTTGCAAAATAAATATCATTTATCATTTAATACATAATGGATTTTTTAAATATTTTCCTTTGCACATCTTAAATTCTAATGACATCTCTTATTTCTTGTTCCGTCTGTTTCCGCATTATTTATCGTTACTCCTTCATCATCATGAAAATTAAGATCATCCTAAAAAACAGCTTTAATATTATTTCTTTTTATTACTTCGGTGTTCCCGTGAAAATTATCTGCAGAACTTTGAAAGTCGTTACAAAATTCTGAAGGAGAGATTCCTTTGGGACGAGAATTTTTTTAAAGCAATAATTCTGCCGTCTTTTTCTAGGATGTTAATGTAATTAAATTTGTTGTTATTAAGTTCGTTTTGCTTTGCACGTAGTAGCTCTGTACTTGAAGTACTTCGAGGACACGTTGCAGTGAATGTTATGTGGATTAACTTTCGTCTTAATTAGGATTATGGAGACTGTGGGAGCTTTTAGCAAAGATTGTAAAGTGCATTGTGCGGTGAGCTGTGTAAGAGTTTGTTTGAAGAGACAATGCAAGCGTAATAAATGCATTTTATTCAAATGATGAGTATTTAAATTTTAAACTTGTATAGTACTGCAATTTAATGCAACTTTATTTGATATCAAATTATTAATCAATCAATCAACCATTAACATTAACTTCAAATAAACCATATAAACGCACTTCTGAATAGTCAAAACGGTCAATAAAAAAGTGAATATAAATTTTACAAAGTGTATATCTATGGGGAAAAACGTGAAAGAACATGTATGGATATTCTTTTACAATAGTCCTGCTACTCAAACACGTGAGTTGAGGACTTAATTCAATTAGAAACCTTTTCTAACTTAAAAAGATTACTATTATTAAAAAAGTTTTTAAATGCCATTATTTTTGACTGTTCATAAATCTTTAAGCCTTTGCTAACTTTAAAGTAGGGTGACAAGTTCGTAAATACCTTAACAATATAAACAAACAACTACCGAAACGAGGTGTCCCGGAATTCCCGGGACCATAATAAAATAGAATAACCCAAATTCGAGAGCACGAAGTCGTAAGGTATGCTCCCGCACCGCTCTTGAAATACCTTCTGTCCTCAACTATTTTTCCTTGTGATTATTCTCGAAACAGAACAACAGTAAATAGAGTAGAAACAATTTTAAAACAAGCTCCCAGCTACCATGTCTCTCTGAAATATTGTTCTACGGTGCACTGAAACAGAAAAGGACAGAAGATAAATTGTTGTTTCCCATCTCTGTCTCCCCGTGACGAATGTTCTTTGAAAATGGGGTTTTATTAAAAATATTTTAAACATATATGTCACTGTTCCCGGACGTGAGTGGAATAGCTTTTATTATTTCTATTTGTAAGTTATTTCTCACATAGATATCTTATAGTTACAGCTCGAAATAAATCCAATTACTTTAAACTTGAAGAAGAGGAAAGAAAAATAAGATATGGTCGTGTTTTATGCGAACACTGGTCGTTTTTCAATCAATTTGGGAAATTGGTCTTTTGATCCGCATTTTTTGTCTAGTTTTTGGTCCTTTGCTATTGGAAACTTTAATCTCGCGTGACCTTTGCTAGAAAGTGGACGTTATTATTTCAGCCATATTCGTTATAAGCTAACATGTTTTTTATATAAGTCCATGTATTCCACGGGATTTATTTACTATTTAAGATTTTCAAAATTATTTTTAAGTGTTTTCCTTCGGTGTTTAAAGGAACTCTTATGCGGAACTTCAAATGTCTAAACTAATCAATCTAAGCTGCTCGGTGGTTACCATATTATGATTCTAAGGCCTACGGACGCATAGCTTTATACACGCGTATTTGCCATTAGCGGCAACGTCATTCTGTCTTGTCATTGCCATTTTGTCGACAGAGTGTCATAGTTTTATACGTAAGCTTCACGCAGGCGTACAGCGTATAGTGATGAATACGCGTCTATGAAGCTACGCGTCCGTTTACAATAAACCTAAGTATAAAATAAAATAAAAATTGTTACTGATTTCCATTTCTTTTGTTCCAGGTATAACTCAAAACTGACAACATTAGCGCTACCATCAGTGATATTCGAGCCGAAGTTCCGAGGGTCTGTGCGAAACCTGGTGTACTCCGACCTGCCTGGACAGCCGCCGAGGAGACAGGAGTTGAGGCATTCTAGAGATTTGAAGGTAAGTTTAAGGAGTAAGGAAAAGCTTGAACGATTGAGTTAATATTTTTATAACTAGATAATTTATTAAACAAACATTTTATTAATCAGGAATTAAATCGCACAAATAAGACAGGATTTGTATTTAGCTTTTGCTAGAGTCTTCGAGTCTTCATTTAGTTGAGTGTTAAAAGTGATGAGAACTTTACGAAAATATAAATAATTTATTTCCATTATTAAACGGAACATTGGACTCCTTCATATAGACACGGCATGTATACTGTCCGCCATGGGGGACTTCTGAAAAGGTAACCCGTTAACCTAGAGCGCAAGGATAGCTGAAGAAATATAGGTGTGGCGCGTGCGCCCACTCGGTCACCCGTCGTGTGACTATGCGCGTGTGTCGTATACGGCAGTCCACGTAGCGGAAACTGGATTATTACTTGCGCAGTGGCACGTTCAGCTTTAACAGTGTGCATGTAGTCGTATCGATGGAGAACTTTAATGTATTATTATTTAGCAAAAGGGGCGTGGTGCGTGGCTACCCGCGACGGGCGAGTCCGGACCACTTTTGTATGGGACCGCGCGTACGCCCGTTTAACGCAGCTTTGGCCCTTAGTCATTAAAAGTCTGGCACGCCTTCGCGCTCCGCTCTAGAGCGGGATTAGATAATTTCTCACCTCAAAAAACAAATCTGTTTACCATTTGAGGCGTGATTTATTAACAAACATTCAAACATTAAATGAACTTAAAATACACTAATAGGAAGTAGGTTTGTAGAACTATTATAAACTAACACCAATTAGCACCAAGAGACACTTGAAAGAAAGTCCGAGAACTGTCTTCAAATACAGTTACAACAACAAACTTTGTTCGCGCCATCTTAACATTACTACTCAACGTTTTCCTCGGCGAAAAATCAAAGTTCAAATAAAAAACTAGGTTAAAAACAATCAGAAGTCTCCCAAGAGGCGACAATAGGAAACTTATGAATAAATTCACTTGCGAAGTCTTTGTTTTATGCTAATCTTATTTACTTTGAGGTTGGGGCTAAATCAGCTGAGCTTAACGAACACACCCACTCATTTTTCATGAGTTTTCAAACCTCTAGTTTTGTATTATAGATATAAATATAGATGTATTTTTTCATTAGAGATAATGATTTGACAATTCGAATGTTGCTTGTTTTTCCATTTCATAAATAGTGAGGTGCCGCTACCGATATTGACCGAAAGATCGAAAAATATTCGTAAATCGTGAGAATTATCATTTTAAATTTTTTCGACTAATTATGGTCAGCTTTTGTACAATTTAACAGTGGCAAATGTCTCACTCTTAAAATAAAATACAATGTAGTCATTTTATATTTTCATCTCGATTTTGTGAGAACCCAGACAAAAGCAATCCTGTACTTGATTAAGTCACTTTGAATCGTGAAAAAAAAAACATCGTGAGGAAACCGGCATGTCCTAGAATCAAAAATTCGAAGACATGTGACATCCATCAACCCGCACTGGGCCCGCGTGGTTGATTACGGCCCATTCCTCTCCTAGAGAGGAGGCCTGAGTCCCAACAGTGGGAACATTATAAGGATGATGCTATGCTATGCTATTAATAAAATGTTAACTGAAACCAAGAAATAAATTAATTCCTGATAGATGGCTGTCATACATATTTTTGCCACATTATCATTCTCTATGTTTTCCCTTATTTTATTTTCTTTGTCGAAAGGAAATAGTTTAAAATTGGGTCATAGCCTAAGAGAGCTAGATTTTCGGAGAAACCGAAGCCTCGGAGGTGTTTTACTGAATTCTACTTTTCAGTAATAATTTATAGTTGAAAGATTTATGAATACGAAAGAATAGAATTAGAATTTTCAGATATTTTTTTGGATAAGAACGTTCTCCTTTTTATAATTGGATCATGAGAAATAACAAATTATACGTTACTTGAACTATGAATACTTACTTCTTCTTCTTCGTTACTTGGACTAGTTTCTGTCAGCAGTTTTGCTCGCGTGAAAGTTGATTTGTCCATACAAATTTTGGAACCCCGCTCCGTCTCCTTCAGAGCGGCCTACCTGAGGTACATTTTCATACAACCACTCTTACGTGATTTTAATGTTATTACACATCTTTTTCAAGATATTTTGGATACAAAGGTATCTCGTGGATATTATCTAGGCTTCAATAGAATTAAAAACATAAATTTGTACATAACTAATCCAGTAATCTGAAAATCGGCTATTTTACGTGAACTTTGGCCCTCCATAAAGTACTCATATATTAAAAATATAAAAAAGTAATTCTACAGAAACCTTGTACATTTAGACGAGATTCTGACTTCGGTTTTGCTTCAGTAGAAAGAAATTAAGTACCTGGGTTACTCTAAGATTTATTCGATCCAGACCAGTCAAAAAGTATCGATGGGAAAAAGTATCAAAACCAAGTGTCGAGTACAAAAGTATAGGCATTGAAAGAAAAATACTCGACACCATAAAGTAGATAGTTTTTGGCACCTAAAGGGCCATTCAAGTATTACGTACGCACTATAGGGGGTGGGGGGGTCTTTGCTTTGCTTATTTTTGAAGACATGGGAGACGAGGGTTTGGATGGTGTTTACGTCAGCACTATATTTTGTTACTTTTTTTAAGAGAACGATATTGATGTACCAACATCACACGAAAGCAACAAACATCCATTGACTTTGAAGACTTAGAGACTTACTTACTTGCTTACTTTTGCTGACAAGGGGGAATGGTTAATATTTGCAAAAATCTGCTTACATAATACTTGAATGGCCCCATAGATAAAATATCAAAATAATTGCCATGCAATGTAGTACACACTCAGTTATTGGAAACCTAGTGATCCCAACATTTCCAACAACCAGTATAGTACCTTCGTATTGCAATCACTATTATAGCACGAGGTGATTATGGCTTTATCCCAATGGGATCGTCCAGTAAAGCGGTTTATGCACATGGAGTGTGTATTAGTGTACTATACCAATCAGTGGCTGCTGGAATTAATTCTGAAACAATAGTGGCTTTATTAAAGGCTTTACCTATGCCTATGAAACTGCCGTTTTTTTAAAAAGGGTTCCTTCTTTGCCCAAAGAATCAGCATTGCCATTCAACGTGGCAATGATACCAGACTTCTGGGTACGTTTCCGGATGACAGCGATGTGGATGAATACTTTCCGGATGACAGCGATGTGGATGAATACTTTCCGGATGACAGCGATGTGGAGGAGTTCTTCGACGCTTAAGTCTATTTTTTGTTTTTGTATTATAATATGTACATAGTTAGGTTTAGTATAAATGCTTAGTTTAGTTTGTTTGTATTGTATGAATTTTATTACGAGTATTTATGTATTATAGTCAAATATAATTTATAGGAAAAACCAATAAAAAAATAAAATAAACCAAGAATAGTCCTAATCGTGAAGCTTGCTTATTACTGTTAGACTATATTTAATGCCAACTCGCTCATTCCCTCTCCCAGAGGGGAAGCCGGAGTCCCAGCAGTGGGAAAATTATAAGGCTGATGCTACAGTTAATGCACTTATCATAAATTAAAGACGACAGTTTGATCACTTTATTTTTGTCTATAACACTAGGGTTGTAATGTAGGAAACATTACTCTATTTATTATTCATCAGTCAATATTCCTGGTAATCTGTGGTCGATAGTTTTGTGGAAATGTCAAATGGAATAGGCTGGCAATTTTCCGAGCAATACATGTGATTTTTATAACGACTGAGATTAACTTCAACTTATTTCCCTCGTACTACAGGTACTTTATTTGTAAACATAGACACTTGCAGTTTGACATTTAGCGACCACTCCCTAATAAATCAGCCCAGTGAAATGACATAGATATAAGATACAATCTCCCCTGCTGATGCCCTTGGGCTAGTTCCGTCGTGTGCTCGGCCAACCGCTATAATCGCCTCTCGCCGTAGCTAAAAACTAATTGCAGAAAATAGCATTTATTTTTTTCGGAAAAGTTTGTAGAGCTGAAAATTCCAATTTTGCTGTGGATTCTATCCTGTACGTACTTATTTTGCACGGTTATTTTAAAAAGATTTTTTCACAATTATAAACGAGATGTTAATGAATTTGATAATCGAATTACTTATTAATTTTTACACACAGTTTTCTTTAATTAAGAATTTAGGTAAACTAGAAAATCTATGGCTGCAACTTAAGAGTCGTTCATCGCGGGATCAAATACAGGCAGACGCTTTTCTAAATGGCAATTTATATCATCGGCAATCAAATCAAAGCATTTATTCATTTCAGGTATTTAATTACATGAAAAATAAAAATTCGTTCTAAACTAGGTGTAAGCTCCACGTATATTCTAAAATAAGGTTACATATTTTTTGTTACTTTCATTATGTGAGAACCACGTATACAAATAAAGATAAAAAAAAATCTAAATATATAGGGTGACTGGTAATTAGTGTACGATACTTAAACACGTGGTTGTAGTCATGACAACAAACAGTTTTTACTATGGGACCAAACCTGAAATCGCGAAAAAATCTACCAAGTTCAGTACATTTTGACCAGCTAGGCGAACACAAATGTACTGACCAGCAGATTTTTTTTTGCAATTTCAGGGTTGTTCCCATAGTAAGAGTTGTTTGTTATCATGACTACAATCACGTGTTTAAGTATCGTTCACTAATTACCAGTCACCCTATATAAACTAAAATAGGCCACTGGCAGTTAGAAATAATAAGTCTCTACTGAAGGGTGTAGACGAATAGAACGCCAAAACATGACAAAAAGAATAGAATTAAAGGGCAAGAGTATCTCTCTATTAATATATTTAAAAATCTAGTTAGTGGACCTAAGTAGCTGTGGCTGTGGAGAAAGACCGGCATTTAGCTAAGCATTTTTATCAAGGATATAATCTATTAAAATACGTCATGATTGTAAAAAAACCATCACTGAACAAAGTGTAAAAATAAAATAAAATAAGAAAAATAAAACATAGTAAAACGAAAATCATAAACACATTTATTAAACACGATATTTTAAAACAATCATAAATTAAAATATAATTAAAAGCTTTTCACCTTACAGACCAATAATTAAAATTATAATACCTCTTTCGTTCCATAAATAATTACTGGAAATGGTAAAGGCAACAAATTAAACGCGGCTTACACAATAAACCAAATAAGGGTCGAACTTTACCTAAAGTTATTCACAGAATGGTTTAAAGGTACCTTCTGCAGAAAAACGATGACCTTTTTACATATATTTTGTTTGTCTGTTTTTTCAGGCGGTCATTATGGTTTACAGTAAAGAAATTAAGTTCAAATTAGTTTGGTATTTTTTTTGTGGTAGGTAAAGTCATCAAATGATAAATCTCGTCCTTGGTTGGGGCGGGAGATAGTGTCAAACTCTTACTGACTAAAAACCTACCCTGTTCCATTAATTGCCTTCGATCCAGGGCCCCGGGGTTTATTTTCACCTAACCCTTGGCCCCAGTAGGCTTCGGCCCTGTTGGGCCCCTACATTTTGCTGACACCTTGGGGCGCGAGGGAACGGGTCTGTTACCGGACGGACGGACAGCGAGCTACCTATTGCCCGCCGAAATTAGTTTGGTATGGATATTTCTAAGCTTGCCTATTTGTTTAAGCTACACTTCACTGATTTTAGCACTGAGGCAATAATTCTGACTGACTATTATAGTGTTTTAATAGAATAAATCTAAGGAAATTGTTTTTTTTTATTCTATGAGCCCTGGTCCAAAAAAAATGCTGCAAAAAAAAAAGTGTTACAAACCTAAACGGTTTTAGAGTAAACGCTAGTGATAAATGAAATTTATTTTGCAAATAGGTTTTTCAAAATGACTTTTACACGTCTATTTTTTTTGTCAGTTTAAACTAGATGAGGCCGGTATTTCCTAGCAGACTACCCTGAGAAGAAACACTGAAACAAACTCAGGGGTCAGGTTTGTTGTTGTTTGGTGGTTGGAAAAAAAAAGTAGTAAGTAAAGTAAGATCAAAAGTACTTCTGACCAATTCTTGAAGTTAAAATTGATTCTGCCAGCCAACAGTTTTCACTGGAACTGGAACAATTTGCCTGCTCCAGTCCTACCGTCCGATTATATTTTAGGTGTTTTCAAGACTAGAGTGTAAAAGCTCATAAACTAGTGCGCTTTACCATCAACGATTGCATCATTGCTTACCATCAGGTGGGATCGCAGTCCAGCACTAGTTTATACCGTTAAAAAAATGTGCGTACCTAACTGTATCAACACCAATCCGCTCCAAACAAAAAACTAAAATAAAATTCAAAAAAAGAACGGTCTCATAAACAAAACAATATTCAAAGGTCGCCTGTTCAAATTATTCATAGAAAAGTTTTTAGCTGTTTAATATTGTCTCTGGTTAACCCTTAGATTTAATCTGTCCATATAGACGAGGTTGAAGGGGGTGACGGGGTCAGCCAATGGTTGTCGTCACCTCGGGGTCTTGTGTTACGTGTTAACCAAAGGTTATGGTTATAAATAGAAGATTGTCTATCGATGAGGTGAGGTGAGAGGTATTGTGAATGAGAAAGTGCATTTTGTAAATGAAATTGTATTTACTTTAGTGGTTTGTATACCGTTAAATTTTAATCGTTTTAATCCCGCGGAGGGTCGATCCGGTGCATTAAACACTATCGATTTGTAAAGATAAAATAAAAAATAAAGTACCTTTTCTCTAAAACTAGTATTAATACACGCATGTAAGAAATCAATTTCTTTAAGTGAACGAGTCAATGACCTTGTAGATAGTTGTAGGTCGTTGCGTACTAACTACCTACAAGTCATTGAACTCGCGCAGCTGATGTTTACGTAAAGGTATTAATTTCGTACATGCGTAAATTAATTCGAGTTTTAAAAAAAGTGTTTTTTAATCGCTCTCCGCCCAAGGGTGGGAGATGTCATTGCATGATTTTAACAACCATAAAAAATCTGTCGCAAACAAAAATACTGAGGAGTAGGCGAGCTTGTTACCAATTTTCAATTTTTTTTTGGAGATGTTTTTTATTTTTTTATACTGTATGACTAAAACCTACCTGTGGCCCCTCAGTTGCTCTTTACGTTCCGGGGCTACGGTGCTCTTTTGAACATTGCAGCCTTCTTTTTTAACCCGTAATCCAATACTTGAACTATCGTCAACCGTACTTCGGATGTCATTAAGCTATCTGTGGAACGTGCATAGCTGGCACGTGAAGAAGTGTTTCAATAATGCATAGCACTTTAGTATGGCGTGTCGTTTAGCGATAAGCGATGTTACTAAGTGTGGATATTCTGTGTGAACGTGATATGGATAGTTTAGTAACTGAAGACGTATGAATCGATGTTTGCTAACGTCTTTTTTGTTTCTTCTCTATGTTTTGAGAACCCAACTTTTTCGTTTTAGGTGGGAAAGTCATCCAATGACATTTTCCACTCTTGGGCAGAGCGGGTGTGTCAGACTTATACTGGCTTAAAATCTCACTCCTTCGTTGCCTTTCATACCAGCGCCGAGTTTTCCTTTCAGAAACAAACTCTTGTAGGCTTCGACCCTGCTGGGCTCCTACGGTTTGCTGATATCTTCTTGAGGTACGTGGGAACAGTATGCGCCGTCGACGATTTTGCCTCGGTCCGGACGATAACCGGACGGTCGGATACCTGTCAGGGCTGCGGATTGTTCCAAAGAGCTACCGTGGCCCTCGCAGAGCAACTGAAGGGACATTGTAGATTAAGGCTGTAATAGTCTGACACGCCTTCCAGTCCCGCCCAAGGGCGGGAGACGTCATTGGATGATTTCATGATTCTCTAAAACTCCTGGCAGGTGTCAGTTTATCCTATAAACACCACTACACAGTATTGATTAAACATCGCATAAATACCAACTTATTGAATAAACGCCAAACCCGTCACCGATTCCAGGGATTTCATCACATCGCACACGATCCCATTAATTACAAAACGCTATTAAATATTAAATAACATTTCCAATTTCCACTCGCTCTTTCTTTTCCGCCGAAAAGGGTGTCTCATTAAAATATTCAATATTTTCCTTGTCAACGCTCATATCGGCTTTTCGTCTAGCTTGTTCAACATAAAGGGCAGGGTAATTCAATAACTTGAAAGCAAATGAGATACGCAAGACGTTGGGTAAATCCACACATCTAAAAACATAAGATGGTTAACGAGAAGTTAGGGTGATGTAGGTTGGGGCAACCCGCTCTTAAATCCAGAGTAACGGGCTATTTCTTTGTTTTCTTCACGCAAACCCCGCGGGAAGAGAAGATTGAAAGGCACTGTTCATGTTATGAATTCTAGTTTTGGGAAATTTGGTTATATGTGAGCTGAAATATGAAGGAGTTGAAGGAATGGAAATTATTTAGATAATATATTTTAGTGCCTTATACAGCCCTGGGAAAACCAACAGAAGATCCATATTATAATAGGCAGTATATAACTGGAGTGATGCACATCCTTATACACCCTAATTAGAAAATTATGTTACAATCATAATACAAGCGCTGAAATTTTACTTGATGCACTTGTCAAGTCAAAACTCCAAAGTCTTGAGCATCGTCGCCGAGTTACTAGCCTGCCGGTTTTCAATCGTTTACATTTCGGGGAGTGTGCATTATTAGAATTGCACAATTTAATTCCGACAAGTCCGTTCCATCATCGGACCACAACACGTACAGCGTTGCGCCACCGGTACATGATGAAGATTCCACCCATAAGTACAAAATTTTGGGAACTCATTCATCATGTGTTTAACATAGGGGTCTTTAAGTCCAGAGTAAATAGGTTACATTTAGGTAAACATGTTCCATCGTCGGCCACATCATTGCTGCTTTTTTAAGAACTTAGTTATCATAACTGTAGGCAAATATTAGAAAATCGGTGGTCTACACTTGAGGAGTGGGGGGCAGTGGTAACGACCCAAGTTTAAGGTTGTAAGTTCAAACTCATCCTGGCGCATTATTTTGTATAATATTTGAAAACATCGTGAGGAAACCGGCATGACCTAGAACTAAAAATTCGAAGACGTGATATCCACTAACCTGCACCGGACTCGCGTGATAGATAACGACCCATTCTTGCTACTAGAGAGGAGGTAAGTCATAGTATTGGATACATTAAAAGTATGATTATGCTTTTGAAATTGGTATGTACACACAAACACTCTAGTGACACAATCAAGATTTATCGAAAATAATCAAGAATAAAAAATAAAAAATACCAGTTTAAAAAAAAATACTGAAATAGATTAAAAATAGCTGAAATCGATTCGTTTATTATGTAATATGTTATATAGGTCATCGTGTGTTAAATTTTTGTTCGTGCTCAACATACGAGCAAAAGCTTAAGTTAAAGTAAAAAACTGCTGATTTACGGCCAAAGTAAAGTTTTAATAAAAAGGCGTCGTCGTTCGTCATTTCTATGACGAGTTTCTTGTTTAACGAGATCGTAAAGTGTCCCCTACTTAACACGTCTCCCCTATAAACAATCATTTAACTACACTTTAACAATTTTATGAACCAAATACAATTTCAAGTCAGTCGCGTTAAAAGAAACGTGTTTCTAGACGTTGTACATTATTTAGAAAATAGAATTTATTTTAAAATGTATTAGAATATTGTAAAACTGACAGCGTCCGCTCAAATATTCCTTTTGTAGTCAGAATTTAAATGTGAAAATGTGACTCGACCCGATAAATAAAAGTTCAATGCGTTTTTTCACCCCGACCTCCCCTCGACCGTTACATTCAAATATTTGACACTTGTTCATGCAAATGTCTTTACAACTTGAATATGTATGAAATTGATGCTTCTGTAATAAAATTTGTTTCTGATTTCTTGATTTTATTGTATGAGTCGTGTTAGACCCTGGTTCAGGTCATGGTCGGTGCGAGAGGAATGGGACTCGGTCACATCTTTCTGTGAAATAATAATATAAGTGAAGGAGATAGAATAGTCAGCCTATCGGTATATTACAGGATGCATTTTGGAGACTGTCTTATTTCTACCATCGGACAGCCGGTACGGCGAATATTCACCCTTACGTTCTTGAAACTTCTCCTGTCCAGACTAAGCATTATGCCACGTCACCGCATACATCGAATGTTTATTTATTAGGAACACCAACAACATATTTACAATTAGCTAATTGTAAAATAATTATTGTAATAGTTAAATTTTTTGTAAATATGTCATTTATTGGTGTACACACACGTACAACTTGACAATACATATAAATAAATATTGGATAAAAATTAAATTTATGCAATAAGGATCGATAATTACAAAGAAAAACTCCAATAAAAAGTCATATTAACATAATCGGCTTTCCAACAAAACTCCTATAAAAATAAAATAAAAATCTCGGCCAACATCAATCAAGTCGGGAAGACGGCGGAAGCTGCGCTGAAATCGCGAGTCACTCTTAACCGTTGACAATGCAAACGATCGCAGCTTTTTATACAGTCTGAGTGACTTCATAATTTTTAACAAGCAGCCATTGATAATTGGACCTTTTTGTTAACGTTTCTGTAGTATTTTTTTTTTATGTTGTTCGAAAGTAAATTTAAATTCTTTGTTTAGACATTTGACACAGATTGATGTATGAGTATAACTTACATATATCGTTACATTTTTGTGTTTTGTAACCTTTCCTTCCTTCCTTTCCTTCCTTCCTTCCTTCCTTCCTTCCGTTCCTTTTTTTAAGTTTGTTTAGTTACTGTAATTGGTTGTAAGATCGTTGTAATTAATAATAAATAAATAAATAAAATAAAAATAAAGGGGCAAATATATGATTTTTGATGATTTTAAATCTAACATCACGTCTAAACGGCTAGTCCGTATATATTTCGAAAAAAATATATGTTAAACTAGACTGTTTGCCTAATAATTTGTTATATAAATATTTACATTTTTATTCATAAAACTTGATGTTCTTTATTTTCAAAGTTATGTCTAACACAGACTAAAAAGCGAAGATCAGGCAAAAACCATTGGGTGCATTTTTATGAAAGTTTCCATAAATTAAAATAAAAAAAATGATAAGAATTAAATTTTAATTTAACCATAAATATTTTGATATACAGTTTTTATTCATATCGTGTTTAATAAATGAAGGACATATTATTATTGGAATAATCTTGACGCGCAGGGAGTGACACTTGCTCCTCGCTGTTCGCAAGTAACTCTTAACTTTACGTCATATTTACTAATGTTTGTGAATTCAACGACAAAACAAAAATAATTCCTAAAGTTTTTTTTAAAAAAATTTTACTGTCTAACTTGATGGAAGGCAACGATGTGGTTGACTATGGAGCTTGCTTAGAAGTAACCTATTCGCTCTTGACTTAAAGACCCCAACCCAGCGTTAGCAGCGTACTTATAAAAATAAAAATGTATTTAACGTGATATGAATTTACAATTAATTTTATTAGGAAATGTGTTTTTTTCTTCTGCTGTTCTAATCAGCTTGATTCAGAAAAATATTTCTTTTTTTTTAAACAAAAACTTAGGAATTAGTCATTTAATCTAGGTGCATTCAAAAAAAAGTAAACTCACATATACAAGACGCTCAGACCCAGAACAATAGGTAGGCTATTATACAAATATTTTTGTTCGAGCGGGAATCGAACCGACAACACGCAGCGTAGCAGTCAATCTCAGCAACTGTGCCAACCGTGCCGTCAGTAGTTTGGCGATAGAGCACGAAACAAAAAATACTAAAAAGATCGCTACTTGAAGAAAAAAAAACAAACAAGTTGTCTATGAAACAGTTGAAAAGCGCCAATAACAAAACAAATCAAATCAAAGCCACCTACTTCCAAAACAGTTTGTCAAACAACATATAACATAATTTTCTCTTCAAACAGAAAACTCTTGCCTACCATACATCTAAATTTATTCCTATAGGAACTAGGAAGAACATCGGATGCTATCAAAGCTATAACGTAAAGGTTTATAGAGCCGTGTTGGAAATTGTAATGGCGAACAGGAAATAACAAGCTCTTTGCCTATACCGGCGTGAGAACCAGTACCTCTACCATGAGTTTTAAGCAATAGTATTCGTCGCTACTCGATATCGACGCCGTAAATATTTTGTATGGCAAATTTTGGTTCTGCAAGTGACCGCTAGAGGCGCTGCAAAATTTTCCATACAAAATATTTACGGCGTCGATATAGAGTAGCGACGAATACTATTGCTTAAAACTCATGGTAGAGGTACAGTTCTGTGCAGTTTGTAGTTCCCAGAAGTTGAAGATGGGAACTGCATTGATGTTGATTGATACTTTATTTTTGCTTTTAAACGTTGTTAATTTTATACACTGTTAAATTTTGGTCGTTTTAATCCCGCGAAAAGTCGATTCCGTACCTGAAACACTATCGATTTGTAAAGAGAAAATTAAAAAATAAAGTACTTTTTTTAAACTCAAATTTATTTACGCATGTTCGATATTAATTTCTTTAAGTAAACCTCAGCTGAGCGAGGTCAATGAACTGTATGTAGTTAGTACGCAACGTCCGACAACTACCTGCAAGGTCATTGACTCGTTTACTTTAAGAAATTAATTTCGTACATGCGTATATTAACTCAAGTTTTAGAAAAAATTTTTTTTTTTTAAATTTTATCTTTACGAATCGATAGTCTTTCGTGTACCAAATCGACCCTCCGCGGGATTAAATCGACCAAAATTTAACGGTGTATAGGTATACTAGCGCAAAACCAAACAAAGATCTGTAACCTGTACAAACTTTCTGTCCATATAAAGATCTGTTCTATTCTATTCTATCCTATTTTCTCAGAAAAAAGAATTAAGAAACTGATTACAGCGCCATCTACCAGGTTCAATTTTATTTTCAAAATATCCCGGAACCAGGGACATATACACACAAAATGTTAAATTTACATCAGTCAAGCCGGAGGAGTTAGGTAACAAACACAGACGTATAAAGATAATATATAAGTTCTAGCTGTCGCCCGCGGCTCCACCCGCATAAAATGATAGCCTACCACTGTAGGCGCGGGCTTGCGGACGGCGTGCAATGGGTAGCACGCTGTCCGATTGTCTGGTAACCGACCGGACCGAGCCCAAGTCGTCGACGGCGCGTTCTGTTCACGCGCGCCTCAAGGAGCTGTCAGCACACCGAAGAGGCCCAGCCTGCTAACTGCAAGCAGGCAGGGTCGAAGCCTGCTGGGGTCAAGGGCCGTTTTCTGAGAGGAAGGCTCAGCCCCGGCACTATAGGCAACGAAGGAACGGGGTAGGTTTTTAGTCAGTAAGAGTCTGACACTACTTCCCGCTCCACCCAAGGGCGGGACTTGTCATTGGATGATTTTACCTACCATAAAAAAAAAAGCCTATATGTTAACACAGGATATTAATTATTCTGGTAATTTTAATCATTTGGATTAAAATTACCAGAATAATTACCGTGCTGTCTAAAAGTACAAGAGTAACATACATACACAAATAGTTTTTCACCTTTATAATATACTAGATGTTACCAGCGGTGTTGCCTGCATTTTAGTTAAAATTAAAATTATCCAAGAGAACATACTCTCAGGATAAAAGTATCCTTTAAAAAAGAAAGCTTAACATATACATAAGTAGGTCTAATATTCAACAATAGTATTCTTTGGGATACTCTAGAGAAGTTAGACCTTGTCAAATATACTCGTAATATAGACTTTAAGGTCAACTCGCCCCGACCCTGAGGTCCCAACTGGTCAGTGGGACGCTTAAATAACCAACTTTGCGACCACGAACGAAAGTTCAATTTCCTGTTCATACATTAAGGTTGTTATTACTTTTTGTTACTAAATTATTCTACTTTGTAACACCGTTTTTGTTCAGTGATTTGGATCGGCTAATTTGAAGTGCAGGGGAAGTTATACGGCGTTAGTAATAGCGGTGATTTAGGGGCTTAATTGTTACGTCTAGAGGCAGACCGTGGATTCGGTTTCGGCCAGTTTCGGCCAACAAAACAGGATTCGGCTGAAGTTTCGTTTACTGCCAAAAAGTGATCGAATATTCGGCTCTAACGAAAGGGACGTCTTTTGAGTAGAAACTACAATTTAGGTCTCTATCATAACCATCATCGAACCAGTGCTCGTTTATCTTTGTATGTTACCACTTTCGGGTTAACGGCGATATTTTGAATTATTTAGTATTTTATGAAAATTATTACTTATTAAACATAACTAATAGTAGATCGAAATATGCTGAGGAATAATTTTATCGAAATACGTTTTTTTTTTCATATCTAGTCGAGTTTTTTTTGTTAGTTTTCTGCTATGCCGGACGTTGTGAGTTCGATTTCAAGTCAAAACAAATGTTTGTGTGATGAGAACAATTATTTGTTCTATATCTGACTGTACCTAAGTTATTTATAATATGCAGGTATGTATTTAGAAATATAAAGTATGTTTATAAGTTGTTTTGTACTCATAAAACGAGCTCTGCTTAGCTTATATGTTATGTGAAAGTTGTGAAATATTGTAATATACTAAGTTTTTCCATTAGACTTCAGTTAACGAGTTGGCTAAGGCCGAAACTGAAATTGGAGCCCAACTTTTGATTTCGGTTTCGGCCTATCACTAGTTACGTCTATAGCTGGTAGAGCTTACACCCTAAATGTAGATGACATTTTGAAGCCGAAATGTTTGAATTGCTGGCTGGTAATGATAATAGCGCTGTTAACTGTGGCGTCGGGATTAACCTCAATACAAAATCAAAGGTTAATTTTAGAGCATTAACTGTATGATGAGACGTCATACAATTTTATGTTTTTAAATCTATTTAAAATTATATCTATGATTAAGATATAGAGGGGGGAGGGCAAAGATGAATGGATTGTGTAAAAAGTGATACAAAGGAAAAGGGAGTTAGTGATAGCATGACGAGTGACAGGATAGAATGGAAGAAAAAAACGTGTTGCGCCGACAAAAAGTAAAACGGGACAAGGGCAGGAAGATGATGATGATGATGATGTTGATTTAATAAAACTTTATCGAAAGTTAGACCACGAATGGCATGAGTGCGTGAAATTGTGGCCAAATAGTTGCAATTTTATTATTTAACACATTGTATGGTTTTTTTATGGTAGGTAAAATCATCGTTTCTTTAATAGTTGGTCTCTTCGTTATTTAACACCGACTTCCGAAATTAAAAGTTATTTTGTACTTTTTGGTGGTTTTTGCAGTCGGTTGTATTTTTTTTGTAAAAAGTCAAACTTAAATAGATAGGTACCTTCCGCCATTCGGTTTCATCATTAAATCATCATGACAATTCTAATAATACCTAACACGGCTAGGATACACTGATATATTACAAAGTTCCGGCTCTTACCTACCTTCCGTCTTCATCATCAAATCAGTTCTATGTACCCCCTTTTTCCTTTAGTCAGCCACCGACTTCATGTATAAACAAAGCAATTTTACTTGTTACGACAGCTCTGCTAAGGTTTTTTGAAGAGTTCTATATCTTCGTAGTTCATCATCAGATCAAAACAATATTTCTATGGGACCAACTCGAGAGTATAATCTTTTAATCAAAATAAAAATTTTCAAAATCGGTCCACACTTGACCGAGATATCGGCGAACAAACACATAAAAACGACAGTACTGCTATGAATTTTTGAAGAGTTTCGTCCTTTATCTTTAAAGTTTATCTTCAGAGCAAAAAGATATTTTTATGGGACCAATTCGGAAGTATAATCTTTCAATCAAAACAAAAAATTTCGAAATCGGTCCACAATTGACCGAGATATCGGTGAACATACATAAAAAAAAATACATACAGCCGAACATAGAACCTCCTCCTTTTCGAAGTCAGTTAAAAGTTGGACCCAGCGGAGTCTTAGTAATATTAGTATTAGGACTCCGCGAGCTGCCTGTCTGTCACCAGGCTATATATCATAAGTTCTGATAGCTAGACAGTTGAAGTTGTCATAAATGCTGCTAACAACAAACACTAAAAATAAAATAAAATTTTTAGTAAGCTGTGCCTCTGCTGGCTATGGGAGAATGGGAGTCGGGTTTATGGCTTCAGGCACTCCCGTCACCCATCATAGGCACTATGATGGATGACGCTTCTTTTCGGCTAGCAACTTGCTTACGCTTAGGTGCACCCTGTGTTGCTCCACGTCGGTGCCACTGCGGTGAAGCTGTGGGTAGCCTCGAATACCATGACCTGTCCTGCTGCAGGAGCGCAGGCCGCATAGCACGGCACGCTAGCATCAACGATATTATTCGTCGAGCTCTTGTCACTGCCGGTGTACCTGCCGTATTAGAACCGAATGGCTTGGTACACGACGATGGAAGGAGACCAGATGGTATAACGTTGGTGCCATGGTAGGCTTCGGGTATGGGTAGTAACCTGTGTCGACACCCTTGCGCACATATTCTAAGTACTGCGGGCTGTGCCGGCGCTGCCGCTTATGCTGCTGAGACCCTTAAATGGCGCAAATACTGTAATCTTACTGGTAATTACAGTTTTGAGCCGTTTGGAGTTGAAACGCTTGTATCATGGGATCCGAGTGCGCGTCTCCTTTTTAAGAAAATTTCACGCCGTCTGATGTGATTTGCGTGACCAGAGGGCTGGCTCGTTCTTCGCCCAAAGAATTAGCATTGCCATTCAACGTGGCAATGCTGCCATTCTCTGGGTACATTTCCAGATAGCAGCGATGTGAAGAAGTACTTCGACGCTTGAGTGTACTGTGTTTTTGTGTTATATGTGTGTGTGTTATGTGTGTGTGTGTGTGTGTGTGTTATTTTCAATCTTTTTTTTTTGTGTTCTTTTATTTATTGTTTTTTTATGTTGTAAAATCTATTTATAGTTTTTGTACTTATTGTTGTAGTATATATATTTTTTGTCCTGTGCGAGTCTCAAATAAATGTTTTTCTTTCTTTCTTTCTTTCTTTCTTTCAAAAACATAGTGCAGTATGTAGGTTTTAGTATAAATAGTTTGGTTATATTTAAGGTTTTGTACATGTGTAGATATCATTTGTAATAAATAAAGTTCAATTCAGTAGGCTCCTATACAACAACAGATCTTACCAAAACCCTTCGTGTGATAGTTCGACAATAGTCGATAGAAAAAGATAATGCTAAAAATACGAATTATAATTTAAAACACTCTCTCATCAACAGTCAAACTTTCCCAGGAAAGACTATTTCCCACCTCGAAACGTCTCAAACAGATATTATAACAATTTAAAAGGAACATGACGATACGGCATCGTCGCTCTATTTATGCGCGGTTCGTGACTCGTCTGTTAAAAAGGTCTTAGGTCTCTGGAGTCATACCTGGTACATTTGAATATGAATATTCTTTGAAAGTTGCGTATTTTTCAGGTGATATTGGACGTCAAGAAGTCAGCATTAAGTGCTTGTATTCAAAAAATATTCTCAGAAAAAATAACGACATATTTTAGTTAATATTTTTGCTGTAGAATGACGGGTGACAGGGCAGAATAAACGTGTTGCGCCGACCCCAAAATAACATGGGAAAAGGCCAGGAAGATGATGATAATGATACTGATTTTTGGAGCAGAGAAAAAATAAATAAAAGAAATCAGAAAGAATAAAATAGAGAACAATATTTTTTATTTTGGAGTCTGGAGGCAGAATATCAATTCCTGAACAAGCAGTGAATTTCATAATCTTATTTACACTCATCATTTCGCGCCTTGTCATTGTGCCTACAAGAAAACTGATTATTTTTTCTCCATGCTTAACTGACCCACCCTATTAACCAGCCAGCAAATTCTTTGAAAATATGGGCTGAACTGAAAAATAATACAACTAACCTCTTTTAATCCATGACTTAAGTCATTGACTTAAGCATGACAAAGGTAATATCATCTCACAACATGCTCAAGCAAATAATGCTCGGATCAAGAAAATTCTGAAAGAGAAATTTTTCAGACGGTAGGATTAATTTATTTGAGGAGAGCTGGGACCTTTGAACCGGCTCAGCGTCGTCTGAGTGGGAGAAAAATGACCATGCATTTATGTGTATTAAGTATGAGTGTATGCATTGGGGAGATACGGGATAAATGGACATGTTAGAGCTTTGGAATTTTGCTAGGCTAAAAATATTTTGTGAATTATTTTACTTTTGTAAAAAGATTGACAAAATTGCATTATCAAATGCATAAAACAAAAATATTTGATTTATGCATTTGATAATGCAATTTTTAAAGTAATTGTAGGTATATTTCCATTTAATAAAAAAATTACACATTTTTGGCTTCTTATTCAGATTTATATTTGAACTGTCACGACGCAAAAGTTTTTTTGTGAATAATGAACATTTATATTTTTTTTACAACAAGACACACCAATACTAGGTTTTTTTTATGATACTTAGGCTCGCGTTCATTAAATTCATTTCATTATCTCACCTGATGGTAAGCGATGATGTGGCCGACGATGGAGCACGCTTGCCTAGAAGTAACCAATCTCTTATCATGTATCGTGTTATACATAAGAACCTCTTCCAATACCATAATTATACAAGCTAATCTGAACCTCTAACTATAAAAAAGCGCTAGATATCGGCTAGAGCGCGTAAATGGTACATCATTAAAAATCCATTACGCGGTGCATGCCCGATGGCTTTTTAATCTGAAGCGCAGCAGCGCTGAAAGGTGGCGTGACGTGCTTACAACTAGACGAGGGATTTATCTGAAGGTGCTTCAAAATGCTCGGGATTTTTTGCTGGGTTGCTGCGTCCATAAAGTTTGGTTAAGGTTTGAATTTATTTTTTTTTAAAAAGTAATTTATTATGATTGGCATTGCATAGTATGTGAGTGTTAAATAAGAAAACATCAATTTCCTTTGCCTTGTCTTTACGTGACTTGAGTCGGTTTCTAGTTAAAGATATATACTGGATATCAGTATGACTGCCCATGTGACTACAACAGCCCAGTGTATGGGTGACGCATGTCTTATGCAGCGGGTCCACGCTGGTACTGTGAAAAGAAAATTATTTACCTTTCATATCTTTCCATATACGTAAAAGCGAAATACCACTCACTGATTAATCACGAAATCTCAGAAACTATAACACCAACAAACTTAAAACTTTGCCAGGTACGTTCCTAACAGTGAGTAGACATTCGCTAATGACGGATTTTACGAAACTTTACCTCTAGGCGGTTAGCATTACTGCTTCGCAGAAGGAGGCGACCGCCTGCAGTAATGCTAGCAAAGCATTACTGCAAAAACGCCACAGCCGCCGCTGTAATTCCGATCCCAATTTCCAGCCACCGTAAGGCGGGCAATGGGTAGCTCGCTGTCCGTCCGTCCGGTAACAGATCGGACCGAGCCCAAGTCGTTTACGGCGCGCACTGTTCCCGCGTGCCTCAAGCAGTTGTCAGCAAACTGTAGGGACCCAGTAAGGTCGAAGCCTAATCTGTGGCTCTGGGGAGGTATGAAAATGCAAACCAGGGCTCTGGAACCAAGGTAAAGGAGGAACGGGGTAGGTTTTTAGTCAGTAAGAGTCTGACACTATCTCCCGCTTCGCCCAAGGACGGGGGATGTCTTTGGATGATTTTACCTACTTAAAAAAAAAACCCTAAGGGAAAAAAACTTAAAACCCGTGTTTTACGGGTTTTAAGTTTGTATGGAGAAGCCGACTTTCACGCGGGCGTAGCCGTTGGCAAAAGCTAGTAACATTATATACGTAACTAAATTGTCCACATAAATTACTTCCTACTCAAGATATCAACATAAGTAATTTACAAGGCTGTCATCTTCAGAGTCTGTTTTCTGTTAATACGGAAGAGCTTAGTGCAATATAGACAGACATACACGTGTATTTTTAGACTGGCCTGTTGGTCTAGTGGTTAGTGGCCCTGTCTGCTATGTCGGAGGTCGTGGGTTCGATTCCCACCCAGGACAAATGTTTGTGTGATGAGCACTATCAATTGTTCTGTATCTGGGTGTTATTTATCTATAATATATATGTATGTATATCAGCTGTCTGATACCCATAACACAAGCTCTCCTTAGCTTGGGACTAGACGGTGTTGTGTGATAGTTGTGGAATATATTATATATTAATATTTTTACCCGACTGCGCGAGAAGGAGGGCTATGTTTTTTCTTTATATAATATTAGGTATGTAGTCTAAGAAAAAGTAAGAGATACTAAGAAAATTAAACTTTCTTGCAAGTTATTTATTCCAAGGAATCAAGTTACGTTCAAGTAATTTAAAAAGAAGTAATATTACTTAGAAAATGTTTTAACGTGTTATATTAATACTCTTTTTCTGCGAAAACGATGTTAGAGTAATATCAGATCAGACTTTAATCCATAGGTATAATTAGGTATTTATGAGATGATTTCAAATGATCTCATTTGAAACTGATATTGTATGAGCATTCAGCTCATACAATATCAGTTTCAAATGAGATATTTGATTTTAATTTTTATGCTATCTTTTGCCAGCGGCTCACATCTCTATATCAATGTGTTTTTTTTTTGTGGTTGGTAAAATCATCCAATGAGAAATCCCGCCCTTGGGTGGGGCGGGAAATAGTGTCAGACTCTTACTGACTAAAAACCTACCCTGTGATAAAGTAGTATTCTGCTAGAGAAAGAATTTTAAAATCGGTCTAGTAGTTTTTGAAATACAAACAACGTAAATATTTTTTTTTCTCTTTCATCATCCTCGTCATCCATTCTTGAATAAAGACCTCCCCCAAGCGTCGCCACAACGAATGGTTCTGTACATCTCATATCCATCGGATTCCTGCGATTCTCACTGGGTCATCGTTCAACCTTCTTTCTTTTTCTTTCTATATATAGATTTATTGAATTCGGTTTAGTAATTAAAATATTCACAAAACAATTAACTTGTCAAAATATTTACATCGAAATACGCCATTTTCTCGAGAGCTTTAATTTAATAGATAACATATTCCCCAAACAATTGAATATCGAACATTGAACTCACTGCTAATAGTCCTATGTCTGACATCAAAAGTAATTATTATTAGGCTGCGTGTCCCAGTGCAGGGCAAAGCCTTTCTTCCACTCTCTCCTGTCCTTAGCCACTTCTGGCCAATCCAGTAGGTAGTCCAAATCATCACGCCATTTCCTTCTAGGCTTGTACTGGGGCAATGGGGAATGTGAAAATGATACCTGGGGCCCTGGAACGAAAGCAAAGAAGGGGCAGGAGTAGGTTTTTAGTCAGTAAAAGTTTGACACTATCTCCCGCCCCGCCCAAGGGCGCGAAGATGTCATTGGATGATTTTCCCATCGAAAAAAAATCTTTTTTTGGGCCTACCGCGTCTCCAGCTCCTGATGTTGGAATTCTAGTCCGTGGTTACCGGCGCCCAATTTCGTAGCGACATAAAAAGTTAACGATTTCATAATTTATGACATTTCTCGTTATGGCGACAGGTAAAGCCAGCAACACATTAAAATAACGCGGCTCAGAAATAAAACGCAAAAATTATATCATAAGGCCACCCCTGATAAGTTGTAAAAATTTAATTGTTTCATTAATCTCCAGAGAAAGGACGATAAATAATAATTATTGCATTTTTGAGGTGTGGTGTGGTGAAATGGGGAGCTATGGACTGGGGCTGAAATGTGGCTGATTTGGAAAACTGTTTGAAATATAGTGACGGAAAATTTCAGTTGAATCATTGTAGCATACAGACTCGTACATTTCGTAGTAATAATGAAGTTGTCATACTTGTTGGTTCAATGTGTACTAAATAAATATGTTTTCTTTCTTTCATTTCTTTTGAAACAATAAATTAATTGAGTAATATGAACAATGTCGACTATGAACTCAATAAGCACCTACCTACTCACTAAATCGAATACATTATAAATCAGTGACCTTGAAAATTTAATTCTACATTATGTGTGTAAAAAAAATTACTTACTCGAAAACTCGCTTTTATTTCTGCCGCTCTTAGGCACGCAATTTACTGTTATCCGCACTAATGCGGAAAAATGCGCAAGTTTGCCCCGCCACAATTTATTGTATGAATTTATCAGGGAGGGCGATAAGCGATAGCCACGACTCAGCAATTAACCCCTGTGAAAATGTCGTTTGGTAAGAAAGTCACAGCAGCACTGGACTCCATAATAGAGTGTTGCTGCCTGTTGTTCGTGCAAATTCCACCTCGATCCTAATGCCGTCAAGAAAGGCCGGGGTTGCGTGGCAGCACGGTTCGGGGACATAGTGGTGGTAGGCGTCTACCTGTCCCCGAACAGATCTCTCGCCGAACTAGACAACTCCCTTTTGGAGCTGGATGCCGTCGTTGCTGGGTTTGACTCCAGCCTCCCCGTGGTCGTTTGCGGGGACTTCAACGCCTGGAACGAGGCTTGGGGTTCCCGGTTCACGAACCAGCGAGGTCGAAGGGTGGAGGAATGGGCCCTAGGACAGGGCCTAGTCGTACAAAACCGGGGTTCTGTCCCCACGTGTGTGCGGATGCAGGGCGAGTCGGTGGTGGACATTACGTTCGCCAGCCCTGCACTGGCACCGCGCGTCGTCGACTGGCGCGTTATAGAGGAGGTGGAGACGTTCTCCGACCACCGGTACATCCGGTTTGACGTCTCCGCCCAGACCTCGACCGCGCCGGTCCGACAGACCCCGTGTGGTCCGCGTTGGGCGCTGAGGCAGCTGGACAGGGACCTGCTCCAGGAAGCCGCGATAGTACAGGCCTGGGTGCAAGCACCGGACAGGCCTGTCGACATCGACGTCGAGGCGGACTGGTTCCAGGTGGCCATGTCGCAAATCTGCGACGCGGCCATGCCCCGAGTCCGGCCAGGACGTGCCCGGCGCCAAGTACACTGGTGGTCGCCAGAGATTGCGGCACTGCGCGATGCGTGCAATGCTGCGCGACGCCGGTATACTAGACACCGCAGGCGCCGCACCCGTCCACCGGGTGCGGAGGCCATAGAGGCGGAGCTGTATGAGGGATACAGGGCGGCAAAGCGCACCCTCCGAGCGGAGATAAAGCGGGCCAAACTCGAGGCCCGCAACGTGTGGCTGGAGTCTCTGAACGTCGATCCGTGGGGACGCCCATACAAAATGGTGATGGAGAAACTCCGCCCATGGGCTCCCCCGCTGACTCAGAGTCTCCGGCCCCAGCTCGTGGAGGGTGTGGTGGGCGCTCTGTTCCCTACGCGAGGGGAGCATACTCCCCCGCCTATGGCTCCGCCACCAGCAGCGGTGTCCGATGCGGACCACGACGGCAACGACGGCAACAATGCTCCAGAGGTGACCGAGGTGGAGATGAGAGTGGCGGTGCGAAGGCTGAGTGCCAAAAACACCGCCCCAGGACCCGATGGCTTGCCTGGAAAAGCCTGGGTCCTGGCCATGGAGGAACTCGGGTCTCGACTGAGAGGGCTCTTCAGCGCATGCATGGAGAGGGGCCAGTTCCCGCTTCGCTGGAAGACGGGGAAACTGGTCCTTATCGCGAAGCCGGGGCGCCCCGCGGACTCTCCGTCCGCGTATCGGCCCATTGTGCTGCTCGACGAGGTGGGCAAGCTCTTTGAAAGAGTAATTGCAGACCGCCTCGTCGTGCATCTGGCACGGAAGGGGCCGGATCTTGCGGACGGCCAGTTCGGATTTCGCAGGAGGCGCTCCACTGTGGACGCCATCATGCGCGTGCGAGCCCTCACGACGGGGGATGCAGTGTCCCGGGGCAGGTGTGTCTTGGCGGTGTCTCTGGACATCGCCAACGCCTTCAACTCCCTGCCCTGGAGTTGCATTGGTGGGGCACTCCGGTACCACCGGGTGCCCGACTACCTCTGTCGGGTGATCGAGGCCTACCTGTCGGACAGGTTCATCATCTACCCCGGTCATCAGGGGGAGTTGAAACGGCGAGAGATGTCGTGCGGTGTTCCGCAGGGATCGGTACTAGGACCGCCCTTGTGGAACATCGGGTACGACTACGTGCTGCGCGCCGACCTCCCCGACGGGGTCAGCGTGGTCTGTTACGCAGACGACACGCTGGTCCTGGCGCGGGGACGGTCGTACCAGGCGGCGGTCGAACTAGCGACGCGCGGGGTTGCGACAGTCGTGGAGAGGATACAGCAGTTGGGACTCGAGGTGGCATTGCACAAGTCCGAGGCCATGTGTTTTCACGGCCCTCGGAGCGCGCCACCTCCGGGCTCCCAATTAACGGTAGGAGGAGTTCACATCGGCGTCGGGTCGACGATGAAGTACCTGGGACTCGTCCTCGACAGCCGGTGGAACTTCAAGGAGCACTTCCGACGTCTGGCTCCCAGGTTGAATGCGACTGGGGCTGCGCTCAAGCGGCTCCTGCCGAACCTAGGGGGCCCAGACGCCTCCTGCCGGAGGCTCTACGCAGGCATCGTTCGGTCCATGGCCCTTTACGGTGCGCCGGTGTGGGCGCCATCGCTACGGAAGCGAGTGGCGGCCCGGCTAACCGCCTGTCAGAGGGTCATGGCCATCCGGATGATCCGCGGATACCGTACGGTGTCCTGCGAAGCGGCGAGCCTCCTTGCTGGCCTACCACCGTGGGATTTGGAGGCAACAGTCCTTGCACACATGCATGACTTACGCGTGGAGATGCAACGTCGGGGCGAAACTCCGCTGCCGCGACAAGTCGCGGCATGGCGGACAGAGCTCCGGCGGGATCTCATGGTGAAATGGCGAGAGCGATTGTCGCAACCTCGTGCTGGGCACGCCACGATCGAGGCGGTAAGGCCCCTCTTTGAGGCGTGGCTGGAAAGGCCCCACGGCGTCGTCACCTTCCGTTTGGCGCGGGTGCTGACCGAACACGGCAAGTTCGGTCCGTACCTGTACAAGATTCGTGCGGAGACGACGCCCGGGTGTCGCCACTGTGCGGACCGCCCGGTGGACACGGTGGAGCACACAGTCGAGGTGTGCCCCGCTTGGGAAGAGCAGCGCCGTGTCCTCGTGGGGGCGATCGGCGGCGATCTCTCGCGCCGGGGCTTGGTTCAAGCCATGCTCCGGAGCGAGGAGGAGTGGCAGGCGGTCGCCTCCTTCTGCGAAGCAGTAATGCTAGTAAAGGAGGAGGCCGACCGCCTTAGGCAAAGGCGGACACGCCGCCGCCGCCGCCGGGTATCCGATCCCAATTTCCGGCCACCGTAGGCGCGGGCTCGCGGACGGTGGGCAATGGGTAGCTCGCTGTCCGTCCGTCCGGTAACAGACCGGTCCGAGCTCAGGTCGTCTACGGCGCGCACCGTTCCCGCGCGCCTCAAGGAGTTGTCAGCAAACTGTAGGGGTCCAGCAGGGCCGAAGCCTACTGGGGCCAAAGGTCATGCGAGAGTGTCACCACGGGCCCCGGGACAAAGGCGAGGAATGGAAAGGTAGGTTTTTAGTCAGTAAAAGTCTGACACTGTTTCCCGCCCCACCCAAGGGCGGGATTCGTCATTGGATGATTTTACCTACCACAAAAAAAAAAAAAAAAAAAAACCTCGATCCTAATAACAAACTTTCTGCACTTGTACCAAAAAGTACAATTTTGTTCAAAATGCATAAGTGAAACATAAGAGCTTTAAGCCACACAACGGGTAGCTTACACCCTAAAATATATGAATGAGAAACAAGGTACAGGAAATCCAACCAAACAAAAATGTATGTGCCAGTATTCATACAAGAAAGGATCACTGATACTACCAAAATTATGTATTGTAAGTCCCGAAACTATCAAAAACTTTCGGTGCTCCATACGGTGGTCGAATATTGATAAGGCAGGAGGCGCTCATCAGAACACACGACAAATTTAATGGAGGCAGACATATTTGGAAGTTTGGGTAGACAGCATCCCATTACCATGATATGCCGGTGAATAAATTTGTTTAATGTAATTCCGTGTCATTTTTGGTTTGACCTCCTGTTTTTGTGCAGTGAGTTTGAGTTATCGACTTGACATATTATGAAGTTCAGTTGTAATGTTTATAGTCAATTTAAAAACATAAACTGGGCAAGTGCGGATCGTACTCGGATACTGAGGGTTCCGAATAAATAAACTTACGTAAATAGTTCAATTCTAGAATCCAGTCGCGAAGATTTTCCCGAATCGAAAAAAATTTTTTTTTGAAACTACAAATTTTCAGGTTAATTCCTATTTCTGTGCTATAAGACCTTGCTTCTAGCTTAAAATTCGGGATAGGTACTATGTTAATGGGAAGTACCCTATGAATTTTGATTCCCTTGAGAGTATCGAAATATACGTTTGAAAGATAGAATAAAAATATTTTATTGGGCATAGAAACACAATGCTGAAACTACATAATAGACACTTAAAATTAAACATAAATTAAAAGAAAACTAACACTGTGTGTCTCACGGCTGCGCCAAATAGGTCCAGTTCAGCATAAAATAGTTAAATAGTTTTGCATTAGTTTCTTGCGATATAGACGGCCGTATTTTTTTTTCCGTTAATTACAAGTTTGATATTTTCACAGCCTGCAGACTTGAGTGTATGTTTTTAATTTCAACTCGATACTTTCACTCGTTCCCGAGATAAAGTGTCTTAACGGACATACAGACGGACAACAAAATGATCCTATAAGGATTCCGTATTTTTCTTATAAAGTACGGTACTTTAAACAGGACAGAGTACTTTTTTATTTGGCTTCGACGTCTACTTCGAGTCTGCAATAACCGAAATTCACGCGAACGAAGTTTTTGGCAAAAACTAGTATAATTTAAAAGTCCAATAACTTACTGAGGGTAGGGGTTCTAAATAAGCCTTCTTAGTAAGCTAAGTCGAATGTAGGTATTCAATTTCGAGTTAATACACTTGGTAGGTACTGCAGACTGTTTTTAATTCTAAGGTCAGACGGTCTGGACAGAAAAAAGGCGTTTGTATGGATCTGTGGAAGGCAATTGACCATTTAATATTTGCTAAACATGTTCGATACTAGAGTCTGTCCAAAAAGTCAAAAAACTTGGGTTATTAGTAGGGTTTAATGAAATCTGATTTAGTCAACACTGGTTGAATAATAGGTCTTGATAATTGTTTACTGATAAAACTTTATGAAACATAACTAATATAAGTTTTTAATGATTTAATATAATTAGGAAACTTTTTAACAATAAAAACGCAATAGATTTTCATTTAGAATATGTTTTGGTCTCTTTAATGATAAAACTACTAACTTAGAAAAATAAATAATACTTAAGTATCAAATTGTTTCGTACCGGTTATAAACAAGTGAGTGACAACTAAAACTCGCTTTGCCAGTAACATATTTTTTATTTCGTACAAGTCGTTTGACTTTTTAGACAGACTCAATTTATCTATTTGCCTAACCTTTTCCCAGCTATGTTGGGGACAAAGCAGATGCAGTTGAATGCGGTTCTGACCTTCGTCAGGTTTCCGAGCTTCTTCATTAATGATAGCCAAAAGTTCGACAAGCTGACAAACTGATTGTCAAAGTTCTTGGGCTGATCAAGAGATAGGTTATTGTAAAAAATTAATCAACCATTTTCGCAATACATACCATTTTTTTTTAATAGAACGACCGAAACCAATTACACTATTTAAACTTATAAATAATTTATTTAGCATGCATCCTTCTCATAAAAATTCAAACATTCTGACTTTATCACCTTCCATTCATCTGCAAAAATATCCAGATCTGTGTTTGAGTTCAGGAGAGAGTTAATAGCGGCTAATGACCTAGGAATAGGCGACTTGAAATGTACAACAGTACGGGAAGTTGGAACAGCCAGTAAACGATGTTTTCTACCACGACATTAATTGTCTGGGACGAACAGATTGCAAATTTCGTTGTGCAGATCAGGATCATCAATAACCTCTCTAAGAATTTTAAGGTTATTTTGAGGTTTTTAGATAATTCGAAGATGTGAACTGGTTCTGCAGGGCTATTGGCTAACTTTGTCAAAACAGTTGACAACTGGCATTTGATGTACACTAAACTTTGTTGTCAACTAACAATTTCGTAACTTTTTTTTTTACGTATGACATCAAGTGGCTAACAAACTACAGCGGATAAGTGGTGGCTAACAAAAATTTACGCTGCATATTGTCCCGGCTCTAGTTTTTATCGACTATTATACAGCTAAGTTTAATATCGCATATTCAGCTTAAAGCTTACTCAATCACAATTTTAAAAGTATAGATACAATAACATCTGCCAAAACGTGTCACAGTGGATATCAAAGGCACCAGTGGATACTGACGTCATATCAGTTGGTCACTAAAGATAGGCAATACGAAACTAGCTGTTTGACAGTTATACGATGTACATTCTAGCAAGTGATCTTCACTTGAGCTGTCAGCAGAGTTACGCAATAGCCCCGCAGGTATGCAAAGGGCAACTGAAAGAATATGAAGCGAGTTATTTAATAATTGCCCATCCAGTGAAAAAAAAAACCATTTTCACTATTACGTGTAATAAGCCAGTACATAGACGCGTCACCCCCAATAATTTTAAACCAATTAACTAATTAATTACGTCGATACCTGCAATTCCACATCCCAGTTAATGTCACATTTGAGTCGAGACTCGTAATGAAGTAGGGGTGGCAAATGAATGGAATTAATATTACTTGAACAAAGTTATTGATCGTGTGGTAATGTGTGTGCCAGTTTGGAATAATTTCAATGATTTAGCGACGTGATTGTCATAAGAGGAGCCAACCCGAGGTACATTTTCATACAACCGCTCTTACGTGTTTATGATATTATTACATATCTTTCTCCAGATATTTTGGATACACAGATATGTTATCAACATTATCTAGACTTCTATAGAAATCAAAATATAGATTGTGTAGAACTAATCCAGCAATGACCTCTGAAAATCTGCTATTTTACGTAGATTTTGGCCTTCTATAATATACTTATATATTTAAAATATAAAAAAGTGCGTCTATAGAATCCTTGTACATTTAATCGAAATTCTGAATGACTACTATGTTTCTCAAAGACTTATATAGGTTTTTTAAAAAACACCTGTTTCTTGGAACAAGTTTCGTAAAATATTACAGTAAATCACGGAATTACAGTACCTCTACCATGAGTTTTAAGCAATAGTATTCGTCGCTACTCGATATCGACGCCGTAAATATTTTGTATGGCAAATTTTGCAGCGCCTCTAGCGGTCACTTGCAGAACCAAAATTTGCCATACAAAATATTTACGGCGTCGATATCGAGTAGCGACTAATACTATTGCTTAAAACTCATGATAGAGGTACTGAATGCCAACACACTTTTGAGTCGTTATCTCTCTTTTTTCGGGTTGCCTCTTTATCAAACACCGCGTCGGATTGCGTTAGATGTCGGCAGTACCGTATATTGTTATAAAAACATTTCGAATAATATTATCAGTGCCATGACAATAGCATATAGGTAACTATAATTCTCAAAAAACCTAATGACTCTACGTAGGAACTTGAACAATAAAGTAATTATCGCTCGCTGTCCATTAGCAAAAATTATGAGAATTATGAGCATCATGAAAGATGTCGAGTCAGGATGACTTTATTACATATTTAAAAATATAAAATAAAAAGTGTTGACGTATATGACGAGCTTCTGTCACCCTAAAATGCAAAAGCCATAGTCATAGTAATTTATTACTAGGGGATTCTTACAAGTCATAAACATTAAGTTATATTGTAGTCAACAATTAATATCAAACACATTACAATGTCAAATAATAATAATAATAAGGTGGGTAGCAGGTAGTACTCCTCGATACGGCTCGCATTGTGAGGAGGTTCCTTTCTTTGGAGCCCTAACCACCGGTAGCTTGGACCCTGCTCCCGACACCGGCGGACTACTGTTTTTTATATTTTTAAATGTATTTTATACGTTTTTTTAGGAAATATTTAAAAATGTAAAAAATATGTTTAAGTAATAAATAAGGAAATAATAATAAAAATGTCAAACAAATACAAGAAAATAAATAAATAAAAGTCAAATCACAAATTAAAATTAAAATAGTGAAAGAAGTCACAATAATTTTCAGTCCAATTAATATTTACGTCAATTCAATTAAATTTTAAATTCGTCAAAATAATAAAAAGCTTGGTGTTTTACACTGTATTTAGAATAGAAATTTAAACTTTATTATTCACCAAAATAGTAATAATTTTGCAGAAGCTTAAATCTAATACAATACTTAGATAAAATAATATTAGGTATATTATTTTATATACGAGTACAATACGATAAAAGGTAAGCTTACAAATACATTATTTTTAGTACATGCGAAACTTGAATATATTTCTTCAGAATCACTAACAGAATCGATTTCAATAATTTTTCCCGCTCCGCCCAAGGGCGGGATTTATCATTGGATGATTTTACCTGCCGTAAAAAAACACCCTGTTATATTTTTTCTCAAAAATATTAAAAAGGGTCATAAGTTGGACTCTACCGACACTAAGTACAATCAGGTCACGGTAGGTCATAGCGGGCATTAGCCAGGGTACAGATGGGTGCGGTAGCAAAACAACTCCTCAGTGGCCCAGATGGTCCGGTGACTATGTGTTTGTGTAGACAACCAGGTAACATAACAAGCTTATAACTTAGTGATTTTCCATTGACGTTTATGAAATGTTGTACATAGATTCTTTGCATAAAAAATACTAGACACGTGTTTCAGGTTTTGCATATACTAAAAATAAGGTTGTCTATATGGGTATGTATATGTATGTATACATATGTAATATGTTTCACAAAGAAATGGAAGTGAAAAAAGAAAAGAAATGAAAATAAAGGCGGGTTAGTGATGAAAGAAATGAAATTAGATACAAGGCTAGATAGGCTAGAGTGAATAGGCTCTTAATAAACTAGTGCGCCTCACCATCAACGATTGTATCACTGCTTACAATCAGGTGGGATGGCAGTCAAGCACTGGTTTATAAAAAAAAAAAAGATAGAACCACAATAATACGAGTATTAAAGAGAAAGAACAAGAACATCATTCGTATTCCTTCTCTTTCAGTCGAAATAATTTCCACACAAACGCAGAACCATCGATCGCAACCGTACAAAAATAAGAATCCCGGAAATCAAAATCGCATTCATTTTCGCATCAGAATGTAAACGCAAACAGTTCACTCAATTTCCCGCGCTCAACGTAAACGTCTCTCAGCCCTATGACACGCCGCACTCGACGGTGATTGCGGCGGCCATGTTGCCACATCACACCGTGACAGCCCGCGAACGAATATTAAAGCGTGTTGATAGTGGAATAAACGTATGTGACGTAACACCCCGACTTCCCCTCGCTTACTTAATTGAGGCTTATTTTGAGGGTCGGATCTAGAACTTTGTGGCAGTTTTTTCAGCTTTAAAATTAGACCTTTTTGACTTTTCGTCGTGAATTTTGCTTTCATTTTATGTAACACAGGTTTTTACTTTGGAGTTTACCTATGTCATTTTTAGTGACAGTGACGGTTTTAACTTTCACGCGACGGGCTGTTGATTGAGGCTTATTTTGGGAAAAAGAAGTGTGCTATACAGGTGTGTAGGTGTGTAACAAGTTTTACACAACAAGATTTTCATATCTTATTTGTATTTCCACTCTGATATTGACGTGAAATCACATCCAGTCAATTGTTACGAATAAATGATTTTTTTGAGACTGAGAAGGGTATGTAATGTTTTCGAACTTTGTGTATATACTAACTAACGGCTTGTTGCGTTTTAGCATAAGTTGTGTACCTATTGTCGTGGCTAGATCATAGAAATTGATCACTTCATGATAACATGGCCAAGTAAAACTGGTTTGACGATGTTTCCATCCTCATTTGGCCTAATTTCTTTAGAAATTTTATTACCATAGAAATCCTACATCAATGATATAGCCAAACTAGGTTTGACATATCATGAAATTTTAATTGATATGGCCAGTTTTAGTTAGCCATATCATGAAGTGATTAATTTGTATGATCAGGCCACGATATACATCACAAATTATAAAAAAAACGATTTTCGGTGCCAAATTATATGTATTTTTTGTGGGATAAAAACATATAAAAAATCAAAATAACGGGCTTGTGGAGACGATTTTAAAAGTATTTTTTATTAAAATTTAGGAAATAAAAAGGTAAAAAATATCCTAAAAATCACTATACGAAACAATTGCTGGTTTCTATGATTGAACTAAAATAAATACTCCTAACTGCTTTTTGGTGGTATTTAACATTTTATGAGAATGTTTAGCATAATCAATTATTCAGCTACTTTGTTATTATACTTTTTTTAGGAGAAAAATCATCCAATGATGATGAAAGATGGCGACTTGTTGAGGTTGTGTCGTTTTTAAAACCGGTTTATGTCGTGCGCGTGGAATAAAGCACAATTAGATTGGCTTATTATTGTAATTATTATTTTTGTTACATTTGATGTATTTTTTACACTGAGCACATATTTTTTATTTATTATTTATCACACAAACTTAAATAATAGGTACGTAATTTTTTTTAATTACCCTGCACCTTACACTGATAACTGGGTAAATAAACCAATTTTCAACCGATCACTCGAAATAAGGTTCGGTTGAAAACCAGCCAGCTACCACCTCGTAGTTGTCTTTATGCTGAACTGGACCTATTTGGCGCAGCCGGGAGACACACAATATTAGTTTTCTTTTAATTTACTTTTTGAATTTTACGTGTCTATAATTATGTAGTTTCAGCATTGTGTGTTTCTATGCCCAATAAAATTATTTTTCTTTCTTTCAATGACTTTTCGCGCTCTAAGGCGGAGCGTGAGAGCGTGTCAGACTTTTACTGACCAAAACCCACTCCTATGTTCCTTCTTTGATTCGCTTTCCAAGACACCGGGGTTCCCTTTCGGACCACTCATGATACAGTTACTCTATTGTGATCACAAATTTATTTACTCAGCATTATTAATATCGCCATATTGAATCAGTATAGGAGCATATTTTTTGTCTAATAATTCTTTGTTTCACCTTATCATGTAAATGTATTTTTTTTTTTCTAATAAATAAAATAATTTATCAGCCTTATAATATTCCAATGATTGAGGGTTCTTCTTTAGGAGAGGGAATGTGTCGTAATCCTCCACGCGGGCAATATTGCATATATACGATGCTAATACTGCATATATTTTGTAACTTTAATGCAGAATCTAAAATTGCAGCGAACTTTCTAACAACGGAACTTTATTTATTGGCTTTCATAGTTAGACTGTATTTTAGTTCAAATTTCGTAAAGTTGGATTAGAATTTTAATTGCCTGCAATGGACAAGCGTGCGCCACTTAATTTTAAATTCCGTACGTGGCCATTTAAAGTGGTTAGAGAATATGGCCAGTTATTAGAATATTAATTTTCGAACAATCGATAAATTCTGAGGAGTTGTACTTTTTTAAAGACATGACTTATTTTTTGTTAGATTTTTTTAGACATGACTTTCTGGTTTCTGGGATATTTGAATTAAAATAAATGTTTATTTTGAAATGATCCTACAATCAACATTTTAAACAAAAAACAATCATCTATGTACATACATATAACTATAAAGCAATCATATCGTATCGATTGTCACCTTTTTGAAGTTAATATTCTCAATATAAAAACTAAATCGACATCATTACGAAAAAAAAATCCAAGAAAGAATAACATGTATATAAGAGCGTGTCAAACTATGTAATACCGTGTGACATAACGCCCCGGCCTCCTCGTGACGTTAATTGAGGCTTATTTTAAGGGGATGAAATATGTTAGCGTAGTTTTAGTACTGCGACAGAATTCTAATATGAGAATATGTTTTGCTAACTTTTGTTTGTAGTTGCTGCATTTTTCTGCAAATAGAAACAAACATAGTAATAACTTTTAAGGTATTATTCGGCATTAATCTTTTTTGCACCATAGCAAGCACAGTTAGGAAACTTTTAGCCAATCCCTTTTAACCGACTTTGAAAAGGAGGAGTTTTCGGCTGTATATAATTTTTTTATGTATGTTTACATATATCTAGGTCATTTGTGAATCGATTTTGAAAATCTTTGTTTTGATTGAAAGATTATACTCCCGAGTTGGTTCCATAGAACTATTGTTTTAATCTGATGATGAACTTTGACGATATAGAACGAAACGCTTAAAAAAATCATAGCAGAACTGTCGCAACAAGTAAAATTGCTTTGTTTAAACATGTAGTCGGTGACTAAGTGAAGGAAGAGCGGTAGAGGATCCATAGAACTGATCTGATGATGAAGCTGGAAGGTAGGTAAGAACTGAAATTCTGTAATAAATCTGTGTGTCCTAGCCGTGTTTGTTATTTATTTATTAATACTTATGCAACACAAAGGTACACAGGCGGACTTATTATTAGAATTGTCATGATGATTTGAAGATGGCACCGAATGTCTATATAAGTTTGGCTGAGGGGTACCTACTACAACTAAAAAGTGTGAAACAAAAAACTTTTTGCAAAAAAAAATACAACCGACTTCAATGTAAAAAAAAATATACTTCAATGTAAAAAATGTTATTTTTCGCAATTTTTTTTTTTTTTTTACATTGGAGTCGGTTGTAATTTTTTTGTAAAAAGTTTTTTTTTGTACAAGGACCACCTATCTGCACTAGAACCGTAAATTGTTAAAGTTTTTTAAGAATTACCTATTGTAACTTACTTTTGATTGTTGTGCTTATGTTGGTGGCCGTCAAGAGCGTGTTTTTGACCTGGGACCACTTTCGATTCTTTGTCATAAGCAGGGGCCAGAATTTTAGAAGTTATGACCTCATGAAAATTTATTTAAAAAAAAAACTTGTAGCACTACTATGTATTCTTTAAAATCAAAAGTAGATTGAAAACACAATATTACTGATAAAACTTGAAATCTGTCCGCATAAATGTTACTTTTGAGTTGGAAAATATAAGATTTTCACCCTTTCGCGGACTACATTTTAACTCTTGGACCACTACTGGTCCGTGTACAGGTTGGTAACAACTGGTTAAAAGTATGGGCCCAATTTTGTTTGGCTATTGAACGCCTCTGTCGCTACTATTAATGTGGCCATCTTCTGGATCCATTCCTTAAAAACGCACTTATCCAAAAAAAAGTTTTGTATGACACCCTAACACTACTATACAGAAATAATACATTATATTACCAAAAATTTACTTTATCAGAAAAACTAAATTAATAGCATCGAACAGATTAAATTAGGTTAAACTAAAACTTTTACTTTCATCGAAAAATTCGATCCCAATTCCAACTTATAGAAAAGTTCACCAGAAAATATCGTTCGGATATCGGCGAACATTTCTGGTAGCAATAAACGTCGCATATTCAGCGTGGATTTAATATCGACCATCACTCGGGAATGCCAGGAGCGCGGAATATAAAGTACGTACGTGTAGAAGTACAGACGATGAAGTAGATAAGTGTACAGGCTGGTAGGTTACTATCACACTAATATTTTATAGGCAAAAGTTTGTGAGTATGTTTGTTACTTATTTTCGATGAAACTTGGTATACGAGTAGATCATGTCTTGGAAATGCACATACGTTACTTTTTTATTCTGGAAAAAGTTCTTGGGATAATATTCTAGTATCGTTCGTGCAAAGCTGCTGGCAGCAGCTAGTTAAGACTACCTACTAAATTCGTTTGATGCACACCTTAACTTATTACAGGACAAAAATGTTTCTAACTTACTGTTAATTTTTTGATAAATTGCACTCTAGGACATTTCGATCGTTTCTCAGGAGTCCCGATTGGTCATGGCTTTTAGGAGTTGCTATAGTGAGATAATGTGACTAACTTGATGATAAATTTCGTCTTAATGACGGTGACGGCCCCATTTCATGCCTTGACAATTACTGTTCAGTTCAGGTTTCCTGGAAGACCCAGGTTGCCAAGTGATGATTGGTTGGAAAGCTATTGTGCGCAATTGAGAAATTTGTCAATACATAAATACTTTGCTAATGATTGAAACCAAATGCTGTTTTAAAGCCCTTCTCGTAGGGAGAAGACACGAGAGTGCCTCAGTAGGGCTGAACGAAGTCCAAGTTACCATCATAAGTTCAATGAAGAACCTTCATTGATATGAAGGTATAAAAAAAAGGTTTTGGAAAAACCCAGCATCATGAAAAACACCAGCCTGTATTTCAAACCCTTTTGCTATGTGTACCAACTATAGGGAAGCATTTCAAGGAAGTTCTATTCGGCAACTGTAAGGATTTTGACAAATGCGGTATATTTACATGCCCGCATAAGGGTATGTCAAAGGCTTCTCGCTTTCAAATAACTTGTGAGCAGTTTGTCGAGTAAAGTCGGGCTTGTTTGTTGTGTTCTGATACTGTACTTTAGAAATTTAGATGAAATACGTTTTAATTGGAGTTAAAGACGAAGATCTTGAATTGTTCTTGAAAAGAAGTCTAGGGCACTGCACAGAATTAATGTCTGTGCTTGGTTCAATGTTCATAGCTTCGAGAAGGATCAATTTGACATTATTCTATTATCATCATCATCATCATCATTTCAGCCCAAAGACGTCCACTGTTGGACTTAGGTCTCCCCCAAATGTCGCCACAATGAATGGTTCCGTGAGTTTCCATCTATCGGATTCCCGCAGCCTTTATCAGGTCATCGATCCACCTTGTAGGAGGCCTTCCAACGCTGTGTCTTCTGGTACGTGGCCGCAACTCCAGAATCTAAATAAACTATTCTATTATAGTGAACATAATCCTATCGATAAAAAGAAGATAAAAATAATAGTCTTTCGAAGTGAAATACAGTTTTTTTTCACACACAATTAATCGAGAACCTAAATTCTGAAATAGTTTTTTTTTGGATGAGAATATCAGATTCTTACTTACTAAAATCCATCTGTGTCCTTCAGCTGTCACTGTTCCAAACGTTTTAAGGTCATGGTCACTCTTCCAAACGTTGCTGCAGCTCTAGCAGTCTTTGAGACTTTTGAAATTAAAGACCATTTTTTAGACACAATGTTTGTTTGAGAATCTAAATTATCAAGTTCATCCAATTTTTCTTACTAGAACTAAAAAGTTCTTTTTTTATTGTTGTTAGATTTGCGCTTGACCGCTATCTTACCTGATGAAAAATGACGATGCGGGCGACGATAGAGCGCGCTTACCAAGAAGTGACCTATTCACTCTTGACTTAAATATTCCCGGGTTGTAGCCATCAGGAAACACAGAATCCGGTAGGGAATTCCACTCCTTAGCTGTACGCATAATGAATTTGTTCCCAAAACGTTTTGTGCGTATAGGTGGTATGTCCACCATATACCAGTGGCGCATTGCTGTACGCCTGTTGGTCCAATGATGGAACGGTTAAGCCGGAATTAGGCTATGCAAATAATAATATAATAATATCACACAACGTCGTCTAGTCCCAAGCTAAGCAGAGCTTGTGTTATGGGTACTAGACAACTGATAAACATACTTATATATTTTTAAATACATACATATTATAGATAAATTAAACCCAGACACAGAACAAATGATCGTGCTCATCACACAAACATTTGTCCTGGATGGGAATCGAACCCACGACCTCCGGCATAACAGTCAGGGCCACTAACCACTAGACCAACAGGACAGTCATTCCGACGCACACTCCTCGAACAAAGGCATCCATAAGAATTCCGAACAATGGCATCAATAAGAAATTTATTTAAATCTCATTTAATTCAATGTCAACAAACATTTTAATGGATAAGTCGAAAATTTCCAGAAACATACAACACACAGTGAATTACATAAATCATGTAGACACCCCGTTAAAAGCCAATGTCACTAACATGACAAATTAAGGATGGAACACAACGTCACAACTTCTGACGGCGAATGTCACGTGAAATGTTGTTATGTTGGTAGAATGCTTTTAGCATGTAACATAAAGTATTGAACGAACCTTCATTACGGGCGTACGCAGTTTTTGGCCCAGGAGACGGTAAATCAGAAGTTTCTGAAGCCTAAAAATTTTCAGCGCTTCTTTTATTTAGTTTAACTTAATATATAGTAGTGCTACATCATCATCATCATCATCATCATCAGCCTTATAATGTTTCCACTGCCGGGACTCGGGCCTCCTCTCTAGGAGAGAGAATGGGCCGTAATCTACCACGCGGGCCCAGTGCGGGTTGATGAATGTCACATGTCTTCGAATGTACATATATAGGGTGACTGGTAATTATTGAAAGATATACACGTGATTGTAGTCATGATAACAAACAACTTTTACGATTTACACATCTGCCAAGTTCAGCATCTGTTTGCATAACTGGTGAAAATGTATTAATCTTGGCAGATTTTTTCATGACTTCAGTTTTGGTCCCATAGTAAAAGTTGTTTGTTATCATGACTACAATCACGTCTTTAAGTATCGTTCACTAATTACCAGTCACCCTATATATTACACATTATTATTGTAAAGGTACATAGGCGGACTTAATGCAACATGGTATTCTCTACTAACCAAACTTTGGGAACACTTAGATCCACAACTACCAAACTTGTTCATACAAAAGTAGACTCTAAACATCGGAATTAAGGCCTATAGTGGCGTGGATGTGAGAGGACACCGGTCTGGGCAAGTGCGAGTCGGACTCGCACACCGAGGGTTCCGTACAAACTTAGGTTTAAATAGTTAAATTACCGAATCGAGTCTCGAATATTTTTCCGAACCGATAACGATTTTTATGTGATGTAACTACAAGTTTACAGTTTTCAGATTTATTCCTATACTTATGTTATAAAACCTTGCTTCATTCATACCAAATTACAGAGTTCTAGGTCAACGAGAAATACCCTATGAATTTGGATTACTTTGAAAGTTCGAAATGTACGTTTTTTGCAACATAAACGGCCGTATCTTTTTTGTCGTTAACTTATAAGAAGTTTGATTTTTTCACAGCTTCAAGGGACCGACGACCTGAGCATATGTTTGTAATTTCAACCCGATACCTCCAAGATAAAGGATCTTGACAAACAGACAGACACATGGACCACAAAGTAATCCTATCAGGGTTTCAGTTTTTTTTTCTTTTGAGGTATGGAACCCTAAAATTGAATTATATATGTAGTTAGAAAGAAAGAAAGAAAGAAAAACAGTTTATTTACTTGTCATACTTCTCCGCTTTCTGACTGCCCCTTCTTAAATACTGGCGTGACGTTGACTTTATGTGACTCTGATTACTGACGTCAAAAGCCGTAATCAATCATTTTATCAATCAATCAACCTCTACTTATTGCTTTCCATCAGCAACAGGTCGCTTCCGAGTTGCTATGAGTAAAATTTAATAATAATTATCGATAAGTATTCTTAAAACCAATTAAGAAAATTCAATATACCTTAGATTAAAAATACCTCAAAGAAAATCTTCAAAGAAACGTGAGGCCTAAGTAACCCAATATTTTCCTTAATTACCTACAAGCTCCATATTATCTAGCCAAAAAACATTAATTTAATCACGCACGAAATACTCGTACTCAAGATTATCTTGAAATGATTTTATCCAGAAACCAAATATTAATCAAGGATTCAAGGCATCCCAAAATAACATTCCTGAACGTATTAGATATCCCAAAGGGTCGCAATATTGTGCGGGAAACGGTTCGAAAAGACAATATTATTTTATCGTAAAATTTGTAGCAATTAACGATCAATGAAAATGCGGGTAGTTCGCGAAAAGGTTCGGATGATGCGTGGGTGGCGCACATACAGGACGGTTTCGGCGCCACGTTGTATGTATCAAACAACCTTTGTTATTAAATTAAGGGTTTTCCTGTTTTCTGATTCAAAATATGCCTTTGATCCATCAAAAATACTAATTGTGCACTAAAATATACTCTTCTGTGTTGTTTTAAATAAATAACTACGAAGGGGATGGCAGAGTCTGTGTCCGCTTGCTTCGCTCGCTCACTAGACTCCGCTAGCTACTTCTAACCTAGCCTGTTCGAGTCAGGGTATCCTAAGTCCCTTAAACTGTAAAAAAAAAATCATTAATATTTGCTGTACAATTAGTATTTTTAGAAAAAAAGTACCTTATAATAATATGTTTTGAATAATTATTATTATGTTCAATCTCGTACGACAACCTGCCACCAAATCCTAATAAGGCATGCCATTCAATTACGGGGGTTAAACGTATATTATGGCTATGTCATATCATTAGAGGTATATTTTATGCATTTAAAGAAAAAAAAACTCATTTAATTAAGTCTCAGAATATCAATTTATAAAGCCTTAATAAAGCCTACTTTAGGCTTCCATTCATAAAACCAACAGATTTCATGAAATTCTGCGTAGGTGTAGCACCCCTGTATCTACCTACACACTCACTACCCACGCAGGGCTGTCCGGACTTTCGTCATGCGCAATTGGCGATCCGATATGAATACCGTGAACGCTTTCAATGATCATAAATTCTTTGATGTTTTTCAATGAATTTGTATTTTATTTAAACGTGAGAAAGATATTCATTGAATATTTTGTTATTGTAATTTTTCGATAACAATGAACATGGGTTTGGCGTTTCTTCTCAGGGTAGTCAGCTAGGAAACGGCCTCATCTAGTTTAAACTATGAAAAAAAAATGACATGTTCAGTTGGTGATTGTCGAACGAGCTAATACCGCGGTTTTATAGGACGTCGGTTTTAACAGTAGTAGCGAGTAAAACAGTTTTGAACGACGAGCCGAGTAGAAAATGAAGTAAACACGACGAGTCGCGAGCCAGGCTCGTAGTTCGTATTGCAATGATACACCGGCGAGCTTTACCGACGAGCCATAAGAAAGCGGTTTTACTCGCTCGTCGATCAGGGCCTTGAGTGTTTTTAAAAACGATTTAAAAAATAAGTATCTTTTGTCATAAAATTGTCCTTAGAGCAATATAATGTTAATAGCTAAGGACCTTCTTTTTTTTTTAATCAAAATGTTCGGAACGTCAACCTTGTCGTCTCTTTTCAACTGACATATCTACATATTAGGTCATATTAGGTTATTCCCTGTTCTGCACCTCTAAATTGGTGTGAACCCCGACGTGATACATCTCGTAAGGCGGGGCCTTTACTACTGATCACTCGAGCTCAAGTAATAGCTGCATGCTAGCAGGAAGATGACGGGAAGGGATCAAATATTGATCTCTTTAAAGGGTGACTGGAAAAAAAGCGACAAAAAATCTGCTGGTCCGTACATTTGTGTTCGCCTAACTGGTTTTTCGCGATTTCAGGTTTGGTCCCATAGTAAAAGTTGTGTGTTATCATGACTACAATCACGTGTTTAAGTATCGTTCACTAATTACCAGTCACCCTATATAATCCAGTATTCTAGTATGTAACTATTGTGGCCCCTCATTATTATTAAACGTCTCAAGTATCGCAGAACTGTTGTTTCAACTAATGTTTGTGTCACAAACATCATACGCATGGTTTTCTCAGTAAATCGTGTGTGGGTGTTCTCTGAATGTATTTCAATCTACCCACTCATCGGCATATTTCAGGCATATTTCAGGACACCCGTAGCATTGAGCTACGGGTGTCCTGAAATAATAGAAACAGAAAATGAATTGAGGAATATCTTCAGTTATTCGTATTGTACGCCAAAACGTCATATAGTACGTTCATGTTTTTTTTTTTATTGTAGGTAAAATTATCCAATGACAAATCCCGCCCTTGGGTGGGGCCAGAAATAGTGTCAGACTCTTACTGACTAAAAACCTACCCTGTTCCATTCATTGCCTTCGTCCCAGGGCCCCGGGTGACATTTTCACATAACCTTTGGCCCCAGTACATTCATGGTAAGTTGAACTCAAAGTAGAGCTTTTTCCACCAAACCATTAGTAATAGATAGAGATATTGAGATCTCTCTCAGGCTGGGGTTCAGTGAACCATTTCAAATTACATAAAGCCATACAAAATACGCCCATAACAAGTGATAAAACCATTGTGTGGCTAATAGATCTTTTCATATTCTCTATGTGCAGAACTCATTTGTCCCTTGAAGCTTGAGACGAGATTCAATTAAAAAGTGAAGAGAAAATAGAAAATGTAATGCATCGCTTTGTCTCTCTCACACTATGCTGCTTATATTCACTACATTCCCTGGACAGATAAGGCTCACTTCATTCTCCTCTTCTGTGACTGAAATGCATTGTATCACAGTTCAAATCTCAGCTGTATCGTAATTTTGTCTGCCTGAAAGTCAATATGTTTAATTTTTATCTTTTTTGCAAAAAAATTGTAGCATACTAGTTTGGTATAAAAAAATAAATGGTATTGATTGTAAGTAATAACAACTTTTTTGTACACGGTTGGTTGGTTGGATGGTTTAACTAATCCATGACTTACCAACTTTCTATACAGCCGGGTGTGAAAAAGGACCTCGTTAGACAACTACTTATCTGAATATCCTTCTTCGATCACCCTCAAAGACGGTAACAAAGAGTGGGACTGCAATATATTGTCAAAATAAACCCCGTCGGTATCATACGCGTTGGCTATCAAAGCGTTTCCTGGGACCGGTGCGTGAGACGTAGAACCGGGAGGAAGGAACATTATACAGCTAGATAGAGAAGGTCAACTTCATATAATCTATCTGCTTTACCTTTTATAAACGCAATTTTTTTTGGGGCAGTGTTCAATCTAAGCGCTCGTAGCTACATGGAGCGACTGCGAATCCGGGCCTTAAGTCTGCTATTACAATAGTGTCAGAATCGTCTATGATTGATTTCATCATGGTTGATTTTGACAATTTCGGTAATCTACTCGTACTTATATAATGGCGTCGTTCAAGGACAGTTAGTGCTGTACTTGAAGTGTGTGCACTCGAGACCGGCATTTGTTTTAGACTGCCGCACGTGAACATGTGTGTGGACGTCTGATTTTGCTTGGTGTATGTAGCAATCCTTCATATTGTAATATGAAAAAATAGGAAGCCAGTAATATGATTATGATAGAGCAGACCTTCTGGCTGTTTCTGTTTTATGGTGGAAAGTTTCGTTGGGTCGGTGAATAAGGCCTGCATTGAAGGCGAAGGAGATACGGCTCAATGCGTGGGAGTTGTTAGGCATCACGTATACGTCTTTGAGTAAGGAGTTATTTCATCAAAGTGACTATGCTTTTAGCTAAGAATGGAACTGATATTTGTGTGCTTTGCTGTTACAGTCATTGCTGAAAGAACATCTTTTACAGTTGTTACGGATGGTCAGTCTTGCAGTAATTGTAGAGGGTTTTGGAGGTGACATTCGGTTTGACTAGATGCGAGGCAGCCAGGCTTTGTTGTTACAGTGAGAGATCCCAACGAAACAGTAGGTGTTTATTTTTTCTTTCGTAGTAGCCTGTGGGAGTTCGACGCCGTCGAGGTCGACCGTGGCGAAGGTGGTAGGCCGATCTGATCATGTTCGCGGGGCATACTTGGCCAGAGATCGACAGACTCGACTAGACAGGAAAGTTTGGCAGTAAAAAAGAGAGGCCTTTGCCCAGCAATGGGACACACAATAGGCTTTAAAAAAAATACTTATTGTTCTAAAAGAACGAGTACTCAATTATTCATGACTCATATTTGCAGAGCTCTAAAAATTTGTAATAAATTATTTGAAAGCTGTAAGCAGCTGAGTATAGCCCTTAAAAAGAAAATTAATAAAGTTTACTAAAATTGAAATGTGTTGTAATTAAAAACACGAATTTGTGGCATATTAATTTATTATTTTTTTAGTAGGACATATTTTAAAAATAATTTTACTCAATATGACATTTTAGACTTATAATTTAATTTTGTCATATATTTACTATACTGTAATTTGATTTATGATTTAACTTGTCATGAATGATTTTCTTTTATTTGTATTATTTTGGAAATATTTGCATGCTCAAACATGAGTAACATCACAAAATAAATTGTCTTATTTTGTGATGTACTCATGTCTGAGCAAATATTTGATTAAGTATCTTATCTTATATCTGAATTTTTGTATTAATTATTATTAATTTGAATAAAACATTTTTATTTTTTACTTCGACTAGGCCTGGCCAAGTAATTAGTTACCAATAAATTAACCTTAATTTCAGTTTGATTAGGCGTGGGCAGGTAAATTAATCACAGTAATAAAGGCAAAAGTTTGTGAGTAGCTATGTGTGTTTGGCACTACTTCAAGCTCGACTGGCTGAACGGATTTGGGCGAAACTTGGTACACGGGTAGATTATGTCCTGGTATAGCGGATAGGATACTCCCTTAGAAATATAATAAAAATATACCCCTGATTTATCTCTGAATTTGTTTCGGTGTTTCTTCTCAGGGTAGTCAGCTAGGACACCGGCCTCATCTAGTTTAAACTGACGGAGAAAAAAATTGACGTGTAAAAGTGTTTATTAAAACCTACTTGCAAAATAAATTTCATTGATCTTTTTAAAATATTATTTATAAAACTACATTCTTCTACTACTGTATTTATATAATAATATAATTATAGTATGTTCCCATAGAATAATTTTCTACTATCAGGCAGGCAAAGCCACGGGCTGTACCTTTATTTCAATCTAATTATGCGTGGGCAGGTAGATTAATTTACCAATAACCTTTAAATAAAATTCGACCCGGTTAGAAACTGCTGAAATCTGAATAATTTCAAAACAATAGCAAAGGTTTTTCATCTCACAGTTAAGTATCTTTATGCAAATGAGACCATTCCGATGACCTTTTACAACCTTTTACCCTTTGATCTGCCACCCCTACCGTGACGTGTGTGGGCGGAACTTAATTGACCTTTTCAGTTTAAAAATATATATAAACTGGTTTTATTTCACAGATTTTGCCCCTTTTCTAGAGAGAGACCGACTGAAGATTTAATTTTGATTTCGGTTTCGGCAAAACAACTGGTTTCGGCTTTCGGCTTAAAATAACAGAAAATTCGGCTTGACGAAAACCAGCGTTGTTAATATGACAGTTGCAATAGATGCCTAAAACCAACTGTCGTAAGTCTAATGTGTTATAACTTTTGTGTAATCATCGATTGATTCAGTATTTGTTTAAGGTTCATCATCATCATCACCATTTCAACCGAATGACGTCCACAGTTAGACAAAGGCCGCCCACAAGGGTCGCGTCACGGTGAACAGTCCTGTGAAACTCGCATGTATTGGATTCCCGTGACTCTCACCAGGTCATTGGTGAACCATGTGCATTTGGGATAGATGACCATCAAGATAGAGAAAGTCTTGGCCGAAAAAACTATGAAATTGTTTCATAAAATCGCACAGAGCCATGTTACAAGGTCATTTTAGTAGTAATTGATGAGTCTCTGATCAAAAATAAAATAATATGTATTTTACTGTCGCTTCTATAATTTTCCTACTGTTGGGACTCAGGCCTCCTCTCTAGGAGCGGGAATGGGCCGTAATCCACCACGCGGGCCCAGTGCGGATTGATGGATGTCACATGTGTTCGAATTTTTTTGGTTCTAGGACATGCCAGTTTCCTCACGATGTTTTCCTTCACCGTTTTGAGAGCAGTGGTGATGATATACTCGTAAATTACACAAAGTAATGCGCCTGGCTGGGTTTAAACTTGCGACCTACAATTCGTAAGTCGGGGCCGTTACCACTCGGCCACCACTGCTCTAAATGAGCACAATGTAAATAAATAAGGCAGAAAAAAGAGTAATTAACAATTCATTAAGGATTAACCAGCTTCGACTGTTGGCGCCCATTCACGAGCCTGACGCGTTCATCAACTCTACTTTGCTCAACCATTTTGAAGAGAACTAACAACATGAGTGAGCATGACAAACTCTTAACTGCCATGCTCGTTATATCATGGCAGTTAAGATATATCAAGCAAGTTGTTAGTTTATGTGAAATGTTTTCAGAAAGCTGTGTGTGTACTTAGGTTTTCGTCCTACGCAGAATGTTAATCTGCAGTCAGACTTTGAGTGGGCGTTTTGTAGTAGTCTATTAAGTATTAACTAAGTTATACATTTTTTATGTTTAAGTCAGTGTAAGTCTCGTTCCACGTAAACATAGAACGTATTTAACAATTTCTCACAAAAAAAAAAAAAAACTGAAGCCATGAACCACAAACGTATTGCCTCTACATGAGGACTTTGTAACCTATGATTGTTTTTATTTTTAATGAGTTTTTTTTTTTATAAGCGTTATGTCCTCAAAGCTGTAATAAATAAATAAATAAACAAACTCAGTTGGTTGTTACCTCTTAGTTGCTGTGTGTGTGCATGCTGTGACAACATGCCTGGCACAGTGTTTGAGCAATCGCTCAACCACAGGCTGCAGCGTTGCGTGTCACGGGTTCGATTCCTAGACAGAACAAATATTTGTATGAGCTACTTATAGGAGTTCCCTTGTGTATGTGACTTTACATGTTTGTGAAAGTAGGGTAAACGTTTCTAAAAAAAAAAATATTATATCGAATCTTTATCTCCCAGAAAAATGGCTCTACAAGTACTAAGAAGGCTTCATCTCAATCATTTGAAAACGAACAACATTAATATCACATAACGTTATGGGGAAACATTTATATGAAAAATATGCTCTTTGATTTAGCGAGATACGACATTTTGCACTCGCATCACGTACATTGCGCACCGCGTGAGTAATGAAAGGACCTTTCACGTACAAACGCGACGAGGTATAACGTATAATGACGTTTCATTTTAACTTGAGATTATATTAATTTTTCTTTTTCTTAATCGCTGTCTTACTTTGCAATTACTCATGTATCCTCAGGGCGTTCACAAACATTTAAATTCACGCACAAGACGATTAGGAACAATTATTTCTAGGTCAAACAAATGTTGGTTCTGTTCTGGAACCGAACTCGCGAAAAGCAGCGCCACAGCCAATCGCTAAACTACTGCGCCAAATGTGTCGTTAAAATTAATTAATCTACCTAGGGACAGAAACACTGATGTATTAATTTGTTCAAACTAAAGTCTGACTGCAAAAATAGCTTTTATATAAATTAATTTTAGGTTTAACGAATTTTTACCCGACTGCGCCAGAAGGAGGGTTATGTTTTTCGAGAGTATGTATGTATGTATGTATGTTTGTATGTATGTATGTATGTATGTATAATTGTTTGGCACGCTCTGCAGCCTGAACGGCTCGATGGATTTTAGCTTGAGAGGTATCGTTAGATTCGTATTTACTGTGAGAGTGACACTGGGTATATCAAAATTAAAAAAAAAAAATGGCGAATTTTTGGCGCCAAATTCAAATATTTGGCACGCTCTGCGGCCTGAACGGCTCGACGGATTTTAGTTTGCGAGATGTCGTTAGATTTGTAATTACTGTGAAAGTGATATCGTAAAAAAATAAAACTAAAAAAGTAAAAAATAAAAAATGGTAATTTAAAAAACTAAAAAACCCGACTGCTTTTCTGAGTATTCATGAAAAAGCCCTAAAACAAGAAAGTCATTGTAGCAGTCGGGACCCATTCTAGAAAGTCAGCCGTCTAGTCACTAGATCTATGATGTAATGGGTCCCGACTGCTACAATGACTTTCTTGTTTTAGGGCTTTTTCATGAATACTCAGAAAAGCAGTCGGGTTTTTTAGTTTTTTAAATTACCATTTTTTTTTACTCATACAAAGTTCACTTAAGTGAGCTTAACTAGAAATAATAAATATAAATATATTTATTTTTAAATATCTGAATAGAAAATGTATGGTAATGATATAACCTGTAGAGAAGTCACGAGACAAGTACGTTTATACCGCGTACATCGAAGGACTGGAATAATTTGCCTGCTGCAGGCTTGCCATCCGATTGAAATTAAGGTGTCCTTGAGGCTACATTTTTATTAGCTTTCATGGTTATTGGTACTGAGATATAACAGAAAAAACAAAACACAAAGAAACCAATAAATACCTAATTTTGAAAAGAGAATAATGAACCTTTAATATAAAGTTTATTTGAACTTATAATTCCTAGTCAATCAATTAGTCAATGACAAATCAACGCCCTTGGGCGAAGCGGGAAGTAGAGTCAGACTCTTACTGACTGAAAACCTACCCTGTTCCTTCGTTGCCTATCGTGCCGGGGCCAGGTATTCCTTTCAGAAGCTGACCCATGACCCCAGCAGGCTTCGACCCTGCCTACCAGCAGCTAGCAGGCTGGGTCTCTGCGGTTTGTGCAATTTTATGATAAATTATGACATAATAATTATTAGTATGGATGATAGTAAATTATTTTAACGTCTATCCCATTTTCTACAATAACTATTCCCAAATGAATTTGGGTTTAGGTATCTCACAAGCTTGTTCGGATAATTATATTCTCAAAGTAAATTATTATTTTGTTTCTCCAGCACTAATGCAGGTATTCTATCCAATAGATATATTTTCTTTATTTTTTGAATTTATGAGTACATTATGAAGGGCTAAAATTCACACAAATAGCAGATTTACAGAGTTCTGTTTTTTTTTTTGTTTGAGTCTTACACTTTATGATTTCAATAGAAAACTAGATAATGTCTACAAAATACATATCTGTGTTTCCAAAATGTTTAGAGAAAGATGTGTTATAACGTCGATGTGACTGGCCTGTTGGTCTAGTTGCCCTGAACCTGACTGCTATGCCGGAGGTCGTGGGTTCGATTCCCACCCAGGAAAAATGTTTGTGTGATGAGCACGTTCATTTGTTCTGTGTCTTGATGGTATTTATTCATAATATGTATGTATTAAGATATGTATAAGTATGTTTATCAGTTTTACACAAGCTCTTCTGCTTATCTTGAGACTAGACGGTGTTGTGTGGCAGTTGTGGAATATTACATTATTATATTAACGTCATAATCACGTAAGAACGGTGAACGGGTAACGTCATAATCATGTATGAAGATGTACCTCGGGGAGGACTCTTAACTTACTTATTTGACCTTTAGATTACGATTTATCGAATAGGTACCAAGAAAAACTCTCCGATTCCTGGAACCAAGTAAGCACATTTGTCAACATCCATTCCTTTGGGAATCAAACGCGTACCGACTTTACATCACATGATATCAATCATGTATATTTACACAAATACACAACTACTCACTATTTATAACACGAAAGAAAAACAAGCCATTTCCATTACGTCATCTTGTAAATAGAAAAAATCGCGGAATCGGCAGTGTCTAGATATGCCACTACTAAATTATACGCAGTTAAGAATGAGATTTCCCTGTTGGAGTCAAGCAACAAGCAGTACTAGGGGTCCCTCAAGAGTGAATTGGTTACTTCTAGGCAATCGTGCTCTATAGTCAACGACATCATAGCTTACCACCAGGCGAGAATGGTCAAACACAAATCTACCTAAACTAATATTATTAAGAAAAAATATTAATAATCTTTTTTATTTTTAATATTTGTTGTTATAACGGCAACAGAAATAAATCATCTGTGAAAATTTCGACTGTCTAGCTATCATGGTTTCAGCGTGATGATAGACTGACAATTGAGTCTTAGTAATATATGATAAATAGGGTCCTTTTTTTACTGTTTGGGTACGAAACCCTAAACATGTTCACACCGCCAAAAAAAAAATCACGGGCAATCACTTTTATGAGTTGGACATGAAAAGTTGTGTCTGCCGAATCTAGCGCCACGTCGAAACATCTGTGTATTCTGTGGAAAATAAATACCAAATCTATTTACAAATATATCAAATAACTCCCACGTAACTGTCACTGAGGAAATTAGTCTGGATTTCTAGGCAATGCCTGTTTTTCGTGGCATTTCAGCTAAGTATAAAAATAGTAACGATTCTCGAAAATGTTATAGGCCGTAGGCGATGCGAGTGTTAGGAAGATGAGGGCTACAGTGAACAATTTGCACGTGTATCAAACGAATTTTTCAATGCACTTACGGCTCGTGATGGTTGACGGACGCTTCGTGGGTGTCGACGCACGTTCAGGTTGTTACGATAAATGTAATCAGAATTGTGGCAGGGGCGAGCATGCGCACTTTCCTGCATTAGTGCGGAAAACAGTCCATTGCGTGCCTAAAAGCGGTGGGATAAGGGCAGGTTTTCGAATAAGTGTATTGAATAAAAATATCCGCATAATTTTCTACCACTTACACAGAAAACTCCAGCCATATTTCACATGCCAGTCCAGTAAAGAAACTAATTTAGCAATTTCCTAACAAAAAGCTCCGGCTACTTGTAAAAACTTAAAATATTCGGTTTTATTTTCAGCAATTAAAATTTCAGCCGTGATTCAGGCCGTTCGTGTTCCAAGAAAGCGGGCGGTCAAAAAAATCTTTGCTAACACGGAAACCTAGTTGAAACACGTGGCTACCATTTGTGTTATTTTAATTACTTTGCAACATTATATATGGCTTCGGCATGACTTCTTTAATTATAACTTTTTGAACGTTTTTTTTCTGAGAAAGTTCAAGAAATGACTCCTTATTCCTAAACGAAGACTTATGAAGATGAATAAATGAAACATAGAAAATATGTTTGATGGCTGTGGAAAAGTGGAGTCACCTTACAAAAACATTGTGTTGCTTAAAAAATTATCTCCAAATTATAGGTCCCTAAGTAATTTATAATTGAAATAAACATTTTTGTTTTGTTAGTCACTATAGAATCTAATTTAATCTAGGATTTTGACTTTGATATGATTAGTCATCATTATCATCACCTTACTGCCCTTAAACCGTCTTGTTAGTGGTCGGCGCAACACGTTTTTTTTCTTCCACTCTTTTCTGTCACCCGTCACACTATCACTAACTCCCTTTTCTTTCTTCTTTGGCCTCCCTTTACCTATAAATCCATACATATGTAAATTCATAACTCTTGGTATTATTTATATTTACCTTTTATTTTATTTATTACTTTTACATTAATTATTTGAGCCCTACGCTCGGTTATGCATCAAAAGCTTTTTTAGCATTACCTAAGAATGAGTTGTATCTACATTCTAATGTGACATTCATCAAACCGCACTGAGCCCGCGTGTTGGAACACGGTCTATTCCCTCTCCAAGACAGGAGTCTTGAGTCCCAGCAATAGGTACTCGGAGCCTATGGCCCATGAGTTTCAACCACAAACGGCCAATTACCAACGAGGTATATTAGTTGTCAACCTTTTTTTTATGGTAGGTAAAATCATCCAATGACAAATCCCGCCCTTGGGCGGAGCGGGAAGTAGTGTCAGACTCATATTGACTAAAAACCTACCCCGTTCCTTCGTAGCCTATCGTGCCGGGGCCGGGTATTCCTTTCGGGAGCTGACCCATGACCCCAGTAGGCTTCGACTTTGCCTGCCTGCAGCTAGCAGGCTGGGCCTCTTCGGTGTGCTGACAGCTCCTTGAGGCGCGCGGGAACAGAAAGCGCCGTCGACGACTTGGGCTCGGTCTGGTCGGTTACCGGACGATCGGACAGCATGCTACTCATTGCACGCCGTCCGCAAGCCCGAGTTGTCAACTGTTTATAATTCAGGGAGTGTGCGTTGGAATTGCATAATTTAATTCCACCAAATTCGTTCCATCATCGCACCACTAGACGTATGGCAGCGTCATTCCATCTACATATATCTACAAAGCGTTTTGGAAACACATTCATTATGCGTGCAGCTGAATGGGATTCCCTACCGGAGTCTGTGTTTCCTGATAGCTTCAACCTAGGGGTCATTAGATCAAGAGTGAATAGGTTACTTCTAGGCAAGCGTGCTCCATTGTCGGTCACATCATCGCTTACCATCAGGTGAGGTAGTGGTCAAACGCGAGCCTATTAATAATAATAATAAAAAAACAGTTTAGTACCTTCACGTGAAGTTTCTGCGAAAAAGATGGACAGCTAAGAGATAGTGGAACCCTAAAAAGGCTGGGAATCACTGTTTTAAAGGCAATGATCTCAAAACTTTTCTATTGAAGAACAAAGACTTTGATGAATGAAGTAGGTTGATCTTTGAAACTTAGTTACTAAAGGTTTATACACCTTATTATACATGCCGGGGTTTGGTTCAAGCCATGCTCCGGAGCGAGGAGGAGTGGCAGGCGGTCGCCTCCTTCTGCGAAGCAGTAATGCTAGCAAAGGAGGAGGCCGACCGCATCAGGCAACGGCGTACACGCCGCCGCCGCCGCCGGGTTTCCGATCCCGATTTTCGGCCACCGTAGGCGCGGGCTCGCGGACGGCGGGCAATGGGTAGCTCGCTGTCCGTCCGTCCGGTAACAGACCGGTCCGAGCTCAAGTCGTTTACGGCGCGCACTGTTCCCGCGCGCCTCAAGGAGTTGTCAGCAAACTGAAGGGGCCCGATAGGGCCGAAGCCTACTGGGGTCAAAGGGTATGTGAAAATGGCACCCGGGGCCCTGGGACCAAGGCGAAGAATGGAACGGGGTAGGTTTTTAGTCAGTAAGAGTCTGACACTACTTCCCGCTCCACCCAAGGGCGGGATTTGTCATTGGATGATTTTACCTACCGAAAAAAAAAAAAAACCTTATTATACATATTACTTTATGGTATAGGGGAGATAGCGGAAGATGAATGAAGGGCATCCGTCTGCCTGAGTAAAAACTCTGAACTCTTTGCTTGTGTGTCATAGTGAAGGGTAAATTATGCTCTACAGGTATATAATACCCACATAGCAGTACATTTATTTCTGGATTTTCAAAATTCAAACTCTTCTTATTTTTATTGCGGTTACACATCTTAAATTTTATATGAAAAGAGAAAGCATAGCATAGCATCAGCCTTATAATGTTCCCACTGCTGGGACTCAGGCCTCCTCTCTAGGAGAGGGAATGGGCCGTAATCCACCACGCGGGCCCAGTGCGGATTGGTGGATGTCACATGTCTTTGAATTTTTGGTTCTAGGACGTGCCGGTTTCCTCACGAGGTTTTCCTTGGCCGTTTTGAGAGCAGTGGTGATGAAATAAATTACACAAAGTAATGCGCCTGACTGGGTTAGAACCCACGACCTACAACATGTGCCGTGAAAAGAGAAAACTTTGTAAAAATAAAAACACGGCCAAGAGCGTGATAGCCTCGTGCACCGAGGGTATTGTACAAGCCTATGTAAACAGCTCGATTTCCAAATCGAGTCTCAATGATAATTCCGAATCCCAAAAACTAATTATTTTGTTACGTAGCAACAACGGTTTTTAGATTTTTGCCTTTATTTATGATATGAGACGTTGCTAAGAAGCAAAATTACTTAGTAAAACAAAATACACTGGAAAGTTAAAAATAAAATACTTTTTATAGGACAGAAAAAGTGACCATGTCCTGCGGTTCCCCTGTGGCTTGCAGGAACGTGCAGTTTTGCGGAATAGTAAGAAACCAATAATTCCGGTATTCATGATATTGAAGTAAAAACTCCAATGATATAATTTTTTTGCACTTCTAAAAATTACTTTCTCCGAATAAATTAACCAATTAATTGATTGCTTATATCATAATTCTAGTTTAGATAAACTGACCTGTACCTGCTTAACTTTTTTAAATGTAGAAAAATTTAATAAATCACAAACTACAAAAAAGATAATTTTTTTTCGGGGGTGAAAATCATCCAATGACATCTCACGCTCCTGGGCGGAGCGGGAAACAGTGCCAGACTTTTATTCACATAGGCTTTGACCCTGCTGGGTCGTTTTTCTGCCGCTGCAGTTTGCTGACAACTCCTTGAGGCATGCGTGAACAGTACGCGCCGTGAACGACTTGGGTTTGGTCCAGACAATTACTGGAACATTTTCTATTCGTGAAAAAAAAATACAAAATAGGTTCAGTAGTTTGAGAGGTTACTTCCTACAAAAATACCAAAAACTCACGAACTCTATATTAGTGTAGGTAAATTAATTTTACTTGTAAATTGGCTGGGTAGTTTAGACAAACAGTGAAGCTAGTCAGTTTATTTTTGGAATCAATGTGAAAGTAAAACAAATATTTTCTTCAATTTCTCCGCTTTTCAGTTGTTTTTCCACGTAAACATTTACCTTATCTACTATTTACAAAACAAATACATAATAACTTAGCGAACAACTTTATTTTACTATAATAAACATTAAACGTAACATATTACGTTTAGCGTACAGCGAGGACGTAGTGTCGAATGAAAAATGGAATTTCTACTTTATTTTCACAATTCAGAGTATAATTTCTAATGGCACGGTACTTTTTCAAACATGAATAATACAAAGGATTTTCAATTTAAACATGTAACTTTCAAGGTACAACTTGGAGTGACGTTGGAATATTTTTTGCTCGTGGAGTTGGTTTCGTGACCGTGTGATATGATTTATGCAAGAGGTCGATGGGTGAATGACTTGTAAAGAGTATTTAATTTATAATTATTATTATAAATTAAATACTCTTTACAATAATTTATAATATAATATTATTAGACTATTATTGTAAAACAAGCGGGTACTGTGCAATCGCGGGCGAGCAGATGACGAGCAATTGGTAGTTCGTCGCCCGCCTGTCCGGTAAGGACCAGGCGTGAGTCGAAGGTGCGCACCACCGAAAAGTTGTCAGTAAAACTGAAGAGCCCCGGAGTAAGGCCAATGTAGGCATTGGGCTAGCAAGGTAAATGTTTCTTCAGCCTTAGGCCCCTAATGCTGAAGAAACATTTCAAAGATTGACAGTGAAACCCTAGAACTCAATTGGTTGAGTTAAAGACAATTTATGACATTATTTCCTAGCATCATCCGCAGCTAGCCGAGACAAAATTGACTGTATTAGTCCCACATCAAGTCTATTCTGATTTAATTCCCTCAAAACTGACTCCCTCTCACTCCTATTCCGGACACAACTTTAAGTGTTGTGTTGTAACTATTTTTTTAAACCCACACTACGCTACGGGTAAGTTCACAAACATGTAAACTGACATACATAAGACACCCAGACCCGGCTTTGTAGGCCATGTTATGGAGGTAGTATAATGTAGTAATACCGTAGTATCGTAATGCACGCTAGTTAAACTTGTAATGTAGTAAATACTCATTAAGGTCACATGCATGACATACACATATTTTTATAATGCATTTATCTATTTTACTAAGAAATCTGAAGTGTGATTGTTGTTCCCGTGTGATGTATAGTCCCGCAAACTTCCATTGCTGACCATTTAAGTCTCGTGTCTGGTCCGGGTAACTGACCGACAGTTTATTTCGGGCTGTTTTATATGTTCTAATCGCGCGGAGAGCTCTAATACCACGATGCCGAGTTTTGGTTCCTCTATAGCGTCATAACAATCACTATACTTGTACGGTCAGGGGTCAAAAGTGCAGTTGCACTCTAACAATGCTAAACTGTCTAAAATTTCTTTGTAGTAGATGTCCAGTGTTCTACAACTAGTTTATTCAATATTTTAGATTATGTACTACAAACTAAATCGGTCATGATCCATTGACACTCTTCTACAAAGAAATTTTACATACTTTAGTGTCGGTAGAGTGCAACTGCACTTTTGAGCCCTGAATGTACATAAATAGATGTACTGTTTATCATCGTGATCATCATCATCACTTCAGCCTAAAGACGTCCAGTTGGACATAGACCTTCCCCAAATGTCGCCACAATGAACAGTCCTGTGTGTCTCGCATCCATCGGATTCCCGCAACGTTTACCAGGTCATCGGTCCGTCTTGAAGGAGGTCTTCTAAAGCATCGTCTACTATTGTTTATTGTGCAAATGTGCACCATAAAAAATACAGTAGGAGCTTACAATTAATAGACTATAACAATGGCAGGTCTTATTGCTTAAAACGATGTTTTTACTGACAATCTTTAGATGTATTTGAAAAGAGATGGAGAACGCAGGTAGGTAGTATGTTTATGTAGTGGACTATTTGTTGACAATACATGAATAACTAAATACATAAAATAGATAAAATATACATGTACATTTGAAGGTTTTAGGAAATATTTAATTACGTTCAAAATTCAAATATTTTTATTCCACTTAGGCTTACATGGGCACTTATAAAACGTCAGAAGCTAATGCATGGTTCCAAATTGTTCATAGGGACATGGGTAGAGGTAGTTCTTGATCATTTTTAGTGTATCAGTTGTTTAAAATCAAAACTATTTTCAACCCCTGAAATGCCGTAGGTAATAGAATAGAATAAAACTTTATTGTACACCGAAGAAGTAACATAATCTATAGGTACTTAAACTTAAATTTATGAGTACAATGGCGGTCTTATCGCTAATAGCGATATCTACCAGACAACCTTGGGATGGATCGTAAGAACTTAAAATAAAACAGAGGGTAGTCTGCGGTGTACTAATAAGTAAATATATAAAGAATTATAAACTAATATTTATCAAAAATCCCTCAGTATTTTTAAATATACTGGCAACGTCGTCGGAAACCCAGTTAATTAATACAAACATGACATATGACAGTTCAAATAGTTCGAAATTGTGACTGTCTGACTATCCGGTGCAACTTGCTTCATTTGTTATTCAGATTTATACTAATCGCCGTATCATGGAGAACTTGAACCGGCTCAGCACGAGTGATATTTAAGCAGTGGTAGGGAAGCGACAGTGTTCAATACGTGTTATCAAGGTGGATTTTTGAGACGGGACAATAACTTAGTATGATTTTTGGCCGGATTGTAAATACATTCGCTTTTATTACATTACGTTAGATTGAAATTATATAGCTGGGCCCAAAGTTACCGTGGTCCTGAAATGAAAAAGGACAAATGAAGAAATTCGGGTGGGTGTTAAAAGTCTGATACTTAACCCCTCTTGCTCAACCAATAGCGGGTGAAATTATGAGTTGATTTTTCAACCGCAAAAAAGAGAAATAAATTTACCACAGGTGCTGTTATTTTGTCAGTTACATGCATGCTTACTTTAAGTATAATCTTCAACCTAACAGTAGAAACACTGTTTTAAACTATTTGTAGAAAATGGCGAATTCCACTTACAACTTGGTCTTCAAACTGCTTGGATTTAAACTTTAACTTTCCATCTCCCCAATACACGAAAACGCAATAACCGTGACTACTTTAATAAACTTTAGATCTTTTACACAGATTTAGGTATTTCGAATAATCTGCATGTCTGGATGTTCGAATAAAGAATAATTCGAAGTTCCCAGACTCGATTAAATCGTTGTAAATCGTACTCAATCGCTGCAAGTTCGTACAGTGAACTTCAAGAGAATGTTGTTCCTTTGAACGAGAGTTCATAATTGAATTTATTCTTTATTCATCGTGAATGAACGTAGTGATTGAATGGGATCGAGGAATGAATGATTGATTGAATAGTGCGGTAGAGGAAAGAGTTATTAATTGGTGTCGTATCTGTTTATTAATTTATCTTTGACGTTATATATGAAAATATAAGCGTAGTATACTAACTGCACGTATATTTTAAGGCGTATAGTCCCTTGAACATCTGGCCGGAGATAAATGCATACAAACTTGTACTGCCGCGTGCAGAATAAAATGTACGTGCAATTGGTACATATATTTCGTATCCTTTGCAAGAATATAATCAAACCAGCCCCCCTGACCAAGTTACAATTGTTTCGTTTAGTTTGACGTTTGGAGTTGTCCTCGCTCCCAATTCCTTTATTGAAATGACGTCAGAACAAAAGAATTGGGTGCGTGGGCAACTCCAATCGTTTAAGCTAAATGAAACGATTGTAACTTGGCTAGGGGGGCAGATTCTTCCAGCGACTTTAGCCGAGTACCAACAGCTTCCTTAGTATTTTTTTCTCAAGCCACTGAAAAACAGGAGCGAACTTTAGCCCATGCTTCTAGGCAACGACTTCTAGCTTACCTGGCCATTTCTTTTTAAGTCAACCTCGGCGGTGTCGTCCAACCTCAGGTACCCACTTTGTAGAGTCTCTTTCTTGCCCAACGGTCAGAGTGCATGCACTGACGGATCTGATCTTCAGTGTTTGTGTGGCATCTCTCTGCAGGCAATGCCCCATCTCATCGCACGTCACGTGCCCTATTACCTGTTCACGTAGGGACCTAATGACAGCATCAGTGGACGGCATTGGCGTGGCCGAATACTGGGCCAGTCAAGGAATTTAACTAATTTTGCCATCGACACGCTAAATAGAAGAAGAGTGCATGCAGCTGCGATGTGACTAAGGCCGCGTTTACGGCCGTAAAAATAACTTATTCTTCGAGACTCGACTTGGGAATTTAACTGTTTTCATAGGTAAGTTTGTGCGGAACCGTCATTGCGCGAGTCCGCCTCGCACTTGCCCAGTTTTTTCTGAACTTTGTGGCACAAGGTGGTGTAGTTACAAGTACCTCTGTGTTGCAAGGTCAAAGATTTTATTCTGGCTACTTAAATTAATGTTATAATTCTAGCATACAAATTACATAATCGTAGCCTTTGCTAACACGAGCTTTTGGACCCGTAAGTGGCTTCAACCACGCGAAGGCAGGTCGAAAAAATAAGTCTGGTACTAAGTTTAATGCTGGTTATGGTCAAAGGCTAATTCAGAAGGTATCTTGTACTTAAGAGCGGCCAATTAGAGATACATTTAAAACAACCGACGTAGTGCACTCCAACACGGACAGGTTACGTTAGAAAGCTAATTCGGGAGTTCTGCTCCGCTCCACTCCCACCTTAACCTTTGTGGATATGCTCATTCTTTTTCTTATCGAGGAGGCCTGGTTACCAGCATTGGGCACATTATGAGACTGATTATTCTATGCTATATAAGCTATGCCACATAATCTGCCTCCTTTTGTCCAATGTTATTTGGAAGGCTACATCAGCAGGATCTACATATAATTTTCATACCTCAACCTTTCTAATTTCCTGAGTTAATCCTTAGGTGTCCGAAAGCCAGCTTTAAGGCTCATGTCAGAAATTACATTTTATCTAAAGCTTTCCTTTATGTCCTACCTGCTGCCGTCACTAGCTGCCCGACCTGGTTTCGCACGGGTATACTAATGAAGTTAAATTCGCATTCTGTTTTTCTCCAACCGCAGTCCTTACGTTGCGTTCTTTTCAAGTTTATTTCTATATTTTCTGAATTTTTTTATACAAACTTTCCTGACAATTATCAACGAAAAATTATAAGTCTAGCCACATATTTATTTATGGGTACAATTAAAACGAAAATTAATTCTTTATTATTAATTTATAGCATTAGGAACTCATAATCACTTAAAAGGTATACATTTACAAATTAAAATAATAATATTTACAAATGGGTAAAAAAAGAACTTATTAGGTGTAAAAAAATTCATCCACATCGATGTCAAAGGGCAGCATTGCCACGTTGGATAGCAATGCTGATGTACAATTTAAATGCTCACCAAAATAATTTTTAGATATTAAGACTAAGGACCAAGTTAAACTAATGTTAACTTCAAATAAAACAAACTTGCTCTATAGCAAGGTGCCTAAAGAATACGTTTTTATACAAAATATATATTGTAGGTGTTGTATTTATATTCTTTTTGTCTACCAAAATGGAATGGCTCACCAAATCTTGTTCCCCTGAAATAGTAACATTAATACGAACAGACATTTTAAGAAAATCGCTTGTAAATTGGGTTCACCTCTAACGAGCAGATTATCCTGTACCTAATTGAGTTCAGATCTAGACTCAGCTTAGAGATTCTAGTCTAGACGCTAGGTCTTAATATGCTGAGATAACTAGTACTATCATTGGTCGTGTGCGGCTATGAAATTAGCGCTCATGAAGCTAAAGAAGAATTTATTGACGGAATAGAAACTATTACTTTGTGGAAAATTTGGGAAGTGTTACCGCGGTCGGAGAATACGATGGGGGTATTTTTTGAGAGAGGTAAGATGAGGACCCGTGGATCTGGAACGTCACGGAGGGATATCTGAAGGAATTCAGATGGGATTTAGTCAGGAATAGTCTGGCACTCCTTCTCTCCAAATAAGGTTTCTGTAAATATATGAGTATCTAAAAAGGTGGAGGAGCAAAGTTCAAGCAAAGTAGCGCAGATTTTCAGAGATCTTTATTGGATTAGTTTTACACAAATTTATGGTTTGATTTCGAATAGAAACCCAGATAACATCTACAAGATTAGTTTCTAAAATATCTAGAGAAAAATGTTTAAAACGTCATAATCACGCAAAAGCTGATGTATGAAATTTGGTATGCCATGTCTTTTATCTCAATAATTAAAAAGCCATTACCTAAAACCTTCTAACTTATAACCACGCTAATTTCAAGGCCTATTTTATAGCCAGCCCAGCTAGCCAGCCAGTTAATCTTGCAGACTGGCTAGACGCTAACTTTAATCTGATAATAGACAGACACCAGTGCTAACTAGTTTCCTGCGGTTTTGCCCACAAGGCTTTATAGGACTAAATTTGGATGTTCAGCTGTGAAATCAGTTTGGTAGGAAAGTATTGTTTTTATAATTTATATTATTGATTAAAATAGTAACTGGGTTGCGGAGGTTTCATAGGCATTACTCCATGTAAAACCCAGATATTCAGCTGACGGTGCGTTGTGTTCCAGGCGCGCCTCAAGGAGTTGTCAGCAAACCGTAGGGGCCCAGCAGGGTCGAAGCCAATTGGGGCTAAGGGTTTGCTTCTGAAAGGAAAACTTGGCCCTGGTATACAAGGCAACGAAGGAACAGGAGTGAGTTTTTAGTCAGTAAAAGTCTGATGTTATCCCCCGCTCCGGCCAAGGGCGGGAGATGTCATTGGATGATTTTCCCACCTAAAAAAAGTATTCAGTTCAACTGGTTAGAGTAGAAGCCAACCCTAAGCTAGTTAAAAAAAGGGGGATAATAATGATTAGAATGATGAAGGAAAACATCGTCAGGAATCCGGCATGTTCAAGAATCAAAGACATGTGACATCTACCAAACCGCATTGGGCCCGCGTAATGGATTACGGTCTCTTGCCCCTCCTAGAGAGGAAGTCTATCCCAGCAATGGGGATTATAAGGCTGATTACACTGTGTTATATTATGCATGCGTGCTATTCTCGAAAACAGCCTTGAGCGTAGTGCTGGCCGTTGCAATAAAACCTATTTTGATTTCGTCGGTGAAGCCAGCGCTGCGCTCTAAGCTGTTTTCTTAAGCACTGCTTATTATTGATGGCTTGCATCTCGCCACTATCTCGCCAGATGGTAAGCGATGGTGTGGTCGAAATTGAAGGACCTTTGCCTAGAAGTAACTTATTCACTTTTGACTTAAATACGCCCAGGTTGTAGCTATCAGAAAACAGCGTGGAATATTGTTTGATCTTTTTCAGTTACATAAAAGGAATACTTAATCTTGAAAACTTTACTCAGTCAAACATAAGATTATTAAGTTGTTATTCAAAAGTACCAGTTTTCGATACCAAAGTTGTAACTACTTACTAACTTGGTACCCACCCCTCAGTTTATCAAGCGTTTTGGTTAGATATACACGATTGTTCAAATTGTTTGTGGTACTATCATTATGTCGATTGTTAAGCCCAGAAAAGCTTGTTTAAAAATGGTAAAAGTTTCATACTTTAAATAATTTAGGATAAACCTGCAGGCGTTCTGAACTGATGCGTTTACATGCACATACATACATTCGGCAATTAATTTTTATTTATATATTTAGATGGATAAATATAAAACGCCTATAGGTTTGAAACCTGATATCGCTACCAATATTGGTAGCGAAATTTACTTGCAAAACAATTTTCGCCCGCTTATTTAGTCACTATCGTGTCTTCAGTAAACATTCACGTGTCGCTCACACTATAATCGGCCATAACCAGTGAAAAAAGATTGCTCTTTCTATAGCCCACCATTACGTAACATATTTATATTATTATTACTTAATTTTGCTCGATAGTGACTTGACTGAAATTAATTTATGCATGTACGAAATTAATTTCTTTAAAAATAAACGTCAGCTGATCGAGGCCATTGAACTGTAGGTAGTTAGTACGCAACGACTGACAACTCCCTACAAGGTCATTGACTCGTTTACTTAAGGAAATTAATTTCGTACATGCGTATATTAATTCGAGTTTTAAAAAAAGTACTTTATTTTTTAATTTTATCTTTATAAATCGATAGTGTTTCATGTACCGAATCGATCCTCCACGGGATTAAAATGAACAAAATTTAACGGTGTAAACTATAGTATTTATACTCGTACAAGTTACGACACACGAGCTGTCAAAGCCGCCACTCATTAAATTCCAGGTTCTTATACACTTTCAGCCTGAAAATAATTTAAACTAACAATGTGTAGACCACAGATGACGTAACTTACTGCGCACACATTAAACGCAAACTCGGCACACACACAGTCATTCAGCACAAACCCTTAAATAATTATAACGACTAAAGCAAGTTAATTACTTCCTTTATGACCGAACATACAAGCGACAGCACGGAATTTTAATAAGTTAGCATAAAGAGGTAATATTCAGCATAATCACTTGATCCTACCCTAAGGCCGTGGGCACAGTTAGCGCGGATTGCGTACAGGCGATGGCGTGTCGCGGCTTTAGAGGATCAGTCCAGTCACGGTATGAATGACATTTTTGCTAACAAAAGATATTTTCTCGTGTTTAATAAGCAATATAATTTTACCAAATATTTTTATTAACATTTTGTGGGTACGAATATGAGATTGTGAGTAGAAAATCGCTTTTTAAAGTTATATAAGAAAGAAAGAAAATACATTTATTTAGTACGGAGATACACACGATGAAGAAACAAGTATCCATGTTATAATACACATAAACAAATACACACACAACAGTATCACACATAAAAAATAAAAAAACAACAACACGGTGTTTAACGGAATGTGCAAAATAGGAAAAATAAATAAAATTTGAATATTAGATTACGACGTTTTTTTTTTTTTGGTACTAATTAAATACTAAATTAAGAACAATAACAACTTTAATTAATTAAAAATATGATTAAAATTACAATTAATTTGCGATTAGAATATAGCGTAAAAGACTTTTATTTATGCTTGTAACTATACATGCTCAAGAACGCGTTGATTGTTCGGGTATTTCCCGTCACAATTTTTAATGCTAGTAGTCCTTTCAAATGAGACCGATAATGTCAAAGCAGAAAATTTATTATTTATAAACCTTCATAACTGTAGTCATAAAGGCATAATAGCATTGGATACATACGAGTATACAGTTCAAATGCTAAAGTGGGTCAGATATAATATCGCGCAGTCTCGAAAAACTTACGCTCAGTGTGACAAAGGCCTAAAACTGTTTAAAAGGGCCTATAATGTTGAATTTATAATACCGATGCCGCATCCCTAATTTCCTAACAATGTTCGACGCCAGTCTTTTTGGTTATTAACAAAACCTTTCTACCTTAATAAATATACTTACTTGAATTATATTATCTAAGTGTTGGTGTTGAGAATTCTAAATTATGTCTTAAAGGTTTTCTGGAAATTGTTTTTTACTTACGAACTAGGTATAGTACAATTGTTTGGTAAGTAAGATGATTACTTACTTTTTAAAATATAGAAACGAGGAACAAGTAGCAAGCTCAACATCAGTTTTCTGTCATCATTTGACATTTTTGGCAGCAAAAGCAGGCATGTGATTTGTCACCATAAATAATTGTTAATACTTTTTTTCATTGCTACACTAAGAATGACTCCTGTATCGTGAATGTGTTCACAAACATGTAAACTCATGTAAACTCATATGCACAAGTCATTCGACCTGGAAAAACTATCTGTAGGCCAAACAAATATTTGTTCCGTGCGGGAATCGAGCCCGCGATACGCAGCGCAACAGTCAGTCGCTTAAACACTGCGCCACCCATGCCTTTTTTTTATGGTAGGTAAAATCATCCAATGACAAATCCCGCCCTTGGGCGGAGCGGGAAGTAGTGTCAGACTCTTACTGACTAAAAACCTACCCCGTTCCTTCGTTGCCTATCGTGCCGGGGCCGGGTATTCCTTTCGGAAACTGACCTATGACCCCAGCAGGTTTCGACCCTGCCTGCCTGCAGCTAGCAGGTTGGGCCTCTAAGGTTTACTGACAGCTGCTTGAGGCGCGTGGGAAAAGAACGCGCCGTCAACGACTTGGGCTCGGTCCGGTCGGTTACCGGACGATCGGACAGCGTGCTACCCATTGCACGCCGTCCGCAAGCCTCCGCCTACGGTGGCCGGAAATCGGGATCGGAATCCCGCCGGCGGCTGGGGCGAGCGCCCCGTTGCCTCTGCCTGATGCGGTCGGCCTCCTCCTTTGCTAGCATTACTGCTCATTATTGGGTGCCTTTCTGTATATTTTTTTAATATAATCCACATAGATACAAACATGTAGTTTATGGTAAATTACGTTCAAGTAGCGGCTTCGCCCGCATAAAACAAGAAAAGTATCGATAACAGATTCTCGGGACAGAAAGTAAAATTTGTGCAAAATTTCTTGATGATGATGACGTAATATAATAGGTAAATAATTGCTGGATATGTGTATATAAGTCTGCCCCAAATAGCCTTGTAACTGTTTTTTTTTCTGAGGTTAACCAACTTTGTGACGAAACAGTTTTGATTTTATAAAGTCCTTTAATTAACCACTAACAAAAAGTTCTTGTGTGTTCTGTCCGACTTTTGAGGTCGGAGTTTGTTTGTTTGGCTCTATCGTCATAGCTACGTCATAGCACCTACGACAATATTTTGTGTGAGTCTGACTGTGAGTAGAATAATTAACTTTGCTACTTATAATCTGTGCTACTGTTATAAAGGTGCCTTTTGGCGCCATGAGAAGACTTCTGAAAGAAACCTGTGGTCCTGGAATGCATAGAGCATCTGCCCCCCTAGCCAAGTTACAATCGTTTCGTTTAGCGTGAACGCTTGGAGTTGGCCACGCTCTCAATTCCTTTATTCTGACCACGTGACAGAGCGTTGAAATGACGTCAGAACAAAGGAATTGGGGGCGTGGCCATCTCCAAGCGTTCACGCTAAACGAAAGGATTGTGACTTTGCTAGGGGGGTTGGACTGGACAGTAAAAGACTGCCACGCGCTCCCACTCCAACCAAGAGTGGGAGTGGTTACTAAATAATAAGGTACCTCAAAAAAAATGTTATGAAGTTAATAAAAAAAGCGGTCAAGTGCGAGACGGAATCACCATCGTACAAGATGCTTTTCAAGCATAGCGTAATCAGCCTTTTAATGTTCCCACTGCTGGGACTCAGGCCTCCTCTCTAAGAGAGCGAATGGGAGATAATCCACCACGCGAGCCCAGTGGAAGTTGGTGAATTTCACATGTCTTCGAATTTTTCTTTCTAGGACTTGCCGGTTTCCTTACGATGTTTTCCTTCACCATTTTTTGAGAGCATCGGTGATGAAATAAATTACACAAAGTAATGCACCTGGCTGGGTTTGAACCCGCGACCATTCGCGACTCAAGATTTAATACTTCTTTTTTTTTTACAACTTGAAAAGTTATGTCTTGTTTGTATAGGAGTTTAAATTTTTTTAAAGGTTTATTTATATAGGTTTAAAGAAACTTTATTCTCAATAAAAATATAACATGTTGCTTACTTGAGAACAATAATTATAACTTAAATACTCACTAATTTAGATTCGACAACATCCGTCACAAACTATATTTTCTTTATTAATAAAACCTTTCTAGGAAAATCTTATTTATACCTTTAAATTACAATATTAATAATAATTAAATCTAGTTCTATATAAAACTTAAACTTAGATTAAATCAAAACAGCGGATAATAATGGTCACAAAACTATTAAAACTACCCGAAACTCGTCTCACCCAACACATTCATTTTTCGAGTAGAATATTCAAAACGAAAATCGATAGATTCTCATGTTACAGTAATGCTGACTCTTATATTTTATTCAGCATGTGAAGTTTATTTTTAGGTTGAGTATATAATAATAATTTAGTATTTATAATATGCCTGAAATTCGGCGTGCCTTATGTCAGTATAATATAGCGGCAATAAGCAATTTAATGACATGAATTTTTAACATTTGTTTTCATAGCTGTAAAAATACAAATGTGAACATTTCAACCAACTACCTATTACGGTTCAAGTGATATAGCTCGCTGACAGACGGACAGACAGTGGAGATTTAGTAATAGAGTTATGTTAGTTACCCGTCGTCTCGTCGTAAGGGTTGTACGAAAGTGAACCCCGGTGCCCTGGAACGAAGGCAATGAAGGAACAGAGTAGGTTTTCAGTCAGTATGAGTCTGACAATATCTCCCGCCCCGCTCAAGGGCGGGATTTGTCGTTAGATGATTTTACCTACCGTAAAAAAATTAAAATTAAATTGGACCCGTCGGGTTGGAAAACCTATATCGCTAGCCAAACAATTCCTATAGACGAAGCCAAACGCAAACTGACTGATTGGTAAAACCAAACAAATAACACATGAAATAAAATTAAATAAAAAAAATTAAAGTTGAATGAGTAACGTGTTTCTAAATCATTAAGAAATTCTCTTTAGCAATCTTGCTAAAGAGGCTTCCGAATTAAGGTACATTTATTACAGCTCTTCGTTTTTAGTGAGATTTTTTAAGTGAAGCTCAGTGGCTCGTCAATTTTTCGCAAATTATTTCCTAGTTGATATTAGAATGTAAAATTTGTGTAGGTTTTTTATCTTATCTGTCAGCTGGACAATGATGTGAAATCATTAAAACCGGCAATTTGCTTGCTGCGATGATAGAGTGAATCCTCCTTCTTCTCCTTTTCTCGAGTCGTATTCCTCCTTACTGAGGGACGTGAAGTTCCCGCTGGATCTTATTATTGATGGAGTGTCGCCATCTGTGACGGTTTTTGGTTACAGTAAATACTCTTAATAAGTTAGTGCGCTTTACTATCAACAATAGCATCATTGCTTACCATTAGGTGGAATCGCAGTCTAGCACTGGTGTATGCCATTAAAAAAAGGCGCGATTAAAATGGAACTTAGAATGTTCTTGTAGTATCAATGAGTACTTCAGCGAAGCTTGACGAGAAGGTTGACTCGATACATTTGATGCTAAAATATTAGAATGTGTTATATACATATACATTCTAATGGAAAATAAAATGTCCGTATACCGTATCAAAAAAGAAATACTTTCTAAACTAGACACTGGTTAAATGTGCACACCTTGTGAAGCCAGAATAAGATAATACAACATAGTTATTGCTTGGGTCTCGGGACGTCCCGGGTTTCGAAGTCCCGGGACTTGTTACACCCAAGTACACTACGAGCCTGATAAGTATTTTGTAAAGTAAATGGAACAAACAATAAAGAACATCCAAGAAAAAGTAAAAAAAAAAACAAAAGCAACGTTAAAAAATGAGTTTCAGTTGTTTGAAGCAACTGGAAAACGTACAAAAAGTTGGGAACTACTGTATAAAGCCTTAAACATAAATCGACATTTATGTTGAAAATGAAATAGTGTTTTCCTTTTCCAGTGGAATTATTACAAAAAAAAAAAAACAGAAACAGACTGTCGGACAAAGCTATTAACGCTGTGATTTTTCATGGTGTATTTGTTTTGTGAATATTTGATTTGATTTGATTTGTGTAATCACAACACAGATTAATTTATAAACAGCTATAAGAAATAATTATTAAGACTGAAATTAATATTAAAGTTGTTAAGATTTATTTTTTTGTTTATTAAATATTTATTAAAAATAAGTCTCGAAGTCCCGGGAATGCCCGGGACTTTGTAGGCTGTATCGTGTCCCGAGAGTTTGAAATTGTCGGGAATTCCCAAATCCTAAATACAGAAGAAGAAGAAGAAGAAAAAAGTTTATTTGTATCAAAACATGGCGCATATTAAAATAACAGCTACACACACTGACTCTCCTGAGCTCCTTTATCTTCCTAATACTTACCGGCATGATGGTTACCACTTGCTTTCTCTTGTCCCAGATATCTCGGATCAGTAATGCCAGTGGAGACGCGTGTGAACGCCGCGATCCTTGCCAGCACGGTGGCGTTTGCATCAGCACCGACGATGGACCCGTTTGCGAGTGTCGGGACGGAGACTACGAGGGGGCGTTCTGTGAGAGAGGTAAGTGTATATTGCAGGTGGAGACGTGTGTGAACGGTACGTGCCAGCATGGCGTAGTGGACTAGACTCTGGACTAGTCCCTAAAGCTGGAGATTACAACGGTGTGTTTTCGGAAGGTTAAATAAGGGCTGCAAAACGGTGTGCAACCGATTTAGTGCTTTCCATATCATCACTGCAATTCACGTATAGGTGACAGATGTTCATGGGGTTTCAAGAAATCAGATGATGGTTGGTGATTTTCTTCCTACAACTGGTTGGTTGATCTTAGATGGCCTTTGTGCAGCAAAAAAGCTCTTCTAGCGTAATAACAACTTCAAAAAACATGAACAAATATAGTGAAGCCTTGACTCCTGTGCTTGGTGGAAATACTTGTCTTACATGACTCAGTGTCTTCTCCCAAATGTTTACTGCTTTAATACATGCTAAAATTTAATATAATACATTAACCAAAATACATGATTGTACAATAAACATTCAAATAGGAATATATATTGGCTTTAATATAAAGATAAGGGCTTAGGGATGAAACAAAATATAATTTAAAAGTATGCTTTGGATCAATGCTAAGCAAACAGATGTCTTTACAATGTTTTATCAGTAATTATTCTGCTTTAAGGCAGTTTTTAGTACTGTTCTAACACGTTGACGTGTACAACACAACATTTTGTAGGTATTATTTCCATTCCTGCAATACGAGGCTTGTTAGACCCCGTAACTTTTATGAAACCAATTTTTTTAAATAGAAAATAAAAACAAAATTGTCTTTCTTCAGTGCGGTACGAGGTCAAAGTGACCCCGTATTAAAGTTTGAACACAATTGAATTCTGTTTTAATGGCATCTAAGATATGTATTCATCTCTTCCCGAAACAAAACCCAAATTGAAGTTATGGCCTCAGCACGGCAGATAAGACTAGGTATGTTTTTCTTAGCCACATCGCAAGGAAGACACATACGAGGCATATTAGACCTCGTTCCACACTAAACGTGTTAACAATCGCGTGTTAATCTTCAGTCACGTCTTAAACCTTTAGTAAAGCACTACTCCAGTAAATATAACTGTGGCGCTAAACTAACCTCGGTTTGAACCTTAGCTAATGTGCCATTAGTTGAAATGTCAGCTCTTACAGCTACTGAGCGAGTGAACGAGTGAATGAACGAGGACTAAATGCTGTGTTGGCACGCGAGCTTTCCGAAAATTTTGCTTTTCAGGTCCGTGTTGGAAGTAGAATGTTACACTTTTGATTTAGAGTTCTTTGCGATTTCAACAGTTATTAACTTCTGCTATACTTGATTTTGGACCACAAGGAGTGGGCATAAGATTATCTGACGCCCACTCCTTGCATAATTTTGTTAGATTCAGAGAGGATTTTTTTAAATGATATATTATAACCTTTTTAGTGCTTGACTGCGATCCCATCTGATGGCAAGTAATGATGCAATCGATGATGTTGAATAGCATATGTTAATTAAAAGCCTATTCACTCTAGCCATAAAGACATCTGAATTATAATCGAGTGGGAAGCAGGCAGGCAAATTGTCCCAGTCCTTCGATGTATACGGTCTAAACACCCAGCCGAAATAGAGGCAATATCGATCATATAGGATCTTTCCAAGCAGCTAAAATCATCGTTATTTGTTACTAATTATGGACAGAACTGTTTTTCTTCAGTCCTCTTTTACTTCTCATTTTTTAATTTAATGTGGGCTGTATTGTCCCTTTTGAGTCAGAAGGTCATTCGCCTCGCATCTTCGCCACCTTGACATCATTCGGTGAATTAGAAATGGACGAAAATGATTTACGTCCAGTTCTTTACTTTTCACACTAATATTATAACTGCAAAGTTTTGTATGTTTGTTACTTCTTCACACTCGAACGGCTGAACGGATTTGTATAAAATTTGGTTTAAGGGTATACCCTCATTATTACCGTACCGGGAGACGCAGATGACCTGGTAAGGGTTTTTTTTATGGTAGGTAAAATCATCCAATGACAAGTCCCGCCCTTGGGTGGAGCGGGAAGTAGTGTCAGACTCTTACTGACTAAAAACCTACCCCGTTCCTTCGTTGCCTATCATGCCGGGGCTGAGCCTTCCTCTCAGAAAACGGCCCTTAAACCCAGCAGGCTTCGACCCTGCCTGCCTACCTGGTAAGGGTTGCGGCAATCCGATGGATGCGAGACGCACGCACAGGACCGGTAATTGTGGTGACCCTTGGGGTAGACCTATGTCCAACAGTGGACGTCTTTCGGCTGAAATGATGATGACGCGGGCGAAACCGCTGACAGCAGAGAGTCTCATCATAATTTTACTTCTCGTTTTACGTTTATTCAAAAATACGTGATATCACTCCACTAGAACCAAATAAACTAAAACGGAGCTATAAATATTAACATCATACAACCTTTTTCTCGCACAAAGTGTAAAGGGCAGCGGTTGTCAAACTTTTTGCCGTCGACACGTGTTCTGAGTAGTTTCGTTTCGCCGGAACTCAAGTTGGAATGGCTCCTGTAGGGGTGCCAACCGTGTGTTACACAGTTTGTCATATGAATGCAAATGACAAATGAATATTACAATGTGACTACATCTTTAAAATTGTAGTCACATTGTAATATTCTTTTGTAAAGTAAAATTGTACTTTAAATGTGAATTTCTTGAACCCAAAACTAGGTTGACTACTTGACTTGGTCCAAGTGTCTGTGCAGTAGAAATTATTGTGATTCCAGAGGCTTGCAAAATCTTTATTTCCTTAGGTTGATTGATTTGGATCTATCACTGACTGCACAAAATTTTAATCACCACATTATTATTTTTTTAATAAACGGCTGTAAGGCTGTAATGAATTTGTATGATCACAATCTCTATGACTCACCACACGACAACACACGGCACCATGGATAACACACGGCAACAGTACGATAGTATCGAATAATGAATGAAACTATAGTAATCCATATCAAATGGAAGCGGTTCTCAAAGTTTTTGCGAGCGACACGTGTACGTGTGTGGTTCAGAAGTTGGCACAATCCGTGCAGGGATGTCAAACTTCTGAAATATTGCTCGATTAATATAAGTAAGCGACTGAACGTTTAGGTTTAGTTACTGGTAGTTGTTAGGGGTGAGATGTTATAATTAGGGTTTTTATTGTATTCGTTTTTAGCGTTCCGTACCACGAAAGCAAAAACGGAACCCTTATAGGATCACTTTGTAGTCTGTCTGTCAGTCTGTCAAGACTCTATATGTTGGGAATGTGTAGAGGTATCGAGTTGAAATTACACCAGCCCTTGCCACTCAGGTTTCACGCAGGCCTGCAGTCCCTTGATACTGTGAAAAAACTAAAACTACTAATTTAACAAAAAAAATGGACACTGCCGTTTATGTCGCAAAAAACGTATATTTCGACACTAGCAAGGGAATTAATTCATAGGGTACTTCTCGTTGACCCAGAATCCTGAAATTTGGCGTAAAGCAAAGTCTTATAGCATAGATAAATTGGTCTGTTGGTCTAGTGGTTAGTAGTCCTGACTGCTATGTCGGAGGTCGTGGGTTCGATTTCCACCCATAACAAAATAATGTTTGTGTGAAAAGCACGATCATTTGTTATGTGTCTGGGTCTTATTTATCTGTAATATGTATGTATTTAGAAGTATGTATAAATATGTTTATTAGCTGTCTGGTACCCATAACATAAGCTCTGCTTAGCTTAGGACTAGACGGTGCTGTGTGGTAGTTGTGGAAATATTATTATGTTATAAAGGTGTAAATTTGTTGTTACGTTACAAAAAAAAATATTTTTTTTGCGATTCGGAAAAATCTCGAGAGGCCCAGTCTGCCAGCAGCCTACTGGGGTCAAGGGTTTTCTTCTGAAAGGAAGGCTCGGCCCTGGCATGAAAGGCAACGAGAGAACGGAGTGGGTTTTTTTTGGCAGCAAAAGTCTGACACTATCTCTTGCTTCGCTCAAGCACATAATTATGTAAGTTTGTACGAAACCCTCAGAGTGCGAGTTCGACTTGCGCTTGCCCAGTTTTTTATTTTATTTTCAATTTATTAAATATGTACGTACATTACAAAAAATATTGAACTATGTAGTTTTATATATATACGGGAGACACAAAAATTATAATTTAAAGAATAATTTTCGAGAGTGGATGATTCGCTACGTTAAAAAAACTAACCTATACTGAAAGATTAATTTTTTATCCGAAAAACCTAACGTATTTTTTGCTTAGTTTAATTGTGGCAGCCCTAACACACAAGAGCGGAAATAATGTCGTGAGTAGTTGAATACAAAGTTTTTTGCCTTTATTATTATACCGGCGGACATATTGTATGGAACAGGACGAATACAATGTTACGTAAAGTATTTGTACTCACTTGTGTGAGGTGGAAAGGTCAGACGGCCTCTGCTGTTGTTTTGTGAAATGAGATGGATAGCATGTATTTTTAATTCGGTACTAATTTAATATATATTTTTGTTTATATCTACGTACTTATGTTTTAATTACTAACTTTTTACAGCGGCTTTGTCTGCATGAATGATGGTTTTTGCGGACGCGCAGTCGAATACGGATAAATAGTAGTCAAGTCAAACCCTCACCAACCGTAAATGCGTAACATGTCTGTTACGCTTTTACAGTTATGTTGCAGAAAACCGATAGGTATTTCGACACTGTCAAAGGAATCAAAATTCATCGGGTGCTTCTCGTTAACTTAGAATCCTGAAATTTGGCATAAAAGAAAAATCTGAAAACTGTAAATTTTATTTACGTCACAAAAAAAAACATTTTTGCGATTCGGAAAAATCTTCGGACGTCGATTTTGGAATTGAACTATTTTCATAGGTCTTTTCGACTCGCACTTGTCCGGTTTTATACTTTGAATAAACTTAGGTCTTAACAAAATTGCTTCAACACTTTTTCCTCCTTTTTAATGATATTAATTCTACACAATAATTAAGCAAATTACTATTGAGTTGCCAGCCCTGTCAGGGCGGAAACGACATCGCCAACTACGGCTGGCAACAAAGTGCTCTCGGCTTATTATTTACCTGCGGCAACCCTGTTCAGAGCCAGTGGTTGCGCTGGCACAATTAACTTTTAATTGGTCTGTATTATTTTAGGCTGTTGTTAATATTTAGATTGTAGGGTCCCATGTTTTGGATAGGGAATTAGAGGTATGTGGAACAGAGAGTAAAGTCTCACATTTGTTTGTTGAAAAGGAAGGAGGGGATTCTTCGACCAGACGGGTGTTATGTCTGGTGGGCAACTACTTGATAGTTGATTTCGGGCTGTCGTATAAATTCAAATCGCGCGGAGAACTTTGATTGCGCGATGCAGGATTTCGTAGTTTTTATGTGGCGCCATAGATGTCGCTACAGGGAAATCAGTGTAGTTAGCAAATCAGATTGAAATGTATACGAGTATTTTGTGATTATCCCATTGAATGCACTTATCTTATATATATATAATTTGTATCATAGTGTATTTCATAACATGTTTCGATTAGAAGGTGTTGCGCTCATATAAAAACCAGCAATCTCTTAAAACGGTGGAATTTTCGTGAAAACTGCAAAATTGGCAATTTTCAGCCCTTGGGGAGTCAACAGTTACTGGAATAATACTAATAATTTCAATGAACTGTTAGAGTACATGTGTTCTAAAAAAATGCTAAAATTTCAAATATAACCTTATTTCTTCTAATCTTTAGGGCCAAAAAACCCCCTTATGGACCTGCATCCTTTAGTTGAATTTAAATTTTCTGCAATTTATTTTAATATTTTATGCAATTATTTTTAATATCTGCCTATTATTATAATTATAATGTAATGCAATTTAATTTGACTGTATGTTTATGATGCAAGTACCTAAAATGAGTCTTTTGTTGCTTTAAATAAGCAATTATTAAAGTAATACATAAATAAAAAAGTAGCCACACTGTGACCGTCGATCCACAGAGCTTTATGGGAATTCCGTACCATTTTACTAGCATTTTCAGACTATTTACTATATTGCTGAGTATTTTTATATAAACATAAACTAATAAATCAATCTGTTTAAGCTTCTACCAGGGGCGTAGCTACCGCCGTATCTGCCGTATCAATTATACGGGGCCCCCACGTAGGGTAAACCAAGCATTTGTAAAAAAGCATTTCTTTTTATGGGTCCCCTGTGGGTATTATTTATTTATTTATTTAATCTTCATGTACAATAGTGGTACATAGGCGGACTTAATGCAACAAGGCATTCTCTACCAGTCAACCTTTGGGTTAAAAAGACAAAACTGTGTGTATTATTGTACGGGGCCCCTGTAAGACTAGCTACGCCCCTGGCTTCTATACATCAACTAGGTACGACGAAGACAAAGGCTCATAATTCAATAAAAGCCCATTTAAAAGTATATGTAAAAGCTTTTTTGTGTTGCACGACATTGAAGTAATAGTATTAGCCTTAATGTCGCTTTTGATATGATTTTATTTCATGTTTTAGGTCTATTAAATAGGAGTCTTAGATTTATTTATAGGCATTAGGCAATTTTATTTATTTACTAGCACCTTGTCCCAGCTTTGCAAGGGTGTTATAAATCTTTGAAATTCTCGACTTTTCTCCGCCATAATATACACCGTTAAATTTTAGTAGTTTTAATCCCGCAGAGGGTCGATTAGGTACATGAAACACTATCGATTTGTAAAGAGAAAATTAAAAAATGAAGTACTTTTTTTTAAAACTCGAATTAATTTACGCATGTACGAAATTAATTTCTTTAAGTAAACGTCAGCTGAGCGAGGCCAATGAACTGTAGGTAGTTAGTACTGTCGAACCCTGGGTGCTTAGGACTCGACTACCGGGATCTATACTTGTATAAAATGAAACTTCTTGAAGGTTTTCACGATGATATATTTTAAAAATACTTCCTTCGACTTTGAACGACTACATGGAACTCGATAAAACAACAAAACAATCTACTCTTACAAAATATATTCAAACTAATTCTAGAATACTAACAGCCTTCGAACTATTATACAGCCAGTATGCTAACTTATGAGGATACGCATGAGTCTGCATATAATCTTATGCAAACTCATTACGCAGACGTAACATCAGCTACGCCCCAAAGAATATAAATGTGTATATAACACAGTTATTGGTTGCGCCAATTTGCTATGTTCCGCGACTTTGTTTTTTTGTAATTTATTTTTTTGGCCTAGCAATCCTATCCCTACCGTATCCGCTTCCCGCACGACCTCGAGAGAAATGATTTGACATTGACGTTTTGTGCATTGTGAATGTGACCGCACCGCTAACACGCCCGCTCGAAATTACAAGAAAATTGGCTATTTCGTGTTCCAACCATTCAGAACTCAACATAAGTGCAGTGTAGTGCAATACAGAAACTGGCAGTGCTTGAAAGTACGAAGTTCGGGATTCGCCGGCCGGCGCCATGTGGAACTTTCGAGGTTAAAGGTCAGTGTTCTTTCCTAGTTTCCGTCCCATGCCAGGCATAGTATCTGCATATTGTTAATAAACCTTAGATCGCTTTTTAAATCTACAGTCCACACAGCAAATTCGCGCAACCATTACTTTTTGGTCCATACGAGCAGGATCGTGAATCATTTTCTTGTAATTTCGCAATATAGTATTTGTTCCATAGGGAATAAACGCAACGCGCCTGTTTACCTAGATATAATAGTAGAAAACCCGCATCTAGGCATTTAGGCAACTATACGTTATTTCGCTCGTATAGTTAAAGTGTCATTGATAATTACGGTACCTACGCCGTCAACCGCACCGCATAATTATAGTTAGCTACGTAAATATCAGCGTAGATATAAATCGATCGCATTCTTTTTCTTGACAAAAATCATTCGACCATCCTACAAATTGCATGTAGGTAGACGCATTTCAAAAATACCCGTTCATTGTTGAGTGAATATTTGTAGGAAACGGATAAACCATAGATTATATAGACAGGTTATTCCGTTCGTTCGCCGTTCGCTTTGTTGTTTACAATACTACCATATTGTTATCTGATAGTTATCGCTTACTTAATAATTCGTTAAGTGTTTGTTTGAGTGTATAGTGTGAATATATCAAAACAAGATGTCTCTTAAGGGAACCAAGGTTAGTACTGATTTAAAGGTTCAGTTAAAGCTTTTATACGCCGAAAGGGACTCACAGTTTTCACGTGTTCAATCAATTTGTGATAAATCTTTGCAAATCTCGGATCTGATGATTAGAGATGCTTTCTTGTGTTCGTTGGAAACTTTAGATAGTTTGCGCGAGGATTTTAAATCTACAATTAAGAATATAAACATTTTAGAGTTGGAGTTAAATCCTGATTACTGTGTGAGTTATCAGGCATTGTCGTCCTTTGATGACTTGTATTGTCGTATCAAACGTATTGCTAGGAGTTTAGAGACTCCCCCCCCCGCGAGTGGTTTATCCAACCCTCCTCGCGAACGCCCACGATTGCCGCCAATTCAAATACCTGAATTTGATGGTGACATTCGAAATTGGAATTTATTTATAGATAGTTTCGAAAATATAATACATAGGAACACATCGCTGACAGATCACGAGAGATTGCATTATCTCGTAGAAAAATTGACCGGTAAGGCAAAGGCTGTCTGTGCTGGAATTACGTTTAGCGCTGAAAATTACAATTTAGTTTTGAACACTTTAAAAACAAAATACGAAGATAAGCGATTAGTAGCCACCGCATATTTAGATCAATTATTCGATTTGAAAAGTTTTTCCGTTTGTAACGATCATAATTTAGAGAAGTTTTTAAATATTTTCGCATCATCTGTTCGTGCAGTAAAGAACCTAAAGGTCAATGACCTCTGTGACTTTTTGTTTTTGTATATCGGTTTAAAGAAATTAGATCCTGAAACTGTTCGTCTGTTTGAAACGACTCAGCGCGGTAAAGAAATACCTAAGTTCGAAGATTTAGAATCTTTTATTCGCGACCATATTAAGGTGTTGCAGCGCACGTCGGCACGTCATGAAGCCACGAATAGGACAGGTTCCGATCGCCGTATAGACGCGTCATCGAAGTCAGTCAAGACTGCACATACGCTAGTTAATACCGCCTCAACACCTGACTGTTCTCTGTGTAAGGGTAGCCATACACAGCTGTACAAGTGTTCGGAATTTCAGAGATTATCGCCTAGTGATCGTTACAAGTTTGTCCGCACTAATAATTTGTGTTTTAATTGTCTAAGTGACAAACATCTGGTTACGTCATGTAACAGTGGTGGTAGCTGTCGTAAATGTCTAGCTAGACATCATACCTTCTTACATTTTGAGAGTAGTAAGCTGCCATCGCAGCAGCAGCCTGCGCAGACGCGCGACGCTTGTGACGCGCGGCCTGCTGCAAGTGCAAACGACGTAACATTGTGTTCGCTTTCCGCCGCTGGTACTCAAGTCACTACCGTTTTACTTGCGACCGCGCAAGTTGTCATTGTAGATGCCTTTGGCAAACCGCACACCGTTCGAGCGCTACTAGATGGCGCTTCCCAGAGTAATTTTATTACTCGGGATTGTTGTCAACGCCTTGGTTTTAGTTTTAATAATTGGTCATCCCGCTCAGAAGTGAAAGGTTTTGGAGGTTTAAAGGCAACCATTCACGGTTCCATTAAAATAATATTTAGTTCACGTTTTAATCGTAATATTTCGTTTGAAATGGATTCGCTAGTCGCAGATAAGATTACGGAACGGTTGCCCACGGTACCGGTTGACACGTCCATGCTGACGGAGTTTAAGAACTTGCAGTTAGCCGACGGAAATTACGCTTTCCCTGGAGATATCGATCTATTGATCGGTGCTTCGATTCTCCCGCATCTCCAGTTATCACGTAAAATTCAAGGTCTTCCGATGTACCCCGCTCCGCACGCACTGGAAACAGTTCTCGGGTTTGTTATAGTTGGCTCCGCACCCGCTTATTTAAATAGTTACTCGACTGTGTCGCACTGTTGCACCGTCGAGCCGCCGCTTGAGTCTACCATCCGCAAGTTCTGGGAGATTGAAGAGGTCAATGTCCCACCTATTCTCAGCCCTGAGGATCAGGTCACTGAGGAGATTTATACCCGCACGACTACTCGTGATAAAGATGGTCGTTATGTTGTCGCGCTCCCTTTCAAGGGTGATATTTTTTCGCTCGGTGGCTCCCGTGCCTCCGCAGAAAAACGCTTTCTATGCTTGGAACGTAAGATGCAGGCGTCTCCTAAGTTGAAGCAAGCCTATGATGATGTGCTGATCGAATATTTAGATAAAGGTTATATCTCATCAGCGCCTGCCGAGACTGAGGAGACACGTGATTACCCGTTTTACATCATCCCGCACCATGGAGTTGTTAGAGAAGACAAACTTACAACTAAACTGCGTGTGGTTATGGATGGTAGCGCTAAGACTAGTACTGGCATATCGCTTAACGATATCTTGTATTGTGGTCAGAACCTCCAGGGTAACTTATTTGAAATAATAGTAAATTTTCGCTTGTTTGCTATTGCGCTCTCTGCCGATGTTCGGCAAATGTTTCTTAGTATTGGAATCAGAGAATGTGACCGTAGATTCCAACGCTTCTTGTATAGATTTTCTCCGCAGGAACCTTTGAAGGTTTACGAATTCAATCGTGTTTGTTTTGGGCTTAAGTCTAGTCCCTTTCACGCTCTTCGCACTATCAAGCAGTTGGCCGCTGACGAGGGTGATACATACCCGAAAGCAAGGGCCACTATTGAAACCGGATTGTACATGGACGATTTTGTGTACAGTGTACCTAGTGAAGCAGAGGCTATAGAGACCGCTGCTCAAGTAATCAGCCTCATGAAGTCCGGTCAATTTGATCTGGTGAAATGGACAAGCAACTCGCAAGCTACATTAGAGTCGATTCCACCGTCACACCGGTTGACTTCGGTAAAGGAATTCGATGATAGTGATTCGCATAAGATCCTTGGTTTAAGTTGGTCACCCGCAACTGATATGTTCAGTCTTAAAATTAGCTCGACTCCGCCAACTTGTACCAAACGCGTTATCCTAGCATGTGTAGCTCGGATATGGGATATAATGGGTTTTGTAGCTCCTGTCGTTTTATATGCAAAGCTGCTTATAAAAGAGCTTTGGCTTTCCAACTGTGATTGGGACGACACCGCTCCTGAAAGTGTTGCCAAGTTGTGGGCTCGCTATAGGAAAGAGCTTCCAATGCTCGATCAGATACAGATTCCTCGCCATGTTGGTATAGTACCAGACACTGTTGTTAATGTGGTAGGTTTCGCAGACGCCAGTGAGAGGGCTTACGGGGGAGTGGTTTACTTTCAGGTCCAAAATGGCGATAACATTTCAGTTTTCCTCATTAGCGCAAAATCAAAGGTATCTCCTAGTAAGGTTGTCTCTCTTGCTCGTCTCGAACTCTGCGCTATTCTTATGTTGGTTCAATTGATTACATCTATAGTCAAAACTTGTCGTCCTCGCATTAATATAGAGAGAATTGTAGCGTTTTCAGACTCAACCGTTGCTCTATGTTGGGCCCACTCTTCACCCCATCGATGGGGCACGTTTGTCGCAAATAGGGTGGCTAGGATTCAAGCTGAATTGTCACCGGAAAATATATTCCATGTCGCTGGAACAGAAAACCCAGCTGATTGTCTCTCACGTGGTTTGCTTCCCGCGCAAATTTTAAATCATCCGCTTTGGTTTTGTGGCCCTCCCTGGCTGCATACCACTCCTAACGAGTGGCCAAATGCTCCGTTTAACCCCGCTACTGTTTCAGAACCACCCGAGGAGAAGAAACATACGCTTGTAGTATCAGTTCCGCGTGAAGAGTCAGTTGTTTTGTTGTTGTCTAATCGAGTCTCGTCTTGGTCGAGACTATTACGCTGTGTAGTTTACGTCCTAAGATTTTTGAGATTATTACCATCGCGTGGTTCTATAATCGCAGCTGATTTGGATAGAGCTGAATCAGTTGTACTTCGAGAGTTGCAGAAATTCTATTTTTCAAAAGAATTTCGTAGTTTAGAATCACATAAACCTTGTAGTCCCGCACTTCAACATTTGAAACCATTTTTGCAAGACGGACTCATTCGTGTCGGTGGCCGTCTGCGAAATGCTAAGTTAGAGTTTGAACAAATGCATCCAGTAGTTCTACCACGAAGGGATCACGTTTTGGATTTGTTGGTGGACTATCACCATAAGGTGAATTGTCACGCTGGTCCCGATTTATTAATGTCCATTCTTCGACAGAAGTACTGGATACTTTCCGCTCGCAATTTGATACGCGCTAGAGTGCACAGATGTGTGCCCTGCTTTAAGCTCCGCCCGCGTTTCAACGCGCCGGAAATGGCCGACCATCGTTCTTGTCGTGTTGTACAGACGGTGAAACCTTTCATACATACTGGGACGGACTATGCTGGACCGTTTAAAGTCACTATTGCCCGTGGTCGTGGTATACGTTCCACAAAGGCATACATTTGCCTATTCGTTTGTATGACAACTCGTGCGGTTCACATAGAGTTAACCAGTGATTTGAGTACGCAGGGTTTTATGTCTGCATTTAAACGATTTTTATCTCGCCGTGGTCCCGTTAAGCGCTTATACTCTGACAACGGCACAAATTATGTTGGAGCGCGACGCAATATTTCGGAATTACATACATTCTTACGCTCCAAGTACTACCAAAGTGAATTCGCCCATGTCTTAGCTGAGAATCGCATTGATTGGTGTTTTAATACGCCAGCAGCTAGTCATTTTGGTGGCAATTGGGAGGCGAATATTAAAAGCCTTAAGTCGCACCTGTTTCGGGTCATAGGCGAACAGATTCTCTCGTACGAGGAGTTGAGCACTGTACTCGCTCAAGTAGAGGCGTTGATGAATACGCGTCCGTTGTGTCGGACTTTGTCTAGTGATCCATCGGAGCCACTAGCGTTGACGCCGGCTCACTTCTTGACGACGACTCCTCTTAAATATTTGCCCGCTTTAGATGTCGAGACTGACAAACTGCAGCTTCACCCGCGTCACGCTCTGCTAGATAGCTTAGTTCAGTCCTTTTGGAAGCGATGGAGGACAGATTATCTGCATACGCTGCAGTCGCGTCAAAAGTGGAACACTCCTTCAGATCCAGTCACAGTCGGTACTGTGGTGATACTGAAGACTGAGAGTGCGCCTCCTCTGCACTGGCCTCTTGGTGTAGTGGAAGAAGTTTTTCCGGGTTCGAACGGAATAACGCGAGTCGTAAAAGTTAAAACCGCAACTGGATCGTACCTGCGTCCGGTTATTCGCCTCTGCCCTCTGCCTAATCAGTAGTAGTGGCATAGTTAGTTATAAGTTGTTTCGCTACCTAGTATTGATAGTTTAGATTAGTAATAGGGTTTAGTTTCGCTTTTGTTTTTTTTTCTTTTCTTTGAAGGTAACCCTTCAAACCCGGGGGGAATGGTTGCGCCAATTTGCTATGTTCCGCGACTTTGTTTTTTTGTAATTTATTTTTTTGGCCTAGCAATCCTATCCCTACCGTATCCGCTTCCCGCACGACCTCGAGAGAAATGATTTGACATTGACGTTTTGTGCATTGTGAATGTGACCGCACCGCTAACACGCCCGCTCGAAATTACAAGAAAATTGGCTATTTCGTATTCCAACCATTCAGAACTCAACATAAGTGCAGTGTAGTGCAATACAGAAACTGGCAGTGCTTGAAAGTACGAAGTTCGGGATTCGCCGGCCGGCGCCATGTGGAACTTTCGAGGTTAAAGGTCAGTGTTCTTTCCTAGTTTCCGTCCCATGCCAGGCATAGTATCTGCATATTGTTAATAAACCTTAGATCGCTTTTTAAATCTACAGTCCACACAGCAAATTCGCGCAACCAGTTATATTCCAAAAACTTTCGAAGGGTATTAGTATGACCTACCTAATCCTAACACCGAGATCCCTAACTTTGCACGGAAGAACTTTATTCTGGCCTACGGCTTTGGAAAGCGAGCTTAAGTCAGAGTCAACGATCACTACTGATTGTCATAAAATTCATCTATTATTACTGTGTGTTAATCCACACTCATCAATTAACGTTGCTCTGCTTAAACCCCACTGCAGCAAAACCGTGCTAAAAGCCACAGCGCACAGCCCTAATTGAACCTAGGATGCCCAAGTGACATCCACCCAGACTGGGAATACATGCTAAGATTCAACATCTTTATGACTGTAATTCCTTCAGACGCTTATCGGGTCAGAGGTCAGAGAGCCATAATTGCATTGGACCACCTATAACTTCTCATTGCCTGTATCTACTCCAGAGAGATTAATAAAAAAAATAACAAGAATTACTCATCTACTAACTCTTAACCATTGAAGAGCTTCAATTATCATAGCTAAATCAACAGAGTCAACCTGACTCCCTTTGCGAAGACTATGCTCCATATAGCAAAGTTGATATTAGCTCAAATTGAACACTAAGTTGCCCTCTCATAACTCCATGGGAGGTCCGGAGGAGAATCTAATATTATACTCTGGAGCAAAAACACGTCTACCACTACATCTTATACATAAACGTTTTTCTGGGTTGTATGGCTCTGTCCTCTGAAACACCCGGCTGCGTCTGCATTCAGTTCATGGGGCGCGTTCCGCCCGGCAGCATTTTATGAAACAAAAATCACAAATTAATTACAATTTCCATCACAATAATAATCATAACAACCATAACGATTGACAATGACATAATGACATGACAGCCTACAGATATTTTTCTAATTTTATTCTACCCTGGATACTAAGCTTTTGAGCCTATACTTATTTATATTCTCATATGAAAAGGTTTTAGTCTATTTACATGAACAATATCCCTAAAACGACTATTATTTAATTTTTTTATTTAACTTTCACAATTCCTAAAAATTTCTTTTTATAAAATTTCCAAAATTTATATTTAAATAAAAATGTCTGTTTTATAAAATTATTATAACAATGGTAAGTATTTAATGAATATGATTTTATTTTATTTTTATTAGGGTAATGGGGGGACTTTCTTATTGCCATACATTTTCGTGCCATGCCTCTTTTATTTTTAACCTGTTGAAACCTAACATAACGACTCAACTTAACATGGTAGGACTTCCTTGATGCCATACCTATTTTAGCTTGACATGAGGCTCGATGAGAAAATTCATTATGGAAATTAAGAAAATTAAACCTATTATTTTTTGTTGTTACCAACGAAGTATGGACGTCATCTCCAACATCAGATTGGACCATCTTCTTTTCAAAATTGTAATCACCAGCGATGTGGTATTTATACATATTTCATCGTGATCACATTGTGATTCTTTAAAAAACATATCTTTATTCTCTGAAATCAAAACGGATGAAATAATAATTGGATTGGACACACCCGGGTTTTTCTCTTCATCCGTACATTCAACTTCGGATTCGTCATCGTTCTGACTGCTTACGTCGCAGCTCTGGTCATCATCGATATCATTTATTTCCTTAATATGTGGGTCGTCCATTGTCATGCTAGAACATAAAACAATATTATCATCTTGGTTCATGTCATCCGATGATCCATTTTCTTCATCTACATCTGCAGTTTCTTCTTCATCAACACATGCTTCCATTGCTGCAATTGCTGTACGTTGTTTACAGACATAACATTGACAAGGGAACTCGTTCCTCAATTCCTCGCACAACGTTGCAAACTCCATATCATCACGGTAAGTATAATTATAAAAATACAAGGCTGGACCCTGAAGATATGCGCCTAATATGAGAGCATAATCTTTCTCAAACCACTCATAGCTTCTGGCGATTCGCCTGAACTCGGTGATAAACTCCTCTAGGCAGACCTCATCAATGCCCGAGAAATACATCATCATCATCTCTCCTTTAACACTAATTACATAATATAAAAACCACTTAGCTTTTTATTTTCTTTGTTGCGAGAGCACACAACACAGCATGGGGCTGTACTAGTCGTCTTTCTCTTTCTCTTCATCGCATGCAATTTTATACCATTCTTCTATTTATACCATACCCGGCGCCTCCACCACTATGTCGAACCCTGGGTGCTTAGGGCTCGACTACCGGGATCTATACTTGTATAAAATGAAACTTCTTGAAGGTTTTCACGATGACATATTTTAAAAATACTTCCTTCGACTTTGAACGACTACATGGAACTCGATAAAACAACAAAACAATCTACTCTTACAAATATTCAAACTAATTCTAGAATACTAACAGCCCGAACTATTATACAGCCAGTATGCTAACTTATGAGGATACGCATGAGCCTGCATATAATCTTATGCAAACTCATTACGCAGACGTAACAGTACGCAACGATCGACAACTACCCAAAAGTTATTGACTTGCCACTTAAAAAAAATAATTACGTGCATGCGTACCTATATTACCTCAACTTTTAGAAAAAAATCTACTTTATTTTTTAATTTTATCTTCACAAATCGATAATGTTTCATGTACCGAATCGTCCTTTCACGAGATTAAAACGACCAAAATTTAACGGTGTATAGGGTGACTGGTTTAAGTGACCGATACTTAAACACATGATTGTAGTCATGATAACAAGTAACTTTTACTATGGGACTCAAAAGCAAAAATAGTCGATTAGTGAAAAGGACGAGGGCACTTATAAAATGTCAAAAGCTAGTGAACGGCTTCAATTAGTCGTTTCTTATGAAAAAAACTCCTCAACTAATAAAAAAAAAAATATTTCCAAATTAAAATATTCGTAGGTTTTTTTTTCTGGCCCGATTTTGTCAAAAACTCGTCATCATCATCATCAGCCTTTTTAATGTTCCCACTGCTGGGACACAGGCCTCCTCTCTAGGAGAGGGAATGGGCCGTAATCCACCACACGGGCCCAGTGCGGTTTGGTGGATGTGACATATCTTCAAAATTTTAGTTCTAGGACAGGCCGGTTTCCTCACGATGTTTTTCTTCATCGTTTTGAGAGCAGTGGTGATGAAATAAATTGCACAAAGTAATGCGCCTGGCTGGGTTTGAACCCGCGACCTACAACGCGTAAGTCGGGGCCGTTACCACTCGGCCACCTCTGCTCTCTCTCTCTCTCTCTCTCTCTGTTAAAAACTACTTTTAATCAATACAACGCAAACACCACACTGCCTTTTCTATTTACCCCCTTCCCATTAGAAAGCGTAATCATTTCGTTTCCTGCTTCACCAAGTTCCCCGTTGCAAGGAAGCAATCTTTGTAAGAAATCGCGTGAACTCCTTACTTTCAATTGTTTTGAAGTGTGGTAATTAATTCCTGCAAGCGCGTTGCACATGGCTACACTCTGCAGGATTTGCTTGAGGATTTCTGCTTATGGGAAAGTTTTGTGAGAGGAATTAGGACTTGAAGTTCTGTAGAGCTCTGTATACAAGGTTTTTGTTTAAAGGCGGTGTTAGAAGTAGCTACTGCCAGCGCCTTCGTCCACGTGAAAATAGGAAATTTTCCCAAGGAAACATATACTCTCTATATCTCTATATCGTCGACGATTTGGGCTCGGTCAGGTCGGTTACCGGACGATCGGACAGCGTGCTACCCATTGCACGCCGTCCGCAAGCCTGCGCCTACGGTGGCCGGAAATCGGGATTGGAATCCCGGTGACCCAAGGACTGGTTTTTACCTCGGTCAGAGGTTAAGCATTGCCATATAACGTGGCAATGCTGCCAGCCTTTTGGGCACACTTCCAGTAGACAGCGATGCGGAGGAGTTTTTTGACGCCATTTTTTAGTTAGGGTTAGGTTTTAGTGTATACATAGTTTTAATTAGTAAGTGTTTTATATAATGTATATAATTGTGTATATTATTATATTTAATTTAAATTAATATACAGCTTTAAAATCTGTATCCCTAAAAACATTGAAACAAACGTCTTCCATAAAATTACATTTGTGTTTCTTTGCTTGTGTTATTATATAAAATATCAAAAAGTTATCTTTTCAAAGAGAGACTTCGAGAGAAGTTTGTGAAATTAGATCAGCTAGACCCCTGTGTACTTATCAAACTCATACGTCTCAACTAACATCATAATTTGTTCAACTTTTCCTTCTTAATTACGTCTAATAATATTAAGTAAGTCATAAGCGTAAAATTTCGAACTCTCTCTAAATGACGGGTGATTCAATGAAGTTGGCAACATCGTGTAAAACAAGTTAATCCTGGCTGTTAGAATTTGATAAATGCTCCTTTATTACCGTTGCGGATTACTGAGAAGTTGCTCCGATTTTTCAAACAATTCTTATTGGATTCTTACTTCGTTTTCTCATATCGATTTGATTTCGAACGTGTCGTGACGTCTGTGTGAACGAGAAAATAATGTTTTTTTTTATTACAATGAAATACTATTGTGTTGAATAAAAACAACCATTGGCCCCAGTAGGTGTCGATATCTCCTTGAGGCCCGCGTGGAACACTACGCGCCGTCGACGACTCGGGGTCGGTTTGTACGGTTAGCGGATGGCCGAAAAGCTACCCAGTACTCGCGATCCGCAGGCCCACGCCTACGGTGGCTGGTAATTAGGGTCGGGATCCCTGAGAGCGTAAGGAAGTCCGTTTCCGTTTTGTTTAATTATTCATAGACTTGCGTTTGGCTACTATCTCACCTGATGGTAAGAGATGATGTGGCCGACAATGGAGCGCGCTTTCCTAATAGTAAACTAATATTCACTCTTGACTTAAAGACCCATAAGTTGTAGCTATCAGGGAACAGAGACTTCAGCAGGGAATTTCATTCTTTAGCTGTACGCACAATAAATGTGATCGTCAAAACGTTTTGTGCGTACATATACATTTCTATACTACTACGTGACTATGACGTTATTACACGCTTCTCCTCATGCGTGCCGCTGCCTCCTTCTCTATCATTACTGCTTCAGTCTTCAGACTATGGCTTCAGGCCATGGTCTGAAGACCAGGGCCCAGCATGAGAGGTCGTTGCCACCGATCGCCGCATGAGGATACGACGGTGCCACACTCACGCGGGGCACACCTCCACCGTATGCTCTATCGTGTCCTCCTGCGGCTCACGCAATGGTGACACCCGGGCGTTTCTTCAACACAAATCCGGTGCAGAAACTAGGCCGGCGTTTGAGTATTGTTCCAAGGGAACAACACTCTCACACACACACACACATGGTTTACCTGTGTATCAAGTTTCATTAAAATCCATTCAGCCGTTCAAGCATGAAGAAGTAACAAACATACAAACATAAAAACTTTTATTTTTATGATATTACGAGTATCAGGTACCTACTAGTTGTCATTTTTACTTTCTGGATGTATTTTAGTGCAGGCATCAAGTGCACAACTATATTTTTAATTTATAGATGTATTCGCAAACCTCCCGCGTGAAACCTCCGTCGAAAAGGGAGGATCCTCCGACTAGACGAATGTTTTATCTGATCTGGGCAACTGCCCGAGAGATTATTTTAGTTGTTGTATATTCCCTTCACACCGCCAAAGACAGGAACGGATGCAGGAACGTCATTCAGAGAAAGTTATGAAACAGGGAGGTCACGACCCTCAGCAATGAGGAATACAACGCAGGGAGGGAGGGGTATGTTAAAATCGTGCGGAGAATTCTAATTGCACGATGCAGGACTTCGTAGTTTAGTTCATGTGTGGCGCCATCGATGTCGCTATAGCGTCTTTTTTAATTCATTTTTTTACCTAACTATTTTTTGTGTGCTTTTTATTGTGCCAAATATTTTTTTTTTATTTCTATTACTTATTAAAAAGCAGATAGTCTCTCTCCCATTCAATATTTATGTATGACATCTATTCAATAGATATTTAACACTCGCTCCTAAATTAACTTGGCTTTTTCGAATCCTCTATTCAATAAATACAGCCTACAGCAAAATTTATCTAATCGTACAAAAATCCATTTTCATTTTCAATGCTTCTAGGTATTGTATGAAATAAATTTATCAGCAATGTTCTGGATAGAATAAAATTGCAATAAAGTTGTATTATTTCTAGGCTTCAGAGAAAATAGACCACGAGCAGCTTTTATTTAGTTTTATAATCTAAAAAAATATTTCAAACGTAAATTGAAATAAAGCCTTTGAAGCTTTGCGAATATTTAATAAATTTTTCAAAGCGATTTTTATGGTAACGAACAATTTTAGTTTGGTATTGATATCAAATTGTGCAGAAGTTTGCTAGTGCGGCACGCCATTGTTTATCATTTTTTCTTAAACAATTTTATTGTTCAACAAAATAATTATTAGCATAGAATAGCATAGAATCAGCCCAATAATGTTCCCACTGCTGGGACTTAGGCTACCTCTCTAGGAGAGGGAATGGGCCGTATTCCACCACGCGGGCCCAGTGCAAGTTAATAGATGTCACATGTCTTCGAATTTTTGGTTTTAGGACATGCCGGTTTCCTTAAGATGTTTGCTTTCAGCGTTTTGAGAGCAGTGGTGATGAAATAAATTACACGAAGTAACGAGCCTGGCTGGGTTTGAACCCGCAACCTACAACTCGATCACTCGCGACTCAAGATTTTAATACTTTGTAGTCGGGGTCGTTACCACTCGGCCACCACTGCTCCTAAAAAATATTCTTATATATTAAATAGACACAAGCTTTTTGATGTTTTTTTTTTTAAAGTTCCGCGCATCATTGTTATTTTTTTTTTCATAGGAACCTTCTATTGACAATAACAAATAAAGAATTTGCAATGTGATGACGTGACCAAGAGAAAAATTAATTCATTTTTATGTATAATCACAATTTTTTTTATTAGTTTTAATAAGTTATGTGAGTCACAAATCTATTTTTTTTTCTGTCTAGCCGTTATGACAAGAAAATGAAATAAAAACTCTTCTCTGCTCCTTCCTTCCCTGATCCCATTATATGAGCGCGGATTCTCACTTTCCTACGCCAAATGGCTCTACCTTGGATTGTCAATTTCGGTGACTAGGCTTTCATGAGGTCCGTCTCTATCTTGGGTTGTCAATTTCGGTGACTAGGCTTTCATGAGGTCCCTCTTGATATTTGACTACCATATCGATGGCGGGCGGCTTCTATCTCTTTTTGGTCCTGGTAGGTAAAATGAAATAAAAACTCTATGCATATAAAATTAAAGTCTATGTTTAATGCATAAAAAGCAGCCCCCTCCAAAGTTTATGACAAGGAGTTTTACGACGAATAAGCTCTCTGTATTAAATATTGAAGGTTTAAAATATACGTCGTGGTATATGTGGATATGCGGTGAGGTATTTTTAGGTATCTTCAGTCTGATTTCCCTGAGGGATAACACATTTTATTCGTTGGCCTACTAAGGTGGTTTTGTGCGTAATAAAGTTATGTATTTCCAAAATCTGTTTGACAATGCAGTGTAATATGTATATTTTTTTAATTGATATAAATAACTGCTTAAATGCGATCCCACATAAAAAAAAGAAAGAAAAAAAGAGAAGTAAAAAAGACTACAAGAAAAATCTGTCAAGTACAGGTTCGACTCGCCACAAAATATTTTATATTATTTAAGTCGCAACAGAAATATAACTGTCTACTGCCTACTGTACTATTTCAGGGTACTAAAAAGATTACTGATATATCTATCTATAAAAAAGGAGTAAGTAGCTAAGTATTTTGCAATGCAGATTAGCTTATCTTGCACAAAACACAATTGTTAAATAGCATAATTTTTTTCTTCATTAATTTTAAGAAAAGGCGAAGCAGTTTTTTTTTCTGCTTTGCTAGTCTTTCCATCTAACAAAAAAGTTTTTTTTTTTACAAGTTTTTATTTAGTTTCACCTGACCGATGTTTGTCTGTGATCAAATCTTGAAAATTAAATTTGATTCACTTCCCGGTTACCGATTGAGCTGAAATTTTGCATGCATGTGTAAATCGCGTGACAATGCAATATTATGATGACACAAAGCTGATCTGATTGAAAAAACAATTTATTTTGTAATTTTATCCTTACAAATCGATAGTGTTTCATGTACCGAATCGACCCTCTACGGGATTAAAACGAACAAAATTTAACGGTGTATATTAATAACGGTAATATCTACTTTATTTTTATTTCGAATATTAAACTTTCAATTTCTTATTTAGCCTTTCTAAATAATTATACCCACCTCACAGCCGTAGCTAGAGCAAACCGCTATTTATAATGTCAAAGTTCGACCGTACCTACCTATTGAAAAACTCTATACTAGCGACCCGGTGCCGAACCGACGGCGCAAACATTTCTCGGTCTTTCTATTAATGAAAACCGTGTTGAAATCCATTGTGCACTTTAAAAGAAGTAAGCAGCAAGACAGGAAAAACTGGTCGAGTTCGACTCGAACTCACACACGAAGGTTTCTTAAACTAAATTTTTAAAATCTAGCAAAAAAAAGTCGCCGACCAAAACGTTATTTTAATATTATTACTTTTCGTTATTTAGGCGATAGAAATACGAATTCGACGGCGCGTATTGTTCCACACGCTTCTCAAGAAATTGTCAGCAAACCGTAGAGGTCCAGCTGGGTCGAAGCCTACTGGGGCCATGGGTAACGTGAAAGTGAATCACGGGGCCCTGGCAAAAAGGTAAACAAGGAACAGGAGTGGGTTTTTAGCCAGTAAAAGTCTGACACTCCGTTCCGCCTAAGAGTGAGAGATGTCATTGGATGATATAGCCACCTAAAAAAAATACTGTGATAACAATTCTCTAATGGTTTATGAGATACCAAGCGCTGATTAACAGATAGACAGACCGACGAACGAATAGACAGCGGAAGCTTAGTAATAAATAAAGGATCTCTATAGTACCCTTCCGCACTGTATAGATCCCTAAAAAGGCAGACCGCGAATTTGTTTTAGTGCTATTTAGAAAAGATATGTACTAAATGTACAGCTACTAAAGCATGCTGTCACTAAGGCGCTACTTTGAAAATCTGTCACACTAACTAATAGCGACATCTATGTCGTCACAAAGGAACTATCTTGCATCGCGCAATTAAAGTTCTCCGCACGATTTGAGTAGATACAACCGCCCGAAATCATCTATCGGGCAGTAGCCCACTACACATAACACCCGTCTGGTCGAAGGATCCTCCCTTTTCAATGGGGCTTTACTTTCTGTTCCGCATACCTCTAAAAACCTATTGCCTATTCTGTTCATCACACAACTGTTCAATGCAGCAATCTCTTAAACTAAGTGGGGACCTATAGATAGCCAGTGGCATCGCCAAACATTCACAAAGTTGGATCGCTTGGCTCTGATAGCACAACTTTCCGAATCTTCAAGTATGGCGCGAATATTTGGCTGAATTTTTCGGATCCCCGTAAGTCTTAAAACTTTGCTTTATATGTCAAACTGTTCAAGATTCCGGGATTCTGAAGTAATTATGGGTTCATTTGAGGACTGTGAATTATGTGTTCGGTTTTCTTATGTTTTGTATTTTTTGGGTGTTTTTATGTTTTTTTTTTTTTCAATTGTTGGGAATTTTACCCTTCTTAGTTTTTGGAGGACTGCTTCAACATTACTGACTTCGTTTATACAAATATTTTTTTTTATTCTCTGACTTCCTCGTTCTAGCGTTGATAACCCTATTCAAACTATATTTTTTTATGGTAGGTAAAATGAACCAATGACAAATCCTGCCCTTGGGCGGGGCGGGAGATAGTGTCAGATTCTTACTGACTAAAAACCTATCCTGTTCCTTCTGTCCATAACTGTACATGTGTTTTATACCTCCCCAAAGCCCCCAGAGTATGCGCCGACCTTGCTGGGCCCCTACAGTTTGCTGACTACTCTTAAGGCGCGCGGGAACAATACGCGCCGTCGACACCTTGGGCCCGGACCACCTTGGGCGGACGGACGGACAGCGAGCTAAAATTACAACATTAGGAATGTATTGTGTACTTGCTGACCAAGGCAGGGGCGCCGACCCCGTGGGTGCTCAGAAGCTCGAGCACCCATGAGAAATAAACAGTGGGTGCCTAGCACCCCTGAGAATAGACATCAAGAAACAGACCAGTAATCGCCCGCACGATCACATGCATGACTTACGCGTGGAGATGCAACGTCGGGGTGAAACTCCGCTGCCGCGACAAGTCGCGGCATGGCGGACAGAGCTCCGGCGGGATCTCATGGTGAAATGGCGAGAGCGACTGTCGCAACCTCGTGCTGGGCACGCCACGATCGAGGCGGTAAGGCCCCTCTTTGAGGCGTGGCTGGAAAGGCCCCACGGCGTCGTCACCTTCCGGTTGGCGCAGGTGCTGACCGAACACGGCAAGTTCGGTCCGTACCTGTACAAGATTCGTGCGGAGACGACGCCCGGGTGTCGCCACTGTGCGGACCTCCCGGTGGACACGGTGGAGCACACAGTCGAGGTGTGCCCCGCTTGGGAAGAGCACCGCCGTGTCCTCGTGGGGGCGATCGGCGGCGATCTCTCGCGCCGGGGCCTGGTTCAAGCCATGCTCCGGAGCGAGGAGGAGTGGCAGGCGTTCGCCTCCTTCTGCGAAGCAGTAATGCTAGTAAAGGAGGAGGCCGACCGCATTAGGCAAAGGCGCACACGCCGCCGTCGCCGCCGGGTTTCCGATCCCAATTTCCGGCCACCGTAGGCGCGGGCTCGCGGACGGTGGGCAATGGGTAGCTCGCTGTCCGTCCGTCCGGTAACAGACCGGTCCGAGCTCAGGTCGTCTACGGCGCGCACCGTTCCCGCGCGCCTCAAGGAGTTGTCAGCAAACTGTAGGGGTCCAGCAGGGCCGAAGCCTACTGGGGCCAAAGGTTATGTGAGACTATCACCAAAGGCCCCAGGATAAAGGCAAGGAATGGAAAGGTAGGTTTTTAGTCAGTAAAAGTCTGACACTGTTTCCCGCCCCACCCAAGGGCGGGATTCGTCATTGGATGATTTTACCTAAGTTAAAAAAAAAAAAAAAAAAAAATCGCCCGCACGACAACCCGCTTCGTGCAGTGGTTTAGAGCGCCGGTTAAAACGCAAGGCTCCGATTCTTGCACAAACACAAATCTAATTATATTTTTATCCAACATGATTAATAAATACGCAGTATCTAAGTAGGACATTTGGTTATTTGTCGGTCGATCAGTGTGCATTTCTCTTCTCATACTTCGCCACATTTTCGAGTCATCAAATGTGCATGAGCACCCATACAGTTTTTTAAAAGCCGGCGCCCCTGAACTAAGGCTTATTTATTTTTGTCAATGCTTATTGCTTTTTGTTAATAAATTCCAAATGCTCATTCTCTAAAATCGTCTATGACACTCGCTTAAGGAAAATGAGATTAAGCAGACCCAAGTCTTGGCTTAACTTCCAAGACTTAAAATATGAATGGAAGAAATCTGAAGGATTCTTAAATCCTTTGACATATTAAATCTTCGGTCTTCAATTGAAAAAAATACATCCAGAACTCCGCACTTGGGTTCAATTGAAACCGTACCATTATTCAGACTTAAAATTTTATTTCCTTACTTTGGGGTTTGATGGATTATTTTACAGGAAGCCATAAAACAAATTTTACTGTCTGAGATAAAAATGCTAAACGTGTTTTTTATTCAAGGTACAGACAATAAAGGAACAATGAACTAAGAAGCATATTTTTTTCAGACATCTATATTAAAATGTTAGAATAATTCTGCCGTCGTAATTTAAAAGGGCGCAACTAAAATTATTTTCCATTTTTTTTTTTTTTATATATTCGGAATAAGAAAAACATTCTGATTCCGAATACGTATTTAAATCAATTTAGAAAAAAAATTAATAAAATTTGGTGCTCTTTTTAACTACGACGGCAGAATTGGCCTGCAGCGGTCTTCCCGTCCGATTATAATTTAGGTGTCTTCAACGCCAGAGTAAATAGGCTCATAATAAACTAGTCCGATTCACAATCAACGATGACATCACTAGTTTATAAAAAAAAACCTTCAGAGGAACTCACTCTTGGCCAGTACGTACACGATCTTCACAGCAAAAATAGGGTTATATGGGAGTATTATCTTTCCTACCTTTTTCTTTTTTGTGGTTTTTTGATAGTCCGTTACCAGGATTCAATCAAAAGGAAAGTTATTGATGGCATTTCAACGGGTCCGTAAAATATTCTTTAGGGAAAAATGCCAGAATATAAAGCTCAAAACTACATATAACTGACACACTTCGATCACAAAATTCCTCCTCCAGTTCGTGCAGTTTACCGCCTCGTTAGGACACAAAGTTTAAAATTTGAACTGAGCGTAGCGTAGCATAATATATGAATTGGTATATATTGCTTTATCATGTTTCACGGACGATTTGCCGGATCAAGCGCGCAGTTTAGGGTTAACTCTGTCGCGTTATTGTAAACAGGGTTATTTTTATGCGTGGAAGGATTTTCCCGTTTTTTGTTTAGAATTAAACGATTTACCGGTAAATGTATGATATTGGTTTTCCTCGATTTTATTAGGGTTTTTTTCCGGGCGATTTATTTTTGGTTCGCTTTGCCTTGGATTTGTTTTGTGTTGATCATTAGTGGATCGTTTTTGTCGTGCAATATATGGGCTCTCTATGAAGGATGGAGATCCATAAAGGAGTTTTCAGTCCCAAAAAATTAGAAAAAAATAAAGGTGATCGCGTGTATGAAATTTTACTATATTATTATTTTAGAACATAACTATGTACATTAACTTTTATTGAAATGATTTGTATTATTCTCATTATTCTTAGGAGATAAAAAAATATAAAATTCTACCTTTTCACAAGATATGATTTCTTGTTTTATATTGGCGCAAGGGCGCAACAAAATATAGTTTGTGTCGCAGTGTATTTCCTAATATATTTAAATTAGGTGTTGAGCTCTTGCGCTCATATAACAACAAGAAATAAAATCATTTAAAACGGTGGAGTTTTGGCCAAAACTGCAAAATTGGCAATCTTTGAGCCCCTTAGGAGCCAACAATGACCAGAATAGGGCAAATAATTTTAATAAAAACTGAAAAAAAAAAAAACAAATCTGTGATCAACATTATTTTTCCCTAATGGACCTCGATCCTTTTCTCCATGGCAGGTTACCGAGGGGGTTTTGCTAACCGAATTAGCTAGCAAAATCTAGTCGCTAGTAATCCCTTTGGGACAATGTTTTTGCTAGCAGCATTCCTGCATATCCTCTTACAGTTAATAAGCGTGGTATTGTGTATGTGTTTTCCTTGGTATTAATTTACTGCATGGTCGTGTTGGAGCTTAACCCAATTATATTTCCCTGTCAGGTATAAGCTCTCATAACCTTGCATTCGTACATGATTATAAGGAATTGTCATTTTGTCAATCAATTTATTATCGTGTATTTTGTTTATATGCCGTTTTATATCTCCATATAAAACGTGTTTTATTTTTCTTTGTGATAATAAACGGTTTTTGAATTAAGAACAACCAATCTTCTTTATTTACACTTTATGCACATTAAAGTACAGAGGCATTTTCTACCAGTCAACCTTTGGGTGATGCAGAGGAAAATGGTGGCAGGTGGAATAAAAGAGAGGAAAAAAATTAATAAAAAAGATATACAAATGAATCGTAGATGTACAATAAAATTATATAATATATACACAATTTATTAAACTAAATATATACTTATCAGTATTGAGGTACTCGTAGTATAGAATTGCAAGAAATCAAAGTAAGGATAAGAAAAAAATAGGATTTAGAAACACAGCTCTGAAACTGTAGCAGAATTTAAAACGTACCTGAGTATTTTTATCTACTTATTTTACTACAAAAAAAAATTGTAATAGAGACCCAATCTAACTAACAAATCAAACATTGAAACGAATAACCCAAAACCAATATACGGGTACGTTATCATCACATACACAGTGCTTCACACTACTCCAAAACTCATCACTATATTGCAGCCAGTCGATCTGAAGATGTATAGCCGTTTTCAATATTCCACTTGTTCGTTCAAACACGTCGTGGTCCCAGTGTATAATCCCCGGGGAATTTAACATAGCTGAGAGGGGAAGCTGCGGTACTGAGGAAAGTTGCGGAATAAAGATCAGTTCACACTACTAAGCGATGCGTAAGACTAGACAAATTCGTTTTTTTTTTGGGAGGCCAGAAATCGTCTAATAACGTATTTTTCCGCTTAACGCGTAGCTCCGCCCTAGACGTTTAGGAATTTTCATCAGACTTTTTCACACGATTCCTTTAACTGACTTTGGCGTTTTAGGATCACGGCTTCCCTTTTTCAGAAATTCTCCTCGCCTTAAGTTTTCAGTCTGTTAATTAGAAGCAGAAACTGACAGACATATCAATGCACAGCCGAACTTACTGGATTTGGGAATGTTAAATCTTGCACAAGGTTTCGATTTGGGGTCGCCCCCCCCTTTCTTAGTGCTCTTCTAAGAGCACTAAGAAAGGGGGGGGGGTGAAAAGGGGGAATTTAGTTCGTATGTAAAATCTTATTCCGTGAGTCAATATACTTGAAACTTGTTATACGAAGAGATACCCTAAGTAAATATTATTGATACGAGTAGTTATGATTTGTTTTCCTGTTCGGAAACATAAATTGCTTTTGAGCGAAGGGGACGGGCAGCTAGTGAAATACATACATTAAAAATAAAGAATGGTCTCTGTTTGGGCGCCTTTGGCTACTCGGCAATCTTCGATCTCGAAAAACGATGCGGTCCGAAGGCGTGTGTTCCACACGCCATATCTTATGCCACCGCTCACCTCTTTCCAATGACTTACGAGTACGACAACTACCGTAAAATGGGGCGAATAGAAACACAGGGGTGAATAGAAACAAAACTTTGGTTTGGTTTTTCGCTTTGGTACCATATTATCGGCTTCCAACAAAGTATCGACTTTTTAGAATAACAATTCATTAATAAATTAATAGAGACAAATGCTGCATAAAATTTTCAAATATCCTGAAAATATCCTTTTAAGTTTTGTTTCTATTCACCCCATTAGACTGTACTGACGATTGCCGAATGACCGAAGACACCTAAAAAGTCGCTTATCCTTAGACTTTACCTTTAAAATCGGCTCGTGCGGCGAATAGCGAGTATTACTTTTATATTCTATGCTTTTTTTAAAGTTAGCGCCTCATCGCATCGCGTTTTATGTGTGCGTGCCCTAAGTGAAACTTACGGGAGCAAGGGGAAGTAAGCACTGGCAGTTATTTGACGTGGAATTGTGTGCGGAAGTTGTACCAGCTATATGATATGTGTTATGTCGTTTCTTTAAGAATGTCGGCTATTTGAGGTATGTGCGATCTGTTCAAGGGAAATACGTGCGATAGTTGGAAAATGTATTTATTTATTTATGTACACACAAACACTTAACAACAAGAAAAAAAAATACAGATAGAAGAGTACAAAGGTACTGCTTATTTCTAGCGAAATTTCTTCCAGCAGACCTGCGACGGGACAGTTGGATGAGAGATGTAGACGCAATGTGTATAAATAATTTGGAAAAACAAAAATAGACTATGATATCTAAATTAAATCAATTGAAATTGTATTGGAAGTTTTTGATAGTAAAACGAACTTATTATGTTTTAGTTTAAAAAAAGAAAACACTTAAATATCAACTAAATATTATAAATTATATACACCGTAAAATTTTGATCGTATTAATTCCGTAGGGGGTCGATTCGGTACATGAAACACTATCGATTTATAAGGATAAAATTAAAAAATAAAGTACTTTTTTTAAATTCGTGGGGGTTAACGCGGGCCCAGCCTGATACAGTAAACAATTTTATTGCAACAAAATTGTGGCGAGGGTAACCACGCGCAATTTTCCGCACTAGTGCGGAAAACAGTAGATTGCGTGCCTAGAAGTGCTGGGATAAGAGCAGGTTTTCGAATAAGTGCATTGAAAAAACAATAATATATATCTATGGTTAAGATGTTCCTTGCTTCGGTATAAACCTTGAAAATGTATAGGAAATTAATTACACTTAGGTTTACTCACTATCATCTGAGCAAATGCCAGCAGTCAGATCTGACGCCTGGTGCACTGTTCGCTGAAAATGACCCAGATGTTTAATTATGTTTTCATACAAATAGTGGTTAGTAGATTGTTTAGTTGGCAAAAGCTACGCTGTGAGTTTCTTTGAGTGATCACATCAGAAATGAAAATATTCGCTGGAGAACCAAGGTTACAGACATACCCGAAGAATTGCCAAACTTAAGTGGCAGTGGGCTGCGTATATTACTCGCAGAACAGATGGGCAATAGGGACGAAAGGTACCGGAGTGACGACCACGTACCGAAAGACGCAGCCTTGAAATGCCTCCCACAAGGTGAACTAATGCAGTGGCATGATGTGATGGTGGTGTGAAAATGCGATGGATGCGAAACGCTCAGAGCAGAGCGTTATGGCGATACTAGGGGTTTTTTTATGGTAGGTAAAATCATCCAATCATAAAATCCTGCCCTTAGGCGGAGCGGGAAATAGTGTCAGACTCTCACTGACTAAAAACCTACCCCGTTCCTTCGTTGCCTATCGTGCCGAGGCCGGGTATTATAAAGCTGACTCATGACCCCAGCAGGCTTCGACCCTGCCTGCCTGCAGCTAGCAAGCTGGGCCTCTACGGTTTGCTTACAGCTCCTAGAGGCGCGCGGGAACAGTACATGGGCTCGCGATACTAGGGGGTGGCCTATGTCCAACGGTGGCCGTCTTTCGGCTGAAATGATGATGATGATGATGATATAATTATTAACCCAGTATAAAAATAAAGAATTTGTCAGCCATTCTTAGTACAACACACAAAAGAACAACAATCACCGCTCCTGACTTTATAAAATACTAAATAACTTAACTTCCAAAGGTCCAACTATTCCGTTCGCTATCTCTTTTAAAACTTAAATCAAGCTAAAGCTGTAACTAATGAAAAATCCATTTCAGATTTTACTTTTTCAAATAGAATCTAGGAGGGAGGTAGAGGGGACTGATTCCCATTTGTTATCTTGAATATCCCTCGGATAAGGCGGGAGACGTTTTTCTTACTTACTTCTATGCGCTTTTCCCCAATGTGGCTGTATTTTCAAGAGCCATCGAATGGTTTATGCTACTGTTAGATTTTGGTTTGCGCTTTTTTGTCGTGATAGAAGTGGAAACATAGATCGTTGCGCGCTATAATATATTGGTATTCACACTAATAGGGAAGATGCTATTATATTTTTTGATGTATAATTGTGATTATTTTTTGACATTACTATATAAATTTTTGACTTTCCATTTAATTTTTTTACATTACATTTTTTTTACTTTCCTATACATGTTTTTTTTAATTTTTTACATTATATTTAATTTTTTGACATTACTATTTGGTGTTTTGACATCAATATTGTTCTTAAAAATAAAGGTATAATATTTTAAAGTTTTAAATTAGTGCACTCTTTTAATTACAGAATTACGCAGTGTTAACCAGGGATACGTGCCCCAGTCGGTAACGTGGCCCATTTGCAAAACTAAGTAACGCATTTAAAATTACATAAACTATACAACGCAAGTTAAACTTAAAGTTAAACTTGCGTTGGATAGTTTATATCTTCGTCATACGAGTACTTATAAACTATACTGATCTGCTGAGATCTGCTCAAATAAGCACCAAATTTTAAATACGTGTCTTAGTTTTGGAAGTGCATGTATGCCTGATTTATCATGATATTAAAAATACGAATGTAGAATGAAGAATGTCTCATTGTGTTAAGATTTTTTTTATTATCACGCGGGTGAACCTCGGGCAGAAGCTCACACTTGCTGATATTATTATTATACACTTATAATAATAATTGCAGCAAGTGTGAGCACTTGTTATACACTTATAATAATAATATCAGTAAGTGTGAGCTTCTATTAACTCCGTCTGTCTGTTACCTCTTCAACTCTTCACGTCTTAATGCGCTCGATTTGAATGAAACTTAATAGAATGTGAAACAAGACCTGGAATAGGACTTAGGATAATATTCGCTAATTATTCACTTTTACGCAAGCAAAGACGCTGATAAAAATTTGTAAGATCGATGTGAAAGTAGCAACTGTGTGGAAATAAATATTCGAAATGAAACTAGTCTCTGGGAATCGGCAATAGAAACATTACATATATGTATTTTACGTCACCGATTTTTAGATAGAAATTGCATTCACACCCGGTTTTACACACGTAAAACAATTTCGCATCCGCTTTTCACATCCATTTTTCAATACCAGAAACCTTTTACTGACTTGAATATTAGTTTATATTCAAACGACACAGTTTTTACTTTTCAAAAATATAGTCTACCTAAAAGTCCGACAAAGCCACTTAACGCGAGCCAATCACGTACCGGCAGTGTCGACATCGCCCGACGTCCTCCGTAGTCTCCCGAGCGTCCTCATACGAGGTCACTCATGTCCAGAGCGTTTCCGGGGTCCGTCATCGTCCCCATTTCCTGTGACATGCGTCGTCTGCCATTATTCCAGCCGACGCGCGACGGAAATCGCCGAGCGTACCCGAAGGCGATCGTTCGGAAATTTGAATTGGGAACTATTTGAGTAACCGTTGTGTAGGGTTGTCAAGTGTGACATTAATGTATGTTAGAGCTTGATATAACTTTGTGGGGTAATAAAGCTACACACATAATTTGTTACTTTAGTGTTATTGTGAAGGGTATTAATGTTAACAACTTTTTCGCCACTTACAAGGTACAAATCGATATATTTTGAGGATTTTACAAGTATCTTAGAAGAATAAAATAAAATAATTCTTCATGTAGCTTTTTCCTACATCTCACAATACCCGTCCCAAATTCTACACCTAAATATTTAATCAAATCCTCTCACTACATTTGATAACCCTACCCGCATGTGCCAAATTGGGTAGCAAAGGGTGCTATGCAGATTTACGGGACCTCGCAGTGTGGCGGTGCGATATTAAGGTTCCTCTCTCTCCCTGATGAATTTGAATATTAGATCAGTTACCTAACCATTTGTGAGGTTATAACGCGCGGTAGATTAGTGAATGGAGAGATGGGTGGATTATTATGGCCTGGCTTGTATTGTACTAGTTGATTGTTAAGGGCGAGGAGCTTAAAAACGCTGGTGACAGGAGATATTGTGACATTCAGTTCCTTAAGAGCGACCAACCTAAGATGCATTTCCATACAACCGCTCTTACGTGATTATGATGTTATTACACATCTTTCTTTGTATATATTTTGGAAAAATATCTAGTTTTCTATTGATATTAAAATATAAAGAGTAAGACTTATCCAGTAAAGATCTAATATTTTAGGTAGCCCCAATGTATTCATGAATCGAAAAAGTAAAGAGAATATATAACTAGAGAAACCTTACACATTTAATCGAGATTCTGATTTTTTTAAAACTTTATTACCAAAATAATGCCAAAGAGCGTTATCTCTCTTGGTTAGCGTTGCCTCTTTACCAAACAGTGTATTGGACTGGTATCAACCAGTGTAGTGGAATTGGTAGAAACAACAAGCGTCTAAACCATGCTCACGTTGACGATTGACAGGGCGGGAAGGGCTCTTTTAAGAAGACACTGACTTTAAACACAATAGTCTAAGCATTTACTTGTTACATGACAAATAGGTACTAGGAATGTCAAGTCACTGAGCTGCGGAAAAAAATTAACGCGATAAAAAATGTACGAAAGAATTCCCTCGACCCTAGAACGCAAAGAGCAACTTTAAGGACATAGGTGGCAGAGGCGTAGCTAGGGCCTCTTTTTTTTACATGGGAAATCATGAAATAACGTCTCCTGCTCTGAGTGGAGTGGGACACTGTCAGACTTTTACTGATTTAAATGAGTTGCCATGATTAATGTTGCAATCTATTTTATTTCGTAGGTGGGATTTTTTTGTAGTTCAATAAGAGGTTTGCTAATCAGGTTTCGGGGGCCCCTGAGTTTGAGAGCCCCTGAGCTTGAGGGTCTCAAAGTACTGCCCCGTCTAGCTATTCCCTTTGCCTTTCGGTAGCTATGCCCGTGACAGGTAGGTTTTATTCAGTAAAATATCCAGAGTGGGAGCTCTTTAGTCAGTTACTCTACTGATTGATACGTTGCGCAATTAAAGCTGGAACGATTTGCCTGCTGCGGTCTTCCCGTCCGATTATAATTTAGGTGTCTTCAAGGTTAGTCTTAATAAAGTAGTGCGCCTCACCATCTACGATTGTATCATTGCTTACTTTTAGGTGGGATCGCAATCAAGTACTTACTAGTTTATATCAATTTAAAAAAAAAGCTAGCGAGGTTTACAAAATAAAAAAAATAACTTGTTTTTAAAAATTGTAAAAACACAGTCAATATTGTCGTAACATGACATTTATATTTGCTATGTCAATATGGAAAAGTAAATATTCGTTATGCGGCTATCAGGTTCAACATGAATACGATCAATCTGATATGAAGTTATTGCATGCAATGCGTGGCAAATACATTTGTCATTGGAAACAGATAGATAGATAAATATATCCTATAGTGTACTGTCGAACCCTTGTTGGTGCGGGCTCCACTTCCGAGATCGATAATTATAAATAAACGACTTTGTAGCATATACGATCATAACAAACATACAAACAGACACACGCACAACTATACAACCACACACACACACTGTCAAACATCTGTCGTCTCGTTCCTACACTCCACGCGGTGTGCGGGGTGGGGAGAGTCAGTCTGCGTCCCACCGCCGCAGAGTGAAGACGTGTTCTAGTGAGGATAGCGAGCCGATATATAAACTTAGCAAATGGTTCATTACATCATCATACATAGTTATTTCATTGTAGATTAGTGTCTACTACAGACTTTAAACTTTTACTCAGTGATATATTACAAATTAGTTCATAAAACTTCAAATAATTGCACAGCACTGACTCTAAAACAATAAAATATTCTTTTCTTATAAATATTCAAATCTTTCTAGAATACTAACATTCTTCGATATAGTAACGAACCAGTATGATAGCGCATACGCATGAGTTCGCATATAAAGTCATGCAAACTCATTACTCCGACATTACAGTACACCAAAAATAAAAGAATACGTATATAATGTACCTATATAAATGAAACAGTCTAGCCAAAATCACTTTTGAAATTGAATAGATCAAGCGTCAAGAGTCAAGAGTACTTAGGGTTACTTTTACGCAAGCGTGCTCCATGATCCAACTACCACATATCTGGCACTTTTGCTGAACTGGACCTATTTGCCGCAACCGTGAGACAAACAATGTTAGTTTTATCCTTTTTTTTATATTAAGTGTCTACATGTTGTTTCTGCATTGTGTGTGTCTATGTGTCAAATAGAATATTTTTCTTTCTTTCTCTTTCTTTGTTTCTCCATCGTCGGGCACATCATCACTTACTATCAGGTGAGATAGTGGTCAAACGTAAGACTATCAATAATAAAAAGAAGATGCTTATTTTTCTTAATTTTATTAACATTAATTTATGGTACTTTGGAGCTATGCGGAACAGAGAGTAAAGTCCCACATAAGGCTGCCTGTCCACAGAAGCGGAGCGAGGCTGCGGAGTGGCGAAACGTAGAAATATTAACCAATAGGAATGCAATGTGAACGAAATGCGGATATTTTTTGCAATCCTATTGGTTAATATTTGTCCGTTTCTCCGCTCCGCAGCCTCGCTCCGCTTCTGTGGACAGGCAGCCTAAATCCGTTGTTAAAAGGAAGGATCCTCCGACCACACGTGTGTTATGCCTAGTGGGTCAATGTACATAAAAAATAGATGATTTCTGGCGGTTGCATCTATTCAAATCGCGCGGACAACTTTAATTGCGCGATGCAGGATAGTTCCTTTGTGACGACATAGATGTCGCTACCGTACTTTTTTTTAGATGATATTATCCAATAACTTCCCCCGTTCTAGGGCGGTGTGGGAGGGGGCATGTCAGACAAAAGTCCAGCAAAACTGACTAAAACCCACTCCTATTTTCCTTCTTTACCTTGCATTTAAGGACCCCGGGTTTCTTTTTAGAAGCAAACCCATGGCCCCAGTAGGCTTTGGCCCTTCTGGTACCACTACTGTAATTGACGGTACTAAGGTCGCGTTTCAACGAACTCGCCTACCAGTTTAATTACATTGCGCGGTACGACCGAGCATTTGATCACATTATACCTTGGTAGACAGTAACGTAATGCAAGTTGAATGCAGGAAACGTGGCCTTAGAAACTGGACAAGTTATTATGGTTCTATAGGTCACATCACCATCCTCAAAATAGCTAAAAATATCCAATGCTTGACTAAGGGTGTTTCTATTAAAATTTCAAAAGGCAAAACACCGCGTCCCGCGTGCGTAATGCACGCATTACAATGAATACGTGTATGAAAAAGACATTTGCGAAGGTTACGCATGCGGAGCAAATCCGCATGCGTGATGAAATCCACAATATACCTAATAAAAATATCCTAAGTATGGATATGTGTATTTAAACTTTATGTAAAGTAGTGATAGGTAGGTGGATTCAATGTATTAAGCGTATTTAATCAAATATATTATACAGTATATTTTTCTCAAACTTTAAAAATATGGTTACCAACCATTTTACTCAACATTTCAATTACACGACGTTCCAGTTAAACTTGTTAGTAGAAAATACAACTGAAAAATCCGATCAACTATTCTATTCTGACAATCAAATCGAAGTGCTAACGTTACGGCCGCCTACACTCGCTATATAGAAACAATTAAAAAGTCTCTGCGAACAATATTGGACAATCCTCGCCCGTCACGGCTCCAAAAATTCCATTTTCAATTAATCGCTGAACGTATAGTAGACCAAACATGGTCGTGATTTTGCCACAAGTTCTTTTGTTCATCATCATTTCAGCCGAAAGAAGTCCACTCTTGGACATAGGCTTGCATGCTTTTCGCATCCATCGGAGTTTCATGACTTTCACCAGGTCATCGGTTCACCTTGTGGGAGGCCCAACATTCCCTCTCTAACGCTACGTCTTCAGGTGCGCTGTCGCTACTCCAGCAAGTTACAATAGTTTCGTTTGACGTGAACGCTTGGAGCCCCCGATTCCTTTGTTGAGATGACGTCAGAACAAAGGAATTGGGTGCGTGGCTAACTCTAAGCGTTCACGCCAAACGAAACGATTATAAAGAGGCTAGGTGGGCAGAACAGAACCTTTCTTTCCATCGACCGTCTGTTCAACGAGCAATGTGCGCTGTCTACTGCCACTTAAGTTAGGTGATTCTTCGAGCTATGTCGGTTTTGTTCTTCAAAAAAATTTTATTAGCGACTTTATTATTGATTATGATTTTAACAATTAGTAATATACTTATTAATTGCTACTAATATTATAAAGAGGAAAGATTTGAATATATACATTTTTTTTGTAAATGATTCAAAAACTGCTGGAGCTATTTTAAACACTCTTTCATCATTTACCTAATGCTACTTCATCATAGTGACATTGGCATTATATTTTCTACTACAATGCGGGCGAAGTCATCAGCAGAAGCTAGCCCTGTCATAAAATGGTTTATCGGAAGTAAATTATCTACTATTTTAACAAAGATAGATTTTTTTTTCCTAAGCCTGCGTTTATAAGTAATTGTCCAACACTATGAAGAAAATACTGTAATCAATCATTTATTTACTTACTTTAACAGGACAAGACTAAAGGCCAACATAAATTATACAACTATTTCATAACATTGCTTGAAAGAAAGAAAGAAAGAAAGAAAAACAGTTTATTTACACGGAATGAGGCAACTAAAAACTAGACAAACATAACATTTTAAAGGAAAGATAAAAAAAGGACGTATTGATCAAGAGTATATACTAAACATTTTGCTCATGGAAAACTCATAGAGCTATATGAAGAGTGCCCACTTTTCACTCTGTCCTGTTCACATTCCTCCTTTTATTTCTATAAATTATGTAATATCTAGACAGTTCAGCAGTAATTTGTTATAACAAATTATTGAAATAGTACTCAAGTTTATCCTATTAACAAAAAATTTAGTTTGGCCAATTATTTATCAAAGCACTTTGCTCCCTAATAATTCAAAAATGATCTTACGAAATTATGTAAGCAACTAATAAAATTATTAGCTCTTAAGACCCTCGAAGTAAAATTTCAACCTAATACACTATAGATTTATGTATTGTATATATGAGTTCTGCTGTTATACCACCACGATTGTATACTTGCATACTTGTATTGTCGTCAAATAAAAGCTTCACTATGAATACAACTCTGTCCATCCTTCATGGTGTTACATATAGAAGGGTAAGGACATCCCTCTAGTTCTAAAACAATGAAAAAAAAGCTACCAGTACAATATTGGAAACAATCCTCGTGTTCCAAAAATTCGATTTTCAATTAATTCCATTGGCTTGGAAGTGTGAGCTCGGGCGTGAATTTGTACACTCATCCGCACGTCTATGGAACCAATTCGACGATGAAAGCGCTTTTATTTCAAAGCTCTAAGGGCTGTTTTAGATTGGAGTAGTAACCCCGTAATAACAGCCCCGTGTTTCTATAATTGGTATCAATTCATCATCTGCGCCAACTGGTTCATGTTCTAAATTCAAAATAACATGTGACATATGGCTTAACAGTGGAAGAAAATGTTATTGGCTGATTATGCTAAAAGCTGTTTCCATATTTCCACATTTTGCTTGACTGTACAAGGCAAGTACTGCAGTTTGAATTTTATTGGTATAATATCAGGTCGTGTGTAATCAGCTTTAGTGTGACCAAATAAAAGTGAATTACGCGTAATTATTCGGAACTGTTATGGGAGAATGTAATTTCAGGAAAATATGGTCGTTATTTTTAAGTATGGTGAAAGGAAATAAAATCATAGAGTTTATTATGATTTGTAATAAGCAAAGTATCTGCCAAATATGTTACTGGTACAGTACACAGGTATCCATGTGTAATGAACGCTGGGCCTAGTTGATATTATAGTGGGCAAATAACAGAAAGCCACGCCATGGGACAACCAGGCGAAGATAGTGTAAAACAGCCAGCAGTAAAAAAAGAAAGAATAATGTGTCAGTTAAGTTTGTTGAGCCACATGATCGGGTTGTAAATTAAAGATATTAAAGTTCCGTTCAGAGATATATTTTAGTAAAAACTTAGGCTAATTACACATGCGACCCGCTAGCAACCCGACAAGCCCGTGACTGGCTTACGTCGCACAAATGCAACGTTGCAAAACCCACACATGGTGCATTGTCGTCTCTACAAGTTTAACAGCCACATAATGATATAACTTGTAGAAATATTGCTGGTATGGGTAATAAAAGAATTGACTCAACAATAAGACTCATCATTAGAGATCAGAATTTTCAAACCCAGACAGCTTTTGTACCAAATTTGGGACAACATTGATCACAATTCAATTTGCAAACGTAGTTAAAAATGTCGTCGACGACCTTACAAATCTAATTCCCCAAATAACTCTAGCTAGACTGTGACCAAAATAACTCAATCCATTCTACCTCTAAAAGGTCTGGAATCTAAAGCTTTTAAGGATGAAATGGATTGGTTTTAGGTTCCGGAATAACCACATCACTAGTGAAGGAATCAATCAAATGGAGTTAGGAATAGACAACACTAAAGTTACAACGTCTTGGTTTGTATCAGAGGAGTGTAGAGTCGTTTGCAGCAGATAGCCGGAACTAACTTGTACAACTTTATAGAGTACAGGTTCAGAGCGCTTACATTTATTATGTATAGTTTGAAAGCTCCCTTATCAGTTTAATTAAATGCATCGGACAAACGAAATTAAAACAAACACTCAAAATGTATTAGAAATAAAAAAGATTTACGCAAACAAAAAAATAATAACTTAAGATTAAATTTAACTTAAGGCACAAAATAAAAATGGTGTTGCTGTGATCAGCTGTGGGTGAAGGTATTCTTAATTTCATATTAATTAACGTGGAAACGCAAGTGCGTACATAAACAGTAAAGTAACGGAATAACCAGTAACAGAAAATAGGATACTTTCATCTTGCCTACAATATAAAAGCAATCATCTTATTGTAACATGAAAAATGGTTCATTTGTAGCGTCATAGCAATGGCCGCTATGTTGGTAATGGCTATCAGTATAATTCATATCCAATAGAGTTCAATGTTCAAGTTAATATGAACGAACATGCGTAATATTGTATGTCGAGTATTTCAATACAATATCGCGTTTGACAGTAATTAAAATAAATAAAGGGACAGGGTCAAACAATATTTCTGAATACAATTCCCAACCAGCTCATTCAAACTTTTTCATAAATATATTTATTTCTGGAACACGTTTTTGCTTCGCTCGTTGTGTCATTGTGTCAAGTTTTAAAGAGTCAATCGAGGGAAATTGGTTTTTGGCAAAGTTCCACAAACAGGTTTCCGGAATTACACAGTAGATAGGTCTATTGTGCATTTTTATGTATAAAAAGAAGGAAGAAAAACAAGTATTTAACAAATAAGCTTTGGGGGCACTCATTGACTATTTAGTTATTTGTGAGACTTATGCGTCAAGAACCAAAGCATTCATTTCAATTAAACTATTTACAGCCACTTTTAAAATTTCAAGAAGTCAGTCAGACGGATAAGTAAAACTAATTTCACTTTCTAAATCGTAGATCTCTATGAAGAAGGATGTGCAAGAAACTCCATGGACACTCTTTTCGCGTACATCTGTAATCATTATTAAGGACATGCTTTGGTGTAGTACGGTCTCACTATACTATAACTGTCAACTACAAGAGCAAAATAGACAAGACATATCTAAGCTCAAGTACTACATAACATTATTTGTAAATAGTGTGCCAACAAAGTGTCCGATTACTCTATAGAGGTAGTCAACGCTACTGCATCTAAATGCTTACTATATTAACAGCTCAAAACTCGTACCTTCCATCACAATTCAACGTCTAACAAACAAAGTCTAACAATTACATAATCATGTTCATATCTCCAGTTAGTTCAAGTCTTGATCGGTATCTGGGGAATAGCCCTGTCACTTTACTCAAGCTGACCGGAAGATACGTCCGCTTGTCCGTCCAACTTTGCGAACAGATGGTGAATGCGATCGTTGTGGGAGACTTCCTGTGATATGGGATGTTGGTTGGCATTTGTTGTATATTACAAAAGTTGGTTATAATAGTCCAAGTATTTTGTATAGGTTATTTGCTGTATGTAAGTCACTATATCGATGGTGAAGTGCCAATACCTTCTGTCTGACATTTTTCAAGAAAATTACTTTTTTAGCTCTCATAAATACTTTAAATGTGTGTTGTCTTAGTGAAATCTCCGAAGCGGATATTTAGTTGCAACTGCATCAAATGTATTGTCTAAACGCCTCTTGACTAAACCAATGTGTATATATAAAGTACTTTATTTTTTAATTTTATCTTTACAAATCGATAGTGTTTCATGTACCGAATCGATTCTCCACGGGATTAAAACGACCAAAATTTAACGGTGTATAGTCTCCTGACGTTTCGGGGACAGTAAATTTCTGACTTTGAAAGTCAGTAGTTATTGGCACTTCGCCGTCCATATGATTTGTGTGTGGAGCAAACGATATTAACACTTTATTCGTAAATAAGTGGTCCGAGTATCGTCCCTTTAGGAACTCTTATTTGTGATGGTTTTGTTTTGTTATAACGTAAATATTAAAGTATTCTACCACCTAACGTTAGAAATTGTCACTTCTATAGCCTGTCTCTGTCAATATAGTTATATGTTAGATACAGCGAATCTTCTGTGTTTGTCTACTGCTTCGGTCAGTCGGTCAAAGGCTATAGCCGTAAACTTTTACGAGCGCTGCAAAGATAAGGAGCGCACATGTTATACTTTTATCAGCACATATACGGGGCAACAATGTGTTTCTGTTGTCATTGTTTGGTATTCCTTTGTTTAGAATAACATTCTTGGTGAAATTCTGTAGATATTTAAAATCGAGCAAAGGAAAACTACACTGCTAGAGTATAAAAAACCAAAAACGTTTCGGTGGTTGAATTTTTTTTACATAATTGCAGGAAGAGTAGATTAATGGATCGGATGCCTATTTTTTATTTATAAAGTACATCAATAGCCGGTAAAGTGATAGCTGGCTATTTCCAACTCTTAAGTACACGGCATAGTGTGGGATCGACACATTGAAAAACACGATTTTAGTTCTTACCAGCAAAAACCTTTTGTGCTTCTCTTAAGAAATCCAAGTAACTGTACCGATTTAGTAATGATACTATCAACATCTGAAGGTGACTTAACCGTTCATGATCACGTTACGATATTACCCCCTATTGACGGTAACTGTAGGGGCTCAGTAGGTCCGAAGCCTACTGGGGCCACGAGTCAGGTGAAAATGAACCCCGGGGCCCGGATCGATGGCAATAATAATAATAATATAATAATATTCCACAACTATAACACAACGCCGTCTAGTCTTAAGCTAAGCAGAGCTTGTGTTATGTGTATTAGACAATTGATATATTTCTAAATACATACATAATATAGATAAATGAACGGAATAGTGTAGGTTTTTAGTCAGTAAGAGTCTGAGACTATCTTCCGCCCCACCCAAAGGCGGGATTTGTCATTTGATGATTTTACCTACCATAAAAAACCCTTTTGACGGTGTAGTTAAATGTATAAAAAAAAAATAAAAAAAATAATAAAAAAAAAAAATAATATAGTATTCAAATTCGACGGCGACCTAACTTCAAGCCACGTTCACACATTCAGTAGAAACAGCTTTGAATTTCGTTCAGCGCGTTTAAGAAAATACTGCGCAGTCAACTCCCAACAATCTCGTATAATAGAATCTGCAACTGACAAAGAGACCTATCTTGAAAACATCGCGACCCATTTTCTGGAACGAGAATCTAAAATTGGGCTCATTTTCAGTTTGGTAATAGGCTATTTAGCACCGCGCGAAATGGGGGAACTAGTAAAGGTGGCAGAAAATATAGTGCGCCCTAATACCACAAATCCTTCGCGTTTAATTAACGTAATAATTTTCAAAAGCAATTCGAATACAATCGAAAGCTATAGCAGAACAGTAACTCCATTTTATGATACCTTAGGGTATTAGCATGCAGATTGTTACCGCCATTCCGGTATGGAGCGGTTTTGATGTGGTTCTAACTGGTTCGAACTGCTTCACGCCGGATCCTAGTAATCCATGTTGCTTTATATCTATGCGTAAAATCTAGAAATGATTTTAGTCGTAATGTTTGGTATATTTTACGATGTTAGATAGAAGTTTTTTGCGTGTGTTGGGCTATGAAATTGTTTTATATAAATGATTCTAAAAATATACTGAGCATGCTAAAGCCTTCGAAGTGAACGTAAAATTGTTTTATGAACATACTAGATTTTAATAGCGTTTTTATTTTTTATTTACCTCAAACTGATTCCTAGCATGAAATCTTTTAAACATTTCTTGATTCTTAACTATAATATAGGTTGTTTCTGTTAGCCATAACTCTATTAGATTTAGGTCAAAATATAATTTGTATTTTATTACAGAAGAAACTCTAAAAACAAATGACTATGTTGACTATAACTGTAAGTATTGTAGCTTTACAGAAAGTAGTTTATTTATGAACCTTGTATTATTTGCGAGGGGTGCTTGGCTTGAGCGACTTTTATTTACTTAGCGGAGGAATAAGAGAATACAAGTCTCTCAAGGATTAAAATTGGGTCAATCTGCAGAGATCGACCTAATTATAAACCCTGGTGAATAAACATCAACACTTCAAGTTTGTACTGGTAGGTATGTTGTTACTTTGTAAAGTGGAGTTTCACTAAGTGAGTAACAGAACTACAAACTATGTAGATGAACTTTATTAACGACTAGCTTCAAATAGCGGCTGCACCCGCATGTGTATGAATTTTACACCACATACATTTACGAATGTGATAAAACTTATAGGTTTTCTGTTTTCTAAATTACATCTTTGAGGCATGATAAATTAACGAACATGCAGGCTTTCTCGTAATAACGTTAGCAGGATTTCAACCCAGAGCACACTAAAACTGCTCTTGTAAAGTACAAATTACTTTCTACATTAGTGAGAAAGAAGAGAAACAAAATATTTAGACCCTATTAATTTCTTTACTGCACGACGCTTCGAAGTAGAAAATAAAAACAAACAAAATTCTTCTCACCAAATATCACAAGCTAATTATCATACTTAGAAACAACTTCCAGATGAGGAAACATGAATAATTCCAACATGTCTAATACGCTTTTATCAAACTTCGTTACATAATGAAACACGAACGATGGTACTCGTACCTATAGACGAGGTCCTAAGTTATGAACAACGTCAGAATTTAATATGTGTGCCAATTAGGAAACTTATACAATGATTTTGATAGATATATATTGCCGATCTGCGTTTCAATGTGTGTTTGCTTCAATTTAGTTATCTGCATGTACAGCGTGAATATTTCAAGTGCTGTGCATGGATAAATCGGAAACTATGAGGAATATTGAAAAATACTTCAAAGTTAGAGTGAATAGGCTCCTAATAAACTAGTGCACCTCCTCATCAATGATTTCATCACTGCTTACCATTAGGTAGGATAATAGTCAAGCACTAGTTTATATTATTGAAAAAAAGTATTTAAAAAATGTATGTTAACGCCGGTTATTCAAATAGCAATATTCCAAGAACTGGACATGACAGAATTAATCTGTGAACTTGGATTTAGCTAATGAGAATTAATAATAATAATAATAATAACCTGGCAACACCTGATGTCAACGGAAGTTCTGTTTTTTCATTCATGGTGTTTTAAATCTTAAAATATTAATTTCTGAGCTCATAGTTACCCAAATTTTACCACAATAAAGCCACAAGAAATATATAAACAATATAAAAACTTACCAAAACCAACAATAGTGAAAATCATCAAGATCGAAAAAAAATGCAAGATAGACAGATGACACATGTCATTTACATGAATACATATATGATGAATTTAATGAAACACGGAATGAAAATACAATTAAGATGTTGACGAGAGCAGCTGCCAGACGCGCACGCCTTCCACCCCCGGGCTCGCCGCTCAGCTCCGCCTCGCCACCGCCGGACTTCGGATCACCAGCTTTACCGGCGGCTGCAGTTGCGTCGAGCTCGAGCGACGAGTATTTTTCCCCGCCAACGTCGCCAACACCTGTACGTCGGCCGGGGAGAGGCCGGCCACCGATCGGCTTGGGATCTAGGGGCCAACCGGCCCCGAGCCGGGTCCCCGCTGCCGGTGGTTGTGTGCAGCGCATGAGATGGACTCAATCTATGAACGAGAACGTCATGCGCGCATATTACGGTGCTACAGAGGGGGGAACTAACCTCACTGCGTACCGTGTTAGGATGCTGTCTCTGTTCCAGGACTTAGAACCAACCGTAGACGTCTCGGCGCAACGATTGTCGGATCAGGTGCGGGTAATCCAGCGCAGTCATAGGTTGGATGACGCCGCACTTGATAGGCTGCGCTCAGAGGTACTGAGCAACCGTATCGTCCCGACTCCGACACAGACCGTGGTGCTACCGGCCAATGACGCAATCTCACTGCGGTCCCATCATGTGGAGAATGAGTTAGATGATAGGGTTGAAACAGTAAGTAGCCAGTGCAACGAAAGACTGAGGAGCGCTCTGGAGGATGCGCTTCGAGAGTTTAGATCGACTCCGAGTGAGCTTAGGCCCCGTTTACCTCGGTTGCCTATGCACAAAAAAAATAGGGCACTAGTGTGTGCTCTGGACTCGCTGCTTAAGAATGTTTTTGAGAGCAGCGAGGACCTCCTTGATACGCACGCCATCCTGTACTGCGGGGCTGTTGCAGCATGTCGCCTAGCTAACGTAAAGTTCCCAAGACATGATGTAGCTATTCGACCAAAGCCTGCCGCTCCAGCCTGGCAATGCAGGATCGAGAGGCGTATTGATGAGGCCAGAGCACTCATTGGTAAACTATACTGCTTCAGGGAGGGCAATACACGACCACGCGTGATGCGTTTCGTGAGACGGGCGTTTTCGGGGACTGGAACAAATCCCCGAGAATACATGTCACGTGTCACGGAGCGCATCGACTTCCTGAAGCAGAAAGTTTGTGCATGGGCCAATCGTATTCGGAGGTATAAGCGTCGGGTCGATCGGTACTCGCAGAATCGAATGTTCCAGAGCGATGAGAGGTGGGTGTACAGAGCTTGGGAGCGACCCGAACAAAATGTGATTGACGGACTCCGCCCGGATATTGCCGCCACGAATGCATTTTGGCGCAGTATCTGGTCGGAGCCCGTATGTCACAGTGAGGATGACTGGATGCGGGATGTCGAGCGTGTGTGCGAAGCTATACCAGAAATGGAGAAAGTTTTAATCAGCCCACTGGACGTAGCCAGAGCAGTTCGTCCGCTACCGAACTGGAAATCTCCAGGACCGGACGGACTGCACAACTTCTGGCTTAAATGGTATAGCAGCTCACACGCGCTCCTGGCATCTCAATTCCAGTCAGCCTTAGAGTCTGGGTCGTTGCCTCAGGTTTTAACAACTGGTGTCACCCACCTGCTCCATAAGACAGGTAGTCCCGCGGAGCCCAAGAATTATAGACCAATTACATGTCTGTCGACGGTCTATAAACTTCTTACATCCATCCTGAGAGCGAAAATTAATATACACATTGAGAAAAACTCAATTATGTCTGCCTCTCAGAATGGATGTAGGAACGGTTCTCGCGGTACTAAGGAGCTACTCCTCATCGACATGGCCATAAGCCAACAGGTTCGTCGATCCCACAAGGATCTGTCGATATGTTGGATAGATTATAAGAAGGCCTATGACTCTGTGCCACATACATGGCTCATGAGGGTGTTAGAGTTGTATAAAATAGATGCAACTCTACGCATCTTCCTTGAGTCATGTATGGGGCAATGGAACACAGTCCTTCGCTATCCAGGATGTCGATCAATCCAGAGGGACGATGAGCCTATATGGATTAAACGGGGAATATTTCAGGGCGACAGTCTGAGTCCACTTTGGTTCTGCTTAGCTCTGAATCCTCTAAGCACATTGCTAGAGGAATCAGGGTTGGGCTATCGGTTGAGAAGAGGTGGTCAGGTTCTATCCCACCTTCTTTACATGGATGATCTGAAACTCATTGCCCCCAACAAATTACGGCTGATGGACCTACTAAAGGTAACTGAAACTTTCAGTAGTGCCATCAGAATGGAATTTGGTGTGGATAAATGTGCAGTCATGCATGTAAAGCGAGGGGAGATTATGGAATCTGAGGGGATTCAACTCTCGGATTCCATACAACTTAGATCCCTCCCCTCGACCGAAACCTATAAGTATTTGGGTATGTCGGAAGCGTTAGGCATTAACGTCGTTGACATGAAGCAAACGTTGAAGGAGCGTTTCTTTGGCCGCCTAAAGAAGGTTTTAAACAGCCTTCTGTCAGGCGGAAATAAGGTGCGCGCCTTCAACGGCTGGGTCATGCCGGTTTTAATGTACTCTTTCGGCATACTCAAATGGACTCAGACCGAGCTAGATGCCCTGGACAGGCGGGTCCGTACATTGCTGACCGCAAATCGGATGCATCACCCACGATCATCGGTGATGAGATTGTACATCCCGCGGAAGTGTGGAGGCCGAGGCTTTCTGAACGCAAAGACTCTACACAACCGCGAGGTGTGCAACCTCAGAGAATATTTTCTCAAAACTGACGTGGGTATGCACCGCGATGTGGTCGCAGTTGACAAGGGACTCACCCCGTTGTCCATGGCTAAAGAGAACTGGCGCAGACCTGTGGTAATTACTACTGATGACCGCAAGGAAGTGTGGAAAGGCAAGGAGCTCCACGGGCGCTTTTACCGAGCTCTTCATGAGCCCGATGTTGACTTCACGGCGTCCGTGGCCTGGCTACGTTTCAGCAACCTCTTTGGGGAAACTGAAGGTTTTGTCTGTGCGATTATGGACGAAGTTATCCTAACGAACAACTACCGGAGATATATTATGAAGGACGGAACGGTTGACGTGTGTCGGGCATGCCACCGTCCGGGTGAGTCCATCAGACATATTATCTCTGGTTGTTCTCGTCTGGCTAACGGCGAGTACTTGCACAGGCATAACCAAGTAGCCAGGATTATTCACCAGCAACTTGCCTTGAAGTACAACCTAGTGGATTCTGAGGTACCGTATTACAGGTATGTGCCCGACCCAGTTCTCGAAAATGACCATGCCACGTTGTACTGGGATCGGTCTATCATCACTGACCGGACTATTGTTGCCAATAAGCCGGATATAGTGGTGATAGACCGGTTAGCGCGCCGCGCAATAATAGTCGATGTCACCATCCCACATGACGAGAATCTCGTGAAAGCTGAGAAAGAGAAACAAATCAAATATCTCGACTTAGCACACGAGGTTGTCGACATGTGGAATGTAGACTCGGCTATCATTGTGCCGATTGTCGTGACTGCCAACGGCCTTATAGCCAAAAGCTTCGACGACCACCTGTCGAAGCTTTCGTTGCGCGGTTGGATCAAGGGCCTGATACAGAAGGCAGTACTCCTCGATACGGCTCGCATTGTGAGGAGGTTCCTTTCTCTGGAGCCCTAACCACCGGTAGCTTGGACCCTGCTCCCGACATCGGCGGACTACTGTTTTTATATTTTTAAATGTTTTTTTATATATATATTTGTATTAGTAAATATTTAAAAATAGAAAAATATGTAAAGAAAAAAAATAAAGGAAATAATAATAATAATAAATCGTTTATTTGGACCAACAATGTTTTACATTTCATAAACCCACCAAACTGCGTAACAGTTTGTCGGCGGGATTTGCGCTTGTTTATGACAATTGGTTCAAATGCAATGTAGGTTTACAATAAATATAAAAATATAAATCAATTAGTGGGTATTTTCACATCTATCGGCCACTGCCTTAAGAAGAACCGTTTTCAATTTAGTTTTCAGTGTTCGCTTACACATATTATGATTCTTTCTTAGCCAATGGTACTGGAGGATGTGATAAAGTCATGTGTTGAAAAAAGTAGAGTTACGAAGACTAAAATACTCAACCCTCCACAAAAGGACTGGATTAATAAGGAGATCATAGCCCAGATCAATCAAAGGAACATGATGGGGATGGAACTTAAAAGTAATCCTAAGAACGAACTAGTGAAAGAAGCATTTGTTAAAAAAAGAGACTATGTATCAAAACTAATAAAAGTAACAAAAAATACCTACTACTATGAAGCTTTTACTAAGTGTATAAAAAAACCAAAAAAAATGTGGGGTCTTATAAATTCATTAGCAAACAATAAATCAAATCCAAGCTGTGTTCCTTCAAAACTAGTTGTTAATTCAAAAGTCACTACAGAACCCAATGAAATGTGTCAAATATTTAATGATTATTTTTCCACGATAGGACCCTTGCTGGCGAATGAGATACCTGCTAAATTTCATAACGGTAGTGAACACGCTTTACCTATTTCTCCTCCTAAAAACCTCGAAGGGCTGTCCAGTATAACTCCTAGTTCGGCCAAGGAGATTTTTATAATAATTACAAACCTTGATCCTAACTGTAGCACGGGCATAGATGGCATTAACACTAAAGTTATAAAATGCACCAAAAATCTAATCGTAAATAACCTAAGTAAATGTTTTAATAAACTACTAGCCGAGGGGACCTTTCCTGAAACACTAAAAATAGCAAAAGTAACTCCTATATACAAGTCAGGAAATGCCACTGATCCTGGTAACTATCGTCCGATTTCGGTATTACCTGTAATGTCAAAAATACTAGAAAAAGTCCTCCACAATCGACTAGAAACATATTTAAAATCTATTAACTTTATTACCGATCGCCAATATGGTTTCAGACCAAAAAGTAATACAACTACTGCTACAATTGATCTTGTAAACAAGGTCAAGCACAACATAGACCGTAAAAATATATGCCTAGGTGTTTTTATAGACCTGAAAAAGGCATTTGACACGGTTTCCCACAAATTACTCTTAAAGAAACTGGAATCCATTAATATTACTGGAAATGCTCTAAAAATGTTCGAATCATACCTAACCAACCGCTCACAAGTAGTTAAACTTGGTAATCATAAAAGTAGTGCAAGACCTATAACATATGGCATTCCACAGGGATCAATTTTAGGTCCTTTGCTCTTTTTAATATACATAAACAATATAAACGACTTAAAGTTATACGGTCACCTTACCTTGTATGCCGATGATACATGTTTATTCTACTTTGGATCTTCAATTCATGACATAATATCACAAGCCCAAGAGGACTTAAACTCACTTTTCACGTGGTTTCAGTATAATCTTTTAACAATAAATACCTCTAAAACATGCTACGTAATTTATAAGGCAAAAAATAAACGTATACCTCCATTTGACCCACTTACAATTAATGATGCGCCACTACAGTTGAAAACTTGCGAAAAATATCTCGGGCTGAAAATAGACAATTTCCTTTCGTGGAATGCTCACATTGATTACATAAAAAACAAGCTTTCGTCACTAGTCGGAGCTCTTCACAACATAGTTCGATGCATTCCACAAGGATTGCGCTACACCATTTATAATTCCTTAGTAAAGCCGCATCTCCTTTACTTGGTTGAAATATGGGGTAGTGCTACAAAAACAAAACTGTCACAACTACAAATTTCTCAGAACAAACTGATAAAAATGCTCTTCAATTATCCGTATTTAACATCAACGACTAAAATATACAGAGAAACCAAAATAATGAATATAAAACAACTACATATTTATAACACATGCATCTTTATCCGTAAAGTTCTAAACAAAAGCATACATACCAACATCACACTTACCCAACATAAACAAGTTAGTCAACGAAGCACACGACGAGCAAGTTTATTGGTTCTACCAAAAACCAGGACTAATTATGGCAAAAAAATGCTTACATTTGAAGGAGCACAGCTATATAATAAGATACCCTCACGCATAAGGAACCTTCTCTCATTCAGCGCATTTAAAACCCAGCTTAGTCATTATTTAATCGCCAACTAAACATCACTCGAAAAGTGAATGCGTTGGGTGGGACGAGTTTCGGGTAGTTTTTTAATGTTTTTGTGTCCATTGTTATCCGCTGTTTTGATTTAATCTAAGTTTGTGACGGATGTTGTCGAACCTAAATTATTGAATATTTAAGTCATAATTATTGTTCTCAAGTAAGCGACATGTAATGTTTTTATTGAGAATAAAGTTTCTTTAAACCTAAACCTAACTATTGAAAAGTGTAGGGATCAAATACTTGTTGGTTCTTTTGCCATAGTAATTTTTAACCTGTGGTCGCATGAGTTTACGTTCCCTAACGCTTCTAGTGTTATATTTATTTTGTACATGTATTTTGTATTGTTCGTTGTAAAACTGTTCTAGAACCAACAGGTATTCGACCCTCTCATGTACAGGTAGCACCTTACATGCAACAAAAAGTTTATCATAATTATCTTTACAGGAAAGTTTTGTGTGCAAGTTGACAAGATATTTCATAAAACGAATTTGCAGAGATTTTATACTGTTGAGATAGGTTTTAAATGTACGGCCATACGTGTTTAATCCATAAGTTATCAGTGACTCGGCGAGAGCAAAATAAATGATTCGCAGCGTTTTCCTGCTCAACGGCGCCTTTAGGAAATAAAACTTACTTAAAACTGCCCTAAGCTTTGCACACACTGTATCAACCTGTGTTTTCCAATTCATATTGCCGTCAACCCACAGACCTAGGTACTTAAATTTACTTACATAATCTAACTTTTGACAAACACAGTTGACATTTTTAACGTGCATGCACTCATACGTGTGACCCACGATACCTATATCATCACTTTTGACATTTTTTGCCACCAAGTTGTGTGGTGAGTGAAAATGCATTACTTTCGTCTTGTTTAGGTTAAGTATGATACCATTGTCGTGCGCCCACCGGGTGATATTATCGAAATCTGCCTGCAGCACAGCTCTGGCCTCTTGTATATTTTTAGAGGAATACATAAGACACATGTCGTCTGCGTACATGTACACCCGACATTTTTCTACCACATTACTGACACTATTTACATGCATGACATAGCCAACCGGTCCATAGACTGAGCCAGTCGGAACACCTAGCTGCACCGCCGCTTCTTTACCAGCAATACCGGAAACGCAAGTCTGTAAGGTTCTACCACTTAGGTAACTACGGAACCACCTATTTGTAGGACCCCTGATCCCGCACTCATTCATAGCCTGCAATAGCACCTCATGATCCAGGGTATCGAAGGCTTTTTTATAATCAATGAACAGCGCCAGGACCTGATGGCCGCGATCGAGACTACCATTCATGTCTTCTGAGAACTGTGATAGCGCTGTGCTAGTGCTACGACCCTGTCTGAAACCATGCTGTGCATCTGCCAAAATATTATTTTTCTCTAAGAATTCGCTAACCTGACCGACTACTATCTTTTCAACTATTTTGTTAATAACTGACAAGATAGCAATCGGCCTGTAGTTAGCGTAGACTGAGTGAGCTCCCTGCTTATAAATGGGCCTTATTATTGCTTTTTTAAGTTGGCAAGGATAATTTCCCTTTGATAAACACAGGTTAATAAAGTGCGACAGAACTGGCGAGATCTTATTCTTAATCGTTTTTATGTCTATAACACGAATGCAGTCACTACCCGGCGCCTTATCACTGCTCAGCCGGTCCATAACTTTACACACTGATTCACTGGTCACCGGCATAAAGCGAAACGTTACATCACTCACCCTAACATACTTAGTTCTGTCTAATAATTGAACATTACAGTTATGCTTAATAGCCATAATTTCGTTTGTGAAGGTATCTGAAAAATTACTACATATGTTATATATTGTATCTTTATTTCCAAAGTATCTTTTAATATTATCATCTATATTTGCTTTTTTCCTACCTGTCCAAGTATTAATTTTGTCCCATATTTTTTTTGGATCTCCGTTACACATCTTAATTTCTTCCTGTCGATATCTATTTTTTGCTTTATACGAGTATATTAATTTATTTACCCTATTTCTAAATCGTGTGTAATCTAGTCTTTTCGTGTTATTTTTAGGTACTTCTTTCCAATCTTTATATAACCTATCTCTACGCATCAACATTTCGTTTAAGGCTCTGCTCATCCACGTTTGTGTCACCCGTTTTTTAGTCTTTGACACTAATATCATACTATCCCTATAAATATTTTCAAAAACATTCTGTAACTTACAATACACAGTTATCGGACAATCAATTAACAACAGTTGAGACCAGTCGTAGTCAGAGATCTGCTTAACTACTAGCTTATTATTAATCACATACCTAGTGTCAGAGTTCTCACTATCAGTGCAGGGTTGCGTCACATCTAACGGTACCGAAACTCCAACCACGTGATGATCCGACATGAAGCACTCAATAACAAACGCATGGTAGTCTCTCAGCTGTCTTGCTCGCACCCAAATATGATCGATACACGACACTTCCCTTACACCCGCGACGATAGCCTCTCGCGTCACCTCCGTGTCGGGTATTACGCACTGTAGTCCTAGTCCACACAGGCAGTCCTTATATTTTGACACTTGTTGACTTTCACTCACTCCTAACAGGTTTATGTTGACGTCACCTAGCATAAGAATTTGCTCGCTCGCTGGGATCCTCTTGATTATCTGCTCGATTTCATCAACAAATAACACTTTACTCGTTTTTGGTGGCCTGTAGACCGCAATTATATTTATAGTTGAGTGGTCAACAGTGAGTTTACCATGAAGTCCTTCCAGTGAATCTCGTCAGGGTTTTGCTCGCACTGAACATAAGGCTCTCACTGACATAAATAAGCACACCTCCTCCTCTCGTATTTTCTCTCGTGTTTGCAAATAGATTATACCCTTCCATGTGATACAATACCAGCTCATCCTCCTTAATGTTGACCTCTGTCAACAATAACATTCCTATCTCTTCAGTACAACTATTTACAAAAATTTGCAATTCATTAAAGTTTTTTCTTAACGATCTTATATTCAAATGTGCTATGTGTAAATATTTATAGTTTTTGCTATATATACTTTTAGTCCAGGTTCTCGCTGTTTTAAATCTGGTAAATTGACATTCTAATGTGATAATTGAATCGAAACGATCCACTTTTATTTGTAGATAGCACGCAGTGTTAGCTTCGCACTATTTGTGCGTGAGGCATGTAGGTACCCACAACATCTAGCTAGTTGCCTTATCTACGTCGCTTTCTATGAATCGCTCAATATCACGCTCACTTCTAATTGCCATTATTTTTTTTTGGTCGTCACTTCTTCTTATGAGTATTTTTCCATCCTGCACCCATATGTACTTGTAGGTTTTTTTAAGCTGGTTTTTAGTAACCCATAGAAGGTTCCTTTTATATTTTGTGAGATTCTCATTTATATAAATACGATTCACATTATTTGTGCCATAAATCTCGCCATTAGTTAAGCGTTTTTTGCGACTTCCAATCCACTTGTCACGCACTTCTTTTGTTCTTAGCGTTACAACTATTGGCAGCGGTTTGTCGGCGTCTGGTTTTTCACGGCCTACCCTCTCCGCGGACTCGATCTGACTAACATCCATCTGAAGCTTATCAGCGACCTGAACTATTACTTTCATCACATCTTCTTTTCCTTTCTTCTCCAATCCAGCTATTTCCACCTTTTTTTCCTTGTCCTTTTCTTCCAGCTCGTTCACACGTTCTTCTAGTGATTTATTGCACCTCTCTAAGTATGTATTCATGTTTTGTAGGGATTTCATTTTTGTTTCGATTGATTTTTGATACTCCATCAGGTTATCATACTTCTCTGATACAAAATCAACCAGCTCGGCCAGCTCACTCAGTTTTTTCTCCATTTTATATACTATATCCATTTTTCTGTTCATAGCAGCCAGGGTCACTGAAATATCCGGTTCTTCAACACTAGGCGAACTCGGATGTGATCCGGGCAGCGAAACGCAATCCTCACATTTTTCATTTTTGAAGGTAGTTTTACTCACGCACTTTTTGTGGAAAATTGCTTCACATGAGCCTTTGCATTTACTAGTCTCATCTTTCGCTATCGATACAACCTTATTGCATTTCTTACATTTCACCATTATTACTGTCTATGCGATAATAACACTTTTTTTTTTTAAAATACGTAGGTATTTGACTTAGGTGGATCTAAGAAACGGCCGTACGCCAAGCGCGCGCACGCACGACTGATGCGAATTGTCCACCTACATCCTTATTAGCGAAACTATCGATAAATTGTTTATCTGTTTCTAAAATTAATAGACGGCTACAAGTTTTGATTTTACAATTATTATACAGTTCTAGTTTACATCAAAGTTTGATTCACCAAGACTGTTCTGCATATTTGAATTATTTTTCATAGTTTTGGATTTGATTATGCACGCCGACTTGAAAAGTATAATTGACTGACTGTTCCTTGTATGAAATCTGATTCTAATTTATATCCATAGGTACAAAATAACTAACAATTAGAACGTTCTCCTAAGCATAAAAGAGTAAACCTGCAGCAGCAGGTTTCATAAAAGCAATATTAAAAAAGGTAGCCTAGCTAAAGCTTTTAGGCAACCTTAAATTTCACAATATTCTGAATATATGGAGCTCGTAATTTTTTCTCGCCACAATTTTTAAAGTTATAACCATAATATAAACAAAGACGAGCAGGTTTAATCAAGTATAAATAAAGGATTATAAGGGATGAAAGGGGTCGAAAAAGGATAGTTCTAAAAATATGTTTAGCTTCGTAATCACTTCAAAAGATTTTGTATCTATCCTAGTGGTTTTGCATAAAACAAAAAGATGGAAGTTAACTGACAGTTGAGTGAATTTATGGTCCGTTTTTTGTTTGTAGCAAAGATGAGGGTAGAAATGATATGGGGAGTCAGTTCTGTTCAAAAAAGGCTTTGCGTAAAAATCGTATCGGATTTGAGGATGAAGAACATACTTTATCAGGATTTTAGGGTTAGTATTTTATGTTTAACCTTTTTAGAATCGAGGCAATAAATTCTGTCTCACCAACAACGACAGTAAATGATATTTGAAAAAGTATTCAGTTTTAAAAAATTCAATAAAGCATCAAACTAGAATACCCTTTCGAATAAAATTTGCATTCAGTGCGGGTCGCGTTCTACGTTCAAAATCGAGTTTCCCATAGCTATCCTAAAACCAATATGGCTTACATCCACCTTTCCCGAACGTTACCGGTACTATGACGCCACAAGCAGCAACGAAACGTTTGCATTCACACCTATCGCTTACAACATCAGCATGCCATACGAATCTGTATCAACATTACCGTCAATGTATAACAACATTGTGCGTTCTCCGGTTCTGCGCACCACACAGTTGTAGACGTTATGGCCCCATTCCTGGGATTGTTTTGTTTCTTGTGCAAATTTTCTTTGTTTGCGAAAATGGCTTTGATGTGTGTATTTAGTGGTTTAATAAAGGACCTTATTGTTAATGTTATAAGTCTTGTGACGATATAAAGGTCGTATGAGAGGACGTTGTTTAGAATATTTCGCTGAACCGAACTGTCTTTTGTAAGCATGTTGTTTTCGTATTAGCATAACCAAAAACTCTTTAAACATGAGAAAATATTTTTGAATCTTTCGGATTAAATTATCGTATTTCATCTTTGAAATTATGACATTTCAGCCGTGATTTTTGTAAATATTAAATTCATGGCTGATTTTGGTATTCTCATTTAAAAAAACTAAAACACTTCTTCAACGCATTGAATGGTAAAGATCAGATATTAATATAGTTCAAAGTGGCCTCGCTTTTCGTATTTTTTTTATCTATTTATGTAACATCAATATTCTATATACTTTTCTTAAAAATGTGCCAAAAAAGTTTTTCGAGCTCGCGGATTAAACTAACTGTACCAAGCAAACTGAAATACGCACATTATAATATCTCTTAAATAGTTGTACTGTTCATAGCAACTTCGGAGTTTTGATACATGTGTTTCGTATTCTAAAAACTGTCAAATTCAACTGTAAATTGCTCCTTCCTGCATAAACTAACGAGAAATATATACCAGCAAAAAAAAAATACTTAATAATATTATGCAACGGCAAAAATGCTGCATTAGCCGTTCAAACTACGTATGAAAAAACAAATTTTGATGTTTTTGATAACGCCCTTAAAGTTTCTACTGAGGTCGTTACCTGAGATGAAAAAATAATTAAATAACCTAGAACTCAGTATAAAAGATAGAGAAATAATTTTATTTGCTCAGCTTTTAACTTAATCTAAAATGTAAATTACCTGATGTAGTTTTCATCCTGTTGAGGCGATTAAGTTATTACTCGAAGTAACGTTTAACGAAAATGTTTTAGTTGGCTAATTACACGAACCCTTAAAATTACTATAATTTGTTTCTATTAGGGAATCTGATTTGGTACACATAATATTTTTTTTATTTATTTTTATTTAACAATTTTGTACACACACATAAAAAAGGAAAAAAAAAAAAAAAAAATAATAATAATAATAGTGTTTGATGAATAAATAAAGTATCAGAATTGTCCTATTGAAATAATTAGGTTTGATGATATTACGAATACACATCAATAAAGCTGTATCTACTGCAAATAGGTAGAGTATATCTACAATTTTCGACGTATAACTTACTCGTGATACGCATACATCAGGTCTAATGGATAATGCGTGTAAATCGATCAACACTTGAAACCACCCACAATTTCGAACGATCCTTGCGCCCATATTCTTTATGTTATAATGGTGAATTCTGTTTGATGGCTTTCTCGTATCTCAAAGGCATGCTAATTCTTCCTCAAACTTCAACGTTTTTTTTAAGGGAAAACGCATCAATGTCATATTTGGGACCGAAATGGAAGATTTTCCCGTTCCCTTGACAAGGTAATTTTAATTTAATATTTATGGTTTTTCTTATCGAGATAAATTATGTTTTTTCGAAATGGAAATTGGAATTTACGTTGTTTGTGGTGTTCTTGGAGCGAAGATGACTTTGTTCGCCGGTGGTTAGTTGCGACGTCTACTTGAAATATGAATTTATTGTGGCAGATAATTTAGAAGACATTTTACAACTTTATAAAACCTGATTTGATATAAAGTCATATTCGGTCTCATGATTTCTTTTATAAAAAATACATGAACAATCTGAAACATCAGATTACATAGTATAACTTTTAATTACATTGTTGCAAAACTTAATTGTGTTTTCCGTAACGTATTTGACTCATTTACACTCATGTTATACAGTCGTTACAGCGCATTGCCAACATAAAACTAGTTACAAGTACACAAATAGACCATGAATAGTACTCTCGGGTAGAATAGTGACGGTTTCCTCGAAACGTCGAGAGTTGTTGGGGATAGTTAGTAGGGTGTGCTTCAGGGTACGTCGTTAGGACCTCTATTATTGAGCCACGAATTAGAAACCTTTCTATTAACCTAACTAGTTTAATGCGAGTTGGAATTTACGGGTTCTCGGGTAATTTAAGTTATTTATCGTGGGTAAATTCTCCTCTATCTTACTTTTGTGTTGTTATTGTTTCACGCCATATAATGTTAATCTTGACGTTAACGTTGGTGCATACGGACAGCTCGTCGGTACAAGGAACATTAATCTATTGTTCTCAGGCGACTCCTACAACGTGCGCGGAATAATAAACAGCAGATACAATTTCCTTTCATAACCCACATTTATTAAGATGATAAATTTTGTAATACTCGTGCTAATAAAATATTCAGGTGCTCAAAGTTGAATGCCCAAAATATTTTACACATTATAAGTAGATATTTTACAAATAAGTCAACAGGTAACAATTTATCTTTCCGAGCAATTCACTTGAAATACAATAACTTACCTTTGTTTAGACTAGCGATATATTACGCGATTCAGAATATCAACAACTTATTTTTCGTAATGAAACTTTGCGGAAACTTGTATAAAACAGAAGTTACTTTATCGTATTTTGTAAGGAGTGAAACCGTAAAGTTTGTTCCGGTGTAAGCCCGATGGTTCGGTAACTTTTGTCTGTTGTTTTGTCAAATTTAAGACGACCAACTGTTGTGTTACGGCTCGTGATATTTTAAGGTAAATGGATTAGTTCGGGAAACGGTGAAGTACTTTGACATAGTTATTTTATAAATCGAAACTGTATTTGGTTTGGGAATGGGATTATTTATTTCAATATTTCATACATGGATTTCTAGTTCGATATAAAACTTAATAGATATATATACAAATTAAAAATTAATAATATGTACAAACGGGTAGAAAAAGAACTTATTGGGCATCAAAAAATTCATCCACATCGATATCAATGGGAAAAGTGCCCAGAACGCTGGCAGCATTGCCACGTTGGATGGCAATGCTGATTCGTTGACCGAAGAAAAGCCCAGCCCTCTGGTCACGCGAAGAGTCGACTAGCTGTTTGCTGATGTCACGAACAACTCGATGAGCGCTCGGACCCCATGGCCCTAGTGTTTCAACCCCAAACGGCTCAAACATGTAACTACCGATAAGGTTATTATATTTACGAATGGAATGGGATGAATAACTCAAAAATACTTTTGATTAGGTCTTTAATTTCCGTTACTTACGTACTAGTCATTATTTCAGTAGTCACTCTCCTTTCTAGCCAAACATCGATCATAATATATGCTCCTTTAAAGAATTCATTTTATTTTTCAATATTAACCGTAAGTAGTACAGTATTCATTCCATCTCTAGTAATAATGTGCGCTATGTAGTTTGTAATCATGACCTGTTTCCTTTTAGGATCGAGCTAAGAAAAGCTTTTTAGCTTCGTGACTCGGATAGAAAAACAGTTTTATTTTATTTTTCAATTATTTTCAATAGCATCTGAAAACAAAGAGGGCATCATAATAAAGCAACTAGCTTTAGGTTCTATTTTTAGTACATGCTTTGACCGACCAAGCGATTTGGACTCGCACACGGGGGATGAAGAAACATTATCTATAAAAACGTTTGTGGTATGGGAGCCCTCTTAAATATTTATTTTATTCTGTTTTTTAGTATTTGTTATAGCAGCAACATAAATACATCATCTGTGAAAATTTCAACTGTTTAACTATCAAGGTTCATGACATACAGCCTGGTGACAGACGGACTGACAGTTAGACGGGCAGCGGAGTTTTGGTAATAGGGTCCAGTTTTGCCCTTTGGGTACGAAACCCTAGAAATAACCACAACTCATTGGATAATAGTCGCAAGCGCTACTATTGAGCATAAGGTCCAAAGTATGATCCCAGAATCCCACAAACAAGCTTTTATTTTAAATATCTCAACTTCTGCTGAATCCTTTGGAGAATACAGGCGTGATGTTATGCTGTATAAACATTTTTTATAACTATTTTTATGGTTATAAACTCGCAAAACATTATTGTTGATTACAATACTTGTGATAACACGTATATTATCGCAAAGCCGCAGTAAAGCTTAGTCATAACCTAAATAGCTGAGAACTCAAGCAAATAACGTTCATATGTCTAAAGCAAGCACCGTTATGTTTTCTATATTATGTGCCTGTACAAACGTCTTTGTACTATGAACAATCTAATTTATTAAAACGTTTCCATTATATTCAGTCACGTTTGCTCTCAGTGTTACCAAAGTTAAAGAAACTTTACTGATTTTCAAATTCATGGTGTTTTCAACTTTATAACTTTTTGTCTCTTGTGCTTTGGAATGTGAAAAATTAAGTTCATTGAAGGGAGTTTTCATAACAATCCTATTATGTTTTGAAACGTTTCCTGCTGAATAGATTATTTTTGGGTCATTGGTCACTTTGATGTTTGTTGTCCTATTGTAACTTCTTGTCGTGAAAGATTATGAAAATCAGCTTTTGAGGTGGGAATTTTCGCGTTTTGTACAATTTATCAAAGCATTGACAACTTATACTCAAAACCATCATAAATAAGGATATTGTTCAAAGAAATACTTATTTATTGTTTACTTAGAATTGCTTTTAGTCCTCAATATGAATATGAATATTTTCAAGTTTCATATTTTCTTCGTTGTATATACAATACAACCTTCTTATAGTCTACATTTTTTCTTAAATAAATATGTACTTATTCTTTTTTCTCCAATTACTTCACTACAAACAATATAATCCACTGTTTAAATGTCCATTTTATTAAATTCAAGCGTCGTGGTTGAAATAGTTTAAAAATTTTACAGCACTCTATAGGGCCCCAGAGGGTAGTTGTAACTAATCTGACTTCACAACTTCCGAGTTCGTGTGTTTCGTAACAAGCAAGTTTACGTTCATTTTTATTCCTGAAACTTGTCAGTTATGATTTCTTTGGAAGTATGATGCCAACAAGTTTTTATTGATGTTTCAGTGGTCTCAGGCGTTAGAATTTTAGTAGTCTTTTATTTTTAGGTCACGTTCTTCGTCTTTATAGGTATTGATCGTAATCGTAACGCTGTGTTCGTAAAAAATATTAAAAGACTTCCTTGGAACGATAGCTTTAAGGATCACTAAAACCAAAGTTTTTTTTTTATTAAATAACAATTTATCTTCGTTTATAAAAGATCGCAAATCATGCATGTTTTATTCAACAAATTGCAATATTTGAACAAAATGGATTATTTAAGAGTTTTAATTGATTTTATACGAACTCTTTCCAAGAAAACGTAGTTGTATTTTTGATTTGTATGAATAATCTGAAGCAAATATTGACACCGAATAGCTTGCAAACACAAGCAAGCAACTATTTTATCCATAACCATTTCAATAGACATTAACAATCAAACCATTAACTATTGATGCTTCCTCCAACAGTTTGCTCCAACCGATAGTTACGTCAATTATCTCTTCTATCTCATATTGTATCTCCGTGTTACCTTCGTGTTAATCTCAAGATTACTCGTCGACGTCAACCCTCTCGGTTATATTACGTCATTATGCTTCTCTACTGCCACCTGGCTCAAGCTACGCGCTACTAAGCGTTATTGTATTGACTTCATGGGCTGTATACTGTTATGGTATGTGCTGTAATGATCTAAATTTTCTGTTTCTGTTTAGGTTTGTAAATTTTAAGAAATGCTTAACATGTTGGAAGTGGTGAATCTGTAATTTCGTTTATTATGTTTTTCAGACTATAATCAACTTAACTGTTATTATGTAAGCTAGTTATTTTTTAAATATATTCATTATATAAAACAACATCGCATTGCCCGAACTGATTAACAGCCACCAGTACGGGTTATGTATCAAATCGAAAATCTTAGATTAGCTAATGTTAGTCTAAGACTAGCTTGTAAACCCAAAATTTAAAAGTAAAATTAATTACTATGACTTTGACAGTTTTCAAAACATTATTTCCAACTACTAGAATACTGGCAGCCTTTCTCAAACACCTAATAAAGTCATAAAAAGAGCAGCAAGAAATAAAATTGTGGCAACAAGAAACGTACAGCGATTAATCATTTTCTGGAGTAAAGGTGGTGCGAAGTTTCGGCTGCGATTAAAACTGCATAAAGCCATAACTAGGCAAGACTGTTTCATTATTAGTTCAACGGTAGTATGAAACTTCGGGCTACTGGCGTTCTTTTATGAGCTTATTTTATTAAAGAACTTGGGCTACAGTACTGGACTGTATTTTAAGTTTCGTGAAGATAGGAAACGATTTGGAAAACTCTTTGAGGTTTAGCGGTAAATATTGCAATATGGTGATTAAAATCTTTGCTCATTTGCCAAGCTGATAGCTTGCATATCGTATTGTCTTAAATTGTGCCCGAATTTTTCTTTTCTTGAAGCTTTATTCATAATCATGTATTAATATATTCCTAACAATGTGATATGATAGATGACCGGTAAAATATGACACACAAATTGCCCCTTATTATCCTCAAATATCGTTAACGACATGAAAATAGCACCAAGAAATTATAATGGAACATAAATATTCAAAGCATCACGTCATAAATCTACAGCCACATAAAATTTTGTGCCCGCAATGACTTTAAAAGTATACGTGCAGTTTTGGTAGTTAAATGAATTATGTTAATTCGTAAAGTGTATCGTTTATTTTTTCTTTAAAAGCTGCACTTCTAACTAGCCTAGACTTTTTCTTTACTACTTCTGAAACTTTAGCTCTTTTGTAGGCTTTATCAACAAAACTGATATATTTAATGAAACCTTGGATAAGATATTTCTAATTTCATAAAAAAAAAAACAGTACTGAACTGGCTATTTATCCAGTAAATCTTTTACTAGTTTTTTCAGTACCATCTGGATCTTAGAGAAAAAAAAATTACAGCCTTCTTCAGCGGTAAGACTAACTGTTCCTATGGGAATAGTTCTACTATAATATATAAGGTATGTGGTATCCTAGGCTAAAGTTAGACCGTTATTGCCTCTACGAAATTCCTTTGCGAAGGACAGCCCCGCGAGAATAGGGAAGATTGAATATATTTTTATTTTATACGGAATTGTTGGTTTATTTGAAATCTATATTTTGAATTATAAAATTGTAAAGTAAGAAACTACTGGATTAAATAAGGGAAGAGAAAAACTAATTATATGTTGATTTTTTTTGCAGGATTATAATAATGATCTATGTATGACCTAATATTATAAAATTTTGCAAATCTGAAATGATGATTATGTGAAAATCTGTACGAGTATGTCTAGATTTTTGTTAATCAATCACGATTGATATAATCAGCTGTATCACTTTAGTACATAACATGTTAACGAGAGGTAATTTTTGAAACACGCTCAAAAAAGCAAGTGAGCATTTGAATCATGAATTGAAATAAATTGTGACAACATTATTAACCGCAGCTGCCGAATACTCTTGTACTTATGAATTTGACGTTCATAATCTAATCCAAATCTGAGTTTTAACTCAGATTAGCCAACTGTTCGTTTAACTTTAATATAAATCATGTTACTAACAGTTTTAAAATTACAACCTTTGAGCTCTCGCGTGCACCGGGACCACACTCTCTCTAATAAAACAAGCTCCACCAGTTAATTAATCAAACCTTTCTTCATTGTATCAGCGTGTATTTTCGCTGAAATTCATCACATCCCAATACAATTCGGTTATTTATCATCCAGTACCAGTGTTCGGAATTAATCATCGTTGGCTTGCACATCGCGAGGTAATTTATGAACTCCATCCATTGCATTAAGCGCTTATAATAATATAGGTTCAATTTGGAAATGTTCCTGTTCAATTTGTGCGTCATCGTCATTGCTGTTATTTGCGTTACAAAAACTTTTGTTGTGATGCCTATTATTTATTGAAAGTCTATATTTTTTAAATTATTTTTTGTCAGTTACTTTTTTACCAAACAAATCGATAGGTTTGTTTGTGATGGTAGATATTGAAAAAGAGTCTGTACTTTGTCTAAGACATTATAACAGGGTTCATGAAAAATAAGAACAGTATTTTTTAACATCAGCTTAATGATTGGTTTTGGAATTTTTACCTTTAAGTTAGGCATTCCTCCGACTGCTGTTAGTATTTATTCCTTAATCTCCTATTGAGTATTATAATGACAGTTACATCAATCATCAAATCAGTTTTCTGCAAAACATGCTATTATTTAGTACTTTGCACATAGTTTTCAATTTCAAATTTTATTGTAGTCGGTCAGCGGGGATCCAAAACTAATTATGGTTCTAATTACAATGTTGTGGTTTTGTGTATTGGGCAGTTTCATGATTAGTTCTATTACTTTGTTACCAGAGCAATTTCTGATGTGGTTTTTGATCCTAGCAATTATGTTATTTCGTATTAAGCTGTATTTTACAATAAAAACTGTAGCTGAACAATAAAATTATTCCCAATTAGCTTCTGCACGCGGCTGCGCTCGCGTTGTACCCTATGTAAATAATACTGTACTAGCATGAACCAGCGGCTATGCCTGCGTAAAACTAGATTTCTCCGAATTTTGTCTCCGTATTCGTCCTTAAAGGGCTAAGAACGTGAGTAACTACTGAGTTTTGGCTGTGTATTGATATGTCAGTCAATCACCTTTCTCCTTTTAGATATGTAATAAGTTATGTTGCTGTAGTTACGGTCCCGACTTACGAGTTGTAAGTCGCGGGTTCAAGCCCAGCCAGGCGCATTACTTTGTGTAATTTATTTCATCGCCACTGCTCTCAAAACGGTGAAGAAAAACATCGTGAGGAAACCGGCATGTCTTAAAACCAAAAAATGCGATGACATGTGACATCCACCAACCCGCACTGGGCCCGCGTGGTAGATTACGGCCTATTTCCTGTCCTAGAGAGGAGGTTTGTGTCCTAGCAGTGGGAAAGTTAAAAGGCTGATGACGATGATGATGTTGATGTAAATTGTTACCTATCCAAATCCGTTCAGACGTTATAGCGTCATAAAGTAACAAGCATACAGTAGTAGTTCTCTTTCGCAAAAAAACTTTCGCTTAAGCTAGAACATGGTTTTTGATACTAGAACTGGTATTTTGTTCAGGCAGTATTTTTCGTAGAAATATACTTTTAATTAAAAAATATTTCAATAACTGAACTAGAAAATATTCTTAATTAGTTTGTTAAATACAAAATAAATTGTAATAAGACTTCTTTGTGAATAGGCCTGATATTTTAAAGATACTTAGTTTTTTAGAATCTAGTCTAGTCTCAATTTAATTGAAGAATGAAACTGTTTGAAAAGTATATTTACGTACATCATTAGGTTTCATTTTATTACTTAATTAGAGTACCTTACCTTTTACGTTATTTCGATGTTTAGATAGAGAAAAAATGAAGAAATTAAATTTGAAAAATTAGCGTTGCTAATTTTCTACGTTATTATTTTTCTTCTTTTTTTGTAACTAAGTTTTGGACTTATTCGATAGCTTAATTAGTAACAAACTGTATTTCTATCTATACTTGCTGCTTTGGGTGTGGTGAAATAGGAGGGTTGGTCCTTAAAGGCTCAGGTTAAATATGTGTTCTTGTGAGAAAGTACAGTAACCCCAATTTATTAGCCAATTGAACAAAAAGGTCTCAGCGTCTAATTGAAGAAGTTGAAAGTATAAACCTTCTAAGTGGTGAAGTTAGGTTGGTGTAAGAACGGCAACAGTAAAATTTTCTTAAATACATTTTTCAGTACTGATATTTGGATTAAATAATACATGTATAGAGAAAGAAAGAAATTTGAAAGGGGCGTCAGTGATTGAAAAGTTGAAAGTTGAATCGGTTATCTTAGTATGGTCATGTGAAGAGGAGGTATGAAACGCATGTTACTAAAAGAGTTATGGGTTTACAGGTGGATGAATGGAGAGGGAGAGGGCGGACAAAAAAAAAGATGGATGGATTGTGTGTGTGAGAAGTGATATGAGAGAAAAGTGAGATAGTGATAGCGTGACAAGTGACAAGACAGAATGGAAGACAAAAACGAATGATGATGAATACATATATAGAGCCAAGTGGATTATATTTAACATTTATTTTAACCAGAGGATCACCGGCATCCCCGGACCGGTTACGACTAATGGCAATACTGCCAGTATTCTGGATTTATCACCAATCGACATTGACGCGGAGGAAGTTTTTAACGATATATTTGTTCAATTACTGGCAATATAAAATATGTTTCAATTACTTGTAAAAAAAGTCCGATTATAATTTAGGTGTCTTCAAGGCTAAAGCGAATAGAGTTTTTAATAAACTAGTGCGGTTCACCATCAAGGATTGCATCACTGCTTACTGGTGGGATCGCAGTCATGCACCGGTTTATATCATTAAAAAAAAATAGATACACTTTTTAAATTTTATACTTAAACTGCTAACTATATCTTTCTTTACAGACAAGGCACCATCTGAAGCAACGTTTCGCGGCGCAGAGTTCCTATCGTACGACCTAACGCAGACGGGCGGCGAGCCTATAGTCAGCACACAAGACGCCATCTCGCTGTACTTCAAGACGAGGCAGCCTAATGGACTTCTCTTTTACACTGGTAAGAAACCCTTGGCTTTCATTGTACTATAAGTAGTGTAAAAGCTTTGGCTAGGGTTTTTTTGAGGTGGGAAATCATCAAATGACTGTCGCTCTTGAGCAGAGCGGAAGGACATATCAGACTTTAATTGGCTGAACCCGTTTAAGTGACTAGTGTTCCGGGGGCCCGATTTTTTCTTTCAGAAGCGAACCTATTTCCCCAGTAGGCTTCGGACCTGCTGGGCCCTTACGGTTTTGCTGACATCTTGAGGTGCGCGTGGAACACTATAATTACGCCGTCAACGACTTGGGCTCGTGTCCGGACGGTTACCGGACGACCGGAAGGCGTGCTATCCATTACTCGCCGTCCGCAAGCTCACAAGTTTAGCTTTTGTTAGGATGTTTTTTTACAAAGCGTTTCCGCTAATCATTAGCGGAAATGACCGAAGCGAGCGGAGCGATGGGGCGAAATCGACCAATCATATCAGGTTATTTAGAATCCAAGTTTTTTCCACGGTATTCATGGTTAAACCTTTATGTGATCACTTTGTTGTCCTTCAGTCCGTCAATCTAAACCCTTTTTCTCGGGACCACGTAGAGGTATGAAGTTGAAATTAGCATCAAGTAAGTATTTAAGCAAACTTAAGTAAGTTTGCTACCCCAAGTAGCAGTAAAAAAAACAAACTTTTAAGTAAACGAAATCTAAAGATAAGGCCATATGTAGACACTCGCTAAGAAATCAGAACCTACAAGGTACTTATGCCACAAAAAAAAATTTTTTTGAATCGGAAAATTCATCGAGTCTCTATTTGACACTTGAACTGTTTACATAGGTAAGTTTGAACGGAACCCTCAGTGTGCGAAGCCGACTCATACTTGCCCTTTTTTGTTACATGAATTGGGTTTCTCAAAGACGGAAATACTTTTTCCTTTACAAAATAAACATAGCCTGAATTTAACTTCTAATAAACACTAAACACCACTAGCAGTATTGTCCCATAATTTCTTCTTTATTCACTAAGATTCCCTTTACACAGAATAAAAGCGAAGTAAATTCATGAAGAAAATTTCCTTAACAAAGTCTTTTGCATTCAGGTCATGAAGCTGACTATCTCAACCTTGCTGTACGAGATGGTGGAGTGTCCCTTACCATGGGACTTGGCAATGGAAAGCAGGAGATGCATATCAAACCGGCGAAGACTAGATTCGATGACCATCAGTGGCACAAGTTGACAGTGCATCGGAGGATACAAGAGGTAAGGAAATTTTTGTGTATTATTGATAGGCTCTAGTTTGACCACTATCTGACCTGATTGTAAGTTATGATGTGCGTGAAGATGTAGCAGTATTGCCTCAAGTCATTCTTGACTTAAAGAACCTTAAGTTGTAGCTATCAGGAAACATCAACTCCAGCAGGGAATTCCACTCCTTAGCTTTACGCACAATAAATGTGTTCCTAAAACATTTTGTACATATGGGTGTGATGTCCACCAGGTACCGGTTGCGCAACACCGTACGTCTAAAAATCTGATTGTGTTAATGCACATTTCCCGAAATGTAAATTCATTGCATTATTTTTTATCAGTAATCTAGTAATCACTCTTTTCACAATTTTCATTTTCTATAAGTAGTATAGCATCAGCCTTATAATGTTCCCACTGTTGGAACTCAGGCCACCTCTCTAGGAGAGGGAATGGACCGTAATCCACCACACGGGCCCAGTGCGCGTTGATGGATGTCACATATTTTCGAATTTTTGGTTCTAGGACATGCCGGTTTCCTCACGGCGGTTCCTTCACTGTTTTGAGAACAGTGGCGATGAAATAATTTATTTACAAAGTGATGGCTGGATTTGAACTCGCGACTTACAACTCGTCAGTTGGGGCCTTTAGCACTCGGCCGCCACTAGTAAGGCCACACTAAAGTAATAGCTACGTCATATTAAAATGAGTATGTTCTTTTTCTACATATTTCACATGAAACATAATAGCTCATATAACCAGCTACAATCAACGACGGTCGGTTGTACATCCTTTCTTATTTATACGGCCCCCATGTTCCCAGATTTCATCAGTCCAATATAAAGCGCTTTCATCGCTGTACAAATATTTTATGACCTCAGGCCCGCATTGCAAACTGTACCTTGAACTCAGATCGATAGCGTACGACTTATGGCCCATTGGCGTGTTTAAACTCAAATCCATCCATCATTGAAGCTATTACTTCAAAAAACCGAATCGATTCGTATCCAAGTAATTTGATTATTAAAGTCGAACGAATTTTTTGTTGAAAGGTTGGTATTTACAAGTGTTTTGGCATTTTCAACGTAATTAGTAGTCGACTACCTTAGAGCCATCCCAGCTTCTTAGTACGGCAGGCTGTGCTAGGGCAGCTGCTGCAAGTGCAGAAAACCTCAAACGGCGTAAATATAATGACCTTATCGGAAATTATATGTTTGAGCCGTTTGGGGTTGAAACACTGGGGCCATGGAGTCCGAGTGCTCATCGCGTTGTGCGTGATATCAGCAAATAGCTGGTCGACTCTTCGCGTGATCAGAGGGCTGAGCTTTACTTCAGTCAACGTATCAGCATTGCCATCCAACGTGGCAATGCTGCAAACGTACTGGGCACTTTTCCCATTACCATCGATGTGGATGAATTTTTTGATGCCCAATAAGTTCCTTTTTTTACCCATTTGTAAATATTTTTATTTTTAGTATGTATATATAGCTATTAGTGGTCGGGTCCGATCTATGGCCTACTACATACCTGGTAATTGAAGCAATTTTGTGGCAATAAATTTGGTCGGTAGTAGAATCGGGTGTATATATGTTTCCTGTATGCTCGGGTCGGCGTGCGGTGGAGTGTTTGAACGATGGCCGTTTCACTCGAGCGTAATTAATTTTGAAAAATGTTTACTGGGTTCTAAAGATTTGTTACTTACTCCTTTAGCTTTTGCTCTACTTTACTGCGGTTTGTATTATGATTGATGTTTTTCTATTATTTTGTTCTACTTTGAAATAGTTTTCTTCTTTTCTTGTTCAGCGTCGGTGCCAGGATTTTTATTTCTTTATTTATTTCTTTTGTAACTTACTATTTTGTGGCATTTTTTTGCAGTCTGTACGGAAAGTATTCGTATTTGTCGTGTCTGGTTTGAGTTACCTGATCAGTAATAAATGAATATAATCAGCCTTATATTGTTTCCATTACTGGGACTCAGGCCTTCTTTCTTGGAGGGGGCCTGAGGCCGCAATCCACCACGCAGGCCTAGTGCGAGTTGGTGGTCTTCGAATTTTTGGTTCTAGAACATGACGGTTTCCTCAGGATGTTTTCCTTCACCGTTTTGAGAGCAGTGGTGATGGAATCAATTACACAAAGTCATGCGCTTTGCTAGGTTTGAACCCGCGACCAGTTACTTGATTCGATCGCAAATTATTACCTTTTGCCAAACATACTTATACATATGTATGCATGTATCTTTCAAACACATTTTATTCCAACGTCAGTTAATATTTGCCCTTTTTTAAAAATAAATAAACATTGAAACGTTGACGTTGCATTTTATTTCTGTTTCGTTTTTAATTTTTATCCTCGAGCCTGTCATGATTACGTGTGCTCCGAGCGGCTGGAACGCCGGGAAAACAAAATTGAACAATAAATGTGGAGTAATTTAATCGGTAGTTGGTTTTATTTCTGCACTCAATGCTGATGAAAGTCAGTGAAAAGAATTTTAAAGCCTTGCTCGCTGATCAAATATTAAAGTTACGAGATCAAAATAGAGAATTGTTGATTGTTATATTGACGACACGGCAAACAAAAGAGCAATGCTTCTGCAGCAAGTTGCGGTATGGTGACCCCTACCCTGACTGCCAGTCACTGTAGGCGTGGGCTTTGGAGGACGAGCAATGAGAAACTCGTCGTCCAGCTGTTCGCTAACCGTCCGGACCGAACCCTCGCGCGCTTTAAAGAGATTTGAGCAAATCCTTGGGAGCCCAGCCAGGTTGATGCCTACTAGGGCCATGGGTTGACTTCTGAAAAGGTAACTTGTGGTCCTAGAATGCAAAAGGCAAGAGAAGGAACATAGATGCTGTTTTAGTCCACTTTAGAGCAGTAGAAGTTAATAGAACATGTCCCACAAAATAAAATAAAATGAAACGGTGCTAAAGTCATCCTGAAATTTCATATATAGTTCCCGACCTTCGATTTTGTATTAAACTCTCTTGACATTGTGCCAAAGCTTATGCGTACGATCAGCCCCATTTATGCATAATTTGTTATCTCCATAACTTCCAATAGGCCAATTTTCAGGGAAATGATTATGCATAGGATTCTGGTGATACCCAGTTGCTATATCTACTTACATTTTAGCTTTAAGACGTCAACGTTTGAACATTAGCCACCTCCAAGGATCACCATAACGACCGGTCCTGTGCATCTCACTTCTCGTTAGGTCATCAGTCCACCTTGTGGGAGGCCTTCTAACGCTGCGTCTTCCGGCACGTGATCGCCAGTTCAGAACATTTCGTCCTCATCGACCATCCGTTCTGCAAGCAATGTACTTTACCCACTGCTACTTAAATTTAGTTATTCTTTGGGTTACGTCGGTAACCATAGTTCTCCTGCGGAAATCTTCATTTATGATGTGATCACGCAAAGGAACTCCGAGCATAGCCTTTTCCATGTGACACTTTATACCTATCTTTATCTAAGCTTCACTTCACCGGGATTCCGATTCCGATTTCCGGCCACCGTAAGCGCGGGCTTGCAGACGGCAAGCCATGGGTAGCTCGCTGTCCGATCGTCCGGTAACCGACCGGACCGAGCCCAAGTCGTCGACGGCGCGTACTGTTTCCGCGCGCCTCAAGGAGCTGTCAGCAAATCGTAGAAGCCCAGCCTGCTAGCTGCTGGCAGGGTCGAAGCCTACTGGGGTCAAGGGCCGCTTTCTGAAAAGAAGGCTCAGCCCCGGTATGATAGGCAACGAAAGGACGGGGTAGGGTTTTAGTCAGTAAGAGTCTGACACTATTTCCCGCTCCGCCCAAGGGCGGGATTTGTCATTGGATGATTTTACCTACCATAAAAAAAGCCTCACTTGTATGTTTTCTTCTATCTTAAATCAACCCTACACACCAGCATCACACCAGCATCATTCAAGTGAAATAACCATTTAGAACGAGGCACAAACCGCTAGTAAATAGTTTATTTACGCACTGCGTGCGGGCCGCTCTATCCCTAGCTGTTCCGTTATCGTTAATTATGTATTTATGTGGGGCTTTCTCATTCTTTGAGAATATTGGGGGCTTATCGAAACTGCCTATACTTGGACTAGTGGCCTGGATTTGATGCGTGGGTTCATGGACTTCAAGCTTTGTGATAGATTAGGTTTTTTTACTATTGGGATCACCAGAGTTCATTTGTATGGGTCTTTTGACAGTTACTTGGGTTAGAGGTTATTATGGTTAGTCAGGTATTGATTACAATGAACTGTGTTTTCAAAATGACCAATTTTAAACTCATGGTCTTTTCATATGTTTTAGATTACTATGATTGTTGATATGATTAATATAATGTATCTTTTTCTCACGAATATCATTAATAATATAAGAATAATCCTAATATTTCACAACTTTCACACAACGCCTTCTAGTCCCAAACTAAGCAGAGCTGGTACTATGAGTACTAAACAACTGATAAAAATACTTTATTAGGGGAAATACCCTCCTCCCCTCCCTACCTCTCCTAGAGAAGAGGCTTGAGTCCCAGTAGTGGGAACATTATAAGGCTAATTATGCTTATTATAGACATATTATAGATAATTTACTCCCAGACAGAACAAATGATCGTGCTATCACACAAACATTTGTCTTGGGTTTGAATCGAATTCACGCATAACTGTCAGGACCACTAACCACTAGGCCAATACGGCAGTCACCACTAGACTAACAAGATTTTGGTCCGGTATTGGCTACAATGAAACGCATTTTCAAAGTATATTTTGATTTTTTTGTAACTCATAGTCATTCTGTATAATTTTGATTAACGACAAATTTTGTGCTGTGTATCTTTTTCTCGGGGATATCATTTGACGCGGAACGTTGCTTCGCATACTAATGAAGCTTATTATTGTTTCAGATCACGCCGTTTACGAGTTTCTGCAGGGTAAGTAATATTAATTAATACTGTTACCAAATCTTCATTAAGACTTCCGGTATCTTTGTCTTCGTTATAAATTGTTGTGACCGAGTTTTATTCCGTATAATTTTATTCTGGAGGTTACGTTAAAAAAAATATACAACGCCTACTAGTCCCAAACTAAGCAGAGCTTGTACTATGAGTTCATCAACAACTGATGACAACTGATAAACGTGTTTATATATTTCTAAATATGTGCTACTAGCTTTTGCCATTGGCTTCGCCTGCGAGAAAATATATATATATATTTAAATATCACACACCGCCGTCTAGTCCCAAGCTTACCAGAGCTCGTGTTATGAGTACTAGACAACGGATAAATATACTTATATAATTCTAAATACATGCATATTATAGATAAATTACACCCAGACACAGAACAAATGATCGTGTTCATCTGAAAAATATTTGTCCTGGATCGAAATCTAACCCACGACCTTCGGCATAGCAGTCAGGGTCAATAACCACTGGACCAACAGGCCAGTTACAAAATAGGTTTGTCCATACAAATTTTGGACCCCTGTTTCATCCATTTTTTAGAAGACCTTAGCATCATACGACCTTGAGCAAAATTGTACGCTCCTAGTCCGGGTAGTTTTGACTGTGCGTTGATAATTATGTCAGTCAGTCCATTTCTCCTTTTATATATTACGTCGTCTGGCGTCGACTGGCCTGTTGGTCTAGTAGTTAGTGGCCCTGACTTAGAACTTGAACCCAGACTTGAACCCACGACCTCTGGCAGCTATGCCAGAGGTCGTGGGTTCAATTCCCACCCAGGACAAATGTTTTTGTGATGAGTATGATCATTTGTTCTGTGTCTGGGTGTAATTTATCTATAATATGTATGTATTTAGAAATATATAAGTATGTTTATCAGTTGTCTAGTACCCATAAAACAAGCTTTGTTTAGGTTGGGACTAGACGGCGTTATGTGTGATAGTTGTGGAATATTAAATTATATATTATATAATTACATAATAGATAAAATAATACGGAATTTGTAAATTGATTATTTTTAATATCATTAGTTACTGTTGCTCTACTGTTATATTTCTACTTTTCTCATGAACAAATCTAAATTTATTGAAAATTAGCATAAGTTATAATACTACGACAACTGTACCACGAATAATATGATTGCTGCAGGACTTAGTTGGAATTTGAATTCTCTTGAAGTCATTTTGCGACAGACATTTGTTATTATTCTGGTAAACTCATTGTGGAACTATATTCATTTTACTAATGAGAAAGCTATTTCAGTTTTCTGTTGAAATTAATGTGGATTTTCTGACGAAATAAGAGGTTAGGGTTTGATAGTCTAGCGGAATAAAAAATAAGCACGAATAGTAACCGAAATAAATAAAACCTTATGACTTTTTTAGGGTGTGTTAAAAAAAAGCAATCTTTATTGATATGAGGATTTTTTTTTTTATGGTAGGTAAAATCATCCAATGACAAATCCCGCCCTTGGGCGGAGCGGGAAGTAGTGTCAGACTCTTACTGACTAAAAACCTACCCCGTTCCTACGTTGCCTATAGTGCCGGGGCTGAGCCTTCCTCTCAGAAAACGGCCCTTGACCCCAGCAGGCTTCAACCCTGCCTGCCTCCAGTTAGCAGGCTGGGCCTCTTCGGTTTGCTGATAGCTCCTTGAGGCGCGCAGGAACAGAACGCGCCGTAGACGACTTGGGCTCGGTCCGACCGGTTACCGGACGATCGGACAGCGTGCTACCCATTGCACGCCGTCCGCAAGCTCGCGCCTACGGTGGCATTGATATGAGGATTCTTATTTCTGGGGTTCTAATAGCTAGCTCTAATAGTACAGCATGAGCATAGCATAGCTTAATCAGCCTTTTAATGTTCCTATTGCTGGGACTCAAGCTTCCTCTGTAGGAGAGAAAATGAGTTGTAATCCACCAGCCGGGACCAGTGCGGGTTGGTGAATGTCACATGTCTTGGAAGTTTTTGGTTCTAGGGCATACCGGTTTCCTCACGATGTTATCCTTCACATCATAATCCTTCACGTTTTGAGAGCAGTGGTGGAAATAAATTACACAAATTAATGCGCCTGCCAAGAAGTGGCTCAAAGTTGAGTACCCTGGAAGGACTGAAAGGACGCCTTTGCCTACCTTTGGGACAGTATAGGCTAGATATAATAATAATGCGCCTGGCTTTGTTTGAACCCGCGTCCCAAGGCCGTTACCACTTGGCTACCACTGCTCACACCACTATTCTAATAGTCACAACAACTAATTAATTTACAAGAAGTGTTACACGAAATAGATAATGGTAATAATAAAGAAACTGAAAAATTGCTCGAAATTATAACTAGAACCGACAATAAAAACGAGAATCGCAAACGTGAAGTTCAGACGGCAGTTATTGTCGTTAAACTTATTAAACTTGCAACAATATGAATGAAATTACCGTTCTTCATAACGAGTGTAAAATTATTTTCTCTAAGCACCAAATTTGATCAAAATCGGTTCAGTAACAGATAGATAGTTACTTTCACATCTATAATATACATTATAGTATGGATAAAAGTATGGATTTAGAATATAAATTTCATCTCAGGGTAGTATTTGTCCACCACAACATAATGCACCGAAAAATCCAACTAAAACTTCTATAGATCTAAAAGTGAGATTAAAGTTAAAAATAGTTCTTGAATTAAAAGTTTCCTGGATTAAAAAAGTCGCTCAGTAATGGGGGAGCTACTGTCAATGAATGAGCGTTGACAATAGTTCCGCCACAATGGATCACAGTTGAAATAGAAATTTATACGTGACTGTGTACTGAGTCTCATTATGAAATACGTGTCTATAATAATTTGGATTAGGCTAACATTTAATGAAATTTATGTAATTTGCCCAATTAATTATATTATCTGTTGATTCTGTTGCCATTTGTGATGTTAACATGAATTATGGAATTTAATTTTGGATCTCGTTATTATTAATGACCAAAGTAATTAAGGTATAACGTAATTTGTTAGGAATTAGATCTTTATAAAAAAAAAAAATACAATTACAGTTTTTGGATCCTTGTCATTTTCGAGTCAGGCTTTCTAACTGTATAAATTTTATATTAAATTGTTTTAATTCATTGTAAGGTCACCAAATAAACGAAAGAAAGAAAACATGTTTATTCGGCACACATTAAAACACAACACAAAGTATTGAAAACTTAAACCTAAAAAATTAAATAATAACAACACCAATTTGTGACATCTGAACATTGCCATCAGCGATGATAAGACATCTCAATATTTTATGGAATTTATATTAATTAATTAAGAATTGCTTTCGGTATAATAAAAATACATTCTCAAAATCAAAAACTCAAGAAACATTTATTCATTTATACACCGTTAAATTTTAGTCGTTTCAATCCCGCGGAGGGTCGATTCGGCACATGAAACACTATTGATTAGTGAAGAGAAAATTAAAAAATAAAGTACTTTTTTTAAAACTCGAATTAATTTACGCATGTACGATATTAATTTCTTCTTCCGTCATTTTCCGTGGCTGGTAGTCGGAGTCGGAATCTCGGTGGGTGGGACGAGAGGACGTTCGTTCCCTCATGCGTGCGGCCTCCTCCTTTGGTAGCATTACTGTTTCGCAGAAGAAGGCGACCACTTGCCACTCCTCCTTGATTCCATGGCCTGTACCAAGGCTCAGCGCGAGAGATCGTTGTCCCCACGTCTAAAGTCGATTGGTAGAAAATGCCTAAGGCATTAAGTACGTCTTTGTACAGTTTTATTTGCATAAAGTTTCAATATTTAAATAAACATTCACAAACATACACACAAATTTTCACCTCTATAATATTTGTGTGATATCATCAATTCCAATAACATTTAAGACAAGTCTTATAAGAATTATTGATGTCTATAACGTTACGAAGCTTAATTACAATTCCTTCTCGATTTTCTATTATCTCGAGGCAATTTCAAAACATGGTTCGATTAACAAAATGGAGTTCTGATCGATGTTTCAATCATTCAACAAGTAATAATGGCTCTGTTTCCAGATTGTTTAGATATTTTGATTTAGTTATTTGAATGTTCATCGTGTTCGGGTCACCCTATTGTTGTCGTGATGACGGGTGTGAGGTCCGCGATAAAAGCAAGCTTGACAAAGTAACAAATAGTTATCTAAGTGAAAATGTTAGAAACAAAGATATGAAGTCGGGACTGGATCGCTAAGGTTACTACTGCCAAAGAGAGCAGTACAATAGAACCAGCCGAATGTAATTATTGTAATAATGATGATCTTCTTCTCGGAGAGCAGTGGTGACCGAGTGGTAACGATCCAGATTTATGCTCGCGGATTCAAACCCTAGGTGCATTACTTGGTGTAATTTATTTTATTAGAGCTGCTCTTTTAATGGTGAAGGAAAACATTGTGAGGAAACCGGCAAGTCCTAGAACCAAAAATTTGAAGGCATGTGACATCCACCAACCCGCACTGGGCTCGCGTGGTGGATTTCGGCCCATTTCCTCTCCTAGAGAGGAGGCCTGCGTCCCAGCAGTCGGAATATTATATATTACTAAGACTAAACTGCAGTTTATGATTTATCCTCCTACCCCATTTTTTCTTTGATAATTTATATGGTAGATAAACATTTGTCAAGTAAGATTGTATAGAAATCATCATAATCATCATTTGTACACAGGCCCGGTCATTGTGGCGACGCTTGAGGGAGGTCTATGTCCAACAGTGGACGTCTTTCGGCTGTATAGGAATAGTATAAAAGAACTGCGTAATAAAGTTTCTGTAGACGACAAATTCAAAACATACCGGAACTAAATACTAAATGGTGATCAACCACTGAAAATGAATGAGTCCTAAAATTAATTTATCTAATTCACTCTCAAACTAATGAATTGAATATGGCCATATTTTATTTAATAAAGATTCATAATTATAAATCTCACGTCTTTTTAAATCAAGACATCTTTAGTCATAATACAATTGTTCACCAAGACTACAACAACAACAGAACAAAACTACAAACAAATGAATATTTATCGGCGCTTTTTAAAACCCAATAAGACGGCAGCTGGTGACGTTATGAATAAACTGGTCCAATTAGTGAGGTGTTTAATTACCAGTTCCTTTGTCTTATGCAAAACAATGGAACTTTTTTTAAGGGTGGACGCCTGGATGGCGGTATTTGTTCATGAATCAGACGTAATTGAAGTTGTGGGAATGCTAATTTTAATTGGCCTTGGAGATTTGTACAAGCTTACGGAATGTGCAGTAATTTTAATGGTAAATGAAACAATAATAATTAATTTAACTTAAAGAAAGCAAACGTGAACTAATACTGTAAGAGTGTGTTCTTGCAAAGACATACTAGAGGTACTCTGAAAACCCCGTGGAAAGATGCAATGCAGTGTGCATAATCTATTAAACGAGAAGAAAAAAATAGAGAGAAAAAGCAGAGAGAAGAGAAAATCAAGAGAGATAAAACAGTTCGGAACAGAAAAGATATGTATGTCAAAACTACAGAAGATACAAATATTACAAGAGCAAACAAAGACACTGCAGAATCAAAAGACAACAACAACGTAACAGTATACCCTGAAATTAAAATACACACGAAGACATATAATTGAATTGACAACCCTATAGAGTAATTGGTACTCGATATAACCGTCACGTTTGTAAACCATACGCCAGGTGACGTGGTTCCCAGGGCTGTTACACAATTTGAATTTATTATTGGACGCTCGTCACCGATCATCAAGATTTTAAAGGGGACATTTTGGAATGGGTGAATTGAAATGTTGACGGGTTTGTTTGGCGTGTTTTATTGGTAAAATTTTGGGGTGAAGTTATAATTTTAGTACAAGTTAAAATTTATGATGGTGTAAATCGAGTGCTGACGTACGAATTCGAGGAAGAGGGAGGGGATTAACTAAAACTGCGTCGCCTGGATAAAAAAAACTACTATGTTAAAGTTGGAGCTAGAATATACTAGAACAAGTTGGAGAAGGGAGTCTTTGTTCATATGCTTTCAGTTTCTAACCGTCTGTCTCCTAGTAATCTGAAAATAATCTGCTTTTTTGCTTGATGTTCAGTTCAAAATTATTTGAAAGCTGTGAGATTGTTTGGAAAACTTACCACGGCTTTGAAACCCAACAGGAAACTGAAAAAACACGGGTTTATTTTAGTCAGAATAAGCCTGATATTTTTTCCCATTCCGCTCAAAGCAGGAAAATTTATTTGATGATTTCTCATCGAAAAATTAAAATTATATTTTCAATATAAGGAAAAGCTTCTGAATCATTGTACTCAAAATTAAAAATTGCAGTTAAAATAATATTGCACCAAAGATACTCTCGCTAATGAAACAAATATATGGGTCACTGGAAAGTACTAGCTATTCAATCTCAATTTATGAACAGTACCATAACTGGTCTAATTGATAGCGAGCTACTTCAATTTATTACAGTGTATATTATTTTCTTTAGATCGAGTTCAAAATAAAGAGAGATAAGGTTACGAAGCCGGTTACAGTTGAGGCAACTCGACTATAGATAAAGAAAAGGCAATCATTGGAAACAAATGAACTTGAAGGTTTTGATCAGCCTGGCTGAATGATAAAATGTTATTTGAAGTCAAGAAAAGTGTTTCTGTTATGTTAGTTTACTCCATGACTAAAGTAGCTGATCTTAGAGAATTATAGCTGGGCTGAAGTGAAACTGAACTACTCTTGTCATATCGCATGAATGCACTCGAAGAGATTGGCAAAGATCGTAACGTGTGTTCGGATTACGTTTGCGGACCAAATTTAGCCAGAGATACTGCAAAACTGAGAGGTTTGGATGGAGGAGACTTCTGCCCAGCAGTGAGCACAAATTAGGCTGGAAAAGTAAATAATGTTTTCATGCTTCAGTTACTGCCTTTTGCTTTCGTCTGAGCCCCAGCAGCTATATCTTAGATATTTTTCTTCTTGAAATAGATTTAACTACAGTTAGTTTTTTAACGATAGAAAGTTAAGAGTTAAGAACTTTATTCCCTTGTTATCTCATGGTTATACAATCACAACTAAAGAAAAGTTTTAAGTTACTAAAAAGTTTATCTCAATGGAATCTAGTAAAATATAATATTTGAAGCAGATATTTGTCGGATATTAGTCACTGTATAGTTAGTTTTCTCGATATTGTATCTCCTACGCCAGACCAACGGATAAAGCGATCGAAGAGTTTCCACTTACTAGAAATATGAGAAAAGCGAAACAATTCTTTATAAGATTTAATGGAAAATGATGATCCGATAGTTGCGGAAGTTCCTTGTTCTTTTATAAGAATAGTGGGATTTATTTTCAAGATATCCGATTGAAATATAGGGAAGAAGCTTTTTGAAGATGATGGAGGAGTAGATATGGTTTTTGTAATATTGCTGTTTTAGTTGTTTTGAAACTAATATTTATCCAGTATAATAACTGCGCCATCTTTCAATGCTTCAGTGAACATCATTGCAATTAATGAATAAAACAAGGTAAATACGACGGTGGAACAAGTATAATATTCTAGTTTTAATTACTGGTGCTTTCAATGTTTATTTTTTCATCTATCGTTGCTACTAACATAATGTCATTCGTTAATCATCTAGAATGAATCGTGTAATCTGATGATATGGTAAAAATAATACTTTAACGCCGTGTTTTCAATAGTTGACTGGTAAATAGTTGTTGTATTGTAAATGTAACCGCAAATTTGTATTCTTCATAATTATATAGGATATGCGACTATTGAAATATTGACCTTTAAAGGAAAAGCCATCAATAAGTTTATCTACAGAAAAATGATAGACAGTAGGTTCGGACTTTAATAAGAAAGTTAAAGATGTTCCGCCAGATAAAGTTTAATACAACTTGAATGAGTTTTTAATGAACGAATTTTCATTTGTTACTAATTTATGTTTTTAATATCAGGATATTTTTAATAATTTTACTCAACATAAGATATAATTAAAATGATAATTAAATTTTGATTTGTGTTCTTTTAATGTTTGCGAACATCTGATATCATTTGTGATGTGTGTTTTGTGAGCACAAAACATAATCGTTTTATTAGCTCAAACATGCTCATGTTGGAGTTTATAAATGACATAACATTGACAGCCAAGGAGTGGAATTCCCTGCCGGAGTCTGTGTTTCCTGATGGCTACAACCCGGGAATCTTTAAGTCAAGAATGAATAGGTTTCCCTCTAGGTAAGCGCGCTCCATCGTTGACCGTATCGTCACTTTCCATCAGGTGAGATAGCGGTCAAGCGCGAACCTATCAATAATAATAAAAAAAAATTACATTAACTTTTTATGTCATAGATAAATTGACTATTTTATATAATCACTACTTTGACATTGAATTACATCTAAAAATATTCTTATTGAATTGAAATGATAACTAAACTTTAATGATAATTTAATAAGTACCTACATAATTTCTAAATAAAAATTTTGATGTATATTATCACGGTTTATGCGCCATCTCTTACTACAAATTTGTACGCCTCTATATGTGGTTGAACATGTTTGAACTTGTATCTCATTATTATCTTGCATGCAATGTACACCATGCCTGAACTAATAAATGTTTTCTTACTTACTTGTATTTAAACTAGCGCCACAAAAAAGCACTTAAAAGATTCTAGAATTTTATACAAGATTAAAATTATATAAATCTAGGCAAACACTTTAGATTCATATCACATTCAAAGCTATAACTTTACTTTCACGAGTCATTACAAATTCAGATTATTTTATGTCTGCCTCTCCTAAGCCTAATGCTTCAATATTTTTCTTTATAGAAGATTTAAATTCGTCATTGACAGCTTTTGGGCAGCTTTTAGTTTTCGTAGGCTGCCATGGGGACTTATAAAAGGTCAGAAGCTAGCCCATGGTTCTATTTGGTCATTTCCTATAGAGAAGAACCGGAAAGAAACTTCATGGATACTCATATTTTTTTTAATCTAGAATATTTCATTATTACAACATTAACAGGACGAGGTAGACTGCTCAACTTTGTACTCAAAAGTACAATAAAAATCTATGAATACACGGAGTCTACAGTGTTTTCACTGTGAAGTTGTCTGGCATCATGCTGAACTGAACTTATTTGGCGCAGCCGTGAGGCACAATCCTGTTGTTGTTGTTTTTTTTTATTATTTTATTTTATTTATGTTTAAGTTTTAAAACTTTGTATTTTATTTTATTTTTATTTTATTTATTCTATTGTGCTTCATTGCAAGCCAAATAAACATGTTTTCTTCTTTGAATAAATAAATGTGTTTCTTCTTTCTTTCTTTCTTTCACATTCACATTATATGGGGATGTAACGAGGGTTCAAAGTCTGTCTGGAGAAACCTACTTTCATACGGGTAAAGCCGCCACCAGAAGCTAGTACAATAATAAATTACGTATACTAAATGTATAAGTACAATCCGTGAGAAAGTAATCAGTAAAATGTATATAATTATTACAAGTATACTAATTATTCAGGAAACCAGAAAGTTGATTAACGAATTACATTATGATATAGATATATGAAAAAATAAACACTGTAAAGCACCAGTAATTAAAACTAGAATATTATACTTGTTCCACCGTCGTATTTACCTTGTTTTATTCATTAATTGCAATGATGTTCACTGAAGCAATCCAAGATGGCGCGCTTACTTCAAAGCTCCCCTAAAACATCGACACAAGGTTCAAATTCCAACAAACGTCTTTTTGAAAAGCATTGAAGTGACAGCAAACAGAAAATAGTATTCTATTTACAAAGCCAGGCTTTTCAGCTCGGTCATGGTCGAAAGCTTAGAACTGTAGCATCTATACATTAGTATTACGTCATCACCTAACCTAACGATAGGGACATCTGGCTACTCGTAAAGTGTTTATCCAATATGTTTTACGAGATATAATAAGTTGAAAGGCAACTTTCATTACAGCCTCTGTGGTTCAATATGAAAAAAGTTTTTTTTGTACTATTATTAAGAAACTTCGAGAGGCTGCGTTTGGCTGCAAAGTGCGTGAGTTTAATGAAGTCTTTACTTTTTATTGGTTAAATAAATTGTGGCGTAAGGTTCAATGTGGTTCAGTATACTTGAAACACGGCATCGATTTACCATTTAATCTCAAAAACATCTTCTTTAGAAACTTTCAGTTGTAATATTAATTATTCTTTGTTCTTAATCAAATCCACAATGAAAATATATAATGTATTTGTAATCTTATATAGCCTGAATAGTGAAATATATCAACAGTTGGCTTAAATATATTATTTAGGCGAGGTTAATCTTGTTGCTAGAAATTAATAATAATAGTATAGGTAGTCTCTTTATTTCCATAAAGAATGACTCATAAATTTAACTTCGATATGCCATGTAACAATACCACGGGGTCGTGGCAGACCGCGAAGGATATATCTTTTGTTTTGAGTGCTGTTTGAGCTCCTGGGCAAAGATCATGATTCTTAGGTCTGTAAGAGATTGCCCTGTGCGATAAGACCGCCCATTGTACACTTCGTTTTTGTAAATTTTTATCATGTCTACATTATGAGGTGTACAATAAAGTATATAATAAATAGATAAATAATTAATCATTCATAAATTAGTATAATTTTCACAATCCTTTTGTACAATTCAATATGAACGTCGCTAGAGATTAAAAACTAACTTCAAATATTTCTCTCCAGCTAAGTTTACATAGTGTGTTTATCTAGAATAGCAATACTGTTTATTTTTTCTACCAGGTTTAGAAGGAAAAAAACTCAGAACACAAATGATTTTTCTTCTTGGAACCTACTTATATCTTCCACTCCTTGTCCACAGGTATCAGCTGTAGTAGACGATGTGTACTCAGACCACTCCCATGTAGCTGGTTCCTTCACCATGCTGGCGTCATCCAGGGCTCATGTCGGAGGATCACTCAACGCCAGGGCCTTGCCTGGTGCAAGGGTGCATACCAACTTCATTGGATGTTTGAAAAAGGTGAGTTAAGATAGAAAGATTTTGCAAATATGATTTAAATTTACATAAAAATTGTGATAGAGTAAGGGTGCCTTCAAATTAGCCGTGAAGTGCTGCGCGACAGCAGTGCTGCCACCGCAGTAGAACCATTATGTTCGAGCATCATAGTATTGTACATTTAGTTTCTCGATTAGAATGCTACTATTAAAACCGAAAAAAGATTTTGTAAAAAGAAAAAAGAAACCTAAGAAAAGATTGCCGTTATTTGTTGTATGCAAATTTTACAAATTAAAAGGCTACTGTGTCCAAAATTTCAGAATTATATTCGCTGGATGACTTTCAATCTGATTTTCGTTCATGTTTAGACATGAACAAAAACTAAATGCGTATCATCACTAGTCGACCGATGAACTGGTGCGCTGCAGTCGCGCGTTTTTAATTTGTATGCAGAAAGCAGTGCGACAGCAACGCTTCGGCAGCGCTGCTTAAGATTAACATTAATAAGTCAAGCCCCAAACGAACGCCGGCGTTCGCACACCTATTGTCTTTCTATTGTGTCTCTTATTACGGTATTCAATAGATTAATAATAAATAATAATCAATAACAAAAATGCTATGACGTAGAGCTTTTTCATAGAAAAGCAGAACCACACAAATTATGTATTCTGATTTTCTGAGTAGATTTTGATTACTGCAATCAGGAAAATTGGCGGCATTATCAGAGCTATTAAATTCTGCCGCTTTGCTGGTCGATAGTAATAAATTGCTTATAGATTTGCATAAATATTGACAACTTGAGAAAAATTTAACAAAGTGAGGCCTTGGTGAAACCGAATTAAGGACTACGTTACAGAAATGCATTCATTCTCTATTAAATATTCAGTTTAAAACAAACACAAAGGCTTTCTATTTTCAAAGAAAACTTTGCATAGAATTTATTTTCGAACACGTGAAGTTTGTTCTGAAACTGATATTCAATTTTAGCGCGCAGCAGTTTTTCAGATGGATCTTGGTGTGTATAGCAGTATTTACCTACAATAGATTTTTCACTCAGAATTTTGGCAGAAAGAGAATGAAACCAAAATATTCAATAACACGAAAAGTTTTTTCATTTAGTGAAGGTGCCTTTTTAGATAGTGTTAATGATAAATGCAGTTTTATCCCACAAAATACTTTATCAGTATACTCCATCTATTTAGGTATTTAACTAAAATGTAAACAATCTTTACATGTCTTTTATTTAACAATTGTGTAAAAATGTTATCCAAAAATGTTTGCAATTAGCTATTTACCTTAACCGATGTTAGGTTATTAATTAAATTTAAATAATCTTTGTATGTCTTCTTTAAGATTTTTTTTTAAATAAAAATACATAGCAAGATTGTTTAAGTTTAGTTAATTACCTAAAGAGATGGAGTATAGAGACTTGGAAAAGTTAGAACTGTACAATGTTATGAAAAGGTGCGCAATTCTCTATCTGTAGATAGAGAATTGCGCAATCTACAGGTTGACAAAGATGCATTCCAATGAGACGCGGAGACGATAGAAATGTGCTCACTCATCAACTTTTTAGTGTTATAATAGGAAGGTACTTTCAGTTCGAGGAGGGAACATTTAATTTGTGATGTTCAGTTGGTCACCATATTCTTATGACTGAAGTATGACTATGGTTTGGTATTGTTTTAATAAATGGATGTGTAGGAATGCATACATCGAAACACGGACTTCTTTGACTAGAATAAATCAGATATAAACTGAAAACTTTCATCATCAGGTCGAATTCTCAGCGGATACTCTACGCCTGAACCTCATCGATCTGGCCCGAACTGGTAGCAAGCTGATCACCGTCACCGGTCGACTGGAGTACGCCTGTACTGCTACCGACTCAGCTGATCCCGTTACTTTCACCACAAGGGATGCGCATTTGGTAAGTGAAGATTTTGATAAATTTTGTTATAAAAGATCTCTCTAGGTTGTCTTGTCTCCTGGTACGCATCTCTTTTAATCACGGTCACTAGTCGTTTAGACTTTAGAGAATACCCGTACTGTGGTGCTATTCTCTAAGAAAACGCAGCGCTGCTTCAATGACGAACACCCAAATAGGATACATTGGATTGTCAACCTAATATACCTATACATTGGATTGTTAATTCAATGTATCCTATTTGGATGTTCATCGTTGCGACAGCGCTGCGTTTTCTTAGAGAATAGCACCACTGGTATTGATTCAACTGTCTCCGTTACTTTCACCACTAGTGATACGCATTTGGTAAGTAAAAATTTATATATGAACTCTTCTGTGTTAACTGATCTCCTATTACTAGATTCTGGTGATCACGCTCACCGATCGTCTAAATTACACCCGGACATCTATTAATTCAGCTGGTTTAGCATGTTCACTACTAGAGATGCAAAGAAAAGTGGAGATTCTTTTTTATAAAAAAAAGAGGTACTCTTCGTTTGACTGATCTCCTGGTACTCGATTCTGCTGCTGACTGGAATGAACGGTCTATTGGCCTTTCTACCGATGTCTTGCAAAACTGCCAATCCTTATTTTTAAAGTTACACCGACACAGATTGAGTCGTTAAGGATTTTTTCAATACACTTGCTCAGAAAGTGGCTCTTATTGCACTACACTTAGGTACATAATGGCACCTGTTACCAAACTGTGACATTTTGATTACCATTACGCAATAGTGCTGTAATGTAGCTATAACCTTTTTGTTCAACCTCTTTGTTCGCAAATCAAATTTTGAATACGAAAAAATTCATGTTAGGTTTTTACGTTCGTGCAATAGTATAGGTAAATTAGTGTCTTACTTACTTATTTCATGCAATTTCCGCCATTTTAACGTGTAAAAACGATTTATTTAATAACAAAACATATATGTTCTTTCAAATAAAAATTGTTTTTTCTTTGTGGTTTATGGTCGCCATTTTGAGCGCCATTTTAAAATGCGCGCGGTTTTTGGTGTTATTTTTTCGATTGAAGTTCATTTTCTATGTTAATTAAATAAAATACTTACTACAATTAAAACAAAAACATTAAATAAATACTAGAAAACAACATTAGAAAATGTTACATCCTATTTTCACAAAAAAATGACATTATCGTGAAATCTTTTCACGCAAGAAAACAAACAACGACTAGGCAATTTGATCAAAAGACTATGTAGCCTTCAGCTTTGGGTCAATTAAAAAAAAATTGATGCGTGCCTATGAATTTTACCGCCATATTATGATTTTTTTTCCTAGTTTTGCTGTTGTAATAAGAGTTAGCTAAATTATTTTTCTTCACAAGTGTATTGAAAAACGTCGTATGATACACGTGAGTAATGTATGATTACCGTTCTTGGCTCTCTTAAGACCCTCGCCAAGGCTCGGGTCTTAATACCGCCTCAACGGTAACCATGTACATTACACACTTGTATCATAATGTACTATTATAGCGGTGCTCAGTCAACTGAAAACGTTGACTGAACTCCTGGTACCGAGTCTCTAATAATTGATGATATTAGTTCATTTATGGACAAAAATATGAAGGTAAATTAAAAATTGACGCTAAATAATAATTAAAAGAAATATCAAAACCTGTTGAGAACTGGCAAAGATATCGCTGAACAAGCAAATATAAAAAGCAGTCGAGTTGAAATCTTCTGCCTTTTTCTTCAAGCATGTTTTTTTTTTTGTAAATTTTGGAAAAGCTAGAACAAATTAAATTTAAGAAGTTATATGGCTATACTTTACTGGGCATTCTACTAAGTTAGAACTATTTATATACTTTGTACACTTTTAGAACAAAACAAAAACCTTGGTTTATGTTCATGAAGAACATAAATACGCTGATTATGTCCTAAGCTTAACAAAAAAAAAAAACTTAAACTAAGCAATCTCATAAATTTTCACGCATCTCTTTTGTTCCAAAGACAATCCAGGTTATCAGTGCTAACTAATCACAGTAACAAAGACTAGGTAATATAAGAACAAACTAAACTAACCATAATTACTTTCAACATTGTCTATTAGGAAAATGAAGCAAAAGATGCTTTAAAAAGAAATCCCTCTTGAAGTTGACTTGGTCGGAACTAACAGTATCACCCGGAATTAATGACTCCGGTCTTTGTTTTTTATTAAAAGTATTTTAATTTTTTAAGTTAAAAACAGAAGGGAGTAATTATACAATGTGGAACTCATATTAGGTACAAAATATATAAATCGTTTGTGTTATTTATAGTAGTTATATCCTAATCTCAACGGAAAATATTCAAAGTTAATAGTAGTGCTAGTGACAATATACATACATATTTAAAATAATAAATTATTTTGTTTTATTTTTATCTATCGTTTATTTTCTTAAGTCTGTGTTCTATAAGTGTGTCCTTGACATGGCAGGCCTTAAGCTGCGTTTTTTTTTAAATATCGCAGCAACTATCGAGACAGGAGTGTTTTTAGCCACACAATTTTTTTTTTATTATATTTTATTTTATTTACTTAGTATTTTTTTTCTTTGTTCTATGCGAGCCACAAGCAATTTTTTCTTCTTTCTTATATAAACTTGTAAATAAAAATAACACATCTAGTAACTTAAGAAATAGGTACTTATCATTTATTCAGGGAGAAATAATAATAAAAGGCGTGGATCATGTTCACTATATACTAGAAAAACACAAATATGTGGAAATGCTGTTTTAAAATTTAGTGCCTGACAACACAAACAGCTCACTGTTATTCCACTTACAGCTCTAGACCAACATTTGACGTCCAATACCAATATGGCGTCCAAAGCCCATATTTGCCGCCACAATAACCAAAACAAACCGTAACCGAACGTTTTAATCAGTCAATACAACTTTCCGATAATAAACAGAGTCCAGAGGTACTCAATTCATTACTAAACCGTCCGTTCGTCGCAAAAACTAAGTAGCAATTAAAAACAATGGCAGCTCGGAAAAATCGTGTGGAAACCCGGACCGTTTAAGATGACCATTGGACGTTTGAGAGCACTTTAGAAAGGGGACTCTTGAATTTGGTCGAGTGTCACCAGCAACCTGATTAGATCGAAGTGGCGGTTATTTGATTTGAGTAAGGGATGGGTTAGACTGTATTGATTGAATGGAACGTTTGGGCCAATGGTTGTTAAGTTTTGTGGGATTTCGAAGCGGAATGATTTATGATTTTCGGTGACAGCTTCGGGACGTTTATGAGAAGTAATTATAGGAAATGTGTAGCCGGGTAATGACGGACAGGATGCCTACGGCGTAATTTGGGTACACATTATGATTTTAAGAGCGTTCGATGTAATTTTAATGTGAATTTTGTATTTACTTAATCCTCCCCCTCCTCCTTGCGTCGTTTATCCTTAATGCTGAGGGTCGTGACGTTGACGAATAACATTTGTGTGGACTGTATTTTGCCATGTTGTCGTATCTTCGGCGATGTGGATGGCGTTGCAGATTGTGGCCTTTAGTGTAGCACGGGTTTGGTCTGACCAACGTATCAAATACCAACCTATTTAAAATAATAATAATAATATTCTACAACTAACACATGACGCTATTTAGTTCTAAACTAAGCAGAGCTTGTTCTATGGGTACTATTAGCCGAAACTTCCAACTTTTCATCTCACATCTCACTGGCCTGTTGCTTTAGTGGTTAGTTGCCCTGACTGTTATGCCCGAGGTCGTGGGTTCGATTCCCACCCAGCAACTATTACAGCAACTTAAAATTTGCCAGACACAGAACAAGATCATGCACATCACGAAAACATTTGTTTAGGGCGGGAATCGAGCCCACGACCTCCGGCATAGCAGTCAGGGCCACTAACCCCTAAACCAACTGGGCAGTCAAATACTTATGTCTTCAAAATTTACCTAATGCTGCCTTCAATAAAAACATATTCTAACCGTGTCCTGACAAATATTGATTTGATGTGAGTACAATTAACGTGGCCTGGGTTCGTTGAACTTTACGAATTGGGCGCCCGGCCGTTACGTTTCAAGCATTATCATTGTTATGAGTGTGAAAATATGCTTTTGCGACGATCAATCATTTGTATTGACATTAAACGGAGTTATATTGTTGCTGTCGGCTGGAATCAAACCAATGTATTGCCATTAAAAAGTATGTCGATAATTATACAGGAATGAATTACATTAATAGTATCTAGAATATGTGACCAGGGGATAAAGCAGTGCCTTTAAGTCGCAGGCAACATGTTCAATTAAACAATTCCGAACTAAACGAAGGTTGCTAAGTTTTAATCCTGAATATCAGTGAGGGGTTTATATAATTAACTCCTGAGCATGCGAGAGAGTTAATATAGAAACCTAAGTGAAGTCAGTAATTTAAGCCGCCCAAGACAAAGAAAAATTTATCTCCGTGTTGGATACTATACTTTTTACACCTTCTTCGAGATAATTATAAGAAAATACGTATTCTGCAACAAATAAAACAGAAATATAAGTATATTTACTACGAGTATCACTCGACAGGTTTTGTGATTTGAAACAAAAAAATGAACGCTCCTGCTCTTTCTCTGGGTTCTTCTTAGGGTTCCGTACCAAAGAGTAAAACGGGTCCATTACTAAGACTCCGCGGTCCGTCCGTCTGTCTATCCATCTGGTGACATGAACTCACATGAACTGTCTAGCTATAGACAGTTAAATATTTCACAGATGATGTATTTCTGTTGCCGTTATAACAACAAATACTGAACACAGATTAAAATAAATATTTAATTGGGGCTCTCATACTAACAGTTTTTCGCTTCAGACGATACGGAACCTATCGTGAGCGAGTCCGACTCGCAATTCAACCAGTTTTTTGAAATAAATTTGTATTTGTATTGATGCACGTACAACTGTATTTAATTTTGAAAATAATGTTTTGCACGTTCCAAATTCAAATCTCATTTCCTCAGGGAACGCTCACACTACATTACATCCCTAGTGACAGAAATACTAACCTTAGGTGATGGTTGTAAGACATGTAAAAGGGCATTATCGAGCCGGTGGTAATTTTTTTTTTCAATACCTACACTTACTCGAAAACTCGCTCTTATCTCACTGCGTTTAGGCACACAATGGTCTGTTTTCCGCACTATTGCGGTGCGCGTGATCGCCTCTGCCACATTTTATTGTAATAAAATTGTTTATCCCATCAGGCTGGGCGCGCGTCGACCCCCACGAAGTGCGGGTCAACCCCCGCGAGTCATAAGTGTATTGAAAAACGTCGTTTGACACACTGCAGCCCTCGGCTCCATAACACACTCGCCTACGGCTCCTGCAAATGTGAATGCCTCGGTCGCACTGACAAACTTTCTGCTCTTGTATCAATCATCATCATTTCAGCCAAAAGACTTCCAATGTTGGACATAGGCCTCCCCCAAGCGTCGCCACAAAGGCCGGTCCTGTGCGTCTCGCATCCATCGGACTCCAGCGACCCTGACCAGGTCCATCTTGTGGGAGGACTTCCAACGCTGCGTCTTCCGGTACGCGGCCGCCACTCCAGAACCTTTCGGGCCCCAACGGCCTCCGTTCTGCGTGTAATGTGCCCAGCCCATTGTCACTTAAGTTTGGCGATTCTACGTGCTATGTCGGCAACCCTGGTTTTCTTTCGGATATCTTCATTCCTGATTCGATCACGCAAGGAAAGTTCCAGCATAGCCCTTTCCTGCTCTTGTATCAAAATGTACTATTTAAAAAAGTTCATAGTTGGATAGAACATTCTATATTGTTAGTGACTTTATTGTTGCAGCTATTCAAAAACTCATTGTTAAAATTGCCACCATTTTGAAAAGCCACCACAAACCAACACAATCAACTCCTATTTACTTTGAATTTAGTCAGTGTCACCAAGGTTAAACATATTTCTAGTTAATTCGACAAAACCACCTAATGTGTCTATAGCTGTTCTAAGTAAAGGTCATTAAGTATTCAGCGGTTTCCAAGTAAGTGCTTGAAAGGCGATTAAGTGACCTTTCCAAAGTACAAACATAGCCAACGTTTCGTGATTGCATTTAGTGTGTAGATGCCCTTAATCAGTTTCAAGTTCAGCGTTTTAATGTTGTTGAATAAGGGGTGTAGTTTCATTTATGTGTACTCATTTAATTTTGTAGGTTGATTTGAGTCTATTACTTAAACCCTAAGCGGACACCGGTGTCCGAACACCTATTGTCTTTCTTTTGTGTCTCTTATTACGATATTTAAAGGGTTAAGTACAGGCGTAGAGTAGCCAACCTTTCGGTATTTTACAGGATGAATTTTGGAGAGTGTGCGCGGGAATTGCATGACTTGTTTCCTCCATCTTATTTCTACAATAGGACAACCTTACGGTGAATATCAACCCTTACATTGTTGAAACTTCTACGATCCGGACTAAGAAAGAAAGAAAGAAGAAAAGAAAGAAAAATATTTTATTGGGCATAGAAATGTACAATGCTGGAACTACATATAGACACTTAAAATTAAAAAAATAACATTTGTGTGTCTCGCGGCTGCGCCAAATAGGTCCAGTTCAGCAAAAATGCCAGACAACTACGAGATGGTAGTTGCCTGACGCTGGTTTTCACTAAGCGTTACGGACTAAGCGTTTTGCCTCGTCGTTTATATCGCGTACATCTAAAGACTGGAAAAGTTTACCTGATGCGTTCTTCCCGTCCGATTATTATTTAGGTGTCTTCAAGGCTAGAGTGAAGAGGCTCTTAATAAACTAGTGCGCCTCACCATCAACAATTGCATCACTGCTTACCATCGGTTGGGAATGCAGTCAAACACTAGTTTATATAAAAAAATAATATATAAATTTTACTAAAAATTTTCTTTTACCATGAAGATCCTTCATAAAATATTGATACTTTCGTTTAGTGTTTTGAGTGTTACTAATTTGTTGCTTTAGAGGAATAATTTGACTATTTCGCCCATGATACGATTTATTTTTTTATCGTTGATCATATTATTATAATACTAGCTGTCCCCCGCGGTTTCATCTGTGTTTTTGGGTCGTAGCTTGATGTTATATAGCCTATATTATTTGTTATAAACTTGACTGTCTTATACTATTTGTCGTAAATGTGGCTATCCTATACAGAAAGATTTGGTCCAATCCGACTGGTAGTTCCAGAGATTAGCGCATTTAAAAAAAAAAAAAAATGGAAACAGCTTTTTTTAAAGATTATCAACCTTATAATGCTCTCACTGCTGGAACTCAGGCCTCCTCTCTAGGAAAGGGTCATAATCCACCACGCTGGCCCATTTGGTGGATGTCACATGTCTTCGAATTTACTTCTATCATACCGGTTTCCTCACGATGTTTTCCTTCACCGTTTTGAGAGCAGTGGTGATGAAATAAATTACACAAAGTCGTTACCACTCGGTCACCACTGTTCACAGAACTCAAAGGAATTATTATCAAAAACTATTAGTTCTTAATAAATATATACTAAAATAAATACACACCACATCACCGCTTTCCATCAGGTGAGATAGTGGCGCGACATCAACAATAAAATGAAACATATAAAAATCTTTTTCGTATTACAATTCAAACCTCTAACAAATGTGTTAATTTATATCAAGATATTCCTCTATATAAAAACAGTCAATTGCTTTCTAGGTCCCTCTTATCCCTAAGTTTCTATACAGTATTATATCGGTAGTTTTATTCTGTGCTGAATCTCTCCCAGGCGTCTCTCCGATATATTCCCAGCTCTAAGTGGTGCCCTGTGCTGCCACTAAACAAGTAAGTAAATGGGTAAGGCCCATTCTAATCAATGTTGTAAAAATCTTGAATTTATTGCTCAGAAAAATATTACTAACTTACTTATTATATTGAGCAAAAAAAATATTTACATACTAGCTTCTGCTAGTGGCTTTGCCAGCGTGAAAGTCGGTTTCTCCATACAAACTACCAACCCCCGTTTTACCCCTTAGGGAATATTTTCGTAAAATCCCTTTTTAGCGGACGTCTACACCCTATAAAAAACCTACCTGCCAAATTTTAAGTTTGTACTCGTAGGTGTTATAGTTTTCTGAGATTTGTGATTGATCATTGAGTGAGATTTCGCTGTTATTTATATAGATTGTTTCCAACGGAACATTTTTTGATAAAAGTGTTTTTTATTTTAGTAAATATAGTTTAAAAAATATTTGTTATTTCTCCTCATCCCCGAGTTCTTGGTCTCCCAGAACTATCCAGTAAAACATATTTTAAAACAAAATTTCTGCCGCCTTGGGCGAGGGGCCTAAGTACTACAAGTGGTCCAAAGCTGAAAATTGTTCGAAAGTCTCCACGGTCCTAGATCGCAAAAGGCAACTGAAGGAGCATGAGGTAAATTAAGCCAGTAAAAATCTAACATACCTTCTCGTTTCACCCAAAATAGGACAATTTTAGAGATTTCACAAAAAAAATGCTAATGCTGCATTTGAATCCCAAATCAAAGCCCTTTTTTGGAACGAAGATTAAGAGTTGGAACGGTACTTGGAGATTTTAATGGTAACAAAGACAGATAGCGACCTTAGATAAAATCAAAACAGCGGAAGATAAGCGACTCGCCTCTAGTGCGTGGACCGCTGAAATTGGTCCAATTCCTCATTGGTCACGACGATCACACATATTTGGCGGTTAACGCTATTTCGCTGGCACGACAGCGCCAGCTCGTATCTCTGTCCATGTGTCAGTGTCAGTGACTATAGGATTGCGACTGTGATGACACTGATCATAGATGTGTGAGTTTCGAGTCTAGGTTTTCTGATTGCGATGTTAGCGCGTAACGTATCTACCCATATAATAATATATCAATGGTAACGACTAATTTTAAATTAGTACCGTCAAATCAACATTTAGAAATAATAATGATCCGTTGGCCGTACTGTACCGTTGCCTGTACCAGACAACATCTGTCTGGTTGGGGGATCCTCTCCTTTCAATAGCGGCATTGTACCTACTTTGTGGTCTGGTTTCCGCACTTAGACCCTAGAGGACCATTGTGCGTGGGCCATGGCGGCCTTTATTCCAACCAGTCCACCTCACTCAAAAACCAGATGTGTCTCTTCAGTTTGCTCAGGGCGTCATGAGTGAACTCGGTTCTCCCAAGGTTCATGTTCTTACTGCTGACGGCTGTGCACTCGAGGAGCACATGCAAGCCAGTTTCTTCTGACTCCATGCATTCTCTGCACAGAGGACTATTCGTGATATTCAGTATCCAGTAAGTGTGTCAGACGCTGGCTGGGCTTGCGGACGGCGAGCAATAGATAGCTCGCTGTCCGTCCATTCGATAACAGTCCGGACCGAGTTCCAAGTCGTCGACGGTTCGCACTATTCCCGCGCGCCTCAAGGAGTTGTCAGCAAACTTTACGTGCCCAGCAGGTCGAAGCCTACTCCGGGGCCTTGGGAAAGTGTGAAAAAGCATACCAGGGCCCTGGAACCAAGGGAATGAATGAACGGGGTAGGTTTTTAATCAGTAAGTCTGACACTACCGCCCGCTCCGCCCAAGGGCGGGAGATGTCATTGGATGATTTTACCAAACAAAAAAAAAAGACGCAGGCTGCTTCTGTACAGTCGCAGAAGGTTGCTGGTTAGGGTTCCTTTTCAATGGCTGTATTTAGGGCTTTACACTTTGTTCCGTATGCCTCTAAAGGCTTGTAATTTTCTCTCTGTCGAATTTCCATGCCAGTAATTAAAAAACAAAACATACTCAGCCTCTCTGCATGGGTCTTCTGGAAAAATCTTTACATACGATAGCACACTGAAGGAAATACCTTTTCTTGAGCAGCCATACTTGCCATTAAAGTAAATTATTATAACCCAAGTGGGCAGTTAGCTCGGGTTTGGAGGGAACTAGCTTTAGCCTAGAGGTTCTCTTGTCGTTATCGTTGAGGTAAATAGCTTCATGATCTGTCCAACAGTTTATACTTATTGTTATACAGAACAGAATTTCATAAATGATCTGAAAACATGTCATGATCAATTTAAATTAAAGAAATGGAAAACTTTCATGAAATATGACCCAATAATGAGTGTAAAAAAGATTGTTTTTGACGTTTAAATGTGATAGCAAAAATAATACCGACATAGGGTCAATCAAAACAGAGTTTAGGAAGGAAACCCTTTAGGGCGACCAGCGATTATTTCACCAGAAGTAGTGATTTAGCCATATCTTTCTACAATCGGACAGCCCGTACGATGAGTATCCACCATTGCCGCATTTACCGGCCTCATCTAGTTTAAACTGACAAAAAAAAAAAATGCCGTGTAAAAGTGTTTTAAAAACCTATTTGCAAAATAAATATTATTTACCATTTGCATTGTTAACACCTCTATGGTTCGGATTAAGCGTTTCGCCTCGTCGATTATACTGCGTACATAGCATCGAAAGACTGGAACAATTTGCCTGCTGCGGTCTTCTCGTCCAATTATAATTTAGGTGTCTTCAAGGCTACAGTGAATACGCTCATAATAAACAAGTGCACTAGTTTATATTAAAAAAAAACAACACCAACTTAAAAAAAAAAAACATAGTAAAAAGAACATAGCACTACACCGTCGCATAGACAAAGCCATCATTATCTTACTTGAATAACAAAAAAAATCAAGCAAAACGAAGAAATGCAACTCAGCACATTTTCCGCTTAGCTCCGCCCTCGTCTCGCTTTCGCTGAACCAACCCTTACGCTTCAGTTGTTGGGGTTAATGGAAATAACTGATTTTAATGTAAAGATAAGGGCGCGAGGGAAATGTGAGTGCCATTGAGACCGGATCGGGGACTTGGCCGGTCCTTATGTTTCGATTTTTGGTTGGCAAGCGGTTCTTAACGACTTATATGAGGTGTATATTTTTGATCCTAAGCTTTGGGTTATGTGGAGATAAAAGGAAAAGAAAATGAAAAAATTGGGATATCATTTACTTTGTTGACTGAAAGTATGTAATTTTAATTTAATATAAACGTCATTTTAATACCGCGGAGGGACGATTCGGTACATGAAACCGTATCGATTTGTAAAGATAAAAATGAAAAATAAAGTACTTTTTACCCGTGTACGAAATTGATTTCTTTAAGTAAACTTCAGCTGATCGAGGCTAATGAACTGTAGGTAGTTAGTACGCAACCACCGGCAACTACCTACAAGGTCATTGACTCGTTTAATTAAAGAAATAATTTCGTATACGCGTATATTAAATTCGAGTTTTAGAATCGATCCACAGGATTAAAACGACCAAAATTTAACGGTGTATAATTTTGCAAAGTGATAGACGTAGCGTTCGAAGGGCACCCACAATAGGACCGATGACCTAGTGAGGGTTGCGGGAATCCGATGAATGTGAGACGCATAGAACCTTTTTAATTGTGGTGACACTTGAGGGAGGCCTATGTTAAGTAGTGGACTTCTTTTGGCTGAAATGATGATGCCGATAGACATTAAGAGAACGAACGTCGCACTATTGTAAAGTTTTTACAATAGTGCGACTCTTTGGCAATGAACAACGGACTAAGCAAAAACCAAAAAAGTTTTGCAAATACGTCAGCAGCAGTTTTATAATTTTACTTTTCGTTTCATTAGATTGAAAGAGCATTAAAATCTACGTAAGGGTGCATCACAAAGTCGATTTCGCCAAAAATGGTCTTTGCAGCCTTTGTAGTGGAAAGATTCCAGCGGATTCAAAAGCACGTGTACAAATCACCGTTCTGTAATACCACAATATGATTCTAGTCAAGACGTAGGTAAACCCAATCCTCATAGATCTTTATGCTTGCTTTTAACGGATTCCAGAAAGGGTAATACTAATAATCTTTTACAAAGCTTGCTGGTTTAATGAATATACACAGGACCATGCGATTTTACAAAAGGTTGTTTGAATAAATAATTGCAAAAGCATTTGTCTTTACGTACTTCAATTTGTGGTCCATTCAGTGTCAGCTTTTATCATTTCGTGCAATTTGTAAGTCTGATGAGAGTTGCAAGCAGTGTAGCAAAATTAAAACTGCTGGTACACTCTTCCAATATTCTTTCGACGATATAAGTTTTTCGAGACTGTATTCGGAGTTACTGGAGCGAAAACATATTGATATGAGAGCAATATTAAATCGTTTGAGAATTCTCTACAGTCACTTCAGTTATGAGGTTTTTTATCAATTCCAAACATTAAAAATATTATCCCTTTTGAGTTAAAATAAATAGAAAATTGATCAAAACCCCGACACACAATAGCCATTAATTCTAGACCGTTCACATTTGTGAAAGCCAATTTTATCGCACTTAGGATCTCCAATGTTCACCTCTGCGACCTGTAACCTTGGTGTACCCTCGTGTGTATTCGTTTTTGTTCGTGAACCTTCGTCATTAATTGTCCTAGCTTATGTACACAGTTTGTAGTATTGTTTGCTTGTTCGAAGGTTCCTAGAACTTTATTTGCTAAACATTGTTTTTCATATTCGTGGAATGAACTGTTTATTGTCCACTGATTGCGTGCTTTCTGCGTAGACTGTTAGAATGAATTAAGTTAAAATATTGGTACCATTCTTGGTATCATTTTAAAGAAACATTGTCCTTTATTGTTTACCAGCTTAAACACTTATTTGTTGGAAAATGTATATTTGCTCTTTCATATCTATTTATTTATCTACAAGGGCTTTTATAGTGTTGTCATATTAAAACATGGATTGGCAGCTATTTGTTTGAAAATTAAGCTTTAACAACACCATTTAAGCTAGCAAGTGTCATTCAATTGTTATATATCATTTTTTTCGAAGTCATTACTATTTGTTGTTTATTCTTTCTTAATCCTTTGTTGTTCCTTTAGATTAATTACGTTGTAGGATTTAAGACAGTTGAATCTTTCCCCTGCAACTCAACGCAGTTCAACTTTTCTCAGTTTTTTGTGACAGCCATTATCAACTTTGACTTTCAAGAGGTGCAGTGGTTGAGTATAGTCTGGCTGGTTTGGTAATACCATCGGTTATTTGTAATTAATGCTCATCATTACAATCACAAAATTAGCTTTTGATTTTGGATTCTCATTGATTCATGACCATTTTACCGAGCACAATTATTATTATTGCAACACCGTTACTGTAGTTGGTATACCTACTATTGACATTAGCATCATTGTTTTTGCGGGGCATTATCTAGCTCCTCTAATAGACTAATAAACATGTTAATTTTATTAGTCCTGCCCAGTAATGTTTAATGAATGATTTTTTTATAACTATAATTAATTTTATAGTATTCGTTAAAATATTCTGATTCAGTCCACGTGATTGCTTGTATTAGGTAGACTTGAGTAATACATATGTATGTACTCTATGAGAATTCTCACTATTAGAACAAACGGAAACATATTTATGTCATAGATCATAAAATATTTTTTGTTTGAAATTACCTTTTTGTAGGCTAAGCATATAGTCATAGGTAAGAAATGAAGGCAAAAGTATTCGAGGACAGTAAAATGCACTAAAACCAACCATGTTGCTTTCATAATTACTTTTATTCATCAGAGCAAAGAAAAAACAAAATACTGATTATAAAATATATAAAAACATATACTGTAAAATATGTCACAACAACAGAAGTGGCTCAATTTGGAATCCCTTTGCATATCAATATCCAATTCTGTTTCGACGGTAGATGAAACGAGCAGAGTTTGCGATGTTGAAGCTGTAACGTTAATAAAGTAAATAAAATTCAGAAACTATTCCATGGAAACTCATTATAACGAAAAGAATGTATAATTCCATGTCTCAGAATAACCAGATAGATATCTCGATTAAAATCGTAAATTTTTTCTTAGTTTCCAAAAACGCAAATCTTCGATGTGGCTCAAAAAGTTGCCCAATGTCAGGCTATGCAAGACATTTTTGCTGCATGTCGTCCTGTAAGGTTGTAAAACAAATGATTGGAGCCCAGACACGGCGTCGCGGGGCCAAGGAGATGGCGGAATTTGAAAAAGAAAGCGAGGAACTCTGATATTTTTTTTTTTTGTAATTATCCTAGAATTTGGGAAATATTGGTCACTGATTTCTGTCAGCAGTTTTGCTCACATGGTATTAAAATATATAGCTCATAACACTCAGTGATAAAGTGACTGGTGAAAGAATGTTTAAAATCATTCCAGTAGTTTTTGAGTCTATTCATAAAAGAAATTCAAACATAGAAAAATAAAAATCTCTTTATAATATTGGTAAAGATTTTAAAATGATATAGCGAATGGATGGAGAGGAAGAGAGAGGCCGAAGAAGAGATGGATGGATTGTGTGAGGAGTGATATGAAAGAAAAGGAAGTTAGTGATAGTGTGACGGCTGACAGGATAGAGTGGAAGAAAAAAACGTGTTGCGCCGACCCCAAGTAATATGGGACAAGGGCAGGAAGAAGAAGAATAGCGAAAGTTACATTAAGAGATTGTATTTTTTATGTGAGAGCAGTGGTGGCCGAGTGGTAATGGCCCCGACTTACGAGTTGTAGGTCGCGGGTTCAAACCCAGCCAGGCGCATCACTTTGTGTAATTTATTTCATCACCACTGCTCTCAAAACGGTGAAGGAAAACATCGTGAGGAAACCGGCATGTCCTAGAACCAAAAATTCGAAGACATGTGACATTCACCAAGCCGCACTGGGCCCGCGTGGTGAATTACGGCCCATTCCCTCTCTTAGAGAGGAGGCCTGTGTCCTAGCAGTGGGAACATTAAAAGGCTGATGATGATGATGATGATTTTTTATGTGTTGTAAGCTACTGCAGGATTAAGATGCCTCCCGTCAATTTTTTCTATCTGCTACATCTCGTAAAAGGAATGTTTCAAATTAATATATTTACGCATGTTCAAATTGTGATCCTTTTGCTTATTAATATCCAATTCAGTTTTGACTGCAGTTGAAAGAAGCATTGTTTTAGATGTAGACGCTGCAGCTGCAAAGTTCATAAAATTAAATATTTCAGAAATGTTGTCCATTGGAATCTCAATTCATTTGTAATTATCATTTGCTTTTCCATGGTTTCAGTCTAGTAGTCTATCTCATAGGAACTATGATATTTCGGGGTATAAAATATAAGCTTTCCATTAGTGAAATATTTTTTGTAAAAGGTTTGGAACTTCCAAAAATATTTTAAAATCAACAATTTTTCCTCTTCATTATTATTAATTTAGTTTATGAAACGAATAGTCTAAAAACGTGCTCTACAAAAGGATATTGAGTTACCTAGTAACGAGGTCACTGAGGTTAGATAGGCAGTCATCCCATGTAAAATGCTGGTGCTAAGCTAGATTCGGTTACACCAGAAACCAAACACAGAAAATCTGGGTTATATGATGTTTATACGACATTATTTTTAGCGAAACCAGAATATAGATTGTTCTAAATCAGTAACTAAATCGATCCCAATAATTTTTACACCATGTTATATTTTTTCCGGTCCGGTGACCATGTGTTTGTGTGGACAACCCGGTAATATTACAAGCTTATAACTTTGTGATTTTTCATGATACAGTAATGCAATTTTGCAAATAGATTATTTACATAAAATTACTAGCCCCGTCTTTCGGGTTTCGCTATACTAAAATTAAAGTTGTATACTACAGAAGATGCAGGTATAATATGTACAAATATACTGACGTTGATTCACAGTCGGGACAGCGTTTTTAAGCCGTTTACTAGCCGATTGGTAAATTTCTTTCAGGTGGCGATCACATATTCGTACATTCTTATAAATCAAAGTATCTCCTTTTAATTTTATATCTTCACCTAAAACCATTTTCCATTGTTTGAATTTTTCCCAACTTGTTCTTTGTTGGTAAACCGGTCTTGAATACTGATGGAGAGGACCTGAAATATTGTTATAAGATTTGATTAACTGTATAAATGCTTCATGTAGGTTACCTATGGTATGGTTATGGTGTATACTTTGTATAAGTATTCGTTTTTTTCTAACTTACTGTGGGGCAAAGTTAAAAGAAAAGGAATAATTCCTGTATCGTGGGTGCGTTCACAAATATGTAAGCTCACATATACGACACACTCAGATCCGGAACAGTTATCTGTAGGCCATACAAATATTAGTCTCGTGCGCTCATCACTCAATCAATGCGCCAACAGTGCCGTCCAAGTACGTTTATCAGTTGTCTAGAAGTACTCATAGCACAAGCTCTACTTAGTTTGGGATTATAATGGCCTTGTGTGAAATTTGTGGAATATTATTATATTATTCACTGTAGTTATACAAAAAATATATTTAATTTAGATGATATCTTTAGCCGTACATCCAAAGTAACACTCAGTTGCTGGTTTACTCGGCATCTTGGAATTCCGTCGATGGTCCAAGTGCGTGGCAGTAACAGCAATCAAAGGTTCGGTAAGAAAGGCAGTGCCAGGACGAAATAATACAAGCCCGTAAGCTAAACAGTCGATTTCAACGTATATAATAGATCCTGATTAACAAGAACACTCGTTATAGCACAGCAGAAGCGAAACGAAAAGTTTATCAGCATACCGACGATACTGTCAATTTTACCTTCAACTTGCCTTCAACCATCCTTCAACTTCAACTCTTCATTTATAGAAAGTGTCAATTTGAAACTTCTAAAAATTTCAAAATCTGTCTGCACTACAGAACATTAATATGAAAAACAAATGCATGGCATTATTAAATACTTACGATGAATGCACTGAATTGGTTTTTTTTTCTGTTTACAATTTTATATAACGTTTTCCGAGGTAATTGTTTTTAGATATCTAGCCCGAAAAATGGCATATAAAAACTGTAACATCAACTCAGCGCGCACGGCGACCAGGCGTCCCTACTTCGCGGCACCCGACGTCACCGAGAGGGCGGAGCGTAGCTCCCCGCTACGCGCCGGCCGCTTTATAAGGAGATGCCGCGCGCATTCGGCTCTCAGAGTGTATTCACTGCGCTCTCAGTCTGCTTCAACCTCACTGGCTGGACAGCTCTGAGAACTAGTGTTCGCACTTAATCTACTACGTTCATTGTCTTTGTTTTTATTTTATTATACTGAAAAATTATAGTTTGAAAATCAGTTCAAAGTGTGTTTTACTTATCACATTCTGGCGCACAACGTGAAGCCGAATCCAGGGAGCAAGTTAGAAAATCTACGAAGACTCCCACATCGGACTTTGAAGATGGCGATGTCCAATGAACAGTTCCAGATGTTCCTGCAGACCATAATGGCTACCAAGCAGGGAACTTTTGCATCCTGCAACATCACGTATAGTGGGCAAAAGGATACGGACGCAGTCGAGGCTTTTTTGGCAGCAGCGACCACCTATAAAAATGTGGAAAAGCTGAGTGACTCGGATGCGCTTCAAGGGCTTCCACTCCTTCTCCGTGATGAAGCAGCGGTATGGTGGCAAGGCATGAAAAATGGTGTAGAACAGTGGGAAGACTTCTGTGCCAAACTGCGTCATACGTTCGCTCCCCGGAAGCCAGCGTTTATGATTTTTCATCAAATCACTCACCAGGTCCAGGAGTCTGAGGTCACAACGGAGGCATTCATTGCCAAGAAACGGGCATTGTTTGCATCGCTACCTCCACCCGCACTGACTGAAACCCAGCAAATTGATTTAGTGTTCGCGCTCATACGGTTGGATATACGAAACCGCATGCCGCGAGATACGGTACCAACATTCGAGAAACTCTTAGAAACGGCACGTGGTATAGAAGAAACGCTGCATGAGTACGCGCATGGTACTACTACCCACACCGAAACAACAGCTCAGACCCGTAAAGGAAAGCAGAGATGCACGTTCTGTAAGAATCCAGGACATACGGTGGACGTATGCCGAAAGAAGAAACGGGTGGAAGGCACGGCCACAGTGGTTTCAAAAGATGTTGCTGAAATACAGACCCAGGCACCATCTCCTTCCCAGCCAAAATTCTCATGTTATGGTTGCGGCGCACCCGGGGTATATAGAAGCAACTGTAACAACTGCAAGAAATCTTCGCCCATTAAGAAGGAGGACGTAAAGTTTTGCGCCCTCGACGTACAACCGGAAGCATTTTCACGGCCTGTTGTATTCGTAGAGGTTGAAGGAGTAAAAGGCACCGCATATATCGATACATGCGCGAAGATGAGTGTCGCTTCGTACTCCTTATACTTAGCGCTGGTCGACTGTGGGTGCAAGTTTGAGGAACAGTCAGTCGACCTAACGTTAGCTGACGGAGTGACAAAAAGTCAAAAGGTGCTGAAATGCAGAGTGGAGGTTAACCTGATAGGTCGAAGAGTACACACGACATTTATAGTATTACCTGGAGCAAAGGAAAATCGTACTCTTTTGGGTGTTCGCTTCCTACGGGACGCAGGCATGATTATCAACGTGCCGCAGTACACGTGGAATTTCATTGAGGAACCAGAAGAGCACTACGAATTATATTCTGAGGAATTCGTGACCTTCGAAACCACCATCATGGATGAAATGATGGATTTGCCAAGCCCAGTAACTTCTATTACTATAACGGACAGCGAGGATAGTAAAAGTATTACAACAATACCACCTACTCCACCACCAACACCTCAGCCGATGAATGTGCCTGGACCTCCGTCAACACCAAAGAGTCAGCAAGTGGGTAACGTGGAGTACAAGCTGGCACCGATAGATCTTTCCAGTACGCCTCCATCAAAGAAGAAACCACGTCTATTCGATGGCTATTCTCCCAGTTTTGCGGACTTCATGCTTCGAGACGCACAAATCAACGTTCACCGAGATGACATCGAATTATCCCCAGAAAGTGACAGGCTCTTCGATGTAAACAATTGGGAAATACGGATTGACTCAATTGACATTGAAACACACATCACGAGTGCTCAGATGGAGCAGCTGGACAAGCTTCTACAAGAAAATGGGCACGTTTTCAATACCAAGCGAGAACCAACAAAACTGATTGAGCACTGTATCAGAACCATGGATGATAAGCCAATCTCAGTCCCACCATATAGACTCTCACCGCCTCGCAAAGAAGCTCTGCAGCATGAGATCAACGCTATGCTGGCAGATGGTATCATTGAGCCCTCATCATCCCCATGGGCCGCGCCTGTAGTTTTAGTGCCAAAGCCCGATGGGAACATCCGGCTTTGCGTGGATTATCGTCGACTTAATGCAATTACGATACCCGATTCCTACCCAATACCTCGGATTGATGATCTCTTGCATGAAGCCAAACCAACCCCATACATGTCACTACTAGATTTGAAAGCAGGTTATTGGCAAGTTGGAGTTCGCAAACAAGACCAAGAGAAGACCGCATTCATTACACCGTTTGGCATATTCAATTTCACTCGCATGCCATTCGGTTTACGTAACGCTCCAGCTACGTTTCAGCGTTTGATTGATCGGATGCGAGTGGGCCTGCCTGATGTGAAGCTTCTTGCGTACTTGGATGACCTGGTAATACTTTCACAATCATTCCAAATACACCTTGAAGATCTAAAAAAAGTGTTCGATAGGCTTACAGAATTTGGCCTAACAGTAAACCGAGAGAAATGCCGCTTTTGCTGCTCGTTAATTAAATATCTGGGTCACTATATTACGCCGAAAGGACTGCAAGTGGATCCTGAAAAAACAGCAGCAATCATGAAGCTCTCTACACCGAAAACCTTAAAACATCTAGTGAGCTTTCTACAAATGTGTTCCTGGTATCGACGATTTATCGAAAACTTTGCAAAGGTTGCAGAACCTCTCACTCGCTTAACTAAAAAGAACGCGAAGTGGGAATGGACAGAGAACCAGCAGAATGCGTACCACGAACTAAAGACCCGCTTGACTTCTGCCCCAATACTTAGACAGGCTGATGAAACGAAACCCTACATAATAAAAACTGATGCAAGTTCTTATGCAATCGGAGCAGTATTGGTCCAGGGGGAGGGAGAAGACGAGCACCCTGTCGAGTTTGCCAGTCGTCTCCTTACGTCAGCCGAACGGAACTACTCTACCACAGAACGGGAGGCGCTTGCTGTCGTTTGGGCAGTAACAAAGTTCCGTGGTTACATTGAAGGACTTCCTGTAACCATAGTGACAGATCATCAAGCTTTAAAGTGGCTTATGTCATTGAAAACGCCGACAGGAAGACTTGCAAGATGGGCACTATTATTACAAGCCTTCGATATTACAATAAAATATGCTCCCGGCAGAACAAATACTGTCGCTGACTGTCTTTCTAGACCACCATGTGATGAAGAATCGATTCAAGCATGTGACGTTTGTACAGTTACCGTAGATATGCCATTACGTAGTCCAGCTGAAATTAGAGAAGAACAGTTAAAGGATGAGAGAATAAGACCAATTGTGAAGGATTTGGAAGGAATAGACAACAATGAGAAGGCGGTATACTGGAGCAATAAGGGGTACCTACTAAATAATGGAATGTTGTATCGACACAGTCCCCATTCTGACTCGGACGAGGCACAATTAGTTGTACCAGAACACGAATGGGCCAACGTATTAGCGACATATCATGATGATCCTCTAGCAGGCCATTATGGTCTGGATAAGACTTATCGGCGGATCAGTCAACGTTATTATTGGACTGGAATGAGGAAATATATTGACAGCTTTACGAAGAATTGTATCGAGTGTCAACGCTACAAACCAACGAACCAGAAACCAGCGGGACTCCTTCAAACTACTGTGATGAGCCAAAGGTTTGAAGTCATATCTTTTGATTTGTTTGGTCCATTGCCAGCATCGCCAGATGGGAAAACATGGATCCTGATTGTGGAAGATGTGGCAACTCGTTGGGTGGAACTGTTTGCCTTAAAACAGGCCACTGCAGAGACATGTGCCCTGACGCTTATCAATGAGGTGTTCCTTCGCTATGGAATTCCGCGACGAATGATAAGCGATAACGGACCTCAATTCGTTAGCTCCATTATGCAACAAGTTGTTTATTCATTAAATATCAAGCATGCATTCACACCCGTATATCATCCGGAAACCAACCCCGTAGAAAGGAAGAATAGAGATTTGAAGCCCCAGCTCGCTATCCTAGTCAAAGATAATCACAGAAACTGGCCAGAACATTTGCCTAGCATTCGGTTTGCAATGAACACAGCAACCAGTCTCTCGACAGGATTTACGGCGGCTTACTTAACTTTTGGCAGGGAACTTAGAACGCCAGATGACACATCTCATGACTTTCGAAAGATCCTGCAATCTGAGAATTTCATACCTGAGATTACACCAAAGCTAATGCAATTAGCTACTAGTCTACAAAAGGCTCGAGAAGTTCATGAACAAGCCGAAGAGAGACGTAAGAAATATGTGGACCAACGCCGGCGAGAGAATCCGGGTTACAATCTTGGTGACCTGGTGTTCACTACATTGCATTCCTTGAGTAATGCCTCTAAAGGAGTGAGTAGCAAATTCGCGCCGCGACGTGATGGACCATACATAATTAAGAAGCAACATGGTCCGTCGTCCTACGAACTTGCCGATCCCAAGAAACCTGATGTAGCACTCGGAGTGTATCACTCTTCCGCCTTGGTACCTTATGTTGGAAACTGTCCTGAGCTGCCCAACCCCGTCCAACCTATCAGAAAGAGAGGGCGGCCACGAAAACAACAACCCGAGATTGTAGAGGACGTGGTACAGGTGGGGAAACGCGGCAGAACCAAAATTGACCCTTCTGATCCTGGATCATCGTCGGGACGACTTCAGATCCAGAGGGGGAGCTTGTAACATCAACTCAGCGCGCACGGCGACCAGGCGTCCCTACTTCGCGGCACCCGACGTCACCGAGAGGGCGGAGCGTAGCTCCCCGCTACGCGCCGGCCGCTTTATAAGGAGATGCCGCGCGCATTCGGCTCTCAGAGTGTATTCACTGCGCTCTCAGTCTGCTTCAACCTCACTGGCTGGACAGCTCTGAGAACTAGTGTTCGCACTTAATCTACTACGTTCATTGTCTTTGTTTTTATTTTATTATACTGAAAAATTATAGTTTGAAAATCAGTTCAAAGTGTGTTTTACTTATCACAAAACTATTTATTTTATTATACTGTGGATATTGCAGACCATTTGTTAGCTGGAGATATGCTGAATATACAGAATTAATTGCTATTATATACAAGCTACTTTTTTTTCTGTTATTCCATTCTGGACTGTCGTCCACTTACCAAAAGATGTAGCGTTGGAAAGCCTCCCACAATGTTGACCGATGACCTGGTGAGGGGCGAGAGAATCTGATGGATATGAAACCCACTGGACAGATCATTATGTCGACACTTGAGGGAAGACTATGTCCAACAGTAAACGTCTTTCACCAATTTAATTTTTCATTTATATGAATGTGAACAATAAAATTATAATGGAAAATTTGCACATACAGCCACATAATGTGAAAAATTTGACTTCTGCTAAACCATTAACTATTGTTTAACTCTTACGGAGTTTTTATTTATACTTTAATTTAGACTTTTGCCCAGTAACTCTGAAATAGCAAATTCTAGCTATTGAAGGAGCCTGATGACCTTTTTTCTCGATATAATTGGACATCAAACTCAGATACTAGCAATATCCACTAATTTCCAAATCCGGGTGGATTTGGAAATTAGCTTGAGCTTGATCTATAAATTTATTGATTTCACCTACAATTTCAGTGGTTCTCAATAATTCAGCAACTAATATACGAATGATGTTCAGAACTGATATGTTATTGATTTCAATTGTACTGAGCCTTGATTGTTTGATGAATTTTCAATAACATTTGGTATGTTAAGTAACTATACTCTTGTTGTATAGGCTGAATATAGCCTGGGGTATATTCGGGTAGCCAGCCTTTCAATGTTCAGTCTTATAATGTTCCTACTTCTGACACTAAGCCTTTCTCTCTAGGAGGGAAATTTTGATGAGTGTACGCACGAATTACATAACTTGATTCCGCCATCACCTTTCTATCATTGGACATCCGACGTACGGCGAGTGTCAATATTTACATTGATGACACCTTTACGGTCCGTACTAAGCGTTATGCCTCGTCGTTTATACTGCGGACATCGGAGGTCTGAAACAATTTTCCTACTACGGTTTTCCCGTCCGATTATATTTTGGGTGTCTAGAGTCAAATAGGCCCTTAATAAACTACTGCGCTTCACTATCAACGATTGTATTATTGCTAACCATCAGGTGGCATCGCGGTCAAGCACTGGTACACATCATTTTGAAAATGTGTAAAGATCTCGTAACGATAGATATCGTTACAAAAGAACCTTTTGACGAGATAATGTGACTTTCAATTCATTAGATTTCCAAGTAACATTCAAAAGGGCTATTGAAAATGATCAAATAAATACTGAAAATTAATAAAAGAAGACTATTTCAACCACAAAATCCCAACCATATAAAAAAATTTACTTGCCGAATAGCTTATCGAGTATATATTATAACATATACGATTTTATTTTTAGTGCGTAACCCGAAACACGTGTCTAGTATTTTTATGTAAAGAATCTACTTACCATAACTGTAGGTATCATGAAAAACAAACACATGGTCACTGGGCATTTCGGGCAACTGAGAAGTTGTTTTGCTCCTACACACGTGTATAAATTATTAGAATCGTCTCAGTTACTGATTCTGAACAAACTATATTCAGATTTCGCATATGTTAAAAATAGTCATAGTCACAGTACTTTATTGGTTAGGAATTCTTACACGTCATATACATAATTTTACATTAATGTCAACAAATGATTACAAATAAGTTACATTGCAATGTCAATTAATAAAAAATAACAATGCCAAACAATAAAAAAAATATAAGAAAACAAATAAATAAAAATTCAAGTTACAAAATAATAAGTGAAAATTAATATTCAAAGTCAAATTAAATTAAATCTTAAATTCGTCAAAAGAATAAAAAGGTTGCTCGATAAGCCATTTAACAATGTTGTATTTAAAAACTTCGTTAAAAATGATAGAATTGAGACTAAAGATGTCAAATAAATAATTATATATGTTTATTTATTTGGCTCTGACATTGCCCACAACAGGGGTCTTGATCGATAGTAATGTTATAAAGGCAAAAGTTTGTTTAAATATAATGTATAACTCCTTTACGCTCAACTGACTGAACTGTTTTGGCTACAATTTGGATATTCTTTATCCTGGGAATGTGTTCCCATGGAATAATTGTCTGCATTCATAGACAAACCAGTTGTTAAAAACTAGTGTTCCATAATTTTTCTTCAAAAGTTCAAAGAATTTAAGAATTGCGCTGAAAAGCTTTGAATATTTTTTTTAACAACGCAACAACCCTGAATTCTTGTACTGAATGTCTAATAATGCTAAGTGTTTTCTCAATCAAGACCCGGAAACTTTTGTGTAATATTATCGAGATTTTTCTTTATCAAAAAACAAGCAAGCTTCTAAGCTAACCATTGGTCTTTACATACAGATGAACGATTTTTTATGTTGAATATTATTTTTGCAAACAACGATTTGATTACTTTTCCAAAAAGTTATTTTTGAGCAAGTCCTAAGTAATTTTAAAAGGCAATAATAAGAAATACGATCTAAGTTATAAATCTCGTTATTGTAGAATATTTTATTACATTTCTATGTTTAGTATTTCTGTAAAGGTCAAAAATAATGCTTAACCTTTCCGAAAATATTATGATTGACGTCATTACTATATTTCATTTCTGTTTCACAGATTTTACCAAAATGGGAAGCAGTGAAGACTGGAACGATTTCTTTCAAGTTTCGAACGAACGAACCGAATGGGCTCGTACTCTTCAACATGGGCGCCAAGCCACCAAGGGTAGGTTGCACGGTAAGGGGTGGAGCTTTTGGGGTTAGACCAATCACTTAAGAGATAACCATCATCATCATTGAAAAATCAATCACTATCATGATCATTGGAGACGCTTTGTGGGGTATCGCATTTATTTTCTATTATTCCTGACTTAGTTGTTTCTGATTCAATTGTGAGAAGTGTGGTGAAATTGATTTTGAAGTATTTAGGAGCTTTAGGTGAATATTGATATTTAATGTTCCTTGAGAAGGTTGACTGAGCTGATTTAATATCAATACTTCTAATATCTCCTTTAAATTCACTGTTTTCATCATTTTTGATTAGAAGTTGATTAATTTTAGTTTGGTTTGGAATACTTATTTATTTATTTTTTAGTATTCTGTAACATCCGATTGAAATAGTTCAAAATGACGACATCAAATGAATGCCTAAAAGTTAAATTTCAAACAATATTTAATTTCAATAACTGACTTGCGAAACCCCACCAACCTCAATGGATACGCAAATCAAATTTAATAATACCGGCCCAAATTTACGAGAAAGAATTAAGAAGTCCCTTTTATTAAATCGTGTCATGTAATATGGACCGATTTATAATAAAATTATGATTAAATCTGCCGGAATATTTGAGTTAATGAAATCATCGTTATCCATTGAGGTGTTGCATGGTAAGATCAAGTTGAAGAGATATTATAAAGAAACTAAGATCACAGACATAGGGGAATTTGTGTATGGTACCTTATAAAGTTTCACCCACTTTGATGATGTGAATTTTTTATGTTTTTCTGTCTGTAACCTGGTACGCACCGTAGATTCCAAAGCACAAATTGACTCCCCAGCACAACACAAAATGCTTTTAAAAGTAATATGTTTTACGAAATAAAATTGTTTTTGTTTTCCAATTGGTGTTTGAATTTTCAGTTTGATATTGTTGATGCTAGGCAAATTCTTAGGACAAACTAACGTACAAACTTATGTAGAAAGGGCTTTATTAATACCTACACAAATTCGCACCATTTTCGTCTTTAAAATCACTTTTGATTTCAATAGATTTTCTCCTACAATAAAGACGATCTTGATTACATACATTTTGAATTCATTTCGCTTGTCTTTGTAACCTGATATTTTCATTGAATATAAACTAACTTACTGTGGGATAGTTGGTACAAATTTAGTAGAATTTGCATGTCTGGTCCCGAATGTTAGTATTCAAATAGTTCGCGACTGGTTTGCATGTATTACGTGCAGTCAGACGTAACTGTTTTTTTTATTTTATTTTTAGTATTAGGTACGCTTTTATTGATTTCTGCTGCACCAACGTTATTCAGTATTCGAAATGGATTAGTCTAGCTTATTTATGTATTTGATTTTATATCTGATCTACGACTACCTTTCATTCGATATCTTAGTTAGAATATTTTTGCTTTTCTGCTAAAAGAGCAAATACAATTTTACCTCACTGCTTTGAGAATCTAAATATTTATTCAAATAGACTATGTAGTATATAATAAGTATATTATTAAAGTAGCTTTACTTATACACTTTGAATATGTTTTTAATATTGACACTATATTATATAAAATATGTAAAATTACAATACGTGTAATTTTTTACTTAAATTTATAAATATATAAGTAATTTTTTTTTTTAATAAAAAATTGTTCTCCGACACTTGAGCTTTGATAAAACAAGAATTTAAAAAACTAATTGTTTTATCACATTCTTATATATTTTAATCGCTCTTGTATGATACACTTCATTGATATTATTGACGTTGTCTATGATAAGCACTTCCACCACTTTAGATGTTGTAATAAAGACGTGGAGTTTCAATCTATTATTCAGAAAGTCTTTAGCAAATTCCTCATCAGTGTCACCATCGTATTTCAGGCCGATCTATTCGCCGTTGAAATCCTCAACGGTTACATATACGTGCACATAGACCTGGGGTCTGGTGGAGTAAGAGTCAGGGCATCCAGGAGAAGAGTTGACGACTCCCACTGGCATGACTTCCTGCTAAGGAGAAGTGGTAGAGATGGAAGGGTTACGGTTGATGGAGCTAATGCTGAGTTTAAGACGCCTGGTGAGTGTCATATATTCCTTTTCTGATGTTCTTCTTTCATTTTGCTAACATTTGGCTATATTGAAGCGTAGTGTTATCTTAACTCTTTTATTTTCTGGACATGTATGAAAACTAAATGACAATGAATATTTGTTAAGTAACTTAACTCGTTACTTGTTTTTAGCTAATTTAAATTAGATGAGGACTCGTACAATATTTCTAAATTTTTTGTTTATTTTAACTTTAGTACTTTTTTTGATATCTTCGATCATGATACCGTTCAGATTCTTTATGATAACAGTACCTATACTAATATTAGGTACACGTAGTTTTCATCGGCGATAAAGACTAAATTCCATAGTACCTTACCATTAAACCTGGGTTGACAGGATACTCTCTACCATTTATGTCAAAGGTCATTACGGTTTTATCTCAATTTAATGGCTTCTGCTTAATTATTATCATTAAGTGCATTCAATTTATGCATGTCATGACAATTAATATGCACGATAAAGCATTGTCAATTAATTTCACATACATTTCGGAGATAATCAAAGCCGTAAGTCTAGTGTGAATAATAATGATATTGATATTAATAGGCATTTCTGTTCATGTAGGTAATTAAAATAATAATGTCCTTAAATGTAATCATTTGTTGATGACTATCTGCAGATGCATTAAATATTAATGAAATTCAGTGGTGGCCTGGTAGTATTGGCTTATGATTTGCATGTCGTGAGTGTAAACTGAACCAGGCGCAGTGCTTTGTGTAATTTATTTAAACATCACTGCTTGCAACCGATGTCCCAGAAAAAAAAAATCGAAGACATGTGACATCTACAGAGCCGCACTGAGCTTGTTGTAAATTACAACCCAATCACACTCACAGAGAGGCGTCCTGAGTCCCAGCAGTTCGATGACAACATTCAATATATATTCGAATAATCATTCATAATAATTATAATTTTTATAAGTTTGACTATCATTAAATTCAAAATGCTACTTGGTTTTAGCGATAGTATCATTAGTAATGATTACATTATCAACATAATATTACGTCTCCATACTAATCTATGGGTCTTAGTACACTATGAGTGGATATACTGATTAGTTAAGTTTAGGAGTATTTTAAACAGGGTTTTGAATAACGTCAGAAATTTGAGATTTTACCTACCATAAAAAAAAAAACTTCAGAAATTTGGTATCGTTAAATGACGTTATTTGGTAAATCTCTTTGTTTTTTTTCGATTAATACAGTATTAGTTTGATCACGTACTTAAAATACTTGCACTGGCAACATTTTTTTAGTTTAATAAGGGTTACATACATTCTATTAAAATGTACGAAATGATACGTAAGTTTAAAAGGATACATCGCACCGCTACAACGCATTAAGTAAGGAAAAAAAATATTGATAATTATATAACGTTATTTATTTGGTTGTTACCCGTGTTACCTTTAATTTTATGAAATTATCCTTAATTATTTATTGTACACCATATGAGCTTATAAAATAAACGGAAAACAAAGGCGAGCCTAACTCAAAGTTGAGTTTTCTTCCAGCAAACCATTGAGTGATAGAGAGAGATTACTATAGAGGGTAGGATCTAGTGTACAATTTTAAAATTACAAATAATAAGAATAAAATAATACATAAATACACCTACATACATAAATGTAAATGCATATGTAAATTATCGTTACTTATAGTTTGAATTTGGTAACGATAACAAACCTTTATGTTTATAGTTAAGTTGCTCTACACTATTCTAACCCGAACAACCTAAACTGTTCCAGGAGAATCAAATCAGTTGGAACTAGATGGACCTCTGTTCGTTGGAGGTCTTGGCTCAGAGTACTCAGCCTCTAGAACACCACCAGCTCTTTGGACAGCAGCATTGAGGCAAGGGTTTGTGGGATGCATCCGAGATCTGGTACTGAATGGAAAGCCCCAAGATCTTACTGCGTTTGCACGGCAGCAGGATTCTGGTAAGATACATATAGTCTTACAATTATTATGATATTTAGATGAATCTCACGTTTTCAGTGAAATATTCTTTGATTTGACCTTTTAAAGAACCCTGAGAATGCCCAGATGGAACAACAGAAAACTGAGATAGATCTTGACTCTGTTATTTCAAATTATACAACGGTTCTTTGTATTACAAAACTACGGAACTTAACAAAATACAGCTTTAATAAAATTACCCAAAAATGAACATCAATGAACAAAAAAAAATATTGACTACGGTGGAATTTGAGTTTGTAACGCGTATATTTTGCCCGCTTAGTCATAAGAGAACTAATTCTAAAAAGAGATATTTGAACATTGTAACATAAAACAATATGTTTCATGATTCTGTCTTCAAATAAATGCAGGAAACGGCCTCCCCCAAGCCCCAGCCACTTCACAGTCATCGTAGACGTGGGTTTGCGCATGGCGAGCAATGGGTAACTCGCCATCCTGCCGTCCGGTAACTGTCGAGTTATTAATCTCACGTAGTATTCCAAGCGCGACTCAAAGATATGTCAGCAAAACCGTAGGGGCCCAGCAGGGTCGAAGCAACAGCCCCTGGAACGAAGATAAAGAAGGGAACAATGGAGTGATTTGTTTTTTGGTCCTTCCAGCGTCAGTTCGACCCGCCTGCCATGTGCTGATGAAGCAGTGCGTCAGTTCACCGTGCCAGCATGGGGCCCCGTGCTCTGAAGGATGGAACCGACCGCTTTGTGACTGCTCCATGACGAGTTATGGCGGTCCCACATGCGGAAGAGGTTAGTAAAAAAAAAATGTTCTTGTGTTTAGTACACCAGTATACAATTGATGTTTTTATACGAGTTTAGCAAGGTGTAACCCAGTACCTGGAGTTTAGATGCAGTGGTTAGATAGGCATTTCATCATCAATATCATTCAGGTCCTGTGTGTCTCGCATCCATCGCATTTCTTCGACTCTCACCAGGTCTTCGGTCCACCTTTTGAGAGGCCTTCCAACACTGCGTCTTCTGGTGCGCAGTTGGCACTCCAGAAAATTTCGGCCCTATCAATCGTCTGTTCTACGTGCAATGTGCCCGGTCTACTGCCACAAGTTCAGTGATTCTTTTGGCTATCTCGACAACGATGGTTCTCTTGCGCATATCTTCATTCATGATGCGATCACGCAAGAAAACTACGAACATAGCCCTTTCAATTGTCCTTAGGGTGACATTTTTAAGCTTTTCGATGAGGCTTATTATAAGCGACTACGTTTCTGTGCCATATGTTGTCACTGGCAACACGCAATTTTGTCTTAAGACACTGTAGTGTGTTGGACTAGAAGATACCATGCAGTTAGGCAGATAGAAAAATGAAAGAAAAGAAGACTGTTATTCAGCTGCATAAGTTTCTTTTGAAAGCCGACCCCAACTTGTTAATGATGTTCAGTCGTGTGTAGTTCCTCCACTTTAATTTCAAAATTAATATAACGCAATTTAGTCAGTTGACATTAATTTTCGTATTTGTTTTTTCAGAAACTGCAACTATCTACCTAAACGGCAGCCAACACCTCACAGCGGCGTTAGGTCCTGAACACATCACGCAAACTGAGGAGCTGTTGCTTAGGTTTAGAACCAACAGAGCTGGTCTTCTGCTCCGAACGGCTTCCGAACATTCTGCGGACAGAATAGAGTTGGCGGTAGCAGCAGGGAGAGTCAGGGCTAGTGTCAGACTTGGGGATAGAGAAAAGGTGGGAACAAATACATTTTAATTAAGAATTCTAAGTAAAACTACTAAAGCATTGCAGAAGGTCAACAAAAGCAAAGGATAGTATTGTTTAAATATTTTAAACAAGAAATCATAGAATTTTCCCAGCAAAAGTTAAATGTATCTTTCTTACAATTTTCAGAATCTTTTGGCCGGAACAAACGTAGCAGATGACACTTGGCATACAGTTAGGTTTTCTCGCCGCGCCTCCAACCTCAAGCTCCAAGTGGACGGAGCGCAGCCCGTGCGCGGTATGTTATGTACGTATGCACGGGGCACCACCCGCACACCTTTTGTTTTGACCCCTAAGTAGACGACGATAAGGTTGGTTTTGCTTTGGCTGCGTTGGTGGTGTTTTGTGAAGAGAAGCAAAAAATTGCTGAACTGAACACACACATACATAACAAATACAGCGTCTTCACTCATTAAAATGTACCTAACCTCTCAGGTATAATTCGTACTTGGGATCAAAAAAGTGTACCAAGATGTCAAACAAAAAGTTTGTGTGGGGAAAGGACCAAATTTTTAGTTCTTGAAATAATCGACTTAAGAAAAGCTACTGAAGTTGTCTGTCGGATTGACTAAAGTATTTAAAATTAATTAAAGTAGTAGTTTTACTGCTATTACAGTATTGTAATACTGAAACCGTTTCACAAGAGGGTAAAATTAAAAAGAAAAACACTTGCAGAAGAAAAAGTTTGTACTGAAGATTGTCAATACTGACAATAATTTTGAATAAATACTCATAATGAATTATACTGACAATGTATTTGAATAAATACTCATAATGATACTCATAATGAATTATACTGACAATGAATTTGAATAAAATAAAAATCCAAGTATCATAATTTTATAATACAGAAACATGAAAAGGAAAACATAACATTTCACATAAAAATCTATAATTTAAAAAAGAAAATAAAATATTTAGTAACTTACTAATTAGCCTAACGCAGTCAAACCAAATATAGAACTTAAGAAAATTTGAATTATCTTGATGCAAACCAAGCAAATTCAAATTTGACACTTTCCGACCTCTTCTGGAAAGTGTATATCTGTTAGACGTCCTATTAGAGTGTAGTTAGTTGCTTTATTTCCGTTGTTTGATAGCTGGCACTGTGTATCACCTTTCTGTTGGTCGCTATTGTTTCTTACTTCATTTATATTCATTTCTTCTAGTAGTATCCTTTGTGTATGTGCTGAAGTAGTTGTTAGATCTGATAAATGCTGCTCAGATTCAATAATGTTTAAAATACTTTTATAATTTTTACCATCTTCACATATTTTGAGATATTTAGAATAATGATGAATTATTTTTTTCTGTCAAGTGTATAAAGACTTGTGGTATTTGAGCAGCTTTTATTTAACTAAATGTGTAAGAATACGTTTCAAAATTGTTTACTGATTTACTTGTTGGATACATTACGATATATAATACAATTTTAAAGGTATTTTATGACGTAATGTTTACTTATAAAAATTTGAAACAGAATGTAGTATATGAAGAGAATTACTAAGTGTCGTGGCAATTGAATGGATATTATAAAAAGTAGTAGGACAAGGCTGATAACTTCTGCTAGTTTATTTGCTCTAGATGATCTGTTTGTCACTAATGAGAGAACTCTTTACAATGTTGTCGCTATGCATCTTCTAGCAATTGATTAACTATCTGATCATTAACATCTGTCTAAGCTTGTCTATCACGTAAAGCAGATCTAAATGTAAATAATTTCAAAATGGCTGCTGATAACAGTTCTATGAGAATTTACTTTGCTAATTTATTTTTAGTTTACAGTCAATGTTGTGGATAGGTGTGTTGCATTGTTCTAATCCTCAAGTTTATTTGATACTAAAACTTAAGTTAATTTTACAGCTGAGACGATTTTAGGAAAAGCATCTACGTTAGAGATATCAACGTTACATTTAGGAGGACTGTTCCACCCAGAAGAAGAAATTCAGATGACTTCAACTTTACCAAACTTTGTTGGCTATCTTCAAAAATTTGTTTTCAACGGAATCAGATACATCGATATGGCAAAGACTCTTGGGGTTGGTACCAATGAAGAGACCAACAATATCTATGACACTTCTAATTTGATCTTCAATGGAAAGTTCGTAAAACCCGATTCGCTTAATGTTTATAAATCTGTTACTTTTAAATCTAAACACACCTATGTTGGGTTGCCGCTATTGAAGGCATATGGGAATACTTATTTGGACTTTTACTTCCGAACAACTGAAATGGATGGATTACTCTTTTACAATGGAGGAAAGAAACAGGATTTCATAGCCGTGGAGCTGGTAAATGGACATATACACTGCGTATTTAATCTGGGCGATGGAGTGGTTACGATGAAAGATAAACTGAAGAATTTCTTGAACGATAACCGGTGGCACACGGTATCTGTGAGAAGACCGACGCCGAAGATTCATACGTTACAAGTTGATGATGATTTAGAAATGCATACCACAAGTAAGTATATAGGACAAAACTATCTAACCTATATGGTCTATATTTTGAGATGTTTTAACAAATATATAATGATTCTTATAAAATGTTTAGTGATGAGCACGATAATATATACTTCCCAGACCGGGTATAAGTTATCTAAATATGAATTTAGAAATTCAAAAGTATGTTGATAAGTTGGCAATGCCTCTTTTTTAATATTGATAAGCTCGCATTTGGCCACTATAACCTGATGGAAAGCGTTGATGTGGTCGACGATGGAGCATGATTGTCTTGAAATAACTTATCCACTCTTCTTCTTTTCTTGACGATCTAACTCAAATTTTGTCCAAGCAATATTTAGCCATCTGGAATTAGTCATTGAAGGTGCAGGTGGTAGTGCGCGCTGGGCAGGAAAGCAGGTGACGCATATCCCGTGAAGAGGCTCCACACTGGCACTGATAATCCATTCTTTAATTTATATAATATTTTTACTAGAAACTATTAATATTTTCTAATATAATGCTTCAATTTTCAGGCTCCAACCTCATGTTAGAACTAGACAGCGTACTATACGTTGGTGGAGTACCAAAAGACATGTATACAGCGTTACCAGTAGGAGTCCTGTCTAGACAAGGGTTTGAAGGATGCATGTCAAGTCTGGACCTCCCTGGAGAGTCACCTTCGTTAATGGAAGATGCTGTTGTCCCTAGCTCGTCATTAGGCTCTGGATGTGAAGGTGAGACAAAATAGATGAATATGTCGATGATAAGAATCAACATTAATTTTTTAAATGTAAAAGCAGAAGTAACTCTGTCTGTTTATCTATTTATAATAATAATGGTTTATTAATCCAAGCAATACACACAGACACAATTCAAAACAGAGGCAGAAATACAAGAAGCATAGTTTTGTAAACTCAGACTTTTAGTATATAAGATAAGTTAAATGTATATTTTATACATTATTACGTCATGGCTTACGAGTAGAACCTGTTCTAGAACAGGACAAACAATGCGTTTTTTCCGGGAAAGCTCCTAGGAGTAATGTTCATTTGGGATTCTTTCTGGCATTCACGTCGTTGAAGACAGTAGCAAAAGTTAGTTTATATAGTTGTTCAACAGCAGTATATTAAGAAAATATATTATTTAACAGAATTATATACTTCATATGTTTTCTGTATTAAACATCCATTTTTTATGACTGTGGCCAAATTTGACCCAACCTTTATCAGTCTCATTTTCTGAACTCAAAATAATTTATTCGATAAGAATAAGCAATCATACGGTCATACCTATACGAGTTGCAGTTTCGAATCCGCAAAAAAAAAAAAACAAGGGGCAATTATGTTAATAATTCTCGACCCAAATCAACAATTAAATGACTAGATTTTTTTTAATATCATTCTTATTTACGGAAATCGGAAAAAGCGTTATGTAGAGTAAGGGCGGGTTTCTGAATTGAGTAACGTCTCAAACCATACTTAAAAGCCAAATTTGGACAGGATTACAGGCTAAAGTAGAGTTTGAGTAATTCTCAACTTCAAATGCTTAAATCAGAAATCGGGGGTTAGTGAGCGGAGCCTCGTTCAGGTTGTCGCACTTAGAAAACACGAGTCTTATTTATAAAAACCAAAACTGTACCTTATATTTACGACTGATATATTAGGATAGCAGTTATCAATGAGATAGATACAGCTTAGACCCAAATAATCAATAATAATTCACCGCAAATGTACATAATGAAATATTACCTCATAGTATCTTTTGCAGGTCCAACGAAGTGCACGCACAACGCGTGCGCGAACAAAGGCGTTTGTGTGCAGCAGTGGAACACGTACGTGTGCGACTGTGACTTGACGTCGTTTACTGGACCTACGTGCTACGATGGTAAGTGAATGGTGGATAAAAAAAACCTTTCAGCCGAAAGACGTCCACTGTAGGACAGGCCAATGTCGCCACGACGATTCCCGTGAACCTTACTAGGTCATAGCTTACTAGGTCATTATCACCTTGTTTGCCACTCCGCAATGGGTAGCTCGCTGTCCGTCCGTCCGGTAACAGACCTCGGACCGGTCTGCCGTGTCTGCTCAAGTCGTTTACGGCGCGCACTGTTCCCGCGCGCCTCAAGGAGTTGTCAGCAAATTGTGGGGGCCCAACAGGGCCGAAGCCCACTGGGGTCAAAGGGTATGTGAAAATGGCACCCGGGGCCCTGGGACCAAGGCAAAGAATGGAACGGGGTAGGTTTTTAGTCAGTAAGAGTCTGACACTACTTCCCGCTCCACCCAAGGGCGGGATTTGTCATTGGATGATTTTACCTACCATAAAGTACCGTTCGGCCACATTGACTATCTGTTCTGCGAGCAATGTGTCTGCTCACTGCTACTTAAGTTTGGTAATTTTTCCGGTTATGTCGGTGACTTGGTTTTCTGCGGATATCTTCCTGCGGATATTCCTGATGCGATTACGCAAAAAAACTTCGAGCATAGTCTTTTCCATTGAGTTTTGGGTGTTCCAATGCCAAACTAGCACTAAAATTATGACGCTAGTTAGTCAAGCCTCGAGCAAGTTACACTATAAGGCAGCAAGACAAGGTCTATCACAATGGCAACACTTGAGCTGTAAAAATCTTCCTTACTGTTAAATATGGGCTTTATTTAATAAAAAAAAAGAAATAAGAAATAATCCAATGATTCATTTAAATTCCGATTAGTTGGTTCTTAATTCAAAATGTTCCATGGAGTATTTGAATCAATACATTTTTTATACGTTATGTATATAAAGAAATGTCTGTTTTCAATATTAAAATATATTTTTTTACCGCAATTTAAAAAAAAATCTAGGTGAGGGGCGGAATACTAGCCCTAAAAATGTCTAATTTTGACATATAGGCCGACCATGCTTGCCGTACAAATGTACAATATCCTAACAGTAAATTATTTTGATCCAGTGGAAACTACACGAAAAATAGTATATCATTTGCTTAACTTATATCTTTTATGATTTTCAGAATCAGTAGCATACGAGTTTGGGCCTGGTCGAGGGATCATCACCTACACGTTTCCAACAGATTCTGTGGCAGACACAGAAACAGATAAAGTGGCTCTGGGCTTTGTCACCAGCAAAGCTGATGCTGTGCTGCTGAGGATTGAGTCTTCCAACACACAGGATTACATGCAGATGGAAATTGTGAGTATTTTTTTTCTTTTTTAATTCTTTATTGTACACAAAACTTAAAACAATTATTTTCTATTCATATTCTTTTTTTCAAGTTTTGCATTGTATTGCATTGCATCAGCCTTATAATGTTCCCACTGCCGGGACTCAGGCCTCCTCTGTAAGAGAGGGAATGGGCCGTAATCCACCACGCGGGCCCAGTGCGGCTTGGTGGATGTCACATGTCTTGTCACGATGTTTTCCTTCACCATTTTTGAATATATTTGGTGTTATTATTTTTTAGGTTTGATATTTTTATTTTTTATTTCTTTGCTTTATTGAAATGATTAGTTCTAGAAGTGTCTAGAATTTCTAACTTAAATTGTTTGTTAAAAATAATGAATCTCGTCTCTACCTTCAGATTCGTGGCAATCTCTTCATGGTGTACAATGTGGGTGGAGGTGATCATCCGCTGGGTGATGAGACTGCCAGGGTCGATGATGGAGCATACCACGTGGCCAGGTTCACAAGGAACGGCAGCAGAGCATCCCTGCAGCTGGACAACTATGCTGTTATAATTAGGCATCCTCAAGGTTAGTTGTTGAACGACTCTAAAATAGGCCTGGTTATTCTTGTGGAACTTTTCTAATCTGCCAATCAGAAGGGTTTATATTTTGACTATTAAGCTAACCAAACATTATTATCATTATAGGAAACATTTGGATGAGTGTAAAGTCCCGCAAAAATCCGTTGTAAAGGCAGGATCCTCTGACCAGACGGTTTATATGTCTGATCTGGGCAACTGGGCGAGAAATGATTTCGGGCTATTGTACAACAATATGTGCAAATCGCGTGGATAACTGTAACGACCCGTTCACGACCTTGCTGCTGTAAGCGTCAGCTAAGCGCGGTGGCGGAGAGCGGTAAGATCAAAAGTGGATGGAAATGTTTGAAGCACGCCAAAAGACGCCGCTAATAGAAGTGCGCACTCGCCTATCGATGCCGCCCCCGAGCCGCGCCGGTCACCGCTAAGACCAAAGTCGTGAACGGGATGTAATGCTCAATGCAAGACTTTGTAGTTTAGTTCATATGTGGCGCCGTAGATGTCGCTACGTTGTTACTGACCACCATCTCACCTGATAGTAAGCGATGATATTGTGGTCATTGGTGGAGTACACTTACCTAGAGCTAATCTATTCACTCTTGACTTAAAAAGCGCCGAACCCAGCGCCATGAGCTGGATGAACAAACGGCTAGTATTTTATCTGCCCTAGTTGGAAAAAAGCTGGAAGTCCTGAAAATTAAAGTATTTTGCTCAGCAGTAGATTGTTACTCACTAACAGTGATTTAAAGAAAAGATTTTTATGAGAAATAAAATGTGTTCTATAATAAGAAAAGCGTTTATTTGATAACTGAAAAAAAAAAATATTTTGCTTTCAAAAGACGATATCAGACTTTTCATTGATGTTAATATTGACTGAAGTTTTTAATTGAAGTGAAAAGTTTTCTTCTCTCAAACCGCTACAGGAGGCCAGCAGTCCACGATCTTCAACGGCATGTCCACAATAGCTGTGGGAGGTGGTTCTGGTGGTTCCCGAACCTTCAGCGGCGTCATCGCAGGGATGGTGGTGGACGGAGTCAGGGTGCTGGACCTAGCTGCCGCGGGCGACCCATCCGTCTCCGTAAGAGGAGACGCCAGGAGAGCTCATACTCCTCTTGACAGAGATATTAATAGGATGCAACAGGTGAGCACAAGTCCCGATATTAGTAGAGCAGCAGTCTATAAATTGTCTCAGTTTGAAAACTTAAATGGTACCTACCTGGAAATTAATTGTCATTCCATCTTGACTAGGGTTCTTGGTTAAAAGTTTTCGACCACAGCCCGAATTCGGGGACTGAACGCGGCTGGCAGCGGATAGATGAATCATTTTGGCTAAAATGAATGTGATCGCAGCATTCGAAGATCGACTTAGAGTAAACTCGCCATTTAAGAGTAGCGTTACTAATACGCTAGTCTTATGCCTCATCATTCGCAAATTGATACCTGAAACTGCATTAGTGAATGAAAATAAGATTCCTATTGTTCTTGTAGCCAATAGGGTCTCGTTGAATGTGGAAACGATAAACTTCGAATAAAACAATATATTCTTCTCCTTCTTAGGCCGTCGGGTAAAAATAAGTAATATTTTCCACAACCCCAGAAGATATTTAACCAACTGATCCTGCTGTTTATTAACCGCTACTGGACAAATGAAACTGTTAAAAACTGTATTCGTAATTTGATTTTTTTTACTTTGGCTGTTTCAGACACCACCTTCAGGGTATGGAGGACCTGGAGTACTAGACGAGCTGGTGTACTCCGGCGCAGGGTCAGGGTGTAGAGATGATGATGAAGACGCCTGTGTGCTACCAGATGCAGGTTCCGGTGATGATCTCATTACCCCAGTATACGTGCCGTCTACGAGGCGACCGCCTTCTAGGTTGCATAAGGTATTAGTAGAGAAAATCAGAGATCTTTATTGAAATGAAGAAGTGTCAATGAAATTAGATTGCTTGATAAGTAATATATTATGTGTGCTAACTTTGCAAGCGGATTCGCAAGTGTAAAAGTACGTTTCTCCTTACAAATTTTAGACCCGAATTTTATCCTTTTGGGGGATGAATTTTTGGAAACCGTCCCTTTGCGCATACCTACTTCATAATAACTATCGACGAGCAAATTTTAGCGCAATTCGTTCAATAATTTAATCTGTATAATGATTTAAATTAAAAATATAAAACTGTCGTTTAGTTTAAAATTAATTTTTGTAATAACGCTTTTTAATGATGTATAGGGCGATGCGAGTGGCAAGCTGATGAAGCCGTGTGATGACGAAGATTGTATAGAAGGATCTGGATCCAACGTAGACGAAATCACAGAACCTGACCACCCTATGACTACGTAAGTTGCTCATGCTGAAACCACAGAAACTATGATTGTTATTGTAGATCTTAGAATTAATCTTTGATGTGTTCCTTAATGAATATATTTGACATAAATAAGAGCACAAATTGTTTATCTCGCCTTTTCTTACTATGTTTGGGACGACTACACGGTTAAGGGCATAGCTACTACATTTACACCGTTAAATTTTGATCGTTTTAATCCCGCGGAGGGTCGATTCGGATAAAGTACTTTATTTTTCATTTTTATCTTTACAAATCGATAGTGTTTCATGTACCAAATCGACCCTCCGCGGGATTAAAACGACCAAAATTTAACGGTGTTTAAAAAAACAAATGATCATCGTCATTTCCTAGCCTTCTCCCAACTAGCTTGGAGTCGGCTTCAAGTCCAACCAAATGCGGCTGAATATCTATGGTTTTACATAGAGAGACTATCTTTCAGACGTTCATATCCCAATTACTGAACCACAACCCTTTGCATAGTCTGATGGACCGATTTTCAACCTGATTTGTTTCAATAAAATATTTTAATTAATTATTTCAGTTCTGGAGCAACTAGTACCCACAGTATGACATCACCAACAGTCATCATCGTATCTACTGAACACGTTGACAAGACTCTCGAAGGTTCTACCGACGGATCCACTGGGTCCAGTGAGACTACCAAGAGCAGCACAGCTGGGCAGCCAACGTTACCAGACCATGATAATATGCATGCGGGTACCGTGGACACCGCTACACCACCTGAAAGAAGAACCACACCTACTGATGGTAAGACTATATTGACATAATCCAACACGCGTAGAATGACCCTAGAAACGACAGAAAGAAGAAAAAGAGAAGCAAAATTTGGAGAAATATTCCGTAAAATTTGTTTGGTTAAACGCACTAGTCTCAGCAACTACTATTATAATTTTATTAGTGTGTGATCGAGGAAGCTTTTAGGCTGTATAATATCACACTACTGCCTAAAGAAGCGGAGAAGTAGCCAAAAATGCTGGTGAAACAACGGATCGCTAGTTTTCATATATAAAGTAGAAAATAAATCACGCCGGGGTGACCAATTTGGGGGTTTACTTTATTAAGATGGGTTAGATACTTGAATGTGTTCTATTACTTGTGTTGGGGTGTAGACTAATTGAAACGACCATTTACGACAGTAGTTTATTTGCGACTGAACAAAATCCTCTATGTGTCACGGGCGCTGCCGTGCGTCATAATAATATTGCTGATTACGCATTTACATTGTGTCCCTACAAGGCATTCAAGTGGTCATGCTGTGTGAGTGCAGAAAGAATTTCAAAGTCTAGTTTTAAGTTTACTTAGCTTCTATTATATGAATGATCATCATTTGAATGAGGTATTTGTTTCTCTATAACTTATCCTAGATTTAATTTTTTATCAACTCTGTTTCCTTATCGAATGTATATTGCTTCCAATTTTGTGGTAGGTACTAAGTAGGTATTAAATAATCATTAGCTGTATATTTTATGTTCCCGTTATTGCCTACAGATCAATCCCACACACGTACAAGCTATCACTTCACTCCAACCCTAACTGGAAGACACATACCAAAAGAACCAACACACATTACAGAAGAGGACAATAATCACATACAAGAATACGAAGACCGACGCGAGAATGAGATAGAAGCGCGAACGCCTACTTATGAGACCGAGAGTGAGCAGGACAGAATACCAGGCAGAGTACATCCGGAGTACAATGGGTATGATGTTACGCCGAAATGGTATCACCCAAAAACGACGGATAATAGAGTGGTGCCACCTGAATCGGAATTCTTTGCGACTATAGTTGGTAAGTTCTAAAATATAACTATTGAAAAAGTTTATCCACCACTTAATGTATGTTGTTTTACTATATTATTATCTCCATATAGGTAATATTTTTGTAATTCAATCTTAAATACAGTTAGTAAAACCTAATGCTTTTTTTCTGTTACTTAATTTGTTGTTTGGGTTTTTATTTTGTTGTTGGTTTTCTGTTTTAGTGTACAATAAATTTTATCCTATTCTAAGATTGGACACACTGATGAATATTTTTTCCTTAAAAGCTATTATTTATAAATGCAATTCAAAGTAACATTAGTAGTTTGGGTTTTAAGATGATGAACATCTATATTAAATGCAGATTTTAAAACTATTAATTGAAAAAAAATGATTTTTTTCTTTATTAATTTAGAGTAGAGAAAGTGTCAATAATTTCACCGAATTTATGCTATATTTCTATGAATAAAAGTCAACATTTTTATTCAACGCTCCAACTTATAAAATAATTGAAAAAATATAACATTTTATTTTACTTTTCAGGTATTGTGGCGTCGGTGTTGATAGCTATAATTTTGATAGTGATTATAGTGCTCAAATACATTGTGTTCAAGTTCGACCCCTCGTATAAGGTGACAGAGGATAAAAACTATCAGCAAGGAGCCAGTGCGGCGCTTTTAGGCAATCAGGTAAAGTTTTATGTTCCTTTCTAGTGTTATTTTAATTTTGCCATTCTCTACTAAAATTCTAAATAATCATTTTGCATAGGTCTAATTGAGTCTTGGCCTCTTAGCATAACCCTTCGGAGATATACTAACAGACGTGTCGTTATGTTAGATTTCTAGCAGAAATATATTTGACTTTGTTTATAATTTTGATGTAGTAACGGCCCCGGCTTACGAGTTATAGGTTCTAGATTCAAACCCAGTCGGGTGCATTACTCTGTGTAATTTATCTCATCATCACTGCTCACAACAACAGTGAAGGAAAACATCGTGAGGAAACCAGAATGTCTTAGAACCAAAAATTCAAAAACATGTGACATCCACCAACCCGCATTGGGCCCGTATGGTGGATTACGGCCCAATGCGGCAATGTGGTGCATTATGGTGCATTGTTGCATTGGCGTGGCGGCTCCTGGAGAGGAGGCCTGTGTCCCACCCAGCAGTAGGAACGTTATAAGGCTGATTATTCTTTATGCTATGTGTTAATGCCCGGTTTGTTCACCTCATAGGCTCATTCGAGCTACCAGAGCGGAGCGTCGAGCGCGGCGACGGGCGGCGCGGTGCGCAACCTGCAGCCGCTGCCGCTCACCCGGAGCGGCGGCGCGCCGGCCGCGCCCATCCCCACGCAGCCCGTCAAGCGAGACGGCATCAAAGAGTGGTACGTGTAAACCCTACTGCGGAAGAGACAACTATAGTTTTGTGTGTGTTGGACATATCAAGAACATAGTGAGTGGTTGTTAGACGCTTCGAATCGAACCTCGCCAGAACATTGGGCGTTAATGCTTTAAGATGATAAGACGTAATGACTGATACGCAAGTGTTTTTAGTATTTTGTAAATATTAATTAATAATGTTTATAGATGGGTCACTTGTGTGTACGAATGCGATTGTTGAGACTTGTGCATACTAGGTTAGTAGCATAATCTGAAACCCTTCCTAAAACTATTATTATCTTGTAAGAATTTACTAATCTTCTATATGTTCTGCAGAAGATGATAAAAATTAGTTTGTTTCAACCTGTTACAGTCTAGTATGCAAAAAGTCGTGATAGAAAAACCTAGATAATATGGAATTGCATTTTACTATAATATAATTAGTTTCATTTGTTTTTGTTACTGATGTTTCATTGTTAAACCTTAGCTTTTCTGACCTGTACATTGCTATAGTTCATGTATTTGCGACTTAAATTTTCTATCTACATTGCCTTTAATACTTTAAATTAAACTAAGACTAATGTATGTTGGTCGTAGACATTAAATTGTTGGTGTGTCATGATTGGACCATTTAACTGTTTTAAATTAGTTTTTATAAAAATAAAATTTATAAATTTTAATCATCTCCAACAAAGAAATTTTCATAGAATTCTTTCGTCAAGAAGCATAGTTTTCTTAAATTAAATAATAGTTGTCCAATTTTGATACACAATCAATCTTTGTTAATGTCCTATGACTATGTAAGACATAAGGTGAAAATGCTATATTTGGAGCTGCCATCACGAAATTGAAGCATATCGTTCAATTGAAGACTACAGTACTTTTACGATTCTCAATAATCTTTCCTATATATATTAGATGTTATACAATATTTTTAAATAGGCAGGGCGAGGCGAGTAGTATAGACAAAGGAATCATAATCATCAGAGTATAAGATCTAAATTCGCTTGGAGTTAGAAATGAAAACAGGTATATTATTGTAGGACGCGTAACAAGTATGAGCTTGTAGATTTGGTATGGAATATAGATGTTCTGAGTTTTAACATATCCTACGTATAGTATTCTGTACTCCTAGTGGGACAATTTATTTGTTAGATCATCGGTGTAACTCTTGGTTTGTCCAAACCTATTATATTTTTAAAGGGTTTCACAAGATCATATCCCACAGTATAGTCAAGAGTTTCGTTTATGATCCAATCCCCTAATTCCCTCCCCTTAAAGATTGATTTGCTCAACTTGTCCTCGATTACTTTCATCTCAGGCCTAATTGACTTATAGTGAGAAAGTTAATTAAATTATAAATATTCAGTCAATTTATCCTCAAGTTAATTCCTGTAAAAATGTATAAGGATGAAAAATACACAAAACAAAATGGAATGTTGAAATATGATGTTTCGTGAAGAGAGAATGGAAAGGAAATGGTTCTCTAGTAAGCGTTTCATACACTTTACCATGGGTTTATGATAGTCGGAGATTTACCATGCTCATTAACATTAACATAATAAGTCATCAAAAATCATAAAATATTTACCAAAAGCTTCGTGCGAAGAAAACTGCTATGCGATGTAAAAAACATATACATTAATATTGGCGTGCCACAAGGACCTAGTATTTGCCCGCAACTGTCTCTTGGTGCATGATCCTAAAATAAAGTTACCATTATTTTCAATAACACGATGGAGCATTATGTCAAAAACGGTTGAATTTTGGTAGGAAAACTGTTAACTACAAGTAAATTAAAGTCTAGTTAATTGGCAATGTCTCTTCAGTAATTATAATCTGCCTTCACTAACAACTACTCTATAGCAAGAAGCTATTGTCCTGAAAATATTGCATGCAATTTCCTCTTCGAACCATAACATATAAAAAAGCTGCTTATATTTTTACATCTAGTGTGTATTTGTACATCCACCGTCCCGATTTCCTCTTTCCGATTAATAAAAACTTGAATTAGCTTTAAACTAAGACGAAAAATAACATATTTATATAGATTGTTATAAAGCACAGGTTTTAGGTATTCGAAGTTGCATTTAATGTGATGTTTCAGTTTGTGGAATAAAAAATGCGACTGAAATTGGCGTCCAAACACTTGTATCTAAATCATTGCATGTCACCGTTATTTTATTGCTAGAAGAAAATAAGTTAGAAAAACCATATCAAATGAAAGCCAATTTTTTGAATGTTTACTTTTTATGATAGCTTTATGATGTGTCAACTTTTATGACCAAATAACTATTGATTCTTTTCCGTCATTACTTGGACGTCAATCAATCGTTTATTTTTATTCTCTACACGAAACACAGCATTTATTGTAAATAGTTATTCAATATTATACTGTAAACATAAGCGGTACTGTACGGTGTATGTCACACTCGTTTTACGGCACAAAATGTTAGTAAAAAGACAATTTGTTTATCTGTCAATTTTAGTCGTAATGTTTAGTGTGTTAATCATTTATACCGTGATGTAATTATATTGTAATTTACTGTAGATGTTTCTGCAGACACAATATGAAATGGACATACTACGATTGGTGAGATGCGCAATGCATCACAAAATTAAAAACCAAGTATAAAAATATGAGTATTTTATCGATCTAAATAAAGCGAGAATTAAAGAGTATAAAATATGGAATAAAAATGACAGCCATCGAGATGAAAGTGATAAACTCTATGAAAATGAAAACTTACCATGAGTCAAGAGAAAGCTTACCAATGATTCAATTAATTTGGGATTCGACTTGCAAGTCATCAAATGACTTCTTTTGCTTTAGGATGAAACGAGATGGCGTGACTGACTAAGACTCACTTGGGTCCTGAAGTCGCCTTTTGACTTCTAGAGTTACAGGTACTCAAGGTTACCCTACCCGCAACCCTTGCAGGCATCAGCCCAACTGATCCCTTTCAGTTTTTGTTAAAATCTCATCACGTTAACCAACACCAGCACCATTTTACCAGAGTTCTCGTCATCGAGAACTCTGGTAAAATCTCGATTTTCATAATTGTGTCTGTAGAAAATTATTGTAAAATTAATTTTGTTTGTTACACCATGTTTAACTGATGTTGTTACTCACGATTCCGGTCGGACCAATTTTAGTTTCAATGTAAAAGCGACAGTTTTTAAAAATAATAATATATTATGTAAATTACATGGCGCCGTTGTTTTATTTAATCCTTTTTATTAAGTTTTTCTTTGGAGATAATCTGGACGCAGACCGTGAGGATTGGTTTGACGCGATTCGGCAGAGGAAAGTTTGAAAGGACTTGGAGGAGGCTTTTGCCCAGCCGTGAGATAGTAAGGGCTAGATAAAAAAAGTACATCTTTCTCATTTGACATCAGCACTATCTCTTCTATGGATGTTATCAAAGGCAAATCTATCATCTATCTATTATGGGCAAATCTATCATCTATCTATATCTATCTATTTTTTTATATAAATTGACAGATGTCAGTTGAAACCGATTCTGCCTAGAGATGAAAAGTATTACTTTCAATCCGCGTCTCAGGCAACTTAAACTTTAAAGTAATACTTTTCATCCCTAGGGAGAATCACTTTCAACTGACAGCTGTCAAATTATTAAAAAAAAAACTAGTCTTCTAAATCTTCGCATTTCTATTGACATAAATTGTCTCAACTTTCTATACAACTTGTCAATTACTGCGCGATGTAAAATTGAAATTAAGAGATAAGTATCTACATTTTTTTTAAATCACATAATTATTTATAATTTACTTTCAATTAATTCTTTAAAACTAACATAGATATGAGAAATATTTACCATTTTTACTGATAAAAATGAAGAATGTAGGCTGAATAGCCGATTGACCACAGAAAAAAAAAAAACAAAATGGCGGGAAAATTGTTGTAGAATTTTGTTTGTACTTAACTAAATCTCTGCTGTAAGTGATTTTTTAATTACACAATAATCAGATTCAGTTAAGGATTCAACACTTGATCTTTATAAGAAGAGGTTAAAGTAGTACTCGGAAACCTTTTACGGCCTAAATCAAAAAGAAAATATGTACCTAAAATCATACGACAACCTATGATGACGACTCAGGTTTTTATTTTTATTTTCCTTTTATTCGTAATTAAAAGCACAGTGTTTATCTCGTGTTAAAGGCTTATTTAGTCCCTCGAATATTGGTGACCTCGCTATGGTCGGACGCCAAACTTCTTCTCGAGACTAAATAAGTTACTTTCATCCCTAGGGTAACAATGTACTATTGCACTAACATATCGTAAACCATATTATTTCTTACCTATCACAATATCTGAAAAAAATCTGCATTTTTGAAATAGTATAATAATTGCAGAAATTACCAAATATATCGTAAACCACGTCATTGTTTACCAACAATGAGTGGTTGCGCCAATTTGCTATGATCCGCGATTTTGTTTTTTGTAATTTGTTTTTTTTGGCCTAGCAATCCTATACCATCCGTTTTCCCTCCACCCGCACGACCGCAAGAAAATGATTTGACATTGACGTTTTGTGCATTGTGAATGTGACCGCACCGCTAACCGCGCCCGCTCGAAATTACAAGAAAATTGACTATTTTCGTGATCCAACCATTCAAACTCAACAACAGTGGTGCCGTGTAGTGCAAAACAGGACCTGGCAGTGATTTAAATGTGCGAAGTCGAAAATCGCCGGCGGTGCCACGTGGAACCTTCGAAGTCTAAAGGTCAGTGCTCTTTCCCAATACCTTTATCCCATGCCAGGCATAGTATCTGCATATTGTTGATAAACCTTAGATCGCTTTTTAAAATCTACAGTCCACAGCTTATTTGCGCAACCATTACTTTTTGGTCCATACGAGCAGGATCGTGAATCATTTTCTTGTAATTTCGCAATATAGTATTTGTTCCATAGGGAATAAACGCAACGCGCCTATTTACCTAGATATAATAGTAGAAAACCCGCATCTAGGCATTTAGGCAACTATACGTTATTTCGCTCGTATAGTTAAAGAGTCATTGATAATTACGGTACCTACGCCGTCAACCGCACCGCATAATTATAGTTAGCTACGTAAATATCAGCGTAGATATAAATCGATCGAATTCTTTTTCTTGACAAAATTCATTCGACCATCCTACAAATTGCATGTAGGTAGACGCATTTCAAAAATACCCGTTCATTGTTGAGTGAACATTTGTAGGAAACGGATAAACCATAGATTATATACGCATATATTTAATCGAGAAATTGGGTAATATTCACTCATTGATTCAGGTTGTTCCGTTCGTTCGCCGTTCACTTTGTTGTTTACAATATTACCATATTGTTATCTGTTAATTATCGCTTACTTAATAATTCGTTAAGTGTTTGTTTGAGTGTATAGTGTGAATATATCAAAACAAGATGTCTCTTAAGGGAACCAAGGTTAGTACTGATTTAAAGGTTCAGTTAAAGCTTTTATACGCTAAAAGGGACTCACAGTTTTCACGTGTTCAATCGATTTGTGATAAATCTTCGCAAACCTCGGATCTGGCGATTAGAGATGCTTTCTTGTGTTCGTTGGAAACTTTAGATAGTTTGCGCGCGGATTTTGAATCTACAATTAATAATATAAACATTTTAGAGTTGGAGTTAAATCCTGATTACTGTGTGAGTTATCAGGCATTGTCGTCCTTTGATGACTTGTATTGTCGTATCAAACGTATTGCTAGGAGTTTAGAGACTCCCCCCCCCGCGAGTGGTTTATCCAACCCTCCTCGCGAACGCCCACGATTGCCGCCAATTCAAATACCTGAATTTGATGGTGACATTCGAAATTGGAATTTATTTATAGATAGTTTCGAAAATATAATACATAGGAACACATCGCTGACAGATCACGAGAGATTGCATTATCTCGTAGAAAAATTGACCGGTAAGGCAAGGGCTGTCTGTGCTGGAATTACGTTTAGCGCTGAAAATTACAATTTAGTTTTGAACACTTTAAAAACAAAATACGAAGATAAGCGATTAGTAGCCACCGCATATTTAGATCAATTATTCGATTTGAAAAGTTTTTCCGTTTGTAACGATCATAATTTAGAGAAGTTTTTAAATATTTTCGCATCATCTGTTCGTGCAGTAAAGAACCTAAAGGTCAATGACCTCTGTGACTTTTTGTTTTTGTATATCGGTTTAAATAAATTAGATCCTGAAACTGTTCGTCTGTTTGAAACGACTCAGCGCGGCAAAGAAATACCTAAGTTCGAAGATTTAGAATCTTTTATTCGCGATCATATTAAGGTATTGCAGCGCACGTCGGCGCGTCATGAAGTCACGAATAGGACAGGTTCCGATCGCCGTATAGACGCGTCATCGAAGTCAGTCAAGACTGCACATACGCTAGTTAATACCGCCTCGACACCTGACTGTTCTCTGTGTAAGGGTAGCCATACACAGCTGTACAAGTGTTCGGGATTTCAGAGATTATCGCCTAGGGATCGTTACAAGTTTGTCCGCACTAATAATTTGTGTTTTAATTGTCTAAGTGACAAACATCTGGTTACGTCATGTAAAAGTGGTGTTAGCTGTCGTAAATGTCCAGCTAGACATCATACCTTCTTACATTTTGAGAGTAGTAAGCTGCCATCGCAGCAGCAGCCTGCGCAGACGCGCGACGCTTGTGACGCGCGGCCTGCTGCAAGTGCAAACGACGTAACATTGTGTTCGCTTTCCGCCGCTGGTACTCAAGTCACTACCGTTTTACTTGCGACCGCGCAAGTTGTCATTGTAGATGCCTTTGGCAAACCGCACACCGTTCGAGCGCTACTAGATGGCGCTTCCCAGAGTAATTTTATTACTCGGGATTGTTGTCAACGCCTTGGTTTTAGTTTTAATAATTGGTCATCCCGCTCAGAAGTGAAAGGTTTTGGAGGTTTAAAGGCAACCATTCACGGTTCCATTAAAATAATATTTAGTTCACGTTTTAATCGTAATATTTCGTTTGAAATGGATTCGCTAGTCGCAGATAAGATTACGGAACGGTTGCCCACGGTACCGGTTGACACGTCCATGCTGACGGAGTTTGAGAACTTGCAGTTGGCCGACGGAAATTACGCTTTCCCTGGAGATATCGATCTATTGATCGGTGCTTCGATTCTCCCGCATCTCCAGTTATCACGTAAAATTCAAGGTCTTCCGATGTACCCCGCTCCGCACGCACTGGAAACAGTTCTCGGGTTTGTTATAGTTGGTTCCGCACCCGCTTATTTAAATAGTTACTCGACTGTGTCGCACTGTTGCACCGTCGAGCCGCCGCTTGAGTCTACCATCCGCAAGTTCTGGGAGATTGAAGAGGTCAATGTCCCACCTATTCTCAGCCCTGAGGATCAGGTCACTGAGGAGATTTATACCCGCACGACTACTCGTGATAAAGATGGTCGTTATGTTGTCGCGCTCCCTTTCAAGGGTGATATTTTTTCGCTCGGTGGCTCCCGTGCCTCCGCAGAAAAACGCTTTCTATGCTTGGAACATAAGATTCAAGCTGAATTGTCTCCGGAAAATATATTCCATGTCGCTGGAACAGAAAACCCAGCTGATTGTCTCTCACGTGGTTTGCTTCCTGCGCAAATTTTAAATCATCCGCTTTGGTTTTGTGGCCCTCACTGGCTTCATGCCGCTCCTAACGAGTGGCCAAGTGCTCCGTTTGGCCCCGCTACTGTTTCAGAGCCACCCGAGGAGAAGAAACATACGCTTGTAGTATCAGTTCCGCGTGAAGAGTCAGTTGTTTTGTTGTTGTCTAATCGAGTCTCGTCTTGGTCGAGACTATTACGCTGTGTAGTTTATGTCCTAAGATTTTTGAGATTATTACCATCGCGTGGTTCTATAATCGCAGCTGATTTGGATAGAGCTGAATCAGTTGTACTTCGAGAGTTGCAGAAATTTTATTTTTCAATAGAATTTCGTAGTTTAGAATCACATAAACCTTGTAGTCCCGCACTTCAACATTTGAAACCATTTTTGCAAGACGGACTCATTCGTGTCGGTGGCCGTCTGCGAAATGCTAAGTTAGAGTTTGAACAAATGCATCCAGTAGTTCTACCACGCAAGGATCACGTTTTGGATTTGTTGGTGGATTATCACCATAAGGTGAATTGTCACGCTGGTCCCGATTTATTAATGTCCATTCTTCGACAGAAGTACTGGATACTTTCCGCTCGCAATTTGATACGCGCTAGAGTGCACAGATGTGTGCCCTGCTTTAAGCTCCGCCCGCGTTTCAACGCGTCGGAAATGGCCGACCATCGTTCTTGTCGTGTTGTACAGACGGTGAAACCTTTCATACATACTGGGACGGACTATGCTGGACCGTTTAAAGTCACTATTGCCCGTGGTCGTGGTATACGTTCCACAAAGGCATACATTTGCCTATTCGTTTGTATGACAACTCGTGCGGTTCACATAGAGTTAACCAGTGATTTGAGTACGCAGGGTTTTATGTCTGCATTTAAACGATTTTTATCTCGCCGTGGTCCCGTTAAGCGCTTATACTCTGACAACGGCACAAACTATGTTGGAGCGCGACGCAATATTTCGGAATTACATACATTCTTACGCTCCAAGTACTACCAAAGTGAATTCGCCCATGTCTTAGCTGAGAATCGCATTGATTGGTGTTTTAATACGCCAGCGGCTAGTCATTTTGGTGGCAATTGGGAGGCGAATATTAAAAGCCTTAAGTCGCACCTGTTTCGGGTCATAGGCGAACAGATTCCCTCGTACGAGGAGTTGAGCACTGTACTCGCTCAGGTAGAGGCGTTGATGAATACGCGTCCGTTGTGTCGGACTTTGTCTAGTGATCCATCGGAGCCACTAGCGTTGACGCCGGCTCACTTCTTGACGACGACTCCTCTTAAATATTTGCCCGCTTTAGATGTCGAGACTGACAAACTGCAGCTCCACCCGCGTCACGCTCTGCTAGATAGCTTAGTTCAGTCCTTTTGGAAGCGATGGAGGACAGATTATCTGCATACGCTGCAGTCGCGTCAAAAGTGGAACACTCCTTCAGATCCAGTCACAGTCGGTACTGTGGTGATACTGAAGACTGAGAGTGCGCCTCCTCTGCACTGGCCTCTTGGTGTAGTGGAAGAAGTTTTTCCGGGTTCGAACGGAATAACGCGAGTCGTAAAGGTTAAAACCGCAACTGGATCGTACCTGCGTCCGGTTATTCGCCTCTGCCCTCTGCCTAATCAGTAGTAGTGGCATAGTTAGTTATAAGTTGTTTCGCTACCTAGTATTGATAGTTTAGATTAGTAATAGGGTTTAGTTTCGCTTTTGTTTTTTTTTCTTTTCTTTGAAGGTAACCCTTCAAACCCGGGGGGAATGGTTGCGCCAATTTGCTATGATCCGCGATTTTGTTTTTTGTAATTTGTTTTTTTTGGCCTAGCAATCCTATACCATCCGTTTTCCCTCCACCCGCACGACCGCAAGAAAATGATTTGACATTGACGTTTTGTGCATTGTGAATGTGACCGCACCGCTAACCGCGCCCGCTCGAAATTACAAGAAAATTGACTATTTTCGTGATCCAACCATTCAAACTCAACAACAGTGGTGCCGTGTAGTGCAAAACAGGACCTGGCAGTGATTTAAATGTGCGAAGTCGAAAATCGCCGGCGGTGCCACGTGGAACCTTCGAAGTCTAAAGGTCAGTGCTCTTTCCCAATACCTTTATCCCATGCCAGGCATAGTATCTGCATATTGTTGATAAACCTTAGATCGCTTTTTAAAATCTACAGTCCACAGCTTATTTGCGCAACCAATGAGTTAGTGGTCAAACGCATGCTTATCAATAATACAAAAAAACAAATTCGACAAAATTATAGACATTACCAATTAATTATAACACGTAAAAGATTAGCCATGTTATGGGATATCATATTTTTGACAAATTACTGGAATTATTAGGATTTTGTAAAATTACTGACAACTTTTTTTACTATTAAACCATTGCAAGTGTTTTAAGGGTAAAAAACGGTTTATCTTAATTTTTTGCATAACTACAGGTCCTATGGAAAAAAGTTGAACAGCAAACAAATACCAATAGGTACCTACTAACTTGTGTATCTACTAGCTTCTGACATTTCATATGTACCCACGTGGACCTATGTGAAATAAAAATATTTTTAATTGAATTTTAATTAGTCTTTTGTAGTTATAGGTACGTTTTAACTAATATGTACCTACATAAAGATTCGATTTCTTCACCGCAGTCAAAACCACACGTATAGAAATAAAAGCATTTATCTTAAACTTGTAATCAGATTCGAACTCTAGAAAACTTTCGTGTTAAGTTCGGTCACAAATCATGAAAACTCGCCAAAGTTTAGCCAAAAAGGGGCAAAGATCTCAACGATACGCTCATACATTACAAACGATTATGGAAGTAATCGATGGACCTTGAACCTGAATTGATGGTTATTTCGCGTTGCTAAATTCGAGGAACGAAAAGGTAGATAAATTGTTTAACTCATTCCTTTTCTGTATTTAGTTTTTCAAATACCATCTATCTCTGTACTGCCATGTTGTCTTTCCATCATCCTTGGTTTACTGGTAAAGAATGCTTAGGGGATTAAGTCCACCTTTAAACCTTTGATTTGCATGAAGTTTTATAAATAATTAGAAATTGGGCAAGTGCTCGTCGGTCTCGCACACCAAGGGTTCTGTATAAACTAACATAAATAAAAAATTCAATTCCCAAATCAAGTGTCGAAGATTTTTCGAAATCGAAAGTTTTATTTTTATTTTTGTGACGTAACTATAAATTTACAGTTTTCAGATTAATTCCTATATTTGTGCTATGAAACCTTGCTTCATGCTAAATTTCAGGGTTCTAGGTCACTGGAAAGTACTATGAATATTGATTCCCTTGAGAGCGTCGAAACGTACTTTTTTTGCAACATATTGGCTGTATCTTTTTTTGTCGTTAACTTAGAAGTTTGATTTTTTTCATAGCTTCAAGGGACCGCAGACCAGAGTACACTGTTTTAATTTCAACTCGATACCTCCACGCGTTCCCGAAATAAATGGTCATGAAAGACAGACAGGAAGACGGAAAACAAACTGATCTTATAAGGGTTCAGTTTTTTTTTCTTTTGAAATACGGAACCCTAAAAATGAATTTCCTGTGAATCACGGGGATGACTAACCAATTTGGATTAACATTTATGTTAACGAATATTTTTTGAAGTGTAGGTAAGTTTTTTATGAAGATAAATTGCAAAAAAGCACATATTCTTAACTGTTAGCTGTCAATTCTTACAATAAACAATAATTATAACATATCCGTAGATTTTGCGCGACCGCCATGAAGATAGAACTACACTGCGCACATATGTGCCACAGACGCTGAGCGTGTCAGTCTCCATACATTTTATATGGAAACTGGACTTATAGAGCAACATCAGATCCACGCCACGCGACGTCGTTCTACGTACAAGTCACACTTGTGCGTCAGTCTAATGTAGTTCTAACTTGACAGTCAGCTTTTAAAAGAACGACCAACGGCGAAGTCTATCGCGTCAGCTAGTTTGAATTAAAATAGTTGAATAGTATCATATGCTATACATTTAAAAAATCAAATCAAACTAATCGACGTAACGCTAGTATTGTGCAATCTTACTTTTCCAATATGTTAAGTACATAGGCAACACAACATATCCCTTAGATTTACAAATTTATGAGCACGAGGTATGAAAGTACGTAAAATATCCAATACCACTTTCCTATCTTATTGGCTTGTTGAACGTACCAAGGAAATACAAAGGTAATCACAGCGTGACGGTTGTCAGGATGTAATGGAGGAGGAAAACGTGTTGCCCCGACCCTAAGTGACATGGGACAAGGGCAGAAAGTGATGAAAGTAGAAATGATTGACGGAATATGATTTCTTTATATTGTTATGGGTTTCTTCAAATAATTTTTGCACGAGTTTTTACTTGACTACCGTATCGTCAAAGATATTTATTTTTGGAACAAGGTCCTATTTTTGATACAAGTGCAGAAAGTTTGTCATTGTGACTGATGCGGAATTCGTTATGTGTTTTGTATTCGGTAATGTGTTATGGAGCCGAGGGCTGCAGTGACAAATGTGCACGCGTATTTAACCACGTTTTTCAATACAATGCGCTTCCCCCAAGTGTTGCCATAACCGGTCCTATGCGTCTCGCATCAATCTGATTCCCACGACCTTTACCAGGTCCACTGAGAATTAAAACGTATATTTTCTAAAATATGTGCCAAAACGCAAAATCTGACTTTTGAAATTAAAAAAATAGCTCTTGAATCAGAACAATTTCAATTAACTGCTGAGTCAAATCATTCTTGGTTTATAATAATATCAGCGCCCTTGAACTCCCACCTATAAGCCTAAGGCGTCGTACACACCAAACGTATCGTCCGCCGCCGGCTGTGAGTATGCTCACTGTCTGCCCCAGTGTAAACGTGGACTCAGTCTACAGTATGTTTTCTCACTAAACCGATAATTGTTATGGAGTAAAATGCGTTACTTGTGCGAACAAAAGAGTAGGCTTACTATACGCAGTACAATAATAAGCTACCCTGAGTTTCAGCGACACAGACTAATTAATATAGTATATTCGTTTTGATGTGAACGAAAAGTTAATGTACAACCTTATTTTTAGAATATGCGAAACCCGAAATACGTGTCTAGTATTTTTTTTTCATGGTAGGTAAAATCATCTAATGAAAAATCCTGCCCTTGGGTGGAGCGGGAAATAGTGTCAGACTCTTACTGACTAAAAACCTACCCCGTTCCTTCGTTGCCTATCATACCGGGGCTGAGTCTTCTTTTTAGAAAGCGGCCCTTGACCCGAGTAGGCTTCGACCCTGCCTGCCTGCAGCTAGCACTTAGCAGGCTGGGCCTCTAAAGAATCTATGTACAAAATTTCATAACTGTATCATGAAAAATCACAAAGTTGTTGTGTTACGTGGTTGTTAACACAAACACATGGTCATTGGGCCATCCGGGCGACTGAAGCGTTGTTTTGCTCCTTCACCTAGTTGTGCGCTGATGCCTAATGCCCGCTTTGACGTGTGCAGTGACCTGTGTTGTACTTAGTTTGTGTAAGAATTATTGGATTCGATTCAGTTACTGATTCTGAACAAACAATATTCAGGTTCCGCATATACAAAAATAAAGTTGTATGGAAAAGTGATAAACTGCGTAACGCGCGCTTACAATCAGCGCTTGGTCTGAACAATGCCTTAGAAGGGAAAGCGAACGATACATTAAAACAATCACATCACGATTGAACAAAATACGAAGATTGTTCTGAACTCCGATATTTTCGTAAAAGCTTCGCGTGCTGACGGCAAGTTATAAAATATTTATTGTAATGGCACTGCTATTTCGTATAATGTCACATATAACGGAAACCTTCATTATGAAAATACTGAGTATAGGTGAGCAGGAATCTGCAACCATTTTGATCTTCTCAGTAAATTAGAAGATTTTTTATGCATAGCTCCTCTTCTCCTTGGTATGCATACAGGATCTGATAGAGAATACTAGAATACACTAGCCTTTGCCAGCTACTTCGTACGTGTGAAAGTAAATTTCTCTGTAGAAACTTTGAAGTCGCGTTTACATCTTCAAGCCCCATTTATATCTTCTCAGGGGGTGGATTTTGGAAAATTATTCTTTTTTTATTCTTTGTCTACATCATAAAAAAAAAACCTCTGTGCAAATGTTCAGCGTTCTAGATCCAAGGGTTGGGGCTGGGCGTTGATGAGTCAATGAGTGAGTCAAAATTTTGCCTTCTATGTACGTATGCGATGCAAGTGGAAAAAATTAGTCATTGCACGTACGAAAAATAGCAATGACAATTATGGCCCATGTGAATCAAACTACATTTTTTAACAAACTTAATCGATAAAAGTAAGTAAAACTTCATAAACATAACCTAGTAACAAATTATTGTGAAATAAGGTTCTTGTATTTTTTTTTATCATGCGCTTTGGTTGGGTTGGTTGCACCGCAGTGATGGTAGTCAGGTTTTTTTTTTTTGGTAGTTAAAATCATCCAATGACAAATCCCGCCCTTGGGTGGGGTGGGAAATAGTGTCAGACTTTTACTGACTAAAAACCTACCTTTCCGTTCCTTGCCTTTGTCCCGGGGCCCGTGGTGACACTCTCGCATAACCTTTGGCCCCAGTAGGCTTCGGCCCTGCTGGACCCCTACAGTTTGCTGACAACTCCTTGAGGCGCGCGGGAACAGTGCGCGCCGTAGACGACCTGAGCTCGGACCGGTCTGTTACCGGACGGACGGACAGCGAGCTACCCATTGCCCACCGTCGCCCGATGGTAGTCAGGTGGCTAACCTGATACAGAAAATATAGTTAATGGTATCGTGGGCTGTCACCGCACTTTTCCAAACCAGTGTGAAATACATTAAATGCGTACTTAAAAGCGGTTGATGTGAGCGGTGGTCCGACTAAATGTGAAAAACTACTGCTTCTGACTTGACCAGCCTCTTCGTAACAGAGTAATGTATGTAAATTTGTTTTCATCTTCTTCTTTTCGTGTCGAACTGACTCATATCCTGTCCGACCAATATTTAGCCACCAGCTCTGTCGTTGGCCTCGTACAAGTCATTGAAAGTGCGGGTGGTAGTGCACGCTGGGCAGGAAAGGAGGAGGCTCCATACTGGTGTAGCGACATCCATGTCGTCACAAAAAGAACTAATCCTGCATCGCGCAAGTAAGATTCGCGGCGCGATTGGAACATATAGAACAAACCCGAAATCATCTATCGGGCAATAGCCCACCAGACATAACACCTGTCTGGTCGGAGGATCCTCCCTTTTCAACGGAGGTATGTGGGACTTTACTCTCTGTTCCACTACCCCCAAACTGGTGACCCTCGACAAAGAACGTCAGCGCAGCTTTCGTGCAGCTACTACTTCGTGACGTCATCATCACTTCCTCAAGCTTTCGAGCAGCGAGCTATACAGCCAGCACCCACGGCTATATGGGTATCCTGACCACCAGCATGCCTACTTGGTCATACCTGGTCATCACCCTCAGCCTCATCAGCGACCTTGGCTAAACACCTGCACCTTCGGCCAGTCACATGAAGAGCCTTGAAGAACCTCTCCTGGTCGACGACAGCAGTCAAGCCCTACATCGCATAGCACCGCTCCGACTCACTGGAGCCAGCCGCACTACTCCGACTCACTGGAGCCTGCAGCATCGTATCCCGACTCACTGGGATAGCACCACCCGGACTCACTGGGGCATCACCACAGACAGTTCCGACTCACCGAGAACTATGCGGAATCCGGTTCCGACTCACTGGAGCCAGCCGCAATACTCCGACTCACTGGAGCCTGCAGCATCGTATCCCGACTCACTGGGATAGCACCACCCCGACTCACTGGGGCATCACCGCAGACAGTTCCGACTCACCGAGAACTATGCGGAATCCGGTTCCGACTCACTGGAACCAACCTCCATTAGCCTGGCACGCATCACATCGCCTCAAGAAGCATCAAGAACCATCGATCTCCGATCTCCGGAGGGGAGTGATGTAGCGACATCCATGTCGTCACAAAAAGAACTAATCCTGCATCGCGCAAGTAAGATTCGCGGCGCGATTGGAACATATAAAAAAAACCCGAAATCATCTATCGGGCAATAGCCCACCAGACATAACACCTGTCTGGTCGGAGGATCCTCCCTTTTCAACGGAGGTATGTGGGACTTTACTCTCTGTCCCAAATACCCCTAAACTGGCATTGTATTTGCGATCGGTCAAGGAAACCCCATTTGGCTAGATTATCTCTGCAGCGGCGGACTTGTTTTCATGATTTCACATAACAATGACTTCATCTTTATCGTCACCGTTGTTATTTTTTTAATTTTGATAAACCACTGCTTGACATTACATTCGTCCATTATATATATCCATTCTGCTATTTCAAGAAACGTTTGCTAATTAGATACACGTCATATAATATTACTTCTCCCAAATTTAATAACTTGTACTGTAGTAAGATGGAAGTAATCCTTAAAATGTAACATGATCAGATTGCTTACAAGGATTTAATTAATAATTTCATGGATAACACGATCTTTTGGGAACTTTTAAATAACGTGAACTGGATACTACAGCGACTGTCACAACCCGGGGCTCGGCATGCCATAATTATGGTGGTAAGTCTCCTCTCTGAGGTGTGGTTGGAATGACTTCACGGCTTCCTCACCTTCCTCATGACCCAGGTCCTTACCGGACATGGTGGATTCGTGCGGAAGAAACGCCCGTTCGTCACCGAGCATATACAATGGAGGTGTGCTCCTCTTGATTGGAGTACCACCGTATTCTCGTGGGGGCAATCGGCGGCAATGACATATCGCGCCGGGCCCTGGTACAGGCCGGAGCATGAAGGAATGATAAGCGGTCGCCTTTTTCTACGAGGACAGAATTCCTCACGCCCCAGCTGTTAGGATCCCGAATTCAATTTCCAGCCTCCGTAGACGTGGGCTTGAGGACGGCGAGCAATGGGTGGCTCACCATCTGGCGTCCGTCTGTTAACCGTCTGAACCGAGCTCGAGTCGAAAACGGCGCGCCTCAAGGAGATGTCAGTAAAAATCGTAGGGAGGAGGGTCGAAGCCTCCTGGGGCGATGGGTTCGCTTCTGAAAGGGAAACCCGGAGTACTGGAACGCAATGCAAAGAAGGAACATAAGAGTGGATTTTAGTCATTTAAAGTCTGTCACACTCTCTCATTTGGCCCTAGAACAGGAGAAATCATTGGATGATCTCCCAACAAACGTATAACTGAAAAATATGTTGTCAATCTCTTGAAATGCTGGAAATTAAAGAGTAGCTTGCAACATAATTACACGATAGTTTTTAATTTGCAACAAAGTAAGACGATAAGGCCGCCCATTGTATGTGCTTTAGTTAAATAGTTTTCCTTTGTTTGTTATTATATATGTACAATAAAGTATATAATAAATAAATAATAAATAAAGTAATGCTAAATTGTTAGCAAAATAATAAAAGCCAGCGTACAGAGTTACGTATCTCTGAGCTCTAAAGTTCAAAGTTTTTACCCCACAATGAATCAGTTCACCATTAGTGCAGTCTTCGCGAACATTAGCGGCCGTCCAAGATGCTTGCTGTTCTTCCTACACTTTTATTTTTCATACATTTTACTTCAACCATGAGTGAAAACCCTCTACTAATGACAACTGGAAATTCTGGACAAATAAGAAAAACAGCTGAATGCGTTTTAAAACTCTCCGCTAAATATTTCGTCGAGAAAAAGGCACTAAGTGGCAGCATCGTGATAATCAATATCAACTCTTATTTGTCCACTACACAAGGACTATTATTGCAAACTATACACAGCGGTATCAAATATTCTATTATGGTAAAAGATTCTTTTTACCCGCATGCAAACGCTTCACATTTCCCTGAGAAAGCGAAAAATTATATGTTGATTTTGGAAGAGAAATCTGAGTTAGAGAGAAATATACTGCAATTGAACAAATTGCCAACTTGGAATCCTCTCGCAAAAGCTATAGTGTTTTATCAGTTGAAATATAACGATACCGCAGAGGATACGGCTATGGAATTCATTAACGAACTTCGAGATTACAAGTTGTTTAGAACAATCGTGTTCATTTACGACGAATATAATGATGTGGTTATATCTTATACTTGGAGGCCATATAGCGACACTAATTGTGGGGGAAAATGTGAGTCCGTATACATACTAGACCGATGTACGAATAACACTATATACGAATTCCAAAAACAGCACGATATGTTCCCTTCAGACATGAAAGGCTGTCCCTTGGTAGCTTACGCCGTCATAGCTGAGCCATACGTAATGCCTCCAGTAAGAAAGCTTAACAATACTTCGTTTGAAGACACCCACGAGTTCGCAAAGGGTGGTGAAATAAACCTCGTCAAAATTATAAGTCAGTTCACAAACATGTCGCTAATAACTAGAACATCGGAGATCCAAGAAAACTGGGGCGAGGTCTATCAAAATGGAACTGCTACGGGCGCTTTTAAGTTATTGAGGGATGAATCAGCAGACTTGGTGATAGGAAATGTAGAGGTGACGAGAATACTACGGAAGTGGTTTCATCCAACTGTGAACTATCTGCAAGATGAGATGACATTTTGTGTACCAAAAGCCAGTCAAGCGCCTACTTGGGACAACCTGGTCATCATATTCCAGTGGACTACGTGGGTCGCCACATTCTGCAGTCTTGTGATCATGGGCTTAATGTTCCACGTGTTCTATTACAGAGAGCATAGTAAAGCGACAAAATGGCCGACCAATTCTTTGTTGATGGCGTTTAGTATGTTATTAGGTTGGGGAGCTAGCTTTGAACCGAAAAGCCCAACGTTCCGGATTCTAATATTCGCTTGGCTCTGTTTCAGTATAAACATGGGGATATCATACGAGTCGTTTCTCAGAAGTTTCCTAATGCATCCGCGATTTGAAAAGCAGATAAGTACTGAGGCGGATCTTATACTGTCTGGAATTCCGTTGGGAGGTAGAGAGATTTATCGGTCTTATTTTGAGACTAATAATGCGAGTTCGTTTTATTTATATCGCAAGTACAATTCGACTACGTTTTCTGAGGGTGTAAGACGGGCAGCTCTGCAGAGAAACTTCGCCGTCGTTTCGTCGAGACGTCAAGCCGTCTACCAAGACCAGAAATTAGGTAAAGGGGCACCATTAATTTATTGTTTTCCTGAAAGTAATAATATGTATAAGTATGGAGTGGCTATATTAACAAGGCGTTGGTTTCCAATGTTGGAAAGATTTAATAATATAATACGAAGTGTATCTGAGAATGGTTTAATTGATAAGTGGATGAATGAGCTCTTAATTCATACTGGAAGCACTGAAGAAGCTAGCACTATTGTCCCTCTAAGTATCCAGAATTTATTAGGCGCTTTCATGTTTATTGCTTTTATGTATGGAGCTAGTATCGTTATTTTTTTAGGAGAAGTAGCTATTGGAGTTATTAATAGAAGAAGACAAGACAAAAACGTTCAGATTATCAAGCCAAGTATCATCGACACGCACGAGTGTATGCGCAAATTTTGTAGTTTGAAATAAATCGTTTGTGGAATAATAATTAATTTAAATAAGTTATTAATTCCTAGTGAAGTAGAGCGGAGATATTTCAATTATTATGAATAATGTAATTATGTTAATATGCACGTTTGAATTTACCAATGTGCTGTGGCGAATTCCTTTCAGATTTCTGTAGCGGTTTTGTTTGATTAATTAAAGGAATATTTTTCAGTTTTTGGTTTGCTTTATTTTGTATTGTATTGATCACTAACTATATTATAAATATAAATATATAGGATTAAAAACAACAAGCTCCAACTTTATACAAAAAACTTTCCCTTGGGTTAGAATTTAACTAAAGTTGATCTGATTTTTTTTTTGTTGTATTGATGATTGAATGATGACAATGACATCTCCGCGCCCTTGAGTGGGGTGGGAGATAGTCTCAGACTTTTACTGACTAAAAACCCACTCCTGTTCTTTCGTTGCCTTTCATACTTAAGCCAAACTTTTCTTTCAGAAACCGACCCTGGCCCCGGTAGGCTTAGACCCTGCTGGGCCCTACGGTTTGATGACAACTCCTTCAGGCGCGCCTGGAACACGACGCGCCGTCGACCACTTGGGCTCGGTCCGAATGATCGGACGGCGAGCTACCCATTGCTTGCCGTCACAAGTCCGCAGAGTTAATTTGATTGGAATTTTACAGACAAAAAACCTATCGGGCTTCGAAATCTCTAATGAGTCGCTGTAAGTTTTTTTCTTCCCAAATTGACCGTTAATGACATCACACTTTGGGGGTAATGGAACAGAGAGTAAAGTCCCACATACCTCCATTGAAAAGGGAGGATCCTCCGACCAGACAGGTGTTATATCTGGTGGGCTACTGCCCGATAGATGATTTCGGGTTTGTTCTATATGTTCAAATCGCGCCGCAAATCTTACTTGCGCGATGCAGGATTAGTTCATTTGTGTTTAGGCTACTAACAACACTATTATTATTATTGATATTAATTCATTCCATATTATATGCACAGATTGCGCACTGGTTGGTGCAGTGGCTGGTTGTGATTGGCTGCTACGCTGCCTTTCTCGATTCCCGCACGGAACAAATATTTGTATGAATACAGATAAATATTCCGGGTCTGGGTGTATGTGAGTGTGAACGTATGTTTGTGAATGCATCCACGATACGGGAGATATTCTTAGTGCGGAGTAAAGTTAAAAAAAAAAAAAACTATTTATACCCCTATTTTTTAATTAGTGCACAAAAAAATGGGGCTCAATCAGTACCCGTTACTGATCACATTTGTGTAGTCAAAAGTACAAAAAACGAAATCCTAAAATTATCCACGAAAATTTGTCATTATTGGTAAATTCATAATTTAATCATCATTCATAACAAATACTACTAGAAAATACTAAGCGCAGTGTTTTTCCATTTTTATTGACATTCTTCATTCATAAACAATAACCTGTACAATGTTTCTATATATTGAGTGAGATTTTGGGATATAAACAAACGCTCATAACTTTGCTGTTTATGAATATTATTCATTGAGACTTTACATAATGACAAGATCTTTTCTAATAAGCCCTTTAAGTATTTGCCATAATTAAAAATAGTGGTGTATACAAGGCTAAATTTTGGTCGTTTTAATCGCTTGAAGAGTCGATTCGGTACATGCAACGCTATCGATTTGTAAAGATAAAATAAAAAAAAAGTTCTTTTTCTAAAACTCAAATTAATATACTCATGTACGAAATTAATTTCTTTAAGTAAAAGAGTCAATGACCTTGTAGGTAGTTATCGGTAGTTGCGTACTAACCACCTACAGGTCATTGGACTCGCTCAGCTGATGTTTAATTAAAGAAACAAATTCGGCACAGTCCTGGTACAGCACTTAATTTTTATTCCAAAATTATATTCTCTTGGGATACTCTATTTTCACGCAGGCGAAACCGCTGGCAAAAGCTAGTATCATATAGTAGCATATTTACATAAACTTTAAACGTATTTCAAATAAATTAAACACTAAACTGAAATAACCACTTTATTACTACTTACTAACATTCACTCAATTTAACCCCAAACAATATCAAGTTCTGATTCTGCTGCTGAAACATTAGCCATTGGATTTTTAGCCTTATTGTTAAGGTTTTAGAAGTTACGGGTTGGGTTAGTGTGTGTAAAATGTATCTTGGTTTTACTATGAGAGAAATGTACAGAATTAGCGTTGACATGTGACGTCACGGATGCGGTTTGCACTTACGATCACTTATTCGCTAATTGACGTAATAAATGGCGGACGTGTCATTAGGGAAGTGTGTCAGTGTTCGGAAGCTCAAAGGCCACTAAGGAGATTGCAATAATGAAGTTCGTAATTTGGGCACTTGAATACTAATCTTGTGAAAATGGTTTCTAGATTAGACATTTTTAGGTTTTCGTGTCTTAAAAGGAAAAAATGGAATACTTATGGGATCAACGGCGCGTACTGTTCCCACGCGCCTCAAGGAGCTGTCAGCAAACTGTAGAGGCCCAGCCTGCTAGCTGCAGGCAGGCAGGGTCAAAGCCTGCTTGGGTCATGGGTCAGCTTCTGAAAGGAAGGCCCGGCCCCGGCACGATAGGCAACGAAGGAACGGGGTAGGTTTTTAGTCAGTAAGAGTCTGATACTATTTCCCGCTCCGCCCAAGGGCGGGATTTGTCATTGGATGATTTTACCTACCATAAAAAAAACCTTTATGGGATCAGTTTGTTGTCCTTCTGTCTGTCTGTCTGTCAAGATCTTTTATATCAGGAAGGCCTCGAGTTGAAATTGAAAGCATATGCTCAGGTCTGCAGTCCCTTAACCCCAGCCGTTTATATCGCAAAAACGTATATTTAGACACTATCAAAGGAATCAAAATTCATAGGGTACTTCCCGTTGACCTAGAACCTTGAAATTTGGCATGAAGCAGGTTCTCATTGCCCATTATATAAATGTGTAGTTACATCATAAAAAAAAAACATTTTTTCGATTCGGAAAAATCTTCTAGACTTGATTCGGGAATTAAACTATTTCACGGATAAATTAAGAATTTTGTAATCCAAATTTAATATTTATAATGAAGTAGCGATAGATTTTGACGCAAGCAGCCAATTTCTTTTTTCCTCATACACATTTCCTGCCTCGGAAAACAAACGTTGTTTGCGCGGCAAAACTATGGAACGAGCAACCGAAGGAGAACCGAATTATCCGGCGGTATATTTGGTTCGGTACCAAATAATAATAATGATTAATTTTATTAATTTTAATAATTTGTTTATTTGTACTTTACAATTCAAATAAATTAGTATACAGTTACATATATCATGTTGTACATAATAGCAAATTTAAAATGCGAACAGTTAGCCTAGTTTAGGAGGCAGCACCTCCTAAACTGGGGTAAAAGCCTGTGTTTATATATAATATACGGTATTAGGTTATTCAATGAAACCACTATTCGGCGCATCTCTATTTTAAATGCATCTGTCAAAGTTAGTGTTGCTACACTTTCACCAGTCTTATTAAGTTTTAGTTGTCAGTGTAACAAAAATACAATTTAGTGTTACTAATACAGAAAATAATGAGTGTACGTAACAAATTTTGACTGGCCTGTTGGTTTAGTGGCTAGTGACCCTGACCGCTATGCCGGGGATCATGGGTTCGATTCCCACCCAGGACAAATGTTTGTGTGATGAGCACTATCATTTGTTATGTATCTGGGTGTAATTTATCTTATGTTTAGAAATATAAGTATGTTTATCAGTTGTCTAGTACCCATAACACAAGCTCTGTTTAGCTTGGGACTAGACGGCGTTGTGTGATAGTTATGGAATATATTATATTAAATTATTATATTAAATTATAAAAATCGCTAACAGTTATTACCACGGTACAACGTCACTTTAAAACTAAATGTTTGGAAAACTGTTAAGGTATTTCCCTACGTTTTACTACCTGCAATTAGCACTAAGATACAAATAATACCACGCAACAAAAAAATCTGTATATGTACATGAAAAACCTCTATATGCGATAAAAATCCTGGGCTCCTTGAGGACCCAGTTATCCAGATTCTGCTGTATAACTGTGGTGTCGAATATCGCTCGTTTTTTCCTTATTTAGATGAAAAGGCCTTTGTTCTTTAGTAGAACAATGCCGTTTCATAATATTACGAAAATCATGTATAGCCCGCTTTTTGCTGTGTTTACTCCATAAGGGAAAACTTGAATATCTCATAAGCGAACTCCTCAATGCACCATTTGTGCCGGATCAGCTAATATCACGGATATAATAATAATTTTGTATTATACTGTGATATTGTATTATTAGTGCTACGTCTTGTACTGTTGCTATATTGACGTAATGGGGAAGTTGCAGGTTAAGTAGGAATTTGGTGTTTTTAAGCAACATAAACAAATGAACGAAAAATTAAGTGTTTAAAAGTCGGCACTTTTTAGGGTTCAGTACCTAATTCGGCAAAAACGGAACCCTAAAGGGGAACGCTGCGTGAAGCAGGCGCACGCGCGGTCCCATACAAAATCGTACCCACGCAGCTCAACGCGTCCTTTTGCTAAGTAATAATACATTAAAGTTCTCCATCGAAAAGTAAACGAGTCAATGACCTTGTAGGTAGTTGTCAGTCGTTGCGTACTAACTAGCTACAGGTCATTGAACTCGCCCAGCTGAAGTTTACTTAAAGAAATTAATTTCGTAAATGCATAAATTAATTCGAGTTTAAAATGTACATTATTCTTTAATTTAATATTTACAAGTCGATATAGATTCATGTACCGAATTGTCCCTCCACGGCAATAAAACGATCAAAATATAACGGTATATATAATTCTGTTGAGTAGTGAAAAACAGCAACTATTTCAAACATCCTGGCATCTCTCGTCACCGATTCGGACATGGTTCTTAACGGACGGAGAGTTAACCATTGCTTACCATCCGTAAGCCCACGCCTATGCCAGGGGTTTCCACCACCTAAAGCCTACCGGGTCTGCCCCTTGGCCCCTTCTGAAAAGAAGATTCGGCCCTGGTATGAAGAAACAGGAGTGGGTTTTTAGCCAGTAAAAGTCTGACACTATCTCCTTCTCCGTCCAAGGGCGGGAGAAGGCATTGGATGATTTTTCCACCTAAATAAAAAAAAAATTGTTTCCACCACCTTCTGCGCTTACATTTCGCATAAATAAAAAAAAATATCCTGTTTCGCTGAAACTGACATTTTATTGTTATTTGGTTCATTAAATATTCATTTAAAATTTTAAAATTGCAAATTGAAATGTAATGTAGATAATTTAATTATATTCAACTATGACAACTATATTTTCAATACGTTTATATATTATGTTGACTTTTAGTTTTGCTAATATACTGAGTTCAATTTCTAGAGTGATTAACAAAAACCTAAACCCACACTTTACCAACAACATAAACATGTTTACGAAGCCCTATAGGGTTAAAGTGAAGAGAGATATATGTCCCTATTAGGGTTACAAAATATAACGCCAGTTCCCTGTAACGGTTCCCTAAGGGAATGTGCAATATTCGAACTGAAAACGAATTTCAGACACGTCGCGCGTTTAGACGTAATTCTTAGGTGTCTACTTGTTTTATTGGTAGTACTGAAGGTAAATAATATAACGTGAAATATTGAGGTAAATTGTGTACAGTAATGTTCAACCCTCGTTATGTATTTAACTTGTAATTTTTCGGCTGTTTTACCAACAGGTTTCTAGCTTTATTTTTTACTCGAATGCTCTAGAAATTGGGATAACTTTTGATAGAATTTTACAAACAATTGAGCTATCTTTAGATTTTTATAGATACGCTAGTGATATCATAATTTATATGGATCTGAAATTAAACTAAAATAACTGCCACCACTGGCAACAGAAATGTCTTAGAACCAAAAATTCGAAGACGTGTGACATCGACCAACCCGCACTAACACGCACTGTTGGGACTCAGAACTCCTCATTAGGAGAGTCTGGGCCATATTAGACCACGCTAGCACAGTGCGGGTTACAGGAGATACCAGTTTCCTCACGATGATTTTCTTCACTGTTTTGAGAGCAGTAGTGACTCGTAAATTGGGGCCATTGCCTTCGAGTCACCACTGCTCCATATCTATTCAATTCAATAGCATAGTATAATAATATAATCAGATTTTTAACGTTGCCACTGTTGGGACTCAGGCCTCCTCTCTAGGAGAGAGAATTGACCGTAATCTATCACGCGGGCCCAGTGCAGGGTTAGTGAAATATCACATGTCTTCGAGTGTTTGGTTCTAGAACATGCCGGTTTCCTTACGTTATCCTTCACCGTTTTGAGAGTAGTGGTGATCAAATAAATTAGACCAAGTAATACACCCCTCTCGTATAGAGAAGGCCTGAGTCCCAGCAGTGGGAACATTAAAAGGCTGTTGCAACACAATGCGCCTGGCTGAGTTTGAACCCGCGACCTACAACTCGTAAGTCAGGGCCGTTACTACTCGGCCACCGCTGCTCTTTCAATTCAATATCCTCATAATAATTGTATAAAAATGATCTAAATATAACTTCTGCTTATTATGCGTAGAACGTCAGCGCCCAAGGCTATTCTGTCACGGGAAATGACGAGCCAATGAACACACTGTAAAGAAAGTGTAATAATGTAGGCGCAACGTGACAGAAAGCCAATAAGGAAATTAATAAGTCCTTTTATAGAATTGTTTAATAAAATATACTGACATAAATATTTTTATATAATAATATGTATTTCCAAAATCATCACCATCCCGCACTGGGCCCGTGTGGATTACGGCCCATTCCTAAAGAGGAGGCCTGAGTCCCAGCAGTGGGAACATTATAAAGCTGATGCTGACAATTATAAAGTATGATGTACACAATTACAAAGTAAATTTATTGGTTTCATCAGTATCACCACTGTTCTCAAAATTGTGAAGGAAAACATCGTGAGGAAATCAGTGTGTCCTTAAAAAATTTAAGACATGTGACATGTGTTGGATCACTAATTCAACATTACTGACTTTATCCACACAGCACTTTTATTTCCTTGACTTGCCCTTTCTAAAATCGACAACCGACTACTCTCGTGGGCATGGGGATGACAGTACAGTACTTTGAAGTCAAGAAAAGAAAATGTATGGAAAGTGGTGCTATCTAGCGGGGAAGACGTGCCAACTAAGGCAAAAATATTCCATTTATATTACTAGATGTCGCCATATATGACCTCTGTCTTAAAATTTTATTTTTTTAGTAATTTGTGAAATGTAAATTAATAATAGAAAGTAAAAATTAATTTTACATTTTTTCGATTCGTCCTCGGTCTTTAAAAGTCTATAACATTTTTTATATAAATACTTAATACGTATTTTACCAATGGCAACACTGATAATAGATAATACCATAATACGGGTAGGTAAAACTTTTCAAAGTTTTCATTCAATTTATTTTGAATTATTTCGAGGACGTTCGTTGTGTGTGCCGTGAGTTTTCCGAATTTTCTGTTCGATTTATATGTCTTTTATTGACCATTGCGTGTTTCTTGGTCCCCGAGAGTGCTTCTTACATAGTTACTTGGCTTTTCGTAAACTAATACCGACGAATACACTTATTTCGCTTGACCCTGGCATCGTTTTATGGACTTCGACGTGTATGTTTATTTTGATCAAATTTGGCTACGTTTTTGGATTACGATGGCGAGAATACCGAAAAACCCTCGCACTCATTGCTATTTTGGATGTGAAGAGCCATTATTATGGAGATTGTAAGAGATTTTATTTGAAAATTGTAATAATGAAAATATATCACAATAAAAAGCATAAAAGTGGTTTAATTTCAATACATTAGAGACGTTAAATAATTATCTGTATAAATTGTCAAGAGCTGTAATTAATAAAATAATCTATTTCAATTTCCGTTGTTTTATTTCCCTTTATATTGATATATCCTTATCATATCCGTGTAAAAAATGTACTAAGGTGAAAAACCATATGGTTTTTCGCCTTGGTACATTTTTTACATGGAAAAATGCGTTCTATGCAAAATCACCAATATACCTATAGGTGTGTACGTAGATGGCGCCTACATAGCTATATCTATACATATCATGCTTTCGCAGACACTAGCGCCAACTAGCGGGAAGGGCGAGTAGTTAAAAATAAAACTGATCTGTCAGTGGCTCATCTATACCCTTATTATATGTATTATCTATGCTCGTGGGTTCGAACACCCGCTATTAATAAAAGTGAGGACCGGATCTACCGCCATCTTGGCAGAAACAGTTAACTATTTATTCAAGTCAGTGTATGTATAAAAACAACCAGAAAAATCCTTACAAAAATATAAATATCTGAAACATTTGATTTAATGTCACATAAAGTTCAAGAATTATTTAATGCGCCACATTAAATGTAAAATCGTCATTTGACAAAACAAATATCAAAACTAACGCCATCTAGACGACAGTTATTTCTAACTTTAAAATATTAGCTGTCACACACGACAACAAGTGTCATTGTCATTTGAAAACCTTATCCAAACAATAAGATTCCAACACATGCACCAACCCATACTGGGGCCGCGTGGTGGATTACGGCCTATTCCCTTTCCCAGAGAGGAGGCCTGTGTCCCAGCAGTGGGAACATTATAAGGCTGATGCTATGCTATGCCAAACTACTAAATATAACCAAACCTTTTTTTAAATTATGAAACGATAATTTAGTGAATATTAAGACTGGAACAGAAGGGTTTTGAAAAAAAAAAAAAACGTAGCCTCAATACCCATAACAGCTACGAAACTTCCTGACTTGGTTCCGAACATTAATTACACCCATGTACTACACAGGATATGATAGGAAAGGGAAAGGACGATAGTGGCGTAGATTGCACACAAGCACACAGACACACACACAAGTAATGAAGATAAGTTCCCACTAATGATGGGCCACACACCACGCCAGTTAGTTGACAACTGTATTTCAGGGCTGGTGGCACTGTGGTCTAGGTTAATCTGAGATTTAAATAAATGAAGCGAATTGCAGTTATATGTACCTATATTAGTAACCCAATTTTTGCGCTGTCGTTTTTGTTCTAGTACGTGACCCATGGATACAAGTGCCGTACAGTTTTTGTGGGATATAAATTAGGTCTACTTCGAGATAGTGTAGCCTTTCTATTGGCAAATTATTTGTCTTGTAATCAGATCTAAATTTATAGAATATATGACTGCTTACAAATTAATAAATGATTTTCTATCATTAAAACGTAAAGTTAGAAGTCTCCAAATTGGTCTAAGCCACACTGACCTGATTATCTTAGTCTATTGGTTAGCTAGCCCTTACCTTTTAATAATAGAGTTTGTGCTACTTGAGATGTTACATACCTGTTTAAAGATAGTATACTTGATATAAAAAAAACAGAGAAACACATCGTTCCTCGGTTTTCTTAGTAACAAAATCCGTTAGTTTAAACCTATAAAACCACTTTGATCCACAACGTCAGTTAACCCGTAACCTCCGTTCCTAACTAATCCAACTAACGCCAGTTTACCAACAGTGCCACCTAGCTTTCTGTAACAATTCATCTCGGCGTACGTTTGAAACTGACAAGTGCCTCCGAAGGGCCCACAGCCATTTGTTATAGCTAACCAACGATATATTCACGACTTTTTACGAACGGAGCCGAGCAGTACCGAATGACATAATTTATGAGAGCATTAAAATACGGTGCGTCATTTTTTGGTTTATCTTTGTGAGGTTTTAACTGTCCAAAAAAAGATTACGTCTAAACGGACTATTCTCTGTATATGGGAATAATTACAGAAGAAAGCGAAATGGGTACCGCTTTTTGGGTGAATAAATATATATGGTGACTGATAATAATATAATTAGTGAATGATACTTAAACATGTGATTGTAGTCATGATAACAAAAAACTTTTACAATGGGACCAAACCTGAAATCGCGAAAAATAAAACTGTTGGTCAGTACATTTATGTTCGCCTAACTGGTCAAAATGACTGAACTTGACTGATTTTTTTCACGATTTCGGGTTTGGCCCCATAGCAAAAGTTGTTTGTTGTGACTAAAATCACGTGTTTAAGTATCATTCACTAACTACCAGTCACCCTCTATAAACGGAGAATACTGCCCACGGATGCCTTTCTTTTGAAGTGCAGAATAATCAAATAATTTTTCTCTTGATGGAGCTAGAGGGAATGTCAGACTTTAACTGACTAAAACCCACCTGTGTTTCATATCGTTGACGGCGCGTATCGTCCACGCGCGCCTCAAGGAGTTGTCAGCAAACCGTAGGGGCCCAGCAGGGTCGAATCCTACTGGGGCCATATGAAATGTGAAAGTGTAACTCGGGGCCTTGGAACGAAAGCAAAGAAGGGACAGGAGTGGGTTTTTAGTCAATAAAAGTCTGATACTATCTCCCACCCCGCCTAAGGGCGGGGGATGTCATTGGATGATTTTCTAAAAAAAAAACCTAAGAAAACATATTATTTTCGGTATATAAAGTATCCTATGCTATATTCCAGAGCATGGTCTACCCCAGTGCAAAATTTCATCCAAATCCGGAAAGGTTTTATGACGTTAAGAGGCAACAAATACATATACATATACAAACTTTCGCCTTCACAATATTAGTGTGAAGTGGTCTGTTTGAATGTCTGAATTCGGAAGACATTTGAACACGGGAATACCATTTATTTAACCAGATCGATAAAAAATTACAATGATTACCTACATTCGATTCAAACTATTTAAAACGCATAAATCGCTCTCGTGGAGAGGAGGCTGATTATGCAAAATTCTTCTCTTCTTCCTGCCCTTATCCCGCATTAATTTTTTCACTCCGCCTTGTCACCCGTCACACTATCACTAACTCCCTTTTCTTTCATATCACTTCTCAAGTACTCACACAATCCATCCATCTCTTCTTTGGCCTCCCTCTTCCTCTCCATTCATCTACGTGTAAAGTCAGAACTATTTTAGTAACATGCGTTTCATCCCTCCTCTTCACATGACCATACAAAGATAAACGGTTTCCATTCTACTTTTCTGTCACTGGCGCCACTTTCAATCTTCCTTTAATATGCTCATTTCTCACTTTATCCATCGCATCCTTGCAATCCTTTTTCATCTGCTTACGCATATTGTTAATGAAAAAAAAAACACCGATAATATATAACTAAACCTCTCACCCAGTGTCCTCGTAAAACACCAAACATTCAGTTTATCAGTACCATGTCCTGGATTAGATGACATCATATTTTTATTCTTTTACGAGGGCAAAACACCTACAAAAGCTAGCCACTCACATTTGAAAGACACTTCAATCTGACCATCACTTTTGAAAACTGCAAATCCAATTTCACCACTCGATCAAAAATCTATCATCCAGTCATCGAGCTTCACGATGTCAGGACTCAACACTTCCCTCAAATTCAGGCACTGACATCCAACATTTCATTCAAGCCGGACGTCTGCGCATAGTTAGGAGTTCTAAAATTAAAAATGGCACATGTGATATACGAAGTAAGCAAGGAACGTCACTCAGAGACCACCTACCGTGAGACGGTTGGGCTCAGCCATTCATCTTTATTCACTGAAAACCATCATAACAAATGCATTTACCACTATCTTTATTTGCTTAATAACAGGGTTGGTTTTCGTTTGTGTTTTGAAGACTTAAATTGGTGCCAAGGAGACGAGTAATTTATAAGGGGAAACAGAGCATCGTGCATCGTAGCGAACTTGTGTTGTCTACTCATCCGCCTTTTGTAAAAGGGATGAAGGTTCGTATATTTAGTACGATGGTGTCTCGAGTACAGTGGTATCGTTTGATTTGCGGTTCTCTTGATTAATTTGCTTGAAGCGAAATGTATTTGTGTAATTATTTACTTTGTTGCGTGAATTTCTGGCATAGTTTGAGGAGACTAAATGTAGTTAATTAGTTTGTCATCTTGTGTTTGTTGGGATTGGAGGGAAATTGCTAACTGGCGTAGAATTATTGGTTTATACAGGAGGTTCATTCCGCGAAGTGAATTTTCGTTGTTTCATAGAAATATTTTCAATCATATCTACATAAAATTAAGTGAAAGAGATTTCGTTCTGGTGCATTATAAGTCCTTCAGTTTATTAATAAAAAAAATAAAGAGACTTAAATGCATTACGTTTGATATTAGCATTTTATCTCCTAAGGAATGGTGGTATGATTGACAATATGCGTATCCAGACTGCTCGGTATGAATCCAGCTCTTCTTAGCATAGTTTTAGCCATATAATGTTCCTACTGCTGGGACTCAGGCCCCTCTCTAGGAGAATAAATGTGCCGTGTTAATGATGAATTAAAAAATTGTGTTGGATCACTAATTCAACATTACTGACTTTATCCACACAGCAATTTTATTTCCTTGACTTGCCCTTTCTAAAATCGGCGAGCGACTACCTAGTGGGTGCGAACACCCGCTATTAATAAAATTGAGGACCGGATCTACCGCCATCTTGGCAGAAACAGTTAGCTATTTATTCAAGAAAGTATATGTATAAAGACAACCAGAAAAATCCTTACAAAAATATAAATGTCTGAAACATTTGATTTAATGTCACATAAAGTTCAAGAATTATTTAATGCACCACTTTAAATGTAAAATCGTCATTTGACAAAACAAACATATCAAAACTAACGCCATCTAGACGACAGTTATTTCTAACTTTAAAATATCAGCTGTCACACACGACAACAAGTGTCATTGTCATTTGAAAACCTTATCCAAACAATAAGATTCCAACAATTGTAAAAGGGAGAGCGTGGTGTCTGAGCGGAAGAAAGGGCGAGTCACAAGCCGGCATTCTAATTTGCGATGACGAAGTGCCAAAACCAATGCGACGGACAGCGCGCTTCCTTTCTTAAAAATATTGTTATCCAACCTATACTTTCGCTCAACACTGCGTTTTACAACCATTACACAACCATTACCCTCAATAGGGCGTAGGTAATCCACAATACGGGCTTAGAGCTGATTGCTGGATGCCACAAGTCGTTCGTTAGGTTTCCTCACGCTGTTTTCTTTCACCATTATACCATTTTTAATTTGTTTTGCCTCATGTTTTTTTTCTAACAATTTGCAAAGATATTCATCAATTGTAAAGCAATCACCGAGGTGGCTTTTTCCTTCCTAGGCTTCTCCCAAAAGTCCAGCCACCTTTTGAAGGTTTCCTCCGACAGCAAAAACAGGCCCACTGTCTATACTTGTGTCTACCTCGTCAAACATCAGCTTCTTAAGATCCTCTCCAGTTGAAGGAGTCACTAATTTTAAATTCCATAATTTACTATAACGCCTAAACAGAGTAGCATCATAGTATGAGAGACATATCATAAAAACGGTCGATGACAAGCTAATCGTCATAAATATGGTGAGCACTCGGGAACGCGTGTATTATTCACGACGAGATATTAACATAAATTGAGCCACGTTTAGGCGCGGTGCACACTGCTGGAATATAGGACGGTAGTTAAAACTTGGTTTTAGGAGATGGAGTGGAAACTAAGGTCTGTTGTTTAGTTGTGGAAATGAGAGTTAACAACATTTTTTTTCTGTATTTTATGTGACAATTTTATTTTACATAACATTTTATTCAATTGGTGATTTTATTTTACTTACATCACAGTTTTTTCTATTTGACAATTTCATTTGATTTGACAAATGAATTTATATGTGGCAATTTTTATCTATTTGACAATTTTATTTGAAACGAAATACCACTCATTGATTAATCACGAAATCTCAGAAAGTATAACACCCACAAACTTCAAATTTGTCAGGTAGATTCCTTATAGGGTGTAAACATCCGCTAAGAATGGATTTTACAAAAGTCCACTCCGAAGAGGGGTAAAAAATGGAGTTGGAAGCTTGTATGGAGAAACCGATTTTCACGCGGGCGAAGCCGCTGGCAGGAGCTAGTTTTATTATGTGGCAATTTTAATCTATTTGACCATTTTGTTTGATGACACAATTTTATAAATAATAATTATTTATTTATTACTCAGACAACATTTGGTCCACAATATTTGTTTAAAAATACATTTAATAATTATGTGCGAAAACAATTCAGAATAATAATAACATAATAAATTAAAAATTTCAAAACTCAAAAAGAAATGTCAATGAAACTAAAAGTATCAAAATTGAATTATGTTGCATGCTATTTTTATTTTCTAAAGTGTTTTATTAATATTAATTGTGTTTACAACAGGATAGAGTGGAAGAAAAAAACGGGTTGCGTCGACCCCAAGTAATATGGGACAAGGGCAGGAAGAAGAAGAATTGTGTTTACTTTAATTTTTTTTTTTTGTGTTCTACCAGGCGTTTTGGTTTCTCTACTGTTAATTTATATTGCATTTTAAAATAAATAAATAAATCAAGATATTAAGGTTGGAGAAGCAAAATTTAAAAAAAAATATTACGAAAAAAAAGGAGACAGCATACTTATGCAAATATTAAAAATAAATTAAAAAAAAAAACGGGCGAGCATAATCGTGATCTTACCAGCTTTCTTGAGACCTCTTCGTATTTTCTTTAGATTAGTTTTTCCCATTAATCATTTGAATACCGTAATTAGAGACACAATAGAAAGACAATAGGTGCGCAAACGCCGGCGTTCGCTTGGAGCATGAGTAAGATATTTCTATACGACGGTATAATACTCTGATGTAAAAAAAAAAACTTGATAGTTATTTCCAATTGAAGCAATGTCTTTAAATCTGCAGTTCCATGTTTAGTTAAGCAACATCTTGCATGATCCTTAATCACAACTAAAGACAACACTGTTGCTACCTGAAACTGCACCGAAACCATGATGCTCTACCATTTGCTGTCCAACAGCCGAGTAAATGACCGCTCCGAAGATAAAACCTCACTATTTTGCCAGGGTTCCGTACTTCTGTCACTATACGTGAGGACTTGTAATTGGCTAAATGTCGTCTATGATTGTTTTTTTTTTTTTAAGATTTTTTTTTTATAAGCTGAAAGTCTTGCAAGGTGTAATAAAAAAATAATAAAAGGAAAAAAACGGAACCCTTATAGGATCAGTTTGTTGTCTATCTGTCTGTCCGGCTGTCTGTCTGTCTGTCAAGACCCTTTATCTCGAAAACGCAACGCGTGGAGGAATCGAGTTCAAAATGAAACCGTGTACTTTAGTCTGCAGTCCCTTGAAGCTGTAAAAAAAAATACGGGCGTTTATGTCGCAAAAAAACGTATATTTCGACACTCTCACGGGAATCAATCCACCGTCCTGAAATTCGGCTCAAAGCAAGGTCTCATGGCACAAATATAGGAATAAATAAAAAAACTGTAAATTTGTAGTTACGTCACAAAAAAAAAAACCTTCTTGCGATTTGGAAAAATCTTCGAGATTCTATTCGGGAATTGAATTATTTACCTAAATATATTCCATTTGTAGGTAGGTACTTAACTAAATGTAAACAATCATGCTATGTCTTTTTATTAAAAAAATATCGTATAGAAGACGTACAAAGATTATTTAAATTTAGTTAATTACCTAACATCGGTTTAGGTAAGCGGCTAATTGTAAACATTTTTAGAATTTTTTTAGATAAAAGATATGTGAAGATTGTGTAACCTAAATAGATGGAGTATAGGTAAGTATGTACGGAACCCTAACTGCGCAGGTCCGATCCGCGCTTGCCCAGTTTTATCTCTTCGAGCAACTTACCGCACTAAAACACCGATATTCACTGACAATAAAAAGCGCAGATAACAAGCACACTAAGCTCACTCTACACATATCCTTATGTAATATTCCGTTTCAAAATTTTACAGTTTGCAACGGTTTTGTGTTGTAAAATTTTACGGCCGTCCCGGGATCCCGATGTTCTACCCAATGTGGGTAGAACAACTTTTATATTTTCGGGTAGATGCGGTAAATATCGGTAGAATTTAAGCGTTTGATGTCTAACACCCGTATTTATAAACAAGTAAAATTAACTACTTAAGTAATAATTTCTATCCTATAGTTAAAACTTCGAATTAATATACGCAAATACGAAATTAATTTGTTTAAGTAAACGAGTCAATGACCAGCTTGAAGGTAGTTGACGGTCGTTGCGTACTAACTACCTATAGTTCATTGGCCTCGCTCAGCTGACGTTTACTTAAAGAAATTAATTTCGTACATGCGTAAATTAATTCGAGTTTAAAAAATAGTGCTTTAATTTTTAATTTTTTCTTTACAAATCGATAGTATATCATGTACCGAATCAACCCTCCGCGGGATTAAAACGACCACAATTTAAGGGTGTATAGCAAGTTCTCTTAGCACAAATATAGGAAAAAATCTGTAAACTGTAAATTAGTAATTAAAGTATTTCGCAAAAATTTTTTTTGCGATTTGGAAAAATCTTCGAGACTCGATTTCGAAATTGGATTATTTTCATAGGTAGGTTTGAGTTCGACTCGCACTTGCCCAGTTCTTTCTTTCCACCATCTCCCATTTTGTTTTAGGTGGAAAAATCATCCAGTGACATCTTCCGCTATTTACTAATGGTCAGACTTTCTGTAGTCTGACTACCTGAGACGGGCGTCAAAGATCTACGAATAACAACCGAGACCAACATTTTTACGTGTTTAGATTTTCTTAATCTACTTAATTTTGTTTTATTTGTTTCACATTAACAAAAAACGACTGTTCACCAAATCAATTCACCGAATCCAGACCACTGAACACCAAATACCACAAATAATCTCCGTACAAGAACTATGATCGTGGTAGGGGGGATTGCCCCAACCCTCTCGATACCGGCTATAGTTTCGGCAGGTACTAAGTGTTCCCCTAAATTGCACACAACGTCACTACTTAGTGGTATTAGGTAGCAGATGGGAGCATGTTAAGTAATTTCCGATATCTTAGTAACTGGTTCACGGCTGACTTGACTAAGTAACAGGATTTGAGAGTAGTTGGCTTGTAGGAGGCTGGGACAATGGCGGCAAATTTGGTTGGTTCGATTATATGCTTTTTAGGATACAGTACCTCAAAAGAAATAAAACGGAACCCTTGTAGGATCAGTTTGTTGTCCGTCTGTCTGTCTGCCTGTCTGTCAAGATTCTTTATCTCGGAAACACTTGAAGGTATCGAGTTTAAATTAAAACCACATATTCAAATTTGCGGTCTCTTGAAGCTGTGATGAAATCTAACTTCTAAGTTAACAAAAAAATAAGATATAGCCGTTTATGTGGTAAAAAACGTATATTTCGAAATATCAAATTTTATATAGTACTTCCCGTTGATCTTTTTTTTTATGGTAGGTAAAATCATCCAATGAAAAATCCCGCCCTTGGGTGGGCGCGGGAAATAGTGTCAGACTCTTACTGACTAAATACCTAGCCTGCTCCATTCTTTGATTTGTCCCAGGGCCCCGGGTAACATTTTCACATAACCTTTAGCCCCAGTAGGCTTCGGCCCTGCTGGGCTCTCGTTGATCTAGAATCCTGGGCTTGAAGCAAGGTCTCATAGCACGAGTATAGAAAACAATCAGAAAACTATAATATATTAAAAAAAAAAAAAAAAAATTTCGTCGAATTGAACTGCTTTCATAGTTAGTTTGTATGAAACCTTCAGTGCGTGAGTCCGACTCATACTTGCCCTTTTTTTTGCCTTTAACCATTTATTTGTCAGGGTGTTATTCCCATATTAATACATTATAAATACACACTATATTAATACTTAATTAATACACATTATATTAAAATTCAATAATACATTTTAATATAATATTAAAATTTAATATTCACTTATAATACCACAAGAGCTTCAAAATTATCGGATATTTCCCGATAGGTTCGTTGCAAACAAATGAAGGAGTCAAGTTTGGAAATGCCAGATAATTTTGAAGCTCGTGTGGTATTCGGGGGATTATTTTTCCGTCCCAAATGTCGGCCAATAGAATTGCACCATTCGACGTCACGTGGTACAACCTAAAAATTTTCAAAAAATTATCAGTATAATACCATGTAGGTTGTACCACGTGACGTCGAATGGTGCAATTCTATTGGTCGATATTTGGGTCGGAAAAATAATCAGCATAATACGCAACAATTTTGTTTTTGATTTTGTTAGTGTCTGGCAGGCAAATATTATTTAGGCACGGTAGAAGACACGAGGTCATTACATTCGTTTTTATCTATAAGTAAGTACTGTCATATTACTTTGGAATATTTCTTTCATGCTCCAATAATTCCGGTGTTCTAGGCACGCGTTTCTACTTCTAATTCATTTTTCCGTCTGTCAACGTTTATTTACTTTTCTAGACAAATGTAACTTATCGTTTATTGATATTCTTGTTTTCCTGTTTGTAATTAAGATGGCCCTACCCCACTCGCGCTTTCGTCAACGTCGAGCATGGTTTTGAATACCGTAATTAGAGACATAATAGAAAGACAATAGGTGTGCGGAAACCAGTGTCCACTTGGAGCTTGAGTAACTATAAGCTTATTTTTTTATCTAACCCAATCCAACGCGGTGTTTGATGAAGAGGCGACGCGAAAAAATAATGATAACGCCTAAAAACTCTGTTGGCATTCGGTGATTCCGTGATTTACTAGAATATTTCACAAAACTTGTTCCAGTAAATACGTGTTTTTTTAAAACCCTTAAGTTTCTGAGAAAAATTGTCAGTATTTAGAATTTAGATTAAATGTGAATGGTTTCTATAGAAGTATTTTTTTTTTAACATCTATACTTATAATAAATCTGTAGAAGTAAAAATTCTGTACATTGAAAATATCAAAAAAATAAATGGCAGGGGGTGTTACTAGACCGACATCGAACCCAAAAATGTGATTAAAAAAAATTTGGTCTGTCTGTCTGTTTGTTCAGGCATCACGCAAAAACTACCGGTTCGATTACGATGAACCTTGGTATAATTATTCTTTAATATCCTGGGCACCACACTGGGTACTTTTTTATCCCGGAAAAGTATATACAATAAAAAACAAACTTAATTTTGCGGTTCGATCCCTAAGCCCGATTACTGTACCAACCGCAAATAATAATTTTGTCGCAGGTTACGTCACCCGTTTCTATTGTAATTAGCCACCAAAGGCCCGCGCCGAGACAGAAGTATGTATTAATACCGGTAAGTATGCTCGATAGATAACGTTCTACACAAATAGCACTTTACACAAAAAACTCATTTCGTCGTTCACGCGAACGAAACTTCGTTCGCGTGAACGACGAAATGAGTTTTTCGCGAGTTGAGTTTTTAGCGGGCACAGCTAGTTTTTAATATATGTGTACATTTGTGGAGGTCCAAAGTTCACATAAAATAGCTTTTCAGAGGTCAGTTTTTGGATTATTTTTACACTATGTTTTTATTACATCATAATCACAAATAAGAACTGTGGTATTAAAATGTACCTCGGGCTGGCCGCTCTTAAGCTCTCTCTTCGTAACACGTTAAAATACCTCTCAGTTCGTCTAATCCTATTCAATGGCTATTATCATGTTTTTTTTTTATATTAACGAGTCCCGATCCCAGCTGATTGTAAGCAGTGATGCCATCGTTGATGGTGAAGCGCACTAGTTTATTAAGAGCCTATTCACTCTAGCCTTGAAGACACCCAAATTATAATCGGATGGGAAGACCGCAGCAGGTAAATTGTTCCAGTCCTTCGATGTCGCGGTATAAACGATGAGGCGAAACGCTTAGTTCGGACCGTAGAGGTTTCAACAACGTAAGTTTGGATATTCGCCGTACGTTGGGTTGCCTCATGGTAGAAATAAGATGGCGGAATCAAGTCGTGCAATTCCCGCGCACACTCTCCAAAATGCAAGCTGTAAAATACCGAAAGGCTGGCTACCCCACGCCTGTGCTCAAATGCGCTTAATAAACTAGTGCGTCTTACCATTAACGATTGCATTACTGTTTACCAGGTAGGATCGTAGTCACGGACTAGTATATAATACATATCTATTAAAAAAAAATAGTAAAGGAACTAAGAGGGTTGTGTTGATTATAATTTTATAAATAAGTAAATACATGTTACAATTGCAAATAATATTATAATGACCTGATTGAACGTGACATGCAACACCCAAAAAAAACTTTGAATTTCGAGGGCTTTGACGCCAGGACAACTATGTTATAGACTTCATTTAAACCTCGGCAAACAAGTTGAACCATCATGGCGTTAGACCTTGAATGCGCAGTAACTGATTCTACCGAACAACAGCAACGAGTTCGATTTGTTTCCCGCGTTTATTGCAATCCCGACTGCGTTTACTTATTACAGCATTAAAAGAATAAATGTCATAGAAAAAAATATAATTTACATAACTGATAACACAAAAACACTATCATGTTATCGTCATAGTACCTATTCGTTGCGATAACCGTTACCAACCGCTCTTTTAACGGCTTTGAATAATATACCTTATTTACACTCTATTAAAACCAACTTTCGCAAGCTGCAAATGACGGACGACGACATTGAAACGCTTGCCAGCGAAGAATAGACGTTATTAGCAGTAATTTGAAGCTTGTTATAGCATGACGCACGCGCGATGATGACAGCTGTGGCGGGCGACGCGAAAGCGCCCGTATACGCGCGAGCTGACAACAACGCCTGAATGTATCGACCTGCCCCGCGCCAACCCCTCAAACCCCCCTGCCGCCGCGATTGCTTCCCGCATCACCAGTTTGTTGCCACATCGTGAGCGAATACGCGCGTTTAAATCATGAATGAACAGATAAGTTTTTGTGTCAAACGTTTAATTACTGAAATAGAATCACGTCCAGTGATTTGGGATAGTAGGATCAAGGAATACAGTGATAGATCCTTGAAAAAGGAAGCTTGGGAGGAATTATGTGCTGCGTTTGTTCCGTGCTTCCATGAGTCGTCCATTGGAGAGAAAAATGGCATAAGTAAATGTTTTTTTCTTTATTTTGCTTCAATTTCACTCGCGATAGAATAAAGGTGCGCATTTTGTGGTGCGATGTTTTGCTGTGTGTTCAACAGGTGACGTCACCGTAATCTACACGTTCACTACTGATTAGCGTATTCATTATCCTCTTCCGTTGTTTATGGTTTATGTCGTAAGCAGGGTGTCATTTTTTTTTATAGTTACTGCTCACAATAATAATGAGCGCCAACTTAAAGGTAAGTAGGTTTTAGGTAGTAAAAATAATCAAAAAATAATAATTAAATAATGTTTATTGATTACATACATTTTTTATAACATAATTACATGCTATAAATGCATCTATCGAAACCACAAACCATATTTAATATTTTTAGCTAAGTAGGTAATTTATATTAATTAAGTCGTTTTAAACAATTATTTTTTATTAATATTCAAACACTTATAAAAATAAGTATTTACTATAAATTAGGTTGTTCCACGGGCATAATAACTTTTTTGCTTGACCGCCAACAAGGCGCGCGGCGCGGTGGCGGCGGCACCATTACTCGCCGGCTAGCCGACCGCGTCCGAAGTAGTCCGAAGTCTACAACGGAATACGCGAGGCGCGTGCGCGTGTGCCCCAGTTAGGGTTGCCACCCATACTTTATAATAGAGTATTGTACTTTATTTATTATTTGGCTTATTTAGAACAATAAAGTACTTGAAAATACTTTATTTCGCACGATTTGATTTCTTTGAGATTTTGAAAAGTTAAGTCGCAAGAATTTTTTCGCTAAACGAAATTTATTGATCTGTGCTGAATTAAACAAAAGAAAAAAAAAATTGTCAATTCCTGCTACTTCGGCAATTACAGAATGAGTTTTTTCTGTGATAGATGAATAGCAAACGTCGAGAAGAAAGAAACAAAGCGTATCTGAATTTGATAAAAAATAAATTACTTACTTAATAACTTTAATTTAAATATAAATTATAAAGTTACTGTGCAATTCTTTATACAGATACTAATTTGATACAAACTGCAAAAAGCAATAAAATGTGTTTTTAAACATAATAAAAAAGTACTTTATTTTCTTACCTATGTTAACCAATGTACTTTATCTGCAAAAAAAAGGTAGCAACCCTAGCCTCACGACTGGATTCTAAACGTGTGCAATTGTGTAGAGTCGAGCGTAGTTCTTATGGCGTTGTAATAAGGTTGTAGTATTTTTGTTATCACATGCTGTTTTATGTTTTTTTTTTTTTTTTTTTTTTTTTTTTTTAATGCTGTTTTATGTTGAATTTGATAGAATTGTGTTGTGGAGTAAGTAGTCAATTTAAAGTTGTGAGCTATAGGTAATTTTTGACAATTGACAAATTTTAATATAATAATATTAATATCTAGATAAATTAGTATTTGATTGAGCTTTTTATTTAATTTCGCATTATGTAAGTACATAGTAGGTTATTGGTGGCGAACTTTTTGGTATGTTCTGCCTTGGTTTAGGCACAAAATAGATAGGTATAGAAGTCAATCATATATGTATGTACTTCACTTTTTATACCTACGCTCGGCGGTCGCTAGAAAAAGTACTCTGTGATCTAGCACTGGTTTAGCAAGGTTTAGTCACGTACATGATATCGTGTCCGTGAGCGGTGTCTATGTGTGCGTTGCTCGAGCGCGCTTTGTATGTAGATGGTCTTCTGAACTATTTCTCTTTTGTGGTTCAGGGGTGCTTTTCTCTGGTACCACTAGTACCTACTATTACATGTTCTGTGGTTCAAGTCACGGTCTCGAAAACGAAAGGGAAAGGGAAGCAGTCGCCGCCTCTTTCTGTGAAGTAGTAATCCAAGCGAAAGACATGGCGGCAACCGTGAGAGAATGGACATCCTCACGCCTTAGAGGCCCCATAGACCTACAATAATATTGCACAATATTATTCAACGTGTAGGTATAGTATTGAAACATTGCACAGTGAGCGAGTGGTAACAGTCCCGACTTACGAGTTATACGAGTAGGTCGCAGGTTCAAACCCAGCCAGGCGTATTACTTAGTGTAATATATTTTTTTTTTTTTTGGTGATGAAATAAATTACCGAGCTTATACACACTAGCGCCATGTTGGCAACGGTAGTGGTAACTGCAGCCGTCGACAGAAACCATCCGTAACTTTTTATGAAAGCTAATGTAGAAGTTTGACTCTCTTACCGAAATAAATGGGAAAAGTTTTTGGCCATTTTTGTCATATATAGCACTTATACCTTAAATATTTCCATAATCAAAAGACTATGGAAATATTTGAAATGATTCCTATATGAAATAGGATCGATAAATACATTTTTTTCTGGTATTTTAGCATTTTTTTTCCGACTTTATTTTTTCCCAAAATGCTGTTCAGAATACCTTAAAAATTTATGTATAATCTCCTAGGAACGTTTTTTTTTGTAACTATAATGATTAAGATACCTGCTCTTTTTTTTAAATGGGAAAAGTCATCCAGTGATACCTCCCGCCGAGTCCCGCCCTTGAGCGGAGCGGGCGAGTGTGTCAGTCTTTTACTGACTAAAAACCCACTCCTGTTCCTTCATGGCCTTTCATACCAAGGCCGAAATTCTTCCTTTCAAAAGCAGATTCGTGACCCCAGTAAGGTTCGACCCGCTGGGACCTTACAGTTTGCCGACATCTTCTTGAGGTGCGCGTGGGTACGCGCCTGCGACGACTTGGGCTCTACCTGTACTTAGATCCACCATGTATATGTGTTATAGTCAATACTCGAAGCTCAGGCGCTCCTAGGTTTGACTAGTCAATCCTCAGGTCTGACTTGACTAACCCAACCTAACTTAACCTAATCTAACCTAGGATAAAGGATTAAGTCCGCCTGTGTACCTTTGTGTTGCATAAGTTTTAATAAATAAATAAATAAACCAGTCATTCCACGAAGAAACTGCATATCGACCTTTGACTATGACATATGCACATACTTTCTCAAGTTTCGTAGGCAACGTATGAAATTTTATTATTTAAAATATATATTTTCTATTTTCCAGTTGCCTTACTACAGAGAAAATGGAAGAGCGTCAGAGATGCGTTCTTACGAGAACTGAAAAAGTCCATGACAAAACCACAACCTGGAATAAAGTTTACGAAACCCTACGCTTATTTCGATAATCTAATGTTCCTGAAACCCGTCTGCGAACTTAGACCAAGAAAAGAAGATGACGAGACAAGCTGCAATAATAACATGGAGGTTAGTGAATATGAGGACAATGATGATAGTGATAACAATGATAACAGTTCTAGAAGTAATTTCAACGAAATTAAACCAGATTCTTGTCAACGTCCACAAAAAAGGAAACGCGTAGAAGATACAGAAGATACTGTATTAAATATGCTAGCAGATCACATGAGACACAAAAAGAAAAGAGATGCCCATGAAGACCCCGACCGTCATTTTCTTCTTTCATTACTACCTGACGTAAAAAGTATGGCTCCAGCCTTAAAATTCGATTTAAAATATGAAATCATGAGTGTCATAAAAAGGTATAAGGAAGAAAATTTCAAATTTATTGCGATGTATACCGAAAAATAATGTTTCTTTTCTAATGACTATCACCAAGAAGACTCCAATTTGTATGTTTGTTCAACGAAGAACTAAGTAAATTGATTGACCAACAAAAAAGACTTTCATTATCTTTATCCAAGCTTTTGATCATGATGACATCACGCCTCTGTATTCCATAGGGATGGATAGATCAGTAGATACTTAAGAAGGCCGATCCATATTATCGATATATATAATTATTATTGATGGGTTTATTCTTATGTATGTAGCTTTGCAGTGGTTGTACGTTTGACTGCTGCGTTAGATGCGCGGGTTCGATCCCCGCCTACAGATAGACCTGCCTGCCACCGCCTGCATTAATAGCTCCGACTTACGAGTTGTAGGTCGCGGATTCAAACACAGACAAGTGAATTACACTGACTTGAGAACATCGGTGAAGACAAGTGACATACAAAAATCAACACTGGACCCGCATGGTTGATTACGCCCTATTTCCTGTTCTAGAGAGGAGGCCTGCGTCCCAGCGTTGGGAATAAGGCTGATTATGCAACATACCAATATTTTATATTTGTCTGGGTGCCTTGCAGGTATATGTGAGCTTATTGCTGTATCCAGGTGTATCTGTGAACGCTCCACGTTAGAAAGGTAATTCCAAAGAGGTCTTGATCAGACTCTTTCAAAACGTAAGTATACGTCACAGCGCTTCGTCTCGTTATCAAGCTGGCTACCGTACTGTTGACTTCACCGATAAACGGCACGGCACGGTTGGCACAATGGTTAGCGATTGGCTGTTGCGTTGGTGTCGCGGGTTCGACTCCCGCACGGAACAATTGTTTGTATGGCCTACAGATTAGTGTTCCGGGTCTGGGTGTCTTGTGTATGTGAGTTTACATGTTTGTGAGCGCATCCACGATACAGGAGGAATTCTTAGTATAGGACGAGGTCTTTTTATTCGTCATTTTCAGCTGAAAGACGTCCACTGTTGGACATTAGGGTGCCCTCAAATGTCGCCACAATGAGCGGTCCTGTGCATCTCACATCCATCGGATTCCCGTAACCGTTATCAAGTCATGGGTCCATCTTGTAGGAGGCCTGCCAACGCTGCGACGTCTGGTACACGGCACCTGACAGCGAATAACAGAAATGCTGGCAAAGAGTTCTACACTTTAGTACTACAGTTCACTGTTATCAAATAACAAAGGCCCTGTACTTAACCCTCAGTCATCAAAGGCTAAGCATGTCCCAAGTGAATGTGTCCAGTGATATCACAATAAGTAATAGCTAGCTCCATACATGTGGGTGGCATAACAACGACTTAGAAAAGTGCAGCGTCACAAAGGCACTCAGTTCCTACTCATATGTCGAGTGGGAAATTTTATTTTTGTGTGACGTCTTTAGGGTGTGGTGTGAGGCATAAGCTGTAGCGAGTGAGGCAGCGATAATAATATTTATTTCACCAAAAACTATTAAGTACCACAAATAACGTAAACAAGATCTGTTTAGGTATTTAACTAAACTTAAACAATCTTCTTAAGTATTTTTTTTTAAGTTGTATTAAAGACATACAACGATTTTTTAAATTTTGTTAATTACCTAACATCGGTTTAGGTAAATAACTAATTGTAAACATTTTAAAATAATAATTTTAGACATTTTTCAGATAAAAGACATGTGAAGATTGTTTAAATTTAGTTATATACCTAAACAAATGGAATATAGGCTATTTATAACAAAGGAACATCTGTAACCGAACTAGGACGAGTCCTGTATCTTGGTATATAGTGCCACGCTCTCAAATCAATAAAAACATTTAGCCCAATTGGTATGAAAAAAAAAACACCATCAATTCAGGATGTAAAGATAGCTAACTAATATTAATATCAAAAGAAAGGTAATGATCTGTACGTGAAAGTAAACACATTCATGCTATCTGTAAAAAGGTGGTCGCGACAGACTTTGTTGTAGCCCAACTTGTATAGGTTGACGATTAATATAGAAGCTATTTTGTATGTTGTTCTTTCATTTTTATTCGTGAAAAAATCTCACCAGCAACTTAATTACAAAATATTTATACTATTTCGGTTCTTTGAAATCTCTTCTCTCATTCATCTGGCCTAGCTTTCGTACTTATCTAGTTTGTGTTGTAAGCTGATAGGCGTATATAAGTGCCTTTGATACATTTAGTGATCGGGGAAAAATAATATGCAAAAAGAAAAACAAATTTTAAAGATAAAACTAGGCCAGACGAATGAGACACCCTTTCGGTATCAAATCATCCTTTCGTTAATTTAACAGCCTATCTGTTTACATCAATTAATTGTATTATTGTTGTTGTCAAGCAGATTTTTTTAAACAGTTATGTAGCAATGAATAACGTTATATTGTTTATTGTTTTGTAAAATTATTTGTGTATTTTGTGTATGGGCCTTAATTTGCTGAAAATAAAGGAATATTATTATTATTAATGTCAAAATATTAGCAAATACAAGCCAATTGTTACTCTGTTAAGAGGCTTAGATGGAAAGATATCGAATGCAAAGTTTTTCTAAGTAAACAAATCACAAAACCGAGACGCCATCAGATTATAACTTGGACCAAACTCAAAGCACAACTTTAATTTTATAGATCAAAAGACAGACGCGGTGTCTTGCTTTTAGACATACAACAATATGCGGTGTATGACGCATGCGCCAGTTAGACGATACACTTTGCAGGAAATAAGGACTGACGTCGAAATAGTGAATCAAAATGCTAGGTTGGGTTAGTAACACATTTGTTTCCATTCCTGGATATTAAGGATCTAAGAAAAAAAATTATTTTCTTGTTTTTATAATACCTTCTATCAGAGGTTTCACCGTGAAAATAGAAGATTATCCCAAAGGAACAGAATCCTGGAATCCTGGATAAAACGTAATCTATGTCCTATTCCAAAAAATTTACTACTCATGTTGTGCTAAGCATAATCAGTCTTATGTTCCCGCTGCTGGGACTCAGACCTCCCCTCTAAGAGAGGGAAAAAGTAATTGTGTGCTAAATATAATAGTTAAAATCCGTTCCGCCATTAGAGCATGAAAAAGTAATAAGCATATACACACTATCACACTAAATGTATACGTGAACCCATATATGTACATTTCATATAACAGTGTGACGTACTTCAAGGGACCGCAGACCTGCGTACATGGTTTTAATTTTAACTTGTTCCCCCCACGCGTTCCCGAGATAAAGGGTCTTGACAGACAGACAGACGGCCAACAAAGTGATCCTATAAGGGTTTTTTTTAGGGTAGGTAAAATCATCCAATGACAAATCTCGCCCTTGGGTTTTTTTTTTTTTTTTTTTTTTTTTTGTGGTAGGTAAAATCATCCAATGACGAATCCCGCCCTTGGGTGGGGCGGGAAACAGTGTCAGACTTTTACTGACTAAAAACCTACCTTTCCATTCCTTGCCTTTATCCTGGGGCCTTTGGTGACAGTCTCACATAACCTTTGGCCCCAGTAGGCTTCGGCCCTGCTGGACCCCTACAGTTTGCTGACAACTCCTTGAGGCGCGCGGGAACGGTGCGCGCCGTAGACGACCTGAGCTCGGACCGGTCTGTTACCGGACGGACGGACAGCGAGCTACCCATTGCCCACCGTCCGCGAGCCCGCGCCTACGGTGGCCGGAAATTGGGATCGGAAACCCGGCGGCGGCGGCGGCGTGTCCACCTTTGCCTAAGGCGGTCGGCCTCCTCCTTTACTAGCATTACTGCTTCGCAGAAGGAGGCGACCGCCTGCCACTCCTCCTCGCTCCGGAGCATAGCTTGAACCAAGCCCCGGCGCGAGAGATCGCCGCCGATCGCCCCCACGAGGACACGGCGCTGCTCTTCCCAAGCGGGGCACACCTCGACTGTGTGCTCCACCGTGTCCACCGGGCGGTCCGCACAGTGGCGACACCCGGGCGTCGTCTCCGCACGAATCTTGTACAGGTACGGACCGAACTTGCCGTGTTCGGTCAGCACCTGCGCCAAACGGAAGGTGACGACGCCGTGGGGCCTTTCCAGCCACGCCTCAAAGAGGGGCCTTACCGCCTCGATCGTGGCGTGCCCAGCACGAGGTTGCGACAATCGCTCTCGCCATTTCACCATGAGATCCCGCCGGAGCTCTGTCCGCCATGCCGCGACTTGTCGCGGCAGCGGAGTTTCGCCCCGACGTTGCATCTCCACGCGTAAGTCATGCATGTGTGCAAGGACTGTTGCCTCCAAATCCCACGGTGGTAGGCCAGCAAGGAGGCTCGCCGCTTCGCAGGACACCGTACGATATCCGCGGATCATCCGGATGGCCATGACCCTCTGGCAGGCGGTTAGCCGGGCCGCCACTCGCTTCCGTAGCGATGGCGCCCACACCGGCGCACCGTAAAGGGCCATGGACCGAACGATGCCTGCGTAGAGCCTCCGGCAGGAGGCGTCTGGACCCCCTAGGTTCGGCAGGAGCCGCTTGAGCGCAGCCCCAGTCGCATTCAACCTGGGAGCCAGACGTCGGAAGTGCTCCTTGAAGTTCCACCGGCTGTCGAGGACGAGTCCCAGGTACTTCATCGTCGACCCGACGCCGATGTGAACTCCTCCTACCGTTAATTGGGAGCCCGGAGGTGGCGCGCTCCGAGGGCCGTGAAAACACATGGCCTCGGACTTGTGCAATGCCACCTCGAGTCCCAACTGCTGTATCCTCTCCACGACTGTCGCAACCCCGCGCGTCGCTAGTTCGACCGCCGCCTGGTACGACCGTCCCCGCGCCAGGACCAGCGTGTCGTCTGCGTAACAGACCACGCTGACCCCGTCGGGGAGGTCGGCGCGCAGCACGTAGTCGTACCCGATGTTCCACAAGGGCGGTCCTAGTACCGATCCCTGCGGAACACCGCACGACATCTCTCGCCGTTTCAACTCCCCCTGATGACCGGGGTAGATGATGAACCTGTCCGACAGGTAGGCCTCGATCACCCGACAGAGGTAGTCGGGCACCCGGTGGTACCGGAGTGCCCTACCAATGCAACTCCAGGGCAGGGAGTTGTAGGCGTTGGCGATGTCCAGAGACACCGCCAAGACACACCTGCCCCGGGACACCGCATCCCCCGTCGTGAGGTCGCCCTTGGGTGGAGTAAGCAGTGTCAGACTTTTACTGACTAAAAGCCTACCCCGTTCCTTTGTTGCCTATCGTGCCGGGGCCGGGTATTCCTTTCGGAAGCTGAACCATGACCCCAGCAGGCTTCGACCCTGCCTGCCTGCGGTTGGGCCTCTACAGTTTGCTGACAGCTCCTTGAGGCGCGCGTGAACAGTGCGCGCCGTCGACGACTTGGGCTCGGTCCGGTCGATTACCGGACGATCGGACAGTGTGCTACCCATTGCACGCCGTCCGCAAGCCCGCGCCTACGGTGGCCGGATCCTATAAGGGTTCGTTTTGTTTTTTCCTTTTGAGGTAAGGAACCCTAAAAAAAGGTCCAAAGGGTTTGGACTAGGCATTAATGAGTTAGTAAATAAGTCAGGACTTAGCCTTTTCTGTATAAAGATAGATTAAGTCATCGATATTCACTGTATTAAATTGAAACTAACTTTGGCACCAAGTTGTTACTACTCGTATTACTTAGACTTAAATAAACTTTGACTTTGTCTCAGACTTATCAGATTATAAAGTTGTATAATATATCACTTGAGGACGACGTAATAAATAGTCCTCGTGAAGTCCTGATAGACAACGACTATTTGTTATAAGTCTCATTCTGAGCTTAGGACTTGCTCCACCGCTTTCTGATATAGTTTAGACCGACAGGTCGACAGGTCAGTCACATTATAATATTAAGGTGTTCCCTTACTGGGAGCATTCACTTGTAATGTTACATTATAGATTCGACTTTGAGTATTAAGATGGGATTGAGTGGCCTGTTGGTGGCCCTGACTGCTATGCCAGAGGTCGTGGGTTCGATTCCCACCCAGGACAAATGTTTGTGTGATGAACACGATCATTTGTTCTGTGTCTGGGTGTTATTTATCTATATTATTGTATTTAGAAATACATAAGTATGTTTGTCAGCTGTCTGGTACCCATAACACAAGCTCTGCTTAGCTTGGGGCTAGACGGTGTTGTGTGCTAGTTGTAGAATAATATATATATAATATATTCATTCAGTTACAATACTGCCTCCCTGACTGACGAGCATTCGCGTCTACTGTAAAATTATAGATTCGACTTTGAGCATTAGCTTTTAGTTGATTTCATAATGTCAGACGAAGCCGTCATTGTGCTGAGTTACAAGTTGTATCAAGGTATTACACATTGTATCATTATAAAGTGCGCATTGTAATGCTCGGTTCTCCTCCTTCACTGATGTAATGCTCAAATCTGTAACGTTACATTAAACGCGAATGCTCCCGGTGAGGGAGCAACTTTATGCTCGCAAGTGTGGCTTTGTTTCACCTTTGGGAGTCCTGAATTATATCTTTCTGTTACTTTAATATTAAAGTATGCGAGTGACCATTAATTGCATCCTAAGCTCATTACGAAGGTTGAAGAAGTCGTCGAAAGATAGGAAGCGCATCACACCATCAAGTTCAAGTCATTCGTGGTACGAATTCCAACTCACCAGCTTTTGGTAGAGGTGTGCCTCGCTAGGCAGAGCATCGCCATGTCCTTGTGGGGACGATCGACGGCGGTGATCTCTGGCCAGGTACAGGCCATGGTCCGGAGTGAGGGGCAGTGGCAGGCCGAAGCCTCCTTCTGCGAAGCAGTAATGCTAGCAAAGGAGGAAGCCGACTGCATGAGGCAACGGTGCTCACGGCCCAGCCACCGCCAGGATTCCGATCCCAATTTCCAGCCACTGTCGTGGATTAATCCCCTATGGCAATATCAATTAGAGCTCACAGATATGTCATGACATATCTGTGTTAGAGCTCCATCATATGCTCCTAAGTTTTACTCTGGGTTTAGGGTTTGGTCTGCCTTTTCTGGAAAAGCTCAGTTAGAAACTTGCTCGACTTTTGTATCTAGGACCCCACGGTCGACAGTTGCATTTGCGATCACGAGACCCGTACTAGTATTGAATTAAAGAAGTATTTCTAAACACGTGACGGATCTCATTTAATGCAAGGAAAATTTTTCATGAACTTTTCATCGAACAAACCCCTAACTCTTATCATCAAACGTCAAAACATAAATCTCGAAATGCAGATCATAGAAGTTGCAGCCAACTTTAAGGTCCAGTTCCACTATCACGCCAAAGCGATTACGTTTTATACTCCTCATAACACCATACGTGGTTAGATACACGTGCGACCTAATTATTATTTAACCATCGTCAGATGTCTTTAATGGGAGACGAGTAAGGCATGACCGCCATTAGGTAGGGTGGCCATTCGTTGGGTACAGATTTAAAATAATAATCGAGAGAATATTGGTATTCGTTACTGTGGGTAAACATAGGATATTTGTTGATTTCGGCATAAATGCTTGTGCGAGGTTTTGATGCACTTCGAAAAACCTTTGCCAGGCCATCGCTAACGCTGTCGCCGTGGTTGTATACTGCCCCCCTAGCCTAATTATGATCGTTTTGTTAAGCGTGAACACTTGGAGTAACCACGTGTCTGAGCGTTGAGATGATGTAAAACCAAAGGAATTGGAGGCGTGGCCAACTCCAAGCGTTCACGCTTAATGAAACGATCATAACTTGGCTAGGGAGGTCCGATCTGATTAGACATAAGATAGAATATCACTATCAAAAATTATCGGCAAAGACGAAGAATATTCGTTTTTGTGGGAAATGAAGAATTTCAGGAATGAATTAAAAAACGTATAAAAACTATTTCTGTCGATTTCAAGTTACTCTGAAGAGTTAAAAGCCAAATAGAAACCACTTTTATGCGTTAATTAAAAGCTTAGAAATACGGCACTAAGAGTATTTACTGAAAAATATCGTGAAAGATTAACAAATTGTAGAATGAATGAACGTTTGAAAAAAAGTTTGTATTTCATGAAGCTATATGATACTCGTAACAATATTTGCAGGAAAACGTTCTAAAATTATAACATACATTAAAAAATTATGATATTTTCGTAGTTAGGTACTATGTGTACACATATTTACACCAAGTGCAACTTCATTTCGTATCCAAGCTTCGTAGGTATATAATATTTCTATTCATTCCAGGTTGTCTTATTGCGGAATGTGATGACTCTATAAGTTGTATATTATTTGCTGAAAGCAGTGGTGGCCGAGTGGTAACGACTTACGAGTGCTCGCAGATTCAAACCCCGCGAGATGCATTACTTATGTAATTTATTTCATCACCAATGCTCTCAAAACGGTGAAGGAAAACATCGTGAGGAAACTGGCTTGTCCTAGAACCAAAAATTCGAAGACATCTGACATCCACCAACCCGCACAAGGCTTGCGTGGTGGATTGTGGCCCATTCCCTTTCCTAAAGAGGAGGCCTGGAGTCGCAGCAGTGGGAATATAATAAGGCTGGTGGTGCTATGCTAATGATATGGTGTACAATATAAATCAAATAAAAAGACACATTGACTGATTATTTCGATGACATTTAAATTACTGTTGATCACATCACTAAAAAACTAAAAAAATTATATCCCATCTCACGAATCGCATATGGCAACACTACAATTAACCCGTTCCATGCTTAAATACTAATGTTACTGTTATAACCCTACGTATTCGTAACCTCTGTGCCGCCATGTTTTGTGTAAATTACTTACTGGACCCGTCCGATATGATCTGGGACGACCACAGACGACAAATAGTTAAGTAGAGTAACATTTGGGGGTTGAAAGGGGGAATAAAAAATAATTGGCCCGTTTATGCAGCTGGATTATGGTCTAGATCTGTGGAGGATGGAAATGGGGATGCAGTTTTAGAGGCGAATATTATTGCGCTGAAGTTAATGAAGATTCTTCTCTTCGTGTCGTTGACCTCAAAATATTATTTTTCTAACAGGTTGCCGCCATGTATAGAGCAGCTATGTTAGTGGCCTCGTGTAAATTCTGATTATAATTCATCATCATCATCATAAATTCTGATTATAATTCATCATCATCATCATAAATTCTGAAAAGCAGGTGGATGCATGTACTGTGTAGCTCCATAATGATGACGCTGTGCTAGAGTTTCGAGTAAAAAAGAGAGGCCAACCTGGGTCCGCAGTCGGATAAGAGATTTCCAGGTTATGATATGTTAGATTTTGATGCGGTGATGGTGAGAAGGAGTTGCAAGTTTATGTTATTTTAAAAGATCCAAATAATTTATTACACTTAGTAATAGAACTTAAGAGTATCTGCTACATGAATTTAACGCTTATTTTTTAATTTGAAAATAAATAAAAACTTGGTTCCAATTTACTCAAGCACACATAAAATGTATTTTAAATTCTAATATCATATTCATAGAAGGTCGACACCTACAGATGTCAGTCGGTATTCCATTATGAATGATGATGCGCAATATCTATAAAAATATTTTACAAATTACGCACGAGCTTTATTTATTTAATAGTAATATGAAACATCTATCTGTATATTTTTAATGGATGATAGATAGATAGATACACATATAATTTTTTTTAATTTTTTTTTTATTATATAATAAATTGGGCTTGGGCGGGTCATGTCAGTCGCATGCACGGAGACCGCTGGGCAGGGGTCGCCACACAGTGGGTACCTGATGGAAGAAAGCGTCGTCGAGGCCGGCCTAGAAAGAGGTGGCGGGATGATCTGGACGCGTACCGCGAGGACTGGTTTGAGACGGCGCGGGAGAAGAAGGTTTGGAAGGACTTGGGGGAGGCCTTTCCCAGCAGTGGGACAGTAAGGGCTAAAAATAATAACAAAAAATAATAATAAATTTTGCAAATATTCTGCGTGTTTTGAGCCGGTCGTATTTTTTTTTAAATTGTGGATAGGCTCGCGTTTGACCACTATCTTACCTGATGGTAAGCGAAAATGTAGCCGACAATGGAGCACGCTTGCTTAGAAGTAACCTATTCACTCTTGACCTTTATAGTGAATTGGTTTATCACACATAGCCGTATGTCAAGACAAACTAAATAACAATGGGCGGACCTTACTCCCAGGCTATTGCAGGTGCTAACGGCGCAAACATAATTGAATTATTTGTTTGTGTTATTTGGGGTTGAATTACAAGGGCGATGGAGTCCAAATGTTCATCGAGTTTCTCGTGAAATCAACCAGCAGTCGATTCTTTACATGATCACAGGGCTAGTATTTAGTGTAGTAAATTGGTAAGAACTTTTTCCATTAATAACGATGTGAAAAAAAATTTCGATGCACAATGAGTTATTCACCTCTTCTTTTTATGCGCTAACACATTGTTTTATAAGCTTGTACCTATACCTTCACTTTTTTACCCGACTGCGCCAGAAGGAGGGTTATGTTTTTTTCGAGAGTATGTATGTATGTATGTATAATTGTTTGGCACGCTCTGCAGCCTGAACGGCTCGATGGATTTTAGCTTGAGAGGTGTCGTTAGATTCGTATTTACTGTGAGACTGACACTGGGTATATCAAAATAAAAAAAAACGATATGGCGGATTTTTAGCTCCAAATTCAAATGTTTGGCACGCTCTGCGACCTGAACGGCTCTATGGATTTTAGTTTGAGAGGTGTCTTCAGATTCGTAATTACTTTGAAAGTGATATCGTAATAAAATAAAACTAAAAAAAAAAAGACGGTAATTTAAAAAGCTATAAAACCCGACTGCTTTTCTGAGCATTCATGAAAAAGCCCTAAAACAAGAAAGTCGTTGTACCCGATTGCACTTATCTATATAATATTTTAAATACTGGCAGTCGGGACCCATTCTAGAAAGTCAGCTGTCTAGTCAATAGATTGGAGTAATCTGCAATGTAATATAGGTATGTGCTCTCAATTCTAGAATGGGTCCCGACTGTTGACAGGGATGTTAGTCTGTAAGGTACGTATCTATGGGCCAAGATAGGCCTGATAATAAATAATTTATTATTAATTTCTTTATTAATTTTCTATACATTATTTTTTTAATTTTTTAAATATTTCCTAAAATACGTATAAAAAACAGCAGTCCGCCAGTGTTGGGAACAGGGACCAAGCTACCGGTGGTTACGGCTCCAGAGAAAGGAACCTCCTCACAATGCAACCCGTATCGAGGAATACTGCCTTTTGTATCAGGCCCTTGATCCAACCGCGCAATGACAGCTTCGATAGATGATCGTCGAAGCTTTTGGCTATAAGGCCGTTGGCAGTCACGACAATCGGCACAATGACAGCCGAGTCCACTTTCCACATGTCGACAACCTCGTGTGCTAAGTGCTTATTATTATTATTTATCTGATTTTCTTTAAGAGACTTGACCAGCGCTGTGTGGTCTGTCACTGCCCCTGTGACATTTTACTGTACCCACACTAGCTCTGCAGGTAATTTAGGTAAAGGGTTATAATCCCTAGACTTTACAATCATTTGGGTAATTACTCGACCTAGGTTTCTAATGGATTTGGGCTTACAACTAGATAAACGATTATAACGTGATCGTGACGTTGAATTACTGAAATGTTGGAGAAATGAAGCTATGATTTATACTAGGATTATATAATTTTGAGAGTGAAATGGTATTTGTAATATTGCGTTCACGTTTATATTGTTACCTACATGCGTACGTACTATGCGATGCAAATAAGAATAGGATCGATTTGACGCCATTTTGTGACGTCATAGCTGTCAAATCGAATCAAGTAGGGTTTTTTTATGGTGGATAAAAATCATCCGATGACTACTCCCCCTTGGGTGGGAGACGTTTTTTCTTCACGTAGATTTCACTAAGACTCGTAGAAACCAAGTAAAAAGACAGTTTTTGATACGAAAGTTTTTGGCCGTTGCACGGCCAGACGCTCGATTGCCACCGTCGATCGCCTCTCTCGAGGACACGGCGGGTTTCCCCCAATCGGGACAAACTTCCACCATATGCTTCACCGTGTGCTCCGGGCGCCCTGCACAATAGTGAAACCTAAGCGTTTCTTCCCACCAGATCCGAAATTTCCTGAAAAACTCATAGCCGGTGAAAACCTGCGTCAATGGACTTTTTTAAGGACGCGGTTTCAGAAACTGGCACCAGCTGTATAAAAAGCTAGTTATGGCACTGTGAGCGAACTATACACCGTTAAATTTTGGTCGTTTTAATCCCGTGGAGGGTCGATACGGTACATGAAATACTATCGATTTGTAAAGATAAAATTACAAAATAAAGTACTTTTTTCTAAAACTCGAATTAATATGGGTAAGTACGAAATTAATTTCTATAAGTAAACGAGTCAATGACCTTGTAGGTAGTTGTCAGTCATTGCGTACTAACTACCTACAGTTCATTGTCCTCGCTCAGCTGACGTTTACTTAAAGAAATTAATTTCGTACATGCGTAAATTATTAGAGTTAAAAAAAGTACTTTATTTTTTAAATTTATCTTTACAAATCGATAGTGTATCATGTACCGGATCGACCCTCTGCGGGATTAAAACGACCAAAATTTAACGGTGTATACATAAAGACACCTAGACCAAATCTCCTTTGTCGAAACAGCCAATTTAGCCTTATTTTAGTCTAAAATAAGCGTCGCCATTATTTTCATCTAGATTCAGTTTAATCAAATTACCTAGTTTCAAAGTAAAATTACCTAGTTTACTATTCAATTACGCCATAAACTGACGCCATGGATGAGGGTCACGACTTTATTTAATGCTGGAATTAAAGCGTAAATCCGAAGTCGTAAATCTGGCCTTAATCTATCAGATTAAGATGGGAACTATGTAGGTATGCTTTGAAGAAACATTACTGTGGTATGACTGGCTTTGAAGAATACCTTCTCCATTCTTCAGAGGCTATCCATCTGTTCTGGGAAGGGGTCATAAGTTTAGTGACGTCACTTTTTAATAGGCATTAACATCAGCTGAGTATTTAAACGTAGATATTAACATATGGTTTAAATAATAAATATTTGTCGCTTACAATGAACCTTATCGGAAGGCTTACAGTCACTCAAAGGGCAATGGAAAGGGCTATGCTCGGAGTTTCCATGCGTGATCGAATGAAGATATCCGCAGGAGAACCAAGGTCGCTGACCATAGCCTGAAGAATCACCAAACTTAAGTGGCAGTGGGCAGGGCACATTGCTCGTAGAATAGATGGTCGATGGGGCCGAGAGGTTCAAGAGTGGCGACCGCGCACCTGAAAACGCAGCGTTGGAAGGCCACCTATAAGGTGGACCGATGGCCTGGTGAAAGTTGCGGGAATGCTGTGGATGCGAGACGCACAAGACAGTTCGTTGCGGTGACACTCGGTCGAAGCTTATGTCCATCAGTGGACGGATTTCGGCTGAAATGATGATGATGATGATTTAATTTTTTTTTTTTATTATTTCTGATTCTATCCGTATTACCACAAAAAATAGATATTTTTTTTGTGGCAATTGGCAATGGGTAGCTTGCTATCCGTCCGGTAACAGACCGTCCGAGCTCAAGTCCTTTACGGCGTGCACTGTCCCGCGCGCCTCAAGGAGTTGTCAGCAAACTGTGGGGGCCCAGCAGGGCCGAAGCCTACTGGGGCCAAAGGCTATGTGAAAATGTCACCCGGGGCCCTGGGACGAAGGCAATGAATGGAACAGGGTAGGTTTTTAGTCAGTAAGACTCTGACACTATTTCCCGCCCCACCCAAGGGCGGGATTTGTCATTGGTTGATTTTACCTACCATAAAAAAAAACACAAAAAATAGTTTTGTGTTGTTTTAATTGAATCAGTGCAAAAATTGTGAAGAATTGAAATTGAAAAGAACACAAAATAGTGTATTGAACTCATTGGACCTCTCCCACTGTAGGATGAAATGTGTAGACCTGTCAGGCTTTTACTGGCTAAAACCCACTTATAATCTCCAGTTGCCTTTTGCGTTATCAGGTCATGCCCATAAACAAAATATATACTTGAATAATAATTTTACACAATAAAAAAAAAATGAATAAATTAATGAAATGTTCTCAAAAGCTAAAAAATATCATGTTTTATTACCTATTTTTATCAAACTAAAAAAAAAAAAACGATTAGACGCTAAACAATAAGCTCTTAAAAGTACATTTAATTTTAACTTCATACGGGAACAGTTGGTTGTGTGAACGAGGCATGTGGCGCTCGCCAGTGTTACCAACTTTGCGAGACAAAAAGTTGGTAGAAAAAAGTGTGGTACGGACAGGAACGTAAAACTCGTCCTGATGGTCAGTGGGGACGAGTGCTGAGGGATGCAGATCCGGCGTTAGGCAGAATAAGGGCGGGCTTCTGAAATGAGTATTTTGAGTGAAGAAGATAGAGATAAAGATAGTTTATTTAATAAATCATTAGTAAGCAGTACAAAAACGGAGTTTGCAAAGCATAATGTCCTCTACCTATAAAAAAACCGTCCTAACAACGAAAAATGTCTCAGACCCTACCTAAATGACAATATTTGACAGGATTTCGGGCTTAAAAAAGAAATATGCTTCAATCAGAAATCGTGGGTAAGATTGGAAGTACAGTTTGATATCGATATTGAAGATTTTGGTAGCTATTTTGGTATCCATACATAACTAGATTTGTGTTTACAATGAAAAAAGAAACAAAAACACAGGATCAATTTAATTTTTTTTCACTAAAATAATGCTAACTTATCACTGAATAATATAGGATATACATTTTCTACTTTCTTGTGTGTTTATTTATATAAACCCATATTCTTAAAGTTTATATTTATTTGTGGGAATAGTGAAATAGGACATATATTTCTAGTAGTGGACATCAGCAGGATAGTTACATAACACAAAAACATGCAATCTATTTGCTTGCTTTCAAAATGTAAACAACAATATTCATTGCGTGTTTAATGTTGTCAAGCCGATGATTTTTTAAACATATGCAGCAATGGATCAGGGATTCCATTTCATTGTAATTCACAATGTCATTTAACGTAATTAAAGTGCTGGATATATTAAGAGCGCAAAGTTGATATTATTTTTTATTATATGAACACATATACTCCATCGGTCAGGTACTTAACTAAACGTAAACAGCCTTGATTTGTCTTTTTATTTTATAAAAATCGTCTATAAGACGTACAAAGGTTATTTAAATTTAATTAATTGCCTAACATAGGTTCAGGTAAATAACTAATAGTAACAATTTTTAAATCAAATTTTTAGTCAATTTTTAGATATAAGACGATTGTTGTTTACATTTAGTTAAGTACCTATACAAATGGAGTATAGTTAAAATTCTTTTGCTACTCACAAACTGATTACATATCTATCAATGATGACAACATACATAAAGGTATGTACCTGTAATCGATGGTCAGGCTCAAGATGGTCAAGTATCATAAATTTTTCTCACAGATGCTCCAACAAAATAGGCACAAACCAATCCCTGCCTCCACGCTCTGAGACTCCACTATCTTTGCCCCACGTCCAGCTTATGCATGGCTGTAAAATTTAACGATTCACGATAAAGTACTGGAACTAAGTCCGAGCGCCCACTGTGGGTAATGACTTGACGGGCATGTGCGCTCGCGTTTACTGTAAACTTGGCCGTCCACTGCCACAGACAAAGGATGAACAATTGGTAAGTCACTAAATATAAATACCTACCTAATATCCCGCTTTAAACTCTCTAGATTTCAAATCAAGTGAAATAGACCAGAGTGAAGACACACACATATACTAGAGAAAGAAATGTGTGCGTGCATGCGTGTGCGCTCAAGTTGTACGTGTCTATTGTCTTTGGGAAGATGACGGGTGTAGAACATCACTCGATGTGTCTCGACAACCACCACCAAAGATGTTGTTAAGAAGTAACAATAAGCGGCTGAAGTCAATGAACTAGTGCACTTCATCATCAACGATTGCATCACTGCTTAGCATCAGTACCTCTACCATGAGTTTTAAGCAATAGTATTCGTCGCTACTCGATATCGACGCTGTAAATATTTTGTATGGCAAATTTTGCAGCGCCTCTAGCGGTCACTTGCAGAACCAAAATTTGTCATACAATATATTTACGGAGTAGCGACGAATACTATTGCTTAAAACTCATGGTAGAGGTACAGATGAGATCGCAGGATAGAAATATACACCGTTAAATTTTATTCGTTTTAATCCCGTGGAGGGTCGATTCGATACATAAAACCCTATCGATTTGTAAAGTTAAAACAATAAAGTACTTTTTTTAACTCGAATTAATTTACGCATGTACGAAATTGATTTATTTAAGTAAACGTCACCTGATCAAGGCTAATGAACTGTAGGTAGTTGGTACGCAACGACCGACCGCAAAGTCATTGCCTCGTTTACTTAAAGAAATTAATTTCGTACATGCGTATATTAATTCGAATTTTAGAAAAAAAGTACTTTATTTTGAAAAAGAAAGAAAAATAGTTTATTTGCCACAAACATGGCGCATATCCTAAAATAACAGCTACACACACTGACTCTATATAATAAAATAAAAAAAAGTACATAATAAGATATGCGTCACATCCGCGCAAAACGGCCAGCGCTCAACAAAATACTGATTATTTTTTAATTTTATCTAATTTTATTAATATTTATAAATCGATAGTGTTTCAAGTACTGAATCGATCATCCGCGGAATTAAAATGACCAAAATTTAACGGTGTATATGGATCGTAGTAGGTATATCACTAGTTTATCTTATATATAAAAATGAATAGTTGTTCGTTAGTCTCGCTAAAACTCGAGAACGAATGGACCGATTTGGCTAATTTTGGTCTTGAAATATTCGTGATACTTCAGGAAAGGTTTAAACGGTGAGAAAATACTGATAAAATCACGAAAAAAAAATCGAAAATTTAGTATTTAATCAGTATGAAGTTCGCCGCATCAGCTTGTCTATTTATATAAAAGGAGAAACTGGCTGACTGACATATCAAAGCCAAATTACCAGGACTAGGAAATTTTACACAAATTTCTTATTTATGACGTAACGAGCACTAAGAGAGGGTTTTCCTAAATTTTCTCCTAAAGGGATGACTTTTATATCACACCCCGTTCCTGCGTTGCCTTGGTTTCAGGGCCCTGGTATGCATTTTCACACTTTTTCAAGGCCTGAATAGGCTTAAAACCTGCTAGGCCCCTACTGTTGACAACTCCTTGAGCCGCGCGGGAAAAGTGCGCGCTGCCGATGACTTGGACTCGGTCCGGACTGTTACCGGACGGACGGACACCGAGCTACCCATTGCTTGCCGTCCGAAACCCCGCGGCTACGGTGGCCGGAAGTCGGGATCAGAATTATGGCGGCGGTTGCGGCGTGAGCGCCGTTGCTGGATGCGGTCGGCCTCCTCCTTTGCTAGCATTACTGTTTCGCAGAAGGAGGCGACCGCCTGCCACTCCTCCTCGCTCCGGACCATAGTCTGTACCAAGGTCCGGCACGAAAGATATCGCCGCCGCCGATCGCCCCCACAAGGACACAGCGATGCTCTTCCCAAGTGGGGCACACCTTTACTATGTGCTCCAACGTGTCCTCCGGGCGGTCCACACAGTGGTGACAACCGGGCGTCACCTCCGCACGAATCCGATGCAGGTACTTCCCTAACATGCCATTGCCGGTGAGAAACTGCGTCATGCGGAAGGTGAGGACGCCGTGGAATCTTTCCAGTCACGCCTCAAAAATGCGACTTACCGCCATAAATATGGCGTGCACAATACTCAAGGAGTAGACTAAAGATTTTGTCGAAAGTATATCACTTGTCAAAACTTCCAACTGTGGGTCACAACGGATCATGCTGCCTCCATTTTAGTAAAGAGTAAGAATACTTGCGTAGCTTAGCGATGGATTGCTGTGGAGAGGCGCCTTTAAGATATGACCAGCTATAGGATTTTAGTGGTGTCCTTTTTATTCCTATTTTTACGTTTCAGCGTAAGGGTTTCTTTCATTGGTCCTTGTGTGCGGTTTTCTTGCTGAATTTAAGGTTAAGAATATGTTGGTGATTACGATTTTTTTTGCAGTATTTGATTAGAAAGAATTTGGAAGGGGTATTTCCCTTCCAAAAACTAAGATGGGATTTCTTTATAAATTTAAAACTCGGCAAATGGGAAGAACTAATGCTGATTACGCAATCGATAATTCTTCCTGGTTGCTGCCAGAGGCCTCGCCTGCGTGCAAAAAGTACCCAACGTGCAGTTAACGAACATTATCTACCCGTATGCCCATCATCGTATTCCAGAGAAGTCTTAGCTCCCACTTACGAATTGTACGTCATGTTCAAACCTAGCACATTACTTTGTGTAATTTATTTCATCACCACTCCTCGAAAAACAGAAAGAAAACCATGTGAGGAAACTGGCATATCCTAGAACCAAAAAATCGAAGACATGTGACATCTACTTTTATTGCACTATGTTTGAACAAATAGATATTATTATTTCCTTTACTTCTTGTATTACATATTATTTTACATTTTTAAATATTTTTAACATATATATATATATATATATATATAAAAAACATTTAAAAATATAAAAAATAGTGTCCCACCGGTATCGGGAACAGGGTCCAAGCTACCGGCGGTCAGGGCTCCAGAGAAAGGAACCTCCTAACAATACGAGCCGTGTCCAGGAGTACCGCTTTCTGAATCAAGCCCTTGATCCAGCCGCCTAACGAGAGCCTCCTCAGGTGTTGGTCGAGGCTCTTGGCTATTAAGCCATTACCCGACACGACTATCGGTACAATGATCGCCGAATCCACTTCCCACATGTCGACAACCTCGCGAGCCAAGTCAATATACTTAATTTGTTTATCTTTCTCGGCTTTCACGAGGTTCTCGTCATGCGGAACGGTTATGTCAACAATCATTGCACGCCTCTCGTTTCGGTCCACCACCACTATATCAGGCTTATTGGCTACAATAGTCCTGTCAGTGATGATGGACCGATCCCAGTACAAAGTGATATGACCATTATCAAGAACTGGGTCGGGCTCATACCTGTAGTACGGCACTTCCGATCCCACAAGAGAGTATTTCAAAGCAAGTTGCTGATGGATAATCTTGGCTACAAGGTTGTGCCTATGCAAATACTCGCCGTTAGCCAGACGAGAACAACCGGAGATAATGTGACGAATTGATTCTCCCGGACGGTGACATGCCCCACAGATGTCAACCGTGCCGTCCTTCACAATAAATCTCCGGTAGTTATTCGTCATGATAACTTCGTCCATAATTGCACAGATAAAACCTTCGGTTTCCCCAAAGAGGTCACCGAAACGCAGCCAAGCTACGGACGCCAATTGGCCTACATCGGGCCTGTGAAGGGCCCGGAAAAAGCGTCCGTGAAGTTCCTTGCTCTGCCATACTTCCCTGCGATCGTCAGTGTCAAGCACTACCGGTTTGCGCCAGTTCTCCTTAGCCAAGGAGAGCGGGGTGAGTCCCTTGTCCACTGCTACTACATTTCGATGCATACCCACGTCGGCAGCTAGGAAATATTCCCTGAGACTGCATACCTCGCGGTTGTGTAGGGTCTTAGCATTTAAAAAGCCTCAACCGCCACACTTCCGCGGGATATACAGTCTCATCACCGACGATCGTGGGTGATGCATTCGGTATGCAGTCAGCAGTGTTCGGACCCGCCTATCCAGGGTGTCAAGTTCCGTTTGAGTCCATTTGAGTACGCCGAAAGAGTACATCAATACCGGCATGACCCAACCATTGAAGGCGCGCACCTTGTTTCCGCCTGAAAGAAGGCTATTGAAAACCTTCTTCAGGCGTCCAAAGAAACGCTCCTTCAACGATTGCTTCATGTCAGTGATATTGATGCCTAGGGCTTCCGACATACCCAAATACTTATAGGTTTCGGTTGAAGAGAGAGATCTCAGGTTTATGGAATCCGTGAGTTGAGTGCCCACATATTCCACAACCTCCCCTCGCTTTACATGCATTTTTTTTGTAATATTATTATTATTATTACTTGCCCCAACTGCAGCAACAACTGGCCTTACGCCTGCTTTTGGAGAACTGGGTCTTATAATGGTTTCTGCTCGTATGCAATGCTATGCTACCCGAAAGGAGCACGTGGGCTGGATTACGGGCCATTTCTATGTATTTCTATCCAGCGAGGCCCTTCGAGTTAGAGCGACAAAAATAGTGGCATTGCTTTGCTTATTCAATGTACTTCACGAATTTTCTGAAAAACTCCAATATACCTCAACCATTTTGATAGAAATTACGATTAAGCGCCTTGTCTATCCAGCGGGGCCTTTTGTATAAGAAACACATCACGCGAGGAGGAGTGGCAGGCGGTCGCCTCCTTTTGCGAAGCAGTAATGCTAGCAAAGGAGGAGGCCGACCGCATTAGGCAAAGGCGCACACGCCGCCGCCACCGCCACGGGTTTCTGATCCCGATTTCCGGCCACCGTAGGCGCGGGCTCGCGGACGGTGGGCAATGGGTAGCTCGCTGTCCGTCCGTTCGGTAACAGACCGGTCCGAGCTCAGGTCGTCTACGGCGCGCACTGTTCCCGCGAGCCTCAAGGAATTGTCAGCAAACTGTAGGGGTCCAGCAGGGCCGAAGCCTACTGGGGCCGAAGGTTATGCGAGAGTGTCACCACGGGCCCCGGGACAAAGGCAAGGAACGGAAAGGTAGGTTTTTAGTCAGTAAAAGTCTGACACTATTTCCCGCCCCACCCAAGGGCGGGATTTGTCATTGGATGATTTTATCTACCAAAAAAAAAAAAAAAAACACAATTCCTCTCCAACAGAAAAGGCCTGAGTCCGGGCTAGCAGTGGGAACAGTATAAAGCTGACTATGATTATGGTGAACCTAGACAAGTATACCACTATACCTACCTATAAGCTAGCTAGATTAATGTGCTTCCCCTTTTTCAATTTACATTGCAAGGTAAACAGGGAGCAGACATTCAATCAATATTGCAAACATAGAGGATCTATTGAGCAATACATATAGGACTGATAAAAGGGGAAAGGGTTAGACGACAGACAAACAGACAGACATAATAGATACATTTGTAGGTAACAAGCTGTGCGCTCGATAAGTTTTCCCGTCGTTGAAAATTACAAACTATATGATATATGCTAAAATTATATTAGCATCATATTTTTTTGTATTATATGTGAAACCTGATCACCTATGAGGCTCACTACCATATGCCAGAGAAGAGTTTTTGATTTCTTTGGCCACATTGCCAGAAAGAGAGGTGATAACCTGGAAAAGTTGCTACTAACAGGGAGAGTAGACGGGAAAAGACCCAGAGGTAGGAGTCCGATACGTTGGTCAGACCAAATCCGTGCTACACTGGAGACCACAGTCTGCGACGCCATCCACATCGCCGAAGATAGGACAAAATGGCGAAAAATAGTCCATAGTAAAGTTATTCGTCGAGGTCACGACCCTCAGCATTGAGGATAAACGACGCAAGGAGGAGGAGTGAAACCTGAATATAGTTTGTTCAGAATCAGTAACTGAATCGATTTCAATAATGTTTACACCATATTATATGTTTTTCCCAAAAATATTTAAAAATCGTTTACAAGTTGGATACCACCGATAGGTACTCGTACTAAATATAATATGGCAGGTCGTAGCTGACAACCCCTCAGTCGCCTGGATAGCCCAGTGACCCTGTATTTGTGTGGACAACTATGTAACATAGAAAGGAAACTCTGAGAATAGCCCTTTCCATTGCTCTTTGGGTGACTTTCAGTCTTGATGAGACCCATTGTAAGCCACCACATTTCGGAGCCATATGTCCTTACTGCCAACATGCACTGGTCCATAGTCTTTCGTTTGGAGACACTGTGGTATATAGGACAAGGAAATCCGCGCAGCTTCTTCTTCTTACGACAAATAAATAGTAAGGCAATACCAACTTCAGTTCGGTAATTTGTCAGGAGCGTACTGTTAATTTGTTTGTAATTTTTCAGTAGTTGGGCTTCTTAGAAGCTGATTACTTGATACTTGATCACTCTAAGTTGTTAAACCTTTAATTAATTGTTTTGGTTTAGAAATAGCTTAGTCTTCTTATTGTTTTGAGTTTTTGTTAGAAAAATATAAATAAGAGAAAAATACTCATATGTTGTTGTCAAGAGTGTTTATAAGCAAGTAACTAGGCAATACTAAAATTTAAAAAATTAGAACATTTTTTTTTATTATTGATAGGTTCGCGCTTGATCGCTATCTCACTTGATGGAAAGCGACGAACACACATACACATTTCATTTCAAATGACTTACCTAGTAAAATAAAATAAACTAACAGTTCTGCACAACAATGATTAGCCAGTATCTACAACAGTTTGACTGGGCAAGGCATATTGTTAATGATTCGATGAGTTTTTCAAAGCTACATAAAGATTAATCTTTGTATATATAAAAGGCAAAATCCTGGCTCAATCACTGACTCGTCGACGCCAAGGGGGTGGAAGCCTGCTGGGGTCATGGGCCAGCTTCTGAGGGCTCCGCCTTGGACGATAGGCAACGAAGGAACGGGGTAGGTTTTTAGTCAGTAAGAGTCTGACACTATTTCCCGCTTCGCCCAAGGGCGAGATCTGTCATTGGATGATTTTACTTACCATAAAAAAAGCTCAAACCCGTGAAATTCATCTTCATTACCATCATCATTTACCTGTCTTTGTCCCGTGTGTTATTTGTTTATTTGTAGATTGTGTTTTCAACACGTTTTTTCATCCATTTTGTCCCCATGTCACCCATCACGCAATCACTAACTCCCTTTTCTTTCATATCATTCTCCACACAATCCATTTATCTTTTTTTGGCCTCCTTTTTCCTCTCCAACCAAGACAAACGATTTCCCTTCAACTTTTCCGTCTCTAATGACACTTTCAAACTTCCTCTAATATAATACTCATTTCACCCTCGGACCTAGAATGCTGTAATTTTGTACAGAGGTTCCTTTTCTATTGTAATCAAAGAAGAAGACATGATTTCTCAAAGTTCACTACCCGAGGTTATGAAACGGGGAACCATAGCTTTAATATACCAAAAAAAACATGGGCACGTATAAAACGTTAGAAGCTAGTGCACGGTTCCAAATTGGTCGTTTCTTATGTAGAAGAACCGGCAAGAAACTCCATGGTTACTCTTTTAAAAAAATGGTTTTGTTTTACAATATTTCCATATTACAGTATTCATAATTATGTAAGGACAGTGTAGACCGGTCAATATTGTACGCAAAATCACAATAAAAATAAACACAATAAAAAAAAAAAGTGGGTCGTAAAAGAAAGTACTCTAAGAATTCGCGAAGTCTACAGTGTTCTCACATTCACATTATAAAAAAGAGGCTATATAAAAAAGAAACAAATAAAAATAAAAATTACAACTATCTATATCTAATTATAACTACCTTCATATGGATTTAGTTAAGAAATGGTGTTAAAAATAAACAGACGCTTGACCACAGCAATCTCGGATGATTTGCTATTATTTACTGAAGTGCTTCATGGTTTATCTCTGAAGTTCTTCATAAATTTTCACCAAATTTAAATAGGATCAAAATCGGTTAGCATTGGATGAAGTTATCTTTGAACAAGATTAAACAAAAACAGGCGATTTGAGAACTTCTTTCTTTTTAGAAGTCCGTTAATAATCAACATGGGCTAATGTAGCAAAGAAAAAAATTGTAGCTCTTCAGATATTTTTCTCCTGTTGCCTATTTTCAGTCTACACACAAACTCCCTGTGGGCCTCTCAAATATTGTGGCTCAATCACCTGGGAATCTTTAAAAGTCTACTAAGCCAGATGGGCACGACTTAGCCGAATGGAAGTCAAGACTCCAACGAGCAACAGTGGCATTGCGGAGCCTCGTCCTAAACGACGCCTGACCTCTTGTGGTGCTCACAAGGGAATAACACTTACACTTTTAAAGACTTTTAGGAGACAAACGCTTACACTGCTGATGTGGCTGCATGTTGGACAAAAGACCAAAATTTGGACAAAGAAAAACAAACGACAATGTCCTAACAAATCCACACCTCAAATTAACTTCACCAGACTACATCCACACTGACACTAACCCTCCAATATTTCCGAATTGATTGGCAAAGTTGAGTGTTTGACGCGCGAAGAATGCTCAGATATAGCAGCTGAAGCACGGAGTGATGCTCAAATATAGCACCGATATGAAGCATTTTGCACCGCGAGCCTCCTTGATTAACTTTTGTTCATAGCCAGTGAACTTCTAGTATGAATTTACTGAATAGTTTTCGCTTTATTTGGCTGAACTGTGACTCTCGCGTCCGCTTAACAAAATCGAAAATCGTGTGAAAGGTGTCTGTGCCCTGAAAATAGTGACATGTGCTAAACTGTGCCCAGGATAACCAGGTACTGTGCAAAGCTTTCTTTCAAGAGACGAGTCGTTCTGACTTATTTTTCCACACGACTGGTGTAGTCCCACAATGCAACCTGCTCGCAATCTTTCGACTGAGCCGCACGAATACTTCTCATTGACCTTACAATGATGTCGTGTTAAAATATCAAACGGGTGAGCGAGAACAAGTGATGAAGCTATACATCCTATATAGCTTCATTCCTTTAGCAGTTCAGTTTAGGTCTTTTGGGCCTCTAGTTTGAAAATTTGGATTTCTTATTGAAAAGAGTAGGGCTATTCAAAATAAAAGCTAAAAAACCCGGGCAGGAATGAGTCGGACTCGTGCACTCCCGTACAAACTTACCTCCGAACAATTTCCGCATTGAGTTTCGAAGATTTTTCCTATACTTGTGCTATGAGACCTTGCTTCATGCAGAATTTAAAGATTTTAGTACGACTTTCAATTTCTTTGAAAGTGTCGAAATATACGTTTTTTGCGACTTAAATAAATGGCCGCAGGTATATATTTTTTTAGTTAATTTAGAATTTTTGTTTTTTTACAGCGCCAAGAGTTCATATACTCGGTATATGGTTTAAATTTCAGCTCGATGCCTCAACGCGTTCGCGAGATAAAGGCAGACAGACGGACAACAAAGTGATCCTATAAAGGTTCCGTTGTTTCCTTTTGAAGTACGGAACCCTAAAATCTGAATGCCAATCACCAAAATTAGGGACACAGCGTACCCTAAACAAAGCAGAAATTCGTGTTCACTGCAGCTCCGACCGTCACGTCCCCATTCCAAAGACTACAATAGGGTGTATTCACAGCACGGAGGGCGGTCGCGAGCTGCGAACGATAATAAATATTCAGACGGGGTTTAGTGTGGTACTGCCCTAATTTGACGACAGTAAATGGTGTTAGATGAAATCTGTGTTTGGTTTGCAAATTAAGGTGTAAGATTTTATTATACACCGTTAAATTATTATGATCGTTTTAATCCCGTGGAGGGTCGATCCGCTACATGAAAAACTACCGATTTGAACCAAATAAAGTACTTTTTTTTCTAAAAGTTGAATTAAAATCATGCGTATTTTAATTCCAATTTTAGAAAAAAAGTACTTTTAAACGGGTCCAATTACCTTATAGGTATTTGTCGGTCGTTGCGTAATAACTACCTACAGTTCATTGGCCTCGCACAGCTGATGTTTACTTAAATTAATTAATTTCGTACACGCGTAAATTAATGCGAGTTTGAAAAAAAGTACTTTATTTTTTTATTTTCTCTTTACAAATCGATAGTGTTTCATGTACCGGATCGACCTTCCACGGGATTAAAACGATCAAATTTTAACGGTGTATTGTTGTCCTTAGGACTATTTTACTGGACTGTGCTGAAAGCAAGTTTAGAGGTATGCAGAACAGAGAGTAAAGTCACATACCTTCGTTGAAAAGGGAGGATCCTCCGACCAGACGGATGTTTTGTCTGACGTGGGGTATTATTGCCCGGCAGATGATTTAGAACTGTTTTATGTGTCCAAATCGCACGGAGAGCTCTATTTCGTTTTTTTTAGTTTTTTATGTGGCGCCATAGATGTCGCTATTCAGAGACCGGTTATGTTTGTATGTATGTAGCAAATAAGAAAGAAAGAAAAAAGTCGTGGGCCTCAACTTCTTGCGACTATTTTTAGTACATCGGGTCGTAATATATATCGATCTAAATTTAGGTTGGGCCTTACGAAGCTAGAGAGTTGGTCCAAACCACATGACTGATCGGCTCCTCAAGCGTAGACCCACCAGGGGGCTTACTCTCTAATTCGATGCTAGGGCCAAATTGCGTGACTTTTTTGGGAAACTAAGTAAAATGGGGATTAGGCTTGGCGTGTGGTCACGCAACCTTAAACCTATTTGGTGCTAGCATCGAATTCAAGAGTACCTAACGCCACAATACCAATGTCGACCAATCGGAATTAAAATCGAGAGTAAGTCCCTTGTAAGCAACAGTTTAAAATACCCACTCAGTATCACATGAAGAAATAACACTAAGATCTGTTCAATAAAACCCATTAGTAAGGTTCTTTATATTTGCCCAAGGGCTAACAAAATTTACAGTTGTATGAATAGTGAAATCATTTGAACGACCGGCATCCCTCCCCTTGCCAGACGGTACGCATCACAAGACCCAATGAAAATTGAAAAATTTCAATATTTGCGTCCCCCTGGTACTGTGTACTCTGTAGTAATGGTCCCTCTTACCTAGAGGGGGTGAAATTCGATTGTCTATCTGTTTCATTTCCTGCGTGTTGATTGCATGAATCAGTGTTAGGGTGCTGTTCATGTTCTAATTGGAAGGCTATGATTAACGGCACATTTGATGAAATGGCTAAGAGGGTCGAGCATAGTTTAAAAGCTTGTTGCTTCAACCAACTCGATGTTTGATGAAGAGGCAACGCGAAAAAAGAGTGATAACGCCTGAAAATTCTGTTGACATTCGGTAGTTCCGTGATTTACTCGTTTATTTTTCAAAACTTGTTCCAGGCAATACGTGTTTTTTTTTTGAACTCTTAAAAGTTTTTGAGAAAATTTGTCATCATTTAGAATTTCGATTAATGTGCAAAGCTTATAGTGAAATACATTTTTAATATTTTTAATATATGGAGAGCCACAGTTCATGTAAATTAGCGTATTTTCAGAGGTCTTTACTGGATTAGTTTTACACAAATTTATGTTTTGATTTCTATAGAAGCCTAGATAATATCCACAAGATATCTGTGTATCCACAATATGTGAAGAAAGATGAGTACATCATAATCAAATAATAAGCATAAAAAAAGAGCGGTTGTATGAAAATGTACCTCATTCCGATTGTTGTTCTGAGTCTGAGTGTTTATGTAAGTATAGTTAGTGATTCGCGGGCTTGCGGACGAAGATTCAAAGATTCAAAAGCATTTTTTTGAAATAAACCATTTACAGGCACTTTTGAAAGGTCAAGGAGTCAGTCTGTAAGAAAAAAAATGATGCTAATTGCACATTCCAAAGCGTAGATCTCTATGGAGAAGAATGTGCAAGAAACTCCATGGACACTCTTTTTAATCATTTTATGTATAACAAATATCTTGGTTACATGTTTCTTGTCGCTCCTATTATATAAGAACAATGTCAATAAATTATAGAGAAAAAAAAGACATTCTAAATATTGATATTAACGACAAGCAATGTGTAACTTGCTGTCTGGGACCGAGCTCGAGACGAACTTTTATTGACGAAACTCAATAAAAGTTCGTACAGTTGTCCTTTGCGTTTTAAGACCACGGGTTTCCTTTTCGGAACTGTTCCCATGGCCCTTGATGGCATTGGCCTTACTGTTCTCCTACGGTTTGCTGACATCACTATGAGTCGCGCGTGAAACGCTACTCGCTGTCGTCGCTATTGCTCAAGCTATCAGCCGCAAGCCCATGTCTATAGTGGATGATAGTCATTCTATGACTCCCGACGCCCGGGGCATCTCCTGTCATGTCGGCTGGGGCGTGAGGGTGTACATTCCCTCACACAAACAGCCGCCTCCTTTCCAGCATTACTGCTACGCAGAAGGAGGTGACCATATTCCATTTCCTCTCACTTAGGACCATGGCCTGTACCAGGGCTCTACGCGAGAGGTCGATGCGGGGCACACCTCCACCGTATAATAGACTCTTGAACACACGTAGACCGTGTGCTCCAGGTGAATAAATCAAGAGTAAAATCCTCGTCACACAAGTCGAACCATCTTAGCGGTCGACCATGAATGCGCAGTAACCGATTTTCGAGTCTCAATCGAAGTGAGGGCGGGGCATAACCATAACAACGGGTTCAACTTTTTTTTTATTGATATAAACCAGGGCTGCAAACCCATCTGATGGTAAGCAGTGATGCAATCTTTATTGATGAGGTTTATTAAGGCACTAGTTTATTAGGAGCCTATTCACTCTAGATTTAAAGACACCTAAATTATACACCGTTTGGTCGTTTCAATCCCGCGGAGGGTCGATTTGGTACATGAAATACTATCGATTTGTAAAGAGAAAATTAAAAAATAATGTTTTTTTTTCAAACTCGAAATAATTTACGCATGTACGAAATTAATTTATTTAAGTAAACGTCAGCTGAGCGAGGTCAATGAACAATGGTAGTTAGTACGCAACGACCGACAACTACCTACAAGGGCATTGACTCGTTTACTTAAAGAAACTAATTTCTTATATGCGTATATTAAATCGAGTTTTTGAAAAAAAGTACTTTATTTTTTAATTTTTGCTTTACAAATCGATAGTATTTCATGTACCAAATCGACTCTCCGCGGGATTAAAACGACTAAAATTTAACGGTGTATATCCAGTGTCTTTCGATGTACGCAGTATAAAATACGAGGCAAAACGCTTAGTCCGGACCATATAAGTTTCAACTGCGAAGTTTTTGCCGCGTACTATAGGAGAGTTTAAGTTTAATTTTTTATTGAACAAATTAGCGATGTTTTTAAAAGATCAATTCGGGTTAACACGAGAACATATATTTCATTTAAGCCGTAAAATTTGTATTAATTGCGTCTGCGAACAATGATGAGATGACCCTGATCGACATATGGCCATAAATCATAAACAATACTTCTTCAAATGGCTCTTAAACCAAATTCTAATTGGTTACACTTTCATGTGTTTGAACATATAAAACTGTTGTAATTTTATTTGAATTAATTAACGTTGTTTTGCACAGTGCACATGTTTCTTGTGCAGAACTGTTTACTAAAAAAATATTTCCTTACTTTTTAAACAAAAACCAGCCCGTGTATAGTACGCGGCAAATAAATTGAACCCGTTGCTATGGTTCCGGCGGGATCTCATGGCAAAATGGCGTCAGCGACTATTGCAACCTCGTTCGGGGCGCGCCACCATCGAGGCGATAAGGCCCATCCTTGAGGAGTGGCTGGAAAGACCTCACGGCGTTCTAAACTTCCGCACGACGCAGGTCCTTACCGAACACGGCAAGTTCGCTAAGTTCCTGTTCCGGATTCGTGCGGAGGATTCGCCCAGGTGTCACCACTGTGCGGAACACCCGGAGGACACGGTGGAGCACACTGTAGAGGTGTGCCTCGCCTGGGCGGAGCATCGCCGTGTCCTCGTGGGGGCGATCGGCGGCAGCGATCTCTCTCGCCGGGCCTTGGTTCAGGCCAAGGTCCGGAGTGAGGAGGGATGGCAGTCGGTCACCTCCTTCTGCGAAGCAGTAATGCTAGCAAAGGAGGAGGCCGACCCCCGTTGCATCAGGCAGAGGCAACGGGGCGCTCGCCCCAACCGCCGCCGGGATTCCGATCCCGATTTCCGGCCACCGTAGGCGCGGGCTTGCAGACGGCGTGCAATGGGTAGCACGCTGTCCGATCGTCCAGTAACTCGTCCAGTAACCGACCGGACCGAGCCCAAGTCGTCGACGGCGCGTTCTGTTCCCGCGCGCCTCAAGGAGCTGTCAGCACACCGAAGAGGCCCAGCCTGCTAGCTGCAGGCAGGCAGGGTCGAAGCCTACTGGGGTCATGGATCAGCTTCTGAAAGGAATACCCGGCCCCGGCACGATAGGCTACGAAGGAACGGGGTAGGTTTTTAGTCAGTAAGAGTCTGACACTACTTCCCGCTCCGCCCAAGGGCGGGATTTGTCATTGGATGATTTTACCTACCATGAAAAAAAACCCGTTGCTATGGTTACGCGCAGGCCCCGCTTCGATTGAGACCCGAAAATCTGTTATTGCGCATTGAAGGTTGATCGTCATTTTAGTTCAACTTATATCCCGTTGAATGTGTCTATTAATTCTTTCAAACAAAGCCACAGTATAAAGTAAAGGCTCGGAAGCAAGTAGTTCTAAATCAAAAAATGCTACTGAAGGACTAAAATGTTATGATTTTAGTTATTAAAAGAGTAACACGCCTTTTCGTTCTACCTTAGAGCGATAAAAATCATTAGCTGGATTCTAAAATAAAAAATAACTGAACTTTAAATTGTCATGGGTATTACAACTAATTGAGAAATTAGGCAAATATATTAAATACTCATAGATATAAAATCGTTAGCACAATTTATATTTAAATTGTGCTAACGATAATATAGAACAATGGTTTAGTAACTTACCTACGTACTCTTGCTCGCTGTCATTGTACTTAAATTAACGCCATATTTTTGGTTAACAAAAATAGCCCTTTCTCACTACTCTTACGCGTTGAAACAAAAGGACAAAATTTTGTAACTGCCATTAAGAACACATGGCGGCATCATGTCAGAGATTCAATCGTAACTCATTCTAGGAAGCCCTGCATTAAAAATTATATTAGCCGTAAAAGTTGAGGATATTTCACACTATACGCCGTTTAATTTTGGTCGTTTTAATCCCGTGGAGGGTCGATTCGGTACATGAAACACTATCGAGTTAATGACCATGTAGGTAGTTGTTGGCCGTTGTGTACTAACAACCTACAGTTCATTGGCCTCGCGCAGCTGACGTTTACTTAAAGAAATTAATATCGGACATGCGTAAATGAATTCGAGTTAAAAAAAAGTATTTTATTTTTTAATTTTCTTTTCACAAATCGATAGTGTTTCATGTATCTAATCGACCCTCCGCGGGATTAAAACGACGAAAATTTTACGGTGTATCTACGCATTAAGTGCTCAATTATCCCAACCATCGTCTTAGACAGCTGTCAGTTAGGGACAGTTTGATTTTTTAGGATTCTATAAGGTAACTCCGTTCCTACGTTTGTTGGTCTGTCACAGGTCTGATATCATTTTAACAGTAATTACAAGGAAGTTAAAATTCAGAGCGATCATAAGGCTTGGTATTGTAATTAATGTTATCTATCTATAAATATAAAAGCGAAATACCATTCACTGATTAATCACGAAATCTCAGAAACTATAACACCTACAAACTTAAAATTTGGAAGGTAGGTTCTTTATAGGGTTTAGACATCTGCTAAGAACGGATTTTATGAAACTTCACCCCTAAGGGGGTAAAACGGGAGTTTGTATGGAGACACCGATTTTCACGCGGGTAGGCCTACATGGGCACTTATATAACGCAGGACTAGTGCACGGTTCCAAATTGGTCGTTTCCTATGGAGAAGAACCGGCAAGAAACCCCATGGGTTACTCTTTTAAAAAATGGTTTATATTACAATATTTCCATATTACAGTATTCATTAATAAATTATGTAAGGACAATGTAGACCAGTCAATATTGTCCAGTGACCAGAGAGCACAATAAAAATAATCATATAAAAAACCTTAAGAGCATCAAAAAAAAAAAAACAAAATGACTTTTCCCGCTTTGGGTGGGGCGAGAGGGAGTGTTAGACTTTTAATAACCAAAACTCACTCGTGTCCCTTCAGTTTCCTTTTTACTTCCACAGAGACAAAAACGGGCGATGTCGTGCGAGCGAAATAGCGTTAGCCGCCAAATGTGTGTGATCGTCGCGACCGATGTGAAATCGTGACAATTGGCACAATTTCAGCGGTCCATGCGCTAGAAGCAAGTCACCTATCTTCCACTTTTATGAATTAAAATTAACGATCAAACTTGACGGCTATGTGCAGTGTGAACGGTCCCTAATATTAAACTTTCAGTTAAAAAGAAGTCTTTCCCACAATGTTTTGTTATGGTCCAAATATTTTTATAGGCGTGACGCATTCTGATTTGTTGGTTTTTCTGGCTTGCTCTTTATCCTTGAAGCTTTTGAGACGGAATATGAGTGATGATATTAGAGTATTTTGACATTGATTTGAGACTATGAAGATTTAGTTTGGTAAAGTTAAATGATGCTGCGTTTTATCCCATCATAGCTGCTAATGTTTTAAACAAACTAATTACTCGTAGTTACATATTTAGAAATTCTTTGAGATGAAATTTAAATACAAATCTGTGAGTGACTGGATTGATAAAGATGATTAAGTTCTTTATATTTTCTTGATGCTGGTCAGTACATTTATGTTCACAACCTGGTGAAAATGTACTGAACTTGTCTGATTTCTTGCGATTTCAGGATTAGTCTCATAGTAAAAGTTGTTTGATATTATGACTACAATCACGTGTTTAGGTAACGGTCACTAATTACCAGTCACCCATGGATAATTTTTACAAGCTTTTCATTAACTTCCTACGTTAGTATGTTTCGACTCAAAAACCGATTGAGCTGAAATTAAAATATATTAAATTCAATATCCCAGAGGTGACAATACAGCTATCATAAAATCACACAGCGCTGGATCATGTGGTATTGAGCGAAGCACGGAGCTGAGGGGAGTCTCAATGGAAACCTATTCGCAGACAAGTGCATCGCAACACCTGGGGCGTGCGATTATAGGCTGAGAGCCCGGTGCTAAAGATTTAGTGTTAGAGCTGTCTTTATCGTTGAAGTTGGAGTTCTTTGCGGACAGTTTCTGTTGTGAGCTGGTATTGAAATAAAATGTATTTGGATGAAGTAGGTTTAGTTCTTGCATTTACTTGTGTCTTTATGTTATATTTTTAAATATTTTAAATACAAAAATATTTGTTAGCTTTAAAATAGAGTAGTGGAGGACTTATGAGATGTACTTACATTACCACTAAGACATACAAATTGGCCCCTCGAACGCCATTTGTACAACTTAAATGACCTTGAAAAACGCTAACTATCGTATTGTACACACGGGTGTGCGAAATTCATTCGACCGAAAATTTTGGTTTCTATTATCTTCATTTTTCCTAGAAAAAAACCAGAAAAAAAGTATTTTTTTAAATGATTTTTTTGTGATTTTCTAAAAAGCGCGCAAATACGTATTAATTATATCCCCCGCAGGCGAGGGCATGGAAATGATTATATTAAAAAAAAACAATATTATAGTAATAAATAATGTAGAAGCATATTTTTTTTTCTAAGTTTGTAAATGTTAGTACCGTAGAGCAATTTATGGTTTTAAGTTACCATCGGACATGTTTGATATAGTGAGCATGGCAGTAGAATTTGTCAGGCTCATTCAAATATATCCCTGGTGGTGGGGCGTGTGTTGGTTCATTCGGTTCCCTTCAAAATGGTTGAGCTGAGTAGTGCTGATATACGCGTCATATCCATAAACAAGTCCGCCTCACAAAACTCTTAGCTGCCAGTGGCTTATTTTAATCGCGTATATTTAAATTTGCTTATTTTACATTAGTTGCATTGTTCTCACATAATAGTAGCGACAAGAAACATGTAACCGAGATATTTGTGATATAATATAACATGATTGAAAAGAGTGTTCATGGAGTTTCTTATACATATTTCTACATAGAGATCTACGCTTTATTATTATAATATTAGCATATTTTTTCTGACTGACCGACTTCTTGACAATTCAAATGTGCCTGTAAATAGTTTTATTGAAATAAATGCTTTGACTTTGACAATGCCTTAGAACCAAATAAAAGTATAATATAGTGTGAGCAGGAATTGCATGCCTTGATTCCATTATCTCAATTCTACCATCGGACAACCCGATGTACGGCGAGTATCCACCCTTACGTTGTTGGGCCCAAAGGTTATGTGACAAAGGCAATGAATGGAATAGGGTAGGTTTTTAGTCAGTAAGAGTTTGACACTATTTCCCGTATTTATTTATTCCACTATTTTATTTATAACCCACCCAAGGGTGGGATTTGTCATTGGATGATTTTACCTACCATAAAAAAAACCCTTACGTTGTTCAAACCTCTATGGTCCGGACTAGGCGTTTCGTCTCGTCTTTTATATCGCGAACATCGCAGAACTAGACCAATTTGCCTGCTGCGGTCTTCCCATCCGATTTTATGTGGTTGTCTTCAAGGCTAGAGTGAATAGTCTCTTAATAAACTAGTGCGCCTCACCATCAACGACTGCATCACTGCTTACCATCAGGTGCAAAAACAAATTCCAAATCTATCTGTTCTTCTACCAAGTCCAGCTGTGAACAAACCGTGTACAAACAAAACAAAGTTAGCGCAGCCACACGCAATTCAAGCAAGCTTTGCAAACTCCACGTTTTAGCTGGACCAATGTTTTTCACGGCAGCAGCGATCGCCAATAATCCTCCTGTTGCCTTCACAGCTCTCACGTGTAATCTGATCGTGACTTGTATAAAACAATTTGTTTAGAACCGGTTTCCAATTTGCCTTGGCATGATAGGTTTTTTAAACGGATTTTGTAAACCCGGATTAGGTTTATAGATTGAAATTTAATCTGTAATAGATATCTGTGTTGATGGGATTCGGTTATTGGGGGTGGCTTTGTTTTTCTTTTGTGTCTTTTTTTAAGAAATTTGTTTAGGGGAGAAGTTTGCTAATGTTTGAGGATAGTCCATTGCCTTTCACGCTGAAAAAGAGTGTGACAGATCTATTTTTACTTTTTTTTTTAGTGCGGAACAATAAAATAGACCGAGGCAAAGAAAAAAAATCTGTCTGCAATTTTGTGTTTTTTCTGATAATTACAATAACTTACTAAAAAATTTATATTCCATAACAAGGCAATTTTTTTACAATTGTAAAAAATAATCATCTGTAAAACTACTTTTAATTAACAGTTTCGTTATGCTCGAACAAAAATAATTAAAATCTCTCAAAAAAAGCTAAATCAACCTTTTATTATTTACAGAATTTACTACAAACTAAACAATTTTTTTTCTCGAAATTAAGGATAGCTTTGCAGATATCTCGCTGTGAAACTGTTGGCACATCGATTTAGGTTCTTCTTTATTATTATTTTTTTGAAAGAAAAAAAGGTTTTTTTAGGGACTCTTATAACAACCGAAATGATCAATGAACTGGGTTGGGATGGGTTATGGGAATTCCATGGACGCAAGATGCACAGGACCTTTCACTGTGGCGATACTTGGGGATGCCTATGTCCAACAGTGGACGTCTTTCTTCTTAATGATGATGAACCGGAATGAAAAAAGAAACCATGGAGGTGAAGCTTCCAAAATTCTGACAAATTGCAACATACATAAATCTATTTCCGTCTTCCTTAGCATATTTGCTTTTATTACCAAACTGTCTTCTCCGAAACTAGACCGTAAACCCGACACACTATTTACATATATCCATAAAAAATATACTGGTTTTATCTAAAGTCTGCGTAACATGTTATAATCATAAAGCTCCCTAGCTCCCGAACATGTCACGGTACGTTTGACGTGTCATCGGGCGATTGTAGAAGCGCCTCGCTCCGTGCCGTTTACCTTATATTTTTATATAATACAGATCTTATGGCGTATCTTGATGGTTTGGATTCGATATCAGCTTTATGGGAACTATTTTGCATGGAAGTGAGATATTGGTATTATTTTTTACCCGACTACGGCAAAGCCAAAGGAGGGTTATGATTTTGACTGGTTGATACTGAACTTATCAAGGTTTATAAATATAAGTCTATGCTATTGGTGGGTTGTACCAATTAGTACCTAACCTAAACTAACTTTTTTTTTAACCTAAAACTCAGAACGGACAAACCTTTCAACAAAGCTGTCATAGTAAGTGTTGTTCCTGTTAAAAAGACCTATCCATCGACATATATGTCTTTGCTATTGGTGGGGTATAGCAATTACCTTGTTTTTAACAGCTAACCTAACCTAACCTTTGTTTTTCACCTAAAACTCAGAACGAACCAACCTTTCAACAAACCTGTAATAGTAAGTGTTGTTCCAGTTATAAAGACCTATCCAACGACATATATGTCTTTGCTATTGGTGGGTTGTACCAATTAGTACCTAACCTGACCTAACTTTGGTTTTTCACCTAAAACTCAGAACGAACCAACCTTTCAACATACCTGTAATAGCAAATGTTGTTCCAGTTATAAAGACCTATCTAACGATATATATCTCATTGCTATTGGAGGGGTGTACCAGCTTCCATACATTTTTGCCCATTGTCCTTTATAGTGACGTCACCAAAATAAAAACTATTTTTGCAATTCGGAACAATCTTTGAATTCAAATCGGGGATCGAACTGTTTTCATAGATAAGTTTGGACAGAACCCTCAGTGTACGAGTCCGCTCATACTTGTCCGACTTTTTAATATGTCATTTTAACAAATGTCAAATTGTACACGCTGTATTGTATTATATACACGCTGTGAAAAGTCACAGCGTGTATATAATATATGCACAGTATATACTTTTTACTAACTAAATATTTACTAAGTATTTATATTAAACATATGTACATAAAAACTAAACTAAGAATGTATAACAGACCTAACTATGTACAAATATAATACAAAAACACCAAATACACTCAGGCGTCGAAGTATTCCTCCACATCGCTGTCATCCGGAAACGTACCCAGAAGACTGGCAGCATTGCCACGTTGAATGGCAATGCTGATTCTTTGGCTAAAGAATGAGCCAGCCCTCTGGTCACGCAAAGTGTCGATCAAGCGATGTGAAATTTCCTTGAAAAGGATACGCGCACTCGGACCCCATGATCCAAGCGTTTCGACCCCAAACGGCTCAAAACTGTAATTACCAACAATGTTACTGTATTTGTGTCGTTTGAGGGTCTCAGCAGCCGCAGCGGCAGCGCTGGCACATCCTGCCAAACTAGGAACATGAGATGGCGCAAGGGTGTCGACACAGGTTGCGTCCCCACACCAGAGGCCTACCCACCTTACTGAGCAATTAAATATAAAAATCTTTCGTGAATATATCAGTGGTGTTCATAACAATAGAATTTGAAGTTGAAAACATTATTTTGGAAACTAAGGCCGTGAGCATATATTATCAATAATTTTGTAAGTTCTAGCAGACACTTATAGAAAACATTTACATATCAACTTACAAGACATATGTTAAATAAACGTTAATTTCGAAGAACTTAACCTCTGACATTTCAAAATCAAATACATATTAACGTACTCATCCATTAGACTCGAACATATCAAAATTTCATTCGACTCTCAAGTAATAATAAAGAAAAATAACCGTGAAATATAATATCAATCAATTCGATTCAATTTCGCAACAAATGAGAACTGATTGGTTTATTTGAACGTCTATTAAGTATGAAGTTGAAGTCTTACAGTTTCAAGAAAATTAATATCGTCGGTTATTTTAGTGAGGGTAGTTCTTGAATATGTGTGGGTAGGTAGTCGTATGTGTGTGGAAAAATTATGTGCATTACTAGCTTTTGCCCACGACTTCACTCCCGTCAATTGATTATTCTATTCTACTTAACTCTACCCTACTCTACCCCTACTTTACCCTACTCTGCCCTACTTTACCCTACTCTGCCCTATTTTACCCTACTCTGCCCTAATTTACCCTACTTTTCCCTATTCCACCCTATGCTACTTACCTACCTACCCTAGCTAACTACTTACCTTCCCTGTATAGTGGCGAACAAAAATTTAAAACTTAGTTCAGTCGTTCTTAAGTTTATTTATTTAATAAATACTTTATGCACATAGAAGTACCGAGGCGTACAGTAAGTTAAAAAAGAGAAATAGGGGTTCTTTTATATATATATAATGTACTTATGTATGATAGGGAAGCGAAAGTAACACAAGATTTCGTACACGTGCGATTTAGTCTAAAGTACATAATACTCGTATGTGTGTGTTACTATGTGTGTGTGTAATCAAGATTTTCTTATGAAAACTAGTTCGTGTTTGGTTGAAACTTTATAACACGAGATTATTAAGCGTTTACTAAGTTAGTGTGTGGTTTTGAATTAAGTTAGTTCCAAGTGTTGTCTAGGTTATTTGCGATAGGTAAAGTAATTAAGGCTCTAACGTCTATTCGTTTTAATAATGTCATAGAATTTTATGTAATTAATTTCATAGTATTCAAACATTTATAAATAGTCGTATATAATTTATTACATACACCATAATAGTTTCATAGTATTCAAAAATTTATAAATAGTTCTACATAATTTACACCAGATACCAAGTTAACTTGCTTAAGATGTTTTCGTTAAAGAGAAACTCAATTCATCATCATCATCAGCCTTTTAATGTTCCCACTGCTGGGACTCAGGCCTTCTCTCTAGGAGAGGGAATGGGCCGTAATCCACTACGCGGGCCCAGTGCGGGTTGGTGCATGTCACATGTCTTCGAATTTTTGTTTCTAGGACATGCTAGTTTCCTTACAATGTTTTTCTTCACCGTTTTAAGAGCAGTGGTGATGAAATAAATTGTAAGTTGTAAAACCTCGTAAGTAGGGTCGTTACCACTCGGCCATTACTGCTGTAATAACTTACAATTGAGTGTTTTGTTCAACAGTGGGACTAAAATATGCAGGGTGGTCAGCTTCTCAGAAGGCGTAAAATCTGACAGCAGCTTTACCAAGGAGTGTCATGTTTTTCGGTTTCTGGATTATGGAGATGTGTGTGTATGCTGGTGGTGTGTGGATGCTGGTCAACTGCATCAGGTTAGACAGGAAGGTGATCCCAATTTAGTGGATATTAACTTGGTAGAAAAGACTAGGGAGATCTTTTACAGCGGTGAGGAAGGAAAGGCATTGTAGATCCACTTCTTCTTCCTGCTCTTATTCCATATTACTTAGGGTCGGTGCAACACGTTTTTTTCTTCCACTCTGTTCTGTCACCTGTCACACTATCACTAACACATGCAAGTAAGAGTGGCAGACAGTCGCCTTCTTCTGCGAAGCAGTAATACTATCAAAGGAGGAGACCACACGCGTGAACAATGCAGTGGCGCCGGGATTCGATTCCGATTTCCGGCCACCGTAGGCGCGGGCTTGCTTGTCTGGTAACCGTCCGGAACGAGCCCAAGTTGTCGACCGAGCGAACAGTTTCACGCGCGCCTCAAGCAGTTATCAGAAAAGCGTAGGGGCTTAGCAGGGTTTTGACCCTACCTATTTTTTTTGCCTATTGGGGGCAAGGATTAATTTCTGAAACGAAGGTTCGGCCCCGGTATGAAATGGAAAGAAAGAACAGGACTAGGTTTTTTGTCAGTAAAAGTCTGACACTATCTCCCGCCCCGCCAAGGGCGCCGAGATGTCATTGCATGACTTTCCCACCGAAAAAAAAACACATACACATTAAACATTAATATCTAACATACTCTGGTACTGGTTAGTACCACAATATACATGTGTATACATGGAGAGGGAGAAGGAGACCAAAGAAAAGATGGTTGAATTGTGTGAGAAGTTATATGAAAGAGAAGGGAGAGGACAGCGTGACGGGTGATAGGACAATGCAAGCAGTGGTTTGTTAACAAAACTTACAAGGTAAATAAAATCTCCTAAATTTATTTATCGTGACAAACAAACTGAGTTTTCACACTAAAGGGTTTTCCCCAAAGTCAAACACAGCGGAGTAATTAAATAACTATTGAAATATTCTCATGTGTATGTGTGTGTGTATTAACAGCGTAAAACCAATGTATAAGAGATCAAAGGGCAAATTTTAATGTTGCCTAGAACCACTATATCGCAATATCTAGGCGATAAATTGTTTACCATCCATTAGTATGTTTTACTTGAAAGATTTTTAAGTTGCTTTTACTTATAGCTGATAATATTATTAAGGCTAAGGAAAATCATTGTTTCTAAAGCAGCTGATATCATTTTTTTTTATTAATGAAATTAAAGTGCATGCTGTAAAATTCACCACGGTAGAAGATTTTCCGGTAGGTACCACAATAACTCATAATGTCATTCCAGTAAGCAAGCATCATGTTCATTTAGGGATATTTTTAATTTGTTCCGAATAATTTCAATCTACTAATGAGATCTTGAAGAGAGTAATAGTTTTCATTTGAAGAACATAAAACCAGTTCAATTATAATATCAGCCTTAAAACTTCCACTGCAAACGATGTCATATTGACCCATCCTGAACTTTTCCCATGAAACGAAGTCCGTAGCTCTCACCAAGTCATCAGTCGACTTCGTGAGGGGCTAGCAAGTCAACTCAAAAAACTTTCGGACCCATCAGCCATTTAATAAGCCGAAATTTGTAATTTAAAACCAATAATGTCTCTCTCTCTCTCTCTGGGTAGTGGAAGAGAAAGAGTGTTAAACTTTTACTAACTCACCGATAATCCTTCAGTTATCTTTTGCATTTCATGACCGCAGCAAAACCACGTAAATATTAAATCTAACGGATGCAAACCTACACATTATAACAGCACTACATGAAATTTGCCTCGTTTTAACCATAGCTCAATATTCATGAACAGCGCGCTCGACGATCAATTTTCGTCTTCCGATTTACATGTATCGATGTAATTAAATACGAATCGACGTGCAGATCATCGAAGAGTCGATTAATAGCTCGATTGTTGGGGTTACTACCAATTTACGGGCAGTCGATTGAGTAAAAGTTTTTGGGTTAGTAGGTGTCTAATCGCTCGAGCCACAGCTCGAGTAATTAGGTCGGTCAAGGGTGAATGATATTTAAGGATACACAATGTAACAACATGGTTTTTGACACCATAAATTTTGCTAGAATTTTTATTAAGTGTATATATAGATAGACAGATATTATATTCTTTATAGTATATTGTTTTTTTTCTTTAGGTGCGATAGTGAGTGTACAACTTTTAGTTACTAAAACAAACCCGTGTTCTTAGAGTTTTCCTTTGCAATCCAGGGCCTCATTCTCTTTCTTCTGTCTCTTTCGAACTATCGAGAGAAATTATTTGATGTCAAGTATTCTTTGTTATTGTTTGTCAAGTTGATCTCCTCAGTGGTCTTGAGTTGAGCTTTACGAATACTGGCAAATGCTTCCACTCACTGGGCGGGTCCACTCAAATCTGTGTGGTTCTTTCTTCCATTTGAGACACTAATCTGTATGGTTTTCACATTAATTGAAATTATATGTTTACTGTATAGACCTAAGAGACTTTGACCTCTGAGTTTATGTCGTTATTTCTTCACAGGGAAGTCAGCTAGGAAACATCGGCCTCATCTAGTTTAAATAGATGAAAAATATTAACGCGTGAAAGTGTATTTTTAAAACCTCTTTGCAAAATTACTATCATTTATCATTTGATGATTTTTCAATTAAAACAAACACCTACCTACCTATAGTTTTACATTTAATGATCATGATAAATAGTTCTACATTGCGTAAGATAATAAAAAAGACATTCATTATCTTTTGTCACTCCACGATCATGAAGTAAAACCACACAATTAGGGACAATCAAAGTGTTATTAACTCTTAATTACTTTGGCTGAGAACTGTCTCTATGATTGGTGGTATTTATTCCGTTACAAAGTATAATTTTATTGTGATTGGGACTTTAACACGAAACGACATTGTTTTATAAAATGGAAAGTAATTCTAGGTATTTTATAATTACTTGAGCAAATCAGTTCACTCTTGACTTAGAGGTTCGCAGGTTGTTGCTATCAGGATATTCAGATCGACAGGGAATTCCTCTGCTCAGCTGTACGCTGTGTACGCACAACGAATGTGTTTACAAAATTGTTTTGTGAGTATAGTCGGGATGTCCACAATGAACCGGTGGCGTATTGGCGTACGTGTGATGGTCCGATGATGGAACGAGCTTGCCGGAATTAGGTTATGTCATTCTGACGTACTCTCTCCGAAATGGAAACGGTACAAAACCAACAGGCTAGCTTCTCGGCGTCGATGCTTAAAACTTTGAAACTTTGGCTCGACGAGTGTACCTCTTTCAGCAGAGCAGTAATGCGCGTTAAGGAGACAAATTCCACGTTGTACGCTCAAAAAGAGCCACAAGGATCACAGGTGGGTATTAGACAGTAAGCATCTAATACTCCCTCACAGTTTACCCCTTTTCAAGTAGAAAAATAGTAGCGACGTAAACTTTTTTAAATCACCTTCACTCTAACCAAATGAAGATATTTTTTAATTTAAGATATTGCCCCATTTTAGGTATTGCTCCTATAAATTGTGAGTGGGTTGAAAAAAATGTACACTCAATCACACACAGAGTCAGAACAACTATGTGTAGACCATGTTGCATTGTTAAAGATACCAGTATTTTCGCACAGGGCGTCTGTCTTACTTTCTATCCGATCTCCACTATCTTGTTCTTAGTAACATCCCTAGTTAAGACTAAAACTTCAGATTTACACTATCTGACTTTACATTCCATCTATCGCCTGGTAGAAAATATCTATTTTCTCAAGTGTTTTGATCGTGTCGTGAGCAGTAAAACACACACTATTACATTATAATTGCTATTTCCCATAGTTTTTGCAATTGCCAGGTTATAAGTAGTTTTTGTGCAACCATTCTGACACTAACACAAAATTGATTGGAAATATGTCAGGCGCCGGTTTCTATTGCCTCGACAGGTTTTATACTTATTAGATTTATAAATCTTATTTGGAGTTTACGATTGGAATTTTTCAAAGGGATACGGTGGTTTTGCAGGCTTGGATAAAATACTTTTCTGTTAACTTGCTCGCCAAAGAGTCATTAGTCTAAGTTACTAGAACGCAAAGGGGAACTGAAGGTCAAAAACCTTCCCGCTCCAATCTATTGCAAAAAAAGTCATTGGATGATCTCCCACCTTAAAAAAAGAGCTTATGGTTAAGCAATAACAGCCGTAAGGATCGATTATCCAGTCGAGATAGGTGCCCATCTAACAAACCGAGATTTTATCTCGACATACAAGGCATTCCTTTTAAGTTTTGTCGTTTGAAGAAAAATACACAACTAGAACCTTATTACTTTATTGTTTTTCAAAGTATTTACCACGTAGCTTAATACACTTTTCCATTCGCTTAAACCAGTTATTATATTGTTACATTTATTCCACTCTAAAGTGGGAGTATTCAAAGTGGCTGGCTTATTCAAAAGCGTCGACTGATTTTTCACCGGACTGGAACCTTTGACCACAAAGACTTTTCTTAATTTTAGGAAATGTAAAGAAATCGTTAAGGCTTAGGTCAGGACTGTATGGAGGATGGTCAAGAATTTCTACTTTTTCCTGCTTCAAATACTCAATCGTTTGACAAGCGCTGTGTGAGCTTGCGTTGTCGTGTTGCAGGATGATGCGTCGCTTTGAGTTAGATTTTCGAAGTTCGGTGATGACGTGTGATAAACAAACTGTGGTCTACCACTCTGCGTTAACCGTTCTACGATCTTCAAGTGCAATATTCGCAACATGGCCGATTTTTCCAACGAACATGGTCACCATCTTCTTTGAAGTGCTTCGAGAACGAATAACTTTAGTCGGCTATGGCTCGTCTTGAAAGACCCAGATTGTAGATTTTTGTTTGGAATCAGGATCGTAGGCATAGATCTAAGATTCGTCACCACTGATGATGTCGTAGACGTAATTTGAATCTCCTCGGTTGAACCTTTGCAGAGTTTTCTTACACCATCTGACGCGGGTCGCCTAGTGGTCGTCGGAAAGCAGATGCAGTATCCAACGGCAAACTAGCTTTCTCACACCAAGCGGTTCATGCAAGATCTTCTGAATAGTTGTCCCTGAAATGCCTAATAGCGCCTCTATCTCTCGATACGTCACATAATGATATTCGAGAATTAGTTGTCTCACATGTTTATCTCGAGATTTTTCTGAATGTTTATCTCGAGATTTTTCTGTTATCATCTTTTGCTTTGAAGCTCCATGGTTTTTTAAGCTTCAAACTCTATTCGCCTTATTCCAAGACGTGATCTAAAATAGTTTCGGGACTATTACTCGGTTTAATCCCGATTAAACGCTATCTAAATCTAGTTTTCGGGAAATACCAATTAAAAGCGATCTAAATGTATTTCCAGGATTATTATAAGGTTTATTGCTAATTTAAACTAGTAATAGTCCCGGAACTATTTTAGATCGCATTTTGGAATAAGGCGGTATAAGACTAGAGTACCTACTCTAGGATGGACGAAAAATTCTTGCCGAAACTATATATCACATGTCAAAACTCCCCAGAATTTATAGCCATACTCAGCCTAAGTATTCTGTGAGATCAGGACTGCAGCTTCCAACATTAAATGAGGACTGCAAAGAAAAACTTAGACGTACAAATGTCTCAGTTGCAAATAGAATTGAATAATTGAATTTATAGTAGTTCCAGAATTTCATATGGCAACTCTGGGCTGGCAAGGTTCCAGGTATCGTGGGTCCAACTTTGTAATTGAAACTTTCCCGCGCTGGTACGAAATGTGAACTGTTTCGGACATGATATATCATTGTTTTATTAAATTAGGATGATTCATTATTGTTATGATTCGATAGATTTATTTGAGTTTTCTTGTTTTTACGATCTGAATTGACAGGGATGGGTAATAGATTGGTGTTGTTCGTACTATGTTGGAACATAGTTTCAATGATTTCAATGTTAAAGTTACTTTATCCAGATTTTTTGTTTATTTTTGTTATAACTTGTGAGTATAATCAATTATGCTTATTTTATTTGTACTTTGTTATTTATGGAATTCAAACGATTTTGTTCAATTTCATATCTTTTTTGTGCCCAATCGTACATCGTGTAGGTACCTCTGACTACCAACGAGGTAAAAAGGAATACAGAGGTGATTAGAAACAAAAACTTTGATTGGAATTTTTACTTTATACATTAATATTGGTTTTTAGAAACAGCACAACATTTTTTTTTTTACAATGCAAGAAAAAATGCTATAGATACTTAGATGCTGTAAATAGTTTCTTACAGTACGGCCGACGGATCTTGGCGAGTCTGAAGGTTTTTTTTTTTGTAAAATCATCCAATGACAAATCGCGCCCTTGGGCGGAGCGGAAAATAGTGTCAGACTCTTACTGACTAAAAACCTACCCTGTTCCTTCCCTGCCTTGGATCCAGGGCCCTGGTATGCATTTTCATAACTCCCCAGAGCCCCAGACTAGGCCTCAACCCTACTGGGCCTCTACGGTTTGCTGACAACTCCTTGAGGCGCACGGGAACAGTGCGCGCCGTAAACGACTTGGGCCGGTCCGGTCTGTTACTGGAAAAACGGACAGCGAGCTACCCATTGCCCGCCGTCCGCAAGCCCGCGCCTACGGTGGCCGGAAATTTGGATCAGAATTACGGCGGTGGCTGCGGCGTGAGCGCCGTTGCCTGATGCAGTCGGCTTCCTCCTTCGCTAGCATTACTGCTTCGCCGAAGGAGGCGATCGCCTGCCACTCCTCCTCGCTCCGGACCATGGTCTGAACCAAGACCCGGCGCGAGAGATCATCGCTACCAATCGCCCTCACGAGGACACGCCGATGGTCTTCCCAAGCGGGGCACACCTCTACCGTGTGCTCGAGTCTGAAGTTAGGCTCTGTGAACTTTAGCGCTTGTGCACTCGTAAAAAATATGTTTTAACAATAAATGCCAATAGCAGTTGTTATTGCTGTTAACAACTGTTATTGGCATTTATTTTTTAAATCATTTATTTGTTTACGAGTGCACAAGCGCTTAAGTAAAAATAAATGCCACTAACAGTCGTTATTGCTGTTAACAATTACTGTTATTGGCGTTTGTTTTTCTAAACCATTTATTTTTTTACGAGTGCACAAGTGTTATAGTTCACAGAGCCTAACTTCAGACTCGCCAAGATCCGTCGGCCGTACTATAATAATATGAATAATCCTTTTATTATTTTCAAAACCACTTTTAATTCAGTAAGCATCTTTTACCGAAAGGAATTGACAAACGTCTACTCTAAGAATGTGGGTTTCAACCGCAGGTTATGTAACAATATTGAGCTGTCTTTATCTAAAACTAGGCCAGTTACGATTGTCAAGACCAAAACGGACATCAACACCAATCTTACCAATCCCTTCATTCCAATCTCCGCCAAGCCCACGCCCTGCAGGTGGTACCTGTCATCCCAGAAGACTTATGGTAATAACTCCGAACCAATGTTTGCCAAACATGCCAAATGCAGCTAACAAATACTCCAATATGTCAGCAAATTGTCAATTAGTATTGATTTATCAACTGCCATTGAGGTTTTAAGGACTGGGCCAAATTATTTTTGGCCTGTTGTTGTTAATAGGGTGATAAATATTTCTTGTGTAAACTTACCTTTAAATATATGGGTCCGTCCTGCCCACTGCCACTTGAAATCCCATATATTTAAATATGATTTAGATAAGTAGGCATGAGGATTTATTGAAGGACAAAGTTGTCTTGTTGATATTGGCCTAGTTGTTGCGTAGCGAATTAATGGCTAAAAAAATGTTTGGTATTAACAGATAAAAAAATTGATTTTTAAATCATCACTATCATTTTAGCGGAAAGATGTCCACTGTCAGACTTAGACCTTCGTGTGACCTGAAGTGTGGCCACATCAACCGGCCCTCTGCGTACCACATCCTTTGGATTCCTCGTCACCAGGTCATCGGTCCACCTTATAGGAGGCCTACCAACTTGGCAACGCTGTCTTCTAGAACGCGATCGCCACTCCAGAATCTTTCGGCCCCATCAATTATCTGTTCTGTGAGCAATGCGTCCTGCCCACTGTCACTTGAGGTGATTCTTCAGCAACTTTGGTTCTTTTGCAAGCATTTTCATTCCTGATTCGATCACGCAAGGAAACTCCGAGCATAGCCCTTTCCATTGCCTTTGGATGACTTTAAGCTATCTTTAAATGGGCTAACTTATTCATAAACAGTAAGTACTTTCTTTATACACAGTTGAATCCAAAGGATCAAACAAATCATCGTTTGAATCGAAAGACCCATTACTGGACATAGGTCTTCCTAGCGTCGGCGTCGCCGCCTTTCAACCAGTCCTATGCTTTCTGCATCCAGTCCTTCTAGCCAAGTTACAATCATTTCGTTTTGCTTTACCGCTTGGAGTTGGCCTCGTCCCCAATTCGTTTGTTCAAACAAAGGTGTTGGGGGCGTGGCAACTCCAAGCGTTAACACAAAACGAAACGATTGTAATTTGGCTAGGGGGGCAGATGACTACAGCGGCCAGATTCTCCCAAATGGGAGGCCTACCTAAACGTGCCTTCTAGTACGTGGGTGCCACTCCAGCACTTTCGCGATATCTTCGGCTATCTGTTCAGCGACTTAAACTTGTATTTGAATTCGGCAATTCTTTAACTTCATTCGGTCACCTTCACTATCTGTTGCATCACGTCATCAGGTTCAGATGAAATCCAACGTCAGGCACTAGTAGTCTGGTATTTATGCTAAACTGGATCTATTTTGTTGCAGCCTTAAGTTACACTATTTTGTTTTTGCTTGTTTTTTTTTTGTTTCATTTATACCTAACAAGTGTTTTTGTGCCAGATTAATTCATTTGCTTAGTTTATGTTTTCTGTCCTGTAAATTGTTTTAATTAACACAAACAAAGTTATTTACTATGAGATCGTATTTATCATTTTGTAGTATTACATAATTCTAATTTTGTTTTTGTTTTTGATATGTTTAATTGAATTTATTGCTTTATATTTGAATATTAAACTGAATCAAGCTGAATTTATTGGATTTTTTGGCTACTAACATTGTTATAATTAAGTAAATATTGAACTGATAATAACCGTTTTATGGGTGCGTTAAATTTGAAATGAAATGGTAATTAATTAATTTCTTGAATGACTCACAGATTTCTGGTACCTACTAAACAAGATATTACGTTTTACGAATTCGCGATACCAGATGGAAATACATAAATATATTATGTGTTCTAAGAATGATTAAAAATATCATACTAACACGTTCCACGAAAATACATGATGCCTTAATTGATGAATCAGGTCATCCTGCTAGGTTTATTACAGCCAGATATACGAGTAGATTGTATATTATGTGGGTTTGTTAGAATCATAAATCATCAATCTCGTATATGCGTATATTAATTCGAGTTGTAGAAAAAACAAAATACTATACTTTTTTATTTTTAACCGACTTCGAAAAGGAGGAGGTTCTATGTTCGGCTGTACGTATTTCTTTTTATTTATGTTCACCGATATCTCGGTCAATTGTGGACCGATTTTGAATTTTTTTATTTTGTTTGAAAGATAAGATAAGATAAGATAAGATAAGATATTCTTTATTTGTGTAAACATGGTATACATACAATAGTATGAAAGATTGAAATGAATGTCTGAGTCCAGTCATGTTTAGCCGTAAGTGTCGGCGTACAAATATTTATAAAATTGAAAACTAAATTAATATAATAGATCCATACACAAAATATTTGCCCAGAATTTCAATTACATTAAATTTATAACTTAGAGACCATTTAATTCGAAGTTATTATCTTATCATGTCAATATTCAAATATTAATTAAAAACAGTCATTGAAAACAATACGTGAACAATGTCAAAGCTATGAAAATATATGTCATAATTAGAGCATTAATATCAAAGTTGGACTATAAGTCAAAATATATTAAATTTACAGTATGGATGTCAATATTACAAGATGTCAAAATATTAGATTAATATGTCAAAATTACAAAATAATAGTCAAAATAACAATACATATGTCAAAATATCAATATGACCGTCAAAATTTCAATATAAATGTCAAAATTATAATATAAATGTCATAATTACAATATAAATGTCACAATTACAATACAAATGTCAAAATTACAATACATGTCAAAATTACATTATATGTCAAAATTTTACAATATAAACGTCAAACAAAATTACAATAGATGTCAAAATTACAATACACAAAAATAAAACAAAATTACAATACATGTCAAAATTACAGTATATGTCAAAATTACAGTATATGTCAAAATTTTACAATATAAACGTCAAATTTACAATATAAATGTCAAAATTACAATATAAATGTCAAAATTACAATATAAATGTCAAAATTACAATAAATGTCAAAATTATAAATTACAGGATTCAACAAAAACTTTTTTCGGCTAGAAATTCAGAGACACTATAATATGTTTTTTGCAAAAGGAACGCCTTCAACTGACGCTTGAATGCACTACTATCCAACTCTTTCCATCGTTTAGGCAATGTGTTAAATATCATAGGAGCCATGCAAACGATACTCTTGCGCATGAGGGCCGTTTTAGCTGGATATATGCGAAGAATAGTCATATCTCTTCTGTTACGCGATACGACGTCTTCTAGACGTGGAAACAGTTTTGGGTTTGTTTTAACAAACATTGCGATTTCAAGAATGTACATACAAGGAAGAGTTAATATTTTATACTTTTTAAAATATGGTTTGCATGTATCAACCGTTTTTAACCCAAACATTGATCTAATGCATCTCTTTTGGGCCTTGAATGCCGTGTTAGCGTCGGTCGAATTTCCCCAAAATATGATGCCGTATCTTAGGTGAGACGCAGCTATGCCATGGTAGGCTGTAATCAAGGTATCTATATTCACAACTGCAGCCAGAGCGTGCAATGCAAATGCTGTACTACAATTTTTTTTACAAAGGTATTCCATTTGTGATTTCCAATCAAGTTTTTTATCAATCATTAGTCCAAGGAATTTAGTAGCATTTACGCTTTCAATAGCTTTATTATCAATATTTATGTCCATATTTTCTATAGTCAGACGTTGGGTAAAATGTATTATTTTAGTTTTATCTAAATTAATTTTTAAATTATTATTATTTAGCCATTTTATTATTGATGTCAAAGTATTGCGAATGTCAAGTTTATATTGTATCATGTCACTGTTAGTACTAGAAATGGTCACCGTACTATCATCTGCAAATAAAGTCATAGGATGTGAAATTGATTTAGGTAAGTCATTGATGTATACTGTAAACAATGGAGGTCCCAATACACTTCCTTGTGGAACACCAAACGTAATGAGACGTTCCTCTGATAAGTAAATCTCTTCCTTTTTAGTGTTCGTGTTAATTCTAGTAATTTCCGTCTTTTGTTTCCTATTGTTTAAATAAGATTTAAATAAATTAAGGACGTTACCTCTAATACCATATGTGTCAAGTTTTTTAATCAAAATGTCATGATTTACGTAGTCAAATGCTTGAGTCATGTCGCAGAATATAGCACATACAGGTGTTTTTTTATCCATTTTCGTGTATTTTCATGTATACTGTAAACAATGGAGGTCCCAATACACTTCCTTGTGGAACACCAAACGTAATGAGACGTTCCTCTGATAAGTAAATCTCTTCCTTTTTAGTGTTCGTGTTAATTCTAGTAATTTCCGTCTTTTGTTTCCTATTGTTTAAATAAGATTTAAATAAATTAAGGACGTTACCTCTAATACCATATGTGTCAAGTTTTTTAATCAAAATGTCATGATTTACGTAGTCAAATGCTTGAGTCATGTCGCAGAATATAGCACATACAGGTGTTTTTTTATCCATTTTCGTCAATACAGTATATAAAAAGTCGACTACCAGCCACCATGGCCTGAGCTTGAGGACGACAAGCAATGGATAGCCCTCCGGTCGAATAATTCTGATGTGTTGTCGATGGCACGTAGTCCCACGCGTGCCACAAAAAGATGTCAGCAAAAACGAAGGGGCCTAGCATGGCCGAAGCCTACTAGGGCCATAAGTCGACTTCTGAAAACGTTACCCGTGCTTTCTGCTAGACGTCTAGAAGGCAGGCACATAGGTGTTGTTTTAGTCAATAAAGAGCTCCGCTGTAGAGCGGGAGAAGTCATTACATGATTCATCTTAAAATAAAGTGTTTGTATTTTAACTTGATTATTAATTGCCCATTGATACTTAAAAAAAAGCTTTGTTCATCTAATACTTTGACAGCACGGTTGGCGCAGTGGTTGGCTGATTGGCTGCTGCGCTACATGGCGCAGGTACGATTCCCGCACGGAACATATACTTACAAGACCTACAGATAGTTTGTTCCCAGTTTGCTATTCTCTAAGAGAACAGCCTTGAGCGCAGTGCTGTCACAGCGACGAAAATCCAAATAGGATACATTGGATTGTTAACTTAATAAACCTATATATTGGATATTGTTACTCCAATGTATCTATTTGGATTTTCGTCCTGTTTTCTTAGGGAATAGGACGGCCGGTCTGGGGAGTTTTGTATTATGTGATTTTACATGTTTTGTGAGGATACAGGATTGATAGGCGCGTTTAACCACTATCTCACCTGATGGTAAGCGACGATGTGGCCGACAATGGACCACGCTTGCCTAGAAGTAACCTATTCTTTCCTTAGAGACCCTAAAGCGAGGCAACGATTAAAAAAGTTGTTCTGTCATCATTGTAAAATAAGTAATAATTTTTTGTTTATTTTTCACTACAAAATATTACAGATTTTTGCCCTTAATAAATTTTTAGTTGATTTAAAGGGGTGGACTAAAGCATAAATTAGAGAAACCCTGTATTTCAGGTCTTCAGAAACCCTTACAATGCAGATAGAATTACTTATTATTATGGACATAAGACTGCTTACTTCTTCTTCTTTGCGTGTCGATGATCTCAAACTAAATTTTATTTGACCAGTATTGGGCAAAATGTACACATCTGTTATTGGACTCGTACAAATCCTGCAAAGTGCAGGTTGTTGTGCAAGATGGGCAGCACAGCAGGTGACGCACGTTTTGTGTAGCGGCTCCACACTGGCATCGTATCAGAGATGGGTCGAGGAAGCCCCATTTGGCCAGATTATTTTTTGAGCGGCCAATCTGGGTCTGTAGTTGGTTAAGATATTACTGTTTACTTGAAGAACCTAGTTATCCACACATTTTATTGTTCTAATTTTTTTTTTTTCAGTAGTCTTGGTCCGTTATAACTCAAAGTTCAAGACCTATCCCACTAAACATTCCAGTAAACGTACATCAAACGCCGTTCTAAACTTGTCACCAAGTATCGTCCCTCCCTTATCCGGAATGCTAATCTGTCCTGACGTGTATCTATCCCTTCTTATTTCAACATTCAATACCACAGTGTATTTACTCCTTGATGTTTGTTAATGTTTGAAGTGTTTGAACCTTCAAAACTACAGTGAAGGACACAGTTTAGCTGTCTCGCTCAATCAATTGAACTTATCACATTTGACTGCTGCATAATTCCCTCTAAAGTTGCCATACTTCATTCGAGGGCTTCTTAATAACTTCTGTTTACGAAATGTACGATTTTCGGCCACTATACTCGTAGGCACAGGTTTGCGGACGGCGAGCAATTGGTAGCGCGCCTCAAAGAGTTGTCAGCAGGACCGATTGCCCACTAGGGCCACGGACAATTAAAAAAGGAAAGTCGTGGCCCTAAAACGCAAAAGACAGCTACAAGACAATTTGTGGTTTTACCACATCTGTGTCAAATCCATCTGGTTTGTAAAAAATCGCATTATGTGATAAGACCACACATTGTTACATCCCATTAATTATGGTGTACAATCTATATCTATTTAGATAAAAGAAAGTCGTATTAGTAGCTATTTATAACTCAAGAACGGTTGAATTGATTTGGCTGAAAATGAAAATGGTGGAAAGATTGCTTAGATCCAGGAGACGGACATAAGATTTTGTATGGGCAAACATTTTGTATGTATTGATGTATGTTGGTATTTTGTTACTCCTTTACGCTGTAACTGCTGAACGGATTTGGTCATGTTGTAAAATATCACAAGGGATACTCTTATCCCAGGATTGTTTCCTCGGGAAAATGTTCTACATAAACGCAAGCGAAGCCATTGACAGAGTCTAGTATTATAAAGACGAAAGTTTGTGTGTCTCTGTGTATGTTGGTTACTTCTTCACGTTCAAATCGTTAAATGAATTTGGAAGAAATTAAACACACAGATAGGGCATATCCTGGAAACGCATGATACTCGTATAATGACAGGACGTTTTTTATCCTATAAGTATGTTCCCTTAGGATTTTTTCCTACTTTTACGCGAGCGAAGCCGCTGATATTTCTATTCGTTTATTGAATAAAAGAACCGAAAGAAAACTAAGTAGGAACATACGGTTCATACTTAGTTTTCTTTCTGTTCTTTTCTTCTTTAAAATAGCATTGACTGACTGTTAGGCGTCAATAAAGGTAGACTGTGGCAATGCTTAGGCACAAAGACAGCAGATGCACATCTAAGCACTAAGCATCCAAGGTCGCACGGTCGGACACGCGGCAAGTCTAACAATAGAGACGACTGTCGCACGTTTTCCAACATTCTTGCTATAAATAGCGTAAGAATATTTTGACTAAGAGTAAACGCGCAGTTGCGGCGGGTAGGCATTAAGGTAGAACTACATTGCGCTCACGTGGGTCACGTACGCCGATCTAGGCGCGTCGGCCTCCATACAAATAATATGGCAACTAGACTTGTAGAGCTACATTAGGCACACACAACGCGATATAACTCAGGTGGCGCCCACGTGTGGGTCGGTCTAATGTAATTCCCGCTTGGATGTTGTCTTCACAACTTTAATAATGCCGTCTGCGGTTAATTAGAGGTACTTCTTTAATTTGTGGGATTACCAAAAAACCAATGTCGTACTCATTAGCCCGATATTATTTACTACATTTAGCGTGTAATTTTACACTGTTTAGATATCGGCCTACTTTCTGTTAGAGTATGTGGAACGTATCGACGTGTACAAGTTTGGGTAGGTAAACTTTAAATACTTAAAGTTTACCTACCCGAACTTGTACACGAATAATTAGTCAAAAATCAACATAAGTTGAGTTTTGCCTTCAGAATGGTAGTGGAAAGGGAAGCGAGCTAAGAAGGAAATAAATACTAAGGTAAAGGGAATAGCCTATGAAACCAAATAGGTCGGCACAATTGAGTCAGATGGGGTACTTCATTGGGCACAATGGAATCACGCACCTACGTCCCAAGTAATGTCAAATCTTGACAGAAGACTTGAAGTGCTCTCTGTGCAACAGCAGTTAACCACTGCTCTGTCGATGTGGCTGAATTTTAGTCAAATTACATTTAAATTTGAAATCAAGGGTTTGAAAACATTGATAGCAAATTAATTACTGCGACTTAGGAGTTACAGGTTATGTTACAATTTATTTCATCACCACTATTGTCCAAAACGATGAAGAAAAACATCGTAAAGAAAATGGCGTGACTTAGAAATAAAAATTCGAAGATATGTGACATCACTCGCTGGCACTGGGTCTGCGTGCATTTTTCCCGCTATTTGAGAGAAAGCCTGTATCCCAGCATCAGCAGTGGGAATATTAAAAGGTTGATTATGCTTTATATACGACGAAGAAAAAGAAGATAATAATTATGCTACTACTTCTCATCATATTTTGTGACACAAAAATTGTGTCGAATTTAAAAGAGACTTAGAATTCTGAGTTTTGGTGTTTCTTTTTAGAGCAGACAGAAAAATCGGGAAAATGAAAATAATAATAATAATTTGTTAATCTAAAAACAACTTTTGGTCCACATTATAATGTTAGTATCACTTATTTCTATGTTAGTTCAGAAGTCCGAAAATACTTTACAATCAAAATTTGATAAACTTACAATAGCAAATCACATCACAAAAGTAATGACAGTCACTTCTGCTTCATAATCTATGCCGCGACAACACAAAACCGTTCACAAATCAGTCTCCATGTATCGACAAAGAAATGCCTTTTAACCGTTATTTATATCGTTATTTGTATAGTTATTTATAACGTTATTTCTGTTTCAGATGTTCCTGTGTTTACAGTCCGTGAAACGATTAGCTGATGTGTTATTTATACAGAATTATTGGGTTTCGTTGGAACTGTAATGGTGGTATAATTGAAGCTGCTTCTGCGGTAGCTGGTGTGTGTTGGATTCGATTGATTTATTTATAGGCTTTATTCCTTTTGGTGTTGAGATGAAAGTATTCGTTGCGGCCGTGAACTTGCTGCCGTAAATACATAAACTTGTTAAAGTTGCTTTGTATGAAATGTTCACGTTTATTTTGGTGAATATGAAAAGTTATGAATGTAACTGTAGTATAAAAGACGACGGTCTTTAAGAAATGGTTAAGTTTACCAAATGTAAATCGTCACGTTGGGTAAAGTAACATTTTTTTTAAAAAGGCTTTACCCAAGACCAACAAACATATATAAACTTACATACACAAAACACTCAAACCCGAAATACCTATCTGTAGGCTCTTCAAATATTTGTTCCCTGCGATCTGGATTTGGATCAAACCCGTGACCTGCAGTGCATTAACCAATGGCTCAATCATTGCACCAACCGTGCTATCATCGTGCCGAACATTTGATATCATAACTTTTATTATTTCTAAACTTCAGAGATTTATATTTTCTACCATCGCTTGCTAAAATCAAATAAGATTCCTTATGCACGCCCGTCTAATTACATTAATCTTCAAGGAGTTCTTTTTTATCACTTACGACGTCAACTTCGAAAAAAGAAACATATTTTATGTTGCCAAATATATCGCTGTCTTCGTACAGTTCTTTCAAAACAGTACTTACAAGAGACTGATTTATTTCAATGGGCTCAAGCTCTGAACATTCAACCACGTCATTCTGGTTCCCAACTTTACTGTTCAGTATATTTCTTACAGAATCACACTTAATTTTTACAGTTTCTCTCAAAGCGTTAAAACTTATTTTAGTGTTAATAACACTCGAAGTTTTCACATAAAGGTTTAAGTGTTAACGCTTATATTTTAGACGGAACTTTATAGTAGCGTTAAAATTAATTTAGTAGGCAATGTAGGCATATCAGACTTTAATGTTGTCGTCTCCCTAAAACTGCGTGTGCCGTAATAAAATACATAAGTAGACCATCCCTAATGAAGAGAGTGATAAGAGGTAAGGGATGAGGGTTAGGATCGAGCTAAATAATACAGGCATGCAAAGAGGCTAATCGGCGATCCATTTTTGGCTAACACCAATTTACAAAGCCTGAAAGTACAGACGTAGGGTAGACCACTTTTCGGTGTTTTACTAACGATGGTGTGATACTAACGATGTTAAATACACCCTGTAATTGACATCGTACCACAAACGACTACCAGGGATCCGGTACATGATTCTGGATCCTCCAGTGACGGTAGTGGCAGGTTTTTTCTTATTATTTTTTAATCTTTATGTTTTTTAATTATACTGTATAAAATCGTTATTTTAATATTTTTAGTGAAAAAAAGGAATGAATTACTTGTAAAATTAAAAATGCTGTCGGGGTTGATTAGAATATCGATTTTATTAACTAACCTCTATAAGTTTTTTATTAATTATTGTATTTTACTGAAAATATCATCGAGTACAAAATCGTTAGTCCCAAGACTAACGATTTTGTACGATTTAAATTTATATAGCACAGATTTTTTTTTTAAGTCGGAAATAGTCGACGAAAATTCCACTGGGTGGTCCAAAATCACGTACTGGATCCATGGTATTCATTTGTGGTACAGTGTCAGATACATGGTGTATAATGCACTTTGGAGAGTGTGCGCGGGAATTACATGGCGTGATTCCACTGTCACTTTTTTACCATCGAAAGACCTGACAAATGGCGTATAATGGCGCTTTACATAGTTATCTACGGTACGGGCTAAGCGTTTTGCGTCGTTTATATCGCGCACATTGAAGAACTGGCACAGTTTGCCTGCTGCGGTCTTAATCGCAATGCAATTGCTAATTTTATGGTGCCGAAACCCGATGCCAAAAATTCGAAGACATGTGACATCCACCATCCCAGACTGGGCCCGCGTGATTGATTACGGCCCGTTCCGTCTCCTCGGGCTCCTCCCGCCTGAGTCCCAGTAGTGGGAATATTATAAGGCTGATGCTATGCTATGCTGTTAGATGCTGATGGCGAAAACGCTTAGTCTGGTCAGTAGGGGTTTCAACAACGTAAGGGTCGACGTACGTTATCTAGAATACATTCTTTTCTTAACAATTTTAGTTCAGTTTCTAAAGCATAGTTAAAATAATAGCAGTCCCATCACCATGGGTTCAATAAAGCGGATTGAATCAATTACGTTGCTAAGGCGGCGGGCAAACGAGCGGATCGCATGTCTACAATGTGGACGTGGCCTAATCCTCGTTCGGGGCTCATTCCGAAACATAATTATTAAGTGAATTACAGCAGTTACACAAGACTGGAGCGGTTGAAATTCATTAGAAAACTGTGTCTTTACCCTTTTTAAAATTTGGGTCAGAAAGCCGAAGTAAGGTAATTTAATTTCTTTTGATTTTTGTGGTATTTTTCAACCAATATGTAATTTTTGGTAAATACTATCATTATTTGTTTTTTTTTTTCACAACTATAACAAGACGCCGTCTAGACCCAAGCTAAGCAGAGCTTGTGTTATGGGTACTAGACTACTGATAAACATACTTACATATTTCTAAATACATACATATTATAGATAAATAAAATTACACCCAGACCCAGAACAAATGATCTTGCTTATCACACCAACATTTGTCCTCGGTGGGAAGCGAACTCACGACCTCCGGCATATCAGTCAGGGCCACTAACCAAAGTCAAAATTATGGTTGATGATACTAAAAGTCGCTACTTGCTAAGTACCTACATCTATGCGCGGCGAACACTCAAATTCTTTTCGAAGCTGCTGGTAGCAGCTAGTTGTAATAATAATAATCATCCTTGCCATGTTTCCACAGCTGGGACTATGGCACCTCTAGTAGAGGGAATGGGCCGTCATCCACTATGCGGGCCCAGTATGGTTTGGTATGTAGTGACTTATCCTAAGTGTTCAAACTTATTTATATGTAGCTTGAGCGCCGATAGTACATACATCTTAACAACTAGAATGACCTTGAAAAATTCTTAATTGTCGTTTTTTACACACGTTTTTAAGAAATTTTTTGGCCGAAAATTTAAAAAAAAATATTTGTCTACATTATCACGTTGGGGTCACCAATGTAGGTGTGCTTTATAAATGTTAGCCATTTAGCGTTTTTTTTTTTATATTTTATCAGAACAAATTTAATAAATAGATACAAAAATAATAATAATCAAGAAAAGAGAAGTCGTTATAGATACAAAAATAATAATAATCAAGAAAAGAGAAGTCGTTTTGATTTTTTAACTATCAAAAACGTTTTAATACATATGAATAAGTTTGAACACTTAGGATTAGTCACTTCAAGTAGATGTCACACTATAACCAAAAATTCTAAACAAAAATTTTTAGAGTTCAGAAAATTTTCGACGTTTTTCTCACGATTTTTTCCTTCACCCATCGCTTTTGGAGCAGTGGTGACGAAATAAATTTATTAAACAAATTGCCTATCTACGATGCCTACCTAAGTTTGAACCAGTGACGTAAAACTTATAAGTCGGGGCCGATACCACTGGGCTACTATTGCTCTCCGGGTTTTCGGATCTATTTGTAGTTCTCAATAGGTAAATGAAAAAATTATAAAAAAATACCATCAATATTTTCTATCACCATAACACTAATTTAAAACAATTTTAAAATAATAGCTTAGATTTGGCACTTTATTATCTACGAGTTTGAGTAATGCGGTGACTGAAAGGAGTTCACAGGCCGGTAAAGTGTGATCTGGCACTTTAATATAGCTTTGAATATTTAAGGAGATAAAGAAGTTAGCATTGACAGAGAGATAGTGTGAGCAGTCTCAATGAAGAGAAAATAGGAAATATATGAAATAGTTTTATAATAATATAAGACAGCATAATACACCGTTTAATTTTGTTCGTTTTAATCCCGTGGAGGGTCGATTCGACACATGAAACACTATCGATTTATAAAGCAAAAATTAAAAAATAAAGTACTTTTTTTCTAAAACTCGAACTCGATAACCCTACAAGGTCATTGACTCGTTTACTTATAAAAATTAATTTTTTACATGCGTAAATGAATGCGAGTTTTAAAAAAAAGTACTTTATTTTTCATTTTTATCTTTACAGATCGATAGGATTTCATGTACCCAATCGACCCTCCGCGGGATTAAAACGAACAAAATTTAACGGTGTATAACAGAATAATACGTAAAAGCTGTTTGATTTACGCCTCTACCCACCACAGTTATGTGCGCTTCAAAGTACTTATTTGGCCTTATTTAAAGTTTCACGAGAAAAACTTTCCGACCTTCCTCATCAAGTCACCTAAACCTGCAACGTGTGTAGTCTTTGCCTAAACATACAAGACGTACAGGTCTCAGGGTCACGCAGAATTAGGAATGTTTTTATAGAGGGTGCTCTTATATCGACTGCCTGTTTTAATTCTTTTTCAATACACTTACTCGAAAACCCGTTCTTCTCCCACCGCTTCTAGGAACGCAATGGACTGTTATCCGCACTAGTGCAAAAAAGTGCGTGTGCTCGCCCCCAAATGTTCATGAGATTTCTAATCTCAATAATTAATGACTACTTGAGGTAAGAAATCTTCATGAAATTTAAATTTTTCTTAACTATAGAATACAAATTGTTACTTAAGTACCTACCTATTTACTTTTACTCGTTTACATACACGGGTATAAGAACCCACAAACTAACCTAACAATATCTGCCATTTTCGCCCCCCATAAATTCCAAAGCACTCACTATCCAACTCCCCCTGTACATCCGTATTGTCCGTCCATCTCGTAAACAGGCACCCTTTATTGACACGGTAGTTTACAGCATCTACACATGATTCCAACAGTTTTATGTCGGCCATGTGTTATTTGATTATCTATCCGTTTATTTGGGTATTACTCGCATCGATTCAGCAATGAATGTATGGTTTGTTTGATCCGAATATATTAGTTGCCTCCGCTGTTAGATATTTTATTTGCTTATGTTTTCAGAAATTTTGTGTTGATGCAAATGTAGCTGATTTGGGTCGGTAGTTTAGACTTAAGGCCGGCCTACCCGCGGTACATTTACATTCAACCGCTCTGACGCTATTATGATGTTATTACACATCTTTCTCCAGATATTTTGGATACAGAGATATCTTGTGGGTATTATCTAGGCTTCTACAGAAATTAAAACATAAATTTGTGTAAAACTAACCCTATAAAGACCTCTGAAAAATCTGCTATTTTACGTGAACTTTGGCCCTCCATAATGTACTCATATATAAAAAATATGAAAAAGTACTTCAATAGATGCCAGAAAAAAGAGAGATATCGCCTGAAAACTCTATTGGTATTCAGTAATTCAGTGATTTACACGAATATTTCACAAAACTTGCCCAACGGCCATCTGTTCTGCATGCAATGTACCTTACATTGCACGCAGAACAGATGGCCGTTGGGGCTGAAAGGTTTTGGAGTGGCGGCCGCGTACCAGAAGACACAGCGTTGGAAGGCCTCCCACAAGATGGACCGATGACCTGGTCAGGGTCACTGGAGTCCGATGGATGCGAGACGCAAAGGACCGGTTGTTGCGGCAACGCTTGGGGAGGCCTATGTGCAACAATGGACATCTTCTGGCTGAAATGATGACGATGATGAAGCAAGGACACAAGCAGCAGCTAGTACAATGATAAGAGAACAAAGTGTGATATCGACAAAAATTACGCAGCCAATGAATTCCTTTATAAAACTGCGTCACAGCTTGGATTAGTACGATACTTAGCACAGACATCTCGGCTGGTATGCAGACAGTGAAAACAAACAAAACTGAATTAAGTGAGTCACAATATGATTGCAGTTGTTGTGAATGCGTCAATCTAACGTCAAACTTCAACCACTTCATTCATATTCATTTTCCTATGATACTAAAGGAGTGTGCACAATTAATGCTTTTATAAAGTAATGAATGGGAGAAAAAAGAACTGACCAAAAGTTACTGAGATTGTGACAAGGGCAGTAAGATATTGATTGTTGCTCAAAACGTTATAATCATAATATTTTTTTTTATTGACGTTGCCCAGCACTAGGAATGACTCCTGTATTGTGGGTGCTTTCACAAACATGTAAACTCACATACACGAAACTCCCAGACCCACAACACTTATCTAGAGGTTTTTTTTTTTTGGGTCGGTAAAATCATCCAATGACAAATCCCGCCCTTGGGTGGAGCGGGAAGTAGTGTCAGACTCTTCCTGACTAAAAACCTACCCCGTTCCTTCGTTGCCTATAGTGCCGGGGCTGAGCCTTCCTCCCAGAAAACGGCCCTTGACCCCAGCAGACTTCGACCCTGCCTGCCTGCAGTTAGCAGGCTGGGCCTCTTCGATATGCTGACAGCTCCTTGAGGCGCGCGGGAACAGAACGCGCCGTCGACGACTTGGGCTCGGTCCGGTCGGTTACCAGACAATCGGACAGCGTGCTACCCATGGCACACCGTCCGCAAGCCCGCGCCTACGGTGGCCAGAAATCGGGATCGGAATCCCGGCGGCGGCTGGGGCGAGCGCCCCGTTGCCTCTGCCTGATGCGGTCGGCCTCCTCCTTTGCTAGCATTACTGCTTCGCAGAAGGAGGCGACCGCCTGACACTTATCTATAGGTCATACAAAGTCAATCGCTCAACCACTACGCCAGACGTGCCGTCGAATAAAAAAAAAACCGGACTAGTGCGACTCGGACTCGCACACTGAGGGTTCCGTACAAACCAATATATGAAAATAATTCAATTCCTGAATCGAGTCTGGAAGACTTTAACGAATTGCAAAAAAAAAAATGTTTTTTGGTGACGTAACTACGAAACAGATTTCAGTTTTTTTTTTTCTATAATGTGCTATGAGACCTTGCTTCATGCTAAATTTCAGGATTCTAGGTCAACGGAAAGTAGTCTATGAATTTTTATTCCCTTGAGAGAGTCGAAATATACGTTTTTTGGTTTTTTGTGATGATTTTTTTTCTTTCAAAACCGCTTGCGGAACCCAATTCGAAAAATATTTTTTGTCAATTTTTCTTTTTACTCGTATCATAAAGGACAGGAACGGAATGCTTTTATATTGAAATCAATAGCATTGAATCCTTTGCTGAGATTTTCATTTCAGAAAAGCGTTGTGAGATTCAACTCCTATATTTGTGATGAAAAAAAAACATTTTTTTTTATTATTAGCGTGATGTAATATCATCAACGATTTCTCTTGCTCTAGGGTGGAGCGAGAGTGAGTATAAGATTTTTACTGACTAAAACCCACCTATTCTTTTATTGACCAATGCGTTCTGGGCCATGATAACTATTTCAACGTTACATTTTTATGCCCTTTTAATTTTTTTACTTGCTTATTTAATTTTATGAAATTTTTAAAGCCTTTTTACGCCTTCATAATTTAATTTGGTTAGTGTTACCTATAATACAAAGATTTTACCAAGTTTTATATCAGATTTTAATTCACCAGTCATTCGTACAGTACGAGCATTTTGTATGTGTATGTTTGTGCTACATCAAAAATCTGTGTATTACAGTACAAACAGTACGTGACCCTGTCAGCACCGCAACGCAACTATTCGCGTTTATTGTCGTATCCTACAGGGGTAACCAGTTTCTCGAGATTTTTGAGTGTGGATAGACGTTTCTCTGCTATGAATCGTAATAAACTTATGCTTATTTGTTATCAAGAATACATTACTCTATTTTAATTAAACGATAAAGAAGATACTGGTTATATCCATTTAATAAAGCTATGGTATTCGCAACGCGGAATTACACTTTGTGCACCACGGCGCAAAAAAAAGCGGCGAGCGGCACTGCCGATTTAAGCGACCCGGCGCCACAACGCGTTTATGTGTTTCGGCCCTTAAATAATGCTTTTATGTTAGTTGCATCTAAACGCGCCTCAACTCACAACGTCATTAATATCGCTCGCAGTGCAATTAGCGACGGATATCATGTTTTACTGCACCCAGCTGATCCAGTTGCTCGAATAAACGTTACGACATTTTAATAAAAGCGAATTAATCAAGTATGGCGGTGTAACAGATCTTACGACTGCATAGTTAGTTTTATGAGTAGCTGTGGATTAACCAGTGGCATTCGATGCATGTTGAGAGCAATGGTACCCGAGCGGTAACGGTCACGATTTACGAATTGTATGTCGCGGGTTCAAACCAAGCTAGTCGGATTATTTTTTGTAACTTATTTCATCACCACTGCTCTCAAAACGGTGAAGGAAAACATCGTGAGGAAACCGGCATGTCCTAGAACCAAAAATACGAAAACATGTGACATCCACCATCCCGCAATGGGCCCTCGTCCACCACGAGGTGGTGGTATAAGGCCCATTCCCTCTTCTAGAGAGGAGGGCTAAGTGTCAGCAGTGGGGACATTAAAAGGCTGATTCTGCTATGCTATTGAATTGAATAAATATGGAGCTGTGGTGACTTGGTGTCAATGGCCCACCACTAGGCCTGAGTCCCAGCAGTGAAAACATTATAAAGCTGATGCTATGCTATACTATTCAAGCATGAAAACGGACATACCTACACATACCTACACGGACATACAACACTCACAAAATTTCGTCTTTATAATAATAATAATAATCATCATCATCTTCCTGCCCTTATCCCGTTTTATTTGGGTTCGGCGCAACACATTTTTTTCTTCCATTCTGTCCTGTCACTCGTCACGCTATCACTAACTCCCTTTTCTTTCATATCACTCCTCACACAATCCATCCATCTTTTCTTCGGCGCCCTCTCCCTCTCCATCCATCCACATGTAAACTTATAACTCTTCTCCGCTACATGCAATCTTTTTTCTTCCGTCTTTTTCATCGCCCAACATCCATACAGTATGATAGGCCTTATCACGGACTTGTAGATTTTACCCTTCAACTTGAGGGGCATCCGTGGGTCACAAGTTGTTGCCGTGACCTGTCGCCATTTCATCCATCCGGCGTTGATCCGGTGTGTTACGTCTCGGTCTACCTCCCCATCTCCTTGGATGAGCGACCCGAGATACCGAAAGTCGGAGCAGATCGGTATGGCTGTTCCGGTGAGAGCAAAAGGCACTGGATTGGAGAGACCGCCGAAATCGCAGAACAAGTATTCCGTTTTTGTTCTACTTAATTTCAGGCCAACACTCTCCAGTTTGTGCAAACACACCTCCATCCAATCTGTTCTGGACCTCCACCCGTCCCGTCCGTCCGTCTCCGTCCTGGCCACTCTCGGCAACTAGCACAATGTCATCGGCAAACAGCATACACCAGGGAGCCTCTTCCTGAATGTCTGACGTTAGAGCGTCCATTGTCATCAGGAAGAGGTAAGGGCGGAGAGCCGACCCTTGATGTAATAATAATAATATAATAATATTTTATTCATTTGCTCCTTAGAAATGTTCAATGAATAATTACTTTATAAAATGTAGGTATTAGTGTAATGAGATGTTTTGATCAACTACGACCAGTGTGGTTCCTTTTGCTCAACGATATATACAAACTCCTACTTTCATAATATTGGTAATTCAGAATCCATCTGTCATCTAAACGCATTCGATTCAACCCCCAATTTCACGCGGCCCGCTCAAAAAGCGTTCCGGACCTTCCGAAAAACACCGGAACTGGCCAATAAGTTCGTGGAAACGGCCAGAAAAACCGGACCGGCACGTGCTGTGCCTTTGACAACTAGTTAGCCGTGATTCGAGAGAACATGCTCCGTGAATGGACACGAAATTGTCTTTTGAAATTCGTTTTTTTATTTTTTTTTTATTTTTTTATTCCTATGTTGTTTCGTTGGAGTCCAAACAAATGTAGGAGGCACATATTTTTCGATTATAGTTGTATGCGGAGTGTTTTGTGATCCATATGTTTGTCAGTGAAAAGCTTAGTAAAACAAAGGGAGTTAAGTAAATATTCAAATGTCGACTGCAAATTCTGTTTTCATTTTTATATTTCTTCATTTGTCTACCATGTTTTGAGAAAATATTGTTGATGAATGAAATAAAGTTGCCAGCGGGTTTGCCTGTGTTAAAATAGAATAAAGATTAATAGAAAATTTATAGAAAATAAAGAATAGATGAGTGAAAGGACACAATGGAAGAAAAAAACGTGTTGCGCCGACCCCAAATAATACAGGACGAGGGCAGGAAGATGATGGTGATCCTAATGGATACTTTTGAGATAAAAAAAAATATGTCCTAATGCTCGGAGTATCGTGGACTGAATTCCGTACTTCGTAGGTCTGTACTTCGAGAACTCGACATCAAGCAGCGTTTATCATCTTTGGTAGGCTTATATCCTCACCTTTTTTGGCCATGTATGCCGCCGAGGGGAGCTGGCTATTGATCAAATTGTTAGTATTGAAAGGTTGAGGGTACCAGGTCACGGGGCAGATCGTCAATGAGATGGACTGATCAGATAAAAGCGGCAGTAAATGGCTCATCGTCACTAAAGGAATGCACGAGGAAGGCGACCATCAGAGAAGAGTTGCAGTATGTTGTGAAGTTTGCCACCAACACTTGAAGTGATGACCACCACTACTCAGTCAAGAGTGATATCGACAAAGAAGAAAAGAATGCAAGTCATGGTTTTGCCCATTCAAATCTGTAAAGCTGCTTAAGCGTGAAGAAGTAACGAATATACAAACAAAACCCGTACCCGGTTGCTCAACCGCGCTGTGTGCGTACTCCACATTGCGCATTATACGATGATTTATATGTTATGTTGTATGTTGGACACGGATGTTTGCATGTTGGTGTGTTGGACTGTTGGTGGTCGAGGATGGCGTAAATTTAAATTATCTTTTTTATGTCATAATAGTTGTGGGCTTCTAATTTGGTGGGATACGGAATTGGGTTACGATTTATGATTCAAACTGTAATAAAGAAGAAAGTATACATACTATATAATGACAAGCGTAGTTTCAGATGGGTTTTACAGATCTTTGAAATTCTCTGTATTTTTGCATGCGCAGCAACCGATTTTTGAGTCTCAATCGTTTGTTACTACGCGGGACCATAGCAAACGTTTCAACTTATTTGCCGCGTACTATACGCGTTTGTATTGTATATTATGTAACTTAATCAGGGAGCTGGTGCCTTTACCTACCTGCTTTTGTTATTTTTAAGTGTCATCAACAAACCAGTGTATGTACAGTACGGCCGACGGATCTTGGCGCGTCTGAAGTTAGGCTCTGCGAACTTTAGCGCTTGTGCACTCGCAAAAAAAAATGGTTTGAAAAAATAAATGCCAATAGCAGTTGTTATTTCTGTTAACGACTGTTGTTGGCATTTATTTTTATAAATAATTTATTTGGCGCGCTTATTTTGAGTGCTAAAATTTGCAGAGCCTAACTTCAGACGCGCCAAGATCCGTCGGCCGTACTGTAACTAACAAGCAAGTGATCAACATTGTTATTTTATTGGTTTGAAAAATAAATTATTTGTCATTTTATCACAGAACCCAGGGGTCCTTGACCTTTGGGAGACGTACCTACAAGGAGCCAAAACCAACTCGCACAGGCCCTTTAAACTTTTAATGGAAATAAATACCAACCGAGGATTATCCATGTACGCGCTATACAAGTGCATCCAAGGACAAACCCCGGTTGGTAGAAAACGATTGCGACGTATGGAAAACAAAGATAATAGGGCTATAGTTTTTGAAGTCTTAAGTGGACTGGTTACCAGGAACTATGATAAGGCTATGGCCCCTGCCTAAACAATGTTATTATTATTTGACACCATCAAAAAAAACTACATAATTTTTGACAGTCCTTATTAAAATCCGTACTTATTTTTTAATAAATGGGTAGGATACTTGCAATAAATTATTATTTAATAAAAGCTCGGCAGCGACATCCAATGAGGCAAAGGAGGCCAAAAATTTAATATTTATTAAATTACTTTTAGTCCTTCAGAAGACCTTTTGTTGGTGATCCTAAACAAACGAAATTATGCAAACATCGCAGCCATCTTGGATCGCTGTCAGTCGAGCCTGTCTACAAAGTTATAATAAAGCTTTATATTTTTCATAATAATCATTAAAAGTATTTATCTTAACTTTATAATTATACAGTAGTGGTATGGTATGTGGAGGATTTAATTCCAAAAAGCATTCTCTACCAGTCAACCTATGGAATAAAATTGTACCTTTTGATACAAGTGCAGAAAGTTTATCATTGCGACCGAGGCGGAATTCGCACGAGCCGTAGGCGAGTGTTTTATGGAGCCAGTGTTATATGGAATAGTGACAAATTTGCACGCGTATCAAACGAGGTTTTCCAAGACATTTACGACTCTTGAAGGTTGATCCGCGCCTCGTGGGGTCAACGCGCACCCAGCCTGTTACGATAAACAATTTTAATGCAATAAGATTGTGGCTGGGGCGAGCACGCGCTTTTTTCGCACTAGTGTGGAAAACAGTCTATTGCGTGCCTAAAAATGGTGGGATAAAAGCGGGTTTTCGAGTAAGTGTCTTGAAAACGAATTATTTGTGGCGTTCCTGACTACCAGCTACAGTGGGCGCGGGCTAGTGACGGACGACTAGCGATGCTCGCCGTCCGGACCGAGCCCGAGTCACCAACGGCGCGTAGCGTTCCACGTGCGACTCAAAGAGCTGTCAGCAAAACCGTGGGCCCAGCAGGGCCGAAGCTTACTCGGGCCATGGGTCGAATTCTGAAAGGTTTGCCATAGTCCTTGGACGCAAAAGGCAATTGAAGGAAGATAGGTATGGTTTTGGTTAATAAGAATAAAAATAAATAAGGTAAATATTTAAAAACTGACAGCTTGGTTTCTTATAAGGTTTAAACTTCCGTTAAGGCCGTTTGTTCTACTCATTTTGAACTTTTTTAAACCTCCCTCCATATCCACAAATATAGAAGAGAAAACCATGAAAATTTACTTGATTAAAATTGACTATATGACCAAGCGTTTGGCAAAAATGAAAACATGGTATAAATTAGTTGGCTCGATAAAAAAAAAATTGCGAATCTGGCCCTAATTTACGATTTTAATCATATTTATCTACGAGATTACGTTACGGAAATATTTCAAAGTTACAACAAAAAAAAAAAAAAAAGCTTGCTACTAAAAAGCGCTTCGCAAAAACAAACATTTTGAATAGTTATTGTTTTTTTTTTTTATAAAAATAAAACCGGTGTTTTGGGGTCGCGAAGTCGACATAGTCCCGAGCAAAGTTCATACAAAAAAAACAGTGACTAGAACCGGCCCTTAAGAACGGATTTTACCATAAAACGGGGGTTGGAAGTTTTTACGGAAAAACCGCCTTGCTCGCTGGCAAAGCCGCTAGTCTCCAATATTCACGCATTCTAATACCCGTAACAATAAACATACCGGCCTTAATTCATAGAAACGCAGCGTTTACGCAGCATTCACGCTGCGTTCCCGCAACGCTGTCGTACTCGCTGATTTACGACCGCCGAATTACAGGAAGTATCAGATCGGTGCCTTTGATTCCAACTGTTCTTTGTTCGATTCAGGAAATTAGATGAATGTAACTAATTTTGGATAGTGATTTCTATTGATGTTGAGGTGTGATAAAACAATTAAAACGATTTCTTTGTATAGAAATGATGTAAGTTTTTTTTGGAGTGGCGGCCGCGTACCGGAAGACGCAGCGGTGGAAGGCCTCTCACAAGGTGGACCGATGACCTGGTCAGGGTCGCTGGAGTCCGATGGATGCGAGACGTACAGGACCGGCCATTGTGGCGACGCTTGAGGGAGGCCTATGTCCAACAGTGGACGTCTTTTGGCTGAAACGATGATGATGATGATGAAGTTTTTTTGCCTGTAGCTAGTGGAATACATTGTTAAATCCCGCAAACAGCTGTTGAAAAGAGAGGATCCTTCGATCAGACGAGTATTGGGTTTGGTCGAGGCAACTACCCGATAGTAGTTCCGGGTTTTTGTATAATTATTATTACAGCGTGAAGGACCCTGATACCGCGATTCAAGCATTATAGTATAACCTAATCTCACTTCTATACTGATACTATAAAGAGAATAGATTAGTATTTTTTTTATCTGACTTCGAAAAAGGGGAGGTTCTATGTTCGGCTGTATGTATTTTTATGTATGTTCACAGATATCTCGGTTAATTGTGAACCGATTTTGAAAATTTTTGTTTTGACTGAAAGATTACACTCCCAAGTTGGTTCGAAAGAAATATTGTTTTGATCTAATGATTACTTTGAAGAACGGAACTCTAAAAAATTATAGCAGAACAGTCGTAATAAATACAATTGGTTTGTTTATACATATAGCCGGTGACTGACTGAAGAAAAACGGGGAGGGATACATCGAACTGATATGATGATAAAGCCGGAAGGTAGGTACCGGAATTCTGTAATAAATCAGTGTATCCTAGCCGTGGTATTATTATAATTGTCATGATGATATAATGATGAAACCGAATGGCGAAAGTTATCTATCTATTTAAGTTTGGCTGAGGGGTAAGTACTACAGCTAAAGTGTGAACCAAAAAACTTTTTATACAAAAAATACAACCGACTTCAATGTAACAAAAAAAAACACAAAAATGTGCAAAATAACTTTAATTTTGGAAGTCAGTGTTAATTAACGACGCGACCAAACTATAGTGTTGGAATCTTATTGTTTGGATAAGGTTTTCAAATGACAATGACACTTGTTGTCGTGTGTGACAGCTAATATTTTAAAGTTAGAAATAACTGTCGTCTAGATGGCGTTAGTTTTGATATTTGTTTTGTCAAATGACGATTTTACATTTAATGTGGCGCATTAAATAATTCTTGAACTTTATGTGACATTAAATCAAATGTTTCAGATATTTATATTTTTGTAAGGATTTTTCTGGTTGTTTTTATACATACACTGACTTGAATAAATAGTTAACTGTTTCTGCCAAGATGGCGGTAGATCCGGTCCTCACTTTTATTAATAGCGGGTGTTCAAACCCACGAGAGGAGTCGGTTGTCGATTTTAGAAAGAGCAAGTCAAGGAAATAAAAGTGCTGTGTGGATAAAGTCAGAAATGTTGAATTAGTGATTCAACAATTCAGAAGCGGGATATTAATAGTTGGTCGGTTATACCAGCCAATTATATCCAGGCCCACATACGTAAGTTTGGTTGTTCTGATTTGACGCTGTCATAGGGTAAGAAAACTAATTTTATTTTCTACCTGTTTTTTTTTTTTTTCTCTTCCTTTTTGTAATGTTCCTGTATTTAAAAGATAACTGTCTTTGTTGTAACGGATTGTGTTGGTTCAGTACCTTACACTGTATTGTAGTATTAAATATTGTGCTAGTAGCATTTGTGAACGCAAATAGGTTTGTTTATCTTTAAACTGACACAATTGTTTGGTACATATTCAAAGAAAAACTGAGTTTGATTATAATTTCCTCATCATTGAAGAGATTCACTGATCTAGTAAGGTCAATATCGATTTTTTTAAGAAACCAATGGGTACCTATTTATATTTTTCTGATAAGTTTTTATTTCGAGCTGTGGGTTTACAAGTTACCCTCATTGTATTTTAATTGAAATGAATATAAATGTAGTGGTTTTTGTTTTAAACCAACGGCTATTACCCATATTTTTACTGGTATTTTATTGATATAAATTTAACATGGACGGCAATATCGTTTGTGGATTTATTTTAATCATTTGAATACCGTAATTAGACAGAATAGAAAGACAATAGGTGTGCGAGCGCCGGCGTTCGCTTGGGGCTTGAGTAATTAACAAATGATCTTGTATCAGACTAATCATAACTTTAATCTGAGACAAGTAGGTACAACTTTGAAATATGTTGCTGATGTGTTGTGTTGCTTACCTACAATAATTATATGAATGTACGGGTTCATCATATTGTTTTCAACTATTTGGTTCTATTTGAAAACAGTTAGTGGTCTGGTTAAATTTGAATTTTTACGGCCACTAAGCAGTCATTGTTAGTGATTACATTAGTATTAAAAGGCTTGATAATCCAACCTTAAATCCGATTGAACTATAAAGTCGTTTTCCAAACAAGGCCGAGACTAACAGCTAGCACTTTTTATAACATTTGTTGTGTGCAATTATTGTTCTAAAAGCAGTAGCAATGGGTGCAGCGTGAGGCAAGCGCAGCGTGGTGCGCCAGACGAGCGCAGTGTAGTGCACCAAGAGACCGCAGCGTGGTGCGTGAAGCAACTGCTGCGTATTATGTAAGGTGAGCGCACTGTGGTGCGCCAAGCCGCCGCAGCGTGGTGCGCCAAGCGGCCGCAGCGTGGTGCGCCAAGCGGCCGCAGCGTGGTGCGCCAAGCGGCCGCAGCGTGGTGCGCCAACTGGCCGCGGCGTGGTGCGCCAAGCGGCCGCGGCGTGGTGTGCCAAGCAACCGCAGCATGGTGCGCGAAAAGAACGCTGCGTGATGCGTAAGGCGAGTGCAGCGTCGTGCGTCATGCGAGCGCAGCGTGGTACGCCATGCGAGCGCAGCGTGGTACGCCATGCGAGCGCAGCGTGGTACGCCATACGAGCGCAGCGTGGTACGCCATGCGAGCGCAGCGTGGTACGCCATGCGAGCGCAGCGTGGTACGCCATGCGAGCGCAGCGTGGTGCGCCATGCGAGCGCAGCGTGGTGCGCAATGCGAGCGCAGCGTGGTGCGCCATGCGAGCGCAGCGTGGTGCGCCATGCGAGCGCAGCGTGTTGCGCCATGCGAGCGCAGCGTGGTGCGCCATGCGAGCGCAGCGTGGTACGCCATGCGAGCGTAGCGTGGTATGCCAGGCGAGCGTATTGTGGTGCGCATGGCGAGCGCAACGCGATGCGCATGGCGAGCGCAGTGTGGTACGCCATGCGAATGCATTGTGGTGTGCGTGCAGTGCGCATGGTGGGCACCGCGCAGTGCATAAACAGGCGCCGCGCAGTGCGCAAAGTAGGCGTCGCGCAGTGCGCAAAGTAGGCGTCGCGCAATGCGCAAAGTAGGCGTCGCGCAATGCGCAAAGTAGGCGTCGCGCAATGCGCAAAGTAGGCGTCGCGCAATGCGCAAAGTAGGCGTCGCGCAATGCGCAAAGTAGGCGTCGCGCAATGCGCAAAGCAGGCGTCGCGCAATGCGCAAAGTAGGCGTCGCGCAATGCGCAAAGTAGGCGTCGCGCAATGCGCAAAGTAGGCGTCGCGCAATGCGCAAAGCATGCGCGGCGCAGTGCACAAGGCGAGCGCGTTGCAGTGTGCAAGGCGGGCGCCGCGCAGTGTGCAAGCCGAGCGCAGCGCGGTGCGCAAGGCGAGCGCAGCGCGGTGCGCAAGGTGGGCGCCGCGCAGTGCCCTAGGCAGACGCCGCGCAAGGCAAGGTGAGCGCAGTCGATTGGGAATGTAATCAATGCACAAGGGGTCCAATGCGTAGTTGTTTGATTGCACAATATGTGCAAGGCATAGTTGTTTGATTGCACAATATGTGCAAGGCATAGTTGTTTGATTGCACAATATGTGCAAGGCATAGTTGTTTGATTGCACAATATGTGCAAGGCATAGTTGTTTGATTGCACAATATGTGCAAGGCATAGTTGTTTGATTGCACAATATGTGCAAGGCATAGTTGTTTGATTGCACAATATGTGCAAGGCATAGTTGTTTGATTGCACAATATGTGCAAGGCATAGTTGTTTGATTGCACAATATGTGCAAAGCATAGTTGTCAGAGTGCACAATATGTGCAAAGCATAGTTTTCAGAGTGCACAATATGTGCAAAGCATAGTTGTCAGAGTGCACAATATGTGCAAATCATAGTTGTTAGAATCCACAAAATGAGCAAAGCATAGTAATTAAAATGCACAAGGTGTGTAAAGCATAGTTGTTAGAGTATACAAGGTTTTTAAAGCATAGTTAGATTGCACAAGGTGTGCAAAGCATAATTATTGGAGCAAATATATTTGAAAAAAAATTAAGGAATATGAATCTGAATTCGAACGCACAAAGTGTGCAAAGCTTAGAGCCAAATTCCCCAATAAACTAATTGCGATTAATTAAAACAAATACAGTTAGAGCGTCTAATCGAGATTATAGCTTCATTTGTATTTCACCGATATGAATTGAATCTAGTTTAGGCTAACTCAGTTTTAATTCTTTTGTTGTCGCCCATGTTTATGATACGGGTCTAAACTAGATTACGCTGAGCTCAGTTTAGTTGAACTAAGTTTTTATATTGAATGATGAAATCAGCCCTTAGTTGTTAGAATACACAAAGTGTGCACAGCATATTTGTTAGATTGCACAAGGTGTGCAAAACATAATAATATGTAGTTGTTGAGTGCACAAGATGTGCAAAGCATAGTAGTTAGAATGCACAACAAAGCATAGTTAGTAGGCACAAGGTGTGCAAAGCATAGTTGTTAGATTGTAAAAGGTGTGCAAAGTATAATTATTAGAGCAAATATTTCTTTTTTGATTTGTTTGAGCAAATAAACAAATATGAATCTGTATTAGAATGTATAAGATATGCAAAGCATACTTGTTAGATTGCACAAGGTATGCAAAGCATAGTTGTTAGAATGCATAAGCCGTGCAAAACGTAGTTGTTGGAATGCACAAGCTGTGCAAAACATAGTTGTTTGAGTGCACAGCGCAATTATGCATAAGGTGTGCAAAGCATAATTATTAGAACAAGTTCTGACGGTTTCAAGGTAGTAGCGACTTGTGCCACCCTAGTGGTTTCAAGGTAGTAGCGACTTGTACCACCCTAGTGGTTTCAAGGTAGTAGCGACTTGTACCACCCTAGTGGTTTCTAGGTAGTAGCGACTAGTACCACTAGTAATACAGTATATAGCGTACAGTTTTATTTTGGCGGCTTCGAGGTAGAAGCGACTTGTACCGCCCCAGTGGTGTTAAGGTAGTAGCGACTTGTACAGCTCCAGTGGTATGGTAGTAGCGACTTGTGCCACTAGTAACGTAATTAGTCAGGATCAGAATCAGAATTTCAATTTGTTAAACATAGGTTCTATCTCAAAACAGTCAATATGTAAACCATGTGGTTGCATAATGAGAAATATTACAAATTATCATAAAAAAAAAAGTATAGTAACATTTATCCATTAATAGCGAGATAGACTTTTCTTAAATTTTAATAAGGGTAATTTTTTGAATTATTGGGTTTTCGATGCCAAAAAAAAAGAAGCTTATTTTCACACAATTTGTTCATACATCGAGGACGCACTGCAGTCTCTTTAAAAAAAAAATCTGATAGCTTTTGAAACAGATATAAATAGATTCTAACAAACAAAGCAGTTTCGTAAATGTACATAGCTGGTACAGTCATAATTTTTAAGGATAGTTTTTGAGCCACATATTGACCGAATACATGGTTTATAACGTACAGTTGTATGTTGGCGGCTTCAAGGTAGAAGCGACTTGCACCGCTCTTTAAGTTTCAAGATAGTAACGCCTTGTTCTACAAGTAATGTATGTAGTATATATTACACCATACTATATGTACATACAGTTGTATGTAACTGATTGTTATCGATTAATGGTAGTGTTTCTTTTATGCAATTGTAATTTACAGTTACAAGGTGTGAAGTCCCGTAAACCTTCATCAAAAACCAAGCATCCTCCCAACAGATGGATGTTGTTGTCTCATCCGGGCAGCTGTCTGGTGGTTGATGTCAGATTTTTATGTGGTTAGATCGCACGGAGAACTCTGAACTGCAATGCAGGATTTATAATTTTTTGTCGTTAATTTGTTATGTGGCAACATAAATGATTGATAAGAGTCTTTCAGGCGTCGTGATGCACGCCAGGTCAGTGGAAGTTTGGTTCCAGTGAGTCAGAACCGGATACCGCATAGATCTCGGTGATTCTGAGCTGTGTGTGGTGATGTTCCAGTGAGTCAGGGTGGTACTGTCCCAATGATTCGGGGATGCCCCAGTGAGATAGTGGTGATGTTCCATGAGTCGAGATAATTCTGCAGATTCCAGTTGGTCGGAGAAGTGCTGCAAGTACCAGAGGGTCGGAGCGATGATGTGTAACTCAATGCAAGCCATTACGTCTGACTGCTGTCGTCAACCAGGAAAGTCTCTTCACATGATGGCCAAAAGTACAGTCTGCTTAGTCAAGGTCACTGATGGGGCTAAGATCAGGTTAGCATGCTTGTGGTGAGGTTACCTTTTAAAGCCGTAGGTGCTGGCTGCATGGCTCAAGAGTTTTAGGAAGTGATATATGACATCACGATGTGGTAGCTGCATGAAGGCTGCGTTAATGTTCGTAGTCGAGGTTCACCAGAGGTTGGTTAGAGGTATGCGGAACAGTGAACAAGAACGAAGTCCCGCAAACTACCATTACCTTCATTTCTTTAAAATTTGATCGTTAAAGTAAAAGACACTCTCGCAATTACGCAGGGACGCGTAAGTTATGCGGATGGCCGAATGTTGGAATCTTATTGTTTGGATAAGGTTTTCAAATGACAATGACACTTGTTGTCGTGTGTGACAGCTAATATTTTAAAGTTAGAAATAACTGTCGTCTAGATGGCGTTAGTTTTGATATTTGTTTTGTCAAATGACGATTTTACATTTAATGTGGCGCATTAAATAATTCTTGAACTTTATGTGACATTAAATCAAATGTTTCAGATATTTATATTTTTGTAAGGATTTTTCTGGTTGTTTTTATACATACACTGACTTGAATAAATAGTTAACTGTTTCTGCCAAGATGGCGGTAGATCCGGTCCTCACTTTTATTAATAGCGGGTGTTCAAACCCACGAGAGGAGTCGGTTGTCGATTTTAGAAAGAGCAAGTCAAGGAAATAAAAGTGCTGTGTGGATAAAGTCAGAAATGTTGAATTAGTGATTCAACAATAGAAACACAGACTTCCGAAATTAAAGTTATTTGCACTATTTTTGTTTTTTTTTTTTTTTTTTTTTGTAATAAGCTTTTATGAATAAACTCAAAACTACGGGACTGATTTTTTTTCACAGGTACAATGCTATTTTATCACTGAGTGCCATAGGCTATATATATATTTTCTACTTGTACGTGAGTGATGCCGCTGGCAGAAGCTAGTTTTAATAAATAGGCAAATGTTTGCATGTATGGACGTGTGTTTTGTTACTCCTTCACGTACTATCAAAGACACATCCGCCTGACCACCGCTAAGTTCATTTTTGCTTGCACTCGAAATGAAAACTGCAAAAGGGTTTGGTTTGGCGCCGCGCCGTAAGATTCAAGCGAATATTTTTTTAAGTGATCAGGCAGAAATGACCGCGATAGTACTAACAGCTCAATGGATTTCGAGCAAATTAAGCACAGGGTAAACCATATCCTCGGATATAAGATGCTTTTTATCTCGGAAACTATGTTATCTTGGTTAACTTTTTACTTTGACAAGGGCGAAGGTACTAGTAGAAACTAGCAGGCCTGCAATATAATTTTGGCTACAACTACTTACAAATTTCAAAGGTGTTACTTTAATTGTTGCTTCAACTTATGGCATGCCACATATAATTAAATTTGATATTAAAATCTAGTGTTTTCGACATCGGTTAACGCCTCCTGCGTAACGCATTTTTCCAACTAATTTAATTATTATTTTAATAATTGACGCAACTCTGCATGTAAGTCAGCGGCATGATTATAAATAATTTTATAGGCTGTTGTAATTTGGTAAAAAAATGTCGTAAAAAGCTACAATATTATGCTTCTTAATTAAATCCAATTTGTCGAGGCGCCATTTCTTATTAAAATAACACACAATTCAATATCAAAAGCGTTACGAAACAAACGTTCTGCTCAGCTTGAAAGAAACTTCATAAAAACCACTAGTATTTAACAAACACAATATGGCATTATATCATTAGAAAACTTCACCATCCACCAATCAAAAATCAACCTTACTTTCCACAAACTAAAGCTCATATACGTTCACCCAGGAAATGAATCATGATTAAAGAAAAACCAACTTAACTTTGCGGTCGAGTAATTTAATTTTCCGCAAGAAATGAAGCGGGTGCCGATTTAACCGTGCGCAAAAGTAAATGTGTTACGTCAAGAAAAAGCTTCAGTGACGGAAAATAAAGAGATTTTGCTGGAAATTACAAAAGAAAACCGCAAAAATCGAAACAATACGTTTGGAACAAAGGCCCGTGTGACGAATTGTGTAGTTGAGTATGGCCGGCGAAATGGGAGAGGAATAAAAAATTAAGGGACAGCTCTATCTTATTAGTTTAATGATGGCGAAACCATAAAACTACCCTGGACCAAGTTACGACGCAGTTCTGGTAATAGCGTGGCGTTTGTTTATATGTGGTCGCGCTAATTTGGTTAATATATAAAATGTTGATGATCTCTAATTTTAGCAACATTACTGAATATTTTTATAGGTACAGTTTTATATATGACAGTTTTTTGTTAAAATATATGAAAAAGTCGTGCCATTTTTCTTTTATTTTTATTGATACAATGTTGAGTTGTCTACTTTGTCTTCACACACCTATTAAATAAAAAGAAAAAATGTAATTTAAAAAAAAAAGTAGTTGCCACAGAATTTCCTGCCAGTTCCATAGGAAACGAACAATGAGGGTGTTATAAAGTGTCGGTACCCAGGTAGCAGTACTATGGTGTCAGTCTTGTCAAAGCGCTTATGTTAGTTTGTCTGTAGCATAATACAAGATCCTAGTTAGACATCAAGGTTAGACGTTAACGTCATGTTTACGTTTTTAAAGGAAAGGACCTGACAGCTAAGTGGAATGAACTGGTGGTGTGATTCTTCTAGAACACTCTAAAAAATCGTGTACTAGCTATGGACTATACACTATAAGCAGAGGCACTGGTCTCTGACGTTTTATAAGTGCACATGTACACCTATGAGAAATAAAAGCATTTTGTCTACTGAAATTTAAAAAAATACCAGCAGTTTCTCAATTACTGGCCAGTTGGCCACATGAAAACTAAAAAATGCAAAAAAAAAAAATATATGCGGTCGGTATTTATACATAAAAGATTTGATACTCGGATTTTCTTTTATTTTTCCTTAATCCAGATATAATATGAATTAATATTTTATTTTATAATAATATTTAGAATATATTTTAAAGTAAGTGCTGCTAGCGGCTTAACCCGCAGGAAAATAGAACATTTTCTCAAAAGAATATACTCCCGGGATGAAAATATAATAATATGCTATTTCAAGCCATGGTTTACCCATGTGCCAAATTTCATCCAAATTCGTACAGCCGTTAAAGCACGACGAAGTAACAAACATACACACAAACAATCGCCTTAATAATATTAGTGACCCTTATAAAAATCCTAACGGTCGTGTCACCACGCCTCCAGTACATCGTAAGATAATTCCTTAGTCGTCCATTTTGTTCAAATTAATGACATCAGCGTAGATGTAGTAATGCGTGTAAATAATAATTAGTTGGTTGTTAGAAACGCCTCAAGACATACTGAGTGTAATCTGTGCTGGTTTTTTTAAGTATTTGGGTCTATACTACACGGGATTACATTCGGTTTCACTGAGTTCATTTTTTTTTTTCTTTAAATTATTTTGTGTTAATCCTTACCTTACCTATTTAGTTTGTTGAATATTTCAGAACTTGAAATAACTAAATAAATGTTGTCCATAAATTTATTTCTTATTCTCTTTGAAAATCGTAACCATGACGTGAAAATACAGGTATTCCCCTCTTCTTCCACTAGACGGATACCATGGTGGACCTCCTACCCATACGTATAAAGTGTTTTGGGAACACATTAATTGTGCGTACAGCTACAGAGTGGAATTCCTTGCCAGAGTCTGTGTTTCCTGATAGCTACAACTTGGGGTGGGTTAAGGGGTGTTTAAGTCAAGAGTGAATAGGTTACTTCTAGGCAAGCGTGCTCCATTGTCGTCATCACTCATTATCAGGTGAGATAGTGGTAAAACGCGAGCCTACGTATAATTAAAAAAGAAAAAAATATATTTCTAAACAAGCGTGTTCCATCATCGACAACATCGACGTTTTCTATCAGATGACTTGTGGTCAAGCGCGAGCTTATCATGCGGCTTTTGTGTTTATGTTTGCTGAAGCCAGCGTGGATCTCTGTTACGCAGTTATGCTTAAACAGGGGAAGGCCCAATAGGTTAAGAGAACCGATCCGGTTCTACTCAGTAGGTTAACTGAACTCCATGTGTTTTGAGACCGGTGAGTACATGCAGGTGTAGATGATTATGTCTAGTTACTTTTTAATTATTTACATTAGTTATAGGTTAAATTCTATTTACTATCAACTTTTTGAGTTATAAAATGATTTTATTATTATTATATCAATAATAAAGCCATCAAAAAACGCAAGAAAAATAATCATAAAATTACTTAGATTAAACAAAATGTATCCAATTATAACACACTACAATAAATTAATAAAAATAAACCATGATCTATCCCAGCAACAATTTGTTCACCATTCACAACGACCCACTCGCATGTCCACACTTTATGATAATCTGAAACAACGTCCTGAGATTAATGTGGTACCACCTACGCCTGTGACATTGTGTGAAGACTACCGAATTGATAAAGCTAAACAATCAGTCCGTATATTTCATATATTTTTAAGAGATCCGTACTGAAATATTAATTTTGATATAACCAATAATTAAATTATTGAAAAAAAAAATCTGGTAAAAAAATCCCACTTTTTTTATAAAGTTAAACGTTTAACTGTGTAAAGGAAAAAATAACAATTTCATAAGTTAAAAGCATATTTTATATTTTTGGTACAAAACTGCAAAAAATCAAAAGAATAGCATATTGTTATTTTGTAAATAACCGTGTACTGGGAATATTTTAATTCAGCAGCAATGTTGCGATTTTTAATGAAAGTTTTATGCAAAATCACCAAACGATTTTCGGCTTTTTCTTTAGAAGTAATTAATTTTTTTCTTCTCAATACTATCATTAACTAGCTTTTGCCATCGGCTTCGCCTACATAAAGGTAAAAATTAAATTAAAGTTTACATGCTCAATAATAAAATAGCATTCTAATTTGTGAAATATTTTTTGAAATCGGTTCAGCAAGTTTTGAGTTTATTAATTACAGACAAAAATATATAAATACAAAATATCTATTCACTTTATAATATTAGTACAGGAGTATAGAATAGATATACAGATGAAAAGCATCCATTAAACAGTTTTTGGTGGACCTTTATTATGAAAGCATTGAAAACATAGCCCATGTATCGAAAGCGTTCAATATTGGACGGATTAGTCCAGTCCAACTTTGATCTGTGTCCAGTGGCATTCACATTCTATTCATTCAAACTAAAGCTTTGGTTTTGTGTTCGGTAATGTTTGTATACAGAACAGTATTTTAGTAACTTGTTGTTGCTTGTTGTGTTTGTAACTTGAATTTAGTCATCGTTCCACAAGATGAACCGACGAGCAGGTGAAGAACTCAGGAATGGATGGGTACTGGAAGCTCATCAAGTCCTGGACCGGTCAATGTGACCACACTTAAGGAATTCTTATATCGAGCAGTTAGACATCTTTTGGATTTAGAAAAAAATCTGGGAGAGCGAGCCGGACTCGCACATCGAGGGTTCCATATAAAATAATTTGTCTACGTAGTTTAATTCTCGAATTCAATCTCGAAGATTTTTCCGCATTGAAAAAAAAGTATTTTTTTAGTGACGAAACAACAAATTTATAGTTTTCAGATTTATTCCTGTATTTGTGGTATAAGACCTTGCCTCATGCTAAATTTCAGGGTTCAGGTCAACGGGAAATATCCTATGAATTTTGATTCTTTTGAGAGTGTCGAAATGTTTGTACGTTTTTCGTGACATAAACGGCCGTATCTTTTTTAGAAGTTTGATTTTTTCACAGCTTCAGGGACTGCAGAGTATACAGCTATAATTTCAACTCGATACCTCCTCGCTTTCTCGAGATAAAGGGTCTTGACAGACAAACAGACAGACGGACAACAAAGTGATCCTATAAGGGTTCTGTTTTTTCCTTTTGAGGTACGGAACCCTAAAAAACGATTTCATAACCGTTAAATAAACAAAGCTTAATACTGTCAAATACAACATGCATCATACGGAACCACGTAAAATTCTAGTTCATCTGCCTCACGGCCATTTTATCTTTTTAGTATGTAAAAATATTCGGGGAACTGTTCCAGTAGTTTTTTTTTTCATGGAACATTCCCTAAACGTTATAAAGGTTTTGCGTTTTAAACGTTTTTGTAAATAAAAAAATAATTTCTCTTTCATTTTCTTTTTGTTTTCGCTTCCCGCTGGGTGATTTTTGTTTTCTATGACAGGGCTTTTAAAAGCAGTTGAGTTGAATTTCCGCATTGACCGAAATATTTTCTTGTAAATTTGGTATCCTTTTTAGGTTTAATTAATTTTTGATATTACTTGCCACGGGCATAAATCTAGAGGAATACCTACGTAGTGGCGTGAAATTTTATCCCACTTAAAGACAAGCATGTCAACACAAATTCTGTAATCAGCAATCAAAGCTCAAATAGTTCTAAAAAAACGACGAGCCTGTCACAGTTTCGTGACAAAGGAGAAGTTAAAAATAGAATGAATATCAAAATATGTAGCGACATCTATGTCGTCACAAATGAACTTATCCTGCATCGCGCAAGTAAAATTCTCCACGCAATTTGAATATAAAAACAACCCGACATCATCTAGCGGGCAATAGCCCACCAGACATAACACCTGTCTGGTCGGAGGATTCTCCCTTTTCAAAGGAAGCGTACGGGACTTTACTTTCTGTCCCAAATACCCTGAAAAACAAATGCCTTAATACTTAAAGTGCATTTACCGGAAACCACAAAATACATAAAAATCAAACACAAAAATAAAAATCCTACAGAGTCAGCAAACAAATAACGACCAATACCGAAAATATGGCCACTCAGCTGTACCCACAAAATCTTACATTTATATAACATCGTGAATATTCCTTCTTATCCTTATCCATCGTAAAGTGGGGACATCATTGTTTTATTATGAATCGTAGGCCATTAGAGGAATTGCGTAGATTTCGCGAACGGGTCCTGTCCCGCTGACGCAGCGTTTTATGGTCATACTAATAAAGAGTAAGTGTACCCTATGTCTTTGACGGTGGTTTAATGATTATTTCTATATGGTTTTATATAATGAGCGGTTTTGGATTTTGTTCATAATTCTCTGAATTGTTATTTTAGTATTTCAATTTTTTTTCAGCAGTGGTGGCCGAGAAGTAACGGCTCCGACTTACGAGCCAGGCGCATTACTTTGTGTAATTTATTTCATCACCACTGCTCTCAAAATGGTGAAGGAAAACATCGTGAGGAAACCGGCATGTCCTAGAACCAAAAATTCGAAGACATGTGACATTCACCAACCTGCACTGGGCCCGCGTGGTGGATTACGGCCCATTCCCTCTCTTAGAGAGGAGGCCTGAGTCCCAGAAGTGGGAACAGTAAAAGGCTGATGATGTTTTTTTTTTTTCTGTTACATGTAGCTTGGAGATACTAGATGCGAAAGGTCGGATCATATACTACAGCTTGAAAGTGGTTTGTCGCACTGCATGCCAACATAATATGAAAGGACATTATTTTATTAAGTACCACGTTAAAAGAAATAGATTCTATAAAAAAAAGATTGCATATAGCGGAGGTGAGAATGTTGAGATTGATGGGCAGTGTGACAAGAATGGATTAAAGAGAGAAATGAGTATATATTAAATGAAGTTTGAAAGTGGCGCCAGTGACTGAAAAGTTGAAAGCGAATCTTGGTTTAATCACGTAAAGACACGTGAAATGCTTGTCACTAAAAAAGTGGTGGATGGATGGAGAGGGAAATGGAGGCCAAAAAAACTATAAATTTACTGTGGGAGGAGTGATGAAAAAGTAAAGGGAGTGAAAGCGTGACGGTTTACTGGACAGAACAACTACAAGAAAAAAACGTGTTGCGCAGACCTCAAACAAGGCACGACAAGGGCAGGAAGATATCATACTTCAGTAAAATCGAAGATATTTTATTGAAAAATAATATTTTCTTTAAAATTACTTCGACATTCAAAAATTAAACTACACACATGCCTTGTTATGCGTAAAATATTTTGATTTTTCTATTGTGTTAAGCACAAAAATAATTTGAATTAAAGATGGGAATGGATTACGTAGGCGTTGAAACTGAAATTACAGTCTCACATTAAAATGTTTAACTTTACATTTTCTATCATATTTTATAAACAAAAACAACACATTATACACAAGAGCTTAACATAAATTCGACACAAAACCTAAAAGTTGAAGTTTTTTAATAAATTCTAAATGAAACCTTTTTTCTAACAAAACACAAATTTAAGAATTATTTAGCGTTAAAAAAACTTTTAAAAAGATTTTTCTCGCAAAATACTGTTTAATTATGTTAAAGAGACGTTCCTGAAATTCAAAATGGCCTAGTTTAAGTGGGAGACATCCATTTATATTCAGTTTTAATGTTGTAACTGAAAAAATGCAGAACGCTTCTACGGTCTAAAATATGTTTCTTCAAGTTTAAATTATTTTGTTGTTGTAAAACTTCGTGTCATATAGATTAGCGGAGTTTCAAATTCAGCTTGTCTTTGGTTTATTGTTTTTTGCAATGTAAATATCTACGGTAATTCGTTTTCTGTTTTATATTTTTCAAATCTTTTTTCAGTGTTTCATTTTTCTTTTTTAGAATAACGAATATTATAATGTAATGTGTTTTTGTTGGCGCTTATATTTGATCGTAATATATTAAATTAAGTCTTTTCAGGTGACAAGGAATTGTCCTATTTTAAGCCTGAAATTCCGGTTGTTTCAGGCCATGATCCGAAGCCAGAAGTAATGGGAAGCGGTCGCCTCTTTCTATGAAACTGTAAAGGCTAATTTAGATGGCACGAGTTTCTCGCCTCCAACGTACGATAATATAATTGTAAGAACATACAGAAAGTTTCTTCGTCTAAACACATACCTTGACGGTGCAAGTTTCTCATCCCGAACGTATGATAATCGTAAGAACATAAAAAAAGTTTCTTCGTCTAAACATTCATACCTAGAGGGTGCGACTTTCTCGTCTCGAACATGCGATTATCGCCAGAGCGGACGAGCGAGAGCGATTTTCTTACATCGAACCCCTCGAGTTGCCCACGCCTCCAATTCCTTAGTCAGAACAAAGGAATCGGGGGCGTGACCGACTCGAGGCGTTCTAAGCAAGAGAATCGAAACGAAACGGTCGTAACTTGGCTAGGGGGGCAGAAGAGCCAGTGTCCAGTAGGGCCACGGGGTTTTTGGAATTTAGTAAGAAAATTCTGTCAAACACAATGTCTATTTTAGTTAGCAATTTGGAAATAATTTTAGATGCACTTAAGTTATATTAACTCTAGTTACTATAGTTAAACGTCAAACGCAATTTGCGAGGTTTTTGTAAAGATGCTTGCTTTCTAAAAGGTTCATAGTGTACCAGGTCATTAAACTTTTTGTTTAAAATTAGGATAAAAATAATCAAAATTACATTCCCAAGCACTTCATTGTTAGGCGATTTTAGTTAGATAAAGGTCTAAGCAATGGTTTTAGTAGAGAATGACTCCGAGATCTCGAATAGAGTCCACTTTAAGTGGAGAGGCATCGCACAGTGTGTGTATATTTTACGACAGTTTTATTTTTATGACTTTTATGATGTTACATTTTGGTAGACTTAATTCCAGCTTATTTTTGTGACAATAGGACGATAGCCGGTTTAAGTGTGTATATCTAGGTATGTGTGCCAAATAAAATGTTTTTTCTTTCTTTTCTTTAGTAGAAGTCTATCTTTTATTTTTTTGTATGGTTCTGTATACTTTGAGGCCGTCGGAACATAAAAGAAATTTGGTATTATTATAGGAATTCCAAAGAGAGTACTTTGAGACACTAATTTTTTAGGTGTGACTTATGTCTCGATTTGTTGTTAAGAACTATATAACAACTAACTTGGCTTTGCCTGCGTGATAGTAAAAAAAATATTTTAATGAAATGCTCTCTCAGAATATTATTATTCTGAGAGAGCATTTCATTAAAATATTTTCTGTGTTCTGTTTTAGGACATAGCCTACACCTGCGACAAATTTCATCCCAATCCGTTTAGCCGTTTAAACGTGAAGGTGTAATAAACATAACCACATTGTTAGATGGTTACTTCAACACATAGTTGTATTGAAGTAACCATCTATATTACAGAAAATTCAAAACACTGAATTCAATAAATGCTTAATTTCGAAAAACAATTACGTACCTTTGACCGTGAAGAAAAAGATAGGACAACTTGGATACCTTCCTTGGAAAGCAAGAAGTGGCTCGTAGCCGAGATCACTGGAAGAAATTGAGGGAGGCTTTTGCCCAGCAGTGGGACTGTATAGACTAGATATAATAATAATAACGTACCTTTAATATGAAGTTTATTTGAACTTATAAATTCCACGTCAATCCAAAGGTTACTTCAAAGTAAAGTAAAGTTTTAAGAAACTGCAATTTCATAGGTAAAGAAAAAAGAAAAATATTTTTTTAACATACGTTAAAGAAACATCAACTTTATGTTCATTACATAATAAAAATAAAGACAGAACAATAAAAAATACTGTAACAATAATGATAACCAGCAACAAAACAATTGTTCAACTGTGTAGTTTTCGCCAACAGAATAATATCTCGTCGGTGCAAACCTCAACGCGATTTGTAGAGGGTAATAAAAACTGTAACTGACATAAACGTTGGCTACCATCTTTATATCTACAGCTGAGTAGGGGATCCGGTGGAGTGCCTACACGTAGCTATATATTATAATCATCACGTTAAAAACGTATTTATCTAAAAAAAATGTATAAATTGATACAAAAATGGAGCAGATAAATAGACGCAATTTTAATGAGTTACTAGGGGGCCACATGTACAGAAGGAATCATTGTCAAACAAGCGTGTCTTCGACATAGTCTTTAACATTATAATACGCTTTTTGTTAGGACACGCTTAATATAAGTTTTGAATTTTCCCTCGCTCAAGTTCAGTTATCGCTTTTGACAGTTTTATAACTTACTGAGATATCAACGCACAGCCGAAAATACTGGGAATAAGAGAGTGAAATTTTCCGCAGTTTTCCTTTATGAAGCAAGCGAAAACTAAGAGAATTTTCCAAAAAATATATGGAGAAATTTACTTTAACACGGACGAAGCTGCTGTCAGAAGCTAGTTTAGGAATAAACAAAATAGGCCGGCCGTTGTTAATAGATTGAACACGTTAAGTAGCAAATAAGAACATAGGAGGGAGATGACTGGCCACCATATGTGTGTGTTGGGCACGCCACGATCGAGGCGGTAAGGCCCCTCTTTGAGGCGTGGCTGGAAAGGCCTCACGGCGTCGTAACCTTCCGCATGGCGCAGGTACTAACCGAACATGGCAAGTTCGGGCCGTACCTGTACAAGATCCGTGCGGAGGTGACGCCCGGGTGTCGTCACTGTGCGGAACGCCCGGTGGACACGGTGGAGCACACGGTAGAGGTGTGCCCCGCTTGGGAAGAGCATCGCCGTGTCCTCGTGGGGGCAATCGGAGGCGATCTCTCGCGCCGGGGCTTGGTTCAAGCCATGCTCAGGAGCGAGGAGGAGTGGCAGGCGGTCGCCTCCTTCTGCGAAGCAGTAATGCTAGCAAAGGAGGAGGCTGACCGTATCAGGCAACGGCGTTCACGCCGCAGCCGCCGCCGTAACTCCGATCCAAATTTCCGGCCACCGTAGACGTGGGCTTGCGGACGGCGGGCAATGGGTAGCTCGCTGTCCGTTTGTCCGGTAACAGACCGGACCGAGCCCAAGTCGTTTACGGCGCGCACTGTTCCCGTGTGCCTCAAGGAGTTGTCAGCAAACCGTAGGGGCCCAGTAGGGTCGAGGCCTAGTCTGGGGCTCTGGGAAGGTATGAAAATGCATACCAGGGCCCTGGAACCAAGGCAGGGAAGGAACAGGGTAGGTTTTTAGTCAGTAAGAGTCTGACACTATTTCCCGCTCCGCCCAAGGGCGGGATTTGTCATTGGATGATTTTACCTACCGTAAAAAAAAAAAAAAAAAAAAAAAAAAAAAAAAAAAAAAAAAAAAAAAAAAAAACCATATGTGTGTGTATGATGTTAGCAAAACCGTTACGTAGGGGCCTATAAAGGCCCACGCCGCTTGGGCCTAGGTAATTTTTGGTAGAGACACCGTGGTCCTGAAATTGGAATTGTGTCGTGATGGCTCAGTGGTTAACGCACCCGCCTATCATGTATGAGATTGCGGGTTCTAAACAAGTAAGGTAAGTGATTTTTTCAATTCAAATGTACTTTTCTTAGTTGATTTAGGACATTGCTGACATTCTACGCCTTGGCAAGCACGTAAAGCCGTTGGTTCTGGTTGGCATACATAGACATTTGACAGTCGTTACAGGTAGTGGACAGAAAGTCTGACCATCGGTCTATCTAAGGAGTATTGTCTTGCCAAGTAACTGGGTTGGGAAGGTCTAATAGGCAGTCGCTGTGTGTAAAATATGGGTATTCAGCCTCATAGCCTCCGACTCACGGCGTCCTCACCTCACCTGGCTTTCCACGCTGTGGTGTTACCACAGTGTGGAAAGCTCGGAGGATACGGTGGAGCACTCGGTAGAGGTGTGCCCCGCTTAGGTAGAATACCGCCGTGTCCTCGTATCGATCTTGCGCCGGTCCTTTGTACAGGCCATGGTCCAAAGCGAGGAAGAGTGGCAGGCGGTCGCCTCCTTCTGCGAAGCAGTAATGCTAGCAAAGGAAGAGAGCCACATGCACGCGCGATTCCCGGATTCCCGGCCACCGCAGGTACGGGCTTGCGGACTATGCGGTAGCAATGAGTAGCTCACCATCCGACCATCCAGTAACCGTCCAGACCGAGCCGAAGTCGTCGACGGCCCGTATTATTCCACGCGCGCCTCAAGGAGATGTCAGGAAACCGTAGGGACCCGGTGGAGTCTTAAGTCTTAACAAAGGAACAGGAGTGGGTTTTAGACATTAAAAGTCCGACTCGCCCTCCCCCTCCGTCCAAGGACGGGGAGATGAGAATAGATGAAAAAAACGTGGTTCGGAAAGGCTAGGTCAATGATGATGAGATGGTGTTACTTACGTGACTCTGCTCCACCAAAAGAAAGCTCGTCACTATCCTCATTTTCTCCATCTTCCTGTATGGTGCAGAGACCTGGACCCTCAAAAAAGCTGACCGTTGCCGGATTGACACTTTTGAGATGTGGTGTTGGAGAAAGATGCTCGAAATCCACTGGACAGAGCATCGGACCAACGAATCTATTATAGCCGAACTCAAATCACCTATGAGGCTAACTACCATATGCCAGAGAAGGGTTTATGAAGGAGTCCAATACGTTGGTCAGACCAAATTCGTGCTACACTGGAGACCACAGTCTGCGACGCCATCCACATCGCCGAAGATAGGACAAAATGGCGAAAAATAGTCCATAAGAAAGTTATTCGTCAAGGTCACGACCCTCAGCATTGAGGATAAACGACGCAAGGAGGAGGGACGTGACTCCAGAACAGACAAAAACACACAACAGAATTTAAATAAGTATTTTGACTAATTATTATAACAAAAGAAAATTATAATTTTGATATTAAAGCTTTATTATTAATTTTACGTAATTTAATTTTGCATGATATTGAAAATTTTTCACTGAGTCGCCGTTTTTATTGTGTAAAATATTTAATTTTAAAATGTACTCCAATAACCTGCAGGAAGTTTATCGGGCTTCATTTTAAAATTACAATTTTGATCGTTTTGAGAATAATAGCCAATATCTGAAATAGATACTGTATCCAATATCTATGTCCACTGAAATTGAAGCAATTTTTAGGGTTCACTACCTCAAAAGGTAGAACCGGAACCCTTATAATGTCACTTAAAGGATCAGTTTGTTGTCCGTCTGTCTATCTGTCAAAAACCTTTATCTCAGAAACTCGTGCAGGTTGAGTTGAAATTAAGACCACATACTCAAATCTACGGTGTTTTGAAGCTGTGAAAAAATCAAACCTCTGTAAAAAGATACGGCCATTTATGTCGCAAAAAAGTGTATTTTTACACTCTCAGGGAATCAAAATTCGTAGGCTACTTTTCGTTGACCCAAAATTCTGAAATCTGGCATAGAGCAAGGTCTCATAGCATAAGAATAGGAAAAAATCTAAAAACAGTGAATTTGTAGTTACGTCACCAAAAAAAACTTTTGTAATTTGGAAAAAAATTCGTAACACAATTTGGGAATTGAATTGTTTTCATAGGTAAGTTTGTACGGAATCCTCAGCGCGTGAGTCCGACTTGCACTTTCCCGGTATTTTTTTTTTCATAGAACTACAAAATTTATAAATTATTAATCAAAACCTGTAAAATACTGAATTTTTAGAGACTTTTCGAGCACTTCTTAGCGCAGATTTTTCGAAATTAACATGATTAAACATGATGATACTTTTACGTATTTGATCTCGATAAATACAAATAGTGTAAATTTTTTATGTACAACAACTTCCCAAAAATGCAGAGTACAATATTTGTTACCTATGAATAATGTTTTAACTGACTGAAAAAAAAAGTTAATATTGCTTTAGTTAACACACAGTTATTTACTTTAGATGGCATATAACTAAACTTAGTCTGTGTAATATTATTATTTGCCAATTAAAGTGAGATTTTGCTACTAACAATCTAAATACCATGCAATTCAAACAAAAGTATATATATACTGTTAAGACTTTGGAGCTGTCAAATCGAATGTTATATAGGGGTTTTTTGTGTGTATGTAAAATAAAATATATTTTTTTAATTATTTTTTTATTTACCTACTTTCTAAGCCAATAAACGATTATTGTTATTCCTTTCCATATTGTTTTTTTTTTTTTTTAACTTGCAAAAAATAAAATGTAAGTCCACCGGTGTGTTTAATTTGTTATTGTATATTGATAATAATTTATAGTTTGTTAAATATTGTTAAATAAAAGTATCCTTATCGTCGTCAATAAAAAATATAAATGAAACATACATTTTAAGTGATATTGCATTTTATTGTGTTTTTTGCAGGCAAGCACTAGTTTTTATCATTAAAAAAATATAAATTGCTATAATTGTTTTTAATTTTTATACGTATGTATTTGATGACGTTTTGTGTGGAATATAATTATTATTATGGGCAAACGTTCGCCGTGGCTACACAGTAATCGCGCATCCTAGTGTATCAATTTTGAATGACACTTCGCATAAATGGTCCCAATTTCTTGATGAATGTGAGTTATGTTGGCCGTCTGGGTGGCAATCACCTATGATTCGTCGAAATATAGTAGAGATTTAACGTAGTCCCTCAGAAAATAGTCGTGCGCCCTTTAGTCATACAATATCTATAGACTGTGAACTGGAATAGACGTTTTTTGGATTTATATTTCTTGCCACACACGAAGAATTAGTCATTTATTGTGAGTACATTTACAAATATGTAAACTCACATACACAGGACATCCTGACTCGGAAGCGGGCTTGCGGACTGTGGGCAATGGGTAGCTCGCTGTCCGTCCTTCCGGTAACAGACCGGTCCGAGCCCAAGTCGTTTAGGCCGCGCACTATTCCCATGCGCCTCAAGGAGTTGTCAGCAAACGTGAAGGGAAAAAAGTGTAGGGGCCCAGCAGGGCCGAAGCCTACTGGACCAAGGGTTATGTGGAATTGAACCCCGGGGCCCTGGAATGAAAGCAATGAATGGAGCAGGGTAGATTTTTAGTCAGTAAGAGTCTGACACTATCTCCCGCCCCACCCAATGCTGGGATTTGTCATTTGTTGATTTTACCTACCATAAAAAACCCAGGCTCGGAAAAACTATCTGTTATGTAGACCAATTAAATATTTGTTCAGTGTGGAGTCGAACTCTTAACACGTAGCACAGCAGCCAACTTTTCAACTACTGCCGAAACTGCGCCGTCACTCAAAATTGATCGCATCGCACGAAAAGTTAGGCGAACAGATGGAACAAAAATTTAGCAACGAAAATTATAACTATTTTAATGCGTTGTTGGAATGTTCATCATTTCACCACAGTAATTCATATTTTTTTGGTGAAAATATTTTAATGAACCTTAAAATGAAACAAATTAAAAAATCTTACTGTTAATGCCAAAAGGGCCCCAGCTCAGCATAATGCCAGATGGAAACACAAAGCTACCACATGACGCTCATTTTCAGCTACAGCCGAGAGTGTCATACTCTTAAATACATAGGTATAACCGTAAAATTATTTTTTTTTAAAAACTCCAACAGTTCTTATTTTTCTCCTTAATATGAAATGTATAGAACTAGTCAAGACGAATCTAATGAGCCCAAACTCGATGAGTTTACTACTAAGCATTCCAAACTTCCATAAGCCACCTCCTAGTTCTAGCATCAGGTCTTTGTCATTATAAAAGAAAAAAAAAAGGAAGAAAAAAAAAGAAAGAAAGAAAAAACGTTTATTTTGCCCAAATAGACGCACAAAATATAACAAACTGCCAGCCATGTGTGAACCGGGCAATACTAGTTGCTCCATAGACATTAGGCAGAAAACAGCTGCCTTGGTCTGAGTTGAAAGTTATTTCTTTTCTATGGCACCTGGCTACTATGAGAAATTTATACGAGTAGCACTGGTTATGGCGAATCTAATGAGCCCAAACTCTATAGATTTACTGTGTTAATATGCAATCCAGGGTCCTTGACCTTCGAGATTGGACACGAGTATTTCAAATATTAAGTCACACATATGTTTAAAATAAAATAAATACCCATTAAGTGTTTAAAACCCTACCGCAATTAACAAACGAGCTGGTGACCTTAAACACCAGTACAGATCTTCGTAAATTGTAGCTAAGAACCATCTCGATTAAGTCAGCTTTCAAACAAAAATCATTCAATCAGAATCGGTCCATTCGTTTTTGCGCTATGATGCCATGGACAGACACACAGACAGACAGACAGGTCAAACTTATAACACCCCTCTTTTCCGTCGGGGGTTAATAAACGAATAAAATGTCCTGAACCAACTAAAATGAAATTATGCGATTCTTATTTATAAAGTAACAACAGCTAAAAAAGATTTGTGTGCCCATCTACAAAAAAATAACAAAAGTAATACTAAGGGCGTCTTCAAATTAGCCGCAGTGTCGCGCGACAGCAACGCTTTGTCTGTCTGTCTGGCAAGACCCTTTATCTCGGAAACTCACGGATATATCGAGTTGAAATTAAAACTATAAATATCCTTAAGTCTGGGCTGTCTCAGCTGTGAAAAAATCCAGCTTATAAATTAACTCAAAAAAGATACGGCTGTTTATATCGCAAAAAAACGTACATTTCGACACTCTCAAAGGAATCAAAAATCATAGGGTACTTCCCTTTGACCTAGAATCCTGAAATCTGGAATGGAGCAAGGTCTCATAGCACAAGTATAGGAAAAAATAAAAAAAACAGTTAATTTGTAGTAACAACACAAAAAAAAAAATTGTTATTCCGAAAAAAAAATCCTAACTCAATTCGGGAATTGAATTGTTTTCATAGGTAAGTTTGTACGCAATATTCAACACGTGAGCCCGACTCGCACTTGCCCATTTTGTTTATTAGTCCTAAAGTAATAAGAATGCCTGGTAAAAAAAATATTTATTCAGGTTAAGATTATTAAGCGTCCAACTAGTGATGTATGGAAGTAAGGGCGCTTTCATATTAGCCGCAAAGTGTTGCGCGACGGCAGTGCTGCAGCCGTGCTGCAGTGCACTACATTCGCGCTGCAACCGCACGTTTTTTACTATCGCCCACACATTATTTCTTGTGGTCCATCCTGATATGATTTTGAATAACATAAATGTTATATAGATACGTATATACAGTTATGTACGAGCGGGCTGCGACCCCATGTTCGCCCTATATGGGAATAAACTAGTGCTAAGCGGCCTGTCGTTTGTACTTTACACTAAACAAAATAATGCCTAATAGATAAAAGTATGCCGTTAAAAATTAAACATCAATATTCCTAAATGATAATCGCCATCGGACACAGCTGGAAATCGCCAGAGCGATTTATTTATAGCGTTAAGGCGACTCACGCGCCATCGTAAATTAGTGTATCTTGGGGAGTCAGCGCGCGCGCGCGTCTCTAGTTTTCGAAATAAGCATTTGAAGTATGAATCGGATTCCGTTAATCGATGTTCGAATTGCGAATTGGATTTCGGTTATATTTAACTGTCATTTGAATAGGGATTCGATTTTTAAACGTACGTTTCCGAATTTGTGAGTTTTGAATTTGTGTTCGTGCTATGTTTTTGTGAGGACAGTGGGATGTGATTTTTTGAGGTAAATATTGATTTTATATGTTTTTATTTACTCATCAAGAACCCTCCGGTTTCGCACGGGTGCAATTTTTTCATGCAAATATTATCAACAATTTTTTATACGCATACAAAAATACAGACATTGACTTAATGCCTAAGATATTTTTAACTAGTCAATCTTTAGGTGATATAGAGAAAAATAGTGATGATATTACAAAACTTTATTGTAAACTTTACAAAAAAAAAAAAGGCGTTTTCAAATGATGTTTATTATTTATTTAGATTTATTCGTTATAATAAATTTATTACTTAAATATGCGGTAAAGTGGTTACTAAAGTCATCTCGCCGGCATATTTTAGCGAAAACTAATTTTCAGGACTGTCAAAATTCAGGTTTAAAACGTCAATTACTTTGTGGGAAACCCTAGAATTTAATGTACCGTTAAAGCTACACTGAAATACATTGTTCGCCGTAAGAACTCTACATTTTAACGCTAAATCACTGTTACACTTTACACATAATACACCTTCAGTGGCTTTTGAAGTCAAAATATAACAATACAGGCTATTGTGTTTTACTGGAACAATTTATAATAACTGGGAGTAATGAATAACTAACATTAGTGGTACACAATGAGTCGTCTAGTACTGAAATCTATTGTGAACTAATGAAATTCGTAACATATCTGATAGATATTTATTTACACTCAATATACCATAACCATTAGAACGATAGAAATCTAATGCAAAAAGTTTAGTTTTAAGAAGAGAAGAATTAAAGATACGTAGGTCAGATGAAGAAAGATGATAATTTGAATATTGCTTAAAAATAAATATTTTTTGAAGCCAATAATATAATATTCTACAACTATCACACAACGTTGTCTAGCCCCAAGCTAAGCAGAGCTTGTGTTATGGGTACTAGACAACTGATAAAAATGCTTATATATTTCTAAATACATACATATAGATAAATCACACCCAGACACAGAACAAATGATCGTGCTCACCGCACAAACATTTTGTCCTGGGTGGGAATCAAACCCACGACCTCCGGCATAGCAGTCAAGGCCACTAACTACTAAACCAGGCTAGTCACAATGCCAATTTATTAAAAGTTAATAGGTAAGTTTGTTTAATTAATTCCGTAACTTTATGTTGAAGTCGTGACCAGAAAATAGAAATTGATCACTTCTTGATATGACCAACTATTGGCCATATGGTTTAAACGTGAACATTTGATGATATGTCAATCCTCGATTGGCCATATCATTGATGTAGGATTTCTATGGTAATAAAAGGTCTAAAGAAAGTAGGCTAAGCTTGGATTGAAATATCACCAAACTTTAACGTTTACAACGATCTGACCAGTTTTACTTGGCCATATTATTATCATGAAGTGACCAATTTCTATGATCTGCTTCTTTTCCCACCACTAAATCTTGAGTCAAGCTATTTGCCACCTTCTGTACTTTTTTTTATGGTAAGTAAAATCATCCAATGACAAATCGCCGCCCTTGGGTGGGGCGGGAGATAGTATCAGACTCTTACTGACTAAAAACATACGCTGTGCCATTCATTGCCTTCGGTTCATTTTCACCTAAACCTTGGTCCCAGTAGGCTTCGGCCCTACTGGGTCCTTACAGTTTGCTGACAACTCCTTGAGGCGCGCGGGGGCTCGGACAGCTCTGTTACCGTCTGGTAACAGCGAGCTACCCATTGCCCGCCGACCGCAAGCCCGCACCTACGGTGGCCGGCAATCGGGATTAGAATCCCGGTGGCGGCGGCGGCGTGTGCGCCGTTGCCTGATGCGGTAGGCTTCTTCCTTTGCTGGCATTACTGCTTCGTAGAAGGAGGCGACCGCCTGCCACTCCTACTCGCTCCGGAGCATGGTCTGAACCAAGGTCCGGTGCGAGAGATCGCCGCCGACCTTCTGTACTGCTAATGCTATCAACTTTAATACTAATTGATGATGGCTGTCTTGTCTCTTTGTTTTAAGAAAAGATCACACAAAAGACAAATAAATGTTGACCCCTCTACGCTCCGGACTAAACATTTTTACCTCGTTGTTTATGCCGCGTACATCGAAAGATTGGAACAATTTGCCTACTGCGGTCTTCCCGTCTGATTATAATTTAGGTGTCTTCAAGGCTAGAGTAAATGGGCTCTCAATAAACTAATGCGATTCACCATCAACAATTGCATCACTGTTGAGCATCAGGTGGGATCGCAATCAAACAATAAAATGCTATTTGTCATTATTCCCCAATAAGCATACCTAGCAATACCTTTTTTATTTGAAAGAATTGAAAAGATAATCTTTTTTAAAGGGTTTTTATCCAAGAACGTAAATAAGAAGTAATTCCTTAAGTAGTCTGTATACAACGTTAAATTTTGATTGTTTTAATTCCGTAGAGGGTCGATTCGGTACATGAAACACTATCGATTTATAAAGATAAAATAAAAAAATAAAGTACTATTTTATTAAACTCGAATTAATTTACGCAAGTATGAAATTAATCTCTTTAAGTAAACGTCAGCTGGGTGAGTTTTATGAACTACTGCTGGGGTCATGGGTCAGCTTCCGAAAGGAATACCCGGCCCCGGCACGACAGTCAACGAAGGAACGGGGTAGGTTTTTAGTCAGTAAGAGTCTGACACTACTTCCCGCTTCGCCCAAGGGTGGGATTTATCATTGGATGATTTTACCTACCATAAAAAAAAACCTGTAGGTAGTTAGTACGCAACTAGACTACTACACTGACTACTAGACTGGTAGAGAATGCCTTGTTGCATTAAGTCCGCCTATGTACCACTACTGTACATGAAGTTTAAATAAATAAATAAATAAATAAACAACAAGGTCATTGACTCTTTTACTTAAAGAAAATAATTTCGCACGTTTCATCTTTGTATGTGTATATCGGAAATGTTTATTATTCCCTATATATACCTCCATATAATACATGGGCTGAATAGTTAAAAAATAAACCGTACTCTACCAAATACATTGATTCACAAGTATTTTTGCGCTTACATTTTTATTTTCTCGCGAAAAATAAAAATTAACTTATTTATACTTCTAGCTACATAAGTCCATTTATTTTTAATGCATTCACAAAATTAGTAAGTCTGTCTAGTCCATGACGGTTTTTTTTATTTTAAATTAATTCTTTCTCTTATTGTGAGCAGCATTTCTCTAAATACTTGGTCTATCACTCATTTATAATTTATAATTTACGTTCCAAATGTAACTAAGAGTATTTTTTCTGCAGAAATTAAAGTAATTTTACGGATTATTTCGCTTTTTATTCGTTTCATAAATTAATGTTAAGTCGCTGTGAAAAATATTTTAAACTGCAAGCGAATTAAGGTGTTTTTATATTTCGGGCGTATTTTTGCAAATAAATTCTGTTTGACTGCAAGAGTGAAAATGGCTAGAGTGAGAGAGAATATCAAATTTACTGACTAAAATCTATCAGCGTTTCTTTAGTTGCCCTTTGCATTATCATTATCATTTCAGCCGAAGGACGTCCACTGTTGGGCATAGACCTCCCACAAGCAATCTATGGATTCTAAGGTTGCGGTAATTCTTTAACCGATCCCGCTGTCCAGAAAGCCCTCTTACCAAACACTTTATAGGAGCCGTTCAAGTATTACGCAAACATTGGTACCTACTTATACATGCATTTTTTGGTTTAGTTATTAGTTAATTTAATGAGCAAAAGTTACAAGTCTAACACCGGTATTTATAAACAAGTAAAGCTAATTACTTGAGTAAAAGTATCTACATTAGTACCTAACAATTTGTATCCAATTCTTAAAAAAAGGTTGAATTTTTAACGAAGATTTCTTAATGACTAAATAAAAAATTACTTCTTTATACATACGGATGTAAAAATAAGGAATAGGCATGAAATAGAGAAACTAAAAAACTACTTTTATTTTTCCATATTAATTTAAATTGTCAGACATCAGTCCATGACACACGAATCCATAACTTTAAATGTTCAATGACATTCATATTAAAAAATCGCCATCGTTCTCTTAAAAAATAAAATAAAAATAAAACAGGTACTGCTGGCTGACATAATCACCATACAGACGCGCCATCACCCATGTCATCAAAAATAAGCAAAGCAAAGCCTCCCCCCGCCGTAACGCTTACGTAATACTTGATTGGCCCATATTGGGAAAACGGATTCCCAGATTTTCAAACGTCCTTTTGTCGACTCTATCGGTTCGAGCACGCTCACCACAACTGTGTTCTATTTCTGTACTCTCTTATTTATTTTTTTGGCTATCGTAACTTTTGTATTGTATTGCCTGCATCAAGTAAATTCAAATTCAACTGTTCTATTATTTTTACCGTAGTTTCATGCCACAAAAATCTATCTATCCATATACTCTGCCCAATATAAGAGAGGATGTGTCGAATTGAACAGGTAAGTCCCCCTCCTCCGGTCGTGCGACCCGTACAGCCATTACTCTGTAAATCGCACACGCAAATTGATCCTGGCCTGAATCATGGGCTTCAATAGATGGATGTTTATGCTGGTTGTAGTTACGGGAGTGATAGAGTTCGTAGTTTTACGGAGAAGGAACAGAAAAACGAGGTATAGTGAGCGTTGTTTTTGACAGGGATATGTCTTAGGTAATTAGCCCCAAAGGTATTTTTAATAAAACCCTTTTGTTGGAAATATCACCTAGATCACCTTGATTATCAAGCCTAGCCTTTTGCTACTGTATTCTATCCCCAATAATTTTTCCGCTCTAGGGTCAAGCATGTCAGATTTTTACTAATTAAAACCCACCTGTAACCTTTAGCGGTTCTTTGCGTTCTGGGGCCTCCTACGGTTTCTTTCTTTCCACAAGTCTACGCCTACGTTGTCCAAGGAGCGCCCTACAACTCCAGATGCCTAAGGCGCGTCCTGAATGTATCCGTTCCCTTTTTTTTTGTAATATTTAACGAGTTAATGAAACGCATTATTGTAATATGTTTGCAATTTCAGATACAATTTATTGTTAAGGAATAAATGACTATGACTATGACTGTTGCGGCCATCTTCTTCGTTATAGTTACTGCTTTGCAGATGGAGGTGACTGCAACCTATTTCCTCTTGATAGCCTGGAACTATAGCGTAAATCAGGGCCCGGTGCAACTGGCTGCCCCCACCTATCACCTGCACAAATACACGGTGGTAGGTAGGTACTCCATCCAAGCGGCAAACACTTCCACTCTATGCTTCACCGTGTCCTCCGGGCGGTTTGCGTAATGAAGACACCCGGGCGTTTCTTCCGTCTGAATTCGAAACAGTAACCACCTGATCTTGCCAGACCTACGTCTGACTGAAGGTTCCTCACCTTCTTCCTGACTCTTTGTTGCCTCTCCAACCACTCTTCAAAGAGAAGACTTATCTCCATGACTGTAAGAACAACTATTTCGCAGGCATAATTATTACTTGTTCCTAGGAAAATAAGAAAAACGTCTTAACGGCAACAAAAAATAAAGACACCGTCTATAAAGTAACAAGCACTAACACACTTTAGACCGATTTCTATAGGCGGGATCGTCGCTTAGGGCCACTAGACAGGCGTGGCGATACTCGAAACACGTTCCTTGTCGCAGTGTGAAGTGGCCTCGTAATAACGTACACTTTTAGTTATTTGTCGCCAGAATTTTTGAAGATTACCGTGAAATGAGTGATGGGTAACTGTTACTCATACAGCCGCTTAGGCGGTGAACGAGTATCTATGCATTTAATTCCAGACAGCTGCGCCCGGATAGAGCCCCGCTGACCTTAATTCCGTTTTCTTTGCGAAATATTGATTTATTTACATATGCTATGTATATTCCGAAAAACACTTAACAACCAATTTTTCTATGTAAAAATATTTTTTAAAGATCCAAGCCGTTCGAAGGAGTCAGAAAAACTTGCGAAATTATTAAATATTTTTATAGACAAAAGTATCAATTGCACGAAAAAATCATAATTATGTTGATATGGTTGTACATAAATCTATTAATGATAAACATATTTTTTTTTTTTTGCAAATCTATTAAGCTAGCCGTTACCGAGGAGTTGACCTTAGGAAGTCATTGTTTTATGGCACTGCTCGGGCGCTTGGGCTTTAAGGTACCTATTTCGAAATAAAAATAACATAACGTCAGTTTTCCTCGCAGTATAAGGCATTGGTATGTTTAAATTCCCCGTGATAGAAGTAGAGTCTAGATTTCCTGGTACAAACCAAAAGTTGGCAGCATTGCTGAACAATTCCTGATGACAAAAAAATCTAAATAGTAAATAGATTAAACTTGTATTTTTACTTATATTCACCGTAATTATTAAACTACTTCGTCCCCCATTGGCAAAAACTGGTTCAGGATTTAACTACCCCTAAGTTTTTTCAGGTTACTCAATAATTTATAGATCGATGAAAGTACCTATAGATAGTAGTTGCACATGGATTAAAAAAATTGAAGGGATTTTTTAGATTTTCTTAGCGAGAGCATTTAATTAGATTTATTAACTGCACGTTAATAATTGTAAAATGTGATTTAGTTTTAATATGCTTTATACACGTAGTATTTACCGCATAATATTGCACACTTGGTTTCTATAATAAAATGCATCGTTAGGTTATAAAGTGTAACAATTGTAGACGAGCCGATAAATAAAAAAATATATACCTTCACTTTCAGTTATTTGTCGCTACATTGAATGGTTGTCGCAAAATGTTAAAAATTCGAAAGCTTTGTTGGTTTCAATTGAGATGAAATGTTCCTTAAATTTTGATGTTAATATTACTTACATCTATTTTGATGTTTACTGAGCTATGGATGTGCGAACTATGTAACTATTTGTGTACGTAGTTTAAAAAAAAAAAAACGCCAAAAACAGCATTTGACAATGTGCTTTCAAAATGATTCCGACTCAATCAAAATAAACCAAATATTCGTGCAATAGAAAAAAAATGTGCATCCTGTTTAAAAATCCAGAGACAATACCAAAAAAAAAAAATATTGAAGAAATTATTTAAGGAATAGTTTTTTCTCACATATTCTCTCCGTTATGCGTTATTAATTAAGTCATTGTAGGTGGTCTGAAACTGTTGACTGACAATCTGTCACTAATTACGCACGAATGTGATCCATAAACATTACATTGTTATGTCTACCATACATTCACATAATGTAATGTACGTGTTCAACACATTTTATTGCTCATTGATGAACTAATTTCATGGACAGCTACGCAATTTATGTGTGAATTGAATGATACGTATGTATTCGAGTACATATTCGATTAATATAGTCTTATTGTCGAACTAATTACCTACTTAATTAGCAACTACAAAGATATTAGATTTTTTATTAAATACTAGCTACATATAATATTATTATTCACCTCACTCACACACACCTCACTTTTTCATAATACAGTAACACTCCACTTATCCATAAACAAGCTGAAGATTGTCTGTTATACTCTTTTATTTTTCTTTTTGATTTAAATTTTCTGTTTGATTTAAATTTTTTTTTTTACTGTATTTTTAGTTTTTAAGTTTGTGCAAGTTTGTTCTCGGATTGAAGGAGACTAGACAACACGATACAGGGAATCCTAGTGTGGGGTCTAGGGTTTATAAATACGATACATAATAAGGAACTTGTTTTTTTTTTTGGTACAATAAAAAATATTATTATTATTAGCTTATGCCAGCGGTTTCGCCCGCGTGTTTGTCGGTTTACCCCCTTAAAGTTTGAGTTTTGTAAAAATGCGTTCTTATCGCACGTCTACACCATAGTCATGCCAAATTTTAAGTTTGTAAGTGTTAAAGTTTCTGAGATTTTGTGATTAATCAGTTTAAGGTATTTCGTTTTTATATAATATAGATCTTATTGCCTAAAGCTTTAATTCAGCCTATTATACTGTAGTATGCTAAACAACTACCATAGTTCTAAGAACATAGTTTTAATTTCAACTCAATACCTCCACGCGTTCAAGAGATAAAGGGTCTTGACACACAGACAGACGGAGAACAAAGTGATCCTATAAGAGTTCCGTTTTTGCCTTTTCAGGTACAAAACTCTAAAAATACATACTAACAGTACTCCTGGTTTGACTGGTAGAACTTGTGAAAAGACTGGGCGGATTGATAGAACTTAAAATAAAGTAGGCTATAAAAGCGCTTTAAAACAGAAAATAAATCGGAATGACTTGCTAATAAAATGCTAACTCATAAACAATGAGAAAACTAAATAAAAGAAGAGTATAGAATTCTGTCATATAACGCCAGCCTGCATTTTCGATTCCTAAGCTTAATTATAGCTCTATAATAAAACTCCCTCTTATAGTTAAACCTAAACAGGGTTTTAAAACAGAACAATATTGTCCGCACAAAGACGGATTTGTCACGTTTTAAGACAAATCTAAAAACACTCAGGCCATAGAATAAACACAGACAGAAGGTCAGCTTTATTAAACGATCAAAAACTCACGCACACAAAGACACGCTTCACGTACAGCGAGTGCAAGTGCACTCGTGACCGGGCGGCATTTGTTTGATACTGCTGTAAGTTCGCGTCTATGTGTGCGTGTATCGGTTTTCGCTCCTTGTAAGTTGTAGGACTTCTGTATCTATTGATGATGGCTGCCCTGTTTTTCTTGTCGTTGGCTAATGGAACGAATTAAGGCGAATTTTCACAGAAACGTTTTATTATGTCACATTATGTTTGAAAACGTTTTGATGGTCGAAAGGTTGTTGGAGTGGGGGTTTGTTTTTGTTTTTTTTTTAAGTTATTTTCACAGAGACACAGGAGTTACATACTCGTATAATATGACGTCCATAATGTTCTAATGTTTTCAACGTACCAATATTTGAAATAATTAAGATAAAAATTATTTAAAATATATTACATAAAGACAATGAGCAGATACATACACAAAGACAATGAAAAAGTTACCTGTTCTAACCTTAACTAACAAATACAAAGTTAAAGAATGATTAAATACAATGTAAAGAATTTTCAATTAAAAACTCATTCCTTGAGAAATTAAACATTTGCAAGAGGAAGTTAAACATGTTTTTTATAAATGATATTTGAAGTTACAATTTTTAAAAACATTAGTACTTTACCAAATTATTTACAATTAACAAATTGCCATAAAGTAAATTTTATTAGAAAAAAGCTTTATTCTTTGTGTACCCAAGTACACATTATTGTAGACATATCGATTTTTTCACAAAACAACATTTGTACTTAAAATGAAGTTATGTTTTTTTTATGTACACAGAGTGATATAAAGTTAAAATATAAAGTGGTAATAACATAATAATATTAAAAAAATAGGTAGCCATTGATCAATTTTTTTTCGGCTCAGAATCTCCCTATTAAAATAACGTCACAAACAATTGATTTTACGTTCCCATAATGATGAGCAGTAGTGGCCGAGTGGTAACGGCCCCGACTTACGAGTTGTAGGTCGCGGGTTCAAACCCAGCCAGGCGCATTACTTTGTATAATTTATTTCACCATCACTGCTCTTAAAACAGTGAAGGAAAACATCGTGAGGAAACCAGCATGTCCTAGAACTAAAAATTCAAAGACATGTGACATTCACCAATCCGCACTGGACCCGCGTGATGGATTACGGCCCATTCTCTCTCCTACAGAGAGAAAAAATCCCACACTTGCCCGGTTTTTTCTATTAAGATTAGTGGTACTGTTTTTTTTTCTCAAAAAAAAAGGATTTAATGTGCTTTTCCAGGACGTGATCCACCTGTGTGTCAATGAAATCCTTTTGAACATGAAGGAAACAATAAACATACATAAAATACAATACAAACATTCACCTTTATAGTATTAGTGTGATGTGATGTGAGTAGGTGTATCATAGGCTTTTCAACACGCCTATACTAACTACCAAAATAAAAGTGTATATGTTTGGAATTTGGATTCGTCTCACTATCTGTGGGCGGGTGACAGCCAAAAATATAATGTAACGGAAGCCATAACGTTCAATTAGAATAATTGATGTCGGTTTCCCGTAATAAAATAGTTTAAATTTTTTTCTACAGAGGAATTTGTTGTATAGTGTGATGTAGTCAACGTACTGCTTAGTTAGAGCGGTCTTGTTACAGTAAAGTTAGATTACTGTTTGAAGAGAGACTTCCTTTTGACTTTCTGCCATCATAAATATAAAAAAGAATAGGCGTCCGTTAGTTTCACTAAAACTCGCGAACAGCTGGACCGATTTGGCCAATTTCGGACTTAAAATATTCATATACTACTCCAAGCGAAAAAAATTTTTTTCACGAAAAAAAATCCGACTATGATATGATACGAAGTTTGCCGGTCCAGTTAGTTATAAATAAATTTTCAATCTGTGCTGCTTTGCACCAAGTCCTGGGCTTAATCATCGGGTTGACCATAATATTTTTTTTTATTATGCATAGGCTCGCGTTTGACTACTATCTCATCTGATGGTTAACTATGATGTGGCCCTATCCACTCTTGATTTGAAAACCCCTAGGTTATAGCTATTAGGAAGCACAGACTCCGGCAGGGACGTCAGTTCTGCTGACACACTTTTACACGTCTTTTTTTTCAATGTCGATTTTTTTTTCGTCAGTTCTAAGTAAATTGAGAAGAAACACCGAAACAAAGTCTCTTTTAAAGTGCATACAGTAGACATGTAATGGTCAAAATTACATGAAAACCATGCAGATTTGTCTGAGATGGTCTTTTGAAGAAAGAACCATACATATTTGAGTGAACCTGTCCAGTTTGTTCAATCATTTGTCAGTATTCGTGTAGCTCAAACTTAGGACTAATAAGGAGCGCAGTGACTTGACGAACAATACCAAGGAAAAGACATTTGGTTAGGCAGCAGAAAATACTCAAAATACTGCAAGACAGACATACTGTAAAGTTACTCGAAAGAAAAGACAAGCAATCCACTAAGTCCTCACATTCACAATGGAACCCAAAATTCCGTTGACCCGGGCTTGATCCTGCCTCCTCTCTCTCTCCTCAAGAACCTACTAGTAACCTGCTTTCATGAGACCATTACGTAATGATTTAAAATCAACGTTTCGCCCCTAAGACGCGGCTAATTTTGAATGTTATTTCTATCAACAATACATGCTCGTCAGCACGTGGAACGTGTTATCTATTAACAAATAAAAAGTCATCCGTGCGTACGGAACCTGGGATGCTGTGATAACTTCTCCATGTTTTTATGCACGAATACTTTCAACTGGTTTATTGCGTGTGAAGTAAGTGGGTAGTTAGGTACGCGGATAGTGGTGGAGTTTGAATGTCAAAGTCGTGATACTAAGAAACTAGTCAAGAGATGTCATCTTAACCGTAGAGGGCCAGTAGGGCCGATGCATATTAGGGCTACAGGGAATTTTTAAGATTGATCCCGTGGACGTGGAAGGCAAATAGTAACTGAAAGATATAGGTGGATTTTAGCCAATAAAAGTCCGGCACACTCTTTTGAACCAGTGTAGAGTGGAAGAAGTTCTTGAATGATTTACAACCTCAAAAAAAAGCCTCACCCTTGGAAAAATCCCAGAACGCCCCTAAAAAGAAAAAAAAATATTTTTCATTCCTCATCTTTTTTTTTTCTTTTTTTTTGGGTTTTTATCTGACCAGATATGATCCCTCATCTTGGAAACAGTATTTTTGCTCTTCGATAGGTATCTGAGTAAAAAAGCCATTTTTATCCGCTAGAGGATAAAGTAAATTGAATTTAAAACATCGTGTGCACTAAGTTTGTAGATTCCAAACATCGTTAAACCTATTTACTTCTTTCTACCTCCATGGTTTTTAATTTGTTAAAAATTCAGACTCGGAACCTCCTTGGTGTAATTTTTTTAATTTCCTTTGCGCGCGCCATTTTCTTTTCATGTCATATTGTTAAAACCTTAGGTTGAAAATAAGAAACTTTGCAATAGTACTTTTAATTTTTCTTAATTAATTATATCTAAGTATCATTAGTAGATATAATTTAAAGATTATTTTGTAATACTAACCTATCATGATATAGTAGTTTAATACCTAAACTGAAATAAAAGTAACTTGAGATTGTAAATATTTTTTTTCACATTCAATCATTTCTTCGCTGAGATGGGATGAAAAGTTACGTGTTGCACTCGAGTGCAAACATTTTTACCACGTGCTCTTTTGATTCTCTCGCTAACGCTCAGGATTCTAATTTTTTAAACTGCGGATTTTTGTCCCGTCTGACAATATAACATCTGGTAATAAGCAGAGCACCTAAGAATAACGTCACCGTCAAAATGTGGGAGTTCAAGTAGAATCGTACAACTGTAGTAGCATTTAGATGCCCACGGAACACACACGTTACGTAGATTTTTATTGGCCTTGATTACATAGGAGCAGACTGAAATAAATTATTGCTTACATACCAGCTACTTTTATGAATAAAATTATAAAAACAGAAAAAATACTGTAAGAATAAGTATGTAATTCTTAATAACGCAAAAAGATTTGCCTATGAGTAACATCAGTGATTCAATGATACTATAAAAATGAAAGAGACAATATGCAGATAAAACTAAGACCCTTGGTTGCGCCAATTTGCTATGGTCCGCGACTTTGTTTTTTGTAATTTGTTTTTTGGCCTAGCAATCCTATACCATCCGTTTTCCTTCCACCCGCACGACCGCAAGAAATGATTTGACATTTGACGTTTGTGCATTGTGAATGTGACCGCACCGCTAACACGCCCGCTCGAAATTACAAGAAAATTGGCTATTTCGTGTTCCAACCATTCAGAACTCAACAGTGGTGCAGTGTAGTGCAATACAGAAACTGGCAGTGCTTGAAAGTACAAAGTTCGGGATTCGCCGGCCGGCGCCATGTGGAACTTTCGAGGTTAAAGGTCAGTCCTTCTAATACATTTATCCCATTAATAAACGCTAGACGCAGTACCTGCATATTGTTAACAAACCTTAGATCGCTTTTTAAATCTACAGTCCACAAAGCAAAATTCGCGCAACCATTACCTTTTTGGTCCATACGAGCCGGATCGTGAATCATTTTCTTGTAATTTCGCAATATAGTATTTGTTCCATAGGGAATAAACGCAACGCGCCTATTTACCTAGATATAATAGTAGAAAACCCGCATCTAGGCATTTAGGCAACTATACGTTATTTCGCTCGTATAGTTAAAGTGTCATTGATAATTACGGTACCTACGCCGTCAACCGCACCGCATAATTATAGTTAGCTACGTAAATATCAGCGTAGATATAAATCGATCGCATTCTTTTTCTTGACAAAATTCATTCGACCATCCTACAAATTGCATGTAGGTAGACGCATTTCAAAAATACCCGTTCATTGTTGAGTGAATATTTGTAGGAAACGGATAAACCATAGATTATATACGCATATGTTGTTCCGTTCGTTCGCCGTTCACTTTGTTGTTTACAATATTACCATATTGTTATCTGATAATTATCGCTTACTTAATAATTCGTTAAGTGTTTGTTTGAGTGTATAGTGTGAATATATCAAGACAAGATGTCTCTTAAGGGAACCAAGGTTAGTACTGATTTAAAGGTTCAGTTAAAGCTTTTATACGCTGAAAGGGACTCACAGTTTTCACGTGTTCAATCAATTTGTGATAAATCTTTGCAAACCTCGGATCTGGCGATTAGAGATGCTTTCTTGTGTTCGTTGGAAACTTTAGATAGTTTGCGCGAGGATTTTAAATCTACAATTAAGAATATAAACATTTTAGAGTTGGAGTTAAATCCTGATTACTGTGTGAGTTATCAGGCATTGTCGTCCTTTGATGACTTGTATTGTCGTATCAAACGTATTGCTAGGAGTTTAGAGACTCCCCCCCCCGCGAGTGGTTTATCTAACCCTCCTCGCGAACGCCCACGATTGCCGCCAATTCAAATACCTGAATTTGATGGTGACATTCGAAATTGGAATTTATTTATAGATAGTTTCGAAAATATAATACATAGGAACACATCGCTGACAGATCACGAGAGATTGCATTATCTCGTAGAAAAATTGACCGGTAAGGCAAAGGCTGTCTGCGCTGGAATTACGTTTAGCGCTGAAAATTACAATTTAGTTTTGAACACTTTAAAAACAAAATACGAAGATAAGCGATTAGTAGCCACCGCATATTTAGATCAATTATTCGATTTGAAAAGTTTTTCCGTTTGTAACGATCATAATTTAGAGAAGTTTTTAAATATTTTCGCATCATCTGTTCGTGCAGTAAAGAACCTAAAGGTCAATGACCTCTGTGACTTTTTGTTTTTGTATATCGGTTTAAATAAATTAGATCCTGAAACTGTTCGTCTGTTTGAAACGACTCAGCGCGGCAAAGAAATACCTAAGTTCGAAGATTTAGAATCTTTTATTCGCGACCATATTAAGGTGTTGCAGCGCACGTCGGCACGTCATGAAGTCACGAATAGGACAGGTTCCGATCGCCGTATAGACGCGTCATCGAAGTCAGTCAAGACTGCACATACGCTAGTTAATACCGCCTCAACACCTGACTGTTCTCTGTGTAAGGGTAGCCATACACAGCTGTACAAGTGTTCGGGATTTCAGAGATTATCGCCTAGTGATCGTTACAAGTTTGTCCGCACTAATAATTTGTGTTTTAATTGTCTAAGTGACAAACATCTGGTTACGTCATGTAAAAGTGGTGTTAGCTGTCGTAAATGTCCAGCTAGACATCATACCTTCTTACATTTTGAGAGTAGTAAGCTGCCATCGCAGCAGCAGCCTGCGCAGACGCGCGACGCTTGTGACGCGCGGCCTGCTGCAAGTGCAAACGACGTAACATTGTGTTCGCTTTCCGCCGCTGGTACTCAAATCACTACCGTTTTACTTGCGACCGCGCAAGTTGTCATTGTAGATGCCTTTGGCAAACCGCACACCGTTCGAGCGCTACTAGATGGCGCTTCCCAGAGTAATTTTATTACTCGGGATTGTTGTCAACGCCTTGGTTTTAGTTTTAATAATTGGTCATCCCGCTCAGAAGTGAAAGGTTTTGGAGGTTTAAAGGCAACCATTCACGGTTCCATTAAAATAATATTTAGTTCACGTTTTAATCGTAATATTTCGTTTGAAATGGATTCGCTAGTCGCAGATAAGATTACGGAACGGTTGCCCACGGTACCGGTTGACACGTCCATGCTGACGGAGTTTAAGAACTTGCAGTTAGCCGACGGAAATTACGCTTTCCCTGGAGATATCGATCTATTGATCGGTGCTTCGATTCTCCCGCATCTCCAGTTATCACGTAAAATTCAAGGTCTTCCGATGTACCCCGCTCCGCACGCACTGGAAACAGTTCTCGGGTTTGTTATAGTTGGTTCCGCACCCGCTTGTTCAGTTAGTTACTCGACTGTGTCGCACTGTTGCACCGTCGAGCCGCCGCTTGAGTCTACCATCCGCAAGTTCTGGGAGATTGAAGAGGTCAATGTCCCGCCTATTCTCAGCCCTGAGGATCAGGTCACTGAGGAGATTTATACCCGCACGACTACTCGTGATAAAGATGGTCGTTATGTTGTCGCGCTCCCTTTCAAGGGTGATATTTTTTCGCTCGGTGGCTCCCGTGCCTCCGCAGAAAAACGCTTGTTTGCTATTGCGCTCTCTGCCGATATTCGGCAAATGTTTCTTAGTATTGGAATCAGAGAATGTGACCGTAGATTCCAACGCTTCTTGTATAGATTTTCTCCGCAGGAACCTTTGAAGGTTTACGAATTCAATCGTCGAATTCAATCGTCACCCCATCGATGGGGCACGTTTGTCGCAAATAGGGTGGCTAAGATTCAAGCTGAATTGTCACCGGAAAATGTATTCCATGTCGCTGGAACGGAAAACCCAGCTGATTGTCTCTCACGTGGTTTGCTTCCTGCGCAAATTTTAAATCATCCGCTTTGGTTTTGTGGCCCTCCCTGGCTGCATACCACTCCTAACGAGTGGCCAAATGCTCCGTTTAACCCCGCTACTGTTTCAGAACCACCCGAGGAGAAGAAACATACGCTTGTAGTATCAGTTCCGCGTGAAGAGTCAGTTGTTTTGTTGTTGTCTAATCGAGTCTCGTCTTGGTCGAGACTACTACGCTGTGTAGTTTACGTCCTAAGATTTTTGAGATTATTACCATCGCGTGGTTCTATAATCGCAGCTGATTTGGATAGAGCTGAATCAGTTGTACTTCGAGAGTTGCAGAAATTTTATTTTTCAAAAGAATTTCGTAGTTTAGAATCACATAAACCTTGTAGTCCCGCACTTCAACATTTGAAACCATTTTTGCAAGACGGACTCATTCGTGTCGGTGGCCGTCTGCGAAATGCTAAGTTAGAGTTTGAACAAATGCATCCAGTAGTTCTACCACGCAGGGATCACGTTTTGGATTTGTTGGTGGACTATCACCATAAGGTGAATTGTCACGCTGGTCCCGATTTATTAATGTCCATTCTTCGACAGAAGTACTGGATACTTTCCGCTCGCAATTTGATACGCGCTAGAGTGCACAGATGTGTGCCCTGCTTTAAGCTCCGCCCGCGTTTCAACGCGCCGGAAATGGCCGACCATCGTTCTTGTCGTGTTGTACAGACGGTGAAACCTTTCATACATACTGGGACGGACTATGCTGGACCGTTTAAAGTCACTATTGCCCGTGGTCGTGGTATACGTTCCACAAAGGCATACATTTGCCTATTCGTTTGTATGACAACTCGTGCGGTTCACATAGAGTTAACCAGTGATTTGAGTACGCAGGGTTTTATGTCTGCATTTAAACGATTTTTATCTCGCCGTGGTCCCGTTAAGCGCTTATACTCTGACAACGGCACAAATTATGTTGGAGCGCGACGCAATATTTCGGAATTACATACATTCTTACGCTCCAAGTACTACCAAAGTGAATTCGCCCATGTCTTAGCTGAGAATCGCATTGATTGGTGTTTTAATACGCCAGCGGCTAGTCATTTTGGTGGCAATTGGGAGGCGAATATTAAAAGCCTTAAGTCGCACCTGTTTCGGGTCATAGGCGAACAGATTCTCTCGTACGAGGAGTTGAGCACCGTACTCGCTCAGGTAGAGGCGTTGATGAATACGCGTCCGTTGTGTCGGACTTTGTCTAGTGATCCATCGGAGCCACTAGCGTTGACGCCGGCTCACTTCTTGACGACGACTCCTCTTAAATATTTGCCCGCTTTAGATGTCGAGACTGACAAACTGCAGCTTCACCCGCGTCACGCTCTGCTAGATAGCTTAGTTCAGTCCTTTTGGAAGCGATGGAGGACAGATTATCTGCATACGCTGCAGTCGCGTCAAAAGTGGAACACTCCTTCAGATCCAGTCACAGTCGGTACTGTGGTGATACTGAAGACTGAGAGTGCGCCTCCTCTGCACTGGCCTCTTGGTGTAGTGGAAGAAGTTTTTCCGGGTTCGAACGGAATAACGCGAGTCGTAAAAGTTAAAACCGCAACTGGATCGTACCTGCGTCCGGTTATTCGCCTCTGCCCTCTGCCTAATCAGTAGTAGTGGCATAGTTAGTTATAAGTTGTTTCGCTACCTAGTATTGATAGTTTAGATTAGTAATAGGGTTTAGTTTCGCTTTTGTTTTTTTTCTTTTCTTTGAAGGTAACCCTTCAAACCCGGGGGGAATGGTTGCGCCAATTTGCTATGGTCCGCGACTTTGTTTTTTGTAATTTGTTTTTTGGCCTAGCAATCCTATACCATCCGTTTTCCTTCCACCCGCACGACCGCAAGAAATGATTTGACATTTGACGTTTGTGCATTGTGAATGTGACCGCACCGCTAACACGCCCGCTCGAAATTACAAGAAAATTGGCTATTTCGTGTTCCAACCATTCAGAACTCAACAGTGGTGCAGTGTAGTGCAATACAGAAACTGGCAGTGCTTGAAAGTACAAAGTTCGGGATTCGCCGGCCGGCGCCATGTGGAACTTTCGAGGTTAAAGGTCAGTCCTTCTAATACATTTATCCCATTAATAAACGCTAGACGCAGTACCTGCATATTGTTAACAAACCTTAGATCGCTTTTTAAATCTACAGTCCACAAAGCAAAATTCGCGCAACCAACCCTGTTACACCGTCGGTCAGGTTCCCGAACTGTTTTGACAGATATTTTTCGTAACAAAAACATTTAAGCAATTTAAAAACGGTTCCATTGTGAGACATGTCTTAGTAATTAATAATTTTATGCAAGCTTCCTCTGCGCTTGACCACAACATCGGCCTTTTTTACTAAAAACAAAAACTTTTCCCTGCACTAGGAATGATTCCTGTATTGTGGGTGCGTTCACAAACATGTAAACTCACACACACAAGACACCCAGACCCGTAAAGACTATGTGTAGGGTCTTAGATTGAATCAAAACAGCGGAAGATAAGTGACTCGCCCCTAGCGCGTGGACCGCTGAAATTGTGTCAATTGTCACGATTTCACATCGGTCAAGAAGATCACACACATTCTGCGGCTAACGCTATTTCACTCGCACAACAGTCTAAGTATTCTGCTTGCGATGTTAGCGCGGAACTTATCTTCCCTTATAATATATTACAGCGTAGGGGTACACAAATATTTATATAAAGCGCAGCAGTTATCTAACCGTGCTATCGAAGTGCACAAATGCGAGTCTATCAAAATAACAATCATCTTAATAACATTGTTTTGGCAGGGGCCATAGTTGAACCATTCCACTTAAGATTCCAAAAACTATAGCCTTATTGTCTTTGTTTTCCATTTGTGCCCGTGGCATCACTGCGGGCCCTAACAGAATACCAGCGCTGTGATATTTTTCTTTATAAGTATCGCAGCATATGCTGAGTTAGGCGCCTTTTTGGCCTTGCACAAATTTTAATGCTATTTCTCTTCCATTTATTTTATTTCTATTGTATATGTAAGGTACTAATAAACGTTTTTTCTTTCTTTCTTTCTTTTTCTACTATTTGTCACAATAGTTTTTAACAACCGGGGGTTGTCCTTAGATGCACTAGCATTGCGCGTGCAGGGATAATCGTCGGTTGGCATCACGTTCCATTAAAAATATCTATAGGGCCTCTGCGAGTTGGTTTCGGGTTCTCATAAACCTTCCAAAGGTCCAGGACCTCAGGGTTCTGAGATATACTATATCTACATAAAATCTTAATCTGTCCTAGCTCAGAGGACACCGGTGTCCTCTCACATCCACGCCACTATAGGCCTTAATTCCGATGTTTAGAGTCTACTTTTGTATGAACAAGTTGGGTAGTTGTGGATCGAAGTGTTAAACATTAATTTTAATTAAGCCTAACAAGAGATCTCATATCTTATTATTCTATTGTCCAGTTAACCCTCCACCCTTATAATACAAACACCAATAAAACTTCGATCAGCAGGACACAAGCCGGGCACACACTATTGACTGCACATTAATCATACGGTTACCGCGGCTTCCGCTCGTGTGTACCGGCCTTATTGTTATTAATCGTTCCGGATAACTCAATCGTTTTGTGTTGACTTTTATGTGTAGGGGAACTAATGTTTTCAAGGTATGTTCGATTTTTCTGTGTAATTCCTTTTGTTTTTTTTTTGGTGTAGGGACAATCATTTATAATTATTTATTTTACTATTTGTGTAATCACAAATTAATACTGGAACTGATTATTTGTAAAGAAATTTCTTCCAGCAGTGTAGAAAGTAAGAAAAAAATTGTAGGTGAGATCTCACTAAAGTATCTAATAACAGATTAAAATTAAATTTAACTACAATTACAAATACATAATAATATACCTAAACAAATTTATAAAGCTCCACACGTCTGTAATTTAAAAAAAAATCTTAATTCACAAATGACAAAAAATCATTATTCAAGAAAACACAATTTATCTAATCCATTACAATTAAAAAAAAAATGATCGTCACATAATTTCTTACCTGGTTTTCACCCAGAGTATCAGACTTTTTGAAAACCTACTTGTATTCCTTCAGCTATCACTGTGACTTTTGTAAACAATCCCACTGCACTGAACTAGATTTAGTCCAATTTCCAAAGAATGTTCATTGCCTAAGCTGATGAAACAAACATGATACAAACAAATAAACAAACAGCCAGATCTCATACCATCGTGATGAGGTGTAAGATAATCCTTTGATGGCACAACTTCTATTAGCACTAATTAATAGGACTGCAGTCACATGCACGCTGAAACTAATTGAACAATGCAAAGCATTCATGAAAAATAAGAAAAAAATGTCTAAGAGTGATTGTATCATTTTTAATGAATGGTTTGCGAAATCTAGATATACACCGTTAAATTTTGGTCGTTTTAATCCCGTGGAGGGTCGATTCGGTACATGAAACACTATCGATTTGTAAAGATAAAATTAAAAAATAAAGTACTTTTTTTCTAAAACTCGTATTAATATAGGTACGAGTGTATAAAAGCGAAATACCAATCACTGATTAATCACGAAATCTCAAAAGCTATAACACTTACAAACATAAAATTTGACCGGTAAGTTCCTTATAAGGTGAAAACATCCGCTAAGAACGGATTTTAAGAAACTCCGGCGATCTCTCGCGCCGGGGCTTGGTTCAAGCCATGCTCCGGAGCGAGGAGGAGTGGCCCCGGGATAAAGGCAAGGAATGGAAAGGTAGGTTTTTAGTCAGTAAAAGTCTGACACTATTTCCCGCCCCACCCAAGGGCGGGATTTGTCATTGGATGATTTTACCTATCCAAAAAAAAAAAAAACCCTAAGGGGGTAAAACGGGGGTTGGAAGTTTGTATGGAGAAACGACTTTCACCCGGGCGAAACAGCTGGTAGAAGCTAGTGGTTCAATGTAAACTTTATAGTACTTAATTTTTTTATTTGTGATCTATCAGCCAAAACTATGGTTTTCAGCATTGCTGAACTATCAACCGTATACGTCCATCATTTGAGTATATTCATATCTAAAGGAAGAACATAGTATGCTGAAACTAACTTACAGCCCTTCTAGTCAAGTTACAATCGTTTCGTTTAGCGTGAAGGCTTGAAGTTGGCCATGCCCCCAATTCCTTTGTTCTGACCACGTGACTGAGCGTTGAGATGACGTCAGAACAAAGGAATTGGTGGCGTGGCCAATTCCAAGCGTTCACGCTAAACGAAACGATTGAACTTGGCTAGAAGGGCAGGTTTTTTAACATAATTATTTTTCTAGCAAGCAGAAGCAACATTGATTTTATTTAATAAATGAATTTCGTTTCGTTAATTTAAACTAGGTAAGGCAGGTACTTCCTCGCTGATTACCCTGAGAGGAAATACTAAAATAAACTCAACGGTCAAAGTGTCTTGAACTTCATATAGCAAAGTAAATGACATGTAATGGTCCAATTGTATGAGAACCACGCTAATTTACTAATTAGCATGGTTTTCATACAATTGGACCAGACACTTCTGAACAGGTCTTTTGTGGAAAAACCATACAGATTTGAGTGAACCTGTCTGTCAGTGCAAGCATTTGTCAATATTCGTGTACTTCAACTCGGGATTAGTAAATAATTTACAACTCGACAAACGGAATCAAGGAAAAGACATTTGAGTAGGCCGTATAAAGTACTCACACTGCCAGACAAATTCTAAAATTACTAAAAAGAAGAGCAATCCTTATCGTCTCCACATTCACAATAAAAAAGTATATAAAATAAAATAAAAAAATAATTCATAAAGTAAATGCTCACGTCAAAATAATATTTATAAAATGTCGATTTGTCAAATAATCTCTCGATTGAAACATAATAAAAAAAAAAACTTTTTCGGGGTTTTTTTCTAGGAAAAAAGAAGATATAGTAACCAAAATTTTCGGCCCAATGAATTTCGTACACCCGTCTGTACAATATGAAAATTAGCGTTTTTTCAAGGTCATTCAAATTGTAAAAGCATGTACAATCGGCGAAAGTCTAGACATTTCTTTTTATTCCTACAATATCAAATCCTAAGAATCTCCAACGGCTGCACATGCACAGAACATTCCTCCATCATGAAACCATATTTAGCATTAGGAGTACAATAGCCAGTGACTGCGGCGCATCGCGTGCGAACCGCCGGCGCTAATTGAAGGCCAGATCTGTTTGTTTAGTAGCTCTCTAGAATGCAGACCTCGCTTCGTCACGGACGCGACGCTGCTTAGTGAGATTGAGCTATTTGTAATGGAAGGTGAGACGCGACGTTTCACTAAGAGGGCAAACAGTCGGATGCAAGGTATCTGAATACACAGAGAATGGCATAAAAAAATTACAACGGTAACAGTTGCTTTTTGCGTTTCAGGATCATACCGTGATCCTGAAACGCTTATCAGAACTGTCCCGTGGCCCGGGCCTGAAGAATATTTGAGCCCTAAACTGCCTCATCACCCCTACTGGGCCCCAGCGGTTTTGCTAATATCTATTTGAGACGTCCGTTGAACACTATGCACCGTCGACGGCTCGAGCCTGGTCCTTACCGAAGGCCAGATCAGTGAGCTAAGTACCCATCGCTCGTCCACAAGCCCCAGATGCCTATACCCCAGTTTAGCAAATCAACTCAAAGTTAATGTCAAGCGCATTTGTTGGATGAATATTATCGACATAATTATATAATACAAAGTTGAAATATATGTCTCTTAGTAGTTTATCTTACAAAATTTCACATCACAAATTATCTTTTAACTTTACTGTACCATTACTAAGAAGCTTGAAGATAACAATGTTATCTCAAACAACAAAACAAAATGCACTGCTACTGCGCCATTTAGGTCGTCAAAACACAGTGCCTACTGTTTTTTCAAAACACACACTTCAAAACTCCATACAGAAAATTTTCTAAAGAATAATAACAATACAGACATATCCATGTTTAAACGCGATTACCATCCCACAGCGGAGCGGTTCGCGCTTGACCTATTTCTGACAACAATCGTTAACTGGGTAACTATTTACATTATAAAAGAATTCTTTAGTATAACACTTACATTTTGAAGAAGATGGAAACCGACAGATATTCTTCCTTGTATATTTGCTTCGAGTGCTTGTCAATCATTTTAGAGACAGTTTTGAAGGAAATGGGACAAGTTTAAAATTTTTGCGTAGTTGTTGGACTCGTATAATCCCTGTCACTGTCATATTGGATTGACAGGAGTATATGACTTTTACGTGTGTTTTTGGTTTTCGTAATCGTTACTTTGAACTTTCTCTTGTATCTAGATGAGGTAATTAGTTTGACAGGTCTGTTGATCTAGTGGTCAGCCCTGACTGCTATGCAAGAGGCCGTGGATTCAATTCCAACCCAAGACAAATGTTTGTGTGATGAGCACTATCCTTTGTTCTGTGTCTCGGTGTAATTTATCTATCATATGTATGTATTTAGAGACATATAAGTATGTTATCAGTTGTCTAGTACTCATATCACAATCTCTTCTAGCTTGGGACTAAATGGCATATCGATTGGTGATAATTTAAGGAAAAAGAGGATGCTATTCCTGAGCCCACTTTCCAATAGCTGTGTGATACATCGTTTGATAGGTATTTTTGAGCTGAATAAAAGTTACACAGCATTAAAAAGTTGGGCCTAGATTTCATGGAAACCATGCCATCATCCTTTGTTGAAGACTTTCTTGTTTGAGGTGAGAAATAATCAAATATTTCTCCCACTCTGAAGGGAGCGAAAAAGAGATATTTTTTCTGACTAAAATCTACCTTGTGTTCCGTCACTATATAAAAATTGTTTATCTTGTCCACATTGTGAGGTATACAGTAAAGTATATAAAAATGTATATATATTTTTTTTAATTAATAAAAATCAATGGAGTTACCGCAATATTAATGCATTAGCGTTTCGCCTCATCGTTTGTACCACGTACATCAAAAGACTGGAACAATTTGCCTGCTGCGGTCTTCCCGTCCATTTATAATTTAGATGTCTTCCAGGCTAGACTGAATAGGCTTTAAATAAACTAGAGCGCCTCACCATCAACGATAGCATCACTGCTTACCATCAGGTGGGATAACAGTAATGACATTTTTTGCGTTGATAATTTTATCAAGTCTCACTTCAGTCACAGCCAATATGGGTTCGTTTTAATAAAAAACGTGATCTCTCAACAAAGAGATAATTTTATTACAAGCTGCTCAAAAACGGCCTTGAAAATGTAACCCGATTAACGTTTTATTACTTTTTCATTCAATAAACCGTAAATTATGTTTACCCATTATGCTTTACGAGTCTCTATTGAGCCAAGTGGGCTAATTAAATTATTTATAGGTCTATATGTAATTAAGTTTAGGAGTAATTATGAACAATTAAAAACAGTTTCATCGCACGTGGCTTATTATGACGTAAACTGTTTTCTTGTCTCAATCTTAGTCGACCTTATTTATAATGTGAATGTGAGAACATCGTAGACTCCGTAGAATCAAGGATTATAATTTTTATCGTGGTTTTGGGTACAAAGCTGACCGGTCTACACTGTCCTCTCATAACTATTAATATTGTAGTATGAAAATATTGTAGAGAATAACTTTTTTAAAAGAGTAACCATGGAGTTTCTTGCCGGTTCTTCTCCATAAGAAACGACCAATTGGAACAACGCCAGCTTTTGACGTTTTAGAAATGCCCATGTAGGCCTATGAAAAATAAACGATTTTGAGTATGAGTTTGAGTTTGACCATTATATCACCTGATGATAAGCGCTGATGACTGCGATCGACGATGCAGCAAGCTTGCCTTTGTTATAAGGCTTCCGTAGCCAAATTGCAAAAAACGGAACCCTTATGGCACGCTTATGGATGCGTCATGACTGTCTGTCTGTCTCTCCGTCCGCATGTCACAGCCACTTTTTTCCGAAACTATAAAAACTATACTATTGAAACTTGGTAAGTAAATGTATTCTGTGAACTGCATTAAGATTTTCACACAAAAATGAAAAAAACACGATAAATTTTGGGGGTTCCCCATACTTAGAACTGAAACTCAAAAAATATTTTTTCGTCAAACCCATACGTGTGAGGTATCTATGGATACGTCTTGAAAAATGATATTGAGATTTATAATTTTTTTTTTTCTAAACTGAATAACTTGCGCGAGAAACATTTCCAAAGCGGTAAAAGTTTCAGAAAAAAAGTACTTTATTTTTTAATTTTATCTTTATAAATCGATAGTGTTTTATGTACCCAATCAACCCTCCACGAGATCAAAACGACCAAAATTTAACGGTGTATAATAAATAAATAAAGTCCACTCCTGTTCTCTCTTTGACTTCGTTCCAGGGCCTCTCCACTTTCGCTCAACCAATGGCAAGCACGCTTGCCTAGAAGTGACGCATTCACTCATGACTCCTCCACGACATAACGACCACTAGATTGTAGCTATCAGGAAACATGAAGTGCCTTCCTATGATGTGTTAAAATGTCAGTCGTGTGAGCAAAAAATAAAGATGGAACTATGTTTAGTTCCATCTTTATTTCCCTATCCTCCTATTTATCCCTATACAACGTTATTTTTAGTATATGCAAAACCAGAATTTAGTTTTCCAGAATCGGTAACTGAATTTTTACACCATGTTACATTTTTTTGCGAAAATATTTTAAAAAGGTCATAGGTTGGTCACCATCAACGCTAAGTACAACGCAAAAAAAGTAAATAAAAAAAGGTCACAGCAGGTGAAAGCGAGTATTAGGTAAAAACGCACAGTGGATGCGGCAGCAAAACCACCTCTCAGTCACCCGTATGGCCCGGCTACCATGTATTTGTGCGGACAACCATGTAACATAACAAGCTTATAACTTTCAGATTTTTCATGATACAGTTATAAAATTTTGTACACAGATTCTTTTCATAAAAATATTAGACACGTGTTTCGGATTTCGCATATATTAAAAATAATATTGTGTAGCTCCATCCCCTTATCAGTTAAGTTTAGGTCGTAAAATTGATGGCGTTAGCTCGTGGTGGGGCCTTAGTTGACGATTCATAATTGTATCATCCTCTTGCCCGTATGTTAATATACTTAGTTGTGGTTGACGCATCATCATTTCTTTCTTCAATACATCTTTATTAGTCGAAGTCTTCTCCATTCTAGGCAATTAAAAGCTTTAATTCGGGAATTAAGGAAAAAAATAACATAGATACAGTAATGGAAAAAACTTACAAGTTATTTTCAAATTGGACCATCGGTAAAGGCATTGGTATTTCCCAGAATTAATTTAAACACAATATTATGTATGCGTGACACGTGGAAAAGATAGAGAATAATATTTTTACTCCTTACTTATTTTCCTCAAAAACCTATTTTCAAGAGCAAAGATATTTCTTCAGAGAAAACATCGAGAAAGATACACAAATATCAATCCAGAAACGGTTTTCTAAATAAAGATATTTCTGGCGACAGGGTACAGTCGTTGTCCAAACAGATTCTTGCACGCCATCGGAACTTAAATAAACGAAAAGGAAAAAATAGACGAACATAAAATGGAAGTCAAACGTATTATAAACAAGTAATAATTAAGGGATATATTTAACGCTACTTCTAAGTTTGTCGTCAAGTTAAAAAAAGATCACTAATAAATCTCTGCAACCTGTATTCTTTTAAGTATTTACATCCGAATCGAGTGAAAAAGAACTTTATGTTGAAGTAGTAAAGTTTAATTTGAGTGCAGAAAGCTATTTGCTACTCATTACCCTAGCGTTTGATGTAAAGTTCTTTGATCTAAGTGACATATTGTAAACTGTAGATGATTTGAAACGACCGGGGGCACTTTCTGTGGCTAAAGATGATGTCGTACGCATTGTTCGAAATATTTTCTACTAATTATAGGAACTTTAAAGTCAAAAAGATTAATGTTGTGGAGATTGACAAGGGTTGCTATGCGAGGGGAGCACAAAAATGTGGTTATGATTGACGTGGCTATAAATAAAAATGTTTCATAATGATAGATGTGGTGGTGTCAAACTGAAATATGACTCCATAGTTGCAATGTTTCCGGGTGCACTAAAATGCAGTGACATGATTTGAAACAGAGATAAAAATGGATCAACCCGTTAGGTATCAGTTTAAAAGACAAAGGTATAGCAAAACAAAGCATTCAACGCTAATGATGAGTATGTGTAGCGTTAAAGAAATATTTCCTAATATTTTTTTGCCGTAGAAAATTATTAAATAATTTCTCTCACTTTGAGTGGACCGAGTAGGCATGTCAGACTTTTGTTCCTTTAGGTGCCCTATTTGTTCCAGGACCACTGTTTTCGAATAATCCCGTAACCATAGCTTGCATCGGTCGTATAGGGTTCCTTTAGTGTTGCTGAAATCCTTTTGAAACGCGCATGGATCACAACGCAACTTCAATTCAAGCGTGATCGTTACCGAATGGCTAGACGACGAGTTTATTCATTGCTAGCCACCGGCAAGCCCAAATACGATGGTCGGGAAAAGCCCTGACAATCCCGACGCCAACTCTCCGATACGAGACGATATCTTCTCTTTCACGGTTGCTGTCATCTCCTTCAATCAAATTACTAACTTGCAAAAAGAGGTGACTGCCCCATTTCTTCTCGCCTCGTACCATAGCCTGATCCAGGGCCGAACGCGAAAAGTCACCATTGCCGATCACCCTAACAAGGACACGACAGTGTTCTGCTTAAGTGTGGCAGACTTCTACCACATATCTTCCTGGCGATTAATGATGATACTGAGTGCATTTCATTCAGCGGAATACAAGACATGTACCTCCTGATACACCCATGTCCGGTGAGGTCTTTGTCAAGCAAAAAGTGAAGACGCCGAGGTACATATCTCTGTAGCCACTCCTCAAAGAGAAACTTACCGTTGTGATTGTGGCGTGGCCAAGAAACGTTCCCCCTGTTGTATAGATAAGAAATCATTGAAAAAAAAAAAATATTACATACACAGTTACTTTGGTACGCCACAATTGTGGCATCAAGTCCCCTCTTTGAGGCGTGGCTGGAAAGACCTCACGGTGTCCTAACCTTCCACATGACGCACCGCGTTCTCACCGAACATGGCAAGTTCGGGAAGTAATTGCACCAGATTCGTTCGGAAGAGACGCCCAGGTGTTGCCACTGTGTGGAACACCCGGAGGACATGGTGGAGCACACCGTAGAGGTGTGCCCCGCTTGAGCAGAGCACCGCCATGTCCTTGTGTGGGCGATCGGTGGCGGCGATTTCTCGCGCCGGGCCTTGGTACAGTCCGGTCCGGAGCGAGGAGGAGTGGCAGGTGGTTGCTTCCTCCCTAGCAAAGGAGGAGACCGACCGCATCAGGCAAGGCAACGGCGCTCACGCCCCAGCTGCCGCCGGGATTCCGATCCCGATTTCTGGCCACCGAGTCACTGGATGATTTTGTTTTATATCCAACGAAAAAAAAAAAAACATTACAGTCACTAAACAAAACCATCAATTAAAAAAACAGTAGCTAGTCATAAAAAAATATTAAAACCTATAAATAAAAGATGACCAATGAAATTCACATAAAGCAACCCACATTCAAAACGAAATACAAAAAAAAAAAAACAAATATACGGGCATTGTGCAATATTTACTAAATTTCTCTCTTCATACACCAGTGTACAGTCATAGCAGGATATTAATAGTCAGCTTTATTTTAAAAATTAACTCATTAATGAATTTAATTAACGTCATACGGTCATAAAAGCGTCGCTTAAAGAGGGAGATCGTCTACAGTTTCCTTTTTAAAGTCCTTTCATATTTATTGTTTTCTGCACTATTGCATATTCAAGAGAATATTTTTGAAGAGTTGATAGAATCGGGTCAACGCTGATGTACAATACGTATTTACATGGTAAATAACTGTGGATCTTTAAACAAAAGCGAATATTGGGATTTTATCTTTAAAAGGGATCTGTTATGATTGGATGTATTTTTTTTTTATTATTATAATTCACAAAACTGATATACAATCACTCAACAAAAATTTAAGTACAAATTCTTCACGTGAAGAAGAAAATAAAATAAAAGAAACCTTGATTAAAACAAATTTTAGTTATAAGTAATAATAAATCTCTCAGTTCAGTTTTTACTGAATTGAGATGGAAATAGAAATGGAAATAGTAATGGAAATGGATGATCATGTTTCATTTTAAACGAATTAGGGTTTTATAGCATTTGTTTATGTCTTTAGTTTCCGATTTGTTTTATGGAATGTTAATCACTGTTCTTTGATGAGAAACCTCTATAAGACAGTTCATTAGCAACAAAACCCATTACTGAAGCATCCAAACATCTATAAAAGTAACTTATCTTAAAGATTTTTCTTCTACCCACAACTTAAGCTTTGCACTTATTCAATCAACGCTTTATTTATCTAAAGGAATCGGCTTTCAAAGGGGAACACTTCCAGTTATTTATACAATGTCATTTTAAACATCTATTGAGATTCTCAGAATCTCCAGTGGTTAGATTTAAATAAATTTCTGTCTCGTTGGCGCCACAGCAATTAGTATCAGCTATGTGAATCATGGTAAACGCTTTGTACTTCTAAAACTTTGTGCCTTTGAATTTTCATTCCAATTTAAATAGAGCTAGAAATATGGGTTATGAATTTAGCTCGTTGTTTCAGTTAAACGTTTATGCTTTCATGTTTCCGAAACAGTTGTCTGTTTCGGAAATACAAAAGTGGTTTTTGAAACTGAAGAAGTATGAGGGTTAGATTGCAAAGAAAATAAAAGTGTTCTCTTTTTGGTACCTACTCAAATTTATATACACTTTTCTCTTCTATATTTGTTTAAAAATCGTTCCAGGCCATTGACTAAATATTTTTTTATTTTAATTTTATTATTTATTATTGAAGCAAAAATGCAACTGAGTATTTTGTAAATATTTTAAGTGCCTACTTGTTGCCATTATTGATATCGAGCAAATAAGGGCAAAAAAAAATCACGTTTGCTGGATAGGAAAAAAAATAAAAATTTATTTTATTTTCATTTTGGTATTATTTGTTATAGCAGCAACAGAAATACCTACATAATTTGTGAAAATTTCAACTGTCTAGCTATCCCGTTTCTTGAGATATAGCTTGGTGACAGACTGACGGACTGACGAAGAAGTATAAGTAATAGGGTCCCCTTTTTACTGTTTGGGTACGAAACCCTAAAAACCACAACCTTTTATAAAATATTATAAGTAATACATCTTCTAGTATCATTGTGAATCATCTTCCAGAATTCCTTATTCCAAGGTCTCATAAATTCGCTACTAGTACAAAATCAATGAGCAGATATAAATCTCACAGATCCTGTAAATCAAACTATTGAACAAATGATTCTAGATTTAGATTCCACTTCGTTGAAGAGCCAGCTGAATTGATTGGCAATGGCCATCACAACTATCTGAACAGTGGGATAATGGTAGCCGTTTGTTGTATCAACTCTTGCTTGACACGAATTATTGAGACTACAAATAGTGTTTCATCTAGCCATCTACTTATGAATGCTATAATTCTAGTTGCGAAAAATTTAAAGGACTTTGAAGTGCTTTTAAGATATGATTTTTATATATTATCCATAGGTTTTGATGGATCGATTGATTTATTGACTGGGTATGAAAATAACATTGTAAAGATTTATATTGCTTTTACCATATGATAGAAATTATTGTGATGATTGACGTCATAACTCTTTGATAAAAGTTCAAAGCATATAAAATATTAGAAAAGTATTTATGAATCTTTTTAAGTGAAGACAAATTACACATGAAACAGAAGCTTATGTGATTAGGTATTATGACCGCACAGAAGATGATGAAGTTTCATAAAAAACCCAAAATTGCAGACAAAATTTAAAATCTAAAACCAGATAAATCTTCTCAAACTATCAAATAGTATCAAAATGTAAAAATGAATAAGCATTAACGGCCATATCCGCATTTAGTGTCTGTTCCGAACAATCTTATCGGAGGTGGTTACAAAATGCCCGCGACACGCGATGTCGCGCTCCCTCCGATGCCATCTATCTGAGCGTCAACATCATGAGGGTACCTTGACGGGACAATTTGTTGCTATTCAATCGTCATTGGAGATTATTTTGTTGAGGGGTACCTATGGGTTGTGCATTTTAAATTTTGAAGTGATGAATTGTGGTTGGGGTGTAATTGTCACGATTGTTCGTGACGATATTATTTTGGGTAGAAATAGAACATGCGTTTTAATGCAGTAATTAAGCGGTGTGGTAGTGTAAATTTGATACCCATAATTGTATGTAGTCTTGTGACTCCCAGCTATTTGCTATCAAATTAACTTAGATAAAACTGTCGGTGTTACTAGAAATGTACATATTTCTAGCGTTATTTGCTGTAGCAAATATTCAAATATTTGCTGCACATTTCTTCTTTGTTTAATAATAAACAGTAGGATATTATACCTACTATCACTGTGTACCCACTGTGTTGTCTTTTTTAACCCAAAGGTAGAGAATGCCTTGTTTCATTAAGTCTGCAATTATATTATGTACTCGAACCACTACTGTATATATATAAAGTTTAAATAAATAAATAATAATAAAATATACCGAGAGATAGTATGTATATTGAGAGTGGGTGATCGACGTACGAGCCAATACCGCGGTTTTAAAGAACGTCGGTTTTACACGGCTTGGCTCGTTGGTGCTGACCGACTAGCGAGTAAAACAGTTTTGAACGACGAGCCGAGTAGAAAATGAAGCAAACACGACGAGCCGCGAGGCAGGCTCGTCGTTCGTATTGCAATGATACACTGGCTTTACTGACGAGCCATAAGACCGCGGTTTTACTCGCTCGTCGATCAGGGCCTATAGAGAAATAAAATGGCAGCTTTGTAAACATAAGCGCATTGTATCATATTGAATTCCAAGAAAAATCTACATATTAGTATTTTAATATATCAAGCGCATCCACATCTAGACGATACTCAGTTTCCACTTAAAACGTCAGCGCACCGGTTTATTTGCTCGTATTTGTAAACCAAATATCATATCCTGTAGGAATTGTAAACACTAGCAGGAATATACAAACTTCAATATTGCAGGCTATAAATGTAGGGAAAAGAAATACTTGGACGCTCACCAGAATACGTTTGAATGCCACTTAATAAAATAGGTAGATAAAACATTTATTTGTTACAACTAAAAAAAAAACACAAAAGCACAAATAAATTATACAAAACTAAGCAATTGTACAAAACAAACCATAAATATAGATAAGTAAAACAATCACAAATAGCAAATGGCTAATCAGCTCCTAATATATGATGTTGGGTTTGGTTATAATTCTCTTTTGGTAAACTTATCAGATCGACCAAAATCAAACCATTTATTTTCTTTTTTCACCCAGAATATGAGAAGTTATTTTTTTTTTACTATTTTTAATTAAAGAGCTTTTTCGCTAGTGCGAATATGACACTCTGTAGGTAAACATAATTATGAAATAAAATTAGTGTTAGTTTAAAAAAAAAAAAACTAGGTCCTGGGTAAGTTTTTCAGAGCAAACTTAACCATATTAATTATAAGGACTATTTTAAGTTATTTGATGATTTTCCAACAACAAAACAAAATCTGTCGGTCCTGCCACAAAGATAAAGTTAAGCGTTAAGTACAAGAAACTTTATATACACTTAAATATAATTGAACTATACAATAACATCTAAATATCTGCAGAAGAACCAAGATTACCGACATAGCTCGAAGAATCGCCAAACTTAAGTGGCAGTGTGCAGGGCACGTTGCTCGCAGAACAGGTCGATGGGGTTGAAACATTCTGAAGTGATGACCACGTGACGGAGGACGCAGCGTTAGAACGCTTCCCTCAAGGTGGACTGATAACCTGGTGAAAGTCGTGGGAATGAGGTGGACGCGAGACGCATAGGGCTGTTCGCTGTGGTGACACTTGAGGGAGACCTATGTCCAAGAATGGACGTCTATCGGCAGAAATGATGATGATGAAATATTGCATAATCAGGCTTATAGTGTTATTATAGATGGATTCTTTTGTCTAGGAAGGCACAGAAGATCTGCAGATAAACATAAACGAATAACAGAAAAGTATTTTTTTTTTACACTATCCATGTCGAGACTTTCATAAAACAACGTTACATATGAAAAATCCTCCGTCTCTGCCAACGGACAGAATTCGAAACCGTTTTGTTCGACTATTTATTCCCGGCAGAAGTATTGTTTTTTGAAAAAACATCGAACGTTCAGATGTAGCTGCCATGATATTTTTATATGGTCACCATTCCCGCAGACGTTGCTAACTCTTTGTGTTGGTTGGGAAAGGTTTTTCTAGTATTTTTATGAATATTTCACTTCCAACGGTTTAATTTTAGATGGAGTTGGTTTTAGGGCTTACTGCGAGCTGAAACTGTGATGACAGCTTTTTATTTGGAGATGGTTTTAGTCCTAAAATGGCAGTCAAAGTTAAGTCCATATTTTTTTCTTATTTTTTTATTGTTGTTGTTCTAAAAACAGAGTCCATTTAGGTAATATTCATAAATGTCAAGAGGGCTAAAACTAGCACTCTTGGCATTTAGGGATTATTACCACAGTGGTTTGATAATAATAGTTTAAACATAATCAATACCTTCTAATGTTCCCACTGCTGAGACATGAGCTTTCTCTCTAGGAGAGAGAAAAGCCATAATCTACCACGCAGGCCGAGTGTGGATTGGTGGGTGTCACATGTCTTCATGTCTTCGAATTTTTGGTTTTAGGACATGTCGGTTTTATCAAGATGTTTTCCTTCGCCATTTCGAGAGCAATGGTGATAAAGTAAATACTCGTAACATAAATTAATGCACCTGCCTGGGTTCTGCCGCGATTTGCATATACTCGTGAGTCGAGACCGTTACCACTGAACCACCATTGGTTTCTTAGGTCTACTGTCCACGGAAAACGGAGCTTTATAGACGTGTATTCGTCATTTTACGCAGACGCGCGCGCGCGGCCTCTTCATCGATACATTTTCATAAGTTTTTATTTAAGCTCCACGCAGGCGTACACCAAGCGTCGATTACGTGTCTATGAAGCTACGCATCCATCCAGTAGGCCTTAGTGTGGAAAAACGTGATCCAATAATAAAATCTCAGCGGGAAATGACCTGCGGTAAATGAATACTCTTTTCATATACACAAAGCAATAAAACTCCGCCATTTGCTTATTTTTCATTACGGAATTAGCTCTGCCGGCCAAACAGTGTCAATAAACGGGGACCTCGGTCGCAAATCCTCTATGTTCGCGCCCTGCCTAGCCCAATGACGTTAGCTGTCGTAATTATATTGCCGTGCATGCTCAGTGTGCAAACAATTGCCGTCCGCCGGAAAATTAGGTGCGCGAATTACTTTGAATGTTTAATTTAGAAGACCTGTTAGTTGTGTAGTGTAAAAGGGGTAATGTAATCAAATGTGAGGGCAGTAATTACGTGGTATTTTTAGGTGATGTTCTGAGCTGATCTTGTTAGTACTTTTTCAAACTTTTACACCAATGCTGTGACCACACGCATAGGACACAAGTCCACAGCGCTGGTTTTCAGCGTGGGCCGGCTAATCCGTATTGCACACAATATTTTATTTTACGATTTATTAATAAAAAAATGAGGAATTTATTTCAAATAAACCATTTGACCGAGTCTGACAAATTATGTCAATTGCACATCTCAATTAACTGGCCTTTTGGTCTAGTGGTTTGTGGCCCTGACTATTATGCCGGAGGTCATAGGTTCGATTCCCACCCAGAACAAATGTTTGTGTGATGAGTATGTAATTTATGTATAATATGTATGTATGTTTATCACATGTTCAGTACTCACTAACACAAGCTCTACTCAGCTTGGGACTAAACGGCTTTGTATGATAGTTATGAAATATTATAATGAATAAAAATATTACACATATAATCTACTATTAAGTACATAAAAAACTAATACACTAAGACGTCCATATCGTTATTTGGGCATGGAAATGTCCAAAAGACTAACAGCACTGCCATGAATGGCAATACAAATTGTTTGGGAAAATAACCATAGCCCGCATTCGAGTCACGCAAAGTGTCGATCTGCCAGCAAGAAAAGACCACGTGCACTCGGACCCCATGACCTTAGCGTATCGACCACAAACGACTCATAACTGTAATCTATACTTATAATAAATCTGTAGAAGTAAAAATTCTGTACATTGAAAATATAAAAAAAAAAATGGCAGGGGGTGTTACTAGACCGACACAGAACCCAAAAATGTGATTAAAAAAAAAATTCTCTGTCTGTTTGTTCAGGCATCACGCAAAAACTACCGGTTCGATTACGATGAAACTTGGTATAATTATTCTTTAATATCCTGGGCACCACACTGGGTACTTTTTATCCCGTAAAAGTATAAACAATAAAAAACAAACTTAATTTAGCGGTTCGATCCCTAAGCCCGATTACTGTACCAACCGCAAATAATAAGTTTGTCGCAGGTTACGTCACTCGTATCTATTGTAATTAGCCACAAAAGGCCCGCGCCGAGACAGAAGTATTAATACCGGTAAGTATGCTCGATAGATAACGTTCTACATAAATAGCACTTTACACAAAAAACTCATTGATAAGTTTCGTCGTTCACGCGAACGAAGTTGCGGGCACAGCTAGTTACCAATAAGATTACACAGCCTACCGCACCTACTTGAAACATGAGTTGGCGCAAGGGTAGCAACGTAGGTTACATCCCATACTAGAAATCTGGTAGCAGGGACCTCTCGCGCTGGGACCCGGTTCCAATAATAGTCCGGAATAAAAGAGAATGAGATTCAATCGCCTCCTTCTGCGAAACATTAATGTTGGTGAAAGAAGTGGTCACACGCGTGAGGGAACTTCCTTTCACCCTAGTCACCGTGACGGCCAATGAGCAATTGGTAGCTTGCCGTCTTGCCGTCCGGCCAGGACCGAGCCCTAGTCGTCGAGCGACGGCGCGTAATGTACCACGCGTGCAACCGCGTCGCGGCGCCGCACCGCACCGCTAAAATCGGCAATAACGCCCGCCGCTCTTTTTCACGGCGCCAGAACGCAACTTTAAGCGTTTATTGTCGTATCCTACAGGGATAACCAGTTCCTCATATTTTTTTAATGTAAATAGACGTCTCTAATAAACTTGTTGCCTATTTGTTGTTAAGAAGTATTACTCTATTTTAAATAAACGATAAATAAGATCGTGGTTACATCCATTTAATAAGGCTATGAAATTTGCACCGCGGTGTACGCGGCAAAATTCTACGTAGCTGCGAGCGGCACTGCCGATTTAAGCGGCGCGGCAACGCAACGCGTCTATGTGTTTCTGCCCATAGAGTTATCAGTAAAACCATAAGGGCCCAGTAAGGCTATGCCATGGTTAGTGCGAAGTCTGAGACGCCCACTCGCTCTAACCTGAGCGGGAAAATCATTTGATGATTTCTCATGTAAAAAAGTATGAATGCCGCTAGAAAACATTTGAAAGCCACATTTTTTCCATATAATAGTATTTCATTTATTTTAGATACCACGATAAACCTATCAATAACAAATATTATTATTATTTGATCCAGGAAATCCTCAGAAAGGATAAATTAATATCGGCTTCACGAAATGTTTTCAAAATGTTATAATAATTATTGGTAAAACATATTTCTACGAATTTCTCAAATCAGGTTAATAATTTTAACATAACGTTTGAACCAAAAACAGCATACAAAAATAATATTACAGCGAAATATTTTCGAATACTTACAAAAAAAAATTGAAATTCGCTTGAAAACCATTACATATCCTGTTCAAATTAATTGATTCAGTTAATTAACAATTTCAAGGTAAAGGAAGCGTGGTATCCGCGGGTGGGTGACGTGTGGTGGAGGAGGAGAGGGGGCGAGGGGGACTTATTATTAGGAAGCAGCGGAAGTATGACGTGAAACGACTAATATAAGTTGATCTCTCACCTCGATGGAGAGATGTGGTAATGGCGACATTTTATTTTGTGACTGTTTTGTATTGTAGCTATTTAGATAATTTTGTAAATTAGATATACTTTAAGTATAACATTACAATAAGAAAGCCATACCATACAATGCATACAATCGCTATGGGATTCGTTACATGTGGAATCCTGGAGGAGTGCTGGCCTGATGCTGTGTAAGCGAGCGTACATTACCCACCACAGCGCCCGGGCCGCTCCTTTGATGACTACCACTCCACCGCACACATGACGTTAGAAAGTAGCAGCTGAAGTAATAGTCCTCCATTGGTGTAATTGCTGCAAGGCGTTCCGATGTGATGATTAACCAATAAATAAACAATTCTAATAAAGTAAAAAAAGAACTAGTTTTTCATGAAATACAGAAAAACTGTTCTTCTTTATAATTATATTGATATTTCCAAAGAGTGTATAAACATACTATAGGACTGGAAGAAAATACGGGTTGTATTAACCCCAAGTAATATTGGACAAGTGCAGAAAGACTATGATGATGATTATTTTTTTTTTTTTTTTTTTTATGGTAGGTAAAATCATCCAATGACAAATCCCGCCCTTGGGCGGAGCGGGAAGTAGTGTCAGACTCTTACTGACTAAAAACCTACCCCGTTCCTTCGTAGCCTATCGTGCCGGGGTCGAGCACTCCTTTCGGAACTAACCCATGACCCCAGTAGGCTTCGACCCTGCCTGCCTGCAGTTAGCAGGCTGGGCCTCTTCGGTGTGCTGACAGCTCCTTGAGGCGCGCGGGAACAGAACGCGCCGTCGACGACTTGGGCTCGGTCCGGTCGGTTACCGGACGATCGGACAGCGTGCTACCCATTGCACGCCGTCCGCAAGCCCGCGCCTACGGTGGCCGGAAATCGGGATCGGAATCCCGGCGGCGGCTGGGGCGAGCGCCCCGTTGCCTCTGCCTGATGCGGTCGGCCTCCTCCTTTGCTAGCATTACTGCTTCGCAGAAGGAGGCGACCGCCTGCCATCCCTCCTCACTACGGACCATGGCCTGAACCAAGGCCCGGCGAGAGAGATCGCTGCCGCCGATCGCCCCCACGAGGACACGGCGATGCTCCGCCCAGGCGGGGCACACCTCTACAGTGTGCTCCACCGTGTCCTCCGGATGTTCCGCACAGTGGCGACACCCGGGCGAATCCTCCGCACGAATCCGGAACAGGTACTTAGCGAACTTTCCGTGTTCGGTAAGCACCTGCGTCGTGCGGAAGTTGAGAACGCCGTGAGGTCTTTCCAGCCACGCCCCAAGGATGGGCCTTATCGCCCCAATTGTGGCGCGCCCCGAACGAGGTTGCGATAGTCGTTGACGCCATTTCGCCATGAGATCCCGCCGGAGCTCTGTCCGCCATGCCTCGACTTGTCGTGGCAGCGGAATTTCGCCCCGGCGTTGCATCTCCATGCGCTTGTCGTGCATGTGTGCAAGGACTGTTGCCTCCAGATCCCACGGCGGTTGGCCAGCAAGGAGGGTCGCCGCCTCGCGGGAGATCGTTCGGTACCCTCGCACCATGCGTATTGCCATGACCCTCTGGCACGCATTCAGCTGGGTCCTCGGTTGCTGTTGCAACGTCGGTGCCCACACCGGAGCCCCGTAGAGAGCCATGGACCGAACGATTCCCGCACTATGATGATGATGAAGATCCCATAGGAACTTAGTTCAATTCCGAAATAAAACTAACTCTTCACACTTATTAATAAGCTGCTTTCAAACAATAAAAAATATTAAAATCAAAATAATTTAATACCAATTAATTTTGTTAGTAATTTTAGAGATTTTGTTCTGCTAATAAAGAAAAACAACAAATGGAACCTCTTTATGATATTTTTTCAGAATGTGGGATATGTGTCTATAAAATAAAAATAAAATATTGGAAAAAAAAAACGGCGAAAACAGAAATAAGGGTAACAAAAAATATAGATATATGTATTATATACTATAGTCTATTTTTTTCTTCTTTAAATTATTTATACCTACACACTGCTTCTACTAATCTCTCATCCAGCTCTCCTGTCACAGGTCAGGTTTGGAAGACATTTTGTCAAAAATAATCAGTACTTTTGAACTCTTCTACCTGTGTTCGTTCTTTTCGATTTTAAGTATTTGTGTGTACATAAATAAATAAATAAAAACCCCTGTTAATTTAACTAAGTCTACAACTCATACTAAAATATCCTAATATGATTATAAACCTTTTCTTATTAAAAGCCAAAATTGACTCCTAAATTACACACGCCTATGGGGGGTTCCCAATAAATTGGTCGAGGCATCGAATAACTCAAAGTGTTGTGTCTGTAACAAGAAACGCATACTTGTGGGTACCAGCTTGCTTGTGAGTTAATCATGTCAAATTACACAGTGTTGTGATGAGAAACAAATTGATTTTGATGGTAAGTCAAAGGTTAAGGAAGGTTGTGAAAGAAATATGGTTCTGGTTGACAATAGTTTAGTAGTGGTGAGACAGCACAATATTTTGTGTCTCTTTAATAATCAAACAGTTCTTTATTTTTGGGTTGAAAATTTTGTTATTTAAAAAAATGAGAAATAGTTTTATGTGGCATACATAGATACGCTCAATGTGAACAACTGCTCTGTTAGCTATGTGCCTTGCCACTGGCAGATTAGCGATTTTTCAGACTATATCTGTAACCTTGGTTTTCTTGCCGATAGTAGCTGATACTAATTTCAATTAATACGGCTTTGGTTTCGGTTTGCTGAGCATGATTACTTTTAAACTTATGATAATCACATGTCATCTAGATTAGCAACAGTTCCTCATAGTCACATCACAGAATCCACATCCTTCGTTTACATATTCTTGATTACTGAACGGAATTTAATTTACGAATACTAGAAAACGCGGAATGGTATATTGTTTAGGCTATATGATTTAAAAATAAAAAAACACACTAACAAAGCACTTCGTTCACAGAAACGCTAACATTAATTACATAATATTTGGAACATAATAACCGACCCAATTCCCATTGAATAAGCCGAATCCAACAGATGTTGAACACCTACTATTTTTAATAAATCCACTATTAATAGATTCACACTGTATAAATAAAAACGTTAGTACCAATCAGAAGTGTATAATTTATTAAAAATAATATTATTTTGTTTCAGATTCAGTTCCGGTACCAAACGAAAAAATATAGAGAAAAATTGGAGCAGTTCCAATAATTTTTGATTTAAAAATGGAAGGTGAAATAGAGATGTATCCGATGGTGAAATAGAAGTGTGTTGGGTGATATCAGTGACATCAATGTGTCCTATTGATGATAAAGTCGTTAATTGTGATAAAGTGCTGGTGATCAGGACGCCTGACGGTGATCAATGTGATTATGGCGAAGGATATGAACTTGTGTGTGCTGGTGATGGTGATAGTGTTACAGACTTTGATAGACACAAGTTTGGAGATAATAGATTCACGTGAGTAAATTCTATTGTTATTGAATTGGATAAACGTTTTTGCTTCGATTATTAGATATCTAGTTAAGTTAAATATTCGAATTGACTGAAGATATTAAAATGATTGAAATAGTGATCGTGTCAAAAGACAATGATGTTATGAAGATACTCGTACAACCTATATGTTAGTCTCTTAAGCTATCAAATACTTGACATAAAGTGACTATCGATGTACAAAATAAATTGAATTTTGTGATTCTATCATATTTATTAAAAATAATAAGAAAATAAAATTTAAAATTTTTAGTGTTAAACTACAAATCTGTTTGATATAGATGTTAGAAAACGGGCAATTAATAACCTAAATACTTATCTAAAAAATAAAATATTATCCCTGTCTATAAATGGGATACTTTTTGACACCATAAGACGGCCCTGTTGAATTATTTTCAATTACGATGTGTGCAATGCTATAGTCTAAATAATTTCGCCAGTATCTCTCTCCGCATCGTCCAGTCATTGTTTGAGTATCACTCGAATATTTCATTCTATATTTACGCTTCCTGCGGAAATACTACTGCTGATGGATTCCTACCATTACGTCCCTCGTCCAACGCAATATGGAATCCATGTTTTCCCGTTGTAAATCAAATGCATCCAAGATAAAAGTTAAGTTGATTGATATAAAAACCATGTGTGTAATTTCTTATTTGTTAAAACAATTTGTTGTTTTATTTACATATTATAACCCGTGTGGATTCCTAGTAAAATTAGGCCGTCCAATATCATCTCGCACGTGGGTACAGAAGTTCTTTTATATCCGTCATCATCTTGCAGCTCTTATTCCAATTTATTTCGAGTATTTCGAGTGGAGTCTTATTCTATTTTATTAGTATCTTCTTAACACCTCTTTTCTAACCATATAATTTTTCACACATTCCATCCATCGTTTATACAGTTGGCTGTATCCATTACTGCAATAAATTTATACATCAACATTTTCCATGGGATTACCAAAGTGAAGTAAATTATTCATGTTATGGAGTACGAAACTATGTAAAATAAACTGAAAAACAGTCGTCATCGAGATGATTAAATTTAGTTTTACGTAGAAAATAGTTGAGATTATTTACTTTACGGAAATAGAAGTATTTTGCGTTTGTAAATATTTCGAGATTGACGATGATTCATTGGTTTATTTTCGTGGTGCAGAATTTAAAATTAAAACTAGATGTTTTAAAAAAAATTACAACTATACTTATTTATGCGGTTGAGTAATATTACTATTTACATTATACTAAATCAAAAATTATTTAAAAGACAACTGTTTATTTCGTAGGCGCCATCAAACGTAAAGTCATAATATAAGCGATGCTAGAAACGACTAATTTTAATATGTCGTCTTAGAAGTCAAAAATATTTTAAAGAAACTTGTACTTCAGAAATATATTCCAGACGTAAACACGTCTAGATTTTTAATAAAAGCTCTGTGACGTGTGTAATACCCTAGGAACAGTTTTATATTACCATTTGTCACGTTCCACATAATTTACCAGTATGTTGAGTATGAAATAAATCTTACTTTTTCGCTGCGATGACAGGATTTTAAGCTATGAATAATTTCTGCTACGTCTTCCTCTCTCCATCTCATATTCATAAAAAAAAACCTAAAGTGCGGGTTCATTTTAGTTTCTTTTTGTAATAAATTTTTAGAAGCTTCAAGTTAGAGAAAGAAATCTTGTTTCTAAGTTCAAATGTAGCGGTCTATTACCATAATAACGATATTGATACCACTGTGCGAAAAATAGTAGTATTATTATGAGTCAGAGCCACTCAACACGACGTATAATAATGATATATTTCTATCTAAAGGTCACGCGCGTAAATAGAGCTAAGCTCAACCTAGAAATAGTCGACAAGTTATGAATACCGCATAGTAGAAACATACAGAAGATAAATATTTGCTGCAGTAGAAATAATTACTAACAAAGAAAAGAAATTTCTAAATAAATAAAAAAAAATCTGAAAATTTTGGATGTACGAGTATAAATAAAATATTCGGAAATTGAAGACGAATTCCGGTTGAAATCAACGTAAAGATACAAAAACTAACTTTATCATGAAAAAATCCAAACACGATAACATATTACCTTTTATATCTTGTTATTTTATCAAAGACCTAGGAAGCATACAATTTGTATAGCAGCTAACCTCACCCATGCATCACTACAGGGTGCCAACTAAAAACCATCGCTAGGCTTTATACCTTTACATGACACAGGCACGCTCAGTAGTATTTTTACTGTAAATTTCTGCATTATTCTTCTTTTTACTTTTGCCGTTGTGTTGTATCTGTATTATATAGATATTTTCTGTTTGACTCTAACTCTTCATTCAACTTCATGCTTTCTCAGGTATATCATTACCTTCTGCATTTTCTTGCCCAGTTTTACTAAATCAGTAGTAAACACGCATTGAACTTTCGTCGTCTATTTCAGATTCGTTAGAAAGTGTCGCTGTCGACCTGATTCGCTTTATTCTGGCTATCTTCCAAACAGAGGGGATATATTGCACCAGCGGTTTTGTCATAATATGCCTTGTCAATAAAATGAGTTTAAATATTTCGTATTTTATCTTGGTGTAAATTAAGAAGAAGGTTATTGTTTTTTCTTTATCTTTATATTTACTTAAGTTGACTTTTATAACACAACTGATTCCGACAACTTTGCTGCCATGGTTTAATCCTACGTTATATGTTACATATTCTGGAATAAATTTGACTTGACGCATAATGATAAAATAGCTTAATTTCAATTAATACATTTTCGTAATCACATCAGTACTTCTAGAAATTTGCATAAACAAACATACGAATTTACCCCATCATAATAAATTAGTTTTACATTTAGACAACTGATATAAAGTTGAATATTCAATGAGACATTTATTTTCTAAGTGTGAATAATTAAAAAGTAATCTACTACAAGTACATTCATAAAATTATAATAACAAAGGTATATGAACCAAAATACAAAGCACACAGAGCTTATCAGTGCTGCATTAATTTAAATACTAAACGGAGTCTTTAATCTGGCAATAAAACTCAGATTACTGCTAACCCTTCGTTAATGTACTACTGGGAATTAAAACTAAGGTCGGAAAGGTCAGTTGACTTTAGCAATTAACTCAGCAAAGGAGCTGATGTACTTTGTGTTTCTCTTTTCCCATACCTTAGTAGCTGTATAATTTGAAACTTCTATCTTTGCATAAATTCCGATGAAGTCAGTTTTTGGTACCTAAAAGCTTAAGTTGAAATTTTCTTGATTAGTTAACTATCAGATAGAAAAATGAAGTATAAATCTAGTTCAATTTATTATGTTGATTTGGTACAATTTTATAGTACCAAAATATTAAAATGGCAGGCAAAATTCATGAACGTACTTAGTTTTATATAGTTTACACTGATACAATTATTAATATTAAGTAAATAATAATAAAAAATCAACATCGATCTATAACTAATCATTATAATCAATTTTATTTGATGAAGGAACAAAAAATAAAATATTATCTTAATTACTTTGATTTCAAGCTGTCAATTTTTATTTTATCCTCATTGTATTTTGTTAAACATGATGAGTAAAACATTAGTGATTTTTTAAGCTCAAGGGAATTCACTGTTTGCGTCATTGGTTTGAAAGGCCGAATTTTCTTTATAAATACTTAAAATAAACTTTAACTAGTAAGTAAAATAAATTAGAAATATCAAGATAATTTTACTATATTTAACAGTGTATTAGTAGTAGTCTATTGACGGCCTCCAAAATTCAGTAGTTCCATAAAAATTAGTCTTAATATATTTCGTGAAAAATTTGTTGCTTCGAAACTGTCACAGCGAACACGCTTAAACTTTTGTAAATAATTTTCCCATTTTCCAATACCGAACAAAACACACGATTAAACCGAAGATATAAACAAAGCCACAATACCATTAAAATTCAACCAAATTACCAATAAAGCTAAGCAAATCTATACAGCAATAAAAGAAATCACATAAACCCTACAACACACTCGCTGCAATCTGACCGCGGTAAGCCAAACGTTGTATTTCACTAGCAGGATTATGCAGTGCACTCCCGACTTTATCTCAAACATTAAAATACTTTATAGACACTTAGTGACTGGCTACGTTTATTGGACCTCCGGATTTACTGTGAATAATGTCAGCGTTATTTGGATTTGAGTATTGGAATAATTGATTTTTTGTGCCGTATCGGTTCGGGACTTAGCGCTGGGGATTTGACTTTCTGGGATGCCAAATGAAGAACGGCTTAATGCTGATTTGTTTTTTATTTGTGGACAATAACGGTTTCAATGTATCCGTATTACAGAAAAATATTCAAAAACATATTTTAAAACATTACTTTTTTGAACATGATGTAATTTGCAGTTGTCTACCGAGAAGTATCTAAACTAATGTTTTAAAGAGGAAAAATTTGTTTGCTTGTTACAATTTAACTCAAACATTATAAAAATTCTTTTACCATTAGAAAGCTACATCTTTACTGAGTAAAATAGGCGAGAGAGAGAGAAAGAGAAAGGAGACTTTATCTTTTGTTTATTTTAATATTTATTAGTTTATTATTTAATGATTTTTATTTATATATTATATTTTTTTTCTATTGTATTATTTATATAAATATTTCTATTATTTATATTGTTGTACACTGACAACCTCAAATCTTTTCCTTTCTTCCAGTCCATCCAAAGGTTGTCTGTTAGAAATTGCCCTGTGCAATAAGACCGCCTATTGTACACTTATTTTTATTATAAATATTTGTCTTATAATAAGTTAAGGTGTGCAATAAAGAAATAAATAAATAGGCTATATATTTTCTAATTTCACGCAGGCGAAGCCACTGTTACAAGTTAGTATAGCTTATAAAGAAGGACGAACACTTAGTCATTAAGAAAGTGTCACACATGTCTAAAGTAAATCCTATCATTTATCTCCTAAAACAATGCTATCTTAACAATATTTACTTAATCTGTAGTTACGACATTTCTTATGCCATTAACTTTGTCTTAAGCTTTATTTTCACTTAATTGCTGTTTATCTAAACCCTGTTGGATTACTTTAAATCCTTCATTCAGATTCTTTTATGCTTACTTACGAGCTAACTTAGCATTTATTTTAAAACGGTGCTTAAAATATGTTTACTTTCATTTAAATTATAATTTATTTATTCTTTTCTTTACTTTACCTTACTCTTTTCACATAGTCAGCCTTTTGAATTGTAAAATTAGTTTTTTCTTTCACGATACCAAGCCAAAGTAAAATAAAATTATTTTATAACACTCATAATGTTCTGTGGAATTTAAGAAACAAAAAAATCAAACTACATTCATTCCTTTTAATATCAAACTACATTATAATTCCAACGAATCAATTACAATTCAGTTTATTGTTGCCAAAGTATTTACTAAAGCCTAAAATAATCTAGAATTCTAATACTTCTTGGCAGAAACTGGATCTATTTCGGAACCAATGGAGACAGGTGTTAGTACATCTAAATATACCAAGACTTATTTAGCCACGACGGAGTTCAAAACCCCTGGTAATTACTGGCGACACATTGCCAATAGCTAATCTGAAAACATGCCATGTTTATGATATAATATAAAATGTTTTGACAAAATATAGTTGATGAATGTGTAGAAAGACATATTTCTTGAAGATTCGAGGTTTTTTTAAGAACTGAACTTCCTGGTATATTTTTGTGTAAGAATATCAGTATATTTTTGATGTTATAAAGTACTACAAGCTTAGCTAATTTCAATAACTAGTTTATGTATACAAAATGGTGTCTTGCTTGGGTCTTTTTACAAAATGTATCTGACTTCTATATTTCTGCAATGGAGCATAATGTTTCCTTTGGCCTTAGCTAAAAGTCAAGAAAATTGTGTTTGTAGAAAGGTACCTTAGTAAAGGGGTTGCATTGAATGCACTCACTCTAACAATCTCCAAGAGAAAGGATGCTTTTGTATTGAATTTCCTTCCTGACTTCCTGTTTGTACTTCATTTTTTTGCCACAGTTTCATTTAATTTTTATTAAATGCAAACATAAGAAAAAACGAGGGGAAAATAATTCAAACGCTATTAGCATGAGCGTCACAACTTGACAAACTGATGAATGTAGTGTGAACAAAATTGTTGTAATCATCCAAGTATACAAGATGCCAAACAAATTACATTTCATATTTTACTCTAATGTCAATTATAGAAACACGAACGTATTTATTTTTGCTCCGTCACAAAAATTTGCTTCCCGTATATTTTTTTGAAGGGACCTTAAAAATCTAGGTGGTTTAACTTTAGATTCATATATCAACATCAAGCGTGGACATTGAAATCTGGTGCGTGACGTCATCTGACAGACGTCACGTTTTATCTTAGCGTGAACCCGTTAATTTGGGGAAAGTAATTTTGAACTAAATATTAGGAATATTTTTACGTTTAAAAATGTATGTTTGCATACTTATTATACGGTAAATCTTAGTAAATCAAACGTGTATACGATGTTCATCATCTGCCTCAACCTTTATTCTAATGTGTTGAGGTAAATTTGTTGTGAAACTAGAGATGACCTAAACATGCCATTTTTCAAGCCTTGAAATTAAAAAAAATCTTTATTAACTTAAACCTACGTTAAAATTCATCACACTCGTATCCACGAATTCCGGTATGAAGGCATTCTTTTTTTCTCAATATCAGTATCCACAGCCGTCCGAACCAGCTGATAGTTGTCAAAAATGTACACAAACAATAACAAAAGTTAACTTTACCACGTGGATACGAGTCTATATGCGTTTTGGCTTCAAGCCAATGTTCTAAGCGTTTCCTTCTGCATAGAAATAGCTATGCCTTGGGATTGTCTTTGCTTTCTAATTACGATTTCTTACATTTGCGTGAAATTGTTTTAAGAAGAATCTTGAACTGAAACAGTAGGGTCTTGATGCGTATCAGAAATATTCCAGTAATATGTTTACAAGTAAATAGTTTGAAAGCTTGTGGTGTGGTTTATTTTGCATAGATTGTATGGCTAGCTTATCTATCTTAGAGGCAGATTAGGAAGGCGTTTCGGCTTGTCATTTATACCGCGTACATCTAAGGACTGGAACAATTTACCTGCAGTTTTCCCTGCCGATTATAATTTAGGGTGTTCAAGGAGTGTAGCTGGAATGAACAGACTCTTAATAAACTAGTGCGCCCCACCATCAACAATTGCATCAGTGCTTACCATCGTGCATCGTAGTCAAGCACTAGTTTTATTATAAAAAAAAAACCTAAAAGTCTCTATATCTTGGTGAGTTTCTATTGCTAGACAATGGTATGGGTTATAAACTGGAACTGTTTGATCTGATTTATAGCCGATGCCTTGTTTCACGGCTATTTTCTGGTTATTGTTCACACAAACATCTACCACATCAAGATGTGTATTCCGTATCATGATTTTGTTTTGTGCATCAACATGGTGGGGGGCTATAACAATAAAAACCTGTGGACTAATAGATCTTCCCAGCTTTCTAGCTTCGTCTTTAACTCCTTAATCCGACTTTTACGACACATCCTAACGTGCTACATACCTACTAAACCCTTTCTCTTACTACCAGACGGGTTTAAGACTACCCAATAATAGAAAATACAGTACCAATTACTTTTATTACATTATGTGACCACACACAACCACTAAACTAATTCTATTTATGCTCAACAATCAAACATTCTGCTCTAGGAACACAAGAGTTGAGATTAAGAGACATTTACGATTTCTTTGTGAGCATTAACATGTATTAAATAGTTGGTTTTAACTCTTTGTCCTTTACTCCTATTCGTGTTTTGATAGACTACTGTCTTTGTTGCTTCGTGTGAAGTTGTTAAAACTATTTGTCTCCGTTTTTGATTGTCTGTTTACTATCTTTTTATGGTTCTTGTAAAGAGATTGTCATTGGGTGCTCTTGAGTTTTGAGGAATGTTTCTACTAGTTGTTTACAAACTCGAGCAATTCTGTTACACAGGCACAAAGTTTTAAGTCACAAATAACTGGTTTTTTTTTATGGTAGGTGTTAACGCCAATATCCTATTATAAAGAGATGCATGGCCTTTGTTTGTTTAGTTACCAATAAACCTCATAACCAACGGACGTATTTTATTTCGAAATTCATTTGACACAGTGTAACCAAAAGTCAACCTAATCACCCTAAACATATGGTCGATTACGAGCCGGATCGAACCTCATTGGGAATTGACGGAGCGCCCGACGTGAGAACAAAAGAACCGCATTCCATAGCGCGATAAGGGAACACCTGGTGTTGTTTTGCACGAATTTCTTAGAACTGGTCAATTAGTGTGTGTGCAAGGTGTATCGGTGTATCATTTGAACATTAATAACATAGAAAATAGACTATTCTCGATTAGACATTGAACTACGTTTTGAAGATTCTTGTGATTTACATATAAACAATGACTTCTGAAGCAGATCAAGCGTTATCTGTACTTGAAGATTTGGCGTCAATACTCAAAAAGACCCAAATAAACCTTAAAAAGTGCCCAAAAGAACGGTTATTGAAGCCTGGATATTTACGAACTCGTATTCAAACGATTGAAGATTACTGGGTATCTTTTAAGAAGGCGCACAACGACCTGTTGAAAAATACAACTCGGGAACAACGTGGAAATTTGCCGTACTACGTGAATGAAGAATTCCTTCTCCATGAAGACTTGTACCTATGCATGTTAGGAGACCTTAGAGAAATGTTGGATGCATGCACTTCGAAGACGATTGACCGTGACCAACCTTCATGCGACAATACATCGTGTGATGGAAAACCACGAGCTAAAGTGATGCTACCTAACATACAACTTCCTCCGTTTTCCGGTAACTACGAAGAATGGCCCACATTTAAAGACTTGTATGTATCATTAATTCATGAATGCCCGACGCTAAGTGAAGTTGAAAAACTACATTATTTGAAGACCAGTATCACAGGCGAAGCGGCATCTTTACTGAAACACATTCAGGTGACGGGTGCTAATTATGTTCAAGCATGGGGAACGCTTAATTACCGATACGATAACAGGCGAATCATAGTAAACGCATTAATGAAGCGGTTATTCTATCAGAAAAAATGTACCAGTCAAACGGCGGTACACCTGAAGGCCCTCCTGGATTGTACCACAGAAGTTATGAATAGTCTAGAAAATGTGGGAGTGCCTACTGATTCCTGGGATCCAGTAATTATATTTCTGGTTGTGCAGAAGTTGGACCCGGAGTCACACAAAGAATGGGAACAAACTGCCTACTCGGTGAACTCCCAAGAACTGCCTACATGGAAGGAATTGCGCGAGTTTTTAGAAGCTAAATTCCGGACGCTTGAAATGATTTCCCCTACAACCACCAGTAAACTTAGCAAAGAGCGTGTTCTACATGTTACAGCAACAGATAATGATAAACATCAAAAACCATGCGCCTTATGTAAAGAAACGCACACACTGTGTCATTGCAGCACATTCAATAAAATGACAATTAATGAGAGAAGCGAACATGTCAAAGCAAACAAATTATGTTTCAACTGCCTTGGGGCGGGACATTCGGTGTTCAAGTGCCGTATGCCAATGTCTTGCCGCACTTGTAAGAGACGACATCACACACTTTTACATCAACCCAAGAAGATTGATGAAGCAGCACAGAACGTAGAAACTAAGCAACTGACTTCATCCAGCCAAGCAGATGTAGAAGAAAAGAAGGTTCACACAATGGTTGCGTCTCATTATACCGCGGGGCAGAAGATATCACTATTGGCTACAGCAGTATTAATTTTGAAGAGTGAGCATGGACACACTACTGTTTTAAGAGCACTGATAGATTCAGGATCTCAAGCATGTTTCATTAGCGAGAAGGTAACTCAGATCCTGAATCTAGAAAAACAACCAGTAAATCTAATCGTCTCCGGAATGGAAGCAATGAAGATGAGAGTCAAGCACGAGGTCAAGTTTCAAGTATTGTCACGGTGGGAAAACCAATTCTACTTACCTATCAAAGCCTACGTGATGTCCAAGCCCTTGACTTCGAACATACCGATGAGCGCCATGAGGGGGACTGATTGGCCGCATATAGCAAACCTCCAACTAGCAGATGCAAATTATTATGAATCAGGACCCATTGATCTGTTGTTGGGCGTAAACGAATATGCAGCAATTCTCAAGCAAGGACTCATTAAGGGTCCACCAGACACACCATGTGCCCAAAACACCTATCTGGGATGGATATTAATGGGTGGAATAACAATCAAGCTGAATGCACGAGAAAAATCATTGACGGCCATGAAGCAAGAAATTAACATAGAAGATTTACTGACCACAATATGGGAAGTTGACACCGACACGAAAAGAAAACCTACCCTAACTGAACAACTATGTGAAAACATATACGAGAAGACACACAAGCGAGATAAACATGGAAAATACATAGTCAAACTACCATTAAAAATAGAACAACCAAAATCAGTTGAAGGCAACACAAGAGAAAAAGCAAAGCGAAGACTCCTTCAGCTGGAAAAAAGATTTAATCAAAATAAAGAACTTAAGCAAGAATACACAAGGGTGATCAATGAATACAAAGAATTAAAACATATAGAAGAGGTACCTAAGGATGAAATAAACAATAAATCAGTGTACTTACCCCACCATGCGGTGATCCGTAGTGACAAGGAAACGACGAAGACTCGGGTTGTGTTTGACGCCTCGTGCAAGGGCTCCAATGGAATTTCGTTGAACGATGAACTCTTGTTAGGTCCAATATTACAAGATGACTTGAGAAGCATTATCATTAGATGCAGAATGCATGCTATTTGTTATGTTTCTGACATTCACAAGATGTATAGAATGATTTGGATAAATAAAGAAGACAGCGATTATCAAAGAATTCTATGGAGAGATGATACATCGGAAAACATCAAAGACTACAGACTTTTGACTGTGACATTCGGAACAGCTTCCGCACCCTATCTCGCCGTGAAGACACTTATGCAATTGGCAGATGATGAGGGTGACAAATATCCCGAAGCAGCAAAGATATTGCGTGAGGACTTTTACGTCGATGATGTAATGTCAGGACACGATGAGCTGGAACAAGCTATACGAATTAGTCAAGATCTCAAAAAACTACTGCGTCTAGGTGGCTTCGAACTGAAAAAATGGTCTTCAAACAACCGTGATTTCATGGAGACTATCAAACCAAGTGAAAGATCATCAAATGCAAATCTGGAACTAAAGATTGATGGAACTGTTAAAGCTCTGGGTATACAATGGAACTTGGGTAAAGACCAATTCGAGTATAATCTGAACTTACCAGCTACTGGCAAGGCAGTCACAAAGCGAAGCATTCTATCCGACATTCAAAAGTTATTCGATCCACTCGGATGGATTGCCCCTTGCCTTGTTATGGCAAAGATATTAATTCAACAACTCTGGCAGGAAAAAATTGATTGGGATGAAGTTTTGAACACCATACTGGCTGAAAAATGGGCTACAATACGATCTGATCTTGAAAATGCAAACGGAATCTACATAAATAGATGGATGGGAACATTGAGCTCAAGGAAAGATTCCATAGAAGTCCACGGATATTGCGATGCTTCTGTGCAAGCTTACGGTGCTGTGGCCTACTGCCGAGTCACAAACTCAGATGGCACAGTGAAAAGCACAATCATTGCTGCAAGAACGAGAGTAGCTCCTTTGAAAACCATTTCATTGCCTCGACTAGAACTGTGTGGAGCTTTGTTGTTATCCAAACTACTCAAGCAAATAAAGCAAGCAATGAGGATACCAACAACACAAATATATGCTTGGACAGACTCTTCTATTGTCATCTCCTGGCTAAATGGAGATCCGAACAGATGGAAGGCGTTTGTGGCAAACCGCGTTGTCGAAATCACAACCAATGTAAGTCCTAGTCAGTGGCATCACGTCCAATCCAACGATAATCCAGCTGATATTGCGTCAAGAGGCATGTTAGTGGCCAATTTGAAACATTGCGAGCTATGGTGGAACGGACCACAGTGGTTATCACACCAGAAGATACAGTTCACTAGACTAAACATAGCCCCAACAGACATAGAAAGAAAGAAAAACACCTTACAAGTTCTGAAAGTAACAAAAAACGACAACGAAGAAAGTAATAAATTATCTACGCAACTCGATGGCTTTGACACACTGACTGAACTACTGCGAACTATCACCTACTGCCGAAGATTCCTGAAACAAAATAAATTAAAAGAAAGCATAGAAAGTACAATCACCACTGAAGAACTCGAACTCTCCTTGCAAACCTGTATAAAATTAGAACAAGAGAAAGAATTTAAAGAAGAAATAGAAAGCTTAAAAAGAAAGAAAAGAGTAAAAAAATCAAGCAAATTAAAATCATTAAATCCTTACCTTGACGAGAATGGAGTCCTCAAGGTGGGCGGTCGGCTCAGGAACGCGGAGTTGACTGATGAATGCAAGCACCCAATAATTCTGGATCGAAAAGGCAAACTTACCCATCTTATAATAGCAGAAGCCCACTCGAAGACGTTGCATGGAGGTATACAGTTGATGCTTACTTACCTTAGATCCAAGTATTGGATACTGCGAGTGAAAATGCTGGTCAAACAATACATCCATCGTTGTTTAGTATGCGCAAAGCTAAACGCAAGAGTGAGAACACAAGTAATGGGCGACTTACCAAGCGTACGGGTGAAACCAGCACGAGCATTCCTCAACTCAGGTCGACTTTGCGGGACCATTCCAGTTATTGATGAGTAAGGGCAGAGGAGCCAGAACTACTAAGGCCTATATAGCAATATTTATTTGCATGTCCACCAAGGCACTTCATTTGGAATTGGTTGGTGACCTTAGTACAGCAGCGTTCATAGGCGCCTTCAAAAGGTTTTGCGCCCGCAGAGGAAAATGCACAAATCTGTGGAGCGATCAAGGACGAAATTTCGTTGGCGCTAATAAGCAACTATATGAGGCCTGGAAAGAAGCTGGTTTACAATTTGATGGCAAAATCGCTGAGTTACTCGCAAACGACGGGACCCAATGGCATTTTATACCGGCTTATTCACCTAACTTCGGAGGATTGTGGGAGGCCGGAGTGAAATCAATAAAATATCACATGAAGAGAGTCCTTACTACGAATTTGACATTCGAAGAGATGATGACGGTTCTCTGCGAAATAGAAGCATGCCTCAACTCGCGTCCATTATGCCCAATGGACGACGACACTATGCAAGCACTGACACCTGGTCATTTTTTAATAACCGAAGCACCAGTCACCGTACCAAACCCAAACCTAAAGGACGCTAAAATTAGCAGTTTGACACGCTGGCAATACACCCAAAAATTGTTGAGTGACTTCTGGTCGAGATGGCAGAGGGAATACCTCACAAGACTCCAGCAGAGACCCAAATGGTTAAAACGCGAAGAAGAGTTTAAGAAGGGAGACATAGTGCTGATCAAGCAAGATAACCTCCCACCGGGGAAATGGTCCATGGGACGCATCACCGACAAGCACCCTGGCCCCGATGGTTTAACCAGGGTATATAGTGTAAAGAGTGGTGACACAATAACAAAGAGATGCGTGACAAAATTGTGTGCTCTTCCCATCGACACAGCATCAGATGAGATAATTGTTTAATTTTTGCATGTATCATACGTCAATCATATAATTTATCGATTTCATTTTTTTTATAAGTTCATTATAGTTTTTAAAGGACTATCTGTAGTCCTTTGGTGGGCGGCCTATGTTAACGCCAATATCCTATTATAAAGAGATGCATGACCTTTGTTTGTTTAGTTACCAATAAACCTCATAACCAACGGACGTATTTTATTTCGAAATTCATTTGACACAGTGTAACCAAAAGTCAACCTAATCACCCTAAACAGTAGGTAAAATCATCCAATGACAAATCCCGCCCTTGGGTGGATCGGGAAGTAGTGTCAGACTCTTACTGACTAAAAACCTACCCCGTTCCTCCGTTGCCTATCGTGTCGGGGCCGAGCCTTCGGGTTGAGATTTAAAGAAAATAGTAAGGCTAGTTTTCAATTCACTTGTTTTAGATGTTAAAAAGTCATACAAAATAAGAACACGTTTTTTATTATTGGTAGGCTCTTGTTCGATTCCTATCTCAACTGATGGTAAGTGCTGATGTGGTCGACGATCAAGCTTACTTTTCAAAGACTATCAGGAAACAGAGATTCCGGTAAAGAATTCCACTCCTGAGCTATACGCACAATAAATGTGTTCCCAAAACGGTTATCTAGATATGTGAGTTTTATTATGAAAAATACTGACGAATTCTGTGTTTCTTGATGGCTACAACCTGATGATCTTAAAATCAAGGGTGAACTAAGAGCAAGCATAGAACATCTTTGATCATCACATAGCTATGGTAAGCGATGTTGTGGTCGAAGATGAGGATATTAGGGGATATAGTGGTCAAGCAAAAAAATATATTTATTTACACTGAAACCGACTATTCAAATGGCTAAAGGTGATGTAAGTTTCATACCGTTAAATTTTGGTCGTTTTAATCCCGTGGAGGATTTTTCTAAAACTCGAATCAATATATGCATGTACGAAATTAATTTCTTTAAGAAAACGAGTCAATGACCTTGTAGAGAGTTGTCGGTCATTACGTAGTAATTATAGTTCATTGGCCTCGATCAGCTGACGTTTAGTTAAAGAAATTAATTTCGACAAGTGTAAATTAATTCGAGTTAAAAAAAGTACTTTATTTTATCTTTATAAATCGATAGTATTTCATGTACCGAATCGAACCTCCGCGGTATTAAAACGACCAAAATTTAATGGTATAAACTTGCAAACAGATTTACATATATAATTTTTCACTCATAGTTTTTAATAAAATCAAATTTTGTCATGAGTGTACCGAGGAATAGTGTTGTGTATAGTTACTTAATTTAAAGTCCATTCCCTTTTAAAGCCAAATCTAGCTGACAAGAAGGAAAAAAAAGCATCTTCTATCTTTTTTTGTCCGTGGCGCTTAGGGCAGGGGCTAAATCTGGTTGATCTCTGGCTTTGCGCCAAGGCATGCCGATCCCTAAATATGCTATGTCGCCATGCAATTCTGTATTTAGGACACTTTTGATGGGGGAGCGCGGTAAAAATAGACTTGTGATGAATTTTTCTGCTATTAAAACTGAGATGTGGGTGTCTGTAATAGGTGTACTTCCTTTCATTACTGTGTTTCTTTTTAATTATAATATTAATAGAATATTTTTTTCTATGCATACATCAGATGTATGCATACGTCAGATGTATGCATACGTCAGATGTATGCATACGTCAGATGTATGCACCCACAGATTCTGTGTCTACTGGAGTTTGTTCTTGACTCTTCTTCGAGTTAATAATTATTAGTTAAATGTAAAAGTCAATTTGGTTTGATCGTGATTAGGATATATCAGTCTCAGCGTTAAATATGTGTTTCTTATCGCTGTTTTGAATATGAAAAACATTTGATGATTTAAACTTGTGATTAACTGCGATTCCATCTGATGGTAAGCAGTGATGCACTCGCTGATGGTAAGCAGTGATGCACTCGCTGATGATAATGCGTACTAGTTTATTATGAGTCTATTCACTCCAACCTTGTAACACCTTAATTTTAATAGGAGGAGTTTAATAGTAAACCTTTTTTTTAATGTGAAATTATCAAGAAACTTCTCCCTCTCTATGTGTGAATGGAGCAGGAGAAGACAGTGCGAACAAACAGATTGACACGGAGTGAGAGATTTTTACTGACTAAAACCCATTTGAGTTATTTCAGTTGCATATCTGCAATTCGGTAACCCAGTAGCGTCTTTCTAAACAGTTTATTTTGTAAAATGATTAATTTTGAATGCAAGTGTCAACCTATTTTTTTTTAAATATTATTTATAATAATATTATATTCCTCAACTTTAACACAACACCGTCTAGCCCCAAACTAAGCAGAGCTTATACTATGAGTAGGTACTAAAGAACTGAAGAACATACCTATTTCTAAATACTTATATATTAGAGATAAATTACACCCAGACATAGAACAAAATGATCGTGTTCATCACACAAACATTTATATGTGTGGCAATCGAACCCATAACCTCCGGCACAGGAGTCAGGGCTACTAACAACTAGACCAACAGGCCAGTCAAGTGAACTTGTCTCCCAGCCTGCTAACTGCAGGCAGGCAGGGTCGAAGCCTACTGGGGCCAAGGGTTTGCTTCCGAAAGGAAAGCCCGGCCCTGGTATCTAAGGCCACGAAGGAACGGGGTGGGTTTTTAGTCAGTAAGAGTCTGACACTATCTCCCGCTCCGCCCAAGGGCGGGAGATGTCATTGGATGATTTTATCCACCACCAAAAAAAAAAAGTGAACTTGTCTATTACCTAAGTTTATGATTAAATTAACGTTAAAGGCAACAAATAGGTGTCTTCAAAAGTATCGCGAGCATCGTCATGTGAATAGAACATTTTGTGGCGTACGTGATCGAAATTGTGATTTTTCTCATTTTGACGAGACCCGCCATTTTGTGGAACCGCTCTGAGAGCCCTCGTTGTGAGTTTAAGATGTTGATAATATTAGCCTTTATGTCGAGGATTTTTTTGCTGTAATATGTAGGTCATTGTAGGTAGATGTCATTTGCGGTGCGTGTAAGGAAAATTGGCGGGAAATTATTTATTTGGATGTCTTCTTGTACTGGTTATGTTGTGGTCTTTTTTATTTGATAAACTTCGTTGACCAGTTTACTAAGCCATATTAGGGATGGCGATTCTTTCTGAAGAAGATCGATTTTTGAATTGATTCGAATCGAAATCTAAAGAGTCGATTCAGTAGTAAATCGATTTCTGTAAGAACGATTTGTTAGTTACCGTGCAGGTACTGTTCTAAAAAGCACGGTACAAATGATGTTTGCACATGTGTTTTGTGACTGGTGAGAAATTAGTTCGAGGAAACTACCTTGCTTTTAACGTTTTGAAGCAATAATATGAATAATAATATGAATCTCAATTTCAGATTCCTAATTATTTTTAGAAGTTCGATATAAAATATCGATTTCCTTGACATATAAAATCGATTCTTAAATTAATCAATTTCAGGTAACCATCCCTAAGTCACATCTCTTAATATTATAACTAGCTCCTGCCAGCGGCTTTGCCTGCGTAAAAATAGGTTTCTCCATGCAAACTTTCCCTCCCTTTACCCTTACTTTTATTACAGATAAATAGAACTTGTTCCGAGTCTGGGTGTTTTGTATATGAATCTTTCAATATTTTCTCACCATTTAAACCTTCTCTGGAGTATCATAAGTATTTCAAGACCAAAATTGGCCAAACCAGTGTGGCCGTTCTCGAGTTTTAGCGAGACCATCGCACAGCTATTTATTTTTATATAGGAACTAGCTGACCCAGCAAACTTCGTTCAGCCTAATAGTCAATATATACTTTTTTTCTCACCTTTTAAACCTTCCCCGGAGTATTTCGAATATTTCAAGACCAAAATTAGCGAAATCGGTCCAGCCGTTCTCGAGTTTTAGCGAGACTAACGAACAGCTATTTATTTTTATATATAAGAAGATATGTATCTAAGAATATATTTATTATTCGACTTATTTTCTTCCTGCTTGCCTTCCATTTGCCATGTTATGTCTCTGCACCACCCTAAGATCGACTGTTTGAAAATGCCTAAGGCTTTAAGTCCGCCTTTGTTCAGTGATTCATTAGTGCATAAAGTTTTAAATAAACATAAATAAATGAAGAGCAGAATGTTGAAACTAAATAACAACACGGTCTCACTAGTTTCATTTATCAACACAAAACTCTGCAACAAGCCTTCTAGATGAAACATCTTCAAACACGTTCCATCTTAAGTCAGAGATCCAACAGAGAATTAACGTATGTAACAGTATGTATAAATATTGTCGCTGGTATTACATATGCATTCTGCCATGAATTTGCATGAGCTAGATATTGCAGCAATTGTAGCGAATGTGGCTTTCTCGTCTCTGAGAAGTGTTTCATTGAAGGATTCTGTCTGATTTTGAGCTTATTTTCTTTGACGTGTCAGAATTAATTAGGGTTATTTTATTCTGTTATGGGGAAATATAAAACGAACAAATAAAACAAAGACATAGCGACTGATGATGAGATACTCTTATAATAACTTGAGCGATTTGAATTTGAGTAAGCGAAAAATTTACTAAACTAGCGACAAATATTGATAACAATAAAATAGTAAGCTCTAAGCTTACTAAAAGTGGTTGGTGATTAATCCATTTTGAGATATTAAAATTTTAGCCGTGCGACTTAATTACTAAGTGAGCGACTAGAAACACAGAGAGGGCAACTTTAATATTAAGATAAAGACGATATTTCCGATTGAGGTTTTACATAACGCTGTGGATCGCAGGCAAATTCATAATTTTGAACTGGGTGAACTAGGTTAGGTTAGGTTAGAACTGCGACCAACCACGCGTCACTCCTTTGAATAGTACCCTCCGGTTATTTAGTCTGGGGCTCTGGGAAGGTATGAAAATGCATACCAGGGCCCCGGAACCTAGGCAGGGAAGGAACAGGGTAGGTTTTTAGTCAGTAAGAGTTTGAAACTATTTCCCGCTCCGCCCAAGGGCGGGATTTGTCATTGGATGATTTTACCTACCATAAAAAAACCCTTCGGTTATTAGTCTCTACGTGCAATATACTACTGATATGATATTTTATACACATCATTTTCATCGTTTGTTTAGACATTGTATCAGCTAGCAGTATTAAAACATTTAAAAGTGTTTACCAGTAAAATGGTAGTGAAGGTTTAAACACACCTCTGTCTATCTCATTGAGTAATACCGGCGTGATGTTATGTTATTTACAAATAATTAATGGACACACATATCTATACTTATCTTTTTATATAAATATCAATCGCTGTTCGTAAGTCTCGTAAAAGTCAAAACTTCCCTTGGTCGCCATAACATGAAAATGACTTTACCGATATCATTCATCTTTTTTTAAAGTGGTCTTCTGAGAAAAATTAAGAAAATTGCTCAGAAAATTCAAAACATTTTTAGAAAATTATAAACTGCAAACACTGATGTTAGAAATCTTTCACATTCTCGGCCTTTTTCTTATGCATATGAATTGCTCTGGTTATTGGTAATCAATCTTATGAAATTTGTTTCAGTCAGGTTTTTAAGTTTATATAGACAAACCGACATGATGGGAAACAGTTTTACAATTATGTAAAGATTTAACCTACATCAGTTTACAGCTAAAACAGAACAGTGAATGTGGGATCAGCTAAGTAGCATAGTATAGCATCAGCCTTATAATGTTTCCACTGCTGTGAAATGTTTCCACTGCTGTGACCCAAGCCTCTTCTCTAGGAGAGGGAATGGGCCGTAATCTTCCACGTGGGGTTGGTAGTTGTCACATGTCTTCGAATTTTTGGTTCTGTGACATTCCGGTTTCCTCACGATGTTTTCCTACTCCGTTTTGAGAGCGTTTTGAGGGTCTGCTAGTACATACTAAATATTAAAATATTGCCACATATATCCTGTGTCTTATATTTAAGCTCTTCTATCTTACCCTCCATTATTTATCTTCCTTAACACAACATCCACATCTGCCCTCTTGTCTTATTATTACAACTCAAAACGCAATTCAAAGTCTTCTTCTTCCCCGCCATTTGCCACAGCATCCGACTAGCACAAACGTGTATCGTAATAGCTACGGTCGCGCCGCATACATAAAACATGGGCCCTTTGCCGCATCGCGCCAGCTATGATCTAATAACGTGGTGCGTAGTACTGTGGGAGCACATTGTTAGGGACGATACGGGATTTCTGATCCTTGAGGGTTTTTTTTATGGTATGTAAAGTCATCCAATGACAGATCCCGCCCTTGAGCGGAGCGGGAAATAGTGTCAGACTCTTACTGACTAAAAACTACCCCGTTCCTTCGTTGCCTATCATACCGGAACTGAGCCTTTTTTTTAGAAAGCGGCCCTTAATCCAAGTAGGCTTCGACCCTGCCTGCCTGCAGCTAGCAGGCTGGGCCTCTACGGATTCTTGAGACGTGCGGGAACAGTACGCGTCGTCAACGACTTGGGCTCGGTCCAGTCGGGTACCGGACGATCGGACAGCGTACTACCACTGCACGCTGTCCGCAAGCTCGCGCCTAGAGTGGCTGGAAATCGGAATCGGAATCCCGGCGGTCTTTTTTTTTAGGGGGGAAATTATTCAATTACTTCTCCGGCTTTACTGCATAAATCCACTAAGTTCCTTCTTTGCCTAACGTCCTACAGCCCCCGGGTTCACTTTCAGATGACCCATGGTCCCAGCAGGTTTCAGCCATGCTGAGCCCCTACGGTTTTACTGACATCTGTTTGAAGCGTGCATGGAACACTACGCGCCGTCACGACTCGAGCTCGGTCCGAGCGGTTATTGGACAGCAGGATGGCGAGTTACCCACTACTCGTCATCTATAAGCCCACGCCTACGGTGGTTGGAAATTGGGATCGGAATCCCGGTAGCTAGGGTGTGAAGACGTCCGTTCCCTCACGCATTCTTCCTTCGCTAGCATTACTGCTTCGCAGAAAGAGGCATTTGGGCAGCAGACCATAAAGGATTTTATGGTCTGCTGCCCAAATTTGGATTGTTAGTGATCATTTTTATATGTTGATGATTGTGGTTCGTAGACCTGGGCAGAGCTTTTAAATATGCAATAAAATTAATAAACATAGAATAGGTATATTTTGTTGGGAATCGTTTATTTATTGCTGTCTCTTCGTTTACTACTTGGCAAAGGCTTCTGTTGCTCATCAGATCCTTATATTTGAAGCAAGTGTTGAGATAAGAATTATTTATCAATCTTGTTGTAGCCATTTTTACCCGATGACATTCATAAAATCGTTAAAAACTCAAGGTAATAAGCGAGTGCAAATGCTACTGGAATTACTTATAATAATATATATTTAATTATATTTGGGTTCAAGCCAACAATGTGCGTTAAAGTGTTTTTGTTTTTTAACTAGTATTCTTTTATTGTAGCATTAAATTCCATACACATTACATCGATTCTAGTTATGATTATAACAATTTATCAAACTTTGTTAGTAAAAATATAGACAGATTAATTAAAAACTATGTTAGTAAACACTATTTACAGGAGCATGTAGCTAGTTTCAGTTTATTGGCAAATAATACATCGTAACCCAATTATGTTCCGCCGGGATTCCAATTACCAGCCACCGTAGGCGCATGATGATTGCAGACGGCGAGCAATGGGTAGCTAGCTGTGCGACCGTCCAGTAACCGTCCGGACCGAACCCAAGCCGTCGACGGCGTGTACCGTTCCACGCGCGCCTCAAGGAGTTGTCAGCGAACCGTAGGAGCCCAAAAGGGTCGAAGCCTACTGGGGTCAAGGGAGATCCGTCCCCGAATATATATTTATATATACATTAAAGGTAAAAATAAATATATAAATGTTACCTCCAAAAATATATAAAGGTAATTCCCATTGCACAATGGACACAGGTCCTGTAACTCAATTGCTAGTGTTCTCTTTTGATGTAACGCCGTCTTTTACACACGGCCCTTACACGCTCGCTAATGCGCCACCTTCTAACTATATCCAATTTGTTCTACCTCGGGGTAAGCAGAGTGAGAAGGTGTTGTGATTTTTGAAGATTTTTATAAGATTAATAAAAAGCTTTCGTATGCAGCGTTTTTAAGTTTGAAAAGAATAAGGAGATTTTTTATGCTTTATTCTTTGTCTTTGTCGTCCAAAGGGTAAAGTAAAGGGTTATTTGTACTCGGAGTTTTCTTCGTGTTCAAATCAGGTATGAAGATATCTTCAAGATAACCAAACATACCGACATAGCTCGAAAAAACATTCATTTGAGACCCGCACTAAAAAAAGAAAAATGAATATTAAAAAGACTCAAAAGACCTGTGCGAGACCATGAATGCTCCTATCTCTCAGCATATGCTGCGATTAAAAAAGAATCAAAATAATGCTGTACTGGTATTCTAATAGGGTCTGTTGATGCCACCGACACACTCACGGAACACAGGGACGGACAAGATAATTTAAATATAATAAAAGAATAAAATAAAATATCCTAAATATCCTAAATATCCTAAATATCCTAAATATCCTAAATATCCTAAATATCCTAAATATCCTAAATATCCTAAATATCCTAAATATCCTAAATATCCTAAATATCCTAAATATCCTAAATATCCTAAATATTTTATATATCCTAAATATTCTAAACATAATAAACATTTATAAAGAATTTCAAAAAAGTGTAAAAAAAAAGAAAGTACGACGCCCGTTGCTCCGAGAACATCAGCAGATAAACGTTGGAACGTGCAAGCAGAGATGTAGGCTATATTATTTATGTCTATGGTTTTGGTTAGCTGTCAAAATGAGAAAAAAATTGGGTGCATTGTTCGCAGAATAGGCGGTCGATGGGACGGAAAGGTTAAAAAAAAAAAATTGGCTAAAAGTAAATTGTTTTTTTTTTCTTTAAGTCCATTGCCTCACACTAGGATTTACTCTTGTATTGTGGCTGCATTATATACACAAGACACCCAGACCCGGAACACCTATCTGTAGGCCATATACATATTTTTTCCCGTGCGGGAATTGAACCCGAGACCAACAGCGCAGCAGTCAATCGCTCAACCGCTGCGCCAAACTTGTCGTCAATAAAAAAAAATATTACAGAATGAGTCATAAGATCAGCCATTTTAATAAAGATATGGATGATTATCATAATGATGACTAATTGCCATCTGTTGAACGATTTATGTAGAGGAACGGATCTGTCAGTAAATATATTTTTTAAATTATCTGCTTTAGTAGGCGGAAAATTTTCCTAGGGAACTTCTTCGGATTAAAAAGTGTCTTACGTACTATTTCAGAATCGTGTCCCAAGTTTCATAACAAAAACAACAACAACAACATTTACACACAACAACAACAACAAAAACATTTTTTTTTAATACCATCTAAGTATGTACACGTATGGATTGCAATAAAACATTGAGTATTGAGTATTGAATCCGTTCATACGTGACGAAGTTACAAACATACATACACTCACAAATTTTTACCTTTATAATAAACTAGCTTTTGCCCGCGGCTTCGCTCCCGCTTTACCCTATTCCACCCTACTCTATCCTATTATACCCTACTCTATCCTATTATACGCAACTCTATCTTACTCTACACTATACCAATAAATGAGCACGTTATGGATTATTTTTTATTTTATTTAACGGGATGAAAAATATCGTATGTCCATTTTTAAGCTACCATCTCAATTTTCAGCAAAATCGGTTCAGCCGTTCTTGAGTTATAAATAGTGTAACTAACACGACTTTTTTTTTATATAGACTAGCAACCAGTCCCAGCTTCGCACGGGTGCAATGGTGATATTAAATATATTATGCATGAATTATACATATAAAAATTCCTCTTGAATCACTCTATCTATTAAAAAAAAACCTCATCAAAATCCGTTGCGTAGTTTTAAAGATCTAAGCATACATAGGGACAGATAGCGGGAAGCGACTATGTTTTACTATGTAGTGATGGTCTTTTGACCTCACTCTCCCTCTCTATGCATCCACATCAACTCAATACTCTTTTAGTAAAAATTTTATGCCTAGTCACATCATGACATACACTTTTTTGTTCTCATAGCCTTCCAGCAGCATACAGACCTAAAAATAGTTCAACTTTTAAAGAATGTTTTTAGTTCACATGTGACACTTCCGTCCCCGCCTCCACTCTACCGATGAGCCACGCTTCAACAGAACATCAATCTTCATAGCTGCTAATGAGTGGCTCCCTTAGGATTCGGACATACGAACTGTACGAGGCGAATTCATTTAACACTGTCCTACATGTTCCAAACTTGCTTCTTCTGAATGTGACGGAAAAAGAAATCAAATAAAACATTACATTGAATAGTAATTTTTAATGAGACTACATAAAAGCAGCATAGATCGCTATATATATATGTTCACAATTATTTATTGTAAACCATAAAGAAAGTAAATGATTATAATTAATGGGGTGTAACTGTGAGCACGCATCGTGATCATCGTCATCATTAAATATCCAATTCCTATACTCCAGTATAGGAATTGGATATTTAATGATTCTTGCCCCTGAACAACGTAAAGGATTCTTGCCCCTGGGTCTTCTCCCACCTACTTTTTAATAAATGTAATATCTGTATTTTACAAGAATTATAAGTATACTTGTAGATGGATGAAGAAAAAGGAGGCCAAAGAAAAGAAAAGTGTTATTGCATCAATCCTAAGTAACATGGTTCAATGGCGATGACATTGTCAATCTATCACACGTGAACGTCTTAATGAATGTGGATGAAATTTTGTTCACAGTGTCTTCATCCGAATGAAAACGCATTTCTCCATCCAAACTCTAGACCTCCATTTCATCGTCTTTGGGGGTGAATTTAGGATAGTCTGTGCAAAATTTGAACAGGATCGATTCAGCAGTTTTTGCGTCAACCGTAAGCATCCGGAAACAATTTTACTGTTTTTTTTTTATATGTACAGATTTAGCATACTCAAATTTTTAATTTACAATAAAGTATATTTTAATTACTGAATAATAACTATATGAAAAGAAAAAATTTGAGGAGTTTCTATCACAAACAGAAACGGTATCATTCACTGTCTCAACATTAAGCGTTTGTACTCCAATAGTACGATAAACAAATTAGATTCAATGAGTGACCGCCCTTACAGCTCATGAAACTGAACTACCTACCTAATTACTCGTACATATGTAGATACGGACAGATGAATTAGGGCTAAACGATTAATTGTTATATTATTATTAAAATGGTTCTACAACCATTGTAGTAATTGGCGCCTACTGGGCTCGTATTGGCAAATGCTGGGAGCTGGGATCCGTTTATTAATTGGTCTTATTACTGAGATGTTTTTGCGATATCGTCACGGTATGTGGTGGGTTCTTTGATCGGAATATTATGACCAAATGGTTCTTTTTATGGATTGGTGTTGTGGTCCTTTGTGGTTGTATGTAGGTCATCAGTTGTCGATCCTTTTTTCCAACTACCTCTTTTTTTTTATGTTGGTGTAATGATTCTTATGTTTCTGTCTCACTTTCTTTTTCCTTCTTTGCCTTAATTTCTAGGACTACGGGTTTCCCTTTCGGAAGCTTTGCTGGGCCAGTTAACTAACCATGTTAGGGTTAGCTTATAATCTAATCGATTACAGCTTGATACCATCATTGATTAAGGCATTAAGTCATTTTCTCAGTTCATATGTATGTGTATATATGAAGTGTAAATAAATATCGTGATAATAGTGTTCTAGATTAGTCGTGTCCATATAATGTAAGTGCAGTTAATTTCATTGAAGTAGTGTTCATTTGATTTAAGTAGTGTTCATTTGGTTTAAGCAGCGTGTATATTTATATCTCTGTTCTTTTTCCCCTTTTTTGTCTTAGTTTAATATTGCGTTTTCACTGCATTTCTTTTTAGTTTGATAATCTGTGGAAACGTACTGGATTATACATTTACCTACTCTGTATTATTGAATAACTTTAGTTACTTATAACATAAACTGCACTTTTTTTTGCTTTTCTTAACAAAATAAATTAATCATAACTCTCTTGCTGAAATGTTATATTTTGGGGTGGAAAATCACCGAGTAATTCCTCCCTTTATGATTTACTTTATATTTGAAATCAATGTAGATTTTACTATGTAAATTGGAAGCCCTCCTCATAGATCTAGTTATCTTAAATGTAATTCCCCCTCACCACTCAGATTAAACCTACAAGATATTTTCATATTCTCAGAATCACTTACCATCAAAAAGGAAACGCAGGTCCATTTGCGTTTTCCCAGTAGACGTAACTCGAGCCTTATTCTATTACTATTGAGCCCCAAAATAGCACTTCTTGGAAGTAAATTGGGTTTCTAAGTCAGAAAACAATTCGTCATGTTGTCTTAGATGACATTAATTACTATTGCATGGTGTTTTCATCTGAAAAAGAATTGTCATTAATCTGATGTAGTCCCGTTTTTTTTACGTGAGAAGTCATCAAATAATTGCTCTCGCTCTGGTTGAAGTGAGAACGCGTGATAGACTTTTACTGACTAAAAACCACAGGGCGATCGGCGGCAGCGACATTTCCCGCCTCGGGCATTGGGACAGGCCATGGTCCGAAGCAAGGAGAGGCAGGCAGTCGCTTCTTTCTGCGAAGCAGTAATGCTAGCAAAGGAGGAGGCCGCATGCGTGAGGCAACGGCCCTCACGCCCAAGCCGTTTCGATCCCGGGATTCGTTTCCGGTCACCGTAGGCGCGCGTGTGCAATGTTTAGCTTGCTTTTCGACCGCCCGGTAACCGGTAGCAATTTGAGTATTACTGCGGCCTACCATCCTGCGGTCCTTTCATTGGTATTGTTCGTCAACTCGTTAAGTTCTTTAGTAGTCTTGAGCTATACGAATACTGACAAATGCTTGCACTGACTGGACAAGACCACTCAAATCTGTGTGGTTCTTTCCTCAAATGACCATCTTAGACACAAATCTGCATGGTTCTCATGTTATATGACCATTACATGTTTACTGTATGGACTTTTAAAAGAGACTTTGACTTTAAAATACCTATTTGCAAAATAATTATAATTTGTCAAGTACAAAACCTATCGAATAGGTACTCGCTAGCGACTAAAGTTTTTAGCAGTTTCTTATAGAAAATCGTTACCCATGTCATTAGTGAAAATCACAGTAAATGCTATTCGTAAAAAATGGATGTGAATTTGAATGAAAAACGGCTTATGGCGGTCGATCTCCCAATGGACCGTTTTCGGCGATGACTTTGTACTTTTTTCACTTGGTCATTTTGATGAGCTCCATAATTGGGACGTTGGCTTTATTCTAATCCTTCATTGGACCCGTCTCTTTTAATTATAAGAACAAACGAGTTATTTTTTGCCTTGTTGTTATTTTTAACATAGGTCAATAAAAATGCATAATTTTAGAAATAAGGACCATGTACTCGAATGTGCTTGGCTGACATTGTTAGAATCACTTTTATGTCTACACAATTTAATTTCGTGTTCGAGGTGGGTAGGCCTCTGGTGTGGGACGCAACCTGTGTCGACACCCTTGCGCCTTCTCATGTTCCTAGTTCGGCAGTATGTGCTGGCGCTGCCGCTGCGGCTGCTGAGACCCTCAAACGGCGCAAATACAGTAACCTTATTGGTAATTACAGTTTTGAACCGTTTGGGGTCGAAACGCTTGGATCATGGGGTCCGAGTGCGCGTATCCTTTTCAAGGAAATTTCACATCGCTTGATCGACACTTTGCGTGACCCGAGGGCTGGCTCATTCTTTGCCCAAAGAAACAGCATTGCCATTCAACGTGGCAATGCTGCCAGTCTTCTGGGTACGTTTCCGGATGACAGCGATGTGGAGGAATACTTCAACGCCTGATTGTATTTGGTGTTTTGTATTATATTTGTACATAGTTAGGTCTAGTTTATATTCTTAGTTTAGTTTTTATGTACATAGGTTTAGTATAAATACTTAGTAAATATTTAAGTTTCTTTTGTTAATATATTTTAAAGTTATTTAAAAAAAAAGAAATTTCGTGTCTGAAAAAAATGTATCTAAATACAAAGTGTGCTACCAGTTCTGCTTGTGTGTTCCATACAAGACAAATGTTTGTGTGATGAGTACGATCATTTGTTCTGTGTCTGGGTAAAATTTTTCTATATTATGTATGTATTCAGAAATATACAAGTATGTTTGTCAGTTGTCTAGTACTCATAACACAAGCTCAGCTTAGCTTGGGACTAGACGGCGTTGTGTGATAGTTGTGGAATATTATTATTATATTCTACCACTAGCCTTAGAAACATAATAGTATAGGCATACTCTTAGCATGTTAATTCCATTGTTACTCTCATCGTTTGTTTTGTATTTGGTGGAATCAAGCTCAAAGGCTGGCTCATCACTTAAAACTTATATATGAAAAATCTCCAACGATAGGTAATTTTCTGAATGCTAATTATGTGTAAAGCTAAGGCGTGGAATTCCCTGCCGGAGTCTGTTTCTATCAGGAAGAAGGAGCATTCATGCTACAACCTACAACCTAGGGGGTCTTTAAGTTAAGAGTGAATCAGTTACTTCTAGGCAAGCGCGCTCCATCCTACCAAGCGGAATTATACACAAAAGCTGACTCATCACTTAAAGAAGTGAAAATCTTCAACAACAGACAATCTTTAAACACTTTTTATTGGACAGGCCCGCGTTTGACCGCGTTTATCTCACCTGATGGTAAGCGATGATGTGGCCGACGATGGAGCACGCGTGCCTAGAAGTAACCTATTTACTCTTGACTTACAGACCCCTAGGTTGTAGCTATCAGGAACACAGACTCCGGCAGGAAATTCCACTCCTTAGCTTTACGTATAATGAATGTGTTTACAAAACGCTTGCTAATTTGAAATCTGCGTTCACAGAAGTTTATGGGAGATACAAAATCTAGACACAAAATTGAATACAACGAACACTGGAACAAATAGAAAAAAATGGGAACAATATAGAACTAATAGCATACTAAAAACCTGCCCGTCGCAATATCCACAACTCCTAGATTTTTATAGTTCCAATAACATCTCGTTATTCAAGTGGGAATCACGAAATTGGAATGGAAAATGGCGGCACAATATGGCGACGTGCTCATCCAGTCATAGTGTCGCAATTTCCTCCCGCGCAGATGACGGTGTCTGTGTCAAATGTCTTATTTTATGAACTGACTGCGACGTATGCCGTTTGCATTAAATTATATAGCGTGATGAGTTTTTTAGTATCTTCATGTTGAAGATGAAGTGAAAAATTGTATGAGAGTTTTAGTTTAAATGAGAAGTTTTCTGTAGGAAATGGGTTTCATTTTGAACTGGAAGTGATGGTTCATACCATCGCTTTTTGTTCAAAAGTTCATAGCATAGCATCAGCCTAATAATGTCCCCACAGCTGGGACTCAGACCTCTTTTCTAGGAGAGGGAATGGGACGTAATCAACCACGCGGGCCTAGTGCGGGTTGGTGGATATCACATGTCTTCGAATTTTTGGTTCTAGAACATGCCGGTTTCCTGACGATATTTTCCTTCACTTTGAGAGAGAGATAATTATGGGCTACTATTACACCAATATTATACAGGCGAATGTTTGTCTCTCCTTTATGGTTAAACGGCTGTACGGATTTGATTGAATACATGCGTAGACAATGTACTGCAATAGCACATAGAATACTTTTTCTTCTCACCATCTGACTTCGTTAAAACCCAGGAACATTTCCCACCTTACGTGAATTGTAATGGTCTCTGAAGAAAGCACTAAATTGGTTGCGCACCCAGGTAAGCCATTCCAAAGTGACTTGCAAATTGAATTGACTGGCCTCTTGGTCTAGTGGTTAGTGGCCCTGACTTCTAAGCCGAAGGACGTCGGTTCGATTCCCACCCAGGATTGTTTCCACAAACCAGGGTGGAAACAATCCTGGGTGGGTTTTACCCAGGGTTGTTGTCAATTGTTTGTGTGATGAGCACGATTATTTATTCTGTGTCTGGGTATAATTTATCTATAACTAGCGACCTGCCTCAGCTTCGCACAGGTGCAATTATGGTGATATTAAATATATTATGCATGTATTATACATATAAATCTTCCTCTTGAATCGCTCTATCTATTAAAAAAACTGCGTCAAAATCCGTTCCGTAGTCGTCTCAAATAAATGTTTTTCTTTATTTCTTTCTTTTTAGTTTTAAAGATCTAAGCATATGGCCAGAGACAGACAGACAGCGGGAAGCAACTTTGTTTTATACTATGTAGTGATATGTATGTACTTAGAATTATATAAGTATGTTTATCAGTTGTCTAGTAATCATAGCACGAGCTCTGATTAGTTTGGGACTAGATTGCTTTGTGTGATAGTTGTGGAATATTATAAATGTAGTCTGGCGAAATAGAGTTTTATAGAACCGATGGATACTGAATGGGAGAACGGTGCCTGAGTTCGGAACATGAGCGACATGCTAGTGCCCCAAGTGCCCTTACACCTGCATCTTCGAGGACTTAATGAGTACCACCGATGCTGCCTAGTAGGCTGAAACCATTTAACGAAGTTGCTATCATTTCGAAAAGAAGGAGATTCTGAAAGTAATTTTCTTTCGTGATAATTTCCAATATTTACGTAGACAAAGCCGTTGCCTGTAGCTAGTCATATTATTGACGTATTTATATAATGTGGCTTCACTCAAAGCAAAATAACAAAAGTTGGTAGTACCTCAAAATAGAATTTCCTGTCTTTTCTCCCTTATTGTTTTAAACCCCCCCAGTCCCCATTATTTCCGCAACTGTGTAAAAAAAAAGTAAAATTTAAAAGCCCAGAGACATCCCTTACGTTCTATAAATATTTTTCAATTTTCCTCATCGTGGTGACGCGAGCTGTAAAATATAAAGTTACACTTTGTTTTTCTTTTTGCGTTAGTCTGATGTAAATGGCAGGTAAGTGGGTACATCAACATAGACCCGTGTCTTTTTACACACTTCGTCTATGTGACAGAAATTGATATTTTTTAGATAGTTGTCGAATATGCGTAGGCATATAGAATGAATTGAGCTTTCTCTATTTCGAGTTAAAAAGAAAAAGGTTACAACAGTGTTTAAAATAAAAAAATAAAAAAGTAATACGGCCAGTAAAATCAAAAGCGTTATTGGCCTCCACGGTCCGGGCTAAGCGTTTCGCCTCGTCGTTTATCGAAGTACATCGAAGGTCTGGAACAATTTTCCTGCTGTGGTCTTCTTGATTTAGGTATCAACGATTTTTACCATCACGTGGGATCGCAGTCAAGTGCTAATCAATATAAATTTTAAAAAATATACACCATTTACAAGCACTTTTGATTTTTTGTTAATATTTCGGTCAGTAAGTTTTTATTGTGATAAAGGAGCGATTATCTTATATATTTTATATTGTTACGTTTGACCGCGATCCCATTGGATGTATATTTATTTATTTTCGGGTATTCTTACTTTAAAAAAGTGTTAAATATTAAAAAAATAAATCACTCTTAGTACAGTTCTTGCAGTTGCTTTAAAACTTCCAAAATCCTTCATTGTAGGGTTAAAAAAATTCTAGTTCAAGAACCTGGACATTATCATTATCTCACAGTTTTCTACGTAGCCTTTATGTTTGCTCCAAAGCTCTGAGCAAAGTAATGATCTATCAACGAGATCACAATGCTCAATTTTGCAAAAAAAATACGGTCAATTACAAACAAATAGTACATTTTGACGTTAGTGAGCAATTTATCATTGCAGTCCAGGTCCAAATACACGCCCAATTCAAGAGCGAGGTCGAACAGAGCAAATGTAATGTCAATTGCCCACGTGTATAAAACGAAGAACTCAACGCAAAGTAATAATATCATAGTATAGCATAGCAAACATTATAAGGCTAATCCTTATAATGTTTCTACTGCTGGGACTCAAGGCTTCCTCTCTAGGAGAGGGAATGAGCCGTAATCAACCACGCGTGTCCAGGGTGAATGTCACATGTTTTCGATTTTTTGGTTCTAGGATATGCCGGTTTCCACACGATGTTTTCCTTCACCGTTTTGAGAGCAGTGGTGATGAAATATATTACACAAAGTAAGGTGCCTGGCTGGGTTTGAACCTGCGACCTACAACTCGTAAATCAGGGTCGTAACCACACGGCCACCACTGCTCTAATGAGTAAAATTTCAAAAACACAATTTTAGTTTTTTTTTTTTTGAGATAATCATCAACTGACTTCTCCCGCTCTAGGATATATTGAGAGGTCGCGTCAGACTTTTACTAAATAAAACCTTTCTGTGGCCTTCAGTTGCCTTTTGCGTTCTAGGACCACAGTTAGTCGAAAACATTGTGAAAAATGGCTCACGGATTTTTTTCATTCTGGTGGGGCGGGCCGCTTCACTTTTTCGCACTAGTGAAAAATAGACATAATTGCGTGGCTTAAATAAGTAGGTGTAGTAGCAGGTTTTGAAGTGTTTTATAAAAAAAAATTAAAGCATTATTCAACGTAATTATTACCAGGTTGAACCTGACATGAACAGGTTCTATTAATGCAAATTTAACTCAATAGTCCATCACTGCGACTGACATTCAATTACCTGTGGAGCACGCAAGACGCATTAACTTAAATACGTGAGCGTTTATGAAGGAAATACTAACATTACAGTAACTAATGGATCTGGGGAGAGATACAATGGAAATCATAATGAAATAGACGAAGCAAGGATGCTCTACGACTAGTAAGGTAAGCGACTAGTAAGGTGAGGCCCTAGGCAGACCTACCATTTCAGAATTAATAACGGGTTTTTATATTTAATCATTTGAAATAAGAACATGTCAAAAAAACTAGGCAAGTGCGAGTCGGAATCGCACACTGAGGGTACCGTACAAACTAACTTAACAGTCCAATTCTCGAAGATTTTCCCGAATCGAAAAAAGTTTTTTTTTTGTGATGTAACTACAAATTTACAGTTTTCAGATTTATTTCTATATTAGTGCTATAAGAGTTTGCTTTAAAGCCAGCTACGGAGGTTTGAGGTACTGAACCCTAAAAATAAATAAAAAAGTTTGGCTAATATTTATTATTATTTATATTTTTTGTAAGTTGCACAACCTACAAAAAATATAAATAGTGTCTTCCGAACGAACGAACAATAACGTATGTATTACATATAAATTATCATTATTAATATTCAAATTCAACTGCGCAAATGAAAATTTATTTTTATTATTAATGAATTTTTTTTTTCAATTATTTCAGTCAACCTCTGAAAATATGGTATTTTACGTGAAATTTAGCCCACAATATTGTACTTGTATATTAAAAATATAAAAAGTACATCCATAGAAGCCTTGCACATTTAATCGAGATTCTGAATAATGACAATTTTTCTCAAAAACTTCTAAGAGTTTTTAAAAAAAAAACACGTATTTCCTGGAACAAGTTTTGTAAAATATTCGAGTAAATCACGGAATTACCGAATGCCAAGAGAGTTTTCAGGTGCTATCTCTCATTTTCATCAAATAATGCGTTAGATTGTGTTAGATGAGGAAACAAGCTTTTAAACCATGCTTGACGTTAACGATGGTTGAGTGGGAAAGGCCCTCTTAAGCTTCAGATACTATATCACAATTTCCTCTTTTAAATAAAACATCTCATAAAGTAACTTAATACTCAAACACTGCTCAGATCTGCTCGCCCATTTGCCAATATCTTATGCACAACGTCATATAAAGTTCACAGCGAGAGTATTGCAATATCTCTGTACTGTCAACTGTTGGCTTTTATCTCAATTGCTGACAGCTTCTAGGTAGGTCTTGTGTTATCTTTTATATTGATAAGGTGACTGTTTGTCGCAGTGATTGATTCTAGGGCTATCTTTGACTTGGATGGTTTTGTGATGACGCATTGCGTGTTTTCTTTAATTTCGTCCGGTCAAACGTCTCTCGGTCTTCATTTATCCACGTGTATACTCACAACTCTTTTAGCAACATGCTTTTCATATTTACTATTTACATGTTCATACCAAGACAAACGATTCCTTTTTTACGTTTCAGTCACTGGCGCCAATTTAAAACTTCTTTTATTATACTCATTTCTCACTTTATTCTCTCACCACTCACACGGCGTTTAGGCAGGTTTTAATATAATTTGAGTGCTCACAAATTATATTAAAACCTGTCTAAACGCCTTGTTGACACTTCATGTAACCCAAGGCTTGGCTTTTACCTTGGACAAAGGATAAGCATTGCCATACAGCATGGCAAAGACATGAAAAATATAGACTACCAATAGACAGAACATAGCGAACAAAATCGTGATCCGATAGTTGTTACCTAGGAGTAGTAAGTCGCTCAGTCTGGTGTAGACGACTGGACTTAACTTAATTTTTCGTATTTACTCTGTAATTAATTAAAATTCAATAATTTTCGCAAATAGTTCTAGAAAATAGCGTAAAAACATATAAATCACAAGTTTAATTCGCATGTTTACTATTGAAAGCTAGCTGACATTGGATGACAGTTTTTCTAAGACATTTCTTCTGATGGCCGCTCTATTGTATCTCTTTAATCTCTTTGCAGCATGGCAATGCCACCAGTCTTTTGGGTACTTTACCAATCGACAACGATGCGGAGGTGTATTTGACGCCATATTTTAAATTGTTTTTTATTTTAACTAGTAGATTAACTAATGCTTGACTGCGATCCCACCTCATGGTAAGCAGTGATGCAATCGTTAATGGTGAGGCTCAATAGTTTATTACATAAGAGCCTATTCACTCTAGCCTGTGGTGTCTTCAAGACACATAAATTATAATCGAAAGGAAAGATCGCGCAGGTACCCTATATAAAAAAAAAAAAAAACTTTTTTATGACAATAAATGCTACTAAAGTTATTGTTAGAGACTTCGATTAAATCTAATATTTGCGTTGGACATAGAAGTAAAAAGCAGTTTCTTATTTATCTAATCTTAACATAAGATCCAGTCTGGATGCAGCTGTCAACAGCCAGATAAACTTGAACGAGGAGACATTGATAATGCAAGCGGTTATCAAAGCAATATTGAAGCTTATAACTATACACTTGTGTGAACTATGAGGCAATAGAAATCGGTTTGAAGTGCAATGTTCTGATGTTTATTGATGTTTATTTACGACTTGTCAATTAAATGGAGGATGTTTTAAAAACATACGTTGGCATTTTTGATGCTTTAAGATTATAATTGACATGTAAATACTAATATGTTTTAAGATTTCGGAATCTCCATAATTTTTTTTGGTGGGAAAATAATCTTATGACATCTCCCGCCCTTGGGCGGAGCGAGAGGATGTGTCAGACTTTTACTGACTAAAAATTCACTCCTGTTTCTTCTTTGTCTTCGCACTAGGGCTTCGGGGTTCACTTTCGCACAGCCTGTCCCTGCTGGCCTCTACGGTTTGCTGACATCGCCTTGAGGCGCGCGTGTAACAGTACGCGCTGGGCACGACTTGGGCACGGTCTGGAACGTAACCGGACGGTCGGAAGGCAAGCTACCCATTGCTCACCATCCATACGGTAGTTAGTAAAAGTCTGACATACTTTCCCACACAGCCCTTGATTGTGAAAAAAAAAACAGCCATTTTTTTAAGTGAGATATCATCTAATGACTGCCATTTTTTTAAGTGAAATTTCATGTAATGACTTCTCCAAATCAAAGGCTGTGTGGGAAAGTATTTCAGACTTTTACTAACTGCCATACGGACGGCGAGCAAGTGGCGGGCAAAAAAATCTACACCAATCCAAAAGCCACTACAATAACAAAAAAGAAAAAAGAAAACTACCTACACACTGCACCCGTATTCCCTGGACAAAAACTACGCTCTCCCCAATTTAACTACCCGAAACAATCTAAGCAGAATAAATACGATAACTGTAGCAACAGCGGGGATGGTAGCAGCTGCGCTTGGAGGCTGTCGGGCGGAAATTACGGCACTAGTGCATTCCACACCTACACCCGTCTTGGAGCTACACCGTATACTCTAACACTTTAGTAACTACATGCATTTGGGCTGCTGCAGAAGATCGGAACCTCTGTTTGACTGTCTTGCTGAATGGGGCAACTTTTATACCTTAACAGCTGTTGTTTTGCTATTAACTCAAATAACTGCCAGTTCTACGTTGAACTAGAAATGACTGTTCAAGAAACCTCGTGGCTTTAAGTCATGTACCATTATCTCATAATTTTTAGGGTCCGTACCCTAAGGGTAAAAATGGAACCCTATTACTAAGACTTCGCAGTCTGTCCGTCTGTCTGTCACCAGAACCGCGATAGCCAGACAGTTAAAATTATCACAAATTATGTATTTCTGTTTCTGCTATAACAACAAATTCTCAAAATAAAATAAATATTTAACGGATTCCCATTCAACAAATGCGATTTTTTTGCCCGTTTTTGCTCGATATCAATAATAGCAACAGGTAGGCAGTATTTTTACTTTAATAAAACATAATAAAGTTAAAATAAAATATCTATGTAAGGGGGCCACCCACACAAAAAACGTCATTTTTGGCCTGTTGTTCTGTTGTTTACCTAGTCAATGGTACAGAACCCTTCATGCGCGAGTCTTACTCGAACTTGACCGGGTTTTTTTTCCGGTGGAAAATCATCCAATGACATCTCCGCGCTCTTGGTCGGGGCGGGAGATAGTGTCAAACTTTTACTGACAATAAACCTACTCTTGTTCCTTCATTGCCTCCGTTCCAGAGCCCCGGGTTTTATTTTCACATTCCCCATGGACCCAGTATGCTTCGACCCTGCTAGGTCTCTACAGTTTGCTGGCATTTCCTTGAGGGGCGCGCGGAACGTTACGCGCCATCAACGACTTGGGTACCTATAGGATACCTATAGGTACAGTCCAGGACAATGTCTATCCGTATTCTAAGTTTCATCGAAATCCGCATGAACGTGAAGAAATAACAAACATATACACACGTGTTTTTTTTTTTGTGGGGTGAATCGTTCAATGACATCTCCCGCCCTTGAGTGGAGCGGGAGATAGAGTCAGACTTTTGCTGACTGAAAACCGAACCCCGTTCCTTCGTTGCCGTTCACACCAGGGTCGAGTCTTCCTTTCAGAAGCAGACCATTGGCCCCAGTAGGCTTTGACCCTGCTGAGCCCCTACTGTTTGCTGACAACTCCTTAACGCGCATGTGGAACAGTACGCGTCATTGACGACTTGCGCTCGGTCCGGAAACATACACACGTGTGTGTAACTATACACACAAACTTTCACTTAAATTATATCAGTGTGATAACATCCTATTACTATGTGATAATATCAAATCATGATCAAATCTGTTAACAGGTACTGCATTAAACCTCTAATTTCAATACATAACAGTCCACAGTTCACTTAGAACAATTGAATCGATAACTAGTAAGTTAATACTGTTCTAAGTTAGACAACGTTTCGGTATTGGATTATACTGCCAACTAAATAGTGATGTTCAAGCGACAGAATTTAGGGTATGGACAGATGAAATGGATACTTTATTATATATATTATATATTATTTTTAGTTTCACCTGACCGATGTTTGTATGTGATCAAAATCTTGCCAATTTAATTTTGGTCCATTTACCGGTTACCAATTGACCTAAAATTGTGCATGCATTTATAAGTCGCGTGACAATGCAATATTATAATGACATGGAGCCGAAATGATAATGAAGCTGGAAGGTGGCCATAGGAACTCGGTCGTAAACGACTCAAACCCTTCGAGTTTGGGCTCGTTTGAATTGTCGAGTATTTAGGTGCTAAATGCCCATAACCCAGTCTGATAATGGAACTGAAAGATGGCCATAGAAAATCTTGTTGCGCTCATTACGCAATAAGATAACCACATTGTATTTGCACTTTTTGGAGTGGTTTTGATGAGTATTAATTAATTAAATAAGTATATACCGCGCTATAAAAGCTTGCTATGAAAAAGATATTTTCATTGAAAACTTGTTTCACGTGTCTAAAAGTATAATTTCAAAAATTACTTTTAAGTGGGTGCTCGACGTACAAACCTATACAGTGGTTTTAAAAACCCGTCAGTTTTACTCGCGGCGCGTTGGTTCTGATCGACTAGCGAGTAAAACAGTTTTGAATGACGAGCCGAGTAGAAAATGCAGCAAACACGAGTCAGGCTCATCATTCGTATTGCAGTGATACACCGGCAAGCTTTACCGACGAGCCATAAGACTGTCGATCAGGGCCTTTACCCCACTCTTTATCGTTACCGCTTTTAGGCTCGCAACTTATTGCTTTCCGCACTAGTGTTTGTAATTAATTTTATTGTATTTATCGTTTATGGCTAACAAAGCTCTATTTATTTATTCATTTCACGTGGGAATTTGATACTGCAGCTCTCGGCTCCATAACGCCCTCGCCTGTATGATGACAAACTTTCACCACTTGTATCAACGGGCTTGCGGACGGCGTGCAATGGGTAGCATGCTGTCCGATCGTCCGGTAACCGACCGGACCGACCCCAAGTCGTCGACGGTGCGTTCTGTTCCCGCGCGCTTCAAGGAGCTGTCAGCACACCGAAGAGGCCCAGCCTGCTAACTGCAGGCAGGCAGGGTCGAAGCCTACTGGGGTCATGGGTTAACTTCCGAAAGGAATGCTCGGCCCCGGCACGATAGGCTACGAAGGAACGGGGCAGGTTTTTAGTCAGTAAGAGTCTGACACTACTTCCCGCTCCGCCCAAGGGTGGGATTTGTCATTGGATGATTTTACCTACCATTAAAAAAAACCACTTGTATCAAGAAAGTTACTTTACTTTAAAACAAAGTTAAATATTGTTGATTCTTAAAATACTTCAGTAGCGACATCTATGTCGCCAAATAAGAACTATTCTGCATTGTGGTATCAGAGTTCTCTGCGCGCACATATAACCGTCTAAAATTAACTATCAGGTAGTTGCCCGGACCAGACATAGCACTCGTCTAGTTGGAGGATCCTTCCTTTTCAACGGAGACATATTTATAGATATGTATGTAATTTACACCTTGTTCCACATACCTCCTAACTTCCTAATTAACAGGCGTAATGCAAAATGCATTTGTATAAAAAACCTCGGAAAACATATCCGTAGTACAATTGCTATGGTAACGCTTTAGCAATCTCTACTTATTTAGATACTACTAGCTACTTGCCCCTGTTTCACACGACAGTTACAAATCTATAAAATTCTTAGTTTGTCTATGTTATAATATCTTCTTCTTCTTCCTGGCCTTGTCCCATATTACTTGGGTTCGGCGCAACACGTTTTTTCTTCCACTCTATCCTGTCACACTATCACTAACTTCCTTTTCTTTCGTATCACTCCTCACACAATCCATCCATCTCTTCTTCGGCCTCCCTCTTCCTCTCCATCCATCTACTTGTAAACTCAGAACTCTTTTAGTAACATGTGTTTCATCCCTCCTCTTCACATGACCATACCAAGACAAACGATTTCCTTTCAACTTTTCAGTCACTGGCACCACTTTCAAACTTCCTCTAATATACTAATTTCTCACTTTATCCATTTTCGTCACACCACACATCCATCTAAACATTCTCATCTCCGCTACATGCAGTCTTTTTTCATCCATCTTTTTCACAGCCCAACATTCTGATCCATACAGTATGACAGGTCTTATCACGGACTTGTAAATTTTACCCTTCAACTTAAGTTATAATATATTATACATTTAATAAACCATCCTTGAAATTTTACCTATTAGTGAAAACTACATGAAAATTCGTATAGTAGTTTTTGAGTTTGTCGCAAGCATACAGACAGAAGCTCGTGGAGGAATTTTGTTTTAATAATAAATGATAAGTATAGTAAAAAGAAAAAAAAAAACAATTTGGAGCGTAAAGTGCACACTGATATTATTTACGCCACTTAAATTGATCAGTGAATATTTTATTTATTTAGAAAGAAAAAAAAATCATTTGCGAGAAACAAAATCATAAAACTACTTTAAAATATGCTACAGAGAAAATATAAACTTAACGCTCAGCACAATGCCGTGGCCACACGCATATTGCGACGAATCCACAGCGGTACTTTTCAGCGTGGGCCGGTAACGGGGTCGACACAAAAAAACTTAACGTATATTATTTTGAATATGTGCCAATTTTGTCATTCATAAATTACTCGATTCATAATGAACACTAGAGTGTCAGAGAACCCACTAAAGTAACATAGAAGTTACTTTAGTGTGTCCCGACCCTCAAAGTCATCACATTTCGAGTGCAGAATTACGCTAGTCTACGCTCATCTAGCCCCATCCTTACCGTGACGTTTCAGGAACATAATAGTGACGTTCTTGCAATTTCCTTCGCCAGCGGTTTCACGCTTCGCATATGTTTTATTAAACGTTTCCTAAATTTTGAGAAGCGCAGCACATTGGCTTGAGTCTAACTTAAGATGTTAATTATTTTAGACTGGAGACTGGTGCGGGATGGATTGAGACACACACATGAGAAATAATAGTTGTAAGATACTTCAACTTACAGGGCAGTCGCTAGTATTGAGCCGCAACCCGTTTCAGTGAAAACCGACCTTATGATAGCCGTGAAACGTCAGGTGGTTAAGTTGTGGTGGGTTTTTTATGGTAGATAAAATCATCCAGTGACTAATCCCGCCCTTGGGCGGAGCAGGAAATAGTGTCAGACTATTACTGACAAAAAATCTACCCTGTTCCTTCCCTGCCTTGGATCCAGGACCCTGGTATGCATTTTCATAACTCCCCAGAGCCCCAGACTAGGGCTCAACCCTACTGGGCCCCTACAGTTTTGCTGATAACTCCTTGAGGCGTACGGGAATAGTGCGCATCGTAAACGACTTGGGCTCGGTCCAGTCTGTTACCGGACAAACGGACAGCGAGCTACCCATTGCCCGCAGTCCGTAAGCCCGCGTCTACGGTGGCCGAAAATTTGGATAGGAATTACGGCGACCGCTGAGGACCGAGGCCGGTCGAGGTTGTTGTGGTGATGGTTTCTTACGTTTTCTATTTTTTGTAATATTGCAGAACTTATAAACATGATGATGATGATAACCATGAAAGCTAATAAAAAAGAGTTTTTTTATATTAATAGTTCCAACGTAGAAACTATGCATTTCAAAGGGTAAGCAAAATCAATGAGATAAAACCCATGTGAAAGGGGTTGAAAACAAAATAGACATCCCAATCATTATCAGTTTTAAGTCCATATACATCATTAATATTGGTTGCGCGAATAAGCTTAGTGGACTGTAGGTTTTGAAAAAGCGATCTAAGGTTTTGTTAACAATATGCAGGTACTGTGCCTGGCCTTTATTGATGGATGGATGGATTGATTTAGGGAGGAACACTGACCTTTTGACCTCGAAGGTTCCACGTGGCGCCGGCCGGCGAACCCTGACTTCGCACCTTTAATCACTGTCAGCCAAAATTAAATAAAAAAATAAAAACAAAATCGCGGATTATAGCAAATTGGCGCAACCAAATATTGAATATCGCTTGTGACACACTGTACCCACGGTAGACATAAACAAAATATTGCGACTTTTCTTAGATTTCATACAACAATGGTTATAATTACTGCGATATTACAGAAAATACAAAACATAAAGGAACAAATAAATACCTAATCTCGGAAATCTGGTACCTTTAATATAAAGTTTCTACAAGGTGGACCGATGACCTGGTAAAGGTTGCGGGAATCCGGTGGATGCAAGACGCACAGGACCGTTCATTGCGGCGATACTTGGGGGAGGCCTATCTCCAACAGTGGATGTCTTTCGGCTGAAATAATGATGATGATGATGAATATAAAGTTCATTTGAACTTATAATTCCAAGTCAATCCAAAGATCCTCTACAAAGCAACCCGTTTTAGAAAACGGCAATTTCATAGATATAAAAACGTATTAAATATATTAAATACCTATTAATACAAGCGACAAAAAATATGTTATTCATATTTTTTGTCGCTTGTATTATGTGAGAACAATTAAAATATATTGTTTAAGGCAAAAAAGTAATTCAAATTATGGAAATTAACTAACGAGAATTATTCAAATTTCCCTAAATGTTAAGACACATAATAATATCGTGTTTATTACATAAACAGACTCAACATGTTCATTGTTCATAAAACACGTGTATTCAGAGTGAATTTTCAAGTGGGCGTGGATAGCCCACAAAAGATGTCAGCAAAACTGTAGGGAAAACTACACCCGTGGTTCTAGAATGCAAGAGGAAACTGAAGGACACCGGTGTGATTTTAGTAAGTAAAAGTCTGACTTTACCTTCCCGCTCCGCCCTAGGGAGCGGGAGGATACTCTATCCTAGAGCGGGACAAGTTATTTGATGATTGACCAACTCAAAAAGCATTTCCTACTATTTATTAAAGCTAGCCCGTATTTTTATTCTTTCTAACGATCAATGGATACGAATCTTGTGTTTTATTTATTTATTTATTAAACTTCTTGCACAAGTAAAAAAAACTGTACAAAGGCGGACTTAATGCCAACGGCATTTTCTACCAGTCGACCTTAGGGTGGTGCAGAACCATAATATAGTAGGTGCAACTTAATGTTAAACAAAACAAACAGAAAACTAATACAGTAATAAATACATACATACATACATAAATACATATAAATAACGAAAATTACTCTGAGAAACAAATCCAATTAATCAACGATGTGATGATTCTACCAACTTCTTGCGAATGTGTTCACGTGCCATTACCTTAAAGGAGAACCGACTGGATGCCATCCTGATATTCAACGGGAGCGCATTCCAAAGAGAGATCGCCTGTACAAAAAAGGAGGAATGGATTAACCCAGAGCGATGTGAGGGACACCGTAGTAAACGATTATTCGTAGATCTGAGGTTTTTACAATGGTCAGAGCAAAGGAATTGAATTTGAGAAGTCAGATAAGAAAGAGAAGAAGGTCTGTCCAGAAAGGAAAACAGAGTAGTCAAGGCCCTTAGTGCTCTGCGCTGACGAATAGGTAACCATTTTAAAAGCGTTCGATGCTCAGATACATGATCATACTTACGAAGGTTGAAGACAAATCGAATGCAGTTATTCAGAAGGCGGTCAAGTTTATTGAGTAGATCTGCATTCAGGTCGTAGTAACACATATCACCATAGTCAATTATGGGAAAAATGAGGGACTGTACAAGCAATACCTTTATGTGACCTGGAAGAAGATTTTTCAATCGATAGAGTGACCGTAACGTTCCGGTAACCTTACTACTCACAACTTGCTTCCGCCAGTCGAGGCAGGTGTCGACATGGAGACCCAGATCCTTAACTTCGGAGCTAAATGGAATGACCGTGCTGTCAAATATTACAGGTGGGACAGTTAGGCCGTCAAGCTTTCTCAAACTATGGGGGCTCCCAACTATTATAGCCTGACATTTTAGAGGGTTAACTGCCACCCCAAAACGGTCAGACCAGCTTTTTATGGTTGTTAAATCTTGGTTTAGCTTCTCAATTGCATCCGGCAAGTTGTCAACACCTGACTGACAGTAGAGCTGCAAATCGTCGGCGTAAAGATGATACGCACACTGAAGCTCAGAGGTTATAAGATTAATAAAAATGGAAAATAAAAGAGGAGATAAAATACCGCCCTGAGGGACGCCAACTGAAAGGTCACGCCACCCCGATGAGGAGCCACCAGCGCGAACTGACTGCTGACGACCCTGAAAATAAGAAGAAAACCACTCCAGTACCTCCTGAGAGACCATAAGATAAGAAAGGATGGACAAAAGGACTTCGTGACTGACGGTGTTGAAAGCATTAGAGAAGTCGATTAATACTAAGGCAGTAACCTTAGTATCTTCCATTCCCCGTCTTATATCGTCAGTCACTTTAAGGAGAGCTGTCACTGTACTGTGCCCAGGCCTGAAACCAGATTGAAATGGGCTGATGAGGGAGTGATGATAAATGAAATTGGAGAATTGTTTATGAACCCAGGCCACGAGCACATTGGACAGGAACGGAAGGATGGAAATGGGACGAAAGTGACTGGAAAGAGTGGGATTAGAAATCTTAGGTAAAGGACGAACATAGGCTTTACGCCACAGGGAAGGAAAAACACCAGAGTAAAGAGAAAAGTTCACAATGTGGGATATAGCGGGAAGAAGTTGATCCAAAACCGTCACGACACATGTCCTACCCAGTACCATTTAAAGCTGATTATTCTGGTTTTTTTTTTAATTTATATAAACTAGTGCTTGACTGCGATCCCACCTGATGGTAAGCAGTGATGCATTCTTTGATGGTGAGGCGCACTAGTTTATAAGAAGCCTATTCACGCCTTGAGGACACCTAAGTTGTAATTGGACGGGAAGAACGCAGCAGGTAAACTGTTCCAGTCCTTTAATGTACGCGGTATAAACGACGAAGCAAAACGCTTAGTCCGGACCGAAGAAGTTTCAACAGGTGATGATATTGACTAATACCCCTTACCTACAATAGAAACATTTTAGAAACCTTTCAACTTTCAACCCCAAAAATAATCGTAACAAGCTTTTCCGAAAACAGAAATATAGCTATATGCGTGCTATATTCAGCGGCAAATAGGGTACAAACAGTGAGGGTAGTTTCTTTCAGACAGTGGCCCAGTTGTGAGTAAAAATGAACGTTGCTGCAACATAGTTGGATGCAAATTGAATGCGCAAGTTGGAAGTGCTCTGAACAATCGTATCGGACGCCGGTCATAGAGTCGAGAAGGGTTAGACTCGGATATTTTTGGGGCAATATGTGTTGAAAACCTAAGTACTGCCTGTGGCTTCTCCTGCGTGATTACTGCGTGCATAGTATGTCCTACTCCAGAATATTGTCTACCTTTGTACAGTACGCCCGACGGATCTTGGCACGTCTGAAGTTAGGCTCTGCGAATTTTAAAATCAAAATAAGCGCGCCAAATAAATGATTTATAAAAATAAATGTCAATAACAGTTGTTTAAAGCAATTACAACTGCAATTGGCATTTATCATTTTAAACCATTTATTTTTTTACGAGTGCCCAAGCGCTAAAGTTCGCAGAGCCTAAATTCAGATGCGCCAGGATCCGTCGGCCGTTATCGAAATAAATTCAGAAATTTGAACGTAAAGACGTAACTTGAAACTTACAAATATACGCACAAACTTCACCTATATAATATTAAAACTTGGTCTAAAATTATACACAGTTATGTCAAAAGTCCCATAAAATTGTGATTCTTATCTGCATCTAGATTAACTGGGAGCCGGACCTTAAATTGCTAAGAAAAGCTAGACATGCGACAAACATGTCAAAATCTCAGTGTCTTGAGATATATTAGTCTGTTCCTATTAACCAGTTTACCATATAAAAAACATGTTAGTTCAACAATTCCACATCAAACATTCTCGATTAATTTAGTTTACTACTGCAAAATAGTGAGTAAACATTAACCTTTCCTTAAATTAATTATTAAGCATTAAACTTAATCCGTTAAGCAGGAAGCTAGAGCACACACTACGCAGCCAAGCGCGTCAGCCAATCCGACGGCTCCATCCAGGCTATTAACCAATCCGCGGGGAGCGGCATGCTGTGGCGGATTAGCCACACCATAGAGAGGCTCATTATGTCACGCCGGTGCTTATAAGCGTTATCGCAATGTATGTTGTAAATAGCAAATCAGTATACTTGGGTACCGGTTTTTGGTATGATCTACTTATTGAAGTAGTTTGACTTAAGATTTTGTTGACTGGGCTCATTAATGACTTGTACGCTTATATGCTTGTGTATGTGAGTTTACTTATGTGTGTACCCTAATGCCGGTCAGGGCTGTGAATTTTTCCACAGAGAAATCAAAATTGCGATCGATCTTCAATGCGTAGTAACAGACTTTAGGATATACATCGATGTGCGACACAGCGGGGGACTGCGCGTAACCATAGCAACGACGGCCATTTTAGTTCAATTTATTTGCCGCGTGCTATACCACGATTTTCGAACGCAGAAGTCAATTGAAGAAACATGGGTGGGCTGTAGTCAGAGATTGGGAAAGGTTATTTAAAAATTGACCACATAGAAATAGACAAAGGAGTAAGTCATTCCTAATAAAGTAAGGAAGAGGTAAAGATTTTATTGTTCTTTTTGTAAGCCTATTAAGCAAACCTAGATTGTAATCTAATAAACAACTATTACTCGTGTTACATAAAAAAATGTAACGTGTGTTATAAAAAAATGTAACTTTTGTTACAGAAAAAAAAAAATGTAACACAAGGCTACATTTTTTTTTCTGTTAACTTAGAAGTTTGATTTTTTCACAGCTTCAAGGGACCAAAAAAGTGATCGTGTACGGTTTCCGTTATTTTTTTTTTGAGGTACGAAACCCTAAAAAAATGCCAACACATGTAATCCCCGTCTAAACGCTTCCTAACTCTAGAAACATTGCGAACAAAGATATCGACTGTCTACTAACTTTGAATGCTATCTCACTAAATGAACATCATTCACAAATATGTAGTATTGTTTGCAACAGTCCTGAATTAGTTATTGTTTTTTTACTTATCATGTGTTTGAACCTCAACATTTATCAAAGTCTTTGCGTATAGATTTTAAGTCTTCAGAACCAATGGTGTAAGAAATCATATTATTAAATTGTTTTCTTTTTAACCCGGTACTAGTGATGCTGGGTCGTATTGACCCAAAGCGATACTAAATGGTAAATTTTTCGGATATAACATTATAGCTGGAGATACAGCAAACCTTTGGTACATTAAGCACGATAAAATGTCATTGAGAAATACCCACAGAGAATCTCATTGGTGCTAGACTACTTAAAGGGTCGGAATTTGATAAAAAGGCTGTGTGAGCCTCACGTAACCCACACAAGAAGATGTCAGAATGTCAGGGGAAAATAGCTAGGGAGAGTGTCAATAATATACGTCAATACGAGCTGAATGCCTTGCACTGTCATAACAAGCGCTAATACATATAAGAATTAGGTCGGTTTTGCAATCCGACTCGACAATGACAAAAGTGCTTAATATTAAATTAAGTTATAAAAATAATGGCTTGCACAAAGGCAGTATCGCTGCTTTAGAAGTGAATATTAATTGTAGATACTTTAATTTAATTTTGTAGGTAATTTAATTTTGAATAAATTATGTGTTAGCCAACTTATTTACAAATACAAATGTTTTATTGCTTTAAAAATAGTACAATATTAGTTTATGATTGGAGTCCCCTTTTAAGCATGATGATGCCTGTATTAGGAGGTCATGTTAATTAATATTGACATCCAAAGCAGCAATACTGTTTTTTTATCGTATAGCAAAAACTAAAAATCTCCTCACGGTTGTCAAACATTGACGTTGGTCCGACCAGATCCGCACCGCTTTTTTATGGTAAGTAAAATCATCCAATGATAAATCCCACCCTTAGGCGGAGCGGAAAATAGTGTCAGACTCTTATTGACTAAAAATCTACCCCGTTCCTTCGTTGCCTATCGTGCCGGGGCCTTCCTTTCGGAAGCTGACCCATGTCCCAAGCAGGCTTCGAGATCCGCACCGCTCTTGACTCCACAGTATATGTGACTATTCACTCCACCAGAGACAGGAATAGATGGAGGAATATCGTAAGAGCGAAAGTGATGATGCAGGGTGGTAACAACCCTCAGCATTGAGGAATACGACGCAAGGAGGAGAAGCCGTGAAGCACACTATTTTTGTTTTTTTGCCATTTATACCTAATTGTATTGTGCAAATTGAATCATTTTCTCCCCTTCTTTTCTTTATTTTTCATGATAATCATTATTTATCACCTCAAAGCAGTTTCGGTCGTTGTCTTCCTATCTCTTTTTTAAATGATAGCGTAAGTCTTTTTATTTAGCGTATTCGTACCTCTATGTGTACCTAAATGATCAATTCATACTATGGCTCATATCCCCATAGCAAAATATGTCTCCATGGTAATCACATAATCAATTATCTTGTGAACTAACTAGCAAACTAATGAGATAAAGCACCCAGATGGACAGACGGTGATGTATTAATTTTGCTCGCCTGATAGTGTTCGCGGATGCTTGGCTGGGTCGCATAGGGCTGGCTGATTAGAAAGTTTGCATTAGAGTTTAAAATAGCCAAAAAAAAAAAAAATCTGTAACTGCATAATTTTTCTACTTCTAGGTACTGGCTAGTTTTTTGTGTGAGAATTTAAACTAGTCATGGACTTATTACGACCAATTCTAAGGACTTTGATCTTGCATTGCTATAGACCACATAAGAAATAACCATTTTTCTTTATGGATAGGATTGCGTTTGACCACGGTCTCGCCTGATGGCTTTGATGTAACTGATGATGGAGCACGTTTGCCCTGAAGCAACCTATTTACTCTTGTCATACAGATCCTTAGGTTATATAGCTGCTCCTCTTTAGAACAGAGAATGGATCATAATCCACCACGCAGACCTAAAAATACTGATTTCCTTACGATGTTTTTCTTCACGCTTTTGAGAGCAGCGGTAATGAAATTTAATAAGCTACCCAAAGGACAGCGCCTCTTTTGATCCAATGACTTATAATTTCGTCCCATTACTGACAGAAGAAATATTAACCAATAAATAGTCAAGTTATACAAGAGAAAAACTTAGAATACCCTGCAAGGATTACTGGAAAAAATAAAGATGGAATACAAAGTAGCAATGATGGAGAAGAATATATTATAGTTCTTTATAAATATTTTAGTGAACCGAGGCTTTGTGAGCTTGTTCGAAATGCGATGAATATGAGACGCACAAGACCGATCCTTGTGAAGATACTGGAAAGAGGTCCAATGGTAGACGTCTTTCGGCTACAATGATGATGATGATGATGATAATGTTTATTTTAGTAAATGTGTCTCAAAATTTAATAATAAAACAAAACAAGAGAGTATTATCACTGACCCAAATAGTAAATCTGAAGCTAATTACAACGTTAATTCCAACAGCAATGCTCCCGACAGCCCTGCAGCTTCCTGCCGAATAGCGCCATATGCTTTGTTCGGTCAATGAGATTTCCATGGAGATACTATCATTATCGTCGGTAATTGCGAAATAGGCGGATGCAGCGGAATAACACTAGAGAAGATTTGAATTTCTAGGGAAACTGGGAATAGTTAGTATTGGGATTGGTTGGGGAATCAGGAAAAGGATATATAATTATACACGTAACCTGGGTTTCAAAGCAGTTTGCAGCCACGAGACGCAAAATGTTAGATTTATTTATTTTTTAATCCTAAGTGTATATATGTTGTTTCTACATAATGTGTACCTATTCAAATAAAAAATATTACACCCTTACTTTTTACTTATTTTTATTCCATTTCCTATCTAGAATTTCACCTCTGCTCATATTTTCGAAAAAAAAAACAGACTTGTATGTATAATAAAAACTAAATTTATGTAGAAGTTACAGATACATTGTTGTGTTTCGAAAATCAATTTTCAAGGAGTGCAATAAAATAAAGAGGTAATTTTCCAAATGGGCGTGGATGACTAAGATTCGAAAGTATAAGAAATATCAAAAAATAATTGTTACTACGAATTGTAATTTAAGATTTTAGCAAAGGAAAACCAGATATTTGACCCATTTTTGGATGTTAAAAATCAGCCGGTTTACTCGTATCTTTACTAATTATTATCGAGTATTAAATAAGTAGGTACTTATTTAATCCTCGCCGACTAGTATTCAATAACAATAAATCAAACTGTCCTTTACAATCCATAACATATCAATGGATAAAGCGTCACCAATACACCAAGCATCAACTGCACCATTTTACTAAACCTCGATCAACCCAAAGGCATTAGAGTAACAACAGCCAGAATCCTGAAATCCTCACCTCAAATATTTTGATATTTGGCTGATATCATTCAGAAAGCTCCCATATTCGTTAGCTGGACTGGATCGATAGAACTCATGCATATTCATGTCACGGAGACAATTAGCCCGCTCCATAGTTTTGAACCGGACCGAACCGTCAATTATATTTCACAATCTGTACGACGGTTTTTGCGAGGAGCACTGATTTGAATAGGTAACATCATGGTCAGAATATTTTACGTCGAGTGATAGTTAGGATAAAGTATTTTGGACCTTCCCTAATTTATTAGTTTTTTTTTTTAGGTTTGAAATTGGAGAAATAAAGGGCTTAATTGAATTTGATGGGGACGTGGTTAGTTATCTTAATTAAGATCAAGTTGTTTGACGACACAAAAAGTTGAGAAGCTTAAGACAGCTGTTTATTTTAAAGATAATTTAGTCATAATTGTTAATGACTTTAATGATAATCTCAAAAAAAAAAAAATCCGTCCGGTAACCGACCGGACCGAGCCCAAGACGTTGACGGCGCGCACTGCTCCCGCGCGCCTCAAGGATTTGTCAGCAAATCGTAGAGGCCCAGCAGGGCCGAAGCCTATTGGGGCCATGGATTGATTTCTGAAAACAATGTCCGGTCCCGGTACAAAGGGCTAAAAAGGAACGGGGTAGGTTTTTAGTCAGTAAGAGTCTGACACTATCTCCTGCTCCGCTAAAGGGCGACGGGTGTCAATGGATGAATTTACCTACCATAAAAAAAAATGAAATAAAGAAAAAAAAAACAACGAAATATTTTGATTAACATAAAAAAATAAATAAAATTAAATAAGTAAGTTGGGGCAAACTTGGCCAAAGATCGCCCTAGACAGAGAAATTTGGAAGGAGAAAGGCGAGGCCTTTGCCCTGCAGTGGGACACATAACAGGCTTTTTAAAGTAAGTTGATGTCACCAATAATGATATTTAAAGTGAACGTATTCACTAGTATATTGTTATTGTTCCCACAGCTGGGATTTAGGCATCCTCTGTAAGATAAGAACGGGCCGTAATCCACCACTTGGGCCCGATTGATGTTTTTTTTTTTTTTTTTATGGTAGGTAAAATCATCCAATGACAAATCCCGCCCTTGGGCGGAGCGGGAAGTAGTGTCAGACTCTTACTGACTAAAAACCTACCCCGTTCCTTCGTAGCCTATCGTGCCGGGGTCGAGCATTCCTTTCGGAACTAACCCATGACCCCAGTAGGCTTCGACCCTGCCTGCCTGCAGTTAGCAGGCTGGGCCTCTTCGGTGTGCTGACAGCTCCTTGAGGCGCGCGGGAACAGAACGCGCCGTCGACGACTTGGGCTCGGTCCGGTCGGTTACCGGACGATCGGACAGCGTGCTACCCATTGCACGCCGTCCGCAAGCCCGCGCCTACGGTGGCCGGAAATCGGGATCGGAATCCCGGCGGCGGCTGGGGCGAGCGCCCCGTTGCCTCTGCCTGATGCGGTCGGCCTCCTCCTTTGCTAGCATTACTGCTTCGCAGAAGGAGGCGACCGCCTGCCATCCCTCCTCACTACGGACCATGGCCTGAACCAAGGCCCGGCGAGAGAGATCGCTGCCGCCGATCGCCCCCACGAGGACACGGCGATGCTCCGCCCAGGCGGGGCACACCTCTACAGTGTGCTCCACCGTGTCCTCCGGATGTTCCGCACAGTGGCGACACCCGGGCGAATCCTCCGCACGAATCCGGAACAGGTACTTAGCGAACTTTCCGTGTTCGGTAAGCACCTGCGTCGTGCGGAAGTTGAGAACGCCGTGAGGTCTTTCCAGCCACGCCTCAAGGATGGGCCTTATCGCCCCAATTGTGGCGCGCCCCGAACGAGGTTGCGATAGTCGTTGACGCCATTTCGCCATGAGATCCCGCCGGAGCTCTGTCCGCCATGCCTCGACTTGTCGTGGCAGCGGAATTTCGCCCCGGCGTTGCATCTCCATGCGCTTGTCGTGCATGTGTGCAAGGACTGTTGCCTCCAGATCCCACGGCGGTTGGCCAGCAAGGAGGGTCGCCGCCTCGCGGGAGATCGTTCGGTACCCTCGCACCATGCGTATTGCCATGACCCTCTGGCACGCATTCAGCTGGGCCCTCGGTTGCTGTTGCAACGTCGGTGCCCACACCGGAGCCCCGTAGAGAGCCATGGACCGAACGATTCCCGCGTAGAGCTTCCGGCAGGAGGCGTCTGGTCCCCTGAGGTTGGGCAGGAGCCGCCCGAGAGCAGCCCCAGTCCGATTCAGTTTGGGAGCCAGACGTCGGAAGTGCTCCTTGAAGTTCCACCAGCTGTCGAGGACGAGTCCCAGGTACTTCATCGTCGACCCGACGCTGATGTGAACCCCTCCTACCGTTAGCTGGGAACGCGGTGGTGGCGCACCCCGAGGGCCGTGGAAGCACATGGCCTCGGACTTGTGCAGTGCCACCTCGAGTCCCAACTGCTGGATCCTGTCAACGACCATCGCAACCCCGCGTGTCGCTAATTCGACCGCCGTCCGGTACGACTCTCCCCGCGCTAGGACCAACGTGTCGTCCGCGTAGCAGACCACGCTGACCCCGTCGGGGAAGTCGCCGCGCAGCACGTAGTCGTACCCGATGTTCCACAAGGGTGGTCCTAGTACCGATCCCTGCGGAACACCGCACGACATCTCTCGACGTTTCCACTCTCCCTGGTGACCGGGGTAGATGATATACCTCTCCGATAGGTAGGCCTCGATCACACGACAGAGGTAGTCGGGCACCCGGTGGTACCGGAGTGCCGTTCCAATGCAACTCCAGGGCAGGGAGGGGCCCGATTGATGTCACATCTCTTCGAATTTTTAGTTCTTGAACATGCCGGTTTACTCACGATGATTAACTTCAACGTTTTTGAGATCAGTGCTGATGAAATCAATTACACAAAGTAATGTGCCTGGCTGGGTTTCAACCGGTGACCTTAACTCACTTAGCATAACGTAAATTAATTTCAAAATACGAACTATACATATATCTCTTAGCAAAGTGCTACCTAGGGAAACGCCTAGGGAGCACTTTCCACGTTAAATTGGGCATACACTTGATCTCACCAATATTTCCCATTATCATTATTAGCAACAAGAGTTAAACCATTAACGCTAACCTAAGCCTTACTAATGTTTATACCTCCTGCTTATATTTTCAAGGGATAATAAGGGTTTGTTTTAACGGCTATAGAATCATCCATAACTAAATATCGTAACTTTTGTTTTATGATTTCAAAATTAAAGGCTGTCGTAAAACAGAGGTCTTCTACGTTAAAATGTTTAGTGATTAAACTATCTCAGTTTGCTACAGTTTGAAGTTGGACGAAATTTGCATATACATCGTTAAATTTTGGTCGTTTTAATCCCGTGGAGGGTCGATTCGGTACATGAAATACTATCAATTTGTAAAGAGAAAATTAAAAAATAAAGTACTTTTTTTAAACTCGAATTAATTTACGCATGTGCGAAATTAATTTCTTTAAGTAAACGTCAGCTGAGCGAGGCCAATGAACTGTAGGTAGTTAGTACGTAACTACCAACAACTACTTACAAGGTCATTGACTCGTTTACTAAAAGAAATTAATTTTGTATATGCATATATTAATTCGAGTTTTTGATTTTTTTTTTTTTTTTTCTTTACAAATCGATAGTATTTCCCGAATCGACCCTCTGCGGGATTAAAACGACTAAAATTTAACAGTGTATATATGTTAATAATGTATACAGGCGCTTGATAACATATTACAAAAACCGGGCAAGTGCGAGTCGGCCTCGCGCACTGGCGTCAAGTATGGCGTCGAAAAACTCCTCCACATTGCTGTCGACTGATATTGTACCCAAATGAGTAGCGTCATTGCCTCGCTGTGTGGCAATGCTCATCTTTTGTCCGAGGTAAAAGCTAGTCCTATTGTCAATTCAATTCAATTCTTTATTGCTATATCACATGTGTTTTATAGAATCTTAAAAATAATTATAAAAGTGGACATGAACCCTGACGGGCAGCAATTTCATACAAATAAAGGTTAGAGTTACAAATTACCGAATAAAGTTAAAATTAAAGATAAAAATCAAAGCAGACCGGATACATACAAAACAAATAAAATAAAATACAAGCGTCAATAAAATAGTAAATCTCGAAAAGAATAAATGTCAAAATACATTCTTCAAATGTCAAAACTTATATATTATAAAGCACAAATTTTAAAACGAAAATGGCATATTGCAACTGTTTACATCCTCCATCTACAGTTGAATTAGAAATGTCATCTGCAGCGTTAACACAGCTTTTAACGTGATCCAACTCAAGTCCTAAACTAAACTGTTAAAGAGATAGAGCTATACAACCCTTATATGTTAATTAGTGCACAAAAAATGGGGCTCAATCAGTACCCGTTACTGATCATATTTGTGTAGTCCAAAGTACAAAAAACGAAATCCCAAAAATTTGTCATTATTGGTAAATTCATAATTGAATCATCATTCATAACAACTACTACTAGAAAATACTAAGCGCAGTGTTTTTCCATTTTTGTTGACATTCTTTCATTCATAAACAATAATCTGTACAATGTTTCCATAAATTGAGTGAGATTTTGGGATATAAACAAACGCTCATAACTTTGCTCTTTATGAATATTATGTATTGAAACTTTACTTAAATAATAACAAGACCTTTTCTAATAAGCCCTTTAAATATTTGCCACAATTAAAAAATAGTGGTGTATAGAGTATACAAGTCTATGCCTCTCTTGCTCGACTCACATTGAAGTACGTCATATTAAGGTCCCAGAATAATTCGAGCGTCAACATCTGACTATTGTTGACATTGTGAATTATACTGGCCCTAATTGGATAGCAAGAGCGCAGGTTTCACCAATTGTAGTAAATCTAGTAGTCTAATTAAGTCTACAAACATTTGTTATTGCTTGATTAGGTTAATTGTAATGTACGTCGAATATTTTGAGGGCTTGCGGACTGCGAGCAATAGATAACTTGCGGTCCGGCCATCCGGTAACCGTTCGGATCGAGCCTAAGTCTTCAACGGCGCGTAGTGACACATGTCTCAAGGAGATTTCAGCAAAACCCTGGGGGCCAGCAGGGTGAAGCTTACTGGGGCCATAGTTTCGCTTGTGAAAGGAAAACCCGGGGTACTGAAACGCAAGGCAAAGAAAGAGCATTAAAAATCTGATACTGGATGATTTCCCACTTATAAAAAAATTTAGAATAATATTTATATAATGTCTGAAGCTATAAAAAAGTGAGCAACAAAGATAAATTAATATGGAATGTAAATATAAACATGAACAACAAACCTCACCCAACATTTTAAATTAAAATAACAAGCCACCCAGAAATTAATTCCGAAACACCTGAAGCCAGGTAGCCTATCAGAATTAATCCTTAAAATCGTACCCTTTGAAAATCCTAAACTTTGATTTCTCTCCCAGCGATTCCCGGGATTACTATCCCAGGTCGTATGTAAATCGCTCCGGGATTCCGGACACAATAAATGTGCGGGACGAATCCCGCTTGATCCGTCCAGTGCCGGACAAATGAAGCCAGGATGGAAAAGTTTAATTTTCATGGAATATGGAGCGAGACTTAAAAAGATTATGAAGAAAATAGAGGTTCGTTGATGGTTATGTATAAATTTAACGAAATATTGTGTACGTTATTGGAGATACATGGGGCTGGCACATTTAAAATATTTATGAAATAATTGAATACACGTCAAAAAAGAACAATATCGAAATAAGAATAGGAAATACACAGTTAAATTTTGGTCGTTTTAATCCCGTGGAGGGTCTTTTCGGTACATGAAACACAATCGATTTGAAAAGATAAAATTAAAAAATAAAGTACTTTTTTTTAAAAGTCGAGGTAATATACGCATTTAGGAATTTTTTTTTTTTAAGTAAACGAGTCAATGACCTTGTAAATAGTTGTCGGTCGTTGCGTACTAACTACCTACAGTTCATTAGCCTCGCTCAGCTGACGTTTACTTAAAGCAATTAATTTCGTACATGCGTAAATTAATTCGAGTTTTAAAAAAAAGTCCTTTACTTTTTAATTTTCTCTTTACAAATCGATACTGTTTCATGTAATCGACCCTCCGCGGGACTAAAGCGACCAAAATTTAGGGATGTATAAGAAAAAATAAAAGTAAAAAGTTCCCTGTCTGCTTTGTTTCTTTTTTGTATTAATGGAATCCTTCAGATTGTAACATTATCAGTGGCGTTTAAAACATATTCTTTAGTGCAGTGTGCACACTGTTGCAGTTTCTGAACACTTAGAAAAAGTATGTCATATTGTATATGTTTTGATATTTTTTTTTTTTTTTTTGATTGCCCGTCTTTATTATTTGTTTTATTTATTATATTTAATTTGACGATTATTGTTATTTTACAATTATGACATTGTTAACTTTTTTAATTTAATTTTTTTTTTAATTCTTATTTATACAATTATGACATTGTTTATTTTTACAATTTGACATTAACAATTACTTTTATATTTTTTTTTTTATTTTAGCAATATTAACTCTGTAAAATTACTCTGACAGTTATGAGTACTTTTTGCGGCCTACCCAAATGTCCTTTCTTTGGTATTGTTCGTCAAGTCGTTGAGCTCCTTAGTAGTCCTGAGTTGAGCTTTACGAATACTGACAAATGCTTGCACTGACTGGACAGGTCCACTCAGAACTGTGTGGTTCTTTCTTCAAAAGACCATCCCAGACACTAATCTGCACGGTTCTCATATGTTTTGACCATTACTTGTTTGCTGTATGGACTTTAAAAGAGACTTTGACCCCTGAGTTTGTTTCGGTGTTTCTTCTCAGGGTAGTCAGCTAGGAAACACCGGCCTCATCTAGTTAAAATTGACGAAAAAAAAAATTGACGTGTAAAAGTGTTTTTGAGAACCTATTTGCAAAAATAAAATATCATTTATCATTTATCATATGTTACCGACAATCTGTATAATTCAAGTATTCTATAAAATACCTTGTCAATGTACAGAATACCTGGAGCGTCTAGGCTATGAAATATTATGAATACTATTATCCATTATAAACTTTACCTAGGTAATGTATACAATTCCTAGTGATTGTTTAGAATACCTGCTGATCTACTGGCAATGCTTATAAAATGACGTGCGAATAAAACATGTTCTATTACCTAAGATTAATTTGTGTAAAAGACGAGAGCAAGATGGGAACCAACGTAATTTTAGGGCACCCAGACACGGACAGGTTAGGTTAGAAGTTGGCCTTTGTGGTTATTTTTTTATAAACAGCCAGACATAGGAGCCTTTCTTTAAGCCTCACAAACAGAAGTAGGACCTGAGTACTTATACATAATAAAATTAACGTGAAATTAGAAATCCTTCTGGCTATAAGTAATATAATGTAATTTTATTACAAGTACTTAGGTTTCTAACTTTACTTGTCCGTATTTGAGTGTCCTAAAATTACGTCACCTCCTTCCCTGCTTTTGTTTTACACACATTACCGGCTGTGCATTAGGTATTGTATAGAATACCAAAGAAAAGTAGGTGCAAAATAAATAATATTTCATACATTACCTACAGTATTCTATACATTGCCTAGGTATTGTATAGAATACCGAATTTGCGGTTACATACACAAAAGTATAGATAATCTAATGCGTACAATAAACAGTGCAAATACAATTTCACGCAACGTTAACAACAACAAGGATAATCCCGTTGCATTTCGTGTTAAATTACTTGAAGTACTAATCCTAATTGACATAGGGCATGAAGTTAACTTTAGTATGCATATCGTCATCGTAACCCGACAACAAGGTCATTGACTCGTTTACTTAAAGAAATTAATTTCGTACATGCGTAAATTAATTCGAGTTTTAAAAAAAGTACTTAATTTTTTAATTTAATCTTTGCAAATCGATAGTGTTTCATGTACCAAATCGACTCTCCGCGGGATTAAAACGATCAAAATTTAACAGTGTATAATACATTTGTCTATTTTAGTTTGCAATGTGGGTACGTTTTAAATACATTCATGTTATTATTAAAAATATTTCGAATAATACTGCGAGTTTTACGTAAAAACACTTATGCGATTTTTCACGAAAATTCGTTGACGGTGTTACAGATTATTAAAAACTGTTTTATGTTTTTCATAAAATTATATTCCCGAGCTTTTTAATCTAAGGCAACATCACTACATAGTATAAAACAAAGTCGCTTCCCGCTGTCTGTCCCTATGTATGCTTAGATCTTTAAACTACGCAACGGATTTTGATGCAGTTTTCAATAGATAGGGCAATTCAAGAGGAAGGTTTATACGTATAATACATGCATAATATATTTAATATCACCATTTAGATCGCGTTAGAATCACCACGCTGCGCTCCATAACCAAAACAGCCAGGCTCGGGATCGGAAAAAAACAGCCAAGCTAAAGTGGGAGTGGGCTGGCCACATCACACAAATGCACCCGGACAAATGGGCGAAAATTGTCACTCACTGGACGCCTGAGGGAAGTCGACGCCGCCGAGGTCGACTACGACGAAGGTGGTGTGACGATCTGATCATGTTTGCGGGGCAAAAATAGCCAGAGATTGCCTTAGACAGGGAAGTTTGGAAGGAGAAAGGGGAGGCCTTTGCCCAGCAGTGGAACACACAATAGGCTAGGCACAATTTAATTCCGGCAAGTCCATCATCGGACCACGACGTACGGCGATGCGCCACAGGTACATGGTGGACATCCCACTCATACGTACAAATCGTTTTGGGAATACAGTTATTGTGCTTAGCTATTGGGTTTTTGGTTTTTTTTTAAAGTTGGTATTATCATCCAATGCCATCCCCCGCATTTGGGCAGAGCGGGAGATAGTGTCAGACTCTTACTGACTAAAAACCTACTCCATTCCTCCTTTGCCTTGGTTCCAGGGCCCTGGTATGCATTTTCATACCTCCCCAAAGCCCCAGATTAGGCTTCGACCCTACTGGGCCCCTACAGTTTGCTGACGACTTCTACAGCTAAAGGGTGGAATTTCCTGCCGGAGTCTGTGTTTCCTGATAGCTACAACTTAGGGGTCTTTAAGTCAAGAGTGAATAGGTAACTTCTAGGCAAGCGTGCTCCATCGTCGGCCACGTCATCGCTTACCATCAGGTGAGATAGTGGTCAAACGCAAGCCTATGAATAATAATAATAAAAAAAATATAACCTTCGCACCCGTGCGAAGCTGGGGCGGGTCGCTAGTGTAAAATATTTCCAGAATGAATCAGACGGTAGTGTCGTACAGTCGCGTGGAATGATGTCTGTCATTACATTCCCCGCTAACGATGAGCTCGATTAAGATTTAATTGCTCGCTACTTTAACACGAGCGCGTGCAGTTGGTGCGATGATTGCGAAACGAATGAGATGATTTTTGGTCGTTGGTTTGGTGACTGTACTTTACATATTATTTTAATTTATCTGGTGCCAAGTGTTATGTTCTGAAGGATATACAAATGAAGGGCTGTTTTGTTTTGATTGCATATATGAGAAAGATAATATCGTTATCTTACGTCGTACGACGATTATCCACCCTTATGTTGTTCGGACGGTAGCTCACTGTCCGTTTGTCCGGTAACAGACCGGACCGAGCCCAACTCATTAACGGCGCGCACTGTTCCCGCGCGCCTCAAGGAGTTGTCAGCAAACCGTAGGAGCCCACTAGGGTCGAGGCCTAGTCTGGGGCTCTGAAAATACATACCAGGGCCCTGGATCCAAGGCAGGAAAGGAACAGGATAGGTTTTTAATCAGTAAGAGTCTGACTCATAGATTCCCAACGGAGGCGGTACCGCCCCTTACTGGGCGCCATAGTAAAAGTTGTTTGTTATCATGACTACAATAACGTGTTTAAGTATCGGTTACTAATTACCAGTCACCCTATTTACAGATATTAGTCAATAATAAAAAAGTTATCCATTACCTAAATAAACTTCAAATCGCTCCCTGAAAAGTAAGTTTATTCACTTCCGATAATTTACCTAGGCTCTGTCGATAGAGTAAAGATAAATTTGGTTAGGTACACGTGTAAGTTGATTTATACCTAAATATAGAATTTACCGAATACATACTCACACTAGTATCAGTAACGTAGAATTATGTTGTTACCGTGTTGTTATTGTGCGTGAATATTACAGACTACATTCAGACCCAAATAGAGTATTGATTTAATAAATTGTTTTGGAACAGGATTTAATTACATACTCGTAATATTACTATAATGAATAGAATTTCACTGTTTATGAGTTCTGGCATAGAAAAGGGCTGACAACAAACCTACGGTGATACGCCAGCGGTACTTATTGGACATTCCACCCATATACAAAAATCCGTTTTGGGAACACTTTGTGCGTGCAGTTAAAAAGTTGAAGTTGAAAATTTGTTCGGCCAGCAATGGGTAGCTCTCCGTCCGACTGTTTAGTAACCGTCCGGACCGAACCCAAGTTTTTTTTTTTTTTTTTTTTTTTATGGTAGGTAAAATCATCCAATGACAAATCCCGCCCTTGGGCGGAGCGGGAAGTAGTGTCAGACTCTTACTGACTAAAAACCTACCCCGTTCCTTCGTAGCCTATCGTGCCGGGGTCGAGCATTCCTTTCGGAACTAACCCATGACCCCAGTAGGCTTCGACCCTGCCTGCCTGCAGTTAGCAGGCTGGGCCTCTTCGGTGTGCTGACAGCTCCTTGAGACGCGCGGGAACAGAACGCGCCGTCGACGACTTGGGCTCGGTCCGGTCGGTTACCGGACGATCGGACAGCGTGCTACCCATTGCACGCCGTCCGCAAGCCCGCGCCTACGGTGGCCGGAAATCGGGATCGGAATCCCGGCGGCGGCTGGGGCGAGCGCCCCGTTGCCTCTGCCTGATGCGGTCGGCCTCCTCCTTTGCTAGCATTACTGCTTCGCAGAAGGAGGCGACCGCCTGCCATCCCTCCTCACTACGGACCATGGCCTGAACCAAGGCCCGGCGAGAGAGATCGCTGCCGCCGATGACCGAACCCAAGTCACCTCAAGGAGTTGTCAGCAAACCATAAGGGGTCCAGCAGGGTCGAAGCCTACTAGGGCCATGGGGAAAGTGAAAATGAAACCAGGACCCTGAAACGAAGGCAAATAAGGAATAGGAGTGGGGTTTTAGTCAGTAAATGTCTGACACCATCTCCCGCGGAGATGTCATTGGATGATTTTTCTACCTAAAAGAAAAACCCAATCAATATGGAATAAGGGCAGGAAGAAGATTAAAAATAATATTTATTTATTGCTTTACATACACCGTGTAACATTAATATACGACTGTATATAATGTTAACAAATAACTTAAGTATGTTCTAAGTATTTTCTAACCTAATTAGATCCATAAAATAAAATTTTGTTAAAATACAACTAACTTGAACGTCTGGAATTAATTTCTAATAATCGTGGGATGTTTTATCAGAATTTTAACATTATGAGAAAATCAGCCCCTTGATAAGATGACTTTTTGTCTGTCTATCACAAAAGTCCGTTTTAAAGTACATTCAATGTATTTATTTGAATTGTGGCTTGTTGTACATTGTTATTTTATTAATTACTTCATAGGATAGTATACAACTTAAGTAGTAGGTATCTCACCAATGCGACGCTTGAATCCTCAACTCTATCTTCACCTTTAAAAGGTTCGAAATCCATTAAGATAATTGTTCGGATACCAAAGTGGTTGTTACACCAATATTATAGGCCGTAGATCGGTCAAACGAGTGTAATGCCGTATGTACTGGAAGAGGGGTGAGGCAGAGGCGGTGGTAAATATTATTACCTATTAGTGATGGGTTTTAAGGTGTAAAATTTTAGCGTTTTGAGTAATTTTTTCTTGAAGGACTGAGTCACGTTCATGTTCAGAGTTTTGAAACCCGTAATCTAAATATATAACGCACATACATATTAAAAATCAGCCTTATACTGTTTCCATTACTAGTACACAAATGTTATATGTGTGTGCACAAAATTACATGTGTGTGTGTGTAATCTTAATTTTTGCTCACGACATTTTGTATTATTTAAATTGTTTTAATTTTGACAATTCTCATTTACTGAGTCTGTTGTTTATGAGATTTTGTTTATTTTTACAATTATTTTAATTTTGATAATATTGATATCAGGATCACTATTTTATATGGTTTATGGCGGAGCACAGGATGGAACAAACATTTTATACTATAACATTCTTATACCTGTGTTCACAAAATTAACAAATGAACTTGAAAATGAATTGGGCACTAGCTTCTAACATTTTGTTAGTGCCCATTTAGTTCTATGTGAAATAAAAACATTTGGCATTTTGACTTTAATTTGAATTTGAATAGAGTCCAACAATAGGCGGGTCTACACGAGTCCTCGCGAGGCGTTTGCCGTGCGAAGCAGCCCGGAAAGTGTGGACGTGCCGAGGCTGAGGCAAACGTGATTTTTTTTATTGGGTCTCGGTTGAGGCACGTCCATATTAACTGAGCTGTTTTGCGCAGCAATGCCTCGCAAGGCTGCTCACTATGTGTGAACCCGCCTAATGACGTTTCGTCAAGTATCAAAATCATTGCCATAGCCTCATGCTTTTGCCTCCGCCGCGCGCTTGTAACTTGCACCACACACATTAGCCACTCGCTCCAATTTGTGTTAGGGCTTATTAATGTGTGGAGACAAGCGAAAAACTCCCGTCAGCTGTATACCGCCACTATTTACAGAAACGTCGCCGTTTTTCATCTTCACCAGCTTAATAGCCTTTGTTCTTCTAAAATATTTATAGCGAGCGATTTTTTGGAAGTAGGTAGTCATTCTTAGGAAAAATATTGTGTTCTAGAAAAATGGAGCGAAGAAAATTTGTGATGTGAGCGGAAAAATTAGGAACAGTGTCTTTGTTGAGTAATTGGGTTGGAGGCTAGATTTGACAGGAATAGAGAGGCTTTTAACATGTGATATGTCATGCTACGTTATATTTGACGGAACTTGTGTACGTCGAGTACTTATCCACCTTTATATTGTTGAAATCTCTACAGTTCGGATTAAGCAACTTGTCTCGTCGTTTATACCGCTTGAAATGTTTTTTTTATTTATTTTGTATTCCACAACTATCACACAACATCGTCTAGTCCCAAGCTAAGCAGAGCTTTTATTATATATTATTATTATTATTTCGCGATTTCAGATTTGATCCCATAGCAAAAGTTGTTTGTTATCATGACTACAATCACGTGTTTAAGTATCGTTCACTAATTACCAGTCACCCTATATATTGTAGATAAATTACACCGAGACAGAACAAAAGATCGTGGTCATTACACAAACATTTGTCCTGGGTGGGAATCGTACCCATGACCTGCGGTATAGCATTAAAGGCCGCTGACCACTAGACCAACTAACAGGCCAGTCATGATTGTGTCGAAAAAGTATTTAGGTTTTCCAAAAATAATCGTCAGGAGTGAATATAATGTAATACATGATTAAACAGGCAATGAAATGACAAACATTTTTAACTAACTATAGAAATGAATACATGGTGTATGTAAACATTTTTTTTTTTTATATTAACGATTGAAAACACAATGTAAATCATTCCTGAATAAATTGAATAGAATTTAAAGTAATAGGAACACGAAAACATTAAGAAAGAAAGGGAATCACAAAACCATTATTTCGTGAAACTCTTGAATCTGATAAAATCAGATGGAACCACTGACTATAGCTGCTCATGCAATTTTCATTTGTTGTACGTACAGCTATGGAATAGAATTCCCTGCTGGACTCTGTGTTCCCTAAGAGCTACCACTTGGGGATCTTTAAGCCCAAAGTAAATAGGTTAAGTATTTCCAGGCTCGTGTGTTCTGTCATCGACCAAATTGTCGCTTTCCATGAAGTGAGATAATGGTCCAGCGTGAGCTTATCAATTGTAAGAAATGTGCAAAAAAATATCTGGAGGATAACTGAGTTATGGAGAAGTAACGTAAACATTATAAAAAGCTAGCTTTTTCTTCTTATTGCGCCCCCAAAACCCGCACTGGGCCCGCGTAGTGGATTACTTCCTATTCCCTCTCCTAGAGAGGAGACCTGAGTCCCAGCAGCGGGAACATTATTAGGTTGTTGCTATGCTATGATATGCGCCCCCACAAGTAACATTTTAGATGTAAGCCAATAACAATATTGGCTTACATCTAAAATGTTATTACAGCTTTCACAACAAATATTTAAGTGTTATGTATTTTCATATTCCTTAAAAAACGCTATTATTAAAAATGACGTTTTATTTTTACAGTAAAATAGAAAATGTGTGTGTCTGTGAAGACTGAAGTCTTGACTCCACAATGCCCAGTGTCACGTGTAGGTCACACCCAAATAACAAAAAAAAATGGGTGCAGTTGAATTTTTTTATGTATTTTTTTCATCAAACTAATTGATTTAGGCTATTTTATTCAAAAATAAAAGTTTTTTTTCTACTTATTTAGACATGGGAATTGAAGAATTAAATTTTCTCTTTTAAGCACGTACCTAACACAGATTGGAGAAGAGATATTTCAATTGAACTCTGCTAAGTCACACCAGTGCCAAATAATTGCAAGGCACCTTTTGAACAGAGGCCTACTGTGACAAAATGAGTGACGGCAACGAATACGTAGATCTTGGAAGGGTGTCCATGATTTAAATATGATTTCAGACATTTTTGGATTGTTTATTTTAATAATAATATAGCCTTTCCGTTTTTGGGGGCCTATTTATTGAGTGTGCAAGTCACCCCCTGCCTGTTTACCGATGGATATTAACGATGGACACTGTTTAGGCAGGGGCCATAGTTTTCACAAAGTCTTGGTAACCAGTCCAATTAAGACTCCAAAAACCATAGCCCTATAGTTATGTCACAATAGTTTTCACCAACCGGGGGTTGTTCTTGGATGCACTAGCATTGCCCGTACAGGGAGAATCGTCGGTTGATATCACGTTCCATTAAAAGTACCTGAAGGGCCTCTGCGAGTTGGTTTTGGCTCCTCGTACGCCTTCCAAAGGGTCCTGAGATAAATAAATTCATAAAAATATAGCCTTTTATTCAGATCTTTTAATATTATAATGTTTATAAAAATACTAACAGTAGTCTTAAACCATTTGTATTTGTTGCTTGGTTATCTTTCCTGGATCTGTTTACTAGTCGGCAAAACCTTTTAGTATCACAGTCATTATTCACGAAAATTCCACTCTATACAACAAAGATTGCAAACAGTCTGTTATCGTTCATGTTTCTTGTAAGTGTATTTCTTTTCAATCAAAGCTATCATAAATTAACTATTGATAAATGATATTTATTTTGTAAGTACGTTTTAAAAACACTTTTACACGTCAATTTTTTTTTGTCATTTTAAACTAGATGAGGCCGGTGTTTCCTAGCTGACTACCCTGAAAAGAAACACCGAAACAAACTCAGGGGTCAAAGTCTCATTTAAAGTCCATACAGTAAATATGTATTGGTCAAATCACATGAGGGCCATGCAGATTTGTCTGAAATGGCCTTTTGAAGAAAGAACCATACAGATTTGAGTGGAGCTGTCCAGTCAGTGCAAGCAATTTTGTCAGCATTCGCAAACCTCAACTCAGGACACTAAGGAGCTCAACGATTTGACGAACAATACCAAGGAAAGGACATTTGGGTAGGCCGCAGAAAATACTCAAATTGCCAGACATATGCTAAAAATTACTGAAAAGAGAGAAGAGAAGAGAAAAAAATAAAATAAAAATTAATCCACATTTTCCTCACGTTCACAATATTAAAAGAAAAAAATAGTTTACAAATCGCTGCTTTAATTTGATAGTGGCACATCACAAAATGTGTCATTATTTTGATAATGTTACCATTCAATACAGATTAATCTATATTATCATGTGAATAAAACTCACATTCCTATGTATACATTTGACTAGGTGGCATGACTGAATGACGTTATCTGATTGGTCGAAATCGACCGCAATTTTGTCGGTATATCGACACAATGCCAGTTGCTTTGAATTTTCGCAAGTTGACATACGCATTTTTTCTTGAAAAAAGACATAAAATAAAATAGTTCGTTCTTATTGGTGGAATATTCTTTTAAATAAGGTTTTTTTTTGTATTGTGACAATATACAAAAAATTGGAGTGTCATAGTTATGTTTCGATTCATTTAAATAACGTGGTATTTGGTGTTGCGACAGTATCAAAACAAATGAGTAGAGAAACTAAATAGCGTATTTCAAAATGGGTTAGTATTCAATTCTTTGTTTTTTTTAATTATTAGAACTAATACAAAATAAGTCTATTTCATTCTTAAAAGTCCTAATTTTTAAGATTATTCTTTGCAAAATATGACGCTTTTTTGTGCTATTGTTGAATGATCTTTAAATATATGCCATTGTTCAAAATAACTGCAATTAAATATTTTCTTAATATAACATAAGCAAGGTGTGGAAGCAAGACATTAAATATTGAAAATAATTTCTTTAATTAAGATTTAATCTAATTATTTTTACCCTTACAGTGTATTATCGAAAAAACATCAATTCAGAAGATTCATTGCAGATTTCTGTAGCAGATGGTACTAAAAAATACCAAGATAGGAATGGATTATCACCTTTGCTGATTGAAAATAGCATAGAATAGCATAGCATCAGCGTTATAATGTTCTCACTGCTGGGACTCAGGCCTTCTCTTTAGGAGAGGGAATTGGCCGTAACCCACCATGCAGGCCCAGTACGGGTTGGTGGATGTCACATGTCTTCGAATTTTTGGTTCTAGGACATGCCGGTTTCCTCATGTTGATTCCCTTCACCGTTTTGAAAGCAGTGGTGATGAAAAAATATAACACAAAGTAATACGCCTGGCTGGGTTTGAACCCGCGACGAGGCAAACAGCCATCATGCTATAGATCCAGTCATTAAAAAGGGTGCCAGGAAACAGAAAATGCCGAAAATTGACATTATTGCCACTATTGTCGAAATGTAAAATTAACATTATTGTTATTTTATACGTAGAAGCAAAAGACACAGAATATTACTCATATTGTTATAAAAAAAAAATATATATAATAATAATATCAAGAATGTGATACTTAGTTGAAAATACAGGAAAGACAAGAACAAGAAGCGTTTGTAATAAAAATATTTCACTGAAGAAAATTTATAAAACTAAAATGATGATACGTGAGAAAAAGAAAAAAGGCCTATATACTTATAATATATATACAAGATTGTATGCCCCATTTTTTGAAAATCTATAAAGGATTTTTCGTAGGATAACGAAGATTTGTACACGGCAAACTAAATTGAACCATATGCTGTGGTTGCGCGCGACCCCCGCTTTGATTGGGACCCGAAAAATCGGTTACTGCACATTCACCTACCTTCATGATGGTTCAACTGGTGTGACAAGGATTATCACCAATTTTCGGGTCTAGGTCAGATAGGGGGCTGCGTGTAGCTCTGGCGGATAGTTCAATTTATCTGCCGCGTACTCTTTGTTATCCTACGAGCAATCCTTCATAGATTTTTAAAAAATGGGGCCTAAAATATTAAGTACCAGTAGTAGTTTTTTACCATTTGAAAAACTTTGTAACACTTTTTTTACTACTTTACATTTTTATGTTTAAATTTGTTTTTGTAACTTTGTGTTGTTTGAATTGATTTTGGTGTATGGTCATGTGAAGAGAAGCGATGAAACGCATATTAATAAAAGAGTTTTGAGTGTACATGTGGATGGATGGAGAGGGAGAGGGAGGCCAAAGAAGAGATGGATGGATTGTGTTAGGAGTGATATGAAAAAAAAGGAGTTAGTGATAGCGTAACGAGTGACAGGACAGAATGGAAGAAAAAAACGTATTGCGCTGACCCCAAATAAAACGGAATAAGGGCAGGAAAATGATGATGAGTAAAAGAAAAACTTTTTTAGAAATAAGTAATGCTTTATTTTTGTTAAAGTGGGCCAGTGGAAGTCATAATTATGTGTAAGCTCTTTAATAAATATTTTTAATAACCTCCTAACAAAATTAATTTTGTTAGGAGGTTATTTATTATTTCACTGTTTCTATAATATAAATACAAGCTATATTTGCAATTTTGAGAGTAGCGCGTGTTCTGTGAAGGTAAGTTTTACATAATTAGTATTATTTTTGATCTCTATAACGATAAAGACTGATAGAAAGTTAGTTAAACAAAACAAAAAATGTCATTGTATAGTAAAAATACATTGGTTTTGTATTACACCTTCCTTAGAATAGTAATGTAATTGTAAAAGTGACATTATTTGTAAAAAATCACTAACAAAAAAAAAACATCAAAAATAAATAAGCCGTTGTACAAAAATTACTTAACTGAACTATTTGTTTTATTAAGAATAGTGTCACTGTTCACGAAAGAATGTTGTCAAATTAAAGGTCGTACTATAATTTATGCCAATATTAAAAATAATCAAACTATAAACTGTTTGGCGTATGTCTGAATCATGTTGTTTTTTATAAGTTTATGTGTTGATTTTGTATTGAAAGGGCTAAATAACTTATTAATAATAAAAATTTGATAGATTTTACGTCGATTTAGGCAATTTTCAAAGGGTTCTCTTTATTAAAACCAAAGATGGAAACAATTTAATTTCTTGTTTTATTTAAACTGCTCTCTTGAAAAAAGTGCATTTTTGAGATCTGTCGTTATCAAATTAAAGCAGCGAAATGTAATACTTAGCAAAGTATTTATGTCAAACATTATTTAAAACAATATATATATACATCTAATTATAAAATTAAAATAATCTACAATGTCAAATTGTAGTCCTTTACAGTGTAAAAAGCCTTTTGGCAAAGTTTACGCTTTACAAATGATTTGAATTTATTTAGGCTTAGTTGTTGAATATGACTAGGAAGTTTATTATAGAAGTGTATACATTGGCATCTAAATGAGCCCCCTATTTTTTTGAGCCTGGTAGCAGGAACTACAAATTTATTTTTATTGCTAGTATTAAAATTATGAATATCACTATATTTCTTAAACATGTTTTTATTTTTGTGAGCATACAAAATATTCTCTTAAATATACTGCGAAGGTACGGATATTTTATTGATATCTTTAAATTTATCTCTGAGGAAGTATCTAGGACTTAATTTGTAAATCGAAATAGAAGACAGATGTCATTTATTTATCAAGAATCACTTGTTATACTTATAGTTTTCACCAAAGCAAGCCATCAATTTCTGAACAAAAAACTTTATTTAAACATTGAATATAATTATATTGTTACTCATAACTATGGTTCCTATTTCTGTTCCAATCAGGTCGTTCAGCAGATTGAGCATTTCAGAGTACCATCGAGCCATGGGCAGGCACAGGTGTGTAGCACCCTCAGCTGGTCTGAAACGGACAGCAAGCTAGTGTGGTATATCGTGGCATCAATCTTATTGTTCAGTAGCTGGTAGCGTATAAAGACCCTTTCGACAACCAGTGCGAGTGAGGTGCCCCTGACCAGACGACACGACCATACGCCATAAGGAAAATTAAAAACCATAATCAACTCTAGAAGAAGAGGAAGCTGCTAGTAAGTTTCAATAGCGTATATAGGGTGATTAGTAATTAGTGAACGATACTTAAACACGTGACTGTGGTCATGATAACAAACAACTTTTATTATGGGACCAAACCTGAAATCGCGAAAAAAATCAGTCAAGTTCAGTACATTTTGACCAGTTAGGCGTACCCGGCCCCGGCACGATAGGCTACGAAGGAACGGGGTAGGTTTTTAGTCAGTAAGAGTCTGACACTACTTCCCGCTCCGCCCAAGGGCGGGATTTGTCATTGGATGAGTTTATCTACCATAAAAAAACTCAAGTTTTTTTTTTGCGTTTTCATGTTTGGTCCCGTAGTAAAAAGTTGTTTGTTATCATGACTGCAATCACGTGTTTAAGTATCGTTCACTAATTACCAGTCACCCTATATATTATTTACGTTACAGTTCTAGCCTGTTGATGAGCGTAGCAACCGCAAATATCTATCAAACCTGAAATGTACTAATTTACGTCCTAAATACTATAAATAAAATCGCTAAAAATAAATGCTCCCTACAAATATCATCATGATTCCAATAACGAACATAATTTTCACAAAATATTTATAGATACTGAATTCCGGTCGTAATATTATTCATGGGCAGTCTACACTGAAAGAGAATGGAGATCAAAGGGCCCGAAACGTGTGAATCGAGTTAGTGGTGGGAGATTCCCATCCCCGTTTTGGATCAAGGAGGATGGGTACACAAAAGATCGGGCCATCATTAAACACGAGCATCCCTGTACTAATGTGATGGACAATAGTAAAACGTTCTTCACACCGAAAAGAGGAGGAGAGCCTCCCCCCTTTTCCCGATGATTTCCTTTGGAAAAATCTTTTATCTTTTGAATGTGATTCCAAATATAATGAGAACGCTTTTGAGGCGTCGAACGCTGAAGATTATTTAGATGTGACGATGATAGGGTGTACTTTTAGATGTAAACGTAAATAATGGAGATGGTCAATTTTGTGAAATGAATAATTTTCCGTTTTAATACAACAACCATTTTAATTTAATAGGAGAAACACAATTTAAATCTTGATACGCCACTTGTACGTACCAGTTTCGTCGGATATTAATTTTGATGAATAGCTGTGGCTGTGAAATGTGGGATCCCGTGTAGTTTATGAATTGTCTGGATGTGGTAAGCATTAAATCCGCCTCTGTACCTTTATGTGCATGAAGTTAGGCTAAGGTTAGGTTAAGCTATACTCAAGCTGTGGCCCACCGTATATTTTAAACCTACACGAATCTCGCGCCTATTAAAAAAATTAAAACATGCTCAATCAATAAGTCCTACATAACACTAGCAGAGTTTTAATATCAACATACTAAATTATTTCTCTCTAGAATTATTTAGATAAAGTATTGAAACAAGAAAAATAAAAACAACTAAAGGCAATTATTTCTAGCTTTATGTCGTACTAAATCAGCTCAAAATGGACCTGATCTATAACATATAACACACAGCCTTAAAGTAGTTAGTATATTTGAAATCGGCTACTGAATTGATTTCATTATTATGTCAAATAGTTATGAATAATTTTAGAATCAGAAAGTTATCTATTTTAATAAATTTTTGATAAATCTTAACTACGTCACTAGCATGTTTGTATGTGCGTGCATAGATACCAATATTGATGCCCTACCACTGTAATGCGTCAATATTTATCTATAATTACATTAACTTATTTCTTAAAAAAAAACCAGGCAAGTGTGAGCCGGACTTGTGCAACTGAGGTTCCGTACAAACTTACCTATGAAAACAATTCAATTCCCGAATCGAGTCTCGAAAATTTATCAGAACCGCAAAAGAAGTTTTTTTTTTAGTGACGTAACTATGTACAACAACAACTTACAGTTTTCAGATTTTTTCCTATATTTGTACTATAAGACCTTACTTTACTCAAAATTTCAGGATTCTAGACGGGTAGTACACTATGAAATTTGATTCCCTTGAGAGTGTCGATATATTACTATATACCTTTTTTTCCTGTGGCAACACTACAGCCAACAGCTGATTTAAATTAGTCCCTTGTAATTTTAATTTTAAATATTAATTTTTTATATTTTAAAAGCCTATTTCCAATTACTCATCAAGTAAATAGGGTATTGAACTGTATTCCGTGTAAAATTCGTGCAATTAGGTGCAAAAAGTTCAACAAAACTTTGTGACAGTTGGAGGTTACCGGTAGGAGTGTTTTTCCATTGTCATCTTGTTATCAGGTACAATTACTTTATATTTGATTGCTATTTTATTGTTAGCATTTTGTTAATTTAATTTAACTCTTAATTATAGTTCTTTTATTCAGCTACATATTGTTGTAAATGACAATTGAAACATAATAACCTTAGTTAGTTGGTGACAGAATATAACTTTTTAAGTTCATTTTCTTTTAACTAACTGTCTTTACTACTATCTTAAACTTCCTAGTCTATTCTATTTTCTTTTTAATTCCTTATAATCATGCCTATGACTCGTAGCGCCTATGCTCGCCAGGAGGAGTCCAAACTTAGTCTGGCTTTGAGCGAATTAAAGGCGTCTAAAGAGTACTGTGACCAACTAAATAAGGAAATAGATGGCAATGAGAAGGTACTCTTTGAAGCCCATGAAAATAATAGGAAGTTGAAACATGAAATGGCTCAGTTATACATTCAATTCACTGAAGCCATAGAAGACCGGAATAGGCTCCAACTTGTTGTGGACGGGTTCAGCCAATGTAGCACAGAGTATGAACATGCTCTGAATCACAAGTATTTATTGCAACAACAGCTGCAAGAGGCTAAATCTCAAATATCACAACTAGAGACAACTAATCTTAACATCACCGCCTCATTGAACCAAAGTCTATTTAGCGAGTTGGTGCCTATCGCCCCATCAATGGTTTCACAAATTAACCCCTCTTTTACTATAGATTTGACTAGTGATGATGACTCTAAATCAAGTAAAACTGTGAGGGTAGTCACTAGTAAAAATAAACTTAAAAAATATATTAAAATCAACAAATATATAGTTAAAACCAAGAAAATGGTCAAGAAGCAAAAGTTCTTTATCAAGAATGTTAAATTAAATAGGGAAAGGTTACACCTACTAAAACAATTAGATGTGTATTCCTCAAACCTAGAGAAAAGTACTAGGAAATATCAAACTGACACTGAAGACTTACAATGTGAACTAAACCGCCTACAACACAAACTAAGTTCAATGACAATCAAATATACAGCCTCTGAAAACCAAATGAGGGAATATGTATTGGCAATGAATGAGCTGGTCAGCTCACAAAAAAACACCTGTGAGCATTGTCAATCTGTTGCTTCTGTGCCGGACCATTCATTGTCAATATGTGATACCACCTTAACCCAGTCTAGTGTCAGTTTGCCAGTAGAAATAACTAATTGTTTATCACAAGAGATTGTTAATAAAGAAATAGTTGTATTTTGTGATGAAATTGGAAAAGGTTTAGGCCACTATTTGACAAATGAGTATCCGGGACACTCAATAATAAATCACTGCTTGCCTGGCTGTTCTTTATTCGATATAATGAAAAAAATTATGAAATGTAAATTTCACCAGGATACTATACTTATAATTTTTCTTGGTAATAGAGGTTATGTAAACAAAGGAGAATTGTTGCAATATTATAGTACCTTAAGTAACTTGAGTGTAAAAAAAATAGTGATGTTCACATTCCCATATAGTAAAGGTTTGCCACAGGAAGAAAATCGCATTAGGTATAAGATCAATTCAACATTGTATAATATAACATTAAATAATCAATTGTTTCATCTAATTGACACCAACAATTATGTTGGTACTAACTATTATTTGACTAAAGATAGATATCTTGTAGATACTTACTATCTATCAAACTATTGTAAGAGACAGATAGCTATGTCGCTATCATATTATTTTCTTATTACAGCCAAGAATTTGGCTAAACAAATTGCTCCTATTGAGCAACGCTATAACATGACAACTGATTTTGCCAATAACTTGGCATCAAATATTGACATTAATATTAATTTAAATTAGACATTGAGACAACAGAGTCAATCTCTAGCTTGAATATACTGGCAACCAAAAATTATTCAAATCAAGTTTTGAAATCAATAAATGATATCAACCTGGTGCATCAAAATATTCAAGGATTTATGAACAAAGATTTAGAAATAGAACTATTCCTTAATTGTAATCATATCGATATTCTTTGTATAACAGAACACTGGCTTAAAAGCCACCAGTTCATGTTTAATTTTAGTAATCACCAGGTTGGTAGTTCATTTAGCAGAACTAATGCCTTACGTGGTGGCTCATTGATTTTAGTTAGTAACCACCTTAAATTTAAGGAACGTAAGGATATTGTGAGTCTATCTGTTGAGCGGTCAATTGAAATAGCCTGTATTGAGTTGGACAAGTTTATTATATTAAGTGTGTACAAACCCCCTTCTGGATTGTATGACTGTTTTGAAAAGGTAATGGATGAAGTGTTTAACAAAATCTGTAATTCAAACAAATACATAATCACTTGTGGTGATTTTAATGTTAATCTACTAGAAAACTCAGCTTTATGTAGCAAAATCATAAGTCTATTTCAGTCATACAATCTTGTTAATTTGTTTTTGGAGCCCACAAGAGTAACTCCTACTAGTGCCACTTGCATAGATAATATTTATACTGATGTTATACCTAGCCACAAAAACATTATAAATTTACTAGATTCTGATCACTGTGGGCAATTAATTACTTTTCAAAACCCAAACATCAAAGTGGCTAAAAAGAATATCACTGTTAACCCGAAAACTGCAAATCGCTTAGAAAGTTTTAAAACTAAACTCATTAATAATTTACCAGTTTTGTCAACATTAGATGATCTGAATCATCAATATGAGAGTTTTTTTAACATGTACTGTAAGCAATTTAATTCCACTTTTATACCCAAAACTATATTGGTTAATAGTAATGTATCTTTCAGTGAATGGGCTACTATTGGTATCCATAAAAGCAGAACGCGACTTTATGAATTGTATGATGAAAGAATTCTTGTAAACACTGCTGAGTTTAGTTTATATGTTAAAAATTATTCAAAATTATTCAAAAAAATATGTTCAACCGCAAAAGCGCGTTATTTGAGTTCCAAAATTAAAAATAGTAGTAATATAATTAAAACAACTTGGAATATTATAAATAGTGAAACTGGAAAGTCTAAAAAACCGTGTAATGATTATAGCCTTATAATAAATGACAATGTGGTCAATTCGGACTCACAGGTTGCCGCGGCTTTTGAAAAGTTCTTTTCAGAGATCCCCATATTAACTACAAAATCACTGAACTCATCACCTACTGATGCAGAGTCTTTGCTCAAAGAAAATGTAAAAGTTTGCGATTCCGATTTTAATTTTGAACATGTTACTTATGTAGATATAATTAAAACCTTTAATACTTTGAATGTAAAAAAGACTACAGATTTATGGGGAAATTCTGTGGATGTTGTAAAGTCTATTATAAACGTAGTAGCTCCCAGTTTAGCACTTATTTTTAATAATTGTATTGATCGTGGCGAGTTTCCTGACTTAATGAAATATAGTAAAATAATACCATTGTTTAAAACGGGTAGTACATCTGACCCCACGAATTATAGACCCATCTCAGTGCTACCCACCTTTAGTAAAATATTTGAAAAACTAATTTTACAACAGTTACAAAGATTTTTTAATACACATAAATTATTACACACTAAACAGTTTGGTTTTACAAGGGGTCGTTCAACAACCGATGCCGGTGTTGAACTTTTAGGACATATTTATAATGCATGGGAAGACAAATGCGATGTCCTGGGCATTTTTTGTGATTTGTCCAAGGCCTTTGATTGTGTTCTCCATGAAACATTAATCAGGAAACTTCACCATTACGGAATCCGGAACTCCTCCCTGGATCTTCTTACTTCATATTTGAGTGATAGGATTCAGAGAGTTGACGTAAACGGAATAAGATCACCCGGGTCTGTAGTGTCAATGGGTGTACCCCAAGGTTCAATTCTTGGCCCATTTTTATTTCTTATTTATATAAATGATTTGCCTTACCTTATAAAGGATAACCATGATATAGTGTTGTTTGCAGACGACACTTCGCTTTTGTTTAAACTTAAACGTCAGCAGCCGGTTACTGACGATATAAATATTGCCCTTTCAAAAATAGTACACTGGTTTAATGTTAATAACTTACTTCTTAATGAAAAAAAAACTAAATTTGTAAAGTTTACGATGCCTAATGTTAGGCAAGTGGAAACTAGTGTGCTAATAAAAGGTAAAGAATTGAGTCCTGAAGGTACTACAGTGTTCTTGGGCTTAACTCTTGATGCTAAGCTTCAGTGGGGCCCACACATTGATAAGTTGTCAAAAAAACTTGGTTCTGCAGCATATGCTGTTAGACAAATCCGAAATCTAACTGATTTAGAGACAGCCCGCTTAGTTTATTTCAGTTATTTCCACAGCGTAATGTCGTACGGTATTTTATTGTGGGGAAATGCCGCCGATATTCAGACTATTTTTGTTTTACAGAAAAGGGCTATTCGTTCAATTTATAAATTAAGTCCCAGATGCTCCCTTAGAGATAAATTTAAAACTGTTAATATTTTGACTGTGCCATCTCAGTATATCTATGAAAATATTTTGTATGTTCACAAAAATAGAAATTTGTTTAAAAAGTACAGTGATATTCACAACGTGAATACTAGGAACAAACACAAATTAGTGGTTCCTGCGACTAGACTCAGAAAAATAGGAGGCTCATTTAGATGCCAATGTATACACTTTTATAATAAGATTCCCAGTCCTATTCAGGAACTTAGCCTTAATAAATTCAAAAAACTTGTAAAACGGAAACTTTGCCAGAAGGCTTTTTATACTGTAAAAGAGTATCTCGAGGACAAAACGGCTTGGGATTGACCTGCTCCAGTACTCACTGTATTTGTTGTTATTTCATTTACTTTTTTTTTTTTTTAAATTGCCCTTCTTTATTATTTGTTTATTTAATTTGACGATTATTGTTATTTTACAATTATGACATTGTTAACTTTTTTAATTTAATTTTTTTTTTTTTTTTTAATTCTTATTTATACAATTATGACATTGTTTATTTTTACAATTTTTATTTTTTTATTTTAGCAATATTAACTCCGTAAAATTACATTTTTGTATATTTTATTATTGTGAATTTGGGGACTATGTGGATTTTTTTTTTTTCTCGTTTTTGTCTAATTTTAATTAATGTCTGACAGTTATGAGTACTTTTTGCGGCCTACCCAAATGTCCTTTCTTTGGTATTGTTCGTCAAGTCGTTGAGCTCCTTAGTAGTCCTGAGTTGAGCTTTACGAATACTGACAAATGCTTGCACTGACTGGACAGGTCCACTCAGAACTGTGTGGTTCTTTCTTCAAAAGACCATCCCAGACACTGATCTGCATGGTTCTCATATGTTTTGACCATTACTTGTTTGCTGTATGGACTTTAAAAGAGACTTTGACCCCTGAGTTTGTTTCGGTGTTTCTTCTCAGGGTAGTCAGCTAGGAAACACCGGCCTCATCTAGTTAAAATTGACGAAAAAAAAAAAAATTGACGTGTAAAAGTGTTTTTGAGAACCTATTTGCAAAAATAAAATATCATTTATCATTTATCATTTATCATTTATACGTTTTTTGAGACATAAACGGCTGTATCTTTTTTCTCGTTAACTTAGAAGCGTCATTTTTCCACGCCTTCAACGGACTGCAGATTTAAGTATACACCGTTAAATTTTGGTCGTTTTAATCCCGTGGAGGGTCGATTCGGTACATGAAACACTATCGATTTGTAAAGATAAAATTAAAAAATAAAGTACTTTTTTCTAAAACCCGAATTAACATACGCATGTACGAAATTGATTTTTTTAAGTAAACGAGTCAATAACCTTGTAGCTAACTGTTGGTCGATGCGTACTAACTACCTACGGTTCATTATCCTCGCTCAGCTGACATTTACTTAAAAAAAATACTTTCGGACATGCGTGAATTAGCTCGAGTTTGTAAAAAATATTCTTTATTTTTCATTTTTATCTTTACAAATCGATATTGTTTCATGTACCGAATTGACCCTCCGCGGGATTAAAACGACCAAAATTTAACGGTGTATAATTTTAATCTTCAACTCGATAGCTTCACGCGTTTCCGAGATAAAGGGTCTTGACAGATAAACAGACGGAAAAAAAAGTGATCCTATAAGGGTTCCGTTGTTTTTCCTTTTTAGATACGGAACCCTAAAAAGGTTGTGTAACACTGGTCTAAAGTTATAAAGGCATTTAAGATTTTCAAGACTGATGACTGTAGTATCTAGCGTCTAGCGGGGTGCGACTAACGTACTTAAGTATCGTCACTCATGAAACCTCTTTTGAACACCCTTTTCATGCAGCCACGCTTAATATCTGAGATAAACGGCGTGTTTGCCAAGTTTATAGATTACTAGCTTTTGCTAGTGGCTTTGCTCGCGTGTAAATCGAAATTTTTATTAAGGGAATATACACCGTTAAATTTTAGTCGTTTTAATCCCGCGGAGGGCCGATTCGGTACATGAAATACTATCGATTAGTAAAGAGAAAATTAAAAAATAAATTTCTTTTTTTTTAAACTCGAATTAATTTACGTATGTACGAAATTAATTTCTTCAAGTAAACGTCAGCTGAGCGAGGCCAATTAACTGCAGGTAGTTAGTAAGCAACGACCGACAACTACCTACAAGATAATTGACTCGTTTACTTAAAGAAATTAATTTAAAAAAATACTTTATTTTTTAATTTTCTCTTTACAAATCAGTAGTATTTCATATACCGAATCAACCCTCCGCAGGATATAAACGAATAAAATTTAACGGTGTATTATTGTTATAATAATAATAACTCTTTTCAACGGAGGTTTGCGAGACCTTACGCCGCATACTGCTTAAGTATCTATAATAAAGACTTTTATTACGACCTTTATCTTAGCTAGTCTGGTAGGAAGTTTCTAATAAACTTGGCAAAAGCTGACTTTTGCATCAAGGATAATCAACTGTAGCTTCGACTTTTAATATACTCTTTTTATTGTTCCGTAAAAACTCTATCCCTAGATTTTGATTTGATTATGCTGCATGTATTCTGTCTGTCTGTCGCATATCTGTTAGTCACTTGTCTACACTATGGGAGTGTGTCTTACTTTTTATGGTTTTATGTAAAACAAAAAAAAAAATTACTCCATAAAATTTTATTAAGTGTGACACACCTAGCTTTTGCTCGGAAGCAAATTATATCCAAGGGAGACATATTCCCGTGATAACAAGTATCATATATGCTACTCCAAGACATGGTCTTCTCTTATGCTAAACACACAACAAGTCGTTCAGTCATTCGAACGTGGGGAAGTAACATATCACACTCAAATAGTTTCATCTTTATATTATTAGTGAAATTACAAACTTACTCGTTTTTGAAAACCACATCGAAATCCATGGCGTGGTATAGGAGGTTGCGACTAGCAGAAACGCAAAAAGCGACTTTATTTCATACTACGTAAAGTACTTAAATAATCACACAATATTTAAAGCCTGTGCTGCCCCATTGCTGGGCAAAGATATTCCTCCACTCTTTCGATTATTCCTGAATTTATGTCACTTCTTCACAGTATAATCTTCTGTCCAAATGTTTCATTCAGTACCTTGTTATAAACTCAGTTTTCTTTTGTTTTAGATGTGATACAAGTGTGGTCAGCCCCGGGCGGCATGACGCGACTGCCATGCGACCTGGCGGCCCCCGTCAGCGAAGTCGCCTTGATGTTCTGGTTCAAGGAAGGGGACAGGATGCCTATTTATACGTAAGTCATGTATTATAAACTACTGGTTTACCGCCGGCAAGAAAACCACTGTGTAACGGCCCCGACTCACGAGTTGTAGGTCGCGGATTCAAACCCTGACAGGCGCATACTTTGTGTAATTTATTTCATGATCACTACTCTCATAACGGTGATGGGAAACATCGTGAGGAAACCGGCCTGTCCTATAACCAAAAATTCGAAGACATGTGACATCCACCAACCCGCACTGGGCCCGCGTGGTGGATTACGTGCCTTTCCTTCTCCTAGAGAGGTTTTTTTTTTATGGTAGGTAAAATCATCCAATGACAAGTCCCGCCCTTGGGTGGAGCAGGAAGTAGTGTCAGACTCTTACTGACTAAAAACCTACCCCGTTCCATCGTTGCCTATCATGCCGGGGCTGAGCCTTCCTCTCAGAAAACGGCCCTTAAGCCCAGCAGGCTTCGACCCTGCCTGCCTGCAGCTAGCAGGCTGGGCCTCTACGGTTTGCTGACAGCTCCTTGAGGCGCGCGGGAACAGAACGCGCCGTCGACGACTTGGGCTCGGTCCGGTATGTTACCGGACGATCGGACAGCGTGCTACCCACTGCACGCCGTCCGCAAGCCCGCGCCTACGGTGGCCGGAAATCGGGATCGGAATCCCGGCGGCGGCTGGGGCGAGCGCCCCGTTGCCTCTGCCTGATGCGATCGGCCTCCTCCTTTGCTAGCATTACTGCTTCGCAGAAGGAGGCGACCGCCTGCCATCCCTCCTCACTCCGGACCATGGCCTGAACCAAGGCCCGGCGAGAGAGATCGCTGCCGCCGATTGCCCCCACGAGGACACGGCGATGCTCCGCCCAGGCAGGGCACACCTCTACAGTATGCTCCACCGTGTCCTCCGGGTGTTCCGCACAGTGGCGACACCCGGGGCGAATCCTCCGCACGAATCCGGAACAGGAACTTGGCAAACTTTCCGTGTTCCGTTAGGACCTGCGTCGTGCGGAAGTTGAGAGTGCCGTGAGGTCTTTCCAGCCACGCCTCAAAGATGGGCCTTATCGCCTCAATTGTGGCGCGCCCCGAACGAGGTTACGATAGTCGCTGACGCTATTTCGCCATGAGATCCCGCCGGATCTCCTAGAGAGGTGGCCTGAGTCCCTGCAGAGGGATCATTAAAAGGCTGATAATGCTAATGCTAAAGGTTTCAGAAATAAAGATTATTATTATAATTCTACAAATAACTCCCGTAATTATATTAGGACCACATTACACAGTTAAAACTCACGTGGCAAAAAAAGCAAATTTCTATTACAATTTATTATCATTAACGTTCTGATATAGTTTCCACTTCCCTGCTCTCATGTTATTAGTTTGGTCAAGTTTTATTCATTAAAATTGGGTCCCGAAGTTTCAATAGAAGTCGAAATGGGTCAAACTTTTAACGATGTGATGCCAATGCTGGTCATATGACGGGGCCTTAAGGCAACAGGGCCTCTGCACTCATTGACGAGATACATTCCTGAATTTCTTTTGAAGCTCGATTACATTTTTTCTCTTCTTTATTGCTGTATCTTTGTCTTTGATATTGATTCTTATGGATGGTGTTCTATTTATTTGTTTATTTGTTGGACTTTGGAGAAAGAATATTCGGTTATGATACATAATAAAATAATACAAAAGGCTCTTTCACGTGTACACCTTCAATTATTACACACAGAATAAAAACAACTAGGTGAAAATCGATATAATAAATTATATCTAAATTAATATTATAAATCAATTTTCACGTAAAAAAATGTTTCTTTAAGGTTCCGTACCTTAAGAGGAAAAACCGGAACACTTATCAGGGTCGAAGCCTACTGGGGTCAAGGTCCGTTTTCTGAGAGGAAGACTCAGCCCCGGTATGACAGGCAACGAAGGAACGGGATAGGTTTTTAGTCAGTAATAGTCTGACACTATTTCCCACTCCGCCCAAGGGCGGGTTTTGTCATTGGATGATTTTACCTACCATAAAAAAACCCTTATAAGATCACTTTTTTATACTGCAATAAACATAATAATATTAAAAATTTAACCTAACGGATTAACTTCCATACATCCATCAGATAAAAAACAAAACTTGAGCATTCACTTTAAATGATATTCGTCTGTATAACTGTAGGCTTTCTTTCGGGGTGCAAAATCACTAAGTAATTCAGTCAAGTTTTTGTTAGAATATAAAATTCTATACTTAATCCAACATCAACCAGTAATATAGCAACTCAGGTTCGACTTCTAATTACTGATATCCAAACTGCTACAGCGGCTGTCCATTCCGACCATTCAAATGTACACCATCTTGGCTATCCGGCAACAGGATCGCATTATGGCTTAGCTCTCTATAGCTTGTATCGGCCATTGTGGACCACTGATTAAGCCATTCAGATGGGACAATGGGCTTATTAAATAACGTCGTACGATACTGGACGTGGTAATTCATGTGTTTGAGTTGATTGATTGAGGTTTGGTGTTGATAGGCTTACGAAGTGGTGTGATGGTAATCTTAAGTGTGTGTGGTTTGAGATGGAGATAGTGTTGTGAATGGATTCTGTGGGATTGTTTATTCAACTTGATTTTTATCACCATCTGCATTCTCCCAGCCTACTAATTGCATGCAGGCAGGGTCGAAGCCTACCGGGATCATGGGTTAATTTCCGAAAGGAATACCCGGCCCCGGCACGATAGGCTACAAAGGAACGGGGTAGGTTTTTAGTCAGTAAGAGTCTGACACTACTTCCCGCTCCGCCCAAGGGCGGGATTTGTCATTGGATGATTTTACCTACCATAAAAAAAAACCATCTGCATTCTATGTTGTTATAATTTTGTTTTTATAGGCATTATGTACATACGGGAGTTTGTTTATGTATATGTTTGGTACTCCTTCACGCTCAAAAGTATTAGAATATTTGGCATATGGGTAGACCATTTTTTGTATGACATGGGTAGACAATTTTATCTTAGTACTAAGAAACTTTTATCCTGTGAGTCCAAACTGCAAAAAATATAAAACAGACTATTATATACCAAACCCTTCCACGTAAATAACTTCGATAAATATAGAAGAAAACAATTAATGTGTCGCATAGCTCTACGGAAATTTCTTACAGCAGGCCTACGAGAGGAGATTGGATGACAGATATAGTGTGATACAGAATACACAGTGTGTGTATGAATACAAGAATTGTTGGAATACACTTTATACGCTATAATGCTAAAACAAATATAGTCAGCTAAACCATATTTGTTCTGAAGACGTCCACTGTCGTGTTGACTGGCCTGTTGGTCTAGTGGTTAGGGGACCTGCCTGCTATGCCGGAGGTCGTGGGTTCGATTTCCACCCATCACAAATGTTTGTGTGATGAGCACGATCATTTTGTTCTGTGTCTGGGTGTAATTTATCTATAATATGTATGCATTTAGAAATAAATAAGTATATTTATCAGTTGTCTAGTACCCATAACACAATCTCTTCTTAGCTTGGGACTAGACGGCGTTGTGTGATAGTTGTGGAATATTATATCCTTTATTTCATTTTATGAACATATAAAAAAAAAACTGTTGGATATAGGCTTCCCCCAAATGTCACCACAATGAACTGTCCTGTGCATCTTGCATCGAATTCCCGCAACCTTTACCAGGTCATCGGTCCACCTTGTAGGAAGCCTCTAACGCTGCGTCTTTCGGTACGCGGCCGCCACTCCAGAACCTTTCGGCTCCAACGGCCATCTGTTCTGCAAACAATGTGCCTTGCTCATTGCTACTTTAGTTTGGCGATTATTCACGCTATTAACCTGTAAACTTTGTTTGTTTGAATCTCATAAGTTTCAATTGAAAAAATCTTTTAAATGAATTTAGTGATGAACACTAATCAAATTTAACAGAAACCCATAAAACAAAAAAAAAAACAGTCAAGTACGAGTCGGACTCGCGCATGAAGGGTTCCATACTGTCCGTAGCAAAAAACGGCAAAAAATCACGTTTTTTTGTAGGCAAGCCCCACTTATTTGTGTGCGTTTGTCTGTGCTAGTGACAAATGTTATCGGAGCGTCGGGCGTCGGTGTATGGTTAATTTGGCACTTTTTACTTTTTTACTCATAAATTATTACTTTATAGAATCCTTTATTTTTAATATATTTTATTTTATTCTTTTTATCGATATATATATAATGTCTGTGTTCCGTGAGTGTGTCCGTGGCATCACCAGGCTCTATCAGAATACGAGCGCTGCGTTATTTTCAATTTTTTATATATATTTTTTGTATTGTGCGAGTCTTAAATAAATGTTTTTCTTTCTTTCTTTCTTTATTTTTTTTCCTTTTTGGCATTTGTCATTATAGCGGCAACAGAAATATACCATCTGTAAAAAATCAACTGTCTAGCTATCGCAGTTCTTGAGATACAGCCTGGTGACAGACAGACGGACAGACGGACGCACAGATAGCGACTTAGTAATAGGGTCCCGTTTTTACCCCTTGGGTACGGAACCCTAAAACGTAACAACTTAAACACATTTAAATACAGAGATAATCCCGTGACAATACACGTTAATCCTATGGTATTTTGTATCGTTTATTTTCCGTGGCGTTTCATTTGTCTAATGGAATAAAGCATTTTCGTTGATTGGAGTTCTCTGCCTGCACCGTTTTTGTATGTAGCGTTGTATCGTGTTAGTTCCGTCACAAAGGACAGATAGTACAGAAGACAAGCTACATACAAAGCGCGCTCGAGCAACGCACACATAGACACCGCTCACGGACACGATATCTTGTACGTGACTAAACCGTGCTAAACCAGTGCTAGATCACAGAGTACTTTTTCTAGCGACCACCGTGTGTATAATGGCTATAAATTCTTTTATAAAGTGTACGAAGGAGGTTCCATGTATTACTTTCGAAAATTCTAATTTGGAGGCTACAATTAGTTGCAACTTACTGCTAGGTGACAATAATAATATTATGGATTTGGGACTGACTCCGGATAATTTATTTATTTATTTATTTAAACTTCATGTACAGTAGTGGTACATAGGCGGACTTAATGCAACAAGGCATTCTCTACCAGTCAACCTTTGGGTTAAAAAAGAAAACACTGTGGTAGGTTTGCACAATAAATAAATAACAAATATTTCAAAATATAATGTGAAATAAATTAAGTAAAATAATAAAATACTTATATAAGTTAATATTATAAACTAATAAATACTATGATAAATATAAGATTATTACGAATTAGGAAAACTTAAAATATGACAATTATGACGAAGACTGAAACTAAGGTTGAGAGGACTTTAAGTAATAGTTCCGAATTTTACGTTTAAAGGAAAATTTACTTACAGCTTTTTTGATGTCAAGGGGAAGCACATTCCAGAGTTTAATGGTAGAGACAGTGTAAGAATTAGCCATAAACCCAGTACGGTGAGAAGGAATTTGAAGAAGCATATTTTTGGAAGCTCGAAGGTTGAGATCATGAGAACTGCCCAATACTTTAAAATATTGTTTTAAATAATCAGGAGCACAAGGATCGTTCATTATAGTGAAGAGCGTGCAGAGGGATCTGAGGGATCTTCTGTGGCGGATAGGCAGCCATTTAAGCTGAGAACGGAAGGAAGAAATGTGATCATATTTACGAAGGCCAAATATGAAACGAATACAGTTGTTGAGAAGTCGATCCAATTTGTTTAGAAGTTCTTGGGATAGATCAGAGTAACAAACATCAGCATAGTCAATTATAGGTAAAACAAGCGATTGGACCAAAGTGGTTTTAGTGCTTGATGGAAGGAAATTCTTGAATCTATAGAGAGATCGCAGCGTGAAAGTGACTCTCTGGCTAACCTGAGCAATATGCTTGTTCCAGCTTAACCTATCATCAATATGTAAGCCCAGGTCTTTAACGTGAGGCGAGAGAGGGATAACAGTATTGCCGAAAAGAAGCGGCAGTAGTCGGCCAATGTCTACGCGTCGTAAAAAGTGTGAACTACCAATAAGAATAGCTTGGCATTTACTAACATTAACAGTAACCCCAAATCTGCTTGACCAATCACTAATTGCCAGAAGGTCGGCATTTATTAAAGAGATGCAGTCATCGAGGCTGTCAAGATCAGTTTGTGCGTAGAGCTGTAGGTCATCAGCATACAGATGGTAAGAGCATTTGAGGATAGCTGTGATAGAATTAATAAACAAAGAAAATAAGAGTGGAGAGAGTATACCGCCTTGTGGAACGCCGGTTTGCAGGTCGCACCAGTCAGAAAACTTCTGATCAACACGTACCGCTTGCTGACGACCACGAAGATATGATGAGAACCAATCCCGTGCCGACGAAGAAACCCCAATTTGGGACAAAATAGCCAGAAGGATGTCGTGATCAACGGTGTTGAAAGCATTGGAGAAATCTATTAAAACTAACACCGTTAACCTCGAGTTTTCCAGGCCATTCCTGACGTCTTCTGTAACTTTAAGCAAGGCTGTGGCTGTACTATGGCCAGGTCGAAAACCTGATTGGAAAGGGGATAGCAGCTTATTCTCAAACACAAAGGATGATAATTGTTTGAGGGCAATTGCTTCTAAGATTTTTGACAAAACCTTGTAGTCCCGCACTTCAACATTTGAAACCATTTTTGCAAGACGGACTCATTCGTGTCGGTGGCCGTCTGCGAAATGCTAAGTTAGAGTTTGAACAAATGCATCCAGTAGTTCTACCACGCAGGGATCACGTTTTGGATTTGTTGGTGGACTATCACCATAAGGTGAATTGTCACGCTGGTCCCGATTTATTAATGTCCATTCTTCGACAGAAGTACTGGATACTTTCCGCTCGCAATTTGATACGCGCTAGAGTGCACAGATGTGTGCCCTGCTTTAAGCTCCGCCCGCGTTTCAACGCGCCGGAAATGGCCGACCATCGTTCTTGTCGTGTTGTACAGACGGTGAAACCTTTCATACATACTGGGACGGACTATGCTGGACCGTTTAAAGTCACTATTGCCCGTGGTCGTGGTATACGTTCCACAAAGGCATACATTTGCCTATTCGTTTGTATGACAACTCGTGCGGTTCACATAGAGTTAACCAGTGATTTGAGTACGCAGGGTTTTATGTCTGCATTTAAACGATTTTTATCTCGCCGTGGTCCCGTTAAGCGCTTATACTCTGACAACGGCACAAATTATGTTGGAGCGCGACGCAATATTTCGGAATTACATACATTCTTACGCTTCAAGTACTACCAAAGTGAATTCGCCCATGTCTTAGCTGAAAATCGCATTGATTGGTGTTTTAATACGCCAGCGGCTAGTCATTTTGGTGGCAATTGGGAGGCGAATATTAAAAGCCTTAAGTCGCACCTGTTTCGGGTCATAGGCGAACAGATTCTCTCGTACGAGGAGTTGAGCACCGTACTCGCTCAGGTAGAGGCGTTGATGAAAACGCGTCCGTTGTGTCGGACTTTGTCTAGTGATCCATCGGAGCCACTAGCGTTGACGCCGGCTCACTTCTTGACGACGACTCCTCTTAAATATTTGCCCGCTTTAGATGTCGAGACTGACAAACTGCAGCTTCACCCGCGTCACGCTCTGCTAGATAGCTTAGTTCAGTCCTTTTGGAAGCGATGGAGGACAGATTATCTGCATACGCTGCAGTCGCGTCAAAAGTGGAACACTCCTTCAGATCCAGTCACAGTCGGTACTGTGGTGATACTGAAGACTGAGAGTGCGCCTCCTCTGCACTGGCCTCTTGGTGTAGTGGAAGAAGTTTTTCCGGGTTCGAACGGAATAACGCGAGTCGTAAAAGTTAAAACCGCAACTGGATCGTACCTGCGTCCGGTTATTCGCCTCTGCCCTCTGCCTAATCAGTAGTAGTGGCATAGTTAGTTATAAGTTGTTTCGCTACCTAGTATTGATAGTTTAGATTAGTAATAGGGTTTAGTTTCGCTTTTGTTTTTTTTTCTTTTCTTTGAAGGTAACCCTTCAAACCCGGGGGGAATGGTTGCGCCAATTTGCTATGATCCGCGACTTTGTTTTTTGTAATTTATTTTTTTTGGCCTAGCAATCCTATCCCTACCGTTTCCGCTTCCCGCACGACCTCTTGAAGAAATGATTTGACATTTGACGTTTTGTGCATCGATTGTGAATGTGACCGCACCGCTAACATCGCCCGCGCGAAATTACAAGAAAATTGGCTATTTCGTGATCCAACCATTCAAAACTCAACAATAGTGCAGTGTAGTGCAAAACAGAACCTGGCAGTGGTTAAATGTGCGAAGTCGAGGTCCGCCGGCCGGCGCCATGTGGAACCTTCGAGGTTAAAAGGTCAGTGTTCCTTCTAATACATTTATTTCATTAATAAACGCTAGGCGCAGTATCTGCATATTGTTAACAAACCTAAGATCGCTTTTCAAACCTACAGTCCACACCACAGCAAATTCGCGCAACCATTACTTTTGGTCCTTCGAGCCGGATGACCAATTATTAAAACTAAAACCAAGGCGTTGACAACAATCCCGAGTAATAAAATTACTCTGGGAAGCGCCATCTAGTAGCGCTCGAACGGTGTGCGGTTTGCCAAAGGCATCTACAATGACAACTTGCGCGGTCGCAAGTAAAACGGTAGTGATTTGAGTACCAGCGGCGGAAAGCGAACACAATGTTACGTCGTTTGCACTTGCAGCAGGCCGCGCGTCACAAGCGTCGCGCGTCTGCGCAGGCTGCTGCTGCGATGGCAGCTTACTACTCTCAAAATGTAAGAAGGTATGATGTCTAGCTAGACATTTACGACAGCTAACACCACTGTTACATGACGTAACCAGATGTTTGTCACTTAGACAATTAAAACACAAATTATTAGTGCGGACAAACTTGTAACGATCACTAGGCGATAATCTCTGAAATTCCGAACACTTGTACAGCTGTGTATGGCTACCCTTACACAGAGAACAGTCAGGTGTTGAGGCGGTATTAACTAGCGTATGTGCAGTCTTGACTGACTTCGATGACGCGTCTATACGGCGATCGGAACCTGTCCTATTCGTGACTTCATGACGTGCCGACGTGCGCTGCAATACCTTAATATGGTCGCGAATAAAAGATTCTAAATCTTCGAACTTAGGTATTTCTTTACCGCGCTGAGTCGTTTCAAACAGACGAACAGTTTCAGGATCTAATTTCTTTAAACCGATATACAAAAACAAAAAGTCACAGAGGTCATTGACCTTTAGGTTCTTTACTGCACGAACAGATGATGCGAAAATATTTAAAAACTTCTCTAAATTATGATCGTTACAAACGGAAGAACTTTTCAAATCGAATAATTGATCTAAATATGCGGTGGCTACTAATCGCTTATCTTCGTATTTTGTTTTTAAAGTGTCCAAAACTAAAGTGTAATTTTCAGCGCTAAACGTAATTCCAGCACAGACAGCCTTTGCCTTACCGGTCAATTTTTCTACGAGATAATGCAATCTCTCGTGATCTGTCAGCGATGTGTTCCTATGTATTATATTTTCGAAACTATCTATAAATAAATTCCAATTTCGAATGTCACCATCAAATTCAGGTATTTGAATTGGCGGCAATCGTGGGCGTTCGCGAGGAGGGTTGGATAAACCACTCGCGGGGGGGGGAGTCTCTAAACTCCTAGCAATACGTTTGATACGACAATACAAGTCATCAAAGGACGACAATGCCTGATAACTCACACAGTAATCAGGATTTAACTCCAACTCTAAAATGTTTATATCCTTAATTGTAGATTTAAAATCCGCGCGCAAACTATCTAAAGTTTCCAACGAACACAAGAAAGCATCTCTAATCGCCAGATCCGAGGTTTGCAAAGATTTATCACAAATTGATTGAACACGTGAAAACTGTGAGTCCCTTTCAGCGTATAAAAGCTTTAACTGAACCTTTAAATCAGTACTAACCTTGGTTCCCTTAAGAGACATCTTGTTTTGATATATTCACACTATACACTCAAACAAACACTTAACGATTTATTAAGTAAGCGATAATTATCAGATAACAATATGGTAATATTGTAAACAACAAAGTGAACGGCGTCGTTCATATGCGTATATAATCTATGGTTTATCCGTTTCCTACAAATATTCACTCAACAATGAACGGGTATTTTTGAAATGCGTCTACCTACATGCAATTTGTAGGATGGTCGAATGAATTTTGTCAAGAAAAAGAATGCGATCGATTTATATCTACGCTGATATTTACGTAGCTAACTATAATTATGCGGTGCGGTTGACGGCGTAGGTACCGTAATTATCAATGACTCTTTAACTATACGAGCGAAATAACGTATAGTTGCCTAAATGCCTAGATGCGGGTTTTCTACTATTATATCTAGGTAAACAGGCGCGTTGCGTTTATTCCCTATGGAACAAATACTATATTGCGAAATTACAAGAAAATGATTCACGATTCTGCTCGTAGGACCAAAAAGTAATGATAATCATTTAAACTAATTAATAAGACAATAGGGGGTACCAGTAACATGATAATTATACCAACCAACGACAAGGTACCTTCTTGCTCTCAAATGGTTAAACGGCAAACAGGGTCTCAGCAGCATGCATTGAAATTGTTTCACCAAAATATTCAAGGTATCTCTTCTAAATTATTAGAAATTGAAATGTTGCTAGAAAAAACTAAGTTTGATGTTGTATGTTTAAGTGAACATTGGTTAAAGGATTACCAGGGGCTACTGAGTTATGAAAATTATAGTGTGGGTAGTTATTTCAACCGTAAATCTATGTTGCGGGGTGGTTCCCTAATATTGATAAGGAAATGTTTAAAATATAAACAACGTAATGACATAGTTAACCTGTCAATAGAACATTGCATTGAGCTGTCCTGTGTTGAGCTAGATAAGCATGTTATAGTGTGCGTATACAGACCCCCGAACCCTCAAAACTTTAGTCTATTTGAATCAACCATGGAAGATATTCTAGCGAAACTTGCAAATAGTAACAAATCCTTAATTATTTGTGGAGACTTTAATATTAATATTTTGGAAAATAATTCAAATAGCAGCAGATTTTTAACGCTTTTTAAATCATTTAATCTGTCTAATGTTTTTACAGAACCAACTAGAGTAACTCCATCCTCTGCAACTTGTATTGATAATGTTTTCTGCAACTGTGATTATTTAGATAAAGCTATAGTAGATTGTCTTCCGTCTGATCATAGTGGACAAACAGTAACTTTTATGTCTCAAGCAGCCTTAGAAAAAACTCAAATTCAATCTAGGCCAATAACAACTGGCAAATTAACAAAATTTAATAGTAACTTACAAAATAAATTAAATATTCTGGGCCATAATATTGATAATGCTAATAAATTTTATGATAATTTCTTTTCAGTGGTACTTAATGAGTTTAATACAGTTTTTGAAAAGAAGTCAAAAAATATTTTCCCTAAGTTTGTATTTAGTGACTGGGCGACTAAGGGTATAAGGATAAGTAGGGAAAGACTATATGAGCTATATGGCCTTAAGCCATTTTTCAACACTGAAAGCTTTAATAAATATGTAAATAGATATTCTAAATTTTTTAGAAAGATTTGCAAGGCTGCAAAGGCCCTGTACATTAGCAACAAGATCAAATCGGCAGACAATAAAATAAAGACTGTGTGGAAAATTATTAATAGTGAAACTGGTAGGAATAAAGTACACAACACGGATTTTTTACTGGAGACGTCACATGGTCCCATAAGCTCTAACATAGAAGTGGCCCAAGAGTTTGTAAATTATTTTACTGATATACCTCTTAGAACAACGGAAGCTCTAAATTCCTCCCCTGAAGCCTCAATTGCTTTATTGAAAGCAAACGTGCCAGGCTGTCCGGTTGAATTTCAATTCAAACATATAAACCCTATGACAGTCATAAAGGCTTTTAGGCAAATTAAAATCAAATTAACTGAAGACCTATGGGGAATGTCTGTTAAGGTATGTACATCCATAATTGAGACCATAGCACCATACTTGGCTTTAATATTTAATTTATGTGTGGACCAAGGTGTCTTTCCAGATATAATGAAATACAGTAAGGTTATACCACTTTTTAAATCCGGTGACCATAATGACATTAATAATTATAGACCTGTATCGGTATTGCCAGTTTTTAGTAAGGTGTTTGAAAAAGTTATGCTGAATCAAATGCTCTATCATTTTAACAGCAATAAAATCTTTCACGATCAGCAGTATGGCTTCACCAAAGGTCGTTGTACGACAGACGCTGGTGTCGCTTTATTAAAACATATATTTGCAGCGTGGGAGGAAGCCCAAGATGCGATAGGGATTTTTTGTGACCTCTCAAAGGCTTTCGATTGCGTTAATCACGAAACCTTGCTTTTAAAACTAAAACATTATGGGCTAGGTAAACTTGCACTCAGCTTGGTGAAATCTTATTTAAATGACAGGCAACAGCAAGTTCAAATAAATAGTATAAATTCTCAAGGTTTGAGAGTCAAAATGGGTGTCCCACAAGGCTCAATATTGGGTCCTTTTCTCTTTTTAGTGTATATTAATGATCTACCGCATCTATTAAAAAACAACCACACATTGTATTGTTTGCTGACGATACGTCGTTAATTTTTAAGGTCAGTAGACGTTCTACAAACCTTGATGACGTAAACAAAGCTCTACAGGAAGTCCACAAATGGTTCACTGTTAATAATTTGGTGTTAAATGGAAAAAAGACTAAGTGCATAAGATTTGCGTTACCGAATGTAAGAAATGGTGATTTCGATATAGTATTGAACAAGGAGAAACTCGAATTCGTCGAGGACACGGTTTTCCTGGGGATCACGCTTGACTCGAGGCTACAATGGGGTCCTCATTTAACATCTCTGGCAGGTCGGCTTAGTTCAGCAGCATATGCCGTTAGAAAAATCCGTCAATTTACAGATGTAGATACTGCGAGACTAGTGTATTTTAGTTACTTCCATAGCATAATGTCTTACGGTATATTACTATGGGGACGGGCTGCAGACATGGAGTCTATTTTTATTCTGCAAAAAAGAGCTATCAGAGCCATATATAATCTTCGCAGGCGCGATTCTCTTAGAGAACTATTTAAGGAAATAAATATCATGACGGTCCCTTGTCAATACATTTATGAAAACATTATGTATGTTCGGAAAAATATTCATCTTTTTACTAAGATAAGTGACAGGCACAATTTTAATACTAGGAATAGGAACCAATTAGATCAACCTCGATTCAGATTGGCTAAAGTACAAAGTTCTTTTATGGGGTACTGTGTAAAATTTTATAATAAAATACCACTTGAGATTCTCCATCTCAATGAGTCAAAATTTAAAACATGCATTAAACGCACGCTATGTGGACAAGCATATTATAGATTGGATGATTACATCCTTGATAAAAATGCTTGGCTAAATGCCGGTCCTGCTCCACAGCCACAGCCACATTTGCCTACAAATTAGTTCTACATTTTATTTTATGTATTTTATTACTTTTTAATAATGGAGGAGATGCTGGGACCCTTTTTGTATCGTGGTTTTCAAAATGTTATGTCTTTCTTTTTCAATATAATATATATATATTATAATTGATTAGTTTATTTTAATGGAGCTTGTGATCAATTATTACTTTTTGTAATTGGGAACAATAAAATTGTATAATGTAGAAGCACTTTTTTTTCTAATTTGTGAATGTGAAGTACCATGGAGCATTTTTATTTTATTAGATAACAACTTGTTTGACGTTATGAGCATGGCAATTGAGAGTTTGTCATGCTCACTCAAATGTTTCACTGATGGTGGCACGTGTTATTGGGTCATTCGGTTCCCTTCAAAATGGTTGAGCTGAGTGGGGCTGAGGCACGCGTCATGCTCGTGAACGGGCGCCGTCAGTTGGGACTGGTCATCTCTTAGCTGCCAGTGGCTTAATTCAATTACTATTTTTTTATTAGTTTATTGTATTTTTTTCATTATTTGTGGTTTCATTGCGTTTTAATTTTTTTTTTCTTCATTGTGCTCACATAATAGAAGCGACAATAAATTTGTAACCAAGATTATGTAACTCATAATATGATTTAAAAGAGTGTCCATGGAGTTTCTTGCACGTTCTTCTCCATAGAGATCTACGCTTTGGAACGTGCAATTTAGCTTCACTTTTTTTTTGGACTGACCGACATTTTGACAATTCAAAAGTGCCTGTAATTGGTCTATTTGAAATAAACTATTCTGATTCTGATTCTGATTCTGTAGGTTTAAAAAGTGAAGTACAATGCTGTCCAAATGAGAATAGGATCGATTGCCATGTTGTGACGTCACGTTGAACTGTCAAATTGAAGAAATTGGGTACGGCGAGCAAAAAAAATGTTTTTTTCTATTCAATTTATCAGCAAATTGTGAACGAAAAAAGTTTAATCAGAATCCAATTCTTAAATTTTGCTCATCTCTGCGTGACTGTGTGAAGTGTCTGATTAGTAGCAAATGGAAGAAGAAGGCGAATTGTTCCTAACAATGAAAATAGAAAGAAAATATTTATTTTTTTCCGTAATTATTACTTAAAACAATATATTTAGCTAAATTATTTATTTATTTATTTTAACTAAGACTTCGTAATACAAAGCAAAAAAAACCCTTTATTGATACGCAAATAAGGTTTTTTTGCAAACCGTGTTTTTCACTCAACAATTGACAGATCGAGGTTATTGGCTTTCCTATTCTTAGTTGAGATAGTACATACATGAGATTGACTTCTGTGCCTATCTATTTTGTGGTTCCCTTGCCAACATACTTGCGTGGATCGTGTTTTGTTTTTTTGAAAAGGAATATCGTACGGTGAGTGAAGAGATTTTTTCTTTTGCTTTGCTACTGACATTTTGTTTTGAGTTATAGTATGGAGGAAAGTTTTTAATTTTGCTTTGATCATTCAGTCACAGAAATTCCGGAAAGAGTTAATGAATGAAAGTGCTTTTAGTTTGCTTACTCCTTCAGTTGCTTTTTGCGATCCGGGCCACAGCAAATCTTCCGAATAATCTCGCAGGTCATATTATGTATATATGTCACAGATATCTGGTAAATTATCCAGCTAATGAGGAAATGTCACCATTAAAATCGGTAATCGTTTTACTCAATAACTGGTTTGTAAAGGTTATTTAGGCGCTCAATTTAAAGCACTATTAAGTTATTATTAAGCTACTTTCATAGAGCAACACAGGCCGGCCGCCGGTGGCCTGTGTTGCCTTTTAATATACACCGTTAAATTTTGATCTTTTTAATCCCGTGGAGGGTCGATCCAGTACATGAAACACTATCGATTTGTAATGATAAAATTAAAAAATAAAGTTTTGTTTTCTAGAGCTCGAATTAATATATGCGTGTACGAAATTAATTTCTTTAAGTAAACGTCAGCTGAGCGAGTCCAATGGCCTGTAGGTAGTTAGTACGTAATGACCGATAACTACCTACAGATCATTGAGCACGCTCATCAAAATTTTACGGTGTATTTTATTATTTTTGCTTGCACTATCTTACATGCTGGTAAGCGATGATGTGGTCGACGTTGGAGCACGCTTGCCTAGAAGTAATCTATTTACTCTTGACTTAAAGCCTCCTAAGTTGTAGCCACTAGAATTAAGTTATAAAACGTCCTCGACATAATTGTAAATAGGTAAACTGAAGTTTATGGTTGATGAGAAATTGAGTATCATGAATCACGATTTATCTTAGACCAAAACGTCGAGTTACAGACACAAGCCTCCACAAAACATCGTCAAGCGGTGATCTAGATAATAATTTCAACTTGATCTATCAACAAAAACTATTTGTTATCATTTTGTTGGATTCATTCCAAAAAAACTAAATATTACTTCTGATTTCACTTTGTAACATTCAGAATAACATTTAGGATTTTTTCGTATCTTTACTACGAGAGAATGCCAAGCAAAAATTCGGGATATCTGAAAAAATCTTTTCTTACCAAACTTCGTAAGGTCGCGTTCCCACTATGTCGTAACGGTTAAATTATCGTCGTACGACTATCGTCTCTAGCTGTTCCCATTATAACCGTTTGTCGTGGACACAATAGCCAGTTGTAGCATTGACACGTCATGATTTACCAACGCGGTTCAGTCTTGACAATTTTTTATCGTTTTACGACCATCGTGCTAGCCGCTCCCACTATCTTGACAATAGACGACATTTAATCGTGTCATCCTATAAGTGAACACTTCCAAGTAAATACAACCTTATTTTTAGTATATGTGAAGCCTGAAACACTTGTCTAATATTTTTAAGTAAAGAATCTATGTACAAAATTTTATAACTGTGTCATGAAAAATCACAATGTTATAAGTTTATTGTGTTTCCTGGTTGTTCACATAAACACATAGTCACCGGGCCATCCGGGTGACTGAGAAGTTGTTTTACTCCCGCACCCAGCCATACGCTGGCGCCTAATACCCGAAATGGCCTGCCGTGACCTGTTTTGTACTTAGTATCGGTGGTGTCCAAATTGTGACCGTTTTTAAATATTTTTGGGAAAACATATTACATAGTGTAAACATTATTAGAATCGATTCAGTTCCTGATTCTGAACAAACTACATATATTCATGTTTCGCATATAATAAAAATAATGGCTATGATTACTAGCTTACAAGCCACGACACTTAAAACTGCATGATTATCTGTCGTCACGACAAGATGGGAACGCTTCCTAAGGGTCAAAGTACATCATATACCATTATAATCAAATTCCGGTGCTGATCTGAAAATAAAAGAAAACCCTTATCTCTGGACTTAGGAGTCATAAAATCGAGCGTAGGGTGAGTTTACGAGGGATCGCGGATGGAGACAGACTAGCACGTCGTTACTTCCTAATGTAAGTCCCTGATGTGTTAACCAGATGGGCACAAAGGAGGTTATGTGACGTAATGTCGAATTGAATTTTAAGTGACCTGTTTTTAGCCGGATAAAAATATCCGACTAAAAACAGGACGAGAGAAGGTTGAGAGCAGTGATGGCTGAGTGGTAACGGAGTTGTAAGGTTCAAACCCAGCCAGGCGCATTACTTTGTGTAATTTATTTCATCACCACTGCTCTCAAAACGGTGAAAAAAATATCATGAGGATAGCGTCATGTCTTAAAACCAAAAGTTCTAATACATGTGACATTCACCAACCCGCACTGGACCCGCGTGGTGGATTACGGCTCATTCTCTCTCCTAGAGAGGAGGCCAGAGTCTCAGCAGTGAGAAGATTATAAGGCTGATGCAACAAAAGTTGATGTTAAAAAGTGGGTTCTATTATTTTTTAGCTTTTATCCGCATTGACTTTCAAACTTGTAGAATAACTCGAGGTAAGTGACTCATAACTACTCATTGTATGCCTAAGGCGCAGGAAACGTAAATGTTTTTTTTTTATTTAGTTGATATAAACTAGTGCATGACCGCGATCCCACCTGATGGTAAGCAGTGATGCAATCGTTGATAGTGAGGCGCAAAAGTTTATTAAGAGCCAATTCAATCTAGCCTTGAAAAAACCTGATTTATGATTTTGATGGATTTTGATACCAGGAGTGGACGTCTTTTGATGATGATGAAATTGACAGTATTTTTTCTTCACACTTGCTTTGAAAAAAAAAAAGATCTTAATTTAGAGCACTGGTTCATTAGTAGTCATAAAGTTCCGATTACAAAACTTGCCAATAATTTCAAGACAGCCTATAAATTATTAGAGAGCCCGAAATAAGTCAGTACAAAAAGCTATGTGGGCGTAAGGTGCCGGCTATCCCTAGAATGAGTCTGTAGTCAACTCAGCCCGCTCGAAATCAGCCCGCGGGATCAGTCGACCCTGTCCCATTTTGAAGGGATCAACTGATCCCGCTGCCCAATTTTATTATAAGTGCAGTCAGGAAATAAAGTTCTCTGTTATATTTAAGTATATTCTCGTTATAAAAATGTTTGTCTCAATTTTACTGATATAATTATAATAATTGCGGTTTATTAATGGCAACGGTTTGGTTTATATGTACCACCTAATATAATAATATTTTAGTATTTTACTGAGAATAAACGTTTAAAAACTAACTGAATTGCGTTTCTTTACATATATTTTGACTTATGAATATTGCGCTCGACTGTATCCACCAGTAGCTTAAAACAATGGATATTTTTTTTTAAGTTTGAATGTTGGATCAGTTAACCACTAGATAAAAGAAAATAAATTGTATGGTCAAGTGAACCCGTGGGATGAGAAGCAAGCGGGTTGAGTTGACCACAGACTCAATAGACACCCGAGATGAATTTCCCGAAGGTTTAAATTATCATGTCAAAAGCTTTCAGAATATCCACTATTATAATTATATTCATTTACTTTAGTTAGAGTTATCTTTTTTCAATCAAATTAATTGTCAAATGTCAATAAATAATATTATAATATTCTACAACTATCACACAACGCTGTCTAGACACAAGCTAAGCAGAGCCTGTGTTATGAGTACTAGACAACTGATAAACATACTTAAATACACACATTATTATAGATAAATAACACCCAGATACAGAACAAATGATGTAAAATCTTCCAATGACATCATCCACCCTTGGGCGGAGTGGGAGATAGTGTCAGACTCTTACTGACTAAAAACCTACCCCATTCCTCCTTTGACTTGGTTCCAGGGCCTTGTATGCATTTTCATACTTTCCCAGAGCCCCAGAATAGACTTCCGACTTTACTGGGCCCCTACAGTTTGCTGACGACTCCTTGCGGCGCGCGGGAACAGTGTGCGCCGTAAACGACTTGGGCTCGGTCCGGTCTGTTACCGAGCGGACGGACGGCGAGCTACCCATTGCCCGCCGTCCGCAAGCCCGCAGGATCGGAATCCGGAAGGATCGGAGCGGCTGCGGCGTGAATGCCGTTGCCTGATGCGGTCGGCCTCCTCCTTTGCTAGCATTACTGCTTCGCAGAAGGAAAGATTTTGGATTGGCTCCTGTGCTGCGGCACGTGGCATTCAAGCGAATTTTTTTTTAAGTGATCGGGAGAAATGATCACGATGGTACCTACCTAAGTTACTAACGAAGTGTTACAACTGTCACAAATCTGACAAAACAGAGACATACAGCTCAACGTGCCAAAAACGAACATTTACAATATATAAAATGTAAAAAAATCATAAACCATTTACCCCAGTAAACTGATTTACGCGCTATGAATATTAATGTTCAGGCAATTATCGACATTGCATCGTCAACCAGGCATCACTCGGTAAGGGACAATTATACGTCCAAATTGCTATTATTTTTCATTTATAACGTTCAAAATTTCTTTATTGGACGTTATTGATATGAATACGTCAATGAGCCTTGTAATTTCGTATTTATTGTGTGTGTTTTTGGGCTCGGCTTTGGTGTGGTGTGGACAATATAGGTCATGTATCGGCCAGTAATGTTTTGTGTGTGGTCGGATATTTTTTGAGTCGAATTTTGTTGGACTTGCATTCTGAAGGAAGGATTGAGATTACTATATAATACTCCATGTCTGATGTTTTACTTTTCCATTGTTAATCACTACATAGTTTAAAACAAAGTTGCTTCCCGCTGTCTGTCCCTATGTGTGCTTAGATCTTTAAAATTACGCAACGGATTTTGATGCAGATTTGTTTAATAGATAGAGTAATTCAAGAGGAAGGTTTATATGTATAATACATTCATAATATTTCATTGCACCCGTGCGAAGCTGGAGCAGGTAGTTTTTAATATCCTACACTTTCCGCGTTCCTCGCTTTCTAGGTTTCATTTCTAGCGAAAAAAAATAATTCAATGCTTTGTTTTAATTAGACCGAAAAAATAAAAATGCCACAAAACAAACACAATTTCAAAACTAAACAAACATCTAAACTAAGCCTTGTCAATATTAATCATTTTAACACAAAACACCGATATGTTTGGGTGACAGCTGGAATCTGGTTGATTGATTAAATCGTCGGTCGAAGTTCGACAGGGCTGAATATACTGGTGTACTGGCGTCACCCGGGTACGAGATAACGCATGTCAACGCGGGATGGGTGGGCACAGTAGTCTGATGACGCGTTTCTATATTTTGCTGAACTTCTGTGACTCTCCATAACAGTATCTAATAAATATTTGTTTTTCTATCCATATTTGTAGCATGTGGATAGACTAGAGGTGTTTAAAGGTCACACAGCTCATTAAAACCACCAGGCACCCACCCCGCATCACCTCGTTGCACGGCGTTCACTCGTTCTCGACAGGTGGTCCACCAGTGGACCTCGCATTGACAACCACTGGACCTCGCGTCGTCAACCAATGGACCCCGCGTGGTCAATGAGTGACGTTGCTTGGTCCAAGAATTTTTGAGTAGTCTGTTAACAATTGGCACTAGGTCTAGGTATACGTGTGTTTCGTAATTTCAGTGTTGTACCGGGTGGCTCTAATGAGCTGTGACCTTAAGTCATGAGTGAATAGTCTATTTCCAGGCAAGCGTGCTTCATTGTCAACCACATGATGATCAGGTCGAAAATGGAGCTGATGGATGTTTTCTTTAGCTGGTGGTAAGTGATGACTTACCATCAGCTGAAGAAAACATTTTATAATCATCATTTCAAATGAAAGACATCCCCTGTTGTACATATGCGTCCCCCAAGTATCGACATAACGACTGGTCCGCTGCCATCGTATTGCCGCAACCCTTACCAGGTCATTGGTCCATCTTGTGGGAGGCTTTCTCACGCTGTATCTTCCGGTACGTGAACGCAACTCCAGAACTTTTCATCACCATTAACAATCTGTTCCGAGAGCAATGTGCCCAACCACTGCCACTTAAGTTTGCCGATTCTTCAGGCTATGTCAGTAATATTGGTTGTCTTACAGATATCTTTATTTCTTTTTAAATTATGTGTACAATAAGCATATCTAGCAACAGTGTTCGGGAGGCTGCGCGGTATCTTCTCATCCAACATACCACAGTTTCTCAAGATGAAAGTCTATGACCAGTGCGTGTTGCCAGTGATGACATATGGCTCTGAAACGTGGTCGCTTACAATGGGCCTCATCAGAAGGCTTAAAGTCACCCAAAGGGCAACGGAAAGGGCTATGCTCGGAGTTTCCTAGCGGGATCAACTCAGAAATGAAGATATCCGCAGGAGAACCAAGGTTGCCGTCATAGCACGAAGAATCGCCAAACTTAAGTGGCAGTGGGCAGGGCACGTTGCTCGCAGAACGGATGGCCGTTGGGGCCGAAAGGTTCTGGAATGGCGACCACGTAACGGAAGACGCAGTGTTGGAAGGCCTCCTATAAGGTGGACCGATGACTTGGCAAGAGTTGTGGGAATCCGATGGATGCAGGATGCACAGGACCGTTCATTGTGGTGATACTTGGGGCAGGCCTATATCCAACAGTGGACATCTTTCGGCTGATATGATGATGATGATGATGAGCAACATGTAGCGCTAACCTATTACTTACCATTTACTGTTCAATATGACCACAGCCTTTCCACCCAAGAACTCAAGTCTCCTAAATCTATAAACTCTTAACACAATACTCCAGTTTTCCTTACAAACCGGCACACAATTAATAACTTTCGCAGTAACAGAGAACAATACCCTCTTGAAAACGGATCTATTGACGTGACGTCGGACGTGTGACGTTATGATGTATCGACCTCGGTTTGATGTCGTGTCGAAGTCAAACGCGTGACTCTGACGTATTCATTTGTTTCCATTTGCTCCTCGACAGATGACTTGCCTCTATTTAGGGTGTCATTTGTTGAAGAATTTTTATTTTATTTTATTAATACGGTGTTATTGCTTCTGTCTAAAGAAAAAGTAAATCACGTCAAAAGTTTGCATTAGTTTTTTATGACAAAAATCCTGACAAGACAATATCTTTTAGGAAACGGAAGTTTAACTGAATATTTTGACCAAACACACCTAATTAACACCCCAATCACTCCCTTATTGTTCCTCTCCTCTCAAAATCTTTACCCTCCCGTTACCAAGATACCGTTTTAGTATTCATCCCATACAAAGGATAGTTTCAATAGTAACATCACGTTGTATTCGCTAATTAGGACTGGTATCCGCACAATGATTGACTGGTCAACAAAAGGACGAACTGAATTATATTTCGATTATAATTATAGACATTATGACGTTAAGGTGGACGGACGTTAGGTATTTTATTATGACATTAAATTTATTACTACCACTCACGTATTCACTCACGTAAAAATACAAAATTATCCCATTCGATCGTACTCCTGCTGTAGCTAAGTCACAATTCAGCGTTAAAGCTAAACGAAATGATTTTAACTTGGCTAGGGGCTGGAATAAACTTAAATGCCGGCTCACTCAAAAACCGTTTTATTCTATTTAGGAAATATTAGACAATAGGTCACCTAATTTACCCCTTAACCAGCTCAGAGCACTGTTATCAACATAAACGAACAAAGTACCTCATATCAGTATTCCCCTCACGCACATGAAAACATTGCAATTTTTATAACACTACTTGAGGCTCGGTTGTACACGTACCACAGTGGGTGAAAGTTCTATTACATGCGGTCAAAGGATGGTTTCCTACCCTAATTGAATGGTTACGCGATCCATTGAGGGTTTGTAGAATATTCATATCTATATCTTGTTTGTAGAGACAGAACAATAGGCATCTGTATAATATAAACGGCGAAGTCCTGAGTTAATGCCAGGTTCTACTCATTTTGAACTTTTTTAAACCTCTGGAAATCCACAAATGTAAAAGAGAACACCATGAAAATTTATTTTATTAAAATTGACTATATGGCCAAGGGCTTGGCAAAAATGAAAACACGATATAAATTAGTTGGCTCGATGAAAAAAATCGCGAATCTGACCCTAATTATTTACGATTTTAAACGTATTTAAGTACGAGATTACGTTACGGAAATATTCAATAGTTACAAAAAAAAAAAATAAAGCCTGTTATTTAAAAGCGCTTCGCAAATACAAAAATCTTGAATAGTTATTGTTTTTTTTTTATATAAAAATAAAACCGCTGTTTTGGTGCCGCGAAGACGGCATAGTACCGAGCGACGTTCATACAATAAAAACAGTGACTAGAAGACCAACGCACACGTGTAACACACCTGATTTATACCTAGAACGACGTCGAGTGGCGTCGCTTGGCGTGGATCAAGTGTAGTTCTACAAGTCTAGTTTCCATATAAAATGTATGGAGACCGACGCGCCCAGATCGGCATGTGTGGAGCACGTGTGCGCAGTGTAGTTCTAGCTTTACTCGACTCATTAATGCACAGCCCGAATCCTTGGACTTAAGAGCAGCCAACCCAAAGTACATTTTCACACAAACGCCCTTACGTGATTATGATGTTATTACACATCTTTCTGCAGATATTTTGGTAACACAGATATCTGGTAGATATTATGTAGGCTTTAAAAAAATCAAAATATAAATTTGTCCAAAACTAATCCATTAAAGACCTCTGAAAAACTATCAGCTATTATATAAAACTTTGGGCCTCCATAATGTCCCTCCACACCTATATTAAAAATATAAAAAAGCTTTGGACATATAATTGAGATTCTGAATGACGTAAATTTTTCTCAAAAACTTAAGAACACGTATTTCTTGGAACAAGTTTTGTGAAATATTGGAATCAATCGTACGCCAACAGAGTTTTTAGCCGTTATCTCTCTTTTTACGCGTTACCTCTTAATCAAACATTGCAATGGATTGCGTTAGATGAAGCAACCAGCTTTTAAAGTATGCTCGACGTTGACGTTAGGCGAGTGGGGAAGTGCCACCTTAAACGTTTAAATTTTGCACAGTACCTCTACCATGAGTTTTAAGCAATAGTATTCGTCGCTACTCGATATCGACGCCGTAAATATTTTGTATGGCAAACTTTGGTTCTGCAAGTGACCGCTAGAGGCGCTGCAAAATTTGCCATACAAAATATTTACGGCGTCGATATCGAGTAGCGACGAATACTATTGCTTAAAACTCATGGTAGAGGTACTGATGTTCCATTTATTATGTATGAGTATACAAAGACTTTTCAAAATTCAGTAGTAACAAAATAGTGTAAAGGTTAGTGTGATTTTGCAATAATCAACAGAGGTTAATTACACTCATTAGTTAAAATTTTGATACCAATTAGCCTCTATGTTTTCTAGTGATTACATTAAGCACGTTTTCCGAGCGTGGGTTTTTGCGTGGGATACTAGGTTTGATTGTAAAGTTCAGCTAACTTTATATTTTTTCTACTGACTACAAAACGGGTTTGATATACCTTTGGGAATTAAACGTGATGCTATTCTTAGGTAGATAATTCTTCTAAGACTGTGGAATTGTTTGGAAGAGTTACCGTAACCCTGCAACGCAAAAGGTAACTGAAGGAATACAAGTGGGTTTCAGTCAGTAACACTCGGACGATCCCTCTTGCTCAACCCTGAGCGGGAGAAGTCAGTTGATAATTTATTACTTGAAAAAAGTTTTTAGCTTTCATTTTTTAATTGACTCTAAGACACATTTTAATACTTATTATTATTAAATAATAAAAAAGACCGCCTATTCTACACTAATTTTTTGTAAATGTTTGTCCTTTAATAAGGTAAGGTGTACAATAAAGAAATGAATAAATACATAAATAAATAAATAAAAAACCTTTTATTTCTTGCAAAGTGAATAAAACTAAACTTGATCCTATTTTTTTTATGCTAGTATTGGATGTAGAGACTAACTTTATTTACTCTTTGACATTCCTCCATATTGTGACATTTGTAATTTTTTTTATATTTATGTAACATCTACAAATTAATTTTGACATAATATATAGCCAATCATTTCCAATTTACATCTCGCATGGTTTATATTATACTTTAGCTCTTTGCATGCGACAATATATTTGTCTCCTGTTTGCATCCAACTAGAACCAACCGTTTTAAAAATAATAATAATATTCCAGAACTATCACACAACGCCATCTAGATGCTAATTAAGTAGAGCTTGTGCTGTGAGTACAAGAAAACTAATAAACATACTTATATTTTTCTAAACACATACATATGTGTCTATAAAAGCGAATTATCACTCACTGATTAATCACGAAATCTCAGAAATTATTACACCTACAAACTTAAAATTTGGCACGTAGGTTCCTTATAGACATCCGACGGATTTTACGAAACTCCAGCCCTGAGAGGGTAAAACGGAGGTGGGAAGTTTGTATAGAGAAACCGACTTTCAAGCAAGCGAAACCGCTGGCAGAAGCTAGTTCACCTAGCTAGACAATAAATGATCTTGCTTATCACACAAATATTTGACTTAGATCGGAATTGAACCCCCGACCTCTGGAATAGCAAGGTCACTAACCACTAGGCCAATAGCGCCTCTTCTTTAATTTAAACGCTATTCTTCTGAACCGTTTGCCACTTGAAGCCTCTTCAACGAGTTTCTCTCTTCTGACAGTATTGCCACATACCCTGCCTATTTCTAGATGTAGATGAATACCCTTTAGAACATCGTGAAGACTGTTCTTACTATACGAATCCTACTAATCGAATTCAATGTAGGTAGTTCGTACGCAACCATACGCAACAACCGACAACTACCTACAGGTCTTTGGACTCGCTCAGCCGATGTTTACTTAAAGAAATTAATTTCGTACTTGCGTATATTAATTCGAGTTTAAAAAAAAAGTATTTTTTATTTTATCTTTACAAATCGATAGTGTTTCATGTACCGGATCGACCCTCCACGGGATTAAAACGATAAAAATTTAACGGTGTATATCGCGTATTGCTCTTCTGACACTTGTCACATACCTCACCCATTTCCAGGTGAATACCTATTAGATTATCGTAAAGAATGTTCCTGTTATAGGCTTGTGACTAGTGAGTCAGTCCATACATACAAAGAAATCCGTTAGCGTTTGCCAGTTGCATTTTACGCTTCGCTACAGATTTACGGTTATCGGTACGCATTGTACTTACCGCAAATATTTTGACGCTTACAGTTCAAGAAATAAGTACAAGCTTTTCTCGCTGCTTGACATGCGTACAGGTTTTGTTTGTTTAAAAGGAGCAAAAATAATGGTGATGCTATTTTCAGAGCTCAATTTTTTGTCAACACCTCATACCAAGAGATTTTTTTAGGAATTAAGAGTACCTACAAATAAAACGGCCAATTTTTTAAAGCTTTTTAATATCCGTAACTGAAACTAGTGAATAATCCAAAATATCAATGTTTCGACGCTTTCAAATTAAAAAAATATATATATTTATTATTCACAAAGATTAAAAGCAAAAAAAGAAGTAAATCTTCAAATGAACCATTTACAGACACTTTTTTTTTTTTTTTTTTTTATGGTAGGTAAAATCATCCAATGACAAATCCCGCCCTTGGGCGGAGCGGGAAGTAGTGTCAGACTCTTACTGACTAAAAACCTACCCCGTTCCTTCGTAGCCTATCGTGCCGGGGTCGAGCATTCCTTTCGGAACTAACCCATGACCCCAGTAGGCTTCGACCCTGCCTGCCTGCAGTTAGCAGGCTGGGCCTCTTCGGTGTGCTGACAGCTCCTTGAGGCGCGCGGGAACAGAACGCGCCGTCGACGACTTGGGCTCGGTCCGGTCGGTTACCGGACGATCGGACAGCGTGCTACCCATTGCACGCCGTCCGCAAGCCCGCGCCTACGGTGGCCGGAAATCGGGATCGGAATCCCGGCGGCGGCTGGGGCGAGCGCCCCGTTGCCTCTGCCTGATGCGGTCGGCCTCCTCCTTTGCTAGCATTACTGCTTCGCAGAAGGAGGCGACCGCCTGCCATCCCTCCTCACTACGGACCATGGCCTGAACCAAGGCCCGGCGAGAGAGATCGCTGCCGCCGATCGCCCCCACGAGGACACGGCGATGCTCCATTTACAGACACTTTTAAATCGTCAAGAAGTCAGTCAATCTACGTAACCGTATCTGAAACTGTTATTCCTAATAATTATTTATGCAACATTAATTTTAGGGTATGCAAAACCCGAAACACGTGTCTGTTATTTTTATATAAAGAATCAGTGTACAAAATTTCATAACCGTATCATGAAAAATCACCTGGCCGTCCGCAAAAATACATGGTCATTGTGGACTTAGTCTCGATGTGCGGTGGTGTCCAACTAGTGACCTTTTTTAAAAGTGTTTTGGAAAAAAAGCATGGTATAAAAATGATTGAAATCGATTCAGTTACTAATTCTGAACAAACTATATTCAGGTTTCGCATAATTATACTAAAAATAATGTTGCATATTCGGATCCGTAATTTAATACCCAAACATAGGTAGGTCTACAATAAACTACAAAACATATGTCTACAAACTTCCAACTATCTTTCCGTCCACGACATGTTAACAAGATACTCATCCAAGTACACACTGTCCATTCTTAACGATGTAGCCCAACTTACCCGACTTGATCCTGGATAATCTAAGCTCCTCAGGGATCTATCTCTGAGCAATGAGTAGGAAACTTTCCCCTGCTCTGACCTTCGACGTAATTAATTGGATGGAGGCAGTTGTTTGACACCTGGTATTTTATTTCTAAGGGTAATGACGTTTGTGTTTCAGGGAAAATTGCGGATGAGTGGAGTAGTTTGGTAAAGTGTATTTGAGGGGTTCGTTTGTACTTTTTGTTAAATATACTTGATCAGTGTGTATAATTGCGTCATAAAAGATGCCAAACTCGGCATCTTAGCCAAACCTAATTGAAGTGCAGCAAAAGATTTGTATTCCATCATAGATTTAAGAGATTTTTTTGTGTGATTGAAGTATAATAGCAGTTACGACGGGATTGACACCGTCACAGTAGAGTGTACGAAAATCCCATAGATAAAAAAAGATTTAAAAAAAGATGCTAAACTAGCCCAGCAAATGTGTTTTGCAAATCAAAACAAAAATGAGGAATAGGAGAATGAAAAACTCTTTACGACCTATTCTCATACCTACCTAAAAAAAAATACCAAAAAGTTTCGAAAGAGTGCGACCGCGAACAACGTGAAACGAGATATTTTTATATTCGTCATCATTTCAACCCAAAGATATCCACTGTTTGGACATACTCCTGCCCCAAATGTCGCCACAATAGACGGTCCTGGGCGTCTCGCATCCATAGGATATTTTTTATTATATTAGATTTATACGAGGTTAATGACTGAAATGTATGTCACGTACAGTATTGTACAGGTTGCAAAATGCTGGTCGGAGAAACTTTTAACTGAAACTTTCGACACGAAAAAAAGATATAATAAACTAATTGTACAGCTTTATATAAGATGACGAGTTTTAATACTGCTAAGGAAATACATTGAGAGAATAATGACAAAAAAAAACACTACTATTAAAAAACCAGGCAAGCGCGAGTTCGACTCGCACACTGAGGATTCCGTATAAACTAACTTATATAAGTAGTTCAATTCTCGAATCTAGTCTCAAAGATTTTTCTGGATCGAAAAATAGTTTTTTTTTTGTGACGAAACTACCGATTTCCAGTTTTATTCCTATACTTGTGCTATAAGACCTTGCTTTATGCTAAAGTTCAGGGTTCTAGGTCAACAGAAAGAACCCTGTGAACTTTGATTCCCTTGAGATTGTCGAAATATAAGTTTTTTTCGTCATAAACGGCCTATCTTTTTTTTACTTAGATTTTTTCTTCGACTTTGAGTATATGGTTTTAATTTCAACTCGATACCTCACGCTTTCCCGAGATAAAGGGTCTTGACAGTCAGATAGACAGACAGACGGATAACAAATTGATCCTATAAGGATTTTGCTTTTTCATTTTGAGGTACGGAACTATAAAAATGTGATAGGTACTACTTCTAATTTTGTAATATAAGAAGATTTCGTAATAGACGTACAAATCTACCAAAAACTCTACGTATAACCTTCCACGTTCACAATAAAAAAAAAACACATTCGGAAAAAAACCGGAAAAAAAACCAACGAAATAAAAATACAATATACGGGGTACGTTACAACGAAATTCGGTTTCGTCCATGTATCGATACTGTGTTTGTTAATCTACTAAGTGCAGATTACAAGGAAAGTTCGAGCGGTGGATCCGAACTAAAAATACATAGGGGTAACCTCGCAAAAAGTTTGGTAAAAGAGAATACGATTTTGCTGATTGCAAATAACGATTTTCGTGTAAGGGCATATAGAAAGCTGAGTGGTGGTTTTGATTGAGTTTAATATTCGACTAGCATATTTAAAAAAAAAAAAACTGGGTAAGAGCGTGTCGGGCTCGAACATTGAGGGTCCCGTATAAACTAATTGATGTAAATAGTTTAATTCCCGAATCAAATCTCGAATTTTTTATGACGTAAACATAAAACAATTTTCAGATTTATTCCTATAAACAGATAAACAATTTTATTGGCAAAATTTACATTTACAAGTCACAATTGTTTTATAATTAAATGAAATCTGAGTTGCGTATACAATTTCTACAATTAAAATTAATTCATTAAATAAATAAAATACTTTATCAATAATATAAAATTACAAGAATTGAGGTTTTGAAATTAATTATTTCATTAACATTCATGAAATAATAGTAAAAATATAAATAATGATAAATTGATCTTAAAAAAAAAATGCCATGCCATGTAATGTTAACACTGCTGGGAATCAAGCCTCCTCTCTAGGCGAGGGAACCCCAGGATTTTTGATTCTAGGACATGACGGTTTCCTCACGATGTTTTTTTTGTTACCGTTTTGAGAGCAGTGGTAATTAAATAAATTACACGCGACCTACAACTTGTAAGTCGGGGCTGTTACCACTGGGCCACCACTGTTCCTCATCAAATATGTAAATCAAAATAATAAAAAAAAAAACATTTATTTTTGACAAACATTCCATAGCCGAGAGCAAAGTTGTTGGTAATAAACAAATAAAAAAAACAAATAATTAATGTTAAATTGAATATCATAAGAAAACATTAAAAAAAAAAAACAAGAACTGATTTAGGAAAAGATCTAAACTAAAATCTTTTGATTGCGACAAAGAGTCAACTACATTGCTACTTTAAAATAAATCCATGCAATATTTGACATTGAAAAGCATTCCTAGATTTCATTCAATCTGATTAAGACTACGCTTGTAAAATGAAAACTGTAATACAAACTTGCTTACTGAGCTAGAATATTCAGACTTATTAATCAAAGTAATAACAATAGTTGAAGACGTTTACAAATTGTAGACAAAATACTGACGGCTATCGATCCTGCAAGAATGCTAAGTAGGCAGCTAGACGTCCGACAGAAACGCCTTTTCTGAAACTGAGTTCACACGTTATTAGTCATCACGTTTGCTAGTATTTGTCCGTCAGCTATTTCAGACTATCAAGTTAAAAAAAGTTTTTTTTTTTTAATTTGATATAAACTAGTGCTTGACTGCGATCCCACCTGATGGTAAGCACTAGTTTGTATAAAAATATAATATCTAAAATAAGTGTATTTGGTACAGCACAAAGCGCAATAGTTGGGTTAAAACGAAACCTTTTTTTATTATTATTTACTACTATCTCGTGGAAGGAAGGCTCGGCCTTAGTATGAAAGGTAACGAAGGAACGAGATGGGTTTTTTAGTCAGTAAAAGTTTGGCACTATATCCTGCTCCACCCAAGGGCGGAAGATGTCATTGGATGATATTCCTCACCATAAAAAAACCTGATGGTAAGTGCATCAAAGATGTGGTGAACAGAATTGAGCATGCTTACCTAGAAGTTACCTAATAACAAAACACCGGGCATGTGCAAGTTGGACTCACGTACTGAGGGTTTTACTTCCGAACCTTACCTAAGAATACAGTTCCCAAGTCGTTGACGGCGCGTTCAGTTCCCCCGCGCCTCAAGGAGCTGTCAGCACACCGAAGAGGCCCAGCCTGCTAACTGCAGGCAGGCAGGGTCGAAGCCTACTGGGGTCATGGGTTAACTTCCGAAAGGAATAACCGGCTCCGGCTCGATAGGCTACGAAGGAACGGGGTAGGTTTTTAGTCAGTAAGAGTCTGACACTACTTCCCGCTCCGCCCAAGGGCAAGATTTGTCATTGGATGATTTTACCTACAATAAAAAAAAAACCTAAGAATACAGTTCTATTCCCGAATCGAGTCTCAAAGATTTTTCTGAAACGCAAAAAAAAAAATTGAGAAAATATGTTATAATTTTTCATATATGTATATGATTTGTCATGTCGGTTTATGAAAATATGTTACAACAAAAAATTGTTTATGCAAGAGCCAAAAAATGAAACTGTAATTTAAACTAATATAATTATAAACTCCATGAAATTTCAGGCCTATGTCGTCGAAAATTTGAACTCCGAATCACTCAAAAAGTCGTTTAAAAGCCGTTCGTCTACTTCGGTGAAAGATTTTACTAAATATTACTGTTCTGCTTCTGAGTGATTCAAGTTAATTATTAATGGTGTTCGAACAGATTTAAGTGGTACGTTACGTAGCTCATTTATTAAGAGCTACAAATATTATGGATTTTTGGTTCTAAATTAATATTGTAACAGAGTTTGAGCAGCCATTTTACTTTAACGAACGTGGCTTCGTATTGATTTCAATTGGGATAAATATCATATGCATACATACTCGTAATTTAATTTGCATAATAGTAATGAGAACACAAAATGCCTAACATAATTTATTTATACAAAGACATATTATAACGATGAACATACATTTTTTATTTATTTATTATAAACTAGTGCTATAATAAAATTATAATAAACCCAATTAAACGCGTCTCATTAGATCTACAATACTAGTGAATTCCATGAATTGCTACTTTGCCCTCTTCCTCTCTCCTAATTTTGCTGTGCCTGACAGGATCCATAATGGTTTTTGACATTTTTCAATACCATCTATGTACACATAAGGATTACAATAAAATATTGTGTATTGAGTAAATAAGTGTTTAGATTGCTACCGGGTGGTATTGATACCGGTTTGTACGTCATGATGATATAATATGTATATCTATAAATAATTATTATTTTATTGCTGTAGGTTCAAGTGTCATAGTGATCGATATCCAAACGGAACAAGTATTTTTATGAACGTGTTTTTATTTTAGGGTTCCGCATCTCAGTCGGTAAAACAGGGAACCCTTTTACAGGATCACTGTTTTTTCCGTCTTCCCGTCTGTCCGTCTGTCCATCAGTCCGTATAGTAGCTTTGTTCTGTCAAGGCTGTTTCCGAAGTAGATATGCCTTAAATTCAGTGACATCTTACTTCGACTAACCACTGAGTGAATGGCTGGAGACTGAGTGACCAAAGATAAGATGGATAGATTGTGTGTGGAATGTTTTGTAAGAAAACGGAGGTAGTGATAGCGTGATGGGTGACAGGACCAAATGGAAGAACAAATGTTTTGCCTAAGCCCCAATACTCGCCGTCCGACATATGTCAAACTCACCATTTGCAAGCCCGCGCCTACGATGGCAGGAAATCGGTATCGGAATCCCGACGATGGCTAGGGGAGGGAGGGCTCGACGGCCGTTACCTCTTCCTTTGCTAGCATTACTGCTTCGCAGAAGGAGGCGACCACGGGCCATTCCTCCTCACTGCGGACCATGGCCTGTACCTACTATACCTGAAACTAGACTTGTAGAGCTTCACTTGATCCACGCCTCGTGACGTTGCGTCATTTTACGTAAAAATCAGGCGTGTTTAACTGATTATAGTCCAATAAAATATCATAAAATTAAGAAAACAGCTGAACTAGTCTTTTGATTATGCCGAGGATTTGACCACCCGACTTTACGACTTTAGTATCTATATCTATAAATTCATGCATTTGTTGGCATTACACCACATTCCTAGATTTTATTCAGACAATCTAAATTGAAACTTCGCTTGTTATTGTCGATCTATTTCAGTTCATAGGTAAAAACAGCTATACGTGTAAGATATCTTATAATAATAGAGAGAACCTAAGCGTCTTTTCGCTGTCCGATCGTCCGGTAACCGTCCGGATCGGGCCCAAGTTGACGGCGAGTATTGTTCCACGCGCGCCTCAAGGATTTGTCAGCAAACCGTAGGTGCCCAGCAGGGTTGACGCCTACTGGGGCCAAGGATATGCTTCTGAAAGGAAGACTTGGCTCTGATATGAACGGCAATAAAGGAAGGGGGTGGGGTTTTTAGTCGGTAAAAGTCTGACACTACCTTCCGCTTTGTCTAAAGGCGGGAAATGTAATTGGATGATTTTCCCTACCAAAAAAAAAGTCAAGAGTGAATAGGCGGGTCCACACAGACCGAGAAGCCTGCTTAAGCAGCTCGGTTAGTGTAGACGTGCTTCGGGAGGCTTAATAAAAAAAACCGCGCTTGGCTCGGCAGAGACAGTGGTGATGTGGGCGAAGCGGTGATGTGGGCGAAGCGGTGATATGAGCGAAGCGGTGATGTGGGCGAAGCGGTGATATGAGCGAAGCGGTGATGTGGGCGACGCTTGCCTAGAAGTAACTAGGCAAGCGTCGCCCACATCACCGCTTACTATCAGGTGAGATAGTGGTCAAACTAGTCTATGCATAATGTAAAAACAGAAAACTAAAGTATGCCAAAACAATATTGAAACCGCATTGATGTTAAAACATAAGAGACTTATATTACACCTCAATAAAAAGGCAGGTGAGGGAGGCTTAGCGAGGGTGTGAAAAAAGGGTGAGAAGCCTTAACAAAATAACATCATTAAAAGAACTCTAGCACTTTTACGTAAGCCGGGGTAAGAACACGTGACATTTCACGCCCCTGTTGCCTCAAACAACGGCGCGTAACAAGAGCTTGTTAAAAATACTTGGTGTTTTGTAATTTATTTGTTTTTAACTGGTATATTTTTAACATCTACGACGGAGAGATTAAATGTGTAGTCTAAACTCAATTAAAAGCAATTTTTAGGTGTATGACATTTACCGGCGGCGGGACCTTTCACGTCTGATACTGATTCTTGAATTTTATTTGTTAATTTATGTAAACTAGTGCTTGCGATCCCACCTGATAGTAAGCAGTGATGCAATGGTTTATGGTGAGGCGCACAGCTAATTTACGAGTATTAAGATCCTATTCACTCTAGCCTTGAAGACACCTAAATTGTAATCGTTCGGGAAAATCTCAGCAAGCAAATTGTTCTAATCCTTCGATGTACGCGATATAAAAGACGAAGTGATCATGGGTACGTGGAGTGAAAAGAAATAGGAGGCGGTGATCCCCTTCTGCGAAGCAGTAATGCGAGTAAAGCAGGCAGCCTCACCATCCGATCTCCGCTAGAAAATCCCCGGGCGTCGTGAGTCGTAGAACGATTTCCAGCTACCGTAGGCGCTGGTTTGTGGACGACGAGCTTTAGATAGCTCACCGTCCGACTGTCTGGTTCAGACCAAGCACGAGTTGATGGTGCGTAGTGTTCTACGCATACCTCAAAGAGATTTATCAAATTTGATGGGGCCAGATAGGGGTTCCGCTTGCTATGGCTGCGGATTGTTGAAGAAGTTACTGTAGCCCTCATAAAAACGGGCATGTGATGGAATACTGTGGTCTTTAGTCAGTAAAAGTCTGATGCTATCACGCTGTAAAAAAAAAAGCGGTCTCGAATGCACCTATTTATTGCTCCGCACAATGTTGATACTAATTAATATACTACAGAATGTTTCACAACATCCGCAACTTCTTTCTTTTTTTTATCATTAGACAATAGGCAGGCGCCGCCGGCCCCCACCCCCCCCCGATCGGTACCGTTAAAATCGCTTCGTAAATTAGCCATTATTTTTCGTAAAAATTTAAGAATAAAAATTTGTTATTTTGGGCTACTCATAAGAGATAAACAAATATTCAAAGGTGTACAATACTGTAGTACACCATTTGAATCTATCTCATAGGGTTCAGCTGGTGTTTGCATTGTAAGCGCAAAAAATGTGTTTATGGACGACATCACATTAGAAACCTCTAAAATTATCAGTGTTTGTCTATTATATTATGCATGTATTATACAAAACTGCATCAAGAGACAGCGGGAAGTGACTTTGTTTTATACTGTGTGATGTTGTTAAATTCCCACCTCCATTTCCAATTTTCATCACCAAGGTATATGAAGGAAAAGTAAATTCAGGTGATATTTTATAAGATTTTAAATCTACGACTGATCCACGATCATTTTACAATTTATTATATTTTTCAATACTAATTTTATATCAAAGGATTAATAAATACTAATTAATCATAAATAAACACTCATTACATCGGACATAGATGGCTAAATTGTTTTTTTTTTTCATGAGATTTTTTTATATCTTAAAATATTTATTTAGAAAAAAATAATAATACAACTAACACATATTAAGAGAAAATCTATGAACTTCTGAAGTTGGCGTAATCTTTGCCTATTTTTCCGTTTTCTTTGTCTTGCCTGTTTATTATTGTAGATAAAATTTTAGTAAACAATAGTGTTGAAACAAAAATAAAGAAACCATGACAGTAAAATTAATACCAGTAAAGTTCAAGTGTATTAAATTGTAGATACTTTATAAGTAGGCTCTACAAACTAAATATTTGTTGAAAAAGTTTTGTATGAATTATTGCTGAATTTGCAGTGTTTTCGAGCACAAGCTCAAGTAGACTCATCTGTTTGTATGGTAGAATTATATTACAGTTTGTTTAATATACTATGATCATGTTTGATTTATATTTTAAATAGAGCTGTAAGTTATTTTTGACATACTCGTATTATCATGAGTCCTTCATGGTATCCCCGCCTGGGCAGAGCATCGCCGTGTCCTCGTGGGGCGATCGGCGGCAGCGATCTCTCTCGCTAGGCCTTGGTTCAGGCCATGGTCCGGTGTGAGGAGGGATGGCAGGCGTTCGCCTCCTTCCGCGAAGCCCACCGCATCAGGCAAAGACAACGGCGCGCTCGCCCCAGCCGCCGCCGGGATTCAGATCCCGATTTACGGCCACCGTAGGCGTGGGCTTGCGGACGGTGTGCAATGGGTAAGTAGCACGCTGTCCGATCGTTCGGTAACCGACCGGACCGAGCCCAAGTCGTCAACGGCACGTACTGTTCCCGCGCGCTTCAAGGAGCTGTCAGCAAACCGTAGAGGCCCAGCCTGCTAGCTGCAGGCAGGCAGGGTCGAAGCTTGCTGGGGTCATGGGTCAGTTTCTGAAAGGAAGACGCGGTCCCGGCACGATAGCCAACGAAGGGACGGGGTAGGTTTTTAGTCAGTAAGAGTCTGATACTATTTCCCGCTCCGCCCAAGGGCGGGATTAGTCATTGGATGATTTTTCCTACTATAAAAAAAACTTCTTCGTGGTATTAAGTTTTGATACATAATCAAATTATTTAGTTTGTTTTTTTAACCAAGAAAAGCTATTATTATTATTTTTGTTATTTTGTATTTGTAGGCAAACGGTCTTCATCACTTTTTGTATTGAAGACCGTGAAGACTTGACCGATGGGTTTTTACAGACAGACAGACGGACAACAAAGTGACCTTATGAGGGTTCTATTTTTTTTTCCTTTCATTCTTTAGAGGTAAAGTGTTTTTAAGGTTCCGTACCTTAAAAGAAAAAAAAACAAAAACCCTTATAGGATCACATTGTTATCTGTCTGTCATTCTGTCTGAACCCTTTATCTCGGGAACGCGTGGAGGAATCAAGTTGAAATTAAAACCATATAGTAAGATCTGCGATCCCTGGGAGCTGTGAAAAAAATCAAACTTCTAAGTCAACGAAAAAAAGATATAGGCCGTTTTATGTCGCAAAAAAAGTACATTTCAACACTCTGAAAGGAATTAAAATTCATAGGGTTCTTCCCGTTGACCTAGAATCCTGAAATTTGGCATTAAGCAAGTTCTCATAGCACAAGTATAGGAAAAAATCTGAAAACTGTAAATTTGTAGTTACATAACAAAAAAAAACTTTTTTGCGATTCGGAAAAATCTTCGTGAATTGAACGGTTTTTATACGTAAGTTTGTACGGAACCCTCAGTGCGGGAGTGCGACTCGCACTTGCCCGGTCTTTTTTGTTCACCTCATTATTTTAGTCAACTAAATTTAATTCTATCTGTATATACCTATATAAATATACATGTATACGCGTGAACTTGTTACTTTTCAGAGTGCCCTGATGGATCCTATCTAGGGAAATCCTTCTTGATGCTCTGTAAAGACATGCCTTGCATATCCCCAATAAGACAGACATCGGTACAATAACATGTCACATTTCGAAAACTAAGCATTAATATCCTAGTAACTAAGTAATATAAGTTAGCAGTAAGATTTGCACAATATAATTGATTATTAATAGAAGGGACTCAGCAACGAAAAGTTGTTTCTATCAATCACTTATCCTCATGGCAACATTTCAGCTCTCTTTTGCCGTTCACTAGTGTACACAGCTCGTAACTGTAGTAATTATTATATCATCAGCGTGAACGAAAACATTACAAGACAGATCTCTCTCATTCTACGCTGTTTCCAGTAGCCATAAATTGAACTATAAAACCAAAAAGCGGCAAAAATTTTAATGCATCTGTTAACCAAAATGTAATAAATGATATTTCCAAAAGCAGTGAACCTTCTCCGTGGTTCCGACAAGTAGACTTTAACATTTAACTGGTGTATGGAGACTTGGCGAGATTCCAGTCAAGCTCGACCAATCGGTTCACATTATAACTTGCTTGAAAAACGCGTAAATCATGAGGAACGGTACTTAAGAAGTATTGCAATGATATTGTGTGATGACAATAATATGTCTAGTTGATTTTTTAGGTAGTTTATTAATTGTAAGATCCTCTTATTGTTTCAGACTTGTTCCATGTTACTCGGGGTCGATGCAACGCCTTTTTGTCTTCCATCACCGAGTCTCATTTCTTTCATATCGCTCCTCACGTAATATATCTATAGTTTATTTGGCTTTCTCCTTCCTCCTCTCTTTCTCTACCACCATTCCATTTACGTATTTACTCTTAACTAACCTTTTACTTAGTCTGTAGTGACATCTACATATGTCGTCACAAATGAACTAAGCCTGCATCGCGCAAGTAACATTCTCCGCACGATTTGAACATATAGGACAGCCCTAAATCATCTATCGGGCAATAGCCCACCAGACATAACACCTGTCTGGTCGGAGGATCCTCCCTTTTAAACGGAGGCATGTGAGACTTTACTCTCTGTTCCGCATACCCTCAAACTGGTGACCCTCGACAAAGAACGTAAACGCAGCCTTCGTGCAGCTAACACATCTTGACGTCATCATCACTTCATCAAGCTTTTGAGCAGCGAGCCATACAACCAGCACCCACTGCTATATGGGTATCCTGGCCACCGCATGCCTACTTGGTCATAATTATAATAGTGTATTTTAGACTCAATTGCATGCTTTAAGTTTATCTAGGACATAAAGCGACACGCCGTGTTTTGGAAACTACGTAAAACTGTATTTTTGATAATCATTACAGGTGAAACGCAATGAAAGTCGGATCATCAGTATATCCGAAGAGAATCGTGTCACACAGTCACAGTAACACAACAGTAATTGAGTTATGGAGGTCTAATAGGCAGAGTATCTAAGTAAAACACGGAAGCTCAGCCGCTTTCGGTTAGATTGGAAGCTGATCACAAACTAGTTGGTGAAACGTTTGAGAGATGATAGGTGCCTTATTTATTTTAATTTTTTTATGATAGGTAAAATCATCCAATGACAAATCCCGCCCTTGGGCGGAGCGGGATATAGGGTCAGACTCTTACTGGCTAAAAACCTACCCCGTTCCTTCGTTGCCTATCATGCTGGAGCTGAGCCTATCTCGGAAAATGGCGCTTGCTCCAGCAGGCTTCGACCCTGCCTGCCTGCAGCTAGCAGGCTGGGTCTCTACGGTTCGCTGACAGCTCCTTGAAGCGCGTGGGAACAGTAAGCGTCATCGATGACTTGGGCTCGGTTCGGTCGGTTAACGGACGATCGGATAGCATGCTACCCATTGCACGCCGTCCGCAAGCCCGCGCCTACGGTGGAAACGTTTGAGAGATGATGATATGCGCCTTTACGCTAAAACCTAAATAAGCTAAATTAGACGATAAGTAGAGTCTTACATTAACCATATACCTAAAACCAAGATCAACAAATAATAATAATAATAATTGACATTTTTTAAGCTCTCCTAATTATAATTAATTGATATTTATCATAGTGTTTATTAGTTTATAATATTAGTTTATATACGTATTTCATTATCATAAGTAACTTAGTTCATACTATATTCTACACAAAATATTTTGTTATTTATTTATTGTGCACAACTACCACAGTGTTGTCTTTTGTAACCCAAAGGTTGGCTGGTAGAGAATGCCTTGTTGCATTAAGTCCGCCTATGTACCACTATTGTATATGCAGTTTAAATAAATAAATAAATCAACGCTGCACGAACAATTTTTACATAAGCAAAAACTGACTCCAAATAACTTTAAAATACACCACCCACAGTTTCCACAGTAGAATTCAAGAAATAAATAATAAATGCGGTAGGAGACGAAGAGACGTCTGAGGGATTCGTAGCAATTCCTTGAGTTACTGCACTAGTGGACGGTGCTGACTGAGTAATTACAAGCCCGCTGCATATGCAAGCGGCAGTGTATTTCTGTTCTTATTTATCTACGAGAAGATCTATCTCGCATTTTGTTTAAAACATTTTAATGGTATCAAAACTTTGGGACAACGGAGGCTTTTGTCTCGAATTAAATAGAAATAGAGCTATTACCTCGGGCAGAGCATATTGCCATATAGTGTGGCAATTCCACCAGCCTTTTGAGTACATTACCTATCGATAACGATGCGGAAGAGTTTTTCGACGGCATATTTAAGATTAATTTTAGTTACTACTTAAGGGTTTTTTTGGTTTGGTGCATATCTATGATTTATAACGATAGTCAAGTGTTTTTTTAGGGATTCGTTTCTCAAAACGAAAGAATGGAACCCCTATAAGATCACTTTGTTGTCTGTCTGTCAAGACCCTTCATCTTGGGAACGCGTGGAGGTATCGAGTTGAAATTAAAATCATATACTCAAGTCTGTAGTCCCTTGAAGGTGTAAAGAAAATAAATTTATGAATTAAAGATAAAAAAAGCTACGGCCGTTTATGTCGACACTGTCAAAGGAATCAAAATTCATAGGGTACTTTCCGTTGACCTAGAACCTTGAAATTTGACATGAAGCAAGGTCTTATAGCATAAGTATAGGATTAAATCTGAAAACTGTAAAAAAATACTTTTTCGATTCAGAAAAATTTTCGACACTCGATTCAGGAATTGAACTATTTACATAAGTTTTTTTGTACGACTCGCACTTGCCCAGTGATAATGGTGTTTTATTTTCCTATCATTTCAAAACTAAACACGTCATGCGACTGCTAAGATGAAAATGGTAACCTACAAAAGACATTAGGTACGTGCGCCAGTTTAAGCTAGCGTTTTATTTGTTCTCAAAGCTTTTACAATGCCAGGTCTGCTTATACTGGATAAGTTAGCGGTTTGACGTCGTATATCCGTATTTGTAAGATGCAGGTCATGTCGATGGCATTTAACATTCAGTTCAGGCCTCACTGAATTTTATGATCTGACAGTCTGCACGTTATTTTTAACACTGAAGGTTGGTCCACAAAATTATTTTACATAGTTTTTATTGAAGAACTAGCTAGCCCGCGAGGAAAATGAAAAATTTTCCCAAGGATTTTTATTTCCTGGATAAAAATTAATAATATTTGGGAATTTAAAGATAAAAAATCTTAAGTGAATAACTAAGAGCGTATTTACGGAGACGCGGCGCGTTTCGCGGCTCATTGGGCGTTTGTCGTATATTGCAGCAGCGGGCCGCGTCATCGCACGCGCCAACACAAACATATACCAATGTACGACGACCACCCAACCTGCCGCGCAACGCGCTGCGTCTCCGTAAACAAGCAATAAGTAGTATCAATTTTGCAAGAAATTAGAAAAAAATCCAAGCGAAATTAATTTATTTATGATTGTGTTAAATAGTTGTTTGACAAAGTTCACCCCATTAGGAAAAAGTGGGTCCCTTATACTTTATCTAACTTACTGGATCACTTTATTGTCCGTCTGTTTGTCAATCTGTCAAGATCTTTTGTCTCGAGAACGCGTGAACGTATCAAGTTGAAACTAAAACCATATTAAAAAAAAAATATTATTTCGACCCTCATAAAAAAATTCATAGGGTACTTCCAGTTAACTCAGAATCCTGAAATTTATGAAGCAAGGTCTCATAGAACAAATAAAGAGAAAATCTGAAAACTGTAAACAGTTACGTCAACAATTTTTTTTTTATGATTTGTAAAAATCTTCGGGACTTGATTCAGGATTTGAACTGTTTTCATTGGTATGTTTGTGCGGAACCCTCGTTGTGCAAGAGTTAGACTCGGACATGTCGGTTTTTATTATTGATAGGCTCGCGTTTGACCACCTACCTCACCTGATAGTAAGCGATGGTCGACGATGAAGCAGGTTTTCTTAGACGTATCTAACCTATTCACTCAAGACCTCTAGATTGTAGCCATCAATAAAAACAAGTAGGGAATTCAACACCTTACCAGTATGTACAATAAATGTGTTAGGCAAAGCGTTTTGTACCATCGCGGTCATTTCTGCTTGATCAATTAAAAAAAAATCGCTTGAATCCTGCGGCGTGGCGCCAAACCAAACCCTTATCAGTTTTTGTTTCGAGTGCAAGCAAAAATGAACTTAGCGGTGGTCAGGCAGAAATCTCTTTGATAGTACCTACATGTAGGTGGAATGTCCACCATATTCCGATGGCATAATACCGTACGTCTAGTGGTCCGATGATGGAACGAACTTGACGGTGTTACTCGTAAATTGTGCAATTCCAGTGCACTCTCCCCGAAATGTAACCTATAGAAAACCGACAGGCTAGCAACTCATCATTGATGCTTGAGACTTTGAAGCTCCGAGTCGGCGAGTGCATCATTGCTGATGATCTTCTTATAGTTTCTTGAAATAGTTAAAATTTTTAAGCAGCATTTTATTTATACAGACTTAGCAACTCTAGTTAAACTAAATCTACACTATACAGATAACTCAATTTGAAATTTTGAATTAATTGCAGCATCATTCCGCGTCCCCCACAGGGGAGGCAAAACCATGAAGGGAGAGGGGAGGGGGGGAGCTCTAAATTAAATTTTGACACAGACTGAACGTAGGACCACTTAATTGCAATTTGGTTGACTTATTAGATGCTGAGATGGTTTAACTCAATTGTGATTCTGTAAGATTTAAGTTGGTTATTTTAAGTGGGATATTAAATCTGTAATTAAGTACTCGTACACATAGCACTTCCTTTTTTGAAAAATTGTAAACTATTCAAGATTTTCGTCTTTGGAATGCATTACCCATAAGACGTCCCTTGCGTGGTCGAATCAGGAATGAGGATATCCGCAGGAGAACCAAGGTTACCGACATAGCACGAAGAATTGCCAAACTTAAGTGGCAATGGGCAGGGCACATGCTCGCAGAACGGATGACAGTTGGGGCCGGAAGGTTCTGGAATGGCAGCCACGTACCGGAAGACGTAGTGTTAGAAGGCCTCCTACAAGGTGGACCGATGACCTGGTAAAGGTTGCGGGAATCCGGTGGATGCAAGACGCACAGGACCGTTCATTGTGGTGACACTTGGGGGAGGCCTATCTCCAACAGTGGATGTCTTTCGGCTGAAATGATGATAATGATGATGAAGACGTGTTCAAACGCTACCGATCTGTAAAACAGTGATGAAAGAGCATTAGCTTTCACTATCATATTTGTTTGCTGTCCGCACTATTTTATAACTTTATGTTTGATATTTATTAGTACCTATTTTATAAAATATATTTTTATTATTATGTCTAATCCATATTATCTAATATTTTTGTACGCTGACCGCCCCTTCGTTCATACCATCCTAAGGTTCTCAGTAAGAGATTGCCCTGTGCGATACGACCACTCACTATAGGTACACTTAGTTTTGGAAAATGTTTATCCTGTCCACATTATGAGGCGTACAATCAAATATGTAATAAGTAAATGTAGTTCGTTTGTTTTATCCATATCCAGTTAGTATCTAATATCGAAATTACCAGAAGTTTAAAAGGCAGATGGCTTTTGAATGTATTGTGCCGATTTATTCAAATCGGATGGAGTACTTTGAAAACTGTAGGAGCCACAATATTATTATCTTTAAACATGTTGCCAAACTTAGGTACAATATTTATTTTGCCTGGCTCGTTGAAATCAAAGGTATGACTATACACCGTTAAATTTTGGTCGTTTTAATCCCTTGGAGGGTAGGTCTGGTACATGAAACACTATCGATTTGTAAAAATAAAATTAAAAAGTAATGTTTTCTAAAACTGGAATTAAAATTCGCATTTACGATATTAATTTCTTTAAGTAAACTAGTCAATGACCTTGTAGGTAGTTGTCGGTCGTTGCGTACTAACTACCTAAAGTTCATTAGCCTCGCTCATCTGACGTTTACTTAAAGAATTTAATTTCCTACATGCGTAAATTAATTCGAGTTTAAAAAAAACTTTTTACAAAAAAAATACAACCGACTTCAAAAACCAAAAAATGCAAAATAACTTTCAATTTCGGAAGTCGGTGTTTCTATAATAGTTTGGTCTCTTCGCTATTTAACACCGACTTCTGAAATTGAAAGTTATTTTGCATTTTTTGGTGGTTTTTGAAGTCGGTTGTATTTTTTTTGTAAAAAATTTTTTATTTCACACTTTTTAGTAGTAGTACCCCTCAGCCAAACTTAAATAGATAGGTACCTTCCGCCATTCGGTTCCATCATCAAATCATCATGACAATTCTAATAATACCAAACACGGCTAAGATACACTGATTTATTACAAAGTTCCAGCTCTTACCTACCTTCCGTCTTCATCATCAGGTTATTATTATTATATAAGTTCTATGTACCTCACCCCTTTTTCCTTTAGTCAGCCACCAACTAGATGTATAAACAAAACAATTTTACTTGTTACGACAGTTCTGCTAAGGTTTTTTGAAGAATTCCGTTCTATGTCTTCGTAGTTCATCATCAGATCAAAACAATATTTTTATAAGACCAACTCGAGAGTATAATCTTTCAATCAAAATCAAAATTTTCAAAATCAGTCCACAATTGACCGAGATATCGGCGAACAAACATATACAAACGACAATTCTGCTATGATTTTTTGAAGAGTTTCGTCCTATATCTTCGAAGTTTATCATCAGATCAAAAAGATATTTTTATGGGACCAATTCGAAAGTATAATCTTTCAATCAAAACAAAAATTTTCGAAATCGGTCCACAATTGACCGAGATATCGGTGAACATACATAAAAAAAAAAATACATACAGCCGAACATAGAACCTCCTCCTTTTTTCGAAGTCGGTTAAAAAAGTACTTTAATTTTAATTTTATCTTTACAAGTCGATAGTGTTTCATGTACCGAATCGACCTTCCACGGGATTAATCTTTTGAATACCGTAATTAGAGACACAATAGAAAGACATTAGTGTGCGGTCACCGGCGTCTTCTTGGAGCTTGACAGTTTAAGACGATCAAATTTAACGGTGTATAGATATATCAGGATACTCATATTATCATGCTTCTTTGAACTGCAGTTTCCTTACAAATGTTGGGTATGTCTATTAAAGGAACGGATAGTCCGTGAGAAAATGAAAGGTGGTTGAAAGCGATATGGCAGCATTTAGGCTAAAGGGTAGGGAATAGGAATTCAAGACGCCATTATCGTTCCTTTTGCACTTCCAATACAACATACTAAGGATATACCAAGACATAAGATAAATCAACTAATAAATACCTCTCGATTGCCCTAGGTAAACTCTCGAATCAGAAAATTTGCTTTTTTTTTTATTTCTGTTTTGAGCTTAGCTTAGAAATATTTTTAATATGCATACTAAAAAAAAAACGATAATTATCAGTGCTTATTGTTTTTTTTTTTTTTAAATTGAATAATATCGGAACATAACACTTAAGCCGTCGTATATGAACGAAAGTTAAGTATCGTGTGTTTACGCGGTAGTGGCGAGTGGCCCGACGAGGTTGAACTACCTTTCAAAAACCTGTAGGTAGTTGTCAGTGGTTGCGTACTAACTACCTACAGGTCATTGGACTTAATTTCGTACAAGCGTATATTAATTCGAGTTTAAAAAAAGAACATTATTTTTTTTAATTTTATCTTTACAAATTGATAGTGTCTTAAGTACCGAATCGACCCTCCACGGGATTAAAACGATCAAAATTTAGATGTGTATATGTTCAAATCGCACGGAGAACTCTAATTGCGCGATGTAAGATTTCGTAGTTTAGTTCATATGTGATGCTATAGATGTCACTACACTTATAAAAATATTTTATTTCAAAACTCAAAAGTTACACTGACGATTAATTACGAAGCAAATATAGCGGCTAACTTACAAGATCAGGTGGTTATTACCATGCCCTGGCATCGAACCTCGGTCCCAGTGCTGGCGACCAGCCAAATCTTACAACACGCTCCGAGTTTCAGTGGATCTAAGAGATTGTGTCTGAATAGTATTATATTTTTGTTATTTTATGGCTCTTTGAGTTTATGATCTCCTGGTACTTTGATTCTTATCTTTATTCATTTGATGACACTTTTAAACCGGATAATGTAAGTACATATATAATGAGTATATGAATATAATCAGCAATAAACTACTATGTTTTATATTTGCACGCCGAAATTAAAAGCAGAATAAGAGACCAATTATATTTATGTTATCAACCATCTGTATACGTATCTTATTTACGAAAATAAATGATTTGACTGGCCTGTTGGTCTAGTGGTTAGTGACCCTGACTGCTATGGCAGAGGTCGTGGGTTCGATTCCCACCCAGGACAAATGTTTGTGTGATGAGCATGATCATTTATTATTTATTTTTTATCAGTTGTCTAGTCTCATAAAACAAGCTCTGCTTAGCTTGGGACTAGACGGCGTTGTGTGATAGTTGTGGAATATTTTCCTATAAATAGACCCCTGCTAATAATATCAAGTATAGATTAGACTTATTTATTAGGGTTTATATGTTTTATACACTAGACACCCTTGAGAATGTGATCTTTCCCTGACTTGATTCCACCATCTCAATTCTACCATCGGACAACGTATCTACGGCGAGTATCCACCCTTACGTTGTTGGGGCGATCGGCGGCGATCTCTCGCGCCGGGGCTTGGTTCAAGCCATGCTCCGGAGCGAGGAGGAGTGGTAGGCGGTCGCCTCCTTTTGCGAAACAGTAATGCTAGCAAAGGAGGAGGCCGACCGCATTAGGCAAAGGCGCACACGTCGCCGCCGCCGCCGGGATTCCGATCCCGATTTCCGGCCACCGTAGGCGCGTGCTCGCGGACGGTGGGCAATGGGTAGCTCGCTGTCCGTCCGTCCGGTAACAGACCGGTCCGAGCTCAAGAAAATCCTTACACTTCAAAGTTGGCTGGGAGAAAACACATCAATGAGTTTGGCTCAGCTTTGTTCCTACAAGAATTGTTTAATCAATGTTATTCTACTATCGGCACCAAAGCTATTCCTCTTTCCGTACCAATAGTTACGTTTAGCTTGGAGCCGAATCTGGAAACAACATACCTAACTTACTTATTGGTGCCGAACGAGGAATAGCTTTGGTGCCGAAACCATTGGTGCCTAAAATATTGGTGCAGAATGTGGAATACTTCCGTACAAGAACCAGAACCAATTCTAAGTACTGTTATAATTTTGTTAAAATCATAAAAATTATGGCAGAAAATTAGGACCAAAAAAAAAATGGCGCCACGATAGCCTCAAAAAAAACCTACCTATTTAGTAGTTTCACACAAAGTAAAAGAAAGTCTATTCTAATGTTCATCAACACATTCTATTCACAAACATAACACGGCATCAACCATTTCTTCCCAAATTAAATCACCCAATCCCCTCCCGAATCAAAATAATTAAACTGTAACATCAGCGCTAAAAATTCATTGAAGCAAACGTCTAGTCTAGACTTTGAAAACGTCTAGACGAGCATGTTGGTTGTTCCTAATTTAAAATGTATTTTATGCATGTCTAAATCTTAGTAGCTTCGTTTGTCTTGGTTGCAATGTGTACATTTACTTGGACACTGGCCAACTTGTCTCGAGTGGTCAAGGTATTAGCCGATACTGCGTTTTGGGGTATAACAGTGTTGAGACGGCGTAAAATTGGGTGTGCAGCTGGTAATGAAGTAATATCGCGATAGTGTAAGCTGATGAAGTGTTTCCTTGGAAGTATCTAATAAGATTATTATGTAATTGAGTCTAGTTTCTTTAAGTATTGTTTACGGAGATTTTCTGAAAAGGAAACTCGTAGCCTTAGAACGCAAAGGGTAACTGCAGGTCACAGGTAGGTATGGTTTTAGTCAGCTCACCGTACGACCTACCGGTAACCGTCCGGGCTGAGCCCAAGTCGCCGACGGCGCGTATTGTTCTACGTGCGCCTCAGGGAGTTGTCAGCAAACCGTAGGGGCCCAGCAGGGTTAAAGCCTACTGGGGCCAAGGGTCTACTTCTGAAAGGAAGATTCGGCCCGGTATGAAAGCCAGAATGAACGGGACTGGGTTTTTAATCAGTAAAATCTGACACTATCTCTCGCTCCGCCTAAGGGCGGGAAACATTGGATGATTTTCCCACCAAAAAAAGGGTGTGGTCAGTCATTAAAATCTGATACGTCCTTTCACTCCACGCTAGAAAGACAGAAGTCATTATAATGATTTCCCGACTCAAAAAATACATTACAATTTTTTTTTTTTTATAAAACAAATTTGCTTTTCACACAAACCACCAGTAACAAAAAAAGACGACATCTATACAAAATCTGAAGAATAGATATCAAAAAAACATCTCCTCTAAGTCGTCACAAAAACATGCACTTACGGCCAGAAAAACAGAGCCAGCAAAAAACAAAGATTCTTAATAACACTTCTCTAATATAAGTTCCCTTGGGAAAACAGTGGCGGCCGAGTTATTTATTCTGCTTTGAAGGAAACACTTGGTGCTTGCCAGATCTAAGCAAATATTTCCTTCATTGTAAGGACACCTTCAGACGGTCGTGAGTGGCGGTGAAATGCTTCGTGTGTCTGTTTAGGTACACGTGCTGTTGACTTGGCAGCGTTTGTGTTGCGTTCTTTAGGAAATTATTACTTTTTTGTTGGGCAGAAATCTCTTAGGTCATCAGATAACTTAAGACTCAAAATGCCGATGCATTCCACTACGTTTCTGGACAAGTCCTTTGCTGTTCAGGCCGCTCGACTGTGGAATGCATTGCCAGTGTCAATTAAACGCACGCAGTCACTTCATGTATTCAAAACGCTTGTGAAGGAATATTACTTGTCCTTAGAATTATATTTCGTTTATATCTGTTTGAATTGTAGTTATCACTTGTTTTTGTTTTTTTTTTGCCTATATATTTAGTATATATGTGTGTATTTATGTATTTATCTAGTGTTATGTACTTTGTGTTTTCACTAATGTTTAACTTTTTTTTAATGCACCAAGTATAACCCCGTTTCATGTCCAGACAATCTCTGTCCACACCAAGCTGTCTGGTAGAGATCGCAGAATGCAATAAGGCCGCCAATTTTATATTCTTAAAAAGGCTCTATTTGTATTTTTTTTCCTATCTTGGTGTACAATAAAGCATATTTAAATAAATAAATAAAATAATATGAAGTAGTAGTTCCTTCTGAAGCTTTTAAAGTCTTTTTTTCTTGTTCCTGTAACGGCACGAGAGTAGCTTATGGTGTAAGGAAATAGAAAACTGACCAAATGCGAGTCGGACTTGCACATAAATACTACTATAATGATTTTCACACAATCGTAATATTAGGAAATATTTATTTTATTCTCTTTTTAATATTTGTTATTATAGCGGCAATAGAAATACATCACCTGTCAAAATGTCAACTATCTAGCTATCACTATTTATGAGATACAGCTTAGTGACAAACAGACAGACAGTGAAGTTATCTGTTTATAGCCTTTGGGTAGGTACGGAACCGTAAAAAATAGTTAAAACACATTTAGTTTGGTGGGATGTAATTAGTACCGTCACTGGCGGAGTAAATTTTACCCGAGGTTTGTTTACCCAGATAGATAATTTATATAATATTGTTGTTCTTGACTCAAATTGATGTTTGCAATCACGAACATACACTCATTTTAATTAAAAAACGCATTCATATTGTCTTCAGCTGTCGTTGGAAAAAAATAGTTGGAGAAGTCTTCTGCATTTGTTATATAACAAAATGCAATAGCTATGGGCCCAAATTTAGGTCCAGTACTCCGGTTTAGTGTGACCGGTTCCCTACTCAAATATTTCCCATTGATTCGCTCGTTGCTGGACATTTTCCAAGGCGAAAGTGGGATGGATTCTTGCATTGTATTGGTTCCTTCCCAAGACTTCGTCGCCACTTGTTTTAAAATGTCACCCTTTGGCGAGAGTATTGACCGAGAATATTGAATGAGGATGTGGCTCATTTCTTATGCACTGAAGTGTTTTATGTACTGTGATTTGAGAGGTTCAAGTAAAGGAGAAAGACGTTTCATTCATTATTAATTTTCGTGGAACATAAGAGCTACTGTGTGTATTGTGTGTAGAACTTCTTCTTCTTAGCGTGTCGATGACAAAATTACTTAAACGTCACGGCAATGACGTCCACTGATGCTGTCATTACGTCCCTACGTGAACAGGTAATAGGCACGTCATGCAGGATGGAAGGTGGGACATGGTCTACGGATTAGTACTGTAGATCTAACAATATGATTGTTTTAATACACACGTACTTTCTTAAGATTAGTAGGACATAACTGACGCCTTATGCATCGGAAAGCACGTAAAGCCGTTGGTCCCGTTTGTCATTCGTAGATGTTTGGCAGTCTATTACAGAGTCAAAGGTCAGAAAGTCTGACGAGTCTATCCAAGGAGTATCGTGTTGCCAAGTCAGTAAGCAAGGTGTACCTGTTCATTCAGTGGTGTTGCTAGCCACAAAATACATTAAGAAGAAGCGGCGAATGTTAGTGTTAGCATAGCATAACATCAGCCTTATAATGTTTCTTTTGCTGGAACTCGGGCCTCCTCTCTAGGAGAGGTAATGGATCGTTATCAACCACGCGGGCCAAGTGCGGGTTGGTGGATGTCTACGAATTTTTGGTTCTAAGACATGCCATTGCCGGCCATTGTTACACCCTATCAATTTTAAACTCCTACTGTAATTTATTTTAGTGTACAATAGAAAATAAAAGTAAGGGCCGTTATCACTCGGCCACCACTGCTCTCGCTAGTGTTGCTTCACGTTAGTGTTGGTTACCACTTTGTAATAGATCTCTTCCACCAAAACCTTTCAATATCTAACCATCTCTCTAACTTCTTTTTTCTTCTTATTTTTCAGAGTGGACTTCAGAAACGGCCCACCAGTCCACTGGGCTGTAGCCGGGGAGTTCGGCGCACGCACCCACTTCGTGCTCAACGAGTCTGATCCAGCATCAGCTCATCTCGTGGTGGAGAAGGTGGCTCGCCAGGATGAGGGAGTCTACAGGTGCAGGATAGACTACGTTGATGCACCGACGAGGAATTATAGAGTCAATTTGACAGTCATAGGTATATAGCCTAGTTTATTTATGACTAGCTGACCCGGCAAACTTCGTAACGTCGTTCGTTCTAATAGTCGATTTATTTTTGTGATATTTCTATATTTTCTCACCGTTTAAACCTTCCCTGGACTATTACGAATATTTCAAGACCAAACTTAGCCAAATCGGTCCAACCGTTCTCGAGTTTTAGCGAGACTAACGAACAGCTATTCATTTTTATCATTTTTATATACACCACTATTTTTTAATTATGGCAAGTACTTAAAGGGCTTATTAGAAAAGGTCTTGTTATTATTTAAGTAAAGTCTCAAAGCATAATATTTATAAACAGCAAAGTTATGAGCGGTTCTTTATATCCCAAAATCTCACTCAATTTCTGGAAACATTGTACAGATTATTGCTTATGAATGAAAGAATGTCAATAAAAATGGAAAAACACTGCGCTTAGTATTTTCTAGTAGTTGTTGTTATGAATAATGATTCAATTATGAATTTATTAATCGTGGACAATTTTGGAATTTCGTTTTTTGTATTTTTGACTACACAAATATGATCAGTAACGGGTACTGATTGAGCCCCATTTTTTTGTGCATTAATTATAAAATAGGGGTGTATAAAAAGATAGATAAATTATTACTGAGAGATTATTCCTATGACATTGAACATTTTTGAAGATTAAATTTCTTATGTATCAAAGTATTCTATATTAAGGGCATCAAGAATATTCAAATTGAATAGATGTTAACAATAAAAAAAAAGTTTATAATGTTATAGGTCAACTAGAACAAACTATCAGTTGATTGTTTGCTTCATAATTTCAAACAGTCCTTTATAATAAGCAGTACCTAGTTTATACCTATTAAAGAATTCAATATGACATTTTTATTCACTATCAACAATTTCTATATCAATCATAGAGTAGCGATATCTATGTCTCCACGTAGGAACTAAACAACAAAGTTCTCCATCACGGTGTCAAAGTTCTCCACGCGATCAAAAACAACAGTCTAAAATCAACTAAAGAGAATAGATTAGTATTTTTTTGTGAATGGAAACTCTAAAACGAGAGCAGTGGTACTACAGAGCAGTGGTGGCCGAGTGGTAACGGCCTCGACTTACGAGTAGTAGGTCGCGGGTTCAAACCCAGCCAGCCGCATTACTTTGTGTAATTTATTTCCTCACCAAAACGGTGAAGGAAAATATCGTGAGGAAACTGTCTTATAACCAAAAATTCTAAAACGTGATATCCACCAACCCGAACTGGGCTCGCATGGTGGATTATAGCCCATTTATCCTCTCCAAGAGAAGAGGTCTGAGTCCCAGCAATGGGAACATTATAAGGCTGATGCTATGCTACGCTAAATCAACTATTGGGCAGTTGCCCGGACCAGACACAATTCCCAACTCCTTAGAGGATCCTCCCTTTAATGACGGAGATTCGAAAGACTTTACTGCATACTGTTAAAAGGAACAGTACTATGTGAAACAGACCTATAAACATCGTATAAAAATGTTTACCAAAATAGAATTCAGTAAGTTTCCTGAACGGAGTGTAACATCCATTGTCACTAAAGGTTAAAGGTTTACCCACATAATGCGCAGAAACAGAAAGATATGCTCAGCTCTCTTGGAACTAGCAACCCGTCCCGGCTTTGCACGAGTGTAAAATATATACCGTAAAATTTTAGTCGTTTTAATCCCGTGGAGGGTCGATTAAGTACATGAAACACTATCGATTTGCAAAGAGAAAATTAAAAAAAAAAAACATTTTTTTAAACCCGAATTAATTTATTCGCGTGTATGAAATTAATTCTGTAGGTAAAAAAAAATTAAAAAAATCTTTCGGAAATCTAAATAACGCGGGCTACAGTGAAGCTTTCACCTCAATTTGATTCTAAAGATTTATTTTTGTTTGCAGTTCCCCCAGAAGCCCCTCGGATATACGATTACGAGGGTACTGAGATTCTGGGGTCTGTGGCCGGACCCTTCAGAGAGGGACAGAATGTACTCCTCTCTTGTCAAGCAGCTGGAGGTGAGTTTAAGACGGTTTTTGAATGCTAGTAAGCAGGTAAAGATGACTTACAAAACAACTTTAACAAATTGCAATCAAAGTCGAACTTCGTCCATTGGAATTTTAGTATACTAAAAATAATTCTTGGGATAAAGGCTATAGGCTCACGTTTGACTATTAACTTACCTGATAGCAGGCGATGATGTGGTCGACAAAGGAGCAAGCTTGCCTAGAAGTAACCTATTCACTCTTGACTTTAACCTCTCGAAGGCCGATTGTACATACGTTTGAATAACTTGAATAACCTTGAAAATTGTTAATTATCTTACTGTTCACACAAATATACGGGATTCGTTTTTATGTTTTTTTTTTCTATATCTTTATTTTTCCTGAAAAAAACCTGAAAAAGTTTATTTCTAATTAATTTTATTTTTTTTATATGATTTACTAAAAAGGGGGCTATAACGTAATAATAATACCCCCTGGACTCTTATGTTGTAACTCAAATTACCACTATTTAGCTTTACGTACAATATAAGTGTTCCCAAACGTTTTATACATACAAGTGGAATGTCCTCCATGTACCGGTGGCGCAACGCCATATGTCAAGTGATCCGATGATGGAACAGTATAGAAAAAGATGGCAAAGTTTCAACAGAAATATCGTCAAAATCTATGAAATTTCATAAAGTTAAAAGAACTTTGAAAGAACGGATCAAGGAGATCTTATTAGAGTGGTGTTGATACTGTAGACTGATGACGATGTACCACGTTTTATTGAAATTTTATTTTTCTCAGGCAAACCCCCTCCAGACGTATCATGGTACCGGGGTGATGAGCGGCTAGCCTACACGAAGGAAGGTTCCGTATCCCAGCTACACCTGCCCAACTTATCCAGAGAGATGACTGGAACCAAGCTTCAATGCAGGGTGGAACCTCCTCTTCTGCAGCCGCAGTCTAAAGAAGTTACCATTAGATTATACTGTGAGTATTGTCTTTGGGTAAATTTATTTTTCTTTAAAGAGAGGTTGCGGTGGTGGTGGTGAGCGCTTAATTTACATCACGGAAAATATAATTGCATAGTTAACTAATTAGAACAAAAATTATTTAATTAACTTTATTCGAAATTGCATATATCATTTATAAAATGACTGCAATCAAACTAAAATATGTAAGAAACCTTTCAAACATAATGCAAATAATTCGGTTCCCAATTCGAATTGCGAAGATTTTTACGAATCTAAAAATGTATATAGTTATTATATGGATAACTTGAAAATATATCATAAAGTTTTAAAAACAACGCTAGCAGAAACTGTCAAATAACAAAACAGAATGCACAATTTGATATACAATGTGACATCACCGTCATTATGTTACGCCCTTACCAAAGAGATAGTGAGACGTTCCCATCACGCGATAAGGGCCGAAACACATAACCACGTTGCAGCGCCGAGCCGCTAAAATCGGCGGTGCTGCCCGCCGCTACTTTTTGCGTCGCGCTTATTATCGTATACTACTGAGATAGCCAGTTTCTCGCGATTTTTGAGTGTAGACAGACGTTTCTCTGGCATGAATCGTAACAAACTTATATTGTAATAACTTATTTGTTATTAAGACGACATTACTCTATTTGAAATAAACGACAAACAAGATATTGGTTATATCCATTTAATAAAGCAATGGTATTCGCGTCGCGGTACACACCGCAAGATTCTGGGTTGCGGCGGGCGGTACTGCCGATTTTAGCGGAGCGGCGGCGCAACACCAATATTTGAAATTCTAATTACTACGTCATCTAATACCCAATGTTGTTGCTGTTTTCAGAAATAGATTTATGTTCAGTATTATTATTATTTTCTAGTATAAACATATAAATTACATTTTTAAATATTTAAAAAAAATGCAAAAAACATTTAAAAATATAAAAAATAGTGTCCCACCGGTATAGGGAACAGGGTCCAAGCACCGGCGGTCAGGGCTCCAGAGAAAGGAACCTCCTGGCTATACGAGCCATGTCCAGAAGTACCGCTCTCTGAATCAAGCCCTTGATCCAGCCGCCTAAGGAGAGCCTCTTAAGATGTTGTGTTATTATTATTCTCTTTATTCATTAGATTAAACTTATAAATTATATTTTTAAATATTTCTTTAAAAAAAAAAAAACATAAAAAAAACATTTAAAAATATAAAAAATAGTGTCCCACCGGTATCGGGAACAGGGTCCAAGCTACCGGCGGTCAGGGCTCCAGAGAAAGGAACCTCCTAACAATACGAGCCGTGTCCAGGAGTACCGCTTTCTGAATCAAGCCCTTGATCCAGCCGCCTAACGAGAGCCTCCTAAGGTATTGGTCGAGGCTCTTGGCTATTAAGCCATTACCCGACACGACTATCGGTACAATGATCGCCGAATCCACTTCCCACATGTCGACAACCTCGCGAGCCAAGTCAATATACTTGATTTGTTTATCTTTCTCGACTTTCACGAGGTTCTCGTCATGCGGAACGGATATGTCAACAATCATTGCACGCCTCTCATTTCGGTCCACCACCACTATATCAGGCTTATTGGCTACAATAGTCCTGTCAGTGATGATGGACCGATCCCAGTACAACGTGATATGACCATTATCAAGAACTGGGTCGGGCTCATACCTGTAGTACGGCACTTCCGATCCCACAAGAGAGTATTTCAAAGCAAGTTGCTGATGGATAATCTTGGCTACAAGGTTGTGCCTATGCAAATACTCGCCGTTAGCCAGACGAGAACAACCGGAGATAATGTGACGAATTGATTCTCCCGGACGGTGACATGCCCGACAGATGTCAACCGTGCCGTCCTTCACAATAAATCTCCGATAGTTATTCGTCATGATAACTTCGTCCATAATTGCACAGATAAAACCTTCGGTTTCCCCAAAGAGGTCACCGAAACGCAGCCAAGCTACGGACGCCAATTGGTCTACATCGGGCCCGTGAAGGGCCCGGAAAAAGCGTCCGTGAAGTTCCTTGCTCTGCCATACTTCCCTGCGATCGTTAGTGTCAAGCACTACCGGTTTGCGCCAGTTCTCATTAGCCAAGGAGAGAGGGGTGAGTCCCTTGTCCACTGCCACTACATCTCGATGCATACCCACGTCGGCAGCTAGGAAATATTCCCTGAGGCTGCATACCTCGCGGTTGTGTAGGGTCTTAGCATTTAAAAAACCTCGACCGCCACACTTCCGCGGGATATACAGCCTCATCACCGACGATCGTGGGTGATGCATTCGGTATGCAGTCAGCAGTGTTCGAACCCGCCTATCCAGGGCGTCAAGTTCCGTTTGAGTCCATCTGAGTACGCCGAAAGAGTACATCAATACCGGCATGACCCAACCGTTGAAGGCGCGCACCTTGTTTCCGCCTGAAAGAAGGCTATTGAAAACCTTCTTCAGGCATCCAAAGAAACGCTCCTTCAACGATTGCTTCATGTCAGTGATATTGATGCCTAGGGCTTCCGACATACCCAAATACTTATAGGTTTCGGTTGGAGAGAGAGATCTCAGGTTTATGGAATCCGTGAGTTGAATGCCCACAGATTCCACAACCTCCCCTCGCTTTACATGCATGACCGCACATTTGTCCACACCAAACTCCATCCTGATGGCACTACTGAAGGTTTCAGTTACCTTCAGTAGCTCCATCAGTTGCAGGTTGTTGGGGGCAAAAAGCTTCAAGTCATCCATGTAAAGAAGGTGAGATATAACCTGACCACCTCTCTTCAACCGATAGCCTAGACCTGAATTCTCCAGCAGTGTGCTTAGAGGATTCAAGGCTAGGCAAAACCAAAGCGGACTCAAACTATCACCCTGGAATATACCTTATTATTATTATTTTTATATAAAATATTGCACAAAAAATACGCAAAAAGAAATTGGTAAGTGCCCAATTATAATTTCAAGTTTTTTATTGATACCTTCTACTTGCAATGTGAGATACTGTTACGCTAACGCTATCGAAAAGTTCTACAGCGTTTGGCTCTCTGATTGGTTAAAAGATTGAGGTGGGCCAATCGGAGCACAGAACGTCATAAACGTGAACTCGTACCGTCTAAAAGCTCGCACTACTAAGAAGTAAACAAAGTCAAACAAGAAATTATTATGTTGATATAATTTGCTCATTCTTTTCTTCGTAGAATTTCTGTTTTATTGTACATAGATATTGTATTAGAAGTAAATCTTTCCACGTGAGAAGGTATTAAGTTCAGCATTAATAAAATAATCACACTGTTTTCCTCCAAGGTTGATCTTTGTTAAATTAATATAATACCTTTCAATCCTCAAAATATCCACGTGTTTGGGAGTTCGTAGTTTTTAGGGTACCGTACGTCAAAAGAAAAAATCGGAACCCTTATAGGATCACTTGTTGGCGGTCTGTCTGTCTGTTGAGACCCTTTATCTCGGGAATAAATGAAGGTGTCGAGTTGAAATTAAAAGCATATATGCAGGTTTGCGGTTCCTTAAAGCTGTGAAAAAATCAAACTTTTAAACTAACGAAAAAATGACACGGCCGTTTGTGTTGTAAAAAACGTAAATTCCGACACTGACTCGGGTATCAAAATTTATAGGGTACTTCCCGTAAACCTAGAACCCTAAAATTTGACATGAAGCAGGGTCTTATAGCACATGCTTAAAAGTAAATCTGAAAATGGTAAATTTGTGCTTAAGTCATAATTTTTTTTTAATTCGCAAATATCATCGCAATACCGAAGAACCTAACTATTTACAAAGGTAATTTTTTTACGGAACCATCAGCGTGAGATCCTCATTTATGTACCAAGAATTATGTACTTGATTTTTGTCTCCATTATTTATTTATTATGTACTTTATTGTACACCTCATAATGTGGACAGGATAAACATTTAGAAAAACGAAATGTACAATGGGCGGTCTTATCGCACAAACAATCTCTTACAGATTACCTTAGGATGAACTGAAAGAAAGGAGATAGATTATGTTATTATTATTATACCCTTTATTTTCGGTACATATTTTATTAAAATATATTTAATTATTTCCTTTTCACATATAGTAAAACCTCAATACATTCGAGTGACCGGCAGTGGTTCAACAAGGGCTGGCATGGACAAGTCCTTCGTGTGCACCACACGCGGTTCAAAGCCGGCCCCCAACATTGAGTGGTTCATTAACTCACAGCTGGTTGATTCCACGTTGACACAGGTGAGTTAATTATTCTAATTACCAAAGCGAAGGAGAACGGGGACATTTTATCAGTGAAAAGATTTCTAAAAAGTCAAAAATTTCCAGATTGACGCCATTAAAGTGTCACTATAATAATATTATTTTTTTCTTATAATTTATACATAGCGATGTCTCCGGGCTATAAGTCGGTAATCGCATAAAAATATTTTTCGATTATCGACTTATTGCCTGGGGATTGTGTGGATAGTATTTATTAGCTGTATAACAACACTCCATTTGAAATAAGATTAAATATTAAAACATATCTTTTTCACTGTCTGATAATCAATATACTGGATGTATTGATGCTCTTATTCAAATAATTATGTCCATAGATTAGTATACCTACATTTAAAACTCACTACAAACTCACACACACTACACTTACACCTACACACACTCACCATGTACATAGTTTAATTTTTCTCATTTTATTTTGTTTCTTTAATAAATTAGTTTATGTATTTTTATTTGTTTAGGTACTTAACTAAATGTAAACCATCTGCACATGTCTTTTATCTAAAAATTGTCAAAAAATATATCTAAAATGTTTACAAATAGTTATTTACCTAAAACGATGTTAGGTAATTAACTAAATCTAAATAATCTTTTTATGTCTTTCATATGATTTTGTCAAAATAAAAAGACATAATTATCAAGATTGTTTACGTTTAGTTAAGTATCTAAACATATGGAGTATGGTTTAAGAGTCAGAGTACCTACTTATATATTTAAGGCCTTGTAATAAGCCTATTTTTATGGTGTAATTGCTGTTTTTTGTTTTGGATGAAATAAGTTTATTTAAACACGAACACAATACAAGCCAAAATCGGTTGAACGGCAGTAAAAAAAGGTTTGTAATGAGTTATATTATTACAAATAAAGGATTTAAAAATAGATTACTGTAACAACAAAATAAAAAATGCATTAAATACTATTATATGTATAGGCTGACTGGTAAGTAGTGAATGATACTTAAAAACGTGATTGTAGTCATGATAACAAACAACTTTTACTATGAAACCAAACCTGAAATCGCGAAAAAGAAATCTGCTGGTCAGTACATTTGTGTTCGCCTAAGTGGTCAAAGTGACTAAACTTGGCTGATTTTTTTCGTGGTTTGGTCCCATAGTAAAAGTCGTTTGCTATCATGACTACAATCACGTGTTTAAGTATCGTTCACTAATTACCAGTCACCCTATACATATAATATATGCTGTTCAGATAGTCGGCCCGCCTTACACGAGACAGTTACTTAAGCTACACATGACCTAAATATAAAACCAAATCTATTTTGATTCGCCTATCGATTTTGTTGTTTTGCAAAGAGGTTACTGGATAATCGGAAATGTAAATGGAAAACTTTTTAGTTTAGTTTTTTTTCTTCTTTCACTTGTAGAACGATGCCTATTGTCAGTTTAACTCAAAATGAGTTTAGTTTTATAGTTTTTTTTTTTTCTGTACGCGTATTGTGATCACTGTATACCTGAAAATAAGACGAAAGACAAAATTATAGACAGTACAAAGATTTTAACGAAAAGAAAAGATCACCTCGTTTATATTCGTCTTCTTGACGTATCTCATGATATATGAATAGCTTTGTTATTTTCTATTTGACTTTTTTTTTTTTAACGTAGGTAAAATCATCCAATGACGAATCCCGCCCTTGGGTGGGGCGGGAAACAGTGTCAGACTTTTACTGACTAAAAACCTACCTTTCCATTCCTTGCCTTTATCCTGGGGCCCGTGGTGACAGTCTCACATAACCTTTGGGCCCCAGTAGGCTTCGGCCCTGCTGGACCCCTACAGTTTGCTGACAACTCCTTGAGGCGCGCGGGAACGGTGCGCGCCGTAGACGACCTGAGCTCGGACCGGTCTGTTACCGGACGGACGGACAGCGAGCTACCCATTGCCCACCGTCCGCGAGCCCGCGCCTACGGTGGCCGGAAATTGGGATCGGAAACCCGGCGGCGGCGGCGGCGTGTGCGCCTTTGCCTAATGCGGTCGGCCTCCTCCTTTACTAGATTTTCTATTTGACTGGAATTGGTTCCAGACGCTTAATTTTTTAGGGTTCTGTACCTCAAAAGGAAAAAACGGAACATAATAACTTTATCACTTTATTGTTCGTCTGTCTGTCTGCCTGTCAAGTGTCTGTCTCGTGAACGCGTAGAGGTATCATGTTGAAATTAAAATCGTATACTTAAGTCTGTCAAACTTCTAAGTTAACGGAAAAAAATATGGATAAAAAACCGTACATTTTGACCCCTCAAAGAAATCAAAATTCCTAAAGTACTTCCCTTTGACTTAGAATTCTGAAATTTGACACGAAGCAAGGTCTTATAGCACAAATATAGGGAAAAATGTAAATAACGTAAATTTTTAGTTACGTCACGAAAAAAAAAAGTTATTTCCTTATTTTTGAACCGTTATGAAAGAGCTCACGACACGGAATCCTAGTGTGGAGACCAGTGAAGTATTTTATGTATATGTGTATTTTTCTTGAACAAAAAATCATTATTATTACATATTATTTGTGGGCTGTGTAACAAGTTTTTGTCCTACTTCTCCATTGTATCGTAACACTGTCACTCTCGTACTGTACTGTGAAGAAAAATGTGTTTATCCTAATTCTCTCATCCTTTCAGTGCTGCAGATACTTGATGTATCTCAAAACTTATTTATTCTTCTCTTGCAGGTGGAAGTAGATGGAGAAGTAACGAAGAGCGTGCTAACCTGGCACGTGCGTAGAGAAGACAGTGGGAGACAGTTGACGTGTCGCGTCTCCAATCCCTGGTTCCCAGCACACACGCTGGAAGATTCTGTCACCTTGGATGTCATGTGTGAGTTCTGCAGGAACTACATTAGACTGACGCACACGTAGGCCACGCCTGATTTGTACGTAGCGTTGTGTGACGTGGCGTGGATCTAATGTAGCTCTACAACTTTAGTTGCCATATAAAATGTGTGGAGACCGACGCGCCCAAATTGGCGTGCGTGGCCCACGTGTGCCCAATGTAGAACTGCTCAAAAACATATAACTAAATCAGTGAAATCTCGAGTACGTAATGGGTATTGAGCATTTTACAAATACTGTGTGATTCTTCCTACAAAAAACTATATCAGATACTAATCTACATGCTTCTCTTATGATTTGAACATTACATGTTTGCTGTATGGACTTCAAAAGAGATTTTGACTGCTTTGACCTCTGAGTTTATTTCGGTATTTTTTATCAGGGTAGTCGGTTAAAAATATCGTTTAAACGTTTTTAAACGTGCTCTAAAATGAAATAAAATCATATAATCGTTATATAAAAATAATGACTTTAGTCACGGTGAGACTTGTGGTTTAATAAGAGGGACAAGAACTAGTACATCGATCACGATGACTGATCATAATTAAGTGTTCATATCATAACTGTTTTTTTTTTTCAACAAACTCACGACGGAGTCTCCACCTCTGCAGTATAATACTAGAAGGAGTAGACTATCAGAAGTTATATACTTCAGTACCAATGTTCTGGTTTGTACTCTTAATCATCGGAAAAATAATGCTGACGAATTTGTTTTATTCCAAAATAATTCTGCTGCAACCGAAATCACAAAAAAAATGCTGTATTTACAAAAATCAAAACCCCATAAATTCTGTAACGGCCAATCCCGAACACGCGATTTACAAACACAATACAACTGCGGACAAAATAATTGACCCAGTAACAAAAACAAGTGAAAACCTACTGGCGATAAATCAAATGCACACCACACACTAGATACGGGAGCGGTAGAGTTCCGGCGGTGTTTGCCGGCGACCCGAGCTGTGTGCCAACAACTTTGTCCCCAAGTTTAAATATTATCGCGAGCTAGAAGGCTTCGTGTTCTGCTGTGATACACGGAGTGTCGCAATACGGGTTTATTATGAAGTATTTATGCTATTGTTTATAAACATAGCTGGCTGGAACTGGAATACGGGTTGGTGTTAGCATAAATTAGATTGTGGAAGTAGCTGTTTAGCATTTGATGAACGTTAATTACTGAAATTTTGGTGTTGAATGCTTTTGGGATTTTGGCAATTGCTTTTAATGTTTCACAATCGTGTTATGTTTTTTGCTCACAAAAACATAACCTAGTACAAGGTGATACAGACAGTTTATGTACAAAGGCGAGCTTAACTCAGCAATGAGTTTTCTCCTAGCAAACCTAGCAAACTTTTTAGTTATAGAGAGAAAACATGTTTGAGGGTAGGATCCGGTGCATAATATGAACCTACATAACTAAGTCTAGTATATTTATTAGTGTACATACTAATGTTATGTAAATAATGAAAGGAAGTGCTCTTTAATTTCCTCAGACATTAAGAGAAAGGATTTCGTTTTTGTACTAAATTAAACTCAAAGAATTTCTAACGCATAAACATTTGACGGTGAGCAATGGGTAGCTCGCCGTCCAACCGTCCAGTAACCATCCAGACCAGACCCAAGTCATCGACGGTGCATTCCGTTTCACGCGCGCCTCCAGGAAATGTCAGCAAACCATAGGGGCCCAGCAGGGTCGAAGCTTACCAGGGCCATGGGGAATGTGAAAATGAAACCTGGAGCCTTGAAACGAAGGCAAAGAAAGAATAGTAGTGGGTTTTTAGTCCGTAAAAATCTGACACTATCTCCCGCCCCACCCAAGGGTGAGGAAATGTTATTGAATGATTTTACCACAGAAAAAAAAAATCACCTAACCATTTACATTCACTTTTGGACTGTTATTGAGTTGATCTCTTAAATTCGTTACATCAACTTGTTTTCATAAAACAATGCGTATTTTCCTAAAAGCTTAAACACTTTATTTTCCTCAACATTACTCTGGCCAAACGATAGTTAAGATAAACACATATCCTGCTTCCCGAAGCGTGGCTTATGTAATATGCATTAATATGGCGGCCATTAGATACATTACGCTGACACACCTAATTTACTCAAACCTAATGAGGTAAATGAAGCTATAAGCGGTCTTCTGTGAGTTGCAACCATTTGTGCTTTGGGGTTATTATAACATTATTAGATACAATATTCTGTAGCAGTTCTATTAAATTAGAAGAAGAAAATTTGACAGAAGTCTTGCCAAGGGATACCGTGCTACCCAGTTACTGGGTAGTAGAAGTTGGATAGGTAGTCGATCCATGTAAAATACTTTTTTTATGGTAGGTAAAATCATCCAATGACAAATACCGCTCTTGAGTGGGGCGGGAAATAGTGTCAGACTCTTACTGACTAAAGACCTACCCTACCCTGTTCCATTCATTGCCTTCGTCCCAGGGCCCCGGGTGAAATTTTCACATAACCTTTGGCCCCAGTAAGCTTCGGCCCTGCTGGGCCCCTACAGTTTGCTGACAACTCCTTGAGGCGCGCGATAACAGTGCGCGCCGTAAACGACTTGAGCTCGGACCGGGCTGTCACCGGACGGACGGACAGCGAGCTACCCATTGCCCGCTTCCGCGAGCCCGCGACTACGGTGGCTGGAAATCGGTTCAGCCGGGACGCCACTCGCTTTCGCAGCGACGGTGCCCACACCGGTGCCCCGTAAAGGTAAGGACCGAACGATGTAAAATACTGGTACTGAACTTTTTTTTAAGGTAATGACATCCTTCAGTCGTAAACTGGCCACCACAGGCGCGGTCTGGCGGATGACAAGTAATGTGCAGCTCGCGTCTGACATGCCCTTTTGCTCCATTCTACAGTAAGAGAAGATACTGGATAATTTCCTACCTTAAAATAAAGCCTAGCAAAATCAAGAACATAATAATAAGCCTGTGTATATATTTCTAAGTTAATGTCCTAAAGCGACACTGCTCTTTCCCATGGGAAAAACAGTTTAAATCTAAACGCTAAACTCAACGCCACTCAGTTTCAAACTATCATGACAACTCGGAAACAGCGTAAACAAAATCTACGTTGAGCAAAAACAAACTTTCCCTGTTCATTATATTTAAACAGAAATAGTGTGACAACAAACAAACTCATAGCATTAAGTTAAACATAAACGGGTTGATGCGATTACTTCAAAAACGTAAGCCGAGGCAACTTCGTAGCCAAGTTTATCTCGTCAAGTTAAAACATTATCGCTTATTGTCAAGCCGTGGGTTGGTATTTGCGGCCTCATGTGTAACGTGTTGGTGACAATGTTGGATCAAATTTGGTTATGGCGTAAATTTTATTTGGGTAGTTATTTTTCTTTCAATACACTTCTTGAAAACTGGCTGTTATCCCTACCACTTTTAGGCACACAATTTACTGTTTTCTGCGCTAGTCCAGAAAAGTACACGAACTCACCGCGCCTACCAATTAATTGTATTTACTGTATCAGCTTGGGCGCTGAGCGACCCCACGGGACGCTTTTAAAATCCCGCTTATTTATTTTTTCGTAAGTTTATTGTAAAATCGACAATTGATACACGTAGGAATTTGTCACTGCAGCACTAGCCTCTATGATACCCTTACCTGCGGCTCAGGTGAATTCCGTCTTGGAAAAGCTTTCTCTAATTGTATAAAAATATACTAATGACGTGAAATTGTCTTTGAAATTACTGCCATAGTGGGATGGTGGGAGGCAATTAAAAATATCAATGATAACAACATTTGGGGATACAGTTTGGTATTACAGCTTGATCTATCTTCTCTATCTAAATTTTAATTACTTTACTGAATAGTTAACGAATCAACTAACTTAGTAGGCTAAAACTGCGATATTGTGTGTGGTAGAGGGCAATGCACGGACATTTTGAGGTCATTTTTATTGAGTTTCAAGATTATAATTTAGTATAACTTTTGAGTCGGAGAAGCTACGACGTTCATTTGAGTTTTATATGATTCATCAGCTATTCTATTTATAGAGTACAGTAAGTACAGTAAGGCTTCTGAAAAGCTATGAAACGAAAAAACCAAATGACAAAATACCAAATGACTGAGTAAAGCAGCACTGGGAACTAATGAATGCGGCCGGGTGGATTTACGACAGTGTTAGGTTACATACTCGTATTTATAAACAAAACACGACCGTGTCCAAGATACAGCTACACCACTTTTTTAAAAATTGTAAGCCTATACTTTTTATTTGCTTACCTTTGACCACTATCTCACCTGACGGTAAGCGACGATGTGGTCGACGATGGAGAACGCTTGCGTAGAAGTAACCTATTCACTCTTGACTGACAGGGGTCTTCAAGTCAAGAGTCACAGGAGTTTAAGAATATAAGTCAAGAGACCACCAAGGGACGTTGTAGCTATCACGAAACAGACTCCGGCAGGGAAATTTCACTCCTTAGTTATATGCGTAATTAATGTATTCCCAAAACGCTTATTATTTTTTTCGGTATATTGTTTCGGTGAGTGTTATCTTCTATATATATAAAAGCGAAATACCGCTCGCTGATAAATCATAAAATCTCAGAAACTATAACACCTACAAACTTAAAATTTGGCAGGTAGGTTCTTTATAGAGTGCAGACATCCGCTAAGAACGGATTTTACAAAACTCCACCTCTAAGGGGTAAACCGATTTTCATGCGGGTGAAACCGCTTGCAGATGCTAGTTAATAATAAATCAGAGTCTACACTGTATATTAGTAAATGAAAAAGGCCATTTTATTGAAATTGCCTTTGGAGGTATGTGGTACAGAGAATAAAGTCCCACATACCTCCGTTGAAAAGGGAGGATCCTCGGACCAGACAGGTGTTATATCTGGTGGGCTATTGCCCGATAGATGATTTCGGGTTTGTTCTATATGTTCCAATCGCACGGAGAATATTACTTGCGCGATGCAGGATTAGTTCTTATGTGACGACACAGATGTCGCTACATTGCCAATTAAAAAACTAACAATTAGTTTTCATTTTATCTTAAGACGTAATTTGCAATTTAAAACCTAATAGCAGTTCAATTGTACTTCTTAAAATTCAAACACTTAAGGCCAGGTTCTACACATTTTGAATTTTTTTTAAAGCTCTGGAAATCTACAAATATAGAAGAAAACACCATGAAAATTTATTTGATTAAAATAGACAAAGCGTTTGACAAAAATGAAATTAGTTGGCTCGATAAAACCGCGAATCTGACCCTAATTTACGATTTCAAACGGGTTTATTTACGAAATTACGTGGGGTTTTTTTATATAAAAATAGAATCGCTGTTTTGGGGCCGTGAAGTCGACATAGTCCCGAGCGAAGTTCATACAAAAAAAACAGTGACTATAACCGGCCCTTAAATGACTGCTAACCAAAAAGAGAACACAATAAACGGAGTGCTGAACCTCCAAACACATCCGCTTTTGCCAACCAAACACCAACACCAACATTTGCAATCTGCCACCAACACGTAAACATGGCGCCAGAATTAGCAGTCGGCTTATTTAACTTTTTGAAGTTTGTTAGTGAAGTTACACGCGTACGAGAATGTAAAATAATTTCGTTATGATATAAACACTTGAGTGAGAGCCCCACGGATTACTGACGGACGGATTAACTTTGACAATGATAGAATAGGGAAATGTTTTATCTTCACGCCTGCTTTTGAAGGGGTAAGCGGAAGAACAGTTGAAGTTGGTGAAGTGATGATTTAGAGACTGCATTATCTTTTTATGAGGTAAACTGAGATAGAAGAAGTATCTAGCCGTTTTCTGTAATTGTTACACCGTCGTTTAGCAATAAAATTATGCTTTATTACATCGATGGTACATACCACAGTATCTCAAGAAGAAAGTTTATGGCAACACGCACTTATGCTTACGCCATATTATGGCTCTGAAACGTAGTCGCTTACAATGGGCCTCATAAGAAAATTTAAAGTCACCTTAAGGGCAATGGAAAGGGCTATGCTTGAGTTTCCTTGCGTGATGGAATCAGGAATGAAGATATCCGCAAGAAAACCAGGGTTGCCGACATAACACTTAGAATCGCCAAACTTATCTGGCAATGGGCTGGGCACATTGCAAGCAGAACAGATGGCCGTTGGGACCGAAAGGTTCTTGAGTAGCGACCACGTATCGGAAGACGCAGTGTTGGAAGGCCTCCCACAAGGTGGACTGATGACCTAGTCAGGGTCGCTGGAGTCCGATGGATGCGAGACGCACAGGACCGGCCATTGTAGCGGCGCTTGGGGGAGGCCTATGTCCAACAGTGGACGTCTTTTGCCTAAAATGATGATGATAATGAAGATGATATCGATCGATACATACGAGTTGTAGGTCACGAGTTCAAGCCCAGACAGGAGTATTTCTTTGTGTAATTTATTTCATCACCACTACTCTCGATACGGTCACGGCAAACATCGCGAGGAAACCGGCACGTCCTAGAATAAAAATTTCGAAGACATGTGATATTCACTAACTCGCACTAGGCTGGTGAATTACAGTCTGTTCCCTCTCCTAAAGAGGAGGTTTGAGTCCCAGAAGTGGCATCATTAAAAGGCTCGGACGGCGTGCAATGGGTAGCGGATGGCGTGCAATGGGTAGCACGCTGTCCGATAGTCCGGTACCGACCGGACCGAGCCCAAGTCGCCGACGGCTCGTACTGTTTCCGCGCGTCTCAAGGAGCTGTCAGCAAACCGTAGAGGCCCAGCCTGCTAGCTGCAGGCAGGCAGGGTTGAAGCCTATTGAGATCAAGTCCCTCTTTCTGAAAAGAAGGCTCAGCCCCGGTATGATAGGCAACGTCAGAATGGGGTAGGTTTTTAATCAGTAAGAGTCTGACACTATTTTCCGCTCCGCCCAAGGGAAGGATCTATCATTGGATGATTTTACCTACCATAAAAAAAAACTATTAAAAGGGTGATTATACGAACATTATAAATATAGTTGGTCTTAGTTTTAGAATAGGGCCATATTCCTAAAAAATGCATGTTGTCGCAATTGAATATTATATCTCCACCAAGGCGACTACGATTTAGGGCTCACACAAATCCAACGCTTGGATTCCAGACTAGAGTGGGCCGGGCTGAGCTGATCTAATCCAGAGTAGAGAGCCTAAACGCCTATTACCGTAGGCTCTTCACGGGTATCGTGCGGTTCATGGCTTTTTACTGGGCTTCCCAAAACGAAACCTGGTAAAAGGCCATGGACTACGGCACGTTTGTTACAAAAGCGAGCAGCCACTGGCTGGACGCGTCCGTCAATTTCGTCAAAAACGTAGTCAGCATAATTTACGGAGCTTGCTAGGGTCGATGCCGACGAACTCTGCAATGCAAAGTGCATCTGAATGAATATAGGTAGGTTTTAGTCAGTAAAATTCTCTCTCTACTTTCATCTAGATTGGTAAAAGTTTTATCAAACTGCACATTTTTTTAACTAGCTATTACTGTCCCATTGCTGGCCAAGGCCTCTCCCAAGTCCGTCCAGACGTTCTTCCCCGCGCCGTCTCGAACCAGTCCTCATGGTACGGGTCCAAATCATCTCGCCACCTTTATCTAGGCCGCCCTCGATAGTACTTACCCTCTGCAGGAACCCACTGCTTGGCGACACTTGCCCAGCGGTCACTACTCATGCGGCCAACTTGGCCCGTTCAATCCCATTTGAGCCTATTTTCCCCACGTCTATTACACCCGTTTTGGAGCGCAACAAATCATTCCGTATTCGGTCTGTTCTTTTTACACCCAGAATGCGGAGCTCCATAGCTCTCTGGCAAACCCCAAGGCGAAACTTTTGCAATCGATGAGTTACCAGGTCTGAAAATTCCAATTGCATTTTCTTGTCTTGGTCCGAAATTAGGACCTATTGGTTATGAAAACGCGTCGTTTGTCTTCCATTCTCTTTTGTCAACCATCACGGTATAATTTAAGTTCTTTTTCTAACATTATAAAAGATTATAAATAATATTAATACTCATTGAAATAATAGTTAATTTCGCTCATCAACTAAAGACAATTACTTGCTCAACTTATTTTATTTTTCAACCAATAAAATTCCTCATTTCACTTTTTCAACATGGGACTGTTAAAATGAAGTTTTAATATCGCACGTGGGAAATTATAAATAAAATTCGTTATTTTTGAAAAACTTATTTTATGCACGTACGAAATGCAGTAATACGAGTTGCAAAACAAACAAACAACGTAATAATTGTACTGTTGCCCGTTCCCCAGGTTCAAAGTGGGGCAAAGAGGAGAGTGGAGGCAGACGAGGCACAACTTTGAAGGCCGATATTGTTTTTTTTTTTGTTGGAGTTTATCAAGTAGGGCTGCCAATATTGACAGTTTCGAAAACTTATACCTAGTTACAAATTTAGCTTATCCAAGATCAATGATTCCAAGTTTAAATTAGTTTTTAGTTTAAATTGTTAAATTTGTTCGAGTAGGGAAATAATAAATGGAAGCCGTAACACTTTTCTCTTTTAACTTACTCAAATAAAATAAAGAAAGCATGTTTATTTGACACATACAATAAGTACAAACATATAGATATTTAAAAATAAATCACGGTTGCGCCTAAAGAGTTTAAGTTAATACAGCACAGTATTTTTTGAAACAAATAAAAAAAGAAACTGTATCACCATTATATTATTCCTGTCCTTGTGTCCTGGTACTTCGCTTTAGCAGAACACGTCTGTCCGTCACTGTCATTATTATTGTTTTTTTTTTTCCAACTATCACACAACGCCATCTAGTCCCAAACTAAGCAGAGCTTGTGTTATGAGCACTAGACAACTGATAAACATACTTATATATTTTTAAAGACATGCAGATAAATTACACCCAGACACAGAACAAATGATCGTACTCATCACACAAAAATTTGTCTTGGGTTGGAATCCAACCCACAACCTCCAGCTTAGCAGTTAGGGCCACTAACTACTAGTTGACTAGATCAACAGGCCAGTCATTATTATATACTATGATTTTTTATTAGATGAAGTAAAGTGACAGCTATAACAATGGTTGTTTGACAGTGGGGCATAGTCCACTGCTGTCACTTTACTTCATCTAATAAAAAATCATAGTATAGTCATTACTAGCCTCTGCCAGGGGCTTCGCTAGCGTGAAGTTCGGTTTATTACTTTAGGAATGAAGTTTCGTAAAATCCGTTCTTAGCGGACGTCTACTCACAAACCTAGCTGTTATTATGAGTTTTTATATCTAATAGTTTCTAAGATTTCGTGATTAACCAGTGAGTGGTATTTCGTTTTTATATACATTATTTCTCTTGTCAACTATCCCATTGCCAACGACTCCCTTTTTTTCCTAAAAACTTCATCATGAAAATTACAATGACTAATTTAACCTTCTACTACTCCTTTACTCTTTGCCCAAGCATTATGTAGGTCCGACTTTGTCAGAGCATCCGTGCTCTGAATAAACAATTCTGTCGCTGTCTGCCCCAATAGAAATATTCACTTATCTGCACGCTCTTTGTCGTTAGCGTGGCAGGAGAGCTCCAGAGGAACAATAGTCGGTGGTCGATACTGCAGTGTTGATGTGGCTGTAGAATTCTCTGCATAATGAAACATCCTTTTAATGGTTACTCTTCATTGATGAGAGGCGTGATTCTTTTGTCTTGAAGTTTACGGGAAATATTTATTTGTTTATTAAATCTCTATGCACTAGTAAAAACTACATAATTCGCATGTTTAATAAAAAACAGAACTAACTCATAAAAGAGGGTATTTCAAAATTGAACCTTATTATTGAAACATATTTTTTAAGATTCAAATACCTTCTTTTTTGAGTTAGGCCTCTTTTCTATTAAGCATACGATATGTACGTGACTTAATGCCTCAGACATTTTCTACAAGTCAACCTTAGGGTGTTGCAGAAACATAACGTGGTAGGTACAAGAAAGTGCACACCAGGGCCCTGGTACAAAAGCAACGAAGGAACGGGGTGGGTTTTTTAGTCAGTAAAAGTCTAACACTGTCTCCTGCCCCGTCCATTTTTCACTGGATGATTTTTACACACTGAAAAAAAAAAAAAATTTAAACTAGATAAGAAATACAATAACTAGATACGTACATACAAATTAACAATGATGTTATAAAAAATGAATCCAACAAATCAACGCTGTGATTTCTTCTCTGGTTTTCTGATATTGAAGGTACCTATTGGCATAATTCAAAGTGTGGACTAATTTATGATGAAGCAAAGGTCGCAAAAACTCACTAGATGCTAGCGGACCCGCTCTAAACGTCAATACTACTTACACCGTTGACACCTCTACGGACCAGACTAAGCGTTTCGCCTCGTCTCTCATATCGCGTACATCGAAGGACCGTTTTCCTGCTACGTTCTTCCCATTTGATTATAATTGAAGTGTTTTTAAGGGTATAGTGAGTAGGCTCAAAATAAATAAGTACCATCAACTATTGCTTTACTAACACCAGGTGAGCCCACAGTTAAGCACTAGTGTGCCGATTGCAACAAATATAAGAAAAAAATAAGTCTTTATTCAGAGTTATCCAGAGAGACCAAGCGACGTCCACTCGTTGACCAAGCGACGTCCACTCGTTGACCACAAAGCGTTTACTCGTTGACCACGTGGGGGCTACTAATTGAGAACGCGAGGTCCACTGGTTGACCGCATGACGTTTATTGGTGTTAAAGAGTCCACCCATGGACCAACTGTCATCGACAGTTGGTTCATGGTGTCACGAGTGAACGCCGTACGACTAGGCGATGTGAAGAGGGTTCCGGTTGGCTCTAAAGAGCTGTGACCTTTAATATTAAAAAGGCGAAAGAATATGAGTGTATATACTTGTTACATCTTTACATTTGAACGACTGAACGGATTTCAATTAAATTTTGTTACACGGGTAGAACATGTCGTGCAATATACGTAGAATATAGTGTGTTGGGGTAAGATCGACGCTAGGGTAAGAACGTATAAATCAAATATCCCACTTATTTGGCTAGATTTTTTAATGCTAGCCACATTGTGCAGCGGGGCGAAAATAATGACGTGACACGCAATGTGAGTAGTATTGAAAATATAGCTAAATATGTGCGATATTTAATTTATACGTTATTGCCCCAGCGTCGATCTTACCCCAACGCACCTTACTTATCAGCTCGGAAATATGTTCCCTTGGGATAATTTTCTATTACGAGTATAACGTAGGCTAAGCCGCTGGCCGCAACTAGTGAATTAATAAAACTTAACATTATAAGGTTCTCAAAAACTCATTAAAAAACTTACAAAAATTAGGAACTAAGAAATCTAATTAGCTTTTCATCAAAGTCTATATTACAAAATTAAACAGCCTACGTTATTAAAATTTAATTCCCTTCTATTTAAAGTTCTCATCCTCAAGTCACAAGTCCTTGAAACTATCACCTCGAACAGCAAATCCTTGAAAGGTCTCAAGATTTCCAAACTTAGTGACAGCTTTAATCAATCAATCTAAAAGTTAGTCTTGAATTTAAGGAATATTGCCTATTAGGCTGTTCGTAAACGAAGAAATTCAGAATCAAAATGAGTAGATGGTCGAAACGTGTCCCGAATCAAAAGAAAATATTCTAGTGTGTAATAATTCTTGAAATGTCGACATAAGCTTCAAATCACGCAATTTGGCATTGTTGAAATAGCAAAGAATTGTCGAACTGGCCTACAAATTGAAATTGATTCAGTGATAAATAAAAATAAGAAACAAGGTCTTTTATTACAAAATAGCTTAGAGTCTATTCTTAGTTTGTATTTTTTTTTAAATAACCACTACTGTTGGTCCACATAAGGAATTACTCCTGTATCCATGGCAAGGATCTTATATTATCCCACGGATAATGGTTCCTGTATATTGTGTATGTCAGTTTACATGAAAATTAATTTTGACACGCAATTTTAGTTCGCATTAAACGTTTTGACTTTGAATTTTTCCTTCTTCCTCTACGTCTAAAGAAGAAGGAGAAGAAGGAAAAAGTCAAAGTCAAAACGTTTATTGCGAACTAAGTATACAATGTTGGTGTAGTAGCTTTTGACTTAGCAGCCATTTACAAGCATTGCAATTCTAATTCATCCTAATTGGCATGCAATAAACATTATTATTACTTTATTATTATTATCAATTCATTTGTAGTAATTGTAGTAATTTCAAACAATTAAATGTTTATAATAAACATGTTTGTGTATTCACAAACACAAAACACTCAGATCAGGAACAACTATCTGAAAGCCATACGCAAAGGGGAAATAAGGACACAGATGGGTTTAGTCAGTAAAAATCTGACACGCCCTCTCACTCCACCCCAGAGCAGGGGATGTAACTTTAAGATTACTTATCTCAAAACAAAAGGTGACATAAAAATGCGCAGGTCTATGTAGACTGACAATGATACCAAATGTTTATCGGTTTCTGGTCGTAAGATTGTCATATTATTATAACAAAGAAATCAACTTGAAGTTCTACTTGGTTGGAAGACGCACGAGATATTCCTTCCTCCTCAAAGCTGTCTGAGATGATCTAGTAACAGTTATAACTTTTGTTGCAGACCCTCCAGTGACTCAGATATCACTAGTAGAACCCAAGGAACCGCGTCTTCTGCGAGAAGATGAAAATGCTGAACTATTGTGTTCAGCCGATGCATCACCGCCAGCTGTTAATTTTACTTTTTATAAAGGATCTGAAGTAAGTGAAAACTGAAAATCTCCTTTTAGCTATATGTTTCGGTTATATTAAAATTGAACGTATTTATGTCCGAATTTTCTAAAGTTTTGCCCAATTTCTACTACTAAATTGACCTAATTATAATTCTGTACTTTAGTACTGCTAATCTATATAATACAAGCAGGTATTCTAAAAGGATATTTCTAACATATACATGGTGAATGGAATATTATTGATTCTATACTTTTCCTAGGCATGCTATTCAATGTACTTATTCATTTCTTACGTAACACATTATATTATTAAGCTTTTAGCAAATAGTCATATTCCATTTCAAACAATGAGAAAAATTACTTGACATGAGTGACGGAAAAGAGAACTTTCTTATGAAAATTCTCAATTTCTAAACAATGAGAACATGTAGTTTTTTGAATCAGTTGGCATAAATACACTTTAAAAATCTCTGTAATCTTTTACTATATAAAACTATTGGCACTGTCTCAGCTTTTAATCATAAAATTATGTTTTTACTCGAGTAAAATAGAGCAACAAATTCATACGTCAAAGAATCTAAACGATTTTAAACTCCAACATTATAAAGAAATTCAACTAAGTTAGCAGAAAATAGTAAGTTAGCATGTTTCAGTACTTAAGTCTTAGTTGGCGTGATTCAATAATGAGAATTTAATTGTTGCTTCATGAAAATTCAATTTGTTATAGCTGGCAAATAATAACTTCATAATAATCTTTGGCTTTACGTAATACATTGTCATAATTAGTTCTTGTTTTATTTTTAGATTCTTTAAAAAAAATATTATATTTCTTATTGTTATTTGTATAGTTGTTTTATTATTTCTTGATATTCCTCTGTTAAAATGTACCTAGGAGTATTATGGATCCGAGCAGTTTTTATTTGTATTAAATATGTTAATTAATTTTAAAAGACAAAGAACAAATAATAATGATTTAAGCAATGTCAAAACTCATACACTAAATAACTTTGAAATTGTCTAAAAAACATATAAATGCAAACATGCGAACTCTGTTTTATTGTAATAAATCTTTATTGAATTATAATTTTTTGATATAAGTATTATGAGAAAATCGTTTTGTATGCTATAAATTACATCCAAATTCATTAGTTTCCAACATCACCATGTCTTATTTTTCGAAAAAAATAGTTTACGATTTCTCGCGATATTTTACGGCGTTCGCAATTTTCGGGTGACATACATAAAAGGCAAAGCCCTGACTCATCAACGCTTTACGTAAATCCTTGTATAGAGGTGCCTTTTATGATATATAAAAATAATAAGAAAGGATTCTCCAAAATTCACGCTCTAAGGGAATAAAACGAGCGTCCAAAGTTTGTATAAAGAACCTTACTCCCAAGCGGACGAAGCCATGGGCAGCAGCAAGGGTCATACAAACACTATTTAACCTTTCTTTATTTTTGTCCAGGTCCACTTAATCAGAGACGATCCCATCGGAAGTCTGTCCATAGAGAACAACCGCCTGGTCATCAGAGGCCTGAGGAGACATCACTCAACGGTGTACCGGTGTCGGGCTAGAAATTCTGAAGGCAGTGCCCTGAGTGACCCTTTAACTTTGAATGTCCTATGTGCGTTACTATTCCTCTTACATTTTAGAGCATCGTTCATACCAAACGTATTGTTAGGCGCCAGCTGTAAGTATGCTCATGGTCAGCCTCAGAATGAACGTGGAGTCAGCCTGAAGTATGCGTTCTTACCAAGCCGACAGTACGCTATAGCGTAAAGTACGTTACTTGTGTGAGTAGGCTTACGACGCGTAGTACAATAATTTCCCACCAAGAGTCATTCGGGGTGAATGAGAAGTTAATATATACATATATGGAAAAGCGATAAATTGCGTACCGCTTGCTCACAATCAGCGACCGAAAATAGGTTTGGTCTGAACAATGCCTAAATCGAAACTACAGCTTTCCTAGTTGGCCTAAACGTAAATGATTGTTTAGATTTTTCTTTTCGACACGGCAGTAAACACATGGTCTTCACCGATGTCCAATTTTTTTGAGTGAAATTTTGTAGCTAGTCTAACAAAATTCTGTTAAGTGCTAAAATGTCTTGGTGGCTTAAGCGACATTGGTTTATGTTATTCTTAATTTTGGTTTCCACATCATCATATCTAGTCCTAACTAGGAAACCAAACATATCATTTCTCCAATAATCTAAACTGCTTTTTTATTGGTCTTATTACTTTGGATATAGTGGCTCATTTTTCTATCATCTCTCTATCTAGCCCGACCAGAATGTGCCGCTGGTAACGTGATCCAGCAGTTAGCTGCAGCTCCTGGAGGTGAGGTCAGAGCGAGGTGCTCAGTGACTGCACCAGCAAGTCGTGATGCTGGGCCGTTGAGGTTCTACTGGACTTATAATGGAACTAAGGATGTTTTGCCGGTTGGTTACAAACCTTTTAACTAAAAACTATTAAGATTCCTAGAGCTTTCTGTAAGATTTATAAAAATTCCATGTCATCACTTTTTTTTTTTGGTTTTCATAGGCTCATATCGAAAAACTATAAGCGATTATGTGGCTGATGATAAAGCGCATTTGTGTAGAAATAACCCATTTTATTTTGTATTAAAGACCCTTACGTTTTAACTATCAGAAAAATAACTCTAGCAGAGAATTCTACAGTTATACATAATACTGGTATTTATTTATCCTCTTTACAACTATCTTTACTGGCCTTAAAACCTAATGCGGCAGTGCAGCTAACAATTATCATACTTAAACCTAAACACACATTTACGATAAAATCTAAAAAAATATATTTGTAATCTATAAAAATAAAACTTAAACATAAATAATACTAACATTGTCACATACAAACTAACTATATTTAATAAAACTCTTGCGAATTCACTCAAAGTGCACGATAATGAACTTATTGAAGATATTTTCATATAGTTTAGATTACTAAGATTTTGATACACAATTATTTACACCAGCTAAAGCACAAATTGCTATATTTGCATCCTCAGCACAACCTTACCGATTGAAAAAAAATATAACAGGGAATAGTAAAAGCTGGTGAAAGATTAAACTTAACTCATTTAAAAACTGGAATATCAAACAACCGTGATATTTTTACCCGACTGCGCCAGAAGGAGGGTTATGTTTTTCGAGAGTATGTATGTATGTATGTTTGTATCTATGTATGTATAATTGTTTGGCACGCTCTGCAGCCTGAACGGCTTGATGGATTTTAGCTTGAGAGGTGTCGTTAGATTCGTATTTACTGTGAGAGTGACACTGGGTATATCAAAATAAAAAAAACAAAATGGCGGATTTTTGGCGCCAAATTCAAATATTTGGCACGCTCTGTGGCCTGAACGGCGCGATGGATTTTAGTTTGCGAGGTGTCGTTAGATTCGTAATTACTGTGAAAGTGATATCGTAAAAAAAAAAAACTAAAAAAATAAAAAATGGTAATTTAAAAAACTAAAAAACCCGACTGCTTTTCTGAGTATTCATGAAAAAGCCCTAAAACAAGAAAGTCGTTGTAGCAGTCGGGACCCATTCTAGAAAGTCAGCCGTCTAGTCAGTAGATCTATGATGTAATGGGTACCGACTGCTACAACGACTTTCTTGTTTTAGGGCTTTTTCATGAATACTCAGAAAAGCAGTCGGGTTTTTTAGTTTTTTAAATTACCATTTTTTTATTTTAAATCTGAGATATTTTCAACAGATACCAGCAGCCAACGTGACAGTGATGGGTTCCACCAGCACAGTCATCCATGGTCTTCACTCAGATATTGAAGAAGATTTGGGTTGGCTAGCCTGTTGGGCCAGCAACGACGTGGGAAACCAGAGAGAGCCATGCCTGTTCAGGATCTTGCCTGCTGGTAATATATTAATTTCAAATTTTAGTTCAGAATTTTCTTTGCTCGTAGTGAAACAAAAAAGAAAACAATACAAAACACAACAACAAAACAACAACGCAACCACAACAAATAACAATAACCACCAATGGCCTGGTGTTGTGGAAAGCAGAACTAAATTTTGTAAAATACACGTAGATTGACACGAGTGAATCACACCGGTGAGAGCGGCTTTAGCTGATGGGTTATAGTCACTTCATTTTTTCAATCGTAATTATAGTATCATCATCATTCATATCATATGCATGCCAAATCATATCATCACAACACTTCCCCAGCGCTTCCTGAACCACCAAGTAACTGCGAGATCGAAAACGAGCTCCTCCACTGCGAACCAGGTCACGATGGAGGTCTACCCCAGCGGTTCCTACTTGAAGCTTTGGAGGTACGGCATCGCGCTGAAACTGCGCAAGAAGACAATGAGATCTCCACTATGAATGATCAGGTGAGCGTGGCTGTGATGCCGTGCTAACAAGTCCTTCGCATCCCTTTGTGTCTTCATCTCAAAGCTTTGTTTGCATGAGGAGACGGAGAGTTACTCAGACTTCAGAGACAACATCAATGCAAGTTTTGTTCTCGAAATGTCTTTTAAGTTACGGGCGTCGTTCGATCACTATAAGTGTCTCTTATTTTACTTACATTCATCTTTTAAGACTTTGTTACATTAAACTTATTCTTTGATTTGTTACATTCTTGACGGTGCCTTATTTGTCGTGTAATATGAGAAAGTTCCAAGACAAGCACGGTACAAGTTCCTATAAATCGACCGTAGTCGAGAAAATATCGGTAGGTAATCAACGCTTTTTGATCATTTTTCTCTCGGTGGTCTTCTTATCTTCTTCATTAAAGTTATATCAGTTATTTTTATCGTCAATTTATGATTCTTTAAATTGAAAGACTGGTATTATCACATCTTCAATTTTTTCACACCCTACCTAGTATCGGCTACACATGAGTTTTTTTTTTATTACGATCTTCGTACGACCACTTTAGATCAATTGCATGTTAAAATTCTAACTACTACATGACTATGTATGTCTTTGTACTTTCGACTTCTTCCTACCCTTGTCCTATATTACTTGGGGTCGGTGCAATACGATTTTTTCTTCTATTTTGTTCCGACAGGTCTTTGATTACGGATTATAAAATTGACTTTTAAAACTAGCTGAAAAGAGTAGTAAAATATTTTTTTGAAATTGGATTTGTATAAAAAAATCCTTACACATAAACTAATGGAATAGAAAAACAGAAATATTTTAGAATAATTCTGTTTTTCTATTCCATTATTTTTACCCAGTATATTCAACCATATCCATATATTAAATTATTATTTTACTCTGGTTTTCTAAATTCTGTTTGATTGGTCTCATAAATATGTAAAAACGACTTTAAAAAATGCCAGTTACCATCCCCAGTAGATTTTTATGACACGTTCGGTTAGCTCATGCTCGATTTTTGGTAGTCTTATTCGATCATAGGATATTTTGTTTGTTATATCTGCATGCAGGTTTGTTAACGTTTTATACACGTGTCAGGTTTAAAAAACGCGGGTGTTGTTCTATTAATCTATGCACCTTGCATTGATTTATGTATTCTTTTGTACTTTCACTTACGTTTTAGATTTGTAAATATAACTCTGTATAGAGTTAAATTTTTGTTCAATATTATTTCTGTGAACAACGTCATAGAGGAACGTTGAATACAAAAGTTTTTTTAAGAAATTGATTGTTATTGACAGTATTTATAAACAAGTAAAAATAATTACTTGAGTAAAATTAAATACTTATTTAAAGAGTTGTATTCTATAGTAAAGAAAAATTTAATTTTTGAATGAAGATTTCGAACGTCAAGTAATGACTTAATAAGAAATTTATTACCAACGAGTAATTACTTCTTTATAAATACGGATGTGAAACTTTTATGATATTTTTAATTCGACTTCAGATTTATTTCCGTAAGCTGTTTAACATTTATAAAAAAAAAAAAAAAAACATAAATACTTTACAAAAACCTTACTTCTTACGGTTTCCCAATGATAGCTTCACTACACCAAATGAAATAAAATATCAATATTTTTTTTCCTTATGACAGGGTATGTCAGCTTTCGGGTTGACTGAAGCTGTATATCGTGTAAGGAATGACAAGCCGCAATTCGCTTTAGATGCTTTATCGCCTGGAAAGTATACATTGCTGGTCTACGCAGAGACGCCAAGAGGTCGATCACAAAGACCTGCAGCATTGCACAGCGTACGAATACGAACTGCCGATGACTTGTATAGACCTGGTATGTATTAGAAACCGCAAAAGCCAGCAATAAATATTTTAAACAGAAATGTTGTAAAACTTTACCATAACATTTATAACGGTTTTAATCATAAATAGACTACGCCATTAATGTGACTCTTGATCAAATATCAAACAGTGCAAAACCAAACAGTAAATGTCTTTGGCACACGTATGTGAAATAGCTTTGATTCCTGTAAATATTTGAACAGCCTACTATCGATTGATCATCCGAGAATGCAGTTTATCTAGTGAATTATAACTAAGACCAAAACAGCTAGAGTTAAATGCAGATGCTTTGAACTTTCAATTTATTCATGGCTTACATCCGACTTGAGAGATATGGAACATCATTACGATAATAAAAAGAATTTCTTTACCTGACTTCACAGTTTCACTATATGTAGATCCCAAATATGTATGATTGTTTGTCTCAATATAAAGCTAACGCTATAAAACCCCTGACTAACAAAAGCTTCAGTAAAGTGTACTTTATCTCAAGTATTATTGATTTCTACGAGTTAATTTTTATCAGGTTCTCTCCAAACGATGAACCCAGCACCACCGGCTCAACAACAACCCACAGACAATAGTGTTGCACTACTGGTGGGAGCTGCACTATCTCTTGTTCTACTGACTATCTTGACAACACTGTGTGTAGCGATGGTAGTCATGTGTAAGAAGAAGAGTAGACCGAGAGACCCGGAACAGAGGTGAGCATTTCTTTTATTCTGTGCGCGAGTTGTAACGCGTTCGAAACGTTCACCGCGGTTTGGCATTGTGATTGGTTAGGAGCTAGCAGGGAGCCAATCGGAGCATTGAACATTATAAACGTGGTAATCACGTTATCGTAAAATAAACCCGCACTGGGAGAAAAACTCACTCTGAGGAGAATGAATAAACATGACTTACGTGGCTCATAATTATTATTACTGCCATACCAAACAGCTTAGATCTTAAAAAAGTAGCTGCGACAGACTGGATGTTGAAAGTTGAGAAATAGCTGTTGACTAACGACCAGTAGTGGATCAACAGTGAAGTACACGTTCATTGGTTCACTGAGCTATTGCATATTATGCATAATTTACCATACTATGGTATGTGAGACTGTCACCACGGGCCCCAGGATAAAGGCAAGGAATGGAAAGGTAGGTTTTTAGTCAGTAAAAGTCTGACACTGTTTCCCGCCCCACCCAAGAGCGGGATTCGTCATTGGATGATTTTACCTACGTTAAAAAAAAAAAAATATTCTATGGTAAATATAAAGCAATGTTATCAATCTCGACCTACTGGAGTCCACGGTTTCTCTCACATCACAGATGTTTGCATGCATTGATTACTTCACGGTCTCACAAATTGTATTATTAAAAAAAAATTAGGACGTAATCGTCGCTATTACTGTACACCAAGAAGACTACTAACCTACCCGAGAACTACCTTGAACATTACTACACAGGACGAGGAAAATTGCCCTGTACCTACGAGCGTCATAATTTATTTCGAAATAACTTTCTTATACATTTTTTCATTTCAATTTGAAAACGTATTTCAATCCTTTCAAAACTAAGGTGCTTTAAACAACCATAAAAATGACGCACTATTTTATTTTACTGAACAATAGGTACTTATTTCAAAAAGTTTTGATTTGTAACGTCAACAAGAAGCCTTTTGATCTAAAACAACTTGGTAAAGGAAAAGGAAAATGTTTCATATTTCTTTTTTTTTTTTACTCTTTAGCACAATATTACGAAGAAACGTAGGAGTATCCATGTATGGTGGAGGATCAACCATCTCATCCAATGTGGTACCCACAGTGGTTGTGAGAGGTCACAGAGGATCCAGGGTCTTGGCTGCGAGGTGGTCAGGAGTCCTTGATGATGCTCCACTTGCTGTACTGGCTCTGGATACAAGGCCACATGGTAAGGATAAAAGAACTTATTTTCTATAGAATCTTCCGTAACTGTTTAATGCTATAGCATTGGTCATTTACACAGTTGATTAAGTAGATAATGCGATTTAAATTAGAATAGGAATATCAATGACCTCTGTCCAATACAAACGATTCACTTTCTTTTCAGATACTAGCGTCACTTTCAAACTTACTCGCAATTTTAATTTAAATTCTACCGATATTTAAAACTATCTTTTCGCATAATTTATTTTTTATTTTTTTTATATTTTATAAACTAGCACTTGACTGCAATCCTACCTGATGGTAAGCAGTGATGCAATCGTCGATGTTAGCCAAGATATATTGATGCGGTCAATAATGCTTGTCCAGAAGTAATTTATTCACTCTTGTAAATTCTCAAGCTATAGGGAACGACAGATTCTGAATAATTAAGTGAGATCTGAGACTCCCTGTTAAATACAACCATTTAAAACAGCTCTTCAAAATGCAAAGCTACTTAAATGTAAAATACATTGTAAGCGAAACTTCATAAACAATTACGAACTAAATTTTAATTAAATTATTAAAATGATACGCGTATAGTTTATAAAGTTTCTAATTCGATTAAAATTTTGATTGCATTCCCCTCGGGACTTTGACTTTATTTGTAAACTATTTTCAGAAATAAATTTCTCTAATTATATTATAATTGACATGAAGATTTTGCAAGTGATTAGTCCTGTTAAATGTGCTTGGTGATGAAAAATAGCGTTTTTTGAATGAATTTGACTACAATGCCTTATTAAAGCAGTAGTGGCCGAGTGGTAACGGCCCCGACCTACGAGTTATGGGTCGCGGGTTCAAACCCAGCCAGGCACATTACTTTGTGTAATTTATTTCATCACCACTGCTCTCAAAATGGTGAAGGAAAACATCGTGAGAAAACTGGCATGTCCTAGATCCAAAAATTCAAAGACATGTGACATGTGTGACATCCACCATCCCGCACTGGGCCCGCGTGGTGGATTACTCCCCTCTATTAGAGAGGAGGCCTGAGTCCCAATAGTGGGAACATTATAAGGCTGATGCTATGCTATGCCTTATTAAAAACACAATTATAAAATAGGTGAAGCCTGGCGTAATACAATGGTCCCGGAAATTCGAAGGATGTGAGACGTACAGGGCCGGTCGACATGACAACGTTTAAGGGAGGTCTGTGTCCAAGTGGACGTTTTACGGCTGAAATCATGATGATAATGATATATAATATAATAATAATATATTCTACAACTATCACACAACACCGTCTAGCCCCAAGCTAAGCAGAGCTTGTGTTATGGGTACCAGACAGCTGATAAACATACTTATATATTTCTAAATACATACATATTATAGATAAATAACACCCAGACACAGAACAAATGATCGTGTTCATCACACAAACATTTGTCCTGGGTGGGAATCGAACCCACGACCTCCGGCATAGCAGTCAGGGCCACTAACCACTAGACCAACAGGCCAGTCAATGATGATGATGATGAATATAGAGCAATAAAACGTCAATCAGGAGCTTACTCGATCGTTAAACCATGATCTACATTACACAATCTTCATTTTTTTTTGCAGGTGATTCAGATTCAAGTCGAAGTGAGGACGAAATACAGGAGACTGAATTTACGAGAAACGAATTAGAAACACACACTTAACGTAGAAATAAAATAAACTTATATAATCACGAAGATTATTTTAGGTAATGTTCCATGATGAATTAACAGATCAGAAGAACATGCAAAATGATAAATATGGTGTTAAATGGCCTCAATTTCTAAAAGAGAGAAATCAAAAAGTTAAAGATATCAATATATTTATTTGGTGAAAACAAAACCTAGTGATAACGACTTGGATTTGTAGAATAATGACTAAGATAGCACACGTGATGATAAATCGTGTGAGATTTATTATCGTGTGGAAATTTACTGCATCATGCACTTCGAGGACGCACGTATGGCGATTTTTCATGAGCTCACTGTGGTATCACGGATATATTTTACAGACAAATTATAGTGGGATTTGAGTCCATTTGGGAATACCCACTTAAAGTTGGGAAGCTTGGAGAAGTTATAAAGATTTCTCATTTGAATTATGGGCTCTAAAATTGAATAATTGTTATAGTGGAATTATTTATCGTTTTATAGGTGGATAAAAAGATGTGAGTACAGCGTAGACTTATAATAATGCCTGTAAGGCCTTGATTTAAAAAAAAAAAACTTGTCATACTGAAATAAAATGTGATAGACATCTTTAACACGCTTAAAGATAGCATATAACAGAATAACCTGTAATATAAATTACAGACACAACTTACTGTTCAGCAGTGATATATAAGACCTAATAGAAAGCTCTACAATATTACAAATTGGGTACTTACCGAGAATATTACTGACTAAGACCGCTGATCGTCAAAGGGTAACAGCAACGTTACATATTATAACTAAAATCGCAGTACGTGAGCTCATATAGAATATGATACGATATAATATATCTAGGATAATAAATCGCTCACATTTATCACACTGAACAATGTCTTATAAACGTAATGTAATTTTTGTGTCTTATTGAATTTCATAAGATTGAGTACCTATTATCTTTTATTTATATACGTAACATAAATTCACTATAATTTTACAATGATAAATGATTTTTAAAAGGTGAAAATTTATCACAATTTAAGTTCATAATTTTTAAATGAGTGATTCAATTCTTAAAAAAGATTCAATGGAATTTTGTACAATTATTTTTTGGTGTCACGATTTGATATAATATTATATTTTAAGTTTTATAATTTATGAATTGCATTTTGGAGGAGAAAAAAATTACGTATAAATGCGATGTATGCATGACTCAGTATTATTTTCATAGTGATAAAATATTTACTTGGATTCTGTATATAAAAATATAATTCTATTCTTATTAAGATTTTGTAGAAATTTTTGTTTTCATGCTAATTATATTGATAAGTATTGTACTGCAAGTTGTAAATTAATAGAAGTTCTTTCAATTTCAGCGCAAATATTTTCTTCAAATGATCATAAGATTGTTTTTGAAGATGTGATATATGTAAAGGATTATAATCATGATCCTAATATAAAAAATATATGCATATTTTAAAATAAATAAGTCAATTTATACTAGTTAATTTCCGGTTATGTTATAAAATCTTGTAGAAAATGCTTTGTTGCATATAATAAATAACAGCCTTGTACGAAAGAGCGTTAGAATATACCAAAAATTTAATATAACATTAAATATTTAAATACAAAATAATTTAGCTGCCATATTTACATAATACGGGTATTAAGATGTAGATATCTTAGTGAGTTCTTCCATAAATATTGTTTGTATAATTTAATGTATGTATTTAGTTGAAATAGTTGGTTAGTCACGTCTCACCGATTTTAATAAAGTCTGTTAAAAGTTTGGCATATTCTGGTATTCTATAAATTAAACCTTTCTTTAAGTTATAGTAAACCTGAACCTGGTTAAAGTAGCTTTGTTTTTCTAACTCGTCAGAGGTACGAGTATACCACGCACTTTTATAATCAAATATTTTGATCGGTATTTACATTTAAAATTTTAATTCTTAAGCGTAAGCTTAAGAATTAAAATTTTATAGGATTCTTGAATATCTACAACAGAAAACTATACACAGACTTGAGTCTGCAACTTGTTTTTTTTTTTATATTTATAGGTAAGCGATAATATGATCGATTATGGAACACGCTTACCTTGACGGCAAGGAATTTCAGTCCTTATCTGCACGCAGGATGAATGTGTTCTCAAAACTTTTTCTGGGTATCAGGAGGATCAGAATTTTAACATGACTGAAAGTAATTAAGTCATAATCAGTTGAGTTCAATTTAACCCTTCCTAGCCCATAGCATTAAATAGATACCAATCTATTTAATGTAAATCTATTTAAAAAATGATGTTCTCTTAAATCAATTGAACCTGTAGCCGTATTCTATACCCGTGACATCCCTAGTCCGAAAAGACGAACAACAGACGGTAACTACGAAATCGAAGTGTCACAACTGTGAACCAGTGTATCAATTTGCTTAACAAACAAAGTAGCCGACTGTACGATAACTGACACTCGATTGACTGTCTGAATCAAAGTGCGAAAGAGAAGGCAGATAGGATACATTTCATCCTGTTTGACTTCTCGCTTGCACTTCATGGTAAGACTTTTGAGTAAGGTAATAATTTTGGTGTTGGATTTCGCAGGTATAAACGTATTGCTGTCTTATGCTAATAAATAGACTCCAAAAAAAAAAATAGTCACGTGTATAAAAAATTTAATATTGAGTTTCTAGCAAATAATATGAGCAACATAATAGTTGCCTTGTTATTAAAACGTAGATAGAAAATATTAAAAATTATCTTTTATCTGGAGTCCTTCTTGAAAATTACTTAATACAAAAATTAGAATGCTTAAAAATGTGCCAAACTTTTACTAATAATGTAATTACCTGTTTATTTATTAATATAGATCCAGTATATAATAATTATGTAGTTTTAAGATTACAGGCTATAACGTAAGACCAAAGAATTTGAACAAAGATTTTTATGTTTTCAACTGGAGACGTCGTGTAGTTTTAATTTCCATCTAGTTCCTAAAATTCATAGAAATATATTTGTTTTAGTACGGTTCAAGAACCTTGCACAATGTGAAAATATTATTGCATTCTCTATTAGATATCACAAATTGATAGTCCTCAGAAATAATGATAAAATTTACTAGATAATAAAACTCCAAACCATTTTGATTTAGTGTCTCCAGGTTTGAAACTTTACCATAGAGTTGTGAATAGATAGAGATGCCTTTCTAACGGGTTCTTTTAAAGCCAGGTACAAATTTTTTAACGTAATATGCAAGGTAACATGAAAGAAGCATTTAATAGTGTGGATGCAGTATGCACACAAACTGAGCACCTACTCACACAGTTGAAATGCTCTTTTCGTGCACGTAAAGCGTCCACAGTTCCACACTCTAAGTTTTGTTGCATTTCATGATACATTGTGACAATGTGGACGGCCAATTCTTTCATTGCGTCTTACATTGCATATTACGTTACAGATGTCTTTACCTGGCTTAAACTTGGTAAAAAAAATCATCACTATGATAAAAGTAACAGTTACGCAAAAATCATTATGAATACACCATTATTGAGTTTCCTATTTGACGAAATCCATTTAGTCATTAATTTACACGTTATGTGGAAAAAAATGCAAATTGCCAAATAGGTTAATTTAATTTACTTTTGAAATTCCAAACCCTTTCTTTTTGCCTCCGATCTAATTTTTTTTTTAATGTTTGATTTTAATTTCTAATTCAAATGTCAAAAATTTATATCTCTGTTTCACAAATATTATAAGCTCTGTGAATTTACCGAATGATATAAAACAATATCAAATGTATACGTTTTAGTATTACATTGTACAGAAAATAAAGAAATATAAAGTTTATATTTTATTGTCTGCTTTTATTTTAAACCTAACAATGTTGGTGATATCACTACAATTTGAAATCCATGTATAATATCGCAAAGATATCGTATTTGATCGTTTATTGAAAAATATTAAAGAAAATATAATTTCAGTATTTTATTCATGTTTGACTATAGGTAAGTACCTGTATCATGTACTAGAAGATACAGCGCTGAAATGTATTTCACATGATAGAAAATCTGGGGCCGCTTGTCTGCTATTTTCATAATATCGTCATTCCAACACAATCCCAATGTCATTTCGCTAAAAGTTCGTAATTTGTTAAAACATTATGGCCGGTCATTAGTCGGTCAGTGGTCTCGTAATAGAATTGTGGTACGAGATATCTTGTAACGAAATAAAATCAATGAATGCTGTCACTGATCGAAGGAACTGTCAAAATTTTTGCAAATTACCGCATACATCAGATATTCATTTGTCGAGATTACCATTCTATGCCTTTATTTTTCAATGGGGTGTCAGTGGTTGATCATTCGCAAGTCATAATGGCGCTATTATATAAGTAGATTATCAGACGTATCAAAATCAATTATTTTAAATACAAGATAAATTGTAGCAGTTGTGACACATTCTAGAAAGTCAGCCGTCTAGTCAGTAGATTGAAGTAATCTGCAATATAGGTATGTGCTTTCAATTCACTAAGTCTCCATTTCTAAAATGGGTCCCAACTGCTACAATTTATCTTGTATTTAAAATATTATATAGTTAAGTGCAATCGGGTACAACGACTTTCTTGTTTTAGGGCTTTTTCATGAATACTCAGAAAAGCAGTAGGGTTTTTTTTAGTTTTTTAAATTACCGTTTTTTTATTTTCCTTTAGTTTTCTTTTACAGTCAATCAGAAATCAATCAAAATTAATTAATGTTTGTCACAGGTAGTTTAGATCTTAAAATACGAATTTACGATCCTAGGGTGTGATAGGGTCAGACCCTAGGATCGATTCGTATTTAACTTTATTTTTATTGTAACTTTTTCAAACTCACACAGACCTAAACTAAGTGAATAAGCCTCGCGAAGAAGCCGCTGCATTTACCTGAGTCTTAGACGAAACCCCGTGACCCTCAACAGTAGGAAAAGCACTTCCACTCACCTGCATGTTGGTTAGGAGCTGACGGGAAATTCCGGCGACGGAGCCCTTCAGTCGCGCCCTGTAGGTAGCCGGCCAGTTCTTCTCACGAACTCACAGAGTTTAACCACTATCCTCCGAGTCAGGCAGGATTAATCGTAAGCGATCAGTCAGCGAACTTCTAACAAGGCGTCACTTAGATGTTTGTGAGAAAAAGATTTTATTTCACGCACACGAGGTGGCCATCGACGCGTATATTTTTTGAATATGGTTTTTGATTCTAATTGGTGCGCGTGTCGACCAATAGGGAGCTGCGCACGCGAGTTTGCTCCGACTCGAACTTGAATTTAAGGAAGAAACGTTTTGGATGGGAATAACTTCGGGATTGGTTTCGTGTCCGTACATTCCTCCCACTTGAAACTCACTAGGGTTTCATGCATTTAAGGAAATTAAGAATTCCAGTAAGATAGCTGCGCTCGAAATAGTAAATATATATACCTTAGAATTAGTAAAAGAGAAATTAACTTATATAACAATACCATCTCAACCAGACAATATAGCTCAATATAGCTCACAGAAAATTAACCTTGACTACAGGTCGTCGCATAGTTTTGCCGTTCGCAGTTCGGAGAGTAACCACCTGGACAATACCATCAGAACCAGCATGAACTTGCTCTACACGAGCTTACTTTCAAAATAAAGGTAAAAGGTTGGGTTTGTGAACGATGACTAAATTATCTCCTTCCTCTAGAGAATTTTCAGACAATTCAAGGTCATCAGGGCGAGATGCAATGTAAAATAAAACGAACTCAGTTAAATCTTCAATATTTAAGGCGCTCAGGGCGCTAACTTTCATAAAGTACGTTTATGAACTTATGAACACCGACAAATTTTCCGAAGTTGTCTTATTGATCGGTGTAATCTTAAACAATTTTTCCAAATAAGTTGTAGCCAAAATACGTTTGTTATCGTATCTATCTAATAAAGCAATATAAACCACGGAATTATTAGGCAAAGTTATAGGAACGCCCTTGGCGAGTGTCAATGCGCACCCCAATAAACACGAAAGCAAATAATGGAATTTTCAATGTCTGACAGTAAAACATTATCATGATTAAGTGGAACGTAACTATCTTTAAATTTCTGCCAATTCTGAATATTATCATCAAACGTTAGAATGTGCAATTTAGGCAACTTTACTTGAGTAACAGATGAAAAACGACTACGCTCAACACTGGGCTCTAACGTAAACTAGTGGTCGTACCGAGCAATTCGGCGAACTCAACCGCTGCGTAATATAACTCGTCGAATGACAAAAATGGTTTATTATCGTACCTATTCATATTTCGGGTTCAATCATAATTGTAATTTATTTAAGTTTTCATGCAACTCGATAAAATGCCTTAAAAGGAGGTATTTTATTTTAGTTTTATCTGTACTTTTCACTAAGTCATAAATAATTTACTTATTTTTAAACTCATATTTACGTCCTTTTAAGTACGAGTATGTCTGTAACTCAATTTCGTCCATCTTGCGTTAGTTTCGGTAATAATAAGACTTGTAGGTACAGATCAGAATGTTATTATCGATAAGTCGACAGGTACTTATTTATAATCTCCGAACAGCGATCGCAATAACTAGGTTGGTATCTTAATAATGAGATATTCGTAGGTAGGTATACAGACACACTCTTTTAGATGGCATGAGATCGATCCGTGATCGTGTAGTTATGATATATTCGTATTTTTATCCCAAAAATTGAGTTTACAAAAACCGAAGTTGAAGGTATTATAAATATTTTGAAGCACTAGATTTCGAGCACAACTAACCACAAGAAACCCTGAAAAACCCATCACCAGGCAATGCCAAATGCAACGACTTCCAATTTCAAATGCTTACCGAATTACTTCAAGTAATATATTTAAAGTAAAGATACCTACAGTACGTTCGACGGTTCTTAACGCGCCTGAAGTTAGGCTCTGCGAACTTTAGCGCTCAAAACAAGCGCGTCAAATAAATGATTTATAACAATAAATGCCAATAATCAGTTCAGTTGTTAATAGCAGTTGTTATTGCTGTTAACAACTGAACAGCAATAACAACTGCTATTGGCATTTATTTTTTCAAACCATTTATTTTTTTACGAGTGCAAAAGCGCTAAAGTTCGCAGAGCCTAACTTCAGGCGCGCCAAGAACCGGCGAACGTACTGTTTTTAGTTTTTTAGTATGAAGGTAGACAGAATGCAGCACGGCGTCCGCTTCGAGCGAGCGAGCTTGCCGCCGCGGTACTTATTGTGCGTGCCTACGTACGCACAATAAGTACACACTTACGATTTACAAAGAGAAGAAGTAATGAATTCGTGGTAATTTTGACCATCTATTTGTTCACTGAATCATAAAACCTTTTATTGTTAAATGAATTTAGTAGATTTTAAATATGTGAAGAAGTTTATTCCTCACAGAAGGTACCAAACAATTGGATAGGCCTAGCTGGAGAAGCCGCTGCATTTACCTGAGTCTTAGACGAAACCCCGTGACCCTCAATAGTAGGAAAAGCACTTCCACTCACCTGGAAGTTGGTTAGGAGTTGACGAGAAATTCCGGCGACGGAGCCCTTCAGTCGCGCACTATGGCTGGTCGGTCAGTTTTTCTCACGAACTCACAGAGTTTAAACACTATCCTCCAAGTCAGTCAGGATTAATCGTAAGCGATCAGTCAACGAACTTTAGCAAGACGTCACTTAGATTTTTATGAGAAAAAGATTTTATTTTACGCACACGAGGTGGCCATCGACGCGTATATTTTTTGAATATGGTTTTGGAGTTCTAATTGGTGCGCGCGTCGACCAATAGGGAGCTGCGCACGCAAGTTTGCTCCGCCGCCGCCGATGATGGCGGTAAATTTGAATTTAAGAAAGGAACGATTTGGATAAGAACACGGATCTTATATATTCTTATAAAATCTTTGGATAGGAATAACTTCGGGATTGGTTTCGTGTCCGTACACTAAGCCTAAGTTGCTTCTGTTTATAAATGCTTTTGGAGATCTTTACTAAAAAATGAAATTAAAATAAGTGCTATTGTTAAATATCTTTTATTTTCTTGCCATAACTTGGGATATTAAACTAAGTTCATGGGTAAAAAGCTAAGCTATCAATAATAATAATAATTATCTAATTACTTCTCCCACTCTAGGGTGGAGTGGGAGGGCGTGCCAGACTTTTACTGACTAAAACCATACCTGATCCTTCAGTTGCATTCTAGGACCACTTGTTTCTTTGTTAGAAGTCGAACCCGGCCCCATTAGGCTTCGGCCTCACAGGGCCCTACAGTTTTGCTGATATTTCTTAAAGACGCACGTGGAACACTACGCACTGTTGACAACTCAGGCTCACTTTGGACGACTACCGGACGGCTGGACGGCGAGCTACCCGTTGCTCGTCGTCCACAAACCTACGCCAACAAATATTTCACTCATGCAATTTCTACCAATAATAAAAAAAGGTTTCATACAAGAAAACCCGCAAACAAAAGACTAGTCTCCTCATTATAATTCACGAAGCATCTTTAATATGACATATCAAATTGTAAAGGCGATATTATGTTCTCCGTGCAATGATATTTATACTCCTAAGCGGATTGTGAAGCGACGAAGTCAAGCATTATAGAAATATACGAGATAATGGGGTCTTCGTACTTTTAACAAAATATAAGCAATTTGTGGTATGTGGAGTGTCACTGTTATTATTAAAATTTAAAAATACAGTAAGGTTAAAGGGCTCATAGGCTAACTCACGGAGCGGTTTTCGCCCGCGCCTGTCGCGGTAGAGGAAACTTCTATATTATTTCAAAACTCACTAGACTGCAGATACGCGCGATTTTCGACTGCCACAAGCCCGAATGCCGATTATTATCGCTAACCGACCACAGAGCGTGCGGGTAGAAACCGCCGAGGCGGCGGGCAACAGCGGCGCCGCGCCGCCCGCCGCCGTTGCAGCGGCAAACGTGGACAACCGCGCACACCGCGGCCGTAAAACGCGTCGTGAAATTTGCTTTAATTTTTTATATAATGTATACATATCTGCATTCTACAGAAGCTGCGGGCTCGCAACCGCGGCGGCCGCGGAAGGCTTCGTGAGTTCTCTCTCTTAAAGATTTTTAATAGTTTTGGCTGCTCGTGGTAGCAACTTGACGAACTTTTTAGAGTTAATGACGATGTGTAACGTGATATGTGGAATTCCGTTGCCGTGGCCTACTTGAATTCAAGAAGAAAAAAACTGGACAAGTGCGAGTCGAACCCGCGCACAGATGGTTTCCTACAAACTTATCTACGTAAATAGTTCAATTCCTAGAGTCTCAAAGATTTTTCCGAATCGCAAAAAAAAGCAGTTCGACACTGTAGAGACTCGATGTTGCAATGGTACAAAAATTACGGGTGTTCTCCTCACGTAATTCCTACTTATGCAACACTTAGGTATCGTGGTATAGTTCTTGGCAACCGCTCACAGTCGTAACATACTGATGTGGCTTGAAGACGCTCGTACTGGGTTAGTATAATGGTTGCTAAGACCGTAAACCAGTAAAATGGTTATAGTCGCTGATCGTTACTTTTATCACCATGACTTATCGTGGTATATATGTCAGTTATGCAGTTTGAATAATCTATAGTTTAACGTAAACTCAAACTTTGAAAACAGTCTTTCGTCAAAATATTTGTTCAAAATTAAAAATAAAAATATCTACGAAACTAATATACTAACCCGCACTGGGCCAGCATGGTAGAGCATGGCCCATTCCCTCTCTTAGAGAGGAGACCTGAGTCCCAGCAGTGGGCACATTAAAAGGCTGATTATGCTATGTTATAAAATGTTTCCCTAACCATGGTATAATTTGAAACCTACGTACGTAGTACTCCACAAATCAAAGGGTTTTTTTTATGGTAGGTAAAATAATCCAATGACAAGTCCGCCCTTGGGTGGAGCGGGAAGTAGTGTCAGACTCTTACTGACTAAAAACCTACCCCGTTCCTTCGTTGCCTATCATGCCGGGGCTGAGCCTTCCTCTCAGAAAACGGCCCTTAACCCCAGCAGGCTTCGACCCTGCCTGCCTGCAGCTAGCAGGCTGGGCCTCTACGGTTTGCTGACAGCACCTTGAGGCGCGCGGAAACAGAACGCGCCGTCGACGACTTGGGCTGGGTCCGGTATGTTACCGGACGATCGGACAGCGTGCTACCCACTGCACGCCGTCCGCAAGCCCGCGCCTACGGTGGCCGGAAATCGGGATTGGAAACCCGGCGGCGGCTGGGGCGAGCGCCCCGTTGCCTCTGCCTGATGCGGTCGGCCTCCTAATAAATCAAAGGGTGATTTCTACAAGTCGGTAATCAGACTTGTAATGGCCAGAATGTTAGGCTATGAAAAGCTTTATCGTTATTACAAGCTTCCTTTTTAACTGACGGCAGTGATAACACTTTATACGCCATTGTAGTTAGAAAAGCAATAAGTCACAACTAATTGCACTGTGCTGATTTTTGAAGATGTTGTAAAGATGCTATCAATATTGTAAAACCAAGTTTACAACTTTAAAAGACTTGTGCTTTGTGGTATTTTAAAAGGTTTAACCCTAAGGAAAACCTAAGGAAAAGAAGCTATGGCATTACAAATGTGGCCATATTTTTTTTGTTTAAAGTTCGACAAAAGTAGTTTTAGCATAACCAGTGTAGCAGTCTGCCATAACTTTTTTGGCAACCAAAAAACATTTTTTTACATTTTCACATAATTCATTAAACATTTGGCGTTACAAAATTATGAATCATTATTTGATCGCAAAGAGATAATTTCGAAATGCTTTTTGAACCACTTCCACACGCAATGACATTAGCATAGTCATACAAAATAATCTACGTAGACACTATAATATAAAAGTAATAACATACCTATTTAAAAAAAGAATAAAGAATGAATTCACTCCTCCAGTTTCTATTACACTTAGGCAAACTATTGATCAATTTAATTAAATAAGAATCCAAAAAATGAACATTCTATTCAGCCTTTCCATTACACAATCACTCACCTAATCTATGTCTTCTATTTGAGTAGGTATCTTGGCTGTATGAGAGAGGTGCCAATGTCATTTTCTATTCATAAAAAAGTTAAAGGTTCAATCACCTCTTGTCGTGGCCATCTTGTCAAATTATTTCTATTCTTACTATCATTGGCTATAACTTTTCTTCAGTAGTCCATTCTTACATTTAAAATAATAAAATCTTTTATTTTCTTGGACATTTCGGCTATTTTTGTTGAAGAAACGGCGTGCGACTAAATTGCAAATGTCACTTTATTTTCATTATTTGTGAAATTAGTATCCATTTTGCTTTATAATGACTGGCTGTTAGTGTCAAATAATTTGTACAAAAAAAAAAACGCTCGTATACAATACCTTGGCATGCACGAAGCGCACGCGTGGAAGACCACCCTCCACTTGGCTGATGACGGTCCAAAGAGACTTCAAAGAAGCTCATCTTGACACGGACATGGCACAAAATCGTGCTCATAGAAAAATAAAGACAAGGAGGCAAGCTGTTTGCCCTCGCCCAAACCATGATTATCAGTCGCGATGCAAACGCGACACTGTCCTTCTTCTGTCGCGATGCAAACGCGATACTGCATTAAGTTGTCGCATTAAGTCCGCCTATGTACCACTACTGTACATGAAGTTTAAATAAATACTGTCGCGGTTCTGTAGCACAAAAATGAATTTTTTGTATGTTAAATCTTTTTTTAATATACTTACTCGAAAACTGTCTTTTATCGCACTACGATTAGGTTCGATATGGCATGTTTATCACCCGCGTGCTTTTTTTCAATTTATCAAAACAAGGGCTTTTTTCATTCCTATTTCATCATGGTCAAGAGTGTTTTTTTTTTAAAGCAAAGAGGCGGATATTTTTAAGGTTTTAATATTTAATGAAAATTGAAATTGTGTTTTTGAACAGAATAAAATAAATAGACAAGCAATAATTTGTTAATACCAACAAATTAACAATTATCTGTGTTCTAAATTCAAAAATATTTGAATATTTATATTTTTAATATTACGATGTATACGGTTTGATACCTTTGCTTCTTCTTCAACCTGCAAAGGTTATGCGCGGGAAAAGAGTACACCTAATATTAACTAACTTATTCATTTGTGATAGTTGTGAAAAAGAAGATTTGAAGAGAATCCTTTAGATGCTACGCTACCAGATTATGTGATTGAGGTAAAAAAGCCTGCTGCCATCAAATCAAAACTAAATTATTAGGTAACTTTGGAAAATTTTCTTCAGTACAAAATTAACAAAAATGCGTCGTAATTTTCCGATAGAAGATAGATTATTGGTGGATTTTTCATCGTATTTCTTCGTAAGTGTATTGAAAAACGTCGTTTGATACACGTGGAGATTTGTCACTGCAGCACTCGGCTTCATAACACCCTCGCCTGTACGGCTCGGGTGAATTTCGCCTCGGCTGCAATGACAAACTTTCCCCACTTGTATCAAAATGTACTATAGTCACGCGCCACCATCCTTACGTTCTCTCCCTGAAGTCGGGTCATCGGATACTTTCGCGCGTTTACATCGATACAGTCGCAATGCTGTACCGCGTTGGCATCGCTTCTGTAGCGCGTTGCAAATGTGACCAACGCGCGTTAGTAGCGATGCTGTCGCAGGTTTACAAAACCCGCGACAGCTTCGCTAAAAAAAGTCGCCGTGGGCGAGGGGCCTAATATCTCATTCAATCAATACGTATATACTAAAAAAATACAACTTGTTTTTTTAGAAAAAGCTGTGTTAAAAATAACACCGTTGATCCTACTCATTATATGTGGGGCTATGGATTACTCCTACATGTTCTTTTCACAAAAGGTTAACCTTTCAAGACGGAAACGACATATTAAGCATATTGTAACAAATTTTTCCAGAAATATCCAAAAGTTCTACGAAATCTGTGCCACAAGACGGTAACCAATCAAAATGGTTGTTTTCTACGAAATCTACTTACCCCACATGTTCCCCTGATACTCTTGTATTTTGCCCGTGGGTATACATACTCAAATATCTTGTCGGAACTATTAATGTTTTGAAGTCTCTGTCATGTAGGGATATTTTATACAGCGGGAGCAATATACATACTAACGATATGAGATAATGCCTATTTTTAATTTGCAGTAAAGATTTATTTTGTGACTTATTAAATAGGTAGAAAAAAAATAAAAAAAAAACACCTCACTAATAAACCTCGTATGGCACAACGATCTAGTTTATTAACAAAAATATTTGAACATTCCGACCCAAGATACTTTTTAAAATCATAGAATTTACAACCCAGACCAAAAATTATGACATGATATTTAAGCGTAATTTTTGGCTTAAAAAATGTAAAAAAAGAAATGAATACTATGATTTTATTATTTCAATATATTTTTTACATCAAGATTTACCGCTTAGAAGAATTTATTCAAAATCATTAAAGAAGAACGAAACAAAAAAGGTCAACTACTTATGACTATTTTTAGTTGCGTCTTGTGCCTAAAAGGGTCACCCCTTTTACCAAGATTGTTATTCATACAAAAAACTTAATGATTACTAGAATTAATTGTTAAAACTAATATTATGTCAGTTAAAGTTCGCATAAATAATATTAAATAATAAGTATGTTCATTAATTCAGTATTTCCGTGGTTCCTGCAACCATTTTGAAGTTTTTTTTTTAATCATTTCTTGACCATGGAAACTAAGTCCTTCAGTCAGAATAATAGAGATTACATAGAATTTTCAAATTTAATAATCGAACAGAACATCATTTATATAAATATTATGCAACTTTTCTATTGTTAAAAATGCGTACTAGACACAATTATTTTGCATATATTATTGAAAAAAAAAAAAAAAATTGCGTCGTTTTTTTTTATCATTTTATGATTGGATGTTTTTGGCAGGATTTCTTGAGTGAATTTTAATTATCTATTTTCAAATTGATTGCTAGTGTTGATGATGTAAAAGTGGTGTAATTTGTATCACAAGCGTCTACAACACGTTATTTAGTAATTTTTTCAATTAGACATTTAAATTAATTAAGTAGTATCATTGAAATGGGCGCGATTTTAGCAAAATACCGCTGGCAAATACTGTAAAAATATTACAATATGTTACATCCACATTCTAATGTTACTCATTTTTTTTTTTATGACAAGGCAGTATAGTCTTAATACCTTAGCCTACCCAAATGGGGCGAATCTTCAGTAATCTGTGCGAAGTGGCGGCAAAAAGTGTCATATTTTGCCGTGTTGAATTTAAATTGCGTTATTTTAGTTTGTGACTATTTCAACTATTTGCTTTCATAATGAACTCTGCACTCGCATTATGGATTCTGAATTTGTTATGTACGACAATGACCTGGCTGCTCTAAATCGAACTCTGTTTTTACTTCTCTGAATAACTCCAGCATTCGAAAGACGAACACCGACTCTATGAACCATACTTCAACCAGCAGAAGTCAACGATCTGTTTGTACTCTAGATATTACTCGAATGAGACGACATTCTTTGAAAGTTGCTGAAATCCGATCTGTGATACAAGAATGGATTCATCCGCGACAGGTAAGGACTATTTCCTTTGTACCAATACGTAACTAACAAAAATAAAAATACGTAAATAAAATACTATAGATATTGAATTTGAATGATACTTATTGATAAATAAATAAGCTAAAACTTATGCGTAACTTACATATGTAGGTATTTAATATTTTTGTAGCTCAGTTTTTTTTATTGGGATAATTGTAAGACATAGCTACCTTTTCACACGATAAAATACATTGCTACATATTAATTCACATTTTATTGTAGGTATCAAACGAAAGTGTGATATGTTTCTCTTGTTGGAGACTTGCTACCAATGTAGTAAGGTAACCAGGCAATGAGGCAAACCCTAAAGTTGGTCACCAACATGTATGCGTGAACTGTGGTCGCTCCCTTCTGCGGACAAGATCTCATTCATTATGAGATGACACCGATCGAGAGAGGCGCATTAGAAATTTATTTGCAGAATGGATATTGCCGAATGGAGTGAGTCATTATTTTATTATTATTAATCTTTATAACTATTTGTTACGCCTAAAATACTTCGTATGTTAGCGACTGGCCAAGTTCAGTTTACTAGCATCACATATGATAGGTATTTTAGTTGTATATCATGATATTTGTTATACAGAAAAAGTTTTTAACCTGTGCACAAACTTTGACATGATAAACCTAAACTATCTCACTGAATGCGGCGACTATGACACTACTTATTTTCAGACATTGCCCACGGCCGTAGTGTCACAATGCATCGTATAAAATATATGTATGATAGCACTATTCTAGGCATAAACGTCGTAAGGCGTTAAAAAGGCGAAAATACGTTGCAACACGCACGAACACCGCATCGACGTACTACTCGACCGATTGTATGTAACTTCGACGCCCATGAACGTAGTGTGCGTAGGAAGGAGGCCATAAAAAACTTGAACTGGTACTTTCTTTGACGATTTTTTGAGAATTGTGTAGTGACAGTACTAAAGTCTTAATTATACCTATGGTGACACTACAACATACCGTTTTTTATGATAGTATGAAAAATCGGTCGTCATATAGCGTACTGCTTTTATGCAAGTAAAAACTCGGACGTCGACAGGCGTACCGTCGTATTACTTTAGCTATACTAGACGCCTGTGACCGTTACTGTCCGCCAACGTGTTAATAAACACATATTTTTTATTTTGATGTGTTAATAGTTAAAAATATAGTTATCGCGTATGAGACTTGTTTACCTAAAACCTTATTTTATGGGCGCCGCGCAAGATGGGCACCGATCAGCTGTGTCGCGGTCTTAAGTCAGTGACCTTTTTAACAATTTCGAACTACTTTTTTAAATTTAGGTTATAAAGTAATTTGTAAATGTAATTCCAATTTTTCTTTCATACTTTGATTGGCGTAGGAAAATGCAGAAAATCACAATAAACGATTTATAATTGGTACTTTAAAATTAAAGCACTTACGTATGTTGCTTACATTTGGGGTACCTATTTAAAAAATAGGCATCAACTAGGTACCAATTTCCTATAATGTCCAAACAAAAAGAAGCTATTGTTAACTTCTCCTTTTTTCAAACATAAACATAAGTACAGTTTTAAATTTGGTATGAACATTGTTTAGGACACTATTTAATTATCACTTCATTCATATTGGCATTTATTTTCTGTGTCAAGCCATCTAGGCTCTTCATACACCCAGAGCTTCTCTTCTCCTCAGAGAATAAAATCATAAAATCACAAGGACTGAGGTCTGAAAACCTAGCCAACCACGGTAATACACACGGGGCCACATAAATGAACAAGACCGATAGAACACGAGTAGGTAGGTGTCATACGCGCGTTGGTAAAACGAAGCGGACATTCGTTTACGAATTCCGCGTGTGACGTACTGTACCTCTACCATGAGTTTTAAGCAATAGTATTCGTCGCTACTCGATATCGACACCGTAAATATTGTGTATGGCAAATTTTTGTTCTGCAAGTGACCGTTAGAGGCGCTGCAAAATTTGACATACAAAATATTTACGGCGTCGATATCGAGTAGCGACGAATACTATTGCTTAAAACTCAAGGTAGAGGTACTGATGGTGGGTCGCCGGGCGCTCGATGGTAAGCCAATTTTTATAAAATACTTTGAAGTTATGCTACTAATTATATTTTTTAAATATCGAGAATAATTATAGAAACCAACGAGATCTTCAGAATTTTGATAGTTAAATAAATAGAGATTTTATTCAGTTTTTTCTTCGTCCTGTAAACTATGTTATAATGGATGTTACATCCATTATAACAAATTAGGCCGAAGATCTCTCACTTAGCTCGTACACTCATTCGTTTTCAAGCTTCCGTACTATTGACTTTATCAACATAATATGTATAAGCAGTTATAAAGCTGAACTGCTTAGCTTAGACAGATATGGGCACTCATATTTCTCTCACTCAGCGATTTGGCAGCTGAAATTAAACTTTCCTGGGACAGTATTCTTTACAAAGAGAACTTCAATATTTTTCTAGGTACCAAAACTTTGCTTCAATAAACCTGGACTATAGTAACTAGCTAAGTTTTCAATAACCTCAGTTGGGCTAGGAACCATAAACTAGCAACAATATAGTAGAGGAACGACGGGCGATGTCTAAGTATGGCTCGTAAAATGGAGTTAGTGTTCGGAGCGCGCTGGTATGTGATGTGGTTGAATACATTGTATTTGTAGATAAATCTATGATTTGGATTGGAATAGAAGATAGTGAGAATAACATCTGCTTGATAGACTATTATGCATCTTATGAACGTATGGGTATAATAAGTAAGAGTAACCATGGAGTTTCTTGCCGGTTTTTCTTTTTTGGAAACGACCAATTGGAATATAGCTTCTGACGATTTATTTGTATCAATGGGCCTATGTGAAATATAATTATTATTTAAATAAATAATAATTACCCGACCCGAGACCGGTGGGACACTATTTTTTAAATGTTTTTTTTTTTTAATATTTAAAAATATAGCAAATATGTATTTATATGGAATAAAGATCATAATAATATTTATTTAAATAATAATAATAATATTTCACATGCAAATACTTCAGATACAAGATCCATATTTTGTGTTAGAAAGTAGGTACTTAAAACTAAGTCCAGAATTTACATAAACAGGTACAAATAAACATTACATACTCGTATCAATCAAATTACTCATAAAATATAAAAAAATTGAATTATTTAAAAATTAAATTGCTTAGTTATTAAATCACATTTTTAAATTAATTGCAAACTTCTATATTATATTAATTTAAATAAAATAAAGTAAAAAAAAAATATTTTGTAAAAATTAATCAAATACAACCTAAACAATTTAAAATAATCAAAGGAAATTTTAAGAAATTATGCATTCTATTCGATCCACCACAACGCTAAGGATATAATTTTTTTTCATTAATCATGTAGTTACACTCTATTTTTTGTATGATTTGGTCAAAAAGTAGTTTTATCTAAAAGTAATACTTCTATTTTATCCGTTAGAAATTAATTAAATTTACTTTGGCTAACTTTCAAACAAACTGCCATGTGACACGTTATATGGCAGTTTGTTTGACAGTTTGTCGCAACGGCCATGGCCGTCATTAGGCACCAGCCTTCACTTCTATCATACCAGTGGTGCTATTCTCTAAGAAAACCAGCGCTGCCTCAACGACGAACATATAAATAGGATACATTAGATTGTCAACCTAATGTACCTATCTAGGGCTCTGGGGAGATATGAAAATGCATACCAGGGCCCTGGAACAAAGGCAAAGGAGGAACAGGGTAGGTTATTAGTTAGTGAGAGTCTGACACTATCTCCCGCTTCAATTAAGGGCGGCGGATGTCATTGGATGATTTTACCTACTTTAAAAAATAATGTATTTGGATGTTCGTCGTTGCGGCAGCGCTGCGTTTTCTTAGAGAATAGCTCGACAGTATATGAAAAGTAAACTGTAGCTTCATATAATAAATAAAATTATGTTTTTCAGTGCTATTTTGCATATAAAATGATATTAAACAAGAAACAGAAAAACACGTACCCTATTACTTAGCGACCCTGTGAATATTTTTTTTCAAGTTCATTTCTGTCGAAAAAACCTAAATTACAATAATACTTATATTTTGGAAATGAGCAATTTCTAAACGCAGTTACATGGACCAGTCTTGCCCTGGCAAGTAAATTAAGTAATTTTCAAAATCTCAATCAAAATATCAATACAAAATTTTCAAAAACTAAAAGCTTGGTGCTATTCTCTAAGAAAACGCAGCGCTGCCTCAACGACGAACACCCAAATAGGATACATTGGATCGTCAACCTAATGATCCTATACATTGGATTGTTAATTTAATGTATCCTATTTGGATGTTCATCGTTGCTGCAGCGCTGCGTTTTCTTAGAGAATAGCACCACTGGTATGAGAGAAAAAGAGCTTTACAGGAATAATAATAAATAGCACTATCCCTATCTCTATTCTTCTCTCTCTTCTACACGCGTGTTTGCTTTCAATTATTTTCTTTTACCTGGAAAAAGAAAATATACTTGAGACTTGATTGAAGTCATTAAAAAAAATCATGAACAATGCTAGAAGTTCTGCCTTTCATTCCAAATCGATGTCAAATACGTACTCAAAAGTAGAAATACCTACACAGACAAAATGAGCAATTATCTAAAACGAAATTATCTAGTTTGTAACCTACATCAGAAGATTAGAACCTCTAAAACTGTTTAATTACCTACCTACTCATTATAAAATGCCTAAAACTCATTAATTTATTTCATAATACCCTTCAACCGCCCGAATATAATATCTGAAACTGTAAACTGAAAAGCCTACTAAAATTAATAACGCAATTGTCCTCATTACGCCTCTGTGTTTTAAGTAACAGACACCTTCACTGAACAAACAAATTTTGCAGCGCCTCTAGCGGTCACTTGCAGAACCAAAATTTGCCATACAAAATATTTACGGCGTCGATATCGAGTAGCGACGAATACTATTGCTTAAAACTCATGGTAGAGGTACTGAAAACGCACCGATAATAAGATACGAATAATAAAGTTTATCAGAAAATCAACTGGTTCGGTAACCGACCGGACGGACCAAGTCGTCGACGGCGCGTTCTGTTCCCGCGCGCCTCAAGGAGCTGTCAGCGAACTGTAGAGGCCCAGCCTGCTAGCTGCAGGCAGGCAGGGTCGAAGCTTGCTGGGGTCAAGGGCCGTTTTCTGAGAGGAAGGTTCAGCCCCGGTATGATAGGCAACGAAGAAACGGGGTAGGTTTTTAGTCAGTAAGAGTCAGACACTATCCCGTGTAAGGTTGTCCTACATGGGACTCCAACTTGTAAGGTTGGGTTTTTGACCTTACCACCGACTTACCCAGCGGTAGTTTGCATGAGACTAAAGGGTGTGTTTTGCATGAGGTGTTGACTGGAATAAAAGATATAACTTGTCTCCACAATATATATTTTATAATTAAACAGCTACACTAGTTACAGCCCGTGACAGGAACATATATGGTAAGGTTATAATAAAGTAACTTACATGGAGTGGTAATACATTAACCTCAATTATGACCATACAGTGTAGTCCTCACAGCCAGTACCGTCATCCAATGCAGTTCATCCAAGATCCAGTGCCATACGCTGTATTCGGAAACTGTCGCTTAGCTGTCCATGTGAGATTGCTCGTCAACGAGTCATGTGCAAAGATGTAGCTTCATATTTCATACATATCTTATTGGTATTATATTGGTATTATACTGGGAGACTATTTTTCTTCTTAATACATATCCATGGGATATGGTAGACTAAAATAACATAATAAAATCTTGAACCCTGTCAAAGAGAATTTACATGTTGAGAATTCTGATGCACGCTTTACGCTAAGATAATATTCATCAATTTCGTCTAAAAATGCTTACCACAATCGGGGGAATATCATCTTAAATTTAACGCTGTTTCCACGTCTGGTTCTCGACATCAATCCGTGATTTAAATTAATAAAACTCTAATAAAAATATTATGTATGCTTCTCATCAGCGAACAAATGAAAAAAGAATGACCACACCCAATTTGTCAATGGATCTGTCATTTTAATAGTTTATGGTTAAATCGATATTTCCTATTCGATTATTACTATTTAGTTATATTAAATTTAGTAAAAAGTAATTAATAAGGTTATAATTAATTTATTTAAATATTATAACTCAATAATCGAAATAAAAGAAAAACTAAACAAATCGATTAAATCGTGGCGCCATCTGACGGGCCTCAGTCAGAACTGTTTGACATTGCATTCAGTGACATTATGCGCAACTAGAGGTCGCTACATACCTCAAACCGTGACTAAGTTTTTTAATTGTTACACCCGCTCCGCCCAAGAGCGGGATTTGTCATTGGATGATTTCACGTACTATAAAAAAAAAACTGAAGTTCTTGTCAAAAGGAATTTTTTGTTTACCACCAACGCTACTATTCCTTATTCCTTCAAGTCTATAATTGTGATTGCTGTGCTTTCTTATTAAGGTTCTTTTTAAGGTTACGAATCATCCAATCACTTCTTGCGCTCTCGGGCGGTGTAGAAGGGCGTGCCGGATTTCTACTGACTGAAAACACACCTATGTTTCTTCTTTTTCTTGCAGTCCAGAATCCCAGGTTTCCCTTTCTGAAGTCAACCCATGGCCCCACTAGCCTGCGGCCTTGCTAGGACCCTACGGTTTTGCTGACATCTCTTTACAGCACACGTGAAACACAACGTGCCACCGGACTACTCGGGCTCAGTCCGGACGGTTACTGGACGGCCGGACAAGGGTCACTGAATCGGCATGATAGTTGACAGTAACGGGGGGTAGTATAAACACGAGGTGGTGTTTTTCCCTTTTTTTTTAATTGTGCTGGAAAACATTAAATAAGTTCTCTTTCATTTGATTCTCCGTACTGTGTGGAGCGGAAGGACGTATCTGATTTATTATTATTCAGTTATCTTTTGCGTTTAAGAGCCATCTCACCATGAGGGCCTCAAGTCTGCTATTACAATATTGACAGAGTGGTCGATCATTGATTTCATAATTGTTGATTTTGAAAGTTTCGTAGTCTACTAATATAATGGCGTCATTATGAGTTTCCAATGATCAACCAAAGCCACTCTATTGCATGAAATGATATAGAATGGTAATCTTGTACTTACCTACGTAATGACAAGTGAATGTCTGACTTATATCATACGCACAAAAACCAAACACTGATACAATAACATAACACTGTAAACGCTGGCCGTCGGCCGCTCTAAATAAAAACAGTAAGCAGTGCACTTTGACAGCTAAAAGACCACTGATCGACCCATGATCTGTCAAGATTACGAACTTTTAGCTGCTTTTATCAAAATGACAATTGAATCGTGTTGGAATGACTAATTTATAAAATTAGCAGACTTGGACCTCTGGACTATTGTGTATCTTTGTTGACAGCTCAAAATGAGAATGAAAGTCGAAGTGAAATATATTTATTTTAACTGTTTAATATTTTAGGACATTGGCCTTCTGTGATTATTCCCTTAGTGGTTCCCTTACTGGGGGCAACAATATGAGCACTGAGCAGCGACTAAGTAGGAGCCGTAAAATGTAGCAATTGTTCGTTTAGATACCGACAGTTATTTTGTTTAATGAAGCTTTGTTGCACTCACTTGTGTTGTGGTAGCGTGTGTTAAGACGACAGTCGTGTAGTAGATAGTATACAGACATGGTGTAGAATGAAAATTGGAGAAGCAGTATTTTTTTTTCTTATAAAAACTTGCTCAAAATTCAAAAATTCAAAATTCAAAAGCATTTATTTCAAATAAACCATTTACAGGCACTTTTGAAAGGTCAAGGTGTCAGTCTGTCAGAAAAAAAATGATGCTAATTGCACATTCCAAAGCGTAGATCTCTATGGAGAAGAATGTGTATTTGTATAAATGTTTGTCCTTTAATAAGGTAAGGTGTACAATAAAGAAATAAATAAATAAATAAATAAATGTGCAAGAAACTCCATGGACACTCTTTTCAATCATTTTATGTATAACAAATATCTCTGTTACATGTTTCTTGTCGCTGCTATTATGTGAGAACAATGTCAATAAAATAAAGACAAAAAAAGGCATTCTAAATAAAGATATTAAAATTAACCACTGGCAGCTAAGAGATGACCAGTCTCAACTGACAGCGCCCGTTCACGGACATGACGCGCATATCAGCACCACTCAGCTCAACCATTTTGAAGGGAACCGAATGATCCAACACACGCGCCACCATCAGTGAGATATTTGACTGAGCATGACAAACTCTCAACCACCATTCTCATTTATGTCAAACAAGTCAAATATCCAAAAACCTTAAATTGCTCCATGGTACTCACATTTACAATCTTTGAAAATAAATGCTTCTACATTATACAATAATAATTTAATATTAAATAAAAAGATAAAAAAGTATTTTCCAAACTAATCAATTTGTACGCCCTGCTGGTAGTGGAGCTGGACCAGTATTAACCCAAGCATTTTTATCTTGACTATAATCCTCCAAGCTATAATATGCCCGTGTACATAGCGTGCGTTTAATACAAGATTTAAATGTTGTTTCATTGAGTTCTAATATGTGAGGAGGTATTTTATTGTAACATTTTAAACAGTACCCCATGAAAGAAGACGCTACTTTAGCCAGTCTGAAACCTGGTTGAACTAAAAGGTCCCTATTCCTTGTAACATAATTATGCCTATCGCCTCTTGTACTAAAAAGGTGAAGATTCTTTCTAACGTACATGATGTTTTCATAGATCTATTGACAAGGCACCGTGATGATGTTAATATCTTTTGGTTGCGCAAATTAGCTGTGGACTGTAGATTTTTGAAAGCGATTTAAGGTTTGTTAACAATATGCAGATACTGTGCCTAGCGTTTATTAATGGGATAAATGTATTAGGAAGGAACACTGACCTTTTGACCTCGAAGGTTCCACGTGGCGCCGGCCGGCGAACCTCGACTTCGCACATTTAACCACTGCCAGGTCCCGTATTGCACTACACTGCACTATTGTTGAGTTTTTGAATGGTTGGATCACGAAATAGTCAATTTTCTTGTAATTTCGAGCGGGCGATGTTAGCGGAGCGGTCACATTCACACTCGATGCACAAACGTCAATGTCATTTCATTTCTTGAGGTCGTGCGGGGGCGGGAGGCGGAAGGGATAGGATTGCTAGGCCAAAAAAATAAATTACAAAAAACAAAGTCGCGGATCATAGCAAATTGGCGCAACCATTCCCCCCGGGTTTGAAGGGTTACCTTCAAAGAAAAGAAAAAACAAAAGCGAAACTAAACCCTATTACTATATCTAAACTATCAATACTAGGTAGCGAAACAACTTATAACTAACTATGCCACTACTACTGATTAGGCAGAGGGCAGAGGCGAATAACCGGACGCAGGTACGATCCAGTTGCGGTTTTAACCTTTACGACTCGCGTTATTCCGTTCGAACCCGGAAAAACTTCTTCCACTACACCAAGAGGCCAGTGCAGAGGAGGCGCACTCTCAGTCTTCAGTATCACCACAGTACCGACTGTGACTGGATCTGAAGGAGTGTTCCACTTTTGACGCGACTGCAGCGTATGCAGATAATCTGTTCTCCATCGCTTCCAAAAGGACTGAACTAAGCTATCCAGCAGAGCGTGACGCGGGTGAAGCTTAAAGCAGGGCACACATCTGTGCACTCTAGCGCGTATCAAATTGCGAGCGGAAAGTATCCAGTACTTCTGTCGAAGAATGGACATTAATAAATCGGGACCAGCGTGACAATTCACCTTATGGTGATAATCCACCAACAAATCCAAAACGTGATCCTTGCGTGGTAGAACTACTGGATGCATTTGTTCAAACTCTAACTTAGCATTTCGCAGACGGCCACCGACACGAATGAGCCCGTCTTGCAAAAATGGTTTCAAATGTTGAAGTGCGCGACTACAAGGTTTATGTGATTCTAAACTACGAAATTCTATTGAAAAATAAAATTTCTGCAACTCTCGAAGTACAACTGATTCAGCTCTATCCAAATCAGCTGCGATTATAGAACCACGCGATGGTAATAATCTCAAAAATCTTAGGACGTAAACTACACAGCGTAATAGTCTCGACCAAGACGAGACTCGATTAGACAACAACAAAACAACTGACTCTTCACGCGGAACTGATACTACAAGCGTATGTTTCTTCTCCTCGGGTGGCTCTGAAACAGTAGCGGGGTTAAACGGAGTACTTGGCCACTCGTTAGGAGTGGTATGAAGCCAGGGAGGGCCACAAAACCAAAGCGGATGATTTAAAATTTGCGCAGGAAGCAAACCACGTGAGAGACAATCAGCTGGGTTTTCTGTTCCAGCGACATGGAATATATTTTCCGGTGACAATTCAGCTTGAATCTTAGCCACCCTATTTGCGACAAACGTGCCCCATCGATGGGGTGAAGAGTGGGCCCAACATAGAGCAACGGTTGAGTCTGAAAACGCTACAATTCTCTCTATATTAATGCGAGGACGACAAGTTTTGACTATAGATGTAATCAATTGAACCAACATAAGAATAGCGCAGAGTTCGAGACGAGCAAGAGAGACAACCTTACGAGGAGATACCTTTGATTTTGCGCTAATGAGGAAAACTGAAATGTTATCGCCATTTTGGACCTGAAAGTAAACCACTCCCCCGTAAGCCCTCTCACTGGCGTCTGCGAAACCAACCACATTAACAACAGTGTCTGGTACTATACCAACATGGCGAGGAATCTGTATCTGATCGAGCATTGGAAGCTCTTTCCTATAGCGAGCCCACAACTTAGCAACACTGTCAGGAGCGGTGTCGTCCCAATCACAATTGGAAAGCCAAAGCTCTTTTATAAGCAGCTTTGCATACAAAACGACAGGAGCTACAAAACCCATTATATCCCATATCCGAGCTACACATGCTAGGATAACGCGTTTGGTACAAGTTGGCGGAGTCGAGCTAATTTTAAGGCTGAACATATCAGTTGCGGGTGACCAACTTAAACCAAGGATCTTATGCGAATCACTATCATCGAATTCCTTTACCGAAGTCAACCGGTGTGACGGTGGAATCGACTCTAATGTAGCTTGCGAGTTGCTTGTCCATTTCACCAGATCAAATTGACCGGACTTCATGAGGCTGATTACTTGAGCAGCGGTCTCTATAGCCTCTGCTTCACTAGGTACACTGTACACAAAATCGTCCTTGTACAATCCGGTTTCAATAGTGGCCCTTGCTTTCGGGTATGTATGACCCTCGTCAGCGGCCAACTGCTTGATAGTGCGAAGAGCGTGAAAGGGACTAGACTTAAGCCCAAAACAAACACGATTGAATTCGTAAACCTTCAAAGGTTCCTGCGGAGAAAATCTATACAAGAAGCGTTGGAATCTACGGTCACATTCTCTGATTCCAATACTAAGAAACATTTGCCGAATATCGGCAGAGAGCGCAATAGCAAACAAGCGAAAATTTACTATTATTTCAAATAAGTTACCCTGGAGGTTCTGACCACAATACAAGATATCGTTAAGCGATATGCCAGTACTAGTTTTAGCGCTACCATCCATAACCACACGCAGTTTAGTTGTAAGTTTGTCTTCTCTAACAACTCCATGGTGCGGGATGATGTAAAACGGGTAATCACGTGTCTCCTCAGTCTCGGCAGGCGCTGATGAGATATAACCTTTATCTAAATATTCGATCAGCACATCATCATAGGCTTGCTTCAACTTAGGAGACGCCTGCATCTTACGTTCCAAGCATAGAAAGCGTTTTTCTGCGGAGGCACGGGAGCCACCGAGCGAAAAAATATCACCCTTGAAAGGGAGCGCGACAACATAACGACCATCTTTATCACGAGTAGTCGTGCGGGTATAAATCTCCTCAGTGACCTGATCCTCAGGGCTGAGAATAGGCGGGACATTGACCTCTTCAATCTCCCAGAACTTGCGGCTGGTAGACTCAAGCGGTGGCTCGACGGTGCAACAGTGCGACACAGTCGAGTAACTATCTAAACAAGCGGGTGCGGAACCAACTATAACAAACCCGAGAACTGTTTCCAGTGCGTGCGGAGCGGGGTACATCGGAAGACCTTGAATTTTACGTGATAACTGGAGATGCGGGAGAATCGAAGCACCGATCAATAGATCGATATCTCCAGGGAAAGCGTAATTTCCGTCGGCTAACTGCAAGTTCTTAAACTCCGTCAGCATGGACGTGTCAACCGGTACCGTGGGCAACCGTTCCGTAATCTTATCTGCGACTAGCGAATCCATTTCAAACGAAATATTACGATTAAAACGTGAACTAAATATTATTTTAATGGAACCGTGAATGGTTGCCTTTAAACCTCCAAAACCTTTCACTTCTGAGCGGGATGACCAATTATTAAAACTAAAACCAAGGCGTTGACAACAATCCCGAGTAATAAAATTACTCTGGGAAGCGCCATCTAGTAGCGCTCGAACGGTGTGCGGTTTGCCAAAGGCATCTACAATGACAACTTGCGCGGTCGCAAGTAAAACGGTAGTGATTTGAGTACCAGCGGCGGAAAGCGAACACAATGTTACGTCGTTTGCACTTGCAGCAGGCCGCGCGTCACAAGCGTCGCGCGTCTGCGCAGGCTGCTGCTGCGATGGCAGCTTACTACTCTCAAAATGTAAGAAGGTATGATGTCTAGCTAGACATTTACGACAGCTAACACCACTGTTACATGACGTAACCAGATGTTTGTCACTTAGACAATTAAAACACAAATTATTAGTGCGGACAAACTTGTAACGATCACTAGGCGATAATCTCTGAAATTCCGAACACTTGTACAGCTGTGTATGGCTACCCTTACACAGAGAACAGTCAGGTGTTGAGGCGGTATTAACTAGCGTATGTGCAGTCTTGACTGACTTCGATGACGCGTCTATACGGCGATCGGAACCTGTCCTATTCGTGACTTCATGACGTGCCGACGTGCGCTGCAATACCTTAATATGGTCGCGAATAAAAGATTCTAAATCTTCGAACTTAGGTATTTCTTTGCCGCGCTGAGTCGTTTCAAACAGACGAACAGTTTCAGGATCTAATTTATTTAAACCGATATACAAAAACAAAAAGTCACAGAGGTCATTGACCTTTAGGTTCTTTACTGCACGAACAGATGATGCGAAAATATTTAAAAACTTCTCTAAATTATGATCGTTACAAACGGAAAGCTTTTCAAATCGAATAATTGATCTAAATATGCGGTGGCTACTAATCGCTTATCTTCGTATTTTGTTTTTAAAGTGTTCAAAATTAAAGTGTAATTTTCAGCGCTAAACGTAATTCCAGCACAGACAGCCTTTGCCTTACCGGTCAATTTTTCTACGAGATAATGCAATCTCTCGTGATCTGTCAGCGATGTGTTCCTATGTATTATATTTTCGAAACTATCTATAAATAAATTCCAATTTCGAATGTCACCATTAAATTCAGGTATTTGAATTGGTGGCAATCGTGGGCGTTCGCGAGGAGGGTTGGATAAACCACTCGCGGGGGGGGGAGTCTCTAAACTCCTAGCAATACGTTTGATACGACAATACAAGTCATGAAAGGACGACAATGCCTGATAACTCACACAGTAATCAGGATTTAACTCCAACTCTAAAATGTTTATATTATTAATTGTAGATTCAAAATCCGCGCGCAAACTATCTAAAGTTTCCAACGAACACAAGAAAGCATCTCTAATCGCCAGATCCGAGATTTGCAAAGATTTATCACAAATTGATTGAACACGTGAAAACTGTGAGTCCCTTTTAGCGTATAAAAGCTTTAACTGAACCTTTAAATCAGTACTAACCTTAGTGCCCTTAAGAGACATCTTGTTTTGATATATTCACACTATACACTCAAACAAACACTTAACGAATTATTAAGTAAGCGATAATTATCAGATAACAATATGGTAATATTGTAAACAATAAAGTGAACGGCGAACGAACGGAATAACCTGAATCAATGAGTGAATATTACCCAATTTCTCGATTAAATCATTCACGTCGTTCATATGCGTATATAATCTATGGTTTATCCGTTTCCTACAAATATTCACTCAACAATGAACGGGTATTTTTGAAATGCGTCTACCTACATGCAATTTGTAGGACTTCCGAATGAATTTTGTCAAGAAAAAGAATGCGATCGATTTATATCTACGCTGATATTTACGTAGCTAACTATAATTATGCGGTGCGGTTGACGGCGTAGGTACCGTAATTATCAATGGCTCTTTAACTATACGAGCGAAATAACGATTAGTTGCCTAAATGCCTAGATGCGGGTTTTCTACTATTATATCTAGGTAAACAGGCGCGTTGCGTTTATTCCCTATGGAACAAATACTATATTGCGAAATTACAAGAAAATGATTCACGATCCTGCTCGTAGGACCAAAAGTAATGGTTGCGCAAATTAGCTGTGGACTGTAGATTTTTGAAAGCGATCTAAGGTTTGTTAACAATATGCAGATACTGTGCCTAGCGTTTATTAATGGGATAAATGTATTAGGAAGGAACACTGACCTTTTGACCTCGAAGGTTCCACGTGGCGCCGGCCGGCGAACCTCGACTTCGCACATTTAACCACTGCCAGGTCCCGTATTGCACTACACTGCACTATTGTTGAGTTTTTGAATGGTTGGATCACGAAATAGTCAATTTTCTTGTAATTTCGAGCGGGCGATGTTAGCGGAGCGGTCACATTCACACTCGATGCACAAACGTCAATGTCATTTCATTTCTTGAGGTCGTGCGGGGGCGGGAGGCGGAAGGGATAGGATTGCTAGGCCAAAAAAATAAATTACAAAAAACAAAGTCGCGGATCATAGCAAATTGGCGCAACCATCTTTAAACAGTTCCCTTAGAGAATCGCACCGGCGGAGATTGTATATGGCTCTGATGGCTCTTTTCTGTAATATAAAAATAGAGTGGATGTCTGCAGCCCGTCCCCATAGTAAGATACACCAGATACTTAGACCTGAAACTTGTATCTGTAAACCATATTATCAACCCCTACCCCAACCGTATCTTTATCGTGACGCTCGCCGTCCCACCGTCCGGTAACCCGTCTGGACCAAACCCAAATCGTAGGCGGCGCGAAGTGTTCTACGAGCGCCTCAAGGTGATGTCAGCAAATCGCAGGGGCCCAGCAGGGTCGAAGCCTACTGGGGCCATGGGTTCACTTCTGAAAGGGAAACCCGGAGCCCTTTTTTTATGGAAGGTAAATTCATCCAATGACAAATCTCGCCCTTGGGCGGAGAGGGAAATAGTGTCAAACTCTTAAAAACCTACCCTGTTCCTTACCTGCCTTGGATTCAGGGCCCTGTTATGCATTTTCATACCTCCCCAGAGTCCCAGGCCCCTACGGTTTGCTGACAACTTCTTGAGGCGCACAGGAACAGTGCGCGCGTAGCAAATTATGCAATGACATCTCCCGTCCTAAAACTCTAACTTCTAGTTCCTTCGTTGCTTTCCATTCTGGATTTGCTGACATATCCTTGAGGCGCGCGTGGGTCACTACGCGCCGTCTATGATTTGGGCTCGGTCTAGAAGGTTACCGAGCCCTTAAACCTTAAGTCATCATTATGATCATGTTCTTATTTGATCACGTCAGATAGAAAATTTTGCCAAAAATAAAATCGCAACACGTTTTTATCTACATTCCTGTCAAATATAACGCTATCAATGACTCCTTTTTCTTTCATATCACTCCTCACACAATTATGTAGCAGAAGATTGTCTTCAAAAAAATGATTATTATGTACAGTAATCGTTTTTTGACATGTTTCATTTCTTTGAGATCGTTAATATATAAAACTGGCAAAGTGCGAGTCGGATGCGCGCACGAAAGTCTCCGTACTGTCTATAGCAAAAAACCAGCAAAAAATTATGTTTGGTGTAGGGGAGCCCTATTTATTCTTTCTGTTTTTAGTGTGTGTGGTTATAGCGGCAACAGAAATATATCATCGGTGAAAAGTTTCAACTGTCTAGCTATCGCGGTTCTTGAGATACAGTCTGTTGATAGACATACGGACGGACAGACAGCGAAGTCTTAATATGGTCCTGTTATTACCCTTTGGGTACAGCACCTTAAAAATTACCTAACAAAACAAGCACTAAAAGAACCGATGATACAAAAAACACACAAAAAACATAAACACAAACAAAAACTAATTCCATGACAATATCTTTTGGCAGCATCGCCGACAAAAGACAATATCTTTCTTTTATGCATTCACGAAACTCCTCCAAACGGCAGTTAGTACCGTATTTCTTAAACTCAAGAAAATCCTGCACGAATCTAGATTGCCGCAAGTCTTCACCCGTCAGAGAATAGGCTCTGTTGTTAACATACAAAGTAACTATTCCCCCAGCAAAGATAAGACCAGCTTACGGATGAATAAACAATATTAATATAAGCATACATAAGCTTTGCCATTCTTAGCTCATAAAAAAGGGATATTTCCCTACTAAACCATTCCATAAACACAAAGTCTCTGCTTGATATTTTGCCGTCAGCACCACCCTTGTTTTCTGAATCATTGAATTCAATTTTCTCTGTTCCAAAGTTCTATTTAAGAATGTATTTAGATACTACGTAACGTCTCTTAATTCTGCTATAAAAGTATAGAGCACTTTAGTTTATTGCAATCTAAAGTTAATAAGAGTGAGGATGGGTGCTTTTCTGGGGATTATGTAATGTGCCTTTTTTAATCCTTGGGTAACAATGGAGGTAATCCTCTGAAGATGACGGTACTTGGGGAAGGTATCGAATTAAGAATGTTCTTTGATACGCCTTTGTAACCGTCTTCATGATTTTTAGGGTTCCATAACTAAAAAGGAAAAAAACCGGAACCCGTATTTTTTTTATGGTAGGTAAAATCATCCAATGACAATGACAAATCCCGCCCTTGGGTGGGGTGGGCAATAGTGTCGACTCTTGCTGACTAAAAAAATACCCTGTTCCATTCATTGCCTTCGTCCCAGGGCCCCAGGTTACATTTTCACATAACCTTTGGCCCAAGTAAGCTTCAGCCCTCCTGGGGAAACCGTATAGTATGAGTTTGTTGTCCATCTGTCTATCAAGATTTTTTAATCTTAAGAAGGCGTCGAGGTATCGAGTAGAAATCACAAGCCATGTACTCAGGTCTGCAGTTCCTTTAAGCTGTGAAAAAATCAAACTTCTAAGTTAATGAACAAAAAAGATACGGCCGTTTATGCAGCAAAAAACATATATTTGGATACTCTCAAGGGAATCAAAATTCATAGGGTAGACCCGTTAATCTAGAACTCTAGACTTTGGCATGAAGCGAAGTATTGTAGTACTAATATAGGAATAATGATATCCCGCAACTATCACACAACGCCGTCTAGTCTCAAGCTAAGCAGAGCTTGTGTTATAAGTACTAGACAACTGATAAACATAGTTATATATTTCTAAATACATTAATTTTTTTTAGCCTATTGTGTGTCCCACTGCTGGGCAAAGGCCTTCCCTTTCCCCTTCCAAACGGAGCAGGGGAGGTAATGCAGGTAATGCCTAGGGCAATCTCTGGCCATTTTTGCCCCGCAAACAAGATCAGATCGTCACAACACCTTCGTCGTGGTCGACATAATATTATAGATAAATTACACTTAGCCTCAGAACAAATGATCATTTGTTTGTCCTGGGTGAGAATCGAACCTATGACCTCCAGCATAGCAGTCTGCGCTCCTAACCACTAGACTAACAGGCCAGTCAAAATTTGAAAACTGTGTTTGTTAGTTACGTCACAAAAAAGCTTTTTGCTATTCGTAAAAATCTTCGTAACTGAATTCGGGAATTCAACTGTTTTCATAGGTATTTTTGTACGGAACCCTCATTGCGCACTTGCCCGGTTTTTTTTTAATCCAGCAGCAAAAACAGAGGCCATACCATGATATTTTAAAATGTTAAGCGTGCGATCTAGAAAGGGGAGTGGAGCTAGTAGCAGTACCACTACCAATTTTCAACCGATCAATCGAAATAAGGTTCAGTTGAAAACCAGCGCAGGCATCTACCACCTCGTAGTTGTCTAGCATTTATGCTGAACTGGACCTATTTGGAGCAGCTGGGAGACATACAATGTTAGTTTTCTTTTAATTTATTTTTTTAAGTTTAAGTGTAATGTCATGTCATATGTAGTTTCAGCATTGTGTGTTTCTATGCCCAATAAAATATTTTTCATTCTTTCTTTCTCTCTTTCAGTACACTCTACATAGCTTCATCCCTTCGAAAGTTCAATTTAGATCATCAAATGGATCGCATTAACAACTCGTGGCAGAACCTCAGTTTCACAAAAATGAATGTGAATTCATATTTTATTAAAATTTAGGCACTGGTTCTTGCGGACGGCGTGCAATGGGTAGCACGATGTAACCGACCGGACCGTCAAGGAGCTGTCAACAAACCGTAGAGGCCCAGCTTGCTAGCTACAGGCAGGCAGAGTTAAAGCCTGCTGGGGTCATGGGTCAGCTTCCGAAAGGAATACCCGGCCCCAGCACTATAGGCAACGAAGGAACGGGGTAGGTTTTTAGTCAGTAAGAGTCTGACACTACTTCCCGCTCCGCCCAAGGGCGGGATTTGTCATTGGATGATTTTACCTATCATAAAAAAAAATTAAGGCACTGAAAACAAAATATTCGTTACACATATTCAGTAAACCCGATTACAGATCCCAAAATTGGAGCAATATCGCTATTGTATTTTCCTATTGGTCTTTGGCCTTTAAAAAAAACCCTATACAAAAAATTCGGACAGAATTTTACAATTTACGAGTTTCGGTCTAAATTCTCTAAAACGTACAACGGAGTATCGTATAGAGGGAATAACGTACAGTGCAGTAACGTAGTGAGTTTAAATAAAAACAGGGGCTCGGGAGGCTCCGCGGTTGAGGAAGTTTGGACGCAAGCCAAATTTCATCTTATAAGCTCATTTCACTTGATTACTTCGTTGCTGAACCAAAAGAGATATCATTTTAATGTCCTAATAGATGTTTTACTTGGTAAGTCTTACGTGCAACTTTGTGATGTAAGAATATTGATGAGGAAACTTTCTAGTACCTTCGTTCTAAGTCTTTGGCAGTCTATCTTTGACACGAATTTGATTAGATATGAATTGTGTCTTTGGAAGCTAGAGTTTTATCGAGTGGGTCTCATCAGTCACTCATCTGAAAGCAAACGTGATATACGATCAGATTATCTAAACAGATTTGAGTAATCTCTATCATGTCGGTAAGAGAAATACGCTTACACGGGTTAGTAAGACAAGGCAAAATATACGTTACTAGAACTTTGGCCATGATTTTGTTCGTGAGAATGTTTTCATAAAACTTTAATAACGCCCCCCTAGACATAAATTGACGGTAGCTTTGAAAAACTAATAATGAGTCTTTTTTCTTTTATTATAATTAAAATTTTTGCCAAATTTCAGTTTTATTAACCCAAGAAAAAAGATTCTCATACAACCTTTAATGAATAAAATAAAATAAAATAAAAATACAACCTTTAACACACTTTAAAACGATCTGCAGTCATTGTTTTAAAAAACGAATAACTAAAAAAATTTTGGTTGTGTTACTTAATTTATTATGCTAAGTTTCAAAATGAGACTAACGAATAAAATTTTAAATATAGACCAATTTCTTCCTTTCGATCCCTCAAAAGTACAATTTTCGAAAACCCCATTCAGTGCTCGCCTACATCTTATAGGAATGTTTTGTGCAAAATTTCACGTTCCTAGACCCAGCAGTTTCAGCTGTGCGTTGATATGTCAGTCAGTCAGTTTCTCCTTTTATATAAATGTAGATGTAGACGATTTTTTAGACATATTCAGATTTCGTCTGTCACAATGTGAATGCTCCTTGTAATGATAATAGAGTATGAACTTCCATACCTTGAAACTTAAATAATTCTTTATTTTAAAACCAAAATAAAACACCCTGGACTTAAAATTATTAAATCAAAACAGTGGAAGGTATGTGACTCGCCTCTAGCGCGTGGACCGCTGAAATCAAGCCCGTCACCTAATTTCAATGCTACGATTTCGCTCGGACGACAGCGCCGGCTCTTATTTCTGTCCTTGTCTATCAGTGACTGTAACTTTAGGATCCCCGTACTCGCTCACAGAAGCCCTGAAAATCTGAGAGGCCAAATCAGTTTTATTATTATTTATTTATTATTGAAGTGGGCCGAGTGCTGCAGTGACAAATCTCCACTTGTATCAAACGACGTTTTTCAATACACTCGGGTCTGTAGCGACATCTATGGCGTGACATAAGAACTAAACAACAAAATTCTGCATCGTGCAATTAAAGTTCTCCGTTCGATTTGAACATACACAACTGCCCAACATTATCTTGGAATTTTACATTCTGTTCTGCATACTTCCAAAAGCCTACCAGATTTGGCTGCTAAAGCCCACGCACAATGTCCGCATAAAAACCTACGCAGACCGGGACGGGCATGGTAAGGGATTTAAATCTTAACTAATGAACATTCGAACGTACTTATAAAAAAATACAACATTAATTGCTATGCTATAAAATAATGCCATGGTATCAAAAAGGATTTTAATGCTTGGCATTGAAAGACGCACGGACACACGCGGAGTCCCATGGCGGGATACCTACCATGGCGTACTGCGGTAGACAATGGCATCCCAAGGATTTCGGCGCTAGTTGTGACATACCACGGGGTGAGGCGGGGGTAGAAAGAAGACAAAAAGTGTATCAGGCTGCAGGAGCTACCAATGCGTGCTTTGTCGTGCCGTGGTATGCTACCGTGGCATGCCATGGCAAGGCGCTGGAACGCCTCAGTATCTAAGCGGCAAGGGTGCGCTGACTGACAGCAAAATCCCTTGTCATACCATCCTAGTGTGTGTAGGCCTTAACACTCAGATATAAAATTATATGACACTAGATGTATGTCTATTGTCTAGACATTTTAACTACCAGTAGCAACCATAAAAGAACCGCAATAATTCCTATCTTGATGTTTTCCACAAACATTATTTTGTTACAACGCTTTTCTCTCTCTACGTTGCTTACTCTATTTTCTATAACCTAGACCACAATAAAAATAACGAGAATTGCAAAGGAAAAGGCAGTGTTTAGTCGAGAAAAGGAAACATTTCTATTCAAACCTTTGCAAAGTAATTTGTATGGTAGAACTGGCAGTCGAAAGGCATGGTTTGTATTTAGCGGAGAAATTGCTTCATGCTTTTTAAAATCGCAATGAAAACAGCAATAGTTTTGATTATTGAAACAGTAGTTAAGAAATTGAGAATTATTTCTATTATATACTAGCTGGTGCCCGCTACTCTGTCCGCATCAAACTAGCTAAACAGTACAATGCAATTTGGTCACAATTTGATTTTGTTTTGCACGCAACCCTCATTCTTTACCCAAAAATAAAAATTCTGCCATGTCAGAGATCTGGACACAAATAGATTATAAATTGAATCTGTTGAATGTAGGTACTTTTAGTAAAAAAAATGATATTAGAAACAGACCCTTCAGTTTCATTAATATATTTATGTATAGATTAGTAATTCGTTCAAATTAGATTCCTTGGAGACTGAACTTTCTTTAAGACAGCTGCCAGCAATTCTGCATTTTAGATAATTTTGACGAATATTCTCGCTTTCTTAGAACTGTTCTTGAGATATCCATAACTTATTCCATATACACTAGTTTTTTATACTTTTATTGCTTTCTTTTCTCTACTATTTTTTTTTATTCTAAAGTCAACGACTGTTCATGTCTAAAGTAGCAAAGACAGCAGTTTTTACGATTAATGTGAATACAGCCTAACGCTTTTATTTGTTACATGTTGCAACTAGCGATATAGAGAAATGTTTGCTTTCTATGGAATAAAATGGATAGTTGATTCTGTTCAGTTATTATTTGTAAAGAAGATATTTTATGATACTTGAAGACTTTCGTAGATTGAAAGAATATAGATTAATTTGCAAAGGAAAAAAAAATACCGTTTGAAACCTTCATGCAAAACTATTATAAACATTTTCAGAATATCAAAACCAAAAATATTGAAAGTTCAGGAATGTGTACTACTTACCTAAAACAACGGAAGGGATATGGCCTAATCAGCCAGTAATATTTAGAGTGATTATAATCATCATCATCATCATCATTTCAACCGAAAGACGTCCATTGTTGGACTTAGGCCTCCCTCAAGTGTTGTCCCAACGAACAGCCCTGTGCGTCTCGCATCCATCAGATTCCTGCGAATCTCACCAGGGGGCTTACCACAAAGGAGGAGGCCGACCGCATCAGGCAGAGGCAACGGGGCGCTCGCCCCAGCCGCAGCCGGGATTCCGATCCCGATTTCCGGCCACCGTAGGCGCGGGCTTGCGGACGGCGTGCAATGGGTAGCACGCTGTCCGATCGTCCGGTAACCGGCCGGACCGAGCCCAAGTCGTCGACGGCGCGTTCTGTTCCCGCGCGCCTCAAGGAGCTGTCAGCAAACCGAAGAGGCCCAGCCTGCTAATTGCAGGCAGGCAGGGTTGAAGCCTGCTGGGGTCAAGGGCCGTTTTCTGAGAGGAAGGCTCAGCCCCGGTATGATGGGCAACGAAGGAACGGGGTAGGTTTTTAGTCAGTAAGAGTCTGACACTACTTCCCGCTCCGCCCAAGGGCGGGATTTGTCATTGGATGATTTTACCTACTATAAATAAAAAAAAAAAAAAACCAGGGGGCTTACTCTCGAGTGTAATTTCAGTCGGTGAACATTGGAATTGTAACGTTTCATACTCTTGAATTCGATGCTAGCGTCAAATTGGTTTAAAATTGCGTGACCACATGCTAAGCCTAATCCCCGTTTTACTTAGATTCCCAAAAAGGTCACGCAATTTGGCGCTAGCATCGAATTGAAGAGTATCTAACGTTACAATTCCAATGTCGACCGGTCCGAATTAAACTCAGGAGTAAGTAAGCCCCTAGGTCATCGAACCATCTTATGGGAGGCCTTCCAACGCTGCGTCTTCTGGTACATGGTCACCTTTTGGCCCCATCGACCATCCATCTGCGAGCAATGTGCTCTGCCTACTGCCACTTAAGTTTGGTGATTCTTTGTGTTATGTTTGCAACCTTAATTTTCCTACGGATATCTTAATTCCTATAGGAATTCTGAGTGTAGCCTTTAATAATATTTCTTTATTTCTTAAGAGTCTAACTAAATTCCAATTTACACGATCTGAAATGAAAATGAAACAAAAAGAACTGAAAATCATGTTAAACAAAGAGACAGAAGTACACCAAATAAATTAATGCTAAATCTAAACCGTTTCTAGTAAACTCAATATTCTTAACATCTAGTATTGCAATCTAAGTAACTACAGATTGCTGTGTTTCTACTGAAACAGACTGATGAACATGAAATGCACAGACATTCAATTTTGGAAGTGCTGGATATGGCAATGAGCTGATAGAAACAACTGATTTTATTTAATTTACTTTCGCAGAAGTTGTTTTGAATGTGTATTTATGTTAGTTACTCTTTAACACTAAAATGACCGAATTGAATGATTGGCCAACAGGTGGACCTTGTTCTAGAATAGGACAAAAGGTTTTTTTAATCTATATATGTTCTTCCTTTATTTTTTGTTCGAGAGTATGTTCGCCCAGATTTTTTTTTTATTGCACACTAGCAAAGCAGTAGCATAATAATAAATACTTTATTCAGAGTATATAACTTTAGCAGCAGCTAATATGTAATACTACAACATCTTTTTGAGCGAAGGTCATCGGAAAAACGGTCTTGCAATCGACAGTATAGTGTTAAATTAAGTCAACCTTAAAGTTGTGAGTGAATTTATCGCTATTTGTTCATAGTTTTAATTAAAATGGAATCTTAACGTGTAATTTATTTCAAATCATCAATGCGTAACTTGTGGAAAAACTAAATAAATAAATATTTGTTGCCTCTCTCTTCCCCTCTCACCTTTTGCAAAACCATGATTGCACTTTCAAAGTCTGGCACCTTATCTCACTGTTTCAGCTCTGACCACCAGCTCTGTTTTACAAAATAATAAATAATTTATGCTAATAATTTCCATAGCACATCTAGTAACATTCAAATCAAGGTCCACAGCTGTACAGGGTACGACCGCGGTTACCCGACGGCTGACGTTTTGCCCAGCCGAATTGTGGAGAGTAGTGAATTTACTAGAAAACGGACTTGAACCGGTCTGATTGGGTCTTTGTCGATCCTTTCTGGTATAATTGAATACTTAGTCGGCTAGTAAATAAGTAATTTTCAATCATAACTTAGGTTTGGTACCTAAATAATTAAAGAAGGTAGTTTCGTTCGTAATTAGTGTAATGAGAAATTAATGATGACGGCACGAAAATAATGACCATACGTTTGACAGAGTACTTGTACAATTCGTTGCTAACTAAATATTTGTATGGCCTACAAACATTGATACATTATAAAGAAAAGATACGTTACGCGCTAACATAGCAATCAGAATACCTCGACTCGAAACTAACATAATCACAAACCAATAGTCACTGACAGACAAGGACAGAGATAAGAGCCGGCGCTGTCGTGCGAGCGAAATAGCATTAGCCGTCAAATGCGATCGTCGTGACCGATGTGAAATCGTGCCTCAGAGGCACAATTTGAGCGGTCCACGCGCTAGAGGCGAGTCACCTATCTTCCGCTGTTTTAATTTTAATCTAAGCCTACAAATAGGTATCCCACGTCTGGGTGTCTTGTGTAAAAACCCATTGAACGCCGTCTGCAAGCCCGCGCCTAAGGTGGCCGGAAATCGGGATCGGAATCCCGGTGGCGGCTGGGGCGTGAGCCCCGCGTTGCCTTTGCCACTCCGGACTATGGCCTGTACCAAGGCCCAGCGAGAAAGATCGCTGCCGCCGATCGCCCCCACGAGGACACGGCGATGCTCTGCCCAGGCGGGGAATACCTCTATAGTGTGCTCCACCGTGTCCTCCAGGTGTTCCGCACAGTGGCGACACCCGGGCGACTCCTCCTAATGTAAATCGGTCAAAATCGATCTTCCCAACCGATTATAATTTAGGTGTCTTCAGAGTTACCGGCTCATAATAAACTAATGTGCTTCACCGTCAACGATTACATACTCGGATATACTAAGTCTTTACAGATTTTTTGTGCTTGAGGTATTAGGTACTCAAGAACACTCCACAATAATAATTTTCAAAGGAAAATAACTCATTTGACGCTAAACCAACAAGTTAAAATACAAAAATTTCTCAAAATGATATTTCAAGCCTAAAAACACAAAAAAATTTAGAAAAAAAAAAAACAAAAAAGAAGCAAATAAAAACATTCATTACGAAACACGTCGACCAAACAAACGAGACGGATCCCAATTTTCTTGTGGACGAAGTCGGGGTCCAAAATAAATAAATAGAAGACCAATCACGCTAAATGTAAACAAGGGTGCAGTGGTAAATGGAACTTCTGTGAAGCGAGAAATTATAAGGACATGGTGACATCAAAAATTCTGATAAACAGGAAACTTGGGTCGTTTTCACGAAACCTACTACGAGTATCTACGTTCTGTGTTTATCTAACTACCAAAAGAAAAAGACGTATATATTACGAAGAAAATAAAAGAAATTCTGTCTAGCGTATGATGAACCGACATAGGTTAAGTAGTTTCGCGATCCGTCTAACGTACTGCTAATATTCTACTTGGGATTTTTTATGGACAAAGGAAACCATTTATTGGCCTTAGGGCTCAAATTTGGCTCAAACATAAACACGTTACGATGACGCAACGCGCCAAGACAAGGCAACTTGATAATGTAGAACAAGACACGCTGCCATGTACTGTGCTTGATGATTTACATGATTAGGTACTCAAAGATTCAAAGTATTTTTATTTCAATTAATAAATCATTTACAGGCACTTTTGAAGGATCAAGAAGGCGGTCTTTCAGATAAAATGATACTAATTGCTCATTGCAATAATCTCTATGGACACTTTTTTTTTTTGCTCACCCAACCCGATTCGACAGCTATGACGTCACAACATCGCGCTAAGTCAATCCTAATCTTTTTAAATGGCATAGTATATAAGAAAACTAAGGACTCTATCCATTACTGAATAAAACTAGCTTATTATAAATCTTAATGCCTTGATTACACAAACCGATCAAACAGGTGAGACAGTGCTCTCGGCCGAATATTCGGTACGTATATACATACCGCAGAGTGCTCGGCCGAGCGCTTATCTCTACAACTCGCTTACATCACTGTCTCGGCCGAGCAAAATATTTCTGTCTCGCCCTTTTATGCGGTACGCGTGATCAAGGCTTTAGACTACATTAAAATAACCAAGTGTACATAACTTGACAGTTGGCCAGCCTAATTAATTCTGAAGTGTTCTTTTATTCTAAATCCAAAAGTTATTTTAAACTAGGTCGTAACTCACATTTGGTGTTGGTTTCGGCCAAAATAAACGTTTCCACGGAACTTTAGAGTGAAACAAACGAATTAGTTTTATGGGCAGAAAATAAAATGGACTAGCAGTTTAAAGTTGTTGGAATAGAAAAATCGATGATGCAAAAGTTTTAGGCGATATGAAGTTTATTTGAATTATGTGGGCACACAAAATTAACGTGTTTGAGGCTTGCCAGCCCGGATAAATGTTTTTCAATACACTCACTCGAAAACTGCCTCATAACGCACTACGATTAAGTTCGACATATCAACCGTACCCGCGTGCTTTTTTTTAATTTATCACAACAAGGGCTTTTTTCATTCCTATTTCGTCACGGTCAAGGGTGTTTTTTTTTTTTTAAACAAAGAGGTTTTAATATTTAATGAAAATTTAAATTGTGTTTTTGAACAGAATATAATATATAAACATGATTACTTACACAATAATTTATTATTACCAACAAATCAACATTTATCGGCGTTCTAAATTCAAATATACGAGTATTTGAATTTCTATTTTTATTCATATTAGGATAACGGTTTGATACCTTTGCTTTTCCTTCAGCCTGCGAAGGTTAAAGGTGGGAAAAAAAGTCTATTAAATACTATTATCTAACCTATTTATTTGTGTTATTTATATAAAAAAAAATGTTGAATTTAAGATTTGAAAAGAATTCTTTAGATCAAAACTAAAATGTATGACAACTTTGAATTTTTTTTTTAAGTACAAAATTAACAAAAATGCGTTGTAATTTTCAGAGAAAGTATTTCTTCGTAAGTGTATTGAAAAAAGTCGTTTGATACACGTGCAAATTTGTCACTGCAACCCTCGGCTCCATAACACACTCGCCTTCGGCTCATGCGAATTCCGCCACGGTCGCAATGACAAACTTTCTGCACTTGTATCAAAATGTACTATTGTGTTATGTATATTTAACTATTATTATAGTAAAATAAATAATGAAAATAACCCTAAACTAATTACATTTTAACTTTATTCTTGTACTCCCGATTTTTAAATACTTATCGTTTTATTTCCTTATGCATGAAATTCACCCTTGGTTGGCTAGTTGAGAATGTCTAAGGCTCTAAACTTCACCTATGTTCCTTTTTTTTTGCATGAAGATTCAATAAAATAATTAATACATTATTTAATTATTCAGGTATGTGATAAAGATAAAGAACCAGCGAAACAAATCCTGGCCTAATGACCAGTGGATGATTGTGAATCCTATTTAAATATCATTGGATTACACTGACTTATTTGTACTGACTTTTCCTTTCAAAGAAACCAGGGTGTGATCATATCATTAAGTGTTATCAAGATTGCCAAAACCGGAAAATGCTTTATCATCTCTACTTAAAAGCAAATTCATCCTTTGGCTCCGCTATCCTACCACAACACAAAATGATAAAAATATCCACTATGTTTAATTATGTTTTTTAATTAAAGTGATTTTTAATTTTATATATTTAATTGCTGTCTGTGATTGAATTTCTCGGCATATTTATTAGATCAAATCATGGTAGGTGTGTCAAGAATAGTATAATTCCGTCTATGAATGAATTTTGTTTAGCAAATATAACAATGAAAAGTATTTTTTTTTTATTCTGTTGTAGAACAAGACCTTCAAGATCAAAACATAAAACTGCGATGAGTTGTCGCATTGTAAAAATCTGAAAGCTCGCACGATGCATCGCAAGAACTTGCGAATTATCTTATTATTATTATTATTGTAATAGCAGACTTAATAGTCTGCTATTACAATAATGTCAGAATCGTCTATCATTGATTTCATCATGGTTGATTTTGACAAGTTTGGTAATCTACTAACATAATTGCGTCACTATGACTTTCCAACAGTCAATCACTGACACACAATTGAAAGAAATGGTAATCTCGTACATAATGGCAAATGAATTTCTGACTTATCGGGTAATTTGTCAGTTCCTTTGTTTAGTGACTTACCATTAGATTTGTCTGAATACGACACAGTCAGTCTACCACCATTCGTTTACGAGACTAATAACCGACCAATGATCGACCATTATGATTTAGCAGATTAAGAACTTTTACCAAAATGACAATAGGATTGTGTTGGAATGTCGAATTTGCAAAAATAGTAGACTTGAGCCCCTGAACCGATGCTATGCCGCATGACATCGCATCGCAGCAATTCGCAGGTTTCTGCAATACGGCTTCGTATCGCAATGCATTGCAGTTTTGTGTGGAAGGCCTCAGAGCATCAATACATATTTAATTGCCGCTATTCGGTACCAGCCTAATACCTTTGAATAAAGTTAGTATACAACATTATTTTTAGTATACGCGAAACCTGAATATTGTTTGTTTATAATCAGTAACTGAATCGATTCCAATATTTTTTTAACCAGAAAGAAAGAAAAACAGTTTATTTACGCGATTTTTTTTTTATTTTTTTATTTTTTCACAAAAATATTTAAAAAATGTCCACAAGTTGGACACCACCGACACTAAGTACAACACAGGTCACAGCACGTCATAGTGCACAGCGTAGGTGCGGAAGCAAACAACCTCAGTGACCCAGATGGCCCGGTGACCATGTATTTCTGCGGCCAGCCATGTAACATAAAGAGCTTATAATTTTGTGATTTATTATGATACAGTTATGAAATTTCGTACACAGATTCTTTACATAAAAATACTAGACATTTGTTTCGGGTTTCGCATACATAAAAACTAATGTTACTAGTGTAGCTAAGCTGCTGTAGCAAAAGACGAGGAAAGAATTTAATGGGCCTTCTGCAACTGGCAACATTTCTATGCATCTAGCCATCTCCCTTGAGCACCGCCAGCTCAAACAAGCTGCAGCTCAGGTAGGTATTAACATTGCTTTGTGGAGCCTCGCCAACTTTGCCCTTTACAAAACTGTATCAGCCAAGCTTATCGCAAAGGTAATGAAGTTCCAAACCGGGTATATATAAGTTAGCTGTTTCAAAGAGATTTTAATAATTAATTTGTTTGTAAGTATTAATGTTGAGTGTTGTAGTCACAATGTTAGGTATTAAAATGTTTAATTAGCTTCGTTTTCTAATAAAAATCCTGCAAGATTTTGTAGATGATGTTGGTTAACTAGTTTGTTTTTGGATTAGGTTTTTTTTTTCTTTTTTTTTTAACGTAGGTAAAATCATCCAATGACAAATCCCGCCCTTGGGTGGGGCGGGAAATAGTGTCAGACTTTTACTGACTAAAAACCTACCCTTCCATTCTTTGCCTTTGTCCCGGGGCCCGTGGTGATATTCTCACATAACCTTTGGCCCCAGTAGGCTTCGGCCCTGCTGGACCCCTACAGTTTGCTGACAACTCCTTGAGGCGCGCGGGAACGGTGCGCGCCGTAGACGACCTGAGTTGGATTAGGTACTGATGTCACATAGGTATATGCATTCTGGGTATAAAAAAATCTGACCGAATGCGGAATAACACGCTGCGCTTCAAACTGGGCATAACAGATTTAGGCAAAAAGTTACCACCTCCATTAGGATAGGGAGGGTTACATCAGCGTCATGCGCAGTGACCACTGGGTAAATATTGCAGTGGATTCCTGTAGAAGGAAAGCGGCGTAGAGACTAGCGCATAAAGAGGCGTTAAAATGAGTTTCCACGAAATCTTCGTGGTACACCTCTAACTAATCTCAATGGTTCGAGATGGCACGGGAGAAAAATATCTGGAAGAACTTAGCAGAGGTCTTTTCCCAGCATTGGGACAGCTAAGAAAAATAAATAATGACAACGTAAACGATAATTATTTTTTTTGGTACAATATCTGTGTAAACCTTAACGCTCGCCAGTTTTTTTTTTTTATCTGGTACTAGAGATCGCATGAAAAGACCTTTTATAGAAACAAACATTGCTAGTATTTGAATGCGTGTCTAAAAGTAGCCTATTTACTCTTGATTTATCAACCACAGGACTTAATGTTACCCCTTTGCTTCTAACTTAAAAACTACTTCATTTTTAGCTTAAAATCCAAGCCCTTCATCAACAAGGGCGGGTTTTGTCTCAAGGGTGAGATTTGTCATTGGATGATTTTACCTACCATTAAAAAAAAGCCCTTCATCAAAATAATTCCACCCTCACATTCCATCTAAAAGATCAACAATACCGATATTTCCAAACTATTTACAAGAACTCACACGGTAATCATCGATCACAAACGCTAAGACGTTGTCGACTAGCCGTACGCCGTAGGGCTCCATGGACCGTGGCCCATAAATAATACTATGACGCGACGTACCGTGAACCGACTGAAATATAGACGCAATAAAGACCGCTATGTGAACAGCAACATACCATGTTGTGGGTGAGTGGGGACTATCGGGCGTTTCGGTTCGTAACCATTGGTACAGAAAAAAAGGTTTGCAAGTGTCGGGGATTGTGTGTAATGTAAATAGCACTAAAGAGGATTCGAATAAAGGTGTTCCTATGGGGACATAATCAAAAATAATTTATTTAACTGAACATTTTAGCTATACAACCTTATTTTTTGTATATGCGAAACCTAAACACGTATCTAGTATTTTTATGTAAAGAATCTATGCACAAAATTCCATAACTGTAGCATGAAAAATCACAAAGTTATAAGCTTGTTATGTTGTCTGGTTGTTCACACAAACACATGGTCACCGGACCATCTGGGCGACTGAGGGATTGTTTTTCTCCCGCAGCCAGTTGTACGCTCGTTCTTAATTCGTTTTTATATATACGATAGTGTTTCATGTACCAAATCGAACTTCCACGGAATTAAAACGATCACAATTTAACGATGTATATAAGATGTGTGGTTCTTGATGAAAAGTTATAACCTGATCAATTTCGAGGAGAATTGTATAGTATTTAAGTCACGACTGTCTCATATTTCTGCTTTTCAAAAAGATACCACCAATATTTATCTCTTCAGCAAACGCAAAAGCGATAAAACAATATCTCACTTGCATTCAACAACTCACAGGATTCAACTCATAAACCGCAACTTTACGATCCAAATATGATGAGCTTCTAAAATTAAAAGTCGGGATAACTCCACGTTCATCGTCAAACTATTATCTACACAAGCAATCCTCAACAAAGGAAAAGTAGGAAGATAAACTAGACTTAAAACTGTTTCAACTATCAAGTATTTATGGTCTATCGTAAAAGTTCAACTAAAGGAAAGGTAGGTACTTAATAACAATCAGTTACAGACTTGAAACTGGCTTTCGATACAATAGGCTTTCAATTCAATTTGTAGCAGTTGCTGTGTTTACAACGTAAAGTGAATGGAGATCGTGAACTTGTATTGTTAGACAAATGAGAATGCTTTCATTTGGATCCTGACTTCAGGTGTCAAAGGAAGGGAAGTATAGTTTCTAGGCTGTTCAGTTTGAACATTGTACTCATATATGATGAGGGTAGAGACATTGGTTTTACCAGTATGGTCATCTAAACTAATATTACAAATAGGTGTCTTGTTTTAATTAAAAACGGTCTTTTGCATCTCTCATCCATCGGATGCCCGCATCCCTTGCCAGGTCATCACTCCACCTTGTAGGAGGCCTTCTAACACTGCGTCTTCCGGAATGTAGCGTTGACCGTTTATTGTGGTGACAGTTTTGTCCTACAGTGGACGTCTTTCGGCTGAAATGATGATGATGATGATACTTTAAAACCACTCCTATCCCTAACACTTTTAGGGTTGCAATGTAGTGTATTTCACACTAGTGCGAAAAAATGTGGTAGCCCCCTCGCGCTACCTTAATAAGCTTACCTATTTAATTTACCTGGTTTGGTCGCGTGGCAGCCCCCGCCAAGTCACATGAAAAAAAAAATCTACTATTTCTTACACTAATTGTTACCATATATATTTTTGAGGTAGTTTATTTTGCAAGTTTTTATTCTGTAATTTTCAAATACAAATGCATCAGGTTTTATAAACGCATCAGGTTTTATAAACTTAACTTGAAAAGAACACTCGACTCTACAATGAAAGACTTATCACACTTGCATCAAAATGTAGGTCCTATTTATAAAATAAAAAAGTTCTGATCGGAAAACAAAAATTCACACACAGTTACAGTACAATATTGCTAAGTTTATTAACTACTTTTACTCCCAAAAATGCACCGGAAAAAAACCAGGAAGTACACAATATTTAAATATCGAGATTAAACTGTTTTGTAAAACAAAAAAATAATTGGTTCATTCATTTGAGTAGCATTATATGGTATTTGGATGTAAATCTTTATACTTAAAATAGCTGTCTCTTGCGGTTTCACCTAAGTCTTTGGTTACTGCTCCTCTCCTGTTAGTCATTATGTTCTGTAACAGGCAAAGCTTATAGCAGTCAACGAAAAATGGACTGTTTAACACTAAACTTTTTTTTTTGTCGTACAGGTAGTTCCTGAAATTACCGCATTCCAAGTAACAAACTTTTCAGCCTATATATTATAATATACAACATTATTTTTAGTATAATATGCGAAACCTGAATATAGTTTGTTAAGAATAAGTAACTGAATCGAATCCAATCATTTTTACACCGTGTTGAATTTTTTCCCAAAATATGTAAAAAAAGGTCACAAGTTAGACACCATCGGAACTAAGTATAACACAGGTCGCGGCAGGTCATAGCGGATATTAGTTGCCAGTCCACAGCTGGCTGCGGGAGTCAAATAACTCCTTAGTGGCCTAGATGGCCCGGTGACCATGTGTTTGAGTGAACAATCAGGTAACATAACTAAAAATAAGTTTGTGGTAAAACCAGGATAGAATCCCCACTTATTGAAATTACTCTTTGTATAAAAAACAAGATTCAGTATTTGTAAAATGGGTAGGTACTTTGGTTTATTATCTTCATATTTATGAAAGGAATAAACATTATCTTTGATATTTCCAGAGTATTGGCAATTTCTGCGGACCTCTAAATTTTGGGACAACTATCCCATATAGGGGATAGTTGCCTAATCCATGAAAATTACATTTAGGATAGTTACCCCATCGAGGAAGAGGACATTTATCCCGCAAAAACTTTGATCGTACTTAGCCATGCCATGAACTCGCACAGAGACATGCAACACGGTCAACTTAGTTGTAGATGCAGAGTCTCTTGATAGACAAATAAAATAACATGTGTTTCATTTGCGAAACTAGAGTAATTGCTATCAAGGCAACTATACCCCCGGGGTGACTTTCCGGGTTTTACCCTGTATAAGCTGAAAATTTATATATATTAGTATAGATAAAATGTGAACTATAATCGTGTTAAAAGTCAGTATTGCACCTACCACTATTTGAATCTCCACTACACAGGTTGACTGGTAGATAACATACAGCGTACAAATAACGGGTTTTTTTTTGTAGTTTTTCTTCGCCCAAATCAACAATAAACAGTCTTATTCCTTTCAAATCCTAGAAGATGTAAACGTTACGCATTCAAAACATTGTCTGCTACATTATATATATCTCCAATAGATGGAATTGTTGTGTAAGGAAGACGCGATTGTGAATTATTGGGGGAAATATCGACGGGAATACACAGATAGGTAAAAGCATCTGCCCATTGGGGTGCCTAACATAGATATTACGGGGGTGAAACGGTGGATAGCCCTCGTAAGGGGATGGGTCAGTAAATACTGATACATTTGCCAAACATCGGATGAACTCTAGAGGGTGTAATCGAGGGTAGTTTGTTTTTTCTCTGATTGATTAAATTTTGATGAATGAAAATTGGATGGGACACTTGTTTTGGAAGTATAGATGAATGTTATTTAGAGTGATAGTGAATCAAAGGCTGTAAAATTGTTCGAAAGAGCCATCGCGGTTTTGAAACACAACGGTCTACCCAGGGAATACGGGTGGATTTTAGTCATTCAAAGCCTCAATTTCCTCTGCTTCAGCAGTGGAGAATGAGGCTTTTGAGGAGAGAAAGTTTTAGTTTGAAATTTTATTGTACGTAACCTCTTGTATGAATTTATTTCTTGGTTGTTGAAAATTAAATAACGGTGTTGATGGCGTAGGTGTTAAGTTTTATTTCCCAATATTAAATTGTTTGTTGTTTTAAATAAATACAATAAAAAACCGAAACAACACTCGTCTGGTCGAAGTATCCTCCCTTTTCAACGTTGGTTTTGCGGAATTTTATACTCTGTTCCGCATAGATCTAAAAAATTTCAACAGCCAACTACACCATTTCACGTCAAAGCGTTGCATTTAAACTCATGTTAAACTCGTTAAAAAATAAAAAGCCTGTTTTGACATTCGAAAAAGTATCTTGGAACAAAACTGAAAGAAAAAATAAAATAATAATAAATTACACATTTCTATGTAATTAAATAATGGCTACATAATGTAATATAGACGGTTGCATGACGTAAATAATAAAAACATCAAATGTCAAAAAGGGCCTTTTAGTTTTTGACAACTTTATCAGGCATATATAACATTCAAAATCCGAATCTCCAGTATCTTTTAGCTCCCGAGTCCATAACTCCTCACGAGATACATAACTAACAGCAGCTACTAAACAACGCGTGAAAACAAATAAATCGTTCCAGTGAATAGTGTTTTAATTCACACGCTACAGCGCTTCTTAGCCAGAGTGCAAAGCTGCGTACAGCATACGTGGTCCACCTATAGCCATGTGCCATGGAGCTACGAATATTTGGAGGGAGAATAATTCCTGGAAATTAATTAACTACCCCCTGTAATTTTTTTAGTCCTTACGATCTATCCTAAGGTTGTCTGGAAGATATCGCTATCAGCGATAAGATCGCCATTGTATCCATAGATTTAGATTTATGTACAGTTTATGTAACTTTATGGTGTACAATAAAGTTTTATTCTATTCTATTCTATGGTATTTCTTCCACTGATCCCATATATCTTTATATTATAATATTATAAATAAGTATAGTCCAGTCATTATAGGCATTTTAAACCCCAATCTGCGGAAAAAATCCTAGTGAGCTAAATTTTTGTTTACACCTTTATTACGCCGTTGTAATGAAGATGTGAAAAATCGACATTGATATCCTGCCGACTAAAAAAGTTATGAAGGTCAAAAGGTCACGAAAATAACAAATATCTCGCGACTGGTAGCTCGGAGGTCAAGAGGGCATTATAAAAATTGTTTGTCATGAAATTATTTACAAAAAATGCCTCATTCATTTTTCTGTAAAATTAACCGTTTTCGGACAGCGCTGAGAAAACGTTTATAATTCACTCACATACGGAATACCGTGTGTGAGTGAATGCTTTTATTTATATTTGTAATTGTCTTCAATACTTCTATCTTTAGTTCTTATATATCTGTGTTAGTAGTAGTAGTATCTTTATTCATAATAACAACATAATATTGTGTCGAACAGATTGATAATTATATCCTTAAAACTAGATTAAATTAAGTTGAACATAAAAAAATAAAAAAAATTACACTGTCATAAATATTACAAATACAATAATAATATAAGATTCATAAACATAATTTAAATCATAAAACAATGTCAAAAATTATTATAATTGCAAATACCCGCTCAATATACATACATTTCAGAGGTCACCGACTGAGTATAAGCACTTATCTAAAAGGAATGCTTTAAGACTGGTCTGGACTGGGTGTTACATTAGACGATAGATCTAATCTTCTCGTTTTTTCCCTTTTTAGTCTTTCTTCATGGGTTTCCACTTTGTCAATATTTTTAGCTAAGTTCATTAACAAAACAATTACATATAAACTAGGTACAGTGTTCTTATGTATCTTCTAGTTTCTGCCAGCGGCTTCAACCGCATGAACGTCAGTTTCTTCACAATCCAACAGGGGTTATGGTGTATGAAGAAACCTACATTCACGCGGGCCGCTGGAAAAAGCTAGCATATTTTTTACAAAGCTACGCGTTTGTGAACAGCCTTATCAACGATAATTCCTGCTCTTAACTTTTCATGATATTATTTTATTGCCCATTTCTTGTACCGTTTCGTACCTCGATGTTGGGTGCATTAGGCGTCCAGTTTACGAGCCAGCCCCGACACGGCGACCCGTCGTGTGCGAGATCATTCGATACATGCTCCCTCTCGCTATAACTTGGCTTCGATTACGACTACTGTTAGTTTATTTAGTTAGTATACTGACCTAACTTGACAACGTTTGTGGGTGTTTATTAATTGTGGGAGGAAAGTTTTGTTCTTTCCTTGTTTGTGCTGCTGTTGGATAACTTACAGTGTAACTAAAAACAAAAAACGAAACCACTATTTTTGCAATACCCTTTTTACGTAGGAAATCATTAAATAACTTAATAAAAACTGGGTAAGTGCGAGTTGGACTTGCGCAATGAGGGTTCCATACAAAACCTATGATTCAATAAATTTCGATTTTTTTTTCCGAAGAGAGTAGAATAGAGAGTATTCTGCCACACTAGCCAAGTTACAATTGTTTCGTTAAGTGTGAACGCTTGGAGTTGGCCACGCCCCCGATTCTTTTGTTCTGTCCTCGTGATTAAGCGTTGAGATGACGTCAGAAAAAAATGAATTGGGGGCGTGACCAACTCCAAGCGTTCACGCTTAACGAAATGATCGTAACTTGGCTAGGGGAGCTGGCCCCATCAATTTTTACGGACATCTTTTTGGGGTACGCGTGGAACATAACGCGCTATCGATTATGGCTTGGAACTTAACGGACAGCCGGACGGTGAACTGCCTATGGCATGCCGTTCGCATACCCGTGCCTATGGTGGTTAATAGGTGTCCTGCGACTCCCGACGCTGGGGTGGGGGGCAGAGCATGACGCTTGTCTTCGCCTCACGGTTTCAGCCACCTTCTTTGCTTGCATTACTGCTCCGCAGAAGGAGCACGGCGCACACAGACACTCCACATAGACATGATGGTGCTCCATCCAAGCGAGACTTACCTCCACCAATTGCTGCACCGTGTTCTCCAGGGGAACCGCACAACGGTGATACAAGGGCATCTATTTCCGCTATATCTGATACAATCAAAATCTCCCGAAACAACCTAGTCCTGTATGGACCTGGGTTTTTTTTTAAGCTGGGATATTATGAGCGGAAGGGAGTGTCAGACTTTTACTGTCTAAAACCCACTCCTTCTTTCTTTGTTTTCGTTTCAGGGCCCTTGAGTTCACTTTCAGATAATCCTTGGCCCCAGTAGTCTTCGACGCTGCTGGGCACCTATGATTGCTGATATCTCCTAAGGACCTGGATGAGGCAGAAAATAATAAATGGCATGGCAGGAGCTGCGCCATGCCCTCTTTTTGGTAGTCGGAAGTGACCTATTCCTATCAGCCGTTGTTCAGTCCATGGTAGGAAGTGCAGAGTCCTAGGACGCAAAGATCTCCTGCGAGATGATATTCTCATTTCTCATTCACAATTCTGCTGCTTACTATACAAGGAGAACCAGCACCAACATGATGTTCTTAGATCATGTTAGTAAATCTAAAGTCACCAATTTGTACCTACAAGTATTTATCTTGCTTTAATGCAATCACTAATCCAAGGATATATTTACTTGTACAAAGAGATTTTGTACAAGTAAACGAGGTCGACCTGGGAAGAGGTGGCGAGACGAACTGGACGCCTATCACAAGGGCTGGTTCGAGGTGGCCCGAGAGAAAAATACCTGGAAGGAATTGGGGGAGGCCTTTGCCCAGCAGTGAGAAAGTATAGGCTAATTAAAAAAAAGAAAATAAAAAGAGATTTTTGAACAGGTTCATTTTATGTGGTCCGTTTTTTTAAGTTTATAATCAAGAATTAAATAAAAACAACATTTAGTTCTGCTGACCACACAAAGTATGACAGTTTTACTACATAAACAAATAAGTTACAATCCCTAAGGCCCATATGTTCCGACCATTTAGGTCTCTAGGGCTCCACCGAAGAGATAAATTGAAACTAAAACATTTAAACAAAGCTGTAATAATTTAAAAGCAAATTAGTTTTCGGCCAGCCTGCTTGTATTATTTTATTACGTAGAACAATATGGTAAATTATGAGAATTGTAAACAGCCGGTATTTGTTCTGTAAAATAATTAATGTTGTGGTAGAAAATAGGTATTTACAACATCATAGGGGCTAAATAGTGGTCGGCTGAACCAAGCTATACTTGCTTCTGTGAACTAGTTAGGGGAGATCGGAGACTGAAAACTCAAGGTAGCATCAGCTTTATAGTATTTCCACTGCTGGGACTCTGGTCTCTTCTCTAGGAGAAGGAATGAACCTAATGTACCACGCGTACCCAGTGCTGATTGGTAGATTCCCAAGTCATCGACGGCGCGTACTGTTCCCGCGCGCCTCATAGAGCTGTCAGCGAACCGAGAGGCCCAGCCTGCAAGCTGCAGGCAGGCAGGGTCGAAGCCTGCTGGGGTCAAGGGCCGTGTTCTGAGAGGAAGGCTCAGCCCCGGCACGATAGGCAACGAAGGAATGGGGTAGGTTTTTAGTCAGTAAGAGTCTGACACTATTTCCCGCTCCGCCCAAGGGCGGGATCTGTTATTGGATGATTTTACCTACCATAAAAAAAATATGTCTTTGAATTTTTAGTTCTAGGATCGGGTACAACAATGTTTCCAAATGCTAAGTAATTAGTTTGTGCACCGTAGTGTTTGTAGAGCAGAACCAGTATTGGGCTATTTTATTTTTATACTAGCTGTGCCCGCGACTTCGTTCGCGTGGACGACGAAACTTATCAATGAGTTTTTTGTGTAAAGTGCTATTTGTGTAGAACGTTATCTATCGAGCATACCGGTATTAATACTTCTGTCCCGGCGCGGGCCCTTTGTGGCTAATTACAATAGAAAACCAATTGTGTCTCATTAGCGGTGATAGAGAAGGTATATGATATCTTTGCTCGCGGCATCGCTCGCGTTCTGTAAGTTTTTTGTAGTAGATTTCTACTTTGGTTCCTGTTGAGCAGGATAACCGATAGCGAAGCTGACGTTCATTGCAACGAATGCTCACAAAGATAATGGTAACGACAAATAGACACCGTACGACATAAATTGAGAGCTTCAGCATACACGACCTTGTCAGTGAGCCTGTCCGGAATATGAACATAAAGGTTCCTTGGACTACTCACACGGAAAAGAACGACGTAAAGCTGACCATGTGCAAAACAACCCACGCTAAGATCGACGCCAGCAACGCCTAGAGTCTGACCTTGTGCCTTATTTATTGTCATAACGTAACATAAAGCTACTGGAAACTGTACTCTCTTATACTGAAATGGGAAATTGTTCGGAATCAAAGGAATTCTAGGAATCAAAATACTTTCCCCAGCACCACAACCGGTTAAAATTTCTGCCTCAATTGTGTTAGGTTGTTGATTTATAACCTTTTATAGAGTACCATTGCACAGTTTAGGAGGACTTAAATTAATTGTATCTTAAGATAAAATATTATAGTATCTTAGCCGTGTGCAGCGCCCCTTAGTGAACTCCACTGGCGGGTGACGTAACCTACGACAAACTTATTATTTGCGGTTGGTACAGTAATCGGGTCTAGGGATCGAACCGCAAAATTAAGTTTGTTTTATTTGGATAAAAAGTACCCAGTACCACACTGGGTACTTTTTATCCCGGAAAAGTAGTTTTTGCGTGATGCCTGAACAAACAGACAGACAGACAGACAAAAATTTTTTAATCACATTTTTGGGTTCGGTGTCGGTCTAGTAACGCCATTTATTTTTTTGATATTTTCAATGTACAGAAATTTTACTTCTACAGATTTATTATAAGTATAAATATAAAAATACCCACTTTAGCTTCGCGCGGTTGTAAGAATTCTTTGAAATGCACTGTTTTTGTCTATAAGATATCTGTGATAATATGCATGTACTTTGACATTCCTCATGAACCACTTTGTATAGGCGAAAACCGAGGCCGAGGCCGAGGCCGAGCGTGATGGCTTTCGTCAAGTCGAGCATGCTTTAAAAGCTTGTTGCTTCATGTAACGCAATTGAACGCGATGCTTAATGAAAATAGGCAACGCGAAAAAAGAGAGATAACGCCTGAAAACTCTATTGGCTTTCAGTAATTTCGTGATTTACTCGAATATTTCACAAAACTTGTTACAGAAAATACATGTTATTTTTTTAAACCCTTAAAAGATTTTGAGAAAACTTGTCGTCACTCAGAACTTCAATTATAAGTAAAAGGCTTCTATAGAGTACTTTGTTTTGTTTTTTGTTTGTTGCAAGAAAAACCATTTGTGTATTAAGCTCGCTTGTGTACCTAGCAAAATCTGTCAAATTTATTTGTTTTTTTTTTTTAACGTAGTTAAAATCATCCAATGACAAATCCCGCCCTTGGGTGGGGCGGGAAATAGTGTCAGACTTTTACTGACTAAAAACCTACCTTTCCGTTCCTTGCCTATATCCCGGGGCCCGTGGTGACAGTCTCACATAACCTTTGGCCCCAGTAGGCTTCGGCCCTGCTGGACCCCTACAGTTTGCTGACAACTCCTTGAGGCGCGCGGGAACGGTGCGCGCCGTAGACGACCTGAGCTCGGACCGATCTGTTACCGGACGGACGGACAGCGAGCTACCCATTGCCCACCGTCCGCGAGCCCGCGCCTACGGTGGCCGGAAATCGGGATCGGAAACCCGGCGGCGGCGGCGGCGTGTGCGCCTTTGCCTAATGCGGTCGGCCTCCTCCTTTGCTAGCATTACTGCTTCGCAAAAGGAGGCGACCGCCTGCCACTCTTCCTCGCTCCGGAGCATGGTTTGAACCAAGCCCCGGCGCGAGAGATAAATTTCTTTGATAGATTTTCAACCTTATCACAGTATAAGAAGGATAATCTTAGATTGGTAAAATTTGACAGATTGGGGTAGATTGACGTGCTGGCGTCTGTACATCACCTGTCCCATTTTTTGGTAATTTTATAATCAGTGTACAATAAAGAATATAAGAATACTTTTTAATATATTTTTAATCTTCTTCTTATTTTTTCTCTTTCCCTTTTTATATAATAATTATTATTTTTTATATATTAATATTTTTCTCATATATTGTAAGAGTTTCATTATGGATAGCCAAACACGTAAAATAGCAAGTAGATTTTTAGAGGTCTTTACTGGATTATTTCTACACAAAGTAATGTTTTGATTTCTATAGAAGCCATGATATTATCCACAAAATATCTGTGTATTCAAAATTTCTGGAGAAAGATGTGTAATAAAATCATAATCACGTAAAAGCGGTCGTATAAAAATATATCTCGGGTTTTTTTTTTCGGTTTGGCCGCTCATAAGGACCTATTTTTAATTGTGTTCACATAGACATAAAGACGCTGTGGGTGTGTGTGACTTTATTTCATAATAAGTAAGGATTTTAAACAATATCCCAAGAAAAATGAGGCTATTTTAGATATCTAGTAATCTGCACTAGACAGTTATCTAGTGACTACTTTAGACAGCTGTCTGAAACCAAGTTAAACTAATTGTTCCCACTAATTGTTGGTTGCGGCCGTCTCCTTCACTAGCATTACTGATCTTTTGTAAATCATAAATGAAGGAAAGCTATTGAAGGAGAGGGAACTGATATTTTCACGCCTTTACCTCCACTATTGGAGATCCCACGGGCGTCGGGATTCGAATGGTGATCCTCAGTCACCATAGGTGTTGATTTGCGGTCGACAAGCAACAATGGCGGGTAGCTTGCCGTCTGGTAAGAATCGAATCCGCGCGTTCTTAAAAGAGATGTCAGCCAAACCGTAGGGTCCATACTCACTAGGGCCACTGGTATGTTTTTAAAAGGATATACCCTAGTCCTGGAATGCACAGGTGTATTTTAGTCATTAAAAGTCGGAGGCCTCCCGCTCTGCCCTAGAGTGGGAGAAATCATTAAACGTCCAATGATTTCTCCACCTCAAAAAAGCAGATACCCCTAGCAGCTAGGTAATACAAATCTAAGAGACAAACCAAAGAAACAAATCTTAAGAGACAAATCTGAGAGACAAATCTAAGAGACAAATCTAAGAGACTGTGACTGTGATTTTTCAGGGGCGATCACAGTGACTGATGACCATCGCTTGAAACTCCTGGGCGATGTATGTGGTCTGAAAACCGAAAAGAATGCAGCTCCCGGCGAAGTAAACAAAACTCAAGCAACAGAGCAGCGTGCCGCGACAATGACAAAACGCTCAACCAATAGACAAAACTCACCTTGATATGAGAGACGTTAAAGTTGAACGTAGAGCTACCCTAGCACTCATCGAAGATCCTAATGATCCTTTGTCCCTCTTTATCTCAGAGTAGGTGGGGAATATCATCAAAAAAGCTTTAGCCCCGGAAAGACCTCGGCTCTGACGGTGTCATCAACAAGGTGTTTAAACTCTTCCCATCCCAACTCATAATACTAATGAGCGTCGTCTTCAATGGTGCATTAAGGAATAACATGTTACCCCAAGCGTGGAAAAAGGTCACTAATATCGGTATTCCTAAACTATGCAAGTCCAAGTCAAGTTTGCCCTTCCAGCTATCTTTTCATCAGTCCATTCAATGTCCTCGATAAAATCTACGAGAAGCTTATTTACAAGCAGCGCAGAGATTATGCTGAAGTTAAGAGTGTTATTCCCAACGGTAGTTTGGTTTACGAATCGAACAAGTCCAGCGATTCGTTGAACACCAATGCGCTGGTTTCCATCAGAACGCGATGATGGACGTCTAGTTTTTTGACTCAACGAAAGCTTTTGGCAAAGTGTAACATAATGGTTTATCATTTAAGCTATATCAACTCGGTGTGCCAGATTGTCTAGTACTCATCTTGCGGAACTTTTTATTGAATCGTACCTTCCACTATAGCTATTGAGCAAGCGGGATTTGTCAAGGGTAGAGGAACAAGAGAGCAGATACTAATTCTTCGACAAATAATCGAAAAGTCTAGAGAGTTTAACATCCCACTCTATATCTGCTTCGTCGACTTCCGCAAGGCCTTCGATACCGTGAAATGGCATATTCTATGGGACGTGCTAATTCAAATGGGAGTACCGCTCCTCCTAGTTAGTCTCATACGCCGACTTTATGAGGACGGAACTGCGACTGTTCGTATAGACGACGTTGACTCAAAAAGCTTTTACACCCACGCTGGCGTTCGACAGGGTTGTATATTGTCTCCACTCCTGTTCAACATTTATACAGAGTATATAATGAGAATCGTGTTGGAACAGTGGGACAAAGGGATCTCAGTGGGAGGTAGAAAGGTGTCTAACTTGAGATATGCCGATGACACTACCCTTCTAGCACAATCGAAGGACGATATGGAACACCTGCTGACACTTTTAGAGACAACAAGCCTCTCCTTCGGTCTTACGCTCAACAGAGACAAAACCAAGATGATGATAGTGGATCGAGCTGAACTGAATCATCCTGATATCACTGTGATTGCCAACTGTGAAGTTGTTCAATCGTAAGTATATCTTGGTTCCACCGTCACGAACACTGGATGATGTGAAGATGAGATTCGAAGGAGATGTGCTATCACACGACCTGCTGTTGACAAGCTGAAAAGGATCTGGTGCAACCGTAACATCACTAAAGCCACGAAAGTCCGCCTCATGAGAAGCTTGGTCTTCCCAATATTTCTTTATGGCGCAGAAACGTGGACGGTTCGCCTCAAAGACCGACGCAAAATCGATGCACTCGAGATGTGGTGTTAGCGGCGACTGCTGCGGATCCCTTGGACAGCGCGGAGGACTAACATCAAATCAAACAGAGATTATCGTCGACTGTGCAAGTACGAATCCTTAAATATTTTGGTCACTTTGTTCGCAACGAAGATTCCATGGAGCGACTCGTTGTCCAGGGACAAGTGGAAAGGAAGCAGTCACTCGGGCGCTCACCTACGCATTGGACAGACCACATCAGAGCTGCAACACAAACTTCCATAGTCCAGTGTTCCCGAGACGCCGTTAGCCGGGATAAGTGGAGACACATCGCGGGAGCCTCACTTGCCAACGAAAATGCAACATCGTCAACCACGACCACTCTGTGAAGAGTGAGCGAAAAAGGAGGAGGACCTTCCACTATTGACTACCAGATGGTAGCGCTCCCTCTATGCGATAGTGGGGAGATCTCCTCACCTCCCATACGAGCAGGAGTTCTTCAAGGGTCTCCCTCTGATCACCACATACCTATACCAATCCGATCCCTCGGGAGAAGCACGCTCGGTGTGATCCTAGATCAGCATTTGACCTTAGCTGAGTACATAAAGCAAACTTGTACGTATGTGTGCCGCTTTCGCACAAAGCAGGCTCCACTAAATTCTGCCAACCCGTAGGTATGGTCGCATTTTTAATACGCTTACTCCGTCTTTGCACATGCAAAGCCCCGCCATCTCCATATAAGGCAAATACTTCAAAAGCGATCCCTAAAAATCCGCGGTTTTTATATTTCGAAAATATGAACAAATACATTTTTTTTTTTTATGTAATGCAGTAAAGACACAGCTACTGGCTGTTTTTTGCTGTTGCATTTTTTTTAAAGTATTGTTATGTATAGGATATTTCATTTTTTGAGAGGAATTTTCTTTGAAAACCAATCATTTTTGAACTTAAATAATACCGAGGCTAATGCTCCCACAGCATTCTTGCCATAATAAAAAATGTTCGTAAGAACAAGTTCTAACAGAATATTGTATTTTTTTTCTTTGGCCGGCACTTTTAAATTTGGACCAAAAATGTATGGACCGTGGGTGATGTCCTTTAAGAGACAAATCTAATATTCAAATCTAATAGTCAAATCTAAGAAAAAAATCTAAGAGACAAATTTAAGAGACAAATCTAATATTCAAATCTAATAGTCAAATCTAAGAAAAAAATCTAAGAGACAAATCTAAGAGATAAATCTGAGAGAGAAATCTAAGAGACAAATCTAAGAGACAAATCTAAGAGACAAATCTAATAGTCAAATCTAAGAGACAAATCTAAGAGACAAATCTAAGAGACAAATCTAAGAGACATATCTAAGAAACAAATCTAAGAGATAAATCTGAGAGAGAAATCTAAGAGACAAATCTAAGAGACAAATCTAAGAGACAAATCTAATAGTCAAATCTAAGAGACAAATCTAAGAGACAAATCTAAGAGACAAATCTAAGAGACAAATCTAAGAGACAAATCTAAGAGACAAATCTAAGAGACAAATCTAAGAGACAAATCTAAGAGACAAATCTAAGAGACAAATCTAAGAGACAAATCTAAGAGACAAATCTAAGTGACAAATCTAAGAGAAAAACCTAAGAGACAAATCTAAGAGACAAAATTAGGAGAAAAATTTATGAGAACAAGCTAAGAGAAAAATTTATGAGACAAATCTAACTCATTTTGCAAATACTGGGGCAGTATTATGTTTATCTAAGTTTACTTTCCCATCTTCATATATACCCATGTTCACATAACCACTACAATCCAACAGCTGGGCCTCCATTATACATATAAAAACCGAAGGCGGATACAGCGGTACAGTCACGTACAATATTGCTAGTGTGACGTCATTTCACCTGATGCGGCACCGACTTCAGTGTGGCTAAAATGTTTGACATTAAATGACATACGAGCTTTTGTGGTTTTGGCTAGTGTGAATGGTATGTGATATAAAATAAATTGTGTGTTATGAAGACTAAGTTTAAGTATCTTTTGTCCCTCCAGCAGATCCCTATCCGCTGGCCGTCTGTCACCAGACTCTATCTCTATCTCATGAACGGTGATAGCAAGACAGTTAAAATTTTACATACGCACTGCCCTCTACTATGAGCTTACATCTAAGTTTTGTTACAGTGGTTTTTTATCTACAAACTTCGGTTTAACTATTGCTTTAAACAGAGATAGATACAAATTAGACGCCAGTCAGACGATACGTGGGTGTAAAAGTCTACCTAACCTTTTGAATACAAGCTTATCTATAATTCAGTTATTTCATACTATAAAACAATATTATGAAGTTAGTAAGTCTCTATGTCGGGGGTAAAAACTGGAATTTCTGAATAAATATTAAAGACTAGCTGTCTCGGCGGACTTCGTACCGCCTAATATTCAATGAATAAGTACTTTTTGTTCTCACCTTTCAAACCTCCCCTGCACTATCACGAATATTTCAAGAGCAAAATGAACTAAATTGGTCGGGCCGTTCTCGAGTTTTAGCGAGACTAACGAACAGCTATTCGTTTTTATATATTTATTTATTTATTTGGATCTCCAACAAAGGTCACACAGATACAGTAGAAATATTTAGTCATGGGGTCCTTTAACGTGTGCTCCTTCAGTTACAGGAGATCACAGCATGCACATATAACTAGGTGTAAACTAGACAATTAAAAATGTACAAACTAAATACCAAACAGATAAGACAAATTAGGGTCAAGATACAAAGGTCAAAGGGGATACATAGTCATTGGTCAATTTGGATTAATACTGAATTAAACAATTCGAGTAACAATAATAAATAGGTCATTGGTTTCTTTGAAATGGTATTATGAATTAATAAATTATTGTCAATTATTAAATATAAAACTTATAAAATAATAATTAGAATTGTAAAATTAGAGTAAAAAAAAAATGATAAAATTAAAATTAAAAAAATAATAATAACTTAAGATGACTAATTAGTTAATAAGGACTAGTTACGAGAAAGGAACTATGGTACAAACATTGTTTTTTAGCGGTGGTCAGGTGGTCTTTTTTTGTACTTTAAGAGTAGCAGGGTTATATATAAGATTCTTTGACAAATTTCTGCATTAGGTAACCCTGAGTGCTTTATGCACTTGCCCCACCGCCAATGATGAGTGAACACCTCAAAAAAGAGAAGTGAGTAGAGTTAAGAACTACAAATGAACTGGCGAGAAGCGAGTGTCTAGTTTAAATAGTTTTGTCGCTGGACTATAAGCGAGTGCAAGTACGACGGTCGACTACTTACTCTACTCACTCAGCACGGCAAAACTACACACCTTACGCAAGTGTTCTGCACCCCTAGCCAAGTTACGATAGTTTCGATAAGCGTGAACGCTTGGAGTTAGCCACGCCCCCAATTCTTTTGTTCTGACCACGTGACTGAGCGTTGTGATGATATCAGAACAAAGGAACTAACTGCCAAGCGTGTACCGCTGAGTGAATATCCTTCAGCGACGAACGAGTGGAGCATAGAGTATGTTTTTTAGTAGAGTGAGTCTTACACCCGTATTTATAAAGAAGTTATCACTCGTTGCTAAGTAATTTCTTACTAACTCATTACATGACGTTCGAAATCTTCATTCAAAATTTATTTTTTTCTTTTCTATAAAATACAAATTGTTACTTAAGTAGTTACTTTTACTCAAGTAATTAGTTTTACTTGTTTATAAATACGGTTGTTATTGTGCGTTTCTTCAGCGAGAAAATAACCGATAGTTAGTCGCTTCCTCGCTGGTGTTGGGACAACTGCCTTAGGCTGTAACTTTTCTACTTCTACGCAAATAGAGCCGATGGCAGAAACCAGTGTTTTTACTATGTGTAAAAGAAAGTTCATTCATTTCATTTTTGGCCGCGTTAGAAATCTATTGAAATTTTATAAAAGTAAAGGTCAGGTTCAGCAACCTACAGGCAAGAATCTCAACTAAAATTGTAAAACAAATCTATCTAAGAATCTCAACTAAATTTACTGTTAAACAAATCTATCTAAATTATCATAATTTGATGGAATCCAGCGTGCCTACGTCAAAAGCAATAATTTGAATAATTAAAACTTTGCTCTGAGAATTTTGTTAGGCGTTTAATGATCTTTTCTAGAACCCAAGACTCTTAATTTGATTTCATTCAAATTTTTACTTCGTTTTAATTTTTTTAGATTTTAGAACATTGCTATAATTTAAATTCGAAGAATCGCCAAACTTAAGTGGCAGTGGGCAGGGCACGTTGGTCGATAGAGACGAAAGGTTATAGAGTGGCGACCATGTACCGCAAAGACGTCGTGTTGGAAGGCCTCCCACAAGGTGGGCCGATGACCTGGTCAAGGTCGCTGGAATCCGATGGATAAGAGACTCACAGAACCGTTCATTATGACCACACTTGGGGGAAAGCTTATGTCTAACTGTAGACGTCTTTAGGGTGAAATGCTAATGATGATCATAATTTCAATTAAAAAATATGTACCCAAGGGTATGCCATCACTTATCGTTGATTTGCATGATTCTGCGTCCATCATCATCATCATCATTCTTATAATGTTCCCACTGCTGGGACTCAGGCCTCCTCTCTAAGAGAGGGAATGGGCCGTTACCTTCACCGTTTTGAGAGCAGTGGTGATGAAATAAATTACACAAAGTAACGCGCCTGGCTGGGTTTGAACCCGCGACCTACAACTCGTAAGTCGGGGCCGTTACCACTTGCCACCACTACTCTATTATATTCCGCTCTATGCTATTCCGCGTCCAACCAAGCTTATTTATAAATTGTACCAAAGTGTTTTGATTTGTAACAATATTGTTAGTTCTTTCTTAATCTGTCCTAGCTCAGAGGACACCGGTGTCCTCTCACATCCACGCCACTATAGGCCTTAATTCCGATGTTTAGAGTCTACTTTTGTATGAACAAGTTGGGTAGTTGTGGATCGAAGTGTTAATTTTCAAATCTCCGACGACCAATGATTGATTTACAAAGGTTAAAAATTGGAAGTATCTACATATTGTAGAAGAATAGAATTACCCTTGAGAAAAAATATGAGCATCAATAGACACAACGTGTCATTGCTATAGGATTGTAAAAGGGTCTAAATCACACATGAAACAAAAGACACCATCGTCCAAACATGATTCAAAAGGATTTGGCTAGTTTTTTAGAGTCGGCCGCCAGCCTGACACTAACCCTCCTTGGGAATGCTATTGTTGGTGGTTTACACGCCACCACGCGTTTCATAAGATGCTGTAGTATTCTCAGACTCTAACATCCGTATTTATGAAGAAGTGATTACTTGTTACTAAGTAAAAGCTTATTAAGTAATTACTTGACGTTTGAAATCTTCATTCAAAATTTAAAATTTTCTTAACTATAGAATAGAAATTATTACTTAAGTAGTTACTTTTACTCAAGTATTTAGTTTTACTTGTTAATAAATACGGGTGTTAATGTCCCTAGTGAAAGCAATGGGATTTATTCTTTAAGTCCGATACCATACACTGTTAAATTTTGATCGTTTTAGTCCCGTGAAGGGTTGATTCGGTACATGAAATACTATCGATTTGTAAAGATAAAATTTAAAAATAAAGTATTTTTTTAAAGCTTGAATTAATTTACGCATGTACGAAATAAATTTCTTTAAGTAAACACAGCTGGGCGAGTTCAATGACCTGTAGGTAGTTAGTACGCAACGACCGACAGCTACCTACTAAGTCATTGACTCGTTTACTTAAAGAAATTAATTTTGTACATGCGTATATTAATTCCAGGTACTTTATTTTTTTATTTTACCTTTATAAATCGATAGTAGACACCGAATCGCCCCTCCATGGAATAAAAATGATCAAAATTTAACGGTGTATATTACCACTGTGTCGGGCGTACTCGTAAATAATAATATCTAATAGCTCCATAGAACAGAATACAAATCCAAAAACTTCAACTTTACCAGCCTCAAATTATCTGCATATCTTCATCTATTACACTGCGGGTCCAATTACCGAGGACAACCTAAACAAACTGAAAATACACTGACAACATTCATTAGCTATCATAACAAGGGCCTTCAATTTCATCAACGCTTAGATTTGAGGCTCCATTTTACAATGAATTAGTTCCCTGAGCACAGTTTAAACATTATGCAGGTTTTTTTTTTTTTTTTTTTTTTACGGTAGGTAAAATCATCCAATGACAAATCCCGCCCTTGGGCGGAGCGGGAAATAGTGTCAGACTTTTACTGACTAAAATCCTACCCTGTTCCTTCCCTGCCTTGGTTCCAGGGCCCTGGTATGCATTTTCATACCTTCCCAGAGCCCCAGACTAGGCCTCGACCCTACTGGGCCCCTACGGTTTGCTGACAACTCCTTGAGGCGCACGGGAACAGTGCGCGCCGTAAACGACTTGGGCTCGGTCCGGTCTGTTACCGGACAAACGGACAGCGAGCTACCCATTGCCCGCCGTCCGCAAGCCCGCGTCTACGGTGGCCGGAAATTTGGATCGGAGTTACGGCGGCGGCTGCGGCGTGAGCGCCATTGCCTGATACGGTCAGCCTCCTCCTTTGCTAGCATTACTGCTTCGCAGAAGGAGGCGACCGCCTGCCACTCCTCCTCGCTCCGGAGCATGGCTTGAACCAAGCCCCGGCGCGAGAGATCGCCTCCGATTGCCCCCACGAGGACACGGCGATGCTCTTCCCAAGCGGGGCACACCTCTACCGTGTGCTCCACCGTGTCCACCGGGCGTTCCGCACAGTGACGACACCCGGGCGTCACCTCCGCACGGATCTTGTACAGGTACCGCCCGAACTTGCCATGTTCGGTTAGTACCTGCGCCATGCGGAAGGTTATGACGCCGTGAGGAAACATTATGCAGGTTAGGTCACAGTAATTCAATTTGGGACAGGATTTTTCAAATCCATATTATTTTTATTCTATTTTGATACGAGACGTTGATCAAGAAATATTTTGTACAGTCCAGAGCCAAAAGTGCAGTTGCACTCTATCAAAATACTAATAACTGATTTGATTTGTAGCATACAATCTAAAGTATTGAATAAACTAGTCGTGGACCGTTGACACTGAACTACAAAGAAATGTTCAATAGTTTTAGCATTGGTAGAGTGCAATTGCACTTTTGACCCATGATTGTACAGTCAATTATTGACCGAATCATTCGTGAGTGATTTAATGTATAGAATATTATAGACTTTAAAGACGTATACGTTATATTCATAGAATACACTTTTTTACAAAGAAATTGTAAACACTAAAGTTTTGTTTACTTTTAAACTCCTCCAAAACGGATTAATCAATTTTTTTGTTTATTTTAGTGTATATTTGGTAGGTCTGAGAATAAATCGTAGGTTATTTATATACACCTCGCTGATAAAAGTCTGTTATCACGTACGTGAAACCGCTGGTAGCACTTAGCAATATCCTTATAATGTTCCCACTACTGAGACCCAGTCTTCTCTCTAGAAGAGGGAATGGGCTGTAATCTACTACGCGGGCCTAGTACGGGTTGGTGGATGTCACATGTCTTTGAATGTTTGGTTCTAGGACATGCCGGTTTCCTCACCATGTTTTCCGTTTTGACAGCAATAGTGATGAAATAATTTACACTAAGTAATGCACCTGGCTGGGTTTAAACCCGCGACCAACAACTCGTAAGTCAGGACCGTTACCAGTCGGTTTTTTTGTAAATGTACATTTGGGAAAATTTAGGCAAACTGTACTACATCTAGTTTATCTTAGTATGATATTAATAAATGTACTGCAATATTTATTAATATCGTACTAAGATAAATTAAAAGAAAAATTCATCATGAAACCGAGACTGCATCATACTTTCATGTCCTGGTTTATCAACCAGAACACGAACCATAACGTACCAATTTACTCATACTGACGCTAGAACCAGACACAAAAGCATGACATAAACAAAGGAAAATATACCAAATTGCATTATACGTTCATATGCATAGCGAAGTCACAATTTTTCTTCCGTCTCAACAGACTAAAAGTTAGCAAAATATTTCTGTTGTTCCACCAGGATCTAACTTGCAAAGAAACAATTTAAACTTCTACATTCACTACCTACTGTCATAGTTTAAGTTCTTATAATAAATTAGGAGTACTTTATCTTAGTGTTGTTAGGAGTTGGAGAAGTTAGCAAAGTCTAAAACAGGTGAACTAGCGGAATTATGCTTATCCATCTATTTTGTACGCGGAAGTTTTGGGATCGGTGGAGTTAGTTCTGCCTTCTTAGAGCCAAATTCACCAATAAACTAATCGCGATTCGTTCAAACAAAACGCAGTTTGAGCGACTAATCGAGATTATAGCTTCATTTTGCGTTTCACCGCTATGAATTGAACCTAGTTTACGCTAAACTCAGTTTCAATTCTTTTGTTGTCGCCCATGTTTACGACACGGGTCTTTAAACTAGATTACGCCGAGCTCAGTTTAGTTGAACTAAGTTTTTATATTGAATGATGAAATCGGCCCTTAGCGGGAGATGCGAGTCTAGTAATTATGGACTTGCTAACTAGAATATTTGTTTGGAAACAAATTAGCCTACTTAAGGTCATTGGGAGCTTGTAGTTCTGTATTATGTATGCTTGTATTATTGCAGGCAGAAGTTCTCGCAATCTGCTTTTTCATTAATTCTCAAGAGGACACCGGTGTCCGCACACCTATTGTCTTTCTATTGTGTCTCTAATTACGGTATTCAAAAGGATAGGTTAGTTACTACATCACCACCACCACCATCAGCCTTTTTTAATGATTCCACTGCTGGGACTCAGGCCTCCTCTCCAGGAGAGGGAATGGGCCGTAATCCACCACGCGGGTCCAGTGCGGATTGGTGGATGTCACATGTTTTCGAATTTTTTGGTTCTAGGACATGCCGGTTTCCTCACGATGTTTTCCTTCATCGTTTTGAGAGCAGTGGTGATGATATAAATTACACAAAGTAATGCGCCTGGCTGGGTTTGAACCCGCGATCTACAATTCGTAAGTCGGGGCCGTTACTAATCGGCCACCTCTGCTCTCTGTTACTACATAAAACATAATATTCTATACGTAACTATATAACTAACTTATCTATGAAACCTTTCTATTCCCGAATCGAGTCTCAAAGATTTTTCCGAATAGCAAAAAAATTTTTTTTTTTGCTGACGTAAACACTTTACAGTTTTCAGATTTTTTCCGAAATTTTCTAATAAGACCTTGCTGCATGAATGTGTTCTCATTAACTTAGAAGTTTGACGTTTTCATAGCTTCAAGGGCCCACATACTTGAGTATGAGTGAGTATATAGCATATTTTTAATTTCAACTCGATACCTCCACGCGTTCTCAAGATAAAAAGGTCTTGACAGACCATCAGACAGACGAACTACAAAGTAATTCCGCTTTTTCCTTTGAGGTATAGAACCGTAAAAATATAATTACTACGTTTGTTAAAGATTATCCTTAGTTTGTTAATGATGTGTTTACTTGAAATTGATATGTTTACACGGAACCGCCTTCTGAATGTTTGATGTAGACTTTATCTGTATAGAAGTTTTTTGTGTGCCATATTAATAAAATAAATAATAGCTCGTCTAGTTAATGCCGTCATTTTAAGATGCGCGCGGTTTTTGGCGTGTTTTTTTTCGAGTAAAGTTCATGGGCTGTATTAATTAAATAAAATTAAACACTACAAGAACATAATAAAATGTTACATCCATATTCTATTGTCACTACGAATGACATTAACGTAAAAACTTTTCACACAAGAAAACAAAAAACGACAAGGCAATATGATCAAAAGACCATATAGCCATAGCCTACCGCGTGTTTATGAAAACATTTAATTTTTACCGTCATGTTATGAAAAATTTTACTAGTTTTACCGTTGAATTATTAGTTAGCTAAATTATTTTTCTTCACAAGTGTATTGAAAAACCTCGTATGATACACATGAGTAATGTGTGGTTACCGTTCTTGGCTCTCTAAAGACCCTCGCCAAGGCTCGGGTCTTAATACCGCCTCGACGGAAACCTCCTACATTAAACACTTATATCATAATGTACCATTACATAATAAAACCTAGCTGTGTCCTTCAGTTGCCTTTTGCATTCCAAGGTCTTGGCAGCATAGGATAGGCCGCCTCTCTAGGAGAGGGAATGGGCCGTAACCCACCACGCGAGCCAGTGCAGGTTGGTGCATGTCTTCATATTTTTGGTTCTAAGACATGCCTTCCTCACGATTTTTCCCTTCACCGTTTTGAGAGCAGTGGTGATGAAATAAACTACACAAAGTTATGCGCCTGGCTGGTTTTGAATCCGCGACCTCGTAATTCGGGGGCCGTTACCACTTGGCCACTACTGCTCGGGTCTTGGTTACTTTTTCGAAATTCGGAGTCCGGATTATAATTTTCCAATGAATAACTTTTTAACCTTCAAAAGCAATTTAAATATAAACCAATACCAATTAACTATCGCTTGTTAATTCAATCCGTATATAATATATTTAACAAACTATAACTTAAACACTACTCACTTTAATATACTAAATTACTACATCTCAATTTACAAATTAATTTAACAGACATTTAATTAAAATCTGTTTACCCAAACACAGTCAACAACTAAATTATCTTAAAACAATTATTGTTGAAATTGAACTTAAGGCTTTGATTACACTAAAATTGGGAAGCGGGTAACGCAATGGTATCCATTTCTTTATTATGGTTGTGATTCACACCATGGTTGGCTGTGAGAACTATTAAAAAGTCGTTACATCATTTAAAGAGGTATTGATAATCGCTGAAGAAGCACTGTAAAAGGTACGTACTGACATTTTTCTACATATTGGAGCCATCGGTTTCGATTCCCACCCAGGACAAAAGTTTGTGTGATGAGCACGATCGTTTGTTCTGTGTCTGGGTGTAATTTATTTAAAATATATATGTATTTAGAAAAATATAAATATATGTTCATTCGTTGTTTAATTCTTATACCATAAGCTCTGCTTAGTTTAAAACTAGGTGACGTTGAGTGAAAGTAGTGGAATATTATTATATTTCAGTTATTTCAATTAATTTTTACATATTTCTTTACAAAAACATTATAAAAAAAAAATATATTATTATTCCCTTTATTTACATAAATTGCATATTTTAAACCGCGCAACGACAGCTTTATAGCTGATAGATTTGAGGAGTCTGAATGCCAGGTGTCCCAGAGGCATATGAGGAACTGAGGAACTTCTTAACACGACTGCCTTACTGGTATTGTTATGGCCGGGCGACCGCTCTTGCTTTAGCACCCGCCCAAGTTCATCACTCTGACCAAACTATTAATGTAATATTATGAAGATCAAAACCAATCCAATACTATTTAACTAATTAATTACTTGAGCATGAAACAAAATGTTTGCACAGCATACTCATTTTTTAAACATTTTTATTCCTTAATATCCATAAAACCCCAAGATTAAAAATTACGAATCTCCGAAAGAGTTTGATTTTAAATAATGAATTTAAAGCAACTTTACTGATAGATTTTAGCAAGGAACAATGCATGTAAAATATTTTTAGCAATATATTATTTTTGTTGGTTATTTAAACAATATGACAAAATACAATTGGCGATTTTATCAAAATAATAAAGAAAATCAAAAAGTTTGCAAACGTCTACAAAAGCTTGCATATTCAAGATAGACATTATAATCAGAAAATTCATATACATAAAATCGTAAACGTTTATACAAATATAGTTAACATTTACAAATATAATGACATGCTAATAGAAATAGTAGCACGACTGTAAGTAAAGTAATGACTAGTAGAGAACCAGTATCGATCTCTGTTAATATATCGTGTCTAAATCGAACAAAGACAACATAGACTTGAACTCACTAGCAGAACACAATGGTGTATCAATTCTCTCTGTTTCGCATAACTTTGAAAAGTCTACATTATAGATACTATTCTTACTGTCATCTTTAACCATCTGCCTAAATCTGTGACCCCATAAAATATCACTTTCTGTGTAACTCGTCCTTGCTTGCACTTGCTGTCCCGTTGATTCAATAATCCCTTCAAATACTGCCAATATCTCGAATTTTCCAACCAAAAGATCTGCGGCAGAAATACTGTATAGAGGACTGTTTTCATCTATTATGTGGGTAACAGAAACCGGCCATAAGAAAAACGTAGATTCACAACCATCCATGTCAACAACCAACTCAGTTTGTTCATAGTTCTCATCATAATCATCGCCAAGCTTTAAAACGAAAGCTGAAGCTTTAATATTGAGTATCCTAGATTTCCTCATGTCCCCTACTCTGAATATCATACACAGTTTTCCGTCTCTCAATGTGATTACTGCTTGTCTGCTAAATAAAATCGTTTGAGTCCTCCCTTTGGGTCTTGTAAGCTTCGCGAATAGAATCCCAACCATGAACGCTTGGAATATTGAGCACACCATGCATTGTAAGCACATAGCCGTAATCGTTTGAGGACATTCTAAAGTTATAGCTCTTTTGCCATAAGCGACAGTAGTATGAACTTCAATACTAAAGAGAAAAGTGGAGGTAAACCCGTAAATATTTTTAACACAAGGTGTCCAGTTAGTGTGATTCTGATTTGGAGGGAGATGATCCTCAGTCAGGTCTCCATGAGTCAACGCGATGATCCAATAGATGAAGCCGAAGAACAACCAGTCTCCGGTAAAGGCTAAGAAGAAGTGGACAAGGGTCCACCTCCAGCGAGCCTCGACCATAGTGACGAACCATCGTGAGAAGAAGCCCTGGTGATTAGTATTCCCTTGGTCAATATTGAAGTCACCGTTTTTGAAGACGAATCTTTTGGTTTGTTGGGTGGAACGAGTTCGCTTCTTTTGACTATGAAGTGGCCCTGTAAACAATAGTACCTACAGGTTAATCAGATTACCCAATTCATTGTTCACATACATGAAACAAGTAGATTTGTAAAACAAAATCAATCTGTGTGAAGAATTTAATACGTAATTGTAAAGTTGCAACAAGATAAATATTTATACACATTACTATCAAGAACATCAGTTATATAATTTTGTAGTTTAACAACATCGTGTTCGTTCACACAATTTGCGGAGTTACATATCCACACAAGTTTTATTAATATATAATTTGGTACTTACTGTTATGAGGATAGTAAACACCTGGTTCTAAAAACACAGTCTCAGTATAATTTTCTTCAGTATCATTAAAATGTTCACTGAAACATTTCAAATCTTCCCTTTCACTCATGACTGTTTTGAGCTGAAATATGAAAATGGAAATACAATTGAGGAAATATGGAATGCACTATTTAGTACCTACAAAATCTCTTATAGTTTTGCTGGAATTTCTACAAACTAGATATGGTACTCGTAACATTTCCTTTGAACAGTGAATGAAATATTGTTGAATGGTTTCTGAGAATCAACCTTTCATTGAAAGTGAAACGTATCAGTTTGCAGAGTAAATTGAAACGATTTGTTGCACCTGTTGGTAATGGGCTTTATTTAGAACTAGACGGGTTGAATGTTTCGTCTATTAATTTAATAGTTATTCTCTAATGGTAATCAATTAATGTAGTAGTTGCACCACACATGTTTTAATTGTTTAAAATTTATTGTTTGTTGAGATAATTTAACTTCATGATAGTGTTTCCAGCTGGTCGACCACTCTTGGACACATGCTTTTGTCAAAGTGTTGCCACAAAGACAGGAGATTCCTATATAAGCTTACTTTGTGTAAAATATTCGTACACGTCTCACAGCAATGACTGCAACAACCTTAAATTAAACAGACAAAGCCTCACTTAGACGACTAGATCTGATTGTCTGAATCTTTGCATAAGTTTTTTTGTAAAACCAGGTGAGTTCTAAGTAAGAACTTTTGTTTGATGGCGTTAAATGGAAGATGAGAAAAAAAGATTCTTTTACCTTATGTGGTTGGTGTGGTGGTCCAAAAACACAAGTATTGCACAATCACAGCATTAGTTCTGAAACAGGTCTCGATGTCTATCATTCTTGCAAAGCTACTGCTTACTGATACGTTATCTCGAGATTTTCAACTGTAATTAAAATTGTAGATACCTAATTCACCTAGCTATGATAAGAGATATTATTTGTTCCTTAAGATTGAATGACTTTATGAGGTTAACTGAAACGGCGGCGAATAATTTGATAATATATTTAATAATAATTGTAAATTATTCATAAAGTGTAACAATGTTAGCATGACACTGGAACTCTCATTAGGAAAGATAATATGATTATAATAGGTAAGGTTATGAAACAAATAGGTACAACAGTTTTAGCAAAATTACTAAACTAAACACTAAAAGGTAAAGTTGACATTATTATAAAGTATGTGTAAATCCTAGGTTTTACCAGCAAATCTTGTGGTATACCAGTAAAACTTAAAATTAAAAAATTAAATATGGTAAAAGTTCGACAAATTTTGTGATCTTGAGGCAGGAGCGGAGCTCCAGCCTGAGCCTTCCAACCTAACCTATCCAAGGCGGAATAAATCAATATTTACCAACCGGTTTTGGTAAAATCTAGCATTCATCATCCATCATTATCAGCCTTTTAATGTTCCCACTGCTGGGACTCAGGCCTCCTCTCTAGGAGAGGGAATGGGCTGTAATCCACCACTCGGGCCCAGTGCGGGTTGAATGTCACATGTCTTCGAATTTTTGGTTCTAGGACACGCCGGTTTCCGAACAATTTTTTCCTTCACCGTTTTGAGAGCAGTGGTGATAAAATAAATTACACAAAGTAATGCGCCTGGCCGGGTGTGAACCCGCGACGGGGCCGCTACCACTCGGCCACCACTGCTCTCTTTTATAAATTATTAAATAAAATGCGAGTGTAGGATTAAAATAAACTACTGTTCTTAATCTTCTTATCAAAATCTATCACTTCTATCCATCCATTAAGGTTGAAGTCATAGATCGTAGCCAGTCCGTAGTATCTTCTGATCTTGAAGTGTAGGCAGCTGACCGCTACCTATTATTATTATTTCCTGGCTTAAGGGCCGGTTTTAGTCACTGTTTTTTTTGTATGAACTTCGCTCGGGATTATGTCGTCTTCGCGGCCCCAAAACAGCGGTTTTATTTCTATATAAAAAAAAAACAACAACTATTCAAGATTTTTGTTCTTGCGAAGCGCTTTTAAATAACAAGCTCTATTTTTTTTTTTTACTTTCAAATAGTTCCGTAACGTAATCTCGTAGATGAATACGTTTGAAATCGTAAATTAGGGTCTGATTTGCGATTTTTTTTATCAAGCCAACTAATTTATATAGTGTTTTCATTTTTGCCAAGCCCTTGGCCATATAGTCAATTTTAATAAAATAAATTTTCATGGTGTTCCGAGCCTTAAGCTTCCTTAAAACAAAATATGTTTGAATTATTACACCCGTAACCAAATATTTATAAAGATTTGAATAATACCACATAACCACGAGAGCAGTGGTGGCCGAGTGGTAATGGCTCCGACTTCCGAGTAGTAGGTCGCGGGATCAAAACCCGGTCAGGCGCATTACTTTGTGTAATTTATTTATCACCACTGCTCTCAAAACGGTGAAGGAAAACATCGTGAGGAAACCGGCATGTCCTAGAACCAAAAATTCGAAGACATGTGACATCCACCAACCCGCACTGGGCCCACGTGGTGGATTACGGCCCATTCCCTCTCTTAGAGAGGAGGTCTGTGTCCCAGCAGTGGGAAAATTAAAAGGCTGATGATGATGATGATGACATAACCACATAAACGAAGACGTTTATAGATATTGATAGTGGACATTCATGTCAAAATAAGTGTTAGGGGAAAAAGTTTTGGTGTATCTTTTTGCACTTCTTTTCGTATATTTAAATTACTTTATCGTCCGAGGTACTTCTCTAGTGGCATTAAATTTTTTTAGAATGCTTTTTCATGTCTTTTCTTTTGTAGTCCGTAGACCCGCCTGTTTTTGGCACATCAAAATATTCTTGATACTAATTTGAACTTAATAACTTCTTTCTTGATAAGATTAACACTTCTTACCCTGAAATGTTTTATATTTCTATTAATATATCAATCGTATAATAAACATTAGCATAAGATTATATTTGGTTTTATTTATTTGCTCACTCATTTTTAAGTGCAATAACAAAACGCGAGTGTTATGTGCGACCATAGTAATATAATAAAAACCGGTCAAGAGCGTGTCGGGCCACGCTCAGTATAGGGTTCCGTAGTTTCCCGTCCGTCACAAAAAGTGTCCGCACTTAAGAGTTAAAAACATAGGCTATTTGTTACATTGAGTTTATACTAAGTCAAAATATACGAGAACATTTTAATACCCGTCAATAAAAAAACAGTGTGTGACGGTCCCCGTCGCGGGAACAGATAGCCTAGTCACACGGCAGCGCAGCCCCCTTAGCCAAGTTACAATCGTTTCGTTTTGCGTTAACGCTTGGAGTTGGTCACGCCCCCAATTCGTTTGTTGGAACAAAGGAGTTAGAGGCGTGGCCAACTCCAAGCGTTAATGCAAAATGAAACGATTGTAACTTGGCTAGGGGGCAGGTTATACTGCGCAGTGTTGCTAGTCATAGCAAAATGGGGGCGGGGTCCGGCTCCCCACACTGGAGCATTTTTGTAAAGTGCGCATACAAAAGTACTCCGGTGCGAGGACCAGTTTCGTCCCTAAGTTTCTAGCATTGCGATTTCCAATCGGTCCAATATGCTTGGCTGGATTGTAAAATATATTTATAGAAAGAATAATCTTCTTTAAATAGATGAACAAACAGGCTGACACATAATATCTCTTCACAATCTTTTCTGTAGGTATATTAATAGAATATTTAAACTTGTTATTTTATAACGAGATAAGATTTCCATGACGTATATCAATAGTAATATTTGTTTTGACTTATGCCAAGATTTTGTGAGATATGCCGTCAAAATACTGTTAATTGTTAATTAAGAATTTTAAACAGGGCATTATATAATTTCGGTGTTAACTTGCATACTTCATTGAGGAAGGCTGCACAAAATTTTTGGATGGAAATATATATTACTAAACGAAGCAGCAAATTTTGTCCTGCTATATTCATCATCATCATCATTTCAGCCGAACAACGTCCACTGTTGGACATAAGCTTCCCCCAAGTGTCGCCTTATTGATCAGTCTTGTGCGTCTTGCATCCATCGGATTCCCGCAACTATCAGGTCATCGGTCCAGCTTGTAGGAAGCCTTTCAAAGCTGCGTCTTCCGGTACGTGGTCTCCACTCTAGAACCTTTCGACCCTATTGACTTTCTGTTTTGCAAGCAATGTGCCCTTCCCACTGTCACTTAAGTTTTGCGATGCTTCGAGGCTATATCGGTAACCTTGGTTCTCCTGCGAATATCCTTTTTTTTTGATGCGATCACGCAAGAAAACTCCAAGTCCACTCTTTATTAATAATTCCTGCTATATTAATTATCAAAAAAATGGGGCGGGGGAGAAGGAAGGGTTTTTTTGAAGTGGGAAATTTATTTATTTATTTATGTATTTACACAAACTTTATGCACATAACACTGTACAAAGGCGGACTTATTGCCTCAGGCATTTTCAAAAAAATATCAATCAATCAATAAAAAAAAAATCAATCATCTAATGACTTCTTGACTTTTGAGAGGAGCGGAGACCTTTAGTATCAAAACCACAGTTATATTCTTTCAGTTGCCGTATGTGTTCTAGGTACACGGGTAACCTTATCAGATGTCAATCCATGGCCTTAGTAGGCATCAGCCTTGCTGATCCCCTAAGGTTTTGCTGATATCTCTTTGAGGCACACGTGGAACATAACGCGCCCTCAACGACTAGGGCTCGGTCCCGACGGTTACCGGACGGTTGGCCTACAAGGTACCCATAGCTCGTCGGGAGGGTAGGAGAGTAAAAAACACCGGGTATGAATCCGGCCCGCACACTGAGGGTTCCGTATAAACTTCCTATGTAAATAGTTCAATTCGCGAATCTAGTTTCGAAGATATTTTGGAATCGAAAAAGTAGTTTTTTTGTGACGTAACTACAAAGTTTAGTTTTCAGATTTATTCCTACACTAGTACTAAAAGATGTTTTTTTTTTTTTGTGAAATTACATAAATTAAAATATAGTAGAATATATAAAATATAGTATAATATTAAATAGGTAGGTTAAATGACATAACTTTTTGGCATCATCTGAAGTTGGTCGAGACAAAATTGACTGGATCAGTCCCACGTTAAATCTATTTAATTACTACAAAAGTGACTCCCTCTCACTCCTGTTCCGGATACAATCTACCAAATGTCAAATTCCAGGTTTCTAGGTCAGGGCGTATAATATAATATGCGTTTTTTTGCGACATTTATAAACGACCGTATCTTTTTTTCGTTAACTCAAAGACCGGTTTCTTCACGACTTTTTCCTTCACCGTTTTGAGAGCAGTGGTATTGAAATAAATTACACAAAGTAATGCACCTAGCTGGGTTTTAACCCGAAGTAGATCCATAATCTTTCTAAATTGCTAATCTCCATCATTACTTAAATTAGAAAGAAAGATTGAAAAAGAATTTATTTGGTACAGCATAAAGCATGAATACAAAAATTAGGTAACACAAAAAAAATATATTTGTGTTACCTAAAAAATAATAAAAAATTACCTATTAAAGTATCTAATTGGTTCAGATAATTGAATAATCTTCCAATTTTCTCTCAAACGATTTAAATTAGGTTCTCTAGAATTACATAGACCAGTATTTTTCCATTTTGCTAACAAGAAAAACAAACAAAATAAGTTTACAGTTTTTCGTAATAAAACACTTTTTATTATTATCATTATAGCAGTCCAAAGACATTAAATAATTTATACTACCTATAGACGACATAGCGAACAAAGTCGTAATCCGAGACTTGTTACCTAGGTAGTAAGTCGCTCAGTCTAGTGTGGACGACTGGACCTAACTTCAGTTTATTTTCGTAAATATTTTTCGTAAGTATTTACTGTGTAATTAATATAAGAATTCAATAATATTCGCAAACAGTTCTAGAAAATAGTGTAAAAACATAATAAATTACAAATTTAATTCGCATGTTTACTATTGAAATCTAGCTGACATAGGATGACAGTTTTTCTAAGACATTTCTTCTGATGTCCGCTCTATAGTATCTCTTTAAATCTCTTTGTGTGATTTTTTTTCTTAATACAATTTTTGTGTACCACAACTGGGCAAAAGCCTCCCCTTTCTCCATCAAAACTTCTCCATAGGGCGATCTCTGGCAAAGTTTCATCATCATCATCATTTCAGCCGAAAGACGTCCATCGTGGACATAGGCTTCCCTCTAGTGTCGCCACAATGAACGGTCCTGTGCGTCTCGTTTGTGGCCATGACAACTTGGCCAAGTTTGCTTCGTGAAGATCACTAATGTTATAAAGACGATTTGTGAATGTGATGGTGTATGCATGTGCGTGTTTGTTTATTATTTCTTCACACTAGAACAGTAGAACGGATGACGATGAAACTTAGTACACGAGTAGGCCATGTCCTGGAATAGCACATAGAATACTTTTTATCCCTGGAGTATGTTTCCTTGAGATAAGTTTTGGGTTTTCTTTTTTAGGTGGACAAATCATCCAATGACATCTCCTGCCCTCGGGCGGCGCGGGAAATAGTGTCAGACTTTTACTGACTAAAACTTACTTCTGTTCCTTCTTTGCTTTCGTTCCAGGGCACCGAGTTTCATTTTTACATAACCCATGGCCTCAATAGGCTTCGACCCTGCTGGGCCCCTACGGTTTTCTGACATCTCCTTGAGGCGCGTGTGAAGCGCGAAAATGCGCCTACGGTCCGCAAGCCCGCGCCTACGGTGTCCAGAAATCAGGATCGGGATCCCGGCGACTAAATCGTGAGGGCCGTTCCCTCGCGCATGCAGCCGCCTCCTTCTCTAGCACAATCACACGGGTGAAGCCACGGCTAGTAGATATTACTAGAAGCTTCTTGAGATGATGAAAGTTTGTGACCAGTGCCTGTTGCCAGTGATGACATATGGCCCTGAAACGTGGTCGCTCACAATGGACCTCATAAGAAGGCTTGAAGTCACTCAAAGGGGAAAATGACCAAAAGCCCTCGTTAGTTCAAACTAAATCATAGTGACTTCAAATTGTTGACCCATCGTTCGATAGATGGCGTTGGCGTCGAATTAGAAGTCGCTATGGTTTCGTTACCGCTATTTGGTTGGTTCTGGTGACCATTATTCAATAAATGGGAGATTTCATAGGTCAATATACGGTGGTTATATTTGTATTCCTACCAGCATATACATATAGATCAACCCTATTAGTACCAAGTGTTCCCGCAGCGGCGCTAGGTAATTTAACAAAGGTTCGAAGTTTTACTTGTGTGATCGCATGAGGAATAAAGATATCCGCATGATAACCAAGGATACCGACATTGCCTTACGAATCGGTTTTTTTCTTGATATAAATTATTGCTTGACTGCGATCCCACCTGATGGTAAGTACTGATGTAATCGTTGATGGTGAGGTGCACTAGTTTATTAGGAGCCTATTCACTCTAGCCTTGTAGACACTTAAATTATAATCGAATGGGAAGACCGCTGCAGACAAATTGTTTCAGTCCTTCTATGTACGCGGTATAAAGGACGAGGCAAAACACTTGGTCCGGCCCGTATAGGTTTCAACAAAATAAGGGTTGATACTCGCCGTTCGTTGGATTGTCTGATGATAGAAATGAGATGGTGGAATCGAGTCATGCGATTTCCGCGCACACTCTCCAAAGTGCTCGCAGAACAGATGAACATTGGGGCTGAAAGGTTCTGGAATGGCGACCGCGTACCGAAAGACGCAGCGTTGGAAGTCCCCCATAAGATAGACTAATGACCAGGAGAGGATCGCGGGAATATGATGAATGCGAGATGTACATGACTGTTCCTTGAGACGACGCGGGGGGGAGGCATATGTCCAGCAATGAACGTCTTTTAGCTTTTTTTTTATTGTGGATAGGCTCGCGTTTGACCACTATCTCACCTGATTTTAAGCGAGGATGTGGCCGTCGATGTATCACGCTTGCCTACAAGTAACCTATTCACTCTTGACTTAAAGACCCCAAGGTTGGAGCTATCAGGAAACACAGACTTTGGCAGGGAATTCGACTCGTTAGCTGTACGCATAATGAATGTAATCCTAAAATGCTTTGTACGTATGGGTGGGATCTCCACCATGTACCGGTAGCGCAATGCCGTACGTCTTGTGGTTCGATAAAGGTCCGTGTGAGCTCGATTGGTGATGATGATGAGTATATTCCCTTGAGATATTTATTTACTACCGCACGGTTAAAACCGCAGGCAGCAACTAGTACCAACTGAAAAGCTACTTGAGCTGATAACGAAAAACAAACATAATTTTAGTGGTAGCAAACACTTTCTATTTACTTATATTATTTTAACTAAGAAACGCAAACAACAAAGATTGTACGTGATCTGGAAATAACAAGTACTTTGTTTAGGTTTTATATAAATAATAGTATTGTCACGTTCATGCTCTGAAAAATGCTTGGTATAGTTTCAAAGAGTACGGTGTCCAAAATCAATCAGCATATAGGTCCGGCTTCCAGTTAAAAAGAAAACAGCTGGATACCAGCATTTTACATGGAAATACAACCGCCAGACATCACGGCGTCCTCACCTTCCGCATAACTTAGGTTCTCACCGAACATGGCAAGTTCGGTAAGTTCCTGCACCGGATTCGTGCGGAAGCATGGAGAAAAACACCTGGAAGAGACGCCCGGGTGTCGGGGGCGGGGTATACGATAGAGGTGTGCCCTGCCTGGGCAGAGCATCGCCGTGTCCTCGTGGGGGCGATCGGTGGCGACGATCTCTCGCGCCGAACCTTGGTACAGGCCATGGTCCGGAGCGAGGGCCACTACGGTTTGTTGACATCTTCTTGAGGCGCGCGGGGTACCAAACGCGCCTTCGATGACTTGGGTCTGGTCTGGACGGTTACCGGATGGTCGGAGCTACCTATTGCTCGCCGTCCGCAAGCCCGTGCCTACGCGGCGGCCGAAAATCGAGATCAGAATCTCTGCGGCGGCTGGGGCATGAGGGCCGTTGCCTCACGCGTACGGCTTTCTTCTTTGCTAGCGTTACTGCTACGTAGAAGGAGGCGACCGCCTGCCACTCCCCCTCGCTTCGGACTATGGCCTGTATCAAGCTCCAGCGCGAGAGATCGTTGCCACCGATCGCCCCCACGAGGACACCACGGTGCTCTGCCCAAGTAGGGCACACCTTTACCGTTCCTCCGGGCGGTCCACATAGTGGTGACACCCAGACATCACTTACGCACAAATCTTTGGCAAGACTTGTGTTAGATTCAACCTATCTGTAACCACAGGCAGAGATCTTGATGAGATAAGTTTCTTGCTGCAATTTTATATGGATACTCATCAGCGGACCATTAACGGACCAGCAACAGCTGACGCACACTTGTGGACGGCGAGCACTAGATAGCATGCCATGTTCCACAAGCACATCAAAGAGATCTCAGTAAGATTGACAGGGCCCGTCAGTGCCGATCCAAAATGGTTACCGTGGCTCTAGATTAGAAAAGGCAACTGAAGGATTTACTCTGACACTCCCTCTCACTCTACCTAGAGCGTAAGGAGACGTTTGATGATTATTTACGTAAAAAATAACAAATAGACTGACTATCAAAGTGTACTACGTTCAAATTACGGACTAATCAATATTTTTTCAGTCAACAGACAAATTGACTGATTGACTGCCCTGTTGGTTTAATGGTTAAGCACTCTGACTGCTATGCCGGAGGTCGTGGGTTCGATTCACACTCAGAACAAATGTTTGTGTGATGAGCACGATCATTTGTTCTGTGTCTGGATGTAATTTATCTATAATATGTACGAGTATTAATAATATATTTAGAAATATATAAATATGTTTATCAGTTGTCTAGTACTCATAACACAAGCTCTCCTTAGCTTGGGACTAGACGAAGTTGTGTGATAGTTATGGAATATTTAAAAAAAAAAACTTTTTTTTCTTGCCGATTTCTATTAACATCATTCTTTGGTTATGGTAATTTTCTATGTATAAATATTATTTATTGTCTTTGGGATTGAGCGGCCGTTTGTTTTGGGGCGGCAAACCTGATGACGGCGGGTCATGTATGTATTGAGGGTCGGGAGATTCCTGACTTTAGATGTGTATATGGGTCATTGTTGCTTGGGTATCGCTTCGGGCTGATGGCCTCTCAACCCAGAAATCCTGACGTGATTTATTGTGATTGGAGTGACGCCACTTGCACGTGGAGTTGCCCAGAAGCAAAAAATGTAAAGCATCAAACAAGGACAGGGACGCATTGTCTGTGGACCAAATGTAAGGCAGGAGTGTGGTTTTAGTCAGTAGGAGTCTGACACTGCCCAGACTGGCTCGTCTGTGAGTCGAAAAAAACATAATTCTTTACGCACTATCAGTTCTATTCGCACAAATGCTGGTAGAACTACCAGCCATTTATTAGATATATACACTGCTAACGTTATGAACTTATCGGCACGCGACGGAGGGGATAAAAGGCTTCCCGCGTGATCGAACTCCCCCCTTCTCCCCCTTATCGTATCGCGTAATTCATTACGACATTATCTAACACAAGAAATTGTTTGGAAAACATCAACGCCGTTGTTAAGAGTAAAAAGGGTATATGTTCCAATATTACTTTTTGTGGTGCTGTTTCTTGGTAATGTCTGAAATTTTTAGGAATTTTAATATCTCAATGTTGTGACTAAACTAATAAATATCTTAATAGGTACCATTAAAGACATAACCACCTGATTACCACTAAGTTTATTTTTTGCTTGCACTTGAAACGAAAACTACAAAGTGTTTGGTTTGGCGCCGCGCCGCAGGAATCAAATGATGTTTTTTTAAGTGATCAGGTAGAAATGACCGCGATAGTACATATTCAAACTGAAAATAATTATATGTACCTACTAACGTGTCCAAATATAAATTAATTGGACACCAATTTTTGAGCAGAGTCCAATTTTACATATTTATGAAATAATTATCAAATTATAGTAAGTATATATAATTACAAATAAAAAATAATAATAGTATTTACAAACGCGTTTAAAAAAAATGGTCAGCAATGGCGATCGTGCCCAGAACGCTGGCAGCATTGCCACGTTAAATAGCAATGCTGATACGCTGACCAAGAACAGCCCCACCCTCTGGTCACGAAGAATGAACTACCTTTTAAGTTATTGACTATTTTTTTTATTTAAATATAGAAAAATAAAAGGTCGTGACTTATTGTATTGAAACGTTTCTGCTAACACTCCATAATGACGGTGCGTAGTGTTACACGCGCGCCTCAAGGAGATTTCAGCATAACCATAGTTATACTGAAATGTTCTTGAGTGGGAAAAGCACAATGGCTTTTCCCACTCAAGAACATCATTCATCATTTCCCACCTTAAAAAAAGCACTATCTAAATGGTTCTTTGCTCAAAGAAAAAGGAGATTTAAATTACTATTATTTATATTTCAATATTTTTCCTCAATCTAAATAGTTCGAGGAAAATATTACTGGTAGGATTCAACAGGGTGCTAGTTCTACGCGCGCTTCAAGGAGTCGTCAGCAAACCATAGGGGCCTAGCAGAGTCGAAGGATCGACTTCTGAAAGAAAGGTTTGGCCCCGGTATGAAAGGCAACGAAAGATCAGGACTGGGTTTTTAGTCAGAAAAAGTCTGACACTATCTCCCGCCCCACCCAAAGACGCAGAGATGTCATTGGACGATTTTCTACTAGTATTTTGATCCCTTATACTCAAATTGAAAGTCCCCAAAATTCGTCAAACAAGACTTATGTCTGTTGCCCTCCGCAACACATCCGGCAGAGGTCGGGTGAAAGGGATTCTGACAGATGACGAGCCATCCCTCCACGCGGTGTTTGTCATTCTATTAGCAAAGAAAACATTTTCTAGCTATACTCGAACCAATAGCGAGTACAGCGCGGATAATTGAGAAATTAAATAGGTTATATTGAGGCTGTTGAAAAAGTAACCTAATGCATTATTGTTCGAAGAGATAGACGTGAGCCGACACATTTTGCTAGTTATTTTTATATCAATGGTGATATTAAATATATTTAAATATATTATGCAGGTATTATACACATAATTATAATATGGAGTTATAAATAAATAAATAAATAATTAAATAAATAAATAAATAATGTTTTAGCAGTTTGAAAACATTACATTTTTTTATATATATTTTTTTAAATAAATAAATCTTTCTTTTGAATAACTCTATCTATTAAAAAAAACCCATCAAAATCCGTTGCGTACTTTTAAAGATCTAAGTATACATAGAGACAGACAGCGAGAAGCGACTTTATTTTATACTATATAGTGATAAATAAAAATAAAAATAGATAAATCTCACTAACCGCCAGCGGTTTTGCCCATGTGTTAGCAGAAATTATTTATCCTAGAAACATATTCTTACGATAAAAAAAATTACATAGTAATATTTCACAACTTTTACACAACGATGTCTAGTGTCACACTAAGCAAAACTTGTGCTATGAGTGCTAGACAACTGATAAACATACTTATAAATTTCTAAGTACATAAAAATTATAGATAAAATACACCTAGACTAGAACAAATGATCGTGCACGTCACACAAACATTTGTCCTGGGTGGGAATCAAACCCCCGACCTCCGGCATAGCAATCTGGGGCACTAATCACTAGAGCAACAGGCCTGTTTTATTGACATTTTACTTCATCTAGAGTAGAACTTGGGATTAAAGATTCCACTCACAACAATTGCGCTTGTAACTACTAGATGAATAAGATCAGGCAGTCTTCCAGTCTCATGTGGTTTACACGAAAGGTTGGTATATGGGCGCTTAAAGTACACATACTTTAAGCGCGCTATAGCGCTTAAGAACGTCCAACCCGAGATATATTTTCATTATTTTTCATACAATCGCTCTTACGTGATTATGACGTTATTATACATTTCCACTACATATTTTGAAAGCACAGAGCCACAGACATCTTGGGTATATTATCTAGGTTTCTATTTAAATCAAATCATAAAGTAAATTCCTCTGAAAATCTGCTGTTTTGCGTGAACTTTGGTCCATAACGAACTCATAAATTAAAAACAATAAAAAGATATTTCAATAGAGAGAGAGACCTTACATATTCAATTAATATTGATAACGAAAATATCCAAAATCTTTAAAAATTAAAAAACACGTAATTCCTAAAACAAATTTTGTGAAATATTCTAGTAATTGACGGAATTACCGAACGCCACTAGAGCGTTTACGAATCATGCAAAGATATCTCCGGTTCCTTCGTTGCGTTTCATACCAGTGCCCAGCCTTCCTTTCAGAAGTAGAACCTTGGCCCCAGTAGGCTTCGTCCCTGCCTGCAGCTAGCAAGCTGGGCCTCTACGGTTTACTGACAACTCCTTGAGGCGCGCGGGAACAGTGCGCGCCGTAGACGAACTTGGCTTGGTCCGGATGGTCGAACGTCCTCAAGCCCGCGCCAATCGGAATCCCGGTACCAGTGAAAACTAATTTATCACTGAGTGTTATACATTATATATTTTTATTGGAATCCCCGCGGCGGCTGGGGCGTAACTAACAAGCTTTTAAACTGGGTCGGGTAGGACCCTCTTAATAACTTAAATAGTCATAAATATCATAATTTATCGCATCTCCAAAACGCCGGAATAAAATCATAAAACACAAAGACACTTAACATCCCACTCAAGCAACGTTATAACTAAAAACGCGATACAAAACCTTATAAAGGAAACATCCAAACATAAAATGAAAAGGTTTCCCTAATATTAACATAAGAATTTCATCAGCGTGCTCCTCTCCTTGTCCGAGGGTGTCCGAGGGAGTCCGAAGTTGTTCGAATGTGTCCGAGCATCGCTCAATGTCGAGCTAGATCTCATATCCGGACAACCCGACCGTTTTCAGTAACGACTAGCGTAAACTATTCAATGCTTATGTGTTATGTTTTGTATGTTTAGTAAAATGTGTTGGTAGAATTACGAATATGTTGTGTTTATGTTTTCGTTTTTATTAATTTAACGGTTTTGTTTGTTTTGTGTTAGAATATTATAGAGATTGTATGTAGCGGAGATTAGAATGTTGAGATCAATGTGTGGTGTGATGAGAATGGATAAATTGAGAATTGAGAAAATTTGTGGAAGTTTGAAAGTGGCGTCGGTGACTGAAAATTTGAATGACAGTCATTTTAGGTGGATTGATGAAACGCATGTTAATAAAAGTATTAAAATTTAAAAAAAAATAGAGATGTGAAATGAAAGAAAAAGGAGTTAGTGATAGCAAGTCGGGTGACAGGACAGAATGGACGAAAAGAGCAGGCTGCTCCGACCTCAAATATTACGAGATAAGGGCTAGAAGATGATGTGAGTTTTTATTTGTTAGTAAAAATTACTATCAGAAACATTTTTAGAGAAATAGAAAGATCATGGCAAAAGCTACGGTGGTTGGAAACGATGGTGCTTTGCTCAAATGATTGCTTCGCAGATAAAGACGACTATTTAATTTACCATGCGCTCACGGTCCTACCATGGCCTAGACAAGGTCGAACGCTTTCTAAAGGACTTAGCGATGTTCCGCCCAATGGGAGCTGACCTCTACCGCATCGACCACCGTCTTTCCTGTTCCTCCTCCTTGCGTCGTACTGCTCAATGCTTAAGGTCGTGACCACCCAGCCTCATCACTTTCGCTCTTATGATTTTCCTCCGTCTATCCCTGTGTCTGGTGGAGTCAAGGGCTTCATAAACCGTGGAGTCAAGGGCGGTGCGGATCTGGTCGGACCAACGCATTGGGCTGCGTCCACGAGGCCTTTTTCCATCTATTTTACTGGTCACAATGAGCATGAGACTTTCGAGGTTGCCACCGTCTTTCCTATGAATTTTACCATATAGTTGATATAAATGTATATCGAATTGTTATTTCTTATCGGCTAATTTGGAATGGCCAGAACGAATTGTAATTAATGAAGGTAATTACATCAACACTGTAGAATTATAAATCCATTAATTGTTTAAAAATCACGCGTTTACTGTTAGTTGTTGATGGTATAAACTAAAAACCAATTTTTAAAGAAATATTTTTATAGAAACAAAATATTCGTTTGTTTTGATCATCATAGAAAAAAATAAAATACAAAAAGGTCACCATATTGAGAACTTAAAAGAAATTGATCGTCAACTTTAAAAAAAAAATCGCCGAAAAATGAAAGTTATATTTTTGGTGTTCACACTTTGCGTCAGTATAGACTATATAGTCTGTATGAAACACCAGCCTTACTGCGCATGCGTAACGTCATATATCCCAGTTTGTGGTTCCGATGGAAAAACCTATAGCAACGAAATGTGTATGCGGTGTGAGGACCCGGCTGTGACGATCACCAGGTACGGGCCCTGTGATGATCGGGAATACGACATGCTGGTCAAGCTGGGTATGCTGCACCCGAAGAAGTTCCTGTAAATTTTGTATTAAAATTGACGTCATACGCTGTTCTGTTGGTTTATTTTGTTATTTGTGTACAGCAGTAGTGTTATTTAAGTTAATTTTTTCACCATATTATATATTTATTTTAATATTTAAAAATGGTCATAAGTTGGTCACCACCGCCACTAAGAGCAACACAGGTCACAGCAGTTAATAGCGGGCATTAGGCGCCAGTTCACAGCTGAGGGTGCAAAACCTCAGTCGCCCGAATGGCCTGGTGACCATGTATTTGTGTGAACAACCAGGTAACATAAAAAGCTTATAACTTTGTGATTTTTCATGATACAGTCATAAAATTTTGTACATAGATTATTTACATAAAAATATTAGACACTTGTTTTGCATATACTAAAAATAAGGTTGTAGATGTCACTGCATGTAATCGCTTAAAATAAATTATCAGCATCCTAATTAAATTATTTTTTTATACATTATGATTTATATAATTTTAAATTGGTTGAATGTTAATTAATATTAATTACCCTTCTAAGCCCAACTAGTTTGGATAGCCAAAAGATCAAACAATTAACTTTTTGTTAAAAACTTTACTCGAAATTAACTTTGAAGGTTATATTAAAATAATTAATTTTATCTTGCAAAAGGGTTTAATTTTATTTCATCTCTTAGTAAAGATATTAATATTTGTAAATTGTTACGATGCCTTTGGTTTACATAGTCAATATAAAAGTAAAGAATATGATAAAATTAATTAAGAATCCAAACATTTTATAATGTGACTATTTATGTAATCATTTCGCAAATAAGCTTGATGTGGACTGTAGGTTTAAAAAGCGATCTAAGGTTTGTTAACAATATGCAGATACTGTGCCTGGATGGGACGGAAACTAGGAAGGAACACTGACCTTTTGACCTCGAAGGTTCCACGTGGCGCCGGCCGGCGAACCCCGACTTCGTACTTTCAAATCACTGCCAGGTCCTGAATTGCACTACACTGCACTATTGTTGAGTCTTTGAATGGTTGGATCACGAAATAGTCAATTTTCTTGTAATTTCGAGCGGGCGTTGTTAGCGGAGCGGTCACATTCACAATCGATGCACAAACGTCAATGTCATTTCATTTCTAGAGGTCGTGCGGGAATGGAAACGGAAAGGATAGGATTGCTAGGCCAAAAAATAAATTACAAAAAACAAAGTCGCGGATCATAGCAAATTGGCGCAACCATTCCCCCCGGGTTTGAAGGGTTACCTTCAAAGAAAAGAAAAAAAAACAAAAGCGAAACTAAACCCTATTACTATATCTAAACTATCAATACTAGGTAGCGAAACAACTTACAACTAACTATGCCACTACTGCTGATTAGGCAGAGGGCAGAGGCGAATAACCGGACGCAGGTACGATCCAGTTGCGGTTTTAACCTTTACGACTCGCGTTATTCCGTTCGAACCCGGAAAAACTTCTTCCACTACACCAAGAGGCCAGTGCAGAGGAGGCGCACTCTCAGTCTTCAGTATCACCACAGTACCGACTGTGACTGGATCTGAAGGAGTGTTCCACTTTTGACGCGACTGCAGCGTATGCAGATAATCTGTCCTCCATCGCTTCCAAAAGGACTGAACTAAGCTATCTAGCAGAGCGTGACGCGGGTGAAGCTGCAGTTTGTCAGTCTCGACATCTAAAGCGGGCAAATATTTAAGAGGAGTCGTCGTCAAGAAGTGAGCCGGCGTCAACGCTAGCGGCTCCGATGGATCACTAGACAAAGTCCGACACAACGGACGCGTATTCATCAACGCCTCTACCTGAGCGAGTACGGTGCTCAACTCCTCGTACGAGAGAATCTGTTCGCCTATGACCCGAAACAGGTGCGACTTAAGGCTTTTAATATTCGCCTCCCAATTGCCACCAAAATGACTAGCCGCTGGCGTATTAAAACACCAATCAATGCGATTCTCAGCTAAGACATGGGCGAATTCACTTTGGTAGTACTTGGAGCGTAAGAATGTATGTAATTCCGAAATATTGCGTCGCGCTCCAACATAATTTGTGCCGTTGTCAGAGTATAAGCGCTTAACGGGACCACGGCGAGATAAAAATCGTTTAAATGCAGACATAAAACCCTGCGTACTCAAATCACTGGTTAACTCTATGTGAACCGCACGAGTTGTCATACAAACGAATAGGCAAATGTATGCCTTTGTGGAACGTATACCACGACCACGGGCAATAGTGACTTTAAACGGTCCAGCATAGTCCGTCCCAGTATGTATGAAAGGTTTCACCGTCTGTACAACACGACAAGAACGATGGTCGGCCATTTCCGGCGCGTTGAAACGCGGGCGGAGCTTAAAGCAGGGCACATATCTGTGCACTCTAGCGCGTATCAAATTGCGAGCGGAAAGTATCCAGTACTTCTGTCGAAGAATGGACATTAATAAATCGGGACCAGCGTGACAATTCACCTTATGGTGATAATCCACCAACAAATCCAAAACGTGATCCTTGCGTGGTAGGACCACTAGATGCATTTGTTCAAACTCTAACTTAGCATTTCGCAGACGGCCACCGACACGAATGAGTCCGTCTTGCAAAAATGGTTTCAAATGTTGAAGTGCGTGACTACAAGGTTTATGTGATTCTAAACTACGAAATTCTATTGAAAAATAAAATTTCTGCAACTCTCGAAGTACAACTGATTCAGCTCTATCCAAATCAGCTGCGATTATAGAACCACGCGATGGTAATAATCTCAAAAATCTTAGGACGTAAACTACACAGCGTAATAGTCTCGACCAAGACGAGACTCGATTAGACAACAACAAAACAACTGACTCTTCACGCGGAACTGATACTACAAGCGTATGTTTCTTCTCCTCGGGTGGCTCTGAAACAGCAGCGGGGTTAAACGGAGCACTTGGCCACTCGTTAGGAGTGGTATGAAGCCAGGGAGGGCCACAAAACCAAAGCGGATGATTTAAAATTTGCGCAGGAAGCAAACCACGTGAGAGACAATCAGCTGGGTTTTCTGTTCCAGCGACATGGAATATATTTTCCGGTGACAATTCAGCTTGAATCTTAGCCACCCTATTTGCGACAAACGTGCCCCATCGATGGGGTGAAGAGTGGGCCCAACATAGAGCAACGGTTGAGTCTGAGAACGCTACAATTCTCTCTATATTAATGCGAGGACGACAAGTTTTGACTATAGATGTAATCAATTGAACCAACATAAGAATAGCGCAGAGTTCGAGACGAGCAAGAGAGACAACCTTACGAGGAGATACCTTTGATTTTGCGCTAATGAGGAAAACTGAAATGTTATCGCCATTTTGGACCTGAAAGTAAACCACTCCCCCGTAAGCCCTCTCACTGGCGTCTGCGAAACCTACCACATTAACAACAGTGTCTGGTACTATACCAACATGGCGAGGAATCTGTATCTGATCGAGCATTGGAAGCTCTTTCCTATAGCGAGCCCACAACTTAGCAACACTGTCAGGAGCGGTGTCGTCCCAATCACAGTTGGAAAGCCAAAGCTTTTTTATAAGCAGCTTTGCATACAAAACGACAGGAGCTACAAAACCCATTATATCCCATATCCGAGCTACACATGCTAGGATAACGCGTTTGGTACAAGTTGGCGGAGTCGAGCTAATTTTAAGACTGAACATATCAGTTGCGGGTGACCAACTTAAACCAAGGATCTTATGCGAATCACTATCATCGAATTCCTTTACCGAAGTCAACCGGTGTGACGGTGGAATCGACTCTAATGTAGCTTGCGAGTTGCTTGTTCATTTCACCAGATCAAATTGACCGGACTTCATGAGGCTGATTACTTGAGCAGCGGTCTCTATAGCCTCTGCTTCACTAGGTACACTGTACACAAAATCGTCCATGTACAATCCGGTTTCAATAGTGGCCCTTGCTTTCGGGTATGTATCACCCTCGTCAGCGGCCAACTGCTAGATAGTGCGAAGAGCGTGAAAGGGACTAGACTTAAGCCCAAAACAAACACGATTGAATTCGTAAACCTTCAAAGGTTCCTGCGGAGAAAATCTATACAAGAAGCGTTGGAATCTACGGTCACATTCTCTGATTCCAATACTAAGAAACATTTGCCGAATATCGGCAGAGAGCGCAATAGCAAACAAGCGAAAATTTACTATTATTTCAAATAAGTTACCCTGGAGGTTCTGACCACAATACAAGATATCGTTAAGCGATATGCCAGTACTAGTTTTAGCGCTACCATCCATAACCACACGCAGTTTAGTTGTAAGTTTGTCTTCTCTAACAACTCCATGGTGCGGGATGATATAAAACGGGTAATCACGTGTCTCCTCAGTCTCGGCAGGCGCTGATGAGATATAACCTTTATCTAAATATTCGATCAGCACATCATCATAGGCTTGCTTCAACTTAGGAGACGCCTGCATCTTACGTTCCAAGCATAGAAAGCGTTTTTCTGCGGAGGCACGGGAGCCACCGAGCGAAAAAATATCACCCTTGAAAGGGAGCGCGACAACATAACGACCATCTTTATCACGAGTAGTCGTGCGGGTATAAATCTCCTCAGTGACCTGATCCTCAGGGCTGAGAATAGGCGGGACATTGACCTCTTCAATCTCCCAGAACTTGCGGATGGTAGACTCAAGCGGCGGCTCGACGGTGCAACAGTGCGACACAGTCGAGTAACTATCTAAACAAGCGGGTGCGGAACCAACTATAACAAACCTTAGATCGCTTTTTAAACCTACAGTCCACATCAAGCTTATTTGCGCAACCATTATTTTTTGGTCCTACGAGCAGGATCGTGAATCATTTTCTTGTAATTTCGCAATATAGTATTTGTTCCATAGGGAATAAACGCAACGCGCCTGTTTACCTAGATATAATAGTAGAAAACCCGCATCTAGGCATTTAGGCAACTAAACGTTATTTCGCTCGTATAGTTAAAGAGCCATTGATAATTACGGTACCTACGCCGTCAACCGCACCGCATAATTATAGTTAGCTACGTAAATATCAGCGTAGATATAAATCGATCGCATTCTTTTTCTTGACAAAATTCATTCGGAAGTCCTACAAATTGCATGTAGGTAGACGCATTTCAAAAATACCCGTTCATTGTTGAGTGAATATTTGTAGGAAACGGATAAACCATAGATTATATACGCATATGAACGACGTGAATGATTTAATCGAGAAATTGGGTAATATTCACTCATTGATTCAGGTTATTCCGTTCGTTCGCCGTTCACTTTGTTGTTTACAATATTACCATATTGTAATCTGATAACTATCGCTTACTTAATAATTCGTTAAGTGTTTGTTTGGGTGTGTGGTGTGAATATATCAAAACAAGATGTCTCTTAAGGGAAACAAGGTTAGTACTGATTTAAAGGTTCAGTTAAAGCTTTTATACGCTAAAAGGGACTCACAGTTTTCACGTGTTCAATCAATTTGTGATAAATCTTTGCAAATCTCGGATCTGACGATTAGAGATGCTTTCTTGTGTTCGTTGGAAACTTTAGATAGTTTGCGCGCGGATTTTGAATCTACAATTAATAATATAAACATTTTAGAGTTGGAGTTAAATCCTGATTACTGTGTGAGTTATCAGGCATTGTCGTCCTTTGATGACTTGTATTGTCGTATCAAACGTATTGCTAGGAGTTTAGAGACTCCCTCCCCCGCGAGTGGTTTATCCAACCCTCCTCGCGAACGCCCACGATTGCCGCCAATTCAAATACCTGAATTTAATGGTGACATTCGAAATTGGAATTTATTTATAGATAGTTTCGAAAATATAATACATAGGAACACATCGCTGACAGATCACGAGAGATTGCATTATCTCGTAGAAAAATTAACCGGTAAGGCAAAGGCTGTCTGTGCTGGAATTACGTTTAGCGCTGAAAATTACAATTTAGTTTTGAACACTTTAAAAACAAAATACGAAGATAAGCGATTAGTAGCCACCGCATATTTAGATCAATTATTCGATTTGAAAAGTTTTTCCGTTTGTAACGATCATAATTTAGAGAAGTTTTTAAATATTTTCGCATCATCTGTTCGTGCAGTAAAGAACCTAAAGGTCAATGACCTCTGTGACTTTTTGTTTTTGTATATCGGTTTAAAGAAATTAGATCCTGAAACTGTTCGTCTGTTTGAAACGACTCGGCGCGGTAACGAAATACCTAAGTTCGAAGATTTAGAATCTTTTATTCGCGACCATATTAAGGTATTGCAGCGCACGTCGGCACGTCATGAAGTCACGAATAGGACAGGTTCCGATCGCCGTATAGACGCGTCATCGAAGTCAGTCAAGACTGCACATACGCTAGTTAATACCGCCTCAACACCTGACTGTTCTCTGTGTAAGGGTAGCCATACACAGCTGTACAAGTGTTCGGAATTTCAGAGATTATCGCCTAGGGATCGTTACAAGTTTGTCCGCACTAATAATTTGTGTTTTAATTGTCTAAGTGACAAACATCTGGTTACGTCATGTAACAGTGGTGTTAGCTGTCGTAAATGTCTAGCTAGACATCATACCTTCTTACATTTTGAGAGTAGTAAGCTGCCATCGCGGCCGCGGCCTGCGCGGACGCGCGACGCTTGTGACGCGCGGCCTGCTGCAAGTGCAAACGACGTAACATTGTGTTCGCTTTCCGCCGCTGGTACTCAAATCACTACCGTTTTACTTGCGACCGCGCAAGTTGTCATTGTAGATGCCTTTGGCAAACCGCACACCGTTCGAGCGCTACTAGATGGCGCTTCCCAGAGTAATTTTATTACTCGGGATTGTTGTCAACGCCTTGGTTTTAGTTTTAATAATTGGTCATCCGGCTCGAAGGACCAAAAAATAATGGTTGCGCAAATAAGCTTGATGTGGACTGTAGGTTTAAAAAGCGATCTAAGGTTTGTTAACAATATGCAGATACTGTGCCTGGATCGAAGGACCAAAAAATAATGGTTGCGCAAATAAGCTTGATGTGGACTGTAGGTTTAAAAAGCGATCTAAGGTTTGTTAACAATATGCAGATACTGTGCCTGGATGGGACGGAAACTAGGAAGGAACACTGACCTTTTGACCTCGAAGGTTCCACGTGGCGCCGGCCGGCGAACCCCGACTTCGTACTTTCAAATCACTGCCAGGTCCTGAATTGCACTACACTGCACTATTGTTGAGTCTTTGAATGGTTGGATCACGAAATAGTCAATTTTCTTGTAATTTCGAGCGGGCGTTGTTAGCGGAGCGGTCACATTCACAATCGATGCACAAACGTCAATGTCATTTCATTTCTAGAGGTCGTGCGGGAATGGAAACGGAAAGGATAGGATTGCTAGGCCAAAAAATAAATTACAAAAAACAAAGTCGCGGATCATAGCAAATTGGCGCAACCATTCACTATGGTTCAAACTAGTGACGCGTGGAGTTTTGAAAGCCGTGGTGAGAAACGGACAGTTGGGACTCGAGGTGGCACTGCACAATATCCGATGTCGTATGCTTTCTTAGTCCTCGGAACGCGCGGCCACCATGTCCCCAAGTAAAGGTTTTTTTTAATTATTATTGATAGGTTCGCGCTTGTCCGCTATCTCATCTGATGGAAAGCGACGATGCGGTCGACAATGGAGCGCGCTTACTTAGAAGAAATCTATTCACTCTTAACTTAAAGATTCTCGGGTTTTAGCCATCAGGAAACACAGACTCCGGTAGAGAATTCCACTGCTTAGCTGTACGCATAATGAAAGTGTTCCCAAAACGCTTTGTGCGTATAGGTGGGATGTCCACCATGTACCGGTGGCGCAACGCTGTACGTCTGGTAGTCCGATGATGGAACGGGCTAGGCGGAATTAGGCTATGCAATTCCGACGCACGCTCCCCGAAATGTAACCGGTAGAAAACCGACAGGCTAGCAACACGGCGTCAATGCTCAAGACTTTGAATTCTCGACTGGACGAGTGCATCATTGCCAATGATTATAATGATCCTCCTGGCGAGCTTCTCAATAGTCTCAAGCGCATCAAGCTAGTATCGGGCAGATCCGTCCCAAAGATGAGAGCAGTACTCCATACACGACCGAACTTGCGCTTGATAAAGTTTGAGCAGCTGTTCCGGCGTGAAGTACTGTCTGACCTTTGCGAGGATTCCTAGTTTTTTTGCAGCCAGTTGAGCCTTTGCTTCGATGTGTGTATGGCCCAAAATTGAGAGTAGATGCCAACGTTACACCAAGAAGATCAAGATGGTCGGTTATTGGCACGGTTCTGGTACTCGTCCTCGACAGCCGCTGGAATTTCGAGTAACACTTCCGTCGTCTGACTCTTAAACTGGAGCGAGTAGGGATTGCCTTCAAGCGTCTCCTGCCCAATCCAGGGGCTAGACGCTTCCTGCTGGAGGCTCTACGCGGGGACCGTTCGATCCATAGTCCTTTATGGGATCTGAAGGCATTTCATATATCGATATATATGAAAGCACTCATTAAACTACAAACTTACATTCGTCTTTAACCTTAAATATATTTTGTTCAGAAAAATACAATAAATTACAAAACTAAACAAAACTACTTATATAAGGACATTTTCACGAGCAGTTTTCCTACTTTACTCTTGTAAAATTTAAATGAAACGCTTATAAAAAGTTGGAGTAATAAAACGGGAAAATTTCTCTAATAACTTATTCAATGCAAGTTCCTCGTTCAACGCATTCATGGCTATTATCCAACCTTAAAATTTCATCTTTCCTCTAGTAAAAGGGGATGGCATCCTGTCGAAGCGAAGCGAAAGCTATACTGATTTTTTTAAGGCGACAAATCTTCAACTTCTCTTTTTCTTGCTTTATTCATATTCGTAGTGCCGCCCGGCAGTGATAATGTTGGTATAAAAATTACACAGTATAATAGCTACAGAATATAGTTGTGTAATAATAAAATGGGAAGTATGGTTGGTATAAAAAACCGATGGCCCAGATAAATTTCTGTAGCCTCACACTAATATTACAAAGACGAAAATTTGTATATGTACATATGTTTGTTATTTCTTCATGTTCAAATGGCTTAATGGATTTGGATGTTTGTCACAGGAGTAGACCATGTCCTAAAATAGCAATTATATTTTTAACCGGGACTTTGTACCTTTTTTGAGGTTGCAAATCATCTAATGAATTCTCCTGCTCAATAGTGGAGCGGGAGAGCGTTTCAGACTATTACTGACTAAATACACAACTATGTTCCTTCAGTTGCTCTTTGCGTCCAGAACCACGAGTAACCCTTTCAAAAGTCGATACATGGCCCCAGTTGGCTTCGGCCCTGCTGGGCCCCCACGGTTTTGATGACATTTCTTTGAGGCACTGCAGGAACATAATGTGCCATGAGAAAATTTTCTACGGGCGGATGAAGTCACTGGCTGCAGCTAGCTTATAATAATTTTTGTTAAAACACCTTTTAAAGACTGCAAATATTACAAATAACTCAAATAAATATAACTCACCGAAAACGACGGTCTATATTATAGTTTAAGCTTTCACTGCACCGTCACCCTTACCGCAGGACAGTGCCACACGTTTCTGTTTTCCATCTACAGGCACAGTGTTTTTGTTTTAATCTTATTACAGTGCCGTTTCGTTGAAACGACGCACGCTTTTGTTTTATAATGTTGTGTGAATAACTAGATATGCAGATGTTTTTATTATGGTCTATAGGTACTTCTTTGACTTTACATAAGAGTAACATAATTATATAAAACGTTTTCGCAACACATTCATTGAGCGTAGCAGGAGATAGTGTCAGACTCTCACTGACTAAAAACCTACCTCGTTCCTTCTTTGCCTCGGTTCCAAGGTCCTGGTATGCATATTCACACTTTCCCAAGGCCACAAAGTAGGCTTCAACCCTGCTGGGTCCCTACACGTTGCTGGCAACTCCTTGAGGCGCGCGGGAACAGTGCGCGCCGTCGACGACTTGGGCTCGATCTGGACTGTTACCCGATGGACGGACAGCAGCTACCCATTGCTCGTGGAATTGCCTGCCAAAGTGGGTGTAACTAGTTTCCTGGTAGCTATAACAACTGATATTTAAGTTACAAGTCCATAAGTTACTTCTAAGCCAGCGTGCTGTAACGTCGACCACATCATTGCTTATAGCTTAAAAAAAATTAGGGTATTCAAATAGAATAGAATAAGCTGGTCGCTTTATTCTTAATTTATTTCATCACTACTACTCTCAAAACGGTGAAGGAAAACATCGCGAGGAAACCGGCATGACCTAGAACTAAAAATTCGAAGACACACATCCACCAACCTGCACTGGGCCCGCGTGGTGGTTTACGGCTCATTTCCTCACCTGAAGAAAGTCTGAGTCCCAGCAGTAGGAATATTATAAGGTTGATGCTATGCTAAGTAATAAAGCAGGCCTATTTTGTGAGAATTTAAGGTTTTCTATAGATACAGTAATGACACTTCGTTATCGAAATCACAAATTGACGAATCACTAATAGTACTCAATAAAAAGGAATTATAATTTAAGGAACAATACTTCATGGACTTTAAGTTATAATCCCTCATTTATCTACTATGATAGTGAAATTACAACAGCTATCAACTTTACGTACCAACAGTTTTCATCGCTCCTAAGTTGCATAACTTCGCTCATGGGTGAACAGTTTAAGTCTACAAACTTCTACGAATAATAACGCTTGCATAAGTTAAACTTATACTATATTAGGTTTTAAATTTTGTCTCTACAATGTTAAACTTCCTTAATTTGTTTCATTTAGTTTTCTTTCCGTCTTCGAAGACTTATTTGTGTTTGAAGTACCTACCTACGAGCCTTCCTTTTAGGAAAAGTAAGGTGACATTTCGATTGTCTCTAGGTAAACTATCGGTAGTGAAAAAGTTCATTTTAGAGGAGAGTAATTTGAAGTTTATTTTATGGACAACTTTATCATTAATATATATATTTTGTTTTTCATATTTAGGTTGGGTTATGGCATTTTTTATTAAGTTAGCTAGCTTTTTTAAGCTTAAAACAGAAAAAGAAATCTAATTTTCGGATTCGAGAGTTTACCTGGGGGCAGTAGAATTATATTGTAGCCAAAAATACAATTAGGTACAAATAATTAGTAGTAAAGGTAATCAAAATAGGTCTTAAGATCTTAATGTTATGAGATTTTGAGTGTCGTTGGGCTTGTAGAATGTTTACTAATTATATCACCTCTGATATCACCGATAAAATGTACTCATTTTAGTTCCTATATCATCACCGGCATTATCTTTCTGCCCGTGTCCCGTATTAATTAGGGCACCGGCACAACACCTTTTTTCTATTCTGTCTTGTCACCCGTTTTTTTTTTTTTTGGTAGGTAAAATCATCCAATGACAAATCCTGCCTTTGGGCGGAGCGGGTAGTAGTGTCAGACTCTTACTGACTAAAAACCTACCCCGTTCCTTCGTAGCCTATCGCGCCGGGGCCGGGTATTCCTTTCGGAAGCTGGCCCATGACCCCAGTAGGCTTCGAACCTGCCTGCCTGCAGCTTTCAGGCTGGGCCTCTTCGGTATGCTGACAGCTCCTTGAGGCGCGCGGGAACAGAACGCGCCGTCGACGACTTGGGCTCGGTCCGGTGTCCTGTCACTCGTCACGCTATTACTCTCTTTTCTTTCATATCACTTCTCACACAACCCATCGTTATTTTCTTTAGCCGCGACCACTTCATTTGTCTACATGGAAACTCACATCTCTTTTAATAACATGCAATCTATCCCTCCTCTTCACTTGAATATACCAAGACAAACCATTCTCTTTCAACTTTTCAGTCACTGGCACCTATTTCGAACTTCCTCTGATATACTCATTTCTCACTTTATCCATTCTCGTCATACCACACATCCATCTTAACATTATCAAACACGCTACATATTTTTTTTTTTCACAGCCCAATATTTTGATCCAGATACAGAATATAAACTAGAATGTATTCATTGCTTCTTACGTTATCGATACTTGAAGAAGGCAATTTAGAAACTCAAGAACTGATTGACGACTTCAAAAGTACATCGAATTAAAAAAAAATAATGTGCTGATTTTCAATTCTGAATAAAATCTCATTATCAAAATCAATCTTATATAACCAATGTAAGCAGTCTTTAGCATTATTTCAGCATTATTTAAGAATGGCTTTCCTTTCTTCAATGTTTGTCCAACCACAAGAACGAAAAACCTGTGTTTGCCACCAACAAAAACTAACGTCTATCCTATCTATATACACCGTTAAATTTTAGTCATTTTAATCCCGCGGAGGGTCGATTCGGTACATGAAACACTATCAATTCGTAAAGAGAAAATTAAAAAATGAAGTATTTTTTTTAAACTCGTATTAATTTAAGCATGTACGAAATTAATTTCCTCATGTAGACGTCACCTGAGCAAGTTCAATGAACTGTAGGTAGTTAGTACGCAACGACCGACAACTACCTGCAAGGTCACTGACTCGTTTACTTAAAGAAATTAATTTCGTACATGCGTATATTAACTCGATTTTTAGAAAAAAAGTACTTTATTTTTAATTTTATCCTTCAAATCGATAGAGTTTTATGTACCTAATCGACCCTCCGCGGGATTAAAACGACCAAAATTTAACGGTGTAAATAATAAACGTCGATACAGTTAGAAATCACTAAGCAAATAATACCTTAATTTCTATATTCGTATAATTTCTATCAACACAATTAATTTTATAATATTAATCATGCAACAAACGAGAGTGCCACTTGTGAAACTATTGGAAATTTCAGGCTCAATTAGATACCAAGTGGCACAATTGAAGCCTTTGTTTATTATTTGAATTGTTTTTCATATTAATTTAATGCATCAGTTTTAGACGTAATGATTAATCAATGGCTGAAAATTCTACTGATTCTATGAATGTGTTTTCTCTATGCTTTAAATAAGTAATGATTCTTCAAAATATTAAAGATTTCAACTAAGGGTTACTGTTGATAAACTGTGCTAAAATCTAGGCCTAAATATTCAAAATTTTGCAGTTAATCAATGTTTTCTTCTTCTCTGGAAATAAGAGTATGACATAATTATGATATATCAGTAAAAAAAAAAATGATTTAAGGATATGTTGAAATCTAAATTAAAAAAAAAAAACATGTATATACCCTGTGTCGCCAACACACCAGATGCAAATATAACAATACTTATAGATAATAAGCTCTTTGTATCTTATTTTAAGTGAACTATACTAATAATTTTTCTTATGAGAAATACAATTCTTTGAACTTAACTTCTTCATACACAAACTCACGATCGATTTGGATTTGGACGAAATTTTGGTACACGGTTATTTGTCCCAAAATAAGACAGGATACTTTATATTCATACATTTATAGTATAAGTGAAAACTTGTAATTGGTTTTAAGCTTTATTCAGATGCTTAAACTTTTGAATACCATAATTAGAGACACAATAGAAAGACAATAGGTGTGCGCAGTGTGGACACTTGTGTCCTCTTGGGGCTTTTCAGTTTAAACCAAATTGTGTCTCATAAAATAAAAGTAAATATAATCATAATAATCATTTAGATGGCAAAACTGGAAGAAAGGATCTATAAAAATATGAATGAAAAATCCATCGGTATTCCAGAAATCTCTGTAGACCGACATTACAGCAACATACAATAATATTTCAGCGCCTAGAACCCAGCGCGGCACTCAAAAAGCGCGTGTCCAATTGGAGTAAGACCAATATTTTATTAAAAACCCCATATCAAAGGCTCACGGTACAGTACCCCCCTGAATTATACACCGTTCTGCGTTTAATGGGTTTAATTTTCAAACTCTTGAAAAATATCTGTGCAAAGTTTCAACGTTAAGTGCGGCAAGAGATTCAACTTGGACAAGTTAAGGAAATCTTTTGTCAAGTTCATGTGACGTCGCGGTAACGATGAATTTTTAATTCGACGTCAATTTTCGGGGGGCGAAAAGTTTGTTTTGATTTTTTTTGTGGGGCTTGAAATTAAGATGGATTTTTAGAGGATATGTGGATCAGGATGTAAACCTCTAAAAGAGAGGATTTTCCGACCAGATAGGTGTAGTCTCTGAACCGGGCAATTGCCCGATAGTTATTTTTTAGGTTTCCGTAACTCAAATGGAAAAACCTGAACCCAAAGAGGATCACTTTGTTGTCCGTGTGTCTGTCAAGACCCTTTATCTCGGGAAGACATAAGGGTATGGAGTTGAAATTAAAACCATACTCAGGTCTGCGGTCCCTTGAAGCTGTATAAAAATCAAATTTCTTAGTTAACGGAAAAAAGATACGACCGTTTATATCGCAAATATCGCAAAAAAAAACCGTACTTTCGATACTTTCAATGGAATCTTTCATAGGACTTCCCGTTGACCTAGAACCCTAAAATTTGGCATGATGCAAGGTCTCATAGCACAAGTATAGGAGAAAATGTGAAAACTGTAAATTTGTAGTTACATCATAAAAAAAAAAAAACTTTTTTGCGATCTTTTGTGAAAACTGTAATTTCTCAATTTGGGAACTGAACTGTTTTATAAGTAAGTTTGTTCGGAAACCTCAGTGCGCGAGTCCGACTCACACTTGCCTACTTTTGTATTGTTGATAGGCTCACGCTTGACCACTATCTCTCACCTGATGGAAAGCGACGGTGTGGTCAATGGTAGAACGCGCTTGCCTACAAGTAACTTATTCACTCTCGACTTAAATACCCTTAGGTTGTAGCTATTGGGGAACACAGACTCCGGCAGGGAATTCCACTCCTTAGTTGATTTCAGTCTGTAGTTATAAAATACCATAGTGATACACAATAGCATAATGCAGGATTTTTAATGATAAATGATAATTAATTTATTTATTTTTTCAAAAAGGTTTTCAAAAACACTTTTACATGTCAATTTTTATTTCATCATTTTTTTTTTTGCTGTGCATCAGCCTTATAATGTTCACACTGCTGGGACTCCGGCCTCCTCTCAAGGAGATGGAATGGACCATAATCCACCTTGCGGGTCCAGTGCGGATTGGAGGGTGTCACATATTTTCGAATTTTTGGTTCTAGGACATGCCGGTTTCCTCACGATGTTTTCCTTCACCGGTTTTTGAGAGCAGTACCTACAGCCCGTAAGTCTGGGCCTTTACCACTCGGCCACCACTGCTCTCAGTTTTTTCGTCAGTTTAAACAAGATGATTCCGGTGTTTCCTGGCTGACTACCCTGAGAAGAAACACCGAAACAAACTCAGGGTAATTGCAGTTTCTGTGTGACGTCACAGATGTCGCCACAGATTAATATGTAGCAAAGATATATTTAAGAACTAGTTCCTTCTAGCGGCTTCGCCCGCGGTGAAAGTACGTTGGTCTATACTAACTTTGGAGCCCCGTTTCATTCCCTTGGAGGGTGAATTTTAGAAAATCCTGCGCTAGAAAGGTGTAGTTCATCATAAATATTTTTACTCACGCCTTATATTTGTTTAATTCTACTGACGATTTAAAAAAAGTTGATATTTTTATAAATGTAACCCAATTCTTTAAACCAGCATAATTACCTGTTCCCTATTTTTTTTTTTTGTAAATTAATGATCAAAAAAAACAAACTCAAATTACATTTATTATTTTCCAAACAGCCTCATTTACGAATTCCGGCCAATTTATTTCAACCCTTGTTACACAATAAGCAGATTTCACCCCCATTCACCCCCTAAAAGTGAAACGAGAACTCCATTGTACCAGTTTCTTCGTATGCAAAGCATTTTTGTAAGCGTTCAGGTGTGAAGTTCCCATGTGGATGATTTTATGCCTCATCGGGTCACAGTCGCCTGGGATCGCGATATCGGAGCTCGGAAGTTTTGCTTCCATTGAAATAAGACTATAGATACGGACGATACAATACATTTTATTTTTAAAACTTTGCTTGGTATTATTTGAATAAAGAAAATATTGGTTAAAAAATTGAATATTATATTTAAGTAAAAAAGGAGATTGAACGGGATGATGTACGGGATCTTTTTCAGGATTAATAAATATGTATTTTCAATCAGTTTTTTGTTTATTAAAATTAATTTCAAATTTCATCAGAAAAAGAGCTCACGCCCCAGCCGCCGCCGGGATTCCAATCCTGATTTCTGGCCACCGTAGGAGCGGGCTTGCGGACGGCGAGCAATGGGTAGCTCGCTGTCCAATCGTCCGGTAACCGACCGGACCGAGCCCAAGCGTAACAGTACGCCTCAAGGAGCTGTCAGCAAACCGTAGAGGCCCAGCCTGCTAGCAGCAGGCAGGCAGGGTCAAAGCCTACTGGGGCCAAGGGTCGGCTTCTGAAAGCAAAACTCGGCCCTGGTGTGATAGGCATAGGAATAGGGCCATAAAACTCTAGACCAACAGGCCTGCAGTCAGTCACATAATTCAATTTAAAATAAAAACAAGAAAAAAAGAGAACAATAGTGTAAACAGTTTTAATTAACTTCAATTTGTAAAACCATTGAATCATCATCATCATCAGCCTTTTAATGTTCCCACTACTTGGATTCAGGCCTCCTCTCAAAGAGAGGGAAACCATTGAATACGTCTTTAATAATCAAATCACTTGTAAGTCAAAAGTGAAATACGTTTACAATCACATTTACCTAGGTATTGAGTAGCCATTGTTTGTCTCCGATACGCGGTCGCTACTTCAGAACCTTTCGGCTCCATAGAACATCTTTCGTTCTGCAAGCTGTGTTCCACACTTCACGGCACAGCTTTATGTGTCACTCTAGTTCTCCTGTAACTCATAATCATCATATCTGCTGAAAGACGTCCACTATTGGATATAGGCTCCGACAAGCCTGTGCATCTCGCATATATTGGATTCCCGCAACTCTTGCCAGGCCATCGGTCCACCTTGTAGCAGGCCTTCCAAAACTGCGTCTTCCGGTACGTGGTCGCCATTTGAACCTTTCGGCCCCAACGGCCATTTTTTCTATATATTATACTGTTATGTATTTCAATAGATCTGAATATTCTAATTATTTAATAATACTAATATTAATAGTTTAATAGTTGACACTTTCGACCTGCCAGTATAAACTGTTAGAGCAGATTTTTTTTTTTTAACGTAGGTAAAATCATCCAATGACAAATCCCGCCCTTGGGTGGGGCGGGAGATAGTGTCAGACTCTTACTGACTAAAAACCCACCCCGTTCCTTCGTGGCCTTAGATACCAGGGCCGGGCTTTCCTTTCGGAAGCAAACCCTTGGCCCCAGTAGGCTTCGACTCTGCCTGCCTGCAGCTAGCAGGCTGGGTCTCTACGGTTATGAGTATATGATTTTAACCACCACCAAAAAAAAAAAAAAAAAACCTCGACTGTGTGCTCCACCGTGTCCACCGGGCGGTTAGTGCAGATAGTATTTGTAGTAAATAGATAAGGTGAACCGCCTACCAGGAGAAGGTAGCAGGAATCCTTTAGATTTAAGACGTACTGAACTGTGTTCAATGGACATGTTTTGCTTGAAATAATGATGACGATAAGCCGGAAAAAAACATTGTAAAATTATCCAACAACCAATATAAAACAAATATAAAACATCATTATCGTCATCACCATTTCAGCCGAAAGACGTCCACTGTTGGACGTAGGCCTCCCCCAAGCGTTGCCACAACGACCGGTCCTGTGCGTCTCGCATCCATCAGACTCCAGCGACCCTGACCAGGTCATCGGTCCACCCTGTGGGAGGCGCGTAGAATCGCCAAACGTAAGAAGCAACGTTTGTTCGCAGAACAGATGGCCGTTGGGGCCGAAAGGTTCTGGAGTGACGACCGCGTACCGGAAGACGCAGCGTTGGAATATAAAACAGCTGTCATATAAATCTCCAAAAGAAATATGCACAAAAAATTTTGAAACAGATTTTTCGAATACAAGATCTATCCTGTACCTCTACCATGAGTTTTAAGCAATAGTATTCGTCACTACTCGATATCGACGCCGTAAATATTTTGTATGGCAAATTTTGGTTCTGCAAGTGACCGCTAGAGGCGCTGCAAAATTTGCCATACAAAATATTTACGGCGTCGATATCGAGTAGCGACGAATACTATTGCTTAAAACTCATGGTAGAGGTACTGCTGCTTTCAATTAGCACGACACGGCACCCTGGAGATCTTGCAGACTTATTTAGCCAAAGGTAAATAATCCAATCGGGGAGCGATTCAATCGGTCTCGGAATCAATGGATGCAAATCGTCCGTCGGGGGTCGCTTAAAAGATTAAGCTTTGTTGTAATTAGAAGAGTAGTGTTGTCTGTAATTAAAGGTTCTGATGTAATTAGGTAGGTGATGCGGTTTTTCTTCTTACTTTTATTTCAAAGGGATTGGCAACGTTAGCTTATTGCCGCCGATCACCCTCACGAGCACACGACGGTGCTCCACCCAAGCGGAGCACACTTCCACCGTATGATAAACCATGTTCTCAGGGATCCGCACAGGTGTCTCATCATCTGCTGGGCAGTACCTACATTACATGTTTGCTTAACTGGTCAAAATGTACTGAACTTGCTGATTTTTTTCGTGATTTCAGGTTTGATCCCATAGTAAAAGTTGTTTGTTATCATGATTACAATAACGTGTTTAAGTATCGGTCACTAATTACCTGTCTTCCTATATATTTAGGGTATGTATCTACATACCACAGTATTGATAGTTTATTTACACATTTTATAAAATCACACAACACAACAACAGCAACACAATTATAATTATTCGCATTTATTAATGTTTAACATGTGTACACAAAACGACATCTCATTTCGGAACGCATCGGAGGTGTCAAATCGAAGGACGTTGCATGTGTGCGTGCGATAGTCGCATACGCACCTTAATCTACGTCGACCTTCAGTCCGCTACCAAATGTCGCACGCGCTTTTGAGTTTTGGTTACCTCGTTTTCTAAAGACTATTGTTACTGTGTTTTTAGCGTGTTCTGGATTTTCTGACTATTGTGTACTGTGACTGTATCGTTCGCACTCCATCTGTTTTTGTGATTGTGAACATTATTTTATTGGAGTAAACCGTGAGTATTAGTTCCTAATAAAACTTGTTTTGAAACTACCCGCACTCACTCTGAAATTCTGAATAACACATTCCGACTAACTAAATATACAATATTTAAGTATGTGTTTTATTTATATATATAAGTACATTATGTATTACAATTAGCCAGTATTAAAAAATATCACCCTTGAAAGGGAGCGCGACAACATAACGACCATCTTTATCACGAGTAGTCGTGCGGGTATAAATCTCCTCAGTGACCTGATCCTCAGGGCTGAGAATAGGCGGGACATTGACCTCTTCAATCTCCCAGAACTTGCGGATGGTAGACTCAAGCGGCGGCTCGACGGTGCAACAGTGCGACACAGTCGAGTAACTAACTAAACAAGCGGGTGCGGAACCAACTATAACAAACCCGAGAACTGTTTCCAGTGCGTGCGGAGCGGGGTACATCGGAAGACCTTGAATTTTACGTGATAACTGGAGATGCGGGAGAATCGAAGCACCGATCAATAGATCGATATCTCCAGGGAAAGCGTAATTTCCGTCGGCTAACTGCAAGTTCTTAAACTCCGTCAGCATGGACGTGTCAACCGGTACCGTGGGCAACCGTTCCGTAATCTTATCTGCGACTAGCGAATCCATTTCAAACGAAATATTACGATTAAAACGTGAACTAAATATTATTTTAATGGAACCGTGAATGGTTGCCTTTAAACCTCCAAAACCTTTCACTTCTGAGCGGGATGACCAATTATTAAAACTAAAACCAAGGCGTTGACAACAATCCCGAGTAATAAAATTACTCTGGGAAGCGCCATCTAGTAGCGCTCGAACGGTGTGCGGTTTGCCAAAGGCATCTACAATGACAACTTGCTCGGTTAATTCGTATTATTTGTTTTTTTTTTTTTAAATTGCACACTGAATCCTTCTATCTATTGTCATCCTTCTCTATCACTCAATGTTTTACTGAACGAAAACTCAACTTTAAGTCAAGTTCGCCTGAAAAAACAAACATTGTTATCCACTTATTTTATAAGATGTTATGGTGTGCAATAAAGAATTAAAGAACTAAATCAAGAACGATCCTACCCTCCAATATATTCTCTCTGTAACTCAAACGTTTGCTGTGAAAAAATTCGTTCGCCTTTGTATGTGAACTGTCTGTATCACCGTGTACTATGTTATATTTTTGTGTCCGACGTCCACTGTTGGACATAGGCCTTCCCCAAGTGCCGCCACAAAGAACGGTCCTGTGCATCTCGCATCCATCGAATTCCCGCAACTCTTGCCAGGTCATATTTTGTGTACTAAAAAAAAATTAAGAACAATTTAATACGCGACCCAAACAATATTTAGGGCGCCTACAAATTAGTCGCAAAAGGCTGCGTGACGGTAGCGCGGTTGCAGCGCTGCTTTGTTATGTCATATAAACAAAAACGTGCGACTGCCGCGCTGCAATCGCGTTGCGGCTGCGCATCATTAAATATGAAATAACAAAGCAGCAGTCTACACTCGAAGCGGTAAACGATTACATTAACCTGGGACAGACAATCCAGTTACGTCTAACTTTGAGAAAGAGGTCAATTGTCGAATCCGACTCGGCTCGGCAGCGTTCGCGGCATTTTCTCATCCAACATACCACAGTGTCTCAACACGAAACTCCACCAGTGAGTGTTGCCAGTGATGACATATGATACAGATACATGGTAGCAATGGGCCTCATCAGAAGGCTTACAGTCACCCAAAGGGTAGTAAAAGAAAGAGCTATGCTCGGAGTTATCCGGAGAATATCCGTAAGAGAACTGAGGTCGCCGACATAGCCCGAAGAATCGCTAAACTAAAGTGACAGTGAGCAGGCACATTGCTTGTAGAACGGATGGCCGATGGGGCCGAAAGTTCTAGAGTGGTGACTGCGCACCGAAAAACGTAGTGTCGGAAGGCTTCCCACAAGGTGGACCGATGCCCTGGTGAGAGTCGTGGAAATACGGTGGATGCGAGACGCACGGCACTTGGGGGAAGCCTATGTCCAACAGTGGACGTCCTTCGGTTGAAATGATGATGATGATGATGATGATGAACAAAGCAGCGCGGCGGCAGCGATGCAACCGCGCTACCGTCGCCCGGCACTTTGCGACTAATTTGATGGCGTTTTTAGTCCAGTCCATTAAACGTTGATACCAATTTGGAACCTCAAGAATAAAGAAGAAGCTCCTAAAAATATACCTTCTTTTCAACTTAAATCCCATTTACTGAATTCTATTAACCTTTACCCGTTAACTCCTTACACGTGAATCGGCTAAAGATTCTTATACCTGTTTACCTTTTAACTAAATTACTAAGAAAACAAAGTCTATATTAATGTTTGTTTTTTTTTTTTGTATGTAAATTGAATACAAATGTAGAAAAAACTATACAAAGTGTTGGTCTAGCTTGCCTTCTAATCGTCCAGTAAGGACCAACGCTGCGCGTGTGTCGTGTGTAAACCGGATTATTATCTTTGCAGCGTCACTAGTTTCAACTATAACAGTGTGCATGTAGTCGTGTCGATGGAGAACTTTAAAGTATTAGTACGTACCAAAAGGGGCGCGGGGTTCTACTGCCCGCGATGGGTCCCCACGACGGGACATTTTTCACGCCATGGAACGCGCGTGCGCCCGCTTAACACAGCGTTGGCCTTAACACCCGAACTCAAGTCGTAGATGGTGCTTAGTGCTCCACGTTTGCCACAAAGAGAAGTCAGTAAAACCATAAGGACCCAGAAGGGTCGATAGCCGATAGGAATTTTCGAAAGGGATTCTGAGGTTCTGAATGGGCAACTGAAGGACATAGATTGGGTTTAGTCAGTAAAAGTCGGACACGCTCTCTCGCTTTACCCTAATGCGAAATCATCATTGGATGATATCCCGGACTTAAAAACGCTTGATCCATATCGGACTTCAAACTACCCATTATTCACGTCCGCAAACTCGCGCCAACGGCTGGGAATCTCCCTGCGCCTTTTGATGCCCAGGTCGTCTGAGGGGCGTGTGGATTACTTCTTTCCACCTTATTTGCTCGCAACTAGTGCTAGCGTCCCATTTCTTCTCATCCTGAACCAGGAATTTATTCGTCAACGATTGACTCTACGAGGAGTGCATGAGCTCTTAGTTTCGATTTATAAGTCGGCCAAAATGTGTTTAATTTTTCTATTTAAGATTTTCGTGGTAACAGCTCAGAACTTGAATTTGTGCCTGGTTTAAAAAAACAACTTCGAACTATATATACCTTGAGAAACATGAGTTTATTGTACCCAAAACCCCCGCTGCCTTTCTCCTTGGAAAACACAAGCGTGGTGTTTACTGACGAAAGATGCTCTTTCATAGAAGAAATAGTACATTTTGATACAAGTGCAGAAAGTTTGTCATTGCGACCGAGGCGGAATTCTCACGAGCCGAAGGCGAGTGTGTTATGGAGCCGAGTGCTGCAGTGACAAATTTGCATGTGTATCAAACAACGTTTTTCAATACACTTACGAAGAAATACTTTCTCTGAAAATTACTTACAACGCATTTTTGTTTATTTTGTACTGAAGTAATTCTTTCAAAGTTCTCAGACATTTTAGTTTTGATTTAGATGGCAGCAGGCTATTACAAGTATTTTTTTACCTTAATCACAATATCTGGCGGCGGCAGAGTAGCATCTAAAGAATTCTCTTAAAATTTTAAATTTAAATGTTTTTCACTAATAACACAAATAAATAGGTTAGATAATAGTATTTAATAGACTTTTTTCCCGCGTTTAATCTTTGCAGGTTGAAGAAGAGGCAAAGGTATCAAACCATTACACCTTCTAATATTAATAAAAATAGAAATTTAAATATTTTTGAATTTAGAACGCCGATAAATGTTAATTTGTTGGTAATAACAAAGTTTTTCTTTGCTTTAAAAAAAACCATTGAAAAATCCTGGGTATGATAAATTAAAAAAAAGCACGCGGATGATATACATGCCATGTCGAACCTAATTGTAGAGCGATAAGAGACAGTTTTCGATTAAGTGTATTGAAAACAATTAATTAGCAACATTTGACAATGCTGAAAGCAGCAACGTTGGAAAACATACTTTCAATAAAATGTTCATCAAAACATCTCCTTCCCACAATGTAAGCAGTAAAATAAACACTACAAATTTAACCTTAACCGTTCTTACTTCAATTTACAGCAAATTCCAGCCAGGCGATCGCACGTTGCTAAACGAAAGAAAGCACTCGCATTCAGGGTCTCTTCAATACGACTCTTCCCGAGAGAATCCGAATTATGCCGAACATGTTCTTTGTAAATTGGTATGGGTAACGCTGAATAGTTCACGTGTGTCAGATATTTTTCGGGACTTGTAATACAGACTATGAGAAGATGCACTTGCGTTTGGAACTGTACTTTGGTTGAAGTTAGTCATAATGTTATTATTTGTATTATTAAATTGGTAGTTATTTTGACCTTTTTATTTATTCGTAAAATAAGTTTTGCCAAAAAATGTCTAAAGTTACCACTATAATTTACGTTTAACACCCTGAAGTATTTATTTTTACCGACTTCAAAAAAAGGAGGTTCTCAGATTGAACTGTATGTTTGTATTTATGTATGTATGTATGAATGTCCGCGATTATCTCGCGTTTGGCAGAACCGATTTTGATGCAGTGTTCAGAAGAATATTTGTCTCATTTTAGAGAAGGTTTTGGTATTCTAACCGTCTTAAAAAAAAGAAGTTTTCAGATTGATCCGTGTGTGTGTACGTTTGTCTGTGTTTGAATATGTGTATGTATGTATATTTATATGTAGTACAGATTTTTCTTCACGTCTATTATCATTTATTTATTTAAATCTAATGCTAAAGCACATTCCAAAGTTCAATTTCATTTCAATGTTCAGTTTAAATTTGGCTGAAGTACCCTTAAATACTTACTTAGTACCTACTACAAAAAAATGTGAAAAAAGAATACAAACAACTTCAAAAAAAAACATAAGAATGCGAAATAACTTTAATTTCGGGAGTTAATAAAGAAGAGATCAAACTAATATAGAAACACCGATTTCCGAAATTAAAGTTATTTCGCATTTTTATATTTTTTTGAATTGGGTTGTTTTTTTTTAAGTTTTTTACTATATTTACTTGATACACGTCTTGACTTCATAACAACGCCTAAAATATAAATTACTGCCGCGACAGTGATTTTGACGTAAGTACGTTTGCCAGAATTAGATAATTTTGGGACAGAATTAGTTTAATTAAAATAAATTATTTTATAAATTATAATGCTGAGGTAGGCTTGGCTCAAATAAAATAGGTGATAGTAATCAGATATGCATGTATTTCTTGAATTTATACAATTATAATGAACCACATACAAGGGCACTATTCGTTTTTATAATGGCTGGCTGGCTGGCTGGCTGGCTGGCTGGCTGGCTGGCTGACTAGGCAGTAACCGTCACCTCGTTACGGCGCTCGGCTTGCTGGCTGGCTGTCAGTTCAATGGCGACATCTTTTGGCAGGCGTTACAAAATGATTGGCGAATACAATAGGTCTGTGGGCGACTCACATATATAGAAAGAAAGAAAAACCTTTTTATTTGCCGGATAAAGGCGTAAGTTAAAGGTTAACAAAGAATAATTAATTTTGTGAGAAGTATGCGCATGTCCGTGCAAAATGGCCGAGCACTCAGCTTAATGCCGTGACCACACGCAGAATGCGACGAGTCTACGACGCTGGTTTTCAGTGCGGGCCGTATATTTATACAGTTTACACCTTACACGTATACAATCTTCTTATATATAAAAATGTATAGCTGTTTGGTCTTGAAATATACGATATATTCCAGGGAAGGTTTAAACGGTGAGAAAATATGGAAAATTAGCGAAAAAAAAATCCGACTATCCCCAATTTCTGATTTAAGCATTTGAAGTTGAGAATTACTCAAACTCTACTTTACCCTCCAAACCTGTCAAAATTTGGCATATAAGCATGGTTTGAGACGCTCTTAACTCAAAATACTCAATTCAGAAACCCGCTCTATGAGGCGGTACGAAGTATGCTAATAAATATATATAATTCACCTACATTTCTTTTTTAATTTACACTTACATATATATTTATATATATTCCCAAGTTAACAACATTACACTTATACACTAACACTAAACATCACATACGTTAAACACACAATATCGTGACGCATTGGACACGCGCATAGTCGATGACGCGCCGGCGATATATTTTCATCTACCGCCGAGTTGTTATATTCGTTTCTCACCAGTCACGATCTGCTGTCCGCTGGACATACGAGCGCTCGCTCCGATATAAGTTGTCATCCAATCTACCTGCGTTAACCTACCGCTGTATTTATAAAGACTTTCTGATAGCTGCTATCTTACATCAGCTTGTGCTTGGTTAATTCTTTTGCGCCTTCTATAACAATTTTGTTTTTGTGTTGTGTGTGGAGAAGAATACACCGGGTGATACAACGAAGGGACTTTTATTTATTCACCACCTACTCAGTAAGTACCTATATCACACACACATTATCTAAACAACCAAAGTCCTATATATTTACGTCATTAAAGCATTGAACATTCGTAACAACTTATCTCTGAAATAAAACACTCATTGGGACACAAAAAAAAATTATGATGATATTTTGTAACATAGTTTTGATATTAAAAAAAAAACTCTTTTTTTGAAAATTAAAGCTAAATTACCAGAAAAATCTTCATTTTAATAGACTTATATATCAACAAAAGGCGAAAAAAGAGAACATATTCCTATATATTCCACAACTAACACACAACGTCGTCTAGTCCCAAACTAAGTAGAGCTTGTGTTATGGGTACTAGACAACTGATAAACATACTTATATATTTCTAAATACATACATATTATAGATAAATTACACCCAGAGATAGAACAAATGATCGTGCTCATCACACAATCATTTGTCCTGGGTGGGAATCGAACCCACGACCTCCGGTATAGCAGTCAGGGCCACTAACTACTAGATCAACAGGCCAATCAAGATATCATATGATAGTATTAGATATTTATTTCAAAATGAAATAGCGGGACAAGAAAAGGAACCAAATGTATAAGTACTTTTTCTGTGTATGAGCCAAAATAGCTATTGAGGTTATTATATTTCCATCATTTGAAATTATCGACTCCTATAACAACTATCCTGTTATTTAGCTCCCCATTGAGCTAATTCTAAAGCAAGGGTTAATGCTTCTTTTCATTTGAAGAAGAAATAAGTGTCGATTTATTTTGCTCATCGTTTTTTAACACTATGAAGACTATGATGACGACGATATTTATGACGCTATGAAGTCTAATTTTTTTTACGACTTTTTCCTTACTTTATATATACTGCAAATGAATAGGAAATAGAAAATTTAAGTGAAAATAAAAACCGTCTAGTCAAAACCAATAAAAACCAACTGTAAAATCCTCCACTTCTAGAAAATATCAAGACATTTTTGAAGCATTATGAAACTGTTTCGAGCAATATTATAAGTGAAAATATAAGTTAACTACTCAGTAGATGAAAACTTAATAGTCCAGGTTTCACTGAGAATTCAATTAGAGCTCCGTTCAGGTGCGACTCGAGCTGGTTTGAACCACTCCTAGCCGGTGTAAGGCGGAAATATCCAGATATTTCTAGAAATTTCACTCCACGCGCAGGTTAATTTAATTTGGTGCACAGAAAACTGTGTGAACGTTATTGCTCCAACCGTTTTTGTGTATATTTTTAGAATTTATACTAATAAAATGTTGACGGAAAAAACAGGGATGGAGTTTCTCTATTTCCGAATGTTATTTCTAGTTTTCCTGTTGGATTGGGGATGGAATTGTTATTTTTTACCAGTTTTTTTAATCAATTGCAAGCCGTTGTAATAATACCGACTATTCTAGTGTTTTCACTGTAACTTGTGACAAAAGTAATTGAAATATTGATTACCTTTAAGAGTTTCATACGAACACGGATCTATACGCTACCATTCATTTATCTACTGTCAAAAAATTAAAATCAAACTTAGTGAAATATGTACTCTGTAAGATACTAGGTAATTCAATATATTAAATATAGCTACGCATAATTTTTTCCTTCAATCTACTAGCTGGCTATGTAACCCGGTCCAAAAAACTTAGGAGCCCGACCTATAAATATACGGTCTTGGGATAAAGGTCTTAACAGCGACATATGTTGACGCAGTGGGACAAGTTTACAAGTAGGTTCTCACCCGTCACACAAATATGGCGGGATAGGGAAGGGACAGTGACTTCGAATATATGATTAGTTTTAGATTAGTATTAGCAGTAGCTAGCAGGCAAATCGCTCGCAGAACAGATGGTCGATGGAGATGAAAGGTTTTGGAGCTGCGGAAAACACAATATGGACCTATAACTTGGTGAGGGTCAGGGGAATTCGATGGATGCAAAACGCATAGGACCTATCGTTATGGTGTCACTTGAGGGAGGTCTATGTCCAACTGTGGACGTCTTCCGGCTGTAATGATAATAAAAAATGGCGGGGCTGCCTTCTCCCCCGCACACGATGTGTTTCAGTCCTTACGTATTTTCAGTCCTTAAGAATTTATTATCGTAATAAATTCTTTGATTCTTTAGGTATCCAGTGGTGTAATTAAAATTTGGGTTGGGATGATAGATGAGCTACAACACGAAACTGTATCCCCCGATTTTGTTATCATTCGTTTTTTTGAACTGCGTCCATAAGGGATAAATATCAATACTCCTGGGATAAATATCTATGTGCTAATCCAGGATATGGTGTACACGTTTGCTAAAAAAAAAAACTACTACCTACATATTAACAAGTAGACGTTTCAATATTTTTTTTGGGTTTAGTCTCCCACTCTCGGCCCCTTGACTCCTAAAAAAATAACAAACCTAGATTTAAGTCTACAACTGAAATTGTAGCACCTATTTTGAAGAACACTAGACCATCACTACGGCATCCCAAACGACAGTTTAACTGTGTGTCCGTGGATGAGCGATGTCGCGGGCAAGCGTGTTGCTCATGAGCTGACCGCGTCTATTAATTTAAAATGTCACTGCTTTATTTGTTAGTGCGTAAACCGAATAGTTAGTGAAAATTTGTCGTTAGTCAAAAGGTACAATTTTTGGGAGAATTCTATCTGATTCAGAGGTAACAGCAGTCGAAATCAGAACTACGAGGTAGTAACTAGTTGATCCGTAGTTTGGTTTTACCATTTAATGTTTCGAGTTTGAAAGTTATTGTTGAAAGAAATCCTTTCTTCTTCTTTTAAAAAAAGAGGTTGGACGCTTCTACGATTATGGAGTAATTCCTAGTCTGTGACTGAGTACACACACAGAAACGCAAAAGGCTCCTCAAGAAGCACAGCTGGACAATGGACATTTGTCAGTAAAAGTTTTTCTCTATCTTGGTTTTTGAAAAAGTGTTTTCTACCCGTTTTTTTTTCCGGTAGTTTTTCCTTGATTCCGCCCCGAGACCCTTAGAGAAAAGGAGGTTCGGATCCCCTGTTAAGTAGTCACAAATACTGTATCCCCCAATACTTTGTTTAAAATGGTAACTCTATGAATTGCTGCGTGTTTTTGTATTATATGGATGTTTATACCTGAATCTAATTTATCACAATATCTTTGTATGCTTTTTGCTACTATTCCTGTCACTCCTATTACTATCGATATTACTGCTGTAGTTGTTATTATAATGATTTTTATATACTAGACATTTTTACTATACCTACTTTCTATAATATCTAGAAATTATTATTTTGTTTTATAGTCTATGTTTATCTTTTTTAAAATTATTGACGTGAATGTACTTATTATACGTACTTACAATTTATTGGGTTAGCTTCTTATATATAAATCTAATGGAGAATGTTAAAACTGCCAACTAAATTGTACTTGTATTCTAGAATAAATGATGTTTTTTTTTCTACCAAAAAAAAAAAACAATAGATCCTTGTAGAGACTAGAGTGAGAGAAATAGGTTACTTCTAATCAAGCGTAATCCATCGTCTACCTCACTCTTACCATCAGATAAGAGTGGACAAATTCGAGAAAACCAATATAAATAGGAGATATCTAGAAAAACAATATTTTTCTCCACAAATCGCTACCCAAAACTGACCTATATTTTGAAAAGAGTTGATTACCAAAAAAAGTATTAACGAGTTTACAACTCAAACGACCAATTCCAACTTTAAAAAAGACCAAATAAGGAAATGACGAAATTTTCACGATTTAACATTAGAAAGGACTTGAAACTTTCGATACGTGAGTTCTGTTTATGTTACCCGCGCAGGGTAGCGTAAACCGGATGTCCGGACAAGGAAGTTCGCAATGCGGGTACATAAAAGAATGGGCCAATTTGAGGATGTTACTGTAAACGATGTTGTTATGTACTGTGGATCGTATATCTTTTGAATAGATATACTCACTTTGGCTAGGGAAGTAGGTCTATAGGAATTTTTGTTAGCAACTAGGAAAAGACTAGTTATATTATTACATTTTAGAGCTAACTAACGTGAGGTTAGGCATCGTTTGTCGAGGTCATTAGGTGAATATTGGTCATTCATCAAAAACACTGATCTCTATTATTTATCATACTGGACTGGCTGCCATCAAAGTGCTTCTGTGTCTGTTTGAGATTCGCCATAGTCAAACATATGGAATAGCCGGTCCAATAGAGACCAGTAGAGGAGGAGAGTAGAAGGTAGGTAGGTAGGAGTGAAGGTAGGTGGGTAGGTAGTGTAGGAGGAGGTAGAGTTCAGTGATAAAAAAGGATTAGATATAATAGCATAGCATAGCATCAGCCTTATAATGTACTCACTGCTGGGACTCAGGCCTCCTCTCTAGGAGAGGGAAGTTGTAGGTAGCGGGCTCAAACCCAGCTAGGCGCATTACTTTTTGTAATATATTTCATCACCACTGCTCTCAAAATTAGATATAACAACTCATGCAATTTTTATCTGAATTATTGGTACGATAAAATTTACCGTTTAGTCGAAAAAAAAAATAAAACCTTAAAAGCGAATTTCGACATTACATTTACAATGGTATTCTTATTATAAGTTCATTACATTTTAACCGGGTTAAATATTAAAATACCAGTCAGTTACTTGTCTAGCCTGATCATGATATTGACCGATATTTGAGATAGCATGCCGTTTAGATATAAGTCCTTACTACAAAGTAATTTAGACAGGACAACAATTTGCACATTAAAGTTTAATATTTTCCAAACGTATCAATAAAACGAAAAAATCTTCGCGTTTGGTATAGACAGGGGAGGTCACTTTTTACGTTTTATTTTAATATTTTTCAGGAAGATCATGGTAAACGAAAAATTTGTATTAATTGAAAGAATGGATTTTCTCATAAATAAATAAAAAAAAATGCAATTAGTCTATTAGATCAGTATCTAGTTAGATTAATAAAAAAATATATTTCTTATTGAAGAGAAAACCTAAATCTGCTAAAATGTTGTATAAAAAGAGTTAATTAACCATGGAAATTGCAGCTTTATAGTAATAACAGTCTCTAAGCTATCCCGTGGATAAAAGAACATGGCGAAACTATTAAAATTCATTGTTAGTACTACGGAATCCTAAACAAAAAAAACATCAAACAAATAAAATATTAAAAAATAAATAATAATTTGAGCGACAGTACCATACCAACAAAAATGACTCTATTAACATTAATAAAAGGTGCAGCCATTTTTCAACTGAAAACCACTGTTTATTGAAAAGCACGAACTGATTGATTCATGATAAGCAAATGGATATCGGGCATTTATTATTACAGCTTACGAATGAAAGAATAAATAAAAAAAAAATATTTCAGGGAACCAATAGTACCTACCAATATGAAAATCAAAAACAGAATACCTATACAAATAAAAAAGAAAATAAATACATATTACGGGACACCGCCAGTAACATTTCTGCTACAGCAATGATCGATAAGCACATTGTACATGTGCGACATCTATGGTGCCACATGTGAAATAAACTACAAAATTCTGCATCGCGCTATTAGGGGCTTTGCACATGGAGCAACTTAATATGTTATGATAACTATCAACTTTCTAAAAGATTCCTGTAGAAAGTAATAGATAGTTGCTATAATGTTTACGTTTGCCGCAATTTATGGCAATCTGTTAGCAATTTCATAATGACACGGGCATTTCCGAGTACAGAGAGAGGGAGGGAGGGTGTGAAATCACCCGACGCGTTATGATTGATGGTTGAGGTAACCGGCAACTTTAAAACCCGGTATAATATTTAACAGTTGCGGCAATTAGGAACTAACTTATTCATCGATTACAGCAACTGAAAACTGTTGAAGATCACCGAAACTCGAAACACGAGTTGCTATGTGTGTGCAGTCCAATTGAAATTTATGTAAACAGCTAGTTGCCAGCTAGTTGCCAGTGGCTGCAATAGTTGCTCCATGTGCAAAGCGCCATAGAGTTTTCCTCGCGATTTGAACTTAGATAACAGTCCAAAATCATTTTTATTCCCGTCAAAAGGTTTCTTCAAGTCACTTTAAAAGCAGGCAGGATACAGTTATCCTGAGTTGAGTTAAATGAGTACTGACAATTGCTTTACCTGACTGGACAGGGCAGGTCCACTCAAATCTATGTGGTTCTTTCCTTAAAAAACCATCTCAGACACTTATTTGCATGGTTCACAATTATTATTATGATTTGACCAACTCACTTTCTCCTCAACAACAACCCGGAACAAGCGCCCAGCAACAAAAATATGCGAAAGAGCCGCCAGTTAAAAAAGTGCCTCCCCCGCCACCAATCATTATAGAGGGAGTCAAAAACTATCAAACGTTCTACGACTCGCTAATTGAAAGCCAACCAGCTGAATCATTTACCGCCAAAATGATGAATGGCGATTGTGTGAAAGTCAACGCTAAATCAGAAGACTCTTACAGAGCAATTTCCAAGTTTTTGACTGAAAAAGATTACCACTGGCACTCATATGAGAATAAACAGGCTAGACCAATAAGAGTTGTGGTGAAAAAATTACATTCTTCTTGTCAGCCAGATCGCATTAAAGATGATCTTATAACGCAAGGGCTAAAAATAGAAAAGGTTGACTACAAATTGAGCTGGAAGAGTAAAGAACCACTCAATATGTTCGTTTTATCTTTCCATAATGACGAAGATGTCAACAAAATCTATGGCATTAAGTACATATTAGGGTGTAAAATTGAAATACACCCACTTAAAAATCCAAAGCTTATTCCTCAATGTAAGAGATGCCAAGCATACGGGCATACTCATAAATATTGTAAAAGAGAGCCAAGGTGTGTAAAATGTACTGGAAAACACCTTACAGCCAACTGTACCAAATCCCCTCAAGATAAGCCAAAGTGCGTCCACTGTGGTCTACCTCACCCTGCAAACTACAGAGGGTGTGAAGTAGCTAAAGAGATGCAACTCTTAAAAAACAAAAATATTAAGAAGAAACTTGATGTGACAATTTATCAACAATTTCCTCTGATGAGGCATGACAAACAAGCACAGAAAGCAAGTATTCAGGCAACTCCAAAACCTTCAACCACACAAGGAACTAATATTTGCTCCTATGCACAAGCTGCAAAGCAAGGATCTTCGAACATAGAGGATAAAATTAATCAGATATTGAAGTGCATTACTACATTCGACAGAAGATTAGAAAAGCTAGAATCCAGCACCAAAACATCTATTTCAAATAATCAAAAATGAATAACTCTCTTAAAATAATGGCGTGGAACTCGAATGGGCTCCTCAAACATCAAAATGAGTTACAGGCGGTCCTAGATACAGAAAACATAGACGTGTGTTTGATATCCGAAACACACTTTACTAAACAATCCTTTGTGAAATTTAGAGGATATACAGTGTATAACTCGCTTCACCCTGACAACTCCGCTAGGGGAGGTAGCGCTGTCATAATCAAAGACAATATTAATCATTACGAGCAGTGCAAGTACGAAGAGCTAGATATCCAAGCTATGGTAATATCTGTCAAAACCAAATTTTGTCAGGTGTCCATAGCGGCTGTATACTGTCCTCCAAGGCACATGATAAGAAAAGAGCGATATTTACATTTCTTTGAAATGTTAGGTCAAAGATTTATCCTAGGCGGTGATTTTAATGCCAAGCATATTCATTGGGGATCAAGACTTACAACAACAAAAGGAAGGCAGCTTTTAAGTGCAGTTAAAGAAACACATTGTGAAGTTATGAGCACAGGAAAACCAACATACTGGCCCACTGACCTCCAGAAAATACCAGATCTAATAGACTTTTTCATATGCAAAAACATATCCACCAATTACATTGGATTGGAGGAGGGTTTTCATATGAACTCTGATCACTCACCGATAATACTGAGACTTAGTCAAAAAATCCTCCTAAAAGAAAGCCAGATATTCCTAGTTAATAAGTCAACAGATTGGGAAAGTTTTGCCCTTGATTTAGATAAAATTATCGACCTAAGAACTGCGATAAAAACGCAAGATCAGCTTGACTCAGAAGTAAACAAATATGTTGTTGATATCCAACAATGTGCATGGAACAATACACCACAAATAAAACACAAATATAAGGGTCACATCTATCCTAAGGAAATTGTGGATTTACTATCTGAGAAAAGAAAACAAAGAAAGCGATGGCAGCAAACAAGGTGTCCGCGGGAAAAAACATTATTAAATAATCTAACTAAGAAATTAAATAGAAAAATTCTACAATTTAAGGATGAATCTCTAAATAGCAACCTTCTGCAGCTAACCAATGATAATTCAACGGATTACTCTCTTTGGAAAGTGACAAGAAACCTAAAAAAGCCAATTAAACAAATACCGCCTATTAGAGATACCAACGGAAAATGGGCCATAAGTAATGACCAAAAAGCTTTCAGGTTTGCTCAACACCTACAAAATACTTTCCAACCCAATGGTAACTGTACAGATATACTTGAGTGTGAAAAGTTAGTGCAAAATCAAGAAATAAAGCTTGTGACTCCTAAAGAAGTTATGAGAGAAATTCAAAATAATATTAGTTCGAAAAAGTCACCTGGCTACGACCTCATAACAGGCGAAATTCTTAAACACCTCCCGCGTAAAGCTATAGTAAAGCTGACCAAAATAATCAATGCTGCGTTTACTCTTAAACACGTACCTGGCCCGTGGAAGGTAGCTGAAGTAATTATGATTGCGAAGCCTGGGAAACAACCCCATGAAGCGTCATCTTATAGACCTATTTCCTTGTTACCAGTGTTATCAAAACTATTTGAAAAACTGCTACTGAAACAGTTAAAGCCAATAATAGAAGAAAAAAACCTCATCCCAAATCATCAATTTGGTTTCAGAGAAAAACACTCTACAGTAGACCAGGTACACAGAATAACAAATGTTATTGAAAAAACGCTCGAAAATAAAGAAGTCTGCGCCACCGTCTTCTTAGATGTCGCGCAAGCTTTTGACAAAGTTTGGCATGAGGGCCTAATATTCAAACTCAGATGTATGTTGCCTCCAGAATTTGCAGATATTCTGGAGTCGTATTTAACCAATAGATTGTTTAGGATAAGGCAAGATGATGCATATTCGGAGCTTAAACGTATAAATGCTGGGGTACCTCAAGGAAGTGTGCTAGGCCCAATCCTCTACTTGTTGTACACATGTGACATCCCACAACTCGAAAACAACACCATTGCGACCTTTGCTGATGACACTGCTATTATGGCTATTGGATCGAATCACAGAGAAGCAGTGGAAAAAGTTCAACTTGCTGTGAACAAAGTTTATGACTGGACACAAAAATGGAAGATCAAGCTGAATGAGTCAAAATCAATTCACGTTGACTTTACAAACAAACAATGCGATTATCACCCAATCTACATAAACGGTACACAAGTGCCTTATGCTAATACAGCTAAATACCTCGGCATAACTCTCGACGCCAAGCTGCGATGGAAAGCTCACGTTAAAAAGAAAAGACAGGAACTCGACATACGCTATAAAAGTATGTATTGGTTACTCGGAAGGAAATCCTGTTTATCAATACATAATAAAATAATACTCTACAAGCATATTTTGATGCCAATTTGGACGTATGGTATCCAACTATGGGGATGTGCTAAACGGAGCAACATCAAAATAATACAACAGTTCCAAAATAAAGTACTCAGGGATGCTGTAAAAGCACCTTGGTATATCAGAAATGACGACCTCCATCGTGACCTTAAAATGGAACTCGTCACCACCATCATTCAAAAATTTGCTGAAGCCCACGAAAACAGACTTCACCGACATGTGAATGTTGAGGCAATCCAGCTGTTAGACAACACGGACCTAGTGCGTAGACTAAAAAGAACTAAACCCTTCGAGTTAGTGTAGTGTTTAAAGTTAGTGTATAATAGTGATCAATGCTGTGCTATGCATATAACACATGAACAAAGTGTTTTTATCAATATCAGACTCTAAGAAAGTGTTATGGACTTCTATAAAAGTGCTAAAGGACGCGATTCTTAGTTTTAACAAAACCTGTATTGTATAATAATAAGTTAGAGTTAAATTACTTATTAGTCTTTTAGGCTAGATTGTAATTAATTATTAAGAAATTAGTTCTTAATAATAAGGAAAAAAAAAAAAAAAAAAAAAGACACTTATTTGCATGGTTCACAATTATTATTATGATTTGACCAATAAATATTTGCAGCATGGACTTCAAAAAAGACTTTTATCCGTACGAGCGGGATAGCGTCACTTGTTAGCCCGCCAATTCGTCAAAATATTTGCGGTGCGGTGCCGCAACGCATCGTGTGGTCCGGCCCTTAGGGTTCGTGTACACGATGCCGCCATCGCGCCGTCACCGCGCCGCCACCGCGCGGCTATGCTGCAGATACGTTATCATTGAAAGAGGAACAATACAACCTTTAAACAGTTAATGTCAATTAGTTTTTGCATCTAGCTTTGTAATTTAAAATACATTACTTATACCGCGTACATACATCGAAGGACTAAAACAAAATCTTAATAAACTAGCGCGACTGCATCACTGCTTACCATCAGGTTGGATTGCGAACTCGTGCGCTAGTTTTTATTAAAAAAAATGAATGAAATAATTAAATTTTAAATAATAAATTAAATTATAATAACATACTTAGGTAATCAATCTGTTCCAGTGTTGGTCTGATTATTTTAATTAATTGTATCGTTATATATCTATACAATAATTATATCGGAAAAAAAAAACTCAAAAATCTTCAAAAACGTTGAAATGTAAAATTATTTTGGTAAAATCATTATTTCTAAAACTGTAAAGACACGAAGTCATCATTATGAGATAATTAATTGTGTTTCGTTAGTCAAGACGCGCTTACTCACGAAGCGTCTGTGTTTGAACCTAATTAGTGTGTTTACGTGTTTTCAGCAGTTACACAGCGTTGTAAATGTGTAGACACCTTTAGAATTCGTTTGTTTTCTTTAGTGTCTTAAAAACGCAATTAATTAATTTAAATTAAAGCGTTAAAACTAAATTACTAAAGTAATCGCCAAGAAATAAACATGTATAACAAATACTCGTAGAATGTGGAGGTGTAGTTTAGAGACATTGGTATTAATTATAATTATTCGTTTAAGTATAATATATAGAATATATGACTAGGCAAGTCCTACACATGAATACTGGTCCAAAAAAGCGTGGTAGACTCTCACTTTGATATCTGTAATTAGCAATGACCTGTTAATTACTCCAGAACCGAAATGTCTGGCGAAAAATGACGAGGAGAGCCGACCGCAAATGAAATGGGATAAGGCTAGGCAAAGAGAGAGATTTAAATATACTATAAAATTAAATATTATTAAAATGAACCAAATGTAAAAAGGCTTCCAAGTTAAAATGGGACTGTTTCATTTACGACAGCCATACACGCATTAACAGCTGGGCAAGAGACTCCATATAGCGGATGCGGAGAGAGGATGGATGATGCCATCGTGGCTGACCTGCCCCCCTAGCCAAGTTACAATCGTTTCGTTTAGCGTGAACGCTTGGAGTTGGCCACGCCCCCAATTCCTTTGTCCTAACCACGTGACTTAGCGCTGAGATGACGTCAGAACTAAAGGGGCTGGGGAGAGATGTCGAGACGAGAGGTAGCTTGAGTAAAGAATACCTGGAAAAAAGGGAGCCCTCTTCTCAGCAATTTCGCGATAGGGATAGAAAACGAAATTATTTAATGCAGATAGGCAACGAACAGATTGATAACACAATTAAAATGCCAGTCAATATAACCTAAAGCACAGGACCGGTTGATGTGACGAAGAAAAGGGTAGGTTCTGGAATGGACGTATTTTCGTTGAAAGAATAATGATCTCATGTATAAGATAGTAAAACCTCAGAGAAACAGCTTGTAGAGAAAATCCTAAAGAAGGAAAGTAAACATACAGTTTTTTTTTTCTGTTATTGATAGGACCGTGTTTGGACAGTAAGTATAACACCTGTTGGTAAGCAATGATGTAGTCGAAGATGGAGCACGCTTATCTAGAAGTAACTTCTTATTCACTCCTTAGTTAAAGACACAAATGTACTCTCAAACGTTTTTACGTGTAGGTGAAATGTCCATGCCCCAGTTTTTGCCAAAATTTCAATCCTACATCAAGCTCCCATACCCTATCAACAAAATATCCTTACAAGCATAACCTAACATGCTTCAGATTCCCACCCTATCAAACGGACAAACTAGGGATGTAACCGATACCACTAAGCGAGAGCAGATAGACTTGTACATCGCACTGGACTCGAGCAACGTAGAATTAATGATTCGAAAATATGAAATAGATTATAGAAATAGTGTTTTTTTTTTAGAGTAAAAATCAGTGTTTAGTAGCTGATTTAAAATACAGGTAAAAAAGAAAAATACATGTAGACAAATAGTTTCTTATTTGTAATTTTAATGCAAAATTGAATCTAGCCAATTGGACAGTTTGTAGAACTTTATAGTTGTATTGACTATCTAAATGAAATTTCCTGAGAAGGCTGACTAGATACGATCATACTCCAAAAATATTGAGTAAATTATTGAAAAAAAAAACTTTGACCGCCGCAAAACTCCGCTAAAGAATTGTGGAAGAAAATTGTTGCGGAAATTCCGCGCTTGCAGATGTGGACGAATTTTATGCCGAATTTTCGCTCTTGCGAATGCAGAAGAATTTTTGTAGAAATTCTGCGTATGCGGAGGTTAAATCTGTAACAACCCTAATCAAATACCTACTTAGAGCATGTTTGCACCGATAAACGAATATGTGACGTATCACACTAAGGGATCGAATAGCCCAGTTCGAGATTCTCCAACCCCTAAACAAATATTGGAAACTATGTTTGTACAGAACCCGAGTGTCCGATGGCTTAGCTCTGTATTTGCTTGGACTTTGTAATTGGTGATTGGCTTGGTGTGTCATTTCTTGGTGGAGTTGCAAACAGGTAAGTTGGTCGTGTATGGGGTTACGGGTTAATTTAGTGTTCAACTTTTTAAGTACTAAAACATTTCTACCCAATGAACATCGTAGTTTTTGCTGCTAAATATTTTAAATAAAATATTTAAAAATAAAAATACTTTATTAATTTATTTTATCTTTACAAATCGATAGTGTTTCATGTCCCGAATCGACCCTCCACGCGATTAAAACGACCAAAATTTAACGGTTTATATTAGATTAGATTAATCACGAATTCTCAGAAACTATAACACCTACAAACTTAATATTGGCTGGTAGGTTCCTTATAGGGTGTAAACATCCGCTAAGAAACCAGTAGACCAATTTTTATGAAATGTTTTTGTAATATTTGATCGGAGAATAGTTCGTACTTTATTATTTACCCTACTACCCCCATCCCCCATTTTTTCCTTGATAATAATTTATATGGTAGAAAAACGTTTGCTAATCAGCTAGCAATAATAATATAGGTTGTCTGGAAGATATAGCTATCAGCGATAAGACCGCCATTGTACCCGTACATTTAGATTTATGTACAGTTTGTGTAACTTTTTGGTGTACAATAAAGTTTTATTCTATTCTATTCTACAATAGTATATTATACATACAATAAATTCTTAAACATATTTAAGATCGGCTAGTGCAAATTTTAATTGTTTTAATATCTCAAAGATGGCTACGGAAATTTTAAACATCCCGTCTTTGAGAACCCTTGAATATCCCTTTTACGTTTCTTAAACTATTCCACTTTACAATATCACATCTTTCCTCTCTTTTATTCCCTACCATTTGGAAAGAGACAGCACCATCGTTCAATAATGGGGAGTTTCCGAGAAATTGTGAATTGAAGTTTCCAAAATGGGATTTGTCTTTGAAGATGTTACAAAAGTGCTGACCGTCTGCTTGTCATCAGATCATAAGATGGTTGAGAGTTTCTTCTGCTGATCTGCAATTGGACATGTTAATGCTGGCTTAATGAAGGATTACTTGACGGTATATTAGTAATTCTTTTGCTAGCGTTTTAGTTAAACTTTCTTAAGAGTTCTGAGATTGTAAATGTAGTTGCAAATGCTTGATATGGTTAGACTATGTACCTACCATTAGATGTTTCTTTTTTCAAATAAACTTTCTCGCTTTAGGTGGAGCGAGTACATACGATAAAATAAATATGTGTCACCTACCGTTGTTGAATTTTTTTTTTAAAGAAATAACTCCTATGTCGTGGATTAATGACGGTGTCAAAGTATTTCTCGCATTTTTTTTTAATGTGTGAAAATCCTCATGGATTGCCCACTTTGGAGCGTGCGCAGGGGTCTTTAAGACTATTGTTGACTTCAATCAATTAGTGTTCTGCAGCTATTGAAAGGGGGCTGGAGCGCTTATGTATTTCATCCCGCTGTTCCAAAATATTAATCTGATGTTTTCATCGCTATTCTGCCGTCGTATTTAAAAAGGGCACTACTGACATTTCTTTTCGATTTTTTTTTAATACATATTTGGAATCAGTGTTTTTTTCTGATCCCAAATATGTATGTAACTTAGTGTCTTTAAAAAAAAATTGTAATGCCCTTTTTAATTACGACGGCAGTATTTTGAACATGACCTGTAGCGGAACTTCTTTTAGTCCATAATTGAAACTGCATATTTTAGTGTTAATAAAAAGACATTATATCTTAAGTCATGTCACTTCCCTTGTAAATTTTCACCTTCAAATATATTACGGATTTCTATTAATTCTATCGTCGATCTAGATTTCGTATTAATTTATCTCCCATATCTCATGCAAAACTAGCTTCACTGGTGACCTCCGAAAAAGAAAAACACGATTAGTCAACAAACGAAGAAAAAGAAGCTACGATGAACTACGATGTATTTCATGTCGGCGTATGGGTACTACCATTTTACTCAGAAAATCCGGCGCTCTGGTTCACGCAGCGGGAGAGAATAAAAAATGCACAAATAATGTACATGTGTATAGGTTTTTATTTATTGCATAAATATAGTACGTTTGCGTTGTTATGTTATCTGGTTGTACGCACAAATATATGAGGACTGAGGACTTGTTTTGCTCCCGCATCCATCTCTTCGCTGGTTTCTAATGCCCGCTATGACCTGTCGAGACCTGTTTTAGTGTCGGTGGTGTCCAACTTGTGACCTTTTTGGGGAAAATCTAATATGGAGTAAAATTATTGAATTCGATTCAGTAACTGATTCTGAACAAAATATATTCAGGTTTCGTATATACTAAAAAAAACGGTAATTTAAAAAACTAAAAAACCCGACTGCTTTTCTGAGCATTCATGAAAAAGCCCTAAAACAAGAAAATCTGGCAGTCGGGACCCATTCTAGAATTGAGAGCACATACCTATGTTACATTGCAGATTACTCCAATCTATTGACAAGACGGCTGACTTTCTAGAATGGGTCCCGACTGCCAGATTTTCTTGTTTTAGGGCTTTTTCATGAATGCTCAGAAAAGCAGTCGGGTTTTTTAGTTTTTTAAATTACCGTTTTTTATTTTTTATTTTTTTTAGTTTTATTTTATTACGATATCACTTTCAAAGTAATTACGAATCTAAAGACACCTCTCAAACTAAAATCCATCGAGCCGTTCAGGTCGCAGAGCGTGCCAAACATTTGAATTTGGCGCTACAAATCCGCCATTTTGTTTTTTTTTATTTTGATATACCCAGTGTCACTCTCACAGTAAATACGAATCTAACGACACCTCTCAAGCTAAAATCCATCGAGCCGTTCAGGCTGCAGAGCGTGCCAAACAATTATACATACATACATACATACTTACATACATACATACATACTCTCGAAAAACATAACCCTCCTTTTGGCGCAGTCGGGTAAAAATAATGTTGTGTGTGCTGTGGATGTTGTATATAATACTGTGGATATCAAATGCAGACCAAATAATTTATAAAAACAACTTTTTATTTACTAATAAATTTTCCCAATGACTTCTCAACACCATTACTCCATTACAACTCTTTCCTACAAATGACGTTTGTAAACGCAAACGCAAACGTAAAATGTAAAGATAACTGAATTAAATAAGGGACAGTTACTCATTTAAACTTTTACGAGTCTTCTCGTCCTCTAATTACTGAGGAGGTTATCAGCTGCACGAATACATCAAAAAGATAGATACAGAAGTATAGCTTTACACAAGAAAACTAGAAAGTTCGTCTACACAGGCAGGCTTCACGTACAGCGAGTACAAAATTACAGTGCCGAATAAAGTAATAAAATATATTGACTTGTGGTGCTATTCCCTAAGAAAACGCAGTGCTGCCGCAACGACGAACATCCAAATAGGATACATTGAATTAACAATCTAATGTATAATAACGTTAGGTTGACAATCCAATGTATCCTATTTGGGTCTTCGTCGTTGAGGCAGCGCTGCGTTTTCTTAGAGAATAGCACCACTGCTCTGCTCCAATATCTCCGCGTAGGTACCCGAAAAACAAACAATGAACTGTTTTTTCGTTATTAGAAAATACAAAAAACTGCTATAATCATATCTTTGTTTCCATTTTTGATAAATAAACACAATAAGGTTATTTTATTGCGCTTATCACCGAGTTTCTATAGCCTTTCTTCAGTTCCATAATCATACCCTGGTTTACGGGTGCTTGTTTTCGTCTTATGCTACCAACCTTCTGTATTTGTTCTATTGCGTGTCAGAAGAATGATATTTTCTTTTTTTTGTGGCACAATAAACACTGGCCTTGGTCCGTTTTTAACGTGTAAATAAAATAATTATGGCGTACCACTTTTAAATGCTGTGTTTGCAGTCTGTTTAGAGAATTTTTGATGGACTGAAATGTTTGTGGAATTTAGAAAGTTTCGATGGTATTTAGATGTAGTGCTGATGTTTGTGTTATGGCATAGAATCTGGAATGTTTAGCTAAGAACTAAGATATTCTCTGTATTGAAAACTTACAAACTTATATTATTTAGTATCAAATGGTAACAAATCTTTAACTGGTTAAAATCCATTCCTATTATACTATTGACCATTTTCAGATACTACAATTATTTATTGTATATACTTCTTAAAATCAATTAAAATAAGACAGGTTATGTCAACAGCAAACTTTATGTAAATAAGACAGAAATTTAGCGCATGAGGATAATTATTATAAATGCACAACAAAACATAAGAACGTTAATCATACTTAGATCTAAAAATATGCTAAACAAATATGTGTACAGCATATAAATACATAAATTAATAAGCCTATAACTTAGTGATTTTTCATGTTACTGTTATGAAAATTTGTACACAGATTCTTTACATAAAAATACTAGACACATTTTCGGGTTTCACATATACTAAAATTAATGTTGTAAATGGGCGCGACTCTTCTCACCAGATTGTGTGGCATTAGTAACAGTATCCTGAGTGTGTTTGCTGAAATATATTCTTAGAGTTGCCCCATAGTAAGCCATTTTATCAAAACAACATTATAAATTATAAAAAATCGTTTTGTAGACTATAATCCACATCTAAATTCATTAGTTTGTAACACAACCACGTTTTATTTAAAAAAATAGTTTACATTTTCTCGCGATATTTTACAATTTTACGGCGTTGGCAATTTTACGGTGACATATATATACCAACATGAGGAATTGTTATTAACATCCTTTATATTTTTTTGTGGTGTAGGCTATATAAAAAATAGTAGTCTGCCGGTGTCGGGAGCAGGGTGCAACCTATCGGTGGTTAGGGCTCCAAAGACAGGGACCTCCTCGCTTTGCGAGCCGTATCGAGCAGTACTGCCTTCTGCGGCCCAGCCTGCTAACTGCAGGCAGGCAGGGTCGAAGCCTACTGGGGTCATGGTTTAACTTTCGAAAGGAGTACCCGGCCCCGGCTCGATAGGCTACGAAGGAACGGGGCAGGTTTTTAGTCAGTAAGAGTCTGACACTACTTCCCGCTCCGCCCAAGGGCGGGATTTGTCATTGGATGATTTGAACTAACAAAAAAAAAAAAAAATACTGCCTTCTGTATTAAGCCCATATTATTATTATTATAAGTATATAGGGTCTGAATTATTTAAGGAGCTTTTAGAACTATATACAAATATTTATTTTTTTCCTTTAAAGTTCCTACACTTCATTTCGTTCATTACATTTCGACAGACAGACGGATATCAAAATGATTCTATAAGGGTTCCGATTTTTCCTTTTAAGGTACGAAACCCTAAAAACGAAGAGAAGAAAACGTAAGTTAACGTTATTTAAGTAAATTCTCCACATACATCCTTCCATTAAAATTCTCCACGCGTGCCCAGCTCAGGAAGATCATGAAACATTTTCGTATCGACACCCGTCAGATCAAAACACAAATGTTTGTATTCACAAAGCTTTTCAGCTATGAATATTTTAATTTCCGGTTAGCTCGTCGCTGAGATTAAGGAGATTCAGCTTCAAATACTTTATTAACTGCTCACCCTACATAACTTAAGCATGAATATACGGTCTTTTTTGTTACATGTGATGAATTTTAAAGTAAGGTGTGGCGTTTTTTAGTTCATGGTGTGAAAGAAAGAAAACTATTTTATTTGTAGTAGATATGTTCCATTGCCAATTCCGGAGATAAATATAAATTTTTAGTTTTTTGCTTAATATGTTAAATTTTGGTTTTAATTTATTTAATTTGATTTCAATTTGTTTAATTTGATATTTATTAACTGATTTACTTTGATTTTAATTTATCTAATTTGAATTTAATTTATTGTACCTAAGTCAATAAATTAAATTTGTAAGTTTTGTTTATTTTGAACTTAATGTAGTGTTAGGGTTCATTTTGGTTTTATTATATTCTATTTTATTATGTTAAGGCTGATCCTTATAATGTTCCCACTGCTGGGACTCAGGCCTCCTCTCAAGGAAGGGAATTGGCCGTAATCCAATGCGGATTGATTGATGTCACAAGTCTTCGAAAGTTTGGTTGTACCGGTTACCTCACGATTTGAGAGCAGTGTTGATGAAATAAATTACACAAAATATTGCGCCTAGCTGGGTCCGATTCCGCGGCCCAGCAGAGTCAAAGCCTACTGGGGTCATTTATTGCGCGAAAGAAAACCCCGAGGCCTGGAACAAAGGCAAAGAATGAACAGAAGTGGTTTTTAGTCAGTAAAAGCCTGACACGCTCTTTCGCCTAAAAGTAGGTAAAGATATTGGATGATTTTCCACCTAAAATGAAATTTGAGGAGTGGCAGGCAGTCGCCTCCTTTTGCGAAGCAGTAATGCTAGCAAAGGAGGTGGCCGACCGCATTAGGCAAAGGCGCACACGCCGCCGCCGCCGCCGGGATTTTCCCTCCCCACCCAAGGGCGGGATTTGTCATTGGATGATTTTACCTAACAAAAAAAAAAAACCTAAAATGAAATTTGATACACACATTTTGCCTTTACTGTAGTTTGATTGTCAGCTTGGCCTATATTTCAGGCAACACAAGTTAAAATACTAAACTATGAACGCTTAAATATAACTACCACCCCTCAAACAAACCAATTTGGACGCCAACAACACCGTTCAATCACACCAGTAAGCTCACAATAGAAACAAAATTATATTCCCCCCTTCCTACCAGCAACAAATTTCAGCAACAAAATAACAACCCGGTTGCCTTGACAACGGTTAACAAGCACAAAATGTTTACAACGGGGACTTGGCAAAAAAACGGTTCGTTTGTGGAATTAATTAGTCACAGGAAAATTTTGAATAATAATTAGTACTCGGGATTGAGATATAAGATAATATAAATAAAGAAGGTCTGTTTTATACATCACCCTCAAAGTGTCGATACCTATTCATATCAAAAGCATTCAAATCATTTTTCAATACATTTTTTGAAAAACCGCTCTTAGCCGTTTTTAGATACATTTTCCGCACTAGTACAGAAAAGTGCGCGAGTCGCTAGATAACCCCTGTTTATTTATTTCTTCATAAGTGTATTGAAAATCATCATATACGTTTTTTTTTTTTTTTTTTCGGTAGGTAAAATCATCCAATGACAAATCCCGCCCTTGGGTGGAGCGGGAAGTAGTGTCAGACTCTTACTGACTAAAAACCTACCCCGTTCCATTCTTCGCCTTGGTCCCAGGGCCCCGGGTGCCATTTTCACATACCCTTTGACCCCAGTAGGCTTCGGCCCTATCGGGCCCCTTCAGTTTGCTGACAACTCCTTGAGGCGCGCGGGAACAGTGCGCGCCGTAAACGACTTGAGCTCGGACCGGTCTGTTACCGGACGGACGGACAGCGAGCTACCCATTGCCCGCCGTCCGCGAGCCCGCGCCTACGGTGGCCGGAAATCGGGATCGGAAACCCGGCGGCGGCGGCGGCGTGTACGCCGTTGTCTGATGCGGTCGGCCTCCTCCTTTGCTAGCATTACTGCTTCGCAGAAGGAGGCGACCGCCTGCCACTCCTCCTCGCTCCGGAGCATGGCTTGAACCAAACCCCGGCGCGAGAGATCGCTGCCGCCGATCGCCCCCACAAGGACACGGCGATGCTCTTCCCAAGCGGGGCACACCTCGACTGTGTGCTCCACCGTGTCCTCCGGACGCTCCGCACAGTGGCGACATCCGGGCGTCGTCTCCGCACGAATCTTGTACAGGTACGGACCGAACTTGCCGTGTTCGGTCAGCACCTGCGCCAAACGGAAGGTGACGACGCCGTGGGGCCTTTCCAATCATCATATACGTGGCTTGTTAATCCAGCACTCGGCCTTAAAATGCCCTCGCCTGCGACTCGGGTATCGGCATCGGTCGAAATTGGCAGTTTTCTCCACTTGTATCAAAATGTACTATTTCGATGTTAGTCGTACGAGTACTCTTAAATACCAAGTACTTTTGTTTACATACCGAGTAAGTGTTTTAAGATTGATTCGATACTACTCGTATTAGAATTTGGTATCGAAACAAAAGTATCGAGTATTTACTATCATTGGAATTCAGGGATAAAATAGTAAGGACTCACAATCTGTTTGAAATCGCCGTATGTGTGCTCCCACCTGTTCTCGCTAGTTTTATAAAGCTGGCCTTCTGGATTTATTTATTTGTGATCGGTACAACAAATTATAATCATTAAAATATGAAATTCCAGTCGAAGTTACTCGACAACACGTTTATTAGATATTTTGATAACTCGGAGAATTTGATGACGCGGTGACGAAATTAAATTTTGTCAAAGTTAAAAGTCGGTACATACTTTGGATGGTAATTATTTGGCGTTTTGTTAAATATAATATTGATTAGAAATGTATGTACTTATACATATTTGTGTTTGTTTAATTCACTATACCAGGGGGCTTATTCTTGAGTTGACTTTTTTTTATGTTAAGTAAAATCATCCAATGACAAATCCCGCCCTTGGGCGGAGCGGGAAGTAGTGCCTATCGAGCCGAGGCCGGGTATTCCTTTCGGAAGCTGACCCATGACCCAAGCAGGCTTCGACCCTATCTGCCTGCAGCTAGCAGGCTGGTAGAGGCCCAGCCTGCTAGTGTAGCGGTTTTAAATAACAAGCTTTATTTCTTTTTTATAACTTTCAAATATTTCCGTTTCGCAATCTTGTAGATAAATACGTTTGAAATCGAAAATTAGGGTCAGATTCGCGATTTGTTTTATCGAGCCAACTAATTTATATCATGTTTTCATTTTTGCCAAGCGCATGGTCATATAGTCAATTATAATAAAAATTAATTTTCATCGTGTTCTCTTCTATGTTTGTAGATTTTCAGAGGTTTAAAAAAGTTCAAAATGAGTAGAACCTGGCCTTAAATCGCTGTCAATTTTCTTAAAATTCGCAATTTAAGTCCTCTGAATGTTTAGGGTTCTATTAGAGAATTAGTAAGTTACTTAAAAACATGGAACTTTTTTGGTGAAAAGTAAGTGAAACATTATATTTGATCAATATCAATGGTTATCAGAAGGAAAACCAAAATAAAGGAGCTGAACAATTTCACGAATGAGTCTAACGATTCGACAAAATTCAATACGGTAAATGAAGAATAAAAAAGGGAGGATTTAAAAAAAATCGCCTAAAAACGATTAATCACCCTAACAATACTTCAAATTACGATTAAAATTAAGAAAATGTTGAATTCGCATTCAGTCGCATAAAATATTCAAATTCTTAAAACAGTGGCTTGGAGATAACGCTTTAATGTTACAAAATTGTAAAATTTTACCTTATCTTACTTTTAATGTGAAGGGAAAACAACGTTTTAAGGGACCTCGCTCATAGGAAAACGATGCACAGAAGGTGTATTTCAAAAATACGCTACTCATATAGATTTTTAATCCATTATGAGAATAATGTGATTACTTCGAAATTACCAATTCAATAGAGTAGACACTTGAGGAAGTAATAAAAAATGTTATTAGTGCATGTCGGACCAGGAAGTCTTACAGCACAAATATAGGAATAAATCTGAAAGCTGTAAATTAAAAACAAAAAAAAAACATTTGTAGTTGTGTCAAAAAAAAACCTTTTTCGATTCGGAAAAATCTTCGTGACTCGATTCGAGAATTGAATAGAGAAGTATATTTACATAATTTAGTTTATACAGAACCCTAACTGTGCCTGTCCGACTCGCCCTTGGCCAGTTTTTTTTTTTTTTAATTTGGCTGTGTTTTTTCTACAATTTATCTAGATAAATTGAATTGAGTAGAAATTACACAGCCGTGCACTGCGTGCGACTTTCCTTATGAAATGTGTGATATTTGTAACAAGATTATAATGTAGGTACTTATTGGGTACTTGACTCATTTTTTTATTGTTTCCATCAAAAAGTATCTTCATCCAAAATCGAAAATAGAAAGTTTTCAAATTCAATTTTATAGTAATCGGTCATCATGTTAGATTTTACATTTAATATCAATCATGTTAGAAACCTTTCAAATCTGGTGGAAAGGAAAACTGTAAAATAACAGTATAAAGATGCGCTTACTAAAATGTGGTGTCACCGCAATTAGGTTATGTGTGTTAAGGGATAGCGAGAAATTATTCCCACCACGTGGGAGCGTGGCGGGCTCTTCCTCAAACCAATATTTAGATAGCTAATTGTTGCTACAAAAAATATTTTTAGTATAATTTGATGTTTTGTATAAAATATTATTCAAAAATAAGCACAAGCATATTATCAAACCAATTCTTAATGAAAGCTATTAACTTAAATTCAACAAAATGTCCCAATTCCCTAGTTAGTCCTATATTATGAGTTTTTTTAATCTACAAATGAACTTTCACCCCTTGAAAACTTCATAAAATTTCTCCCTATAGGGCTTACCCTATTCGGAGAACCGAAGAGGCCCAGCCTGCTAACTGCAGGCAGGCAGGGCTGAAGCCTGCTGGGGTCAAGGGCCGTTTTCTGAGAGGAAGGCTCAGCCCCGGCACTATAGGCAACGAAGGAACGGGGTAGGTTTTTAGTCAGTAAAAGTCTGACACTACTTCCCGCTCCGCCCAAGGGCGGGATTTGTCATTGGATGATTTTACCTAACATAAAAAAAAAAACCCTATTCGGAGAATTCTTTATTCGCACGTTTACCTTCTGTACATTATTATATTCTGTGCAGGGAATGGATTTACTGTCGCTGTAACTAATTGAAATTATTATTAAAACTTTTAAATGTCCAGATAAAGGTGCGTCTGTGTCTAATTATTACTTTAATGATACCTACCTGTTGTTAATTATATTTCAGCTTGTAATTTTTGAACTTGAAAATGTGAATTTCTGTTTTAAGTAAGATTGTATCTAAATTATTTTATTATTATTTTCAATATGAACTTATTTATTTATCTTTAAATTACAATATTAATAATAATTAAATCTAGTTCTGTATAAAACTTAATAGATATGTTTTATTATTCTTCCATTTGATGATAAGCAGTGACCTAAGTCAGCTGCATAGTCAATAACTTTAAAATTGTATGTAATGCGACAAGTAAAAAAATATATTTGTATCATAGAGTTACAAATATATTTTTTTACTTGTCGGCTTGTCCAAGATGGTTCGAGCTCTGATCATCTACCAAGTGGGCCTATGTGGGTATCGTGCAATGAAAAAAAAAACAGCTAGAAACTGAAGCAGTTTAATTGTCAATACAATTCGATACAGTGCACTATTATTAGATAGGTACAAACAACAAACGCAGTTCCAGTACTTCTTTAGTCTACAATGGCCTGGCTGAGAGTGTTCGCCATCCTCGGCGCGTTCTTCCTTTCAAACTCGTAGCCGAGGCAGAAACGCCTGACTCCGTCAAAGCGTGCCACCTCTAGTTCTTCTAGTTGCCACTAGATGGCTGTGTGTGAACAATGTGGACGCCGTGAATTTAGCGAGTCTGCCAGTTTGAGTATTTTATGCGGTTTACCTAAATATGCTTTCCTTGGTATTGTTCGACGAATCGTGAAGTACTTATTACTTCTAAGTTGAGCTTCACGAATTATACTCGTAATGACCACACACAGACTGGATAGGTTCACTTAAATCTGTGTGGTTATTTTGACATTAATCTGCATCTTTTTTAAGATTTCACTATTACATGTGTACAATACTCAAATAGTCAAATCTTTAAAAGAACTTTAATAAAGATAAATGGACATTAAAAGAAACTTTGACCCTTGAGTTTGTATAGCCGGGGCATGGCGGACAGAGTTCCAGCGGGATATCGTGGTGAAATGGCGAGAGTGACTGTCGCAACCCAGTGCTGGGCACGCCACGATTGAGGCGGTAAGGCCCCTCTTTGAGGCGTAGCTGGAAAGACCTCACGGCGTCATCATCTTCCACATGGCGCAGGTACTAACCGAACATGGCAAGTTCGGGACGTACCTGTACAAGATCCGTACAAATGTGACGCCCGGGTGTCGCCACTGTGTGGACCGCCCGGAGGATACGGTGGAGCACACGATAGATGTGTGCCCCACTTGGGAAGAGCATCGCCGTGTACTTGTGAGGGCGATCGGCTGCGGCGATCTCTCGTGCCAGGCCTTGGTACAGGCCATGGTCCGGAGCGAGGATGAGTGGCAAGGGGTCGTTTTCTTCTGCGAAGCAGTAATGCTAGTAAAGGAGGAGGCCGACCGCATCAGGCAACCGCGCATACGTCGCTGTCGCCAAAGCCGAAAATCCGATTCTGATTTCCGGCCACCGTAGGCGCAGGCTTGCGGACGTGGGCAATGGGTAGCTCGCTGTCTGTCTGTCCGGTAACAGGCCGGACCGAACCCAAGTTGTTTACGGTGCGCACTGTTCCCGCGCGCCTCAAGGAGTTGTCAGCAAACTGTAGGGGCCCAGTAGGGTCGAAGCCTATGCTGGGGCTCTGAAGAGGTATGGAAATGCATACCAGAACCCTGGAACCAGGGCAAAGAAGGAACGGGGTAGGTTTTTAGTCAGTAAGAGTCTGACACTATCTCCCGCTCCGCCCAAGGGCGGGGATGTCATTAGATGATTTTACCTGCTTTAAAAAAAAATCTCTAAGAGAGTAAACCGACTTTTACGCGAGAGAATCCGCTGGCAGAAGGTAGTATAAATATAATAATAAGACTATAATACAAATAAGCGTCTAAGAAGCTACGCGTCCTTACTCAAACTCATAAACAATGAACGCCATTAACAAATTTAGATGTTTCCACCTTTAAAATTGACTTCGAAAGACGGTCCTCTAAAGTTCAAACGCCTTTCAACTTACCAATTACAGTTACCAAAATTTAAAGGCACAATCATTACGAAAAGGTGTGCCTTACTATTTAACTTGGAACTTTGATCCATTGTTGAATGTCCCGATGTCGATGTCGTTTAGTTATCGATTACTACCAGTTTTTAGAGACGTTGATAGATCGCCCCGAGTGGCCATTCTGCTTCCACCGGTTAAACCTATTCTGTGGGTTTAAGTCATGAGCGAATTTGTTTCAACATTCTATGATTCCGAAATCGTGACGTCGTGATAGTCCGATGATTAGATTTGTTTATCCTTTGCTAGCATTACTGCAGGAAGCGACCGTCTGCCATTCCTCCTCGAACGTACACATATATGTACAAACTATCGGTTTTACAATATTAGTAACATTTTTTTTTATGGTACTTAAAACCATCAAATGACTAATCCCGCCTTTGGGTGGGGCGGGAGATAGTGTCAGACACTTACTGACTAAAAACCTTCACTGTTCCAGTCATTGCCTTCGATCCATGGCTCGGGGTTAATTTTCACCTAACCCTTGGCCCCAGTAGGCTTCGGCCCTACAGTTTGCTGACAACTCCTTGAGGCGCGCGGGAACAGTGCGCGTCGTAAACGACCTGGGATATTATTAGCATGCTGCTGCCAATGACTTTGCCCACGTGAGCGTAAAAATTGTCCCTAGGGAACATATTCCCTAAATAAAAATATCTTATGTGCCATGCCAGGATATAGTCTACCCTTTTTTTAAGTAGGAAAATCATTACATGACTTTCCCTGCCCTTGGGCGGAGCGAGAGATAGTGATAGACTTTTACTGACTAAAAACCCACTCCTGTTCCTTCTTTGACTTTGCTGCAGAGCCCCGGGTTTCAGTTTCACGTAACCCATGGCCCCAGTAGGCTTCGACCTTGTTGGGCCCCTACGGTTTGCTGACAAAATACTTGATGCGCCCGTGGAACAATACGCGCCGTCAACGACTTGGGCCCGGTCCGGACAGTTATCGGACGGTAAATAGGTTACTTCTAGGTAAGCGCGCTCCATCGTCGACCGCATCGTCGCTTTCCATCAGGTGAGGTAGCGGTCAAGCGCATACCTATCAACAATAAAAAAGACCTCAAATCGCTGCCGCTTGTGGCTTGTTAAACATTACCTACTTTCATTTACTAAGTGTAAATATAAAGCTGAAACTTTTCTATTACTGCCGTTTGAGATTGGCCAGATATTTCGGCGTACAGGTCTTCAATCAACATTCTTTTTTCCAAGATTGCAGGAAAATATTTTTATGTACAGGGTGACTTGTAATTTAGCGTCGGTATTTCAGGTGGGAATAACGGAGCTTAAGTGGAGAAAAAACTTCCTGTATAACGTAACGAAATAATGTGACAGAGTTTACAAATACCTACATGAATATTCTGTTTCTGAATTTCAATAGTGAATTTATATTATTGAAATTACTAATATTATTTATCGAAATACCTGCCTGCCACATGCCGCTGCAGGTATTTAGATAAATAATGTGAAATTTAATTATTTTGACTGGCCTGTTGGTCTAGTGGTTAGTGGCCCTGACTGCTATGCTGGAGGTGGGTTTGATTCCTACCCAGGACAAAGGTTTCCCACGATCATTTGTTCTGTCTGGGTGTAATTTATCTAAAATATTTATGTACTTAGAAACATTTAAGTTGTTTATCAGTTGTCTAGTACTCATAGCACAAGCTCTGCTTAGTTTGGAACTAGATCGCGTTGTGCGAATGTTGTGAAATATGATTATTATTATATTATTATTTAAAGATACTGTTCATTTTTTTGTAGTTACTGGAAAGAATTCATTTAAAATTTTAACAAATTACTCGCAGAACTGATAGTCAATGCGGCTGCAAAGTTCTTGAGTAGCGACCGTGTACTAAAAGACGCAGCTTTGGAAGGTCACCTAGAAAGTATACAGACGCGGGAATCGTGTGAAAAAGTTATGGTGACACTTGAGGAGGCCAATGTCCAGAAGTGTTTCCGTTGAATTACTGCTGTTAATGATAATAATTATGCTAAATAGTCAGCAAACATCTCCAAGAGAAAATAAATGTATGAAAAACTGAAAATCGAAATTTAAAACTTTTAAAGGACAAGGATAGATATTGACGAAACTCTGATAAAAACGTTTTTTTTTTTCAGTAGTTTTGAACAGTATACAAAGTCACCCTGTATACAATGACGCTTACTTTCATATATGTAGGTACATTCAGACAAATTGTTCCCCATATTGAAGGGAGACGAAACTGTTACTTGTTTCTGATATTTCCTAAACATTGCGTAGGTATGGAATTGATTGAATTTCTCGTTCAGATTGATCTAGATTCATTCTCTGAACTAGTTGAGATATATTGTGAGACCCTCTGGCTCGTGAAAGGAAAAGGATATCTAATGGTGTTTTGAATTCGTGCCTGAACTTAAAATAAAAGTGGGTCTTTTGATGGTCCCTTATTCAGCTAGCAACCGATTTCCTAGATAAATAACATAAATAATTGGAATTATGCACACCAAACTTATAATCAACAATACTCGTGATTATAAAAAATCGAGCAAGTGCAAATCGGACTCGCACACTGACGGTTCCGTACAAATTTTATATGAACAGTTCAATTCACGAATAGAGTATTAAAGATTTTTCTGAATCGAAAAAAGTTTTTTTTTTGGTATCGTAACTAACTAAAAATTTTTATAGTTTTCAGATTTATTCCTATACCTACTTTTGCTATGAGATCTTACTTCAAGCCAAATTTCAGGGTTCTTGGTTAATGGGAAGTACCATAATTATGAATTTTGATTCCCTTGAATTTCGAAATGTACGTTTATTGCGACATAAACATTCGTATCTTTTTTGTCGTTAATTTAGGAGTTTGATTTTTTCAAAACTTTAGGGGTCACATACCTTAGTATGTTTTTAATTTCAACTCGATACCTTCACGCATTCCGTTTTTTTCTTTTGAGATACGGAACCCTAATACAGAATACTTGTTTTTCGAAGCCGGCGGTGTGCTCAGTTCTATATTCTTAGTTCTCGTCGGAATGCTCATTTAGATATGCTTTGACTTTAGAACCTCAGGTCAGAGTAACATCCCGGAGGACACGGTGGAGCACACTGTAGAGGTGTGCCCCGCCTGGGCGGAGCATCGCCGTGTCCTCGTGGGGGCGATCGGCGCCAGCGATCTCTCTCGCCGGGCCTTGGTTCAGGCCATGGTCCGTAGTGAGGAGGGATGGCAGGCGGTCGCCTCCTTCTGCGAAGCAGTAATGCTAGCAAAAGAGGAGGCCGACCGCATCAGGCAGTGGCAACGGGGCGCTCGCCCCAGCCGCCGCCGGGATTCCGATCCCTATTTCCGGCCACCGTAGACGCGGGCTTGCGGACGGCGTGCAATGGGTAGTACGCTGTCCGATCGTCCGGTAACCGACCGGACCGAGCCCAAGTCGTCGACGGCGCGTTCTTTTCCCGCGCGCCTCAAGGAGCTGTCAGCAAACCGTAGGGGCTCAGCAGTGCCGAAGCCTACTCGGCCAAGGGTTAGGTGAAAATGAATCCCGGGGCCCTGGATCGAAGGCAATTAATGGAACCGGGTACGTTTTTAGTCAGTAAGAGTCTGATACTATCTCACGCCCCACCCAAAGGCGGGATTTATCATTTGATGATTTTACCTACCATAAAAAAAGCCCATAGTTATGTAGCTGCAGTACTCCAAATGCGACTGGACCTGTGCTGCGTATAACATTAGAAGCTGTTCCGATGAATGAGCAGGCATGAGTTTTCATGCGGCAAATTCATCATCGTCATTTCTTTTCATTTACTTCCACTGCTGGACATAGGCATAATTATTGGCAGTTAATAGCATTAAATGGAAATAAGCCTCGGCACTGAAAGTTGGACATCACAGTCAGTGTTTTACAGTTACGTACGTACTTATCTAACAGCAATGTAACATGTAAACGTCAAAGACCATCGGTAGTAGGAATTCATATTTAATTATTAAAGATCCTGGCAAACGTAGTCTTACCAAAAAACTGTTTTTCTTTTTTATACTGGATTTCAGCATCAATTGGTTTAAGAAGAATTAGGTGACAAACACTCGTAGAAAAAATTATAAAATAAATAAATAGAATGGAAATTGTGAATACTTTAAAGAATTAAAAAGTAAGTGGTCGTATTAAAACAAAATCAAATTATAATAATGGTTTTGCGTCCATTTATTTGATGTATCGACATTTGCAAAGGCTTTACATACCTATATAATGAAGTCCGAATCACGTAATAAATTATTATAATCAGCTCTTTAAAAATCATGAATAAACAGCTACGATATATCAAAATAACAGAATGATTTAAATTACACTGATTTGTAATTAAAATGTTTTCACATTGATGGATCATCGAAAAATATTTGCCTCGGGCCAACATTGTTTTTGGAACAATATTCATGTCCGACCAATATTTTATTTATTGCATTTTAAGTAAGTAATCGTGATAATATGGATTACATAATTATTAATTTATTGCAATAGTCTTTCAAGCGAATCAAAATGATAACCTATATTATCGATGTGTCCTATGACAGTTTCGGCTTTGAAAAATTGATAATGTAGGTTATCATTAGCAGGATAGAAGATGTATTAGAAAATATTTAACCCACCAATGCTCCTGTCGTGTTAACAGTACATTTTGATACAAGTGCAAATAGTTTTTCATTGCGACCCAGGCCGAATTTGCACGAGCCGTAGTGTTTATGGAGTCGAGGGCTGCGTTGACATATTGGCACGTGTGTGAAACAACGTTTTTCAATACACTTACGACTGGTGGGGGGGGGGGGTTGACCCACGCGTCGTGGGTATTGACGCGCGCCCAGCTTGATGCGCACTAGTGCAGAACACAGTCCATTGCAGGCCTAAAAGCGGTGGGACAAGAGCGGGTTTTCGACTAAATATATTGAAAAATAATTAATCTGTAATTTTTGGAAGGTAGCACAGGACCTAGCTGTTACAATCTAATCCGGACCAAGCCCAGGTCGTCAACGGCGCGCACTGTTCCCGCGCGTCTCAAGGAGTTGTCAGCAAACTGTAGAGACCCAGCCTGCTAGTTGCAGGCAGGCCGGGTCGAAGCCTACTGGGGCCAAGGGTTTGCTTCCGAAAGGAAAGCCCGGCCCTGGTATCTAAGGCCACGAAGGAACGGGGTGGGTTTTTAGTCAGTAAGAGTCTGTCTGAGACTATCTCCCGCTCCGCCCAAGGGCGGGGGAGATGTCATTGGATGATTTTACCCATCACAAAAAAAAAAGCTGTTATCTAACCACTCAATCAAATGGTACCTATACCCAGAAACAACGTATAATACAGAATTAAAAAAAAAAAAATAACTGACTTTATCATCACATCATCATCATCAACATTTCACCGAAAGAGTTCTCCCTTCCCCACAACGACCAGTCAAATGCCTCTCACATCCATCATATTCACACAACTCTCACCAGGTTCGGTCCACCTTTCCAACGTTGGGTTTTCCGGTACGCGGCCTAAAGAATCTTCAAACCTAATATTGCTCGCAGAACAGACTGATGGTCAATGAGTTCCAAAGTGATAACCGCACACTGAAAGTCTGAAAGACGCAGTTTTGGGACTGGTTTCAATTTTATATTAAATATTGGAGGAACAAAACTTCTTTTTGATATAAAACATCGATTTTAGATTAAAACAAAAAATTCAAGTAAGAAATTTTAGATCAGTTCATAAACGATTAAATCTAAGGTAACAAAGACAAATAATATCCTTTGAAGATACTTCAAAATACGCTTACTTACGTAAACTATAGAGTAAGATTACAACAATTTCACTGTGACGCGCCAATTCACAATTTGAATATTTCTTCCAGTTGTAAACGTTGGAGACAGCTTTTTCTGGATCATATTACTTGCAATCCATTTCAAAGAGCTCTACAATTTATTTTTCTATAATCTTAGGTTATTTTTCTATTTTTCTTGTATCATTATTATCATCATCATTTCAGCCATAAGACGCTCTCTGTTAGACATAGGACTCCATCAAGACATGTTGCCATAGCGACAGGTCCTATACACTTAAATTTTATTCGTTTTAATTCCGTGGAAGGGCAATTCTGTACATGAAACACTATCGATTTGTAAATAGACAATTAAAAAATAAAGTACTTTTTTCTAAAAACCCGAGTTAATATATCGACCCTCCGCGGGATTAAAACGACCAAAATTTAACGGTGTATATCTCGCATCCATTGGATACCTGCGACCCTCACCAGGTCATTAGTCCACCTTACGAGTCGTCTTCCAACGCTGCATCTTCGAACAAATCACTATAATAATTATAGTGATGTTAATTCATTAGATTGATATAATAATAATAATAATTTATATTTTTTGATTTACGAATTTCTCCAATATTTTAATTTTATTTTTTCTTAATTTTTGGTATTAGTTGGTATATCGAAGTTCGAAAAATAATTAATTTCTTTCATTGTTACAAATTGCTCTCAGAATATAAAACATAAATCAAAAAAATTATTGTATTCTGAAGTACAGGAACCTAATCTAGCCTCGTATTAAGTGTTTCACTTATTTGTAATTCAGTGTTGTGCTTATACACCCCTATTTTTTAATTAGTGCACAAAAAAGTGGGGCTCGATCAGTACCCGTTACTGTTCATATTTGTGTAGTCAAAAGTACAAAAAAAGATATTCCAAAATTTTCCACGAAAATTCGTCAGTATTTGTAAATTCATAATTGACTCATTATTCATAACAATTACTACTAGAAAATACTAAGCGCAGTGTTTTTCCATTTTTATTGACATTTTTTCATTCATAAACAATAACCTGTACAATGTTTCCAGAAATTGAGTGAGATTTTGGGATATAAACAAACGCTCATAACTTTGCTGTTTATGAATATTATGCATTGAGAGTTTACTTAAATAATAACAAGTACTTTTGTTAATAAGCCCTTTAAGTATTTGCCATAATTAAAAAATAGTGGTGTATAAAAACCGGGCAAGTGCGAGTCGGACTCGCTTACTGAGGGTTTCGTACAAACCTAACCTAACCTATGAAAATAATTCAAATTCGGAATCGAGTCTTGAAGATTTTTCCGTTTTGGGTGACGTTAATATACTCGTAAATTTACAGTTTTCATATTTTTTTCCTATATTTGTGCTATTGTTATTTGTAAGACATTGCTCCATGCTAAATTTCATGGTTTTAAGTCAACGAAAAATACCCTATGCATTTTGATTGTATCGGAATATACGTTTTTTTGCGACATAAACGACCTTATCTTTTTTTTCGTTAACTTAGAAGAGTGATTTTTCACACTTACTTCACAGCTTCAAGGGACAGTAGACCTGAGTATATGTTTGAAATTTCAACTCGATACTTCCATGTATTCTCGAGATAAATGGTGGTGATAGACAGACAGACGGACAACAAAGTGATCCTATAAGTGTTCCGTTTTTGTCCTTTTGAGATGCGGAACCCTAAAAATTTATTATTATTTTAGAGGTTCGACTATATATTACTGACAATACTGGCATTATTTCATCTCATGTTTCTACTCATCAGAAAATGAAAATACAAGGAACTCGCTAACCAAACTTATCACTTTCCTAATTACATACGCAAGATATTCTATCAATACCCCACAGTTTCAAGCTAAGTTCGTTCGAAACATCTTGAGCCGGATCGTGTAGATGCCGGTAGTACAAGCACCTACAAGTATGAACTATGTGCCGAAGTTCGGGGTACCTGCAGTAGACCCACGCATTAATATTGTAACCGACAATGTTTGTCATGTAAATAATGAAGGAAGGGATAGAAACTTGAAGGACTAGTGAACTGTGAATGGGAAGGTATTTGAGTGGGAGTATTGAACTTTAAGGGGTGAAAATATAGGAATCTGTATCTTATATACACCGTTAAATTTTGGTCGTTTTAATCCCGTGGAGGGTTGATTCGGTACATGAAACACTATCGATTTATAAAAGATAAAATTGAAAAATAAAGTATTTTTTTTTAAACTCGAATTAATTTACGCGTGTACGAAATTAATTTCTTTAAGTAAAAGTCAGCTGAGTGGGTCTAATGTTAGTCGTTGCGTACTACCGAAAACTACATACAAGGTCATTGACTCGTTTACTTAAAGAAATTCATTTCGTACATGTGTATATTAATTCGAGTTTTAGAAAAATGTACTTTATTTTTATTTTATCTTTAAAAATCGGTAATGTTTCATGTACCGGATCGATCCTCCACGGAATTAAAACGACCAAATTTTAACGGTGTACATATCTTCTACCTACTTTGTGTAAATAAAACTACCTAAAGGATTTTCACGGGTAAGCACATCACTAGAGAATATCTGAATTGACTGTATTTTGCGTTTGTAAAAAAATAAATCATCATAGCCTGAATAGCATAGCAACCTTTCAATGTTCCCACTGCTGGGGCTCTAATATCTACTAAAAATTCCACAAGCTACTAAACGGCAACTCATTTCATCCGAAATTTCTCTAAGTCACGTCTCTTTAAGATGTGTAGTACCGTCTCCGTTCAATGCCGTTAAAAACTACATTAAAATAGTCTTCACGACCAGCATTATTAAAAGCAGGAACGTCTGGCGTAGGTAGTAGGTAGTGATAGAACCTAAAGCCTCATTACGCCTTTACTACCCGAACATTTAGAAAAAAGTGTATATTAGACCCTTATTTACGACTTATGTATAATTCCTAATATTAAAAAGGTGAATAATTGGATATTCTTATTCTAAATTTAATTAGTTCTGAGGAGAAAGGTAGCCAGCTTTTCGGTATTTTATAGGATGCATTTTGTAGAGTGTGCACGGGAATTGCATGACTTGATTCCGCCATCTCAATTCCACCATCAGACAACCCGACGTACGGCGACTATCCATCCTTACGTTACTGAAACATCTACGGTCCGGACTAGGCGTTTCGCGTCGTCGTTCATACCGCGTATGTCGACGGGCTGGAACAATTTGTCTGCTGCGGTCTTCCCATCCCTTTATAATTTGGGTGTCTTCAAGGCTAGAGTGAATAGGATCTTAATAAACTAGTGCGACTCACCATCATAGATTGCATCAGTGCTTACCATGAAAAAAAAGAAAACAACGACTATTATATTACGTATGGGTAATGGGTAATTTGTGAAAAGAAAACCCGTGGTCCTAGAATTCAATAGGCAACTGAAGTACACAGGGGTTGTTTTAGTCAGTAAAATTCTGACACTATCGCTCCACCCTACAGCTCAAAAGTCATTGTATGACTTCCTACTTCAAAGAAAATATCACCTATTTTCATGTGCATGTTTGTTACTCCTTCAAACTCCAACTATTAAACAGATTTAGATAAAAATTTGACACGAGAGTAGACAAAGTTCTGGAAGAGGATATAGTGTATAATTTTCTATTTTCAATTCACAAGCATATCATAATCACATGACATAATGCAGGTCTAATTTAATCTAGAACCTATGACTCAATGGCTACCGGCGGCAGCAACCTCTTTATGCCGGAGCCTTGTTCAGGCTATGGTCTAGAGCGAGAAAGTATTTGAAGTGTCAGGAGTAGCAAGGATATCCTCAGCCATCATAGACACGGGCTTGCGGGCAACAAGCAATAGGCTAAAATAAACCGCCCAGTAAAGGCCGAGCTCAAGTCGTCAACGGCATGTAGGGTAAAACTCGGATAGTTGCCCCGGGGTATAGTTGCCTTGATTGCAATTACTCTATGATAAATTATATTTATTTTGTAAGTAGGTTTTAAAAACACTTTTACAAGTCAATTTTTTTTTGGTCATTTTAAACTAGATGAGGCCGGTGTTTCCTAGCTGACTACCCTGAGAAGAAACACCGATACAAACTCAGGGATCAAAGTCTCTTTTAAAGTCCATACAATAAATATGTATTGGCCAAATCACATGAGGACCATGCAGATTTGTCTGAAATGGCCGTTTGAAGAAAGAACCATACAGATTTGAGTGGACCTGTCCAGTCAGTGCAAGCATTTGTCAGTTTTCGCAAAGCTCAACTCAGGACACTAAGGAGCTCAACGACTTGACGAACAATACCAAGGAAAGGACATTTGGGTAGGCCGCAGAAAATACTCAAATTGCCAGAAATGACAACTCTAGTTTCGCAAAAAAAACACATATTATTTTTTATTTCTCTATCGAGAGCCTCTGCAACTACAACTAAGTTGATCGTGACCGAGACATCTCTGTGAGATTTCATGGGACAGCTAGGTGCGATCAAAGCTTTTGCGGGATAAAATAATATACTCTTCCTCGACCGGGCATCTTTTCTAAATGTAATTTACATTTACACAACTATCCCCTATATGGGATAGTTGTCCCAAAATTTCGAGGTCCGCAAAAATTGCCAATACTCTGGAAATATCCAAGATAATGTTTATTCCTTTCATAATATGAAGGTAATAAACCAAAGTACCTACCCATTTTACCAATAATGAATCTTGCTTTTTGTACAAAGAGATATAAAGTAATTTTAAAAAGTGGGGCAACTATCCTGGTTTTACGCTAGTTTTCTACGCACACCTCAATGAGTTGTTAGAAAGTCCATAAAAGTTCAGCAGGGTCTCAGGGCACGGGCGCTGTCAGTTGAGACTGGTAATCTCTTAGCTGTCAGATTTTAATATCTGTTATTTAGAAACTCTCTTTTATCTTTATTTCAATTACACTGTTCTCACATAATAGCAGCGAAAAGTCACATGTAACTGAGATATTTATACTTAATACAAACCATGATTAAAAAGAGTGTCCATGGAGTTTCTTGCACATTCACCTCCACGCTTTGGAATGTGCAATTAGCATATTTTTTTTTCGGACAGACTGACTTTTCTCGAACTTTCAAAAGTGCTTGTAAATGGTTTATTTGATAAAATTATCCAATGACAGATCTAACCCTTGGGCGGAGCGGGAAATAGTGTGAAAACCTACCCCGTTCCTTCGTTGCCTATCGTGCCGGGGGGCCGAGCCTTCCTTTCAGAAGCCGACCCATGACCCCAGCAGGCTTCGACCCTGCCTGCCTGCAGCTAGCAGGCTGGGCCTCTACGGTTTGCTAACAGCTCTTTGAGGCGCGCGGGAACGGAACGCGCCGTCGACGACTTGGGCTCGGTCCTGTCGGTTACTGGATGATCGGACAGCGATGGACAGACTTATTGCTCGCCGTCTGCAAGCTCGCGCGAAAAGAAATCCCATAGTTCTGTAACGCAAAGGACAAGTGAAAGACGCAGATGTAGTTTTAGTCAGTGAAGGTCTGACCTGCTGTCTCGCTACAACCTGACTAAAAAGAAATAAAACAGCCACTACGACATAGGCTTCCTTGCTCATTATAATGATAAAAGAATAAACTCAATAGCGCTCACTTACACGATAATAACATTACACAGCGATCAGCATACCCCTACAAACATAACAAGTATACAATATTCCCTAAGGATCGTTTACTGTACCGTAAATTCTGGCGGTTAATACTGGGCGCGTAAATTATCATGACTTTTTAACGAAGACCGAAACACGTGGGAAGCTAACAATGTTATATTATTCAAAAGAGTCCAAAAATATCTTCAGAAGTATGCTAACGTTAATTTTAGACGTTCTTATGAGATTACGGTGTTCGAAATTATCCTTCGACATTGACGAGATTTTTAAACGATGTATTTATATCAATTTTATGTACGAAAATATCCTTTATATATATGTCGGCTCGTCCAGGATGGTTTGAGCCCTGATCATCTTCAAGATGAGCCTACGTTGGTATCGTGCAATGAATAAAAACGGTTAGGTATTGAATCAGTTTACTTTTCAACAAATTCAGTACAGTGAACTATTATTAAGTAGGTAAAAACAACAAAACGAACAGTTTCAATGCGTTTTGACTCTGCGACGGCCTGGCTGAGAGTGTCTGCTGTCCCGGCTCGTAGCCAAAGCGGAAACGGCTGACTCTGTCAAAGTGCGCCACCTTTAGTTCTTCTAGTTATCACTAGATAGCGTGCCTAATTTTCATTCATCATTATCAGCCTTTTAATATTCCCACTGCTGGGACTCAAGCCTCCTCTCTAGGAGAGGGAATGTGCCGTAATCCACCACGCGGGCCCAATGCGGATTGGTGAATGTCACATGTCTTCGAATTTTTGGTTCTAGGACATGCCGGTTTCTTCACGATGTTTTCCTTCATCGTTTTGAGAGCAGTGGTGGTGAAATAAATTACACAAAGTAATACCCTTGGCTGGGTTTGAACCCGCGAACTCGTAACTCATAAGTCGGGGCCGTTACCACTCAGCCACCACTGCTCTCCTGCCATTTTTCCTCTCACTGCCTTATTTTATCATCAACAAATCAATACCGAATACGACATATTATCAATACAATATTATTAATAAACATCAGATTACGACTATTCCCTCTCTACGACGCCTGCGTTCCAGCAGTGAGAACATGGGCACGCCATAATTATGGCGATAAGTCCCTTCTTTGAGGAATGAATGGAAAGACCTCACGGCGTTTTCGCCTTCCGCATGACGCAAGTCCTCACCGGACACGATAAGTTCGAGAGGTACTTGTATCGAATTCGTGCGGAAACGACGCCCAGGTGTCGATACTACGTGGAGCGCCCGGAGGACACAGTAAAGCACACAGTAGAGGCGTGCCCCGCGTGGTCAGAGCAAAGCAGTAACGCTAGTAAAAGAGGAAGCCGACAGCGTGTGGCAATGGCACTCACGCTCCAGCTACCGCCGGGATTTCGATCCCGATTCCCGGCCTTGCGGACGGCGAGCAATAAGAAGCTCGTCTGGTAATCGTCCAAACCGAGCTCAAGTCGTCGACGGTGCGCGCTGTACCACGCGCGCCTCGAGGAGTTGTCTACAAAACATAGGAGTCCAGCAAGGTTGATGAGTAATGTGAAAGCGAACATCAGGACTCTGAAACAAAGGCAATGAAAGAACGGGAGTGGGTTTTAGTCAGTAAAAGTCTGAAACTATCTCCCGCCCCGTCCAAGGGCGCGGAGATGTCATTCGATTATTTTCCCGCCGAAAAAAAAGCAGTGAGAGACCTGAAACTTGGAGGGTAGGTTCTTTGTATGACGTAGGCATCCGATAAAAAGAATTTTTCGACATTCACCAAGAATAACCATTCATGAAGAAACTTGCTTCCACGCGGGTCAAACCACGGGCTGAAGCTAGGCTATCTAGATTATAATACGAGTACTATTTTTTTAGGTCTATCATCGTCGTACAGGTTGCTAAACAGGTGTCATATTTGACATCCATTGACAAACACGTCATGGGAAACACCAAAAAAACATTACCACAAAAGGAAGGAACTTACAATGAAAATCAAAATAATGTTGTAAAAATAAACTCTAAACATTCCTTACTAGGTCGAGAGGCAGTACCGACCAGTCACTGACATGACCACTACAGTGTACAAATATTGGGCAAACAAGAGTCTGCTATAATAATGTTTGTCGCCAATGTTTGTTTTCATTGGGTATAATGATGCAGTATTGCATGTTTGAGGACGAGGGCAAATGGTGGCGTAGGTACTTATTACTTTATGTTACGTTTTCAGAATTTTAAAATCACACTGCTGTTAGAAAGATGAAATTTTCATGTATGTTTGTGTGTGTTTGTTACTGATTCATGCACAAAAGGCTATACAGTATTTTTTTTTATTATATAAACTAGTGCTTGGCTGTGATCTCACCTGATGGTAAGCAATGATGCAATCGTTGATGATGAGGCGCACTATTTTAGAACTATATACTATTATTCACTCTGTCCTTGAAGACACCTAATATATAATCAGACGGGAAGACTGCAGCAGGCATTGACTTGATGATTTGGGATTATTGGCCAACATCTGAGAACGAAACGCCAACATCTGAGAGGCCAACATATTTCTCAATAATCTATTTATTATTGTTAAATATGTTGGCGTTTCATACTATTGCGCATACTTGAAAAAATACGTATTCATCATAAGTCTTAAAAGAATTACTGCGCAGGCAATCGTTCGAAGTTCAGATCGGTCAAGAGTAACCATGTAATTTCTTGCCGCTTCTTCTCCATAGGAAACGACCAGTTGGAACCGTGCACTAGCTTCTGATAGTTTTGAAAGACCTAAGTAAAATAAAAATATGTACATAATATTTTTAATTTTCTCGCAGTCAATTCATGAACACAAAATAGCAATTGTCTCCTTAACACTTCGATCCACAACTACCCAACTTGTTCATACAAAAGTAGACTCTAAACATCGGAATTAAGGCCTATAGTGGCGTGGATGTGAGAGGACACCGGTGTCCTCTGAGCTAGGACAGATTAAGTAATGCGCATTAAGTAAAGTACATATTAAGCATTAATATAATACCATTATGTTAAGGGTAAATACTTAGTAGATTCACTTAAGGTTTTCTGACGAAAAACCATTTTTTTTTGTTCGTATACAAACATCAGTACTCAACAAATTTTAAAAATGATATTTATATATAATTTTTTAATTACTAAAACGTCTATTTTTTTTATTTTTTTTTTACATATTGCTTAAGCTTTAAGCATTGTTTAGGCGTAAGTTTTTAAGTGCGAAAATCAAAGGAATGATTGGGACTTCTCTCGCTATAAGGCGGAGCGGGAGGTCGTGTCAGACTTTAACTATAGTTAAATAGCTGTCAAACCACACCTATGTTTATTCTTGGCATTGTGTTCTAGGATTCCAGATTTCCCTTTCCCTTTCAGAAGTAAACCCAGGGCCTTAGTACGGTTACGGTTTTGCTGATATCTCTTTGAGGGGCGCGTGGAAAACTACGCTCCATCTACAACTAGTTACCAGTGTTTCAGGATTTCATTTATATTATTGGATCCAAACGAGATTTCGCAAGTGGAATAGGCGCTGAACCAGTGTTTTAGGATTTCGTTCACAAAAATATTGTTGGGCATTCTATTCCGCCATTTGATTATACAACCTGTCACAAAAACCCCATATACATATCAAATGCACGGCTTCTTGATTAGATAACAAACGATACTGGAAGGGTTTTCTAACCTTATGTTTACATGGTAGGAAGTTATGAATTATTCTAATACAAATGAAAACAGAAACCGAACATTTCAAACTGAGATCAATACATCACTAGCAAAAAATCAGCTGATCGGTGGCAGTGAACAGTTCATGAATAAAAACAAACCTTGTAGTGTTATTTAATACTTACACTTGTATTAAATTACTTGATCTCTGTTCTCATCTCTTTTTATTGTAATAATGTCTTCTGTTAGTTTATAACCTTAATTTTTATAATTTCTGTATTATTATTTTTGTGTGACATGACATTGTCATTATCTAAGCTACTTTCCCACAGAATGTTAATTAGGGAAATCAAGGAGTATTATAGCTATGGTCATATTTAAAAGTAAACATATCATTTAATAATAAAAAACGGTAATTTAAAAAACTAAAAAACCCGACTGCTTTTCTGAGCATTCATGAAAAAGCCCTAAAACAAGAAAAATCTGGCAGTCGGGACCCATTCTAGAATTGAGAGCACATACCTATATTACATTGCAGATTACTCCAATCTATTGACTAGACGGTTGACTTTCTAGAATGGGTCCCGACTGCCAGATTTTTCTTGTTTTAGGGCTTTTTCATGAATGCTCAGAAAAGCAGTCGGGTTTTTTAGTTTTTTAAATTACCGTTTTTTATTTTTTATTTTTTGAGTTTTATTTTATTATGATATCACTTTCAAAGTAATTACGAATCTAAAGACACCTCTCAAACTAAAATCCATCGAGCCGTTCAGGTCGCAGAGCGTGCCAAACATTTGAATTTGGCGCTAAAAATCCGCCATTTTGTTTTTTATTTATTTTGATATACCCAGTGTCACTCTCACAGTAAATACGAATCTAACGACACCTCTCAAGCTAAAATCCATCGAGCCGTTCAGGCTGCAGAGCGTGCCAAACAATTATACATACATACATACATACATACATACATACTCTCGAAAAACATAACCCTCCTTCTGGCGCAGTCGGGTAAAAATAAAAAACCAAGCCAAAAACTAGAGCGAATGCGTGTGCCAGACATCTGTGAAGGAAATCTCAACAGTCGTGTAGGGACGTGTCCGTTAGCGCGCAGCTCATTCAATTTGAAAAAAAAGTGAATAAGTGTGAAACTGACCTACAAATAAATTCTAGTATGAAAACTCCTTAAAACTATACCGAAGAAAATAAATTACAAAGAAAAAGTAATGTTCTGACAGCGTCATACATCAAGACGTAAACAAAACAGTGAAAATGATAAATTTTTGTAAAAGCTAACGAAAAACAATACAATAGTATAAAAAAGGAATGGAAATGATTATGAAGTGATTTAGAAATATGTGTGAGTATTAATAACACTACAATGTTGTGTAATATTAGAAATTGACGTGGATTGTAATTAACCTCGTAGTGGCGTGACACGTTTGTTATGATTTGTATTCAAGAATCCGGTGATACCAAGAATTTGGTATCAATTCTTTGAGTAATTTATTTTGAGCTGAAACTTTGTGTAGAGTTTCTATACCACCTGTAATATTCAACGCTTCTCGATATATATGCCCTTTTGGTTACACGTTGTATAGGTTGACTGGTAAATAGTGAACGATACTTAAACACGTGATTGTAGTCATGATAACAAACAACTTATACTATGGGACCAAACCTGAAATCGTAAAAAAAATCAGCACAATACATTTTGACCAGGCGAATACAAATGTACTGATTAGCAGATTTTTTTGTGATTTCAGGTTTGGTCCCATAGTAAAAGTTGTTGGTTATCATGACTACAATCACGTATTTAAGTATCGTTCACTAATTACCAGTCACCCTATATACTTGTTCCACCGAAAGTAACGAGCGAACGAAGTGAGCGATTGAACGAAATGTGGAATAGAATGCCCAATAATATCCTATTGACGGCCGATATAATATCATAGTAATGATATTTTATATTTAAACCTTAACAAAAATAAAAGAAAGAGTTTCTTAAATATAATATACGCACGCATAACATAAAGGCGGTGTCACACTAATTTGATGTGAGGTAACGTGCCTCTCGGGGATAATAGGACGTGAGCCCGTTCCGAACAATTATGATCGTAATTTCGGTATGAAAATGTTAACAATTTGGAATTTTTATTTTGCTCGGATTTTTTCTTTTGTTTCTTGCGCCAATTTTAATCCTGATTTGTTTATTGTGGAAGATTTAATTTTGTTTTTATAAATCTTGTAAGTCTCCCACAACGTGGACTGGTAACTGGTGAGGGTTCCGGGAATCCGATAGATGCGAAACACACAGGACTTTTCGTTGTGGCGACACTTAGGGGAGATCCTATGTCCTACAGCGGACGTTTTTCGGTTGAAATGGTGAAAATGTGAGAAGTTGGTAGTAGTATCACCATAGCGTTAATGTTTCCCAATATTTGTATTATGTGCTTTGTACAAATTGTTTGAGTATACCTATTCGTGTAGGTATTTAATTAAATATTTGAGTACATAATTTATTTTGATTGTATTCACTTTTTTTTCTCTTTTATTGCACTTACCACCGTTATTTTTCTGTGCATCACTCAAATAACTTCCATATTTAATTTTAATAAATATAACATCGGTTTATCAGATAATTATATAATGTACAAGTTGCCAAAAGCAACGTATTTTTAAAGCAACGTGTAAAAAGAAAGCTTAGCATAATATGTACATCAATTCAAATCTCGAGCTTACACAAAAAAACACCCTTAAATACTGTATCCGGTATAAAAACCTTGAAAATACACACGGAAGTCACACGTCACGTAAAGAAAACATCTCAATCTTCCGCAGAATTAAGACCCCATAAACCACTTTACGGAAGTGCTACCAAAACCCCTCTTGTTTTTGTGCACAGCATAATTTACAAATGCTACCAAACGTGTCGAATGTTTAACTAAAAAAAATGGGAAAAAAAGACAAAAAACGAAAAAAACATCGACACGTGGAGACAGAGCTTTAAAGCGCAAGTTCTCGCTTTTGTGTATGCGTGGAATGCATTTGTGTGCGTGCCGCTGCAGGTACGTTACTACAGAGCTCAGTTCCCATCGGGTAGGCACTGACGTACGACGTCTCGACGCTCCCCGCTTGCGCGAACGAGACGCTCGACGAAATACGTTTTCGCGACAAAAGAAAATACCCGGAAAAATTTCAGTTGAATTTTGAAACTGTGAACAGAGGATATTTTAGTGTGTTTTGTGGAGTTAGCATACTCAGTGGATTGAGTGTCAACAGTTTGTTGGTTTTTGTGAATGAATGTACAGGTGTGAACTCGTGAATGTTTTTGATTTAAATTAGTTTTGGAATTCGGAAATTGATTGCAAGTAAGTTTAAGTGATAGTTTTTTTTATACTTCTATTGCATGATAACAGTATCCTAGTGGGACGAAATAAGATTCATATTTTTAAAACCAAAGTGGCAATAGAATAAAATTATCGAACGTAATTTAATATATAATTACGCAAAATTATTATTGATGTAATTTTTTATATTCTGAATTATTTAATATTTTAGGTGAATCAATTAGGACATTTAATATTAATGTTTCAATCAAAGGTACGTTCGATTGCTGTAGGCAATTAATTTAGGTGTAGGAGCCTAATTAAAAATCAATAACTAATTGCAATTAAGAGAGAAATGTATCGCAGATTGGAACCGTGAGCAAAAAATTAATTACTAAAAATCTTAAGTCTCATTCTGTATCAATTACAGGCCGTCATTTTTTTTTAAAACCTATTTTAATATTTAATCTAATCTATATAACTATCGCACAACATGTCATTGATACAAACACATTTTTTCTTCATATCAATTAGCCACACTGGCATTTATTTCGCGGTTCATTTGTTTTCTTTTTTTTTCCTAAAGGTGAGGCTACACAAAAAAAAAATAATGACCGCTACCTATTGTGATTTTAATGATTTTGCCGGAACATTTCAAACGAATTGTCATTGAATGAAAAAAAAATATCCGTTGGTATAGAATAGACTTAATTATTGGGTAAAATAACAAGTTGGTTTCGTTGTGAAGGTTAAATAAATAAGATATGAATGACATTTATAATATATCGTCTTTTTTACAGACTTTTAACAAACTATCGGGTTAGGTAAAGGTACAATTAATGCTTCAGAATAGTATTTATTTGGAATATGAAGAGTTCGAATTTGATAAATACTTAATTACTCTATGTTTAGTGACGATTTTGATACTAGTAGCCATCACTTCAATTATGTACTTAAGAGTTATAAATTATATATCTGTATTCAAACGTAAATCTAACCAGAGGAAAGCTTATAAGTTAAGCTAGTAAGATATCGTGTTATTCACAACCTAAATCACTACACATTTTAAGAAAACTTTTTGACTATCCATTTTAAGCTGACTTTTTTTTATTAATAAAAAAAAGTCCAAATTATTTCGAATCACATATTTCTTGTTGACCTAAAGCTGAAACTTATAAGAAAAACTTTTGTTAAATATCTTTTTAAAGCTTAACAATGACAACACATAGCTACATTTAATCTGGGTGATAGTCCCTGGTCCGCTTCAGTGTTTTTCTAAGTCTTTTTTCAAATGACTTTACATTTTATATACCCTTTGTAGGTACTATAGTTATAGGGTAATATATGTAGATATAGGGTTTTGCACGGGAGTCTGTTATCCGATAGCAAACGTGTGTAGGTTCACAAGACAAAACTATCTTCAGGATATTTTCTGTTATTACTTATCGAAGTCTTTCATACTGAAAAGATATATGGTTTAGTAGTATATTTCTTTCACATAATGCTATCTTAAGATGATAACACCGTGTGAAAATCGCAGGTTTAACAGAGGGGTTTTCAAATAGCTTACTTAGGTTAGTTAATAGCTGTATGAAAGCTGCAGAAAGGTTCAAGTCTAAACTTCATTTCAGTAGATATCTGGTGGCAGATACTAAGTCGGGAGTAAAGCTTCAAGGTGTGTCGGACGTAACATTTCAGTGGATTCTATTACTCGACAGGCTAGCTCCAAACTAACATAGTTTAAACGAGGGCTTAGTGTTAATTGAGACAGCGCTTACTCAGAAGGCGCCTCAGAATATTGTCGCTCTTACGTACGGGGCAGTGCGTGACAAAGCGTTAGCGTACGAAAGTGACAATAGAGGAGCCTTGCTGCTAGCCGCTGATTGGTGTTCATGATTGTTTGAGAGCTCGCACCGGGCACTACGGTGACTGCGGTACAGGTTTTAGAGAGGTTAACAGGAATATTAGTTTTAGTGCATTGTTTGTTGAACAAATTGACTATAGAGATATTAGAATTACTTGTTCAGTTAGAGGCTTATTTGAGAAGGAAAAAGCATATGTCGTAGGTAATCGGGTGCAAAGAACTGGATCCCAGTATTGTGTGACTAACGAGCTGACCTTTAGAACTCCAGCGCATATGTCGGAACCATATCGTAGAATTGGCAATTTAATGATGTAGTCGGCAGTTCAACATAATTGTTGGTTACTTCATAAAATAGCCACCTCAAACTAACCTCAGCCATATCATGATATAGTCTAGAATTTGGCTATGACATAAATATAAGTCTTGTTCTTTTTCTTTTTTTTTTTGTGACGATTTACTTAAACAATTTTTTTTTCTGACCAATATTTGGCAACCTGTACAACTCTATTATTGGCCTCGTATAAATTAAGAGAAGTGCAGGCAGTTGTGCAGGATGGGCAGCATAGCAGGTGATGTCATAGGCAGCGGCTCCACACTGGCACTGTGTTAGAGAGAGATGTATAAGACAGGGACCAAAAAAACAGCTTGAGAAAAATTAATATAATTTCAAAACCGAGATAGCAAAAACTTTTGCACTAAAATTTTGTTAGTTTTTTCAATTCTAATCACGTTATTTGTACGCAACTACAAGCCAACAAAGCTAAGAATTGATTCTATCTGGAGTTTAGGTAATTTCTAGTCGTTTTTTGTCACGCGTTCAATTCGGCATTGAGCTATAGTTATTTATGGTCGTAGAACTTAATCTAGGCCAAGCCTACCTACAATTTTTTCGTTAGTGTTTCTTGACCCGTAAAATTGGTGATGTAGCTATAGGTAAGGGTAGAAGTCAATCGCAAACGGTACCTATTCCCGCGTATGTTTATTGTGTTAGGATAGCAAATAAATTATTTCCCTACTCTTCAAAACTATATTTTTGAGGTGGGAAATCATCAGATGACTTTTCCGGTCTAGGGTGGAGTGAGAGGACGGGTTAGACTTTCACTGACTAAAACCATTGATATATTATAAGGGAAGATACGTTACGTGCTAACATCTCAATCAGAAAACTTGGACTCAAAACTCACACATCTATGATTAGTGTCATCACAGTTGCAAACCTATAGATTTGCGACTGTTATAATTTATCTCGGCTCTTTTCTCTGTTCTTGTCTATCAGTGCATAGACAAGGACAGAGATAAGAGCCAGCGCTGTCGTGCGAGCAAAATAGCGTAAGCCGCCAAATGTCATCGTCGCGACCGATGTGAAATCGTGCCATATACGCACAATTTCAGCGGTCCACGCGCTAGAAGTGACTCACTTATCTTTCGCTGTTTAGATTTACGAGTAATATAAGACAAAAACTCACTTATCAGAAATCAGAAGCGTTTATTTCAAATAGACCAATTACAGGCACTTTTGAATTGTCAAAATGTCGGTCAGTCCAAAAAAAAAAGTGAAGTTAAATTGCACGTTCCAAAGCGTAGATCTCTATGGAGACGAACGTGCAAGAAACTCCGTGGATCAGAAAGGGCAAATAAGGGAATTTGCCTTCTCTGCAATCTAGGACCACAGTTACTCATTAAAACGTTCTCGCAGATCTTTTATAACCTTTGTGGTATATTATATTTTAATCTAACTGGATTTTGAATTTAGTTTTTATGTGGCGTCATAGATGTCGTCACAAGAGGTCTATAATATTTCGACTCATTAGATCAATTTCTGTTTGATAGCCCGAACAATTAAATTACCTAAATTAACATGGGCTATTAGAAGCAGACTGATTGTTGGTTCCGTAGTAAAAGTGGATCATAATGATGAGTATCTATACATACGAGTATATACATAAAAACTCAAAAGAGTGATATGAAAGAAAAGGGAATTAGTAATAGCGTGACGAGTGTTAAAATAGAAGGTAGTTTTTTTTTTGTTTACATTGATGTTGGTTGAATTTTTTTTTTTTACACTTTATAGTTGTGGTACGTAGTGCCTGTGTTCTATATAAGGTACCTTTAAAACTTAATCATTAAAACATTGCATAACATTTCAAATAAGCCAAGCCTTAGCCTATCTTCCGGCTTTATTAATATATTAGTTCGAAATATCCGCCGCACCTCTTTTTTCAGTCACTTATCGCCTACACGTCTAGACAAATTTATTATACTCGTTACGAAAGCTCTGCTGTAATTCTATGAGGAGTTCCGTTCCATATCTTCAAAATTCATCATCATCTTCCTGCCCTTATCCCGTTTTATTTGGGGTCGGCGCAACACGTTTTTTTCTTCCATTCTCTCCTGGCACTCGCTCCCGCTATCACTAACTCCCTTTTCTTTCATATCACTCCTCACACAATCCATCCATCTCTTCTTTGGCCTCCCTCTCCCTCTCCATCCATCCACATGTAAACTCATAACTCTTTTAGTAACATGCGTTTCATCCCTCCTCTTCACATGACCATACCAAGACAAACGATCAAATTCATCAAAATTCATCATCAGATCTAAATAATATTTCTATGGGACTAACTTGGTAGCAGACCTTTCATTAAAAAATATAAAAGATTTTATTACATACAAAAAAAGAAAAAAAAAATACATACCGCCGAACATAGAACCTCCTCCTTTTCGAAGTTGGTTACGAATCCTGTTGCGATGATCCCAAGTAATATTGAACAAAGGCACGAAGGTGATGAATGATGATGATGATCAACACTGCTGTACTCACCCGGCTTCAGCTATATTATTTTTAAAGTAATTCAGATCGTGTTTCGACATTTTCCTTCAATTAACTCCAATTCCTTGACCGACTTACGACTTTAAATGTTAATTGCCAAATCTTTTGTCACGAATATAATTTGAAAATTGTCGTAAACTCGCAAGTTTTTGTGATAAAAGAATCTTTTTAAAGATATTAAAGTCAAATTAGGTGGATTGTTACTGAAAGTACATGTGCTAAATTTATCTTTGATTGACTTGGAAAAATAAAAATGTATATGTACTAGGTTCGTGACATCACAGCGAGCCCTAACAGAAAACCAGCGCTGCTTTATTTATCGTTCTAAATAACGCAGCATATGCTGAGTTAGGCGCCTTTTTGGCCTCGCACTGATTTCATGTTTTTTTTTGTTGTATATTTTTATTTTATACGATTGTGTGAGGCACGAATAAACGATTTTCTTTCTTTCTTTCTTTCTTAGTTTTAACTAATAACTGTAATTTCTGGTTTAATCACAAGCAATAAGATATACATATTCACATTTTTTATCTATCTCTACTTTTTCAATTCAAGAAATGAGTGTACGACAATTGGTTAGGTAGGGCCCCAGCAGAGCCTATACTCGCTAGGACCGCGGGGATTTTCTGATAAGCAAACCCGTGATCCTAGAATGCAAAAGGAAAGGATACAGATGTTATCATTTGACCATTACATGCTTGCTGTATGGACTTTAAAAGAGACTTTGACCCCTGAGTTCGTTTCGGTGTTTCTTCTCAGGGTAGTCAGCTAGGAAATACCGGCCTCATCTAGTCTAAATTGACAATATTTTTTTATTTTTTATTCTTCGTTATAAGGGGTATTTACTCACACGGATACGTGAACCCCATTGTACCATATAATGTATATAATACACAAATTACCATATACATACTCTTATACTATAAAATAGGAAAGAGAGTTACTGCCTAACCTTCTGCATTAACCCACAAATTATACGTCTTGTCCTTTCTGATGTAGGGTATGACAAAATATTTTCTATAAGTCCAACATCCCACATATTGAGTAAATGTGTTTTTGAAAAACCTATTTGTAACATAAATATCAATAATATCATTTAGTTATAGTTTGAGTAAATCTCTGACACGCCGTCCCGCCCCACGCTAGAGCTGGAGAAGCAATTTGTTGATTTCCCACTACAAAAAGGATCATAAAAAGAAATATGCTTAACAGTACAAATTATGCCAACAAGATCTACAAGATTGAATCAGTCTTCCAAGAGAATCATTACTCTGCCAGATCAAAACCATCCCAAAGACAAAACAAGACAAGATAAAAAATGGTAATTTAAAAAACTAAAAAACCCGACTGCTTTTCTGAGTATTCATGAAAAAGCCCTAAAACAAGAAAATCGTTGTAGCAGTCGGGACCCATTACATCATAGATCTACTGACTAGACGGCTGACTTTCTAGAATGGGTCCCGACTGCTACAACAATTTTCTTGTTTTAGGGCTTTTTCATGAATACTCAGAAAAGCAGTCGGGTTTTTTAGTTTTTTAAATTACCATTTTTTATTTTTTACTTTTTAAGTTTTTTTTTTTTTTACGATATCACTTTCACAGTAATTACAAATCTAACGACACCTCGCAAACTAAAATCCATCGAGCCGTTCAGGCTACAGAGCGTGCCAAATATTTGAATTTGGCGCCAAAAATTCGCCATTTTGTTTTTTTTTTTATTTTGATATACCCAGTGTCACTCTCACAGTAAATACGAATCTAACGACACCTCTCAAGCTAAAATCCATCGAGCCGTTCAGGCTGCAGAGCGTGCCAAACAATTATACATACATACATACAAACATACATACATACATACATACATACTCTCGAAAAACATAACCCTCCTTCTGGCGCAGTCGGGTAAAAACCAACAATAATTTTAACCCCCTTCTACTGCGTTTAGCACCGCCATAAAACCACCTGTCCTTCCCATTAAGCTAAACGCAGCCACGTAAATAGTCATAAATTAACGCCCATGGGAACTCCTTACCCCTTGGTTGACTTTGAACTTGAGATAGAAGGCAAATATTTAAAGACAAGTGAAAGGGTTATGTTTGACGAGATGTTGTTTTATATGAGTACTTCAATTCTTGTGCGATCGTGACCTTTGTGCCGTGGCTACGTACTGAACGGTTGAAAGCAAACATTGGGCACATTTTTTGGACTACTTCTTTTTGGTGTCAATAATAATAATAATATTATACTACTTCACCGGAGACGGTACTTGGCCGAATGGTAATAGCCCCGACTTACGAGTCTTACGGTCGCGGGTTGAAACCTAGCCAGGCACATTACTTTGTGTAATTTATTTCGTCACCACTGCTCTCAAAACGGTGAAGGAAAACATCGTGAGGAAACCGGCATGTCCTAGAACCAAAAATTTGAAGACATGTGACATCCACCAACCTGCACTGGGCCCGCGTGGTTGATTATGGCCTATTTCCTCTCTTAGAGAGGAGGCCTGTGTCCCAGCAGTGGGAACATTAAAAGGCTGATGATGATAATGATAATGACTTCACACAACGCCATCTACTCCGAAACTAAGCTGAGCTTGGATTATAAGTATTACTCGTAGATAACAAAGAGCTACTTATTGGGTTCCACTGTCGCGAGAGATGACCTTGTCCACTACCGGAGGAACTTGTTCGCAATGGCTGGGGGCAGACGTGCGTGGAAAAAGGAGATGGGGGCTTTCGACCAGCAGTGGAACATAGCAGGCTTACAACTACAACATAGATAAATTAGACCCAGATACAGATCAAATGATGGTGTTCATCACACAAAACATTTGTCTTTGGTGGAAATCGAACCCACGACCTCCGGCTTGGCAGTCAGGGCTATTAACCATTAGATCAACCGGCCAATGATGCTATTTAATTTGATTTGATCGTTGTTTCGAATCTTTGAAATTTTCGGTTTTTCTTTACTATAATATACCTTCTTCATATATCACTCTATGGTTTTGTCTATTGGTGAAAATCACACAAAAATCCGTTCCGTTACATTTAGTTAGAGGATTTGGTTTTAGAATATTAATATATAAGATGACTGGTAATTAGTGAACGATATTTAAACACGTGATTTTAGTCATGATAACGAACTACTTTTACTAACCTGCTGGTTGTTTGGGTGGTGGTAGTTTGTGTTCGCCTAACTGGTCACAATGTACTGAACTTGGCTGATTTATTTCGCGATTTCAGGTTCGGTCCCATAGTAAAAGTTGTTTATTATCATGACTACAATCACGTGTTTAAGTATTGTTCACTAATTACCAGTCACCCTATATAAGGATAGGGATGCTTGTAAGATACATTCTCTCACTGCACTCCGACTGGGAAAAGTCATTTGATGATTTGTCACCTCAAAAAAACGGATGCCTAATTGCTTCACTTAAGATGCCTTTAATATCATGCAGATTTCATCACGCATGCGGATATGCTCCACGTGCAGAACGCGTCCCGCGTGCGTATTGCACGCATTATAATAAATACTTGTATGAAAAGGACATTTGCGGAGGTTACCCATGCCGAGCAAATCTATTGCGTGATGAAATCCGCACGATATCAAAAACACCTTTAGAACTTCAGTTGTATTTAAACAAGTTATCCCTGATATATAATCGTTGCATTTGGAAGCGGTAGCCGAACATATATTTACTGGGTAATATAGAATAAGAATATTCGCGTTTTGTTCCAATAAACCAACAATAACAAAGACAGAATCTTGGTGTCTTGGTTATGCGATATTACATGTTTGTGAATGCACCTACGATATAGGAGTAATTGCTAGTGTCGGCCAATGTGTTCTCATTTAAAGAAATAAAAAAAAATACTAATTTTAAAATTGCTTATTAGGTTGGAGGCGTGAACAAATACAATAGTGAATTGCATTAGGTACATGACACTAATCTATAACCATGACTTGTAAAAAACGTTTTTGATTGAACTCATTGTAATACGACTTTGAACAGAAACGTGTAACTTGATTCATAACGAAAAATACTTTTTCTCAAATGTATTAATGTTTATCATCGACCGTAGTACATATATATCGATGATGTTTATTGTCAAACACACAAAATTTTCAATTTAGAACCTACAAATTGCCTGTTTTTTTGTTTGTAAAAAGAACAGCAACCGGCCATGACCCATATTAATTATGTATCATCACCAAAACACAATACAGCTGACTACTCGCGACCTTCATAATCCATGGAACCTTCCTAATTATTTAGCAACAATCTTCCTTTCTCGCTGTTCCATTTAAAAACATAATTAGTACTCCTCGAAGGGTAATCTCCGGAGATTTATCATGAAATTAACGGACCCCCGAAATAATGAAAGCCGTGAAGTATTTGAATATTTTCGTATTTTACATTTTCAAGATTTTTCCGTTAGATTGAAATGTTCTGATTTTCGTAATTAAGTAGCTATTGCATTAAATTCCTATTAAATTCGAGGGATTAGGCAATTGGAATTGCTGCTGTTTTGATTTTGAGCCTCGCTCAGAGGAGAATTTCTTTGGATTTTTGGAGTTGAATGTTACTTATTGTTCTAACTCGGGCTACGGTAATGTCGGAAAGAGTTAACGTGGCTTACTTATTCTGTGACGTGACCCTAGATCGCAAAAGGCTCTTACTGAAGGAATACAGGTTTTAGTCAGTAAAACTTATACCAGCATATTTCCAAGTCATCGACAGCGCGTAGTAATCCTCTCGCTTCTTAAAGAGATGTCAGCAATCCGTAAGGGCCCAGCAGGGCCGATGGCTGCTAAAGTCGTGGAGATTTAAGAGGTCCGTGGTCTTAGGGAGTAAAAGTGTAACGGCTCTCACTCGTCACACAAATTACTCGATATTTTATCCATCTCAATAACAAAATCTAAATAAACCAGCATGATATCAGCATATTGCAAACCAAAGCAAGGCCAAAGCTTATGCTGTTAATCTTACCTATCATAAATACATCGATATTACAGAAAATACAAAACAAAAAGAAACCAATGAATGTCTAATTTCAAAAAAAGAATATTATTTGAACATTCTAAGTTGATGCAAAGATATAAAGTATAACACTTCAAAGCATCGCGTACATTTCATAGGTAAAGACATATTATATCAATTTTTATTGCAGAAACAAAAGAAACTTAAACATGTACTAAGTATTTATACTAAACCTATGTACATAAAAACTAAACTAAGAATGTATACTAGACCTAACTATGTACAAATATAATACAAAAACACCAAATACACTCAGGCGTCGAAGTATTCCTCCGCATCGATGTCATCCGGAAACGTATCCAGAAGACTGGCAGCATTGCCGCGTTGAATGGCAATGCTGATTCTTTGGTGATATTAAATATATTATTCATGTATTATACATATAAAACTTCCTCTGTACTCAATCTATTAAAAACAAACCGCATCAAAATCAGTTACGTAGTTTTAAAGATTTAAGCATGCACACTAAAATTTTTTCCTTAACCTTGAGGTTAAGAAAAAAATTTTAAACGAAAGACGTTAAAGTTAAAATACATTGCATTCCATAAATTGCAGAATCAAGAAAACCTTGATATAATAAAAGTCGGAAACAAGTAAAAAATAATATTTTTTACGTCAGTTACCTTTCAAATCACTCCAACACCCAGACACAGCACTACAATACTTAAAGTAATTTCATATTACGATACGACATCATACAGCCCTTTTACATACAAATTCAACGGTATATTTAAGAAAATATAAGTATAAATATAATAAGCCGTAGTCGTTCCTTTCATCTGCATGTCTGGGGATAAGAACGATCCATTTGGGGACGTCTTCAGAGCATTCGTACTTATATAACAATAGGTAATTGCTGAGGACGCTTTCTGAGTATTTTTGCTGATTTTTTTGGGTATATCGTTGGGAGTTTTAAGTGTGTTACACGCGCCACGGTAATTAAGATGTTATGTGCTGGGTTATAGATATTGTGAATCTAGACCACAGAAATCTTAATTCTTAAGTCTTTATTGTACACAAAAATGTAAAATAGCATATAGAGATACAAACAGTTCATGTTACAAAGGCGAGCTTAATTTTGTTATTAAGATTTCTGTTAACTAGACTAAACAGAAGTTTTGTTTTAACGGCGCTATCTGAGCTACTTTAGACAAGCACACTGTTCCAAAGTGTTTACGGCTTAACCCAGGATATCTTAATCTTATGGCGGCATATAACCCTTTTTTCCCCAAATAATTGTAACTAAACCTCTAATCGCCCTTGTTACCGAATAAGAAAATCACGTCATCATTATTTCAGCCCAAAGACGTCCACTGGACTGGGCCTGTGTCCATACAGGCCCAGGTCTGGGTGGGTAGCTGTATACGAAAATATTATTATGTGGTTGTTGTATATGTTTTTATTAAATTAAAAGATATTACAGTGACGTAAATCTATATACATAAAAGCGAAATACCACTCGCTGATTAATCACCATATGTCAAAAACTCTAACACCTACAAACTTAAAATTTGGCAAGTAGGTTCTTTAGAGGGTGTAGACATTCGCTAAGAACGGATTTTACGAAACTCCACCTCTAAGGGGGTCCGAAGAGGCCTAGCCTGCTAACTGCAGGCAGGCAGGGTCGAAGCCTACTGGGGTCATGGGTTAGTTCCGAAAGGAATGCTCGGCCCCGGCACGATAGGCTACGAAGGAACGGGGTAGGTTTTTAGTCAGTAAGAGTCTGACACTACTTCCCGCTCCGCCCAAGGGCGGGATTTGTCATTGGATGATTTTACCTACCATAAAAAAAAAAACCTCTAAACCGACTTTCACGCAGGCGAAGCCGCTAGCAGAAGCCAGTATCTTAATTATACACCCCTATATTTTAATTAGTGCACAAAAAAATGGGGCTCAATCAGTACCGTTACTGATCATATTTGTGTAGTCAAAAGACAAAAAACGAAATTCCAAAATTGTCCACGAAAATTTGTCATTATTAGTAAATTCATAATTGAATCATCATTCATAACAACAACTACTAGAAAATACTAAGAGCAGTGTTTTTTCATTTTTATTGACACTTTTTCATTCATAAACAATAATCTGTACAATGTTTCCATAAATTGAGTGAGATTTTGGGATATAAACAAATGCTCATAACTTTGCTGTTTATGAATATTATGCAATGAGACTTTACTTAAATAATAACAAGACCTTTTCTAATAAGCCCTTTAAGTATTTGCCATAATTAAAAAATAGTGGTGTATATGTGGCACAACAAAAATACTCGAACTTACCAGCCATCTATACCTTTATGAAAATCTTTTCGCGAAAATCCTATCATCAAAGGACTAACCGTCGGGGTTCGCGCATCCCACTTTTAAAAACTCGGGTTTTAATTAAATAAATACCAAGTTTGAGTGCAAGGATCAGATTCTGAAAAAGTTTTGAAAACCATAAAGTATTCAATGTTCCACTAGCCCATAGATTTTTGTAACAAGTATATAGTTTAAAGTACTCACGTAATCGTTACTTCGAAGCAATTATGACCCTGCTGGATTAATTAATCCCAATTGGAAAATTAAAAGGTTTGGACAAAAAAAAAACTTTCCATTCTGAAATTACACAGACCCAAATTGATGGTCTGTAAAGTTTCAAATTATATATCAGGTAATTAGAAGTTATAGTAAGGCATATCAGATATTTGACGTAACCCTTTCAACTTTGTCCAGGTTATGTTGAATTTTATGGTTAACTTAGCGGTAGGTACTACGTCTTATCGATCCAAGTGACTACAGTTTACTGTGTACTAGGAAAGTAATAGAACACTAGTGAAACATGTAATTGGTACATTATTTATTATCGCCGTAGACTGCCTCGTTTTGTACGAGTAATTTGCGTTTCTGTGCCTTTGGCAGATCGTTGTAATTGCTATGCTTACCATACCATAGCTTATTGTTCAGTATGAATAGAGTAGTTTAGCAGAATCGCCAAAGCAGTAGTAGAAGGTTGGGCAAATTGATCAATGGCGCCAAAAAGTTTCTAAAGTAGGAAATATTCCTGTTTCGGCACCAATTTTTTCCGCACCAAAAGTTTCGGCATCCAAGCTATTCCTCTTTCCCCACCAATAGGTATGTTAGCTTGGTGCCGAATCTGGAAACAACATACCAAAAATACCTATTGGTGTCGAAAGAGGAATTGCTTGAGTGCCGAAACTTTTGGTGCAGGAAAAGTCAGTGCCGAAACAGGAATACTTCTGAAGTAGCGTAAACCGCATAATAATAATAATATTTTACAAATATCATATAACGCCGTCTAGTCCCAAGCTAAGCAGAGCTTATGTTATAAATACTAGACAACTGATAAACATACTACAAACAAAAAAAAAATACAATTAACTTTTGATCGTTTTAATCCCGTGGAGGGTTGATTCGGTACATGAAACACTATCGATATGTAAAGATAAAATTAAAAAATAAAGTACTTTTTTTAAACTCGAATCAATTTACGCATGTACGAAATTACACACACATGACATGTCAGAATTGCTGACATTGATGCTCTATTTTTGTTTATCTCTTCTTTTTTTGTTTAATAAATAATTAAACCCAAAGACGCAAATCCCTGTGAAGATGATTTATTTACAAATACCAAACGACTGTCAAACAGGTCCACCCGTCAAACTATGATGATTTATGTTAAAAAAAATACATTTTTCTAAGCATCCGGAAGATCAAGCCGATAAATATTGACATCTGTTATTATGTAACTCAAAGGTCAAGAATGATGTTAATAATTTAATTGCTTAGTATTATGAAGATTATATTGATGATAATGGATCCATAATGTTTTGAATTATTAGACAAGTAGTCGTTATTCTCCGGTATTTCCCAAAGACTATGTTCAAGCGTGATAGGTCGTTAGCAAAAATCATGGTTATTTTATAGTCTCATAATTTTTTTTCATTTTATTGCTATATACAACTTTATTTTTAGTATAAGCGAATATTTCTATATACAAGTAATTTGTTCAATCAGTAACTGAATAAATTCCAATTATTTTTACACCATGTTATATTTTTTCCCAAAAATATTTAAATAAGGTCACAAGTTGGACTCCAACGACACTAAGCACAACTCAGGTTACGGCAGGTCAACGGACTTTAGGCACCAGTGCACATCTGGATGCGGGACCGGATGACCCGGTGACCATGTGTTTGTGCGGACAACCATGTAACATAACCTATCCTCTGCCATTCACTACTAAAATAACACTGTCAATCAAGTTTTTATTGTTATTCAGTAGGTATAATACGCGGCAAATAAATTGAATCATTCTCCACGACTACGCGCAGCCTTCCACTTCGACTAAGAACCAAAAATCGGTTATAATCCTCTTAACACAAGTTGAACCATTATGGCTGTCGACCTTGAAAGCGCAGTAACCGATTTTCGGGTCCCAATCAAAGTAGAGATTTTCTGATAGCTATATCCTTTAAATCAAGAGTGAATGGTTAGTTCTAGGCAAGCGAACTCCACTGTCGGCCACATCATCGCTTACTATCAGGTGAGAGTGATCAAACACGAGCCTACCCATAATAAAAAAAGAGAGCCGCACGTAACCACAGCAAATGGTTCAACTTATTTTCCGCGTACTATACCCACCCATATAACAGTAAAACAGTACCTATAATACCTACAAAGCATTATGCTACAAAGGTCCATACGTTTATAAAGTGTCATGTCAACTTTATAATAAAATAAATAGAAAGATTTATATACACAACAAACCACTACACGAGTGTAAAAAAAATCTTACCAACTGGTTAAAAACTTTGAATTACGAAGATACTGAGGCACTTTTGCAACAAATAAGGTAAAACACGAACGTATATTTACACACACACATTCATACACTCACACAAGCACACATCATCACACAGGAACACACCATCATACTTACAAACACACAAGCATGCTTTAAATCTAGGTTATTAAATATTGTATATTGCTGTGGAAGAGCGGAGTTTCCTAATACAGGCATTACATGCTTAAAAGGAGGCTCCAATCACCTACTAATGTAAACTATTTGGTTCAGAAATAAAGATTTTGTATTTTGTATTTGTATAGCTCAGGGGCAGGACTTACGGCGCGTAGCGGTACTCAAGCACCTCAAGGATGTCAGTAAAACCGTAGGGACTGAAGCCTACTGGGCCTTGGTTCTAGAACATTTCGGTTTCCTCACGATGTTTTCCTTCACCGTTTTAAGAGCAGTGGTGATGAAATAAATCGCACAAAGTAATGGGCCTGGCTGGGTTGGAACCCGCAACTTACAACTCGTAAACCGGGCTGTTACTACTCGGTCACCACTTGGTTGACTGGCCTGTTGGTCTAGTAGGCCCTGACTGCTATGCCGGAGGTTGTGGGTTCGATTCCCACTCAGGACAAATGTTTGTGTGATGAGCACGATCATTTGTTCTGTATCTGGGTGTAATTTATCTATATTAAGTATGTATTTAGAAATATATAAGTATGTTTATCAGCTGTCTAGTACCCATAACACCAGCTCTGCTTAGCTTGGGACTAGACGACGTTGTGTGATAGTTGTGGAATATTATTATTTCCTTTATTTCTTGTATCACCACTGCTCTACAAAGAAGAAATATTGAAGAAATATTCATATGGTCTATAGACCACACAAATATTTCATCTATGCGCAAATTAAACCCACGAGCACTGGCTAATTTGATTGTTTTACTTTTTAACTGGGCACTTGATAGCTTAGTCTTCTAAAAAAGTATTGAAATTAATACTTATCTTTATTGAGTTAATTATAGACGAATCGATTAAAACACACTTAATTGGTCAAAGCTTTTAATAATTACATAATTCTGAGAAGTTTTCAACATCACCAGATCATTTTGATCCACGACCGTTTTGATGCCTTCGAGATGTGGTGCTGAAGGAAAATGCTCCAAATTCCCTGGACTGCTTTCCGTACAAACCTCTCTATCTTGCGTGAGCGGAACATCAAGACGAGACTTTCAACTACCTGCATGCGCAGAGTACTGGAGTTCTTTGGCCACATTGCCAGGAAAAATGGCAACAACCTAGAACAGCTCATCATAACTGCCATGGTTGATGGCAAACGACCAAGGGGCCGCAGCCCAAAAAGATGGGCAGATCAGGTCCGCTCCACACTGGACACCCAATTACACGTCGCACTTCATAACGCCAAGAACCATCATAGGTGGCGAGACACCATCAATAAGAAGTTAATCCAGCGGGAACTTCAGGACTTTAATGTCTATACACCGTTAAATTTTGGTCATTTTAATCCCGTGGAGGGTCGATTCGGTACATGAAACACTATCGATTTGTAAAGATAAAATTATAAAATAAAGTACTTTTTTAAAAAAGTCGAGATAATATACTCATGTACGAAATTATTATTTTTAAGTAAATGAGTCAATGACCTTGTAACCAGTTTTCGGTCGTTGCGTACTAACTACCTACAGTTCATCGGCCTCGCTCAGCTGACGTCTACTTAAAGAAATTAAGTTCCTACATGCGTAAATAAATTTGAGTTTTAAAAAAAGTACTTCATTTTTTAATTTTCTCTTTACAAATCGATAGTGTTTCATGTACCTAATCGACCCTCCGTGGGATTAAAACGACCAAAAATTTAACGGTATATAGTAATCTAAATATTAACTTTATCATTGAATTTTTGGTAAGAAAACAATTTTATTGGCCTTTGACCTTTAGGGAAATAACATCAAAATCTGCTGTAATTATTACGCCCTTGAGCTTATTGTTTCCTAAGCTCCAAATTCTTGTAAATCACGTAAACAACATGCTAATTCTCAAACTAGTTTATGTTTAATTAAAGTATACTTAATGTAAAACCAACAGATTAATCTTGCGTTATGAATATACATTTGAATTTAAAATATAGGCGGATGAATTTCACGCTTTCGTCCGGTTTTTAATTGGTGACAAATCAACCTAAGTGAGTTTTCTTGGTTGGTGAGCCCGAAGAATCATTACGCTTATCTGGTAGTAGTCTAGGCACAATGCTTGCAGGACAGAACGTCGATGGGGCTGAAAGGTTCTGCAGAGTTGAAAAGACAAAGGGGACCCAGGTCCCCTTTGTCGCGAGTTTTCGATGGATGGATTGAATGGAGAACCACAAGACCGGACGTTGTGGTTGAACTTGGGGGAGGCCTATGTCCAACAGCGGAGGTCTTTCAACTAATGTGATGGTGATTAATGATGAGATTTTTCCCTGTAATAATATTAAGCATTTACAGCGAAAACTAGCAATTTTCATAATTCTGACCATTCGTTTTGCTTAATTTTTCTTTGATTTTTTTTTCTTGTATAAACTTCAACTGTAGGTTAGTACGCAATGACTGACAACTCCCTACAAGATCATTGAATCGTCTACTTAAAGAAATTAATTTCGAACATGCGTAAATTAATTAAAGTTTAAAAAAGTACTTTTTTTCATGTTTATTTTTACAAATCGATAGCACTAGTTTATAACCAATAAAAAAAAAGTGTTTCATGTACCGAATCGACCCTCCGCGAGATTAAAACGACCAAAATTTAACGGTGTATAATACACACACTAGCTTAAATGTCAAACTAAATTATGTCATTTGTTGTTCTAAAGGTTGTCTGTAAAAAAATGCTTTTAGTTAATAATAATAATAATATATATTCCACAACTATCACACAACACCGTCTAGTCCCAAGCTAAGCAGAGCTTGTGTTATGGGTACCAGACAGCTAATAAACATACTTATATATTTCTAAATACATACATATTATAGATAAATAACACCCAGACACAGAACAAATGAACGTGCTCATCACACAAACATTTGTCCTGGGTGGGAATCGAACCCACGACCTCTGGCGTAGCAGTCAGGGCCACTAACCACTAGACCAACAGGCCAGTCCAGTTATAAGACCGCTAATTGTGGCATTGACACGCTATTAGTTTTAAGCTCCTACTGTAATTTATCTTTACGGTGTTTTTTTTTATGGTCGGTAAAATCATCCAATGACAAATCCCGCCCTTGAACGGGGCGGGAGATAGTGTCAGACTCTTACTGACTAAAAATCATCGACTCATACCGTGGCCGAGACTTTTTTCAGAAAGCGGCCCTTGACCCCAGTAGGCTTTGACCCTGCCTGCCTACAGCTAGCAGGCTAGGCCTCTACGGTTTGCTGACTGCTCCTTGAGGTGCAGGGGAACAGTACGCGCCGTCAACGACTTGGGCTCGGTCCGGTCGGTTACCGGACGGTCGGACAGCTGGCTATCCTTTGCTTGATGTCCGCAAGCCCGGTGGCTGGAAATCGGGATCGGGATCCCGACGGCGGCTGAGGCGTGAGCGCCGTTGCCTTTGCCTGATGCGGTCGGCCTCCTCCTTTGCAAGTACTACTGCTTCGCAGAAGTAGGTGATCGCCTGCTATCCCTCCTCGCTTCGAACTATGGCCTGTACCAAGGCTCGGCGCGAGAGATCACCGCCATGTTAAGTAGATAGCAGCCCTCCTAGCCAAGTTACAACCGTTTCGTTTATCATGAACGCTTGAACTTGACATCGCCCCCAATTCCTTTATTCTGACCACGTGACTGAGCGTTCAGATTACATGTTAACAAAAGGATTGGGGGCGTGGCTAACTCCAAACGTTCACGCTAAACGAAACCATTGTAACTTGGTTATGGGGGCAGATGTCGGACCATTACTGCTGTAGCAACTCGTTGGTAATATCCACTTAAAGACGTGCAGTATGTGTCAATGCATTGGCTATTCTATTGAAAGCTATATTCACACGGAGTTCAATTTAATTGGCCAATAGAGTTACCCAGTTTAAAGTTAAGGGCCGACTTTTCTACAGCCATATCGTTTTTAAATACAGAATGTCTAGGCTGTTTGTCATATTTGTTAAAATATGACAAATAGCCTCACTTCGTGGTGCCCGCTGAAAACCAGCGCTGGGTGTCTGACGCCCAGCAAATGAGGTGTTCATTATTTTGGTACGACTACGCTCGGAGCATTCTGTACTTTTGTTCTTTTTTACTTTAAGTTTTAACCATTTTGCTGTGTCAGTCCTGATTAAGAGTGATTCTTTGAAACCGAAAGAACTTCTCATTTATCTGGCCTAGCTTTCGTACCTCTATATTGTGTCGTAAGCCACTGGGCGCAAATGAATGCTTTTGATATATTTAGTGAGCGTAGAAAACTATGCATATAAAGATATCAAATTGTAAATAAAAAACTAGGCTAGACGAATCAGACATCCGCTCGGTTTCAAAGAATCACTCTTAAGTGTTTCTATTCTATTTTTTTTAAACAAACGCTGCCAAGACACTTTCTTTAATTCTTAGGTAAAAGATATCTGCCTGCCGACTAGGGATCGTTTGAAAGAGTCATCGCAATCTTGGAACGAAAAGGGCAACTAAAAAGACACGAGTGGGTGTTAGTTAGTACAAGTATGATAGATACTCCCTCTCGCCCCACTTATAGAGGACAGAGTGGAGTTATTAGATAGCATCCTATTTACAAAATAAGATGTAGGTGTTTTCTTTGACTAATGAAAGGTCAAGACGGGATCAGCCTACATGATAAATCTAGTTGGAGATATATTTCTAGTTTAGATAAAAAGTACTTACATAATATATGCTAAAAACCCTACCGTTTGAATCCTACCTTCGAAATGTAATTTCCTTCGATCACTCAAAGGTTTGCTGGGAGAAAACTCATTATTGAGTTAAAAAACATTAATTGTCAAATCACCGTAATACTGTGTTAAGTTTTTTGAACAAAAAAAAAAATTTTAAGAAAGGTTTTGGATTCTAATTTGAAGACATCAATCTGCTCTGGGCTTGCGTTATGGATTACGGCACATTCCCTCTCCTGGTGAGGATGCCTGAGTCCCAGCAGTGGGAAGCTTGTAAGGCTGTTTATGCTACTCGTATGTTATGTTACGAGTATGTTATAGTTTCTATATACCCATAATATATACCCGCCCTTTAACCAATTGATTCGACGAGTGTTTTAGTATCCAATTCGCCAAGGTCGTCTGTTTGCGACTGGGTACTCCATCTTGTTTAGCTCTTCAATCCCCATAGGTGACAACACCTCTGACAAGACGAAGTATTTGGTCGTGGAGGTGCGACCCTGGTGGAATAAACGCGAGAGTGCTTGTCGGATAAACTCTAATTAATATACGCATGTACGAAACATGAAACCATGTACCGAATCGATCCTCCACGGGATTAAAACGACCAAATTTTAAGGGTGTATAGATAGTTGTTCAACCCTTTAAACAATTGATCTGACGAGTGTTTTCGTGTCCTATTCGCCAAGGTCGTCTGTTTGCGACTGGGTACTCTATCTTGTTTAGCTCTTCAATCCCCATTGGTGACGAAACAGCTGACGAGACGAAGTATTTGGGTGCGACCCCTGTGGAATAAACGCTAGAGTGCTTGACGGATATATTCGATGTACTCGGATATATTTTTTTTCCTTTGGACTATACTTTCCCACTGGTGGGATAAGGCCTCCCCCAATTCCTTCCAGGTATTTTTCTCTCGGGCCACCTCGAACCTTCTCCCAGGTCGACCTCGGCGGCTCGGATTCGTATATACTTGTATTTAGTCAAAAATCACTTAAGTTCTATAACGAGATACACGTGTATCATAGCGTATCCGTCAAAGTCCTTAAATACAGTGTTAAATAATGATATATTTATCCTCTGTTATTCCAGTTTTACGTGTAATTAATATGCCAAATGTGATAGGTTGGAGCCCATTGCCCGCGGACGTCATTACTGAAGCCGACCGGAACGACCATCAGCTGCCCATTCCCATACATTTACTTCACCGGATCGTGTTTTGACGTGGTAAATATTTATTTATCCGCTGCGAGATTAGGAGAACATTTTGGACTGATGCTGTCGGATCTTTCGCAGATAGTAGTTTTAAAAAATCGTTAAAACATTTTATCTACGTGTAAAGCCTTTTTTCAACCATATTAATAGTAAGTATAATAATAACAATTTTGATTTATTGACACAAAAAACAGAAAAAAAAACTATTTTAAGTTATGGCTCCTCAGCTAGGCAGAGACCTGGATAAGGCCCTGATTTTCGAGCGAGAAAACCGCGGTCTTATGGCTCGTCGGTAAAGCTCGCCGGTGTATCATTACAATACGAAAGACGAGCCTAGCTGGCGGCTCGTCGTGTGTGCTTCATTTTCTACTCGGTTCGTCTTTCAAAACTGTTTTACTCACTAGTCGATCAGCACCAACGAGCCGCGAGTAAAACTGACGTTCTTTAAAACTGCGGTATAGGCTTGTACGTCGATCACCCACTTTACAGGAGATAGCATCTTCACCTAGTTACAAGTGGTACATTTGATAACGTTTTTAAATATAGTTCAATAAACTAATTAAAAAAAAATTGTAAAATAAAAAAGATAAAAAGAAACTAAAGTACACGTATGCTCGTTAGCAATATTTTTGCATACCTATACTTATCTGTATGGGTGGCTTCTTCTATCAGGAATTTTGACCCATGGATACATATCTTACAGACTAACAATTATCTTTTATTTACTACTAAATGTTAGTAAAAAAGACTAAGGACTATGTTTCACATTGCACTATATGTACTTCGCGATGTTCTGTGGCACCTGTCTGCGGAAGCGATGGAGAACTCAGGTCCTGTGATCAAAGGTCAAAGTCTTCTTTCAACATGAGGGGCAGAGAATCCTGTACCTCAGTGCGAACTTCGTATTTTGCATGAAGCGACTATCTCTGTAATTTCTACAACACTACAACTTGACCACACAATTTTATTTAGAAAGACTGGGTATTAGATTGCTGCTGACTACCCACGACGATAATCAAAAGTCTACCAATAATAGCTGATATAAGGAGCATGACCTGCTTCTCAAGGCACGGCAGAGCCTCGGTGTAAAATGGACTGTCAACTAAATCAACCTTTGGTCACTTTGTTTAACCTTGAATTCGGACCCGTGGTATTCAGTCACGTGCTTGATAGACAGTGAAAAAAACACTGCATGTCTATTGTATGACAGCACAGTTGGCGCCGTGGCTGGACAATTAGCTACTGTGTTACGTGTCGTGGGTTTGATTCCCACACGAAGCAAATATTTGTACGGCCTACAGATAGTTCCGGGTCCGGGTGTCTTGTTTATTTGAGTTTAGATTTTTGTGAACGCGCTCACGACCAAGGTTACTGCCATAGCCCGAAGAATCGCCAAAATTATGTGGCAGTGGCTAAAGTACATTGCTTGCAAAACAGATAATAATATAATAATAATAATTCCACAACTATCACACAATGCCATCTAGTCTCAAATTAAGCAGAACTTGTGCTATGACTGCTAGACAACTGGTAAACATACTCATATATTCCTAAATTCATAAATATTATAGATAAATTACACCCATAGCAGTCAGGGCCATTGAACACTAGACCAATAGGCTTGTCAATGATGACATGTACAATGGGACCGAAAAGTTCTGGAGTGGCGACTGCGCACCGGAAGACGCAGCGAGTGACCTGTACCTCTACCATGAGTTTTAAGCAATAGTATTCGTCGCTACTCGATATCAACGCCGTAAATATTTTGTATGGCAAATTTTGCAGCGCCTCTAGCGGTCACTTGCAGAACCAAAATTTGCCATACAAAATATTTACGGCGTCGATATCGAGTAGCGACGAATATTATTGTTTAAAACTCATGGTAGAGGTACTGGTGAGGGTTGCTCAAATCCGATAGATACGAGACGCAGAAGACCGTTCTTTGTGGTGAATCCAAAGGTATGCCTAATAATGACTCCGGCTACACCAAATGAGGTCACATTTCTTGCTACTTTGACCAACTTTACGTGCATTTACGTCAACATATTTCATAATCATATAGAAGCTAACCAGTCTACCGTGGTCCACGACAAAACTTGGAACTAGCTTCAGTAATACCATAATTCTTTTAAGGTATAAATGCAGCGCTATCTTGAAAGGTCTGTGTATGATGGACTTTTATCTGTTTGCTAATAAAGTCATAATGATGTGTGATAATGTGATATCCAAACGAGCTGATTCGTTATCACTTTTTTTTGTATTATATATCACTTTACTGACGTGTGAGATTTCTTGCTGATCAAGTATTCACTGAATGATGACTGTGTGAAGTATCTAATGATAATTGATGTTTGAACGGTGATTGAAGAAAAGAGTTTGATGGTTCTGCTTTAAATCTTTTGATTTTATTGTGTTGCTGGCAGTCGTTAGGTTGGTGTGTGATTTATAGAAAACTAAAGTTGGAAAAATAGAATGTGAAAAGTAGAATAATTGGTATGATTTTAAAGTTAGGTAGAAGGATTCAAGCACATCCTTTAAACTTAGATACCTACGAAATAACTTTTTATACTAAGTCTAACTACACAATTACACATAGGTACTCGTATAAAATGAGTATCTATGAGTACAGGAGTATTAATTTGGAAGACAACATTGTTGTCATCCAAAAATGTAAGGAGAAGCCACCAGCCATGTTGAATGGCAATGCCAATACTTTGGGCAAAGAACGAGATAGCCCTCTAGATACGCAAAGTGTCGAATAGTTGGTGCAAAATATCCTTAAAAAAGAGACGCACATGCCTTGCTCTTTGGGTTCTATGACTGCGAGTTTCCCTTCAGAAATTCCCTGTGGCCCTCACGGGGCATCTGTCCTGCTAGGCTCATACAATTTTGCTGACACCTTTTTGAAGAGCGCATAACACAGTCGATGACTCAGACTCAAACCTTATTGGAAGCAGAAGCAGACGCCGAGCCATCCATTGCTAGTAGTCCGCAAGTCGGTGCCTAAGGTGACCGAGGATGCCCTGGGACCAGGAATCGCGAGACATAGTAACACACCTATGATAAATTATTTCTAATAGGTATATTTACTCAAAAACCCGCTTTTGGACACGCAATGGACTGTTTTCCGCACTAGTGCGGAAAAGTGCGCGTGCTCTCCTCGCTGCAATTTAATTGTAATAAAATTGATTATCGTATCAGGTTGAGCATGCGTCGACCCCCACGAGGCGCAGGTCAACCCCCACGAGTCGTAAGTGTATAATGTATATAATATCGTTTGACACACATACTTTGTCACTGAAACTTTCGGCTCCATAATATACTCGCCTACGGCTCGTGCGAATTCCACCTCAGTCGCAATGACGAACTTTCTGCACTTGTATCAAAATGTACTATCCATCAAAACCACTTTCTTGTTTAACAAACTTAATTTACAGTACTTATTCAAAATTCCTTCACCAAAAATCGTTAATGACTTTCTCACTGTCTGAACATGTGTTCAAACTCTTCTACTCTTCAATATTGTTTTTATTTTAAACACGGTAGCGCTTACAGACAGAAATCTCAGATGCCCAAACATCCGGCGCAAAACATCTACAATACAAATATTTGTTCCGAGCGGGAATCGAACCCACCGCCAATCGCTTCGCATCGTTACTTTGTTTAAACAAAATGGCTGATTGCCTCTTTGTTTTAGCGGTTGGTAATACGAGTTCTAGTCATGAAAAAGAAGAAATAATAATATTTAAATATTACATGATATTTTTTTTCCCAACTATCACACAACGTCATTAAGTCCCAAGCTAAGCAGAGCTTGTGTTGTGAGTACTAGACAACTGATAAACATACTTATATATTTCTAAATACATACACATTATAGATAAATTACACCCAGACACAGAACAAATGATCGTGCTCATCACTCGAATATTTGTCCTGGGTGGGAATCGAACCCACGACCTCTGGCATAGCAGTCAGTCACTAACCACTAAACCAACAGGCCAGTCAAATATAATTTGTGGTTATAGAGGCGCGAATGATTGAATGATTGTAACAGAAGTCAAATATACTGTAGCTCCTTGCTACTGCTAGGATCATGAATATCCGTGTTTTATATGGAGCAAGTGCCTATCAGAGCACCAAAACTCAGTTACTGGGCAACATGATGCTCGGATAGACTGATGGTCAGACCTTATGTCATCAGACTACATATAATGAATGTCAAAGGCATACTAATAACAACCAAGGCCAATGGCTTTACGTGCCTAGATAAGCTTAGAAAGCTACATCGATGCCCCCGGGCAATTAGTCGGTAAATGCCAAAATTCGTTTTTCGATTACCGATTCTATTGCCCGGACATTAAGTCGGTAATCGAATAACAAATTTTTGCGATTACCGACATATTGCCCGGGGGCGAAGACATGTGAAGCGAAAAATTCACAAAGCAAAAACACGCACACAAAAAAGGATCAATTCATCACACTACAGAGAGTTCTAAAGAAAGAGACAATTGAAAGAGAGAGATTGATTGAGAGAGAGAGAATTGAAAGAGTCTAGAGTAAGTCCACAAGTCAGTCAATTTCAGTTATTTTTCTCACTCCCAGATCATGAGAAGTTATACTACATTATTTTAGTATATGTTTAACCTGAATATAGTTTGTTCAGAAACAGTAATTGAATTGATTCCAATAATTTCTACACCATGTTATATTTTTTCCCTAAAATATTAAAAAAACGGTCACAAGTTGGACACCACCGGCACTAAGTCCGACAAAGGTCACGGCAAGTCATAACGGGCATTAGGCGTCAGCGCACAGCTGGATGCAGGAGCAAAACCACCCCTCAGTCCCCCGGGTGGCCATGTGATCGTGTATTTATATCGACAACCATGTACTATAAACTGGTTTATAATTTTGTGATTTTTCATGACACAGTTTTTAAAATAAGGTTGTATGCACCTCAAAGGAAGGTTCTAAGCGCTGTGGCTACCACTTCAAGCAGCTGTTATGTTACTTAAAATAACTAAACAAACACACATCTCATTACCGCTAGCTTATTATTTAAAACTTAAGTTAATCATAACGGCGATCAATCACCGTGATACCGTCGACCGATATTAATGAATAAACACGAGAGAATAACTTTTTATTTTCCAACTAATTACTTTGTTCAACATCATGTTTAAACATAAACATGTTGGTAGAAAACTGTTTATTTTGTCATCAAGTGTACATAGGCTCCGGGATGTAAGTGTGTTTGGCCTCAAGTGTAAATAATCTTCTTCGCGACAACGTGTCACAATATTATATTCTGTTTGTAGGTAGTGCTGTGGGCTCCACGTGGAACAGATTATTATCTAAATGAATACCAAATGTTTGTACTTTTTTTCTTGTATCAAACACAATTACTTGAATTGTAGGTTTTTGAAATTCCAGATAGGTCTTAGCTCTATTATTTTGTCTACTCCATTTGATTTTTATAAACACTTTTTTTGTACTTGGAGCGTAAGAATGTATGTAATTCCGAAATATTGCGTCGCGCTCCAACATAATTTGTGCCGTTGTCAGAGTATAAGCGCTTAACGGGACCACGGCGAGATAAAAATCGTTTAAATGCAGACATAAAACCCTGCGTACTCAAATCACTGGTTAACTCTATGTGAACCGCACGAGTTGTCATACAAACGAATAGGCAAATGTATGCCTTTGTGGAACGTATACCACGACCACGGGCAATAGTGACTTTAAACGGTCCAGCATAGTCCGTCCCTGTATGTATGAAAGGTTTCACCGTCTGTACAACACGACAAGAACGATGGTCGGCCATTTCCGGCGCGTTGAAACGCGGGCGGAGCTTAAAGCAGGGCACACATCTGTGCACTCTAGCGAGTATCAAATTGCGAGCGGAAAGTATCCAGTACTTCTGTCGAAGAATGGACATTAATAAATCGGGACCAGCGTGACAATTCACCTTATGGTGATAGTCCACCAACAAATCCAAAACGTGATCCCTGCGTGGTAGAACTACTGGATGCATTTGTTCAAACTCTAACTTAGCATTTCGCAGACGGCCACCGACACGAATGAGTCCGTCTTGCAAAAATGGTTTCAAATGTTGAAGTGCGGGACTACAAGGTTTATGTGATTCTAAACTACGAAATTCTTTTGAAAAATAAAATTTCTGCAACTCTCGAAGTACAACTGATTCAGCTCTATCCAAATCAGCTGCGATTATAGAACCACGCGATGGCAATAATCTCAAAAATCTTAGGACGTAAACTACACAGCGTAATAGTCTCGACCAAGACGAGACTCGATTAGACAACAACAAAACAACTGACTCTTCACGCGGAACTGATACTACAAGCGTATGTTTCTTCTCCTCGGGTGGTTCTGAAACAGTAGCGGGGTTAAACGGAGCATTTGGCCACTCGTTAGGAGTGGTATGCAGCCAGGGAGGGCCACAAAACCAAAGCGGATGATTTAAAATTTGCGCGGGAAGCAAACCACGTGAGAGACAGTCAGCTGGGTTTTCTGTTCCAGCGACATGGAACATATTTTCCGGTGACAATTCAGCTTGAATCTTAGCCACCCTATTTGCGACAAACGTGCCCCATCGATGGGGTGAAGAGTGGGCCCAACATAGGGCAACGGTTGAGTCTGAAAACGCTACAATTCTCTCTATATTAATGCGAGGACGACAAGTTTTGACTATAGATGTAATCAATTGAACCAACATAAGAATAGCGCAGAGTTCGAGACGAGCAAGAGAGACAACCTTACTAGGAGATACCTTTGATTTTGCGCTAATGAGGAAAACTGAAATGTTATCGCCATTTTGGACCTGAAAGTAAACCACTCCCCCGTAAGCCCTCTCACTGGCGTCTGCGAAACCTACCACATTAACAACAGTGTCTGGTACTATACCAACATGGCGAGGAATCTGTATCTGATCGAGCATTGGAAGCTCTTTCCTATAGCGAGCCCACAACTTGGCAACACTTTCAGGAGCGGTGTCGTCCCAATCACAGTTGGAAAGCCAAAGCTCTTTTATAAGCAGCTTTGCATATAAAACGACAGGAGCTACAAAACCCATTATATCCCATATCCGAGCTACACATGCTAGGATAACGCGTTTGGTACAAGTTGGCGGAGTCGAGCTAATTTTAAGACTGAACATATCAGTTGCGGGTGACCAACTTAAACCAAGGATCTTATGCGAATCACTATCATCGAATTCCTTTACCGAAGTCAACCGGTGTGACGGTGGAATCGACTCTAATGTAGCTTGCGAGTTGCTTGTCCATTTCACCAGATCAAATTGACCGGACTTCATGAGGCTGATTACTTGAGCAGCGGTCTCTATAGCCTCTGCTTCACTAGGTACACTGTACACAAAATCGTCCATGTACAATCCGGTTTCAATAGTGGCCCTTGCTTTCGGGTATGTATCACCCTCGTCAGCGGCCAACTGCTTGATAGTGCGAAGAGCGTGAAAGGGACTAGACTTAAGCCCAAAACAAACACGATTGAATTCGTAAACCTTCAAAGGTTCCTGCGGAGAAAATCTATACAAGAAGCGTTGGAATCTACGGTCACATTCTCTGATTCCAATACTAAGAAACATTTGCCGAATATCGGCAGAGAGCGCAATAGCAAACAAGCGAAAATTTACTATTATTTCAAATAAGTTACCCTGGAGGTTCTGACCACAATACAAGATATCGTTAAGCGATATGCCAGTACTAGTCTTAGCGCTACCATCCATAACCACACGCAGTTTAGTTGTAAGTTTGTCTTCTCTAACAACTCCATGGTGCGGGATGATGTAAAACGGGTAATCACGTGTCTCCTCAGTCTCGGCAGGCGCTGATGAGATATAACCTTTATCTAAATATTCGATCAGCACATCATCATAGGCTTGCTTCAACTTAGGAGACGCCTGCATCTTACGTTCCAAGCATAGAAAGCGTTTTTCTGCGGAGGCACGGGAGCCAACTATAACAAACACGAGAACTGTTTCCAGTGCGTGCGGAGCGGGGTACATCGGAAGACCTTGAATTTTACGTGATAACTGGAGATGCGGGAGAATCGAAGCACCGATCAATAGATCGATATCTCCAGGGAAAGCGTAATTTCCGTCGGCTAACTGCAAGTTCTTAAACTCCGTCAGCATGGACGTGTCAACCGGTACCGTGGGCAACCGTTCCGTAATCTTATCTGCGACTAGCGAATCCATTTCAAACGAAATATTACGATTAAAACGTGAACTAAATATTATTTTAATGGAACCGTGAATGGTTGCCTTTAAACCTCCAAAACCTTTCACTTCTGAGCGGGATGACCAATTATTAAAACTAAAACCAAGGCGTTGACAACAATCCCGAGTAATAAAATTACTCTGGGAAGCGCCATCTAGTAGCGCTCGAACGGTGTGCGGTTTGCCAAAGGCATCTACAATGACAACTTGCGCGGTCGCAAGTAAAACGGTAGTGACTTGAGTACCAGCGGCGGAAAGCGAACACAATGTTACGTCGTTTGCACTTGCAGCAGGCCACGCGTCACAAGCGTCGCGCGTCGGCGCAGGCTGCTGCTGCGATGGCAGCTTACTACTCTCAAAATGTAAGAAGGTATGATGTCTAGCTAGACATTTACGACAGCTACCACCACTGTTACATGACGTAACCAGATGTTTGTCACTTAGACAATTAAAACACAAATTATTAGTGCGGACAAACTTGTAACGATCACTAGGCGATAATCTCTGAAATTCCGAACACTTGTACAGCTGTGTATGGCTACCCTTACACAGAGAACAGTCAGGTGTTGAGGCGGTATTAAGAGCCCTTTCACATTTCGGCATTACGCAAATTTAGGTATTTTATGCATCGAGCGGGCGGCGAACTACGTGAGCGATATTTTCATTCATGCTTCTAGCAGTCTCGCTCGCACTATAATATTGTGTATACGGCGGCTAAACGATCTTGATCTTTCGTAATTGAAGTATTCAGAAAGAGGTTAGAAGATGGATATTTTTTTTAAATGTCCTTTTAATTTAAATATGTTCAAACAAATATTTTTAATATTCTGCAGTATTCGATAAACAATCGATTGTAATATATACTATTCATAGCAAAAATAGATTTTTAAAGTTGTATATATTTATTTTTAATTCATATAAATTAATGCTCGACTGTGATCCAACCTGATGGTAAGCAGTGATGCAATCGTTGATAACTAGTTTATTAAGTGTATTTTCAGTCTAGCCTTAATTTTATGGTAGTTTGGTTGAAATCTTATCGAATAAATGAAACAACAAAACGTATAATTTATTTTATTATTTGGTACAGTCAGACATCATATTTTTACATCAGAAAAATATTTCCCGCAAAGGCATTGATCGATCTTTTCTTGAGTCGATAACTTCTGGCAGTACACATTTTTCATAAAAAGCTTTTAATTTGGGTAACATTTTTAACGACCAAAATTCGTCGTCTTTGTAGATTGTTATAGTTTTTACAGGAAAGTCTGGTCCAGTCCATATGGCAAGTATGCAGACATTTTTATTGGATATATAAAGCTGTCCTTGAATTTGGTAGAACCAGTCATGACTTTAACTAGTCTAACTTTAATAAGTTCACTATCTGGTATACTAGTAAAATGTGAACTTTATACTAATTGAAATATTATTTCAATTAGTATAAAGTTCACACTTTATTATAACTTCAATATAACGGTATATTATACCGTTCGAAAATAAATATTTACAAAGATCAAAAACTGCGTTCGTAGTTCACACGCACACAATAGCAATGCGGCAGCGTCTACGCGACAGTCGGCGCACACGACGGTAGTCACGGTAGTATCGGAACGAAAGCGCGCGGGAAAGAAACTGACATAGGTCCGACCTCGACAAGCGCTCGCGCGATACTAATCGCAGATGACCGGCGCAGTGAAATATAAAGTGTTTTTATTTATTTTATTAAAAAATAATAGTAGCGATTTAAAAAATAAAAATAATACTATAGTTTAAGCAAATGTTGATGATTATTTTGGTATAAATTTGAAGTCTAAATAATGTAGAACTTTGGAGATATTGGGGCTTGTTTTGAAGCCTTTTCGGTAGATTATTGAATTACGTAGTTTTTTTTTTCTTTACATAAAAGGCATATAACGAAAATATTACCTGTTATGATTGAAGTATAGGATATTTGAGAGCTAATAATATTTTTGTTTTTGACTGATATTTAGTAGAATCTCAAAATTAGAGCTCAGAAATGATGTCTCCGTGAATTTTTGCCGAAACATGTGTCGGGAGAAAGCTTATTACTAAATAATTAAATAATTAATCTAGAATCAGTTTTGAGGTAATTGTAGTAGAGAAAACGAACTATATTAACCAAGAAATTGTTATTTCATACAACGAACATAAAACCTAAAATTTCAACGTAGAAAACTTGCAATTTCGTGTTTTTTTGTAATACGCCTCTTAACTAGCGTATGTGCAGTCTTGACTGACTTCGATGACGCGTCTATACGGCGATCGGAACCTGTCCTATTCGTGGCTTCATGACGTGCCGACGTGCGCTGCAACACCTTAATATGGTCGCGAATAAAAGATTCTAAATCTTCGAACTTAGGTATTTCTTTACCGCGCTGAGTCGTTTCAAACAGACGAACAGTTTCAGGATCTAATTTCTTTAAACCGATATACAAAAACAAAAAGTCACAGAGGTCATTGACCTTTAGGTTCTTTACTGCACGAACAGATGATGCGAAAATATTTAAAAACTTCTCTAAATTATGATCGTTACAAACGGAAAAACTTTTCAAATCGAATAATTGATCTAAATATGCGGTGGCTACTAATCGCTTATCTTCGTATTTTGTTTTTAAAGTGTTCAAAACTAAATTGTAATTTTCAGCGCTAAACGTAATTCCAGCACAGACAGCCTTTGCCTTACCGGTCAATTTTTCTACGAGATAATGCAATCTCTCGTGATCTGTCAGCGATGTGTTCCTATGTATTATATTTTCGAAACTATCTATAAATAAATTCCAATTTCGAATGTCACCATTAAATTCAGGTATTTGAATTGGCGGCAATCGTGGGCGTTCGCGAGGAGGGTTGGATAAACCACTCGCGGGGGGGGGAGTCTCTAAACTCCTAGCAATACGTTTGATACGACAATACAAGTCATCAAAGGACGACAATGCCTGATAACTCACACAGTAATCAGGATTTAACTCCAACTCTAAAATGTTTATATTATTAATTGTAGATTCAAAATCCGCGCGCAAACTATCTAAAGTTTCCAACGAACACAAGAAAGCATCTCTAATAGCCAGATCCGAGGTTTGCAAAGATTTATCACAAATTGATTGAACACGTGAAAACTGTGAGTCCCTTTTAGCGTATAAAAGCTTTAACTGAACCTTTAAATCAGTACTAACCTTGGTTCCCTTAAGAGACATCTTGTTTTGATATATTCACACTATACACTCAAACAAACACTTAACGAATTATTAAGTAAGCGATAATTATCAGATAACAATATGGTTATATTGTAAACAACAAAGTGAACGGCGAACGAACGGAACAACATATGCGTATATAATCTATGGTTTATCCGTTTCCTACAAATATTCACTCAACAATGAACGGGTATTTTTGAAATGCGTCTACCTACATGCAATTTGTAGGATGGTCGAATGAATTTTGTCAAGAAAAAGTATGCGATCGATTTATATCTACGCTGATATTTACGTAGCTAACTATAATTATGCGGTGCGGTTGACGGCGTAGGTACCGTAATTATCAATGACACTTTAACTATACGAGCGAAATAACGTATAGTTGCCTAAATGCCTAGATGCGGGTTTTCTACTATTATATCTAGGTAAACAGGCGCGTTGCGTTTATTCCCTATGGAACAAATACTATATTGCGAAATTACAAGAAAATGATTCACGATCCTGCTCGTAGGACCAGAAATAATGGTTGCGCGAATTTGCTGTGTGGACTGTAGATTTAAAAAGCGATCTAAGGTTTATTAACAATATGCAGATACTATGCCTGGCATGGGATAAAGGTATTGGGAAAGAGCACTGACCTTTAGACTTCGAAGGTTCCACGTGGCACCGCCGGCGATTTTCGACTTCGCACATTTAAATCACTGCCAGGTCCTGGTTTGCACTAACACTGCACTATTGTGGAGTCTCTGAATGATTTGATCACGAAAATAGTCAATTTTCTAGTAATTTCGAGCGGGCGCGGTTAGCGGTGCGGTCACATTCACTCGATGCACAAACGTCAATGTCAAATCATTTCTTCAAGAGGTCGTGCGGGAAGCGGATACGGTAGGGATAGGATTGCTAGGCCAAAAAAATAAATTACAAAAAACAAAGTCGCGGAACATAGCAAATTGGCGCAACCATAAACAATTTATTTGACATTTCTTTTTTTTAACTTATCGGTTGTTTTTGTACATTATTTATTTGTGTTAAATTAATTTATAAAAAATTGCTATGCCCGACAGGGTCCATACACCTATTTAAAGACCTAATAAAACACATGTAATTTGCTATAAACTGAATGAAGAATAATGAATCAGCTTTTCAGGATCGAGGCATATTTCACGTGTTACCTTTGTTCCTACTATAATGGAGTTATGTTCCAATCTAGTTAGTGTTATCTATATACTTACGTACTTTATATAAAATGTTTTGTTTGTGTTCTTCAACGCACTTTATAATCATTATTTTGAGGGACAAACAACAAATTGCTTCTCGGAAACGAGAAAAGTGGCCGACGCTTTTAGGACTGTGGTGACTCTATCGAAAGATTTTGAAGCTCTGGCTCAAATAATCCTACAGCCGTAGCTATCGGCAAACCCGCAGCAGGACAGGAGACGCCCTGAGCGTTGGGAATCACAGAGCGATCTCGGTAACCGCTACCCGCTCTTGTTATAAGAACCGAGCCCGAATTGTCGACGGCACGTATTGTTCTATGAGCCGTACGTCTCAAAATGATGTCAGTGAAACCGTAGGAGGGCAAGCAAGGACTATTAGTCATGGAAAAACTTCTGAGAAGGAAACTCAAGGTCCTATAACGCAAAGTCCTGATTGAAGTAATAAAGACGTGGTAGTAAAAGTCTGACGAGCCACACGACTCTACCTTTGTGGCTGTCCACCTCAAACAAAAGCTCTTGTTCTATATTACATACTTAAAGTCGACACAACACGATTTGTTCTATCATTTTGTTTTGTGAATCTATTGCCGACTTTCTTTTCTTTCATATAATTTACACTATCCATCTTTCCATCAATCCATTAAGAGAAGGAAAAACCTCCTCTTCAATGGATTTAAAACATGAGACTATTACATACCACTATTCTTCACATCCACTTCACCAAATTCAATTTAAACTTTCACCAAAGAAGTTTCCATCCGCCGTTCGTAAGCAAACACTATTCTATCCTATCATCATAAGATCCCATAATCCCACCGACCCATAAGCACAAAACCTACCCTTAATATTAAAATACACCCTTTCTCGCATGTTTGGCTTGAATAAAAAGCAAACTTACAGAATTACCGGAATCTATGTAAATATCGGAGTCGACCCTTCCCGACTTTTTACCCTTTTTTTAGGGATCCACGGAGGTATCGTTATTCGTCAAGGTCTTTTAAAACGGGAATAAAAGAAGAAGAGATAAATAACTATTCGCTTTCTTTGTGGGTCATCAATATTCTTTTTAATGCAACAACACGGTCAAAGTTTCAATTAAACCTTTTTATTGATACGGGTTTTTGATACTGGATAAGTTTTTTGTGCAGAATTGCAGATGGTCATCATCATCATTTCAGCCGAAATACATCCACTGTTGGAGATAGGCCTCCCCCAAGTGTCGCCTCAGTGAACGGTCCTGTGCGTTTCGAATCCACCGTATTCCCACAACCCTTACCAGGTCATCGGTCCACCTTGTAGGAGGCCTTTCAACGCTACGTCTTCCGGTACGTGGTCGCTATTCCAGAACCTTTCGGCCCCAACGGCCATCCGCTCTGTGAGCAATTTGCCTTGCGCATTACCACTTCAGTTTGGAAATTCTTCGTGCTTTGTCGATAACCCCTCATTCCTGATTCGATCACGCAAGGAAACTCCAAGCACAGCCCTTTCCATTGCATTGCAGATGGTCGTTGGGCCCGAAAAAGGAACCTTTCGGCCCCAACGACCATGACATGTTAAAATATCAGTCGTGGACAGGGAGTCTTATCACAATAAGAGCTCGCAGTGGGGCTTCAAAATGATGCAGTTTTGTCTTTAGTGTCCACAACTGGACCATGTCATTGAAACAGGCGTGATGTCAGTAAAACGGACCTGAGAATTTTATTGTAGTTTTATATTTTATTTTATTTTTTTATTGTAGTCAATTATTGTAGTGTTAACTGCTTCAGGGAAGCTCACCGAGTAGGTTGATTTGTTATATGAGCTACTAAATTGTATGCTGCAAAAAAATATTAATTTAATATGTGTTACATCCGTATGCGAATGGAAAGCAATATTCTGAATACTTTCTAGCTTCGAGCACTAATGCGAAACCAGATGAAAAAAGCTAATTTGTTTACTTTCTTTTTACGTGTAACTAAGGTATCACTTACCGGTAGCAAAATGTTTTCTAGGCAGGGTAACAAAATTTAAGCTTTATAGAAAATCGATAGTTATTCAGCTTTGGGTTAATGTGATTAATCCTATTAGGTTTTTTTTCCTATCGTAACCACCATTACTGAAGTCTAGCAGCGTGTATAATAAAATGTAATTTTATTAGCTTTATGTGGGTATTTGTTGAAAGATTTACTAAATCGTTTTAGTACTGAGCAATTTGAAAAGACTGAATCGTTAGCGTTGATTAAATCAAAACAGTGGAAAATGATGACTCACCTCTAGTGCGTGGACCGCTGAAATTGTGCCAATGTGGCTCAATTTCACATCGGTCGCGACAATCACACACATCTGGTGGCTAATGCAATTTCCCTCGCACGATAGCGCTGGCTCTTATCTCTGTCCTTGTCTATCAGTGACTATAGGTTTGGGACTGTGCTGACACTTCTCCCGCCCCACCCAAGGGCGGGACTTGTCATTGGATGATTTTACCTACCATAAAAAAATATGGCTATCTTCCAGCTCCATCATCAGACAGAAAGTACTCGTCAAGACGAATCAAACGAATCCAAACTCGATGGGGTTGTGTCATTCAACTACAAAGTTCTTATGGCCACCTTCCGATTCCATCATCAGATCAGCTCCACGTCAAATTTCAGCTCAATCGGTAACCGGGAAGTGGATCAAATTCAATTTGCAGACAAACATCGGTCAGGTGATACTAAATAAAAGCCTGTAATAATAAGATCACTGTCCTTCAAACTACACATTCCTCTATCTTGAGAAAGTGTTATATATATACAATACAATAGTTAACAGTTTCTCTATCTTGATGACTACGTAAAACCGTGTCCATAGATACATCGTAACCTTTAGTAGCATCCAAAAGACGATAAAATACATTTTGTTAACCTACAGTTCAGAATTACGATCAATTGAAGCAATTTGTAGTTGGTTGTTGCAAGCAAAACGTTTTCCTAGGCGTTAGATCTAAACTATTGTGGCTTACTCTAGGATGTAAGAAAACGCTTCCTTCCTCTACAGAAACTGTTACTTCTACACTATGTGCGAAAAACAACAAATTTTGTACTTAACACTCCCTTTTCTTGGGTGGAAAATCATCCAATGACTTCTCCAACTCTCAAGCGGAGTTGGAGGGCTTTTTTGTTATTTGCCTTCCTTCTAGAGCTCAGGGATTCACTTTAATATAACCCATGATCCCAGTAGGCTTCGATCCTGCTACTACGTTTTGCTGACCTCTCTTTGAGGTGCGTGTGGAACATTACGCGCCGTTGACGACTTGGGCTCGGTCTGGACGCTTACCAACTATGGTTGGAAATCGGGATCGGTATCCTGGCGGGTGCGTGTGAGGACTATTACCTTGCGCTTGCGGCTGCCTCCTTTGCTAGAATTACTGCTTCACAGATTTTTTTTTTTATTGTAGGTAAAATCGTCCAATGACAAGTCCCGCCCTTGGGTAGGGCGTGAAATAGTGTCAGACTCTTACTGACTAAAAACCTACCCTGTTCTATTCATTGCCTTCGTCGCAGGGCCCCGGGTGACATTTTCACATAACCTTTGGCTTCACAGATGGAGGCCACTACCTGTCATTCCTCCTTGCCCCGGAAAACGGCCTGTACCAGGGCCCGGTGTAAGAGTTTTAGAAATAGTTAAAAAAACATATAGCCAGTACACCTTAATCATTAACATTTGGTATTGATATATGCATGAAACATTTAGTTCGGAGACTTATTCCGAAAAATTACCAAAAACAATAAGAACTCTAACGAACTTTATTGCAATACAAACATTACAGTGCTAAATGCTCCTCAACCAAAGATAAACCGGTGATTCATATGAACGATAAAAAAAAATTAAGAAGATTATAATGTGAAAACAAAACACGTTAACCCACAAATTAATCCGTAAAAATAATAGCAGTTTTAGACCCATAAACCTAAAAATGTATCAAACTCCAAAAGTTCGCCCTACCTATGTGGATTACGATGATTCCGAGGGTCCAAATATTTCGTCCACATTTAAAATAATAATATCCGAGCTAGAAGGTAGTACGTGTAGCAGAACAAGTTTAAATCTACTTATCAACCTTTGTTCGCCGTTATTAGTTGAAGTTTAATCTGATTAATATCTCTTCAGCTCATAGTTAATTTTTAGCATGGTTAAACTGGACTGATGTTGAGGATTTGTTTTGAACTTTGCGATAAATTAGTTCTTTTTTAAGGTGGGAAATCATAAAATCACATAGTCGTAGTCATATAATTATAAACAAATAATTTATATCTAAATTTACACACACATAAATAAATTACACAATCACAGTTTTACTTAGTACTTATCACAATAAAATAAAACCTAGTAAATACCAGTTAAAAAAAAAAAAATTAAACTTCATCAATTAATTAAAATTGGTCAAAATTAAATTTATTTATTAAATTATTAAAACTAATATTAAATTGTAGACACCTAATTATAATCAGGCTGGAAGATAGTCAAGTGCATGCCGTGAGGTAAAATTTTAATAACACAGAATCAAATTAAGTACAAACTTTTTACAATATTTACTAAGTATTTATACTAAACCTATGTACACAAAAACTAAACTAAGAATGTAAACTAGATATAACTATGTACAAATATAATACAAAAACACCAAATATACTTAGGCTAGAGTGAATAGGCTCTTAATAAACTAGTGCGTTTCACTATCAAATATTAAATTGCAATAAAAATATTAATTACATATAAATTAGCAAAGAATGTCAAGATGAATAAAAATAACAGTTATAAAAATTATAATCAGATTAAAATTGCTATAAAAATATTAATTACACATAAACTAGCAAATAAAGTCAGAATGAATTAAAATAACTATTTTAAAATTTACAACATGTTTAAATTGCTTTTTGCGTGCTTTTTTCGTTTCTTGGGTTCGGCCCTGTTGGTCTCCTACGGTTTTGCTGACATCTGCCGGGTGGCTCTAATGAGCTTTGATCTTTAGTCAGTAACAGTATGATACTTCCTATTTGTCCTGCCAGAATAGGAGGAGAAAAATATGTTTTTATGTAATAGTTAAATAAAAATAAATGTCAATACATATTATTGTGTGTCTAGAAAAACCAACGCTATAAAAACGTGTCAGATACATTTTGCAGAAAATCAATGTGATCAGGTAAACGTAATGTGCGATATGTTTCAGGATGAATCGGTAATTTATCAGAAAACATTTCTTAGAAACAACTAATAAGCAGGTATCAGTACCTACCTAAACAAAGTCGATAGCTATTAGTTCAACATGAGTCGTCTATTTACCTGATAATTGGCCCGAAATTACTAGATGGCAAATATAAGGAATTGATTGAAACACTGATACATAAGATGTGTACCTAAATATCGTGTTTTTTTGTTTTAACATTTTTTTATGGTAGGTAAAATCATCAAATGACAAGTAAAATCAACAAATGAGATAGTGTCAGACTCTTACTGACTAAAAACCTACCCTGCTCCTATCATTATCTTCATTGCAGGGCCACCGGGGTTCATTTTCACATAACCCTTTGCCTCAGTAGGCTTCGGCCCCTACAGTTTGCTGACAACTCCTTGAGGCACGCGGGAACAGTGCGCGCCATAAACGACTTGGGACTGATTTGTTACCGGACGGACGTACAGCAAGCTACCCATTACCCGTCGTCCGCGAGCCCGCGCCTACGGTGTTTCAACATGGACTAGTCGTATGTTGGTTAAGACTTTTCGTAAAACAAACGGGGGCCTCCATGGCGTGTTAATTACAGAGGGATAGAATTATACACCCTATAAAGCTTCATCCCTTTTGCAGTTCAGTTTAGGTCGTCAAATTAATTGCGTTAAAAGCTCGCGGTAGGGCCTTAAATCACAATTTTTTCCGACCAATATTTAGCCACCTGGACAACTCTGTCGTTGGCGTCGTACAAGTCATTGAAGATACAAATGGCAGTGCACGATAGGCAGGAAAGGAGGTGACGCATATCCTGTGTAGGGGCTCTACACTGGCACTGTATTTGCGATGGGCCAAGGAAAGCCCATTTCGCCAGCTTATCTCTGCAGTTTCTAGTAATAAAATAAGTTGCAAATCAAAAAATCATCAAAAGTGTTTTTTTTTTATTTGCGATCTCTCAACCAACCTTTACATTATTGACTTTAGAAAATTACTTAACAAAAAACAGTCTCTAAGCAATGAAGCTTAGCTACAAACTTTTGTAACTATTTCAACTAAAATAAAGTCGATTTCATGAATGAAAAGAGTATCCATGGCGTTTCTTAGACATTCTTCTCCATTAAGATTTTTAGAATGTATACTTAATTAGCATCAATTTTCTGACTGGCTGACTTCTTGACAATTTAAAAGTGCCTGTAAAATGGTTTATTTGTAATAAATGCTTTGAATCTTTGTTCATCATCATCACCATTATCATTTTCTTCACTTTACACAAATACCTACTACTTCCATGCTACACTATTTAGCTGTTATCTCAGAAGTCACCACTTTTCTAGATATTATGCCGGACACAGGGGTCATGGAGTTATTTGTGACCGGCAACGTGGTCCTAGCATAGCATAACATCAGCCTTATAATGTTCCAACTCCTCTCTAGGAAAGTGAAATCAACCACGCAGGCCCAATGCGGGTTGGTGGATGTCACATGTCTTCGAATTTTTGGTTCTAGGACATGCCGGTTTCCTCACGATGTTTTTCTTTACCGTTTTAAGAGCAGTGGTGATGAAATAAATGCCCAACAACCATCTACAAAAATAATATTTTTTTGAGTAGTTTATTTATTTATTTAATAGTTTATGTACACACATATACAGAAAAAAAACCATTATTATAAAAATTGTACAAAGGTACAGCTTATTTCAAAAATAAATTTCTTCCACTCCAATCCCACAATACTACCCAAAAAATAATTATATAGGTGGAAGTTGTGACCGCGATCGCGATCCAAAGGGCCTCTCGACCCTATGCCAATAACTTCTGATGTATTCCATAATACCAAGACTTTCCTCCCTACTCTATAATACAACCTGCGCAATGAAAATCTTAAGGTCCATCCATCGCCTTGCTCTCTACAAAGCCTGACTCATCTTCAACAAAAGTTATCTTCAGCCCTTTTTCAATCTCAAGCGTGTGAAGATTAACATAACCTTTTTAAATAAACGAGAGCTCGTTCTTTTAATACAACGTTATTCGCTTCGTCATGACACATCGTACTTTCAGCTGGTTAGGTAACTCCAAACTTGTTGCTATGGGATTTATTAAGTTGTGATATAACATGATTTACTGGCTTTAGTAGGTGCAAAAAAATTGTGGTTATGTTTGTTAATTAACTAGCTTCTAGCGGCTTTTCGCGTGAAAGTAAAAAGTATCTCAAAGAACAAAAAATTGCTCTACGACTCCTGGAATAAAAGTATTCTATATACAATTTCAGACAACACTAAATGCTGGCGACATTGAGCAAACAAAAGTGGAGCTAGCGTCACTCCCAGCGCATCAAGATTATTGGAATGTCCTTCATTTATTAAACACAATATGAATAAAAACTGTATATCAAAAGATTTATAATTAAATTATCTTTTAATTTATGAAAGTTTCATAAAAATACACCCAATGGTTTTTGCCTGATCATTTGCCATAACTGAAAATAAATCACTTCAAGTTCTATGAAAAAAAAGTAAAATATTTGTATATCAAACTAGGTTTTTTTTTTTCAAAACTTACGGACTAGCCGTTTAAATGTAATGTTGGATTTAAAATCATCAAAAATCATGATCTCCCCTTCAGTATATGGTCTACGTGTGTTCATTCAAATTCAAGTAACAAGCATACGCATGTAGCGTTATATTCTGTGCCGTCACATAGAAACTAAGCCGCAAAATCTTGTATGCACTGCACGATTGGAGCATAATTACAACAGTCTAAAATGAACTATAAGACAGTTACCTGGTCGAGATACAGCATCGATCTGGTCGGAGAATCCTCCCTATTTTACGGAGGTTTTCGAGCTTTTACACCTTGTTCCACATACCTCTTAACACACGTACATATTAATATACAAACTTTCGCTTGTATACTAATACCGTGATTTTGGTGAAGTATAGCTTGTTGGTTTAGAAGTGTTAGTAAATATCTGAACCCTCATTAACAAATGTTAACTTGTTACTTGATTTATGATTAACTATAATGATGTTAAGGAAATATAAAATAATAACATGTTTACTTGGTATATAGAATCACACAATACAAAAACAAAATATATTGATATGCAGAAAAATAAATTTAAAACAATTTCATTGTCAATTTGAATACATTAGCATTGTCTGCTTGTTCTTATCCAAGTATGAATCTGTGATCCTTTTCAAAAATCTAGCTTTAAATGATGTAATTGTGACATCTCCACTAATTTATTAAAGAGGTAAAATTGCAAAAAAAAATTAATGATAGAAAACTGCTTTATTCTTGAGTGGCTGCAAAAATACCTAAAAGTGTACGCGGGCGAAGCGGTGGGCAAAAGGTAGCCGATAATATAAAGGTCTTGATGTTAAATTATACTGGCTGCATATTTCTTACTCCACAGCATTCGTGGCTCCTTTAAATAGACTACTAGTTAGATTAGTTCTAAAATTGGCTTAGCTTCATTATGCTTTTTTACGCGAATCTGTTTTTACAATGCTATGTTACATTGAGTAATCACTACCAGTCACAATGAGTCATGTTTGCAGTAAATAAAATTTGATTATACAGACGAGAAGCATTATTTAGCTAGTTAGCAGTTTCAACCACACACGGTTGCTACAATTGTATCTTTGCAATTCTTATAACACCGTAATCATGTGTTAGATTGTAATAATAGATATTGTTAATTTCAATCATTGTTTTTGCACTATCTTGATTTTAGATCTGCTATTATATGGCTTTAAGTCATTTAAAATCTTATTGCTACAGTTTGTTTTATTCTTTATATCAAGGTCTACCTTATATTTTATAGGTTACCAATAGTTACAACTTTTTTGGTTAGTTGAGTGACTCAACGTTCTTTGAAGTTTCTATAGTTCCTTATGTTTTTTTTTTTTTTTTTTTTGTGGTAGGTAAAATCATCCAATGACGAATCCCGCCCTTGGGTGGGGCGGGAAACAGTGTCAGACTTTTACTGACTAAAAACCTACCTTTCCATTCCTTGCCTTTATCCTGGGGCCTTTGGTGACAGTCTCACATAACCTTTGGCCCCAGTAGGCTTCGGCCCTGCTGGACCCCTACAGTTTGCTGACAACTCCTTGAGGCGCGCGGGAACGGTGCGCGCCGTAGACGACCTGAGCTCGGACCGGTCTGTTACCGGACGGACGGACAGCGAGCTACCCATTGCCCACCGTCCGCGAGCCCACGCCTACGGTGGCCGGAAATTGGGATCGGAAACCCGGCGGCGGCGGCGGCGTGTCCGCCTTTGCCTAAGGCGGTCGGCCTCCTCCTTTACTAGCATTACTGCTTCGCAGAAGGAGGCGACCGCCTGCCACTCCTCCTCGCTCCGGAGCATGGCTTGAACCAAGCCCCGGCGCGAGAGATCGCCGCCGATCGCCCCCACGAGGACACGGCGCTGCTCTTCCCAAGCGGGGCACACCTCGACTGTGTGCTCCACCGTGTCCACCGGGCGGTCCGCACAGTGGCGACACCCGGGCGTCGTCTCCGCACGAATCTTGTACAGGTACGGACCGAACTTGCCGTGTTCGGTCAGCACCTGCGCCAAACGGAAGGTGACGACGCCGTGGGGCCTTTCCAGCCACGCCTCAAAGAGGGGCCTTACCGCCTCGATCGTGGCGTGCCCAGCACGAGGTTGCGACAATCGCTCTCGCCATTTCACCATGAGATCCCGCCGGAGCTCTGTCCGCCATGCCGCGACTTGTCGCGGCAGCGGAGTTTCGCCCCGACGTTGCATCTCCACGCGTAAGTCATGCATGTGTGCAAGGACTGTTGCCTCCAAATCCCACGGTGGTAGGCCAGCAAGGAGGCTCGCCGCTTCGCAGGACACCGTACGGTATCCGCGGATCATCCGGATGGCCATGACCCTCTGGCAGGCGGTTAGCCGGGCCGCCACTCGCTTCCGTAGCGATGGCGCCCACACCGGCGCACCGTAAAGGGCCATGGACCGAACGATGCCTGCGTAGAGCCTCCGGCAGGAGGCGTCTGGACCCCCTAGGTTCGGCAGGAGCCGCTTGAGCGCAGCCCCAGTCGCATTCAACCTGGGAGCCAGACGTCGGAAGTGCTCCTTGAAGTTCCACCGGCTGTCGAGGACGAGTCCCAGGTACTTCATCATCGACCCGACGCCGATGTGAACTCCTCCTACCGTTAATTGTGAGCCCGGAGGTGGCGCGCTCCGAGGGCCGTGAAAACACATGGCCTCGGACTTGTGCAATGCCACCTCGAGTCCCAACTGCTGTATCCTCTCCACGACTGTCGCAACCCCGCGCGTCGCTAGTTCGACCGCCGCCTGGTACGACCGTCCCCGCGCCAGGACCAGCGTGTCGTCTGCGTAACAGACCACGCTGACCCCGTCGGGGAGGTCGGCGCGCAGCACGTAGTCGTACCCGATGTTCCACAAGGGCGGTCCTAGTACCGATCCCTGCGGAACACCGCACGACATCTCTCGCCGTTTCAACTCCCCCTGATGACCGGGGTAGATGATGAACCTGTCCGACAGGTAGGCCTCGATCACCCGACAGAGGTAGTCGGGCACCCGGTGGTACCGGAGTGCCCTACCAATGCAACTCCAGGGCAGGGAGTTGAAGGCGTTGGCGATGTCCAGAGACACCGCCAAGATACACCTGCCCCGGGACACCGCATCCCCCGTCGTGAGGGCTCGCAGGCGCATGATGGCGTCCACAGTGGAGCGCCTCCTGCGAAATCCGAACTGGCCGTCCGCAAGATCCGGCCCCTTCCGTGCCAGATGCACGACGAGGCGGTCTGCAATTACTCTTTCAAAGAGCTTGCCCACCTCGTCGAGCAGCACAATGGGCCGATACGCGGACGGAGAGTCCGCGGGGCGCCCCGGCTTCGCGATAAGGACCAGTTTCCCCGTCTTCCAGCGAAGCGGGAACTGGCCCCTCTCCATGCATGCGCTGAAGAGCCCTCTCAGTCGAGACCCGAGTTCCTCCATGGCCAGGACCCAGGCTTTTCCAGGCAAGCCATCGGGTCCTGGGGCGGTGTTCTTGGCACTCAGCCTTCGCACCGCCACTCTCATCTCCACCTCGGTCACCTCTGGAGCATTGTTGCCGTCGTTGCCGTCGTGGTCCGCATCGGACACCGCTGCTGGTGGCGGAGCCATAGGCGGGGGAGTATGCTCCCCTCGCGTAGGGAACAGAGCGCTCACCACACCCTCCACATAGTTCCTTATGTAGTAAATGGACCCATGATATGAGAACATTGGATGATTTCTAATCTAAAAAAGCCTCAGTAAGTGATACAATTGAAAATAATAATTTATTTTTTTGATTATTACCCCCGACAGGTTGTGACACGTTTGTTTTCTTTCATCACTTTAGCAATCTGGTTACTTCGGAACTACAAATAAAAAATGTCTTTCAAGTAATAAAAAAGTCCTAGGTATCTAAAAGCTTCCATAATTTTTTTCGCGATTTCAGGTTAGGTCCCATAGTAAAAATTGTTTGTTATCATGACTAGAATCACGTGTTCATATATCGTTTACTAATTACCAGTCTCTCTACATTAATATATTATATATTTACAAGTTAACAACACTACACATATACACTAACACTAAACACCACATAAGTTAAACACACAATAACGTGACGCATTGGACACGCGCATTGTCTATGACGCGCCGGCAATATATTTTCATCTACCGCCGCGTTGTTATATTATTTTCTCACCAGTCACGAATTACGCTGTACGCGAGTCACATGTGCGCTCGCGCCGAAAAAAAGTTGTGAGAAACCTACCCGCGGCATCCTACCACTGTGCTCACAAAGACTGACTTCCTATCGCTGATTTTCCTGCTTGAGCTTAACTTTTGCTCCTTAAATTATAATTGTGTTGATGTGTTGTGTGTGAAGAAAATTACACCTGGCGATACAACGAAGAATTTTTATTCATTCACTACCTACCCAGTGAGTACTTACATCACACACACACCACCCATACAACCAAACGTATACGATACATACGAATATAGCATGTCACAGTTTGTGCTTACATTTTATAATGTTGTCTCGTTATACAAAACTGCTTTTGGGCGGTAAAACCGAGCTATGAACGCAGTCATATTTTGACAGTGCCGTTGTTAAATACCAACACAATTTCAAATACTTTTACTTTCAATCACTCGACAGAACTTTGAACTCTGCAATTATTTCCGTTCAACCAATAACGAATAAAAAATATTCTTTATAAAGAAATCAATATGATTGAGAACTGAAAACCACATTTGAAATTTAAAAATGCTCTTTTTATTAACAAGGAACAAAAGTATACTGATATTACTCCAAGAGTGATTTCTGAAAAAAAAGGGTCTTTACTAATAAAAAAGCCGAAAGGTTCTAGAGTAGCGAGTACGTACCGAAAGACACAGGGTATGGAGGCATCCCATAAGTTGTACCGATGAATTGATGAGGATCACGGATTTCTGACAGTTCGAGACGTCTAGGTCCGTTCGTTGTAGTAAAACTTAGGGTTGGCCTATATCCAACAATGGACGTTTTTCGGCTCAAATGATGTTGATGATGGTAGTAATGATGATGACAATAATAATGATGATAATCATAATAATTATGATGACAATAATGTTGGTGATGACGAAAATAGGGGGAAAACAACCAAGGGTTTCTGAACGTATTATTATTTGAATTCGTACAAATCCGGAGTAGGTCACCAGCACTTGAAAAATATTAAGCGAAAAGTCACATAACCTGACACTATCTCCAAACTGACGAACAAAATTAATGATACCAATCAAATTACAAAAATTACCATAAACTTTATATGTGAAATGGCATGCAAACGACCGAGGTTTCCCCATAGAGACCTTGCCTCGTCAACTTGCCATTGTATGGTCCCCATGAATACATGTTTTGATTTCACTTATGTCAGTAACACCAAGAAAGACTCATCAATCGAAATAGGACTCTATCTTTGACAACTTACGGTTGGATTTTGTATGTAGTGCTTGTTTGTAATAAGATTTTTGACTTGAAGACATGTCAGTTTGTATTGACAAGCAATTAATTTGGGTTCTTCTTTTGTTAACTATTAAGTGTTTATGTTGTTGTGTAAATTGTTTTAGTTTTTTTTTTGTTAATGGTTGAACTTCGATCATTGTCATCCATGTCTTAATTTTCATTCTTTTTTTTTAATATAAAAACTTTCTCAATACCCGTGTTATAATTATGTTTATATATCTAGACTAATCACTTTATTATTTTGAAGACGAAAATTTCTTTGTGTGTGTATGTTTGTTATGTCACTTCTTCATGCTAAAGTGGCTGTAGCTCAACTATTCAAGACAACTAGACATTAATCTGAATCTATTTTGAGTAACCAGAGTTTCTGCAATAAGATTTTTATGAAAGATGGACACACAGCACACTGACTTAAAATTAGCACATGGGTAGATTATGTCCTGGAATAGAACCTATTATTACAATACCTTTTATCCCAGGGATAGCAAAGCATGAGCCTTATAATATTCCCACTGCTGGGACTCAGGCCTCCATTCTAGGAGAGGGAATGGGCCGTAATCACACTTTTTCCTGCTCCGCCCAAGGGCAGGATTTGTCATTGGACGATTTTACCAATCATAAAAAAACCACGCGGGCCCAGTGCGGGTTGGTGGATGTCACATGTCTTCGAATTTTTGGTTCTAAGACATTCCGGTTTCCTCACGATGTTTTCCTTCACCGTTTTTGAGCGGGAGTATATTCCATTCTATCTGCTCGTTCCTTCTCCTTGTGGCCTTCATTTTTGACCTTTTGGGGTGCGTTGTAAATCTTCAACCAATATTTTTCTTTAATTCTTGCTTTTTAGTTTGCAGATATTGTTACGTATGTTCCGAACTTTCCACCTCAATAGGCTTAAGTATATTTTTATCTCTTTGCGTCATGGAAAATTTGTTGGTGGTACACCTACTTAGATAATTATGAATATCTAAGTAGGTGACTTCAGAAAAGGTTCTGGTTTACAATAGTTAGTTGACCTATAGGTGACCTATAATAAGATTGACCTTCATCTTCTAGATATTATAAAATGATGATATAATATAGGTAATTTATATTTCATTTGACCATCCACCTTAGATTCTAGGTAGTGAGGTTTCGGAGCGAGAAGGAGTTGCATGCGGTCGCCTTCTTCTACGAAGCAGTAATGCTAGTAAAGGAAGAGGCCGACCGCATGAGGCAACGGCGTTCATGCCCCAGCCACCGCCGGGATTCAGATCCCGATTTCTGGTCACCGTAGGCGCGGGCTAGCGGACGGCGAGCCATGCGTACCTCACTGTCCGACCGTCCGGTACATAAAATTGGCCACGCTCCCATTTATTTTCTTCTGACGTTATCTCAACGCTGAGTCACGTAGTCAGAACAAAGGAATTGGAGGTGTGGCCAACTCCAAGCGTTCACGAAATTTAAGGGGAATAACAATGAATTACAGATGTTATGACCAAAGAAAAAATAAAGTTTTTTTACACGTGCCGTATTGCAAAAAGCGGACTGTATTTTATTTTTTTTTATGCTAGTTACTACACGAAAATAAAAACAACCAAATCTATTTTTCCTATTTTAACAGGTGTAGGTGTATATCAGCTTAGACTTAAACCCTCTGGTATTAGAAGCTTTGCCTCTTTTTTAATGTAGATCAAGTTAAAAAAGAAAAAGAAAAAGTAAAATTCAATCTTTGCCTTGATAATCCTCTTTCTTTTTAGTCTGACGAAATACTTTCATGGTCTAATTAAAATTATTATAAAACTAATCCGCTTACCACTTAAATTATTATCGTACACGGGTACCTTTGACCCTAATTAATTAAACAAAGGGAGTGATTAAAAGGTAATGGGCCCAGCGAGTGGGGTTTGCCGCGAGCTTGTTCAGTGTGAGTGTCTTCAACGATAGGTGCAGAAGGATCACATGTTACAAAGCGCGACAATCATAAAAAGAAAATCATGAGCTGCAGATCCACTATCACCCTGAGAAAGAACTGGAGTTGTTTTCTATCGCGAGGTCTGCTGTAACTCCTTCGAATAATCTGCAGCCCTGACAGGCTGGGCAGCAGCATAGGTCCTAACTGACCCTTACCATTTTTGCTGACCCCTCTTTGAGATCCGAGGTTGTTGCTTACCGGCTGGCTAGCGACCCTTGGCTCGTCGGCCGCAAATCCGCACGGTGATCGGTTAGTTACCCTGCCGCACTATCGAAGCTGCAGACAGCTTTGGCAGGAGGCCCTCATACTCTAGCAAAAATAGACATATTTACAGCAACATTGACAAGTGCAAAAGATTTCAAAATAAATATCATCTACACTCTTGTGGGTTTAATCCAGGCCATAAAAAAATATTGAAGATTATTTTTCCGACCCAAATATCGACCAATAGAATTGCACCATTCGACGTCACGTGGTACAACCTACATGGTATTATACTAATAATTTTTTGAAAATTTTTAGGTTGTACCACGTGACGTCGAATGGTGCAATTCTATTGGCCGACATTTGGGACGGAAAAATAATCCCCCGAATACCACACGAGCTTCAAAATTATCTGGCATTTCCCTCAAGGTTCCCTGCAAACAAATAAAGTCGTCAAGTTTTTCAGGAAATTATAATCTTGTGGTATTATAAGTGAGAATAAGAGATCGATTGATGCCTGCTTAAAACTAGATGCCATGAACTCTACAAATCAAAACCGTCTTGAAAATCTTTTTACTGGTAAAATAAAACAAATGAGTACAATATCATCTTCATATTCATTAACAGATATTCAAATACCTATGGTGAGAATCAGCAATACTTGAACATAAAAAAAAGCAAAAAGCCCCCTATTTTTATCACAATTAATTATTATTTCAAATTGCATTGCATCAGCCTTATAATGTGCCCACTGCTGGGACTCAGGCCTCCTCTCTAGGAGAGGGAATGGGCCGTAATCCACCACGCGGGCCCAATGCGGATTGGTGAATGCCACATGTTTTCGAATTTTTGGTTCTAGGCCAAGCCGGTTTCCTCACGATGTTTTCCTTCACCGTTTTTGAGAGCAATAGTGATGAAATAAATTACACAAAGTAATGCGCCTGGCTGGGTTTGAACCCGCGACTTATACTCGTTACCACTCGGCCACCATTGCTTCTGCTACTCTTCAGCCTGGAAGGAGTATAATTACCTATTTATAGTTTTTGTATTGTTGTTGTATATATATATTTTTTGTCCTGTGCGAGTCTCAAATAAATGTTTTTCTTTCTTTTCTTTCTAATTAACTTTGTAGCAACACTGCCTTCTAACACAGAAACCGAGCCTCTTTAATATGATCACAATTTAATTCTGACAAGCCCGTTCCACGATCGGACCAGAAGATGTACGGTGATGTGCCATAACATACCACCCAAACGCAAGGTGTGCCCCGCCTGGGTGGAACATCGCCGTGTCCTCGTGGGGGCAATCGGCGGCAGCGATCTCTCTCGCCGGGCCTTGGTTCAGGCCATGGTCCGGAGTGAGGAGGGATGGCAGGCGGTCGCCTCCTTCTGCGAAGTAGTAATGCTAGCAAAGGAGGAGGCCGACCGCATCAGGCAGAGGCAACGGGGCGCTCGCCCCAGCCGCCGCCGGGATTCCGATCCCGATTTCCGGCCACCGTAGGCGCGGGCTTGCGGACGGCGTGCAGTGGGTAGCACGCTGTCCGATCGTCCGGTAACATACCGGACCGAGCCCAAGTCGTCGACGGCGCGTTCTGTTCCCGCGCGCCTCAAGGAGCTGTCAGCAAACCGTAGAGGCCCAGCCTGCTAGCTGCAGGCAGGCAGGGTCGAAGCCTGCTGGGGTTAAGGGCCGTTTTCTGAGAGGAAGGCTCAGCCCCGGCATGATAGGCAACGAAGGAACGGGGTAGGTTTTTAGTCAGTAAGAGTCTGACACTACTTCCCGCTCCACCCAAGGGCGGGACTTGTCATTGGATGATTTTACCTACCATAAAAAAAAACCACTCAAACGCACAAAACGTTTTGGTGACACATTTATTGCACGTAAAGAGTGGAATTCGCTGCCAGAGTCTGTATTTCCTGATAACTACAACCTAGGGGTCTTTAGGCCAGGAGTGAATAGGTTATTAAATCGGGGACCACATACTTAATTGCATCAATCCAGCTATCCAATTAATGATAAAAAGTAAGCAGTAAATGAAGGCTGTCATGGTCCACGTACAACGGTCCACAATGGTCTGAGTACGGAAAACCAGACCACGAAAATAGAAAGCGAGCAGTTTATACACGGCTAAAGTTTGATAGTTTTAATCCCGTGCAGGGTCGAACCGGTACATGAAACACTATCGATTTATAAAGACAAAAAAAAAAAAAGTACTTTTATTTCTTTATGTAAACAACAGCTGAGCGAGTCCAATGACCTGTAGTTAGTTGTCGGTTGTTGCGTACTAACTACCTACAGGTCATCGTAAACTTAGATGCAGGTTATAGAATATCTAATAAACTGGTCCTTTTGTAGTATACCTGTCTCGTATCAAAGGTTTCCAAGGGCTTGCTAGGGATAAAGCACTGAGTACTATGTTTCTAGGATTATTACGCGATTAGGACGAAGCTCAGACATGGTTGGAGTATACCTTACGTAAGTGTTCGTGTGAGATGTCTGAGTAGTGAGATGTTAAGCGTCCTTGAGGGTTAGCAGACTCTAATTTGTCATTTTCATTTAAGGAAGGAGTGTTATGAATATAATAAGTTTTAGCGTGGCAGCGTCTTTGAGTTAAGTTGATCTTTTTAATCGGTTAGAAGTAGGTGCAAAACCTACTACGTTATCAACTACTGTCGATAACAGACTTTGAAGAAGAAATCATTATGGATTTTTTAAAAATAATAAGTACCTATGATAAGGTGAATTAGTTTGCATTAAGATTATGAATAAAAAAACGCTCAATACAAAAATTTCGTATACGAAATATTCCGTACTATTGAAGGACCTTTATTCTTGTGAAAATCAAAGCATGTAAATCAGTAATACCCAAACTCTTTATGACCTGGGTCCACGATGAGTTTTGGACCGTGAGGACGTGTCAGTTTTTACTTAGTAAAACCACATCTAGGTTCCTTTAGTTGGGCTTCGAGTCTTAAGACCACGGGTTTTGGGGGTCCAAATTATAAGGCTGATTACGCTTGCATATATGTATTATGAACTCCAAAAAAAAAACTATTTGACAATAATAACCCCACAAACTTTAAACTTCACCATCATTATACTTATAAACTTCTTTCCCAACACAGTGATTAAGAAAACAAAATAATTACGGTGTACTTACGCAAGCAAGCAATTTTCCGCTGAGCGAACCGGACACTGGACATTATCCTGATTGTTTCTCTTTTATTTTACTGTCCAGCGTCCAGTAGATGCTAGTGGACAGTTGGTTGCTGGCGAAGAGTCCAGTGTCTGTTTGTTTGTATTGTGTTTGCCTTAATTGTTATTGTGCTTGGTTACAATTTACAGCTGGTGGGAAGGCTGTGTAGTTTTGTAGATAAAAATAAAAGAGACGCTTGTTTTTACAGGCAATTTGGTCCTAATTTAGAACGTTTAAAACTATTTCATTTTGAAGCTAGTGTCTTGTTACAAAATATTGAATTGGTGACATGGTTGTTGCAGTAGTGTGGTGACTGCAAAAGATCACATGCAAAGTGCAAACTGGCACTTTAGTATTAGTTTTACAGGCAGGGAAAAAGAAGATCGGTTAGATTGATAGATTGTGAAAATAAGTGAAAAATAGGAAATGAGCTTTACTATCCAACTTGTACTATTCTCATTAAATACTTCCCGAGAATCAGTTCGACAAATTTCGCTAAAACAAAATTCAAATACCACGTCCGGCTTTCAAAGCATGACAACATTGAGATCGCAATCATTACCATTAATGTATGTGGGCGTACGTTTTACTCCATAAACGTTCTGAGGTCAAACCCTGGCATTTTAAAGAATTCGTTTCTAAACAATGAGGCCGTGAAATCTGTTGTTTAGCTCCCCATTGTGTTTGGGAATAAAGGGAAAGTCCATTAAGTTGGATTTAAAAAGATATATCTAATTTTTTTTCATGGAAATCTGGCTGTGAAAGAAAGCGGCGTTCTGGCTTGTTTTACTGGTGGACGAGTTTTGGGTTCTAATTTTACAGACAATGTGAATAAAGAACCTGTTAGAATTCATTTTTATTTCTTACTAGCTTGTAATAGCGGTTTTGCCCACGTGAAAAGAGAAAAAAGTACTATATGTTTTATTCCACAATATTTCTTATATGTGTATCTTTCATCTAAATCTAATCAGTTGTTTGAGCGTGAAGCTATAACAAATTCACACACAAATTTTAGCCTTTATAATATTAGTGTAATTTATCTTTAGGCCATATAAATATTTATTCAGTGTTGATATCGAACCTGCGACACGAAATGCCGCAGGCAATCGTTCAACCACTGCGCCTATCGTGACGTCAATTTGATTGTTGTACAACATTATTTTTAGTATAATGCGAAATCTGAATATAGTTGGTACAAAATCAGTAACTGAATCATTTTTATACCATGTTATATTTTTTCCCAAAAATATTTAAAAAGAGGTTAAACGGTGGGCCCTATAGACACTAAGTACAACACAGGTCACGACAGGTCACAGCGAGCATTAAGTGCCAGCGCACAGCTGGATGCGGGAGCAAAATCACCCCTCAGGCGCCCGGATGGCCCGGTGACCATGTCTTTGTGCAGATACTCAGATAACAAAACAAGCTTATGACTTTGAGATTTTTCATGATACAGTTATGAAATTTTGTACATATATTCTTGACATAAAAACAGTAGTCACGTGTTTTGGATTTCGCATATACTACAAATTATTACGTTAGAATTAACTAAAACTCACCTTTTTTGATAAATTCTTGATGTAAATATCTTTATTTCATCATACGCGTGTTTGTGTGTCCATACATAGGTACCAGTACCGAGGCACTACCAATATAGTGCATTGATACAGCGTATCTGCCTCTAATAAAGATTAGTTATTTCTTTAAAAAACACCACCCAATGCACAATACACATCCTCACTATCATCATCTCGTCATTTTTCACATTTAAGTGAAATTTCAGTGCTTAAATTATAATTTTGACTCAACTTTCTAAGAGTTCCTTAGTAGTCTCGAGTTGAGCTTTGCGAATACTGGCAAATGCTTGCACTGATTGGACAGGTCCACTCAAATCTGTATGTTTTTTTCTTCAAAAGGCCATCTCAGACAGATCTACATGGTTCTCATGTGATTCAACCATTACATATTTACTGTATGGACTTTATAATAGACTTTGACCCCTGAGTTTGTTTCGGTGTTTCTATTCAGGGTAGTCAGCTAGGAAACCTGACTTGGATTGCCTTGACCGGCCTGATATAGTTTTAACAAATGAAAAAAAAAATTGACAAGAAAAAATAATTTTTAAAACCTTTTTGCAAAATAAATATCATTAATCATTAATGATCTATGCTTTCGCATAATAAACCAAACACAAACACCAAAAAACCCCTCAAACTGAACCATTTCAGTCTCGATCGACGCCATTAGTATGCCCTACACTAGAACTTAGTCCTATATCGTAGGTGCATTCACAAACATGTTACCTCTTAGACTTAGCCACGCTATTCCCTTACCTAGTAGTTACAAGAACGTCTGTTGCAGTAACAATTTTGTTGCAGACGTTTCAGCAAACAAAGCATCCTCGTTTTCTGTTAAATTAACAGTGTTAAGAATAGCCTGACTAAATGTGACTGGGAGTAAAAAGTCAATTAGTAATGTCTTTGTAGGCCATACGAATTAGTTCCAGTATTCTGATTGAATGACCTAATTATTCTACTTGTGTAAAGAAGCTATTAATATTAGAACACCTGCGACTTGTAATACCAGCCTAGTTTGGCCTAGTTTTTTTTTCACAAATAAATGGTCGGCTTCTAGGTAAACTAGATGCATCTTAATTCCAGTATTTCATTTAAAGCCACTTCCAATCTGACCTCACAATATCTCATGCCAAAATTTATGTCCAATTTTTCGTTCTGGTTTCTAACAACCCGTATATACTGTCACAGAATCTGGACCAACAGCATACCGCAGACTACCCTACTTTTAATTTGTAAGTTCTTACGATCCATCCTACGATTGTCTGGTAGATATCGCTGTCAGCGATAAGACCGCCATTGTTCATATATTTAAGTTTGTGTATAAGTTTTGTTACTATTATGCTGTAAAATGAAGTTAATTCTATTCTTAATGTGCTTAATGTTCACTCATCCACGATTAACGAACCAGTAGGTTCTGACATCATAATATGTACCAAGGCCTACGTGTAATAAAATTATTTAGTACGTTAGTACAAAATCTCAAGGCTCAAAAGGCCTAAAGGCCCTGCCAATGGGTTCACCCGCGTAAAAGTAAAAAACATAATATACTCCTATATCACTCAGTGAGAAAGTAACATACCAGTATAATAGTGGCAACGGTCCCGACTTACGGATTATAGGTCGCGGATCCAGCCAGGTGAATTACTTTGTGTAATTTATTTCATCACCACTGTTCTCAAAACGGTGAAGGAGAACATCATGAGAAAACTGGCATGTCCTAAAACCAACAATTTGAAGACATGGTGACATCCACCAACCGCACTGGGCCCTCGTGGTGGATTACGACCCATTCCCTTTCCTAGAGAGGAGGCCTGAGTCCCAGCCTCTTCTCTAGTCGTTCACTCTTGACAGAGTAGTCGTGGTTGTCAATGTTGCATTTTCGTTGGTGAGAGAGTCCCAGCAGTGGGAACATTATAAGGTTGATGCTATGCTATGCTATGCAAACATACCAGTGTAGAAAGAATTTTTAAACTGGTTATAATTCATTACAAACAATATCAATCTTTCCTCTTTATAATAATACTAGGTGACCTGACAAACTTTATTTTGCCATGTAAATTATTTTGGGTCACTCTTATCACAAAGGTAGGGATATAAAAAATAGCTAACAACCTATTCTCAGACTTACTAAAACTTAAAAAAAAAAATAGGTCAAGCCCTTTCGGAGAAGTTCGATACGCGACGTGCGGTACGAGATTTAAATTAGATTAGTATAAATTTGAATTTAGACCGATCTCAGCCAGCTCTGCATCACCTTGAAGTTTGACCTTTACAGCCATTATTATTTAGCAGCGAGCTCCTCAGCCCTAGTCTAGTTCTTGACACTTAATTTTTCAAACCTATCTCGTAAACCTACGATGTATTCAGGTTAGTGCACTTTAGCGCCCTCTGGGAGAAGATATCCATCTACCCTCGTATTAGACTCAGTACTTTTATACCACCAATCCCGAAGTGCGCATACTTAAAAGATATTACGTTCCTCAACTCAACGTTATTTTAAAGAGCCCCGTTGATATTTAAGATGTAAGCCATTTTAATATCGGCTTGCTATTGAGGAAGCTTTATTGGTGAAATATGAAATTTCTTAGAGGGTCCACATTGAGGGTGTCTTTGTGAAGAAATTGCTGCAATTTCTTGTCTTATAAGATTTTAATGGTTATTTAACGTTAGGGAAATCTGGAGCAGTTAATTTTTTGAATAAGTGAAGTTAATTTCTTGATAATTGTGTTTATGTGATTACACTAATATACTGGTAACAAGCCACATAATAATGAATTTTGCTCGCAGAACAGAATGGCCGTGGGACTAAAAGGTTCTGGGGTGGGTTTTTTTTTCGGTGGTGGGTAAAATCATCCAATGATATCTCCCGACCTTGGGCGGAGCGGGAGATATTGTCAGACTCTTAATGACTAAAAACCCACCCCGTTCCTTCGTTGCCTTAGATACCAGGGCCGAGCTTTCCTTTCAGAAGCACACCCTTGGCCCAAGTAAGCTTCGACCCTGCCTGTAGCTACCAGGCTCGGTCTCTACGGTTTGCTGACAACTCCTTGAGGCACGCGGGAACAGTGCGCGCCGTCGACGACCTGGGCTTGGTCCGGATGGTTACCGGACGGTTGGACAGCGAGCTACCCATGGCTCGCCGTCCGCAAGCCCGCGTCTACGTTGGCTGGAAATCGTCCCAATTATCGGAAGATATAGTGTTACATAATTGCGTTAAATGCAGTCATAAATTTATTTATTTATGCACAAATACAGAAAGAAAAGCACAAAAGTGATGCTTATTTAAAAAAAAATCTTCCAGCAGATCTGCGACAAGAGAGTTGGCTAAGAGATGTAGACATAGTTTATATGTTACCTGCAATCTATATAATCCGGTATATATATGCTAACCTAACCTGTCCATGTCGGGGTGCCCTAAAATTACATCACCTCCTTCTCTACTCTCGTCTTTTACACACATTACCGGCTGCGCATCCGGTATTGTATAGAATACCTCAATTATACAGATTGCCGGTAACATATATAAGTAAGCAAAGCAAACAATGTATAAATAAGCATGAGATTTTGTGACCTATGAATAAATTTTGATAATAAATCTGGGTCACACAACGTTTAAATTTTCTAACGCTCATAGTTAAATTCCCTCTTAAGGCGTTATAAACATCGAACATCTATCCGTGATCATATGAATGTCAATCAGTTCTTTCTCCACCAACTAGCGCACACGATCAATACGGCGCTTAGCTTCTGTTTGCATGTAGTTCTCAACCGGTTCGTATTATAAAGAAACCGGAGACGAGCCACTGCAGTCGTGTTATCCAAGCTTAAGACAAGTGAAAGTAAACCGTCTGACCATTGTGTACGAGCACCATTACGAACCACTTGACAACTCCTAAAACAAATAACCTATCATTTGAAGTACCACCGCTGCTATTAGGCACCATTTATTATTGACATATCCAATCAAAAGTTTTCCATTCAAATATCAATGCTTACGTCACAATCAACTCGTAAATTTTCACTGAGCTATGTTCATATTTTTAAAGGTTATTTTGGGTCCCAATGCTAGGTAAAGGCCTCCCATTTCTCTCTCCATAATTCTCTGTCTAGGGTTGTCTCTGGCCATGTACAGTCAGGGCTCAAAAGTGCAGTTGCACTCAACCGACACTAAGTATGTAAAATTTATTTGTAAAAGAGGGTCCATAGAACCATATAGTTTGTAGCATAGAATCTAAAATATTGAATAAACTAGTTGCAGAACACTGGAATTCTACTACAAAGAAATTTTAGACAGTTTAGCATTGTTAGAGTGCAATTGCAGTTTTGACCCCTGACTGTACATTTAACAAAAAAAAGAAATTAAACGAATTCCTTTTTATTTTCCTTTATATTTCGACACTTCCGTGAATGTCGACGAAAACTTCTGTCCTTCGATTTCATGGCATTTAATAATTAAAAATAAAACTGAAAAGTACGCTGGGATTGATTAAATTCTTTGTTTGGACGTATCGTAGTTTTATACTTTATATAAATGTTGTCTGAACGTGTTGGAGCTTGTTTGATTTAACATGGTTACCTATAGTTAACATGGGAATAACATGAGCGCGCAAAATTAAGGGACAACGGTGTTTTGGTATCGGTATTGATTTAAATAGGTATTATGTGCTCCCGGATATCCGTTTTGAGGGTTCTGGTTTTGAAAAGGATAATAATTAGGTCCTGTATGGAGGTAGACTGATATTATCTATGTTTTGATACTTTTTAAATACCAGGTGGCTTATCGATCATCACCATCATCATTTCAGCCGAAAGACATTCACTGATGAACATAGGCCTCACCCAAGTGTCGCCACAATGAACGGTCCTGTGCGTCTCGCATCAATCGGATTCCCGCAACCCTTACCAGGTCATCGGTTCACCTTGTAGGAGGTCTTCCAACGCTACGTCTTCCGGTACGTGGTCACCATTCCAGAACCTTTCGGCCCCAATGGCCATCGGTTCTGAGCCAAAGAGCCCTGCCCACTGCCACTTAACATATCTTATCGATACTTACATCTCCTGCATCTGATTGATTGGCCACAACAATATAGCAATAGGTTGTTGTTGTGTTTCTTCTTCGGGTGAAAATTCAAAACTTTGGAAAACAAATATTTTGCTTTACTCCTGCTTAGTCTCTTTGAAATGCAATTTTAAAAAGATCACTGAACACGTTTTCATCAAAATATTCCACCCTGAACCATCTGACGCGCAGATCAGATCACCCATAAGTTTTTTTTTTATGGTAGGTAAAATCATCCAATGACAAATCCCGCCTTTGGGTGGAGCGGGAACAGACTCTTCAGTCAGACTCTTACTGACTAAAAACCTACCCTGTTTCTTCCCTGCCTTGGATCCAGGGCCCTGGTGTGCATTTTCATACCTCCCCAGAGCTCCAGACTAGGCCTCGACTCTACTGGACCCCTACGGTTTGCTGAAAACTCCTTGAGGCGCACGGGAACAGTGCGCGCCGTAAACGACTTGGGCTCGGTACGGTCTATAACCGGACATATGGACAGCGAGCTACCCATTGCCCGCCGTCCGCAGATTACCCATAGGTGAGTTTAAACAAACCATTCAAAATCTACCATCAAATTTAATCGTCAAGACCCATAGGTAGGAAACCACAACAGTTGTAGCTCAATAATCCACTTACACTTCCGCCAACTTCGGTAATGATGCCGAATACACGGACGGTTTCCAATCAACAACTTGCATATGCAAATAGCCCGGCTTGGCCCACGGATTCTGCGTTATCCCATTTAGTTCCCATTTCGAAGCAACATTCGAGACCCTAATTGCTCGCCCTGTATTAACGATTGGAAGGGTTGAATTTATAGAGGATGGGATTGCGTTGTTGTTTGACTATCGTTTTTTGATTTCGGGATTCCAGAATTGTGGAAAGTTTGCGATATATCTATTTTGGCTATGAGTTTGGAGATGAATGTTGCGTTCAGGAGTTTGGATTTATTGTTATAGGTTAGGTTTTATTGTTATTGGTTTGCATCTTGTTTTAACCACTTTAGTTTTATTATTTGAACTAGTTATATTATTTTTCTTTCTTATTGAGAATATTAGATATATCCGTTCTAGTTAAACCACAGAATTCAGTACCTTTTTCATAAATCAGTTATTGTTGATTTGGTAAATCTTTTCTGGAAAATATTGTAGCTAGCATTGTTAAAAATATTTAATCTTCTTCAGCGATGTGACAATAATTATTAAAATAAAATTGTCTCAATTCATTTCAAATCGATGAAAACCTTACAACTGGCGTAGGTGTACAAAGGTTTGAGTTCCAATTCAAAAGCGTTACTTAATAAATCTCCTTAGTGGTAAATCTTTCAAACCGGGTTTTCAATAAAATGTAATAAAGTGATCTAAGAAATTTTGTACAAAAGAAAATATTACATTTCATATATAATAAAGCTATTCGCGCAATATTATATATTTCAAGCACGCTTGTAAAAAGGATATACAAAATTATAACTAAAACGATCATTCATCTTTGTTCTTTGATTACGATACAAATTTAGAATGGAAATTACTTTCGGCGCAATAACGTTCAAGATATCAATATGTGACAGCACACTAATAAAGGCCTGATATACATCTGCCTGTATATTCCAAGCCTATATATATTCCAATAATATATTTACATTCATACATCTGGCCAATTTAGTTCTAAACTCCCCGGGGGTGTAATATATTATTTTGGGGGGAAAGGGGAGCACAATTGCCAATAAATATGCGTTACTTTGCAATAACATGCGATATGAATGGTTATTGTTAGTGGTTGTGGTTCCAGAGGTTTTCGGAATGAAAAATATGGAGCAGTTCCGTGTTTGGGGTAGTATTAGCACCCTCTTCTTGCATTTTACAGCTGGGATTGTTTAGAATTGATTTGCGAGGATTTGAGTGGTTTATCTCCGGATCAGGTGGTTTTTCGAACTGTTTTGTGTTTTTTTTATGTTAGCGATAGATTCTGGCAATTTTGAGAGTTAAGTGTTTTTTTTTTTCTATATTAAGGGTATTTATTTGTTTCTCTGTATCGGCAATCTGTATAATCCGGTATTTTATACAATACCTAGTCAATGTATAGTAATTATACAATCCTTAGGAATTGTATACATTACATAGGTAAAGTATGAAATGGACAGTAATATTCATAATAATTTATTACTTTTCCTGGGCGCCTCAAGTATTCTATACATAGCCTATACTCAATCTGTTTAGGTATTTAACTAAACGTAAACTAAACAATCTTGCAATGTATTTATTTATTTATTTATCTTTAAAAAATCGTATAGAAGACATACAAAGATTATTTAAATTTAGTTAATTACATATCATAAGTCTAGGTAAATAGCTAAATTTAGAAATTTTTAGACAATTTTTAGAAAGAAGATATGTGAACATTGTTTACATTTAGTTAAGTACCTAAACAGATGGAGTGTAGGTATTCTATAGAATATCTGAATTAAACAGATTGCCGGTAACTGATACATTATAATAAAAACTTGCAATTAAATACTTTCTGCTATAAACATAAAATATACTGCCAAACCTCCAGGCACATTTTTCGTAACTTTTAAACAACTGATTCGTCCCAGTTGTGACTTGATTGTTCCGTTCTGCGATCGTTTCAATCCAGTTTCATCTTTGTCTTTTTCTTTCGAGTAGCATTCAATAGTCGAAATAGGTTTTCTGTTTTAATTATAACGGTGATGAACTATTTAATTGTGTCAGGAAATGATTTTAAAACGATAAATTTAAGAAAAAAAATTAAATGATTTGAAAAACCTTATTTTAAACCAAAATTTAAAACTATTATTTTAATAATCCCTTGGCAACTATAACGACCCTAAACAAAATTTTTGGTCAATTTAGAGTTATTGGTATATTCGGAATCAGGAAGACGAGATCTATATGAATAATTTTCATTTTTTTTTTAATGTAGTAATTAGAAACAAAGATAAAGTTTAAAATAAACACATTAACAGAATTTTCAACTGATCTTATAATAAGAATGTTCATATTATTAATTACAGTATTCATACAATTATACATACAGTCTAATCCAAAAGTGCCTACAACAAAGGAAATTCTTCTAAAAAAAAGACAACCAATAATAGAATAAGACACATAGTCCTACTTTTTATTTGTCCCAAAACGCTTATGACAAAATTTTATTGCCTACTTCCAAATACTCCGCAAAAGGTCGCACCTATTCCAAACAAGGTTTGAAAACTACAGTTTTGCCCCAGTTCTGGGAAATATATTCAACTGGAACCGAACCCGCGGAGCTTAGCGTGAAATATGTTCTTGCTAAGTTATCTATGTACAAATGATTTGTATTTTCTATTAATTTTTCCAGTTCTCTTTGTTTTGAAAGATTTTTAGCTTGTATTGAATTTGCATAGGTAATAGTAATATTTTTTTTCTTATTTGTATATAATGTCTACATCTCTTATCCAACTCTCCTGTCGCAGGACTGCTGTAAGAAATTTCATTTAAAATTATCATTACCTGTATGCTCTTCTGTCTGTATTTGTTGTTTTGATTTATAAGTGTTTGTGTTTACATAAATAAATAAATAAAGCTGTATAGATCAATGTCTTTCTTGGCACTCAAAATTAATTAGTGAAGGAAGTTATGCAATATAATTTGAATAATGAAAATAGTTGCGGTCTATCGAAGAAGGCTCATACCACTAGTTTGAGGTTGTTATGTATCGTGTGAATTGTTTTATATACTATAACTTGCGGCTTAGTCTACATTGTCTCGGAATTGGAACATTCGCTGGAAGACATCATGATATATGGTGACATGTATTAAACTCAAGATGTTAGTTTGTGTGGCTTTGAGCCGTGCTGGCGCATTTAGTGCTATGTACCTACTGTTTGAATTCAAGTAGACGCTAACGATAATAGATGAAACTGAAAATGTTGTTACTGTTAAAAGAAAAGATAAAGATGCACCAAAAGATGAAAATGAAGAAAGCGTTTTTTTTTTTAATTTTATAGACTGAAATCTTGCCGAACGGTAAACAGTGATGCCAGTCATTGATGACGAAGAGCCTATTCATTCTAGACTTGACGACACCTACATCATAACCGGACGGGAAGACCGAAGCAACAAATTGTTCCAATCCATCGATATACGCAGTATAAGCGACGAGGTGAAACGATTAGTTCGGACCGTAGAGGTTTCAACAACTTAAGGATGGATACTCGCCGTATTTCAAGTTGTCTGATGATAGAAAGGTGATGACGGAATCAAGTCATGCAATTCACGCGCACACTCTCCAAAATGTATCATGTAAAATACCGATATGCCGCTACTATATAATCTCAAGTTAGAACACACACTACTTTTAGATGATTTGGAAGGAATAGAGTAAAAAATGGTAAAATAATTTAAATGACTGTATTATTTCAAAAGTTAAGTAAAATGAGCTAATGAACTGATGTGTGTGAAATGAGTGACACGTGGCCCTTGTTGGCCGTAATGAGATCGCCTGGCTTGATGGCTCGATGCAAACTGATGATTATTATGATAAATGATATTTTATTTTGCAAATAGGTTCTCAAAAACACTTTTACACGTCAATTTTTTTTTCGTCAATTTTAACTAGATGAGGCCGGTGTTTACTAGCTGACTACCCTGAGAAGAAACACCGAAACAAACTCAGGGGTCAAAGTCTCTTTTAAAGTCCATACAGCAAACATGTAATGGTCAAAACATATGAGAACCATGCAGATTAGTGTCTGGGATGGTCTTTTGAAGAAAGAACCACACAGTTCTGAGTGGACCTGTCCAGTCAGTGCAAGCATTTGTCAGTATTCGTAAAGCTCAACTCAGGACTACTAAGGAGCTCAACGACTTGACGAACAATACCAAAGAAAGGACATTTGGGTAGGCCGCAAAAAATTACTCATAACTGTCAGACATTAATTAAAATTAGAGAAAAACGAGAAAAAAAAATCCACATAGTCCCCAAATTCACAATAATAAAATATAAAAAAATGTAATTTTACAGAGTTAATATTGCAAATTTTAAAATAAAAAAATAAAAATTATAAAAGTAATTGTTAATGTCAAATTGTAAAAATAAACAATGTCATAATTGTATAAATAAGAATTAAAAAAAAAAAAATTAAAATTAAAATTAAATTTATTATAAGGTAGAATCTCTATGAGGTGTAAATGCTGACTTGCAGTATATGCGGTTGCACCGTACATCTAGTCTACGCCTATGACTCAGGCTTGAGGTTCCATTCTATCAAAATAATCTCCCAAAAAGAAAAGAATTTATTATGATGTTTTGACTAAAAGCTTATGAAAGGAGGCTAATACACCTAGACATTATCTTGTCAAGAACTCTGACAAGGAAAATTCCTTTATTAATTCATCAAGATTGTCTACCTACAAAACAGTCTGGAGTCATAAAAATAAAAATTCCAAGGAAACTCTTCCTTAGACACCTTCGTCAAACGAATTTACCCTCTCCCGAGATTTTTAACTGTACAGAAAATATCACACTTAATTACGACCTTTTCACGCGGACGTTTTAAAGCTTGCCTAAGTAATATTTAAGGGCTTCAAAATCCCTTCGCCTTCGGAGAGCGACGTTAATGTATTTTGGGAATACGCCTCCGTGGATGGCGCTAGGAATTTTTTAATTGAACTCGAATGTTTCTGTTTTTGAGCTTTCTTTTCGGCAAGGGTAGTTTGGACCCGAAAATGGTTGACCGGTTCTGTTTTTGTTGCTCTAAAAGATTCCTAAAAATTGTAATGGGAATTTGTTTATCTAAACATTAATCAATTGGATCGAAATTTGTTTTTTTTGAAAAAAAAAAGTATCATGTTTTCTTTATCTAGTCTTACTCTTAGACCCTTTCAACTACCTATAATATAATTTATCTAATGGTTTCCATAATATAAGCATCGGAGTCCTGAATATATAAGTACATAAAATATAGCTAGCCCAAAAAATTCAACCACGAATTTCTATAGACCTCTCGAGTTTCTTTTGACATTCTAATAAGCCTTTTTTCTCGTCCTTACAATCCGTAAGCAGCTGATACAACATTTTCGGTTTCTCGATGAGCGTTGAAATACCTATATGGATAATAAAAGTCTATTCGTATAAAAAAACGCCACCGACCGGCATGATTCACTGATGGATGCGAGTGTAGGGATAAAAAGAAGTAAATGGACCGACCATTAGTTGCCATCCCTTTCTGTGGGTTTTCTATAGTTTTATTTTATACAGGATCGCGACCTCGGCTGTGGTTTGGTCGATGTCTGAATCTTTTATGGCAAATATTTGTTTCAAGCTAAATTTTTTATTGACCTGACCCTTGTTTAACTATCTGATGACCTGGTGAGAGTGGGTAGAAATCCGATACATTCGAAACAAACAGGACCGGTTGGTCGTTAGGCGGCACTTCAGGGAGGCCAATGTCCAATAGTGACGTATTTCGGCTGGAATGATGATGATGATGAAATTTTTTCATTTACTATTACGAAGAGGGTGCTAAACAATTACTTGTAAGGGTTTGATAAATCTTTACAATTGAAAAGCCAATATTTTTAGTTTGACTCACAGTTTGATAGGATTAAATTATAATAAATACCTAAATGACTACAACCCGGGAATCTTTAAGTCTAGAGTGAATAGGTTACTTCTCGGTAAGCGCTCCATCGTCAGCCGCATCGTCACTTTCTATCAGTTGAGATAGCCGTCAAGCGGAAACCTATCAACAATAAAAAAAACCTAAAATGAGATTCTAAAAATTCAACCTATTCAGTTACAAATTGTTGAGAAGTTGACAAAAAAGAACTAAAGCTTCCCATTTAAGCTTTAGACAGTGAAAAAGCTATTGTAGTTCTTAGAGATGATAGATTTTTTTAGAATAATCCTGTATGGTTACAGACTAGACACACAACTCGTCTTGACAGCTACATTCAATGTAAAGAATTTCTTTCTCCCCAGTAAGCAATTCTGTACCTCCTACAAGTTGATTAATTAACTTGTTAATGTTTTTGGGGTTCTTGCTTTACTTTTTTGTGTAGCTTCAAGGATAAATTACTCGGAGCTAAGAAAGAAAGTCAAATTGTATTTATTTATCTATTGACCTGTCTTACCGTATTGCGCCAACCCCAAAAAAACGGGACAAGAGCAGGAAGATGATGATCGAGTACAATGACCTGTAGGTAGTTAGTACGCAATGACCGACTCTTACTTACAGGTCATTGGACTCGCTCAGCTGTTGTTTACTTTAAAAAAAAATCGTATATGCGTATATTAATTCGAGTTTAAAAAAAAAGTTTTTATTTTATTTTATCTTTACAAATCGATAGTGTTTCATATACCGGATCGACCCTCCACGGTATTAAAACGTTCAAAATTTAGCCGTGAAGAATTGAAGTATACAATATTATACGGTAGACACAACATGAATCAACAATATAAAATAATAATACTCAATATCTTTTTTTAGACGGGAAATCATCCAATGACTTCTCTTGCTCTTGGGCAGAGCGGAGGTGCGTGTCAGACTGTTACTGACTAAAACCCACTCCTACTTTCTTTGCCTTCGTTCTAGGGCCTGTTGTTTTACTTTCGCACAACCCATGAATATTCAAAATTTAGAGTTACGTGATTATAAATGTAGTGGTTAGTTATTTTAGGTAGACTTGGCGCTTAAATTTTTGAATACGAGTAGATATGCACCAAATATATATTATTTTAATTGCGATTACTTAGAAGTCTGCAAAGTCTTGGGATTGAGGTAAAGTATCCCTGAAATAGTTCTGTTTTGATTGGCTGGTGCGGATAGTGTTATTGGATTACTCGAATCTGCCAATGTGCAGTTTATTTGCGGTGGGATTGTTAGGATTCAAGAAGTTAGTGTATCAATTTTTTTTTTATGTTTTATAAACCAGTGCTTTACTGCAATCCCATCTAATGGTAAGCAGTGATGCAATCGTTGATGGTGAGGTGCACTAGTTTATTAAGAACCTATTCACTCTAGCCTTGAAGACACATAAATTATAATCGGACGGGAAAACCGCAGCAAGCCAATTGCTCCTGTCCTTCGATGTACGCGGTATAAACGCTATAAACGTATTAATGTAAAATAAAGGATTAATAATATAAATTCACACCACACCCTTTCATTACAGTCATAAATTTTTCACTTTTATTATCTCCTTGTTAAAAAAAAAAATCTCCTTGTTGATATTCATCGCCCTATTGACTGTAAAGGAGTAATAAACAAACGCCAACGCAAAAATAACAATAGTGCAGTCCTATCGAACTCCCAAAAATACCCACATCTGTACAAATTTGATAAGCCATCCCTTATAACTTTCAATAAACCCCTTTACTTGGGCAACCTGCTTTGTCGAGCACGTTCGAGCACGCTACGTCTTGGCAGAAAGTACTTGCGCATGTTATCGTCTTTTATCTCATAAGTGTCACGTTTCGTTGTACTAGTATAGAATACTGGCGCTTTTACTGAACGGAGTCAGTGGCGGTAGCGGGGACCGGGACTTCTGAAGCGTTTTCTAATTTTTTTTTTTCTTAGATTAACAATTTTTTTTCTATTTCTTTACTATCGTTATCGTACTCACCCTTAGCCATTATAAAGTGCTCTTTTTCTTTGTGGTTAGCAAAACCCTTCATTCAAAATAGGTTTAAATTTTTCTTAAATATTATTTCCTTCTTCTGTTTCCTTTATTTTTCTTGTATTTAGATGTCACAACTTCTGTTTTGCTGCTTCAAAACGACGATTTTTTAAGGAAGATTTTGCCCTACAGTAATGTAATTTAAATCTAAAAAGTCCATTATGTTTCATTGCTGGACGTAGTTTTTCTTCTTTTCCAGACATTATGTCTGCGGTCATTGCTATCCCTCCGGTAAGGTCACTCAGGAGCAAATAGCCCGTAATGAAAAAAATAACATTTGCATTTCAGGAACCGTTTTGAATTTTGATATACTCAATTTTAAACGCTCATTATTTTTCTATGAGTCTTTGAATCAAATATTAACAATGTTAGACCAAAGCTTTTGGCACATATCATTTGTGACAAAAATAATACTCGTAAATACGTATGTTGAAGTTCGAAGATAAATAAATAGGTTACTTATGATAATTAAATGCCAAAGGGTCATCTCATTAACCGGTCTCATTATCAGTAATATATTCACTGTTTGGCGCCACGATATTATTAATTAAGCCTGATTTATATATTTTTAACAAATTGGTGTGTTCCTGAGTCGGCTGATGTGTCAAAGTTGAATTATGAATAATTTTAACGGCTCTGACCAGTTCAAGTAGAAGTTGAACTTTCTTAGCCTTTTTTATGGATTGCAACGATTTGTACTAAAATTATTTTTTGTCACATTACTTACTATAAGAGTTAAAAACATACATTTGGATGGATGGAGTGGTAGAGTGAGGCTAAAGAAAAGATGGATGGATTGTGTGAGGAGTGATATGAAAGAAAAGGGAATTAGTGAGAGGACATGGTGGGTGACATGACAGAATGGAAGGAAAAAATGTTACACCGACCCTAAATAATATGGAGCATGGAAAAAAATATGACGTTAATGATACTTATAATTTTCGTTTTATTCTGAAAAGGATTAATTTTAAGTAATTAGATAGAACATGGCTACATACACACATTTAACGTATAAAACTTATGAGAATTCATTCTTCCTGTAGTAAATAATACAGAATCAGAGCGTTATCATCATATTATTCAAAGTTCAAATTATTACCGAAATATTACCGAAATATTACTGTCACCGTTCGGTGTTATTCGTGGATACACGCTTGTTCAATTAAAATAAATTTCCAGTGGTTCTCAAACTACTATCGCGATGTTTACCTGCCCGGATTGCAATACCCACCACACTGATGGCCCGACCTGCAGTGCTTGCAAAAGTCAATATGACTTTGGATGTGCTGGGATTACTGAAGCTGGTTATAGGCGTCTAGGGGAAAGGAAGAACAGCTGGCGTTGCCCTAAGTGCAAGTCAAGTCCATTACCCTCTCCTGCCCCAATCTCTCCGGTACCAAGTCAATTGGATAAAATGCAAGAACAGTTGAACCAAATCGTCTTTCAGTTGGCTCCTTTGGCTACTCTTGTTGAAGATGTCAAGTTGATCAAATCGGATGTCAACAATCTAAAGGACTCCCTTGAAATGGCTCATGGATTGATCAAGAATTTCTCAAGTACCATTGACTCCTTGGAAGAACGAGTGTCTTTAGTGGAGAAAGTTGCCACCCAGATTCCAACTCTTCAGGCTGAGATAACCAGACTAAACCGGGAATTGGACGAAAAGGATCAATGGGCCAGGGCGAATAATGTTGAAATTCGGGGGATCCCACAAAAAAGGAATGAAAACCTTTATGAAATAGCCCAGAAAATCGGAAGTTTGTGTGGTTTTCCCATAAAAAAGGAACAAATAAATTATATTGCCCGGGTACCTACACTTGCACCTAATGCAGAGAAACACATAATAATAGCTTTTAATAATCGCTACATTAAGGAAGAACTGGTCGCGTCTGCACGTAAAAGTAAACAACTCACTCTTTCCAATATGGGGTTCTCATCTGCCGGTAACTTTTACGTAAACGACCATCTTACGCAGCGGAACAAGAAACTGTTGAGTAAGGCGAGATCATTGGCAAAAGAACGGAACTTTCAGTACATATGGGTGAAACATTCAAAAATCATGGCCAGGAAAGTGGACGGTTCTCCAGTATTTTTTATAAAATGCGAAAACGACCTTGCGAGGATAATTTAAGCTACTTTAATTTTAATTTAACTTCTTTAATATTTACAATCTATGAAACCTATGTAAAAAGTTTGAGAACCACATTCTGTTCTGAGCGGGGCTATTGTGTTGTGATTTATGACCAGTGTTTTAAAGGTGTCAACAAGTTAACGCACATATCTATGCAATACTCAATGGCATTCTCGTACTTACTGACGCGCCTACTCATACTTATAGCGGTCGCTTTCGCGCGCACACTTAACTACTTAAGATTGAATATGTCTTTGCATCTATGTCGGTTTCGATACACGGTACGGATGTCAGTTAAACGAAATAGTTGTGGGTTTACCTGCAATGTTAAAATAAATAAGCGTTATTATATTTCTATTATAATTATGATCCGATTGTTGCGTTTTATAGTTATGGTATACTATTTGACACGTTTTTATCTATATCTTATACAAATATTATCTGTGCTTGGCTCTTTGCGTGTCGTGTTATTGAATTCGCGACAATCATATCGTCCTGTTTTTATGTTATTTAGGTTTGAGTGTGTTAATTTGACGACGCGTACATTGTTGAGCTACTCACCGTGCGAAATATTTAACAATATAACATTTTCAATTAATTGGCTGCGCTGTAGTTTATGTTTTTGTTTTATTGATGGCTACTTCTAATTTAAGTGTGTACTATCAAAATACTCGGGGACTGCGCACGAAGACGCACATATTTAAACGTAATCTCCTTCTTTCATTATATGATATTGTATCGTTGACTGAGACGTGGTTATTGGAGGGTGTATGTGATAGTGAGTTGTTCGACGAAAGGTATGTTGTCTGGAGGCGGGATAGGAACTATGTTGCGACGGGGGAAAGATACGGTGGCGGCGTGCTGTTAGCTGTTCGTCGTGAGTATGCTGCTGTTGAGCAGCCCGATTGGCGCTCGACGGCTGAGGATATTTGGGTCACCATAACATTAAAAAATAATAGTCCTGTCAGTAGATCACATCGACTGCATGTATGTACTTTATATCTTTGTAAAGAAAAGTCAGGTAATTCTTTCAATACGCAACTGCAGAATTTCACCGAAAATCTTTCCTTTATTGTTAACGCCCACCCTCAGGATGCGTTCCTGATAATGGGCGATTTTAACTTAAGTCATATCAATTGGTCAGGCGATTTAGGTTCTCTACAGCCTAGTGGGATTAATGGTGAATCTCAGGTATTCTTTTTCGATACCTTATCCGAATGTGACCTCAACCAATATAATTTAAACAGGAATGCAAATAACAGACTACTGGATTATATATTATGTAACTATAAGGTAACGGTAACATCATGCACAGACCCGTTGGTACCGGAAGATAGTCATCATAAGTCGTTAGATATAGTCCTCGATTTTACCAAGGAGTGTTTGTTGAAAAGTAAAACCAGACTTAAATATTATTATAATAAAGCGGACTACGGAGCCATAAAAACTTTCTTAAATAACATAAATTGGCAAACATGCTTAAATAATAATACATTAGAGGACGCAGTACAATTATTTTATAAACACCTATATGATGTCATTGAGCAGTATGTTCCTCACAAATTAATAGCCTCTGACTCTTTCCCACCTTGGTATTGTGCTCCTTTAAAGAAACTTCTCAAAGAGAAGTTCAAATTCTTAAAAAAATTTCAAATATATGGTAATACTAGTGACCATGATACTTTTTGTCTTCTTCGTGACCGTGCCAAACGATTGGAGAAAGAATGCTACTTAAAATATATAAAACACGCGGAAGATGCAATAATTAAATGTCCCAAGTCTTTTTGGTCGTTTATTAAATCAAATAAAAAGGGATCGAACTCACTCCCATCAACTATTCATTATAATGGTGTTCCAGCTGATACTGGGGATGAAATATGCGATGTGTTTGCTTCTCATTTCCATTCAAACTTTCTACCTCCGTCTACATACTCTTCTTCAATACCCATGTCTATTGATAACAACGCACCAAGCAACATAGGTAGTATAAAAGTCACTGCTGACCTAGTTCTTAAATTATTAAAATCTTTAGATTTAAGTAAGGGTGCAGGGCCCGATAATGTGGTACCATTATTTATTGTCTCTTGTGCTACATGTTTAACTGAACCTCTTGTTATTCTTTATAAAAGGTCTATCTCGGAAGGACTTGTACCTAAAATATGGAAATCTGCATTTATCACACCCATACATAAGAGTGGTAGCAAGAGTGATGCTAAAAATTATCGCCCCATTTCCAAATTATGCATCTTTGCTAAGATACTGGAAAAAATCGTATATACACAAGTTTATGAGAGTATCTCACCAACTTTGATCACGGAGCAGCATGGTTTTGTAAGCAAGCGGTCAACTTTATCTAATCTGCTGTCTTTCACAGAGTTTACGACGTCTAGCATGGATGCTGGTGGACAGGTCGATGCAATTTTTACTGATTATAGTAAAGCGTTTGACCGAATCGACCACAAAATATTACTACAGAAGTTACTCCAAGCTGGCATCCATGGAGACTTATATCGGTGGTTTGTTTCGTACATTGAAAATCGATCGCAAGCAGTGGTTCTGAATGGGTACCGTTCTAAATGGAGCATCGTCCCGTCTGGGGTACCGCAGGGTTCTTTGCTTGGGCCCCTTCTTTTTAACATATTTATAAATGATGTCACTCAATGCATTAAATACTCACAATTACTCCTTTATGCTGACGACATGAAAATTTTCAAAAAAATTACCAGCTTTGAAGACTGTCAGCTTCTCCAAAATGATTTAGATAGTTTCGAACAATATTGTTTAATCAATAAATTAGACTTAAATGTCAAAAAATGTTTTTTTATAACCTTTACTCGTAAAGTCAAAATTATTAAATTTAAATATTTTATCAAAAGACATGAGTTAGAGCAAGTAGACTCAGTACGGGACCTAGGTGTCATTCACGACTCCAAGCTAACTTATGAAAGACATGTAGATCATATTGTCAAAAAGGCTTACAGGACCATGGGCTTCGTCTTGAGAGCCAGCTCTCAGTTTTCAAACTTGAAAGTACTTAAAATTCTTTATTGCTCTTTGGTGCGCAGCGTTCTTGAGTATTGTTCCCAAGTGTGGAATCCTCTCTACAATGTTTATATAGATAGAATTGAATCCATTCAACGTAGGTTCCTGAAACACTTGCAATATAAGTCTAAAACATATGACCCCAATTATGAGGCGAGATGTCGAAGACACCATATCTTACCATTGTACCAAAGAAGAAAGTTTTCGGATATTGCGTGCCTTGTTAAAATCGCGCAGAATCACATTGACTCACCGGATTTACTATCTCGAGTTAAACTTAAAGTCCCGAATAGAATGACGAGACGTAAAGCATGTGTGGACGTGCCTCAGAGTTCTTCAAACTACAGGCAGAATTCATTTTTTGTGAGGTCCGCTAGAGAATTTAATAAACTAGTTGACTTTCCTGAACTGGATTTGTTTAATTCAAAGCCACGCGTTTTCAACAGAACATTAACGAAATCATGGTTTGGTTCTCTGACTTCAACATAATTTAGTTATTAAATATACTTACCCCAAATTTCACTTTTTTAAATTTTCAAATTTTGCTTAATATTAGGTTATTTACATTACCTGTTATATCACTAAAGATTGATAACAAGCTTTCTAGATGTTTAAATGCGGAAACATGTAAATGGTATTCAGTTGTTTATATCTGTTTCTACTCTGTATGAATACACTGTATGTTTTCCTAATAAAATAAAATAAATAAATAAATAAAATAAATAAGGTTATATAAGAGCACGAAGGAAGCAACTAAGCAAATTGTAAGAGTAAAGTTAATTGGGTTAATTAATGATCCTTGAGTGCTGTGGTTGAGTGAGCAGGCTGTTACATTCGTACATCATTAGACTTAATACGTTACTGTTTCTTACGAGGAACGATTTCCAGACACGTGTGAGCCTTTAACGAAGTGTAATTAAATGTTAATTTAAACCTAAGACTTTAGAGAGTTCAATTTGTCTTCTGAAATCTAGACTTATCTGTGATTTCATTAATCACTTTGGTTGTAACGAACCAAATAGGTAAAACGTTTTAACCGTAAACTTAGTCTCACAATAATAATTGTTAACATTTGAAAAGCTCATTAAATTATTTATTATTCATCACATATTTCATTACAGTGCTAAGTACAGCCTATATTTAGCATTGTAGTGAAACATGTTAACATATTACATTTAGAGGAGCTATTGTTGTCTCTATATTTTAAATGCCAATTCTATTTTAATTAATGATAACCTTTTTAATTTGTATTTGTCCTTTAAAGGTTGTTTCTATTGTATAAACAAAATGTTTAGGTAAGTGACATATTGGAGAAAATTTAATTAAATTTATACCACATACATTGATGGACTGGAACAATTTGCCCACTGAGGTCTTCCCGTCCGATCATAATTTAGGTTTCTTCAAGATTACAGTGAATAGGCTCATAATAATCTAGTGCGCCTCACCATCAACGATTGCATCACTACTTACCATCAGGCGGGATTGCAGTCCAGCACTGGTTTATATCAATAAAAAAAAATAGAGGGATCAAAGTTTGCAACATAGTTTAGAGTATACTTTTCTATATTCTATAATACTTGGCAAAATTAACAAAAGTTGATAACTTGTACCACATCATTAATGTGTCTCTTTGAGTGAAAATTTCGCAGAAAATGATAAATAACGGTAGTGACGGCCGCCGAATTTTGATGGGGCACCCTTTTGTATCGTATCTTGTTTCAGAGTGGGCTTATCCGTTCTTCGTATAATAGTGTAGACATTTGCCTTGTTATCTAAGACGCCGTCCGACCGATATCATGGCTAATGGATTTAATGGTGGGAAGGCTTGATAGCTGATAAATTTTACATAAGTTTGGGTTTGATACGTCGGATCTTTGTTGTGCTCGATTATGAGATAGAACGGGGTGAGTTGGGGCTTGAGATGTCAGGTGCAAGTACTTATGTGTCTGGCTACTTCTCGTTTTTCGTTTGTTTCTTATTGATATACTGTATTTGACGGTTCATAATCCATATTACATCTGTTTATATGATCTGGCGTTTTTGTTTGTTTGCCATTTTTAATTCTTTAACCATTTGCGCCGGAATGGTCCGACGAGTGTTTTTGTGTCCTATTTGCCAGGGTTATTTGTTTGTGATTGGGTACTCCATCTTGTTTAACTCTTCAATCTCCATATAGATGACAAATGAGCTAATGAGATGGACTATTTGGTCGTGGATGTGCGATTTTGGGAGTGTTTGTCGGATGCAGTCTAAGCGTTAATATTCTCTTGCTCTATGGATGTTCTAAAGTGGTGGGATGTGTAATATTTTTGTTTCCATGTTACTACATGTTTACATGTTGCTCTTTATAGCTTTAAGTTGGTAAGTTGATCAATTCCTTTATCTATTTTTGGTTATACGATAACTTGTCCCTCATATCAAATAACTCGTTCATTAATGCTACAATAAAATGAAGTTTTAATCAAATACACATTTTAAGTCCACTGAAATGATAACACAACATTTTCTTTAACCAAATACCAGTTTATTACAGAAATATTTGTGGAATGCAAATTAATTAATTCGAACTCTCCAATCAACTGATTTACATACCAAAGCAATGTTATCAAACGTACGTACTTATCTATGTATAACTTCGAATGGTGATATTATTGAGATTTTGATTATATTGCTGGTTTTATGCACGTTTCTATTTATCGGCCTAACATCATCATCATAGCCTTTCATATGTATGAACACGGATACCGTTATGGTTTATCAATGATTAGTTATTAAAATTTTGAGTTCATTACTTAATTTTAATCTAGTTTGATTTGAAAGTTAAACTTTATTATTTTATCTCTTGATTAGTTTAATACGAGTATTCGAAAATCGCTATACCTATAAGTCAGTGAAAATTAATAGGTTAGTGACATTTATCTTAATAAAAATTAATAGAGAACCAATGAAATGTTCTTTTTATAGAAAGATAAAAACTGTTTTTGTCAGCCACTGAACGAAGTTACATACAATGTTTTTCAACCATTTTGAATACAGTTCGGGTAAACAACAGCAACGAAAAAAATAAGTCAACTTGTGTGGAGTACACAATTGTTTTGCATATTTTGCTCTGAGAAATAAAAAGCAATGGTAGCGTCAGTCACAAAGATAGATTAACTGTCGCATTTATTTCTTTGTGCTGCTATTTTTCATTCATCAAAATAAATGAAAAACTAAAGACCTAATATAAAACCATTTTCTACTTGTATCTTTGACATAAAGTCTACTTTTTGTTTACTTTTTGCATTTAACATAGCATCTTTTCCTTTTCATCGCTATCATTGGTATAGTACGTGGCAAATAAGTTGAACCATCCGCCTCGGCTATGCCCCACCCCCACCTCGGAGACCGGAAAATCGCACAAGTTGAACTATCATGGCGGTCAACCTTGAATAAGTATTAACCTATTTTCGGGTTCCAATCGAAGTAAGCCGCACGCAACCACAGAAAATGATTCAAATTATTTGCCGCATACCTACTATACCTTTTTTCACTTTCTGCTACGTAGCTGGACACAAACCTGCTCTTTCTATTATTATGTTTGCGCTCTATAAGCAAAAGATAGCGGACTATTTGAAATTCGTTTGTGCATGGAATTGACAAGTCGTAGAAAAATATAGGTCAGAATGATTCGTCTCTTAAAACGACGGATTCACAATACCTGTAAGCCTTAGCACAGGTCAGTTCAAATTTTGTTGACCGAACGCAACACGTCTGTCATACCAACGCCATTGAATTTAAAACGAGATACAAATAAACACGTCATTCTATATTTGAATACGCGGGTAGTTTAATTCCTCTCACTCACACAAAGGCGATTAGCATGTGCAAGAAAGGGACAGAAATACTTGCAATAAACAGCAAAAAAATAAGATTCATTTTTTTAGAAACAGCGTAAAAAATCAGCTATACCAACTGAAAACTATGATTATTGCCCCCTTAGCCAAGTTACAATCGCTTCGTTTTGCGTGAACGCTTGGAGTTGGTCACGCCCGCAATTCGTTGGTTCGAACAAAAGAGTTGGGGTCGTGGCCTACTGCAAACGTTCACGCAAAACGAAAAGATTGTAACTTGGCTAGGGGGGCAGCTATATCAGTTGAAAACCGTGAATATTAAAAACTTTATCATCTTTATGTAGAGGTCTAAATATTTTTTAATGTCACTTTAAGGGACTCTATTTTTTTGCCAATAATACGAGTGTATTCTATCCCACAAAATAAATAATCTCAAGTCAGAAAAAGTCAACATTTCATATTTTAAGTACCTGGTCCAATTATCCGACCGTCCAAAATATTTCCCTCCGGATTTTTTTATTTAATATCTTACGCCATCCCACGGAGTGTCACTCCTCAAAGGGCGACTTACGGCGTCCCATGGACTAATCTGACCGTTATCTCCAGAGGTCTACAACAGGCCCTCTGACGGAGAGGGCATTATCAGCGTCCCTCGGGCCTCCATTCAGAATGGAGGGCTCTAAGGCACTTCCATTGCTTTGTCCATTATGAAAATTTTCTCCCCCGTTAATATTTTTTATGAAGTTGCGTAGGAAAGGAATATTTTTGTGAAGAAAGTGTTGGATTACTTAATTAAGATATTGAGGTATCAGGTCGCGTTTTCGTGGGTTTTTCTTGTTTTTTTTTTTTTAAGTTGTTTTGAAAATACGGCCTTTAATTTGCTATTTCTATTTATTTTTTTAGGGAAACTTTATGCTTATTTTTTATATAAAAAAAAGAATAAACTAAGCCAATAAAGTATATTTTACCCATTTTTTTCCATAAGCTTTTATTAATTTTGCTATCACGTATTGATGGGAATTGATCTCATCAATAAGGTTTTTGTTAAAAATCTAAGTAATTAAAAACAAGTCTGAATATTTAAAGAGATTTTTCCCTCTTTAGTCCCTCCAAAAAAATAGAAAAAAATTAAAAAGTCAAAGAAAGAGAGAGAATTAGAAAGAGTTATTTCTAGCCCAAATTGATCCCTATGTTCTTTTTAACATTTAATATAATTGTTATTGTAAACATGCCCTATTTTATAAATTAAACAATTACATAATTGTAGACAGAGCATTCACTATACCGTTGTCTTAAACAGAATGATTGTTATTACACAAAAATGTAACACAAACACTAGGGAATCAGAAATTACCCTTCCCCTGCGAATAACGAGACTATTACTCACCATAACCCTCAGGATTCCTAGTTATTAACCTACAAACGAAAGGCCATAATATACATAATTGTATCAAATTAAAAGCGGTGCGGGCAAGGCACCACACTTCGCCCCTTTAATTACACGCATTGACCTGCTAGCTTTGAATAAGGTACTGTGGCAAAAAAGAGTTGAAAACATAGGGGCGTCACTGTAGCTAATTTTATATTTGGGTTGTACGAACTTCTGTAAAGTGTGAAAAGACTGGTCTTACACATAGAATTTGATATTGTAAAGAGCTTGATATTAAAATATTACAATATCAAACTTTTTACAAACGAGTGTTTTTGACTAAGTAGATCTATGATTGAGGAGATTTTTTGATCCACTCACAATGGGTCTTATTACAAGACTGGTATTAGGCACCGTAAGGGCTTGTTTACGAAGATGCGGCGCGTTGGGCGGTCGTCGTGCATTGCCATATGTTTGTATTTGCGCATGCGATGACGCGGCCCGCTGCTGCAAAGTACGACGAACGCCCAACGTGCCGCGGCTCCGTAAACAACCACTAAGTGTAGTAGGGTATTAAGTAGCTCGCTCCGGCTGTTAGGTAACCGTCCGGATCGAGCCCGCGTTGTCGGCGGTGCGTAATGTTCCACACGCGCCTCAACGAGATGTCAGCCAAATCATGGAGACCCAGCAGGGTTGAACCCTACTGTGCCCATGAGTTCACTTCTAAAAGGGCCTTGAAACGCAAGACAAGGAAGAAACTTAGGAGTGGACTTTAGTCAAAAGCTCTACCATAGAATGAAGAAGATATTGGATGATTAAAAAAACCACCCCACCCAAAAAAAGAAAAAATACATTACTGGTTATAGCTAAAAGACAAGGGAAGACCTATATCTAAAAATTACCTCGAGACAGAGGAAAAATTTCAACCGAAATCATGATGATTAAAATTTTTACACTAATGAATAAATATGTACCAAAAAACATGCATTTGTCTGAACAACTGAACATAGTATTACTAAATAATATTAGGGCGCTGAAAGTTTGGGAATCAAATAACCTTGTAGCCAAAAAATATCGTTGTAATTTATCACCAGTCGAACTACACACTAAAATTTCTATAGAATTCTAAGAAATAATCTCTCACAAACATAATAACACATAAATATAACAAATTAAAAACTGGTTGAAAAAGGCTGGCACACTTGGATACTGTAATTACACGCATTGACCTGCCAGCTCTTTGCGCCAACTTCTTGACACCCTTACTTCGCACTCTTATGAGTGTTCTGTTCAGCTATAATAAGGCTGGCTGGAATCAGGTTTAGCGTTGCATACTTTGTAATAAAAAAAAAATACAGTGACGTTGTATGACCTTTATCTGATTTCGAAATGAGAACGTCAGTTGAAATTCTTTTGTTTTATTTTCTTTGAAATTTAGTTAAATTTGTATGCTAGAAACTGAGTATGCAATGTTGTATTGATATTGTACGTCTACTTTTGAATGATTTTAATTTGGTCTTATCAATATTACCATATTTAGAATACATCAAGTTTAGCCAGTTCGAATAATAAATAGGTATTTATGTTGTATATTAAATAATATCACACGATCCAATAAAACTTAAGCAATTAAAAAAGTCCAAGCTAAATTTATGGATTATTTAAATCGTTTTAAATACAAAATTCATACTTATCGTAAACAAGGTTGTTAAAAAAGTTCCTCTTAAATATAAAATCCTAAAATAAATACCGAAAGCAAGTCCGAAACAATAAATTTTATTCAACACACGAACACACACGAAATTAAACAAAGTTTAGCGGTATTAGCATTGTTCTCGCTCCACAAAATCGGTTAATTAAACAATAACAATTTCAGTAATGTTATTGACTTTTTAAATTCAAACACCGTTTTGTGAATGAACGAATTCTCGAAGTTTTAAGAGACCCTTTTACGGGTTCGGTTAAATTTGTCGGAATTATTGGGTTACGTTCACTTATGGAAGGAAGAATTGTTGGCTTTCTATTCATACGTGAACGAGAGTTTTTCAACTTTTCCAACTTTATAATTTTTGCCATGTAAATTATGACTTAAAAATCATATGCAGAACGCACAAGATCAAACGGATTTCAGAAAAAAAAATCTAATTTTTTTTGTTTGAATTTTATTTTTTATTTTTTTGAATATTAAATATGTATTTTTTTTTATTTTGGCTTCGCGCGGTTTGCGCATTTAGCCAGTGTAATTTTAAGAAAGTATTAAGTTTTCACTCACTTTCAGTTAGAGTGCTATTAGAATGTGGACGAAACACATGCTAATGTTTTTGCAGTATTTGGCAGTAAATATATCGAGTCAGCCTTCTCGGCAAACTTTGCTATGGTATTCAAAGGTAGGTACTACAATAATTCGCAGCTTCATTTTACCGACATTACACCTGTTTCAAAAACTACACTAATTTTTTAACGCAATATTCACTTGGTATCAATTTGCTAATAATCAAAACAGCCACGGAACTTCACTCGAAAAAATCCCCCCACAAAATCCCAAACAAAAATGACAAATGTTTGAATGTGGGATATGTTTTATTCCTATTCTAGTTGACATTAAAACCAGCCAGTATTTTTAAATAATCTGTGATACAAATCTTCTTGCCAGCCTGCGTGTTGCTACTAGCTAGGTATTAAAAAAAATTATTAATTTATGCATGACGCCACTTTTGTTTTACTTAAAAACTTGCTTATTACCTGGTCTAGCTTCTTAATTATTTTTAAAATCGTTGGCTTCACACATAACTTTAGTGTTGAATCTTATTATCGGTTTTCCCCACACTGAATTCAATCTTTTTGGCTTTTTGTAACTATATTAGGGTCAGCTTTCAGTATATATTAAGTATAATTAAGGCTTAAGTCTAGTGAATACCAATAGGAGGATTACGTGAAGCGAGTTGGCAAGAAGTGCGGGCTTATATTGTACTGTAATGACTGTCAAAGATCTACTGTTAATTGATAGCTGGGACCGAAAGCATAAAAACGTTCACTTCATCATCACTTTTATTTTCAACCCCATTATGGACTTATTATAGAAGTAAGTCCATAATGAGAAAAGAAAAAAAAATAAAAAAAGAGTTCTGAGTTTACACGTAAATGGATGGAGAGGAAGAGGGAGGCCAAAAAACAGATGGATGGATTGTGTGAGGAGCCATTTGAAAGAAAAGGGAGTTAGTGATAGTGTGACAGGTGAGAGGACAGAGTGGAAGAAAAAAAACTGTGTTGCACCGACCCCAAGTAATATGGGATAAGGGCAGGAAGAAGAAGAAGATACAAATATGTGACTTACTAATAAAATTAGGAAATATTCTTGTCTAAATCGGTAGACAGGATTTTATTTTAATTCAATAGCACGTTTGTGTACTTTATTTATGTAAGCAAACAGAGTTTCATTTTATTTGAATCAATTACAAAGCTTGAGAATGTCTGAAATACTAACAGAATTAATAAACAAAAAATACAAGTTTATAGTTAAGATCCGAAACAAAATAACTATCCAAAAAGATTGATGGCTTTAGTTTACTAACTGAGAAAATTAACATCAAAACAATGGCAAATTATTAAGCAATTATGGGTACATAAAATAATCATTGGCACTGATTTTACTTCCTTTTATCATAATATTTTTTTTATTCTAATAGATGAACAATATCATTCATTACTTAATTTAAAACTTGAATAAAATTAGCTTTATCATTTTAATAACGATCTTTCTGAGACCCAGAGATTTCAACCTCTGCATGTGTTACTAAACTTTTAAGATCGTATGAATAATATTTAGCCAAAACTATTCTATATGAAAAATGTCTCATATAACAAAATTGTGATTTTATAATAAAAACAATGCTACTACACTACTACTCTACGCTACGCTACGCTACTTTTTTTTTAAAATAACGCTTTATTTGGGGCGTTTCACACGTACAATTACGGACTCTTTCTTTTATCTATTTCACAAGAATCTATTATGATTTCTTCTTAATTATACATACAGGTAATAAAATTAATTTTATGTCGTATTCTGTCATCCACATACATATTTATTACGATGCGACATATATTAATCAAAGATATCAATATTAAGATCGTTTTTAATGCTGGCACTCGTGGTTGGATCGATAAATCTTTGAAACTGTGATTGATTTTGAACAAAGTACCTAATTAATTATGGTCATGGAGCTTGATTGCTTTATTGATTGAATATACAACTTTTTAGTATGTGCGAAGCCCGAAGCACGGTTCTAGTATTTTTACGCAAAGAATCTATGTAAAAAAAAATTATAACTCATGAAAAATCACAAAGTTATAAGCTTGTTATGTTACCTGGTTTTCCGCACAAACACATGGTCATCGGGCTATCCGTGCGACTAAGAGGTTGTTTTGCTCCCGCACCCAGTAGTGCACTAGTTCCTAATACCCACTATGACCTGTAATATTCGTGGTGTTCAACTTGTGAACTTTTTTAAATATTTTTGGGAAAAAATGTAACATAGTGTAAAAATTATTGGAATCGATTCAGTTCCTGATTCTGAACAAATTATATTCAGGTTTCGCATATACCTACTAAAAATAATGTTGTATAGCATAAAATTCAATGGTTTCTTTAATAGGCTTAATTTTATATGTATCTTAGTTGTGGTCTAGATTAGTGCTGGATTAGTATGGACTCAACACCCTTATTTGGGACTTAAAAATTAGGTTACTTGAAATTCATAAACAGCCTTATAATTTTCTCACTATTGGGGTCCAGGGCTCATTTCTTTTATTATTTTCCTTTAATGTTTTGAGGACATTGGCGACGAAATAAAAAAAAAAATGAAAAATAAGGCCTATTGTCGTAGTGACGGACGCGTAGCTTTATAAACGCGTGCACGACGTCGTGCCGTCGTATTATTGCAGTTTCGTCGACAGAGTTTCATAGTTTTCTATTTAAGCTTGTAGGCGTATACCACGCGTTTAGTGACGAATACGCGACTATGAATCTACGCGTCCGTAGACAGCAGGCATAAAGTGTCTGCCTGGATTTAAACCCACAAAGTACAACTCATAAGTCGGGGTCGTTACTATTGGGCTATTACGGCACCCTCTACATGAAATGTAAATACATAATATTAGCAGCATTATCAGCCTTCTAATGTTCCCACTGTTGGGACTCAGGGAATAGGCCGTAATCCACCACGCGGGCCCAGTGCGGATTGGTGGAAAAAACTGTACCTTGATCATCTTACAAGGGCGGTTTTTTTTACTCGTATGTTGTCGAAAGTTACATAACTCATTCTGATAAAACATTTTTTATTTGTTTCAGGAACCTTCTGAAAACGTTGAACATAAAGGATGTAAGTAAATCTCTTTTCCGAAAAGTTTTTCTAAAAATAAAAAATGGTAATTTAAAAAACTAAAAAACCCGACTGCTTTTCTGAGTATTCATGAAAAAGCCCTAAAACAAGAAAGTCGTTGTAGCAGTCGGGACCCATTCTAGAAAGTCAGCCGTCTAGTCAGTAGATCTATGATGTAATGGGTCCCGACTGCTACAACGACTTTCTTGTTTTAGGGCTTTTTCATGAATACTCAGAAAAGCAGTCGGGTTTTTTAGTTTTTTAAATTACCATTTTTTATTTTTTACTTTTTTAGTTTTATTTTTTTACGATATCACTTTCACAGTAATTACAAGTCTAACGACACCTCGCAAACTAAAATCCATCGAGCCGTTCAGGCCACAGAGCGTGGCAAATATTTGAATTTGGCGCCAAAAATCCGACATTTTGTTTTTTTTTTATTTTGATATACCCAGTGTCACTCTCACAGTAAATACGAATCTAACGACACCTCTCAAGCTAAAATCCATCGAGCCGTTCAGGCTGCAGAGCGTGCCAAACAATTATACATACATACATACATACATACATACATACATACATACATACTCTCGAAAAACATAACCCTCCTCCTGGCGCAGTCGGGTAATAAAGAAAACCCAAATTGAAATTCTTCCTCCGCACGCATGATGCTTACCTTTTTTTAACCAACCATCCGATTGACCAGCCCAAGTAATAGAAATTAGTTCAGGTGGGCCCCGCTCATCCGCTTCGCCGGTCAACCGTTCAATTGAATGAATTGAATGAATCGAACGAATCGTTCCCTCGATCGGGTACGCGAATTCGATAGTTAACGACAACATTCCATTTTACAGTTGGTCAACCCTACTTTGGATTAAGCACTCCTAATTCAGAGCTTATTTCTTTTACGTTAAGGTCGGGAATTATTCGGGATTTTTTTCCGTAGGTAAATTTAAAATTGTTTCCGAAGGGAGTTTTGTGATGACTAAAGAATTGATTAGTCACAATGTTTTATTACTTTATTGGAAAATTCCAATTGTTTTTGGGTCTTTTTAAGGGAAAGTTGCTTGTTGGGTGGTAAATACTTGATATTTTTTTGTTCTCATCGGATCCCCTGCGGAGGAGAAACGAACAAATTTATACATTCCACAATATGCCTTTTTTATTATGTAGACGACTTTTGCCCTCTTCGACTGGGGAAAAGAACTGTGATAATCAATAATCTTTTGAGAGCATACTATCTACTTTGTTTTCTTACTGATGTGTTTGCAAACTATAAAACTGTCTCAAACCATAAACTAAGAACATTTTTTTTACGTGAATAACTAACACTTTAAAGATTTTTTTTTATGTGGGAAATCATCTAATGCCCTCTCCCTTCCTCCCTCTCTCTCCCTCTCCCGCTCTAGAGTGACACGGAAGGGTGTTACTGACAAAAACCACACCGGTGTTCCTGGTTTGCCCTTTGCGTTCCAGGACCGTGTGTCGTGGGGCTCACTGGACCGTGATTGCGGTCACAACTTCCATCTAAAGTATAATATTCCATCCCGTTCGATAACCGTGCGGACCGAGTCCAAGTCCACCTGCACATTAAGGAGTTGTCAGGAAACCAAAGGGGCCCAGCAGGGTCAAAGCTTACTGGGGCCAAGGGTCTGCTTCTTAAAGGAACTCTCGCTCTGCCCAAGGGCGGGAAATCTCATTACATGTCTTTTCCACCTCAAATTTTTATTTAAATAGTATTTTGGGACCACAAGGAAAAAGGCATTAAAGTACAGTTACCAAAAAAACTTTATTTATTTTATTATGGTTACAAAAAAAATATATTTTATAGGTGGAAGTTGGGACCGCAGTGTCCCGGTCCAAAGACTTCCATGACCCCACTAGTTTCCCTTCCAGAAGTAAACCCACGGCCCCAGTAGGCTGGCCTGGTAGTGCTGAGCCCCTACGGTTTCGCTGACATCTCTTTTACTGACACATTACAGTGTGAGGACATGTAAAAGTAAGCAGCTTTTCTTAGAAGACAATGTACAGGATATTAAATATATCTACAAGACATGTCTCGATATGTTTTTCATGCCACTTGCGCTCTCAATTGCGTCACATTTGTATCGCTTCACTCGACGTATTCGAGCCATAGAAAATGAAATAATAGATATCACATAGGGAAACTCCGGTTACGAACGTGTTCAAAATCGGAGTGGTTATGTTATGGTTTGTTTAAACAACTACTCTATAGTAGGAAATACTCCTACATCATGGAAGTGTTCATAAACGTACGGTCTAGGGTCAAAAGTGCAGTTGCACTTTACTAATGCAAAAGTGTATAAAATTTCTTTGTAAAAGAGGGCCACTGGGCCACAACTGGTTTATTTAATTCTTTAGGTTCTATGGTACAAACGAACTGAGTGATGATTCATTGATCCTGTTCTATAAAAATATTCTAGAAACTTTATTATCGGTAGAGTGCAACTGCACTTTTGAGCCCTGACTGTACATATAAACTCATATAATAGTCATCATATATAGTCATCAAGTCATATTTCAAGATTCAAAACATTTATTTCAAATAAACCCATTTACAGACACTTTTGAAAAGTCAAGAAGTAGGTCTGTCAGAAAAAAATATGCTAACTGTACATTCTGAAAATAGCAATGGGTATATTTATTCCGTCCGGGAATCAAACACGACATCAAATGGCAAATCCAAGGAGATAATGTCAGACTCTTACTGACTAAAAATCTACGCTGCTCCTTTCATTGCCTTCGTTCCAGGACCCTGGGGTTCATTTTCCTTGGCCCCTTCGGCCTTACTGGGCCCCTATAGTTTGCTGACAACTCCTTGAGGCGCGCGGGAACAGTGCGCGCCGTAAACGACTTGGGCTCGAACCGGTCTGTTACCAGACCCATTGCCCGCCGTCCGCAAGCCCGCGCCTACGGTAGCCGGAAATCGGGATCGGAATCCCGGCGGCGGCGGCGGCATGTACGCCGTTGCCTGATGCGGTCGGCCTCCTCCTTTGCTATCATTACTGCTTCGCAGAAGGAGGCGACCGCCACGCAGCACAGTAGTCAGTCGATCAACCAATACGCCAACTCCGACGTATAAATGCGGTGTATAAGCCATCTGCTGTTGGATATAGGCTTCTATTACAATCACTCCCCATTTTTTTTGTCTTTACTCTGCGAGAACCATTATTTCTCGGGATAAACAGAAATAGCACAGGCGTAGAGTAACTAGCCTTTCAGTATTTTACAGGTTGCATTTTAGTGTGCGTGGGAATTGCATGACTTGATTCAACCATCTCATTTCTACCATCAGATAATCCGACGGACGTCGAGTATCTACCCTTACGTTGTTGAAACCTCTACGGTCCGGACTAACCGTTTCGTCTCGTCGGTTATATCGCGTACATCGAAAGACTGGAGCGATTTGCCTGCTGCGGTCTTCCCTACCGATTGTAATTTGGGTGTCTTCAAGGTTAGAGTGAATAGGCTCATAAACTAGTGCGCCACAAAATTGACAATTGCATCACTACTTACCATCAGGTTTTTTATGGTAGGTAAAATTATCCAATGACATCTCCGGCCCTTGAGCGGAGCAGGAGATAGTGCCAGACTCTTACTGACTAAAAACCCACCACTTTCCTTCATTGCCTTGGTACCAGGGCCCTAGTATGCATTTTCACACTTTCCCAAAGCCCCAGAGTAGGCTTCGACCCTGCTGGGCCCCTACAGACTTACCATTGGGTGGGATCGCAGTCAAGCACTAGTTTACATCAATTTAAAAAAAAATATTAATAATAGTTACGTTTAGGTCAAACATTCATAGATTATATATTTTAACTGTGGGTTTCTAAAGGTAACCAACGGCCTGAAGGTTGAATCTCACCAACATTTGCATATAAATTGTGCGGTCGGACAGTAAGACCGATGCTGACGTAATAGCAATTTTCAGAACTATTTAGCATTCACTTTTATAAACATGACGTCTAAATTAAAAAAGTTAGATGAATCATGTCTTAAGTATTTTGATGTCTAAATAAACTAACAGATCATTTTCTTGGAAATGTAATTGCTTTTTTTAATACAGCAAACATAATTTATAAAGTTAAACTGACAGTGGCAGTAGCATTTATATCACACATACACAACGCATATACGCACACACACACACACACACACACACACAAACGCACACACAATCTACACGCGCTCACACACCATCACACATTCACTAACGGTTATATTATTATTTCTTATTAACCTTATTATTATTTTTTGTTTCCTTATACCTGTTCTTATATTATTCTTATGGTACCTGTACTTGTTTTATCTATATTTGTCTAATTGTATGTTCTAATCGCGGGTGAGTGTCCTGGAGACCTGAAATACAGGGTTTCCCTAGTTTAGGCTCCAGTCAACCCCTATAATTAAAAAAAAATTATATTAAGTGCAAAAAAACTGTAATTATTTTGTGGTGGAAATAATAAACAAATTAAATAAAAAAGTGGGCTGGTGTTTGTAAATTGGTTTATCATAAACGCAGATCAGATCAAGAGATCTTAATTTTAATGAGATGCTGATAGCAGCTGGATGAGAGCAGTAGAGGCTTGAGTAAGATATTGTGCGACAAGTTCAACCTATGTATTTAGTACAGCAAGTTTCTTTCTTATTCACGGTTAAATTTTGACTATTTTAATCCCGTGGAGGGTCGATCCGTTACATGAAACAAATTCTTTTTTTAAATTTCGAATTAATATACGCATGTACGAAATTAATTTCTTTAAGTAAACAAAAGCTGTGCGAGTTTAATAACCTATGTAAAAGTAGTCGTCAGTCGTGCGTACTACCTACCTAACTAACTAACCTATAGGTCATTGCACACGGTCAGCTGATGTTTACTTAAACAAAATTTATGTCGTGTACAGTACGGCCGTCGGATCTTGGCGCGTCTGATTTTAGGCTCTGCGAACTTTAACGCTCAAAATAAACGCGCCAAATAAATGATTTATAAAAAAAAAGCCAACAACAGTTGTTAACAGCAATAAAAACTGCTATTGGCATTTATTTTTTCAAACTATTTATTTTTCTACGAGTTCACAAGCGCTAAAATTTGCAGAGCCTAACTTCAGACGCGCCAAGATCCGTCGACCGTACTGTACATACTTTCATTCGGAACAAACATAGCACAACAAAATTGCAAAGTATTCTGAGCATACCCGCACCGAAAGGGAGACCATCTCAGTTTTAAAATATTCGAACTACACAAACTTATCTTTTAATATCTTCTTAGAGCCAAATTCACCAATAAACTAATCGCGATTCGTTCAAACAAAACGCAGTTTGAGCGACTAATCGAGATTATAGCTTCATTTTGCGTTTCACCGCGATGAATTGAACCTAGTTTACGCTAAACTCAGTTTCAATTCTTTTGTTGTCGCCCATGTTTACGACACGGGTCTTTAAACTAGATTACGCTAAGCTCAGTTTAGTTGAACTAAGTTTTTATATTGAATGATGAAATCAGCCCTTAGTGAAAAACGCTACTAAGCCGGATCATAGTCACTATTAGTGTAAATGAAAATTGACACTTTCCCGTAGCCACGCCAAGCCTATCACACTTACCCACTTTACATCAAAAGCACGTAATATCACAGCTCCATCACTATCTCCTAACGAAAATTGCGATCCGACGTCGCTTTACAGACAAAGTGCCTCAAAGGACACAATTTTAACGTCGAAATAAATTTACCCGTGAAAGGGGTAATTCCATATTTTCTGGAGAATAATACTAATTCCCCTCTTTTGCTCTAAAAGCAATTTTATCTTTGTTACTATATATATTTAATAGATCAAGAAATCGTTTTAAGGCTCACGTTAAAAAAATTGAGAATTATAAGTATGTTATATTATTCACACACATCGCACAGGACATTATGAATAACCTTCTCTGCATTTACCTTAATTTCTGAATTTATTATATTTTTATAATTGTCTAATGGTCCCGGCAGACCTTGCCTACCCGAAAACTGACTTTTCGTCAGAAAAGAAAATTGACAACGAAAAATCGATAAAAAGAAAACGGAGTTACTTGTTTATTCAAAACATCCAGGGACCCACTCCAATATATACATACAGTTTCATCGAAATTAGTCAAGCCATTTAAGAGGAATTAGGTGAATAACACCGTGAATGTCAGTTTACCCCCTTAGGGGTGGAGTTTCGTAAAATCCGTTCTTAGCGGACGTCTAAGTCGTCGACCCTATAAGGAACCTATTTGTCAATTTTTAAGTTTGTAGGTGTTATAGTTTCTGAGATGTCGTCATTAATTAGTGAGTGATATTTCGCTTTTATATATGTATAATAGAAGATTTCTTCCTATTATGGTCTGCTTTTCTTTTTCCATAAATAAAGTTACTATCATTCAAGATCGTCTAATAATATTAGACTATTTTTTTTCTGTGTAGGACACACTGGCGATTTGTACCAAAGGTTTTTCTCAAAACCTACGTTAAGCACCTTACTCTTAGAATGATGGAATATAGTTTTTAAATCACAAACATTGTGGATTGGTAAAAAAACTTATTGTGAATAAAAAATAAATTATTTTGAATTGAATTGATTTAAAAATCTAGTTCTTCTTCTTCTTCTTCCTGCCCTTGTCCCATATTACTTGGGGTCGGCGCAACACGTTTTTTTCTTCCACTCTATCCTATCAGCCGTCACACTATCACTAACTTCCGATTTAAAAATCTAGTTAAAACATCAAAAAAGGATGCTATCTTATTATTTACAACCATCACGTTAGACCAACCCGGAAAAAAATATAGGTCCATGCTACTTACAAATTTCGGGGATGAAATGACCCAAATATATATCTTAAGATTCCCAAATGGAGGTCAGAAGGATGGATGTTTATAATCTATACGATCGAAGCTTTGCACTGGGATACATAAACAAAAATAATATTATATTACGTCTGTATTTTTCGAAGATGTTTGAAGCTCGTGGCTTTTTTTGTGTATCGTTTTGTACATACAATAAAGTATATAATAACAGTCGCATAGGTGTATCCTCAAGGTTGTCGTCAACTAAAAAGTATATGCATACTTTTTGCGTTCTCAATTACAAGATTAAGAGAGGAGTTAGCTACCATAAATTGGACATATTCATATACTGGGCACTCTATACTGAAATGTAAGTAAAAAAAGAAATTGTTTAGTCTGGCGCTTGATTTGATCTCACCCGATGGTAAGCGATGATGATATGGTCGTCGATGGAACACGCTTGCCTAGAAGTAACCAATTCACTCTTAACTTCAGGAATCATAGGTTATCAGGAAACACAGAATCCAGCAGGGAAATCAACTGCTAAATATAACACTTAGCCTGACTCAGCAATCGAATTCTGGACATGTAGCGCAATTGTAATAGTACTTGCATAAGCTTACTACAACTAATTTTTTACTGCTTTTTTTATTGTATTTTTATTTTAATGATTATGTTTGTTGTTTAATTTTTGTTGTTGTTGTAGTTTTAACTTTGCGTCATTATACGTAAATAAACTGTTTTTCTTTCTTTCTTTTCCTTTCTTGATATATATATGTACTACGCACAATATATGTATATAGAAATAATAAAAGTAATAAAAGTCCTAATGTAGTTAGTTGGTTGTCGCTCAAGCTATAAACGTCAAGTAATGAAATAGACTGTCGCCATGTCTCTTGTTAACATGATGTTTCTGATTTAAATTAGGAACTGAACAGAAAAAGCTGGTAATAAAATTTTTGAGATTTTGGAATGCATTTGAGTTAGATTTTGAGCATTTGAGTTGGGTGTTTCAACAACTATGTATCGCAGTGTTTAAAAGCAATAGCTGAAAGAAAAATTCAATAATATTATCTATTAATTCTTGTAGAAAAATAATCTACGTATTCCAATAAAAAAAGGTATTAAAATGTCTCTGAAATCAGTTTGATCTACAAACGAATTCTCTTGTACTCATTAAAAATAAAAATCGACAAGAAATTACAGTTAATGTCAAATACATACTATCATAATTATTTTATTCACCTCAATTTCTTAAGTATATTTCATATTTTTATTTCCAATAAGTTAAATTATTTTCTACTTTCCGTTGTGTTTTGCATGATAATATTATATTTAAGCTAACTGTTTTGTCATTTCAATTAGTCAGTGTACAGGTAGGGATGCAAATCAAATCACCTGAACTTAACTGAATGGAACTTAACTTTATTTCATTGATCTCAGAGCCAACCAAATCGCGGTAACGAAACCATACCGACTTCTAACTCGACGCCAACGCCATCTATTGATGAAAGGCGTGGCTGGAAAGACCTCACGGCGTTCTCAACTTCCGCACGACGCAGGTGCTTACCGAACACGGAAAGTTCGCTAAGTACCTGTTCCGGATTCGTGCGGAGGATTCGCCCGGGTGTCGCCACTGTGCGGAACATCCGGAGGACACGGTGGAGCACACTGTAGAGGTGTGCCCCGCCTGGGCGGAGCATCGCCGTGTCCTCGTGGGGGCGATCGGCGGCAGCGATCTCTCTCGCCGGGCCTTGGTTCAGGCCATGGTCCGTAGTGAGGAGGGATGGCAGGCGGTCGCCTCCTTCTGCGAAGCAGTAATGCTAGCAAAGGAGGAGGCCGACCGCATCAGGCAGAGGCAACGGGGCGCTCGCCCCAGCCGCCGCCGGGATTCCGATCCCGATTTCCGGCCACCGTAGGCGCGGGCTTGCGGACGGCGTGCAATGGGTAGCACGCTGTCCGATCGTCCGGTAACCGACCGGACCGAGCCCAAGTCGTCGACGGCGCGTTCTGTTCCCGCGCGCCTCAAGGAGCTGTCAGCACACCGAAGAGGCCCAGCCTGCTAACTGCAGGCAGGCAGGGTCGAAGCCTACTGGGGTCATGGGTTAGTTCCGAAAGGAATGCTCGACCCCGGCACGATAGGCTACGAAGGAACGGGGTAGGTTTTTAGTCAGTAAGAGTCTGACACTACTTCCCGCTCCGCCCAAGGGCGGGATTTGTCATTGGATGATTTTACCTACCATAAAAAAAAAAAAAAAAAAAAAAAAATCTATTGATGAAAATCGAACTAAATCGTGAACAGTGCACCTCCGTAAAGTACGAATTCATTATGCCTAAAACTATATGACTGTGTATCTTTTGTATTTATAATTATTAAATCTTATAGGTACCTTCTCAATAAATAAATCTATGATTGTCAATATTTCGTAAAACGTCTTAGAAATAGTTTTATTACATTTTGAAAGGGATACCGAATGTAAACGTGCTTATATACTACGGAAATTACTTCACTATAGAAAAAAAATATCTTGCAAGAATTAAAAAAAAAGAAACACACATAGTACGATCTTTCTTCAATACAGTTAGTGTTATTACGTTGTAATCCAGTGGACCGAAAATTACTTTAAGCTATCCCTTAACCATCTCTTACGACACCTCTCAAAACAAAGGCTGTTCTATTTTCGCCGGATTTCATTACAACTTATCACTCAAATCAAACGAGGACGCCATGACACTTTCCATTACAGAATTGCCCACTCAAGTTAAATGCTTTTTGTTATCATACGTAACATTAGATTTAATTACATAATGTGTAGCTTTTAAGGATATGATAATTATTGAAATGCTGTAAAACAGAGACCCTACGACTTAAGGTGTATAGTCCCTTAAACAAGTGGCCGAAATTAAATGAAAAATATTATTAATATATATATGCAATCAATACCGGCTAACAGGGCCCAGATATAGCCCCACTGACCTTTAAATACATTTTCTATGCGAAATATTGATTGATTTACATAATATGCTGTTTTTATTCTGAAGAACACGTAACCACCAATTTTTCTGAGTAAAAATATTTCTAAAGACTCAAACCATTTCGAAATAGTAGGAAAAAAATGCGAAACTATAAAAAAAAAAAATTGACAAAAGCATTGCAGCATGAAAAAATCATAGAATTCATAGCGGTTGAAATACTTTTATCAAAAAAATATCTGTTTGTACAGTACCCCAAAAAAAAACATTGCTAAATCGTGACGTAACTATAATGCACAGTAGCGAAAACCCAAATCAACTGATACTATTACGTAGACTTCCATGACAGTGGCACTAAACTTTCAAACTCATAAAACACCGTCAGTACCTCCCTTTATCTTTATTAGAGTCGACGTTGATTCACAAAAACTTAATTCTATTAATTGAACGTTTAAATTAAATGAGGAACCGTTAAATTGGACTGACGTTTTCTCTTTCAATAAACTACGTGAAATTTAAATCGACTTTTATGTACTTGTAGGAAAAACTTTTAGGTGAAAATCAATTTGATTGATTTCTAGTGTTAATCAAAAGGTGGAAGTCATTGCCCGATTTAATCTGGTGTAGTGATGATGTCTTCAAATCACTTATGAATAGGTTTCTCAATTCTAGCTTACTGCATTCATCATCTTCCTACCTTTTTCCCATGTTATTCGGGGTCGGCGCAACACGTTTTCTTCCTCCATTCTGGCCTGTCACCCGTCATGCTATCCCTAACTTCCTTCTCTTTCATATCACTCTTCACACAATCCATTCATCTTTTCTTTGGCCTCCCTCTCCCTCCTAGTCTAGCTAACTGCATTGTAGCCCTTAATGCCTCTTACTATATATATATACAAATGCGAGCTTATAAATAATATTAGAAAAATTATGACTAGTTTGTTTACAACAACAGTCGCAGAACAAAAATTGTAAATATTTTTTTTGGCTTTATGATAAATCAAGATTTTCCAGCGGATGGAAAACAATAATAGATGTTAAGTGAATAGATCGTGTTCGAAACGTTATCCTCTGCTGCATAACTCAAGTAGCGTGTGTCGAAAAAAAAAACAATCAGGCGTGAGTATGACAGGGCTGCCCATGTCACACCAATACCAATGCACCCATAGAGATAGGCCGAGATCATCACTCACTGGGCGCCTGAGGAAAGACGTCGCCTGCGGCGAAGGTGATGTGACGATCTGATCACATTTACGGGTCAAGTTGAGGCAGAGATTACGCAAAACAGACAGGTTTTTTTTTATTGTTGATAGTTTCACGCTTGACTGATATCTCATCTGACGATGGATCGCGCTTACCTAGAAAGTAACCTATTCACTCTTAACTTACGGGTTATAGCCATCAGGAAATACAGACTCCGGCGGGGAATTCCACCAATAAGCTGTACGGACAATGAATGTCTTCCCAAAACATTTTGTGGGTATAGGTTTTTTTTTATGGTAGGTAAAATCATCCAATGACAAATCCCGCCCTTGGGTGGAGCGGGAAGTAGTGTCAGACTCTTACTGACTAAAAAACTACCCCGTTCCATTCTTTGCCTTGGTCCCAGGGCCCCGGGTGCCATTTTCACATACCCTTTGACCCCAGTAGGCTTCGGCCCTGTTGGGCCCCTACAGTTTGTGGGTATAGGTGGGATGTCCACCATGTAACGGTTTTTTTTTTTTTTTTTTATGGTAGGTAAAATCATCCAATGACAGATCCCGCCCTTGGGCGGAGCGGGAAATAGTGTCAGACTCGTACTGACTAAAAACCTACCCCGTTCCTTCGTTGCCTATAGTGCCGGGGCTGAGCCTTCCTCTCAGAAAACGGCCCTTGACCCCAGCAGGCTTCGACCCTGCCTGCCTGCAGTTAGCAGGCTGGGCCTCTACGGTTTGCTGACAGCTCCTTGAGGCGCGCGGGAACAGAACGCGCCGTCGACGACTTGGGCTTGGTCCGGCCGGTTACCGGACGATCGGACAGCGTGCTACCCATTGCACGCCGTCCGCAAGCCCGCGCCTACGGTGGCCGGAAATCGGGATCGGAATCCCGGCGGCGGCTGGGGCGAGCGCCCCGTTGCCTCTGCCTGATGCGGTCGGCCTCCTCCTTTGCTAGCATTACTGCTTCGCAGAAGGAGGCGACCGCCTGCCATCCCTCCTCACTACGGACCATGGCCTGAACCAAGGCCCGGCGAGAGAGATCGCTGCCGCCGATCACCCCCACGAGGACACGGCGATGCTCCGCCCAGGCGGGGCACACCTCTACAGTGTGCTCCACCGTGTCCTCCGGGTGTTCCGCACAGTGGCGACACCCGGGCGAATCCTCCGCACGAATCCGGAACAGGTACTTAGCGAACTTTCCGTGTTCTGTAAGTACCTGCGTCGTGCGGAAGCTGAGAGCACCGTGAGGTCTTTCCAGCCACGCCTCAAAGATGGGCCTTATTGCCCCAATTGTGGCGCGCCCCGAACGAGGTTGCGATAGTCGCTGACGCCATTTTGCCATGAGATCCCGCCGGAGCTCTGTCCGCCATGCCTCGACTTGTCGTGGCAGCGGAATTTCGCCCCGGCGTTGCATCTCCATGCGCTTGTCGTGCATGTGTGCAAGGACTGTTGCCTCCAGATCCCATGGCGGTTGGCCAGCAAGGAGGGTCGCCGCCTCGCGGGAAATCGTTCGGTACCCTCGCACCATGCGTATTGCCATGACCCTCTGGCACGCATTCAGCTGGGCCCTCGGTTGCTGTTGCAACGTCGGTGCCCACACCGGAGCCCCGTAGAGGGCCATGGACCGAACGATTCCCGCGTAGAGCTTCCGGCAGGAGGCGTCTGGTCCCCTGAGGTTGGGCAGGAGCCGCCCGAGAGCAGCCCCAGTCCGATTCAGTTTGGGAGCCAGACGTCGGAAGTGCTCCTTGAAGTTCCACCAGCTGTCGAGGACGAGTCCCAGGTACTTCATCGTCGACCCGACGCTGATGTGAACCCCTCCTACCGTTAGCTGGGAACCCGGTGGTGGCGCACCCCGAGGGCCGTGAAAGCACATGGCCTCGGACTTGTGCAGTGCCACCTCGAGTCCCAACTGCTGGATCCTTTCAACCACTATCGCAACCCCGCGTGTCGCTAGCTCGACCGCCGTCCGGTACGACTCTCCCCGCGCTAGGACCAACGTGTCGTCCGCGTAGCAGACCACGCTGACCCCGTCGGGGAAGTCGCCGCGCAGCACGTAGTCGTACCCGATGTTCCACAAGGGTGGTCCTAGTACCGATCCCTGCGGAACACCGCACGACATCTCTCGACGTTTCCACTCTCCCTGGTGACCGGGGTAGATAATATACCTCTCCGAAAGGTAGGCCTCGATCACACGACAGAGGTAGTCGGGCACCCGGTGGTACCGGAGTGCCGTTCCAATGCTACTCCAGGGCAGGGAATTAAAAGCGTTGGCAATGTCCAAGGACACTGCCACGACACACCTGCCCCGGGACACCGCATCCCCCGTCGTGAGGGCTCGCACGCGCATGATGGCGTCCACCGTGGAGCGCATCCTGCGAAAGCCGAACTGTCCGTCCGAAAGGTCCGGCACCATGTAACGGTGGCGCATCGCCGTACGCATGGTAGTTCCATGATGGAATAGAGTCTTATCTGTAGGTTAAGAAGGAGAAAGGGACGTAAAAGGTCCACACAAAGGACACAAAGTAGACTAGGAAAAACTAAACAAAAAGGTTCCTTTCTAGCTAGCTAGAAATCATAATCCGATACACTGTGAAGACATACACGGCTAACCGGGCAAAAAGTTTGGTGATTTATGTTATCAAATCAGTATGCTAATTAGCAAGATAGAACTTATGTGTAGGTTAAAGACGTTCAATCCATCTTCTAAATATCAAACAGACTGGTTTATTCTAATTTTATAAATTCGAAAATTTAATGTCATTCAACAAATGCGACTAATTTGATAGACACACTATGAAATGCACACACAGTTATAAGACATATTCTTGTGTGTGTTCTTACACAAATAATGGCAAAAACCTCGGTAGCATTCGGTAGGCTAATCGTCGTTGATCTGACATTCGTTTACCCAACTTTACACTGCCACCGAGGTCAAATACACTACTCAACGTATTTTTTTAATTTATGTTTTTTTTTTCTCGGAAAAAAGTCAAGGCTGTCGAAGGCCGGATTCCGGTTGACGACCTGGGATTTCATAATTTTTATTAAAAGTCGTTAACAGGTGAGAAACAAAATATTTTAAAACCATATTCATTAACGAAAATGATACTATTGCGAGTTTTATCTACTTATAAAATTGTTAAATTATTTATGTTTTATCTTTTATGTTGATCTGATTATGAAAGACTAATTCACTTGGGTCACCGTTATCTGAGAATATTTGGTTAAAAGTTGTTCAGCCATTACTTGGGGGTTTGTTAATATGTAGTAAATAATATTTGGAATTTCCTGGCGTACTCGCATCAGGAAGGAAGATAAATCCTCAAGATTACCGACGTATCGAACTTAAGTGTCAGTGGGCATCGCATGCAAAAGGTCTTGGAGTGGCAATTGCATACCAGAAGACGCAGCGTTAGAAGACCTCCCAAAAGGTGAACCAACAACCTGGTGAGGGTCACGGAAATTCGATGTATGCGAGACGCACTGGACTGGTCTAATGGCGGAACTTGAAGATGTCTATGTCCAACAATGACCTTATGTTGGCTAAAATGACGATGATGATGAAATAAAATTTTATGACTATTTGTAAGTTTTTAGGTAATTCTATATCCACAATATTCACTATAAACTACGGGTACAAATTAGAAATTCCATCTTTTTTAAACTTACATTTTTTTTTGGTCCCTCACCACCAATTTAATGCGTTTTCGCTCATCTATCGATAATAAAATGGGCAAGTTTACATCTTACCAATTAAGTACAGTTTGGATTCCTAGTATTTCTACTCACAATCTGCACTATTGATTTATTACTAATTATTAATTTGAACTAGCGCTTCACAATCATCATAATCAAGCCTCTAATCTAAAATCCCTTTGTTTTATGACAACCAAGCACCCATCTACACAAAATATTGGCTTTTACAAACTGCTTATCTATTTTATGATCTCGACCGATGTCGTCAAAGACAGGATTATGTTAATACGTCATGACATCTTATCTAGGTACCCATTAACTTGGCATTTCTTAATAGCGTTGTTCGATTAAGACTGTTATTGCATGGGTCCCTGGTAGTTGTATTTTGTAGTTTTATAGTTATCCGGTGATTAAATTGTCATACAAGCTTATTTTGGTTACATTTTTGTATGTTTGAGTTTCTGTTAAGACTTTTGTCATTGTAAAAACCTTCAGATTGGTTTGAATATACCCATGCATATATCTCTATGGCATAATATAATAACATATTCCACAACTTTCACACAACGCCGTCTATTCTCAAGCTAAGCAGAGCTTGTGTTATGAGTACTAGACAACTGATAAACATACTTATATATTTCTAAATAACTATATATTATAGATAAATTACACTCAGACACAGAACAAATGATCGTGCTCATAACACAAACATTTGTCCTGGGTGGGAATCGAACCCACCACCCTAGGGAATAGCAGTCAGAGTCACTAACCATTAGACTAACAGGCTTGTCAATAATATATCCCTACTATATCGACTAATCTCATCTTTTGCATCTTCTACTTCTCACGTTTATCTCTCTATTTTGGAAATCACATACATACCTGATCTTCATTTATCTGCCCTTAATATTAAGGGAATTGAAGTTATAAACCCACAATCAATCATAGAATGTACTGTCAAAATAACACCAAATATAAATCTTAACACAATCGACACACACAAGTCACTAATCGAATTAACAGCAAGATCAAATTTATAATTACCCGACAGGTGCGTTCTAAAGATGGTATCATGTAGCTAAAGACCGTAGGATGCTTGTTCAACATGCTGTGACGTGTTCAACAATGGACTTTCTCGAACAGCAGGAAACATGTTCGAAGCTGTTTGAGGTAAAGGAGGAAATATTCACCACCCACGTTTTTAATTAGGGAAGAAAGTTCACGCTGAGCTCTTTGTGGGGTAAGACATTTGCTGTCTTTAATTTAATTTGAGGTGCAATGAGTTTTTTGTCAATTCCCTTAGTTGATTACACTCAAGTTTTTTATGAACTTTACTAGTACATTATTACTGTTGCTTGATTGTGTTTTATCGTTCAGTGTTGTTACAATCACCATATTCAATTTAAAGTTTGGTTTTTGATACAGATTAGTATTTTCTATAAATACTGTTTTCAATGATAATTTGTCTTGCTTATACTGCAAGTAAGGCTGACAATTGGTAGTTTTGAATCCAGTGACAAAGTTGCCCAACTTTGACTTTGCCATAATTTAGTTCTACCTCCAACTATGAAATTGACTATGACATGACATGACATTTTAAAATGTCAAGCGAGCGAGCGAGTAAGAAGGATGGCGCTATGCACCATAAACACCGTTAAATTTTGATCGTTTTAATCCTGTGGAGGGTCGATCCGGTACACGAAACAATGATAATAATGTTTATTGCATGTTAATTAGGATGAATTAAAATTGCAATGCTTATAAAAGGCTGCTAAGTCAAAAGTAATGACATGATATATAACAAATGTTCGCAATAAATGTTTTTGACATTGACTTTGAAAAAATAAAAGAAGTATTTTTAAACTTGAAGTATTATACGCACTTACGAAATTAATTTCTTTAAGTAAACGAGTCAATGACCTTCTAGGTAGTTGTCGGCCATTGCGTACTAACAACCTACAGGTCATTGAACTCGCCCAGCTGACGTTTACTTAAAGAAATTAATTTCATACATGCGTAAATTAATTCGAGTTTAAAAAAAAGTACTTCATTTTTTAATTTTATCTTTATACAGCGATAGTGTTTCATGTACCGAATCGACCCTCCACGGGATTAAAACGATCAAAATTTAACGGTGTATAGCTCCATTTCCTTTAACAAGTTCAGTTTGAATCGTCGAATAGATCACGATACGAGCTTGTGGAACCAAGAATAACAGCTTTACACGTGGTTCCCTAAAACTCTTCCTATAAGTTTATTGATATCAATACTAGCAAATGTGAAGAATCTTATTTTACAGAAAATATGAGCTACTTTTATTCCAAGATAGGCAATCCCCGGAGATGTACGAGGGAATATTATTCATATTTTTTTATTCAATCGGCGGAATAATAATGTTATCGGACTATGTAATCCTTGTCGATGGCACGAGGAAATTATTTTGGAGCAAATACACCTCTATATAGTAAGCCCAATAAAATAAACATGATAATTCTTGTATTGATGATAATAAGGAGCTAAAAGATATAGGTTGAAAAGAAAATATGTTTCTACGTTAATAAATGATGGAAAGATTTAGTGGGAGATTATCTAAAAACTTAAAATGGTATAATATTGAGAAGACAGAAAATGGTACAAGGACACAATGATAATAATAATATGATTAATTATTAAGAATGAATTCCAGACGTTTTTTAGATAGATAGATATAAATGAAGTTATTGTTTCATTGTGTCTTCAGTGGTCAGTAAACCAGAATGATAAATTAATACAGAGCATCAAAATAGATCAAGGTCAAATGCAGTCCATTTGTTGTCGATTAGTTCGTTGTTTTGCTGTTTGCTTAAGTAAATTATTGAAACTTAGAACTAACACGAAATGACTGAATATTCATAATTATTGTAAGTATAATATGACTAAGAGCTAAGCAAAGTTGTAAATATTCAAGTAAACTTATATCAGTTTTCAAAACTACTGAGTTCGTTGTTTAACTAGTCCTCTCCATGTTTTCTCTTTCTTTCTATGTTATACTATTACTACTTCATAGAAAACGTGCACTATCGTCAGTTGCATCAGTACCTACTTCCTACCAATTGAGACTGTAAAATTATCAGTATTGACCCAGATAATGACCTAAATAACCTAAAAAAATATACATAAATTAAATAACTAGATAGCTACATTTTTGGTTTCAGTTTTACTTGTAATGCGAACTAAAATGAAGATAAAAGATTCAACCCGAAATCAAAATATCCCTGAAACAGTAAAAAATACAATTGGTCTAAAATAAATAAAGTAAGAACTCGACATGTAAGAGGTTGAGTCCGTTGCCTCGCGGCGATATAGTAAGCCTTCTAAAATCCGATTCAACTATTTTTGGGACCCGTTAAACCCGAAAAATAGTGGGATCACACGATTTTGTGCCGTATTTTTTTTTATCTTTTTGCTTTGTAATGTTTTTGTTACTATTGTTACCCAGCTGTTACTTAAGTCATTAAAAAGCTTGCCTTTTAGCTTACCTTTTTTGTACTTATCTTTCAGGTTTACTCTTATTTCATTTTTATGACGAAAATGGACGGTTGGTGCACTGTTTGAGCTATATTGGTAGCTAGCTTATAAAATATTGGTTACAGCGACGAGTGTTTTCACTTTACAGTTTGGTTCTCGTATGAAATAAACATTTGTACGGCCTACAGATAGTTGTTTTGGTGTTTTTTTATGTAAGTTCACATGTTTTTGAACGCATCCACGACACAGGAGTAAATCTTAATACCCCACACTAGGATTTAATGAGCATTAGAAAAAAATGGATAGTTACAATTGTAGTCATGTATTTTATTCATTATTTTTCGTTATTCTGATCACATTTTAAAGAAAGCTTGATGTTCAATGATATTTAGTATGGCGTGAATATCAATTCAGTCGATCATCACCGCCTAAGCGGCAACAACAAAAATTAAATAAGCATGAAACCGAACGCCTCAGCAAAGTCACATTGCTCGCTCTTTTCTCCAACTTTGAGCGGCGAAGTTGCGCCGGGGGCGTCGCTGTAACCTTTGTTCGACGGCTGATTGCCTTGTTCTCTAGGGGATCGAGATTTGAATTTATCATTAGTACTCTCCCTACTGAGGTTCGATGCGGTTGGACCGCTCAAATATTCAGTAGCGCTGCTTGTTTCCAAAGCTTTTTGTTTTCGATGTTCCTCAAGGCTTCTAAATTTGAAATTCTTTGCGAGTTTTAGAAATTTCGTATCAATTTTGTCGGTTACTGTTTTTATTTGAGCGATTTTATTTTGAAGTTTTAAATGAGATTATTGTTAGTACAATGGAATGAATATTATGTATTTCTTTAGAAGGCATGCAAATGAAAATATAATATTACAATGTTTTTTTATTTATTTATTTTTTTGGAAAAGGACCGCTCTGTTTTATTTATAATATATAATCAACTAAAATGAAATAAAAGTCTTGTAAAAAAAACAGTTGTACCGGAATTCCATTGTTATCCAATCGGGATCTGACTTAAAACAAAATGTAAATTTTTTCTATTTTATTTATTCTACTAATTTAAGTAGTCCATCACCAAACGTGTTCAGGCCCTCATAAAAACCATAATACCGTACAAACAGTTCACAATACTACCAAGTTCTGTACAAATCGCTTTCTATCAAGTTGATTATTCACACGCAATAATTTAGCGTGGGAACCTGGCATCCATAAGTGCGGAGTGGTACTGTGACAAATATTTGAATGACATGCGACATCCACTATCCCCGAAATGTTCACGCTACACAAATATAGACTGATGTGAACCAATTTGGTATAAAGTGGTTTGATTGTCAGGTAGGTTAGATTTACATTTCGGTAGGTTAGTACTGCAAGAGTTCTGGGCTCTTGCGGCACCAAAATTTAAAAAAGATGTTTATAAATTTTAATAATAACAGTTTTATTATCCTCCTATCCTCATGTCGGCCAACTGCCAACGGCCAACTGCTGGGACTCAGGCCCAGGAGAGGGAATGGTAGGGCCAGTGCAAGTTGGGCGATGTCACATGTCTTTGAATTTTGCCAGTTTCTTTATGATTTTCCTTCACCATTTTGAGAGCAGTGGTTATGAAATAAATGACACAAAGCAATGCGCCTGGCTCGGTTTAAACCTACAACCTAAAACTCGTAAGTCGGGTCGTTGTCACAGGGCCACTGCTCTAAATAAATAAGAACAATTTTTCTATACGTACGCATGATGTATTATCTCTCTTAACAAACAAGATTTTCAGTATCTTTATCTTCAAAAGCCATACTCAAACATCCAATAACTTTGAGGAAATCAAAAAAGGTTTCCCACCAACTAGTCCCAATGCCACAGCAATAAGCCGAGAAAATAGGCGAGATTACAGAAAAGATTACTACTTCCCATACAAAGGGAAACAAGCGTGACTATATCGTTGAACATTATTTCGGTAGCATTCCCATCCACAACGCGTAGCCCGATCAATAGTAATCTGATTGCCATTAGTTTTATCGCTCGTACTATCATAAGGAAAAAGTTGCTTGGAATATTTTTCTTCTGTTTGCCTTTAAAATAAGATTTACTTGGCTTGTCTTCAATATGAGGTATATCTCATTCTCATGAAGGTTGGTAGAGAAATTCGTTCCCTTCTATACTCCTAGTTCCATTTCATTCTTACGAAAATCTCTTTGCTGTTCATTTACCTCATTTGTAAAAACTTGCTCCTGTCCATTCTGCCATGATTCCTTGTTATTTATCTAGTTATTACCTACGAACCTAATGTTTCCTATCAGCTAGTATCTTTGGACATTCCCGGTTGTTTTGACCTCACTTCACAATCATCATTGTCAATCTGGCAATACGTGTGTTAGTTAACGGCCGTATCTCCAACTAAATATTCTGACTTATACACTGTGATTTCTAGTGAATGTCATCGAAATTATCTTAGGTATCATGCATCTCCTCACGCTATGCTATACTTACATTTATCGTGACAACATGACGTGATCTGTAGTGATTTAGAAAGTTCTATGTTAAGCAGAGAGCATCTACATGACGTATTTCATTGTTACGTATTTATGTACATCACCTATATTTCTGACCTATTTTTGCTGGCTTCCCTTTTCTTGCTATGGTCGTTGGTTGCGCCAATTTGCTATGATCCGCGACTTTGTTTTTTGTAATTTATTTTTTTGGCCTAGCAATCCTATACCATCCGTTTCCCTTCCCCGCACGACCTCAAGAAATGAATTGACATTGACGTGTGTGCATCGATTGTGAATGTGACCGCACTGCTAACATCGCCCGCTCGAAATTACAAGAAAATTGACTATTTCGTGATCCAACCATTCAAAACTCAACAATAGTGCAGTGTAGTGCAAACAGGACCTGGCAGTGGTTAAATGTGCGAAGTCGAGGATCGCCGGCCGGCGCCACGTGGAACCTTCGAAGTCTAAAGGTCAGTGTTCCTTCCTAATACATTTATCCCATTAATGAACGCCAAGCACAGTATCTGCATATTGTTAACAAACCTTAGATCGCTTTTTCAAACATACAGTCCATTAAAACATCAAGCTTATTTGCGCAACCATTACTTTTGGTCCTTCGAGCCGGATCGTGAATCATTTTCTTGTAATTTCGCAATATAGTATTTGTTCCATAGGGAATAAACGCAACGCGCCTTTTTACCTAGATATAATAGTAGAAAACCCGCATCTAGGCATTTAGGCAACTATACGTTATTTCGCTCGTATAGTTAAAGAGCCATTGATAATTACGGTACCTACGCCGTCAACCGCACCGCATAATTATAGTTAGCTACGTAAATATAAGCGTAGATATAAATCGATCGCATTCTTTTTCTTGACAAAATTCATTCGGAAGTCCTACAAATTGCATGTAGGTAGACGCATTTCAAAAATACCCGTTCATTGTTGAGTGAATATTTGTAGGAAACGGATAAACCATAGATTATATACGCATATGTTATTCCGTTCGTTCGCCGTTCACTTTGTTGTTTACAATATTACCATATTGTTATCTGATAATTATCGCTTACTTAATAATTCGTTAAGTGTTTGTTTGAGTGTATAGTGTGAATATATCAAAACAAGATGTCTCTTAAGGGCAATAAGGTTAGTACTGATTTAAAGGTTCAGTTAAAGCTTTTATACGCTAAAAGGGACTCACAGTTTTCACGTGTTCAATCAATTTGTGATAAATCTTTGCAAACCTCGGATCTGGCGATTAGAGATGCTTTCTTGTGTTCGTTGGAAACTTTAGATAGTTTGCGCGCGGATTTTGAATCTACAATTAATAATATAAACATTTTAGAGTTGGAGTTAAATCCTGATTACTGTGTGAGTTATCAGGCATTGTCGTCCTTTGATGACTTGTATTGTCGTATCAAACGTATTGCTAGGAGTTTAGAGACTCCCCCCCCCGCGAGTGGTTTATCCAACCCTCCTCGCGAACGCCCACGATTGCCGCCAATTCAAATACCTGAATTTAATGGTGACATTCGAAATTGGAATTTATTTATAGATAGTTTCGAAAATATAATACATAGGAACACATCGCTGACAGATCACGAGAGATTGCATTATCTCGTAGAAAAATTGACCGGTAAGGCAAAGGCTGTCTGTGCTGGAATTACGTTTAGCGCTGAAAATTACAATTTAGTTTTGAACACTTTAAAAACAAAATACGAAGATAAGCGATTAGTAGCCACCGCATATTTAGATCAATTATTCGATTTGAAAAGTTCTTCCGTTTGTAACGATCATAATTTAGAGAAGTTTTTAAATATTTTCGCATCATCTGTTCGTGCAGTAAAGAACCTAAAGGTCAATGACCTCTGTGACTTTTTGTTTTTGTATATCGGTTTAAATAAATTAGATCCTGAAACTGTTCGTCTGTTTGAAACGACTCAGCGCGGCAAAGAAATACCTAAGTTCGAAGATTTAGAATCTTTTATTCGCGACCATATTAAGGTATTGCAGCGCACGTCGGCACGTCATGAAGTCACGAATAGGACAGGTTCCGATCGCCGTATAGACGCGTCATCGAAGTCAGTCAAGACTGCACATACGCTAGTTAATACCGCCTCAACACCTGACTGTTCTCTGTGTAAGGGTAGCCATACACAGCTGTACAAGTGTTCGGGATTTCAGAGATTATCGCCTAGTGATCGTTACAAGTTTGTCCGCACTAATAATTTGTGTTTTAATTGTCTAAGTGACAAACATCTGGTTACGTCATGTAAAAGTGGTGTTAGCTGTCGTAAATGTCCAGCTAGACATCATACCTTCTTACATTTTGAGAGTAGTAAGCTGCCATCGCAGCCGCGGCCTGCGCAGACGCGCGACGCTTGTGACGCGCGGCCTGCTGCAAGTGCAAACGACGTAACATTGTGTTCGCTTTCCGCCGCTGGTACTCAAATCACTACCGTTTTACTTGCGACCGCGCAAGTTGTCATTGTAGATGCCTTTGGCAAACCGCACACCGTTCGAGCGCTACTAGATGGCGCTTCCCAGAGTAATTTTATTACTCGGGATTGTTGTCAACGCCTTGGTTTTAGTTTTAATAATTGGTCATCCCGCTCAGAAGTGAAAGGTTTTGGAGGTTTAAAGGCAACCATTCACGGTTCCATTAAAATAATATTTAGTTCACGTTTTAATCGTAATATTTCGTTTGAAATGGATTCGCTAGTCGCAGATAAGATTACGGAACGGTTGCCCACGGTACCGGTTGACACGTCCATGCTGACGAAGTTTAAGAACTTGCAGTTAGCCGACGGAAATTACGCTTTCCCTGGAGATATCGATCTATTGATCGGTGCTTCGATTCTCCCGCATCTCCAGTTATCACGTAAAATTCAAGGTCTTCCGATGTACCCCGCTCCGCACGCACTGGAAACAGTTCTCGGGTTTGTTATAGTTGGTTCCGCACCCGCTTGTTTAAATAGTTACTCGACTGTGTCGCACTGTTGCACCGTCGAGCCGCCGCTTGAGTCTACCATCCGCAAGTTCTGGGAGATTGAAGAGGTCAATGTCCCGCCTATTCTCAGCCCTGAGGATCAGGTCACTGAGGAGATTTATACCCGCACGACTACTCGTGATAAAGATGGTCGTTATGTTGTCGCGCTCCCTTTCAAGGGTGATATTTTTTCGCTCGGTGGCTCCCGTGCCTCCGCAGAAAAACGCTTTCTATGCTTGGAACGTAAGATGCAGGCGTCTCCTAAGTTGAAGCAAGCCTATGATGATGTGCTGATCGAATATTTAGATAAAGGTTATATCTCATCAGCGCCTGCCGAGACTGAGGAGACACGTGATTACCCGTTTTACATCATCCCGCATCATGGAGTTGTTAGAGAAGACAAGCTTACAACTAAACTGCGTGTGGTTATGGATGGTAGCGCTAAAACTAGTACTGGCATATCGCTTAACGATATCTTGTATTGTGGTCAGAATCTCCAGGGTAACTTATTTGAAATAATAGTAAATTTTCGCTTGTTTGCTATTGCGCTCTCTGCCGATATTCGGCAAATGTTTCTTAGTATTGGAATCAGAGAATGTGACCGTAGATTCCAACGCTTCTTGTATAGATTTTCTCCGCAGGAACCTTTGAAGGTTTACGAATTCAATCGTCGAATTCAATCGTCACCCCATCGATGGGGCACGTTTGTCGCAAATAGGGTGGCTAAGATTCAAGCTGAATTGTCACCGGAAAATATATTCCATGTCGCTGGAACAGAAAACCCAGCTGATTGTCTCTCACGTGGTTTGCTTCCTGCGCAAATTTTAAATCATCCGCTTTGGTTTTGTGGCCCTCCCTGGCTTCATACCACTCCTAACGAGTGGCCAAGTGCTCCGTTTAACCCCGCTACTGTTTCAGAGCCACCCGAGGAAAAGAAACATACGCTTGTAGTATCAGTTCCGCGTGAAGAGTCAGTTGTTTTGTTGTTGTCTAATCGAGTCTCGTCTTGGTCGAGACTATTACGCTGTGTAGTTTACGTCCTAAGATTTTTGAGATTATTACCATCGCGTGGTTCTATAATCGCAGCTGATTTGGATAGAGCTGAATCAGTTGTACTTCGAGAGTTGCAGAAATTTTATTTTTCAATAGAATTTCGTAGTTTAGAATCACATAAACCTTGTAGTCGCGCACTTCAACATTTGAAACCATTTTTGCAAGACGGGCTCATTCGTGTCGGTGGCCGTCTGCGAAATGCTAAGTTAGAGTTTGAACAAATGCATCCAGTAGTTCTACCACGCAAGGATCACGTTTTGGATTTGTTGGTGGATTATCACCATAAGGTGAATTGTCACGCTGGTCCCGATTTATTAATGTCCATTCTTCGACAGAAGTACTGGATACTTTCCGCTCGCAATTTGATACGCGCTAGAGTGCACAGATGTGTGCCCTGCTTTAAGCTTCACCCGCGTCACGCTCTGCTGGATAGCTTAGTTCAGTCCTTTTGGAAGCGATGGAGAACAGATTATCTGCATACGCTGCAGTCGCGTCAAAAGTGGAACACTCCTTCAGATCCAGTCACAGTCGGTACTGTGGTGATACTGAAGACTGAGAGTGCGCCTCCTCTGCACTGGCCTCTTGGTGTAGTGGAAGAAGTTTTTCCGGGTTCGAACGGAATAACGCGAGTCGTAAAGGTTAAAACCGCAACTGGATCGTACCTGCGTCCGGTTATTCGCCTCTGCCCTCTGCCTAATCAGTAGTAGTGGCATAGTTAGTTATAAGTTGTTTCGCTACCTAGTATGGATAGTTTAGATTAGTAATAGGGTTTAGTTTCGCTTTTGTTTTTTTTCTTTTCTTTGAAGGTAACCCTTCAAACCCGGGGGGAATGGTTGCGCCAATTTGCTATGATCCGCGACTTTGTTTTTTGTAATTTATTTTTTTGGCCTAGCAATCCTATACCATCCGTTTCCCTTCCCCGCACGACCTCAAGAAATGAATTGACATTGACGTGTGTGCATCGATTGTGAATGTGACCGCACCGCTAACATCGCCCGCTCGAAATTACAAGAAAATTGACTATTTCGTGATCCAACCATTCAAAACTCAACAATAGTGCAGTGTAGTGCAAACAGGACCTGGCAGTGGTTAAATGTGCGAAGTCGAGGATCGCCGGCCGGCGCCACGTGGAACCTTCGAAGTCTAAAGGTCAGTGTTCCTTCCTAATACATTTATCCCATTAATGAACGCCAAGCACAGTATCTGCATATTGTTAACAAACCTTAGATCGCTTTTTCAAACATACAGTCCATTAAAACATCAAGCTTATTTGCGCAACCAGTCGTTATGAATTGTGTAAGCAACTATGTTTTGTGGAGTTGGTTTGTTGGTGTAGCAGTTACTATAGATAGTTACTGAAAGGTTATTTAAACAGATATTTTACTTTCCAGAAATGAACCACTGAGTAAACTATGACCAAAATATATTCCAGCTCACTGTTTATATTACAAAATTTTCTCCTGACCGCTTTTTAGGCCGACGTAACTACATGGTTTGCGTGTCTTATGGAGATTAAGAATGAAATCAACACACACGCAGAAATACCGTTTACTTCCCACATTGTAGCACATGCTCATGATTCCACCCATCGATATATATGTTCCACCAGAGAATTCAAGATTCCTTCAAAACCAAGAATCCACTAATGGGAATACAATTTCATCTTTTTCCCATTCGATACGCAAGAAATTTTAAACTCAAGCATAACTGGCAAGAATCGTTCAACTTAGGAAGTACGTGTGCTAGGAATTTTAAAATTTCGTGTTTAAAGTCTAAGCTTGTAGGAAATTCTTTTTGATTTATCTTGAGGCGTGATAGTTAGAATTTGAAGCCAGTGTGAGCTTTTAGCACCTGCATCATCTATCTTTTATCTTGAAGTACGTCAGACTATAGTTTTCTATTGGTTGTTTACTGGGCAATATTTGAAATGTATGTTTTCTTTATATGATAGGTAATTTTTATAAGTTTAGGATATTAACCGGGAGGAAGTTTTATCAATTGAATGTAAAGCAAATATTCAAATCTAAAACATGCCACATTAAAACCCCAGATCGCTGTTGAATGGCAACATGTTCAAAAAGGCAGATACTTTACTTTTTTTTTAATGTATTCCATCACCGTTGGTCTCAAAATGGAAGAAACATATGTGAGGAAACCGGCATAGTTGGGAACAAAAAAAAATATAAAGATGTGACATCCACCACTGAACTTGACCACCCACACTGAGCCTGAGTTCCAGTAATAGGAATATTATAAGTCTGATTAAGTTTGGGTCACAAAAATAGTCAACAAGATACCATCATTTTAGTTTAATTTCACAACACTATAAATATCGGAAGCTAAGGGCCATAATAACCGATCCCATACAAAAACATGAAAGTCAAGCTACGTATAATCCAGCTAAAATTAATCAAACATGACACTACCATTGAGATCCCCATTAATCCAGGCAAGCTATTTTAATATGTATGTAAAATTTCAAAATCAATTAATATTCAAATAGAAATTTTATCGGTAATCAATACGTTTACGGGGTTAGAATTTATGGTAATGGGTAATAGTATCGTCGTATGAGCTTGTGATGTGGAGATAGTGTTTGTTTTGAACTTGTAACCTTAAGAGGTTACCGAGGTAAGAGCTGTCGTTTGTTTAGAAAACAGTGTTGTAGTGGATGACAATAGTTTCATACTCAAAAATATATAAGTAGAAATGAAAAAAGATGAAATGTTGTGCCAATCATAAATGAAAGGACAGAAAAAAATATTATTGATGATAATATCTCACTAATATACAAAACGTAAAACGAAAAAATAACGAAATAAGGTCCATTCACATATGTTGTTGTTGATTTAGCAGACAATGCCCTAGATTAGTATAAAAAAAATATGTATATACTAGATGTAGATTCCTTTGGGAATGAATCTGAATCTGAACAATTTTCTGTTTTTACACGAGCAAAGCCGCTAGCATAAACTAATGTGATTGTAAATGTGGCTAAGCTTTTAAGTATAACTGGTAAACAGATAAATTTAAAGACCTCAGATAATTTTAAATTTTAAGACTATCAACTCTAATGCAATCAAACGTATTTTTTGTACCTGACATTGGTTCCTAACTAAAAACAAAGATGGTATAACTGACCTGTCTAGAACGGTAGACGATAAAACACGCTTGGAAATAAATTCGGTAGTAAACAACCAAATATATGCAGAAATAAATCAGTAATATATAATAAATAAACATATAAATGCAATAACAGCTCTTTAGTGATAAATACGGGACACGACAATGAAACAAAGCGTCTCAACGCAGACTGATTTATTATATGTTTAGTTAAATCTACTCACATAAATATCAATTAAGTCTCACAAAATTAGGTTAAATAATTTCATCATCAATGGCTATATTTTGGAGTAAATTCTATTCAAAGACAATATCTAAAATTAAATCATTAATGCCTCAATAATCTTCTATGGCGTTATGTAATACTGTATTCCTCCAGCTGCTCTATCCTCTAGTTCACTCAAAGATATCATTCACTCATTCAGCTATTCATCTCCGGCGGAAACTGTACTCCAGAACAGACACAGGCTTCATCCACAGGCTGGCGTATCGAACAATCTTGTCCATTCTTGTAGTAGCTATAGATGTTCTATGTTAGTTGTATTGGAAGTGATTGAAGCTAGCTTTAGAATTCAAGATAGTTTTGTACTTCTGTTGCTTTCAGTTTCAAGCCTTGTTTGATGAAAATCATTTGCATGAATTCGCTTTGGTTAGGTCTGATACGATTCATTGGAAATTATCCAAATACAGGGTGGATTTTTTTATGTAGCCGTGGATAATTATATCTGAAACTAGGAAAATCGAACTATACTTAATCGAGTCTCAATTTTAATAGAAACTTATAGGATCTTTCGCAGCAAAAGATTTTTGAAAAAAAAAATCAATTGTTTTATTAGGTACACACAATTTTTTTCTTCTTCCTTCTGTATTTTTTGAGCATTTTTTTTTAATAAAATCTGTTGTAAAAAAATTGTTTCAGTATGGTGAGCCATTATGAGACCTTATAACTATGTGAATAATTAAGGTAGGCTAATAAATTATAAATTAATATTGTTATCTTTAAAGTAATATGAAATAATTAATAATAGGTAATCTATATGATATTCTATGATACATCAATATGATATCTGATTCGCAAAAGAACCAAGGTTGCCGACATAGCACGTAGAATCGCCAATATTAAGTGCCAATGGGCAGGGAACATTGCACGCAGAACAGATGGCCGTTGGGGCCGAAAGATTCTGGAAGGGCGACCGCGTACCGGAAGTCACAGCATTGGAAAGCCTCCCACAAGGTGGACCGATGACCTGGTCAGGGACGCTGGAGTCCGGTGGATGCGAGACGCACAGGACCGGTCATTGCGGCGACGCTTGGGGGAGGCGTCCAACAGTGGACATTTTTCAGCTGAAATTATGATGATGATGATATCGATTTGGCTTATGCAATAGGCACCCTGAGTGTCTGACGTTAAGTGCCCATTGCTAATCGGTTTACCCCACAAACCCAAAAAAGAAAACGTAAGTTAAGCAATAAAACCCAATAAATATTTATCGCTAATCGATAATATTGATGTAAATATAAGTATACGTATAAAGTATTAATTAAAACACATTAATATACATACTAACACAACTCGTCTGCCAGTCGAACTATAATATATTATTTTGTGTTCGTATATAGACTTTCAAGGTCAATGTAAGCAATATGGTTCTTATCAAATATGTTTACCCAAGTCTTCTATATTTTATTCATAATATGATTTGTCCTAATCAGTGGGCAATATTCCTTTAACCTACTAATTGGGACATCTCAACATACAAGGTATGTTTTTATAACATATTTTATGATATCCAAAGGAAAATTAAATGTTAATTTTTGTATAGTCGGATTAGTTACAACAAAGCCAAGTTCTGCTCGTTTTTAATGTTTTTGATTTTCTTACCTTGTATTATAATATTATAAACATTCCCTAGGATTTCATGTTACCTTTTGACCCAAATCATCTTCACTAAAATCAGTTTGGAAGTTAAATTATAAAATTGAAATCGGTAATTTTTTTAATATTATAGAAAGAAAATATTAACAATAAGTGTGATTATATTTTTGAAATAAAAGTTGAGGCCAAAGATGCTTCAGAACATTTTGTTAACGATTAATTTGAACTTGAAAATATACTATATTTTTCTATAACAACCTTGGTACGTGATGTAGACAATATCATAATTTAAAATCTGAACATTGTGATATTTCGAAAAATCAATTAAATATATCATTGTATTATTATGCATATACTTTTTCTTAACACCGGAAAATAACATAATAAAACAAAAATATAATACTTATAAGATTATCTTTATTACATTATCACAACATCTCAAGATTAACGTGAACAGGTGTCAACATCGGCCGATAAATAACAAAATATTTCAATATGTATGGACGCATTAATTTGAAATTTAAATAAAGATGGTCGGCTCGGTTACATGACATTGAATATGGAAGACTAGACATAGAGGAACCGAATTATATTAGTGTTATACAACACTTTATTAGTGTGTCGTAAGCAAAGGTCATGCTACTGCTCGCGAAAGTATTTTCTAAATCTTCAATGACAAGATTTCAGAGCAGATGGTGACCTATTGGTAAGTTCTAGCGTGTGTAGGTTTTATTCCTACTGCTTTCGAAGATTCAAAGCATTTGCTTCAAATAAACCATTTACAGGCACTTTTGAAAAGTCAAGAAAGTCGGTCTGTCAGAAAAACAACTGATGCTAATTGCACATTCCAAAGCGTAGATCTCTATGGAGAAGAATGTGTAAGAAACTCCACGAAAATCAAAACAGTAACAGAAGTAAAAATTCAATGTGATATGCTTCAATCTACACTGGCCCCGCTTGGTGTTTTACAGCCTATCCTATAAATGAGACCTGAGATCCAACAGTGAGGCATTGTAAGGCTGGTTATGCTAAGCTTTCAAAACAGTCACAGGAAATATCGTGAGCAAACCAGAAGTCCACAAAATCATGCATCACCCACCAACAGACCCTGGTCCGTTATGGTGGATTTTGCCTCATCATCATCATTTCAGTCGGAACACGTCCACTATTGGACTTAGGCGTCCCCCAAGTATCTCCATAAAGACCGATCCTACGCGTCTCGCATCCATGGGATTTCTGCAATCCTCACCAGTGGTGCTATTCTCTAAGAAAACGCAGCGCTGCCGCAACGATGAACATCCAAATAGGATACATTGAATTAACAATCCAATGTATAGGTTCATTCGGTTGACAATCCAATGTATCCTATTTAGGTGTTTTTTTTTTTTTTTTTTTTTTATGGTAGGTAAAATCATCCAATGACAAATCCCGCCCTTGGGCGGAGCGGGAAGTAGTGTCAGACTCTTACTGACTAAAAACCTACCCCGTTCCTTCGTAGCCTATCGTGCCGGGGTCGAGCATTCCTTTCGGAACTAACCCATGACCCCAGTAGGCTTCGACCCTGCCTGCCTACAGTTAGCAGGCTGGGCCTCTTCGGTGTGCTGACAGCTCCTTGAGGCGCGCGGGAACAGAACGCGCCGTCGACGACTTGGGCTCGGTCCGGTCGGTTACCGGACGATCGGACAGCGTGCTACCCATTGCACGCCGTCCGCAAGCCCGCGCCTACGGTGGCCGGAAATCGGGATCGGAATCCCGGCGGCGGCTGGGGCGAGCGCCCCGTTGCCTCTGCCTGATGCGGTCGGCCTCCTCCTTTGCTAGCATTACTGCTTCGCAGAAGGAGGCGACCGCCTGCCATCCCTCCTCACTACGGACCATGGCCTGAACCAAGGCCCGGCGAGAGAGATCGCTGCCGCCGATCGCCCCCACGAGGACACGGCGATGCTCCGCCCAGGCGGGGCACACCTCTACAGTGTGCTCCACCGTGTCCTCCGGATGTTCCGCACAGTGGCGACACCCGGGCGAATCCTCCGCACGAATCCGGAACAGGTACTTAGCGAACTTTCCGTGTTCGGTAAGCACCTGCGTCGTGCGGAAGTTGAGAACGCCGTGAGGTCTTTCCAGCCACGCCTCAAGGATGGGCCTTATCGCCCCAATTGTGGCGCGCCCCGAACGAGGTTGCGATAGTCGTTGACGCCATTTCGCCATGAGATCCCGCCGGAGCTCTGTCCGCCATGCCTCGACTTGTCGTGGCAGCGGAATTTCGCCCCGGCGTTGCATCTCCATGCGCTTGTCGTGCATGTGTGCAAGGACTGTTGCCTCCAGATCCCACGGCGGTTGGCCAGCAAGGAGGGTCGCCGCCTCGCGGGAGATCGTTCGGTACCCTCGCACCATGCGTATTGCCATGACCCTCTGATCCTATTTAGGTGTTCGTTGTTGAGGCAGCGCTGAGCTTTCTTAGAGAATAGCGCCACAGGTCATCGGTCCACCTTGTGAACCCTTCCAACGTTTCGTCTTCCAGTACGTAGTTGTCGACGTTGCCTCCCTTTTATATAGAGAAGCATATTCCAGTTGCGAATTATACATACTTATCCTAAGATTAGATTGCTCTCTTTCGTCTTGAGTTTTTAAGTGAAGCTAGATTGGCAACGGGGTTGACTGTTCAGCGTGCGTCGGAACGAACCATTTAAGTTCTTAATGAACAACCTAACAGGTTTTCGTTATACACTTCGTGGATACCTAATGTCTATGAAACGTGTAGGGTCAAGTGTAGCGGTGGAACAATGGAGAGGAAAAAGCTTTACTGTGGCTATGTAATATCGACCTTAGCAACAAAGCCAAAATGTTTCATATCTGTTATTTACCGACACGAATACTATCCTTAATGAAGCTGCGTGATAAGAGAAATAGGTCATCATTTTCTTGTCCTGATTTCAATTCATTTGTGATCGTCATAATATGTCTTGTATTTTTTTATTATTATTATGGCTAGCCTGTACTGCCCCACTGCTGGGCAAAGGCCTCCTTCCATTCTTTCCAATTATAATGATTACTCGATTTCTCGTTCCAATTCTTAAGAAAGACATTCAGATCGTCCCGTCACTGTTTCCGGGCACCCATCCTGTGTTTTACGGGCCCATAGGTCGTTAGGCATGCGGCAGACATGTCTTACCCAGTCCCGTTTAAGTTGGGCAGCCTTTACATCAACGATTTCTGTTTTGGAGCGCAGTGTAGTGTTTCTAAAATGGTCTTTTAATTTAACACATAGTATGCTGCGCTCCATAGCACGCAGGCAAAGCTTGAGCTTGGACTTTTGGATGTTAGTGTTAAAGACCAAGTCTGTGCACCATAGATCAAAATGGGGAGAATACACATGTCCATCAGCTCAGTGACATGGACAAAGTGCCCATAAATAGTTCTTCGTGGACCAGAAGCTCTTCCAGGCATTTTGCTGCTATTTCTTATTTTCTTTTTTGAGTTTCTTGTCGTAGGTCTACCTATGAAAATGAGGTTTGCCTATGACGATCTATACATAATTAAAGCCTCTAGTTAGGACTTTCAAAAAACCTTAAATTTGTGAGGAACATACATCGGTTTAGAGTGTCTCAGTGGGGAAGAGAGCAAGGTACGGACTGTATTGAACATCGGTTAGTATTTTGGGGCAAATTTAAGCAGCAGCATGGGCTGGTTCATACATTGACTGGCACGTCGCAGCGGGCTTCAGTGGTGAGTACATAAGGACGGCAGTTTATTTGAGAAACGTGTTAGTTTCCTTATGATTGCCTTGGAGCAGGATACTAGTGTCATTGGGGTCTTTTTCCTAAATCTTTCAGTGTATCTGCCGTATTCTTTGGATTTTTCGACTTCTTGTATCATTCCATATAATATAATACAATAATATATTCTCCAACTATCACACAACGCCGACTAGTCCCAAGCTAAGCAGATCTTATGTTATCAGTACTAAACAACTGATAGACATACTTATATATTTCGAAATACATATATATTACAAATAAATTACACCTAGATATATAACAAATGATTGTGTTCATCACACAAACATTTGTCCTGGGGAGGAATAGAACCGACGACCTCTGGCATAGCAATCAAGGCCGCTAACCACTAGACCAACAGGCCAGTCGTACCAAATCAAACAAAAAAAAAATCGCAAAGCAAATTTTATATTATTATTTTTATTTTCATTGATAGAAATAAAAGATCAACGTCCATTTAATTACAAGCCCACGTTATTCGTAGAAGCTTCTAGCATAACAATATTCCAAACATCAGTTTAATAGTTTAATACCTAGTAGTGGGCGTGAATGACAGGATATCCGATTAATTGGCCAACACAAGTGGACACCCGTTTTATTCGATAAATTCTCGCAATTTGTGAGAAATCGACGCGTTGAGATAAATGCTTTCTTGCGCAAGCGCCTAGGCAAGAGTGAAGATTGATAGCGTTTCAACACTCAGGAGTATGTATGTCATAGGCATGTTTAATAATTATTTAATCAATTATTATTTAATACTAACTAACTAATCTTCATTAATGGTTGCGGTGAATTAAAAAAACAAAATTAGAATCCTTTAAAAATATAGTTGATGTCCGAAATCTAAACCTCGCAAAAATGGGTCATGGGTCAGCTTCCGAAAGGAAGGCCCGGCCCCGACACGATAGGCAACGAAGGAACGGCGTAGGTTTTTATTCAGTAAGAGTCTGACATTACTTCCCGCTCCACCCAAGGGTGGGATTTGTCATTGGATGATTTCCCTTACCATAAAAAAAACATACAGTAAAATAACAACACTTAAAAAAGCACGAATATCAAAATATAATTTCATTTTAAATTATTATTAATATAGGTACTTAATTATCAATGTTCTGACGATAACCGTCAATTTACAGATTTTAATTTTATGTTTCTCAAAACTAGTTTCTAACGATTTCATTTCGCCTACACATTAACAACATCAAAGCATAAAATTCACTTTAATTTCCAAATAACGACATAACTAAAATTTTTTACTAACGCAAATATTCTAAAATCACAGCAGGTTTCTATTTCAAAAACTAAATCTATTATTTTTCTCCCGTCATAAAATATATTTAAGATAATATATTTGCATAAAATTAGTCGCCACATTAGGTAGAATAAATTAAAAGAATATTATGTTTACTTAGCATTATTAATAAAATCTGAATTCTTGGATTCAATTAAACTTGACTCGTATTTCTGTAGCGAGGTCATTGGTTGACCTGTGACCTCCTAGTGCTAGAGGCCAAAACCACCAGGAAGTTTCTAAACCATATACGTCAATAGAAATCTCAAAATATAATAAACAAAAATAATTTAATCATAACAGCACGTAGTAGTGTGAATATACTAGCATAATAAGCCTTTTAATGTTCCCACTGCTGGGACTCAGGCCTCCTCTCTAGAAGAGGGAATGGTCCGTAATCCACCATGCGGGCCCAGTACGAGTTGGTGGATGTTACATGTCTTCGAATATTTGGTTCTAGGAAATACCGGTTTCCTTCCCTCACGATGTTTTCCTTCACCGTTTTGAAAGCAGTGGTGATGAAATAAATTACACAAACTAATGCCTGGCAGGTTTTGAACCCTCGAATTACAACTTGCGCGTCGGAGCCTTTACCACTCGGCTACTTGCACTCTGGTACTGAAGTGTGAGTTAAAGTGTTTTTTTTTAAAATAAATTAATGATCCTTGTAAGCAAATAATATGTAAATCCACACAAATACGATAATGCGTTAGTACCAGTTTAGAGTGCACATAAATAAAAAACTAAATCCTAATTGTTTAAACATGGATAAATTTGTAAATATTAGGGTCTTAACATTTTCAAAATAGGTTGATTCTGGATTCGTGGTTTGATGGCATTGGGCTCTCTTCTTATAATAGGGTTGAGGTGTGATTCTGGAGAAATATGTTCCCTATCCCTTGGATGGCATTTCGGACCAACGTATCCTTATTGCGAGAACCCATCACGACATAGTGTCTTCGCAAGATTAAGCAATACTTCTGTCACATTGCAGGGAAAGACAGTGGTAACCTCAAAAGGTTTAAACCAGTAAAATAGATGAGAAAAGGCCTCGTGTGGGTGCAGCCCAATACTTTGGTCCGACCATATCCGCACCGGTCTTGACTCTGTTCTATACCACAAGGGCCTTCACACCGCTAGAGATTGAAACGAGTGGAGGAATGCCATAAAAGTGATGAAGCACGGAGATTACAACCATCAGCATCGAGGAATACGACGCAAGGAAGAGTCTATAACTCTGCTTTATATCTCTGCTTTAACTGTAAAACTCTTCAAGTAAATGTGTCTCCCAAAATCAGAAACAGATATTCCGTAACAAAAAAACAAAGAAAAAAATAATCGCACACGTAAACAACGCAAGTTGAGCGTAAAACATTATATCTAAGCCTTATTCTCAAAATCCAATGACCTATAATCCTTAAACATTCACAAAGTTAATACAGCACCGTACAACGTTCATACATAAACACGGCACAAACAGTAGAAACTTATAACTCCATAATTCATTCGTCATGATTTCGTTCCGAATAACAAGAAAGCCGGGCTTCGGTATAAATAATTAATGAAGTAAGAAAACCGAGTGAAACACTCCAGTTTTTACGCTCCAAAAGATATTGTTTTAAAGCTCTTAAGATTTAATTTCCGTGGTGATGGGGCGAAATGTAGCGGACTCGGGTGTTGGGGCAGGGGAAATGAGATTTCTTTCAATGGCTGCCTGTAGCTATGGCGTAATGTCACTGAACAGATAGGTATGAAAATCATGGATCGTTTCGGTGAAAAAATTTTTACTCTTTTTTTAGTACCTGATGTATTTTTTTTTTTTATGAAGAGCCTATTCACTCTAGCCTCGAAGACACCCAAATTATAATCGGATAGGAAGATCGTAGCAGACAAATTGTTCCAGTTCTTCGATATACGCGGTATAAACGACGAGGCGTAACGCTACATACTAATATCATAAAGGTAAAAGTTTGTGAGTATGTGTGTGTGTTTATAACTCCTTCACGATCGAACGACTGAAGTGAGATTTCGATGAAACTTGGTTCACAGGAAAGCCTGGAATATCACATTGAATATTTTTTCTCTTAAGAATATATTCCATTATTTTCTTTATTTTTATCTTTCTTTTCTCTTCTCGCGGATAGACCTGCTTGCAGCAGCTAGTAATATTAAAAAAAAAGATTTTTTATGTTTGTTGTTCCCTCATGTCGAAACTGCTGAAGGAATTTGGATAAAATTAGGTACACGGATAAAAATGTCAATGACTTTTATCTCGGGTGTATTTTTTTTTTCTTACACGCGGGAAAACCCAAGTCTGTAACAAATTATAGACAAAAATATACTGCTGCGGTATTTTTTGTGACGTCAATATTGGCGGTACTAGGAAATTGTTCGCGTGGGTTGCTATAAGTATAAAAGACTCGTTTTTTACAAACGCCTTTATAGAAAAATTTTAATTAGCGATACTCATTCATAATATTAAAAGATTTTTATAAATTGAAGATGAATGCGGTCTTTTTTTAATTGTAAATTAATTTCTATTTTGGTTTTTCAAATGGCGACAGGGGCAAGTGAGCGGATAAGATTTTAAGTCTATTCTTAGGTCAAAGTCAATAGACACAGTGACTATTAAAAACGTTGAATCCTTTGATTTATTATAAGGGAAGATTTCTTACGCGCTAACATAACAATCAGAAAACCTCCGGATTCGAAACACACACATCTATGATCAGTGTCATCACAATTGCAAACCTATAGTCTCTGATAGACAAGGACAGAGAAAAGAGCCGGCGCTGTCGTGTTAGCGAAACAGCATTAGCCGCCAAATGGGTATAACCGTCGCAACCGATGTGAAATCGTTCTTTAAAGGTACAATTTCAGCGGTCCACGCGCTAGAGGCGAGTCACCTATCTTCTGCTGTTTTGATTTAATCTAAGATTGAGTCACACTATTAGCACATGAGTAGAAATGGTACAGAGACAAAGCTTCATAGAACCGCGCGAATCGGTTGCACCACTACAAGCACGCGGGGAATGTGTGCGAGACCACTGACCGCTTGTTGCGTACGCGGCGAAACTGGAAAAAACCGGTTGACGCGGGCACAGTCAGTGGACGATCTCTAGGGTTTACGCGACGCACGTTGTTTGTTTTGTTAGTTACAAGTTTAAATATTTTATTGTAAAAATATGGTATTTTATTATTAATAAAAGTAGTTTATCGTACTGTGTGTATAAACAATACTAGATAAATAAAAATATGTCATACTTTAATTATCCCAAGGAGTACAATAGATAAATAAATATTGAATTATTATCTTTTCAAGTAAGTTTTAATAAAAAGAGCGTAATACACGGTATGTTTTTGCCTTTTTTATTGCTATTTTAAGCTTTCAATAAACATCTGTACGTATCTGAAAAGGTTTATGTACGTAGTAGGTATGTGCGATGAATGTAAAATATACATAATAAATATGTATTTGTGTTTTACACTGAATAATAAGTCTATTTATCAAATATTATTTTATTGTCACTTATTGTGACACCCCTACCAAAATAGGTAACAATATTTCACGTTCTTCGGAAGCTTAAACTCTGTACCATTTCTACTCGTGTGCTATTATTATAAGGCAACTAAAAATCACAGATGGGTTTTAGTCGGTAAAAGTCTAACACACTCTCTTACTTCACTCAGAACAGAAGTTATTGGACGACACTCCACCTCAAAAAAAAATGGCTGTCATTTGTATCTAATGATATACACCCCTATTTTTTAATTAGTGCACAAAAAATGGTGCTCAATCAGTACCCGTAACTGATCATATTTGTGTAGTCAAAAGTACAAAAAACGAAATTCCAAAATTGTCCACGAAAATTTGTCATTATTGGTAAATTCATAATTGAATCATTATTCATAACAATTACTACTAGAAAATACTAAATGCAGTGTTTTTCCATTTTTATTGACATTCTTTCATTCATAAACAATAACCTGTACAATGGTTCCCTGTAAATTGAGTGAGATTTTGGGATATAAACAAACGCTCATAACTTTGCTCTTTATGAATATTATGCATTAAGATTTTACTTACATAATAACAAGACCTTTTCTAATAAGCCCTTTAAGTTTTGCCATAATTAAAAAATAGTGGTGTATAGTTTGATATATATATATATAGATTTTCGTTTGTTATTTCAGCTAAGTATATTGCTATCAAAACAGGGGCAAGCGGAAAAACATAAAGAATAAACAATTTTACCACGACAATATTGATTTTAAAATCGTAATGAGATCAATAAAAACAACCTACACCAGCCATGAAAACGGACTCATAACCTAATAACAGTGCATGCGAAGTATAACAGATTTACGTAACGTTTCGTCAGCCAATCAAAACTCATAAATGTGCTATAAACTTTAATCCCTAAACGCTTGCTATTGCTCTTAAGCTCGGGTGCGTTTCCACTGACGCGAAGTTGGGCGAAGTCATGGAGAGGAGCAAACCGTGAATTGGCCAATCATATGACAGTATTCGAAATTTCGATTCTGCATAAGTCGAAACAACAATATCCAGAATCAGAATCTGCGACCTTAAACTATGCGATCTTCATGTTCTGTACACTCAACTCCTTCCAGAGCTATTAAGACCTTCATGAACGTGTAGCTTCATAGACGCGTATTTGTTATAAGCTTGATGTACGCCTGCGTGAAGCGTGCATATAAAACTAGAGGCTAATCTACGGACGCGTAGCTTCATAGACGCGACATGACGACAAACGCTGCCGCTTCGTCGAAAGTATTTCGGTTTCGTACGTTTCGGCGTACACTAAGTGTATAAAGTCGAATCGCACTAAACACTTAGTGTACGCGTCTATGAAGCTACGTGTCCATGGATCGAGCACACAGCAGAGCCACTCTCACACATTAAAATACGCGGCATATAAGTTGAACCAAAATGTTGATCAACCTTGAATGTCTCAAATTCTGAAATCAATCGAAGTGGGGGCTGCACGTAACCATAGCAACGACGGCCAATGCGGTTCAACTTATTTGCCGCGTACTATAGAAGCTTCATCAATGGAAACGCCACTTCATCCAGTTTCGTTTCAATGGAAACGTACCCTTACACCTATTGCTGATAGTTCTACCGCTATTTACCTCATAAAATCAAACCGTGACTATAACCAAACACATTTCTTAGATCAATCAATAGATTAGTTTCATATTACAGTTATTAATTTTAATATAATTACACTTAATTTGATTTTAAAAGCATTATTTTTAACGCTTTCTGATCATTGATGGTGTTAACGTGTTTTTTTAGAAATGCTTTGAAATTCGATAAATGGATAGTTACTTGGATTTAGGCGATCGAGCTATAAGTTGGAATACAGGTTTTTTTTTACGGTAGACGCAATTTATATTATATTTTAATAGAGATAATTTTTCATGCCTGTAAAAATTTGAAATTATAATGGTTAATGACTACTTTTAGGTACCTAATAGCATTAAACTAATGGAAAGGTTAGACATTAATAAAAAAATTATTGCAATTTTTGTTTTAAAGAAACCTAAAAATCTATTAAGCTACTTTAGAACCAATTAAAATCAAAACAGAATTAAATGGTTTTTCAATATTTAATAATGTGTATAAATCATTATTTTATGACTAGAGTTACTTGAAATTTTAGAGTATATTAAAATATTATCGATCTATTCGCAAACAGAAATAATAATCAACATTAAAATCAGCCTCCATAAAATCAAATTAAATTAAACATAGATAAACTTACCGTTTCGGTGAATTATTAGACTGACTATATCAAAAACTAAAATAAGATAAAAAACAAGCTTAAAAAAAGGCTTTTTATAACGCTGTCAAACTTCGTCATTATTCAGATTCATTGGACTGACATTTGATTTATTTATTTGCGTTTTTCATGAGTTATTTTCGGTAGTTTTATTGTAGATTTTTCTGGTACTGTGTTTTATTGAACATGTGTTTAAATAAAAATGTTTTTGTTACTGTTATGTGTGAAATGTGTGTAACTAAAACACAGATTACTTTTTCATTGCATTTTTGAAACCAGTTGTAACTATTGAAAACTTTGCATACGTTCAGATGATTTTTGTGGTAAAGCAACATTATTTTTTAAAGAACAAGTTATTTTATTAATTTAAATGTAAAAAAAGAAAAAATAAAAACACTTAAATAATTAAAAATAGATCTAGACAAAATTCAATAACAAAGGCAGGCTTGGCTTTTGCCTCGGTCAGAGATAGAACATTGCCATACAACGTGGCAATCCCTGCCAAATCCCAAGTCGACAGCGATGCGGAAGAATTTTTCAACGTTATATTTTCCGTTATTGTCTTTAGTAAAGTAAAAAAAAAAACTTGTTATCGCGTTCAATAAAAGGAGCTTACATTCTATTACATTAAAGTGTTACCTTATGATAAAATAACACTAAAAAAGGTGATTTATGGACACATTCAATTATAAACCAAGATTTGTTCCATTGAAAAAACCCATAAATAACATCTACTATCGAGACCAATTCACTCCAATTTTCCACCTTTAACATACCATTCACTAATACTATTAAGTATTACATCACGTAATCTTTCCCATAAAGTAAGAAAAACATTACCCGATTAGATCGTAATAAGAAAGTGGGATGTTACCGACAATTTAATACTTATTTATCGAGCTGACTGTACTCGTTGACCGATTGGACCACTTACCGATTGTACCTATTTCGATTAGCCGGGGTAATGGATATTGTGTTAAAGTGAATATTGAATTTGGTAAGGCTATAAGGAAGTTTATACAGGTAGTTCAAGGCAAAGCTGAAAGGCAGGTAAATAGAAATTAGGCTAGGTAGGTAGGTAGGCTTGATGGGGTGAGCCCGTTGCATCTGTGTCTAGGAACCTCATGGTTGCACTTTCACTCTTGTTTGTTTCCGTCCGACTCCTTTCCAATTGCAATAAAAAATCACTATCAATCGTCTCAAACACTTCATATCTCTCACTCTTTGATTTACTTGGTCTAATGGCCGGGCCGGTGTAGCGGTGTTTAGATTTACTTATGCGTCATCGCGTTGATCAGCGCGCCGCGCGTCGCCATCGGCTGATGTAGGTAAAACGTCGGCCGTTATTTTTGTTAGTGGAATATTGTGGGTACCTGGTAATTTTGTAGTTTTTATCTAATATGGTACAAATTTTATTTTATAATCTTATGTTGTTATTTATTAAATAGTTATTTATGTATTTATTTATTTATTTACCCTCGTCCGTGCGTCACTGCGGGGTGCCAACTGAAAACCAGCGCTGGGTGTCTGACGCCCCGCAAATGCTGAGGTGGTCACCCTTTCGGTGCGGGCACGCTCAGCGTACTCTGTACATTTGTGTGTGTTTTTTTTATTATTATTATTATTTCATGTTTGTAACCGTTGTGCTGTGTCTGTCTCGAATAAAAGTATTTCTTTCTTTCTTTCTTTCTTTCTAAATTTGTTGTTTATCGCTTAACAAATTATTAAGAAGAACTAAAAAAAAGAAAAAAAAAAGAAATTAGACAAAAAAAAGAAATTAACTAAATTAATAACTGAATTAATTATTTATTATTTAATTCTAGAAATTATTAGTAAGAAGTTACTTGTAATACGGAAAAACTTTGATAAAATTCAAAGAATGTAAGATATTAATTAAGATTAAGATATCAATTGGCACGGTCGGCACAGTGGTCGAGAAATTGGCTGCTGCTATACGGGTCGCGGGTTTGACTTCCGCATGGAACAAAAATAAATATTTGTCTTGTGTATATGAGTTTAAGTTTGTGAACGCACCCACGATACATGAGCACGTAATGCGTAAGTGAGGGGCCAAGTAAAAAAAAAAAAAACTAGGCTAGCGCGAATTAGATTCGCACACTAGGGGTTCCGTATAAACTAACTTATGCAAATAATCCAACTATCGAAGATTTTTCCGAATCGAAAAAAAAAAAAATCCGGCCGTATCTTTTTTAACTTAAAAATTTGTTTTTTTTTATTTATTTATTTATTGCCAACTTACACTTACAGTTCACACCACACATATAAATTATAGGCACACATTAATAAATAGTGACAATACACAAAAGCTTATAAAAAACATTAACATAATAATAATAATGAAAATAATAATTAATATCTCGTCAAAAAAAAATGTAATAATATTAATAAAAATCATGTCAAAAAATAAATCATAATTAAGATCATGTAAAAAAAATAATAATAATCATAATCATAAAAATAATGTCACGATGAAATACAGAAATAAATAAAAAAGTAATAACACTAATAATGAAAAATAATACAAAACAAAGAAAAATTAAAACTTACTATGACAAAATTTCATTGAGCCTCACAAGAATTTTGCTTTTGTCACAGCTTCAAGGAACCACAGACCTGATTATATGGTATTCATTTCAAGAAGGACAACAAAGTGATCCTATAAGGATTCCGTTTTTTCCTTTTAAGGTACGGAACAATAAAAAAAAAATTGCTTGAGTGCAAATCTACTAATACTCGTATCTTCAACTGTCTGGTCAAATGAAATAATTTTACTATACATACCTAAATATAAAAATGATAACATTAAGACAATATCTTTTTTGACACAAGAATATTCTTCTAGCCCAGGGACCTACACCGAATTTTTATCGGAATACTAGACGTATGGTAATGCGCCACAGGTACATGGTGGATATCCCACCCACACACATAAAACGTTTTGGAAACACATTTATTGTGCGTACAGATAGAGAGTGTAATTCCCTACCGGAGTCTATGCTTCCTAAAAGCCACAACTTGGGGGTCTTTGAGTTGAGCGAGCATGCTTAATCATCGGCCATATCGGTGCTTATCATCAGATAAAATCGTGGTTGAAAAAGTTACCTTCGTTTTCGCAGTAAAACTTTTTTTTAGCATATACTGTCCTACTGCTGGGCAAAGGCTTCCCAAACTTTTTCCAGGTATTTTTTTCTCGGGCCCCCTCGAGCCAGGCCCTTCGGTAGGCGTTTAGGTCATCTTGCCATCTCTTCCCAGGTCGATCACGGCGGTGTCGTCCGTCCTCAGGCACTCATTTTGTGGAAATGTTAGCTGGTGTGACCCACCCAATCCCATTTTAGCCTGGCAGCCTTTTTCCCACATTTATGATTCCCGTTTTTAAGCGCAGCGTGGTGTTCCTCATTCTGTCAGCTCTTTTGACACCCAGAATGCTGCGCTCCATTGCTCGTTGGCAAACCCCAAGGCAAAACTTTTGCGACTCAGTGAACCACCATGCCTGAACACCGTAGGTCAGGATGAGCAGGATACACATATCGATGAGTTTTCATTTCAAGGATATCAGTAGATCTCCTTAGCGATTAGCGTCTTCATTAGCCTTTCTAGGCGTTTTTGATCCTGTGATCAATTTCCTTCTCCTGGGGAGGTTAGACCATAACGCGCCACACTGGTCCACAGTGTATGTTGGCGGGTTACCGTAGCCTCAGTAGTTTGCCAGCAGAGTGCACCATGTGCAGGTGAAGTAAACTTGAGTCCCGATAGATGTTGATTGGATCCCCGTATATACCCCAATTTGATATAAAATCTTATATTTTGTAGAGGCGACGCATGTGGTAATTTACTTTTAATTATAGGTATTCATGAGGCCTCTATTATTTCAAACCATTGGCAGGTACGCCCTGTCAATCATTGGGAATAAATTATATGTAGCAAAGAGACCTTTTATTAAGTTAAAACTTTTAAAGTTTGTTACGTATTATGACATCTAGACACTTGAATTTGTTTGAAAACAAATGAATTACGTAGAACGTGTGTGACAGCGTTGTGTATGCAAAATATGTTTTTTTTAGTCTAGATGACATAACGCGTGGCATACGTGGACTAAGTTTATCAGCAGTCCAGATGTCATAATGCGTAGCATGCATGGTATACGTGGGCTTAGTTTATCAGCAGTCTAGATATCATAATGCATAGCATACGTGAAATACGTGCGCTCAGTTGTTTTTAACTTTACATTTGTACTCAGCTAAGAATTTCTCGAATTTCCTGTAATCTAGGTATGTCCTGATAAACCGTGGAGATTTTAAAACCATGAGTGAATATGGTACCTCTAAGTAAACTTGCTCTATTCGAATACATTATCGCTTAAAATCAGCGGAGATAGGGGTCAAATGCAAGCCTATCCTGGCCTAGATTTGTACCCGTAGTATAACCCTTCACCACATTAATTTTCACAAAACTTGATCCAAAAAAAGCCTCCTATGGCGCGATTCCTGACACCTTTTTTATCCGCAATAGGCTAACCACGTACGAACATAACCTAAAGAGTGTTATCAGTAAAATTTATTAAGGGAGTTTTACCCGTTTTATATTAGGGTTACTGGGATTTAAGATACAGTCGATGGGAATAATGCTGTTAAAACATCAAATGATATGAGATTCTTTGGATGTGTTGCTACTAATGTGGATAACTGTAATAATAAACACAATAAAAAAAATAGTATCCCACCGGTATCGGGAACAGGGTCCAAGCTAACGGTGGTCAGGGCTCCAGAGAAAGGAACCTCCTGGCTATACGAGCCGTGTCCAGAAGTACCGCTCTCTGAATTAAGCCCTTGATCCAGTTGCCTAACGCGAGTCTCCTAAGATGTTGGTCGAGGCTCTTGGCTATTAAGCCATCACCTGACACTACTATCGGTACAATGATCGCCGAGTTCACATCCCACATGTCGACAACCTCGCGTGCCAAGTCAATATTTTTTATATTTTTAAATGTTTTTTTTTTTATATTTAAAAATGTAGCAAAAATGTATATAAATGGAATAAAGGAGATGAAACAATAATTAACTTTATAATAATACCACTAAAACAGGGATTGGGATTAAAATCCTTCAAGCCGCACGGGGCCTCGTGCAGGTTGGTGGACGTCATAGGTGAGCTATATAAATACTGACAAATGCTTGCACTGACTGGACAGGTCCACTCAGAACTGTGTGGTTCTTTCTTCAAAAGACCATCTCTGACTCCAATGTGCATGGTTCTCATATGTTTAACAATTACACGTTTGCTGTATGGACTTTAAAAGAGACTTTGACCCCTGAGTTTGTTTCGGTGTTTCTTCTCAGAGTAGACAGCTAGGAAAAACAGGCCTCATCTATTTTAAATTGACAAAAAAAAAATATTGACGTGTAAAAGTGTTTTTTAGAACGCGATTCACGATCCATCCTTTTATCGTTTTGAGGGCAGTGGTTTTAAAACAAATCACAAAAAAAGTGAAGCGCCTATGTCTGAGCCCAAAACCCAAAACCTACCGATTTTGATGTTTTACTTTGTGTCTAAGTTGGAGAGTTGTGATGGTGGATTTAATAAGTTTAGTTGTATAAACACATACATGTTATTATCACAAATATAACTTTTGTTACCATACTATACGATCATCATCATCATCATTTCAACCGAAAGACATCCACTGTTGGAGATAGGCATCCACCAAATGTCGCCACAATAAACAGTCCCGTGCGTCTCGCATCCAACAGATTCCCGCAACCTTTATAAGGTCCACCTTGTAGGAGGTCTTCCAACGCTACGTCTTCCGGTACGTGGTCGCCATTCCAGAACCTTTCGGCCCCAATGGCCATCCGTTCTGAGAGCAATGTACTACGTGTGTTATGATTTGTGTTATGTTACGATATTCAGCTGCAAATAGCAAAAAAACTTTCGGAAATTTACATTTCACCGACTACCCTAGACTATAGAAACTATAGTGTCCAATTTCTTGGATGGCTTGAACGCTGCAATGTAAACTACAACCTAATTAATTGAAATTCTATAACCGTAGAGTTTTTGAAACCTATCCCTTTCATTTCCTCTTACTAGTGCTTATAATATATATATATATATATATATAAATAGATAATTATTTATTTATTTTTAATAAAAAAAAAAACTTGTCCCACACTAGATATGTATCGCACTCCTGTATCTTAGATGCATTCACAAACATGTAAACTCACGTACACCATACACTCAGACCCAAAACACCTATCTGTAGGCCATACAATTTTTTTTTTACCAGCGGGAATCGACAGCGCGACATGTAGTGCAGGAACCAATCTCCCAACTACTATACTAACCGTACCGTCGATTAATTTCACTGTAAAACTATCACAACCTCGCCCACCGTCAAACATAAAGAAAAGAAAATTAAGCTTCGCTCAAAGAAACGTGATTGAACTACCAATTACCAGATTTTCGTCATAATCATATTAGTGAGGATTAATTCTTAATCAGCTTTCCACCGCCTCGATATCAAAATTTTATAAATTAAAACCCCTTTCTCCTCAGAGGACGGCTTCATTATTTTCCTGGAGTGACTTATGTTCTTTTACTTTCTTAATGTTTAGTGGCTAAAGTCCTTTTTCTTTTACGCTCTGAGTGTCAAAACTGTTTTAGTACTAATTACCATTATTTTTATGGTTTTAACGTGAACGAACATAGCCTTTAGCCGTATTTACAGGTTTTAAAAATGAAAATACTGGTTGAAAAATCCCTACACAAGGAATTATCTACTCCTGTATCTTGGGAGTGTTCACGGATAATCATTTCATCTCACATCACTAGTCACTTAGACCAAAAACAACTAAAATGTAGGTCATAAAAATGTTTATTTTGTGGGGTAATTGAACCTACAACACACATCTAAAGAGATCGCATTCTGCTATTGTTCCTATTAACTTAAAAAGTGGCAAGATAATGTTTATGCTCTATACACCGTTCAATTTTGGTCGTTTATATCCCTAGGAGGGTCGATTCGGTACACGAAATACTATCGATTTGTAAGAGAAAAGAGACTTAAAGAAATTAATTTCGTACATGCGTATATATTAATTCGATTTTTTTTAAAATAGTACTTTGTTTTTTATTTTGTCTCTTTACAAATCGAAAGTATTTCATGTAGAACAAACCCTCCGCGGGATTAAAACTACGAAAATTTAACGGTGTTGAGAATAGGCGTTCGTACTCGTATTTGAGAGGAAAAAAAGAAGATTGTTTTGTGATGTTAGTGAAATAAAAATTGTTTGTCAAACCTTTTTGGAGACAAAGTTTTTATGAAGTGTGCTCTTGAATAAGCAGAGTAAATTGAAGAACACCCCCTTCATTACATTTTCACCTTCACAGTACGCAGCATGGCAATCAGGTAATAGTTCAATCATTGCTCCAAGCGCGCCATCATTATGAATTGAATGTCTTTGATTCTGTCTTTATTTCGTTGGAAAGGCGTACGAAGAGGCTAATTGGTGATCCAGATTTGGTTAAGTCCAATCTTGAAAGCCTTGAGCTCAGGCGTAGAGTAACCAGCCTTTCGGTTTTTTCACAGGATGCATTTTGGAGTGTATGTACGGGGATTGCATGACTTGATTCCGCCATCTACGTTGTTGAAACTTCTACGGTCCGAACTGAGCATTTTGCCTCTTCGTTTATACCGCGTAAAACGATTGACTGGTACAGTTTTCCTGCTGCGGTCTTCCCGTCCGATTATAATTTAGGTGTCTTCAAGGCTAGAGTGAATAGGCTTTTAATAAAGTAGTGCGCCACACTATCAACGATTGCATCACTGATTACCAGCAGGTGACATCGCAATCAAGCACTAGTTTATATTTTTTTAAATCTATAAAAAAAAAACGCTCTTTATTGCTTTAAAACCAACAAGGGCTAGAAAAACGTAGTATGTACATTAACGCGTAAGCAAGAACGTACTGAGGCCTCGCGAGTACTCGTACCATCGACAATTTTCATTCAGGAATCGAAGGTGAAACGAAGCGTTCAGTATTTGCCCCCCTCTCTGAACTTGGGGCCAGAAAACCTGTGGGTACTTACTGTAAAGAAGTGTTATCATCATTACTATTTTATTTTATTTGTTGGTAGATATATGTATACATTTTAGTGCCTCTTTCACCAGTATTTCTTCAGAGGGTTTAGAACTGATCCAATTTTATAAATAAAAGACAAAATACCACAATCACTAACTCATCAACGCCCAACCCAAGCCCTTGGATCTAGAAGGCCTAAGTTTAGTTTTTGTTCAGAGGTTTTGTTTATTATGTCTCTATAGAATAAGAAAAATGTTTTCTAAATGCACACTATAGGAGCATGAAACGAAAGCTTAAAGTTTATATAAAGATACCAATTTTCCCGCGAGCGAAGCCGCTGGCAGAAGCTAGTTATTTTTTTAACAAGCGGTCCGCCCGAGCTTCGCAAGGTTATTAGAAATCTTGGAAATTCTCGGTTTTTTTTCTGATACAATACCTATGTTCTTATATAATACACCTAAACCTGCCTGTGTTGATTGGTAAAAACCGCATGAAAATCCGTTTAGTATTTTGTGAGTTTATCGTGAACAGACAAACAGACAGATGAAGATATTTGTGTTTAAATACGTAAATGGATGAGAGCTTATATTTACAAACAGAATCGAAAATGTGTTAATTGACACTTCTACCAAAATATTTAGTAAAATTGGTCTGGGTGTTTCTTTATACATTTGTGAGGTTTACGTCTGTCTGTACTGAATTCTTAATTACGAATTCACTAAGAAACGTACGTTCATAGTTGTTGCAACTCTTACTCATAATTCAATCAACACGTGCTTAACCAGTAAACAGTTTATAAAATGTGTATTTTATTTTGCTGTCAGAATTATAAACATGGCTTCATTTCACTGAGAGATTCTTTTACAGTACATTTTCTCTATCAACATCTGCTTAATGGTGCATCCACATGGTACAGTCTTATGTAGATCATACATCGATTTTTGTCTGCATACAAACAAAATTCTATAGAAATTTTGTAAGTCTGTATCGTATGGACGCTCCACGCTGCAAATGTAGCCGATGTTTTGGTCACTGCACAGTTTACGAAGCTCTATTTGAATTTTTTTTTGTGTTGCATTGCAAGACTAGACCACCAACTTTAAAGTTCGCCATATTGGATTCAGAACTGAACTTATATAATCATGTAGCTTAACATAGCATCATCCTTATAATGTTCCCAATGCGGGTTGGTCGATGACGTCACGTCTTCGAATTTTTGGTTTTAGGACATGTTGGTTTCCTTACGATATTTTCCTTCACCGTTTTGAGAGCAGTGGTTTGAAAGTCTAGCTGGGTTTGAACCCGTGACCCCCGACAACTCGTAAGTCGGAGCCGTTATCACTCAGCTAACACTGTTCTATAATCATGTATTATAATTATCATCCAAACCTAACATTACACATTCAAAATTAATTATGACTGGCCTGTTGGTCTAGTGGTTAGTGGCCCTGACTGCTATGCCGGAGGTTGTGGGTTCGATTCCCACCCAGGACAAATGTTTGTGTGATGAGCACGATCATTTGTCCTGTGTCTGGGTGTTATTTATCTATAATATGTATGTATTTAGAAATATATTAAGTATGTTTATCAGCTGTCTGGTACCCATAACACAAGCTCTGCTTAGCTTGGGACTAGACGGTGTTGTGTGATAGTTGTAGAAATAAAAAAATAAAAAAATTACAAGATATAAAACGAACAAACATGCCAACATGCAAGTTTAACCAAAAATTATATTAAAAAAAAAGATTTAAAAGACTAGCAACGTAAAATCATCCACTACTAATTTCTTGGTAATTGAAGCTATTCTAACTAAATAAAGCAAGTAATTATTTAGCTATGCAACAGCCGCTACTCTCATAGCTCCGTGATAATCCCCGTTCGTGAATTTGGTCCCATAACTCCATGGTACGGTGTAATCTCAGCGCGGTGGGTCTTAAAGCCTGCCGTGATTGGATCGTAGACGTTTTTATCACATTTTCTTGGTGTTCGTACTCCCCACGGCTGGGAATTTGTGTCGGCAAGAGGATTATGCAGTTAGTTAGTTTTATTATTTCAACATGTTTTCTTGTAATACAGGTTTTTTTTTTATGGTAGGTAAAATCATCCAATGACAAGTCCCGCCCTTGGGTGAAGCAGGAAATAGTGTCAGACTCTTACTGACTAAAAACCTACCCCGTTTCTTCGTTTCCTATCATGCCGGGGCTGAGCCTTCCTCTCAGAAAACGGCCCTTAACCCCAGCAGGCTTCGACCCTACCTGCCTGAGAAATAGCTTTTTTATTAATAAAAGAAGTAATTTGAAAGCTTTAAAAGTGATACGATACCTATATGTTACCGGTAATGAGTCTCTTATTGTTAAACTAGCTTTTGCCCGCGGCTTCGCTCGCGTTAAGTATTATTACTAATTAGGTATATTTTTTGCGGCTTTACTTTTGTAATCAGTCGAAAATCTAAGAAGATTTATATAAACTTTCATCCCCTATTTTATCCCCATAGGGGTGGATTGTATCAAAATTCTTAGGGGATGCCTACGTCATAGTAGCTATATGCATGCAAAGTCTCAGCTCGATCGTTTTAAAATTGACAAAGTTTTATATAAATTTTATCCCCTATTTTATCCCCTTGGGGATAGAATTTATCAAAATCCTTTCTTAGCGGTTGTCTACGTCATAACATCTACTTGCATGCCAAATTTCAGCCCGATCCCTTCAGTGGTTTGGGCGGTACGTTGATAGATCACTATGTCAGTCAGTCAGTCAACTTTGAGTTTTATATATATAGATAGAAGATGTGATGGCAAACCGACACAAACGGAGAGAGATCAGGCAAAAGACGAACGGGTTGACAGGCACGAGACACGAGGGTGTCACATCACCAACTCCTGAACTCCGAGCTGCTAAAATGTAATTCTTAATAGAAATACTCAATAGCACCTCACGTTTAAATCAGAACCCCATGTTTCATCCTCTTTTAGAACAACAATAACAATATTCCACAACTATCACACAACGCCGTCTAGTCTCAAGCTAAGCAAAGCTTGTGTTATGAGTACTAAACAACAGATAAACATACTTATATATTTCTAAATACATACATAATACATATTATAGATAAATTACACCCAGACACAGAACAAATGATCGTGCCCATCACACAAACATTTGTCCTGGGTAGGAATCGAACCCACGACCCCTGGCATAGCAGTCAGGGCCACTAAACACTAGACCAACAGGCCAGTCCTCGAGGTTAACTTGCAAAATGTACATTTTATGTACATCATAAAAGAAACTTCCAAGGCGAATTACAGAGTTCTAGACCTAGAGGTCAGAGGGTTTAGACTGGGCGTTGATGAGTCAGAGTCAAAGCTTTGCATATGTAATTACAGATAATTACCCTAAAGTGTTTAGTGTGTACTAAAGGTTCTAATTTCTGTGAGAGAATGTGGACTATAATCCACCGCTCTGACCTAGTCCAGGTTGTATAACAAAATCAAACTACTATTATAAAGGCAAAAGTTTGTAAGTGTGTATATGCTTGAAACTTCTTGGTACTTGAACGGATTTCTAAAAAAAAACTTGAAACTTTGTACACGGGTAGGCCATTTCCTGGAATAGCACAAGGGATGCTTTTTCTTCCGGACAATTGTTTGGTGAAGAAAAAGGTGAAATTCGCTTGCCTTGCACGCTAGACGCTAGTAAGCGTCTGATTACCTGTATTGACCGTCCAAGATCTACGAACGACAACCGGGACAAACTGCTATATGTGCTTTCCGAGTTACAGGGTGTCAGTAACGACCTAGATAAACTTGGCCAGTCATTCCACGTAAAATAATAATATCCAACTGAATGTAATTCGACTAAAAAACATAATTGAGAAAAACCTGATTGATTGAACGACTGACAAAATAATCAGAAAAGCTCTGTTAAATAAAACATCAAACATTTCTGTCTAAAACAGAAAACGTTCTATCGCTCAATTTAGTCACCACAAGGCAAATCTTGAATTATTCGTACGAATCCCGAATTAAATTGCGATAACATTGATTAGTTTTGTAATAACAAAATGGTGATGAATTCACAACTGACACATTATTTCATATTTCCATAATATTTTTATTTTCATACTCGAGAATAATCGGCCATTTCGAATGTAGATATTGAATCAATCAATCGGCTTTATTTTTATTGCTTAAATCTCTTTATTTATTGCTCTGCTTATACGTCGAAGGTAGTAAGATTTATAATACATCTGAATATTAATATTTATACAGTTACAAACTATGCCTTTGTAGGCATTCGATTTATAGGCACGCTAATTGCCTGTCTGCATGTGTGTATGCATTTGTTTATTTTTTATTGCTTTGGTCATGCGAATTGCTCTCGAAAATAAAATGTAAATGAATTATCACAAACAATGTGATCTTCATGTCCTTAATCAACAGAGAAATACCAAAATAATAATATATATATTATGGTTTATAAATACTACTGCAATTTTTAATCACGGGCCCAACTATGACGAGTTAAATCCATAATAATTTCGAAGGGGAGAGAAAGACCTAAACAAACCATATAGCATTTTTAGATAAAGAGTTATCTTTCTCATATCGTGTGATCTATTTAAGATGTATGATTGGACCTCAAAACAGCTACAGTATACAGTATACATAACGTATCATACTCGAACTATTCAATTGAGTTAGCAGTTTTATTCTACCGAAAACAGTAGGATGTAGACTTTAATTTGAATGCATGACAACGACAAAGAGATGAAACTATTGGTCTAATAAAATTTAAGTCAAATCGACACATAGAAAAACAGAAGAATGTGCTCCATTATAAAACCCTGCCAAAGTTCTTAGAAACTTGTTTGAATTTGGTCTTGCATCAAACTGATTCAAGAATCTTGTATTTAAGAAGGAAGTTTGCAGGAAAATTGGCATGGGTAAGCGTGCCATATCTCAGCTTGTCAAAATCTGGAGGAATCGCACCATCTCCGTAAATACCAAAACCAAACTAAAACGGACCCTGGTCTTATCGATCTTGTCGTATGGCGCTGAGACTTGGAAGCTGAAAGCTGCAGACCGCAAACGCGTCGACGCCTTTGAGGTGTGGCGCTAGAAAAGAATGCTCCGTATCCCCTTGGATAGCATTTTGGGACCAACCAACCTCGAAAGGCTTATCGTGACCAGTATAGTGAATGGGAAAAGGCCTCGCGGACGCAGCTTAAAACGTTGGTCCAACCAAATCCGCACCGCTCTTGACTCTACGGTATACAATGCCCTTCACTCTGCCAGAGACAGAAACAGTTGTAGAAATATGGTACGAGTAAAGTGATGAACCAGGAAGGACGACCCTCAGCGTTGAGGAATACGACGCAAGGAGGGGGAAGGTAAACTTGGAAAAAGTCATATTTATCTAGGAGAACCTGATAATATCTCACGTTGACTTAGTAATAAACCTAGACGCTAAAATAATGAGTTCAAGCCGGTCATCAACACAGCATATACTCGTAATAATATCCTAAAAGCTTAGGCCTCTAGACTTTATACCATTAGGCCTTATTTTAACCTAAAACCCGACACACATATACACAAGTAAAATGTAGGTCCATTCAAATTTCACAATCGTTCCCAACTCACTACTAATGAAGCGGCTGTCGCCTGTTTGTCCATCACGGCTTGTGACACGGCCGTATCGATGTTGGAAATTTAAAACGGGATTTATTGAATTTGGGAGGATTGATACTTTAATAAAAATATGAAATATTTTGTTCACCAAAGTGAACTTGTACAAAATGATGATATCGATAAAGCCACACAAGAACAGCACGGGAAGTTAAATGGTTTCTTTGGTTATTAATATGAAACTACAGGTTAAAACTATAGAGGAAAAATCTAGAAGAGGTACCAGAAACTCACATTTATTACGGGTCGATTCGGTACATGAAACACTATCGATTTATATAGAGAAAATTAAAAAATAAAGTACCTACTTTTTTTACACGAAATAATTTACGCATGTACGAAATTAATTTCTTAAAGTAAACATCAGCTAGGCGAGTCGAATGAACTGTAAGTAGTTAGTACGCAACGGCCGACAAATACCTACAAGGTCTTTGACTCGTGTACTTAAAGAAATCAATTTCGTATATGCGTATGTTAATTCGAGTTTTAGAAAAATAGAACTTTATTTCTTTATTTTATCTTTACAAATCGTTAGTTTTTCATGTACCAGATCGACCCTCCACGGAATTAAAACGATCAAAATTTAACGGTGTATACACAAATAATTTTCATCACAGTTTACTTTCTAGACGAATAAATGGATTACTAAGAAACAAAGTCCTAAAGGCACATGATACTATTTCTTAAAGGTATCTAGACAAATTTCCTTATCTTAGACACCAAGTTCATGTTCATACTTATCCAAGATTCTGCTGAACATAGAAATTTGGGCACAAATTCTGCTAAGATTATAAATATTAATTCGTAACATACTGCTCGGGTAAACTTTAATATAACCAAATAAGTTAGGTCTAGCCTACAGCTTGAGGTTACTTATCAGCAAACATTGAAATACTAGCGGTTGAACAAACATGATGAATTATCATAACACGACCCTTTCGTCCCTAAGAGAGTTGTGAGGGAAAGGAAGCTACTAGAAATATATAGCGATTTAATATTAGTCGTTCAGTACTTTATGAAAAGGTTTCTCAAGGGAAGCAGTACCATCATCTCATTTCTGCTCCCTTGAAGTAATTTTGTTTTGGAATATGTGGTTCTGGCAAAATTATTGGCTTAGAATTTTCATAACAGTCTTGCAATAGTATCATCGATATTCTCTACTTCTATGATGTAATTCTTTTATTTTTTATAGGAGGACTTGAAAGTACTTGAGTTTCTATTTCAGTTTGCCTATCAGAATAAACTTTTCATCGTCCTCGTCACCAGTATCTTGTAATATATCTAGGATCCTGCCAATCCCTTTGACCGGCTTTAAATTATCACATTCAACATCCAACTCACCCTCAAACCAACCAGAACTAAAGACAAAACCCGTACATAAGAGAAATACATTCGAATTTCACTCTTCTCACTAATGAAGCGGCCGTCAATCAGACCGTTTGTCTGCCCGTCATCCGGCCCGGTACAAATTAGTGACAACTCCCTGCACGAGTATTAACGATCTTGTCTGTTACGGTGTGAGTGGCGGCTACACTGCTTTGTAATTAATAGACCTATTGTTGGTAAAAATGTGTTATCAACGTGTGATAGTTGTGTATGAAAAGATTTGATTAATGGTAATTTCTGAGTCAGTGTGCCGCTTTGTTGTGAGTTAATAGTCGAATGAATCAATAATTTTATAATTTTGGGAACTTTTTCGATGTTCTAGTTCTTTAGGTGTTAAAAGACGATATACTATTTCGTGTTTACTACCGTTTCTAAATTAAAGGTACTGTCGAAGGTGATACTGACATATAGAACCGTCCAGGGACATTAGTTTTAGTGTCCCATGAGGAAACCCAACCCTCTAAGAAAATATTTTATAGGCCTTCTGGTATTTTATGGACCATTCTTTCTTAGTGAATTGGTCTGTCCAATGAAGCTTAACCTTCGTTGTGTCAGCTAGTAACTTTTCAAATGTGATCTTCATTTTATCAAAGGAGACAGATACGCTTTCATACAATCATGGGCCCAGGTAGTAAAGAAATGAAAGTGATGTCAGTTAGTAGCTTATATCTTTTCAACCATTTGCTGAACATTCTGCGGAATTTATGAGTCAGAGAGAAGAGTTATAATAGATTTAGTAAAAGTGAGGTTATGCAAGATAATAAGTTTTGATTGACAGTATTTATTTATTAAAGAGAGTATTGCAGAATGTTAAAACATTAAACAACCCACAATTCATATATTTAGAGTAAGGTTGTATTTTTATTGAGGTGGGAAATCATCAAATGACTTCTCCAGATCTAGGGTACAGGAGGAGGCCGACCGCATCAGGCAACGGCGCACACACTACCGCCACCGACGGTATTTCGATCCCAATTTCCGGTACCGTTGGCGCGGGCTTGCGGACGGCGAGCAATAATTAGTTCGCTGTCTATCCGTCCAGTAACAGTCTGAACCGCGCCTAAGTCGTTGACGGCGCGCACTGTTTCCGCGCGCCTCAAGGAGTTGTCAGCAAACTGTAGGGGCCTAGGAGGGTCGAAGCCTGCTCTGGGGTCTTGGGGAAGTATGAAGATGCATACCAGGGCCTCGGAATCAAGGCAATGAAGGAACAGGGTAGGTTTTTATTCAGTAAGAGTCTGGTACTATCTCCCGCTCCGCCCAAGGGCAGGAGATGTCTTTGAATGATTTTACCTACCACAAAAAAAAGCAGGTAGGGTAGAGTGAAGTGGCGCGCCAGACTTTTACTTACTAAAATACGTCTCTGTCCTTCAGTTACACTTATTTTTTGGAACCGAAAGCTCAGTTTTCAGAAACTACCCGCGACCCCAGCGGACATCGGCCTCGTTGGGCTTCTATGGTTTTGCTGACATCTCTTTGAGGCGCGCGTGTGAAATACTAAACGACTCGGACTCGGTCCGGACGGTTAGTAGACGGCCGGAAAGCGAATTACTCATTACTCATCATCCTGCTGGCTGGTAGTCGGGGTCAGGGTCTCAGTGGATGGGGTGTGAGAGTGTCCGTTTCCTCACGCGTGCTGCAGTCTCCTTCGCTAGTATTACTGCTGCGCAGAAGTAGGCGACCACCGCTTATTCCTTCTGTCCTGTTTTTCGGGTGGTCCACACAATGATGACCCGGGCGTTTCTTCCACCTGAATCCGGTATAGGTACCTCTCGAATTTACCATGTCCGGGGAGGACCTGTGGAAGGTAGGGACGTCGTGACGTCTCTCCAGCCATTCCTCAAAGAAGGGACTTAAAAGGCAATAGTAAAGAAAAGGGTCATGTTTAATATAAAATAAAACAGTTTACATATATATTTTTTTCATAAACACCATGCAAACCAACAACTTCCATTTCGAGGCATAATCCACTATTGAATATGGTGACCGATTCGTGATGCACTAGAACGACCACAGTGGAGATCAATACAACTGTGGTCGATTTGTATTGTTTCATCAACAGACGACCTTTGAGCAAAATCCTAAGGTTGATAAATGTAGTCACTAACGATTACCTGAAACATGGGAATAATGGTTTATAGGGTTTATTCAGCAAATTATGACCTACTGAAAAATATTCTGTCAGTTTTGGAATTTAGTCAAATGTAAATAATCTCAATGTTCCCCAAAAATATATTTTTATTTGTTAATATAACGGAGAAAGAAAACGGTGAATCGTAGTAGATGCTGATTAATTAAAAAATGTGGGTTGATTATACTTACAGGTTGTGGCACCATTAAGAGAGATCACTGACAATATCATTTCAAAATACATGGGTCGTCGAATAAGTGCATTTCAGCGATTACTCTGGAGTGCTTAGATGGTGTATAGAAAATATTATACTCCAGACGTAGTACAATAACAACGATTATATTTAGGAATTTTAAAATAGCTTTTTATTTGTGACGTCTCTGTCAGTATATCTCATCGACATAATAACTCTATGCCTTTTAGCACCAACCTCTTCCGTACTCTGCCGTCACGGAAGAGGTTGCAGCTACAAGTCATCATACTACAAAGAACCGAAGAGTACGAGACTAGTGATTAGGTATGCGTTCAATATATAAAAACGAATTTAAAAGCTGATTTCGAAAATATTTTTATCGTTTTCTCTGTCTAAAAAATCTGATTTTTAAAACCGGCCTAGCCAAACTATATAAAACAACCAATAACATAAACAACCAAACTAATCAGAATTGGCAAAAAAAAATCACTGAATACTTAAATGTAGCTGGGGCTAAGAAAGGTCAAATGAATTTTGTGAATAGCCAAATGCAAACTGACCAATGAATAAAAAATTCTCTTTATAACCAAACGTAACATAGCGGCATATAAAAGACAGTGCGAATCGCACAATTCAGTTTTTTTTGAAAATACAAAGCAAACAATATCATCTTTATTTTTAAGTGCTTAAGACTATTTTCGAGAATACTGCTATATTTTATTTTATGCTTTATTGTTAGGCTAGACGTTACTAAACCGAATATCTAAAAACAGAAATTGTATTTTGAAGTCTCATATCGGATAAATATCCGTATGTACTCAAAGCTAAAAATGTCCATGTCTACGACTAATCATACATAGAGTAGAAAGAACTAATATAAGTCTGGTCTACAGAAATAAAAAAAATACCACCTTATAATAAACTAGGTATACAAGTTCCTTGGAATAAACTATTTATCGATTGTATACCTAACCTAAAATAGGTTACTCATGACTAAAACTTATTTTTTAGGTATCTCATTTTCCTCGGAGGAACTAAGGCTAGATTTTTTCTATTTTGAAATAGAATTATATAACGAATTTTTAAGAGCATATCTCAATCACTTACATTTTTGGCCCAGAAGTCCCCGTCTCCTTTATCGTAGCCAATCACCTCCGAAAGTTCATTATGGTACACTACGTTCAGTAGCCATTTATAGCCCTATGAAGATGAACATAAATATTTCCCAATCAGTAGCAAAAGCTACAATTTACTGCAATCGCCAATTAGAGCGATAAAAAATGAAACAAGTACAGAAAATTCTCATTACAGTATCGTATTACGTTATTTACTTTATGCAAATAAAGGCATAAATAAAAAATGAGAATATTTCTCTACAGAAACTGCATGAGATTACTTTTAAGAATAATGGCGGTCATAATTTGCGCCGGCTAGTCGGAAAATTAAATGTTGTCCCATCGGTGGGAGAGACTTCGAAAGGGGGAATGTTTTGCATGGAAAGGCTTTTGTTGTACAAGTTTACGCCAGCAGGAAGAAAACAGACTATGGAACAATTAGAAAAGAACAAAACACTAAATAATTTGTGTACACTAAAAGGAAATGAATAGTTGCAATGAGAGGATTATAAAACTACTTAACAAACAAAGAAAAAATGGTAGAAACAACAGAATATTCAATTAGGAAACAGTGCTGATCCATTGAAACCTTCCTTTAGGCATGTTCATTTGAGTTTGACAAAAAAATAAATTAGTAACAATTATAGTCAACAATTATATGACCAACACGCATTGGGCCCGCGTGGTGGATTACGGCCCATTCCCTCTCCTAGAGAGGAGGCTTGAGTCCCAGCAGTGGGAACATTAAAAGGCTGGCGATGATGATGATGATGATGATAGTAAACATGGGGTTTCTAAACAAGCGTGTCTTTTAACATAACTAAATTAATCTAATCTACCGGGAAAAATATGTAATAAAAACTACACTTATGGGTATTGTTAAGAGGAAAGAGTTACGCTCTTTCCTATTCCAAACGTTTACTACACTACTGTATTTTATGATGTGCCTTTTACTTGATGTAGATATCTCTACATTTGTTTCTCTCCCACTGATTTTATTGCCAAAAACCGAATTTCTACATGACTTCCCGGCACCACGATATTATTTATTTATTTTTTATCTGTTTATTGGTTCACCAACAATTATTTACACTGGTTATTATAAATTAAAATTATCACAACTCAGCTCCCCCAAGATACAGATTCTACCTAGTGTGGGGACCACCATCCAAAAATATATGTATATAATTTCTATAATATTTACAGGCAAAATTAAAGATTATGTAATAGTTTTAAGGTAATATATTTTTTATTGTTATTCAATGAACAATACACATTATTGTTATTTTTATTACGTCTAAAATAATATTGTCTGGGTCTTGTTGTCCTTGATCAGACCATCATAATATTATTACATCGGTTTTTTTTACTTCTATCTTCCTATACATTATAAGTTTTTCCAGATAGTGCGAAGGCGTTCTGGCCATATAGTTGAAGTATTCGGCTCTGTTTGGCTACCTAGAACACTTAAAACTCTTCACCATCATTAGATCAACAAATCACGACAACACAGCACCGTGTCAAACACGCCTTGATTAACGTATTCCATTGTTCTATATACATAGTCGTTGGTTCTACCCATCGATTGTCTGGTTCTATCAATAATTGCTTTTAATCATTAACCGGCTGTGTTTGGACGGGCCGCATTCCCTAATTGGCTTTAGTATGGCACTGACTTAGTGTGTAAAGGATTAGTACGGTACCTACTGGCCAATTGATTGGGATTAGTGCTGTGCTTGGTTTTTGACTTGTGATTTTGACTTTCATGAGTTTGATAGTGGTGTTTTCTCTTGCGGTTGTGTGGTTTTTGGTTAAAAGGCCTAAAAAGCTCAATAGCTTGTTAGGCCTTAGGCTTGGAATTAGACAATCCTAATTCTATCAAGACTAAATGTTTTTTTTTTTGGATGATTTTTTGTTGTAGCAGATTATCTATTTTGTTTTATTTCTGTTTCTTGAATCTCATATTCATAATATACTCTCTTTTTTGAATTTGTGATGTTAGAGGCAGGTTTTCGACATAATTAAAAAATAATATGTTCAGATTTAATAAAATACTTTTGAATTACAATTTATTTTAATAAAAAAGATAACAAATCTAATTGGTAATTGAAGCTTTTTCGCAGAAGAAACTTTAATATTTAGGGATTAAAAATATATTTAATTAATTGACTTAGTTCGATGAAGCCAATACAAATTGGTAACAAGTACCTACCATGACGTCTGAAGGTCATTGTTTGACCGTGGTTAAATAAAATTAAAAATGAGTTTTTAGTGAGAGATATGTTCGGTATATACTGATTTATACATGGATATGAAGTTAGATGAAATGGATATTGTGGTTTCGATTCGTTCATGTAGGACTGGATTTTTTTGTATGCAGTGGAAACCTATAATAATTCTCACATAATTTCTTATAACCACTTCATTATCATCATCATCATTTCAGCCAAAAGACGTCCACTGTTGGACATAGGCCTCCCCCAATCGTCGCCACAATGGCCGGTCCTGTGCGTCTTGCATCCATCGGACTCCAGCGACCCTGACCACTTATTAAGTTTAAAGCTTGGATTTTTGTTTTAGATTGTGATAAAAAATTGATGTCGAAATTAAAGGAATCGTATTTTTCTTGTTGCTAACGGAGTGTTGCAAGTTTAGTAGATTAGTTCATGGTATATTTACCTAATCATCTGGAATAGAAAAAAAATTTTAATAGTTATAAGTTGCGCTCTATCACTTCAATTTTTTTTTAATCGTTACTTTACACTGGAAATCATTTCAGAAATGTAACTAGAAAAAACGTAACTACTCAGACCAAGGTCAATTCTCTGTAGACCCAGAGGCGTAGCCACCGCCCTATCTGCCGTATCAAAGTTACAGGTCCCCCGCGCTACAGGGGCCCGTAATGTAACGTAGGCAAAAACTCGAAAAAATTTAAAGGATTTAAAATTGACATTCGCAACATGTTATCTACAACCGTCTCGTATGGTAAACCAAGCATTTATAAAAAAGCACAATTATTTTTATACGGGGCCCCATGTGGGACTAGCTACGCCACTGTGTAGACCATACAATTATTTGTTCCGTGTGGGACTCAAACCTACGACACGCAGCGTGGCAGCGAATCGCTTAACTACTATACCCACCTTGCAAATAAAGAACACTAACTCTCAGTGACATAAAAGCTTTTTCTTCCCTTCTTAACTTAATTTTCTGTAGTAAACTATAAAGCTGTTACTATGTTGCTATCGTATTTTAAGTCTATGTTACTACAACTATATTCTACTCCGAGACTCCTTCGCGTATCGGAAAACACGATGTATTATTACATGACTTGATTCCGCCATTACCTTTCTATCATCGAACAAAACCAATGTTCGACAAGTAGCCACCTTTGCACTACTAACACCTCTACGATCTGGATTAAGCGTTTCACCTCGTCGTTTATACCGCGTTCATCAAAGGACTGGAACAATTTGCCTGCAGCGGTCTTTCCGTCCGATTATAATTTAGGTGTCTTCAAGGCTAGAGTGAAAAGGCTTTCAATAAACTAGTGCACTTCACTATCAACAAATGCGTCACTGCTTACTATCAGGTGGGATCGCAGTCAAGCATTAGTTTAAATAAAAAGCATGTGACAACCACAAACACCGCCACGAGAAGCTAAAACAGCCGCAAAGACATATGAAGCACGCGACTTTTTTTACCCATGTGCGCAGTATCTTAATGGACTCTGACCATCGACCTATATTCTTGCGATAGACAAGCACGTTCATATAAACTATTTGTCAAAATACTGAAAAGTTCAAACAATAAATCGCTGCAGCGCTAGATTGCCATTATGTCGTCTAAAAAAACTTTTAAAACTTACAGCGCTAAGAAAGCTTATAGAGGATACTTTTTCGCGACCAAAAGGTCTAAAGCGCCATGCATTTCCTAGTACTTACGCGTTTCGTTCAACTTAGTGTGATGACATGTCATCTATATAGATTTTTATACCGCAGAAGTGACACAGTTTCTTGCCTACAATACTTCATTACAATAATATTCTATTTCAAAATGTAATTATAGTGTATGTAAAAACGAGATCTCAATAACAGTAAAACAAATAAATAAATCAGTAATCACTAATAAGACTACAAATTCAACTGAACCTAATTCAAATTTAATATTAACCTGCACGTAATATGGTACGTAAATTACCTAAGTGCTAACGAATGACAGCATGCTTAACAACAAAACTTACCGATGAAAACTGATACCTCATGATTTGCTGACATTTCGTCGTAATTTATTAAAAAAATAAATCATTGTTATTAATTATACAAAAAAAGAAAGAGCGTTAAATTAAATATTTAAAAAAATTAAAACAGTATAAAAGACCGTGCGAAGTCTGTATTTGGTAAACTAGCTGTAGGTAAAAACCTAATTCAGCTTTTTGTGGGAGGGAACATCTGCATGTTTTAGTCTATGATTGTAAAATGGGGAAGAGTTTAAATAAAATAATATCTTCTCTAACGTACTATTACGATAGTAGAAGCTATTACATTGCTTGAACAACCAATGGTTTTACTTACTTGACTACAAAATTATTATATATGTCCAAGTTCAGTTAAATTTGTATTTATAAGCGTCGCTCTGACACTGCATGAACGTCAAAACTGCACTAATGCCATCAATGTAAAAGTGTTCGGCCTGCAGGTCAATTAAGTGGAGTAAAGTGACTGTACGGCACGCCTCATCTAGTGCGTAGTACATATATATCAATGACTCTGACGAAGAAGGTTTAAATATGCTAGTGGCGTGTAGTGGCACAACAATAAATAAATAATAAATCATTTATTATCAGGCATCTTGGCCCATAGATACATATCGTAAAGACCAACATATTAAAGTAAAAACAACTTATCGTTAGTAAATAAGACTCAGAACTATGTTAGTATTACTTCACATTGCACTAGGTTCATTTCGTGCTGTTCTGTGGCACCTGTCCGCGGAAGCGATGGAACACCACACTCTGCGGCCAAAAGTCTTCCTTTAACATGAGAGGCAGAAAAGTGTTCGGAACACGCACCACGAACGCCTTGAAAATAACGCATAAGCAAGCAGTGTATGATTTGTAATGTATGACGGCTACTGGCGTCAACCGTGTGACGAGAGACGTGACGAGTCCATATAAATTGTATGAAAACTACAGAGAATATAAAAATAAATAAATAAAAATCTTGTATTTTGGACAAAGTGCCATGGTTCGTAATAGTTTAAACATAACTTAAAACCAAATAGTGTTAATATATAACTACCAGAAACAATACAGATTGTTTTATATGTATTACACCATACAGGGCCATACAGGCGTATGCAATGCTCCTGTATGGGGCTGTCCCACCGGTCGGCTAGTCTTCAGAATGACGCCATGACATTGAGGTTGATGCGTACGTATCTTCTGCGATATCTTGTGGTTGTGACCAGTTGCTGAGTGTGGTGACCTTAAAACATTAGTCCTGGCGGTCGTTTGTAGATTTTCGAGAGTTATTACGATATTCATAAGTCAGAATATTTGACATCAGTCTCACCAAGGGTATCGTGTTACCTAGATAGTTGGTTGTTGATTTCAGATAAGCAGTCGCTCCTTGTCAGATAGTCGTGATTCAGCCGGATCCGGATCCGGAATCCGGATAGCCTAGATGTCAAGATCAATATAGTTCGTGCAAGGCTAGGGAGATGGATTGTTACTACAACTTGTAGGTATTTTGAGCTCGACCGGTTGGACCTCAGCTAGAAATTTAATCTTAGTTTGGAAATACTCTTCTTAATGTTCAATATGTGGACGTACCAAGAATATAGACTAGTGTTAGGCACAACACTAAATGAATTAGTCAGCTAGCTGTTGGTATTCTAAAGAAATAATACTATCGGGATAAAAAAAAATATCTTATTAACTATTCCAGGACAGTGGTGGCCAAGTGGTAACGGCCCCGACTTAGGAGTTGTTGTTCGCGTGATCGAACCCAGCCAGGCGCGTTACTTTGTGTAATTTATTTCATCACCACTGCTCTCTAAACGGTGAAGGAAAACATAGTGAGGAAACCGGCATGTATGAGAAAAAAAAAATCGAAGACTTGTGACATCCACCAATACGCACTGGGCCCGTGTGGTGGATTACGGCCCATTCCTTCTCCTAGAGAGGAGGCCTGTGTCTCAGCAGTGGGAACATTATAACGCTGATGCAATGCAATGCCAGGACATGTCCTGGAATAGGAAACTTTATTAATTATTTTTTTTCTAGTTTGGTAGACCATAGTTTAGCCGTAATGAGTTATTGTGGTATAGGAACCACAATAAAAAATCGATAGAAGCGTAATTCATCGATATGGGCTCAATATTTTCACCGTAACGTTATAATATAAATTGCCAAAATCAAAACCCTTCCTTTTGTCTTCGTCGGTTAGGTAAAAAGACACTTCAATCTTATTCCTTTGTTTTAAGCTAAGTGAAAACGTAAAACAAGCTAACTGACTAACTAAAGCAATTATGTTAATTTAGTACCGAAGAAATGTGATACCCTGTTAGGCTTTAACATTACCTTTTTAAAAAAAGTTAAAGGTTAGTAAAACTGCAGCGCAAATGACATGTTTAGTTTTATTCGTGTGCTTCAACGTTTCAACGATCACCTTGCACGAACTTAGAAAGTTCATGAAATAGAACAAAAAAAGTATTTGAAATTCCCTTCGCGAAAATAGTAACATACGAAGGTAACGCAGAAAGCATTTTAATTTGAGAAATAAAGTATTACATATATAAACCTAAATTTTTTTAAGGTTCTGTACCCATAACGTCGTTGAGCTCCTTAGTAGTCCTGAGTTGAGCTTTACGAATACTGACAAATGCTTGCACTGACTGGACAGGTCCACTCAGAACTGTGTGGTTCTTTCTTCAAAAGACCATCCCAGACACTGATCTGCATGGTTCTCATATGTTTTGACCATTACTTGTTTGCTGTATGGACTTTAAAAGAGACTTTGACCCCTGAGTTTGTTTCGGTGTTTCTTCTCAGGGTAGTCAGCTAGGAAACACCGGCCTCATCTAGTTAAAATTGACGAAAAAAAAAATTGACGTGTAAAAGTGTTTTTGAGAACCTATTTGCAAAAATAAAATATCATTTATCATTTATATCATTTATCATAAGGCTTTTTTTTATGGTTAGTAAAATCATCCAATGACAAATCCCACCCTTGGGCGGAGCGGGAAGTATTGTCAGACTCTTACTGACTAAAAACCTACTCCGTTCTTTTGTTGCCTATTGTGCCGAGGCCGGGTATTCCTTTCAAAACGAAACGGACCCATGACCCCAGCAGACCCTGCCCGCCTGCAGCTAGCAGGCTGGGCCTCTACGGTTTGCTGACAGCTCCTTAAGGCGCGCGGGAACAGTACGCGCCGTCGACGACTTGGGCTCGGTCCATTCGGTTACCGGACGATCGGACAGCGTGCTGCTACCCATTGCACGCCGTCCGCAAGCCCGCGCCTGTGGTGGCCGAAAATCGCGATCGGAATCCCGGCGGTGGCTGGGGCGAGCGCCAGTTGCCTTTGCGTTTTTTTTTTTCTAATACTAAGGGCGCTTAAATTGAAAACGCTTCTAGCTGTCGTGCATTTGTATGCTAGTGTTGCGCTATTCAACATTGCACTATTCAACACCGAATTGAACACGTCGTGCTTGTGACGTTGCCATCCTTTTGTCGACCGTTCACCGCACGGTTGTTGAACTGCAAGCTTTATATAAAAAATACGATTACCTCTGCACCACATAACCACCGCCATAAAAAAACACATAAATTGAATCTGTCCGTCTGTTCGTCTGTCAGGGGACTGTAATTCATTAATCGTAAGAAATAGAGAGTTGAAATTTTCTCAGTAATAAAATTAAAATAATGTTAAAAATTAAAAAGTGTTCCCATGCAATGAACATTTTGTAACGATCAGCTCAATGACCGGTCCTCTGCTTCCCACATCCATCAAATTCCAGTGACCCTCACTATATCATCAGTCCACCTTCCCCTCCAGAACCTTTAGGCCGCATTGACTATTTATTCTGCGGCTAATGTATCCTGCCCTACTTAAGTTAGGTGATTTTTCAGGCTATTAATATTGAAAATATAATGCTAAGTAAAACTTACTTGATTAAATACGTGTTATCCTAACTTTAACACATTGAGGTCAAAGCAAAGCTAACAGTAGTTCAAAAACGACTCGTCACTTCCAATTGCCGTAGATTTGGGCAGCGATAGGACTCCGAAATAGATTTCATGGAACTTTCCGCTACTTTTTGTAGGTACCTGAGGTTAGGTCACGTGAACAACTCATTTGGGTAACCGGGTGGTTGGCACTGGTAGGAAAATAGGTGAAACTGGCTGGTGGTAGGTCGAAGGACATGATTTTATTATGCCATCATCTTTCTACCATCGGACAAGCCGACCTACAGCCGTGAACTTCGTCGTTTATACCACATAGATGGAAAAATTACCGTACTGTCTTATACTGTCCAATTATAATGTAGATGTCTTCGAGGCTAACGTGGATTGGCTCTTAATAAACTAATACGCATCACCATCAACGATTGTAACACTACTTACCATCAGAAAATGAATTACATTTATGGTACATAGGACAGGTTTGAATATTTAGAAAAAAAATCTTTTTTCTTAGCATGAATCAAACCACTATCTCATACTGGTCAAGTATGAACCTGATGATAATCGGTGATAAGATTAAGCATGCTTGCCCAGATGTAGGTAACTATGTACTTACTCATGTCTTAAGAACCTAGGTGGTAGCTATCAGGAAGTGAAAACTCCGGCACGTAAATAGCTCACTTAAGCTGTAAGAAGGCGATGTCGTAAGAAAGAAATAGGTGTTTACTTGAAATTTGATGCTGATTCTATCGTGTTAAAATACAATAATAAAATTCATCTTTTTAAAATTTGAGTATTCAATAAAAAACCTTCAGTGCTACGCTTGAAACATTTTGGTTGTAACGTACAAATCGCTCAAAAGTGACAGCAATTTTTGTTAAAAAATCAAGTCAATGAACCTTCCTACCCTGATAGACATAACACACGGTTTTGCCGACAATTTCAGCCTTCACAAATTACAAACTCAACATAGAAAAAAACACGACACAACAAACATAAAATTAAATAACACTATCGATATGTATCTGCCAATAATTCGTAGACACGAACCAATTAAGGTTTCCTATAAAAGCCGACCAAACAAAAAACACCAGACAACACACCCTTAATCTTTGTTGACTGGGGCCCAATTAACTCGGTCGGTTAATGACGCCAGTTTACTCACGCGACCATATTGCCACATTTAGGGAGTATGCACATACAACAAACGATGCGCTGGAGGACTACGTTGACTGGAAGCTAATTCTATTAGCTTGGGGATATATTAAGTCAATGCGTATTGGCATACCACTCCAATACAAAGTCGCTCGCGAAGGTCCTCATCAGAAGGCTCAAAGTCACTCAAAGGGCAATGAAAAGGGCTATACTCTATTCTATTCTTTATTAATGGTAAGTGGAGTCGATGTCAACTACTCTACCAATGTCTGAAATAAATTGGAAAACCAAAGTGCTATACTCGAAATTCCCTTCATCATCAGCCTTTTAATGTTCCCACTGCTGGGACACAGGCCTCCTCTCTAAGAGAGGGAATGGGCCGTAATCCACCATGCTGGCCCAGGGCGGGTTGGTGAATGTCACATGTCTTCGGATTTTTGGTTCTAGGACATGCCGGTTTCCTCACGATGTTTTCCTTCACCGTTTTGAGAGCAGTGGTGATGAAATAAATTACACAAAGTAATGCGCCTGGCTGGGTTTGAACCCGCGACCTACAACTCGTAAGTCGGGATGGGTAACACTCGGCCACCACTGCTCAAGGCTGATGCACTGCTGATGGATCGAAATTCCCTTGCATGATCATATCATGAAAAAAGATATCCGCAGCAGAACACAAGTTACCGAAATAGCCCGAAGTATTACCTAACATAAGTGGCAGTGGGTAGGGTACATTGCTCGTAGAACAGATGGTCGATGAGAACGAAAGGTTCTGGAGTGGCGACCACATACCGAAAGACGTGAGGATCACGGGAATCCGATGGATGCGAAACGTATAGAACCAGTCGTTATGGCGATACTGATGAGCTATAATTAATGTTCTATGAATAGGCTGAAAGGGAAAAGCCAGAAAGTTCTAAAGGTCTACTACGAATGTGTTACAAGTATTTCAACTGCTTCTTGCTTTCTGCAATTAACTATTTAGAAGATACTCGTATGACAATTATGACAATTGCTAGATATAGATTGTCATTCGTCGCCAGTTTAAGTTTTAAGCCTTCCGTGAAATTATATTGGTCTTGACCGCTAGTCTTAGAGATGATGACGACATTGAGAGAGAGCGGAGGGCGCTGTCGGTCAGAGCGAACATGATTGCCTGCAGGTTTAAGCGTGCTTCTACGGAGGTTAAGAAAATGCTTTTTAGAACCGTCTGTTCTTCTTTCTACACCTGTAGCCTGTAGGTATGTTTTACGCAAAAATCGTACAGTACCCTTCGCGTGCAGTATAATAATGCTTTCAGGGTGTTGATGGGGCTCCCTCGCTTCTGTAGCGCACCAGGGATGTTTGCGGAAATGCGTGTTGATTGTTTTTATGCGTTAATGCGTAAAAGATGTGCATCCCTAGACCGCAGGGTGCGAGCCAGTCCCAGCAGCATCCAGAGCATGATTGCTGACAGGCTGGACTGCTGCTTATTGAATCGTTGCTCCAGTATCGCAGCGGGAGTGCAGAAGCGATAATTATTTTGTTATTATTTTGTAATGTGTATTTTATAAATGTGTTTTGAGGTTGTATTTGTGTCACTAACATAGTTGTAAGTTTGTTTTATTATTACTAACACTAAATGAGTCTCATTGTTACTCGAAATAAAGATTATTATTATTATTATTTTGGGACATTTGACAGGCCTCGGGTTTTGTTTTTCATTTCTTCCCCCAAATCAATTAAACAGATCTATATTAAATTCCAGTTACTTGACCATGGTGCTTATAATTCTGAATTTTTCATGGTTATCCGATACAGTATGGTTTTAATCTTTATAATAGTACTAGCTACGGTCAGCGGCTTCGCCCATGCGATAATAGAAAATTATTCCAAAGAAACGGACTCCCCGGGCCAAAAAGTCAAATGATATGGTCAACCCGTGAACCCGAAATTCCGTTCAAACTTTCCGTTCGAAGCACAGAAGTGAAGAAGAAACAAATATACACACACAAACATACTCACAAAATTAGCCTATATAATATTAATGCGATTAAAACCATTTTTTTTTATCCTCACATTGGAACGCATTACAGCAATTACACCAATGGAGCATAATTTAATTCAGAAACTGCTACTTCCTAACATCATGTGCACGGTGGGTCACCTACGCTCGCTGACGCAGTATCTGGCCTGCACTTTTCTAGAATTCCACATGAACCAAATCCCATACACATTTTAGAAATCTTCAATCTTGAAACAATGGAATTTCCAGTAAATGCCCAAGCGATTAAACTTATATCAACTTCCAACAAATTCGCACAAATAATTAATTGCACTAATGATTATATCAGTCCAGCTAATTTCAACACAGAACTTCCACGTACCGACCACTGTATGTACATACGCCTTTACAATAACAGTAATCATAGCCAATGATAAGGATTCAGGGAAATTGTACTGTTTGTTTGATTTTCACGTGGATGGGACATTAATTGCGTATGTTGGGCGTTAGGACATCGATTTACTGCTCATATTTGGATTATGTGGTATTAGTTCTAAGAATATAGCAATTTAGTTGTATGAGTAGTAACTACTGGTTGGTGATGACATCATTGATATCTGAAGAATAGATAAATCGTAGTTGAATAGCGATAGAAAAGAATGTAATCATTTTTCAAATGATATAAATTTACGCTTGACTGTGATCCCTTCTGATGGTAACCAGTGATGCAATCGTTGATGGTGAGGCACACTAATTTATTAAGAGCCTTTTTACGCCTAAATTATAATCGGACGGGAAGACCGCAGCAGGCAAACTGTTCCAATCCTTTGATGTACGCGGTATAAACGACGAAACGAAAAATCCGGACATTAGAGGTGTTAACTAACTTTTCGCACACCTTTTTACTGAGTCCAAAGCTGCTAGAAAAGACTAAAATATCGTGTACACTATGACAGTTAATTACATAATTTTAGAAAATCGTAAATCTATGGATACAATGTCGGTATTGTCGCTGATAGCGATATCTACTTGACGATCTCGGATGTACTACAAAACTTATATTAAAAAAGAGTGCTAGCAAATAATTAATGAAACAAAACTATAAATTTAAAATATACTATGCATAGATAAAATAGTATAGAGCTGTTTATAAGATAGCAAACGTAACATATACACATAATAATATATTTACACAGTTAAATGGAGGCGAAAAAAGAAAAAAATAGAATAAAGGTTGATAAGTGATCGAAGAAATTTAATAATTATTCAATAGTTCCAATCTTATATTTTTGTTTGGCTTCAAAATTAAACTCTCTTCAGGTTTAGTAAAAATTTATATAGCTTTTTATTAAATACGAGTAGAAGCACCTTTTATTTGAAAATAATTGAGAGAAAAAACATTATTACGACGAGAATAACAAACATATTCTTTAATCCTTACCATAATATCCACTAACACTGCCATTACTGAAATCAACTTGTATTAAGTTACAAATTGACATAAATGAATTTGCGACCCTTCACCAAAATTGATGACCTAAAATTGTAACTGACAGTTATTAAACCACGGCCTTAGAAATGCCTTCTAATCCAAACTATACATGCCTCATCCACAAATCCCAGGAGATTAAAAAGGCCCAAACTTTTTAATGATCAGACCTCAAATTACGTGAGCTTAGTATTGGAAACTGGTGAAAGTTTTGTTGCCAGCGGGAAGCTGTCCGGTGAAAAGTTCTTAATTGATCTATTGATAACGCTTTTAGTTCCTACTTGGTCGGCCAGTTTAGGGTGGTTTTATTTTGGGGTTATAGGTACAATATATGGATGCTTATCATATACATATGTTCAGCCTAAAGACGTCCACTGTTGGACATTTGCCTCCCCTCAAATAATATAAAATAATATATATTCCACAACTATCACACAACACCGTCTAGTCCCAAGCTAAGCAGAGCATGTGTTATGGGTACCAGACAGCTGATAAACATACTTATATATTTCTAAATAATAATCAAAATCTGGGTGTTATTTATCTATAACATATTATAGATAAATAACACCCAGACACAGAACAAATGATCATGCTCATCACACAAACATTTGTCTTGGGTGGGAATCGAACCCACGACCTTCGGCATAGCAGTCAGGGCCACTAACCACTAAACCAACAGGCCAGACAATGTCAAATGTCGCCACAATGAACGGTTCTGTGCGTCTCGCATCCATGGGATTCCCACAGCCTTCATCAGCTCATCAGTCCACCTTGTAGGAGGCCTTCCAACGTTGCGTCTTCCGGTAAGCGGCCATCACTCCAGAACTTTTCGGCCCAGACGCCTTAATAAGGACTAATAAGTCCGAAAACTTGCTTAACTTAATTGGCAGTGTAGGAATCACTTGCTAACTCGATGGTTGATGTAGCCGAAAGATTCTCTAGCATCGGCCATGTTCTGGAACGCTGCGTTGAAAATCTTCCCACAAGGTGTATACCTGGTAAAGGCTGCTAAATGCACAACGCATAAGACTGGTCAACTGATCCGCAAGACTGGCCGATGTGGCGACTCTTGGGAGGCTCATACCCAGTTTTGGACGCGGCTATAATGCTGATGATAAAAATAATCTCAGTAGGTAGTCCCGGAAATCTCTATTATAATGAAGACATGCATTATGTTGAAGATCCGGCTATAGATGAGTAAAATATACTTAACAAGTACTTAAAAATTATGGAACTAAAATTTTAAGTTGATAAAAAAGACCGATTTTCTAATTTTGGGTTAGCCCGAATGGTTCTAGGCCCAACGGTCGGTCGTAAAACAAATAACTTGTTAAAGGAAACTATACATGTAGAGGCATACTATGAGGATACAGAACTAAATAAATTACAATGTTTAATACAAATCGAGAGTAGTGGTTTGGCCCTGACTTACGAGTTGTAGGTCGCGGTTTCAAACCCGGCCAGGCGCATTACTTTGTGTAATTTGTTTCATCATCACTGCTCTCAAAACGGTGAAGGAAAACATCGTGAGGAAACTGGCATATCCTAGAACCAAAAATTCGAAGACATGTGACATTCACCAACCCGCACTGGGCCCGCGTGGTGGATTACGGCCCATTCCCTCTCTTTGAGAGGAGGCCTGAATCCCAGCAGTACATTAAAAGGCTGATGATGATGATGATGAATACAAATCGCAAAAATATGCTTCAAAAGAGAAAACTAAATAATTTTAAGACAAGATAAATTAATATAAAAGGACTTGATTTAAAACCAATCCATTACAAAGAAACCAATACACACTAAGTGCTTGAGTAAGTTATGCCGTATCTAGTTTTGTCAAAGAAACATTTTACATTACACAACAACAGAAATTTTCTTGACAACGCATAACATACTTTTATTCTTGTACTTGTACAAAGTTATCTTATGTCGGTGGGGTCGGGTGACTTCTAGGAAAACAAACTTTGCACTCTCATCTAGGAGAGGTAAAAGCCAATAAAAGTATCACAGCGTTATTTCTTTGCAAGGCATCAAAGAATAATTTAAATACAAATACAAATATAAGGAATATATCTTCCTTTAGGTTTTCTCTACTTTTTATGCAATGTTCTTCATGCTTTCAGAAAAGTGTTTTCAATTCGCTCGTTTTTTTTTTTCAGAAATCGAACTACTTTTATTTAATAGTGACAACTTTCCGAGGCTGGCAAGGCTTTGCGTGCTATTCGAGGCATGGGGTATAGTAGCACTAACTCCCAAATTCCGGGCAGTTTCAGTCCCCTAGTAGAAAACCTAAAGGCAATTTATGTCTGACCGACAAATCGAACCTAGGACTTTTTTTTTGGTGGTGAGTAAAATCATCCAATGACATCTCCTGCCCTTGGGCGGAGCGGATAGTGTCAGACTCTTACTGACTAAAAACCCACCCCGTTCCTTCGTTGCCTTAGATAGATTGAGCTTTCCTTTCAGAAAAGAAATCTTCACAGATTAAAAATTCTAGAGAAGTCTCGATTATTAATTCATTTAATAGGCCACAGTGGACTCCATCTGTGTTTTATTAAGTTAAATGGCCGTGCGCTGTAAGAAGTTCTACTTAAGTTGTAGAATATTAGCTGCATTATTCATTTTAATTTTACACGTTTGTTGTTTTGTAATCTGTCTTAGAGCCTACTCTAAATATTCATCCACTTATATTTAAGATCAAATCGAAGCTAGCGGCTTTTGAAAAACTTTTGGCTTCAAGTATATTTTTTACCCTTGAAAAAAAGTTCTAAAATATTCCTTGGAATATAATATTGATAGCATCAGTACTTAAGGTACTTTACCTTCAAGAACCCTTTTCAACTTTCTAACATGTATATAAGCTCGTCTAAATATAGCTCCGTTTGATCGACTGTTTTTCACAGAAACCCATATTTTGATCTGTCCGAACCATATCAAACTAGGTCAAGATTTTCACGGTATCCTGTACCTCTTGATCCAAATAACGTCCTGACTTTTTCAATGGGTCTTCTTGAAAATTACATGAAATCTCAACTCCTTGTATAGTCCATTTAATATTCTTGGTCTAAACAGAGCTCTGAGTGGTATAAATACGAATCCCGTTGACATGGACAAGCTTCCAACATTAATATCCTATTAGAATGGAAGACGACCATGGTGCATAAATAATGGTAGATTTCGATCCTCCTAACAATAGAAATTCTGTACTGATTTCTATTGTGGACCTTTATGAAGTGCCCGGTTTATTTGCAGGTCAGTATAAATTATCTGATTTCAATTATTTAAGAACCGATTTGTAAATGGTATACTAAATTAATTTAGAAAATGATCAATCAAGGCGCAGAAACAATTTTATATACTCTATGCTGTGGGTGTCATAATTACTGCTTTTAAGATTAATCTGAAGATAAAAATCGTAGTAACTTACTCGTATTTTAAAACCGATTGCCCTGGGCTGACATATACTTACCATATTTGTAATGATTTGCAAAAAAAATCAACGTTATCAAAGTTACAGGAGTATATACGGACAATTTGCCGTCCGGCCGTCTAGTAATCGTTCGGACCGAGCCTAAGACGTCGAGAGCGTTCTACGCGCTCCTCGATAAAATGTCAACAAACCGTAGGATCTTATCAAAGAAAATTACTGCAACTCTAGCGGGCATCGAGCCCAATAGGGTTGCGGTGATTTTCTGAAAAGGTAACCCGTGGTCCTAAAAAGCAAAGAAAAAAAAGAATGGAAGAAATTCACCCTATAGAATGGAACCGTAGAGGCCTAGCCTGCTAACTGCAGGCAGGCAGGGTCAAAGCCTGCTGGGGTCAAGGGCCGTTTTCTGAGAGGAAGGCTCAGCCCCGGCACTATAGGCAACGAAGGAACGGGGTAGGTTTTTAGTCAGTAAGAGTCTGACACTACCTCCCGCTCCGCCCAAGGGCGGGATTTGTCATTGGATGATTTTACCTACCATAAAAAAAACCCTATAGGAAGGAAAGTATATATACGGATGATATGAATTAAATAGGTAGGTATGTTCTCTCTACAATAATAATAAAAACCAGACAAAAAGTACATTACACGGATTCTATTTAAGTGCTCTTCACGAAAAGATAGTCTTAACAAAAAAAAAAATGTTTAAGCCCAACGTTACAATTTCATACTGTCTGTTATTGTCTGCGTGTAGGTTACAAACGTCGTTACAGCTTTGTCGTTTAGAAATATTATTGCTTTCGTGTTATTTCGCATCATTGTCCCGTTTATGGTTTTGATCTTTGTAAAATTACCTAAGATTGAAATGGTTGGAATTTAAGGTAGATATATAATTGTTGCCAGCTGGGGCAATAACCTTAGAAAGTTGATTGGGACTGAGTGACTGGTGGCGCAGGATGTTTCCCGGCCACCGTGGGCACAGGCGAGCTCGGACGGAAAGGTTCGGAGACGGCTCTTTTTCTGTCAACAAAAAAAAAAGCAATGTTACGATTTGTTTTGAATGGGAAATCATTTTTTATCTTTTGCCGCTCTGGGTGAAGCAAGCAAGAGTGTCAGACATTTATTCACCAAAGGAATACCCGGCCCCGGCACTATAGGCAGCGAAGGAACGCGGTAGATTTTTAGTCAGTAAGAGTCTGACACTACTTCCCGCTCCGCCCAAGGGCGGGATTTGTCACTGGATGATTTTCTATCAATAACTTTTCAAGATTTTTGTTTTAGCGAGGCGCTTTTAAATAACAAGCTTTATATCTATTGTTTTGTAACTTTCAAATTTTTCCAAAACGTCTCGTAGATAAACACGTTTGAAATCGTAAATTAGAGTCAGATTCGCGATTTTTTTTTATGGACCCAACTAATTTATATCATGTTTTCATGTTTACCAAGCGCTTGGTTGTATAGTCAATTTTAATAAAATAAATTTTCATGGTGTTTTCTTTTATATTTGTGAATTTCCAGCGATTAAAAAAAAAAAAACAAAATGAGTAGAACCTGGCCTTAATTGCTCTTTGCCTTTCAATGCCGCAATGACCGTTTCAAACACTTCCATACCAATAGCCTATTTTATCTTTTATCCGAATTCTCGATTAAAGCTTTACTGTTTTTGCCAAATTACACCCAAACACGTTGTTTAAGTAAAACTTGCAGGAAATGACAACAAACAAGCTTGAACATTGAACAGGCTTCGTGCAAACAATATCATGTACTTTAGCGAACTTGTCTCAAAGTTTCAGCAATTATTACTTGACAAGGGACCAAGTTTCAGGGCGGTGGGTACCTTGTAGCGAATATTTTTAGATCCTGTTTAATACCGTATTGATTTCAAGATAAAAGCTGTTTGTTATTAAGTAAGTTGCTACTGTATTTTATTTTAAGAAAATAATAATATTTTAGTACTTAGTCAAAACAATCTTTTAATCGAGATAATCTTGTCACTTTCTGTGGAAATTTTGTAATATTGTTCACATTTATATAAAAAGCCTTGTCGTAAGTTCCATTTGTGTGTGGAATTTTGTTATTGATTCTATGTTTCCTGATAGCTGCAATCTAAGGGTCTTAAAGTCAAGAGTGAATAGGTTACTTCTAGGCAAGCGTGCTTGATCGTTGGCTACATCATCGCTTACAATCAGATGACAAAGTGGTCAAACGCGGCACTACACATAACAAAAAAATCATCTTCTTTTTTTTCTGGGAATGGGAAATCAAGGATGAAAGGAGGAGTATTTTGTTTCACCCAGAACTTGAGAAAATGTTTCTGAAGTGTTCCTAAAGTGGCTTTTTGCGTTGACTTTGCGTTTTAGACCCGCCATGACTCCTTTGAACAATCCTTCAGTGCACACTGCATGCCCAAAGGAAATAATTGACCTATACTCCATTCGATATAAACGTAGCAGATGTTAGGTTAAATACAGATCTATCATGGCCATGCAGATAACGGTACATTGAAACGTAGCTTAGTTTCCGATGTTAGGTTAAATTCAGATCTATCGTGAACATGCAGAGCCGGTCCTGAATCAGCAGAGACCACATTCTGAAGCAAAACCTGAGATTGCAACATTCATTACTTGAGTTTCGCTTGCTAACCACAGGTGCTTCTGTGGTATTAGATTTAGTTTAGTATTTCTTGCAATTCTTAGTTTAGGCTAGATTATTTTTTGAAGACTTTTTAAGTACATGTATTATAAGATCCAAACTACCTGTGACAAACAGTAAATAAATTTGATTGATTGATTGATTGATAAAACAAACAAAAATAATTGTTATGTGTTTTATAGACTAACTTTACTAATTTTGGTATAAAATGTGCATTCCATTTTATATCAATATGTTGGTACATTATTCTGATGCTTACGCAGTAAAAACAAAAAAAAAAAAACGAATAATGAATACCAAGAAAACTCTCGAAGCAATACAATTTAAAATTCCCTCAACATTGAACTGAAAAAAAAAACGCTAATTACCATTTTCCAGAGACCAATAACAAAATTAACATCGCTATATTCAAATTGAGCGCAAAAAGGAAGCCAGCAGGAAACACCAATGAATAATACTAGTAACGTATTGCTACCCTGCCAATTTCCTGCGGTGGCTGCCGGATCCCAAATGCTTGGGCTTTGGGCATGGTGAAAAGCTGACGCGAATCTTGAGGCGGGAGCGGAGTAACAAACATGTTATACTTTCATTTGTGGCATAAAAGAGCTGTCATGCTAGCGAGGAATCATGTATGGTTTTACCCTGAGGAAACTCGTTTACTGTCTGCGGTTTCAACTACTCTCACTTCATATGGGTCTGAATCATGTACGAAAGAACCCCGATTTGTAGATTAAGAATCTTCTTTTTCTTCTTGGTCGTTTACCTCTTGACAGAGTGGTCTTGATTATCATGGAGGTAGTTCTCCAGAAGCCATCAGGATACGCCGCACGACTTCCTGCCACTTTTGCCTGCTGGCAGTCATCCGGGCGCGCTCGTTCAATGGGCCGCCAACAGCCGATTTCACTGGTTCAGTCCATCGCATCAGTGATCTGCCACGCGGCCTTGTTCCGTCTACCTTCCCTTGTATAAATTGCCGTGCACTAGCTTCTAATGTTTTATTGTAGGCCTATGTAAATTAAAAAAATATTTTGATTTATTTGATTTGTACGTGCGATGGAGTCACTTTCACTTCACTTTTATGGCCAAAGTATTTAAAAATACGACTGCGCACCAGCATAGACAAGCGTTTCTTGACTCCCAGTTCCTCGAAAATAGAAGCGTTTGTTCGAAACTCGACCCAAGAGAGAAATTTTTCTTCAGCACCACATTCCCAAAGCGTCAATCTTTTTGGTCTCTGTCTGTCTTAAGGTCCATGTTTCAGCAGCATATAAAAAGGGATTAAGTTTTTTTTTGACAAATTACAAGTTACTAAAATGTTGAGTTTGACAGGTTTTCAGGCTAAAGTGAGTTAAGAGACTTAAGACTGAAGATACCGCTGGAAAAGCAAAACAAGTATTCGGTTTTTGGTTCAGGCCGACATTGTCTATCCAGATTCAATGCTTGTTGTTGTTTATTAAAAAAAAAAACATCGCAGCCGTGGATTTGTAAATGTCTGGCTCTCCCTTCCGCTCCACCCACAATAGGAAAAGTTAATTTTCTCAACCCAAAAAGAAGGCCTTTATGCAAAGACAGTTTGAAGGATCTCCACTCAACTCAGTCGTTGTAACAACGGACAAACCCTCGTATGAACAAGAAGTACAAGTAACAAGCAATATCTGCCAATTTGATGATTCAAGCTAGAGTCGAGCTGGAATCAAGTCAGAAGATAATATGGCCGCCAACTCATTCACACCCGGCCTCGTCACCGCGTGTTCTCTGAACGTAGCTTGAGCTCCCCGTTGTATGCTTAACCGCATTATCTATTCAAGAATTGATTTGTGTTTGTGGTAATGGAAGGTAGTGCACGTCTTCATGAATATGTGAAAAGTAGGTTTTGGCAAATTTTGGAAGTGGCATTGATGGTTTTTTTTTAGAAAGTTTTATATAGCCCAGCAAGATCGAAGCCCATTGGGCCCATGGGTTTTACGAAAGAAAACCCTTGGAGAACACCTAGATCGAAGGCCAATATAGAAGTTTCACTTTGTGATTATGATCAAAATATTGGTAAAAAATAATTAATTAAACATGGCTTTGTGACAGATAGTTATAAAATTAAAAAGAAAATACAAAAGTTGAAATATAAAGTAAAAGCGTACAAAATTACTTGCTTATAAAAGCGTAAGTAAAACATCATAATTGATAATAAATTAAAATAGAACAACATTTTACTTTACGACTTTGATCGAATCATCTTAAAGATCCAAACATTGAACTTATTAATTTCCGGAAAATCAAACAGAAAAATTACAAGTTCCGTCCGTACAGTCCAATAAAGGTTTTCAAATAAAATGAAAAGTTGGACGGTAATCACAATGAACTCCGATAACTGAGCCTTTGGGGATCCTTCGCAAACAGATGTATTTGTTCAATGTATAATGAAGACTGAGTTAGTTAGCGATCGAAGTTTTGGAATCCCGAGGGGCGTCGGGATAAGATCTTGCAGGTTCGAATTGTTCGTCTACTGTTTGAAGAGTTTGAATTTGAATTGATGTTCGACTAATTATTGTGGGTATGTCGAACTTCTATGAAGACAGAACAGCTACAGATAACATTTCTAAGGGTTGATCGGATATCAGAAATGAGAACGATACAGGGATGGGTACTCGTGTGATCGATGTTTATTGAAATAATATAGATGCTTCACAAACAGATCTTATTACTGAGTGGAGTAACTAATACATGTTGTAGGTACATTCTAAAACAGAAAAAAATAATATAGAAAACCTTACAATGTTGAAATAAAAGCTTTGAATAATTTAGCCCCATGAACCCTCAGTCCTTAAAATCTTGATGACAAAGTTAAATAAAGTGAGAAATAATCTGCGAAAGGAGTTTTAAAATTCTGAGTTCAACGTAAACTTTAGATATTTTAATTTGTCTCGACAAGGTTTAACATTACATTATTCATTCACTGTCTACTAATCCTAACTGTCAAATTTAGTAGTAAAGATTATCACGTCTTATTATTTAATCAAAATCTTCGGGAAGTATAAATCCTCTTCAGCAAAACCAGGTGCTGAGACGGTTTTGCTAATAGATATTTTTCTCTAGTGAGAGAGATAGAGATACTAAGAAATAAGTAAAACAATAATACACCGTTAAATTTTGGTCGTTTTAATCCCGCGGAGGGTCGATTCGGTGCATAAAACACTATCGATTTGTATAGATAAAATTAAAAATAAAGTACTTTTTTTCTAAATCTCGAGTTAATATACGCATTTACATAATTAATTTCTTTAAGTAAACGAGTCAATGACCTTGTAGGTTATTATCGGTCGTTGCGTACTAACTACCTACAGTTCATTGGCCTCGATCAGCTGAAGTTTACTTGAAGAAATTAATTTCGTACGTGCGTAAATTAATTCGAGTAAAAAAAAAGTACTTTATTTTTTAATTTTCTCTTCACAAATCGATAGTCTTTCATGTTCCGAATCGGCCCTCCGCGGGATTATAACGACTAAAATTTAACGGTATAAATTAAATTAAGTATACTATGTTCATCTATATGAAATAATCTTTGGCTTCAAAAATATTACACTGTAGCAAGTATGTTATAATAAATAAATAATATTATTTAAAATCGAAATCAATATGTATAACAAAGTTGAGATACGTGTCCAATATAATATTTATTAAGATGTGCATAATACTAAATAATTAACTAAAACTTAAATAATAATAATTATCAAATTTAAATTATCGTCCTGATCGAATTCCGATTACGCAGGTCTCGACATAGATTAACCAAGTACACAGGAGATATTATGATGCACAAATGTGTGCACTACAAAATCTGTATAACATATCTGTCTATAGTTGCACTTGCATCCACGACCAACGAGAAGGTTAATAAAACTTTATAATTAACTAGCGACTCGCTCCAGCTTCGCACGGGTGCAATGGTGATATTAAATATGTTATGCATGTATTATACATATAAACTTTTCTCTTAAATCACTCTACCTATTAAAAAAGACCGAATCGAAATCCGTTGAGATCTAAGCATACATAGGGACAGACAGCGTGAAGCGACTTTTTTTTATACTGTGTAGTAATAGGACGCAAAATATAAAAATTCTGACGAAGGCCTAACCAAGTTGGAATCTCTAACTACAATAACCTAATTACTTTTGATAAACAAAGAAAAACTCTAAAACTGCTCATCTACCACTGTTTTAGTTATTTCAGCTTTTAAATACATATCTGAAACGTAACTGAATTATTTCTCCAATTAAAGTCATATGCCAATGTTACAATTGGTCCAGGATATCCAAAATGCCCTGAATATCAATTTATATTTGAAGCAGGATGAAATTAAATCCAGTTTCAACGACACTCGTTAACTCTCTAAAACATGCAATTTGATCAATGGGACACAAAGCGATTTCGTTTGTTTGCTTTTGTTTAGCAAATGTTTTTGAAACGAATGGTAATTACGTTTTTGATGTTTGTTTTTGGGCGTCATCAATGAATTTGTTTATCGTTATTTCTCCTAGGTACAGGTAATTGAGTGAATTTGTAAACAGTGTCAATTTTGTTTACAAAGAAATTACGTCACACGTTCTTTCTGATTATCCCTAATTTAAGACTAACTTCTGCCAGTGGTTTCGCTCACATGAAATTAGGTTTCCCCATACAGTTTCTATCACAAGTCGTCGACGGCGCGTACTATTGCCGCGCGCCTCAAGGAGCTGTCAGTAAACCGTAGAGGCTCAGCCTGCTAGCTGCAGGCAGGCAGGGTCGAAGCCTGCTGGGTCATGGGTCAGCTTTCGAAAGGAATACCCGGTCTCGGCACGATAGGCAACGAAGGAACGGGGTAGGGTTTTAGGCAGTAAAAGTCTGACACTACTTCCCGCTCCGCCCATTGCGGGATTTGTCATTGGATGATTTTACCTACCATAAAAAAAAAATCCCTTTAGGGGCTAAATTTTGAGAAATTCTCTCATAGTGTTAGCCTACGTTATAAAAGGAAACCTTGTGCAAATTGTATTATTTTAGTCTCAGTAGTTTCAGCTATGCGTTGATATGTTAGTCATTCAGTTTATCCTATCATATATTATATCTGTAGATTTCTACAACCTATATTATAGTGTCTTTTACTGATACCAAAAAACTGTAATGCCCTTACAATAAGCACGTCAAGATCCGTCAACTTGGAAAGTAATAACCATCCAGTCCGATGATTGACGTTCCATCAAATATCTTCGCTTATTTCTCCAAGGGATCTCGCCATACTTCATCTCCATAAGGGGTGACCCTAGAGAAAATCGCGTACACAAACCCCTATAAACGGAACTTTATGCCCTTGAAAAATATGAGTGCCATGGCCCGGAGTTCCTGAAACATATTCATACGCTCGTAGAGGCAGTAAAACTTAAAGCTGAACAATAAAACGGATAGTTTATGTTGGTTTTATATCGTTGACAGGTGAGCCACGGGGATATTCCTATATTTTATCGCCAGGAACTGAATTCCGTACACAAAAGAATCTATGAACGTTATAGGAAAACCGGGGCTTACGAAGACAAATATTGCTTTGAATGCATCGCGAACATATCTGGAAGGTTTGAAATTCATGTTCTGTTGTGGAATATTCTTGAATTTTCTTCTTAGTATTGTGTGTTTATCCTGCTTTAAATTCCTTTTTATTTTCTTTTCCCATCTGGTTTCATTAAGTGCGTTCTTTCTTCTCACAATAGCAAGCTATATTGCTTGACTAGTTTTTAGCAGCCTCAGCGTCCTTTGCATATGCAAAGGACACCTTTTTGCTCTTGTTAGTTTTATTTTTCTAACGAATTACTGCTTAATCTCTTTAAGTTCTAGGTGCATTTCTTGAGTTGTGAGTTTTTCATTTCATAGTTCTACGAAACCCGTTTTATGCCCGGTAAAATATACGACTATATAATAGGTTAATACGCATCTGTCAGTATTTTTGGACAATAAGGTATAACCATGTATGTTATGTTTAAGTACCCTGTTGAATTTATTTAGTTTTTAAGACATCGATTCTAGAAGCTTACACGATAATGACTAAATTGTAGTGTAGGTTTCTATTGTCGATAGTTAGGACCCGAGATGGCAGTGCGTAGTGTTACCAGCGCGCTTCTCTTAGACGTATAAGGGTTTAGCACTTTTTTCCCCACGAAAAGGCCCTCGCATGGCAGTTCAGAATTAGTCTGGGGTAGGGAAAGTCAACGAGGGAAAACGAGGATAGTTTTAATCAGTACGAGTCTAATAAACCCCTGCGTCCACCTCAAGGCAAAAAAATAAGTTGAATAGAAATAGTGAAGAAATATATTAAACTCTATATAAGAATTTGCAATTTCCGTACCAAATGTATTTGTATTTTCGTACGAAATTTGTATTTTTAATATAAATTTAATATAAATTTAATATAAATTTAATATAAATTTAATATAAATTTAATATGAATTTAATATAAATTTAATATAAATTTAATATAAATTTAATATGAATTTAAAATAAATTTAATATAAATTTAATATAAATTTGTATTCTATTTAAAACTTTATAACTTTAAACTAGTGCGAGTTTAAAGTTTTATGGTTGCGTCATAATTTTAACTTGCGCCAATAACGTCTTACACGACTGTAGTTTACCTTTTTATTTCCCTTGAGTGGGTGATGGACTTACGGGCAAATACCGCGGTTTTATAGAACGTCGGCTTTACTCGCGGCTCGTTGTTGCTGATCGACGACGAGCCGAGTAGAAAATGAAGCAAACACGACGAGCCGCGAGCCAGGCTCGTCGTTCGTATTGCTATAATACACTGGCGAGCTTTACCGACGAGCCATAAGACCGCGGTTTTACTCGCCCGCCGATCAGGGCCTTTAGGAGTTCGGTAAACTGGCGAGTGAAGAATCAAAATATATACAATTAAATATTATGATAGGTTATATTTATTTTGCAAATAGTTTTTTTTTTTTTTTAAACACTTTTACACGTCATTTTTTTTTTTCGTCTGTTTAAACTAGATAAGGCCGGCGAAATAATTATAGAAAAAGTCTTTATAATACTTTTAATATGAAATGTTTTTGTGACAAGTAATTTATTTATCAAAACTTCATGCAATGGCGAAAGGCAAAGAAAATATTATTTAGAAAATAAGGATACAAAAGGTATACGAATTTTTAAAGAAAAAAAATGTAAATATTTTTTTTCTGTAAAAATTCGTATACCCGTTGATATTTGTGAACTTCATTGTCGCCTATTTCTAGAAATAGATACAAGTGATGAATGTCGGTACAATAAACAGCAGGCCCCATAACGGATGAATTTTCAAAAATTCTATATTAGGAATAAAATTTCTTTCCCACCCTACGGTTTGAGCTGAGTGTAGTCTGCTCGTGAATAAATTTAAAAGCAATAATGCAATGCAAACACCGAAATTTATTTTGCGTGTCAAAATATCTTTGTTGATTAATTTTGATTGGGGGTAACAATAAACAATTTTAACAACCTGAGAAAGAAGAAAATAAGTTACTCTTAGGCAAACGTTTTCTACCGGAGACCACGCAAATCTAATAACAAAAAAAAAAAACTGAATTATATAGGATGACTGATAATTCGTAAACGATACTTAAACACGTGATTGTAGTCATGAAAACACTTCTTACAACTTAAAAATCTGCTGGTCAGTACGTATGTGCTCGACTAATTGGTCAAAATGTACTGAAATAGGCTGTTTTTTTTTCGCGATTTCAGGTTCGGTCCTATAATAAAAGTTGTGTTTATCATGACTACATTCACGTGTTTAACTATCGTATATCGTTCACTAATTACTAGTCACCCTATATTGAATTCATTTAGAGGATCGCCTAGTATTTTTTTAAATGTTATAAATTCTCTACATATCTTTAACAAATTCAATTCCAAACTTCACTAAAACTAAACAGAACTACGTCGCACACAAACCCCTAATACTTCTACAAGAAAAATAAATTGGATAAAGATATTTTTGAACTGGCAAGGGAATGCAGGAAATTCTTCCTGTTCCGCTCCACCGATGTTAAATTGTAAGAACTAGGTAGCGACTTCAATTTATAGGCTCAACTCCGACAGGGCGATTACTGTTGCAGGATTTTGAAGTCGGTGCTCGGACTTTCATGAAGGCAAAGGGTTTAGTTTCAGTTTCTGATTTGCAAGAGTTCTAATTGCATTTACCAGCTTTGCTTATGGCAAGACTACAATCATATACGAATATCTTTCTGTATTATTTATTATCATTGTTGTATTCATCTATTTTATTTATTTTATTTTATACAAACAACCTTAGGGTGGTGCAGAAACTTAACATGGCAGGTGCAAAAAATAAATAGACAAACAGAAAAGAAACAAAATATACAATAATAAATAGATAGATAGATAGATAGATGTATTCTTTATTGTACACCAAAAAGTTAAATATATACTTAGATACGAGTACATACATATAAATAAGCAATTTTAATGTGAAAAACAAATACAACCAATCAGTGCTGTGTTTATTCTGCCAACCTCTTACGAATGAACTATGAAGACGCAGCGTTGGAAAGCCTCGTACAAGGTGAACCGATGACCTGATCAAGGTCGCTGGAATCCCAAAAATTCGAGACGCACAGGACCGCTCATTATGGTGATTGGGGTAGGCCAACAGTGGACGTCTTTCGTTTGAAATGATGATGATAATGATCATTATTTTATCGTTCCTGTACGTATTGTATCGATCGAATTTCCATGATTGAGGATCGGTTCGGACTTTCGCTATGCGGTCGCCAATCCAGAACATTTCGGCCCCTTTGACCATCTGTTCTGCGAGCAAGTGCCCTGCCCACTGATCCTTAATACTCCTGCGTGTTATTGTATAATAGCAGTCTAGCTCGCTGTCCTTTTGTCAGGTAACAGACCGGACCGAGTCCAAGGCGTTTACGGCGCGCACTGTTCCCGTGCGCCTCAAGGAGTTGTCAGCAAACCGTAGGGGCCCAGTAGGGTCGAGGCCTAGTCTGGGGCTCTGGGGAGGTATGAAAATGCATACCAGGGCCCCGGATTCAAGACAGGGAAGGAACAGGGTAGGTTTTTAGTCAGTAAGAGTCTGACACTATTTCCCGCTCCACCCAAGGGCGGGATTTGTCATTAGATGATCTTACCTTTAAAACTTCATACATATGATAGCATAAACTGCCATATAATTTTCCGTTTACTGGCTTCCTCTCTATGAGAGAGATTGGACCGTATTTCACCACGTGGACCCAGTGTGGGTTGGTCAACTTCAAACACCGTACAACCACAAAATAGTGGTGTAGTTAGACTTACCGTATGAAATAAAATAAATCGTATTAAGCACAATTTAATTCATCTATAGCTCGAGGCAAACTAATAGGACGGGACAAGCTGATTCGTAACCGTGGCCACACACATTCACTATCGAAACATACGGGCTAATAAGTAGTGCGTGCACGCTGAAGGACCCAAAATTTTCGTTCACAATTTTAGTAGGGTCAGTTTGCACGCAAGTTTTGTTATGTATGCGATGGTTTTAGACCGTTTTTTTTCAAAACTAGTGACAGTTAAAAATCTTTGAAATTTGAAGCATTTCTCTAATGTAATAATTATACACTTAAATCTTCTTCATGAATTCCTTTGTCTATTAGTGTAAATCATATTAAAAAAATCCGTGAATTTTTGAGTCTATTGCATTCATACAAACAGACAGACGTGGTGGGAGAGTTGGTTTTAAAATATGTAAGGATAAAACTTCAAAGTTGTCATGTTTTCGTTGTATCTTCATAAAGACAGGCTCACGCAACGATATGAGAGTGATGTGACGACAATAAAAACAAAAATAGTAACATTATGAATAATACAATTTGTAAAGTGGGGATATCAAACCGTTGGCGTCGCTTTGCATCTGGCTATAAAGCCTTTTAAACTCCTAACGCGCATGCTCAAAATATATATCTCTGTATTTACAAAGCCTACAATTAAAAAAGATGTTATCTCAAACCAGTGTTACCTATCTGTGAAATATACAGCTTTAATCTCACGTTAATGTCCGACAAGTTTATTTACTAGAAAATATTATTACTTGTGTAATACTCTGAACGCTAAGTCCGCGTCACGGTTCAACGGAGACGTTCGTATTAATTAAGAACGCCGACCTTGTTAATGGTAGCTTTAATTTTAATTGAACGTTATGTTTGTTCGACGATTTTAAAGCTTTTCATGGGACATTTGTTGGAGTTATTGAAATGGCGGCCGTTTAGAAAGACTCCTCATCTATAAAATTTTAAAATGAATCCCTACTAAAGTTGGTTTCAAGTTATGGCGTAACTAACCAAGGGAGGTTACGCCTTAACTTGAGAACAAGTTTACCTATTTCATTCGTTACTTGTTTATTTTTATTTTTTTATTTTTAATATTTTGTAGGAATAACATACGGATAAAAATAATTAAGAAAATTGTGCAAAAAAATTTAAAAAATCAGAAAACTAAAGAATTATATTGAAATAATTGTTATCTTTCGTGTGTTTCACAAATAAAATGTGTAAGAAACATTATGTAAATTTATATTATACTTTATTTTTATTATATGCGAAACCTGAATATAAAGTGTTCAGAATCGGTAACCGAATCGATTCTGATAATTTTTACACCATGTAAAAAAGAAAATAGAAGTCACGGTAGGTCATAGCGGGCATTAGACGACAGCGCACAGCTGGGTGCGGGAGCAAAACAACCCCTCAGAGGCCTGGAAGGCCTGGTGACCATGTGTTTGTGTGGACAACCAAGTAGCAAGTAGTAAGTAGTAACAGTATAAAATTTTGCATAAAAATACTAGACCCGTGTTTTGGGTATCGCTTATACTAAAACTAAGGTTGTTTAGCCTCCCTTAAATATTGCTACAATGACCGGACCTATGCGTCTGGCATTCATCATCAGGTCATCAGGTCTGGTCCACCTTCTAGAAAGTCTTAAAACCGCTGTATTTTTCATGAGAGTAGAGAGACTACAGATACAGAATGTCATCTGCTACTGTCCTTTTATACTTTAACTCCGTCTACATTTTAAAAGCACGTTTATACAAAATTTCATAATTAGATACAGCAGTTATCCGAGCATCCCCATTTTTAAACACGAGCAGAATTTTCAAGGAACAAATAACGTAGAACCTCAATGCAGCGTGCTTTGGAAGACATTGTATTTTTACTATGTTGAAAATTCTTATTATTCTCCTTAACTTTGCGGGGGGATTCGGTCGAGTGGCTTTGTTATTTTTCATGCTGCACGGAAGATTTGTTTATTTTCTCAGCTTTTTAAAAAATAAACGGAGGGGTGGCCACCATTTTGTTAAGCGATGAGATATGTTAGACAGCTGAGTGTGACTGCTTATTGTGTTTAGTTTTTGGGATGTGGTGAATGGTGACGATAGTAGTCATTAGTACCTAATAAATTCTAATTTGTTATGACTACTAAAGGAAGAGTCTTGTTTCGTATAATTATACACAATAATAATAATAATCCGGCAAAGTGCGCGTCAAATTCGTGCACGAAGGAAGAATTGGTCGTTTTCCATGGAGAAGAACCAGAAATACATTAGCTGTAAAAATGTCAACTATCTAGCTATAACGGTTCAAGAGATACAGCCTGGTGACCAACAGACAGCGGAGTAATAGCTGAAAATTAAATGTCACTTCTTTTTTTTTTACGTTTTGGCAAGCCTGCTCCATCGTCGACCACATGGTCACTTTTCATTAAGTAAGATATCAGTCAAGTGCGAGCCTGTCAACAGTAAAAGTAATGTTAAAGCAATAGGAGATCACTTAACTTAATTTCGTGTTATAGAGGCAATTATCTGTATAGTGAATTATTTTATTAGTACAGTGGCTGATATGAAATAAAAGATGCATGAATTGTGAGGAAAATGATATGTACTCGTAGGAAAAGCACAGTAGCGAGTCGATCCCAAGTGGCATATTATTTGAAAAGATTATGAAGAGCATGACTATGTTTTTTTTAGACTCACACTTGACCACTATCTTAGCTTACGAGTAGCAATAATGTGGTCTTGGGTGGTGCACGCTTCCATTACTGTATGCACAATAAATGTAGGTCTAGACAGTAGGATTTAAAGAACGACATTATCTGCTGTTTGATGAAATATACCTTGTGAATGGACCAATAAAAATTTTCTTACTAATCACGCCTCTCAAAAACGTTCCCCATATTTAAAATTGAGACTACACCATCTCCATTTTGTGCTGAAGCAATTTCCTTACCGGTTGTACCCTAAAAGATCACGTTTCGTACATTGTACAGCATCCGTAGCGTCTGGAGATAAGCAAATTAACTTTAAATTAGTTATTAGAGTTCTCCGGACTCGTTTTTTACATCGTTATTTCTGAGATGTCTACGCTTTGGTAATTTTTCGAGGGCTCTTGGATATGGCTGGGTCGATCCAGTAACAATATTTTCAAGGTTAGTCGTTATTAAAGTGTATACATTATATTTTATTAGGTATATTCAAACGTGTTAAATATATTCATTATAATCATCATTTCGACCGAAAGGCGTCCAAATGTATTCTGGACATAGGTCTTCCCAAACGCCGCCATAATGATCAGTCCTGGGGGCTTCGTCTCGAGTTTAATTCCGATCGGTCGACATTGGAATTGTGACGTTAGGTAGGTACTCTTGAATTCGATGCTAGGGCCAAATTGCGTAATCTTTTTGGGAAACTAAGTAAAATAGGGATTGGGCAATTTGGCGCTAGGATCGAAATTAAGAGTACCTAAAGTCATAATTCCAATGTCAACCGATCGGATTTAAACTCGAGAGTAAGGCCCCTGTGCGTCTCGCATCCATCGGATTGGTACAATCTTCACCAAACCATCGGTCCACCTTATGGGAGGCCTTTCTATCCTTTAGCCTTTTTCTCAATCATTTGATTTTTGTATTGTGTCATTATTTGAGCGGAGGTAAAGGTACTTAAGTTTGGCGATTCTCTGGGCTATGTTGGCAACTTTGGTTCTCTATATCTTCATTTCTTTTTCGATCAGGCAAGGAAACTCCGCGTATAGCCCTGTCCATTTCCCTTTGGGTGACTTTAAGCCTTCTCACGAGGCCCATTTCCCTAAAGAAAAGTAATACAATCTTGGTTTATTATATACTAATTTGCTAGCAGTATACCGCAGACTACTCCTTTTTTTAATTTAACCCCTTACAGTCCATCCTAAGGTTGTCTGGTAGATATCGCTGTCTGCGATGAGAACGCTAAATAATTGTACAAAAAGGTATAAGTGTCAGTCATAACCCCCCAATCTGCACTAGACCCGCGTAATTGATTACGGCCCATTCCTTCTCCTAGAGAGGAGACCTGAGTCCCAGCAGTGGAAACTATCTACCTATTGTGGTCTTGTTTTCGCATTTAGTTAGTTGACTATTGTGTATGGTCCATGGTAGCCGTCATTACAACCAGCCCACCTCAGGGCTCATGGCGTCTATGAGTGAATTCGGTGCTCCCAAGATTCGAGTTCTTATTTTACTGACGGCTGAGCACTCGATGATAATAAGGTTGATTATGCCATGCATGCATATGTTACATAACATCTGATTCTTCTTCAAAAACTCTTCTAAGTCAACAGTACAAGACAAGACATTTTCCCTACAATTCACAGCATCTCAGACGTTTCAAAATAACCAAATTAACTTTAAATTAGTTCTATGACTTTCCCGACTTGTTTTTTTACTTGATTATTGCTGAGATGCTCGTCGCTATCTTTCGTTATCTTTTCTCTTTCATTTCCTTTTTCTTTTTTGAGTTTTCCGGCTATAAATGGGAAGGATGAATAAAACTGTTTTGCTTCATTTTAATTATTTGTGCCTGACTTATCAAGTAGCTGATAGAATCGAATCAAAATTAATTAATTCTTCTCAGACTTCGAAAAATATTGTTGTGTAGATCGTTATTATTTCAAACAAATATCGTTTATTGTTGTATATAAACCTTCCCCGAGCAACGCCGCATTGCCCAGTCTTTTGCTTTTTACATTCAGTGGAGTTCCACAATCAGTTCAGTGGAGTCGTTTTGGGTATGAAGATATAAGATAGAACCACCATACCACCAACCGACATAACACGAAGAATCGCCAAACTAAAGTGGCAATGAGCACATTGCTCGCAGAACAGATAGCCATTGGGGTCAAAAGGTTCTGGAGTAGCGGCCGCGTACCGGAAGACGCAGCGTTGGAAGGCCTCCTACAAGGTCGATCGATGACCTCGTAAAGGCTGCAGGAATCCAATAGATGTGAGACGCTCAAGACCGTTCGTTGTGGCGACATTAGGGGGAGGCCTATGTCCAACAGTGGACTCCTTTGGGGTGAAATGATGATAATGATGATGGAGTCTCACAGCCTTTACCAGGTCATGGGTCGACCATGTTGGTGATCTCTCAACGCTACGCCTACCACCGCGTCGTTTCCACTCCTTTCGGCTTTCTGCTCGCTCAACTTTACATTCTGTGGGCCCTACTCACAGCAACATTAGTTTTGTAGATGATAACTGTTTTACATAATCTCAGTCTTAATATAGAACGTTTTTCTATAAAATGATTCATTTATATCATCATCATCAGTCTATTAATGTTCCCACTGTTGGGACACAGGCCTCCTCTCTAGTAGAGGGAATGGGCCGTAATCCACCACGCGGGCCCAATGCGGGTTGGTGGATATTATATATTTATATCATGTTCACTGTTATTTCCAGCCATCAATGCCACCATGAAAATACCTGTTAACTATCCTGTCCTTGTACCAAAATCGTTTCAGTAACCTCCAATTTCAGAATTAACAATAGACTATTTTTTAACTTTATTTTGTACAACTTTCGTCTTTGTTATCAGTTTTAATGAAAAGAGTTTGTATAAGCTTTAAATTGCTTTCACTTTAATGAGTTGACCTTGATTGTTGCTCGCGACATAGAAACTGTTTCAGTGTTTATTCGAGATCTTAATGAGCATTTTCCTTTTCAAGGTGAGCATAGATTTTATGCACTAATTGGAGCTTCGCTATTTTGAGCGAGATTGAGATCGCAATTTGTTTATTGCGACTCAACTTTAAAGCTACTAATTGTCCCAGTTAAGTTGATTGAGTGAGCTGAGGGTTAGTGAACACACCATGCGCACGCAGCCAAGACAGGGTGTGACCACTCCAGACTTCACCTCATAAATTTTACGGTCAAACCAAACCAAATTTTTAAATAATTGCAGGCAAATGCATATCATCAATATTTTGTGAAAAATGCTGTTTTAATAAAGAATAACAAATGTTTTAGTTAAAAAAATATCATACACAAGTGATTATCACTACATAGTATAAAACAAAGTTGCTTCCCGCTGTACAGACAGCCCTATGTATGCTTAGATCTTTAAAACTACGCAATAGATGTTGATTGCGGTTTTTTTTAATAGATAGAGTGATTCAAGAGGAAGGTTTATATGTATAATACATGTATCATATATTTAATATCACCACTGCACCCGTGCGGAGCTGGGGCGGGTCGCTAGTTTTATATATATACATAAAAATGAGTCGCGGAAATTGTATGTATCTACGCGCATAATTTTCGAACGACTGCACAAAATTTGATCATTCTTTTTTAGTGTTCGAAATAGTCCAGACACGAATTTCATAGAAGAAAATTTGCAATACAATTACAATTGGTCTTTGATAGAGTTTTGTATCGAAACGAAAAGTTATGCAGAATTTTAGATAAATGAGAGTTATTTTATCACTTCGAATTTATCAATCGTTAATGCATTGCATTGCATCAGCCTTATAATATTCCCACTGCTGGGACTCAGGCCGCCTCTAGGAGAGGAAATGGGCCGTAATCCACCACGCGGACCCAGTGCGGATTGGTGGATGTCACAAGTCTTCGAATTTTTGGTTCTAGGTTTGTCCGGTTTTCTCACGATGTTTTCCTTCACCGTTTTGCAATCGTTAATAAATTATTAATATAACTAAATCCAAACTAATTTTCCTTCGGTTCTTAGTCAAATAAATTCACCGTTTTCTATTTAGTTTTACCAACTTATTAAAGTGTAGCCAAATTCTTTTCGACAGTACGCATTTCAGGCACGCTAAAAATGTGCTATTTTTTTTCATTCCCCAAAATTAGCGTGAAAATGTTTAACGTTCTCAACAGCTTTTAAGCTAATGAGTTAGCCTTGACTGCTGTTGACCTAGAACTGAGTTCACAGCAATTATTTATAACTAAGGCAGATTTTTGATATCCCTAAGAGCTGGAATTCCGGCCAATTTGAATTAACCTGAATATTTTTGTATGTTAATATATAATTTTTTGTACTAAGTATTTTATGATAAAATTCTAGATTTCTGTGCTGTTTAAGTGGTTTTAGAAGTACTAATTGGTGTATTGTTATTTTTATTACGTCAAAACTAATAACAGTTATTACAGACCCTAAATATTGTACTAAAATTCTCTGAACCACTTCGACAAAAAACTGCCCAGTCATATGAACCTGTATACATCTCTGTATACACTCACAAGAAAAAAAAGAACTCGTAAAACATGCGCCATTCCATTGGAAATAAAATCCAATCGAACACCAGGAAATGGTGGGTAGTCGTAAAACATAAACGCAGCTGATACTGCGAAAAGCCCAATGAATCGAGTTGATATTTTGCTACCGAAGCAACCAATAAGTTTACGCTTCGAGCGAAAAAGAATTAGATTTTATGGAAGAGACACGGTGTGTGAGCGTAGTTGTGATAGGCATATAAATGTTAACTCCCTTTTTGTCTCACTCTATAATTAAAAGCCACATGGTTGTAAATAAATAAACACAATTAACAAATACTTATTAATCAAAGCCATAGATTAAGGACAGTTTTTTAATTTTGTAAGAATAACTCAAGTTTGGCGAATCTTTAAGCTATGTCGGTAACCTTGGTTCTTCTGAAGATATCTTCCTTTCTGATGTGATCACTGGAGGAAACTGCAAGGAAAGCCCTTTCCACTGCCAGTGGCATAGGCTGTTGGCTGTTTACATTGCTCGCAGAATAGATGGTCAATGAAAACGAAAGGTTTTGTAGTAGCAACCGCGTTGGAAAGCTTCTCACAAGGTGGACCGATGATAGTGAAGGTTGTGGGAATCCGATAGATACGAGACGCACAGGACTTGTCGTCATGGCAACACTTGGAGGAGGTATATGTCCAACAGTGGACGTCTTTCGGCTTAAATGATAATGATGACGTCTGACCTAAGCACCGGAACCGCAATTCTTGGCTTCAAGCATACAGTGCAATATTACACAAAACTTCGTATGGCTTTGTGTGCTTATTATCTCAATCTCTCTCATGTCTTCGACCTGGACTCGTATGATATTATGTGGGAGGAGCTAGAATAGCATATTCTTTAGTTTTAATACTAAAACCAGACTGATTACATCTAATTTAAAATTGAACTAATACCATAGATTGAGTTTTATCATTTGTTTAAAATTTGAAAATCATAATAACTTTATGTTCATTTTTTCTGTTTCGATGGTAAAACATTCCTAAAGGATAACGTCCGCCTTTCATAAAGTTTTATTAAATAAAAATCTTTTTGAAAAAACATTATCATCTTTATTTCAACAATTAATTCACTCACTTTACTTGAGTCTCCATTTAATAAACACAATAATATAACATTAAAAACATCAAAGTTAATAACGCGAACATATTTAATTTCGTATTTAACAAGAGAGAGATGTTTAACTTATTCAGACTGCAGCCAAATTGAATCTTCTATGAAAATATGAATTCAAAATCTATTTATGAAACTTTAGAATAGACCTCTTTGTACGTTCTTGTCTGTGGTCGTAATTTAAAAAGTTTATGTAAGAATTTTGTATTAAAGTGGAAAGTTTTTAATTTTATGTAGTCGTATTTTTATGAACTGAACGCACTGTTTTCTTATTGAGAAGCTAGTTTTATTTGTTTCTTTACTTACATTTACGTACACGTATTCTAATTTGCAACTTCGACTTTCTTGTTTTATTAAAAAGTTTCGATAAAGAAATAGTTTGTAAAGGAAATGTCAATTTCACTTATTTATGAATTAAAATCCTACATAATTCGGTAACAACGAGTTTTATAAAATTTATGGTTATAATCCGACGCGACATTACGAGTTGCGGTTGCCGGTTCAAACCCAGCCAGGCGCATTACTTAGTGCAATTTATTTCATCACCACAGCTCCCAAAACATTGAAAGAAAACATTGTGACGAAACCCGCATGTCTTAAAACAAAAAATTCGAAGACATGTGACATCCACCAACCCGCACTGGGCTCGCGTGGTGGATTACGGCTTATTCCCTCTCCTAGCGAGGAAGCCTGAGTCCTGAGCAGTGGGAACATCATAAGGCTAATACTGTGCTATGCTATGCTAAACGACCTGGCAAACGTTGTTCCGCCCCGAAATTATCAAAGAAATTAATATCGCAATTAAAAAATTATGTGGTTGACACATACTTTACGATCAATTATTATAATTTACAGACCTAAAAAACATTCACAAAATTTTTCATACTTTTCGGTATTTTGGTAAATTGGTCAAGTCGTTTGGAGACGTTTGGTACAACACACTAAGACACGAAATTTTTATATGTTAAATTACTACAGCAGAAGAAAAATATTTAGCATTGCTATAATAAGTCAGTTGGTCATAAATTTTCTTAAGTCAGTTAGTCAGAAAGTGAGTTGCAATGCCAACCGTTCTTGCCACTTCCATTCATTTTAACTCCACTCCCCCATAGTCGTGTAAATGATTTTTATTTCAATACGGGGTCTCGTATAAATCACGGGGTTCCGCGCTTAGGTGTCAAAACGTCGACTCAACCCATTACGGGGTGAGTCGGGATATTTCTAATAATGCTTTACTACGCATTTAATGGGTATGAAATGAAAACTGCTCTAGTTCATGTGCGATTTTATTATTGGTTTATGACTGGCGTGATTATGATGTTATTGAATAACCTGTTGAACTAGTTCTTGATTGATGTTCTATCAGAATAAATATTCGACCATTCAAAGAGTCTTCAATGGTGACAGCGCTTAACCTTTCATATTCCCACAATTAGAGAAACCATTACGCCTCCCGTGCGTTCATCCAATGAATAAAAATCTCTTTGAAAATTGATGCTTCTCACCACAATTTAAGTGAATCCCACCTTACGTACCGCCGTCTCTTATATAAAAACTTAAGAGTATAAATGAATATTAATTTAGTGGCTATCTGCGCCAGCGGTACATGGTTGATCCATACGCGCAAAAGGATTTGGTAACAACGTTTGTTGTGCGTACAGCCAAGGACTGAAATTCCTGCTGGAGTCTGCGTTTCCTGACAGCTACAATACAACCTAGGGGTCTTTAACTCAAGAGTGAATAGGTTACTTCTAGGCGTACTTCATCGTTGACAAAATCGCTTCCCATGCTGCTAAGGTAGTGGTCAAACGCGAGCTTATTAATAATAATAGAATCAATGATCTTTTCTATTCTAGGGACTAGGTTCTTGTCTACTTTTAGCGAGATGGTTATTTGAAATGAGACATTGTAATATTTAAATTGTATTAAAATAGATAGAACTTAATAATATTTCAAAAATTACAATTAATGTCGAATATTATAAAAAAATAGCAACGAAAATAATATAATATCAGCAAATTACTAATGTCTTAATTGTTTCGTTGCTATATTAGTTATTAGATAAACTTTCTGAGTGATATGATTATTGCCGATTGTACTTCAATTTATAAAATAGTAAAAACCAATAACAATCCATTATTCCAATTGGTTGATGACTTGATTTAAGGGCGGCACACACATCATCGGACCGCTGCCACAAAATTGACGTGAGTAAAATATGGGTGCGTTCGCCGCGCTGACAGGGTATGTCTGCGTCATCACTCGATGATTTGTGGATTGACTTTAACTGATGTCTGTGTTGAGAGCTGCTGCTATTTGCAAGTACTTAACACCATACATAACAGTAGTTCAGTTTAGTAAAACATAATGGACAGTCTAAACCAATGAACGTAGAATCATGCTCATAAATTTTTCGGGTCTGGGTGTCTTGTGTTTGTGAGTTTGCATGTTTGTGAACGTACCCATGAGACAGAAGTGAAACCTTGTATGACGTAAAATAGCATAGCATAGCATAGCATCAACCTTATAATGTTCCCACTGCTGGGACTCAGGTCTCCTCTCTAGGAGACGTAATCCACCACGCGGGTCCAGTGCAGGTTGGTGGATGTCACATGTCTTCGAATTTTTGGTTCCATTCCATGTGAAGTAAAATATATAAAATAAATTATTTAATAAAAAAAAAAACTTTATTAAGGTTAAACACGGCTTATTAAATAGTTTTGTAAGTTATCAAGAAAAAATATATATTTTTAAATACATTCTAAATAGGTTATATACTACATCAATTTAACTTCGTAAACACCTTAGATCGAAAATTTATCATCACTTTTTTGCAGCAAATATTGGCCAAACTAAATTTATTCGGGGATTAAAGTCAAATATGACTACAATAGTCAATACCCTCCGTGTAATATTTGTTAAGTGAAGTCAACTGAATTTGCATGACATACCAATCAAATGATAATATTTGCAGGTACTTGTGTACCGCCAAATATTATTTTTTCATTAGCCAGTAAACCGCATGACACAGAGGTCTTCAAACAAGGGTGTGGCTCGAATGTTGGATGCTTGGGAAAATTTGTTTGGGCCTGATAATACCTTGCTTCTATTGATGTATATACTATTCAATCGATAGTATTTCATGTAACTAATCGACATCCCGCGGGATTGAAACGACCAAAATTTAACAGTGTATAAAGATATATGGCTAAATTTTGATCGTTTTAATCCCGTGGAGGGTCGATCCGGTACATAAAACACTATCGATTTGTGAAGATAAAATTAAAAAATTAAGTAATTCTTTTTTCTAACACTCAAATTAATATACGTATGTACGAAATTAATTTCTTTAAGTAAACATCAGCTGAGCAAGTTCAATGACCTGTAGGTAGTTGTCGGTTGTTGCGTATAATCAAAATTAGCCGTGTATAAATATATAGATAACCTTTAACTTTTTTTTTGGTGGAATAACATCAAGAATCTTCCCCCATTCTGCAAGAGAGTGTCAGAATTGTACTGACTAAAACCTGTAACACGTATAAGTAAGTCTGTGAAACTGTTCCACTGTCAATCTCATAATATCATTCCTACATTATTTATTCTATAGAGCCTTCACTTTGTAAACAATAGCTGACCACAGTAGAACATTAATAAGCCATTATGTTGGCTTAATAGACTGGAAGTGCACAAAGGGATACTTTTACAATTATTGAAAATAGGTCAATATAATTCTTGAACGTGACACACTATGCGTTCCAAATAAGAATAGGAAAGTCAATTACCTCGATCTGTCAAATGTTGAGTGAAAAGTACGGTTTGCAAAAAAAAAAAAAACTTATTAGCGTCATATTAAACGGTATTTTTTGCTTTGTATTACGAAGTCTTAGTTAAATCTAGGTGAAGTAAAAACGTTATTGTTTAATATAAATTAGCTAAAATACTGTTTTAAGTCTAATTTAAAAAAAAAACCTATTTACTTTCATATTTTCATTGTTATGAACAATTCGCCTTCTTCTTCCATTTGCTACTACTCAGACACTTCACACAGTGACGCAGAGATGAGCAAAATTGAAGAAGTGGATTCTGATAAAACTTTTTTCGTTCACGATTCATAAATAAATTAAATTTTAATTTTACTCTTTAAAAAATAGTATTTATTTTACAATATTACATTGTTACTATATGAGAACAGAGTAGATTGGTCAACATTGTACAAAAAAAGCCAGCCTTAAGATCAGCATTATAATGTTCCCACTGCTGGGACTCAGGCCTCCTCTCAAGTAGAGGAAATCCACGGTGTCTACAAAGTCAAACAGAATTTATTTCAAATAAACCATTTACAGGCATACTGTATGGATCAGAATGTTGGGCTATGAAAAAGATGGATGAAAAAAGACTGCATGTAGCGGAGATGAGAATGTTGAGATGGATGTGTGGTGTGACGAAAGTGGATAAAGTGAGAAATGAGTATATTAGAGGAAGTTTGAAAGTGGCGCCAGTGACTGAAAAGTTGAAAGGAAATCGTTTGTCTTGGTATGGTCATGTGAAGAGGAGGGATGAAACACATGTTACTAAAAGAGTTCTGAGTTTACAAGTAGATGGATGGAGAGGAAGAGGGAGGCCGAAGAAGAGATGGATGGATTGTGTGAGGAGTGATATGAAAGAAAAGGAAGTTAGTGATAGTGTGACGGCTGACAGGATAGAGTGGAAGAAAAAAACGTGTTGCGCCGACCCCAAGTAATATGGGACAAGGGCAGGAAGAAGAAGAAACCATTTACAAGCACTTTTGAAAGGTTAAGAAGTCTGTCTGTCCGAAAAAAAAAGATGCTAATTGCATATTCCAAAGCGTAGATAGTCCATGGACACTCTTTTTAATCATGTTATGTATTACAAATATCTCTGTTACTTATGTCTTATCGCTGCTATTATGTGATAACAATGTAAATAAAATAAAAAGAGAAAAAAAGATGTCCAGTTTCAACAGGCAGCGCCCGTTCATGGAAATGAGGCGTATATCAGCACCACTCAGCTCAACTATTTGCAGTGTTCTCACAACGTAAAGACATCACTGTCAGAACCTACTACACAAACCAAGCAATTTATTGAGTGGTACAGGGCTTCCATTTTCTGTTGGAACAACCTTGATAAATATCACTCATATAAATACGTCAGAAAATTCAGAATCTTAACGACATAACGTCACATGGAAATCTCACAAAATATGCCTTCAGCTAAACTTGGCTTGTCAAGTTGTAAGTGGTGGAACTTTCCTGATTGCTTCCAACTTGCTGGGTAACAGGAAAAAATAATAACCACTCGTTATATTTTGTCAATGTGTTTTTTTTTTGCTGTGAGTTTTGCTTCCATCAGCTGGTTAAGTTCTGAGTCAAGAGTTGGGAATGGCCTCTACATCTTTGTCAAATAGGTAAACTGATATATTTTGATCTTTGGTGTTAGGATGCTGATTTTTATTTTTGGATTTCTATGGATTTTTTGAATATTGTCCTCAGTTAAATCTAAGCCTAATTTTACTTTTCACTCAAACATGCTAACTAAAAATAATTAAAGTATGGAAAAAAATGTTATATATTTTATTTATGTTGTTTTGATGCCTAAAATAAAGGTATTGATTTTCTTTACAGGGAAAACAGGCAGGTTTATTTGAAAATATTTTGATAAATGTGACAAAATTTAAATTCCATTAATTTTGTTTCAGGAAACTGCAGCTGATGTAATCTTTCGTTATGTAGTGTAAGTACGAACAATAAATTATATCTATCCTATAAATAAAAATGAATAGCTGTTCGTTAGTCTCGCTAAAACTCGAGAACAGCTGCACGGATCGATTTGGTCCTGAAATTTTGGTCACGATATATTTGTGTTTTTTTTTTTATTATTGATAGGTTCGCGCTTGACCGCTATCTTACCTGATACTTCAAGGCAAGGTTAAAACTGTGAGGAAATAAGGAAAAATTTGGAAAAAAAATCGACAATTAGGCGATACGAAGTTCGTCAGGTCAGATAGTATAAAATAAAGTTATAAATAACAGTGTAGTTTAATAACATGTACAATAAAAAAAAAATGAGCGTCATTTATAATTTACTAGAAGTCAGATCACGTACTATCAGTTGAACCATTTGCAATGGTTACGCGCAGCCCACTTCGATTGAGACCTGAGAATCAGTTGTATACTTCGTTACACAAGTTGATCCATCATGGCGGCGGACCTTGAATGCGCAGTAAACAATTTTCGGATCACATTCAAAGTGGGAAGCTGCATGTAACTATAACAAATGGTACTTTTTTTTTTTTGGTAGGTAAAATCATCCAATGACAAATCCCGCCCTTGGTAGTGTCAGACTCTTACTGACTAAAAACCTACCCCGTTCCTTCGTAGCCTATCGTGCCGGGGCCGGGTATTCCTTTCGGAAATTAACTCATGACCCCAAGCAAATGGTACTTAATATTTTCCGCGTGTTATTCTTTAAAATCAAAAGATAAGCAACACGAAAAGCTCGCGAGTGAGAGATCGTTTTAATCAAAATTATTAAAATCTTTGCCTGCAGGCTCAAAGATCATCTTGACTTTTAATATTCTAATTGGTTGTTTGTTTGTTTGAATAAGATAATCTCGAAGTATGGATCCGATGATAGAAAAGTACACAGTTCTTTGAAATAGGCCACGTGAGAGTCGCCGCGGGCTGAAACTAGTTTACACATACAAATAAAATTGAAGTGTATGTTTTGTAAAATCAAAATAACAACACTTTTTTACTAAACGTATATAAGCACATTCGTTACCTATAACAAACATTTTCGCCTTTTTTAAAAATTTTATCTGTATGCCTGTTTGTTCCAGCTAATCTCCGCAATGCCTAGCCCGATTTTCACGGGACTTTCATTGGTAGATACCTTGATGTTATAAAGAGTTACTTAAACTATTGCTCTGTTTTGAATATATCTAGCTTTTATTTTAGATACGAGTAAGTACAAATAGGGTAACGCTCAAAAAAAATTTTCTTGAAATGATTACAAAAAGGAATTGAATACGAATTTGCGAGTGGTAAAGGCCCCGACTTACGAATCGTAGGTCGCGAGATCAGAGCCAGTCAGGCGGCATTACGTTGTGTAGTTTATTTCATCACCAATGCTCTCAAAACGGTGAAGGAAAACACCGTGAGGAAACCGGCATGTTCAAGAACCAAAAATTCGAAGACATGTGACATCCACCAACCCGCACTGGGCCCGCGTGGAGGAATACGGCCCATTCCCTCTCCTAGAGAGGAGGCCTGAGTCCCTGCAGTGGGAACATTATAAGGCCGGTGCTATGCTATGCTACAAGTATGTACGAATAAGACGCGAGTAGTTCGTCCCCATATTAGTCAGAAATAAAACAAAAACCATGAATTTCTTTCTTCCCAAGGACAGACTAGCCAAGAACATTAATATTTGATGATGATGAATGAGCTTACTGCCTGTTTTAGGGCAGATATATACCAGCAGGCTTAAGCGAAATGAGTTATTGTGACGCTCACGGCCTCGCCATCTGTCATTATTTGCGTATAAATGTGTGTGACCTTTAAGTAAAATGTATGGCTAGCCTTTAATATGGCTCTCATGCGGGCTCGATATGAAATGAGTGGGTTGATTCAAAAAAACTCTGGGGAAATTATAGTTATTTGTTTTTTTTTTGGGAATAGTTCTCTGTAAATAAGAAGTCATTTATTTTATAACATACTTAGTAATTATAGTAGTACCTACTGTCTTATTAGTAGTAATTACTAATAATAGACTCAAGCTTTGAAAGGGGCGACGTGGTCAACGATGGAGCACGCTTACCTGGAAGTCACTTCTAGGTAAGCGCGTTCCATCGTTGACTGCATCGTCACTTTCCATCAGGTAAGATGGCAGTCAAGCAAGAATCTAACAGCAATAAAAAAGTAACCTTTTCACTTTTGTTGTAGCTATCAGGAAACACAGACTTCGGCAGGAAATTTCAGGTGTACCTCAATTTACTTATAAGGATTTCTACAAATAAACATTAGTAAACAAGTGGTATTTATTTTATCAAATAAGAAAAAAACGGTAGAAAACAATTATCGTAATATTTAAGTTCTTTAAACAAATGCAAATGTACACGTGTATTCTAACCCCAAAACAGAATCAGTATGTTGTGATTTTTTTTTAAACGCATCATATTCGCCAACCAACTAAACAATCAGTCGACAATCTATCGTAATGCACAGTCTAATATCACCTTACCATTGCTCCAGTAGCTTGCCACCCTGACTGATAACAGTGCGACACCAGTGTTGCCAACGTAAATAAAAAATAAACACAGGTCTTTTGAGCAACTATTTTTTAAAACTTGCATATATCCGCGAAGCAACAACATACTTGAAAAGGTTTCTGTAGATTGAGTTGAGATTAAAGTTTACTGGCCTTGTAAGCTCACATTCCACGAACATCAATCAAGCCGCAATTTTATTTCTAAAACCATACCGTTTGCCAATTCGCTATTAAATACATCTTGTAAACGGTTATAAGATAAAAATCACGAGAGGAACTATATCAAAGGCGAACCGCAGCGGGTATCGTTACACTTTTATTGGTCTATTACTGTTTTATAACAAAGAATATCGAGAGGGAGCTTGCCTGCTATAAAATCCTATGTTTCTGATGGTTCTAGGTGTGAGTCAGGAACTGAAAGCGATTTTGATTGGTTAATTAGAATTACTTATTGACGAGACGGGCTGCGGGTTTGTATTTAAAGGAAATAACGTGGTGGCCCTGGAACACAATGGCCAACTGACCACCACCGGGATTCCGATCCCGATTTTCGGCCACCGTAGCCGCGGGCTTGCGGATGGCGAGCAATAGGTAGCTCGCTGTTCGACCGTCCGGTAATCGAACGAACCGAGCCCAAGTCATCGACGGCGCCTACTGTTCCCGCGCGCCTCAAGGTGTTGCCAGCAAACCGTAGAGGCCCAGGCAGGCAGATTCGAAGCCTACTGGGGCCAAGGATCAGCTTCTAAAAAGAAGGTTTGGCTCTGGTATGATAGGCAACGAAAGAACGGGATGGGTTTTTTAGTCAGTAAAAGTCTGACACTTTCTCCTGCTCCGCCCAAGGGCAGGGGATGTAATTCGTTGATTTTTACTCACCGAAAAAAAAAATGGTCAACTGAAGAATTGTATAGAATAAGTTGATTGATTAGAGTAGTATAAACTAGGTACCTACTTGATGGTCTCCCACCAAAACAAAAAATGTTTAACAAAAAAAAAACTTGCAATATGCAGTAATATTATAGAATCATTTTACTTTATAAAACTTCAGTTTCACTTTTATTTTTTTTAGATTTGCTAACCTCGAAAAGAAAAACGATACCGTTATAGGATCATTTTATTGTCCGTCTGTTTGTCTATCTGTCAAGACCCTTTATTTCGAGAACACGTGGAGGTATCGAGTTGAAATTAAAATCATACACTCGTATCTACGGTTCTTTGAAGCTGTGAAAAAATAAAACTTTAAGTTAACGGAAAAAAAAAGATACGGCCGTTTATATCGCAAAGAACGTACATCGTAACGTACTTCGACAGTCTCAAAAGTATCAAAATTCATAGAGTACTTTCCGTTGACCTAGAATCCTGAAATTCGGCTTATAAAAAGGTCTCATAACACAAATATAGAAAAAAATCTGAAAAATGCAAATTTGTAGTTACGTCACAAAAAAAAAATTGTTGCCATTTGGAAAAATCTTCGTAACTCAATTCGGGAATTGAACTGTTTTTCATTGGTAAGTTTGCAATGAACCCTCAGTGCGTGAGTCTGAAATATTGGACCTAGCCAAAGCCAACTCGCAGAAGCCCTGATAGGAAACTTATGTAATTGCAATTTATGGAAAACAAAGTCTATATTATTGGACTATTGATTTTAAGTAGCTTACGTGAACTACATAAAAAAGAATACATAGTTACAAAGATAATTTAATTTTTACGATATGACTAAGGATAAAAATAGAGTAAACTTAGTTAATTGTGTTAGATAAACAAATTATAACGCTCAAACACACTATCCACTTATAACATACACCACACGTAAACAATTGCTCCTGTAAAACTTCGTTTCCTTTGAACGTGGCCTCTTTGTAAGACCAATCGAATTAAATAAATAAATAGTATACACTTAAAAGAATTGCTAATGAAATACCGATGCTCAGCTGTCAGATGCTTAAACGTTTCACAGACTATTTTTTTTAAATAGCAAGTTACAGATTTTTTTTTCTGTTAAAATGTTTCAGCTAAATGGTGCTAATTTGTGTCGTGGTCTGTTCACATTGGCCATTTATGAATAAAATTGTATTGTTAAGAGTGTCCAACCGGAGATACCTACATTTTTATGCAATCGCTCTTATATGATTATGGCGTTATTTCACATCTTATCTAAATAGTTTGGATACCTACTATATCTGTTGAATATCATATCTAGGTTCCTAATGAATTCAAAACTTAAATTGGTGTACACCTAATCCGGTAAGGACTTCCAAAAATTTGTTATTTTCCGTAAAATTTGGCCCTTAATGATATATTCATAAATAAAAAAGTGTAGAAAATATATCTATAGAAACCGTGAAGGTTATTTTTAAAAAAATACACGTATTTGTTGCAACAAGTTTTTGGGTAATTGACGGAATTACCGAATGGCAACAGAGCGTTCAGATGCTCTCTTTTTTCACGTTGCTTCTTTATCAAATAATTATGAAACGACAAGCTTGTAAACGTAAATTATTGAATTATATTACAATGAAAAAGAAAAAAAAAATAGTAACGTCAGAAAGATTTGAATTATGCACCATTTATAAAAACTCACAACGTAAAAAAAAAATTCTTCTTCTCCATAGAGCTCGCTTTGCAATATTCAATTAACTTTTATTTCTGACTGACTGAATTCTCAACAAATTCAATACTGTGTGTAAATGATTTTGTTGCAATAAATGCTTCGATTTTTAGTTATTTTTTTTTAGATCCTTGTGTAATCATTGAGTTGTATTGTGTTAAATCAAATGAAAAGAAAGAATTTAATCACAGGAGGATCATTGGCAAAGATGCACTCGTCAATTCAAGGCTTCAAAATCTTGAGCATCAACGTCGAGTTGCTAGCCTGTCGGTTTTCTACCGGTGACGTTTCGGGGAGTGTGCGTCGGAATTGCATAGCCTAATTCCGCCTAGTCCGTTCCATCATCGGACTACCAGACGTACGGCATTGCGCCACCGGTACATGTTTTTTTTTTTTTTTTTTGGTGGGCATCCCACCTATACGCACAAAGCGTTTTAGGAACACTTTCATTATGCGTACAGCTAAGGAGTGGAATTCCCTGCCGGAGTCTGTGTTTCCTGATGGCTACAACCCGGGAATCTTTAAGTTAAGAGTGAATAAGCTTCTTCTAGGTAAGCGCGCTCCATCGTCGACCGCATCGTCGCTTTCCATCCGGTGAGATAGCGGTCAAGCGCGAACCTATCAATAATAATAAAAAATAATAATAATAGTCTGGAGGTTAAGGACTTGACTTAAAAGTTCAAGATCTGATTAGCGTAACTTTTTTTTTTTAATTTTTGACATGTGTGATGTGTGATCAAATCAAAAATGAATTCCAAAGAAGAACCAAGTTTACCGATATAGCCCGAAGTTTAGCCAAACTTAAGTGGCTGTGGGCTGTGAACATTGCTCGCAGAACAGATGTTTAATGGGGCTGCTGCAGCAATTTAAGGCATCCTACAAGGTGGACCGAGAGGACCTGATGAGGGTCGCGGGTATTCGATAGATGTGATACGTATACGTATCCAGCTCTGGACGTCTTTCGACTGAAATGACGATGATGCAGCAGTCCTTTGATATAAATTTGACTCAATAGGGCTGAGCCAAAGTAACATCGATAACGATGTATCGGTTATAACGATTGTCAAAATATCGAACGAAATATTTAAAATTGGAACCCGCTATGACATGACACGTGATCAATCTCTAATATGTAAAACTTCTAACAATCAAATAAACTGAAAGAATGTCACTTAGTATAGCGGTCACTTGTATTTTTATATCATAAGGAAGAGACGAATTTTAAATGAACAGCAAAACGAAAATGGTTTTCGAGTTTCATTCGTTATTAAATAAAATTGAATCACTAGCTTCCGCTAGCAGTTTCGCCTACGTAAAAGTAGAAAATTATTTTAGCACGATATGCTCCCTAGATAAATAGTATTCCAGCAAAAATGTATCAATGTGCTGCCACGTGGCCCATGCTTTTCCAAATAAATTTTACGACATGCCCATCACGATGTTTTCTTTTACCGTATTGAGAACAGTGGTGACGAAATAAATTACACAAATTAATACGCCTAGCTAAGTTTGACCCGCAAACTACAAATCGGGGCCGTGACTGGTGAGCCACCACTGCTATAATTATTCATATTAAAGTAATTAATTCATCAAAAATCTATCGATAGCGAAACCACCGCATCACTAGTTTGACAAAGGTAAAACCCGTCCGTTTTGGACCGCAAAAAACTGCGGGTATAACTTACATACGGTTGAACCGGGACTAAATTACACAAATTAGTTGTTTGGCCTGGGATTAGTACCCGGTTCCGGGTATTTGTCATGCGAGCTTAAGGGATGATGATGTCTTGTTATAGTTTTGGCTCGGGAACTTGTGACGGTAAATGGTATCATAAGCTTGAGACAAGTTGTTTCCTTAATTAGATTGCGCTATCATTGGTTTTAATGGAGATTGACAGCTTACAGTTATTAAACGTCCAAGTTGGATTGAGTAGGCCATGTGGCAACAGGATTTTTTTTTATTATGGATAGGCTCGCGTTGACCACTATCTCACCTGATGGTAAGCGATGATGTGGCCGACGATGGAACATGCTTGCCTAGAAGTAACCTATTCACTCTTGATATAGACACCTAGGGTATAAACTATCAGGAAACACAGACTCCGGCAGGTAATTCTATTCCTTAGCTGTACGAATAATGAATATGTTCCCAAAACGCTTTGTACGTATGAGAGGTATGTCCACCTTACACCGGTGGCGCAACGCCGTAAGTCTTGTGATCCGATGATGGAACGGACTTGGTGGAATTAAATCGCGAAATGTAAAAGATAGAAAACCGACAGCCTAGCGACTCGCTGTCAATGTTCAAGACACTGGAGTTTTGATTTTTTGTATCGATAGCATATACAACCGCACTTACGAGTTGTTGGTCGCGGGTTCAAACATCGGGTTTGAACCCGCGAGAAGCATTACTTTATGTAATTTATTTCATCCCCACTGCTCTCAAAACGGTGAAGGAAAACACCGTGAGAAAACCGGCATGCCCTAGAAACAAAAATTCGAAGACATGTGACATTCATCCACTCGAACTGGGTCCGTGTGGTACATTACGGCCCATCTCTTAAAGGAAAGGACTCTTAAAGGACAGCAGTGGAAACATTAAACGAGCTAATGATGATGATGGATTGATAGCCAGAACAATTATGAAGTAAGAATAAAAAGATTGAAGTCGTCATCACCGAGGGAGTTCTAGAAAACGCTGGTGACAAGTTTTTCTGTTAAACTCATAAATAATTTAATGATTCATGTAGTTAAAGCAAAAATCTTCCTCAAGATTGATTTGCATAGAATTTACCTTAAAAATCGAATATTTTTAAACGTACATTATGTACACTTGGGAAGGTAGGTAAATCTTCCGCGCTACCAAACGTGTTTTAGAGAAAATCACGTACGATCATGTGTTTCTAAATTTATCTTATAGTAAAAACCTATAAATAAACTTTCGTTTTTACATAACTTTTTATCAAAAACGAATTTAATTAAAATAATGTCACCATATCGAACTTAATGGTACCGAATAAAGTCACAGAGCATAAATATAAGTTTAATTTAGGGTCACACAGTTGACGACGAGTAATGGGTAGCTCGCTGTTCGAGAAGTCATTAGATGATTACTTTCTGACCTTCAAAAAAAGGTTGATATCACTATGGTACTCATAGAGCGATTGTCTGACTTCTACAAACCGTTAATTCGGTAACACGATACCCTTTGGCAAAACTGGTATTATATTTCCTGACTTCTGACTATCTGTAACGGCTGTCGATGATCTAAAAATGACAGCCAAGACGTACTTTCCGAGGTACGAAGGAATACGATATGTTATGAGCACGATCTGTTAAAAGCACCCAACCCGTGATACTATTCCCATAGAAAGTCTCTTACGTAATTATGACGTCGTTACATATCTTTCTCTAGATATTTTTTTTTTGATAAAAATTTATCTAGCAAAAATCTTCGAAAATTTGCTATTTGGCGTAAACTTTAGTCCTTCATAATTTAATCATAAACTTAAAAGTAAATAAAACCATGTTTATAAAAACTTTGCATCAAGATTTTGAGTGAAAACTTCATTCTTTCAAAAACTTTTATGGTGTTTAGAAAAACTATAACTGTGCAATTTCGAGTAAGAGACAGAAGATGCCGAATGCCAAAAGAGCGTTCGGGCATTATCTCTCTTTTTTCTCGTTGTTTTTGTTTTTTTTTTTTCATCAACTGCTTTGAATCAAACAACAAACTTTGAAACCATGCTCACGTCAACGATAGGATAGACAGATCGGGGAGGGCCCTCTTAAAGTGGTAACCTATCCAAACACCGTCACCAGGAAGCATTGCTTAACTTTAGAGATCGACTTGTGTGGCGGCTATTACGTAACCACGAGTACCACGACATTCCAAGTTCAGGATACAAGAGCACGTACTAAAATAAAATGATTTTTTTAACTTCATCACCTCATGATCAAGTCCATCATTGATCCACATTCGATTAATGCTTCACTTCAACCACTATCTTCAGCTGATATCTATTTAAGGCCTGCACGGCTGGACGGCGAGCTACACATTGCTCGTAATCCGCAAGTCCATGCATACGGTGGCTGCAAATCGGAGTCGGAGTCCTAGCGGCTTGGGCATGAGGACGTCCGTTCCCTCACGCGTCACGCGACCGTGAAGAAGCAGAAGGAGTAGTAGGCGACCGCCAGCCATTCCCCCTTGCTCCGAACCATGGCCTGTACCAGGGCCTGGCACGAGAGGTCGCTGCCACCGAAGACTTATTGCCATGTCCCCAACGTTATAGACTTTCATCCAGCTACATATTTCGGTGTAACGCACTCGATTTAGTAGGGTTATACCAAAAATATTTCTTTCGAAAAACATGTTTACGACAACGATACGTGTAAAATTTATCAATTTTGTTTATGTGATGTTAATATAAAATTCAAAATTCACACATTTTGTTATAATAACTCAAGATAAATTAATTCATTGACATGTAACAGCAATTCATAGCTAAATCTATTGCCGATAATATAAATGATTTTAATAAAAACCTTTGTAGCCCTATTTTGTATTGTATTATGTTTATTGCCTTTGAATATATTTTGCGTCGATTATTACATAATTTGATTTAATGTATTCATATAATAAATTAATGATTTCATGCTAATTTTATAATCGATCAATAAAAAAACGAGTTTGCTTCGATAGCGATGTTCAAAATATATTAATTCACAGTTTTTTTTTCGTCTAAAATCATATTCATTCATATAGATTGGAATAAAATTGAGTATTCAATACAGTGTAAGCTGAATTCAGTCTAATTTTTGAAGTAAAAGGAGCCAAATATTGAAAAATGAAATGCGTATTTCCTTTTCTATACTATCTTCTTTATAAATATCTTATCTTTGTGTCTATTGCTGGATATAGGTCAAATTCTGATATAGGCTACTGAAAAGAACATTCGTATTTATCGCTGTATCTTTGTACCTTTTGTCGAAGTATTAGCAGCCTTTAAATTTGGCTAGTAGATTTCAATGAAATTAATATCATTATATCATTTATAACATATAATACAGTATAATCAGCCTCATATTGTTCCCACTTTTCGGACTCTGGGCTCTTCCCTTGAAAAGAACTCTTCGTTCTTAAAATATGACAACTAAGCAACCGTCATTCCTTGAATATTTCTTTTTGTTTTCTGCGGGGTATATCTTCAAGAGACGTCTGGGCTAATTGGGAAAAGACCACCTTGGAACCCCTTCTGTGCAACACCCATTCGAGCACATTTTTGGAGATACTACTAAATGGTCTCTCTTGAGCCTCATACATATAAATACTATGGCATAGTGTTCATCCACATGAAAACTATGCCATAATGTTTATAGAATTATAAATCCACATTCCACATCTATAATTCATACTCGTACCACTGAGATGACAGCTGAAAGATATTTTACAGAAGAAACAAATATCATATTAGTTCACTTAAAACATGGGTTTTCGAGTAAAAGAATGATAATCATGATATATCAAAATATACCGTGCTGATCAAGATCCTAAAGGAACCACGAAACAACAAAGAAATACGTATATTTTTCGCGAGATACTTTTATATCTCTATATTTTTCCTTAACGCACAGAATACGTCCGCGTATTTCCGATCTATTGAATATTGATCAGTTGTATAAATTATCTCTAACACCTGTTTATACGGAAAATCGTCGTGTTGGCCAAATTGGCAATTTACATTCGGAATCACCACGAAACCGTTGGCAATTTGCAAGTTACGATACTAAGAGTCGGTGATGTTATATTAATAGGTTAGGGAGTTGAACGATTAATTAACTATAAGATAATACAATGTTTGCTTTCTCTTGTTTTGAATGGGAGTTTAGCATAATATAATAATAATAATATTCATGATTCATGTTATGTTGTTATGGATAACATTGAAACGAGGATAGAAGAGCTTGAATAATGAAACCATGTAGGTAACAATGATCTAATATTATAGAGGGCATATATCTTGACATAATATGCCAAATTAACTGCAGACACTGGCTTAAAAACAAAAGATGAAGATTATTTGGTCACAAAAATAGATTAGCTTGAGGATAAGGTTACGAAAGATAGTCACAAAGGTGTTAGTATTAGCGTAGAATTTGCTGTTACTTTAACTATAAGCACTATTCATGTTAATCTTTAAGCAGCTAAGCTACAAAGATTAGACACAGATGTTAATACTAGTAGTATTCCTACTATGCTAAGTAATGTACCAATTATACTCGATTTAGCAAAATCATTTGGAGGTTATGCTCAAGCCCAAGGTTGAGCTGAGCTCACTTTCAGCATCTGAATCAATCCATTACAATCCATTAATATGTAATGTGTCAATACCCATTCGAATATATCCATATTGAAACGGATTACTCTTGAATTTATAAATTTGATGTATCGAGAAAGATGAGTTAGATAAAAAATATGTTTTAATATTTGATTTTTTTGGAAATATTTGTTTTGATTAGTTTGTTTTGTTGGAATCTGTTAGATGAGGTTAAATAAAAAGCGTTAATATTTTTTTAAACCGCTAAACATTTTGAATTTTATCATTTTATCTGAGTTATTGTAGTCCTTTTAGAATTGAAATTGACCTCTAAAGGTAATTGCAAATAACTCAACGAAGTTAAGTTAAAAACACACATTTAAAATTTTTATTTGTTCCTAAATTGACTTGAATCTCAAATTGAAATTAGTTCGTTAAAATTATTGATAGTTACTTTAGCTAAATAATAATTATATTAAGTCTTAAAACATCGTAATCTTTACGACAGAATTTGATACAATCACATTTTTTTTATAGTACTAGTTTCTACTAACAGTTTCGTTTTCGTGAAAGTAGGTTTATTCATATACACTTTGGACCTTCACTTAAGAGGAGAATTTTGGAAAACTTTATCAGCGCATGCCTACATTATAATAACTAATCTGCGTGCCTTTCAGTGCAATCCATTCAGAGGTTTCAGCTGTATGTAGTCAGTAACGGTTCTTCTTAACCGACTTCGAAATGGGGAAGGTACTATGTTCGGCTGTATGCTTCTTTTTTATTTTTTTTTAATTTATGTTCACCGATATCTCGGGCAATTGTGGACCGATTTCGAAAATTTTAAATAACGAAAAGGCCAAACTATTATAGAAACACCGACTTCCGAAATTAAAGTTATTTTGCACTTTTTTGTGTTTTTTTTTTACATTGCAGTCGGTTGTTTTTTTTTTTTGTAAAAAGTTTTTTATATTAATTATAGTTAGGTACAACGAGCAATGGAGCACAGTGTACTTGGTGTTAAGTTAACGGATCGAGTTCAGAACACTACACTGCGCTCCAAAACCAAAATAGTTCATGTGTCTGAAAAGGCTGCCCAACTAAAATAGGACTGGGTAGAATATGTCTACCACATGCCCAACAAACTGTGGGCCTAAATAGCACAAAGTTGGCGCCCTGAGACAGTGCAACGGGGTCGCGGCAGACCACAAAATTATTATATCTGTGTCAATAACAAACCTTAGTTACTGATGATATAAATATGTACTTACGCTATTCTGCAATGAGCATATTCTGTAATATCATAAACAAATGAAAGGGAGGCCAGAGAAAAGATGGATGGATTATGTGAGATGGAATATATGAAAAAATGGGAAATCAGTGATAGCGTGACAGTTGACAGACCAAAATCAAAGAAAACAACGTGTTGCGCTGACCACAAGAAACATAAGACAAGGACAGGAAGATGATGAATTCCATTTGATTGTTTCAATTATAGAAAACGATGAGCTAGATAGATCCTAACTACGTCATTAATATTTAAATACACGAGATAGCGACGTCTGCGTCGACGGAAAGACACTGGAGATGTTTGCTCTTATAAATTTTTCATGTTTTCTCATAAATAATAGACGAAGCAATGTTCGCTATGGAAGAATGTAATTGCAGAACATTGGTATTTCAGCACGCCATTCTGATATTAAGAACGGGTTGCTACTGTGGTGACCGAATTCAATGCCTAAGATGAAAGAAGTAGAAGTTATTATGTTAGTAGACTTTGAGAAGGTAAAGCTATTTAGATGGCAAAGTTTGAGGTTCACGTCAAAGTTTGTTTATAAGTAAACTAAGAATCTTTTATAACTATTATGATGCCAACGGCATTGCCGTGAGCGAATACTGGGCTAGGCAGTCATTGGAATAATTGAATGTTTAAAAAATATTACGTAAAACCATTTATCGTTAATTTCAATAATAATAAATTACAATAAAAAAAACTTTTTTAAAAACAAGCTTTCAATTAGGTAAATGGGCTAAAAATAATAAAATAAACTTTTCCTTTATAACTTTTACTATCAATTTATAACGACATTACACAATTTATATGATACAAAAGCTTGTCGCGAGATTTTGAAAATATTAAAATCAATAGATGAAGTTATTTAACTTATTTAATTAATGAAGTTATTTAGCAGTGTATTTACACAGTTAAATCTCGCGACAAGCTTTTATATCATATAAATTGTGTAATGTCGTTATAAATTGATAGTAAAAGTTATAAAGGAAAAGTTTATTTTATTATTTTTAGCCCATTTACCTAATTGAAAGCTTGTTTTTAAAAAAGTTTTTTTTATTGTAATTTATTTTTTACTTTTTAGTTATACCTTATTTAAATCACATTTGTATTCTCAGTAAAGCCTCAAATTTGCTACCCATATCATAAGAAAGCATAAGAAACTTAGTCTGCTATCTTTAGAAGTCTGCCAGGTTTTTTTTATGTTGGGTAAAATCATCCAATGACATCCCCCGCCCTTCGGCTTGGTTCGGTCTGTTATCGGACTGATAGCGAGCTACCCATTGCCCGCCGTCCGCAAGCCCGCGCCTACGGTGGCAGGAAATCGGGATCGGAATTACGGCGGCGGCTGCGGCGTAAGCGCTGTTGCCTGATGCGGTCGGCCTCCTCCTTGGCTAGCATTACTGCTTCGTAGAAAGAGGCGACCACGTGAGAAGTCTACCAGGTTGGATTTATGAAACCAAAATGATGGTGGTGGATCGTAAGACTAACAATCAATCTAACTTACATGAAATAGCCAACTGCGAAGTTGTCCAGAGTTTATCTACCTGGGATCCACAATCACAAATCCTAGGAAATGCGGAGAAGATTCAAGCACCGTTAAACGATTGACGCTCTTGAAATGTGACACTAACGTTTCCATTCCTAAAGAGCTTTGCATCAAAACAAAAACTTTCGTCGATTGTGCAACAGCGAATTTTTAAGCTGTTTGGATATATCATACGCAATGAAAGCTCTTTGGAACGTTTAGTGGTACAGGAAAGAGTAGATGGCCTACGTTCTCGCCAATCGCCTACCAGATGGACAGACCTCAATAAATCATCTTCAGAGTGTTCCCTCATTGAATGTACACGAAGTGCCATGAATAGAGAGAGATAGAGAAGTCTCACAAAAGCCGCAACCAACCTTCCAGAAGACCACTACAACTCCACCAAGAATATGACTGAGAAAAAGGAGAATATTGGATTTAGAGTTATGTCACTTTATTTTTCAAGTTACTCTCTGCAAGCCCCTACAATTGAAAGAAAGAAAGAAAATCCATTTATTTGTACGGAATGACGCAACTAAAAACTAGACAAAACATAAAATTATATATGAATTTTGTAGGAGTGTATTAAAACTAACCAGCTATTTACTTATGTAAATTTGTATGGAACCCACCGTGCGCGAGTCCAAGTCGCTTATGACCGGTTAGAACTTATTTTATTCGATCCGCAACTCGATGGGATTGTGTTGTTTTATTGTGCAACTCCTATGGCCACCTTCCAGCTCCATCATCAGATCCCGACTGCCATATTGATCAAAGTACTCGTCATTACAAATCTACCGAGACCAAAGACGAGAGGGCTGTGTCGTTTAATTGCGGAGTTCTTCTAGCCACCTCCCAGCTCCATCGTCAGACCCTGGTTACCATATAGGATCCAAGTACTCATCAATACAAATCAAAAGAGCCCGAACTCGATGGGATTGTGTCGATTTCTTACGAAGTTTCTATGGTTTTTTTTTTAGTAGGTAAAATCATCCAATGACAAATCCCGCTTTTGGGTGGGGCGGGAAATAGTGTCAGACTCTTACTGACTAAAAATCTACCATGTTCTATTCATTGCCTTCGTCTCAGGGCCCCGGGTGACATTTTCACATAACTTTTGGCCCCAGTAGGCTTCGGCCCTGCTGGGCCCCTACAGTTTGCTGACAACTCCTTGAGGCGCGTGGGAACAGTGCACGCCGTAAACGACTTGCGCCGTTACCGGACGGACGGACAGCGAGCTACCCATTGCCCGCCGTCCGTTAGCCCGCGCCTACTGTGGCCGGAAATCGGGATCGGAATCCAGGCGGTGGCGGCGGCGTGTGCGCCGTTGCCTAATTTGGTCGGCCTCCTCGTTTGCTAGCATTACTGCTTCGCAGAAGGAGGCGACCACCTGCCACTCCTCTTCGCTCCGGAGCATGGCCTGAACCAAGCCCCGGCGCGAGAGATCGCCGCCACCGATCGCCCCCACAAGTACACGGCGATTCTCTTTCCAAGCGGGGCACACCTCGACTGTGGGCTCCACCGTGTCTTCCGGGCGCTCCGCACAGTGGCGACACCCGGGCGTCGTCTCCGCACGAATCTTGTACAGGTACTTCGCGAACCGTGTTCGGTTAGTAACTTAAGTTCCTATGGTAACCTTCCAGCTCCATCATCAGAACCTGGTTACCTGGCTGGTTGGGGTGAAAGAATACATCTATCTATCTATCTATCTATCATACCCTGGTTACAATATAAGATTCAAGTACTCGTCATTAAAAATCAAACGAGCCCAAATTCGATGGGGTTGTGTCGTTTAACTGCGGAGTTCCTATGACCACCTTCCGACTCCATCATCAGACCCTGGCTACCATACATGATCAAAGTACTCATCATTACAAATCAAATGAGCCTAAAGTCGATGGGGTGATATCTTTTAATTGCGTAGTTCCTATGGCAACCTTCCAGCTCCATCATCAGACCCTGGTTACCATATAGGATCCAAGTACTCGTCAATAAGAATCAAAGGAGCCCAAATTCGATGGGGTTGTATCGTTTAACTGCGGAGTTCCTATGACCACCTTCCGACTCCATCATCAGACCCTGGCTACCATACATGATCAAACTACTCGTCAATACTATTCAAACGAGCTCAAACTCGATGGGGTCGTATCGTTTATCTGCGGAGTTCCTATGAACACCTTCCGGCTCCATCATCAGACCCTGGCTACCATATAGGATGAAAGTACTCGTCAATACAAACTAAACGAGCCTAAATTTGATGGGATTTGTCGTTTAAGTGCGGAGTTCCTGTGACCACCTTCCATCTTCATCATCAGACCTTGGTTACCATATAAGATGAAAGTACTCGTCAATACGAATTAAACGAGCCCAAATTCGATGGGGTTGTATCGTTTAACTGCGGAGTTCCTATGACCACCTTCCGGCTCCATCATCAGACGCTGGCTATCATACAGAATCAAAGTACTCGTCAATACTAATCAAGCGATACCAAACTCGATGGGGTTGTATTGTTTTACTGCTAAGTTCCTATGGCTAACTTCCAGCTCCATCATCAGATCAGCTCCATGTTATCATAATGTTGCATTGTCACCCGATTTACACATGAATGTAAAATTTCAGCTCAATCGGTTGAAGATATCTGCTTCAAAATCGAGTTGCAAGATTTGAGCCGAACATACATAGTTACATACAGTGCAAGCTAATAGAAAGCTTGTAAAATACGATATTATGGAAATTAAACATAATTTTTTTTTCACAAAAAAATATAATTAGTCTTAAATGAAATCAATCACTTACAGAATTTAATCATTAATGCCAGTTGTTGCTTTTATCCTCCAACTTATACCTCTGATCACTCATGACAATTTCAATAAGGCAACACAAGGTGAGGATACATTGTTTTAAAAAAGAGGTTCCGTGCCCGTCTTAGATCTTCAGATCAGTTCGATGGTAACTTATAGCTTAGAATCGTTATGAGGTTGACTCTGGCCAGAATGAAACTCATGATGATTATAATAAGCTCAAAAACGGCTAGGGAACTCCGTAATAAAATGGGGTGTTCCATTTTACTACGGAGTTCCCGTGCTTACCTTTCACTTTCCTGCTCTATTAACAGATCAATTCAATGTACCTCCTCGCTTTCTTATAATTTACGACTCATCCCTTCTTTTTACTTGTAAATAAAGTTCTGCTATGATCCAATGAGAAGTTCCGTTCTATTTCTTGAAATTTCATTATCAGATCATGACATATTTCTATAGGACTAATTCGGAAGTATATTCTTTCCAGCAAAAAAAAAAAAAGAAAAACAATTCATAATTGGTCTGCAATTGAACGAAAATTTGGTGAATATCTATAATAAAGAAAAACAAGAGCTGTATATATTGTAATCTTCTCTGCTTTGAAATCGGTTAAAAGTAACAAAAAAGGCATGACTTAATTTATTTTCCCTCGACATAAGGAATCGACCGTATCTCAAAACATTTCAATAGAAATCTTTTAAGACCTCCTGCAAAGTATTGCGTAATTTCTAAATTGCCATCCTCTCCGAATCTCAATAGGTACTGCAGGGAAATATTTTAATGGGTTTCGAGAAATGCTTTTTGATTTAAATCGAATCAGAATTGATATCTGTAGGTGTCCTTTATTATTTATTGAATTCGACATTAACATTTCAGATATTTAAGGAATTTTCAGTAACATTATTCGGGGAAGTATTCCTTACGTTTTGCGTTATCTTTAAGAGAATATGATTAATTCAGTGCCAAGAGAAATTAAAGAGAGAAATATTCTGCTTTATTAAAAGTAATAAGATGCTCATGGATAAAATCGAATCGTACATTAAATCAGGCGTAGACGATTTTTGTTTAAAATATTTATAACACACAGTTACTTTTGTATTATATAAATTATTTGATTACTAGTAATATTCTTTCAAACCACAAAACTCGGAACAAGAAATAGAGCCAACTTTTATGAATTCTTCATAGTTCTTCTTATTACTTGTAAGTTAAATCCAACCGTACTTTCTTGGCACTTAAATTAGAAATAACTGAGTTGTTCAAGACTACTTAACTTTCTTTATATTTTATTTAACCTAAAATTTCTTTCTTTACTAATTCAAGAGAGCTCTATCAAGGCTAGGTGTCGCAGTGTCTGCAGAACCACTTAGGAAGTTTTAATTTTTAAGATCACACAGTGCATAAATAATGAAAGGCTGCCAACTTGCTGCCTTACAACTCCTACTAAGGTATTCTAGCCTCCTTTCATATGTCTGCACAACTTCAAACTTCACATATTTATAAAATTTCCATTTAATACGAACGTCGTAGTTTTCAACAAGATCTGTCTGTGGTATAAAATCTTGGCGAACTATTAGTTTTAAATTTGTATCAAAAGAAGCCATTTCATATCGTGCCTCATTGATCAAAGTATTAAATGTTAGAGTACTTCCAACGTTTAACACTTAGGAACTCTCTAGATGTTTTGATTAGATTTTGCTGTTTCGCAACTAGTCAAACTTCGGATGAAATGGACTTTTCAATGGATTCCAAAGTCATAATTATCTTTGAGATGTGTCCCTGTGATGCTAAAATTGCTGAATTTTCCTTGTTCACAAAGTTACTTTTTAGGGAGGTGTGGGGGTTATCACGAAGTTTGTTTTATCTCGAAGAATTGGAGAAGTGGTACGCCTTGAATATTGTTCACTCGGTAATCAGCGAATTCAATTAGCTATAGTAACTATTTAGCAAATTAAGCGGCATTTTATGGAGAATTTGGTAAATTTTGGTAAATTGAGGTTTGAAATATTTCAAAAACAATGTTTAGTCCACAACTTTGAAAGGAATTACGCGGCGGTGGCGGATCACGTAATTAATATTTCATGATAACGAGTTTTCAAATTCTTGAGAACCATAAACTGTTCCTGTCAATTAACTCCCCCATTTTCCGGGCCCCTGTGCATCCACGGAACATGCTCAATTTTTCTTCCATCCCTCGACTACCACGGAGATTGACTATTAAAAACCCTACTTCGAGAGTCAACTTTCAATAGCTTATCTCAACCTCGTTAACACAAACGTCAACGTTGAAAACTTTAACCTCAATTCCCTCAGAAAATTATATTTCATTTTTATTTGTTCCCAAACAATTTTCTTCATCTACGTTCAGCTTTTCAGCGAAAATAATTTTTCGTTGAGTCAGACCGTTAACCAATTTACTTTGAGACGTGACCCAAGCTATTTATGGGACAAACTATTTGATTTGGGGCCTCAGCAAACAGTGACCTTTGATCATACCTCTCTGATATAACTCAAAGACTTTTTATATTGACCTCCCAAATGAATTTAGTTGTATTTGTTCCAAAACAATATTTTGTACTTTTCACTAAGAAATATTTGAATTTGATAGAAGTTTAAGGTATTGTTCAAACTAAACGTATTATTGGCCGCTGATTGTGAGCGTGCGTTACGTAGTTTATCACTTTTCTTCTCGTTAGCACAAAACCGACTATACGCTAAATTACATAGTGCGTTGATGACCCTCGGTAGCCGATTATTGTACTACGCGAAGGCTCTGCCCCGGCACTATAGGCAACGAAGGAACGGGGTAGGTTTTTAGTCAGTAAGAGTCTGACACTACTTCCCGCTCCGCCCAAGGCCGGGATTTGTCATTGGATGATTTTACCTACCAAAAAAAAAAAAAAAAAAAAAAAAAAAAAAAAAAAAAAAAAAAAAAAAAAAAAAAAAAAAAAAAAAAAAGCCTACTCTTTTGTTCAAACAAGTAACGCATGACACGCTATAACGTGTGTTTGGTGAGAACGCATGCTGCAGATTGAAACCAGTTCCCACTGAAGCTGACTGTGAGCATACTCACTGTCGGCGGCGGACAATACGTTCAATGTGAACGATGTCTAAGTCTAAAATTGTAATATAAAATTTTGCTGTGATCTAGATTGCTATTAATATCGTTTAGACTTTTGTTCACGAAATTGGTTTAAGAATTTGTTTTGTCTCTTTGTCTTTTTGGTTGTTAGGTTATGAAATTGATTTCGGTGTAATATATATCTATTAACTTCTGCCAGCAGCATCGCCTGCGTGGAAGTAGGTTTCTCCATACAAACTTTGCCCCCCTTTTTTACCCCCTTAAGAGAAAAATTTCGGAAAATCCTTTCTTATCGGATGCTTATGTCATACAAAGAACATATCCTCCAAGTTTCAGGTCGTTACAATCAGCGATGGCTGTGTGTTGGTCCGTCATTCATTCAGGACGAAGCATTTTATATGTATGAATACATCTTTAAATAGGCTATGTTCAGTTTTATAATATTAGTATAGGTTATGTGTAAATTATTTTGCAGTGGTTTTGTAACCTGTGATATTGGCGACATTGTTTGAAAGAGTCACCAATTAAATCTAGAAAACACAGCCCACAGAGAGAACACAAGTATGTTTTAGTCAGTCTTCCTGATTTCTCTCTGCCTTTTCCTTTATCCTTTCCTTTATTTTTAATATTATAATTAGATTTTTTTTCTCTTTATCTTATTTAAATTTTTCTCACATAATAGCAGCAACTAAAAACATTTAACCGAGATATTTGTAATACAAAACACGTTTGAAAAGAGTGTCCATGGAGTTTCTTGCACATTCTTCTCCATAGAGATCTACGCTTTGGAATGTGCAATTAGCATCATTTTTTCTGACAGACCGACTTCTTGACTTTTCGAAAGTGCCTGTAAATGGTTTATTTGAAATAAAATGCTTTGAATCTTGAATCCTTCCTTTACTTCCTCTCACTTTGCCCAGAGCGGGACAAGTCATTTGATGACTCCCACATTTAAAAAAAACTGTGATGGTTTCTTTTTTATTTAATTTGGCATCTGTTTAGATGTGTGATATTTCTTAGTAATATCATCTTAACCAGTTCTTGATTGAAATCTTTTTAATCATCTTCCAAATTCTGAAGAGTAATACGAAACCTAATTTAAAAAAGGCTCATAAATTGAATTTTAATTCGTTTGCCTACAAAATGTTCATGTCAAAATACACCCGCGAAGTGGGAATTAAATTATAATAACTCTCCTAACTGTCTCAGTTAGCAACTTTGGTCAGACCTCATTTGGGAAGAACACTTGTTTGTCCCCAAGAATTAAATTATTGTATAAGGCGCCCCGAAATTTTATTAATGTTTTATTAGAATTCTTTCAAGGACTCCCTTGAGTTATTACGGTTTGGTGCCCTTTCTGATTTTCCTCTTCAGGATTTATTTTACAGTATAAAGTAGATAGATACTATTCTTTTACGTAGCTTGTTCATTAAGCTTTAATAATGTTATGTAGCATAGCATCAGCTTTATAATGTTCCACTGCTGGGACTCAGGCCTCCTCTATAGGAGAGGATATGGGCCGTAATCCACCACGCGGACCCAGCGCAGATTGTTGGATGTCACATGTCTTCAAATTTTTAGTTCTAGGACATGCCGGTTTCCTCACGATGTTTTCCTTCACCGTTTTGAGAGCAGTGGTGATGAAATAAATTAAACAAAGTAATGCGTCTGGCTGGGTTCGAACCCGCGTCCTACGACTCGTACTCAATGTTATTTATGATGTTTTTTTTAAGGTGGAAATCATTCAAAGACTTCTCCCGCTCTAAAATGGGGCGGGAGTGGGTATCAGACCTTTGCTGACTGAAACCATACCTGTGACTTTCGGTTACACTTTACATTTTAGGACCACTCTAGCGAGCATCCTATGACATCTCCCGCCCTTGGGCGGAGCGGGAGATAGTGTTAGACTCTTACTGACTAAAAACCCACCCCGTTCCCTTGACCCCGTTCCTTGACCTTGACCCCTTGACCCTTGGCTCCTGTAGGCTTCGACACTGCCTGTCTGCAGCTAACAGGCTGAGTCTCTACGATTTGCTGACAACTCCCTGAGGAGCTCGGGAACAGTGCGCGCCGTCGACGACCTCGACCTGAGCTTGGTCCGGATGGTTACCGGACGTTCGGACAGCGAGCTACCATAGCTCGCCGTCCGCATGCCCGCGCCTATGCTATCTGGAAATCAGGATAGGAATCCCCGCGGTGGCTGGGGCGTGATGGCCGTTGCCTCTCGCGTGCGGCAGCAGGCATCAGTCCTGCTTGGGCCCTATGGTTTAGTAGTTTGATATAGTATTTAGATATGCCTACAGATATTTTCCTGATTTAGCGTGATGCTTAAAATATGTTATGTAATATCTTACACAGCTTACTCTTGATACTATGGTAATAGTAGAATGGTTATTTATATTTTGTTTAGTATAAAATTGGATTAAATTACTAAAATAAAATTCATTATTGATTGAAGTTTACCAATAAATTCATCATTTATGATTTCTTCATTGTAGAACAAATTGAGTGAATAGTCTGAAACAACTCTTTACTCATCCAATCCCCTTTGATATTCCAAACATCAAACAAGTATCAGCAAATTCGAATACACAAACTTACTAACAAAAAAATAAATAAATCAATTATGGGTATTTTCGACATAATCAAATTAATGCAAAAAGAATTAATCAACCGACAATTTACTACAATCAACGTTAAAAAATTCACTTGTTTTCCGAACTGAAAAATGGTTCCATTCAAAGCATTCGCAAAGAACAAAAGACGGCCAAAACAAAGGCTCCACCACTACAATAAAAACTCAGGGATCTTTACCTTGTGAACCTTTTTATTGTTACCTAACCTTTTCCCGTTGATCCACTCTGGTTTAATAACCTTTTGCAATGTTGCAAGTAAAATGGGATTTCACAAGTCAATGCGTACCTGTGGGCTATGAAAAGATGGTTCTATTGTTCGCTGTAATTTTTCGGAAACGATCGCGCCTGTATTCGGGTGAACTCGGATTTGGAACAGAGCTGGCACAAAATGAATAGGAACAGAAGGTCGGCTCCACACAGTTAGTAGAAACAAGTGCACGCATATAGACGTATGTACATGTCACGATTTTTTTTCTGGCAAACGCCTTAAAACTAAATAAAATATTGCGAGAAATTTCAAACTACTTATTTATTCTAAGTAAGAGATGTTGGAAACTAATAATTTCATAATATATCGAGAAATTATAATAAAACAAAGATTTATTACAATCTTATGGAGCCCGCAATTGTCTGTTGATACAACGATTTCAAACTAATGACCAGTCTAGAATGTGCTTCCACTCGCTGCACGTAAAGAGTGTCTGTGTGTGCATACGTTTACTGACGTTGTATACACCGTTAAATTTTGGTCGTTTTAATCCTGTGGAGTATCGATTCGGTATATGAAACACTATCGATTTATAAAGACAAAATTAAAAAATAAAGTACTGTTTTTCTAAATCTCGAATTAATATACGCATGTATGAAATTAATTTCTTTAAGTAAACGAGTCAAAGACCTTGTAGGGAATTATTGGTCGTTGCGTACTAACTACCTACAGTTTATTGGCCTCGATCAGCTTACGTTTACTTAAGAAATCAATTTCGTACATGCGTAAATTAATTCGAGTTTAAAAAAAGCACTTTATTTTACATTTTTATCTTTACAAATCGATAGTGTTTCATGTACCGAATCGACCCTCCGCGGGATTAAAAGGACCAAAATTTAACGGTATATAGCAAACCTTCTATATCTGTATTTTATGCAGCTGGTTCAATTGTTAGTGGACTGACATTTATAAGGTCTGAACTTGGAGTGAATTGCTGTCGCTGTGAATTAGTGACCGTTGCCCCGAAGTTGGGCAAGCAGTTGTAAATTGTGAAAGTTTGCAGAATAGTTTGGGGATGTGCGAAATTATGTCATCCCCTTACCTATTTTACTAATTATGTCAACATCCGCTGTGGAGAAGACAAAATTGTATAAAGCAAGCCTAAAGTGAAACCATAGTTTAATTTATTGGTACTGGATAGATTAGATGAATTTACAATTAATTTTTAATAGCTAGTTTTTAGTGGCTGTACTAGTGTCTGTAGTGGCGACAACGTTCTGGAAGACATAGTGCTGGGAGTACTCCCACAAGGTGGACCGATGACCTGGTCAGGGTCGTGGGAATCCGATAGATTCAAGTCGCACTGGACTGGGTGTTTATTATTATTATGGCGATACTTGAAGAGGATTATGTCTAGTAATGGATGCCTTTTGACTGAAATGTCGATGAACTCGTTTTTGCAGCATAATTTAATGTCCTAAATGCACTGCTTTCCCAATATTATGGGAAGTTTAATAAGGGACAGCTTTCAATATAAATCACTTAATGTAAAACGCTTTAGCTTGTTAATGGAGTGACGCTTTCAAAGTCCGGATATTTTGTATGCGAATTGAAGTAATTTATTTCCAGTACTTTATCAATCTCAATAAAATATGTATTGAAAAACTGCATTAATAATACGCTCTCTCTCTCTCTGAAATGTGTCTGATCTGACTCGCTCCCCAATATTTCAAGTCTGTCAAAAAGAGGTTTTATTTCTGCTCCATCTAATCTTATAATCCTAATGGTTTTCTCTCGATCTGGTTTATTATTTTTATTTCCTTCTCTTTTTTATTAATCTTGATCTGATTGCCGGAGATCTATTTTGATAACGTGTGGTTTATTCATAACTTCTATATTTTAAGGAGGTTCTTCAACTCTATTTAACGACTTATCAGTCACTGTTATAATAAAATTATCGTTATTTGGAATGTATAATGGAGTATTAACATTCCAAGCTGTCATTTTGTCGCTTAGGATAATAAAGCCATCACCATCAATAGGCCAATTAACGGCTATGTTTTAATAATATAATACTATTAAAAGATTGGAGACATTGTGTTTTGAACTAAAGTCGTTATAAAAGTTTTTGGTCAACAATTTAGTGTCTCGTGGAACTTTGGTCGTAAATGAAGAGCTCTAACAGCTAAATTTTCTTTTATGTGTCCAGTCTTTGCTTCATTTTATAGTGTTTTTAACAGATCCTTCAGTTTTTAGTACTTTTTTTTTTAATTCCTCAGTGATTTCAATCTTTGAGTTAGAATGTCTGGAGTGACGAGAAGGATAAAGTGAGAAATTAGTATACTAAAGGACGTTTGAAAGTGGTGCCAGTGATTGAAAAGTTGAAAGAGAATCATTTGTCTTGGTACATACATGTAAATGTAAGGAGGAGGGATGAATCGCATATTACTAAAAGAGTTATGAGATATGAATGGATGTAGATTGAGATAGATTTTTTTTTTATGTTAGGTAAAATCATCCAATGACAAATCCCGCCCTTGGGTGGAGCGGGAAGTAGTGTCAGACTCTTACTGACTAAAAACCTACCCTGTTCTTTCGTTGCTTATCGTGCCGTAAATTGAGATAGATGACAAAATAAGATGATTGGACTGCGTGCAGTGATAGAAAAGAAAAAGGTGTTAGTGATAGCGGGGTGGTTTACTGATTTCAAGGGGTTTCAAGATTTACTTGTTTGAAGTATTTACAGTATTTTATTACTAACGAGTATAACTTGCTGTTACCGAAATTGAGCATGCCATTTATTTATCAGCTTTTTTACTTAACATAATAAATTAAAAAAGCTGATATTCAAACGTACCAAATACAAAAACATATGAAAAAGTCATCATTTCTTCTATTTTGAAATAAGACACCACATTAAAATCTATTTCCTCCACAAGCTAAACGACAGATTCAGCTCCATATTTCTGTCATTCAACAATGAAAGATGTAACGATACTATCACCAAACTCCATCATATTTGGCAAAAACTTCAGCAGGTCTATTATCAAGACCATCCGTATATCATCTCCTAACATAATAAAACTGGTTGAAGAATAAGAAGCACCCTATAAAATGCCCATAAAACCATTCAAGTTGCGCTCTGCCGTCAAAGATGTGTCGGCATTAGTCGAACGAAGTAATTTACGCTTTTTTTATATCCCACTTGAATCACAATGAAAATGGCCACCGTATTTGCTAGATTTAAGATTATAGACACGTTGGATATTGTTATGGCGGGTGGGTTTGAGGTCGCGTTAAGAATTTGCTGATTTTTTCCTTATTGGTTTAGCTCTGGCTGGCTTATCTTGAGAGCAGGGAATCGAATTTTGTGTAATAGGATTTTATAAATTTTAATATATTTGAAGTTTGCTCATTCTCAATTTTTTGGTGGTACTTCTATAAAAGTTACTGTATTGTGCCTGGTAAATCTGAACGCTTAAATTTATGATCTTATGATGAAATTTTTAACAATATGAATGTAATCACAATTTTCTTACAAACGGATTGTTAATGACTCAAAATGTTTAACGCAAGATTGTTCAAACTTATTTCTTGTCTTAGAAATATCAATAAAAATCTTTTAATTCATATTGTTACTTACAGTGTCATTAAAATTTCTTTTAAAACGCTTAAAATCATTTATTAGTTAAAATATAATATGTGAGTTATTCTTAATTACACAACTACGGTCTTATTTTCACTGAAAAATACTTGTTATACACCAAATATTAATTACCCTTTTACAATTATTAAAAGACAACCCGACTCGGACAGGCTAGGTTAGAAAGGAATGGCGGGGTCCTGTGAGTGAGTGAAGCGAGTGAACATAGACCCCGCCATTTCCTTCGTGGTTATTGTTTTTTAAAACACTCAAAACAGCATATTTTGGTGAACAATTAGTATTTTGAGTGGAACACTGGCATATTTTGTAGAGTAAAACAGGAATAAATTGAAAAACAGTTAAATACTATCTATTCATAATTGTCATCATTTTAGTCGAAAGACGTCTGGGTCAATTCAAATTCGCGAGATCAGAAAGTGTATCCTTGTGAACTTCAAGCTCACGTTGAAATTTTTTCATGAATTAGTTATGTAGTTTGTCACCTATCCTAAGAAAGCACTACCTTATATTACGTCGAGTCACTGCCTTTCTACAATAAGCTCAATATCCTGACACGCACACTATGATAGGACCAACCCAAGCTCCTATTTTTTAGATATTTCACGAATACATAAAAGGCTCGTTGAAAGCTTTTCTCAACGCCTGGTCTCGAATTTATCGATCTCCGTCCATTCTAAGGAGCTAAATCCAGGCCCTCGTATCCTACCCCCGACAACTATCAACACTATTACAATTTGTTAGAAGAGTGTCTGTTTGTTGCCAGTTCTGAGTACACTGCAGCCAAGAGTGGAGCTTTAGAATATTTATGAGCTGTTTATCAGCGAGAGTCAATTTTATTATGTAAATAGTCTACGGGACGTCTTGGACTTCACAGGCAGAATACAGTTTTAAAATAGACATTTTCTGTTTATATTTACTCTGTTGAAGATAAAGCTTGACTTGGAGCAGTATCTTAACAAAAATGGTTTGAAATCTTCGAAAGACATTTTCGATATCATCGTTTTCATGAAGCAGATAACACGTCTGCTCTATATTTCTGTATATTTCTGAACAAGGTGACGACATGAAATCTCAAATACAATTCCGAAATATATAAGGCCAGGCCGTGGACAAAGTGTAGTTGATAATAAACGATGTTATCTCGCAGATCCTTCAAGTTTCTGCGCACGGACAGCCGACCTTTTCTTCAAGTCGTTTTCTCCAGAGACGATAATATTTAGTGTTCCAATCTTGGGATAACTTTGATTTTTAGGGGTTCTTCGGCTTTGAACTGGATTGTAGTAAAATTTTGTTTATATCTCGGATTGAACCGTGTGTTTGATGGTGGGTGTCAAAGGGTATTTTCAGATTTTTCTTTTAGATAATAGAGAAATAGGTATATTATACTTTAACTGAGTAGAATAGAGATTGAACATAAAAAGTACATTGAAAAGTATACAATTACTATGTAATATCAAAATTATTGTATCTATGTCAATAACAAACCTTAGTTACTGATGATATAAATTAATACTTACGCTATTCTGCAATAAACATATTCTATGATATTATAAACAATGACAAAAGAAAGGGAGTCCAGAGAAAAGATGGATGGATTGTGTGAAGAGTGATATGGAAAAAATGGAAAATCAGTGATAGCGTGACAGTTGATAGACCAGAATGAAAGAAAACAACGTGTTGCGCCGGCCAAGAAACATAAGACAAAGGCAGGAAGATGATGAATTCCACTCGATTGTTTCAATTATAGAAAACGATGTTTAAAAAGCAATATCGTAAATACGAAAGCCTTTTACCTCCTAGAAAACAGCGTAATGATATTTGGCAGCAAACAACAATAAAAGCGACCATTACCGTGTTTAGTAGTGCCAGAGTCTAGTCTGTGCCAAAGTTAGTCCCCTCCTAGTCTATTTAGTCCAAAATTAACTTGTAGCAGTTTGCTCTTTAGAGCATCGTTTCTATTAACAAAGTGTAGCTTTTTTTATGGTAGGTAAAATCATTTAATGAAAAATTCCACACAACAATAAACAACCATTATCATTGAAAGGACATTGACCAATTATATATAGGGTTGGACCAAATCTGCCCAGAATTGAAACCCAAGATTCAAGATTTAAATCATTTATTTCAAATAAACCATTGACAGGTAATTGCATTATGTTTTTTAGGCTATAAAAATACTACTATGTAAAGTAAAACGCTTCAAAATTACATCTAAGAAGTTTTTAGATAACATTTTCATGATGAGAAGAGCGGGTTATTTCATATATTTTAATGTGCACTATTGGATTCATTATAGGCCTATGTCCAACAGTAAATGTCCTTCAGCTGAAATGATGATGATACTTAAAGGAAGCGTAGGTCAACCACCAAGAGTGTTACGTGGGGAAAATCATCCAATGACATCTCTCCAGTCTCCCTTGGGCGGAGCGGGAAGTAGTCTTAGACTATTAATGACTAAAAAGCTACCCCGTTTCTTCTTAGCCGGGACTGAGCCTTCCTCTCAGAAAACGGCCGTTGACCCCAGTAGGCTTCGACACTGCCTGTCCGCAACTAGCAGGCTGAGCCTCTACGGTTCGCTGACAGCTGCTTGAGGCTTTGATTTTTGGTGAAAAGACACTGTTACCCAGCGTCTATGTATACACAATTTTTTTTTTAATTCAAAACTAATGTCTTCTGTAGTCTCATTTATACTATAAATGAGACTAACAGTAAAAATGTGTAATAATCATCCTATGACTGAAGCATTTTATGTAGAAATCTAAGTTCAAAAAGTATTATAAATAAGTTAGTTTTGAACGCTGTGATTCTTCTTACCTGTGTCAGGTCAGGTCATCTCATTCTATCATGGTTACAAAATCGTAATATTGATCGCTCTAAATTAAGACGGAATTTAATAATAAATGTTCAACATTTTCATCACTCCATAAAGTTTCGAAACAATTTAACATGTGAAATTCCGAAACCCAAAATGTATCATACGAAAATTTTCAAATCAATCCACCCAACATTCCATTCTCAGGTATAAACGAAATAGCGAAAAACATTAACCGTCCGTGAGCCCAAGGTAAATGTAATTCACGGGGCAGACGACCCCAGGCAAGATTAAAAAACTTTCTGAACAACCCTGTGGTTTTGAGAGCAAAAAAATATTAATGAAATTTTACGAAACCTCCCCGTTGACCGAAAGTTCATTTTCTCTGTAGCGGATAGGCTATTAAGAAATTCAATTTTGAGATACAGTATCGGTTGCTGAAGAGCCTAAGTGTCTAAAGGGTTGACTGTCGGTTGTCATCGGATCATTTAGAAATCAATTTTACTTAAGTGGTATCGGAAGAGCTTGAACTTAAATCTGATTGGAGGGAAGAATTACGTCAATATTAATCATGAAGATTGATAATGACTGATGACTTTTTTAGAGTTGAAATTTTATAATAGATTGCTATGAAAGCTGACGAAAGAGTGGTGATTTTATGTCGAGACTTCTATTAGTTAATTAATATAAGTTTGGTCTTTCAGTGGAAGTAATATAATTATCTATACCACTGCAAACTTAATTCAGCCCCTGGTCTTGTTTAAACTCGAGAGTGAACTCCTTGGCTAACTTTTATGCCTCAGTACTATTTCTACTAGACAATAGAAAGTACTAAGATAACATTTAGCGTAATTACTTTCCTGAACTCTTGTACACTTTGGTCTAAATTATACCATTTAGTTTCCTCAACATTATTATAAGGATCAAAGCCACTTCCTATTTCAACTCATCATCATCATCATTTCAGTCAAAAGACGTCCACTGTTGGTCATAGGCCTCCCCCAAGCGTCACCACAATGGCCGGTCCTGTGCGTCTCGCATCCATCGTACTCCAGCGACCCTGACCGGGTCTTCGGTCCACCTTGTGGGAGGTCTTCCAACGCTGCGTCTTCCGGTACGCAACCGCCACTCCAGAACCTTTCGGCCCCAACGGCTATCTGTTCTGCTAAGGATATATTGCTTAAAATTTAAACAATAGGGTAATCTCTCAATCTCCGTCTTTAAACATTTTTGCCCTATTATCATCACCAACACTATTTCAGCCGAAAGATGTCCATTGTTGAATAAAGGCCTTCCAATTGTCGCTACAATGAACGGTCCAATGCGTCTCGCATCCATCGGATTCCCGTAACCATAATCCATCGATCCACCTTGTAGTACTTCAGGCGGTCGCCTCCTTCTGCGTAGCGTAATGCTAGCAAAGGAGGAGGTCGACCGCATCAGGCAACGGCGCTCACGCCGAAGCCGGCGCTGTAATTCCGATCCAAATTTCCGGCCACCGTAGGCGCGGGCTTGAGGACGGCGGGCAATGAGTAGCTCGCTATCCGTTTGTCCGGTAACGGACCGGACCGAGCCCAAGTCGTTTACGGCGCGCACTCTTCCCGTACGCCTCAAGGAGTTGTCAGCAAACTGTAGGGGCCCAGTAGGGTCGAGGCCTAGTCTGGGGATCTGGGGAGGTATGAAAATGCATACTGGGGCCCTAGCGCCAAGGCAGGGAAGGAACAGGGTAGGTTTTTAGTCAGTAAGAGTCTGCCACTATTTCCCGCTCCGCCCAAGGGTGGGATTTGTCATGGCATGATTTAACCTACCATAAAAAAACTTTGTAGGACTTTCTTTCCCCCTATAAATGTATCAAATTCATTACACACAGCAATACTGTAACATTTTTCATAAACACTATATCTTCACACAATACAATTGCGTAGTAAAAATGAAACACTGTCGGTAAAGAAAACAGTAAGAATTTTATCACATAATCTCCTACTATTAGCACCCTAACCCTCCATCAGCATACACCAGAAAATAATACTGATAAAGTCGCAAAAATGATTTACTGATATAAAGGAGGCTCATATACTGAGAGTGAGAGGGGTATAATTGAAACACTATGATTTATATGTGCTCATAGCTGTTTTTATCTACGGCCTTATTTCTAAACAAAAGGAAAATGGAGAGGACGTAATGTGTGGAAGGAAGTGTTTTCAAAGAGTTTGTCCTGTGAGGTTTTTTTTTTCGACTTAATTTTTGCCACGTTCGACTTTTATAAGGTTTTTATAATACATTTATTAATTTAGGATGAGTGTGTGTTGTTTTGATAGTAAAATAGATTAATTTATTTTACAAGCAAGTCGTCTACGGCGCGCACTGTTCCCGCGCGTCTCAAGGAGTTGTCAGCAAACTGTAGGGGCCCAGCAGGGCCGAAGCATACTGGGGCTAAAGGTTATGTCAGAATGTCACCACGGGCCCCGGGACAAAGGCAATGAATGGAAGGGTAGGTTTTTAGTCAGTAAAAGTCTGTCACTATTTCCCGCCCCACCCAAGGGCGGAATTTGTCATTGGATGATTTTACCTACGATAAAAAAAAATAAAAATAAAAAAATAGTCAAACTAAGAATTTCCACAAAGTGGGTACCTGGCGATGGACGACGCTACCGAGGTCGACCTAAGAAGAGATGGCAAGATGACCTAGATGCCTACCACAAGGGCTGATTTGAGGTAGCTTAAGAAAAAAATACATGGAAGAAGTTGTAGGATGTCTTTGCCCAGCAGTAAGAAAGTAAAAAAAAAATGTTCATCTTCTAGAAAATTTAAGCTATATTTTTATGACCTCTTCGTACAACACAAGCAGAAAAATAACTCAAAAACTCTCTTACACAAAGTTTGATATAAACACCTCTGCCTACTTCAGCAATGCTGCAATATTTTATACTCCGAGCCGCCCAACTTTGAGTACCCAAACGATTCTTATCCCAATTTCCTTAGAACTGATGTAAACACAATGGAAATACCGCATCTATACCGTTTTACCCCGCTCTCCCCCAAAAAGGGTTCCTGGGCGGAGTCAGTGAATTATGGTCTTTTAAAATCTTTTTTTTTCTTTGTTATCGTTCTGAGTTTTTCGTTGCGATAAAGAAGATTACACCATTTATCTTAGGGTTGACTCTGGGACATTTGTGCAGTTTGTATAATTTTATTTTTTTGGGTTTCTCCGGGTCGAAAACATTTATTTGTCTTCTAGTGAACCGGTTTTATTGATTGCCTTCATATCCAGACGTATGTAGATAGACAGGCGTATATTTTATTTGCTTGTGTTGTTATCCGCTCAGTTTTCTTTTTCGAGGTTAAGTTTAGATAAATGAGATATTGTTTCGGGTAAAAAAATAACTGGGCAAGAGCGAAATGGACTCGCACAATGAGGGTACGTACAAACTTACCTATGTAAATAATTCAGTTCCCGTATGGAATCTCGAAGATTTTTCCGATTCCGTTTTTTTTTTTGAAGTAACAAACAATTTACTGTTTTATTCCTATACCTATGACCTAGCTTTATGCCAAATTTCAAGATTCTGGGTCAACGGGAAATACCCTATGAATTTTGATTCTCTTGAGATATAAGGCTGTATCTTTTTTCGCTAACTTAGAAATTCGATTTTTTCACAGCTTCAAGGGAACGAGTATAATTATATCTGAGTTTTAATTTTAACTTGGCAGACAGATGGACAACACAGGATCTTAATTTTTTTTTTAATTTCCTCCTTTTGAGGTACGGACCATAAAAAAATCGAAGATGATATTTTTGCTTATTTGTTGGGGCCATTATCAGTGGACCACCATAGCTGCTGTCACAGCTTCACTACTGCTAAAACAGCACTCATTGGTGAAGCAGAACAAACAACAAAATAAACAAGGTGACATAGAAGCAAGCACATTTCACACTTGACGTCCAAGAATTTGTTCAGCTGCTCTTTGACAGATCATAAACTTGCGTGGCACACCAAAAAGGTGATCTCAAGTATTTATTTTCCAAACATAAATTAATTATTCATACATTAATAGACTTGGCAAACATGAAGTCTTCCAGTAGTGTTTTCTCGGCGATAAAATAACATTGTACAGAATAATTACATATAAATTATACATATATGAACGTGAATAATTAATGCTCATGTGGACCATATTCGGAACATTATTTTGCTGGAGTTTTATATGTTTGGGATGATAATAACTACCTACGAGGGTGTATGTGGTGGGGTGTACTACCAAGTTAATATAATGAGGGATCAAATTTCGTGGAAAATTATTTCCATCGTATTAGGTTAGAGTTATTGATTTGCACCATTTTAACTTTTCTGCCAAGCTTCCATTCCACCGAACTGAATTTTAATATTTACTAATAACTTATTCTTACTTATTTAATAGAGCAGTGGAGGCCGCGTGGTAACGGCCTCGACTTACGAGTTACAGATCACGAGTTCAAACCTAGCCAAGCGCATTACTTTGTGTAATTTATTTCATCACCACTGTTCTCAAAACGGTGAAGGAAAACATCGTCAGGAAACCGGCATGTCCTACACCAAAAATTTGAAGACATTCACCAACCCGCACTGGGCTCGCGGGGGCTATTACGGCCCATTCCCTCTCCTATGCTACGATTACTTATGAACTGAAGTTTCATTTTTTTCTGAAACTGATGCCTTATAAGCTCGAAACTAAAACAAACTGAAAATATTGAAACAAAACTAACAAGTTACGAAAATTATTTTTGTAGCTTTCTGTACGTTTAACAAATTAAAACGTATTTGCATAAGATTTTTCAGAGGAAAGTATAATTTTATTTTACCCACCTGTTATGCTTATATTTGACGGCTAAATCTTGGCACAAAATAACCCTTTAGGAACTTAGTAAAACTCCTAGATTGGGTTTCTAGTTTCTGATTAACTTAAATGTCAAATATAAATGGTAGTTTCATTTACATTTGGGAATTCATTACCATTTGGTTATTCTAGCGTTAAACAGAATGTAGCTTAAATGGTTGGTTGTGCCTTAGTTTTAGTTGTGTGAATTTCTTCGTGTTACATGGATGAAACTAGATACTAATGTGTAGTATTCTGTAGTTACTCTAGCCCAAAGCAGACACCGGTGTCCGCACACCTATCGTCTTTCTATTGTGTCTATAATTACGGAATGCAAAGGATACCAATCCGCACTGGGCCCGCGTGGTGGATTACGGCCCATTTCCTCTCCTAGAGAGGAGGCCTGAGTCCCAGCAGTGGGGACATCATAAGGCTGATGCAATGCAATGCTGCATTGTCTATTTTTGTACCCTTCTAACTTTTTCCATAGGAGCTAAGGCTTTAATTCTATCGAAGTTAGAAAATATGCTCCTGAAATATATGACGAGTTGTTACTGCTGTTTTCGCGCCCTACATCCAGACATCGGTCAAATAATATTACCAATCCTGTGCAAAGACTTCGATTGAACGTTCTCTTTACAGCCTAACTGAATTTTGATTGCCCTGTTGGTCTAGTGTTAGTGACCCTGATTGCTATGCCAGAGGTCGTGGGTTCGATTCCAACCCAGGATAAATGTTTGTGTGATGAGCATGATCATTTGTTCTGTGTCTGGGTGTAATTTATCTATAATAATACATATTTATTTAGAAATATATAAGTATGTTTATCAGTTGTCTAGTACTCATAACACAAGCTGTGTTTAGCTTGAGACTAGACGGCGTTGTGTGATAGTTGTGGAATATATATAAATATATAATTTTCTCCAAAATATTTTGCAATAACTCGCTTTGAAAATGTCACTACCATCTTTAAGACCGATTAAGGTTTATAGGCAGATAATCATCACCTACTACCGAGTTTTATCTTACATCTCAGCTACCAGGGAGGTCAAACCTTTTCCGGTTTTATTCTGACCTACAAACTTTCAACTGGTTTCAAGAATGTCCAACATATGGTCGTAGATATAGTTTGTGTCGTAAATTTTATCGGCTGATTATGTTTTGTCGGTATTAATAGGTTAATTTTCTTTTTTAAAGATAATTTTGTTATGATAGTGTAGAAAGTTGCTTATGAATGGTATAGCATTGGTTTTACACTATCTTTATCTACTTATGTACATGTGTCACTGTATCTAGGGTGACCGGTAATTAGTGAACGATATGTAAACACGTGATTGTAGTCATAATAACAAACAAGTTTTACTATGGGACCAAACCTAAAATCGCGAAAAAAATTAGCCAAGTACCATTGTGACCAGTTAGGCAAACACAAATGTCACCACACCAGCAGGTATTTTTTCGCGATTTCTGGTTTAAAAAAAAAAAAAAAAAAAAAAAAAAAAAAAAATGAAAAATAGTTTATTCACATAACATATTTAACAATATAAACATTACCTCTGCCAAACTGCAAAGCAGTTTGTTGGCAAATGTAGCTCCTTTTTCCTAGCACAAACAAACAAACAGTAAACATTTTGACATTATTCAAAGTGCCTGTAATTGGTCTATTTGAAATAAACTATTCTGATTCTGCTTCTAAACACTTTCTAAATATCCTCAACATTGAAGGTTTGAAAAAAATTCATTGAGGAGGTACTTATGAATTTTATTTTTATAAGACGTTTTTGTGATACAGCTGTTTATATCGACTGGTAGGTTATTAAAAATGGTTGGAACTAAATAGATAATAATGATAATAGATGTTCGTTATCATGACTACAATTACGTGTTTAAATATCGTTCACTAATTACCAGTCACCTTAAATATTTTTTTAAGGCCGCTCTTATCTCACTGTGTTCAGGCACGCAATGGACTGTTTTCCGCACTCAATTGTATTGTAATAAAATTGTTTATCGTATCAGGCTGAGCGCGCGTCGACCCTACGAGGCGCCGGTCAACCCCCACGAGTCGCAAGTGTATTGAAAAACGTCGTTTGATACACGTGAAAAGTCACTTCGACCCTCAGCTTCATAACACATTTGCGTACGGCTCGTGCGAATTCCGCGTCGGTCACAATGACAAACTTTCTGCACTTGTATCAAAACTATAGTACTATTTTAATATCTCTCGAGAAAATGTCTGTGATAGTTTGACAAAAGTACCCATCGAAGGATTTCCTTTTAAAGTCAAAGCCTTAAAATCAGTGTTGGAAAGAATGTTGTTTTTTTTAATTGGTACTTATAGTTTTTTTTTTAATATAAAAAAAATACAACGGCTATAATTGAGCCAGCCTTCTAAAGGTGCATTTAAATATAAGAATGTTATATGAAGCGACAACCTACTCGTATCTAAATTTTATTTATTTTGATACTATGTTTTCATAAAACTACTTTTATACGTCAATTTTTCCGTTAGTTCAAACTATATGAGCTGTCTGAATCTTCAAAATTATGATCTAAGATAAAACCTAAGCCTAAAATATCGCTAGCATTTTTACGGCCTGCTACTTAGTCAAAAATTGTTGACGCGAATTCTGCCTAGGTTTAGGCAGGCTGACATTATACGTTTATATGCTAGTAACTACAGTTCTGGTCGTCCATTTGATTCACGATCCAGTACTTCCTAGAACTGAAACATAAATAGAACAGAACTGAAACAATAATACGTTTGGCCAAGTTCGTTTTAGGACATTTTGCATACATTATGCTAGTGGACGCCTGAGGACATAAGTGGTAAGATGTGAATATAAGGTATATGTTTAGTATTTGATACTTAGTACAAATACTTTTGCGTTCCAACTTAGAGCGGGAGAAAAAAGCCCTGGTATTTTTTGGAGATTTGCGTTCGAAATTCGTTGAAAAGGGAGGATCTTCCTTCTTCAGACAGGTGTTATGTCTGGTGGGCTCGATGTTTTCGGCCGGTTGTATCTATTCAAATACACTGACGGGCGGACTGATTGGAACAGTTTGCCTGCACCGGTCTTCCCGTCTGATTATAATTTAGGTGTCTTCAAGGGTAGTGAAAATGGTCTCAATAAGCTAGTGTTCCTTACCATCAATGATTGCATCACTGTTTACCATCAGGTAGGCAAACACTAGTTCATATTTACATTTAATTTTAAAAAAATCGCGCGGGAAACTTAATTGCGCTTTGAAACAGTTAAAAACAGTTTATTTACACGGTATGACGCAACTAAAAACTAGACAATAATCATTATAAAGGAAAGATATGCGTCACATCCGTGCAAAACGGCCGAACGCTCAGCATAAAGCTGTGCCCTCATGCACAATGCGATGAGCACACAGCGCCGGTTTTTAGCGTTGGCGTTGGGTTCTACATTTACGATGTTTTACCTTAGTGACTCTAAGCAAACTTCCCTATAATATAAATTCATTAAATATCTAAAAATGATGCCAAATTTTTGTCACAGATACTCTGCGTGCTTGAAATCAATTAAACTGTTCTCATAAATGATACAGTTTCAGAATAGCTTGCATGAATATCTACGATCAAATATTCAGCAGAATTGCTCATGAATTTGCCTTTAAACACAGTTTCAAACTTTCATTCCACCGCCTATTATAAATATGCCGAGAGGGAAATGATGAGAAATATAATATACTCTGAAATGATCTAAAACAGGTCATTTCAATACCTGACCTAGTTTCGACAAATAGGTTTCAACGCTACATTCAACGCGAGTCACAATATCAATATCTTTTGCTGGAAGAAATCCCACGTAACTCCATTACAGCACACAAAACCAGTTACTGACATCATAAACCATATTATATTATACCATTTTCCTAAACCAGGTATCCTAAAATAATATATTTTTACGAGAACTACCGAACGTTTCAGAACGCAATACTTATTATAAACCTACTACGCTTTATATGAAAAGTTTATTGTACGTAAAATTGAGTCGGACTGAGCAATAAAAATGATTTAGATTATGTAGCCTTAATTTTACAATAGGTTACGATTATGCCGACTTCCAAACATTTTGGTATGAAACCCTTAATTTAAGTGAAAATATCGCGCAGTAAATCATTTAAAAGGCTGTTAAATTAATATGTATACCGCTATTGTAAAGCCTGTTTCAGTAGCAAGCGATGCGATGGCAGTGAGTGAGCAATTTTTTATTGCTCCATGCATATTGAATGAGGTAAAATGTTTTCATGTCATATTTTAATCCTGCAGCTAAAGTTTGTGGATTTATGAGCAAATGGAACATCAAACAAAATACTGATTTCACTAGCATTGAATTTCAGACTGGTGAATTGATGATATTTATTGTGAAAATTAAGAATAAGAAAATTAAGTTTCAATATTTATTGAAACCCTAAAATTTTTCTTAAATTGACATAAGTAATGTTTTTAAAGAGCGGACTAAGCAAGACCTACAACATTAAAATAAATCTATATAAATATAAAAGAAAGTCGTGTTAGTTACACTATTTATAACCCAGGAACGGCTGAATCGATTTGGCTGAAAATTGGTGGGAAGATAGCTTAGATCCAGGAGAAGGACATAGCATAATTTTATCCCGTTAAATATAAATAAAAAACTAAAACCTGCTTATTTATTGGAATGGTGTAGAGTATGGTAGAGTAGGGTAGAGAGTAGGGTAGAACCTAGTTATCTATAAAGCGTATCTTACACTACATCACCATCCTACTCGGCACAGTACCTCGGAAAATTCACTCGCGAACCGACCCCTGAATAAGAATGAAGTTTTTGCATCACATTTTAATGTTCGCTAATATTATTCGGTTTCTTCAGTGGCGACTGTTTTAAAATTTAAATATCACTTACCTATGTTCAGGGTTTATTAAGTTGATATTAAATTACTTTGTCATGCCTAAAGCTTGGAAAGGAATATGAAAATTCAATATGATACTTGCTTTTCTTTTATGAGAGTTTTTATTATGTGATATGAGCAGTTTTATAGGATAGATAACAGTCGCTTCGCTTCATATGAGACAATAATCTTTACATGTAGGTATGAAAGATCGTATTTATGAAATAGGATCAGAATGAGTGAGCAGCTTTGTTTTGAGCCGTTTGGGGTTGAAACGCTTGGGTCATGGGGTCCGAGTGCGCGTCTCCTTTTTAAGGAAATTTCACGCCGTCTGATCGACATTTTGCGTGACCAGAGGGCGGGCTCGTTCTTCGCCCAAAGAATTAGCATTACCATTCAACGTGGCAATGCTGCCAGTCTTCTGGGTACATTTCCGGATGACAGCGATGTGGAGGAGTACTTCGACGCCTGAGTGTACTGTGTTTTTATATTATATGTACATAGGTAGGTTTTAGTATAAATAGTTTAGTTAATATTTAAGGCTTTGTACTTGTGTGGATATAATTTAAATAGTTAAAAAAAAATGAAATCACGAGTGATCTTTATTCACTTTTAGCAAGACTTACACCGTTATTTATAAAAAAGTAATCACTTGTTGCAAAGTAATTTCTTATTAAGTCATTACTTGAGGTTAGACATCTTTATTAAAAAATCAATTAAATTGCTACTTAAGTAGATACTTTTACTCAAGTAATTAGTTTTGCTTGTTTATAAATACGGGTGTTAATATCACTAAAGAAGAAAAATCCTTCCAAGAGCGAGTAGGACATGCGCACGAAGACCAACGGAGATATACTCTCCGTTGTAAAAGAGGGCAAAAACATCACGTTTGTTTGATAGGAGCCCCACTTAAGTATTAATTTTATTTGGTTTTAGTATTTGTTGTTAAAGCGTCAACAGAAATAAAATATCATCTGTGGAAATGTTAACTGTCTAGCTGTCAAGGTTCATAAGATACAGTATTCTGACTGGTGACAGACGGACGGACAGTGGTCTTAGTAATAAGGTCCCAGGTTTTTACCCTTTGGGTATGGAACTTTGTAAATGAATAACGTATTGTAATACATATACATATTATTTCAGACCGCATCAGGCACAGGCGCTCACGCTGAAGCCGCCACCGTAATTCCGATCCAAACTTCCAGTCACAGTAGGCGCGGGATTGCGGACGGCGGGCAATGGGTAGCTCGTTTTCCGTCCGTCCGGTAACAGACCGGACCGAGCCCAAGTCGTTTACGGCGCGCACTGTTCCTGCGCACCTCAAGGAGTTGTCAGCAAACTGTAGGGGTCTAGTAGGGTTAAATACTAATCTGGGGCTCTGGGGAGGTATGAAAATACATACCAGGGACCTGGAACCAACGCAGAGAAGGAACAGGGTAAGTTTTAGTCAGTAAGAGTCTGACACAATTTCCCGCTCCGCCCAAGGGCAGGATTTGTCATTGGATGATTTTACCTACCATAAAAAAAAAATCTACTTGTAAACTCAGAACTCTTAGTAACATGTGTTTCATCCCATCTCTTTACATGACTATCCAAGATAAACGATTTTCTTTCAACTAATACTGAGTAAAAAATAAAATACATTTTAATAATGTACGAAAAGGTGTCCAAAATAATCACTTTCGCAAAATTGAAAAAAGCTTTCTCAGCAAAACCTAACAAACTACGAGTATACCCTGAGTTAGGTACTAACACATAAATCCTACGTCTGTCTAGAACCAAGAAAAAATACCCAAAAGTCAATTTACGAAACAATACTTAGTCAATGTGTCTAGACCGTTCTGTAATTTAAAGGCAAGCTTCTTTATTACCAGTATACACTGACCACTTCTCATTAGTTTAAAAAAAATAGGGTATGTGGGAGACTTTAAATGACAAGGGTACACTGTACCCATCTCAACACACCAGGGTTACCATCTGGCGAATTATTTGTATCGCTCAGATTTTAAAAATGATTGCCAAACTCAACAACAGCGGCAGACTCGCTTTTAGGTATCCACTTTCCGTCCTCGCAATTTAAAAGTCCGACGAATTTCGAAAGTTGTTCTAAAAGTTTTTGTTTTGTTTTTTTTTTTTGTTTACGTCAGTTGGAAAACTGTAATATCCGAATGTTTTAACGTTTAGATTGGTAACCCTGCGAGGTGTGTGTGGTTAGGAATACAAATGTTGGACACAAGACCGTGCGTCCTCCAATGGCTTCATTTCGGGTCCGACGGAGAATATTTGCATGTTTTGAGGACAGTGCTAATAATAAGTAGCTTGAGATTTAAATAACTTTATTTTGTGGTTTATTGTGAGGATTTTCATGGTTGTGGGTTCACAATGTAACTGCCAGCGGATAATTGCAAACGCCGTTAGTTTATGACAAATCCCGTAAAATTGTAAGCCATTATTTTCTTTAATAAAACTCGGGTACATTGTAACTTAACAAGGATGGAAAAGATTTTTATTTTTTATAAACTAGTGCTTGACTGTAATCCCATCTGATGGTAAGCAGTGATACAATCGTTGATGGTGAGGCGCACTAGTTTATTAAGAGCCTTTTCACTCTAGCGCGGAAGACACCTAAATTATAATCGGATGGGAAGACCGTAGCAGGCAAATTGTTCCAGTCCTTCGATGTATGCGGTATGAACGACGAGGCGAAACGCCTAGTCCGGGCCGTACATGTTTAAGGATGGATAGTCGCCGTACGTCGGGTTGTCCGATAGTGGAATTGAGATGGTGAAATCAAGTTATGCAATTCCCATGCACACTCTCCAAAATGCAACCAATAAAATACCGAAAGGCTTGCTTCTCTACGCCTGTGCTCAAGGCTTTGAAGACTGGACTTAACCAAATCTGGGTCACCAATATTAGCCTCTTCGTACGCCTTTCCACCGAATCCAAAGCTGCTAGGTGGCATTTTGCAGCACCGGCCCATATGTGGCTGCAGTACTCCACACATGATCGGAAAATAAACATTATCTAAAATTTATATCAATCCAGTCATAATATATCAAGATTTTTCTCTCTTGCAAAATTTATTATAAACTTGAAAGAAAAGAAAGAAAAGAAAGAAAGAAAGAAAAAAACTTGTGATGTTTATAATTATTCAGTGATATATTTACCCCTTAATTGATTCCTTTTGTTTCAGTTTATCTTAAAGAATAAAGAAACAAGCTCTATTTATTTCGGAATTTACTATAAAATGACTTAATTTTTCTTTTTTACTTTCATTGAACACTTATTTTCAATTTCAGTAATGTGAAGTGCAACAAGTTTCCAATTATTAATTAAGGAAATACTTTTTCATTGAAATTGTGGAATGGGAAAATATTAAGGATTTATTATAAAACCTTATTCACAGTGTTTTGACTAGTATGAATGTCTACACATTTGATTGTTTATTTATAAATCGAGTAGCTGAACGAGTAGAATATAGCCTATATATGGACATAAAATATATGCTATCTCCTAAAACATTCACGTAAGCAAAGCCACAACTAAAACCTAGTGATAAATATACTAGATGCATTCGGTAAAATAATGTGCACCTGAATAAGGCTGTGAAACTAAATTGCTAGTCGTGCCAAATTCCATGGTAAGCTTCCAAAAATAGCTTAAATCCATCACCATGGCAACCAATCAGTCTACCCCACATATTCCCGCAATTTGAGGAAAGATTTACCGAAAACCACTTTACTATCAAAATGGTCCTAGACTCCTGAACTAATGCCAAAAAATATTCGACTTTATTGTACAGGTTTATTGATAACTGACAATCACTTGGCGATGTCAACACATCAAATCTACAGAAGAGAAATCTTTTCAACCCTCTTTGAGGGCCTCGGACTGGAAATACAAAGGTTTGGGAAAAATAGGTAGGACTGCCAACTCATTCTTACTGTTCGATAACTTAATATAAGTAGGTTATATTTCTTAACCTTATTTTTGTAAGGGTTGAGAGTTGAGTAACGTCCAGGACAGCAAAAACGCAACGGAAACATTTCGTAATCTTTTCCTTTTACCAAATTTTAAAACAGGTTATCTTGAGTTATAGCACGTTAAGTTTTTAATTACGTTTTCCTCTTTAATCATTTATTATGATTTTTTTTTATAGATTAATATTTTTATTTAGGGATTTTTTCCGTGGGAAAGTCCTCCAATGACATCTCCGCGCCCTTGGGCGGGACTGACTAAAAACCCACTCCTGTTCCTTCGTTGCCTTTCATACTGGGGCCGAATCTTTCTTTCAGAAATCGACCCTGGCCCCAGTAGGCTTCGACCCTGCTAAATTTAGGTATATGAGGGTAACAAATTATATCTGAATTAGAGAAAACTAAAAATAATAAAACGTGTTGTTTACCGAACTTACCGAAGATTATTTATCGATTTAATTTAAAATATTATTCAATTAATTTTAATTTCAACGAACATTTTCTGATTTACCAGCTCTCCATCTTAACATACACATGTTTATACAAATAAATGACTTATCTTATCTTATCTTATCTTATTTATTTATTTTTATTTATTTATTTAACAATTTTGTACACACACATAAAAAAGGAAAAAAAAAAAAAATGAAGAATACAGATAAATAGGTACAGAGGTGATGCTTATTTCTAAAGAAATCTCTTCCAGCACACCTGCGAAAGGATAGTTTGAAAAAAAAGAGAAGTAGACACCGTGTGTAATAGTAAAAGGAAAATTAGTACACACACAATTACTGATAATAAACAATTATAATATGTAAATAAAAAACACACTATTATAAATATAAACATACACAAAGTAAAATAAATATCTCAAGAATACATACTTATATAATACATACTAATATGCAACTATGACGGAAGAGAAAGATAGCGTTCTTTTACTCTACTTTTAAAGACTGCAAGAGTTTGGCAGGCCCTAATGTCAGTTGGTAGAGAATTCCACAATCGTACTGCATGCGCAGTGAAGGAGTAGGAATAGAAATTGCTGGAGTGAGGAGGGGATTTAAGGAGATTCCTTAGATGCGACCTGCAAGGTGCATCAGAAGGACGTGAATAGGAAAAGCGTTCCCGCAAATAGGAGGGCGTTTTAGGATTGTGAAGGATGTTAAATAGCAAACACAATATTCGAGAGTTCCTGCGAAGTCGAATAGGGAGCCACTTGAGTATCTTGCGAGAGCCTGAGACATGATCATACTTTTTAAGATTGAAGACAAAACGAATACAAATATTTTGCAAACGCTCAAGTTTATTTAAAAGCTCCTCGGTGGCATCCAAATAACAGGCGTCAGCGTAGTCAATGATGGGCTGAATGAGTGTTTGGGCGAGGGAGATTTTGGTTTTCAAGGGCAAAAAACTTTGAAGGCATTTCAACGTGTGGAACGTATAGTGTACTTTGCGACTGACTTCAGCGACTTGGGCAGTCCACGATAAGTACGAGTCCATGATCACCCCTAGGTTTTTAGCAGTCTTAGCATAATCAATTTGAACTCCATTCAACCAGAGCGGAGACAACGACGTATCATCAAGCTTGTTCCGCATATACCTGCCGCCGATGACCAAGGCCTGGGACTTTTTAGGGTTTATTTGCAACCCAAAAGAACGCGACCACTCCCCAATCAATTCCAGGTCCCGGTTCATGGCAGACACGGCGGCTTCTGCATCATCTCCACGAAAGTGGTGGTAAAGCTGCAAGTCGTCGGCATAGAGATGGAAGTTAGCGGAAATTACTCTTGTAACAGAGTTAATGAAAATAGAGAAGAGAAGAGGAGAGAGAACGCCACCCTGAGGCACACCCGCAGTAAGACAGCACCAATCCGACGAAGAGTCATCAAGGCGTACCCGCTGCGAGCGGCCGTTAAGATAGGAATCAAACCATCGAATAGTGGAAGAGGAGAAGTTAAGGGATTTAAGGATTCCAAGAAGGATATCGAAGTCAACAGAATTGAAGGCACTGCTGAAATCAAGAAGAACAAGTAACGTGAGAGATTTGTGGTCCATAGCCCAGCGAATGTCATCAGTAACTTTTAAAAGAGCTGTGACAGTGCTGTGACCAGGCCGAAAACCGGATTGAAAGGGGCTGAGAAGATCGTTACTAGAAAGAAAGAGAGAGAGTTGATGATGGACAATGTGCTCAAGAACTTTAGAGAGATAAGGAAGGATAGAAATAGGTCTAAAATCGGTCAGTGAAGCCGGGTTAGGAATTTTGGGTAATGGAATGATATGAGCTTGTTTCCAGGCGTCGGGAACAGCGCAAGAAAACAGGGAAAAGTTAAAAATGTGGGTCAAGACGGGAAGTATAGCAGGGAGAATAGGACAAATCATTCTTGAGCACACGTTATCATTACCAACAGCGGAAGAGGAGATGGCCTGAATAGATTTTTTGACATCACTTTCACTTACAGGACGAAATTCGAAAGTGGAACACTGTGGCAATGGCAAACTAGACAAGTTATGTAATGTCGCAGATTTGACGTGAGGATCCATAGTAACAGGAGGAAGAGAGAAATGCTTATTTAGAGCACACACGTCAATATCTTTGCCAGAGGCGACCGGTGACTTACCAATGCCGACAGTTTTCAGAAATTTCCAAACTTCAGAGGAGTTACGGTTGTCAAGAGAATTATGGAAGTAGCGTCTCTTTGCATCTCTACACATACGACTGCAGCGATTACGCAGCTCCTTAAACAAACACTGATTGCGCTCGGAAGGACAGCGCTTCAACCTTCTTTTGGCTCGATCTCTACTTGCCATCGCATCCTTAATGGCGGGAGTGAGCCAGGGAGCCGGAGCATACTTAACTTTAACTCGACGAAGAGGGGCGTATTGATCATAAAGATTAAGTATTTTACTGTTAAAAACATTAACCATATCATCAACAGAGGAGCTATGGTAAACATCAGTCCAGTCAATGCCAACAGCATCACACAACAATGCCTCCAAGTCTATGCCCTTGTAGTTGCGAAGATGAAAATATTGTGGTTTGCGCTTCGGAGGGCGAATCTTGTAAGACATGAATATGAGATCGTGATAGGAAAAACAAGCGGTAAGCTGGCCGTGAACAGATACATTGTTAGGTTTGGAAACAATCATAAGATCCAAAAGAGATGGAGAGCAATTCGGAAAATGATGAGTAGCAGAGAGAGGCAGAATACTGAGGTTAAAAGAAGTTACTAGAGATTGAAGTTTTTGAGTACGAGAGTCATTTTTAAGAAGGCATGTGTTAAAATCACCCATCAAGACCACGTGATCGTAAGTAGGACAGAAATTGTTAAGAAGTGTATCAAGAGAATCAAAGTAATCGATAGTAAGATTTGGACTATACATTACTCCAAGGAGCATTTTCACATGATGCAAGGAAATTTCTAAGAATAGATGCTCTGCTGACCCCGAGTAGGAAGATGGAAGATAAGATCTTATCTTATCTTACAAGGGTAACTTCGATTTATTATGTTGCCTTTCTATTTATTATTTAACACAAAACACGCATGTAAAATCGTTTTAGTAATCAAATCAATTGCCGGACATAACCCACCTCTTTTAATGTTGGAAAAAAAAATACTATTTTGTTCCCGTTTTTAATGACAAACTGATAAATTATGTAGGTATGTTCCTAACTACTGTTCAATTTGTTTCCGAGTTTCTACGCCAGTAGTATAATCGTGTTTTGATAAACCATAAAGTTTGCAGATAAACAAACCTATTTCCTATTATTCTATCTCGTTAAAAGAGTAGAATGCGGAATTTCGACGCACAAAATATCGATAAATGCTAATACGATGCTACAACATCGCGATGCATATCCGCGAAAGACAGTCTCAATTCAAATAACTCTTACTGTATTTTTCTAATAATCTTCTCTTTTGTTACTGAGATAACTGTATTTTTGTCAAGTTGACTAAATGTCTATTATAGTATGAATATTTATTATGTTCTGTACAAACCATTTTACAATACACATTATTCGTTTCGGTTTATTAATTTATTAAGCCAAAAGATACAGCCGTTTATGTCGCAAAAAACGTACATTTCGATACACTCAAGGGAATCAAAATTCATATAGGGTACTTTCCGTTGAGCTAGAACCTGATATTTGGCAAGAATCAAGGTCTTAAAGCACAAAATAATATATGAATAAATCTGCAGTTACGTCTTAAAAAAAAAAACATACACTATTTACTTAAGTTTGTACGGAACCCTCAGTATGGGAGTCCGACTCGCACTTGCCCGATTTTTACAAATATTTTTAAAATTACATCAATAATGGTCATAGGTATTTCATAATATTTTTTCTGTCTTTCCAGGTAACCACCAACCCTAGTGTTAAGTGCAAGTGCAGTGCAGTGTAGTGAAGTGCGTGATGTCAGAGTGAGGCCTTTCGAGGCCACTGGAGGCCCAGTGACGTCACCTGGAGGCCATGTCCAGGCCGAGGCTCAAATGCGCCGCGTGGGCTTGGCTAGCGGTCCTCGCGGCTTTGGGGAGAACCACCGCTTACACGGACACCGAGGAGTTCTTGAGTGATCTCGATAAACCAGGTAAGTCATTAGAATAAGAAATTAATAAAAAGTCCTGGATTTGAAACTTAATGACAATGAAGGACTCGATTAGTCCTATGATAAACTGGGCCTTCATTTCTCTATTAAATTATTTTCGTATTAACTGTAAGTAGCTTTTCTACTGAAGTTGCAAACTTTGTTTTAGTAAATAGAAGAAATGTCTATTAGTAACTAAAAAACTGTAAAATTGTTTAATTTTGAAAAATCACTAAAAAATCCCATTTGTTGGGAATACTATGGCTAGTAACGTACAAATATGAATGCGTAGGGAAAATCAAATATTATTATTAACCATGTGACATAGATATGACAGTTATAACAACTACCTACTTCATAATAACAAAGATTTCCCAATACCGCCACACTTAATCACAAAACAGTTCACATGAGAAACAAACTCATAAACAACATTTACACCACTAAATAAACATTAATGAAACTAAAATCATTTACGACTTGCTTAAATAAACAGAAAATAGTTACAGTTCATTAGTTCCCACATCGCGTATTCCAATAATTCCGATTAGATGCTCGCTTTTTAATTATAGGTAGTTCACTCAACCTGAATAAGTAGGCAGCAGAAACCAACTGGTTTGGGTGAAAGATAGATGTTGCATCGAATAAAGATTTATCTTCGGCTGACAAAAATGTTCGTATGAATTTAGATAGAGCATCGGCTTGTTAACCTCTTTCTTTGAATTATTGTTACATCACGATCTACCTACTTTCACTGACATTTATTAATAGTCCTCAATTTGACACAAAAATAGATCCCATCACTATTACGTCTAAGTCGTTTACGGCGCGCACTGTTCCCGCGCGCCTGAAGGAGTTGTCAGCAAACTGTAGGGGCCCAGCAGGGCCGAAGCCTACTGGGGCCAAAGGTTATGTGAAAATGAAACCCGGGGCCCTGGGACGAAGGCAATGAAAGGAGCAGGGTAAGTTTTTAGTCAGTAAGAGTCTGACACTATCTCCCGCACCACCCAAGGGCGGGATTTGTCATTTGATGATTTTACCTACCATAAAAAAACACTACTCGATATTTATCTTGACATAGGAGAAATTTTGACAATGGCCTGTGAAAAACAAACAAACAAATTGTGGTGACGTTTTATAAAAAGCTAGACACATAGTAATAACAACAGGCGTGTGCAAAGAATTTTCTCGCAAACATCCTTGAGCATATGTGGAATTCCATCGTTTACATATGCAAACGATGCAGAAGGAGGAATACTGTAGTTTCTGCTTACCCTCATGGGAAAAGATCTTTTATCTTTCTAATATCATAGAGGCGAAGGTTTGTGAGAATGTTCGTCTGTTGGTTACTTCTTTACGCTCGAACGGTTGCACAGATTTGAATGGACTTTAGCACTTTTTTTCCAGGAGTATGGAAAAAACTTCCTTGGGATAGTTTTCTATTTTCATGCGGTCATAATGAGAGCAGTGGTGGCGGAGTAGTAACGGCCCCGACTTATGAGTGGTAGGTCGCGGGTTCAAATTCAGCCAGGTGCATTACTTTGTGTAATTTAACCTAATCGAAAATGGAACCAAAAATTCAAGACATGTGATATCCACCAATCCACCCTGGGCCCGCGTGGTGGATTACGGCTCATTTCCTCTCCGCGATAAGTAGACTGAGTCCCAGCAGTGGGAACATTATAAGGCTGATACAATGCAATGCGGTCGAAAACATTGGCCAATTATTTTATAAAAAAGTTAGCAGGAATCCGTAATCATAAGTTCACAATATCCTGAATACCGCAATCACGCTTACTGATACATAAATTTATTTAAATAAACCTCTATACATCGTCACATCTATCTCCCGTCAATTTTCTCTGCGTACCAAACCCAAAATTACAATAATATGCCGCGCAATCAATCAACTGAAGACGTGGGCGCATCATGTGGATAATGTAATGATTTTTAGCGATAATCATCAACATTCAGCTCCAGTGCACCAATTATAACGTTTGTGTTTAATTATGGTGATTTTCTAACTCATTTGAGTGTATTTCAAACGTGTGACGTGTTGGAGAAATTGATTGGTATGCAGGCAATTAATTTTAAAGTTGTTTAATAAGTTGCGTGTTGTTGGTAGCCATGTTTTGTATTTGACGTCGAAGGTTGTACACTCATATGTTTTGACTAGCTGACTCACTAAACGTTGTGCTACCATATAAGTTTTTAAAGAAAAAATAGGGAGTGGGTGGTCGAAGGGTAAAAAATAACCTACAATCATCCTATTCTTCGACCTAACAAATATACATGAAAAATGTAATAAAAATTGGTCAAGCTTCGGAGAAGTTCGATAATAAACACTGACACTATCTTTTGTATAATTATGTACTACTGAACAAAACCTAGGAAGTTAAAATGTCCAAATCCAGATATAGTCTACCGTAAACCTGGCATACATCCGTGCCCGTGTCGGTAACGTGCCCCACTTGCAAAACTTGCCAACGTTACCAACTTGGGCACATATGTCTGGTTTAGCCTAGGTATACTAAGTTTCAATCAAATTTTTTCTGCGCTTGAGAAAGCATCTCAAGGATTTAACCAAGCATGGTCCGTTCAAACATACCTATCTTAATAATTTTGAATTCCGAATCGATTCTTAAAGATTTTATCGAATAGCAAAAAGTAAAAAAAAAACTTAACGGAATTACGGATTTTTCTTTTACTACTACTACATAACAAGACATTGTTTCTTGCCAAATTTCAGAATTCTAGGTTATTGGGAGTACACTACAGGTTTTGATTTCCCTGTGAGTATCAAAATTTAGGCCAAAACAAGTGGTAGCATATTTAAGTTTTTTTTTTTAATTTATATAAACTAGTGCTTGACTGCGATCGATATTAATTTCAGCTTATACCTTGCATTTATGAAAAAAGGGCTTGAAAGGCGGGTTTGTCAGAAGGACAGACTTATATATGTGGACAGACAACTTACAACAAAGTTATCTTATTTGGGGTTTCGTTTTTGCCGACTGAGCATGATGGAACCCTAAAAGTCACATTTTAAATAGTAAACCATTCTCAACGACAACCAGAAAAGAGATAAATATACTCTATAGTGTTACACCAAAAATAAAATTACAATACAATGGAAACATTCTACATAACCAAAAAAAAAACTAAGTACTTAATCTACTAAAGATAAACAAATAATAAAGTACAACCATAAAAATATTAATTGCTAATACGACTTTTCTAAAAACATTTAATGTCTATTATCAATTTAAAAACCTACATTATAACTGTAATAATCACAACTTAAATAACCTATCAATCATATAAACAGTAGATGATTGCAGTCGTTTACCAAGATAATTATCATTTACTGTTAGTCACACATCGAGTGTCAGTTATTTATGCTGATTTGCTTCCGCTGTGCCCTTTTAAATGGTTTATAAGTAAGACATAAAAATTCAAGTAGCTGCAATATTATTGGACGAGTTATAAGGGAGGAAATATTAACATTAAGCATTCAAGCTATCAGGTTAGAACAAAGAAACTCCCTACAAAAACACATTTTTACCGTCTTGTCAGCAAACTGTAGAGGCTCAGCAGGGTCGAAGCCAACTGTGGCCATGGGTTCGCGTTTGAAAGAAGGAACAGGAGTGAGTTTTTAGTCAGTAATAATCTGAGACTTTCTTACGCTCCGCCCAAAGGCGGGAGATGTCATTAGACGAACTTCCTACCTAAAAAAAACCGTCATGGCAATATTGATTTATTTAAACCTTTATGCACGCAGAAGTACAGAAGCGGGCTTAATGCCTTAGGGCATTTTCTATCAATCAACCTTTGGGCGATGCAGAGACAACACACATACACACATTGTTATTGATTATTGTGATATTTCCCCCTCACGATTCGCAGAATGATTATCAGTCACTGTAGGCGCGGGTTTGCGGACAGCGTAACATGGACGCGTTGTAAGGCCAAGACAAGGTGGACCGATGACATATTGGGAGACGCTGCAATACGATGGATACGAGACTCACAGGACCATTCGTTGTGGCGGTACGTGGGGGCAGTTTAAGTCCAACAGTGGATACCTTTCAGCTACAATGGTGATGTGAAAAATTATAAAAATATGAAAACATTAATTAATCACTGTCACCAATGACAAATCCCGCCTTTGGGCGGAGCGGGAATTAGTATCAGACTCTTACTGACTAAAACCTACCCCGTTTCTTCGTAGCCTATCATGCCGGGGCCGGGCATTCCTCTCAGAAAACGGCCCTTGACCCCAGCAGGCTTCGACCCTGCCTGCCTGCAGTTAGCAGGCTGGGCCTCTTCGGTGTGCTGACAGCTCCTTGAGGCGCGCGGGAACAGAACGCGCCGTCGACGACTTGGGCTCGGTCCGGTCGGTTACCGGACGATCGGACAGCGTGCTACCCATTCCACGCCATCCACAAGCCCGCGCCTACGGTGGCCGGAAATTGGGATCGGAATCCCGGCGTCGGCTAGGGCGAGCGCCCCATTGACTTTGCCTGATGCGGTCGGCCTCCTCCTTTGCTAGCATTACTGCTTCGCAGAAGGAGGACCGCCTGCCATCCCTCCTTAATTAATCACATGCCCTCATTATAAAAAGGCTGATCCCAAAGAAATTATACTTTCATTTATAATTAGCTAATTACATAAAGAAGCAAGCAGGAAAAATCTGACTTGGGTGTGTCCCAGCAACATATCAATTTACTCTTTCCTGAGAGCCAAACACATGTTAAACGTACCTAAAATTTGACGAAATCATTAATTACATAGGCTTCGCTTTACACAATATTTTCGAACAAAACAATGTAGAACAAAGTTTCGTATGTAAATGTTTCTTACTCAGTAATTATTAAATATTCATTTGGACCTCAGGATTGAATATAGAGCTCCATTAAAGAGCTTTTAGATGGAAGCCCTCAGACTTTACAAGTATACTTGGAGTACCTAAAAATTAGGATAAGATATTATTTATTAAATTGACAATTTTGTTACCGTTTTTGAAGTGTGATGGGAGGTTTTAGTAGTCAGCAAAAAGTGGATTAAAATATCTTGAAATCTATTTTATTCTGATTTTTAGGGTCCCATTCCACAGGCGGTCAAAATGGAACTCTAATAGATCACTTTGTTGTACGTCTATCGAGACCCTTTTTCTCAGGTTTCCCCTTGTGACCGTGAAAATCTAACTTTTAAGTTGGCACAATCTAAAGATAAAGCCGTTTGTTTATGCTCGGTTTAAACGCGTATTTATATATTAGCATGGAAATAAAAAGCCTGTAGGGTACTTCCCGTTGATCTAGAGTACAGAAATTGGACAAATAGCTAGGTTTTATAGCGCAGGTAAAGGAATAAAATATGCAAATTATCTAGTTACATAACAAAATAATTAATTTTTTGTGATTCTAAAAAATCTTTGAGACAAGTTTGTATGGATCCCTTGGGGCGCGATTTCAACAAGCATTTTACCAGTTATTTTTTATTAATGGTAGTACTCACGTTTGACCACTATCTTACTTGATGGTAAGCAATGATGTGGTTTACCTACTCGTTTACAAGTACCAAAGTAACTTTCTCTCTAAACTTTCAAAATAAGTGAAGTTATTAGTCTACGAATACTTGTTTTGAATGTTATTTGATTCCAGCAAATAGCAAATGGCAATTTGACGAATATGATCTCCGATCCGACTCCTTGCTGATATTAAAGAAGGCCTAACATCAGTGAATAATAGATAGCATGCACAAAGACGAGAAGAGAAGGGGAGCAGTGGTGGCCGAGTGGTTACGGAACTTACGAGTTGTAGGTCGTGGATTCAAACCTAGCCAGGTGCATTACTTTGCGTAATTTATTTCATCACCAATGCTCTCAAAACGGCAAAAGAAAACATCGTGAGGAAACTGGCATGTTCTAGAACTAAAAATTCGAAGGCATGTGATATCCACCAACCCGCACTGGGCCCGCGTAGTGGATTACGGCCTGTTCCCTCTCATAGAGAGGCGGCCTGAGTCCCAGCAGTGGGAACATTAAAAGGCTGATTATGCTATGCTGTTATTTGCAGTTTGTTGAAAAATATATGGGCCTTGAAATCTATGTTAGGAACGAATAAGACCAAGGTTTACAAGTAATTGAGCTCCTTATTAGTCTAAGTTAAGCTACACAAATATTGACAAACACTCGTACTGACTGGGCAGATTCACTTAACTTCTATGATTGTTTCCTCAAAAAACCGTCACATGGCGGGTTTCTGAATTGAGTATTTTGAGTTAAGAACGACTCAAACCATACTTAAATGCCAAATTTTGACAGATTTGCAGGCTAAAGTAGAGTTTGAGTAATTCTCAACTTCAAATGCTTAAATCAGAAATCGGGGGTCAGACACCAATCTGCATCGTACTCAAATGATTTGTCCACTACATTTCTGGCGTATGGATTTTTTTACATTGGACAGAATGATTAAACATCTTTAAACGTTTATAAACAGATTACCACCCATACATGACATCTATACAGACGACATATTCAGATGGTGGAGACTTAGACCGGCTCTCTACTGTAGCCGGTTTCCCGTGTAGCAATAGCAATGGACTTAGAGATCTCTCAGCTAGCAAGGAAACACCGGCCTAAAATTATTTAAAAACCCTTTTCGCTAAATAAAAAGTATTTATCATTATCATTTATCAAATTGTTTTTCGAAGAAGGCGCCTTGGGATGGGATAACCAGGTGAACTTATATGTCACTAGGCATTTCACACCGAACGCCTCTGACCTCCAGAGCAATGATATATGAAATGAGCTATATAAATCGATTCAATCTTATTCTTGATTCGATTCTCGTAGGTTCAGTTATGCACTCGATTTCACTCAAATTAAAATAGATTTTTCACGCTGAACGATGTAATATGTTACTAAGGGCGGACTTACACCGTACGGTTTTAAATGGCCGATTTGCAAAGGCACATGTGTGCTGCGAAGAAAAAAGTAATGTGTATTTTGTCAAGCCTTGCGATTGCTTTCTTTAGCTGTAGGTAATTGGTTCGTTTTGTTTGTGTAGGTAGATATTATATAATGGGGCTTTGTCCAGAGGATTCTCGAAATGGCCAAAAATCTCACTAATGTCGATGGCAGTCGTTAGTCAAAGCTTGTATTAGATAATATCACTAGGTCCTTCCAGCGGTTTCATTTTATAACTTATTATAATTAGGAATTGTTACCTTCGCTGTATTGTTTTTAGAACATTATTAATTTAATGTAATTATAACCAAATATAGTGCATGTGGTGTAAGCCTATAACTGATAGCTACACTAATGAATGTTAGTTTCGTTTTAATATAATATAAATGCATTGTGTAAGCAGTTATTGGCTGGCCAAATAAATAAATGAGTACTAGACCGATGTGTATTTATGTATGTACTCGTATTTATTATAACAAAATATACAATATATTTTGTTTCTTTTCCGTTTGCTTATTTATTAGTTTCTACTCGTACTACCTACCACGTTAAGTTTCTGCACCACCCTATAGTTTCTTCAGAATCAGTAACTGAATCGATTCCAATAATTTTTACGTTTTTTTTTTCCAAAAATATTCAAAAAAGATCAAAAGTTGGACACCACCGAAAATAAGTATAAAACAGGTCACGGCAGGTCATAACGGGAATTAAACGCCAGCACACAGCTGGATGCGGGAGCAAAACCACCCTTGAGTCGCTCGGGTGGCACGGTGACCATGTATTTATGTCGCTAAGCAGTTACCATAACGGGACTATAACTATGTGATTTTTTTATAATACAGTTTTGAAATTATGTACATAGATTTTTTACACAAATATGTAGTGTTTCAGGTTTCGCATATACTAAAAATAAGGTTGTATACTCATAGATTACAACACAATACTAAAACAAACACCGGACGCACCTAAAACCTAGTGTTATGAACATAATTACAATTCAAGCTCAAAGATCCAAATCGTACAATAAACAGTTGATAGTCCATATTTATGAATAAAGCGATGACCTGTATTTTCCACGATACGTTATCTGTTATATCTGATGTACTAAATTTATTGCTGATCTGATCCTGAGGCCTATACTTAGTAGCGAGTAAACAACATAACATCATAATTATAGCATTTTAATTCATAGTGCGCAGTGGTGGCCGAGTGGTAACGGCCCCGACTTACGAGTTGTAGGTCGCGGGTTCAAACCCAGCCAGGCGCATTACTTAGTGTAATTTATTTCATCATCACTGCTCTCAAAACGGTGAAGGAAAACATCGTGAGGAAACCGGCATGTCCTAGAACTAAAAAATCGAAGCCATGTGACATTCACCAAACCGCACTGGACCCGCGTGGTGGATTACGGCCCATTCCTTCTTCTAGAGAGGAGGCTTGTATCCCAGCAGTGGGAACATTAAAAGGCTCATGATGAGTGCTGAATTCGATAACTTGTTTTTGGGCGCCTTCAAATTAGCCGCAAAGATTCACGCGACGGTAGAGGCAGCCTGCGCCTGGTGGCGGGGACCATCACTGGTCACTGTACACTGAATAAGCACCTTCACACAATAGGCAGCACGGATAGTCCCCTGTGCAGAGCGTGCTTGGAGGGGGAGGAGACAGTTTCGCATGTGCTCCTGGACTGCACAGGGATCACTGATACACGCACACGGACCTTAGGATCCCCGTAATCCCTTATTGACACCCTGAAAAACCTGAGAGGCCTAATCAGTTTTTGGAGAGAGGTGGGCTGGTTGGAATAAGCCCACCTAAGATTATGGCCGCCATGGCCTACGTAAAATGGTCCGCAGAGGACTGAGTGCGGAAACCATACTCAGAAGATAGATTCGCGCGACGGTTGCGCGACTGCTGCGCTACACCCGCGCTGTAGCCGCGCGTATTTCATTTAGGTATATGAAATAAAAAAGAAAACGATTCCAGCGCTGCCGAGGCGCTTTATTATCTTCGGCAGTTTGGTTCATGTTATGGTTGAAACTGAACATACTCATACGAATACCAGTGTCTCAAGACAAAAGTCTATACCAGTGTGTGTTGCTAGTGATGACCGTGAAACGTGGTCTTTCACAACGGGTCTCTTCAGAAGGCTTTGAAGTGGGTCTTCAATTAAACACGGACAAAACCAAAGGTATCATTGACAACCATGTAGCACCAACTCCTATCAAGATTTGAAATTCTACAGTCGAAGTTGTGGACAGTTTCGTTTACCTAGAACAAACTGCCCGGTTGGGTAGAACTTATTTTGAGAAAGAGGTCAACTGTCGAATTCGACTCGGCTGAGAAGCGCTTGGGAAGCTGCGCAGTATTTTCTCGTCCAACATCCCAAAGTGTCTCGAGACAGAAGTCTCTGATCAGTGTTTTCAGTGTTGATATAGGACTCTGAAACGTAGTCGTTTACAATGGGCCTCATCAAAAGGCTTAAAGCCACCGTAGGCGCAGGCTTGCGGACGGCAAGCAATGGGTAGCTCGCTGTCCGATTTTCTGGTAACCGTCCGGACCAAGCCTAAGACGTCAACGGTACGCACTTTCCCGCGTGCCGCAATGAGTTGTCAGCAAACCGTAGGGACGCCACGGATAGCTTCTGAAAAGAAGGCTCAGCCCCGGGGCTGAGCCATGGGCTCACACCGTTCCTTCTTTGCCTATCATACCGGTATGATAGGCAAAGAAGGAATGGGATGAGTTCAAGTTCGAGTGAGGGGGTGGGGGCTGATACTATCTCCCGCTCCGCCCAAGGGCGGGGGATGTCATTGAGTGAGTTTCACTTACCATAAAAAACACCCTAAGGGCAATGGAGAGGGCTATGCTCGGAGTTTCCTTACGCGATGGCATCAGGAATGAAGATATCCACAGGAAAACTAAGGTTACCGACATAACCCAAGGCATCGCCTAACTTAAGTAGCAGTGGGAAGGGCACATTTCTTACAGAACAGATATTCGATGGGGCTAAAGGGTTCTGGAATGGTGACCGCTTACCGGGAGACGCAGCGTTGGAAGGCCTCCTACAAGGTGGATCGACGGTCATGGGTTGCGGGAATCCGATGGATGCGAGACGCACAGGACCGTTCATTGTGGTGAAATATAGGCGAGGCATATGACCAACAGTGGACGTCTTTCACCTGAAATGTTGAAATCCGGAGCTGGTCAGAAGTCTTTTATAAAGTAAAAAAAAAAATTGCGACAGAAATTATTATAATGTTTCATTTATCTATACAATTAATACCTATCTCATCTTATCTCTTTGTAAATATGACTATTTACAAAGAGATAAGATGATTATTTTTTTTTCAAAGCGTGTGTAAATAAAACATAACGGAAATCATCAATACAAGGGAGAAAATTGTAACATTTATCAGTTAAAAATTATTCATAAAGTCATCATTCAATGCTTGGTTAAATACGAAGTTTATTCCATAAATCAACCCTTAAAACAAACCCCAAATTAATATTCATCGAAACTAAACCCTTTCTTACCCTATAGTACTACAAATCATTACAAAATTACCATAAGAAAAAAGTAGAAGAAATATACCATTATCATTAAAAACAGAATCGCTGACAACCCCATAATGTTTATAATGTAGACAAGAACATGGCAACACTCCGTTAGTTATTGTTGCCAGTGGAAAAAAAAAGTTAAAATGTTAAGGCGTGTTCAGACTCAGTTAGCGAGAATTATTTAACTATCTATAAATATTTATGTTCGACCGCTATCCGGTGATATGTAGCTAATGAAAACTTCTGTCAATAATGAATTGGCTATGAATTCTGAATAGACCTACTTTGTATTGATGAAAGCACATTAAAAGGTAGATTTCCGAGTGACGCGACAACTACTGTGACATTATGCTGTCAAAATTTTGTAAGAAAACATCGTTAGAAAACTGGCATGACCTAGAAAAAATCCACTAATCTGCACTGCACCCACGTGATGGTAAGGCCCATTTCTTTTTCTGGAGAAAAGGCCTAAGCCCTAGCAGTAGGAACATTCTTCTTCTTCTTCTTAGACAGAGTGGTCTTCGTAGTCTTCGCATACTCTTGACCACAGCTCTTGACAGAGTGGTCGTGGTCATATCTTGGTCGAATGTTATACCACCGCTTCTCTCGTGATGCAATGTCATGCAGCTCTGTGTTTGGTGTCATAAAAGTTGTCATTAATGCTGCAGATTGGATGAGGTTATTTAGAGTTTTTGAAATTCTTTATTATCTACAAAGAAAAATACAAACACACAAAAATACAAATATTTTTTAAAACAAGAGGCCCCACACTAGGAATGACTCCTGTATTGTGGGTGCATTTACAAACATGTAAACTCACATACACAAGACACCCAGACCCGGAACATCTATCTGTACGCCATTCAAATATTTGTTCCATGCGGGAATCGAACCCACGACATGCAGCGCAGCAGTCAATCACTCAACCACTGCACCAAACGTTCCGTATTATACAAATAAGTTATTTTTAGATAAATTATCACATTAAGTATATTCTGAAAAAAATACACAAAGACAAACCAACCAAAAAACTTCCAACGAAGAACACTCCCACAATTCACCATGATAAATACAAAAAAAAAAACCCTTTTCGCTCACATATACCGTACCCAATATAGATACCGAAACCATTAACCTTGCAATATACCCTTTAATCTACTATACATGTCTGCAAGCGCCCTTACCTAAAATGTACATCGGTACTGGGCCCTCATACATTCCACTGTCATTGTGCCGGCTTTTATTAGCTTTTGTCACGCGTTCAACTCGGTCGAGTGGCCCGGGCGAGTTGCTTGCGCGAGTAGTGACGGTCAGATGGGTTCTGATGGTTCTAGTAATCCAGTAAATTAATTATTAATGGATTTTGAAAGGAGTGAATAATTATTAGTTTGGGGAATGTGATGCTGTTGATGCTTAATTATTTATTTACGATTGGTTATGTCAGTCGTTTGATCCTTTAGTGAGGTTTAACGGTGACTATGATTCCTTTGAAATTATGTCGATGATTATAGTTAAGCACAGTTTGTGTACATAAACTAAAACAAACAAATTCCCGGTCTTGTTTTTTGTAAAGAAATTTTTCATTTTGATCTAAGTTAACAGGATTACAATAGCTAATGAAAGTTTTATAATTGACAATAGTATATGATCCACTACTGTACAGTAAACAGAATTTAGAAAAATATATTATTTTAAAACGTTTAGTACAATAGAAAAAATAATGAAAATGCCTCTAAAAATTACTTTTATCGAATACAAAACTGGAGTATACAGCAATAATAATTCTGATTGCCTGCAAAATTAATTTACAAGGTTACATGTTTTTTTTTTTTGTTGTTGGGTAAAAATCATCCAATGACAACTCCCGCCCTTGGGCGGAGCGGGAGATAGTGTAAGACTTTTACTGATTAAAAAACCCACACGTTTCTTCTTTGCCTTAGTTTCAGGGTCCTGGTGTTCACTTTCATATTAGCCATGGCCTAAAAGGCTAGATGTAAATTTTAATAAATCGCTAATAACTTCATATTTTGAAAGCATTGCGTCTGTATGGATCTCTTTTTATTGTATGTAGTCGGAGAGTGTCTGCACTTTGTATCTTGGTACGTAGTTCTCTTTTATCTGTATAATATTTATAAAAAGAGAAACTAACCATTAGACAAGTCAAAGCACAACCAAAACTTCTAGGACTAGAGGCGGAAATTTTTCATAAGGTTTCCATTTATGACGAAGGCAAGTACTGAGGTAGAATTTTCTTAGTTCACTTTAGTTATATGTAAGCGAAGCCGCTAGCGGAAGCTAGTATTACTATCAGTTTATTGTAAAGAAGGCTCTTATAATGACTAGTCTGTTGGTTTAAAGTGGTAAATGGCCCTGAATGCTATACCGGAGGTCGTGGTTACAATTCCCACCCAGGACAAATGTTTGTGTGATGAGCACGATCATTTGTTCTGTGTCTGGGTGTAATTTAGAAATATATATAAGTATGTTTATCGGTTGTCTAGTACTCATAACACAAGGTGTGCTTAGCTTGGGTCTAGATGGCGTTGTGTGATAGTAGTGGAAAAAAAAATATGTGTCAAACAACATATTTACAATATTAAATATAGGTAATTCTCGTCTTGTATAAACCAGTTTCATCCTTCACGCTCTCTGCACACTTTTATTACGAGTATTATAGCCAAAGTCAATTTCGTAGTTTCTGCGTTACATCTCGACAAACCTCTTGAGATTCTCACGAGATTTAATATTTGATTTAGTCTCGGTATTTTTCTGATGGCCCGGTAATGGCTTTTCATTATTTTCTTTCTCGTATTATTATCGGCATTACATATTTCTCGCCTCAAGCGCAAAAAAGAATTATGAATGTATGAAAAGGGATCTCTTAACCTCATTCCGGTTCGCTGATCCCTAAAATAAACGAATCGTTTTTTATTTCAGCAGATTATAATACATCAAAGACTTAACATATGACCAAACCTGTACGGGTACGATTCTTAGTAGATTATGAACGTAACTCATCGCCATTCGACGTTTATTCGTAATAAACATGATATTTTCGGGTACACATTTCAAAATTTAATCTACAATACGTATATTGTTCGAATTGGGGGTCGGTGGGTGAATTATTAGAACGTTTTCGTTCGTTTCGTGTAGGTAAAAGGTATAATGTTGTGTTTAATTGATTTTCTTGGTGGTCGTGATAGGGTTTTGTATTTAATTATCATGGTGCGCGTGTTATTAATGGTTACATGTTCCACTTTTGTCGATCTGATTGGTAGATGGTTTAATAATTAATTGAGTTTTAATGTGACGCCATAGTTTCTATCTTTTTTGTATTATTTTCTTGTTTTATTGTGTAGGCAATAGTGGCATTATGGACAGCCTGTAGTTTTTTTTTATGGTAGGTAAAATCATCCAATGACAAATCCCACCCTTGGGCGGAGCGGGAAGTTAGGTCAGACTCTTACTGACTAAAAACTTACCCCGTTCCTTCGTAGCCTATCGTGCCGGGGCCGGGTATTCCTTTCGGAAGTTACCCCATGACCCCAGTAGGCTTCGACCCTCCCTGCAGTTAGCAGGCTGGGCTTCTTCGGTGTACTGACAGCTCCTTGAGGCGCGCGGGAACAGAACGCGCCGTTGACGACTTGGACTCGGTCCGGTCGGCTACCGGACGATCGGACAGCGTGCTACCCATTGCATGCCGTCCGCAAGCCCGCGCCTACGGTGGCTGGAAATCGGGATCGGAATCCCGGCGGCGGCTCGGGCGAGCGCCCCGTTGCCTCTGCCTGATGCGGTCGGCCTCCTCCTTTGCTAGCTTCGCAGAAGGAGGCGACCACCTGCCATCCCTCCTCACTCCGGACCAAGGCCCGGCGAGAGAGATCGCTGCCACCGATCGCCCCCGCGAGGACACGGCGATGCTCCGCCCAGGCGGGGCACACCACTACAGTATGCTCCACCGTGTCCTCCGGGTGTTCCGCACAATGGCGACACCCGGGCGAATCCTCCGCACGAATCCGGAACAGGTACTTAGCGAACTTTCCGTGTTCGGTAAGCACCGTGTGGAAGTTGAGAACGCCGTGAGGTTGCGATAGTCGCTGACGCCATTTCGCCATGAGATCCCCTCGGAGCATGGACAGCCTGTAGTTCTTTAAACATTTTTTTATTTATTTTGAGCTGGCTCGCGTATGACCACTTTCTCACCTAATAAGAAGCGATAGTGTAGCCGACGATGGAGTAGCTTGCCTAGAAATAATCAAAAATATTGTTTAGTATCGTATAAAAATATCGTTTCACAAAATTTTATTAGATTTTTAGTGTTGTTAGTTTGATACCCAAACGTTAAACTGAAGCAAGTCGTATGAGCAGATGCATAATTTTTCTTTAAATAGAGAAGCATATTTTGAATGATTGTAAAAATATTCAATATTTCACAATGCAGCAAAATAAGAACTACAAGAAAGACAAAACGCGCGATATCGCGTGCCATTTACCTTTCTGAAGAATTCATAAGTTCTTTTTGTAATATCATTTAATGTCAAAATATGAGACAGTAAATGATATTCCGCAGACACAAGGCATTATGTACTGTAGAACGGAATATCAGTACTAATGTTATGTACATACATAATGCTACCCTAGGTCCTTTATAGAGGCAACGGTATATATCAAGAAAATAACAGTTATTTTTTCTGTTTTCTTGGTATTTAGGAACAGATTTTCACATGATTCTTTGGTATTTCTTAAGAATCTCTCTCTTCTTTGAAGAATCACCAAACTTGAATGGCAATGGGCATATATTGCTCGCAGAATAGATGGTTGATGGAGACCTACCACAAATTGGACCGTTGAGCTTGGTGAGGGTTGCTGGAATCCGATGATGATGTGCGATAGATTTTAAAACATTATCTCTTACATAATATAAGATTCAGCCACAATTGGGTAAAATGGGACTGTAATTAATCGAAATTATTGTTAAGCAACACAAGTAAATTAGTATAAATAAATAATTTTTGAGTTATTATTTTAACTAAAGTTAGACTATAATATTTTTAACACTTTTAGGTAATAAATTTTCATCTAGATCCGTTAGAGACCACGTCTAAATTTCCACAATTATGGTAACAGGAGATTAATATTTGAGTTAAAATTTCAGAGACTTCTAGGTTGCAAATGACTATTATTCAATAAAATATACTAGCTGTCCTCGCGATTTCACCCACATCTTATTTTTATTGCTACACTCCCGTAGTTGTGTACTTATATAAACCAAAAACAGTGCCTCAGATTAATGTGTTTATACAAATTCTTCAGCTTTATAATCACAATTATAATATTAGTACAGATTTCTTTGCATTTTAAGTGTAGATCAAAAAGCTCAGGCTTTATATAAGTAAAATGGGACTTATAAGTGTTTGAACGTTAACATTAATTCCTGTAAGCAATTTATGTTTACTTTGTATTTTAGAATAATTGGTTATTGCCTGTATTTGAAATACACACAGCAAAAATAGGTGTAGTATTTAATTTTGCGCAGAGACTGTATAAAAATACAACACGTTTTGGGAACACATTAATTGTGGTTACAAAAAGAATTTCCTGACTAAATTTGTTTTTTCTGAAAACGAATCTTTCAGGTAAGCAGAGCCTATCATCGGTTCACTCATCGCTTATCATCCGATGTAATAGTAATCAAACGCAAGTTAAACAAACATTTTTTTTTAATTTAAAGAACGTTTCTTTATAATATGCCTTAGCAATGACAACAGTACAAAAAATTATAGGATTTTTTATTTATTTATATTTAGGTCAGGCAGATTACCCAAAAATTCGATAGTATTACTTAACCTATGTTAGTATAATCTACAACAAACTTAACTTAATTTCGCCACCTTCCGGACACACCTGGCAACAGTACATGCACTGCACACAGGTGCCACATCAGGGGGTCTTTTACTGTTACACACGGTGTCCTTTCGCAGGTGTGCTGGTAGAGATTTCTTTAGAAATTAGCATCACCTTTGTACCTATTTTTCTTTTTCTTTTCTTTTATTTTTTATGTGTATACATAAATACTTAAACAAATAAATAGTAATTAAAAAATAAAACATTTGTGACTTCTGATAATAGTTAGTAGAACAAAACATAAATGACATACAGAACCCAAGAGAATTTACCAAGAAACGCATCATTGATAACTGTGTATTTGTTTATGAAAATTGATTTTATGGTGGGAATAAACGCTATTAAATACACCAGAACGAACTGTAGGATTATTTGTCAGTTGTCATATTATTGCTATTATTATCCTATTGTTATCGTATTAGTGTCGATGGATTATTAATAATAACTTTTCATTAAAAACCCGTAAAGTTTACGACAATATCAATGTGGATAGGTTTTTGAAGAAGTATTTTCTGATTTTTACTTTATTATTTTGTAAGTTCATGGTCACCACTTAAGAGGGCCTTCCCAATCTGTCGTCAACGGGAATATGGTTGAAAAGCTTGTTGTTTCATCCAAGGCAATATTTGGTAAAGCGCTGTACACATTCGGTAATTCCGTCAGTTACTCGAAAACTTGTTCCAAGAAATACGTGATTTTTTTTTAATTTTAAAAGTGTTTCGGAAATTATTTTCGTCGTTTTAGTATAAATTGTACGTGTACTAAGACGTAATTGAGAACGTGATTTGGTAAATAATTGTACCTAACCTCTTTACATAAAACTTAGTACATATACACCGTAAAATTTTGGTCTTTTTAATCCCACGGAGGGTCGATTCGGTACATGAAATACTATCGATTTGTAAAGAGAAAATTAAAAATTAAAGTACTTTTTATAAACTCGAATTAATTTAGGCATGTACGAAATGTATTTCCTTAAGGAAACGTCAGCTGAGCGAGGCCAATGAACTGTAGGTAGTTAGTACGCAACGACCGAAAACTAACTACAAGGTAATTGATATGTTTATTTAAAGAAATTAATTTCGTATATTATTCGAGTTTTTGAAAAAATGCACTTAATTTTTTAATTTTTTTTTTACAAGTGAATAGTATTTCATGTACCGAATCGACCCTCCGCGGGATTAAAACGACTAAAATTTAATGGCGTATATGAACTGAATTTAGCTAAAATTACTATAATTCGACAAGCCAACCACAAAGCTAACGTTGATTAAACAATCAGCAATTTTGAACACCGAAACCAATTGCCGATTATTTGAAACCTGATTCTTGTTTCCCTAAATTGACTATAACGCACATTAACATCAAATTAGGTAACGAACGTAAAATTAGATTGAATTAATTTAATTGCTTTCAATTGTTTATCCTTAAAAAGTTGTATTGGTATTTGGGGTTTTTTTATGGTAGGTAATAACATCCAATGAAAAATCCCTTGGGCGGAGAGGGAGATAGTAAAAAAAATTTTTTTGGGGTTGACATTTTATCTATCTATCTTATACTATATGTTACCGGTAATCTGTATAATTCAGGCACACCTAGGCAATGTATATAATACCTACACAAAGTTTAGAATAAATAGTGTTTCATACATTACCTATACGTTTTAGGTATTCTATACATAGCCTAGGCAATGTGTAGAATACCGCATTATACAGATTGTCCCCAAAATGTATGTAAAAATGAACCCCATTTTCCTGGTTATGCTATGATAACTTAAGAAAGGCTAGACCAATTTTAATAATTCTTTTTTTTTTTGTTTTGATCATTAGCATATAGGGAAGGTTTAAAAAAATATAATTAGGGTAGAGTAGATTTAGGTACAGTAGAATAGTGCAGTCATTTGACGGTATCGAAGCCGTAGGTAAGAGCTAGTACTAATATAAAAAAGTACCCCAGAAATAAGTGGCCTCCTGTAGTGGCCTCTTATTTCTGTCTTCGGCTCCTATTTCTGGGTGCTTATGAAGAAAAAAATAACTAAGTGAAGTGGAGCTCCCACTTTAGCCGTCATGCTCGCTTCGCACGCTTTTAGATTTTTTTTTTTGATGGGGAAATAATTCATGACATCTCTGCACCCTAAGGCGGGGCGGGAGAGAGTGTCAGACTTTACTGACTAAAAAGCACGCTCCTGTTCCTTCGTTGCCTTTCATACTGGACTAAGAATACGGACGGACTTTCTTTTGGACTAAGAATTTTCAGTTGGCGTTGTGAAAAAGAAGATTCAGTTTATTTGAAGCTGCAAGCATTTTCCCTGAGACTTTTCATCATGAGGCCAATAAAAAAAAATGTTGCTTGACATATAATTTTGATTAGTATATTAATAAGTTAGTATGGCTTGGAATCCTAATAAATATATTACTACTTACTGATTACTACTAGTGGGTTGTTCTATTTTTAGCCCAAAACGAGGCCTTAAAATAAACCTCACTAATTAACTGGAACGTAATGCATAGTCTTGCTATATTTTTTATTACTCCGACAGGCTTTGACGCGGGTAGGACATTTTTTGTCAAACTATAAATACAGCCGAATTTAAATCAGAGTAAAAGCTAAATATGCTTATGTTACTCATGCCAAAACTATAATGTGGATTAGACTCTACTATTGTCGATGAGCAGGGTGGCCGAGTAGTAACGCCCCCAACTTGCGAGTTGTAAGTCGCGGGTCCAAACCCAGCCAGGCACATTACCACTGCTCTCAAAACGGCGAAGGAAAACATCGCTCACGATAGCTCAGTAGGGTGGTGAGTGGAGCAATGTTTGGTCCTAGGATATGCCGGTTTCCTCAAAACCGGCATATCCTGCATGCACAATCTATCACGCGGGCCCAGTGCGGGTTAGTGGATGTCACATATCTTCAAATTTTTGGTTCTAGGACATGCCGGTTTCCTCGCGATATTTTCCTTTACCGATAAGAGAGCAGTAGTGATGAAATAAATTACACAAAATAATGCGCCTGGCTGGGTTTGAACCCGCGACCTACAACTCGTAAGTCGGGGCTGTTACTACTCAGCCACCACTGCTCTCAAAATCTATAATAATCTAAGATACCCTCATAGTATATTTGGAGGCTTGTAAATGGCTCTATTTTATGTTGCGAGCTGTAAACCACCCAAATAAACTAAATGAAGTAACGTATTTTTAAAAGAAGAAATACCAGCAATTTTTCCAAGCACCAGGATCCGCATGAACATTTACATACAATAACAGTCGCACCTTCCCTCACCTACTTATTCCCTACAGAAAAAAACTCCATCAAACCCCTCGAGGTGTTAATTGACGACTTAATAATAGAGAAAATGCATAATTTAGTTCATTATAAGGAAAAGCCACAAGCCCGCGATAGATGGAAGTCGGTAATTTATTCCAGAGAACCATTAAAATAGGAAAAAATATTCGTAGATTCTGTAGACTAGAGTTTCACATTTATGGGGTGTTTTTGCTTGGAACTAAGGAAGCTGAATGCTTAACTGTAGCTATTTAATTTTGAGAGAACTCTGTAATACCCGCTATTTGAAGACCATGATTTTTTTTAATGCTCTCTTCTTCACGTCAACTAATGAGGTTGTCTCATTATCTGCTCAAACTTTGTGGCTCAATCGGACTTGCCTGTGGCGACTTCTATAAAATTAACTTGTATAAAACTAATTATTTTTAACACATTATTTTTTGTCCGTTAGAGAGCTCCACATTGAGATTAGGACTGATTTGTAGATTAGGATTGATTAGGGACAAAGAAACATGAACATACTTATAGACGTACAATCGGCCAAAGTTCAACCTCTCCTTAAGGACGATAATTGTATAGCAAGGCTAACGGTTTGACTTCTTGATTCGTTTTTTATCACTAGCTGCGCCTGCACAGGAATATTTTCTTAACTGAGCATGCGTAATTTTTGTCGACTACATACATAGCCTGTCAAAATCATACATGCTCAAGGCACCCTTTGGGGATGTACCTCGGCTTAGGGCATCACTTGGGACAGGAAGGTAAGGGATGGGCTGGATCGACCAAATGATGAATAAGTCATAATCATCGTCTTATTGGGAAGCTATCTTAAGACTTCGAGGTCGAAAATTACCTAATTTAATTTTCGATATAAGGCTTCATAGAAATTTTGTATTATTCGGGAAAAAATCAGAGAGAATAAAGCTTATAGTACAATACATCTAAAAAAAGTCAAAAAGAGAACCTCTTGTAAGTAGCTATACCTAGAAACTACACAGATATTTCGTTCTTGTTACGAACCGCCCATTCTTCCGAATAATACCCACCTAGCCTTTTCTCATTTCTTTCAAGCCTCTCAAGAAAAGTCTACACCGCCCAAAAACCTTCCATTAACCTACCGAAATATCGGAAGAATTTTCCTTGCTAACCTAACTCCCTCGCAGCGATCTGGCGGTCTGAAGTACCCAGAAATATTTGGCGTGCCAAGTGCCCTACACAACATTCGTCACGGTGTCTTCGTCAAAAATGTTGTCGAAAAAGTGTAAGTGGGGGCCGTCGTAATTAAACCTCGGCGTTTGTTGGAGAAATGCGTCGATGAGATTGTTCAAAGGGCTCAGCGCTGGAGGGTTGAAAGGGGCCCCTGCAATTATTTTTTACGGGGCTCTCGGTGTTAAATTTTTGTATTGATGTAGGTGAGTGCGGAAGTGTGGGATGGGTCCGAAAACAGAATTTATTTTTATTTGAGGTGTGACTTTTGTTTAAAGGTGTGGGGATATTTACAAAGAACGCTGAGATTTTCATATTCGTAATGTATTTTTATATTTGTTTTTTTTTTTTAATTTACACTACGTGTATGTAAGGCCTCATTTAACTAGTTAAAGTACCCACACATAAAATATTTTCTTGGTAGGTACTTTGTAGATAGATAAACTGTTCTGTAAAATTGCAGGTAAAACCTCGGCATATTATTGTTAAGCTTAATAGTTTGTTTGAACGTGCCAACCTCAGGAACTACTGATTCGAAAAAAGAAGTGTCAGATGGACCGTTTATTGAGGAAAGCTATTTATTTATTATATTAGGTTCACCAACAATTTTTACACTAATCTACATAATTTTACATAATTTAAACATTATCGATTTGTAAAGTACCTGTACCTGTAGGTAGTTGTCGGTCATTGCGTACTAACCATTTACAGGTCATTGACTCGCTCAGCTGATGCTTACTTAAACTTAATTCGAGTTTTAAAAAAGAAGTACTTTATTTTTAATTTTATCTTTATAAATCCATAGTGTTTCATGTTTCAAATCGACCCTCCACGGGATTAAAACGATCAAAATTTAGCGGTATATAGGAAAAATCATGCTAAGACCCAAAGAATCGGAGTAGTAACCGGTCGGGCGGAGTAGTAAAGGCATTCAAACTACTGATGAGCCAATTTAAGATAAACCAGTGTCTTTTTTTTTTTCACTACAAACAAGTTATCAAGAAACCCAAACCAAATCAGTATACCATACAGAACTAACTCAAAGAATGAATTCAATCAGTTGTTATAAATATTCAATTATAAATACCATTACAATACATTACTGAATCCTACCTTCATACGCATTGCAAATGTTTGCTACACACTACACTCCTCATAAATTACGCGCTAACTATTATGTTTTTTTTTTATGATAAGTAAAATCATCCAATGACAAGTCTCGCCCTTGGGCGGAGCGGGAAGTAGTGTCAGACTTACTGACTAAAAACCTACCCCGTTCCTTCGTAGCCTATCGTGCCGGGGCCGGGTATTCCTTTCGGGAGTTAACCCATGACCCCAGTAGGCTTCGACCCTGTCTGCCTGCAGGTAGCAGGCTGGGCCTCTTCGGTGTGCTGAACTATTATGGGGTTCTTCTAATATGGTTTATGCTTTTGTTTTTAAGGTAGTTATTAAACGTTGCTTGTTTATTTTGCCTTTCTGTTCTAAGGTCTAAGATATATGGGTTTTCATGTATTGTTTAGTGAGTAGTCTGCTATTGAATGGAATGTGGTAATACCTATTGTCTTGCAATTACTTCTATACAACATTATTTTTAGTATATGTAAAACCAGAATATAGTTTGTTAAGAATTAGTAACTAAATCAATTTCAATTATTTTTATACCATGTTATATTTTTTCAAAAAAATATATTTTTAAACGTCACAAGTTGGACACGTCCGACACTAAGCACAAGTCAGCTCACGGCAAGTCATAGCGGGCATTAGGCAACAGCGCACAGTTAAGTGCGGGAGCAAAACAACCCCTCAGGGTTGATAGCCCGGTAACCATGTATTACCAGTGTATGAACAACCAGGTAACATAACAAGCTTATAACTTTTTCATTTACTCGTACAGGCACTTTTGAATTGTAACGAACTCAGTTGTCAAGAATTATCAAAAAGTAATTAAACAGTCAAAAGCGTAGATCTCTATGGAGAAGAATGTACAAGGAACGTTATATAACTCTTAAATCATTTTATATATTACAAATGTCTCTGTTACATATTTCTTGTCACTTCTAAATTATCTGACTACAATGTAATATAATATAATTATATTCCACAGCTATCACACAACGTCGTCTAGTCCCAAGCTAAGCAGAGCTTGTGTTATGGGTACTAGACAACTGATAAACATACTTATATATTTCTAAATACACACATATTATAGACAAATTACACCCAGACATAGAACAAATGATTGTGCTCATCACACAAACATTTGCCTTGGGTGGGAATCGAACCCACGACCTTCGGCATAGCAGTCAGGGCCACTAACTACTACACCAACAGGCCAGTCAAATAAAAAAAAACAAAGTCAGGTAAATCAGACCGTAATTTGAAGGTAGTAAACAGAAACTCATAATCATCAACCCGATCATTTATTCCTTCAATACACCAGAAAACGAAATATCACCAAAATATATGGTATATTTATTAAACAAAAACTCATCTCCCACGCACCCGGCCGAACACAAGCATCCTTTAATCTAGATACACATAAATTACTCAACACGTCGATGTGTACACAGTTTTTTCTACTATAACCGTTTTTTTTTTTGTTCGTTGTTCGTTCCCAAATATTTCAATAACTCGATAAATGTCTGCTACTAGTTAAGCCGGCGTTATAGTTGGATCAAATCTAATCTTTTATCTTATAGTATCTTAGGCTGTTGGTACAGTAAAAATTTATAGCTATAGATATGCGGAGATTTATGAAGCGAGTGCTTTTAATAACGGGTTTATGGAAGAGCTTGAGAGAAACAAACTTAAATAGAGGTTTTTTTCGGTGGTTAAAAAACATTTACATGACATCTCCCGCCCTTGGGTAGAGCGGGAGATAGTGTCGGACTTATGCTGACTTCAAAACCTACCCCGTTCCTTCTTTGCCTTTATACCAAGGCCGCGCCTTCCTTTCAGAATTAGTTCAACAATTATGAAATGAATATGATTACAAACACATTTATCGAAAGCCTACTGAGCAGTAAACTTAGCATAGTTTGTACACGCTTTCAGTAATTTATTACCATCATCCCGCCCAGTGACCGCGACCTCGAGCCCGACTACCAGATACCGTAGGCACGGGTTTTGCGGACGACGAGCAATGGGTTGCGCGCCGTCCGGCCGTTCAGTATCCATCCAGACTAAACTTACAATAAAAAGTATGTGGTGGGTCACGTCCGTCTCAAAGAGATATCAGTAAAACCGTAGGGATCGTTACAACAGCTTACTACTCTTCTCACTCTCGAAACAATTTCTATAGATCGTTTTAAACTATCGCCAAAAAAAAAAAATCTATATCATTAAACAAACAAAAAGTAAAATAAAAATACAATAGCCCATCGTCTCATTATAGCATCGCATATCTACCGCTGTGCTACTACCTCACCCACTCGTCGATCTTCGTGTGTGATCCGATATCGACGCATAACATTACTTTTATCAGCGCGTGCGCAACCCATCCACAGATACTGTTACGATAAGACCAGCTCGTTAGAATCTTTTGATCTAAACCTCGCGTAGGAGTGTTTTTGGTAAAGGTTTCTTATTTCTTAGGAAATTAAATGATGTGTATACTGAAATAGATTTGATGGGTAAATCATGGATAGTATTGTTTTATTCAAAACCCAGACTTATTTACGAGCAATTGGTAGCTCGCCGTCGAGGATCAAACCCAGATCAATCAGCGCGTAGTATTACACGCGCGCTTCCGACAGCAAAACTATCTAGTTATTGCCTGCTAGGGTAGCGGGAACCTTGAATGTGTGACCAAGTTTTTAGAGCTCGAGCTTCTAGAGCTCGGTCACACCAGGTGGGTTTTAGTCAGTAAAAGTCTGACACGACTTTTCTTTCCACCCCTGAGCGGGAGAAATCATTATTTCCCTCAACAAAAAAAAAAAAAAATATTTCCTCATGTTTAAAATTAAAGTATCTTAGTAAGCCCTAAACGCGAAATTAAAAAAAAAATGTTTGATATAATTTAAAAATTATTTTAAATTACGTCGTTCAGGATAATAAGCGTGTCAAAGAAATAAGCATACCTAGATAAATCAAAGCTAACAAAAATCTTCTCATATTCTAGGGCACTCAGTACAAAATCAAACATCATTTATTTTATGCTATTATTGCACTAAAACCCTCTTTGAAATTAATACTTTTAAGTGCTACAAATGCTTAAACTAAATGGTAATATAAATAGTATCAAAGATCACTGTAAAGTACCTACACTTCAAAAAACAAACTTCTTCATGTAGGCGCGGGCTTGCGGACGGTGAGCAATGGGTAGCTCGCCGTCCGATCATCCGGTAACCGATCGGACCGAGCCCAAGTCGTCGCGCCTCAAGAAGCTGTCAGCAAACCGTAAAAGCCCAGCCTACTAGCTGCAGGCAGGCAGGGTCGAAGCCTGGTGAGGTCATGGGTCAGCTTCTGAAAGGAAGGTTCGGCCCCGGTACGATAGACAACAAAGGAACAGGGTAGGTTTTTACTCAGTAAGAGTCTGACACTATTTCCCGCTCCACCCAAGGGCGGGATTTGTCATTGGATAATCTTACCTACCATAAAAAAAAATCTTCAAGTAAAAAAATAACTGCTCAAAATCAATTGTGAGATCTTTGTCGGAGTATCAAAAAGCTACTTCAACTTTGAATGTATCTAATTTGATACTTGTTTTGATTGCTTAGATAAATCAGGATCATTTAGAGATGAACGAAAATAGTTTGTGAGATAACTAGATGTCAGACATGGGCGTTTTTACATCGTAATTGAAATGAGTTTTGATACGAATCTTGACAAAATCAGATTAGTTTTTTCGCCCACGAATGTGCGACAAAGGTAAGAGATGTGTAATTGAGATTCTGTGTAAGTACTATTATTAAAAAGAGGTTTTAGAAATAGTTTGGGAAATAATAAAGGAATTTAAGGTTCCGTAGCCAAAGGGTAAGAATTCGCTGTTTGTCCATCTGTTTGTCACAAGGCTGTATCTCAAGAACCGCGATAGCTAGACTGTTAAAACCTTCACAATTAATGTATTTCTGTTGCCGCTATAACAACAAATACTAAAAACAAAATAAAATTAATATTTGAGGGGGCTCCCATACAACAAACGCGATTTTTGGCCCTTTTTTGCTCGATATCAATAATGGCAACAGTTAGGCACTTGAAATATTCACAAAATACTCAGTTATATTTTTACTTTAAAATAATAAATAATTAAATTAAAATAAAATAGCTATTTGGCGTTTTTTTTTTTTTTGCTTATTTTGTTGTTGTTCTATTGTTTACCTAGTCCATGGTACGGAACCCTTCGAGCACGAGTCCGACTCGCACTTGGCCGGTTTTTTTTTTATAATTGATAAGCTTGAGTTTGACTACTATTTCACCTGATGGTAAGCTACGATGTGGTCAACGATGGACGACGACGATGCCCAGAAGTAACCCATTCACTCCTGACTTCAAGGCCCTTTTTTGTAGCTATCAGGAAACTCGCTGACAATGAATTCCACTCCTCAGATGTACGTACGCGCATAGATTTCCTGAAAAAGGTACCCGTGATCCTGGAACACAAAGGGTAACTGAAGGACACAGGTGTGGTTTAAGTCTCAAAAAGTCTGCCACGTCCTCCCATTCCACCTTAGGTAGGACCTCCTTGCTGGCCTACCACCATGGGATTTGGAGGCAACAGTCCTTGCACACATGCATGACCTACGCGTGGAGATGCAACGTCGGGGCGAAACTCCGCTGCCGCGACAAGTCGCGGCATGGCGGACAGAGCTCCGGCGGGATCTCATGGTGAAATGGCGAGAGCGATTGTCGCAACCTCGTGCTGGGCACGCCACGATCGAGGCGGTAAGGCCCCTCTTTGAGGCGTGGCTGGAAAGGCCCCACGGCGTCGTCACCTTCCGTTTGGCGCAGGTGCTGACCGAGCACGGCAAGTTCGGTCCGTACCTGTACAAGATTCGTGCGGAGACGACGCCCGGGTGTCGCCACTGTGCGGACCGCCCGGTGGACACGGTGGAGCACACAGTCGAGGTGTGCCCCGCTTGGGAAGAGCAGCGCCGTGTCCTCGTGGGGGCGATCGGCGGCGATCTCTCGCGCCGGGGCTTGGTTCAAGCCATGCTCCGGAGCGAGGAGGAATGGCAGGCGGTCGCCTCCTTCTGCGAAGCAGTAATGCTAGTAAAGGAGGAGGCCGACCGCCTTAGGCAAAGGCGGACACGCCGCCGCCGCCGCCGGGTTTCCGATCCCAATTTCCGGCCACCGTAGGCGCGGGCTCGCGGACGGTGGGCAATGGGTAGCTCGCTGTCCGTCCGTCCGGTAACAGACCGGTCCGAGCTCAGGTCGTCTACGGCGCGCACCGTTCCCGCGCGCCTCAAGGAGTTGTCAGCAAACTGTAGGGGTCCAGCAGGGCCGAAGCCTACTGGGGCCAAAGGTCATGCGAGAGTGTCACCACGGGCCCCGGGACAAAGGCGAGGAATGGAAAGGTAGGTTTTTAGTCAGTAAAAGTCTGACACTGTTTCCCGCCCCACCCAAGGGCGGGATTCGTCATTGGATGATTTTACCTACCACAAAAAAAAAAAAAAAAAAAAACCTTAGGTAGGAGAAAACATTGGCTGATAAAGCTGTACGCACAATAAATTTGTTCCCAAAACATTTTGTACGTATGAGTGTGATGTCCATCATGTTTCTGCGCACTGAACATTTATCATTTATCATTTTATCATTTATCACTGAAGGGGCACTGCAGGGTTGAAGCCTACTCTGGGGCTCTGGGAAGTATGAAAATGCATACCAAGGTCCTGGAACCAAGGCAATGAAGAAACGCTCCGCCCAAGGGTGGGGGATGTCATTGAATGATTTTACCTACCATAAAAAACCAAGTTTCTTGCTAACCAAACCATTCTCTATCCGAATTCATTTTAAAAACACTTTCCGAACGCGTTAACACACAAAACTTTAATCAAACCATCCCATTTTAAAACTTACCGTCTTATATTAAAGTTCAAACTAAAACAACACATAAAAGGAAGGCAAGGGTCTGTACAATAAGCCTCAGTTTATTGTAGTAGTGGGTAAAAGACAGTCGGGTGGCGAAGGGAGCCGCAATGCGTCATAATTCGACTCCGGTGACTAACTGCCTAGTTTTAAACGGGATAAGTTAGGAATTATTGGCTGGAAATTGTAGGAAATGGACGTAGGAATTTGGAATGGATCGATGGATTCGTAGATTTTAGTTTTGGTGTACATTTTTAGAGTGATACAGCTCTGTAAATTAAGTGCATACAGTACATTATTACATCCTATACATTTTAAACTCCTAAAGTAATTTTTTTTTATAATAAAGTAATTTTTGATTATGTTATTAAAAAGTGAATTTTTTAGGAGAGACGTTTTTGTAATTATTAATTACATAAGTAACTAATTTCTGGCAGCGACTTCGCTCGCGTGAAAGTCGGTTGCTCCATACAAAATTCCAACCCCGTTTTACCCCCTTAAGGAGAAGTTCTTAGCGGATGTTTACACCCTACCAGGGTGCCAAAATCTTAAGTTTGTAGTTGTTATAGTTTCTGAGATTTCGTGATTAAACAGCGAGTGGTATTTCGCTTTTATTTATTCGTAAATTGGTGAAACACTTTTAACCAATGTTTTTTTCATTATGTTATCAATAATCTGATGTAATAAGAAATCATTTAGATCATTTTTTTATAAAGTGATGATTTAGTTGGCTCCTGAAATGGAGTTGGATAATGCCAAAAAATTGTTACGCATACCTAGCAGTTATCTTCAACTTAGGAAACAAACTGCAGCTCACTACTACACACATTTTTTTTTAATCTATTAAAACAATGGATAACTTTAAGAAAAACATTTGTTTATTTGATGAGAAAAAAATTCTGAAATAAAATAGACCATACTTTTTGTTACTTGATTCATGTGAAAGCCAGAACGATAAGAAAAAAATATCGGGTGAACATTCTCACTATTCTAACAAAAGTACCTAGAAAAACCACTAAAAACACTCCCAGCCATTTGTTTTCCTCTAAAAATCCAAAAAGACGCATCCAGTACCGCATACCGCATTAAGACAAAGCGTGGTTCCCCTCCAAGACTAGCGCTAGCAGCTAGACCAACCACAAGTCTAGATCTTAAGTACTAAAGCTGTTCCTAGGTAATTACTTTCGCTGGGAAACAGAGGGATCAAGTGACATTAAATTAATTATAAACGGAGCGTTCTAGTAGATATTTTAGTAGTCGTTTGATGGCAGTTTCTTGATAGTTTTATTGGAGGTTGTCCAATTTCAGGATTTGTTTAATTGGGGAAGTGTTTCGTGGGGTAGTTATCAGACGATTATCATGACAATTCTAATACCTAATACCAAACGCGTCTAGGATACACGGATTTATTACAGAAGTCCGGTTCTTACCTACCTTCCAGCTTCATCATCAGATCAGTTCTATGTATCATCTCCCCTTCTTCCTTCAGTCAGTCACCGACTACATGTTTAAACAAAGCAATTTTACTTGTTACGACCGACAAATGTGCATGTTTTTTGTAGAAACACTTTTTTATATTTTTTAATTTATGAGTAGGTACATTATGAACTGCCAAAATTCACGTAAAATAGCAAATTTTCAGAGGTCTATACTGAATTAGTTTTACACAAATTTACGTTTTGGTTTCTATAGAAGCCTAGATAATATCCACAAAATATGTCTGTGTATACAAAATATCTGAAAAAAATATGTGTAATAACATCATAATCCCGTAAAAGCGGTTGTGTGAAAACGTACCTCGAGTTAGCCGCTTTTAACTTTTAATGATTTAAAAAGAAATACAAGCCATCATAAAAATGATATTTATTGTTTCAAAACAATTTGCCCAAAATATTTAATTTATTTATTCTTTAGAAAGTTCAATAAACTTTGTATCTTACTGCTCTAATAAAGCTAATAATCCGATTGTATAGGAGATTTCACTTTGATCTAATATTGAGGTTATAGTCATAAACGCAGGCATTTCCGTGGGATGGTATTATATCTTAGATAGTTATAGTTAAACGTATTATATCCGTATTTATATGAGTCAAGATTAAGCTTCATTATTTACGTCATTTAAATAAATATTCATTAGCAGTCCAAAAAGCAACACTGATCGTTTATTTCATCGGATGTAGCTACTAAGAAATAAATAGTCTTCATATCAAGTTACCACACAGACAATTAATGATACTACTAATACTACTATAAATCAATATATATGAGGTTTTGGCAGCCTTAGAACCATAACCTTAATTATTTATTTAGTGTTTCTTTTTTGGTTTGGAGCTAATATCTGAAAGTAACGGTCCGGTTGTTAAAATTTTTTCACCATTAGAAAGCTATTTTATTCCTGAGAGACAGGCTATATTTTATGTAGATACACGGGCGAAGCCTAGTCATTAATAATTATACATAATAATCATTGGAACGCGAAAAGCCTGATAACACACGGGTTTGCTTTAGGCAGTACAATCCTGGTAATACTCGCTCCATCCAAAGTGAGAGACTTTTACATTGCATTGCATCAGCCTTATAATGTTCCCACTGCTGGGACTCAGGCATTCTCTCTAGGAGAGAGAATGGGCCGTAATCCGTGCGGATTGGTGGATGTCACATATTTTCGAATTTTTGGTTCTGGTACAAGCCGGTTTCCTCACGATTTTCCTTCACCGGTTTTGAGAGCAGTGGTGGTGAAATAAATTACATAAAGTAATGGGCCTGGTTGGGTTTGAACTCGCGACCTACAACTCGTAAGTCGGGGTCGTTACCACTCGGCCACCACTGCTCAGTGAGAGAATTTATTTGATGATATCTCACCCAAAAAAAAAATATTTCAGCGAATCGTTTTCAGGAGAACTTTAGTGACTGTTTTGATTATCCGAAAATATATTGTATTCAAATGCGACGCTCGTTGCAAAAGCTAGTAACAAATAAGTATAGAAAATGTACCTAGTCAAAGGCTACAGACTGTTTCCTTATGTAACATGAACATAACTTTAATTCCAACTCTATCTAACTTTTTAAGGAATAAGTACAATAGCCACTGAAATTCCCTTAGAAAAAAATATATAAGGTGGATAATTTTCTAATTATCTCAAAAGAGCACGTAAATACCCTCGAAATAAAAAGTACTATAATATTATAATGTTATTCAAAATACGGTAGACCATATCCTAGAATTTTGCACACTGGTAGATCCGTGTACTAAAATTCATCCGAAACCTCTCAGCCATTTGATTGTGAATGAGTCACAAATATACTTTCACCATTATAATATGAAGCATAAGCATAATAGGCCTTGTATTGTTCCCACTGCTGGGAATCAAGCCTCCTCTCTAGAAGAAGGAATTATAATATAAGTGTGATTCAACTGTTCAAAAGCAGTTATAGCGTATAGGGGCAGCCATCACAAATAGGGAAGCTCTTGACCATTTCAGAAAATACCATTATGTACCTACATACACAGAAACCAGGCCAGAATTTCAATTCAAACAAGAATTAGACCCTTCTTTATTTATTAAAATCAAATAAACGCCATAGTCGAGTCATGCTTTGAAAATACACCAGCAGTTGTACATTGATTTACGTGCAGAAATAAAATTATGAGTCCAACCGACTTTTAAATGAACACTTTCAAACTAATTGGTTTGTCAAAAGGTTACCTAACGCCATACTCCGATAGTATCGCTGAAGGAAAATGTGAAAAATGTAACCAGAAGGCCTACTTTAAGTTACCCATAAGTTCAATATACAGAGCCTTTATCATGCCCAGGTCGGCTTTCAGTCACTGGCATAGCTTTCGAACAGCTAGGCAAGGAAGTGCCCGAGGCCCCAATTTAGGGGGCCCCTAAAATCTGATTTGCAGACCTCTTATTGAACTACCGAAAAATTCTCCCACCTTCGAAATCAAAATAAAATAATTTGCAACATTACTTTATTCATGGCAACTCGATCAAGAGCTAAAGAGGTTATTTGATGATTTCTCATCTAAAAAAGGGGTCCTAGTTTTTATTTCCACAGAGCCTTTAATCACCTAACTACGCCACTACTTCCAGTCTACGAAAAAAATTATGAACGGGGATTAGCTGGCGACTCGTGGGGATCGCTTAGCGCCAAGTCTGATACGATAAATATAATGAATTGTGGCAGGGCCGAGCTCGCGCACTTTTCCGCACTAGTGCAAAAATAGTAAATTGCGTGCCTATAAGCGGTAGGAGACAGTGACGCTTGGTTGGAGCACGGCTGAGTTCTCTTGGGGGCAATCAAAAAGCCCTCGATGAAAAGCATCCAGAGGCCCTACCATAAGCTCTTAACGCAATCCATTTTACGACGTAAATTGAACTGTTAAAGGGATGGAACTTATGGTGTATAGCGCCATCCACACGACTGAGATTTAAACGTGTCAAGGTTTTTTTTTTTTGCGGTGGGACATCAGAAGTCATCCAATGACATCTCCGCGCCCTTGGGCGGGAGATAGTGTCAGACTTTTACTGACTAAAAACACACTCCTGTTCATTCCCTGCCTCCATTCCAGGGCCCTGATATTCACTTTCACATTGATACCAGGGCCCTGGACACAAGGCAAAGGAGGAACGGAGTAGTTTTTTAGTCAGTAAGAGTCTGACACTATCTCCCGCTCCGCCCAAGGGCGGGGGATGTCATTGGATGACTTTACCTACTTTAAACAAAAAAAACTCATAGCTCCAGTAGGCTTCAACCCAACTGTGTCATGGTCAGGCCCCAGTTCCTTGTGGGTCTTCTCCATCTTCATGTTTAGTGTTCGCGAGTGACGGTTTTATTGCAAGACGTTATAAATAGCAATAAAATTACTCGCTCAATGGCGCCGCGGTGTTTGGATTGATTTATTATAGCTTTTAATGAGTAGTTTGACGTAAGTCGTTTTAAATGAGATCTATATCTTTAATCGTTAAAGTTTGGCGTTTTAGGTAAGTTTTTGGTACCTTAATTAATCCATAGAGTATCGTTGAAATAGAATGGTTGGTCCCTTTTGGAAATGTGGACAGAATTCTTTCATCTGATGACTACATGTATACGTAAGTTACGATCGGTCAATTTAATTTTGAAAATTGTCACAGATTTATCAATGACAATTTTCATTTATTCTTGCTTTTTCTGTGGATAAACTCAAATTAAAAGAAGACTTGTAAAATTAGGTGTTAAAGGTGACATAGTAAGTACATTTGATATAAGTAGAGAAAGTTTGTCATTGCGACTGAGGTAGAATCCGCCCGAGCCGTAGGCGAGGGTGTTATGTAGTCAAGTACTGCAGTGTCAAATTTCCTTTTATTATCTTGTATCAAACAATGGTTTTTATGGGGGTTGACGCGCGACTCGTAGGGGCCGCTTAGAGCGCAGGCTGGTACGTTAAGTGCAATAAATTGTGACGAGGTCGCGCTCACGCACTTTTCCGCATTAGTGCAAAAGCAGTAAATTGCGTGTCTAAAAGCGGTAGAGATAAGTACGGATTTTCGAGTAAGTTTATTGAAAAATAACTAAAATTATAGGTAAAGAAATTACATCAAGAAAATATTGCCGCCCATTGTACACTTAGTTTTGTAATATTTATCCTGTCCACATTAAAAAAAAGCATATAATAAATAAATATTGCACCGGTCCCCAATAAAGTTTAACAGGAATACCTATAACAATATTAGCATACCATCACTTCACAGAACCCTCAAAACCCATAACCAAACATAAGGAAATAGTTCCTCTACCCCCTTACAAAGAAAAACGAAATAACATAATGAACTCGCGAAGTTTCGGTAACTTTGCATAGGGTGCGTATTTTTGGTGGCAAGGTCGCTGGAACCTTTCGCTCAAACAAGTTTAGTATGTAGATAGTTTGAAACTGCGTTAGGTTATATTGGAAGAGGATCTCGAGCATATTATTGTTTAAATTTTAGATCAGAATATTTTGTAGTCTCTGAGCGGTTTTGTTACCCTGAGTTGCGATATTTTCTAGGTTGGAAATCATCCAATGACTTCTCTCCAGGGTGCAAAACCTTTTACTATGCCTTCTTTGCCTTCGTTTCAGGTTCAGTTTTCACAACCCATGGCCATAAAAGGCTTCGAATCTGCGGTTCTTCCTCTACGGTTTTGCTGACATCTCCTTGAGACGTGCGTGGAACACTACACGCCGTCGACGACTTGGGTACGGTTTTTCGGACGGCCAAACGATGTTCTTTCTTTCGTTGTTTGGTTTCCGTACTTATTCCTTGGTGGACCATTATACGTGGTCCATGACAGCCTTCATTTCAACCAGCCCACCTTTCTAAAACGTTGATAAGTCCTTTTAGTTTACTTAAGAGGTCTCTAAGAGCGAGAGTCACGAATTTTTACTAGACTATTTTTGTTTTATTTCTAATTCATTTTGATATTTACAATTCTATATTTTTTTTATGATTCAATTAAATTTACTGTCGTACCTAAAGAAATGGTGAATGATCTGTGTGAAACACGGTGTCAAAATGAGTCGTCTACTGAAATTATGACTAATGGAGAAGTAAGTAAAAAAAAACGATGGATAGATTGTTTGACTAGCGATGTGAAAGAAAAGGAAGTCAGTGATAGCAAAACGGTTGATAAGACAGAATGAAAGAAAAAAAACGTATGGTGCAAAACCCAAACAACATAGAATAAAGGTAAGAAGATGACGGAGAAATTTTTGTAGAAAAAGAAGTGTTGCGCCTACAGATAAGTTGTAAAAATAAAACAAAAAAATTGATGATGACCAAATCATGTGATGAAAATATACAAAAAACCATCATCATTTATCATAATCTAAACATTATCAAAGTAATCTCTCAATATGAATATTGACGACATCGCAACGCATATGGCCCTGAGCCCTTCTTACATAATATCGACAAAGAGCTTGATACACATAACACGCTCATCTCCAATCTTTAAAATATTTAATAACTAACACCAATTATAAAATTACTTTAAGATCAAAGGTCAATATAACCTTTGATGTTCATTTTATGAATATTCAACGGTTACAGTAATTTAGGGTAATGTGGTACCTTTTGACTCTCGGTCAGTGAGATGTTTAGTACCACTGGCTTTATTCGTCAAAATAAATTGACGGCATTTTGGTACGTTTATAAATCTCAGTCTGCCATTTGGGGTCATTCGGTACTTACACTGGTTTCTCATAAACAAGCTATAATGTCGTAAATAAAGTTATCATTTTATAGTGGTTGTTCGTCAAGGGATGATATTTTATTATGGACGTGATAGCCAAAGATATGGGCCCGTTTACGAGTATGTACATTTTGTATGAGTAATAAAATGACATGTTTATTAATATGACCGTATGTAAATGTTTAACGAAGTAAATGTGTTCTTGCCTTTCATAACCTTATAATATCTAATCATAATAAATTTGATACATAAACCTTCTACAATAGATCTAATTATGAATAAAACATTTTTTCTTTTTATCATACATTTTCTTAGTTGTCTTGAATATGCCTGATTTATATATGTATGTGCCGATTTTTTATTGTATTTTAGACCGATATACTCTTTATTTTACACCATAAATAAAAATTACGGTAGCAGTGCCGTAGCCACACAAAAACCAATTGGGGGCCCCTAAACGGCTTTTTAAATATCCTTAAAAATTCAAAGCTACTTTATCTTTAAAAAAAAATATCTTAAATTATAAGAAGATTGATCGAGATTTTGCATATTCGAAAATGGTCTATTTTCCCCATACTCATACACTTAGAAATTGAATTTCCAAAAAAAAAAAAGAAACATTGATTGCGTCATACGTCATAAAAGGAAGCCTTGTGCAAAATGTCATGTTCCTAGTCTAAATAGTTTCGACTGTGCGTTGATATGTCAGTCAGTCAGTCAATTTCTTCTTTTATTTATATAGATAGAAACCTAGACGATATCTGCAAGATATTATCTGTAATTCTAAAATATCTAGAGGTCGTGTGCTCATAATAAAAAATAATTTGTGGTATGATTTTAGAAATTGCTACTTTTTGAAAATATCTCTAGTAACGACATTGCACAAACTATAAAATTAATACAGGGGCATTTTCCATAAACGAATAGAAGTGAAAACTTGTCGGGAATTTCTCTATGTTTTTTAAAAACATGAATGAATGAAATGAGTTGCATTATTAGTGTCACTGCCCATTTTATTTAGATTTCGAAGGTGGAAGAAGTTTTCGCTCGATCAATTAGCGGTTTGCTAATCAGGTTTTAGGGGCCCCTGGAGCTTGAGGGCCCCGGGGCACTACCCCGTCTAGCCCCTTTGTAGCTACGACTCTGTACAGTTGTAGGAGTTTAAAGATAACAATGGGCGATCTTATCACTAAAAACGATTTTGTGCAGATAACTTTTTCGTATATTACCAAACAGATGTTTTCCTGCATTTTTCTTTCTCTGCAAAATGAAACAAAACGGTTCACTATTATGTTTCATAATACAAAAATATTGAGTGACCTTTCGACCTCCGTTAGAATGGTTGCCTCGGCCTTGCCTGCGCATTTATGTTTATTGATGCGTCAAACGGCCCCGTCTCGTTATTTATTTGAATGGATTTCATAAATAAGTAATGCAATGTTTTCCATGATCTACAAGAGAATTTTCTTTCATATTTCGATTTGATTTTTGTGAGCTGTCTGTAACCTGAGAGGGCTGTGAGAGGTTTAGATGGAATTGGTTTTTCTTAGAATTTTATTTATTGAATCGGCATTTTTATTTTGAAGTTCTCTCGCGTAATTCATATCTTAGTTCTATATCAAAGCACAATGAATGCGATTTATATTCATGTTGGTAAATGTCGTTGGTTTGATTCTGAAACTATTAAAGTGCCAAAAGAAGGTGCGTGTATTTCAGTAAATTAAAGACATGCATGTATAAGTAGCCTGTTTTCCAAATGAGAATTAGAAGCGGAGATCGTGTGAAATTCCAATGCTTTATTTCGATTGATTTTTATACTTAGACGATGTTTGACCAGATATCAACTTTAAATTATTTTTCCAAAACCATTAAATTTTGGTACCATAACCACATTTTGTTGTAAAAAATCACATTTATCACTTTCTAAATATTTTCAAATTACGAATCGTCCTCATAATATTTATGACAAAACTAACTGACCCAGCAGACGTAGATCTGGCATATAAACTGTCAAAGAAAAAATAGGGAGTGAGGGTAGGAGAGTAAAAAATCCTTCAGTCAATTGTCAGACCTACCAAATATACCCAAAAAAAATCTTAGGAATTGGTCAAACCTTTTCGGAGGAGTTCAATAGTAAACACTATGACTACAAATTTTTATACAACTTTATTTTAAGTATATGTGAAACCCGAAACACGAATTTAGTATTTTTATACAAAGAATCTATGTTCAAAATTGTTATGTAATGAAAAATCACAAAGTTATAAGCTTGTTATGTTACCAGGGGCTCAAGTCTGCTATTTTTGTAAATTTAACATTCCAACACGATCCCATTATCATTTTGCAAAAAATTCGTAATCTGCTAAATAATAATCGTCGATCATTGGAGAGTCAATAGTCTAGTAAACGAATGATGGTAAAATTACTTTGTTGTATTCAGAAAAATCTAATAGTAAGTAACTAATCAAAGGAACTGTCAAAACTTTAGCAGATTACCCCATACATCAGACATTCATATATCATTATGTACGAGGTTACCATTTCTTTCAAAGGTGTGTCAGTAATTGATTATTGGAAAGTCATGATGACGCTATTATATTACTAGATTACCAAACTTGTCAAAATCAAGAATTATGAAATCAATGATAGACAATTTTGACACTATTGTAATAGCAGATTTGGGACCCTGGTTGTCTACACAACACATGGTCATCAGGCCATCTGGGTCACTGAGGGGTTGCTTTGCTAGCACCCAGCTGTACCTCGGCACCTAATGCTCACTATGACCTGCCATGACCTGTATTGTACTTGGTGTTGGTGGTGTCCAACTTGTGACCTTTTTTATTTTTTTGGGAAAATATATAACATGGTGTAAAAATTATTGGAATCGATTCAGTTACTGATTCTGAAAAAACTATGTTAAGGTTTCGTATATACTAAAAATAATGTTGTAGGTTACATATTCAGTCAAACTCAAGTACACTCTATTATGAAAACCCGGTACAATACAAACCTCGTCTATCGCACCCGACTTCCCCCACTGACACACTTCTTTATCATAAAACCCCGGTACACGACAATTTTCCGTGACGTTGAGGCATTGAAACGAAGTCATTTTGCTTGCATTTAATAAAAATAACACTTTTTTTTTAAGCCGGTTCAAAGTAAAGGGTTCTCGCTGAAGTAATCGAGTGTCATTACTCGACTATGAATAAATTACACAAGTTTCAGACCCGCTTTGGGTGCTGGTGTAAATTTTGAGCGAAGGAGATTTTTTGTTTCGCATTTTTTTCCTTATTTTACTTTTGTAGATTGCGTTCCTGTTTTAATTTTAAGTGCTTTTTGGTACGATATTGTGTTTTTGATTTGACGCTTTTGCGGTGGGAAATATGAATATTTCACTGGTCCCTAAAAAGTTAAACATGAGCATGAAAATAAAATTTGTCAAAAGATTTTGAGCACGATAGAAAATGATAAATTTACATTTTGATTTTGTGTAAACTCTGTGGTAAAAACTGTTTAATATCTTGTTTTTGCTATGCAACGTAACCAAACATTGCTCACGTTATGTTTTATAAATTTGTAAAACCATGATAGAGAATATGTATGAAAAAAAGTTTTTGTTAAATATCCAGTTTATCAATCAAACATTCAGAACAGTTTTCTTTCTTTCAATCAGGGGCAAGTTATTAATTTACGATTTACATTAAAATTTAATTTAATTGTATATTAATACTTTTTTGATTTATATTTATATATAGGTACTTTATTGAACATCAAGATAAAAAGATAGTACAATTTTGAGACTTAAATAAAAACATACAATCTGCGATCTCTTCCAGGCTTCTTTTTTGTTATTATTTAATTATTTCGTTAGTCCTATTAAACTATTTATATTAATATATATTGTTTATCAACAAATATACAAAAATAGAGTACTAATTGTGAAAACAAAATCCAAATTAGTAAGAAAGCTAACGAGATATCGCAATTAAAAAAATATACATCTGTCTCTCTTGCCAAGATATCGTTTTCTATGGCGTACGTAAGGGTTTCATGGCCTTTGACGTCAAAGACCATATCTACATTGGACTACTTTTTCATAATAGCAACTATGAAGCCTTATAACTATTTTGGAGATGGATGGAGACTTGTTAATTATTTTTCTCATTTTTGTTTACCTCTAATAATAGTTAATTTTGCAAGTAAAATGATTGAGGGAATATGCTTTATTCCTTATTTTATTCACGTAATGACACTTTTCTCTTCTAATAAAGCCATCTGCTCCCGATTCAATTTTCAAACGATGTTATATCAAAAAGACATTAACACCACCCATCACGCTGTATTCCCATCAAACCAACCACAAGTTGTTTCGTATGGCACGAGTGAAATTCGTTATTATATCACATTTGAACTCGGCCCGCGTTAAAATTGCCAAAGCCCGCCGGCAAATTCACCCTGTACGGCGGCTTTTTGGCTTAAAAAATATTATTATAGGGTTAATGTTAAGGGTTATTCATAACACTTTAGCGTAACAACGGTTTACAAAAAGGTTCTCCGCTGTTTCGGAGTTTTTGGGCAGGATTTTGAAGACATAAAGATTCGTTCGTGGCTTGAATCGCAATGTTCGAAGACGAATGTTAATCAAAGTGTTTCGTGACAGTTTATGTACTGGCAGCCTGAGTATTGTTAAGGGTTCATTGGTACTTTTTGTGTAAGGTGAAAGGAAGGACTGTAAATGTTAAGGTGTTTTTCGTTTTGTGAGCGTCGCGTGTTGATTTGAGGGAATAAACGAGGGTAGTTTGTTTCGCACAAATTCTTCTGTGTAAATCAAGTTTATGGCTGGTGAAGGGTGAAACTTGTTACCGTGAGTGGGGAACTGTTGGTAATCGTCTTGAGAATAAAGGTGGTGCATAAAAACAAAGTTTACTGGCGTTGTGGTTTACACATTACGTAATACATTCGCCAGCCAGCGTAAACTAAGCTCTTTTGATATCTAATATCATGCTTGTGTTTTTTGAAATAGAATGGCGTGATAAGACCTGTGTAATTCAATTTTCGGTATAGTTCAGTAGTCGAGCAAATAATTACTAGGTACTCTCAGATATTTGTATGGCCTAAAGATAGCTGTTTCGGGTTTGGTTGTCTTGTGTATGTGAGTTAACATGTTTGTGAGCGCACGCACGATATGGGGAGTAATTTCTAATGAAAGGCATCGTTTGAAAATAAAAATGCCTACGATAATAAATCAATGTAATAACAAATTTGACTACTGTAATAACCTATTTGGACAAGTAAAAATAATAACTGTTACGAGTAAATATACTGAGTAGTGAAAAAAATAACAAAGCTCCGATACTTTTTCGAAGCATCTTATTTAAAGTCTCTTTCCTTTTCCTTTGTAAATAAATAGCTAACAGTAGTAATGAGCTGTTTTCGAACACTCCAGTTCTCATAGTCTTGCTATCTAGACATTCTCGAACTTTTATGTGTTAAAAAGTACCAAGTTTCCCTAATTAGCAATTATATTACGATGTGCTCTTTCCTTTTTAGAGAATAGCAAAAACGTTTTACTACGTTTAGTTTTTATGCAAAAGAACCGCCCCCCTAGCTAAGTTACAATCATTTCGTTTAGTGTGAACGCTTGAGGTTTAGCCACACCCCCAATTCCTTTGTTATGACGTCATCTCAACGCTCAGTCACGTGGTCGGAACAAAGGAATTGGAGGCGTGGCAGACTCGAAGCGTTCGACGCAAGAGAATCTAAACGAAAAGTTCGTAACCTGGCTAGGGGGGCAGGAAATAGTATATCTATTTATAACCACATTCTGTCAGTTTAGTTTAAGTACCATGTAATTTCAAGCTTATTGCCACTAAACCTAGATAATGCACAAGATAATACAAATTTAGCATCGAAACCGACAGTAATTATACTAAGATTACATCTGATTTGAACCTAGATAGTGCCACTTATCGCCAGGTGTTCCGTCTGACATATTGATTCGTTTGAGATAAATTTTATTACTGTGATTGTTACGTTACTTATGCTCAATAGAGATATTTTGACTAGATAATTTAAAGACGTTGAAATAGGTTATTGGCTTTTGGCCTGTGACTGTAGTAGGTTCAATTTGCAAAACCGCAGGGGCCTAAAGAAGCCTAATGGGGCCATCGGTATGTTTCCGAAAGGGAAACTGGAATGCAAGGCAAAGAAGGAACATAGGAGACGGTTGGTCAGTGAGTCTGGCGCGCGTTCCCGCTTCGTCTTAGAGTAGGAGAATTCATTGAATGATTTACTGCCTAAAAATGGAAGGATTGCCGAAGGTGCTGACTCAATGACGAATATTCTTTCAATGATAAAAATATATGAATACTATCTATTAGCATCGACTTCTTCCGCATGATAGTAGAAAACTATCCCAAGAGAACATACTCCCAGGATAAAAAGTATCCTACAAGCTCATTTTTTCATTAGAGATAATGATTTGACAATTCGAATGTTGCATGTTTTTTGCATTTCATAAATAGTGAGGTTCCGCTACCGATATTGACCGAAAGATCGAAAAATATTCGTAAAAATCGTAAGAATTATCATTTTAAATTTTTACGACTAATTATGGTCAAGCCTGAGTCCCAGGACTCAGGCTCGAATCGAGTGTCGATTTTTGTAATGCAGAGATTTGAAATCACAGCTTGACGACCAATGATGGTACCATCAATGTAGGTTTTACATTCGTACCTGTATTGCATTGTTGCTTCGAGTTATCATTTTCTGTTTCCAGTTCAATCTTTTTTTTGTAAGCTTTGTAAGGATTCGTCTTAGATTAAATCAAAACTGCAGATTTGTAAAAGTTTTGTAAAGTTGTCAATCTGGCTTCGATCTCTTTTAAGGTATGAAGTATAATGTATTTTTCGTCTTCGTTAGCACAATCTGAAGGTTGCTCGTAATCGTTTCAGGCTCTATTGTTCAACAGACCTCCTCGTCACCAATGTTGAATAAATTATAATATGTCCATTACGTAAAAAAAACATTCAATTAATATATTGATAGAATGACAAGTTCCAAATATTAACACCGTTGCTAGGCTACGCAAAGAGTCTTTATTCTGATTCTGAAGAGTCCGAGTAAAATGAATCATCAGAATCGCTACCTACTTCAATTGTAAAATTTTCGATAATGTTTTCGGCGATATGACCCAAGTGGTACATTTTGTCTTGCACTTTAATAACGTGTGAGATGCAGTCACTCCATCGCTGAGGGGATACTTGACGAATTCCTTCAACTATTAAACGTTGGACTTCCTTAATTTTAAATGTTTTATCATTTTTCGCTACGTACCCCTTCACTTGTGCCCACACCAACTCAATCGTAAGGGGGCAAACGTAAAATTGTGACACCCCGTTTAGCAGCCATATCATCAACAACATATTTTTCAAACCTCTTTCTTTCTTTTCGGGCAATCTCTATTAGCTCGGCTTTCAACATACATTCTTCAAATGGAATATTTTTTCCTTTCAGTAGTCTTGAATTTGGGCCTTGCGCCAATTTGAAGTTGGTAGAAGTTCTACTTTCCTTGAATGGTAAGGAGCGTTATCGATGACCAGCACCGAGTTTTCTTTTAACTTTGGGAGAATCCCTTTTAACCATTCTTCGTATCGCTCCGAGTTCATCTCTTTGTGATAATCATCGAGCCCTTTTTTAGCTTCAAATATTAATAACGCATAGTCCTCAAAACCATCTTCACTTCCAATATGGGACACCACCAGCCGTCTCCCTTTGCTTGTTGGACCTTTCAATCCAGTTGTCAAACCTTCTAAGAAAGCTTGACAAGATGATTTAATGTTCTGGTCAACCCAGTGCTTATGTACAGTATGACTTAAAATATAATAGGCACATAAAATACAACATAATAAATAGTCCTGACATGTTTATATAAAAAGAAGCTACTTGAGTTCAGCAGGTTGTCTAGGAAGGGATTATAACATTGTATTGGAGTTCGGGCCCGAAGCTATCGTGCACGTCCCCTATAGTCAGCTACGTAAACACACCCACACACAAGCGGAGGGCTGGTGGTCTTGGACACCAGGATGTAGACGGGTCAAAGAGGTCATACCATATATAAACGAAACTCTTACTAAATGCCTTTTGCGACTGGACACAGGCAGTCCGCGTGGTGGGGGCTCTCACCAGACCCACCCTTAATCCTGCTTACTAAAAAAACCCCTTCACACAATAGGCAACACAGACCGTCTCCTGTGCAGAGCATTCTTGAAGATGGAGAAGACAATACAAAGAAATGCGCCTGTCTGGGTTTGAACCCGCGGCCTACGAAGCGGCAGGCCCGCAACCGCGGTGGATGTTAGTTCTTAGCCTAAGTAAAAGGCCGCGTGTAAAAAAAGATTGTAATATATTTGAACATTTTTAGTTTAAAATTTGTATTAGACTCTAATATAAACAAACACTATCATATCTTGGTCCTACTTGCCTTAAAGGTTGTATTACTAAAAGAACCGGTACAAAAAAAAATCGAATTTGGAGACATCACTTTGATCAAAAAGCTGGTATCATATTTCCGAAATTTGACATTTGCACTTGTCAAATCATTATCTCTAATGAAAAAACAGAGTTTATGTACTATTTCAGGACATAGTCTACCCTTTTACCAAGCTCCATCGAATCCGTTCCGCCTTTAGAGCGTGAATAAGTAACATACATACACACTCATAAACTTTATAATATTAGTTTGATTGGTTCCTTTGATTGACTACGGGCACCTTCAAATTAGCTGCAAATTGCCGCGCGATGGCAGCGCGGCTTTTAAACAAATACGCGCGGTCGCAGCGCCGACAGCAGCGCTGCAGCCGCAACAGTGTGCAAAAATAGATTTAATCTATGTGAAAAAATAAATGTTTATTTGTTATTGATATTTGATCATATATAGTCGTAGATTTTGGTATTCATATTATAGTATTACAGCAGTTCCATATTTTATTGATTAAAACTTTATGCAACACAAAGGTACACAGGCGGATTTAATGCCTTAGGCATTCTCTACCAGTCAACCAAGGGTGGTGAAGAGAAAACATGGCAGGTGCATACAAAAAAAGATTATTAGGAAAAACAAGGATTCAAATATGTGTAAATAAAATATACATACATATTTATTTAATATAATATATACCTACATATACAAATACATATATTTTATGAAGTAAAAGAAAGTTGTTTACCTATGAGACGACTTCGCTATCTGTGACGAAAATAATTCCGCAACTTCTGCTTGAATGCATAATTACTAGTGGCCGTCCTGATGTCAAGAGGAAGCACATTTCACAGAAGTATGGACTGTATATGAAAGGAAGAATGAACAAAATCAGAAGTATGAGAAGGACAAAGCAGTAGCAGATTGTTAGAAGAACGTAGATTCTTAGCGTGAGAAGAACAAAGATATTGAAAGTGGGAAATAAGATAAGAAGGAGTGGGTGAGTTGAGTAGAGAGTAAAGAGTAGTCATTGCGCGTAGATTTCTTCTCTGGCGAATCGGCATCCATTTTGCGAATCGGAACCTGACGCAGTTGTTAAGAAGTCTGTCTAGTTTGTCCAGTAACACTGCATTCAGGTCAAATTAGCACACGTCACCATAGTCGACTACAGGGAAAATTAAAGTATATTTGTATTTTCTTCTTTGAAGAAGGCAACCTATTTTTTATACTGTAAATTAAGAAAACTCATCTACTTCAAATATTATACTAACCTCAATTCCTCCAGCGAATAGGCTATTCCTTATCTCAGCTGCAGAACACAATAATTTATGTTTTATCGACAGAACCCGGAAAGTATGAAACATTTTTTCTTGAAAATGGAGATAGCGCACGAAGCCTGAGATAAGTTCAGTTTTAAAAAACTGTGAGGAGGTCTTGCTTTTCTAAGTTATTTAATATTCATTTGGAAAAGATTTTAGGTGGACAAGAATTTAAACGAAAGTGTACTGACAATATCGAATATTGTTTTTTTTTACTATTGATATGATATGGGTTTCGGTTTAAACAGTTTATTCTCATAAAGACAAAAAGGCCACTTACATGAGAATACAAGATAATGTTATAAACTTATTTGAAGGTTTTTTTTTTATTGGTGGTGGGTAAAATCATCCAATGACAGCTCCCGCCCATGGGCGGAGCGGGAGATAGTGTCAGACTCTTACTGACTAAAAACCCACCCCGTTCCTTCGTTGCCTTAGATAGTAGGCTTCGAAATATAAGAATTTCATTTTCTTGTACACAGAAAGCACGCTTGGAATGTATGGTACCTTAAGGATTTTTGTAAACAGCTTTACGGAAAAAGTATTGCTGAATGTCAGATTTGAAGACGCATGAAACGAAAAAGTCTATGCACCTACAGAAAATGCAAGTGAACGAGTATGAATTTGAAAACTTCTAAAACTGAACATCTTTGGAGAAGGTTTTAACCCGTTGAGGGGTTCTTGCAAAATAAATAATATATAATAAAACAATAGTTCAAAATTCATTATTTTATGTCAATGTGTTGTAAGAAGTAAGCGGCCTTTTTATTTTATTTAATACAGTATAAATTGAAGTGAAGATTCGCGATTCATTAAATAACCACAAGAAAAGCAATTCCTAATAAATTCATAACCCTTTCCGCATAAAAGAGATCTTCCCAAAAGATGTAAAAAGATAACAGCACAATTCAAAGACATTCTTTACCCTTAATTAGGCTTAAGATAATTTGATGAAAACAACCGCGAGTAATGCTTCCAAAACGCGAAAAAAAAGTGGCTGAGTTTATTTCTGTATTTTTTAATGTTCCAGTGGGTTGAAAGGCGCTGTCTCGGCAAGGAAATTGGAGGAGCGCCGCACTTGAGTTGAATAGTGTGACCACAATTTTGACGATCCTTAAAAATATTCTTATTTTGCTCAAGATTTTAAATGTATAAAACACTGTTGTCAAACAAATAACTCTTATTTTTTTGTACTTTATTCATTTGGTTCTGGTTAATAGTACATAATTATTAGTACACAAATACATGGTTGGCACGCTGTCCGATCGTCCGGTAACCGACCGGACCGAGCCCAAGTCGTCGACGGCGCATACTGTTCCCGTGCGCCTCAAGAAGCTGTCAGCAAACCGTAAAGGCCCAGCCTGCTAGCTGCAGGCAGGGTCGAAGCTTGCTGGGGTTATGGGTCAGTTTCCTAAAGGAATACCCGGCCCCGGCACAATAGGCACCGAAGGAACGGGGTAGGTTTTTAGTCAGTCAGAGTCTGGCACTACTTCCCCCTCCGCTCAAGGGCGGGATTTGTCATTGGATGATTTTACCTACCATAAAAAAAAATACACAAATACATTTTCTGGTCTATCAGTGCTGTGATATTATTAGTCGTTAGGTGAGAGAGAGTACCTACTTTCCAATATACAAACGCAACGCTCGAGTTGAACTATTCTATTCATAAACCTGACAACAGTGACATGATTGACCTTGGATGGATAGTGAACCGTATCAAAAACTAATAAAAACCATATTCCATTGCACCAGTTCCTTCAAGTCGTGAAGACAACTCTTTGTAAAGGCTGCCACAAGATAATTGTCAAAATTTTGCTATCACTACAGTGTATGCAAAGTTATTGGCATCCTTGAGGTTTCAATGATGCCAATAACTTTGATATAACTGCATTGGGCTGTTCATTGATAACCCATGTAAGTTATTAATCAGCTTTTGAGTTTTCAAATAAATAAATAAAGAGGTATTTCAGAGGATCTTCCAAGTTGCTTGGAAGAGATCGCGGAATGCAATATGACCGCCTATTGCATGTATCAATCAATCAATTAAAATATTTATTTGCTAGAATATGGTACATAAGATGTTACAGTCATTTTGTTTCAGCATATCCTGCCATAAAATGGCGTGCAAATATAATAATCACAGTCTGTGATGCAAATTACTCTAGATTGCTTACAGGTTCTATTAACTTGTCTTCTAAATATTCCTTAATGGTATAATATCTTTTAAATAATAATAGATTGAAAAGTATTTTTTTAAACGTTGTCAGTGGTAAGTCTTGTAAACTGTTTGGCAAATGATTGTAAAAAAACAATCGACATGCAGTAAACATTTTTCTTAAAATCTCTTTTGTATGTGTTTTAGTTTCCATTTTGTATGTGTATTGGTGTACAATAAAGTATATAATAAATAAATAACAAAAGATTTATTTAAAGATTTTCAGTAATCGATAAAAAAGTAAATGAACTAAATGGTTCCAGCTAATAATTCACGAAACAGCTTAGGTTCTCCCTACTCCCAAACGGTTAATGATTTTGCACTAACGAAAATATTAGGAGCAGTCAAACTTTGAAAATGGGGTTGTCAAAAACAGATTGAGTAGGTATCTAAAGATCGCACTGTTATAAATTGATCAAAGGGCTCATTTTGTTATACATAATTTAATTTCAAACTGATTAATTCATTTATTTAATATTTCAGAAATCAAACATTTTATTTATTGTTAACTTTATTTGCGCCCCGTTAAAGTACTCATTGTACTGAATGCCGATCATGTTTCAAAAATACGTGCTTCATCAAACACATAATTCATATAACCAAACAATCTCAAAAAATGATACATTGTTTTATTTTAACCTGGTTATGTGCCCTGTCTCTCTGTCCCATTGCTGGCATTGACTCGTTGTTGTTTGGCCCAATTATGCATGCTCATCGTCATTTTCCATAGACCATCTAAACCCTCTTGGATGTGTTTATCAAAAAGCCAATCTCAAGATTTATCATATATTAATAATAATAATTCCCATCAATAGGAAAACTATCCCAGTGTAAACACAAAGCATAGAGTCACTACTTTCGAACAGTACACGTCACGGTCTGATGTCATCCCCCGTACATTTATAACAATATTTTGTTCTCTTCCTTTCTGTAACCCGACCCTTTATTTAGAGGAAATTACCCTGTCCCCGTATACCATGTACTTGCGTTACTTTAAGTTTAGCTTTTTAATATAAACAGCGTTTTTTACAAATTACCGTTTTAAAAATATAGCATTTGAAAATAACATCGTCTGTTCTAGATTTTTTTTTTATGTACAATTAGTGACACTGCTTTTAGATCTGTAGAGTTACATGATATTTAAAAAAATGCGGGGTCTTCTGATAATAGCGGAATCAGATAGACAAAAGTACAATAGCCACTCTAACTCTGAATTGAAACAGGAAGAAAAAAGAAAAAAAAAATTGGCGATACTCTTTATCTTTAACAACTAGATGTCCTGGTATGGAATGAAGTCATAATAACTTAAATTTAATGATTACATTATTGTTTTATTATTAAATTCTTATTCCATTATTATATCATGGTATGATTATGAATTACCTGACTTAATCTGTCCATGTTATTCATAATAAGATAGACTGATCTACTTTATTGCTACTTTATTTGCAGGCCTGAAACGTTGAATATGCTGTAACGTTAGATGAACTCCAAACATCATGTAAAAGTCTTTTAGCAAATAAATTAAATATTCATTCACGGTAGAAGGCTTTCACTCTTCATCGAAGGCTTTCTCCATCTAGGGTGATACAGGATAACAATAACTAGTAAATAATAAAACAACCAAGCACGGAGTGTTCCGTACAATAAACCAACTATAATTCCTTTCTGAATCATGAATTATCATAACCTAGGTTTTAATTCTCTAGCGAGCGTCAAAACAAGTGCTTTAAATGGAGCATATGATAAGCGGTTTTACTTTAAATTACGTTGAAAATAAAACTCTTAAATTTTGATTTTTACTGCTATAAGGATTAATAGACCTGAACATTTTATAATTAATTTCAGTTTGATATGGTAGATGATGCTCTATCGGTTCCTAAAGAAAAGAATCTTGGCTAATGGGCAACAAAGTAAACCTATAAGATTTTCGTTTTCGCAGACTGAGGTACAAAACCTTAAACAGCAAATTAATTTGAAACCAACTATTGCAATAATCCCCTCTCCTAGAGAGGAGGCCTGAGTTCCAGCAGTGGGAATATTATAAGGCTGATGCCATGCAATGCTATTGCAATGATTTCATAATTTTCTTGCCCATTTGACGTTAATTTTGTTATTCTCTTGTAACATTAATTACATATTTTGTCATTAAGACAGACAAACATACATACCTGGAAATAGGAAAAATATAAATGATTATGTAAGAAAGTAGAATCCCATACCAGAGGACCGACCACGCTGGAAGAGAAGCGCGAAACTTTGCGGTATCGTTGGGCCTTTCCCAGCTGGTGAAGCAAGCGACCAGGGTGCCTGATGTAGTTGGTCATACTGCCAATTGTCTGGACCTTCTGCTGACCACCGATCCGGACAGATGTATCGTAACAGTTTTTTCACCACTTGGAACATCAGATCACTGTCTGGTGAAGTCTGTATCGTCCTTCTCCCCACCTGACTGTGAGTCTCGCGGTGAACGGCGGATGTGGCGTTACAAGTCAGCAAATTGGGATGAAATGCGGCACTTCTTTGCGTCTTATCCTTGGCAGCAGGTTTGCTTCTCTTCTGAAAATCCGTCGAGCTGTGCAGATGCCGTATCCGATGTTATACGTCAAGCTATGGAGTATTTCATCCCTTATAGCGACGTACCCATCGGTGGCTCAGTTCACCCATGGTTCAACGCCGATTGCATAAAAGCTGAAGAGCTTAAGCATTCGGCCTTTCTCACCTGGGTTGATGCTCGTGACCGCAAAGCTCCGGATCTGAGTTCAAAGAAGAGAGCCTTCAACCAAGCTGCCAAGTCCTACAAAAAGGCACTAAGGAAGGCTCGCTTTGACCGCATTACTCATATTGGCACAAAGCTCTCTGCACAGCCATCCGGTAGCAGAGCTTTTTGGTCCCTTGCCAAGTCGGTCGAAGCGAACTTCTGTCGGCCCACACTGCCTCCGCTGGTTAAGCCTGATGGAAAACTGGCTCACACCGCGAGAGAGAAAGCAGGTCTCTTTGCATCTCTCTTCGCCCATAATTCTCGTCTTGACACTTGTGGTGCTACTCCACCGACTCTGCCTTTCTGTGACACCTCGATGCCCGAGATTCGCATAAGGAACAAAGAAGTTCTGAGAGCGCTGTGTCGTCTAGACGTGAATAAAGCTAGTGGACCAGATGGTATTCCAGCGATAGTTCTCAAGGCTTGTGCAGCCGAGTTGTCTCCTGTATTGAATCGCTTGTATCGCCTCTCATTTAGGACTGGCATGGTGCCCAAGTCCTGGAAGCTTGCCAATGTACAACCCGTGCCCAAAAAGGGCAGTCGTGCCGATCCAACCAACTATCGGCCGATTTCGGTAACCTCCATACTCTGCAAGATTATGGAGCGTGTATTGAACTCGCGCCTCATGGCATACCTGGAAGGTAACGATCTCCTCAGTGACCGACAGTACGGGTTTCGCCGCAATCGATCTACTGGGGACCTACTAGTTCATGCCACCCACTTGTGGGGCGAGGCCCTCGAGAGGAATGGGGAAGCGATTGCGGTTTCTCTAGACGTCTCGAAGGCCTTCGACAGGGTATGGCACGCTAGCCTTTTGAGTAAGCTTCCAGCGTACGGCATTTCCCCTGGCCTGATTAGTTGGGTAAAAGACTTCCTGAGTGAACGGTCTCTCCGAGTTGTTGTCGACGGATGCTCATCAGAGGCCATGACGACTAATGCCGGAGTTCCTCAGGGGTCTGTTCTCTCTGCAACTCTCTTCCTCCTGCATATCAACGATCTGCTGATGCCCGGTATCTATGGGTATGCAGATGATAGCACAGTTGTAGACAGATACCTGCCAACTCCTCGGGCTAGTAAAGAGCTAATCCAGTCTGAAAGGGAGGCTATGGTGGAGCGGACGAATGCTTCACTTCAGGCAGTCTCCAAATGGGGCGAAGCCAATCTTGTGGGATTCAACGCCGCCAAAACACAAGCGTGTTTGTTCACCGCCAAAAGGAGCCCGTTCACCTTGGCTCCTGCTTTCCAGAATGTATCCCTGGCGTGCACCGACCGCCTTCAGCTCTTGGGGTTAGAAATTTCCTCAGACCTCAACTTTGGGCGGTTCATTGAGTCCAAAGCCGAGGTAGATGCTAGGAAACTCGGCGTTCTAGCAAAAGTCCGGCGGTACTTCACACCGGAACAGCTTCTAATCTTATACAAAGCACAAGTCCGTTCGTGTGTGGAGTACTGCAGCCACATATGGGCTGGTGCTGCAAAATGCCACCTAGCAGCTTTGGACTCGGTGGAAAGGCGTGCGAAGAGGCTAATTGGTGATCCAGACTTGGTTAAGTCCAATCTACAAAGCCTCGAGCACAGGCGTAGAGTAGCCAGCCTTTCGGTGTTTTACAGGATGCATTTTGGAGAGTGTGCGCGGGAATTGCATGACTTGATACCACCATCTCCTTTCTACCATCGAACAACCCGGCGTACGGCGAATATCCACCCTTACGTTGTTGAAACTTCCACGGTCCGGACTAAGCGTTTTGCCTCGTCGTTTATACCGCGTACATCGAGGGACTGGAACAATTTGCCTGCTGCGGTTTTCCCGGCCAATTATAATTTAGGCGTCTTCAAGGCTAGAGTGAATAGGCTCTTAATAAACTAGTGCGCTTTACCATCGACGATCGCATCACTGCTTACCATCAGGTAGGATTGCAGTCAAGTGCTAGTTTATACAATATAAAAAAAAAAAAAAAAAGTAGAAGTTACATTTTTGGCTTTATTTTCAAAAAATATCCACTATTTCATTTAGTTCACACATTAACCGCAATAATTCGTCAATACTCACAATAATTTAAGTGTAAAAACTTTTGTTACCATATTACAAAAGCAAAGTATACCATTAAATTGGAGGTAAGTTCATCTTTGTATAATATTTTCAGATATTCATAAAATTTAATAGATAAATTTTCAGAAATCAGTTTTCTACAAACGTATTTTTAATATTTCATTCAGCTATTTTCCAACAAAAACACATTGTAAATTCCAATATCACCAGATTCTCTTGGCATTTTAACAAATAATGTCACGCCCTCTCATGTTTTAAAAATATTTACTCATCTCGCTGTTCTGAACCCTTTATTCGGAGGAAATTAGCCTGTCTGGAATTTAAAGGTATTTTTTGTGGAAAAAACGTTGTTAACAATGTTGTGGTATATCATAATTGAGAAATTTTAATGCTTTCAACACAGAATAGTAATGATAAAATACCGTACGGTTTTAATATTATTTTCAAAATTCCCATCAGTTTCCCATTGATGGGAAATTTTGAATTAATACTGTAAGCTCTCTTGAATTTCGAAACTTACTCGGGAATTAATAATTGTTGAACAAATTATGAAGTTATTAGCTAAATTGGTGTAGGGGATTCAAACTAAGTTCAATATCTCAAAGGCCGATAGAACCAGTTCCCTAACAAGTTGTGGGTCTTTGTAATATAGCAGTAGATAGTCTCTTTTAACACCAACCTCCCTAGCCGAGTTACGATCATTTCGTTAACGTGGAACGCTTGGATTTTGTGACGCCTCCAATTCCTTTCGTTCTAACCACGTGACTGAGCGTTGAGATGACGTTAGAACAAAGAAATTGGAGGCGTGGCAAATTCAAAGCATTCGATGTTAACAAAACGATCATAACTTGGCTAGGGGGCAGTGCTGTGAACCTACTTGTGCTCATGTTGTAGCGAAATTAAAGTTTTTAGAAACCGCCCGATTATAATTTAGGTATCTTCAAGGCTAGAGTGAATGGGCTCTTAATAAACTAGTGTACTTCAATATTATTGATTGCATCACTGCTTACCATCAGGCGTGATGGCAGTCATGTACCTACTATTCACAGATATGTCAAATAACATATTTGTGTACTCATCATTTCAGCCCAAAGCCGTCCACTGTTGGACATAGGCCTCCCCCAAACATGTACCTAATAGTTTATCTATTAGCATTAGCATTTGAATGTTCCCACTGCTGGGACTCAGGCCTCCTCTCTAGGAGAGGGAATGGGCCGTAATCTACCACGCGGCGTGCCACCCAGTGCGGGTTGGTGAATGTCACATGTCTTCGAATTTTTGGTTCATGCCGGTTTCCTCAAGATGATTTCCTTCACCGTTTTGAGAGCAGTGGTGATGAAATAAATTACACAAAGTAATACGCGTGCTGGGTTTGAAGCCGCGACCTACAACTAAGTTTATTTATATTCATACATATATAAAAGGAAATATTTATTGACTGACATAATCAATGCACAGCTAAAACAACTGGAACTACGAGCACGAAACTTTGCACAAGGCTTTCTTTTATGACGTAGATTTGACGACGTGACTTTATGCGGGCGAAGCAGCTGGCAGAAGCAAGTATCATTAAAAAAGAAAACTAAAACCGCCTTTATCTACTAAAATACTATCTAAAATAGTTCCGGGACTATTACTAGGTGAAATAGCAATTAAACGCGATCTAAATGTATTTTCGAGAGTATTACTAGTTTGGTAATTGGTATTAAACCTAGTAATAGTTCCGGAACTATTTTAGATCGCGTTTTGGAATAAGGCGGCATGAGTTTTATTTGTTTATTTATTTAAACTTCATGTACAAAAGTGGTACATAGGCGGACTAAATGCAACAAGGCATTTCAAAGCAGTTTTGATATCGAAATATGATTTTAATTTTATGTCACAATCTTAAATAAACTTTTAAATTTAAGTCCGTAGTATACACATATTCTACGAACATTCCTTCATATTATTATTCACATGGAATATTTTTCCTGTAAATTACTCAGTATATATACCAATGCCGAAATAATATAGCGCATAAAATTTACATACATACCCCAACAGTCATACTAAAAACATATCGTGGAATGATTACCATAACACTTCCAGGTCTATATCCAATCTCAGTACTTATATCTCAATGCTTGAGTACGAATTATTTTTCTTTGAAATGTTCATCCGTATTGTTCGCTTAAACTTTGAACAACTTCAGAAATGGAGGGCACCGTGATATGAATAAATTAGAAAAGTTTTCTCTTGTTGTTGGGCCAGAGAACTAACGGGATTATTACGATTGTATTATGAAGGACTAGTGTACTCGTGGGATAGAAATATTTTAAGAATACTTTGTTTTACTTTTTTAGGTTCGCACTTGACCACTATTTCAGCAGCCAAGTTACGACCATTCCATTTCAATTATCTTGCGTCAAACTCCTCGAGTTGGCCACGTTTCCAATTCCCTTGTTCTGACGTCATCTCAACGCTCAGTCACGTGGTTAAAACAAAGGAATCGGGGGCGTGGCAGACTCGTCTTGGAAAAAATCTTACTTGCAAGCAGACGAAGCTGCTGGCAAGAACTAGTAGATTATATTCTACAAATGAACAAGTTGTTTGTTGAGAGTGCTGGCACCTTAAACACAAGTTAAGTCTTTCATTGGGTGCCAGAGTTCATCGAAAACGAATCTTTTGTTATAAATCATAGTTGTAAATAGTGCTGTTGGTTCAAACTTATGCAATAAATATCTTTTTTTTTATATAAACTAGTGCTTGACTGCGATCCCACCTGAGGGTAAGCAGTGATGCAATCGTTGATGGTGAGGCGCACTAGAACAGATGTTAGTTTCGGCGTCCAAATGACACATTATTTTAAAACAAGCTAGAAAAGTGCACCGAACAAAGACACCAACACGAAAATGGCGTATATTCTTCAGCCTTGGAAATATAAAATGGTTTTGAACTTGCATAGCCTTAGGGAGATACCTGTCGTTTCCGGAACATAAAACTCCCTTGAGAGAGGTTATGTTGTCATCCTGGTACCTTTTAGATGTAATCAAGCGGTAAACAGACTCGACTCTTTATTTTTAGAGCTCTGAAAAGGACAAGCCTCTTAGTTACTTGTCAAAATGAAGAGCAGGGGCGTAAAGCGTAATTTAGACGGTACGAGTTTTTCGAACGATTTGTTCGAGAAAATCGTAAGCAATAATCGCCATAACATTATCTAGACACAGTTAATAAATAGATTCTCGCCTACAATTATGTCATACGAGACTCGTAAGCAATAATCGCTAGGCGATGATGCCCTGCGTCTGTTTAGACGGCAAAATTATAACAAGAAGATTCTTGCTTACGCGAATCTCGACTTGTCTATATACGATCTCGTATGACATTTTTTGTTGCTCATACGAGTATCGTACAAATCGGAGCGATCTCGTCCTCTCTGGCGAGAAGCGTATGTTCGAGACAAGAAACTCGCTCCGTCTAGGTATGAATGTTTAGATGAAGAATTTTTTTTGTTCTTCCGATTATCGTATGTTCGAAGCGAGAAACTCGTACCGTCTAAATTAGCCTTTGCCGTGATGTGTCAAAATGTATTTAGTGCGAGCAATAAAAAGTGATGTAGACTATACACCGCTAAATTTTGGTTGTTTTAATCTCGCGGATCGTCGATTCGGTACATGAAATACTATCAATTTGTAAAGAGAAAATTAAAAAAATGAAGTACTTTTTTTAAACTCGAATTAATTAACGCATGTACGAAATTGATTAATTTCAGTAAACGTCAGCTGATCGAGGCCAATGAACTGTAGGTAGATAGTACGCAACGTCTGACATCTACCTACAAGGTCATTGACTCGTTTACTTAATGAAATGAATTTCAATACATGCGTATATTAACTCGAGTTTTAGAAAAAAAGTACTTTATTTTTTAATTTTGTCTTTACAAATCGATAGTGTTTCGGGTACCGAGTCGACCCTCCACGGGATTAAAACGACCAAAATTTAACGGTGTATATAGCTCCATCTCTTTAACAGTCCAGTTAGGTCTTCAAATTAGAATTCAGAGCTTTTGGTAGGGCCTCTTTAGGTCCCTCGAAAGTTGCCCTATAACATCGTTACACCATACAATCAATTTAATTGATTAGTAAAATAAGTAAAGAATATCTTCCATGTGGTCACAAATGCGTCATTCGATCCACCCCACTACCTCAAGGAAGGCCAGCAGCGCCTTGATGTTGCTGACGTGGATTTTAGGATATCAATGTTCAAACCTTGGAAATTAGTATAGTGTATAAAGTAAGAGTGTAACATAGTAATCAATGTAAACACAATATTAACACATGAACAGTGCCGCCGCCGGGATTCCGATCCCGATTTCCGGCCACCGTAGGCGCGGGCTTGCGGACGGCGTGCAATGGGTAGCACGCTGTCCGATCGTCCGGTAACCGACCGGACCGAGCCCAAGTCGTCGACGGCGCGTTCTGTTCCCGCGCGCCTCAAGGAGCTGTCAGCACACCGAAGAGGCCCAGCCTGCTAACTGCAGGCAGGCAGGGTCGAAGCCTACTGGGGTCATGGATTTATTTCCGAAAGGAATGCTCGGCCCCGGCACGATAGGCTACGAAGGAACGGGGTAGGTTTTTAGTCAGTAAGAGTCTGACACTACTTCCCGCTCCGCCCAAGGGCGGGATTTGTCATTGGATGATTTTACGTACCATAAAAAAAAAAACACATGAACAGTGTTTTTATTATTATAAAACAAAATAAAAGTTTTTATTATTACCAGATTCTAAAAAAATGCTGTGGACTTGTGTAAAAGCATAAAAAGACAATTCTAAGCTCTAAAAATGGTAATAAATCACGTTATAAGTTAAATTTTTTTGAAATGTCAGTAGGCTTACGCTCGACCGCTATCTCACCTGATGGTAAACATGATGGAAGAAGTGGTGGACGGTGAGGCGCGCTTGCTTAGAAGTAAGCTATTCACTCTTAAAGTTACCTACGTTGTTGCTATCAGGAAACAGACTCCGGCAGGGAACTACTTAGATATACGCATAATAAATGTGTTCCCAAAACGTTTTGTGCGTATTGGTGGGATGTTACATTGCTTATTAGTTAGTCTTTAAGGGTAGATTGTAATAAATTATTAAATACAATACAATACAATAAACTTTATTGTACACCAAAATATGTAGTAACAATTTACAGGAACTTAAATCTATGGGTTTAAGGTTTTGGATTAAACCAATCTTAAGATCATCATCATCATCATCAGCCTTTTAATGTTCCCACTGCTGGGACACAGGCCTCCTGTCTAGGAGAGGGAATGGGCCGTAATCCACCACGCGGGCCCAGTACGGGTTGGTGAATGTCACATGTCTTCGAATTTTTAGTTCTAGGACATGCCGGTTTCCTCACGATGTTTTCCTTCAACGTTTTGAATCTTAAGATTACTGATCAATATTTATCAATAAAAAAAAAAACGCCTCTTTCTTTTTTTTTTTATCTGATTCAGTGTATCTTCACGACGACGGAAACCAAGGCAAATTACGAAAAAAGTTTCCTTTAATTTCAGATAAAAATGAAAACTGCAAAAAATTCGCTAATTTCATGCCCACGCGCTTATCCGCGCCCTGCGAGGTTAAAATGTCTTCGCTATCATAATGGTTATATCGCGCCGCTCAGGTTCCGTCGGTACTTTTTAGTGCCGGCACGCCACTTTTAGGGCCGGTCGGTACTTTTTAGGTACCTACTCTTAGTGGTACGGACGTTGGTACATTTTGCGAATTACATGGAACTTTGGACGGGGCCATCAAAGCAGGGTATTGCTTCGGTAATAGTCGTTTGTATTGGTCTTGTGGATTATAATTGGCGTTGTGATTGTGTTGTGTAACTCCGACTGTTTTGTGGTTGTAAAAAGAAGGGTTGAGATTTTGGAGTGAAGTTAGAAATTTTATTTCTGTGTGACGAGGAAAAATAATGATTGAAAACATTGATTGGTTTTAAAAATTGCGTTTACAAAGTGAGCTTTAGTTATGATTAGATTTAAAAAATGTGTTCGATACGGCATTTGGTACATGTAGAATCCTGGAGCAGTGCTGGCCTGATGCTGCGTAAGCGAGCGTTCGTGACCCACCACAGCGCCCGCGCCGCTCCTTAGATGACTACTACTCCACCGCGCAGCAGATTCTGAACTAAATGTGCTCCATTGGTATAATTGCTGTAAGGCGTTCCGATGTGAGGATAAATAAATAATAAATAAATAAATAAATAAAATGATATTATTAATATTTGTTCAATATTTTTAGCTTCTTCAATCTTTTTAGTCGTTGTAATAATCAGTTCATGACCGATATCCCTATATACAGTTAAATTTTGATCGTTTTAATCCCGTGGAGGGTCGATCCAGTACATGAAACACTATCGATTTTTAAAGATAATATAATAAAAAATAATTTGCTTTTTTTCTAAAACTCGGATTAATATACGCATGTACGAAATTAATTTCTTTAAGTAAACGGCACTTAAAGAAATTAATTTCGTATATGCGTAAAATAATTCGAGTTTAAAAAGTACTTTATTTTTTAATTTTATCTTTACGAATCGATAATGTTTCATGTACCGGATCTACCCTCCATGGGATTAAAACGATCAAAATTTAACGGTATATTTTACATCATGTTGAAACATAACAGCCTATCAAAAATCAATCGGATTGCTAAATCACAACCTTTAGCAATAGGTACACTTATATAACAAATAACAGCATGTAACCAAAGCGATTTTATCGAGCGGTCCCAACATAACGTTTGTTCCAAAGCATAATTTAGTGTCAGAATCACGTAATCTAGATATTTTTGTATTGAACCTAAAGGGTGATAGGGGATCGGTCCGTTGTTTAGGGTATTCCAATATTGGCGTTTATTTCTATTCATACTTGAAATGAATTGTGAAATTCTTGTTAGAAATAAAAAAAATATTTTGATGGAAATATTATTTTTACCAAGAACTGTGCGTATCTCACTAATACTACAAAGGCGAAAGTTTATGAGTGTGTATGTGTATGTTTCTTATTTCTTCACGCTTGAAAGGCTGAACACAGGTTTATTTATTATATATTTTTTTTATTTAGATGACAATCGGCGCACGGGTAGACCATGCTCTGAAATAGCATATGATATACTTTTTATTCTAGCGCGACCGAAGGCGTAACCAGCAGCTATAGTATTATAAGAACAGGTCATTCATGAGGGGAATCAACAGGAACTGAAAGGCATTGTGTCGTGATCATACCTTAAGGCCGTATTTATGCAGACGCGGCGCGTTGGGCGTTTCGTCATCGCTCGCGCAAACACAAACGTATGGCAATGTACGACGGACCGCCCGACGCGCTGCGCAACGCGCCGCGTTTCCATAATCGAACACTTAGATGTAAAAAAATTGAACCGCTTTTATAATATTTTTTTTGCCACTGCAAGATATGAGTTGAAGTATTTTTTATTGCATCTTACCACGCACTATCTAGCTTTATGGCACTTGCGGACAAGCATGTATGCGATAGGGCGAAAACTACGAGTATTCATCAAACATTTTTTATAGAAATTTTTCTACTAATAAATCTGTAGAATTTTCCTTGCTTTGAAGAGAGGAGATGTGTGGATAAGTTTTCACTCGAAAATCTTTGGAAACAAGTGACTCTAAGGAGCTCGTACCCCTTAAGGCAAAGTCACCCTGTTATCACTTCGTTAATCCTGCACCCTTACACCCCGTAAATTCCTTTATTAAAGGCCCTTTTTTCCTACAAAATAAAAGCTTACAAAACATTTCCTCATCGACCTGTTCACGTGTCGAGGGCGCGTGTCAAATTATTTTTAATTGACTCTGTACTTTTTGGCAAATTGTGACTTTTCTGGCTTTCTCTTAATTTAGCCTGGAAATACACGAGTAAAGATATTGTACTATTTTTTATAGAAAGGAAATACAGAAAATTATTTTAATATTTAAAAAAAAAAAATGTGTAAAAGCCGCAAAAATTTTACACGGTCTTTTTTTGAAATATTAAAATATTTTTTTCTTTTCTTCATTACAAAAAAAAAAACTTGTACCATGTCTTTAGTCCTGTAGGTAGATTGGTAAATAGAAAATTTTAGGTGCTAAAATTTCAGAACTTTCAAATCTGTCAACATTACATCACTTCATACAAAATCTATCACAATTACATTAGATCAAGTAGCATTACGAAGCTTTCACGGAGCTCGTTTAGCAAATTGCTGAGATAAAAGAAATCCTTGGCGTGCATTCACGAAGCTCGCTCCGTTACACTTTGCACATTATTATGGCGGTGTAATAGCTTCATGGGTTATGAGATGGTAGTTTCTTCTTGGGGAATAGTTTCTTTGTTTTTAAGGAGAAGTTTTAGTGGAACGAAGTTTGTTTTGGATTTTATTCGGAAAAAAAAATGGCTTGTTAAAAAAATATTATGAAGAAGATTTAATAAATTGAAAACATGTTTTTTATTTTATTTAATACATACTATTCTATTTAATTTAAAATTTTCCTACATAAACTCATGAGTCACAGACTAAGCCTGAATCCAACCCTTAACAAAGTCCACTAGTGTCTTTCAGCTGGTTTTTGTCGGATTACCAGACAGCGAGCTATCAATTGCTCGTCCTCTGCAATCCCGCGCCTTTAGTGACTGGGGATCTTGTAACTCTTGACGCTCGGGGCCACTCCATCACAGCGACTGGGGCGTAACAATGTCCATACCTTCACGATTGCGGCCATCTCCTTCGCTAGCATTAGATACATACTGCTTTGCAGAAAGAAGCATTCAAGTCAAAACCAAGGCTCTACGCGAGAGGTCGCCGTCACCAATTGCAACCACAGTGACACTGCGGTGCTCTGCCGAAGCGGGGTTTATTGGGATAGTTAAGTTTTTTGTTCTGGACGTGTGATTTCTGCTTACAAAAAAAAAAAATCTGAGGAAGTCCTTGGACAAAAAATAAAAGTTACGAACCAAAGCTTTAAATATTCATTAATAATTAGGTAACTTCATTTTCCAATAGGTATATTTTGGGCACGCCGTAATTGGTACGAAGGCGATGAAGGAACGGGATGATTTTTTTTGTTAGTAAGAGTCTGACACTGTCTCCCGCTCCGCCCAAGGGCGGAAGATCTCATTAGATGACTTTTACCTACCGAAATAAAGGATAGGTATATTTGTATTATACATACCCATGCGTTACACGTGGGCTAACTTAATTAAACAGAGACAAAGTCACCAGAAACACCGCAATAACATTATTTTTAAATATAATTACAAACAAGATCTTAATGTAAATAAAGATTCTAGTTCTAACTTGTAACCTAAAGTGAAGGTAGAAAGTCTTATTAAAAAGCGACTCAAAGGTTGCTAGGCAACGCTTATTTCATCTTCTTACAGTTGCTCAATTTTTCCTGAGAAACTTGTATTCTGTTCCTAGAATTTAAATCTTTGAGTGGGTTTAACGTCATCGTCGAAAAATGGTGAATTTACTTTTCTCGCCATTACAGTCCCACTGCTGGGCAAAGGCCTCCCCCAAGTCCTTCAAGAGATTATTCTCCCACGTCGTCTCGAACCAGTCCTCATGGTACGTGTCCAGATTATCTCGCCACCTCTTTCTAGGCCGGCTGCGACGGCACTAACTCTCTGCAGGAACCCATCGCATGGCAACGTGGCCCGCCCAATCCCACTTCAGCCTGGCAGCCCTTTTCCTCACGTCTATTACGCCCGTTTTGGAGCACAGCATGTCACTCCGTATTCGGTCTGTTTTTTTTACACCCAGAATACTGTGCTCCATAGTTCTCTGACAATTGTTAGAGATATTTTAATATTTAATTTTAAATAATTTAAGACACAATTTTTTATCTAAACGATTTTATTGTTTTTTTTTTATCAAAATATTTTGATATTTTATTCTGTCACAACATTCTTTTTATGAATGAGAAATGAAACACTCGTTGTATAGAGTAGGAAACTAAGTGAACAAGTCAATGACCTTGTAGGTAGTTCTCAGTCGTTGCGTACTAACTACCTGCAGATCATTGAACTCGCCCATCTGACGTTTACTCAAATAAATTAATTCCTTACATGCGTAAATTAATTCGAGTTAAAAAATGTGCTTTATTTTTTAATTTTATGTTTACAAATCGATATTGTTTCATGTACCGAATCTCCACGAGATTAGTACGATCAAAATTTAACGGATACACCGTTATATCCTTTATATCTTTTACCCATCGTAAAGATCTTACGTATGTATACATACATTTATGTATAACCGTGTATTGGCTCAAAACATGTATGAAAGACTCTTAGACCAATTTTACCTGCGGATTATCAGCAACAAAGGGAGGTAAGCCACAGCTTAGTGACTTTGGAAACTATTCTCGGTTATTTATGGCAAAATACAAGCTGAAGTTTTAGGAAATAACGGTTTGTTGGATTAAGTATGCCAGTCTTCTATTTATAAAATAGAGGAAAAGAAAATAAAGAAAGAAATAGAGATTGTTTATGACAAATATGGCGAACACCTTATAAAATAAAACAACTCTGTATATGTAATAGTGCGAGATATGCGACAAAATGGCCAGCGCTCAGTAAAATACTGGGGCTCACGTGCAGTCAGGGGTCAAAAGTGCAGTTGCACTCTACCGATAATAAAGTGTCTAGATTTTTTTATAGAACAGGATCAATGGATCATCACTCAGTTCGTTTGTACCATAGAACCTAAAGAATTAAATAAACCAGTTGTGGCCCAGTGGCCCTCTTTTAAAAAGAAATTTTATACACTTTAGCATTTGTAGAGACCAACTGCACTTTTGACTCCTGACCGTACGTATTCGATAGAGCCACAGCGCTGATTTTCAGCGCCAGCCGTCGTCGACGGTAAAATGTTGAACGGCTAGCAAAGGATTAAATTTTATGTGCCAAAACGTCACTAAATAAACAAAATAATAATAAATACTGTTTTGTAGACCGCTACGTACTACGTGTTATACAATAGGTAGCGTATAAAATAGTATTTTTTGCCCGGGGTGTCTCCTGTAAAGGTGCCTGGGGCGCGAGGATATCTGTTCCCATGCGTACATAAAAAAACTCATGCGTCTTGAATATTAGTGTTATGATTGGTCGATGACAATAAGAAGGCCAGTATTATATAAATATGCTGTAGCAGATCTGTTGAAAGAAATTTCTCTAGAAATAAGCAGCACCTTTGTGCTTTTCTATCTGTATTTGTTCTTTTATTTTTAAGTGTTTATATGTGCATATAAATGAATCAAACTTTAGACTAATCTAGTAAAGGCTAAAGTTTGTGAGAGTAGTGTATATATTTGCAACTTCACCATGCTCGAATGGCTTAAAGGATTGGATTTAACCTGACACACTGGTTGATCATGACCTGGAATTGCACAAAAGACACTTTTTAGCCTGGGAGTATGCTCCTTGAGAATATTTTTTTTATTCTCAAGCAGATGAAGTCTCTGGCAGAGGCCAGTAGATAAATAAATTTAAACATTTGTAATGAAAAGTGGACAAAAAATAAAACCTAAGCAAATCGAAACCCAAGTGTATTAAACACTTGGGTTCCGATCCTCCGGTCTGAGACCAAGTCGTCGACGGCGCGTAGAATTCCACCCACGCTTCAAGGAGATGTCAGTAAATCGCGGTAGGGACCCAGCAGGGTCGAAGCCTACTGGGGCCATGGGTTATGTGAACCTCGGGGCCCTGGAACAAAGGCAAAGAAAGAACAGGCGTTTTTTAGTCAGTAAAAGTTTGACACTATCTTTTCCCATCCTAAAAGAAGTGTTTCAACTAAACTGTAACTTACTTCCATACCTAAACATATCGAGATTCAGAAATCAAACACTGACAAAGAAAACCAGGTACCGCAATTCACAATTCAACCAACATTACAAATTCCAGCTAAACACAAAACGATTAATTTCAGAATATTCCACGGAACCCAAGTCCGTTGTTTTCAGACCTATGCAAGCAATAAAAGTGTTTAATTAGTCAAAATCAATTCACAGGAGAGTTAGTTGCCTGCTTTCCGAACCAAGAACGATAAATCTAAGGGAAATCGTGTTTTGTATTAAACAATGGATCAGGGACCGTAATAATGAATAGGGCTCGTTGGTACTATGGACCCTTTGTGGGCCATGCTGGTAATGTATGGTTTGGACTGGTAGCTTTGTTGATTTTAAGGCACTTGATGCGGCGTTGCCAAAGGTACAAAGAAAGAAGACAGAAGAAAGAAAGACACATGAATAAGACAAGTGCTAATTAAAAATAAAATAATTATATGTAACATCATTCAAAATGCGGGCTTCTAAAACCTCAGTAGCTAGTCCTCGGTGTCAATTTGTAGTTTCTTATGGAGAAGAATCGGCAAGAAACCCGGTTACTCTTTAAAAAAATGGTTTTACAATATCAAAATATCAATTCTACATTACAAAAGTATTAGGTATGTGAGGACAGTGTAGACCAATCAATATTGTACCCAAAATCACAAAAAAATAAAATTAATAAAAAGGCGTCGAAATATAAATTAATCTATAAATCCGCTGAGTCTACAGTGTTCTCACATTCACATAATAAAAAAGAGGCTATATAAAATAAAAAGCAAAAAAACATTAAACCTTTCAATAATTGATTCATGAACAAAATATACTCGTAGCTTACTGGGTAGATTATTTACATATAAATAATAACTTATACTGAATATTTGAACAGGAGGATGTAGCGCAGCTCTTTGTTGAGCACTTTCCAGGAAATCACTCTGATTTACCTCCATTAAAGGATGTTTAATAAAACTTTTTATCATCTTCCGCATGAACAAACTCAGTGGTACAGGTAAACCAATATTCGGATCTTGTACAGACTTTTTATGAAATTCCATAATTATTTTAAGTATTTTATTTTACCAGATATTATTTGTAAGTAACCTTATTTTTGAGTAGGTATATCAATTTTCTTCTCTATAAAGAGTGGCTAAAGAAGCGGCACCTCACTTTCCACAAGACGCAGGTATACACCGGACATGGTAAATTTAGGAAGTTCTTGCGCCGGATTCTGGTAGAAGAAATGCCTGGGTGTCGCCATTGTGCAGATGGCCCGAAGGCCTGGTGTAGCAATCGGCTGCGGCGACCTCTTGCACTGGGCCTTGGTCCGGAACGAGGGAGAATGGGTGGCAGATGCCTTATTCTGCTAGTGAAGGAGACGGCCGTACGCGTCAGGGAAAGGACATCCTCACGCGCCAGCCACCAGTACCTAAACCCTGACTACCAGCCACCGTAGGTGAGAGCTTACAAACGATGAACAATGGGCAGCTGACCGTCCGATCGTCTGGTAACCGTCTGAACCAAGTCCGAGCCGTCGACGGCACGTAGTGTACCACACGAGCCTCAAAGAGATGTCAGCTAAACCATAGGGCCCAGTAGGGCCAAAGCTTACTAGGGCCATGGGAGGACTGAAAAGGTAACTCGTGGTCCTAGAACGAAAGGAACTTATGTGGGTGTGGTTTTAGTCAGTAAAAGTCTGACTTGCCCTTGCCTCAAAGCGCGAGAGGTCATTAGGTTACCCACGTAAAGAAAGAAAGAAAGAAAAATATTTTATTTGACACAATATAAACACACACAATGCAGAAACAACATGTAGACACTTAAGATTATTTAGAACTATTACATATATATTTTATTACATATATATATTTTTATCAGATGCGTTGTTCGGCAAGAAAAATGGTCTTCTTCTTAGTTTGTCTTTGCTCCCATTATCTAGATTTAGCTCTCCTAATAAGTCAGTGCCAGGATATTTGTCCAGGATTGTCGATATTGGCAATTAGGCTTTCTTCATGTGTCTCTCGATGTTAGACCACTAGGTTAATAGGCGGGTCCACACATTTATTAGGCCTTGATCGAGGTACGTCCACACTAACTGAGCTGCTTCGTGCAGTAAACCCGCCAGTCGCGTGGATCCGCCTAATGGCGGTAATATTTTGGCTCGTCAATAATGGGTGTCATCAATAAAATATTGAATTTGCTATCATAAAATATAATTATTCCAGGCTCATGACAACGCCTAAGTGTGTACAAAGTACTTACGGGTATAATACCATTATCTGTACCACTTCATTCGGATATTCCGGCAGAACATTATCATTTCAGGAACATAAGAGGATTCCCCACAATCAAGCGCGTCGCCAGTCTGCCGAACTTAACCGAAAACAGTCGAAGTAACCCGAAGTAAATTAATTTGGCAAAATTCTGTATTTCTATGAATAATTATACACGGCCGGTCGATTCTGCGTATGAGGTAGAATTGAGTTTCGTAGGACGTAAGAATCTGTCAACGTTATTATAGGACCCTTTGAGGTCGAAAGGATCCGGTCGAAGTAATTACTGTAAAGTCTATGTAACAGGTTCTCTTTATACGTATAACTAAGGTCTTTATTAATTAATTGTTCCTGAAATAGATTTTAATTATTGCTGTTCTGTAAGGCAGTTGCTTTTAAGCCTAAAATACCTATTTTAATCAGGATCTAAGAAAATCTGGGTGCTGAAATACATCATGCATGTGTCACAACATACATACATTATTAACTTTATAATGTTCCTACTGCCGGGACTCAGGCTTTACAAACTTTCAACTATACACCGTTAAATTTTAATCGTTTTAATCCCGAGGAGGGTCGATTCGGTACAAGATACTACCGAATATTAAAAAGAAAATTAAAAAATAAAGTACTTTATTTTAAACTCGAATTAATTTACGCATGTACGAAATTAATTTCTGTAGGTAAACGTGAGCTGAGCAAGGTTTATGACCTGTAGGTACTTAGTACGCAACGACCGACAACTACCTACAAGGTCATTGACTAGTTTACATATAGAAATCAATTTTGTACATGCGTATATTCCAGTTCTATTTTTGAATTTTATCTTTACGAATCGATAGTGTTTCATGTAGAGAATGGACCCTCCACGGGATCAAAGCGATCAAAATTTAACGTTGTATAATATTAGCGTGGTGTGTTACCTTTATGTTTTTGGCAGAAAATACAGAATCCCACCTGCCTATAATGCTTACTTATACTCCTCATGCATTTTTTATATCGTTCATATGTTCGTACGGTACGCAGAATCGTTTTATTTTTAACTGATTTTCATGAAAGGAGTCTCCTCTTTGCAATATATTTATTTTGCTTGTCAGAACTCCGTCATTTATAAACTGATTTAAAATAAAAATTAAATTAAATAAAAGTTTTAATTTCAGCAACCAGTGACGCTTTGTATTGACGCCGAATTCCGAAATTAAAATGATTTTGTTATAGTAAATAAAATGTAATTTTTGAAATGGTTTTTTTTTCATGTTTTTTGTTGTAAAACCGCAGAACTAAATAGTGAAAAAGTAAGGCAATTGTAAAATCTTACCATTGATTTCGTTTATAACCAAACCCAAAAACAGCCAGGATACATTATTTTATTACGGAATCTAAGCAGTTTTTAGTGGATTTTATTTAGAAATCGATATTATTCTGTTTCCTTTTTTATTATTTATGGACGCGAGTTTTACAATTGTCAGCTAACTGGCAATTAGCACCTATAAATAGTAAGCAATGATATGGTCAACAAAATAGCACGATTGTCTAAAAGTGACACTTTCACTCTTGATTTAACGAGGGCCTCAGGGGCCTTTGGACATAGAGCAATTTAAGTTAACGCAACTATCAACTTTTTAAAAGCTTCCTGTAAAAAGTTGATAGTTGCTATAATGTTTACCGTTGCCGCAATTTATGGCAATCTGTGAGCAACTTTCATAGCGATACTAGCATTGCCAAGAACAAGGAGAGAGAGGGTGTGAAATCACCTGACGCGTTGCGATAGACGGTTGAGGAAACTGAAAAATTTAAAAACTGTTATAATATTTTACAGTTGCTAATTAAGGCAATTAGGGTCTAACTAATTTTTCAATCGATTACAGCACTTGAAAACTGTTGACGATCACTGGACCACGAACATAGAGTTGCTATGTGTGCGCAGTGCAATTGAAATATATGTAAACAGCTAACGTGGCCACTTACTGGGCCCAAATAATTTAATGAGTTTGCCATCAATTCGGAAAGAAGAAGAAGACAGTTAGTTGCCAGCTAGTTGCCAGTTGCTGCAAATAGACAAAAAGCAAAGCGCCTCAAGCGTCGCGGGTTCAATCCAGTCCGCGTATTACTTTGTGTAATTTCTTTCATCACCACTGCTTTCAACGGTGAACTAAAACATCGTGAAGAAACCGGTATGTCCTAGAACCAAAAATTCGAAGACATGTGACATTCACTAGTCCGCACGGAGACTGCATGGTGTATTACGGCCCATTCTCTCCAAGAGAGGAGGCCTGAGTCCCTGCAGTAAGAACATTATAAGGCTGATAATGCTAATGCTAATGCTAAAGCGCCTCAATGTCCTTAATCAAAGTAAGAATCTCGATGACTTCTGTACAACAGGAAAACAATCCATTTGACCTTACAAGGTATACAGACACAACTAATTAAATTGATAACACAAACAAAACTATCACTAATCTATTACCAACCAATAAGTACAAGTATAATTTATTAAACACATTCCATTTTCCTTGTAACACCAGCGCGAAGGGACTGTTAACACCGGGTCTAACTGAGAAATCTTTCTTTGTTTAGCAACAACATAATGGAGGATAATCTTATTTGTATCACAAAGTAAAACTTGATTGAAACAGAATAATTTTCGGAGAAAATTACCTTTCTGTTAGATGCTTACTTATTTCTGAATTTTGAGGTTGAAAAAAGAAAGAAAAACAGTTTATTTGCGCGAAATGACGCAAAGCTTAAAACTAATTAAAAAACACAAATACTTATACACCGTTAAATTTTGGTCGTTTTAATCCCGTAGAGGGTCGATTCGGTACATGAAACACTTTATGATTTGTAAAGAGAAAATTAAAAAATAATGTACTTTTTTTTTAACTCGAATTGATTTGCTTATTCCAACGCGCCGCGCAACGCGCCGCGTCTACGTAAACGCGGCCTTAGAGCAATAGAAATCAATTGAGGAGTTCCCAAGCTCATAAAAAAAACAGACGTCCTTGACAAAGTCTTTATTTTCTCAAGGTAATTAGACCAAATACACGTTAGATAATTATGTTTTAAGTTTAAAGTTTAGTCTAAATTCCTTTTCACCGTTTGAAGGTCGAAAGCGTTACAAAGGAAGGTATTAAGTGTGTCTGTGCTGGCCAGCCAAGTTCATTATCAAAAGGGAGGGGGTGTAATTATCAGCTGTGTAAATACCGAGGGTCGTAAGTGTGTGTAATGGTCTCTTTTTTATCCCTCTCGTTATTATAATGTAGCGGTAACCGTAAGGGTGTGGGGGTAGTGATAGCGATACTGTACACTTAAGAGCTGGCCGCTCTTATGATGCCTACGTAGGATATCGCTTAAGATTAACTGTTTTTCATTCAGATATGAATCTTTACAACAAAGCAATAGCGTCGGACAAGTTATACTATAATATTTAGTAACATTTTACTTAAGAGCGGCCAACCTGTGTTGGGGAATGCCGTGGCTGGATCACGAAGAGGTATTAAAACTAGCGGACTGTATAAATGAAAATCTGTATTGTACGAAGTACTAGATTGTACAATGGGAAAATATGTCGCGTCTACGGAACAAACAGGTAAATAGGTTAGGATGCGCGAGCGCGGTCGTTCGTCTGGGCTAGTGACAGCTGACTGGTGGATGCGCGGTGTGGAATGCGCGACGAGCCGGGCGGCCGTCGTCGCCAGCTGATCCCCCGCTGTCCCCGCTCCTCTCGTTCACTCCCGCCGGCGCGCGGCGCGCGGCGCGTTGCGATGTTGAAGGCGAAGGTCTCAACAACCTGAGATACTCGTACATTTTCATACAACCGCTCTTACTTGATTATGGTGTTATTACACATCTTTTTTCAGATACACAGATATCTTGTGCATATTATCTAGGAATTAAAAAAACACGTATTTCTGCTGGAATAAGTTTTGTGCAATATTCTAGTAAATCACGCAATCACCGAATGCCAACGAAGTTTTCAGGCGCTATCTCTCTTTTTTTGCCTTGCCTTTCACCAACCATCGTGTTGGATTGCTTTAGATAGCAGAAGCAACAAGCTTTCAACCATGGTCGTCGCTGACGATAGGCGAAGTGCTACCTTGCGGGATAATTCGAAAGCGTCACCATAACTCCCTCCCTCTCACTCCACCTAGAGCAGAACTCGGCTTTAATGTTAATCGATTTTCTGGCAGTTTGAGTAATTATGCGGCCTGCCCAAAATTTCTGACAAATGCTTGCTCTAAATGGCCCACTTAAATCTATATAAATCTTTCCTCTTTTTTATTAATTTCCATGCAAATACTAAATACTAGTTCTCATTATGATTTGACAATTGCAAGTTTATTATATTGAATTTAAAAGTACTTACCTCTGAGTTTGGTGAGGTGTTTCTTCTGAAGGTAGTCAATTAGGAATACACAGGTCTCATCTAGCTTAAAGTATCAAAAAATAGTGACATATAAAGGTGTTAATTATAAACTATTTGCAAAATAAATATACCTAATTTATATTTTAATTAGGATTTTATAGTCAAGGAACATATCAGACCATGCAGAGGTAGAAACATTTACCCCCACATTTCACCAGCTGTATTGAAACCCAAGTTTTCGTTAGGTTAGGCAGAGGTGGTTACACTTGTTTTTCACTTGAAGATCAAGTAAATATTGGCATTAATCTAACTTGCAGATAAAATAATATAACTTGGCAATATTTTACCAGTTAGTCAAAACACTGTGTAACAGAATATTACAAACACAACACAAACTTTGAAGGCTTACACGCCCACCTAAGTAAATCTTCTTACCTTCCCACACAAATATGTTAAATCTTCTTCCAATTAATTACGAAATATCCAAAATTCAATCCGCTTCATCACGCCACTGTGACCCCACCCTGTGGTGTGTCAGGATATCCGAAAACAATAAAACGCTCGAGCGATTTTAATCCTTTAAGGCTTTGTCTCGCAGACCGTTAAGGGTCGTTTTTGCTTGATTAATCTAATCCATACCATAGTAATTGTCTGCTTACGTTTCCCGATCTACGGTAGTTCCGTATTTGAGTGATATAAGGGTTACTACTAATCAGTATTGCCGGTTAACACTCGAGTAGATTGGCAGATGGAAGGAAGGGTATATGCTGAATATACCGTATAAAATATTGTTTTGAACGGAGATAAAAATTATATTTATAGCTGTGTTTTTATTGTATATCGACCGAGTAGAATTGTGGATATATTAATCATCATCATTTCAGCCGAAAGACGGCCACTATTGGACATAAACCTCGCCCAAGTGTTGCCACAATGAACGGTCCTGTGCGTTTCGCATCCATTGGATTTCCGCAACCTTTACCAGGTCATCGGTTCACCTTGTAGGAGGCCATCCAATGCTGCGTCTTCCGGTACGTGGTCGCTACTACAGAACATTTTGGTCCCAAAGGCCATCTGCTCTGCGAGTAATGTAATCATCGCCGAACTTAAGAAGCAGTGGGCCTACCCACTGCCGCTTAAGTTTGGCGATGTTTGATGATAATCACACAGAATAGAACTTTGAATTGATGAGATATTAAAAAAATATATTTTTATTGAAAAGTAACAACAAGGAAATGATAACATTGATATTTAAATGGATATTAATAATATGGTTTAGGCAGGGGTCATAGTTTTAACATAGTTCCTAGAAACCAGTACACTTAAGACTTCAAAAACCATTGCCCTATTGTCTATAATTTCCATACGTCACAATAGTTTTCACCAACCGGGGGTTGTCCTTGGATGCACTAACTAACATTGCGCGTACAGGGATAATCGTCGGCTGGCGTCACGTTCCATTAAAAGTATCTAAAGGACCTCTGCGAGTTGGTTTTGGCTCCCCGTACACCTTCCAAAGGCTGGTCCTTTGGAAGGTGTACGGGGAGCCAAAGCCTTCAAAAACTGAAGAGATACTGATGCACATTCTCGATTAAGTCAGAACAGAAGAAGTTATTTGATGATTTCTTACCCTCAAAAAAAAAAACTCCAACTCTCTCTCTATCTTTCTTTCTCTGTAGCAGCTAAAACGATAGTGAGGACAGCATTGTTATCACTACCTATAAATTTATGTCCTGTAACGATGATCAGTCTGACCCAAGAAGACAGTGATTTTGAAACATTAACCGAGTCTGAAGTAAGACCCACTGATGAATATAACTCTGTTAGAGAAGCAGATGAAGAAAATTTAATGCTCCAAATGTAAGAAGCTTCAGAAAATAATCAGTTCTATAATAAAATTAATACTCCTCAGGAGGTAAAAGCAATTTCAAAGGAAACAAAACTGCTTTGCAACGAAAATGAAATAAATATAACACAAGGTCGATATACTCGATTTTTTTATCCTTCGCTTAGCTGTACTTTATCGACAACAGTTTTTGAGTGAAATATTGTAACAATAGAAATATAAACAAGTCAAGATAGTATAAACAATATAATAATAGATCAAATGAACAACTCTTCTCTGCCATACGAGTAATAAAGATAGATTTTAAAGCTTCAGTCCAGTAATCCAACATCATCCATCATAGTCGCGTTTCCTAGTTTTAGGTTTCCTTTCATTTTTCAATTTTGAAGTTCATTTTTATTCTGAAAACAGCGCAGACATTGACTGTCATGATAGTGAACAATTTTGCATATGTTTGGCATTTTTGTCGTCGCCTAATAAGTTGCAGTTCGCTTAATTCGGTGTATATATCGACGGGTCCTACGTATACTAGTACAAGTGCAAAAACACAACTGTTCAGGAGAGCGGTTTAAAGGTTCCAAAGCTTGTAATTTTGTCATTAATCAACGGAAATACTTGAAATTTTGATATGTTATATTTGAATATCTAAGGGAAAAGACTGCATTATTGGTTATTCTTATTTTTTTATACTTTGGAGAATAGCATCACTTGCATTGATGTAGCTTGTTTTCTTTACTATGGTAGAACCTGTAAACTGATACAAATGGCCACTTATACCAGTATATAGTGTACTTGCTTTTACTAATAATATAGGAAAATTGAAGGATTTTACTCTTTTATCATACTATTTCCAATCTATTGATTAATATGATTTTATAATATTAACAATAACATCTTCTTTTATCGACTTTTAAACACTTACAACAGTTTCCTCAGTACTAGAAAACTACTTGCAACAGTTTTCTGCATTGTTATTAACCTTAAATATTTGAATGGGTGTGGCAGAAAATGAAATAAAAACATTAAAATACAAAATAATTTTTATTTTAAATAAATGACTTTTCCAGATAATAAGTGTTAATATTTTGATGTTAATATAATTATGGCATTCTTAATGAAAAATAAAATCAATGGCCTTGCCACCTTAAAAATAATAAAACTAAAAAATGTAATCTTCTTAAGTAGGAACTTTCGTTAATTATATTAATTGTTTATTTATATTTTCATTAGTACTTCTTAATGAGTCTTACGTAATACTTAATCAGTCTTTCAGACACTGGCAATATGTCACATTGTTATTTATCGTAACAATAATTACAGTAGATAATGGTATAGAAAACCCAGTAAAAAAGAGAAACAACATATTGGAAAAGACAACCAGGCTTTCTAAAAATTTAACCTGGTCAGAGACATCTTCAGTGTTATCGGTATCTTAAAATTATTGTAAAATTAATGGCACCGCTTAGGAATCACATTTGACTTGCTAAAATAGAAAGATCTTAAAGATCTTTCAATTTTTTCTTGTCAATCGGTAATAAACTCCTGTAAGCTACATCTAATCTGTAAATACAGCTGGCTATTTCATTGGCACTTTTTTAGCTGTCTGTTCGTCCCAACAATAACAATAACTCTGCAGTTCAGCGGTATAAAATGGAGTAAAATTGAAAAAATGTAATTTTTTCAAAACATTTTTTGGGGCATTTACAAGTACTTTTTATTTTTTCTTCCCATGTAACTTCCCCGTTCGACTCATTATAATTAGGAGGATTAGAATTCTAATCCCCTGTTTAAATTGAACTTACGTCTTTCATCAAACTACATATTTTGGAACTTCTCTCGCAACCTGCCCTTATCTTTCTTTTTTTGGGTTTTTTTTGCACACTTGCGGGACTACTTAAAGATGAATCAGTGTAGTCTGAATTTAATAGCAATAAATTGTCAAATTCATCATCAGTTTGTTGGCAAATAGGTGAAAAAGAAAGTAATGGCGAAGGTATTGATGTTAAGCTATTAATTTCGTCATCAGGAAGGTCATTTTGTTTTAATACATTTGATTCATAAATTGGATTTTGACGTGGATATAGAATTTGAGATTCGTCTTCTTTATAGTTGTTTTGCACAATCACACTCATCTCCTGGACTCTATAGCAGTCAGAGGACTTGGCAGAATATGACTAAATGTTTAATAAAATTCGCTATAAACTTTCTACTGTAGGGGTTTCCTCGAACATATCTTCTGGGTCGCTTAAGCTTATAACCTTATTGATGAATGAAATCTCTTTAGCAAAACAATACGAACTTGGAGGTAAGGGGGGATCAAAAATTATATAATAAAATAATTATGCTGTAAATTGCTTCTAAAATGTATTAAAAATAGTGTTCGATTGATTTTATTAGTAAATAGATATTATAATTAAAATAATGTAGGTAACTAATATCAGGTAACAACATAACAAAAACAAAAAAAATCAGATGTGACTTTGTAAACTGATACAAGCGCAAAATTTATTAAAAAAAAAACATGAATTACAAAATCACATTTCATTAATTTAGTTTAGTATGTTTGCCAGGCTTTTCTATTAGACTTTCATTTTTGAAACTATTTTTTTCAATAAAATCGGTGGGTTCCGTGGTCCCGTTACACATATTCAAAGTTTGATCTAACTCTTCACGTATTTCGCGTGATGGTACGATCGGCTGATCTAAAATAAATCAAAATTAATGTATTAATTCATTTTTAAATATATTTACAAATAATCGTTAAAATTTAATAAAACCACTATACAAAGTACACGAGTAACCACTATGAATCTTGTATACTGGTACAAGTGAAAATACAATTAAACAACACGTAATTATGATTTTTTTAATTTTACATTTGATCAAACAATATGAAATATATTATTATACTATGCTATACTATTTAAAATGTCACTTAATACTTACCTTCGTAATTTTCTGGAGTGTTTATTTTACTATACTTATTTTCTAATAAATCTATTATTAATTAACCTCGTGAGCGCTTCATTAATGTGACTTCTTACCACTACTTACTCAAGACAAACAAAATCTGAATTGAAATTGAGATCTGAAATGAAGTTTTTAACAAATGAATACGTTAAACTAAAACGCATCGCAGTTATACCAGTGTTTAACGTTCTCCCGACTTCGTCACCGCGCGTATACTAGAGTAAATGGCACTTGTGCTGACGTGTCGCGTCGCACGCGACTACCTACACTGGTGCAAGTGACTTACATCAGTGTAGATGGTCGTGTGGCTGAAAATGATGTCACTTATATCAGTTTACATGTTTGTATCTTTGAAATTACTTGATAATTTAATATAACTTTTACAGGATATAAAGTTAAGGTAATTTTAAGGCTTTTGGTGCAATAAAACGTATTTCGCTGTTTTGCGGGTTACACCAGTATACGTAGGACCCGTCGATAGGATCATAGCAGAACAGTCGTAACAAGTAAAATTGCTTTGTTAATACATGTAGTCGATGGCTAACTAAGAGAGAGAAGGAGCCAACTCCGGCTACATCACTAGATCAGCTCAATGACACCTTATAACCAAAAACAAACTTTTTACATAAGCAATAGTAGTGTATGATTCTGTACTAATATTATACTCCAAAAGTGCTAAAAACCTTGGTATCCATATGGACACTCATCAGCGCGCACTGTTCCCGCGCGCCTCAAGGAATTGCCAGCAAACTGTAGGGGCCCAGCAGGGCTGAAGCCTACTGGGGCCAAAGGTTATGTGAAAATGTCACCCGGGGCCCTGGGACGAAGGCAATGAATGGAAAAGGGTAGGTTTTTAGAGTTTGATACTATTTCCCGCCCGACCCAAGAGCGGGATTTTTCTTTGGATGATTTAACCTACCATAAAAAAAAAATTATGTGAGTAAGAGGGTATTTTATTTTTTTCAGTCTCAAAACATAAATTTGTGTAAAATTAATCTAGTAAAGACTTCTGAAAATCTGCTATTTTACGTGAACTTTATACTACTCTAAAAATATAAAAATTTCGCCGTTTGTCTTCACATTTAATCGTGATTTTGAATGACGACAATTTGCCTCAAAAACTTTTAAGGGTTTAAAAAAAACACGTATTCCATGGAACAAGTTTTGTAAAATATTCGAATAAATCACTGAACTACCGAATGCCAACAGAGTTATATGGCGTTATCTCTCTTTTTTCGCGTTGTCTTTTCATCAAACATCACATTGGATTGTGTTAGATGAAGCAAATTTAAACCATGCATGATGTTGACGATAGACAAGTGGGAAAGGCCCCTTCTAAATCATGTCGATGTGGTTGAGCGGCCAAGAAGTTACCTTAATTGTTATTGTATTTCTCAGCTGATCCGCCATCTTGTCTGTCCCAGATGATGCGGTGTATTCGTCACCGGCTCCCAACCTAGGAGTAGATAAAATGTGAGACCCGCCTGTCTCCATACATTATTTATTTACTAGGAACAAACGCCTAACCTAACGTCTAGACTGTAAGCTTTGTGGCTCGCCTTACTTAGACGTAATATTAAAGATGTAGCTTCATAACTGTGCCTAGGACAGGTGTATCTACCTAAATAGCCTTATGACAATATGTAGTGAATTTTTGATGAAGGATTAAACTAAAATCGCTTTGTAAACGTTGCTAATATGTAGGTTATTGGAAACACGACTTGGTCTGGGGCTGTAGGTTAGGTACCTAGGTAAGTTATGAACTCGAAACCTAAGCCCCTCCTGGCGCTAATCATTGTAAAGTTATTACTCAAATCTAAACTCTATAACTATCTAATCCGCTGTCGAAGCTTATACCAAGACCCGCAGTAGGCGACGCCAGTGTTCGCCAATGTATAATATAATTTTCTTGCCAAATATAGAGAACAAAGTAAAATCCAAAAAAAAATCCAAAGTTAATATAGTTCTATTCGGTGCAAAGTAAATTGGTTCTAAAAAATTTAATTCTAATTATTTGCTTATTACGCGAGAACCCTCCACAGGTGAAGGCCTCCTCCAAGGAACTCCATCTTTCTCTATCTTGTGCTGTGTCTACCCAGTTAGAACCAGCCGTTTTTAAAATATCGTCTGCCCATGTGTATACGATCTTTCCCTGTGTCGTTTTCCACGTAGGCCTCTTCAACGAGTCGCCCTTATGGTTGAACGTTCATCTGATATTCTTGCCACGTGTCCCGCCCATTTCAGCTTTCTAGCATAGTCGGGCATCGGTGGCTTTTGGTAACGTATTCGTTAATACATCTTACTAATTCTATCCTACTTCATAAAAGGCAAAGTCCTGACTCACTGACTCATTCAGCCCTGACTGGAAGCTTTAAGTTTTATTAAGGCCCCACAGGCTAGGCCTGTTAAGCAGTCCACAACCTCAGCTGACTTGCGAGAGCACACAAAAAAACACTGAATCATCAACGCCCAGCTGGTTTAAGAGCTTCCATAAACGATGTGACGTACAAAAATTAAAAAAAAAAATTACAAATTTCACCCCCAAAGGTAATGCAACGGATGCCCAAAGTTTGTATGGAGACGTCTATATTGGCACGGGTGAAGGCGCTGGTAGAAGCTAGCGTTATATACGGTGACTGGTAATTAGTGAACGATACTTAAACACGTGATTGTAGTCATGATAACAAAAAACGTTACAATAGGACTAAACCTGAAACCGCGAAAAAAAATCTGCTGGTCAGTACATTTATTTTCGCCTAACTGGTTAAAATGTACTGAACTTGACTGATTTTTTCGCGATTTCAGGTTGAACACATAGTAAAAGTTGTTTGTAATCATGACTCAAATCACGTGTTTAACTATCATTCACTAATTACCAGTCACCCTATATACAGTATAGATATGTATATGTTTGAGTCAATCTCTTTTCAACTGATAAAGAAATTTACATGGAATTTTATACACGTGCTGTAGGCTATGCCAGTATTAGGACATGAGATCCTTGTTATCTTAGTAGTACGTTTCAGCATGTTAATTTTCGATTTTCATGCACTTGCAACGGCTTGCACACGCTGGTACATTACAAATAAATAATGTTACTACATGTTTTTGCAAACCTTTGCAGTTAAACAAACCTGAAGGCTTGGACGCTTGGAGTTTGTTTTAAAAGATTTTAAATAGCATTGAGCTGTTCTGTTTTTCTATGAATAATACCACGAAAATGAATCACCCGAATTGCCTTTTACCAATTTAAGCGATTTCATACCAGAACAGAAATTTCCCAGCTTCTAAAACAAACAAGATCATCTTGTAGGGCAAATTACCTGATACTATTGTCCAAATCCAGGTTAACCACGGAAAAAATGTAATATTGCCATCCCGCGGTGTCTTCGAACTAGGCATAGTCAGTGCCCTGAATGGTCTTACCTCCTTACAATAAAAATTGGATCTAATAATATAGGACACTGACTTAACATGAAGTAAATGAATTTTGCAAAAGCATAAACCATCTGCTTACACCATTTGATCGCAAACTAATGGTGACCCGGTAATTAATATTCGTCAGCAGCGCGCGCTCCTCAGAGAGATGTCAACAAACCGTAGGGACCCAGCAGGGCCGATGCCCACTAGTTAGGACCGCGGGGAATTTCTGAAGGGGAAACCCGTTGTCCTAGAACATCAAGGGCAACTGAAGGACACAGGTGTGGTTTAGTCAGAAAAAGTCTGACCAACGCCCTCACGCTCTGCCCAAGGGCGGGAGATGTCATTGGATAATTACCTACCTTACAAAAAAAACTAGGTTAGTTTCAAATATCTTAAAAGGTTACTAGGTCACCATAAAATTACTACATGTAAAACACCGACCCCAGTGTGTTGAATAGTTCAGTGGCCAATATTGCAAGTGCTATGCAATCTATCACTACGGTGGACGCTTGGGGCGCAAACCGTCAATAACTGTTCAGGACACTTTCATCGCTAGCTGCTAGCCTGGTACTTAGGTAGGGTAGGTCATTTAGTACCTACAGTTACTTTTACGCGTTGGTATCACTGCATATTTTAAAAGGGAACCGTAAGCAGACAAGCAGGATTGATGTGTAAAATTGCATGTTAGTACTTGTATTGAAGCTATGCAACGCAAGTGCTTGATGACGCTTAAAATAAACATTTACCACCTTATTCCAAAACGCGATCTAAATAGTTCCGGGAATATTACTAGATTTAATCCCGATTAAACGATATCTAAATGTAGTTTTCGAGATTATTACTTAATTTAATACCAATTAAAAGCGATCTAAATAACGTTTTGAATTTCTCTGCAATTCTCACTCTAAGTTTCTTAGGTCGTCAGAGAACTTGCGACTTAAAATGCCAATACATTCCACGACTTTCTTTAACAAATCATTTACTGTACAAGCTGCTCGTCTGTGGAATGAATTGCCAGACACAATTAAACGCGCTGAATCGTTGCCTGTTTTTAAAAGACTCGTTAGGGAACCTTACCTGTCGCTGTGAATGTTGTTAGTCGTCATGTACATTTCTGTATGGTTATCAATATGTATGTATTTATTATAAAACATATGTATATATCTATTGTAATATAAATATGTATATCACTGTTATTGTCACACCAATGACTGCCCCATTTCTTTTCCAGACAATTACTGTCCATTCCAGGTTGCCTGGAATAGATCGCAGAGTGCGATAAGGCCGCCCATTGTATATGTGTGTTTTAGTTTTAGTTCCTTGTTTTTGTTTATGTAATGGTGTACAATAAAGCATATAATAAATAAATTTATTTCCGGGACTCTTATTAGGTTTAATGCCAATTAAAACTAATAATAGTCCCGGAACTATTTTAGATCGCGTTTTGGAATAAGGCGGAAAGTGTAGAGTTTTAAACTATAAATATTTTAAAATGAGTAAGGCTCAATAAGGCCTATTATAGATATCTAAGTTGTCTTTTCAGAAATCTCAAATCTGCGCTCGTCAAGCCGCTATAACAGTCCAATTATAGCTATTTAAGTATCATCTATCACAAGTACCTCTTGGCCGTCAGCCACGCCAACACCTAAAACACTTGTAGGTCGAAATTAAACTCAGCCCTAGTAAAATCAAAGTACACGGCGCTTAGCGCGCTGCGGTTGCGAATTTAATCAACTGGGGAACGGAAAATTGTAACCAAAATTGATGCGAATATTTTATTAAAACTTCCAAAAGTACTCGTTAGATATATTGTGGAGCTATTCGAAGTATCTCGAACACCTGTTAGCTTATTATTTGTAGTCGTATTACCTATTAGCGTTTATTTTGAAATTGCTATTGAGTTATATTTAGGAAAATCTCACAAATAAGGATTGTACGAAACTCGAAACTATTTTAAGACGTAAATTATGTAGGCCCTATTAGCAAAACAATAGATGTTTGCAGTCATGTAATGATGATACGTACTATAGTTGAAACTATGTCTTGATGACCTTTTTTTATGTTAGGTAAAATCATCCAATGACAAATCCCGCCCTTCGTTTTTTAATTATTTTTATTTGCGCAAAATGTGTTCATCCCTTAATTAAATATCACCGTAATGGATATACTCGTACACTTAATTATTCTTAATAAAATTAATCTCTCTTACCTTAAATTAAAAAAATAACCTAAGATAAAAACTAATGAGGCAATTACACAGTCTAAGAACGCTTCTGATATTAATAGTTAAACTAAGCAGTTGACCAAATCGTTTACATAATTAGATTACCACATTATCCTACTCTGTAACTAGTTTTTTGGTCTCTTTAAGTTAAGTTTTAATTCTGTTTAAATTAAAGTAATGGTTATAGTTTTTATAAGTGATAGCTCCAGCTTTATGTATGTTTTTTACTTCCAATGTCACTGCGTTTTTTAAATTAATATAAACTAGTGCTTGACTGCAATCCCACCTGATGGTAAGCAGTGATGCAATCGTTGATGGTAAGGCCCACTAGCTTATTAATAGCATATTTACTCTAGCCTTAAAGACACCTACGTTTTGGGTGTTGAGGTGGATCCCTCCAGCCTTTTTCAGGCATGTGCTGCGCGTAGCTCGATATAAATTTGCCTTGTCTCGCCACGAAAATGAACATCCAAACATAGTGCAAAGCATGTGATGAGCGCCGCGCAGTACGCTACCCATGCCTCGCGATGTCTGTATCCCCTTTTGCGATTTCATTCCACACATGGAACAAATAGGTATTTTGTATCGCCTACATATAGTTGTTACAGGTCTGGTCCTAAAAACGTCACATGCCTGCTTGGGTCATGGGTCAGCTTCCGAAAGGAATACCCGGCCCCGGCACGATAGGCTACAAAGGAACGGGGTAGGTTTTTAGTCAGTAAGTCAGTTTGACACTATTTGCCGCTCCGCCCAAGGGCGGGATTTGTCATTGGATGATTTTACCTAACATAAAAAAAACATGAGCAATTCATCTAGAGCAAACCATATTCCGAATTCCTAGCAGGTCATAAGCAATTCTTCTAATGTTCGTAAAATGGTTGCACAAATTAGTCAAATCATACTCAATTCACTGCATATCAGAATCATATTCCTGCTAAATATTGCCGTATAAAAAAATATGATTCATATTATGATTCTATAAAAGTGGCCTTTTTAGACCTGCAGGAATAATTCCTAGTTTGCGAAAAAAATAAAATGCTGTTCTCGAGCTTTATGTAAAATCACTTCCAATAAATAAGTATTATGAGGTTCTCATGAATCATCGCTGATGATGTTATAGGCTACTTAACTTTGTTGTGTAATATTAGGGCGTGCTTTCCAAGAAAAAAATAATTGAATCTACAAAGTAAAAATGACATAATTACATTCTAAATTTAAGAAGCGTATTAAAAAAAAAACGTGAAGTTTTATATTTTACGTTCGTTATATGAAATAACCATTACTTAATTAAAATAGTTTGTTTTCTTTACAATAATAACCTTAGAAATGATTTTAGATAACTTGTTTAATATAAAAATATATATATAATTAGCTCTCAAATATCCTATACTTCAATATTAATAGAATACATTTTCGTTATATGCCTTTTATGTAAAGAAAAAAAATTTCGACGCAATTATAGACCAAAAAGGCTTCAAAAAAAGACCCAATATCTCTTAAGTTCTACATTATTTAGGTGCAAAATTTATACCAAATTTATATCAACATTTGCTTAAACAACAGTATTATTTTTATTTTTTTAAATCGCAACAGTTTTTTCATACACATGTCTATTAAACATACAAATTCAAAAGATAGCTTGTATAGAATGCCATGGTAGTTTATTTCGCTTTCAGCGATAAGACCGCTATAATACAACTTTTCATCCCACCTATACGAAAAGGACGACTTGGTTTGCCTTTCTGCCGCACTCAAAGGTGGTGTTTCCTATAATAAACTTTAAGCGGGCTGTAATGAGTTTTTAATCCTCTTTATAAGTGCGCTGCAATTATCTTTTCCGCAAACTTTTCGAATTTGGAACATCTTAGTGTTCAGCGCCAAAGAAATCGAAAGCAAATATTTTTTTTTCTAAAGACTTGCTGGTACGTCGGCCCATAGTCACGCCACCGGGTCAACACAAAAAAAAATATTAGGCGCCTTTTATTTTATCATACTAGGTGATGAAAAGTAGAGTGTATCACTAGTGCGCAAATATATTTTTGGTTCGGGCGACGTACTTTGAATCCCTTGCTACGTTCAGGATTCTACTAAAGAATCCCTCGCTTCTAAAAATATTATTTTGCTCCCTTACCTCCTATTTTTATAGGTTGAAAATCTTCAAAAATAAAACTACACATTGCCAATCAAATACACTCAACCCAAAACTCAATTCATAAACAGACCAGACCCAATCACCTACAATAATTAACCAAATCCATAAATGAAACCAATTCAAAATGGCCGCCATAGGATTAATATTCCCGGTGATAATGTTGACTAATTCGTCTACTAATCTTCACGCCGACTGCGCCACGGTGTAGGCAGAGTTAATTTATAGTTTTATTCGTGAGAAAGAACGTTAATCCGTGATGATCTGTAATTATTGAAAGTGATGTCTTTCGAAATTGGTAGTTATTGGTTATGTGATTTTTACCTGTGAACTATAGATCTAGAACAGCATGACATAGTCATGTTATTACAGAATTATATAAAAGATAATACATTTAATTACTAAGCGTTTTGCCTTGTCGTTTAAACCGCGTGGGTACATCGAGGGACTGGAACAGTTTGCCTGCGGCGGTCTTCCCGTCCGATTATAATATAGGTGTCTTAAGGCTAGACTGAATAGGCTCTTAATAAACAAGTGCACCTCACCATCAACGATTGCCTCCCTGCTTACCATCAGGTGGGATCGCAGTCAAGCACTAGTTTATATCAATTTAAAAAAAAAAGGAAAAAGTATGTAAAGATTCGTAATATGTGTGGGTGTTTATGTTTGTTACTTTATAATATGATGTTATTCCTTTACGCTCAAACGGCCGACCAGGTTCGATTCCTGCATAGAACAAAATAATATTTATAATATTGCCTACAGATAGTCCCTTGCAGTGCTCGGGAGTTAATTATATTAAATCTCTCACTGCGTTCGGGATTAAAACTTAGTAAACTTTGTATCGTTCAAAATTCAACATGCCAGACGTTTTAAGCCACTACCACTAATAATATTCTACTATTATTTATCAGTGTTGTTAGCCCTTGGGGCTTCTGGCTACTAGTTGCGACTTTCAAGTTTTTTCTCTATATCTTACGCTTAATGTTTATTGTGACCTTTAAATTAATAAAGATCCTACTTTAGTTGATGAGTAAACAGTAGGTAGGTAAGTATGAATGATTACGTGTTGAAATGTCAATTCGGTAATAAATCACAGAAATGGTTTTGGGCGTATTTAAAATGGTTACGATGTTGCGCCTCAATTAACTATGACTTATATCTAAAGATGTAGCAATGTTCTTAAAAATATTTAGCATTGAAAATAGAACCAGCCAATTGCAAGATTGACTCGCGTGTAAAGGGTTTTGATTATACGAATCTTATTTTTAACACACAATAATTTTAAAACAATTTAAAAGAAATGGGCTCCTATTGAGCCAAATTTTTTCCATCACCGTTTCTGTCCGCTTTGCTTTGCTCGTGGTCGCACCGCACCCACGTGTGGTTGGTCACGGAGGCTACCGTAACAGAATATCAATTGTTTGCGCGCCATTTATGTTATTATTCATTTATTGCAAGTGACAAAAGATTCATTGTCAGTATCTGCATCATAAACATACAGACCAATTAAATTACATCAAAATTTAAATGATTGAAATTAAATAACACTGCGATTTCCAATTCGCTTCGATTCGCGTTCGCAGACATAGCATAAGATTAAATATATTTTTCATTCAAATATTCAGAAACTTAACAACAAAGCATTGGAAAATTCGTATTATACGATACTAGATTATTTTTAGTATAAGTGAAACCTGAATATAATTTGTTCAGAATTAGTAACTGAATAGATTCCAATCATTTGACACCATGTTATATTTTTACCACTGGTACTAACAATACAGGTCTCGGTAGGTCATAGCAGGCATTGATGTCATCGCACTACTTTGTTCGGGTTCAAAACAACCCCTCAGTCGCTCGGATGGCTCAGTGACCATGTATTTGTGCAGACAACCAGGTAGCATAACAAGCTTATAACTTTGTGATTTTTCATGATACAGTTATGAAATATTGTACATGAAAATACTAGACACATGGTTCGGGTCTTGCATATACTAAAAATTAATTTGTATAGAAACATTTTACTTAAGGTCAAAAGTCACTAAAACAATTTACCTAGCCTTTTCCCGACCGACTTCCAACCTAACCGGAAGTAACCGATTACCTTCATTTTATATGGAACGACAAAGTATTCGTTTTCCACAAGCCTGTGACTATAAAGTAACAGGAAACCTCGGTACAAGACTTGTGTCAAATTTTTTGATCAGCAACAACTCAAATGTCTACAAATTATAGCCGACGTATGTTCTACTGAAGATTGCGTGATCAAGCGCTGCGATCAAATAGCTTATCGCGCGACCATCGGTGCATCGTACTAATTGGACGATCGTCGATCAAACATTGATCAGTACTGAATATCCTAATGGCACCCACGTTACTGAGTGTTGACATAGACAAAAATTCATAAAAGTTTTCCGTACCTCAACTTATTGATTGGGAAATTCATAGCGCTTTTTTTTCTGTTTTAAATTACATTTACATGGTTCTCACGTTTTCTTTTTAGTGCTATTTACGATAGCAAAAACTGTGCGTTGCAGTTAAGAGCCATTTCGAGTGTGATCGCATCGCTTCAAAATATGTAGGACAGACGATTTTATATCGCAAGACCGATTTCATCGTAAGTGCGATGACAATAAGTTCTCGATTACGGAGACGCGGCGCGTCGGGCGGTCCGTCGTACATTGCCACATGTTTGTATTTGCGCGAGCAATGACGCCGATGACGCGACTCGCTGCTGCAATGGAGTTTCTTGCCGGTTTTTCTCCATAAGAAAAGACCAATTTGGAACCGTGCACTAGCTTCTGACGTTTTATAAGTGTCCATGTAGGCCTATGTAAAATAAAAATATTTTGATTTGATTTGATTTGAATGTACGACGAAACCCCCAACGCGCCGCGCTCCATAAACACGGCCTAAGATGGTACCTTAGGCATTCTAGATCAAACCAGCCTAAAAAGATAAAACCATGCCTAAAAACGAAATGAAAACACTTATCAAGTGAAATGAACCAGATATATTGTTCTAATTAGCCATTAAGAGGCACGTGGTACACTGGTACCCTTAATTAGGAGTTTGGGTACAGACATTATAGCACTCTGTTTGGGGACAATATTCTGAATTTAATGAACATTATGAGAAGGAGCGTCGCGACGCGGAAAATTAAATTTATATTGTTTTGTCTTGTAATTTGTAGATATAGGTATAAGTAACTCGTCTTTGGAAAGGGGAGACGGGAATTTTGTTAAATTTATATAATGTACTAGCCCCTGCCAGCAGATTCACCTGCGTGAATGTAGAATATTATTCCAAGGAAACACAATTATTCCTGGGATAAAAATATCCTAAGATCCAGGGTATGGTCTACCCGTGTGTCATTGTAATTTCATTCGATTTTGTGCTGATTTTGCGGGAACAGATATACACAGAAACCAACTACTTATAAGTGGCCCCGTCAGACGGAACCGTTGTCTTGCCCGAAAGCTGGTTTATCATAAAAAAAACCCTATTATAGCGCCACCTACAAGGTTTAATTGTATTTTCAAACCATTTAGGAACACATTGAAATGAATACATATTTCATCCAAATCGTTCAAGCCAGATTTAGGAGCAGTCAGGTGACAGACTCACTTTCAGAGTTATATATACGAGTATATAAAGATATTAGTGTGATGTGATTTAGAATATATAGGTTTATAATTTATATAATAGAAAATAATGATACATTTAGGAACAATGTAAGTTCTTAGCATCAACCTAGGGTCTTTAAGTAAAGAATTACTTCTAGGCAAGGCTGCTCTAGCGTCGATCACATCATCGCTTACTAGATGCTATAGTGGACAACTGCGGGCCTATCACTATAAAAAAAATATATTCGTACTGTAGGCATGTACAAATACATAAAATGAAGATAAGTCTCGCAAACTTTAAAACTGAAAAGATGTTTTTATATGTGAGTACGTGTTCATTATTAAGCACCAATTTAAAAGTAATTTTCATTTTATCTCCTTACAATCAAATCAGCGTAAAACATGAAAGTAAAACATAATAATTTATGTATGTAAACTGTAGATATTTCCAAGTGAAATTCAGGCAGAAAATTGAATTTACAATCCATTTCGATCTAACACCGAAGTGGAATAATATAAATCCATTTATTTTAATAGAAAGCTATTATGTATTCTAGGGATTATTCTCATTTCGATGATTAGATATTGTGACGACGGAAGGAGGTTGCATGAGGTTCTTGCTTGTTAGTTGACGGATTGGCTTGATAGATGTTTTGAAGGATGTTGGCATTTCTAGAATAGGTTTGAAAAATAGGAAAAATGGATTGTCGAGTGTTTCTAAAATAATTAAGTGATGTTTGTTTGGGAACACAGACATTAAATTATATACTACCAATAGACAGGACATAGCGAACAAAATCGTAATCCGAGATTTGTTATCTAGGTAGTAAGTCGCTCAGTGTGGACGATTGGACCTAACTTCAGTTTATTTTCGTAATTAATTAGAATCCAATAATTTGCGCAAATAGTTCTAGTAAAAATAGCGTAAAAATTTTATTCGCACATTGACTATTGAAAGCTAGATGACATAGGATGACAGTTTTTCTAAGACATTTCTTCTGATGTCCGCTCTATAGTATTTATTTAAATCTCTTTGTTTGAGAATGACATAAGTTTGAAGAAAAATATAAATGATTACTGCGACTCACGGTAGTTTGTATTAAAATTCAGACCCCGGACCTTTTTTTTTTTCGGTGGTGGGTAAAATCATCCAATGACATCTCCCGCCCTTGGGCGGAGCGGGAGATAGTGTCAGACTCTTACTGACTAAAAACCCACCTCGTTCCTTCGTGGCCTTAGATACCAGGGCCGGGCTTTCCTTTCGGAAGCAAACCCTTGGCCCCAGTAGGCTTCGACCCTGCCTGCCAGACCCCGGACCTAAGCTTTGCCCAAGCTAGCCCTCACGATATTAAAATTATTCCATGTTCACAGTTCTTTACTTTGAGTTTGGTATCTGCTGTAATGTGTGTTCTTATCGCTATCCCGTTTTTTTTTATGTTACTGCCCCATTGGCTTCAGTCTCTTACTGACTAAAAACCCACCCCGTTCCTTCGTGGCCTTAGATACCAGGGCCGGGCTTTCCTTTCGGAAGCAAACCCTTGGCCCCAGTAGCCTTCATCCCTGCCTGCCTGCAGCTAGCAGGCTGGGTCTCTACGGTTTGCTGACAACTCCTTGAGGCGCGCGGGAACAGTGCGCGCCGTTGACGACCTGGGCTTGGTCCGAATGGTTACCGGACGGTCGGACAGCGAGCTACCCATAGCTCGCCGTCCGCAAGCCCTATGACTGCTGAGCTGGTTTTGGATTCAAAAAATGCTATAAGATTGTTGTCAGTTGCAGCAGCTTGGAGCTTAGAAGTTGGTGGTCATGTCCCAGTGCCTCGTAAAGCATGTAAAGCCGTTGGTACTACACCTGATTTTTCCCCGGATTTATTAATTACCCATCGGATTATGAGAGTAAAGGCCCAAACAGTGCTTCTGTGTTTGCGCACTGAAGCCTGTATTTTCACCTTCGCTGAGAAAATTAAAAAAATATATTTATTTTTATTAATTAATTTAACCTGAACGACAAAATAGGAAATGTAGAACTAAGCCTTGAGTATGTGTTTACGGTTGTTACTTCTTTACGCTCAAACGGCTTAACAGATTTCAATGATATTTGTATACTTTTTATCCCGAGACTATGTTCCCTGGGGATAATTTTCTATTACCTGGCGGGTGGAGTTCACGTCGTTTTCATTTGCAGAAAAATACGTCAGTTCATTACCTTCACAGACTTGAATCAACGAGTGCTCACAGCCTTATAAAACAACAAAACAACTTCAACTATAGAAATAAAATGATAAGAGCATCCAAACCGAAGTAAGAACGAGCTACAATGATTACAACCGGGCCGAACCTCCACTTACACAAGTCTGAAACAATGCCGATATTAGGCCAAATTCCGATGATACAACCTTGTAGTATGAACAAGCTTAATAGCTTTTTGTTGGGGCCCGCTCTAATTAGCTCTTAGCTTTCTACTATACAAGAACTATCCTTGGTTTTACCAAGAAAAAGATTCAGAAGGCTTGAAGGACATAAAATCGTGATAAATTGTTAACAGAAGACAAAAAATCTGCAAGTGCGAAATACAATGGGCACGCCATAGTCATGGCTGTAAATTCCCTCTTTGAGGAGTGGCCGCAGAATCGTCACGGTGACCTCACCTGCTACATGACGCAAGTCCTCACCGGATTCAAGTGGTAGAGACGCCTGGGTATTATAATTGTGCACACTTCCACCGTGGAGGCGATCGGTGGCAACAATCTCTCGCGCCAGGCCCTAGGCCATGATCTGGGATAAGGGGGAATGGCAGGCAGTCGTCACCTTCTGGGAAGATGTAATGTTAGCAAAGAAGTCGGCCGCATGCGTTAGAGAACGTACATCTTCAAACCCCAACCGCCACGACCTCCACAACAGTTGTATCCACGGTAGGTATTAGTTTGCAGACGACGAGCAATACGGACGCTCAAAAATCTTCTAGATCGTACCCAAGTCGCCAACAACGCGTAGTGTCCCACGCGTTCCTCAAACAGATGTCAGCAAACCGTAGGGACCCAGTAGGGCCGCTGCTTGCTAGGGCCACGAGTATTTTCTGAAAAGGAAAGTCATAACGCAAAGGAACTGAAGGGCACAGTGGTGTGGTTTTAGTCAACAAAAGTTTTTAGGCAACGAAGGAACGGGTAGGTTTTTAGTCAGTAAGAGTCTGACACTACTTCCCGCTCCACCCAAGGGCGGGATTTGTCATTGGATGGTTTTACCTACCATAAAAAAAAACATGCTCTCTCGCTCCACCCCAGAATGGGAACAGCCATTGAATGATTTCTCACCTAAAAAGACAAAGACGAGATACAAGGGACAAACAGTACCGAACCTCATATTCTTTTTTTTTACTAAATTTTCTATTTTTTATTTTATTTGAGTTTAATATTGGTAATCTCATCCCATACCCATGAGTAAAATGTGTTTTTTGATGACGATGTTTGTTAACGGCACGGTTATCGCAATGGTTAAACGGCTGGGTGCAATACTACATGCCGTGGATTCAATACCCGTACGTAACAAATATTAATTTGTATGGCCACCAGATGGGTTTTCCCGATCTGAGTATTCATGAGTTTACATGTTTGTAAGCGCACTTACGAAACACGAGCTATTGCTAGTGTGTATAGCAAGGTTTTTTCAAAAAGAAAGATTGTTTGAGGCATAAAAACGTCACTGTCAGTCAGAAATTCCTCTCATGACTCTCTTTCATAATCCGATAAGTTACCTTCTCATATCCACCATGAACAGTTTCATCGTCGCTTAACGTTTGTTCATACTAGATATACTGACTGTTTTTCTTCATACCAGCTGCTAATAGGCTCCCGCAAATAATGTACAGAAGTTTGGCAGACTGTACTGTAAATAGATATTCCTTATCTACTAGTGTTTGGGTTGTGAAGTGAGTGGGATGAAGGTATATTACCTATCTGAAATTGTAAGATAAATATTGGGCCTTTAGGATCTTGTATCTCGAAGGGTAACTGAAAGACCAAGCAGGTTTTAGTCAGTAATAATTATAATCTGATATTACCTCTTGCTCCATTCAGAGTGTGAAAAGACGTTTGATTTTTTTTTCACGTAAAAAAAAAGATGAATAATTCGATTTTAAAATAAAGATACGTGCCATGTGAAAACAGCTCATGAACTGACATGAAACCTATATAACTACATAGTATAAAAGAAAGTCGCTTCCCTTTGTCTGTGCCTATGTATGCTTAGATCTTTAAAACGGTTTATATGTTTAATACATGCATAATATATTTAATATCACCTTTGCACCTGTGCGAAGCTGGGTCGGGTCACTAGTATGTATATAAAAGCGAAATACCACTCACTGATTAATCACGAAATCTCAGAAACTATAACACCTACAACATTAAAATTTGGCAGGTAGCTTCCTTGTAGGGTGTAGACATCCGCTAAGATCGGATTTTACGAAACTCCACCCCGAACATAGTAAGTTCGGGCCGTACCTGTACAAGATCCGTGCGGAGGTGACGACAGGTGTGGCCACTGTGCGGAACGCCCGGTGGACACGGTGGAGCACACGGTAGAGGTGTGTCCCGCTTGGGAAGAGGAACGCCGTGTCCTCATGAGGGCGATCGGTAGCGATAATCTCTCGCGACGGGCCTTGGTTCAAGCCATGCTCCGGAGCGAGGAGTAGTGGCAGGCGGTCGCCTCCTTCTGTGAAGCAGTAATGCTAGCAAAGGAGGAGGCTAACCGTATCAGGCAACGGCGCTCACGCCGCAGCCGCCGCCGTAATTCCGATCCAAATTTCCGGCCACCGTAGGCGCGGGCTTGTGGACGGCAGGCAATGGGTAGCTCGCTGTCCGTTTGTCCGGTAAGAGACCGGACCGAGCCCAAGTCGTTTACGGCGCGCACTGTTCCCGTGCGCCTCAAGGAGTTGTCAGCAAACCGTAGGGGCCCAGTAGGGTCGAGGCCTAGTCTGGGGCTCTAGGAAGGTATGAAAATGCATACCAGGGCCCTGGAACCAAGGCAGGGAAGGAACAGGGTAGGTTTTCAGTAAGAGTCTGGCACTATTTCCCGCTAAGGGCGGGATTTGTCATTGGATGATTTTACCTAACATAAAAAAAACCCCTAAGGGGGTAAAACGGGGGTTGTAAGTTTGTACGGAGAAACCGCCTTTCACGCGGTTGAAGCCACTGGCTAGTATTTATATGAATTAGCAATTATCCCAAGGAATAAAAAGTATGTGCTCCTGTTCCAGGGCATGGTGTTTCCGTGAAACATGTTGCATTGAAATCCGTCCAGCTGTTCAAGATTATAGAAGTAGAAGTAACAAACAGACTCACACTCACAAACTCGCATTTATAATATTTGTGTGATGTAATACAGTCATTTTCCGTGAATATCTATTTATCCGCAAAAAAAAATAACATTCAAATTCTGCAAAATTACACGTCTACTTTTTAGGGTACCACGGAAACCTTATTGGATCACTTTTTGTCCCCTTTATCTTGAGAACGCATAGAGGTATCGAGTTGAAATTATATCTACATACTCAGGTCTTTGGTTTCCTGAAGCTGTGAAAAAATTAAGCGTATAGGCCAAAGAAAAAAAAAATACGCCCGTTTATGTCGCAAAAACGTACGCAATACGTACATTTTGACACTCTCAAGGGAATCAAAATTGAAGCATGGTATCAAAACACACACACACAAATAGAGGAAAAAATTGTAAACTTGTATTTACGTCACTAGAAAAAATCTTTTTTGCGATCCGAAAAATCTTCGAGACTCGATTTGTGAATTATACTGTTTTTGGAGATAAGTTTGTGCGGAACCCTCAGTGCGTGAATCCGTCTCGCACTTACCCGATTTTTTTTTGTTAATTAAGTCATGTAGCTTTTTCAGGATAATTTTATTAAATTATTGTTTCATTTTGTTACAGGTAAATACCGTTTTCATCACTAAAGGCTACCCTACAAAGTTTTAAAGTAAGACGCAGATAAATTATATTTAACGAAGTTGGGTTGATTTGGTTGCGTAGGAATGTAGGCTGTGTATAAAGTGTATGTGAACCTTCTCCACACATCGATGACCAATCTGCCTTCCTGATTGATATCAAACAACTATCAATAAATTTGCTTTACCTTTCCCAACTACATTGGAGTTAACTTCCAGCCAAAGTGTATGCAGCTGGATAGCAATATTTTACATAGAGCAACTGTCTATCTGACCCTTGCAACTTAATAACTGGGTAAGACTGATGTTAAATTTTCTGGTTACTAGTTATCCGTACTTGACAATTGTAACTTGGCTAGGGGGGCGGGCCCCCTAGCCAAGTTACAATTGTTTCGTTTATCGTCCATGCCCCCAATTCCTCGCTTGTAGACGACATTAAAACAAAGACCAATTCTTTGTTTTAACGTCATCTCAACGCTCAGTCACGTGGGCAAAACAAATGAATCGGGGGCGTGGCCAACTCCAAGCGTTTACGCTAAATGAGCCGATTGTAACTTGGCTAGGGGGGTGAACTTTTCGGCCCCATAGACCATCTGTTCTGCGCCATCCACCATCTGTTCTTCTGTTGGTAAGCCTCCCACATAGTGAACCGATGACCTGATGAGGGTCTCAGGAAGCTGACAGTTGGAAGACGCACAGGATCAACTATCGTGTTAGTGTCTAACAGAAGAGATCTTTGGACAAAAATAATGGTGATGATACACACACTGACATTACTATAAAAAACGGCATTTGAAAGCTAAATAAACTTGGCATATTTAGCAACAGACAGGCCGTAAATCGAAAATAAATTGTAAAATATTCCACCAGGGAATCGTTGAGCGTGTAAAATCATTCGCCGTTCATTTAGCACACGATGGATGCCTCTGAATACACTTAAAATGGCTAAAAATATAATGATTTGCAGACAGTCAATGATCTTGATATTTATAGATAGGTTCGTGCATTTAAGAATGTATTAAAAGCCTTTTTGGTAATATATTGATGAGTTACTTTAGATAGGAACCTCACAATAGTTTTTTATTTTTTGGTGAGAATATCATTCGAAGACATTTCCACGCCCTTGGGCGGACAGGAGATAGTGTCAAACTTTTACTGACTAAAAACCCAACCCGTTTCTTCGTTCCCTTTCATACCAGGGCCGAGCCTTCCTTTCAAAAACAGACCTTTGGCCCCGATAGGCTTCAACCCTGCTGGGTCTCTACGGTTTGCTGACAACTCCTTGAGGCGCGCGGGTATGGTACGCGCCGTCGATTACCTGGGCTTGGTCCGGACGGATACCGGACAGTCGGAGGGCGAGCTATCCATTGCTCGCCGTCCGAAAACCCGCACTTCACAATAGTTTGGATTAAGCAAAGCAGGCAAATGATGCAACCGAATTAGTTTTACACACTTTATGGTAGAATAGAAAGATAGATATAGTCGTCTGAATTTTATTATTATTATTATAATAATAAAGCTCGTGTTTTGCATGCCTTAAGGTATAATATGGTTGGACTGTAATATAATTTCAATAACTTTATGTAATTACCCATATTAGCAAATAAATAAAATGATTATGAAATGATTATGATTATGATTATGAATCTTAACGATTATGATTCTTATACATTGATTTAAGTGAATATTTATAGCCTTATTAAAATAACTAGTTACTTTGTTAACCTTTGAGATCCAAATAGCCTTTGCATTCCACTTGAGGTGTTCAATTTAGAATGCTCTTCTACAAGTGAAAATATTAGAAGGAAACATTTTAGGAGCAAATAGATTTGGGGCATACACTTTTGCGTATTAAAAAACCTACGATTAGGTCATTTTTGTTTATGGTAGGTTTTTGTTATGGTAGGTAACATCATCCAATAACATCTCCCACCCTTGAGCGGAGCCAGACTCTTACTGACTCCTTCGCTAGCATTTCTGCTTCGCAGAAGGAGGCGACCGCCTGCCATATCCCCTCGTTCCGGACCATGGCCTGTACCAAAAAACTTCCCGAACTGACCGTGTTCGGTGAGAACCTACGTCATAATTGTGGCGTGCCCAACGATTAGGCCATGCAGTCCTCTCAGAGTGACATAGGGAATCACTATTAATAAAATGTATTATTATTTAGTTATTGGGTGACTCGAAGTCGAAACTCCTTGGACAATCTTTTTCCCTGACATGATCTAGTGCCACATCACTCTCACTGACACTTTAGAAAAATGTCCCTCTATTATCCCTTCAAATCATAACAATGGCGTGATAAGTTCAAACACAGAACCTCTCTAAGCAGCGACCTGTTATCCTACCGATTACGATTAGGTCCGTGTTCCCGGGTAGAGTCCATTAAGCTTATTGGCTTACTGGCAACTCGCCATCACTTACGAAAAGAATTTTTCTGGACGATCCGAAATTTTCTACCCGTTTACTAGAAAAAGTAGTAATAGTATAAAAGTGGTTTTTAAGTTAAGCGATAATGATCGAACGACTATTGTAATTTTTTTTGTTGTGGCTATCGTAGTCTACAGTCACCAGGGGTATTTTGTATTGTCCAATTTAACTATAGAAAAAGTATGACAGTAAGAGCAGGTGGATCCTGTCAACCCTGCTCGAGACACCCAGGATGGTGTTGAGAGGTGCAAGACAATTTCCGGCCACCGCAGGTGCGGGTGAGCAGTGGTGGCCGAGTGGTAACGGCCCGACTTATAAGTTGTAGGTCCCGGTTCAAACCCAGCCAGACGCATTACTTTGTGTAATTTATTTCATCACCACTGCTCTCAAAACGCGAAGGAAAACATCGTGAGGAAAAGGGCATATCCTAGATCCTTAAATACGAAGACATGTGACATCCATCAACCCGTACTGGGCCTCCGTGGTGTATTACGGCCCATTCCCTCTCCTAGAGAGGAGGCCTGAATCCCAGCAGTGGGAACATTATAAGGCTGATGCTATTCTATGTTAACTCTATTTGTGCCAAACAAACACGCTAGCATAATTCAGCAATTTAAAATCCCAAACGGTACAACACAAATCCAGTATAAATAAAAAAAAGCTTCAAAATCCTTTTAATATTCCTCGTTGCAACGTGTCAATGCAAATACGTACATAATCCAAACACGCTAGTACATGCATCCGGGTTTGATCGATGACGTCATCCCCTACTTCAGGGGATTATTTTATCAGCCCCGTTCGAGCTCAGGTGCTTAGCGTGTCTAATTTTGAATGGATTATGTATCAATCATATAGATATTCTGGTGGGATGAATGGATGAAGGGATGTTGATGGTGATTATCATTTATTGAGTTTTGGAATATTCCAGTGTTCGATATTAGGATATACAATGACACCACCAGGCTTAATGGGGGAGGTAAAGTACTAAGGACATGACGAGCTAATGTATGGAACTGGGATGTGGATAATTACATCCAGCAATGAGTAATTACAGGCATAATTAATGATGAAGAAGAGAGATTCTATCTTATTCTACGTGAGAGATCATCAAATAAGTTTTTCAATACACTTATCCCACCACTTATAGGCATGCAATGGACTTTTTGCTGCTTTAGTGAGGAAAAGTGCGCGTGCTCTCCACCGCAACAATTTTATTACAATAAAATTGTTTATTTATTTATTTAAAAATCTTTATGCACTAGTGTACAAAGGCGGACTTAATGCCGTAGGCATTATCTACCAGTCGACCTTAAGGTGGTGCAGAGACATAACGTAATAGGTGCAACTTAATGAAAAACAGACAAAATAAATAGAAAACTAATACAATGTTACAGGCACCCCTCTAAATTACTTTATAAGGAAAAGCTTTTGGAATCAGCCGTCGGTTGTCAACAGGGTGACCCTCTTGGGCCAGTCATTTTCAGTTTAGCAATAAATCCAATCATTAGAAAGCTAAATTCTAAATTTAATGTTTGGTATTTGGATGACGGCACCCTAGGAGGTGATGTAGAGACAGTCTTAAAAGATTTAACTTTTTTGAAAAACAAGTTTAGTTCTATTGGTTTACAGCTTAACCTCTCAAAATGCGAAATTTACCTTCCCCAAACGACTGACAGACAGACGACTTTAGCAAAATTTAACACAATAGCACCAAATATCCAAATCACTGAAAGAAATTCTCTTCACCTCCTGGGCTCCCCAATTTTCGATGAATCCTTTCCAAAATTCATTGAGCAGAAAATACAAAATTTTAATGACGTCTCGGAAAGACTTTTCAAAATTAACATGCATTCGGCTTTTACACTCATTCGGTACTGTTGTTTTGGGCCAAAATTTACATATAGCCTTCGCTCCTCCCATTTGTGGAAACACCCACAACTTTTGGAAAAAGTCGATCAAATTATTAGAAACACATTATCCTCAATCTGAAATTTCTTTTCTGTATTTAAAACTTATTATTTGGTATAACTGTTTAATCAATCGAATCTTCTGTATATGTATGATTTTCTGAAATAAACTATTATTATTATTATTTCCTTTATTTTTTTTTCTTTACATATTTTTCTATTTTTAAATATTTATGAATACAAATATATATATAAAAAAACATTTAAAAATATAAAAACAGTAGTCCGCCGGTGTCGGGAGCAGGGTCCAAGCTACCGGTGGTTAGGGCTCCAGAGAAAGGAACCTCCTCACAATGCGAGCCGTATCGAGGAGTACTGCCTTATTATTATTATTATTATTAAATGTGGCCTTGGACGACCGAGCGTGGCAGCAAGCCACGCTTCCCATCCAGCTGGGTGGCCTCGGCGTCCGCAAAATTTCTAGTATAAGTTTACCAGCTTTCCTCTCCTCGGTGCACAGTACTGATACATTAACCAGGAATATTTTATCTTCCTCACTGGTTGATGTTGAGGTACCGTGTTTGTCCGATGCGTTGAATGCTTGGAAAATGGCTTGTTCCAACACGGATTTGCCCGACAACCTGTCCTCGCAAAGACGGTGGGACGTGCCACTCTGCAGTACCATACGTAATAATCTAATTAACACGTCTTCAAGTACTGCTGAGCGTGCGCGTCTGCTGGCTGTGGGAGAATGGGAGTCGGGTTTATGGCTTCAGGCACTCCCGTCATCTACCATAGGTACTATGATGGATGACGCTTCGTTTCGGCTAGCAACTTGCTTACGCTTAGGCGCACCCTGTGTTGCTCCACATCGGTGCCACTGCGGCGAAGCCGTCAACAGTCTCGGACACCATGGCCTGTCCTGCTGCAGGAGCGCAGGCCGCATAGCACGGCATGCTAGCATCAACGATATTATCCGTCGAGCTCTTGTCACCGCCGGTGTACCTGCCGTATTAGAACCTAATGGCTTGGTACGTGACGATGGAAAGAGACCAGATGACGTTGACGTTGTTGATGACGTTGGTGCCGTGGAAGGTGGGTAGGCCTTTGGTGTGGGACGCAACCTATGTTGACACCCTTGCGCCATCACATATTCCAAGTTCGGCAGGTTGTGCCGGCGCTGCCGCTGCGGCTGCTGAGACCCTTAAACGGCGCAAATACTGTAACCTTATTGGTAATTACAGTTTTGAGCCGTTTGGGGTTGAAACGCTTGGGTCATGGGGTCCGAGTGCGCGTCTCCTTTTTAAGGAAATTTCACGCCGTCTGATCGACACTTTGCGTGACCAGAGGGCTGGCTCGTTCTTCGCCCAAAGAATTAGCATTGCCATTCAACGTGGCAATGCTGCCAGTCTTCTGGGTACATTTCCGGATGACAGCGATGTGGAGGAGTACTTCGACGCCTAAGTGTACTGTGTTTTTGTATTATATGTACATAGGTAGGTTTTAGTATAATTAGTTTAGTTAATATTTAAGGTTTTGTACATGTGTAGATATAATTTAATTAGTTATTTATGTATTTTTAAACTTACTAATACAATATCTAATAAATATAAATACATACTTATATAAATACATACAAATAACCAACATTATTTTGAGAAACGAATCCACCAAATCAACGCTGCGATGAATCTAGCAGCTTCTTGCGAATATGTTCACGTGCCATTACCTTAAAGGAGAACGGACTGGATGCCATCCTGATGTTCAACGGGAGCGCGTTCCAAAGAGAGATCGCCTGTACAAAAAAGGAAGAATGGATAAACCCAGAGCGATGTGAGGGACAGCGCAGTAAACAATTATTTGTAGATCGGAGATGTTTATCGTATCAGGCTAGGCACGCGGGTGTCGTAAGTGTATTGAAAGTGAATCGTAATAGTGTATTGAAAAACGTCATTTGACACACGTACAAATTTGTCACTGCAACCCTCGGCTCTATAACACACTCGCCTACGGCTCGTGCAAATTCCGCCTCGGTCACAATAATGTTTTCCTTCACCGGTTTGACCGCAGTGGTTATGAAATAAATTACACAAAGTAATGCGCTTAGCTGAGTTTGAACCCGGGACCTACAACTCACAATTCGGAGCCGTTACCACTCGACCACCACTGCTCTCAATCTCGTATGCCGTTACGACGAAAATTTCAAGACTGAGTATGCTCATCATACTCAGTCTTGAAATTTTTCTACTGCTGGGACTCAGAACTCTTCTCTAGGAGTTGAGTAGGAACAGAAGGGAATTTGCCTTAATACACAAGTGTGAATGTCACATGTCTTCGAATAGCTCGCCGTCCCATTGTCCCGTAACCGTCCGGACCGAGACCAAGTCATCGATGGCGCGTAGTGTTGTACGCGCGCCTCTGGGAGTTGTCAGCAAACCGTAAGGGCCCAGCAGGGTCGAAGCTTACTGGGACCAAGGGTCTGCTTCTGAAAGAAAAGCTCAGCCCTGGTATGAAAGACAATGAAGGAACTGGAGTATGTTTTTAGTCAGCAAAAACCTGATACTATCTCCCGCTCTGCCCAAGGGTGGGTGATGTTATTGGATGATTTTCCGCCCTATAAGAAAAAACATGTCTCCGAATAGGTAGTTCGCCGTTTGGTAGCCGTCCGCCGACCGAGCCCAAGTGCCTTAAAGGGATGCCAGCAAAACCGTAGGGGTCAAGCAGGGCCGAAGCCTGCTGGTGCTATGGGTTGTTTTGTAAGGGAACCCCGTAGTGAGACGTGAAGGGCAACTGAATGAACATAATTGTGGTTTTAGTCAGTAAAAATCTAACACGTCTACTCCACTCTATAACTGGAGAAATCATTGGATGATTTCGCGATATTTTGTGACGAAATGTACACAAAGTAAAGCTCCTGCTGGTGTTTGAACTTAAAACGTCCAACTAATAAGTCGGGGTCTTTATAAATGGACCACCTTTTCTCACCGTATAGCGTTGACTCTCACAAAAACCGAAAAAATGCCACATTGCATAGACAGATAAATCAAAAATTAGAAAAACAAACTTATCGAGTTACACAGATAAAGGTGATCTTTGTTAGAAAGTTGAAGTAATCGAAGGACTGGAACAATTTGCTTGCTGCGGTCTGTCCATGTGGTTCCCAGTCAATTATATAGGTGTCTTCAAAACTAGAGTGAATAAGCTCTTAATAAGCTAGGGCGATTCCTCAACAACGATTGTTTCACTGCTCATCATCAGGTAGGATCGCAATCAAGCACTAGTTTATACACCGTTAAATTTTGGTCGTTTTAATCCCGCGGAGGGTCGATTCAGTACATGAAACACTATAGATTTGTAAAGATAAAAATGAAAAATAAAGTACGTTTTTTTCAAATTGAAATTAATTCACGCATGTACGATATTAATTTCTTTAAGTAAATGTCAGCTGGGCGAGGCCAACGAACTGTAGGTAGTTAGTACGCAACGATCAAAAGCTACATATAAGGTCATTGACTCGTTTACTTATAGAAATTAATTTCGTACATGCATATGTACTACTACTTAAAGTCCTCTCAACCTTAGTTTCAGTCTTCGTCATCATTGTCATATTTTAAGTTTTCCTAATTCGTAATAATTTTATATTTATCATAGTATTTATTAGTTTATAATATTACCTTATATAAGTATTTTATTATTTTATTTTATTTATTTCACATTATATTTTGAAATATTTGTTATTTATTTATTGTGCAAACCTACCACAGTATTTTCTTTTTTAACCCAAAGGTTGACTGGTAGAGAATGCCTTGTTGCATTAAGTCCGCTTATGTACCACTACTGTACATGAAGTTTAAATAAATAAATATGTTAATTCGAGTTTTAGAAAAAACGTACTTTATTTTTTAATTTTATCTTTACAAATCGATAGTGTTTCATGTACCGAATCGACCCTCCATGGCATTAAAACGACTTTAATTTAACGGTGTATATTATTCATAAAAAAAATGTAAGCGTGTAACTTAGCAGACTACGAATGGAAGCAGCTGGAACGACGACAAAATCTGATCATTCTTAGGCATTGTAATATATAGAAAAGTACCTGAAAAAAGGCTCACGCTACAAAAATATGAAAAATATTATTCGAGACAAAGAGATTTCTTAACAAATACGATACATTTTTCTCTAACAAAGACGTCTTTATACAAGTCAAGTGAGAACCAAGACCGATCCGTCACAGATCTTCCAGTCCATTTTGTCACAGTACAAACCTACTATCTATTGAATTTTAGCCGTAAAATTCTCCTGACCATACAAGGCCGTACAAAAATGGGTGCCAAAAATGGCTGGCCGGTAGTAATTTACGATCCCATGGGTCGGACCAGACGGGGATAAACGGGGTTCATATAAAGTACTCCCGAATTTTTTTTTGTTGGTGCTTTCTTTTTTTTATTTTAATTTATCTAGCACGGGAAAGTGGGCGGTTTTTGGAACCGTTATTTTGTGAATACACCGTTTTCATGTCTGCCCTATGAATTGAAAATGTTTTTCGGTTATTTTTATTAGCTCTACAGTTAAGTTTCTTTCATGAATCTGTACAGAAAAGTTAGCAGACTGTGATGTGTGTAAAGATAAAATTTAATAACAATAGGCTTTAGACATGAGAGCTTCTTTGTGAGACATCTCGTAATTTTTAACAAAATGTGGTTTAGCACTTTCTGGTACTTTTTGCTTTGAAAAAACTCCATGTTAGTGCTGGATTATAAATAGTTTTCCTGATAAAAAGTACGAAGGTATTGTCGTGAGTTTCGTGAAGGTTCACGGCACTCTCACAGCTTTACTTAATGTGAACTAACTCGAAATTCAATATTCAACACGACATTTTGGTGTAAACATCGCATGACGTACACCCAGGGGATGACGCAAGAGATAAACTTCTGGCGTTTAATTAATCGTGTTAGAATTTGTTTGAAGGATGTAAGTGGGGATGTGTTTTGATTTCATTAAAATTTGAACGACTCGGGAACGTATTTTTAATCTTTTAACTTTAAAAGTTGGAACTTTTTAATGAATGAAAACTGAAGTTTTTTCAACATGAATTTTGTAATGACTTACGTGAATGATTAGGTTTATTGTAAGTTCAGTATTTATATTTCACAGTTTAATAACAAAGGAAATAAATTAATATCAAACGTAATTAGAGCTTTCACATACTAGTCAGCAAACCGTAGGGGCTCAGCAGGGTCGAAGCCTACTGGGGCCAAGAATCGTTTTCAAAAAGGAAAGTTCAGCCCTAGTATGAAAGTCAAAGAAGGAACAGGAGTGGGTTTGTAGTCTGACAATATCTCCCGCCACACCCAACGGATGATTGATGATGATGATTATTATCCCTCTGAAAAAAAAAACCTTTACATACTAAAATGTTATTGACATTTCGTTGAAACTGAGTAAAGCCATAAAAACGTGGAAAGGTAACAAATAGGTAGAAAAAATTAAATATTTAAAATAAAAGTTTACATTCCTAAATCGAGACGAACGATGTATTGATTCAAACGTAGGCATGGCGACCGATTGCGGCTTTAGCCTTGACTTTCAAAACCCGCGCTCACACCTGCCCCGCTACCTCCTCTAACTCAAACGCCTCCTGTTCTGTTGCGTCATCGATCATCTTCACCAACGCTTTTCGTTCCCCCGCTCACGTCGAAAATTACTTACGGGACCTAACTACATCACTACGTCGACAAAAAATAACGCCTCAAAAGAAAAAATATAACACGTACGTAAGAAATTTTCTCGGAAAAGCCCGATCGGTTTGACCTCGTTTGATAGTTGAATAGGTTTTGCATATAGCTTTGAGGAGATACTTAGTTCGAGTACTGAGCCGTTATGAGGAGAGCGCAGAAAGAGGTGGGTATAATTATTTGTGGAAGCAGGGGAAAATCGTATTAAATGGTTTGAACTTTGTTGCGAGTTGCATCTTGCTTTTAGTAATGTTGTATGGAAAGAGTATATATGTGGATGGATGGAGAGGGAGAGGGAGGCCATAATAAATGGATGGATTATGTGAGAAGTGATATGATAGAAAAGGGAGTTAGTGATAGCGTGACGGGTGACAAGACGGAATGGAAAAATTTCAGCTCAATCGGTTGAAGATATCTGCTTCAAAATTGAGTTGCAAGATTTGAGCCGAACACACATAGTTACATACAGTGGAAGCTAATAGAAAGCTTGTAAAAAACGTTTTGCGCCGACCCCAAATAAAACGGGACAAGGGCAAAAAGATAATGATGATGGAACATTTGAGATAAGTAGGTCAAAACATAAAGGTAGGTGGACCGATGATCTGGTAAAGATTGCGGGAATCCGGTGGTTGCAAGACGCACAGGACCGTTCATTGTGGCGACACTTGGGGGAGGCCTATCTCCAACAGTTGATGTCTTTTGGCTGAAATGATGATGATGATGAGGTCATAATCATTCATAGTCCTTTCTATTCTATTTAATTCTATTTAGTACCTTGAATGTATCATTATCTTACTTTGCAGTGGCAGTTCAATGTTTAGAAGTAGATTGTGTGACACCCCCGTGCCTTCTAAAGCAGCTTCTAATCTTTCCCTGGTCGTGCCAGATTGCCATCCCGTCAGACGGAGAGTAAAAGAATAGAGAGTGCATTTATGTTTAAGTACACACTTGTGCACTATAATATCTCACGTGTGATCGAAGTATGGTTGGGAGGACAATTATTATTTTTGTCTCATATATGGTTCATCTGATGTTAGGCAATAACCTTGGCCTGTTAGACTGAAATACCTTAAAACGTGTTTTATTAAGATCACTATAAACGTACCCTTTTCCCAATTTTATCGAACAAAACGCTACCAAAATCAATTTTTGAAACCTTTTTCTTCATTTAACTAACTGAAATTTACTGGCGAAACAAAATTCACTCGAGTTTACCTTTAGGTAAATCACCAAGATTCAACGAAAAAAGTCACCAACGGTAACACATATCCGAATCATAAAACCTTCTGTGATGACGTCACGCCGTAACTCGTGGAATGAGGTAATGCAGGATACAAGGCGTCATTATATTTATGAGGTACCGTGGGGAGATGAACGTCACCGATGACAAGGCGGAATAAAAAATTGAGCCTGGTGTGCGAATTTTTGTGGAGGAAATATTACAAGTTATTTCTTGATCTTATGAAAGGTTTGTTGGAATTTTGAGTGACAATGGCTGTTACTTGATAATGTTATAGTTTTTATCAATTCTTTGAAATCAATTCACAGTATTTTACGAATATGAATGATTTAATTAAACTTAAAGGAGAATGCCATTTTTGGGCCCCTCCTTCCAATAGCTATGTATGCTATATCGTTGGATAGATATTTTCGACCTGAATTAAGGCACTAAGTTCCAATTCCAAATCGAAGAGGAACTATATTTCTCTTCGATTGAGACCCGACAATCTGTTACTGCTACTGCATATTGAAGGTCGATCACCATTTTGGTTCAACTTATATGCCGCGTCCTATAAATGTTCGATGCGGTCGAAAGATTCTGGAGTGGTGACCATGCCTATGTCCAATAGTGGGAACCGTGTTGACCCTTAAGTTTTTTTTATTTGATATAAACTGGTGCTTGACTGCGATCCCACCTGATGGTAAGCAGTGATGCAATCGTTATTGAGTTTGTTAAGAACTTATTTACTCTAGCCTTGAAGACACCCAAATTATATTCGGATAAGAAAACTTTTTATTTCTATACTTTGACTCGTGGTCACCATAAAACCGCTATTCTGTAACGCATCTAAACCAGTACATCCCCATCACAAAACCGTAGCGTTTTTATGTAACAATACGTTTACAACAGCCTACCTCGCAGGTCGCAGGTTGTAGGAAAATAATGAGCGCGCGTTGAAGCAGCGAGTGATTTCAGGCGTAAGTCACACGCGGTGATTAGTTCGCGGGTACTATACGGACGACGTGGCTGTGATACGGGCTCTAGGAGTGGCTGACTTTATAGTCATCTCATTTTTTTTTTGCTGTGAGAAATCATCCAAAGGCCTTCTCTCGTATATATGTGTGTGATCTTTTTATTGACTAAAACTCATCCGTATTCTTTTAGTTGCCTTTTCCTCTTTCCTTTGGCTTTTTTGAGCAATCCCAACCATGTAAACACAATCGGTATTGTAGTCAGATCATCATTTTAGTAAAATAATCAAGTAAATACATAAAAATTTAAAGATTATGAACTTTTAATTGACTGGCCTGTTGGTCTAGTGGTTAGTAACCCTGCTATGCCGGAGGTCGTGGGTTCGATTCCCACCCAGGACAAATATTTGTGTGATGAGCACGATCATTTGTTCTGTATCTGGGTGTTATTTATCTATAATATGTATAACCAAGCTCTAACCATAACACAAGCTCTGCTTAGCTTGGGACTAGACGGTGTTGTGTGATAGTTGTGGAATGTTATAATTCTCAACCGAAAAATTTCGAAACATGTACGGTCAGGGGTCCAAAGTGCAGTTGCACTGTAACAATGCTAAACTGTCTAAAATTTCTTTGTAGTAGAAGTCATATTTTGCAACTAGTTTACTCAATATTTTCGATTCTATGCTACAAACTAAGTGGGTAATGATCCATTGACCCTCTTTTACAAAGAAATTTTACATGCTTTAGTGTCGGTAGAGTGCAACTGCACTTTTGAGCCCTGAGTGTACATGAATAAATAGTAGGTAAAGGATCATGGAAATGAAAACAGCTTGCGTAAATTTCATCATGAAAATCGCATAAAAACATAAAACAAATAAGAATATTCCACCGCAATTGGTTACACAAAGAATTGAAACCGAACTCCATTTACAGCCCGTTGGATAGCTTCTAGCTATACAGCTTCATGCAGTAACGCGTGAATTTTATACTCTAATTATATATATGAAATGCTCTGCTTTATGGAATCTGAGCAGTAAAAAAAGCTTTTACAAGAGAGAGGGTGTGCAATTACAGTGTAAATGAAATTGAGCGAGTGAGACAGGTATCAGGCCCTCAGAAATCAAAAGACATCTTTGAACCGTGTACATCAACTCAATGAACCGTATGTCAGTCATTGTTATTTACTCGCTCCGTTCTTTTATTAGCTGTAACGAAATTCTTTATAAAGGTCACAGCAGAAACACGAACCTCCCTTATACCGTTCCAATGAGGGTTGTAATAGTGTTACTCGAGCCCCAGCTGGAGCTATTATATACGTGCGATTATAATCTTTATATGTTAATAGGTTTAGGCGAGAATGGCGTGGGTTTTTGTTGGTACCAAGTTGGCAATTGAGAAGCACTTATCGTGGTATCGATCGGTGTAATGTGTAGTTTAAGTAATGCAGGTATTCATAAATACGAGGTTGTATGTGATTAAACTTTCATGTTCGTGAAGGATGTGGGGTAAATTATTATGTTTAGGAAGGTTTCCTAATGGAGTTTCGAAAGTTTTCAAGTTCATTGATGTACTCCAACTACAATAGATATTACTGGTTCCTATGACGTTTTTTGTTTACCTTTCAAATATTTATAAAATCTCCGTTAAAAATCATTTTTTTCAACAGGGTCGAAGCCTACTGGGACCATGGGTCTGTTTCTGAAAGGAAGGCTCGACCCTAGCATGAAAGGCAACGAAAAAATGGGTTTTTTAGTCAGTAAAAGTTGATGTCATTTCGCCAAAAAAAAATCTATCGTATTCCCGCAACCCTCACTAGGTCTTGGGTCCACCTTGTAGGAGGTCTTCCAAAGCTGCGTCTTCCGTTACATAGTCGCTACTCCAGAACCTTTCAGCCCCAACAGCCATCAGTCCTGCGAGCAATATGGCCCGTGGCCACTTAAGTTTGGCGATTTTTCGGGATAAGTCGGTAACCTTGGTTCTCACGCAGATATCTTCATTTCTGATGCAATCACGCAGGGAAACTCTGAGCATAGCCAAAAGGCTAATGCAAAAGGGAAATGGAAAACCATTTCCCTTTGCATGACTTGAAGCCTATTGGAGCAATCGAGTTTGAGATTATCAGCCTAAAAAATATCTACAAGACGACAATAAGCTTAACCAAAGCTCCTACACAAGGTACACTTTCGAGACATAATCCTACACCCCAATGATAATCAACTCAAAAAGGATTATAGGAAAAAATATAAAAACCCACTTTCCATAAAATATTCACATTTAATTTTTATTCTTGGTACACGGAAAATTGGCTTAATCTCCGAACGTAAAGGATATATTATCGTGCAAAGAAACATTCAGCGATGTTTAATACAGAACAGATCAAAGACTATTGATTAACGTACGTTTTTTCCCATTTCAGGATCATTTTGGGTTATTTTATGTTTTTTGACATCAAAGGATTACTTACAGTACTTATAATAATATTTTTTTCTTTTATATTCTCGAGTTCGCGTTTGACAACTATTTTAGGCTGATATGTAGTCATGTTTGGAGACGTTGGAGTCCGCTGGCCTAGAAGTAATCTATTTACTGTGTATTGACTTACGAATACGTGGGGGAGGTCAAAGCTAAATACAGATTCCAAGAAGGCTTTTTAGTACTTAAATGTTCTCATAATGAATATGTTTACCCTGCTCCTTTCATTGCTTTTGTCCCAGGGCCCCGAGGTTCATTTTCACATTACCCTTGGCTCCAGTAGGCTTCGGCCCTGCTGGGCACCTACAGTTTGCTGACAACTCCTTGAGACGAGCGGGAACAGTGCGCGTCGTAAACGACTTGGGCTCCGACCGGGCTGTTACCGGACGGACGGACAGCGAGCTACCCATTGCCCGGAAATCGGGATCGGAATCCCGGCAGCGGCGGCGGCGTGTGCGCCGTTGCCTGATGCGGTCGGCCTCCTCCTTTGCTAGCATTACTGCTTCGCAGAAGGAGGCGACCGCCTGCCACTCCTCCTCGCTCCGGAGCATGGCCTAAACCAAGGCCCAGCGCGATCAGAAGTAGGTGGAATGTCCATCATATACGCGTTATGTCCGTGAACGGGTGCTGTTAGTTGAGAATGGTCATCTCTTAGCCACTGGCAGGTTTATTTTAATATTTATTAGAAATTCTTTTTTTTTTCTTTTTTTTATTTACACTGTTTTCACATAATAGCAGCGACAAGTCCCATGTAACCGAGATATTTGTAATACATAACATGATTAAAAATAGTGTCCATGGAGTTTCTTGCACATTCTTCTCCATAGAGATCTACGCTTTGGAATGTGCAATTAGCATCTTTTTATTTTTCGTATAGACTGACTTCTTGAACTTTCAAAAATGCCTGTAAATGATTTATTTGAAATAAATTGTTTTTTTTTCCATAAACAGCTAACAGGCTTAATGAAAATAAACTATACAACTTCGACGCACACTCCCCGAAATTTAACCGACTTTAAGCTTTACGGTGCTAGTAAAGCTAACCAACTCGGCGTCGACAGCATGTTGGTGTGAATGTATCTTTTTTATGCATGTAGGGAAAACGGAAAAAATTACGTTTTCAGGAAATTGTCTGTCAGTACGCGAAAGTTGAATTCAAAAAAGCTTGACGTTTATAGTGTAGTGTTTACTTCATTTTGCTAGATGTATTAAAACCCTGTAAAGAAACACAAAGTAAATATGATAAAACACCATTTTTGCTCCGATTTATTGTAACCTAAAATCTACGTTTCTTTTTTTTAACTTGAACAACGCTATTTCAGTACAATGGCACACAAAAAATATTAAAAGCCATATTACTACGTTTAAATATTATGAAACAACATTTAATTACCTGTTACTCATAAATCAATACATCACGTTAACTAGGTCACAAAAGGAACGACATATCTAAATAGGGTGACCGGTAATTAGTGCCTGATACTTAAACACATAATTGTAGTCATTATAACAAACGACTTTTACTATCGGACCAAACATGAAATCGCGAAAAAATCTACTGGTCAGTACATTTATGTTCGCCTAATTTGTCAAAATGTACTGAACTTGTCGATTTTTTTCGCGATTTCTGGTTTGGTCCCATAGTAAAAGTAGTTTGTTATTATGACTACAATCACGTGTTTAAGTATCGGTAACTAATTACCGGTCACCCATTGTGAAAGCGAAATACCACTCTCTGATTAATCACGAAATCTCAGAAACTATAACACTTACAAACCTAAAATTTGGCAGGTAGGATCTTTATAAGGTGTAGACATCCGCTAAGAACGGATTTTACGAAACTCTAGCCCTAAGGGGGTAAAATGGGGGTTGGAAGATTGTATGGAGAAACCGACTTTCACGCGAGTGAAACCACTGCCAGAAACTAGTAAGTATTACATAAATCAATGTTTGGAATTATCATTATAATGTTATTAGAGCCTAATCTAAAGGGTAAAATGTTAATTTCGTAATTAGTCCAGGATTTTGCTGGTCGATGCGTTCCATATGTGAGCGAGTCGATGCGACTGTACTTCACAATTTTCACTAAGGGGTATATTTCATAAGCGACAGCGGAATCAAAACTGCTTGGAATAAGGCAGTCTTGTTCTGATTTTTGTTTTCAGAGAGTTTTATTGCTTGGGATTGTTGATATGTATGCAGCTATCTGTTAGGTACTATTAAATTGGACATTGCCCAAATACAGCGTTTTTGACCCGTGAACACCTCTTCTCTCAGGCTACAATTTCCTCAAAAAATTAGGTCGTATCATAAAAAAGACGCAACCAAGCCGTGGTATGCAATTAATCTTGTGGCTATATTCACTTTTTTAGATAGTCACACTTAGTTTTTTTCATAGTTTTTCTGCGTGTGGCTTCCATGTTAGTGACTATCTATTTTGCAACTAATACTTGGTCGACTTTTGTGCTTTTTAATGTACGTTTAAGTTGTTTGGTGAAAGTGCAAAATACTAGTCTTTGGTATATTAATTAATAGTTTTTTTTGTCAAGCCAGCATATAATATTAGTCAAGGTATTATATGTTTTTTTGTCGATACATTTAATCAAAGCAGAAGTCGTCAACAAATAAGACCATAGGATATACGAGTATGTTCAAATCGAATAAATTACCTCTGATATCTGTGACATTCTGCTTCAAATTCCCGCGTCATGTCCGTAAATATAGAGCAGGTGGGTACTTTTTTATCAACATTCTGACAATTCAAAAATCGTAAACATAAGCATCGCACAAGCCACCAAGTTTTTTATTACCACGCTGATCGCTCATCGCTTGAACCGCTGAGTTATTAAACCACTAATCAGGAGTAGTATAAAATAAACGCATAACCTCTGGTTGCTGAAATCGAATCAGGGTTTCAGAATACATTGTAGCCTGATTATAATAAATTGTTGAATACTCTTTTTAATTAGCAGATTACTTGGGCCTATATTTATTTTTGAATTTATTACATTGAATATAAATAAAATTTACTGTCTTTTTGTTCCGACTAATCTAAGCGACGGTGGGACTGATTTTCACAGAAATTTCAGTGACGGATAGCTGATGCTACAAGTGATAATTTAACTCAAGGAATTGTCAGCAAACCATAAGGGCCCAGCAGGGTAGACGCCTACTGGTGTCATGGATCGATTTCTGAAAGGAAGGTTCGGCCCCGGTATGAAAGGCAAAGAAAGTTCAGAAGTAGGTTTTTAGTCAGTGACACTATCTTCCACCTCACCCAACGGTTTTTTTTTATTTTTTATTTTTTTATTTTATTTTTTTTTATTTTTTTATTTTATGGTAGGTAAAATCATCCAATGACAAATCCCGCCCTTGGGTGGAGCGGGAAGTAGTGTCAGACTCTTACTGACTAAAAACCTACCCCGTTCCATTCTTTACCTTGGTCCCAGGGCCCCGGGTGCCATTTTCACATACCCTTTGACCCCAGTAGGCTTCGGCCCTGTTGGGCCCCTACAGTTTGCTGACAACTCCTTGAGGCGCGCGGGAACAGTGCGCGCCGTAAACGACTTGAGCTCGGACCGGTATGTTACCGGACGGACGGACAGCGAGCTACCCATTGCCCGCCGTCCGCGAGCCCGCGCCTATGGTGGTCGGAAATCGGGATCGGAATCCCGGCGGCGGCGGCGGCGTGTACGCCGTTGCCTGATGCGGTCGGCCTCCTCCTTTGCTAGCATTACTGCTTCGCAGAAGGAGGCGGCCGCCTGCCACTCCTCCTCGCTCCGGAGCATGGCTTGAACCAAACCCCGGCGTGAGAGATGGCTGCCGCCGATCGCCCCCACAAGGACACGGTGATGCTCTTCCCAAGCGGGGCACACCTCGACTGTGTGCTCCACCGTGTCCTCCGGACGCTCTGCACAGTGGCGACATCCGGGACCTCACCCAAGGAAAAATGAACCGATTTTGACGTGTAGTGTTAGTTGTGATATAAGAATTTTATCCCAAAAAGGAGAGTATTTTTCTTAAACTAAACGCGAACCAAGTCGCAAGTAACAGTTAGTAATAAACAAAGTGATTAATATTGTATGCGGTTAATATGTTCTGAATTCGTGGATCCGTATTTTATGTATTTTAATTAATTCTCTGGTCACTATTCATCATTTAATCGATTTAATAGTGTAATACTATTCAAATATGGAACTTTTTTTGTAAAATAATAAGAGTATGAATTTGTATTTCAATTTATATTGAAATATTGTAATTAATAGATAACTGTTTGTTTCTAGTAATGTCTAAGAACTAAATATTCGAAGACAAGTGACATCCACCATCCCGCACTGGGCCTGCTTGTGGATTACGGCCCATTCCCTCTCCTAGAGAGGAGGCCGGAGTCCCAGCAGTGGGAAATTAAACGGCTGATTATCATGAATAGAAGACTGTTTAAGGCCCGTGAAAATCTACTGCTACATACATCTTAGTACAACTTCATGAAATGTAGGAAACGATAGTATTAAAATAAAATAGTTATTAATCAAAATTGTTATGACGATTGTACACTGCAAAAATACGTTTACTTTACAAAAAACACTGGCATTTCCCGCATTTTTTGAAATCTTGTTTTTATTTCATGTGAAGTTTTATAATTATGTAATTAGAACTTTATAATGATGTGAAATTAAAGTACCAAAGTAACAAGTACTAACTTCGTGAAGGATTTATAAATTTAAATCCCAAAACTATTACGGTAAAGAACACGCAAAACATTTCATGTTCTTTAAAGTAATAATAAATCGGTGCTTCGGAAACTTTAACACATACATAAACTTAACAACTTATGCAGAACTTCTAGTATATGGTAATCACGAACCCTGTATCATGCAACTAGTTACAACATATAACTACCAATGTAATATAATGGGTTGCGGTACACGGGCAACCGGCTATAACCACAAAACGCGGCCTTCAGCATATTACCTGTAGTTTTCATGCATTTTACATGGGCATGGCCACCGCATGCTACAAATTATCACTGCTCGGTTCTTATGGCCCGCAACGGCCACTAAACATCAACACATTACGCCGCTACACGCCACTCGCGCACGGCGAGCTACTCATTGCCTGTATCGTCCGCAAGCCCACGCCTACAATGGATGGGAATCGGTCTGAATACCAGCGACAGAGGCGTGTGGAAGTCCGTTCCTTCACGTCGTCTGAGCCCGAGACATCAACGGCGCGTAATGATCCACGGCTGCTTCAAGAAGAAGTCAGCAAAACTGTAGGGACCCAGCAGGGCTGAAGCCTACTGGGACCATAGGTTGTCCAAAAAGAAACCAGGGGGTCCTGAGAAGCAAGGCAAAGAAGAAATATAGGAATTTGTTTTAGTAAGTAAAAGTCTCATACCCTTCCGCCCTAAAGCGAGAGAAATCATTACATGATTTTTTGAACATAAAAAAAGCTATTTCCGCAAATTTAAAATTAAATCTTTTTCGTCAGAGTCCATTATGATACTACGCGTATGGATTAAAAAAAGTAGCAGCCATCGGGTACAAGTAGCTGTCATACACTTCAGCTACCTTTGTGGCCCCCTAGTTTCTCGTAGCGGTGTTTGTGGCTGTCGCGTGTAGCCCGTGTGCGACGACCCTAAACAACGTAAAATGTAAGGCGATAACTGCATAACTGTCAAAGTAAATATTAACTCGTACATAGTACGGCGATGTTTGAGCTGTTCTAGATAAGTCTAGAAGAAAGGCGGAACATTGGCCTGGTGAGGCAAGGGAGTCCGGTGGATTCTAGAAGAACAGGGCACATGGCGAGGGAGAAGGCTATGATCAGCTGTGCATATTTTCGGCTGCTATGGTGATGATGATGACCACCAAATGCAAATATGTATATCTAACTCAATCTTTAACCTAGACATCTTAAGGAGTGGGTTTTTAGTCAGTAAAAGTCTGACACAAAAAGGCAACATGTCATTACATGATTTTTCCACCTAAAAAACTAACATAATATCAATTATTTCCTGCCAGGGTCAGTGTTTTTATAGCTACAACTTAGGGGTCTATAAGTTAAGAGTGAATAGGTTACTTCTGGGCAAGCGTGCTCCATCGTCGACCACATCATCGCTTACCATCGGGTCAAACGTGAGCCCATTAATAATAATTAATTTAAAAAAAATTATGATCTCCGAAAAAAAATTAAGTTAAAAGTATAAAAAGGGTACTTTATAATATGCTTAGTAACACAAAACATTAATAAAAACGACCTCATCGAACTGAAACTCAAAAAATCTCTCACCTGTTCTACTCGAGATGTTATTCATTGGATGCAACAACGAAGATAACTTTCAAGACCAAAACCTATCTTTCTATTTATCTAAATCCATTATCTTTATGAAATCTGTGAATACTCAATTATCATTAAATCAAACAACTTTCACTTCTACATAAATAATCCATTAATTCCTTTATCGAAATTTATTTTGCACGACAACCTAAACTGTATACGAACAAGAAAATTGTTCAAGAAACGTGAACTTTTAAAACAGTGTCGCGATTTCTGTATGATGTATAGCGTGTAAAAGTACAATATGTACATAATTCTCACAAGTACAGGTACAAAATGTATATATTGTACATAATTCTGGTGAACACATAATAAAGTATGTGTTTCGCGATTGTTGCGGCTTGAAGTTTGTGTGTTGTCGCTTGCTGTCGTGTTGCGCGGTTGAAGAGGTGTGGTACCACTGTGAGCGACATTTTTTTTTTTAATTGATAACTAGTACTTGACTATGATCCCACCTGATGTTAAGCAGTGATGGAATCGTTGATAGTGAGGCTACTAGTTTATAAGACACCTGAATTATAATCGGACGGGAACAGCAGCAGATAAAGATGTGTGCGGTATAAACAACGAAGCGAAACGCAAATTTTATTTTTACGAGTTATAAATCAATATTTCTGATGTAGGTACAAGTGCGTTGGCTGTGTAAATAAGTAGACACCTGAAAACTATAACTTAATTTTTTTTGAGTCTACACACTATTCGATATCTATTTTCAATCGATTTGCAGCTTTTAGAAGTTACATTGAAACGATATTGAATATATTCTGGTAAGAAAACCTGATTAACTTAGTCCCCAGTCAAATGAAATATCTATTTTTATTTATTAAAAGCAAGTAATAAATAAATTATTTATTTATATATAATTTATAATTGTACACCACCTGGAGAGATAAATGATATGTAATGCGATAGATACAACATGCGCAGAAACAGTCGATGTGATGACACATAGTTAGGGGAGGTCTATGTCCGACAGTAGATGTCTTTTGACAAAAAAATCGCTCAAATCCAGCGGCGCGGCACTAAACCAAACCCTTTGAAGTTTTGCCAACGCCTTCAACTCCCTGCCCTGGAGTTGCATTGGAACGGCACTCCGGTACCACCGGGTGCCCGACTACCTCTGTCGTGTGATCGAGGCCTACCTATCGGAGAGGTATATCATCTACCCCGGTCACCAGGGAGAGTGGAAACGTCGAGAGATGTCGTGCGGTGTTCCGCAGGGATCGGTACTAGGACCACCCTTGTGGAACATCGGGTACGACTACGTGCTGCGCGGCGACTTCCCCGACGGGGTCAGCGTGGTCTGCTACGCGGACGACACGTTGGTCCTAGCGCGGGGAGAGTCGTACCGGACGGCGGTCGAATTAGCGACACGCGGGGTTGCGATGGTCGTTGACAGGATCCAGCAGTTGGGACTCGAGGTGGCACTGCACAAGTCCGAGGCCATGTGCTTCCACGGCCCTCGGGGTGCGCCACCACCGCGTTCCCAGCTAACGGTAGGAGGGGTTCACATCAGCGTCGGGTCGACGATGAAGTACCTGGGACTCGTCCTCGACAGCTGGTGGAACTTCAAGGAGCACTTCCGACGTCTGGCTCCCAAACTGAATCGGACTGGGGCTGCTCTCGGGCGGCTCCTGCCCAACCTCAGGGGACCAGACGCCTCCTGCCGGAAGCTCTACGCGGGAATCGTTCGGTCCATGGCTCTCTACGGGGCTCCGGTGTGGGCACCGACGTTGCAACAGCAACCGAGGGCCCAGCTGAATGCGTGCCAGAGGGTCATGGCAATACGCATGGTGCGAGGGTACCGAACGATCTCCCGCGAGGCGGCGACCCTCCTTGCTGGCCAACCGCCGTGGGATCTGGAGGCAACAGTCCTTGCACACATGCACGACAAGCGCATGGAGATGCAACGCCGGGGCGAAATTCCGCTGCCACGACAAGTCGAGGCATGGCGGACAGAGCTCCGGCGGGATCTCATGGCGAAATGGCGTCAACGACTATCGCAACCTCGTTCGGGGCGCGCCACAATTGGGGCGATAAGGCCCATCCTTGAGGCGTGGCTGGAAAGACCTCACGGCGTTCTCAACTTCCGCACGACGCAGGTGCTTACCGAACACGGAAAGTTCGCTAAGTACCTGTTCCGGATTCGTGCGGAGGATTCGCCCGGGTGTCGCCACTGTGCGGAACATCCGGAGGACACGGTGGAGCACACTGTAGAGGTGTGCCCCGCCTGGGCGGAGCATCGCCGTGTCCTCGTGGGGGCGATCGGCGGCAGCGATCTCTCTCGCCGGGCCTTGGTTCAGGCCATGGTCCGTAGTGAGGAGGGATGGCAGGCGGTCGCCTCCTTCTGCGAAGCAGTAATGCTAGCAAAGGAGGAGGCCGACCGCATCAGGCAGAGGCAACGGGGCGCTCGCCCCAGCCGCCGCCGGGATTCCGATCCCGATTTCCGGCCACCGTAGGCGCGGGCTTGCGGACGGCGTGCAATGGGTAGCACGCTGTCCGATCGTCCGGTAACCGACCGGACCGAGCCCAAGTCGTCGACGGCGCGTTCTGTTCCCGCGCGCCTCAAGGAGCTGTCAGCACACCGAAGAGGCCCAGCCTGCTAACTGCAGGCAGGCAGGGTCGAAGCCTACTGGGGTCATGGGTTAGTTCCGAAAGGAATGCTCGACCCCGGCACGATAGGCTACGAAGGAACGGGGTAGGTTTTTAGTCAGTAAGAGTCTGACACTACTTCCCGCTCCGCCCAAGGGCGGGATTTGTCATTGGATGATTTTACCTACCATAAAAAAAAAAAAAAAAAAAAAACCCTTTGAAGTTTTCGTTTCGAGTGCAAGCTAAAATGAACTTAACAGTGGTGAGGCGGAAGTGTCTTTGATGGTACACTAAGATAATTAATAAATTACAGAATTGGAGCATAAAGTAAAAAAAAATCTGTTACTAAGCGACCGAATAATTAACAAAAAAGCTTATCACAAATCGCTATCACAGAGACCTTTTCACCAAGTTGAATGAAACTTGTAACACGGTTATTTTATTTCATGAAAAAGAGTTCATTTTGAAAGTTCATGAACATGTTTCAGTTGTTTTCAAGTTATTTGTTTTCTGTTGATTTGTTTCCGAGATACAGTTTTTGTTCTGATTTAAAAATACTACCTTGCTGTAGAATTTATTGTTCGAGGAGAAAAATATGTAGTTACTAGGAATAAGTATTTTTAAATGAGAGTATTGTATGGAAGGCAATCAATAGACTGCAAGCCCAGGTAGACCATTGCAAACATAATTGGCACAGGCAGAGGCAACGGCGCTCACGCCCTTGCCGCGGGCTTGGACGGGGAGCAATGGGTAGCTCACTGCCCGTCCGTCCAGTAACAGTCTGGACCGAGCCCAAGTCTTTGACGGCGCGCACTGTTCCCGGGCATCTCAAGGAGTCTTCAGCAAACTGTAGGGGCCCAGTAGGATCTAAGCCTACTGGGGCTATGGCTAATGTGAAAGTGCACATCAGGGCCCTGGAACCAAGGCAACGCAGGAACGAGGTGAGTTTTTTAGTCAGTTAAAGTCTGACACTATCTTCCGCTCCGCCCAAGGGCGGGAGTTGTCATTGGATGATTTTTACCCACCGAAAAAAAATATATAATCGGCAAAATGGGAGATTGTAGACCCCTCCGGCACTCAGTGTGAGTGTAGTGCTCTTGACCAGACAATGGCCTACTTCTTAAAGTGCCTAGAATCCTAAAATTGCACAAAACGCTACTGACGCCGCTATGAACACACTGGACCGAAAAACTTTGACGGTGGAGAAAAACCTCGATTCGAGAAGATGAAGAATGGGAGTGAGCTTGTTATACGCATTTAATTGAATTATTAATATTGGCTTATTTAAGTTCCGTTACAAATCTTTGAAGTTCCCGGCTTTTCTATACATGTCTGCTGCTTGTAGCTTCAGCATGATCTAAACATTCCACATGAATTACCCTGCATATTGGAGGAAACTGCATGAATTCTTTTTTATTAGTTTTTCAGTTTATTGCGAACAGGATATTCGATGGAGAACTTATTTTTTATTGTATTATTTTCCTAGCCCTTGCTGTCCTATTGCTGGGAAAAAAACCCCAACTTCTTTGGGACATTCTTTTGCCTTGTCGTCTTAAACCAATCCTCACAGTACGCGTCCAGATCATCTCGTCACCTCTTTCCCCTCTGCAGGAAACCACTGTGTGGCGACGCTTGCCCATAGGACTCCATGTACCGGCTGTCGTGATCCTATTTGAGCCTGGCAGAGCAGCTTTTTTGCCTACGTCTTTATGCCCGTTTTGGTGCTTTGTTTATTAATATATATTTCGTGACCAGATCATAAAAATTGATAACTTCATGATATAGCCAACTAAAACTGGCCAGATTGTTTAAACGTTAACCTTTCGTTTATCCATATCATCTGTGTCCAATACCTCTTGTTATAAATGGTCTAAAGGCAGTAGGCCAAATGGGGATTGAAATATCATCAAACTTCAAATCTGGCCACGACATAAATAAATAAGGATATAAGGATGAAGATCAAAGTGTAATCAAACCATGAAAAAGTCAGGATTCATCGATTGACAAAATCTCACAAAGGTCATACTAGTTACGATGCCCCCTCCCCCCCGCCCCTGCCTTCTAGCCAAAGTTACGATGATTTCGTTAACGTCGAACGCTTTGAGTTGGCCACGACTCTAATCCTGTTGTTCTGACGTGGTCTCAACGCTCAGTCACGTGGTCAGAACAAAGGGATTGGAGGCGTTGCTGACTCAAACCGTTCGACGTTAACGAAACGATCGTTACTTGGCTAGGGGGGCTGATGCTTCCAAATTTACGAATGGTTGCAGTTCTTTTAGCGCTACTTCTATTCTTCCAAAGTAGCATTATTCTTAGCTTAACCTCAGTAAGCAAACTATTGTCTAAAGGACAGCCACTTTCGCAATTCCCACGCACCATATTATTATTAAGTCTAAGTGTACCCAAATCTCATTCATAACATCCACTCCTATTGTCCTAAATTGTCGGAACACGTCGCCTCATACCCAGTAGTTTATGTAAACAAACAGACAATTATATTAATTGGTGTTGGGTTGTATTACACGACAGCGTATTGTGTGTGGTTTCCCATGCTTCATTTGTTTTTTTGGAACTAATTAATGGAAACATGTTGGTCATTTTGTTAAACCAATTTTTAGAGACTCCTACAGAATGATACTAAACTCATAAGATAAGAAAGAAATAAAGAAAAAGAGACTGAAAAAAAACTGGGCAAGTGCGAGACGGACTCGCACACTGATGATTCCGTACAAACTGATTTGTAAATAGTCCAATTCTCGAATCGTAGTGCCGAAGATTTTTCCCAATCGAAAAAAAGTTTTTTTTTGTGACTTAATTTACAGTTTTCAGATTTATACCTGTATTCGTGCTATAAGACTTTACTTCATACCAAATTTCAAGGTTCTAGGTCAACGAAAAATACTCTAAATTTTGATTCCTTTGAGAGTGTCGAAATGTACGTTTTTTACGAGAAAGACGGCTGTATCTTATGTTTCTTCAACATAGTTGTTTGATTTTTTTCACAGCTTCAAGGAACCGCAGACTTGAATATATGGTTTTATTTTTCACTCGATACCTCTATGCGTTCCCGAGATAAAGGCTCTTGACAGACAGACAAACAGACACGGACAACAAAGTGTTCCTATAAAGGTTCCGTTTTTTCCTTTTGATGTACGGAACTCTAAAAAGAAAGTAAAAAAGAAAAACAATTTATTTACGCGAAAGGACACAAGGCTAGGACTAGCTTACAATCATAATCATTATAATTGGGAAAACAAGCGTCACATCAAAACCAGTTTCATAAAACAAGATTATCACATCGTAGCCGTCTGTGTGAACCTTAATAATGTAGATACAGTAAAAAGATATCCTTAATTTCTCAATTTTCTAATTATTTTTATTGATAAGCTCACGTTTGATCATTATCTCATCTTAGTAAGCGATGATGTGGTCGACGCCATCGTCAACGCTTGCCCTGAAATAATCTATTTATTCTTGTCTTAAAGAACCTTAGGTAGTAGTATGCAATAATAAGCTGAAGGTCAATCTATAGGGACTAAGTTCAGGAGATCCGATGTTACCGATATAGCTTGAAGAAACGCCAAACTTAAGTGCCAGTGCCTATGTGCCGCTCGCAAAATAGATGTTTGAAAGGAATGAAAGGTTCTAGAATGGCAACCACGTACCGAAAGACGCAGCGCTCGAAGGTCTCCCAAGGTGGACTGATGACCTTGTGAAGGTCGTGGGAATCCAATGGATGTGAATCGCTCAGGACGGATCGTTATGGCGATACTTGGGGGAGGCCTATAGAATAGAATACATTTTATTGTGTACCAAAATAGTAACAAAAACTTACTATGTCGAACAGTAGACGTCTTCCGGCTGAAATGATGATTATTACGATGATGTACATAAGATATTTGATAGGCAAACGTAGATCAAGATTTTCTACTTAAGTGGGTGATCGACGTACAAGCCAATACCGCGGTTTTATAGAACATCAGTTTTACTCACGGCTCGTCGGTGCTGATCGACTAGCGAGTAAAACAGTTTTGAATGACGAGCCGAGTAGAAAATGAAAAAAACGCGACGAGCCGCGAGTCAGGCTCGTCGTACCTATTGCAATGGTACACCGGCGAGCTTTACCGACGAGCCATAAGACCACGGTTATAGTCGACCGTCGATCAGGGCCTTTACTCATAGAATATCAAACGTAACCAATCAAAAACAATCTTACATTTGTGAGAGCAGTGGTAGCCAAACGGTAACTGCCCCGACTTACGAGTTGTAGGCCGCGGGTTCAAACCCAGCCAGGCGCATCACTTTGTGTAATTGGTTCCATCACTACTGCTCTCAAAACGGTACGGAAACATAGTGAGGAAATCGGAATGTCCTAGAACCAAAAATGGAAGCCTTAGTCCCAGCAGTGGACACATTATATGCTTACATTTGTATCTCTAAAAAAAGACAACACAAAACAAACGAACATTTCCTCAAACAAATAAATATTTCCCAAACTCATACACACTGAAAATCCGTGTGAAATTCAGTGTAATGGTCGGGCAAGGCCTATTACCGGGCATAATCCAAGACGGTAAGCATGCCACTTATGCCTCTTATGCCCCTTACGACGTATTGTCAGGATGCCTTCACAATGCCCATAGGAGGTACGTGAGGGGCGTGTCAAGTAAGTTCGGACTTGGCTGAATTTGTCCGGGCAAGATTTTTGCTGTGGACGGCAAATAAAGATGTGGGCTTATTGGGTTGTTAAGGTTTCTGGAGCAAAAGATTTTTTGTTTGATCTTTGGAGCTGAAAAAGTGTGTAATTTTTATAGGGATAGGTAGGTACGGCGCTTTTCATCTGGCAAAATCAGATAATTCACGATGATTAAACTGCGGCATAGTTTTATATTATTGATTATTGATTTATTTATTTATTGTACACTTTATTGTACATACATATTAAAATAAACAAAGGAAAACCATTTAATTAAAGCACATACAATGGGCGGCCTTATCGCATTCCGCGATCTCTTACAGGCAACCAGGAGTTTTGTGTTTTTTAAATTTATATTTGCTTATGATTGATGTTAATTTTATTTTCACTAGAATAAATTGACTATGTGTTGTAATGTTAATAAGAATATAATCTAAATTTATATCATCATCAAATATTTTCTTACCCACCTGTGTTCTTTGGATTACCCTTTGTGTTTCTTTGTGCCCTAGGTATATGTCTGGGATTGTTCGAAAGAGTTATTCTGGACTAGGGCCGATACTGCTAGGGACAGCTCTAGCAGTATCGGCCCTAGTAGGCAGTGAGGCACCTACCATTTTTACAAGTGAGCAAGCGTGGAACAGAACGCTACGTCGGGTTCGGTCCTTACCGGACGGCAAGCTACGTATTGCTTACTATCCACAAGCCTACGCTTAATTTCTTAGGGAGTTACTCTCCGTGTTTCTATAGCAGGAGCGTCTCCTCATCCACAAGCCCACGCTTAATGTAGTAGGGAGTTGCACTGCAAGTTTCTATAGCAGGAGTGTCTCCTGCGGCGGTAGCTGTGACAGGAGGATGTCAAAATTTAAAATTTTATATTTTTTTTAAAACCGTATTGTACTTGTGGCATCAAATAACTTTCTATATATAGTTTCATGTGTCCAAGGAAAACCATTCCAACACTTGTAACATTGCATTCCAAGGCATCCCTCCCCCATATTCCCGAAACTATTCATAATTACGTCCCACAACTCACAGTTCGCTCAGCCAGGCGGTATTATTGCACGAACCCGCAGTTTCAGTGCTGAAACCTTCAGGCGTACATGTTTAACTGAACCGCGGCCGTATTGTAATGCTGCCCAAGAAATTCTCCACGGTGTTTGTTCTATTGTGTTCCTGTTAGTTTGTGATGGTTCAAGCTATAAACTTAAATGCCTTGAAATTAGAAGCCCGCCAGAAGCTGCCCATTTTTTTAGGAAAATTATTTCCTCTTTATTCTACTTGCAAACAACTCATCAATGATATTTTTAAATATTTCTTAGTAAAAAAAGAAAAACAAAAAAAAATATTTAAAAATATTCCTAAATATTACAAATTATTATATTATTATATCTAATTATTTTCTTATTATTTGAAAATTATTATTATATTTAATTATCCAGTTTATACTATCCCACTGCTGGGCAGAGGCCTCCCTCCATTCCTTCTAGTCTTTCTCGATTCTGAGTCTCTTCTTGCCAATTCCTAAGAAAGGCATCTAAGTCATCCCACCATCTCAAAATATTCTAGAAAAAACGGGCAGTTTTTTACGTTTCTGGGGCATGGTAATTCTTTTAAACGTTCCCAGTAGCTTCCCGTGACCGTCACCAGGTCATCAGAATCAGAATTTTATTTGTCAAATATAGGTATTTACACTACGGTCTCAGATAATTATATGGTCGCTATGTTTTGCCATGTTGGAGTACAAATATTAAACTAAACAATATCATTAAAAACTAAATAAAAAATAAACTAACACACAAAACAAAATTAAACTCTACAAGAGATTAGAGAGAACTATTTTACATTTATTTTACATTTAGTTAAATATCTTAGAGATAATATTTATAATTAAAAAAATAATAAAGAGAACACTCTTAAAATTGACAAATCAGTCTTAAAAATGTAATATTTTAAAACTGCATCCATAGTTTATTAATGTATTGCATATATCTTAATTATTATATATTGCAGATAAAATATTAGAAAGTATTATTTATAAAAACTTCTACAGTATAGTAACATTTTTACATTACAGAAGAAACTTTTCTTAAAGTTTTAACATGTGCAATTTTTTTTATGCGATCCGGTATTTTATTATAGATTTTCGGAGCCATGCCGGAAAAAACTCTTTTTCATTAGAGCGATTTTGCATTTTCTGTCACAAAATTTGTTCATATATTGAGAACTCATTGGGGTCTTTTTCATTGGTTCACTTTTTGGAAGGCCTTGTAGCGGTTCTCTTTTATATTTATAGCACATTTTTTTTCTACAGTGGCTCTATAATTTCATAACTTTTCCACAGCGGAACAATTATATACAGACTAATTTTCATATAGAAATTATACAGCTCTCATAACTCACACCACACCCTCATAAGCATATTTGCTGGCAAACTTTACCATAACATATACGAAGGGTTTAATAGCGTTTTGTTTTCATAAAACATAATGGTTGGTTTGTGTGGCCTGTAGTTGTGTGGTCTGCTATCTGCTAAGCACCAAGCGGTGACCTCTTATGTGGGGAGTATGTGGCCTAGTTTACTTTAGGTGTACAAGTGTAGCTTTGATCGGTGATGTGGTCAGGTTTTTTTTTTTTTTTTTTTTATGGTAGGTAAAATCATCCAATGACAAATCCCGCCCTTGGGTGGAGCGGGAAGTAGTGTCAGACTCTTACTGACTAAAAACCTACCCCGTTCCTTCGTTGCCTATAGTGCCGGGGCTGAGCCTTCCTCTCAGAAAACGGCCCTTGACCCCAGCAGGCTTCGACCCTGCCTGCTTGCAGTTAGCAGGCTGGGCCTCTTCGGTGTGCTGACAGCTCCTTGAGGCGCGCGGGAACAGAACGCGCCGTCGACGACTTGGGCTCGGTCCGGTCGGTTACCAGACAATCGGACAGCGTGCTACCCATTGCACGCCGTCCGCAAGCCCGCGCCTACGGTGGCCGGAAATCGGGATCGGAATCCCGGCGGCGGCTGGGGCGAGCGCCCCGTTGCCTCTGCCTGATGCGGTCGGCCTCCTCCTTTGCTAGCATTACTGCTTCGCAGAAGGAGGCGACCGCCTGCCATCCCTCCTCACTACGGACCATGGCCTGAACCAAGGCCCGGCGAGAGAGATCGCTGCCGCCGATCACCTCCACGAGGACACGGCGATGCTCCGCCCAGGCGGGGCACACCTCTACAGTGTGCTCCACCGTGTCCTCCGGGTGTTCCGCACAATGGCGACACCCGGGCGAATCCTCCGCACGAATCCGGAACAGGTACTTAGCGAACTTGTGATGTGGTCAGGTGCCATTTTATGTGGAGTTATAGATTTTGTAAAAAAAAAGAAGTTTAATGGATGTAACCGTGCCGATATCCGACCATCTTGATCTTCTTGGTGTAACGTTGACATCTACTCTCAACTTTGGGCCATACATCGAAGCAAAGGCTCAACTGGCTGCAAAAAAGCTAGGAATCCTAGCAAAGGTCAGACGGTACTTCACGCCGAATCAGCTGCTCAAACTTTATCAAGCGCAAGTGCGATCGTGTATGGAGTACTGCTCTCATCTTTGGGACGGATCTGCCCGATACCAGCTTGATGCGCTTGAGACTATTGAGAGGCGAGCCAAGAGGATCATTGGCAATGATGCACTCGTCGAGTCGAGGCTTCAAAGTCTTGAGCATCGACGCCGAGTTGCTAGCCTGTCGGTTTTCTACCGGTTACATTTCGGGGAGTGTGCGTCGGAATTGCATAGCCTAATTCCGCCTAGCCCGTTCCATCATCGGACTACCAGACGTACGGCGTTGCGCTACCGGTACATGGTGGACATCCCACCTATACGCACAAAGCGTTTTGGGAACACTTTTATTATGCGTACAGCTAAGGAGTGGAATTCCCTGCCAGAGTCTGTGTTTCCTGATGGCTACAACCCGGGAATCTTTAAGTCAAGAGTGAATAGGTTTCTTCTAGGTAAGCGCGGTCCATCGTCGACCGTATCGTCGCTTTCCATCATGTGAGATAGCGGTCAAGCGCGTACCTATCACTAATAAAAAATAAAAATAAAATGTATGTAATTTAGCTACCTTTATAATGAGGTTTTTATAGGTAGCTACTACTACTATTAGTATACATCGGTAATTTTATTTATTTATTTAATCGCAGGAGCATTAACAGCTGATACCTGGTACAAATCGATAGCGATTATATATGACACATTAATCCAATTATACTTTCTCACGGGAAAAATCAGAAAAAAATAGTAGAAAAATTAGGGTCACTAATATTTTTATTTATGATTATAGGTGCATGATTATGTTTTGTTATTCTGTGACAATTGTGTAGCCGTAGTCAATAACCTACAGGATTTTGGTCGCTTTCAGATATTAATTGCATATTATTGTATCTGCTTCTCATTTTCCATGAAATATTTTCATCCTAGAACATTGTAAGTGTACTGCATAATTGGCCTTACAATATTCCCACTGCTGGGACTCAGACCTCCTCTCTAGGAAAACAAATCGTGGGCCGACTGCGAACTGGTGGATATATTACGTCATGTCTTCGAATTTTTGATTTTATGACATAACAGGTACCTCACGATTTTTGTTTTCACTATTTTGAGAGTAGTACCTACTAATGAAATAAATTACATACAGTGCATATCTATCAACTTGTAAGTCGAGATCATTATCACTGGGCCTGCACTTTCAGTATCCAAGGGTCAATGGTAATTTGTGATAGTACAAGTAGTATTTTATATAGAAACAAAAGAACAAGCAGCTTATTTTTCATGCAAGCTTCTACCAAACCAATGTAAAATAGACTCTCAACGTAACTAAATAGATTTGACATTCACTTAAAAAAGTCAATCCCATACAAATCATTGAAATAATGACAAACAATAACCGGACAACCAGGACAACCACATATGACTGATGGAAGCAGCTTTTATAACGTTGTGGTTGCCGCAACCACGATGCGGCTGATTATCAATAGGACCACAACAGATTTCGTTTTGCGGTCCTGTGTGCTCTAAATTGACATGAAGCTGTCGCATTTATTTTATTGGTTTTTTAGTTTTTGAATGATTTATTTTATAGTAGCGACCCGCCCCAGTTTCGTGCGGGTGCAATGATACTAAGTCATTATTATAGTTACTGATTTTAAAAGGTCATGGCTGACGATAAACTTATGCAGAGGCAAAGTCATGGAACCATCGACTCGCCTAGTTTACATGGGGAGCTGTGCAAAATTTTTGTTCCCGATAACTATTGCCGGGCAAGACGGCATAAACTATTTGTGGTGCCACGCTGTCGTACGGTTGCGCGACGTATGTCACCGATTCCGCGAATGTTAATTGCACTCAACGCTCTCCTTGAATCCAGTCCTGGACTAGACCTGTTCGCTGATGAATGGAAGGAGATACTGACTGAATGTCTGGTGATTTGCGAGAAGATTGAATAAGATGCATAGTTTATACATTTGTGTTATATTTTATTAAATGTGTTACTACATTTTGTATCTGATATATGTAAGTGTAATCAGTGTAATTGGCATTTTTGTCGTTCTGATTGAAATAAATAAAGTCAAGTATACATAATATGTATACTTGACTTTGCCTCTGCATAAGTTTAACAGTTACAAGAACTTTATTCTTATATTACAAGAATAAAGTTCTTGTAACTGTAACATAGTGGCACAGTCAACACCGTACTTATTTATACAAGCTATATAACTTAGCTTTTAAGCTGCATTCAAAAACCATTATAAGGGTGATAAGACCAAAAAACACTTATATAATATGCTTTTTATAACGACAGTGGTAAAACGAGTGCTATTATAAGACATGCACAAGAGTTATTACCTTATAAATGGTTTTGTTATACACCGTGAAATTTTGGCCGTTCTAATCCCGTGGAGGGTCGATTCGGTACAACACTATCGATTTATAAAGACAAAATTTAAAAAATACTTTTTTTCTAAAACTCCAATTAATAAACGCATATACGAAATTAATTTCTTGTCGGTAGTTGCGTACTTACTACCTACAGTTCATTTACCTTGATCAGCTGACGTTTACATCAAGAAATTAATTTCGTACATGCGTAAAGTAATTTGAGTTTAAAAAAGTTCTTTTTTATCTTTTAAATCGATAGGGTTTCATGTACCGAATCGAACCTCCGCGGGATTAAAACGACCACAATCTGACGGTATATAACGTTTTTGCTTTTTGGGATGTACTATTCCAGGACATAGTCTAACCAGTTCCATAATAGCATCCGAATCCGTTCAGCATTTTTAGCGTGAAGGAAAAATAAACATACACACCCTTACAAATAAACTTTTGCTTTTATAACTAACTGTGATTTTCGCTTATAGGGTTCCGTACCTCAAAATGAAAATAACGGAATTCTTATAAGATTACTTTATTGTTCGTCTGTCTGTCTGTCTGTCAAGATCCTTTACCTCGGGAACGCGTGTAGGTAACCAGTTGAAATTAAAACCATATACTTAGGTCTGCGGTCCCTTGAAGCTATGAAAAAATAGATTTACAAGTTAACGGAAAAAAGATACGGCCGTTTATATTGCAAAAAACGTATATTTTGACACTCTCAAGGGATTCAAAATTCATAGGGTACTTCTCGTTGACTTAAAATCCTCAAATTTGGCGTAAAACAAGGTCTCATAGCACAAGTATAGGAAAAAAACCGAAACTGCCAAATTGAAGTTAGATCACAAAAAAAAACCATTGCGTTTCATAAAAATCTTCGTAATTCAATTCAGGAATTGAACTATTTTCATGCGGCCATCCGGTAACCTTCCGTCTTTCAAAAAATTGCTCAGCCCAGGCACAATAAATTCCCAACACCACATTATCAAAATCACAGTCTCACCCAAAAACACTCTCCTACAATAAACAAACAACATTTATACTACAAACAGTTAACTGCCGAACTTTTTACTCGCAAGTAAACTGACGGATTTATCAAGGGCCCTTTACACACGGGCGGTAAAAACTCTCTCCGGAATAAATACATCAGTTCGGTGCTGCGGACTTTAATTTATCGCTCCCTGTGGATCGAGCTGGACAGGTATAAACGGCTCGGCCGCCCCAACTTAAACGATAGATTTGCGTGAATTTTTGAAAGACTTTTCTCGAGTTCGTCCAGTTTAATTTGTTGAAGTGTTGTAGCAAGCATCTGATGCATCAGCTTGCAATGTAAGGGCGTAGCTAGGTGATCAAAGTGAGGCCACTTTTTACGCCCGGGGCGCCTTTTTCCCTTTTTTAAGTTATCAAATAACTTCTGCACTGGGCTGAGCGGAAGGGAGTGTCAGACATTTATTGACTTAAACGAGTTGCCATGATTAAAGTTTGTTTGTTAGATACTTATTTTATTTACATTTTGAGTGGGAGAACTTTTTGCTAGTTCAAAAGGATTGTTTATCAGGTTTTGAGGGCCCCCGGTCTTGGAGCCCCGGGGCTCTGCCCCGCCTGTATCTGTAAGGAAAAGCAAAATTGGTAAACACATAAGTAAACGCAAGTAATACAATAACGTTTGTTTTGCAGTTGCCACCATTGTTTTTAGTTTTTGGACAAAATAGAAAGTCTTACGCAGCATCCTACGAAAATGATTCAAAGCAAATGCGGTTACAAAGCGATACGATACACTTTACGCGGATTCAACATGACGCAGCAGCTGTTTTATGTGTGCACGTAATCGCCGCTTCAGCCGCTATTTAAACAAAACAAGTCACCGCACCGCAAGGATATACGCGAAAATATCAAACGAACTGATACGCGATCAGTTACAATCAAACGATTGTACGCTTTGATTGTCGCCGCACCACAGCCATGTGCGGTCACGTAAAGTACCGCAATAGGGCATTAAGTGTTTGTTCTTATCGCGCGTCAGATAGACTTTGGTCATTTTGACCGACTTTAATAAAAAGAAGAGAAACTCAATCCGGATAGTACATATTATTTTTTTTTTTAAAGTTTGGCGTTCAATTCGTGAATTAAACCATATTTCATAAGTAAGTTTGTACGGAACCTTCAGTGCGCGAGTCCGACTCGCACTTGCCCGGTTTTTTATGATAGCTATTAGTCTATAAGAGGTGACCTATATTCAATGGATCTGACATAAAATGTCCCATTCGCAAAAAGTCCCATTGGCACAAAATGTCCCATTCGCAAAATATTACTTTCCCAAAATGTCCCGCTCGTAAAATGTCCCATTCCTAGGCAGTGAAAGGAGCAGGGTAGGTTTTTAGTCAGTAAGAGTCTGACACTATCTCCCGCCCCACCCATTTGTCAGCTGATGATTTTATACAATAAATTTACATTACCTGCTAGTAAAAATAAAAGCAGTTTATATATTGCAAGTCACAAAATACTTGATCATAAGACCCATTTTCCATACCAAATGACACACGAGCATAATGAATTGATGTATTTAATTTTCTCTCAGTAATCAGCAAACACTAATTAAATATTAATCACAACTCAAACGTAATTATCTTCTCATTCAAACGCTTAAGTAAATGCTCCCAATCTCCATCTTTGCTAAGACAATCTCGTCCGTATGTATATTTGCGATGATCTCGAAAATTACTGCACACATTCTGGTAATTCGTTCACCGTTGCGCAATTTGTTGGTTTCCGGTGAAGAGGCTAAAAGATGAGCCTAATAGGGTCAAGTAGAGAAAGTTGAACAAATTATAGAGGTTTGGACAATGATGGGTGATTTTTTTGATAATTTGGGATATCAAAAGTAATGATAGAGAATTTGTATCACTGAGCGGTCAGCTCTGCGGTAACTTTTTTTTTACTTTCATTGATTTGTTTATAATGAGCTTTTCAGATGCATTGATCAATGAAGTTTTTAAATACATTCCTACGAGTACGTTAGCTTTTGTTTTAATAAATAAACCAAATAATAGTTAAGTCATCGTATTTAAATTCAAATAGCCTTTATTTCTGATATTATAAACACAATACATTTCCTCAATTTCAATTATCGTTTTTTAATTAACATTAATTTTATAAATTATATTACATCATAATTGTGATATGATTTTTAAACATGCAACTAATTTAGAATTATTACTTATTATAAATATAATAAAAAAATAAATAAATAGTTGTAATTATATAATAAGTTATCATGCTTATTTCACAAGCATTATTTTTTTATTATTATTAATACACTCGCGCTTGACCACTATGTCGCTTGTTACAAAGTGACGATGTTGATGATGACGGAGCACGCTTGCCTAAAAGTAACCTATTCACTCTTCATACATGAGTGTTTAGTGTAGATTCATACTACTACAATTATGGTACTCATATCTGTCCTAAGAAAATTCTTATATTAGTCAAAAACTATATTTCATATCGTCTATTTCTATCCTAAATGGCGTCACAATAATAAAAAGCGCACACAAAAAATCTAACCCAAAAAACACCATGAACAGGTTATTGGTCCATTAAAAAACCCATGCTGTGTTAATAGATTATGGTTTTATCATCAGGATGACTATTAATAATTGTTTTTTTTGTTCACAGGTGAGCGATGGTGTTCCTATAGGGATCAGAGGTAATCTGTTTATTTGGTTTGTATTGAAGAATGTTATGGTACCGGCTATTATAGTTTTTTGAATCGGAGTTGATTTATTATTTAATCAACGTTGAAGAGAGAGAAGCTTCGGAATTCTCGAGTGTAGATGCGTATAATTCTCACGGCGGGTTTTTGAGTTGAGCATTTTGATTTAGCACGTCTCAATAATTTTGACAGGTTTTCAAGCTAAAGTACTTATAGTATCTGAAATTCTCAACTTCAAATGATTGCTTAAATCAGGAACGGATTAACAATATGTTAAAAGGCAAAACTGATCTAAACCCTATTTATTCAGATAGCTTATTTTATAATAATGTAACCTACATAAGGTTTGTAGAGCTACGTTACGTAATTGCTGAGATATCGTAGTTTTAGGGAACGCGGAGAAGTCGCGCGAATTCGGACGGGCGTACTTTTACAGATATCGAATAGTTGCGAAAAATGACGTTACGTTGGAGGCGATAAATAAATAGATAAATATTACGCCCTTTATTTCGTCTCTTTAGGGTATTTTTAATATCATGCAGACTTTATCACGCATGCGGATTTGCTGCGCATGCAGAACATTCGAAAGGCAAAAAACGCGTACCACGTGCGTACAAACATTACAATAAATACTTGTATGAGGGACATTTGTGGAGGTAACACATGCGGAGCAATATTTACTGCATAATGAATCAATCGAGGCAGCTTTTACTATACGGCAGTATACACACCGCCAAAAAAACAATTGAAAAATTAATGCACAACGTTCAAAGGTTTTTTGTTCTTCTAAGTCACTTCGTAACTCCCATTCACGTTCATAAATACTATAAATGGGTAGTATTTAGCGTGGATTTCTATTTTCACTGAACACAAAGCGAAAACCACACTAAAATGCAGGTCGTTTCAGTATACTGTGTTGAAGTCATTAAAGCACAAACTTAGGATATAAACACGCGAGTTTTATCCAGAAAATATGAGATTACAACATGCATTCACAGATGTGCACACACGCTTATACTTGGTATCCTTTCACATTCAAATAGAAATGTATAAATACGTGAACAATGTATGAATGGCCGCACTATGAATAGAAACCGTTTTTGAAGTAACATATTTTTAATATAGTTTACTTTTGTACGATTCAGATCTCATAAAAGTTTGTTTATTTCTTTAATAATATATTTGGACATAAATGGACAAAGAATATATTGTGTGTTAAATTATACTCGTATATTGAGAGATGAGTTAAATTTGTATGTACATAATATTTAAGTGTGTTCCTTCTATGAAGAAGAATAGAATTCTCTTATAAAAGTATCGAGTGAAAGTAGATTTCAATTCACTAGCACAATGATCAAACATTATAGGAATATAATAAAATCATTTTTTATTAGTCTAATAAAATATATTAACAAAGGCCTTTTCTTGTTCAAATATAAACAAATATTATGTAGAAAAATATGTCTAAAGTATAATGCACGTTTGAATCGATTTAAAATGCTTAATCTATTTGTTCTGCGAATGCGACTGATCGTAAATTCATAACCCTGCAGAGCTTGAGGACTTGTATCGGGAGTCTCATGGTTTTTTTTTTTTTTTTTTTTTTTTTAACGTAGGTAAAATCATCCAATGACGAATCCCGCCCTTGGGTGGGGCGGGAAACAGTGTCAGACTTTTACTGACTAAAAACCTACCTTTCCATTCCTTGCCTTTATCCTGGGGCCTTTGGTGACAGTCTCACATAACCTTTGGCCCCAGTAGGCTTCGGCCCTGCTGGACCCCTACAGTTTGCTGACAACTCCTTGAGGCGCGCGGGAACGGTGCGCGCCGTAGACGACCTGAGCTCGGACCGGTCTGTTACCGGACGGACGGACAGCGAGCTACCCATTGCCCACCGTCCGCGAGCCCGCGCCTACGGTGGCCGGAAATTGGGATCGGAAACCCGGCGGCGGCGGCGGCGTGTCCGCCTTTGCCTAAGGCGGTCAGCCTCCTCCTTTACTAGCATTACTGCTTCGCAGAAGGAGGCGACCGCCTGCCACTCCTCCTCGCTCCGGAGCATGGCTTGAACCAAGCCCCGGCGCGAGAGATCGCCGCCGATCGCCCCCACGAGGACACGGCGCTGCTCTTCCCAAGCGGGGCACACCTCGACTGTGTGCTCCACCGTGTCCACCGGGCGGTGGAGTCTCATGGTAATCCTCGGCCAACATAGGCACGGGTTAGTGGACGACGAGTGATAGATAGCTCGATTTTCTTTTTTTATTATTCATAGGCTCGCGTTTGACCACTATCTCACCTGATGGTAAGCAAAGGCGTGGCCGACGATGGAGCACGCTTGCCTAGAAGTAATCTATCCAGTCTTGACTTAAAAACCCCCAAGTTGTAGCTATCGGGAAACCCAGACTCCGGCAGGGAATACCATAATGTTATAATTTACAGTTTTGAGAGCAGTGGTCACGAAGTAAGTTACACTAAGTAAGAGCCTGCCTGGCTTTGAACCCACGATCTATAAACTCGTCAGTCGGTTTAATTATCATTGAGCCACCGCTATTCACAACATAAAAGAGAATACGAGTAAATAATATATAATCTGTTGTTCACATTCACACGATAAAGCCTATTACAATTCCGTGCGCCCGATGGTCGTAACTCATATTTAAATTTTATTATCACTCAAATATCCTTTTGGCTACGCAGGAGTATTATAATGTTATGAGAGCTGTAACTTCTACATTATCTTAACGACTCTTGTGGTTGGTGCAAGGCAGAGGCGGAACGTCATAGTGTATTATTTAATAATAATAATTTGGGGGGTATGCGGAACAGAGAGTAAAGTTCCGCAGACCTCCGTTGAAAAGAGAGGATCCTCCGACCAGACGGGTGTTATGTCTGGTGGGCTATTGCCCGATTGATGATTTCGGGCTGTTCTCTATGTTCAAAATCACGCGGAGAACTTTACTTGTGTGATATCTCAACTTAGCACACGACGTTGTCGACATGTGTTTGTGAAATGTGGACTCAGCTGTCACTGTGCTGATTGTCGTTACTGCCATAGGTGTGATCGCCAAAAGCTTCGACGATTTTCTGACGAAATTTACCCTTGATCCAGAAGGCAGTACTCCTCGATACGGCTTGCATTGTGAGCAGGTTTTTTGTCTCTGGAGCTGTACTCTCCAGTAGCCTTGACCCTGCTCCCGTCATCATCATACTATTATAATTGTTTCTAAATTATTATTCCACTCCATTCTATTCCATTCCATTCCATTCCATGCCATCCCATTCCATTCCATTACATTTCATCCCGTCCCATTCCATTCCACTCCATTGAATTATTTTATATTTTAACAACGTCAAAAACAATGCTAGTTTTAAAGTTTATGACTTGTGCCATTCCGCCAACTGCCATAAAAGGGGGATGAGTAGTGAAAAAGACATCAGACCGCGGGATTGAAGAGAGGTGTGAACCGATCACACGACCAGCGTTTATGGCCAGCAAGATTTACAACACAATATGTTTATAACAAAAGCTATTCTAAATGTTATGACACTAGTGTCATAATTAGCTGTTTACATTGTATTGGTATTATGACGGAGCTAAATAGGAATAGTTTGTTATTTTAATGAGTAAATCAGTGGCAATTAGTATCATAGCGTATCGTAAGTATCAAATGGTTGATAGGCAGTTAAAATTAATTGGTCATCATTATAGCTTTGGATTATTTGTTTTTGTTTGAATTTAGAAATCAGAAAATGGGATTTCCTCAGTAGTGGCATATTTTTCATGGCATGAGATGGTATGTTCCATAAATGGGTGGTAAATTTTGTAAAATCAATAAAAACATTTTTAAAAGTAGGTAACATAACAGGTGATTTGCCTGTTAGTCTAGTGGTATTACCACTAGACTATCATCATAGCAGTCAGGGTCACTAGGACTGACTGCTATGCCGTGCTATGGTTGCGGATCCGATTACCACCCAAGACCATAATATATATTTACTCGTATGTTTTTTTTTTGTTTGTGGGTAAATTCATCCAATGACGGTCGGACAGCGAGCTACCCATAGCTCGCCGTCCGCAAACCCGTGTCTACGTTGGCTGGAAATCAGGATCGGAATCGGAATCCCCGCGGCGGCTGGGCCTTGTGGGCCGTTGCCTCTCGCGTGCGGCCTCCTCCTTTGCTAGCATTACTGCTTCGCAGAAGGAGGCGACCGCCTGCCATCCCTTCTCGCTTCGGACCATGGCCCGTACCAGGGCCTGGCGCGAGAGATCGCCGCTGATTTACTCGTATGTTATGGGTACGATCACTTGTCAGAACAAGTAATCGTGCCCATGAACTTGTGTCCTTATTTAAATATTTTTGGGAAAAAAATATAATATTGCGTAAAAAATATTGGAATCAATTCAGTTACTGACTCTGCACAAACTATATTCGGGTTTCGCATATACTAAAAATAATGTTGTATGGGAACTAATATAATTTATAATTATTTTCCCCAAAAAACTAGTAGTGTTTTTACACTCTACGAGTCTGCGCAAACAAAGTCGCGAGTAACAATTAGTCTTTATTAAAATAGCAAAATAAAATAAAAGTAGATACGTACGTACACTACAAAGCTTCATTTCACCTAGATTTTTATCACACAAACAACTTATCACAACGAATTGGAAAGCAACAACTCTCGGTAGGCAACAATTTTTCTCTGTGACGACTCGTCACAAAAGATTCGCGTGGGAAGGGGGTGTAATAGGGGGTGATAGGGGCGTGTTACACCCCCGCGAGCTACTCATCCGCAACAAACGATGAGCACTGATTAGCTATGTTGTTTATTCATTGTTAATTAGTGTAGGTTGTATGTTGTTTATCTAGCACATTAACTTTTGTTATTTTTAATCCTTTGCCACATACGTCGGGTATATCCGATAAACAATCTCGAGTTTATTCAAGGTCACAACTCGCAACATACACGATTAAATACTCCATATCTCGCCAAGTCTGATTTTTTTTCAGCTTCAAAGGATCGCAGAGAGAGAGGTATCGATTTGAAATTAAAACCATAGGTATACTCAGGAGGTTTTAATTTCAAATCGATACCTCCACGCGTTCTCGAGATAAAGAGTCTTGACAGACAGACAGATGAACAATAATGTGACATGCGGCAATGGCAGGAAGATGATGATGCGGTGGAGTTTACAGTTTGAAAGAAATCTTGATCAAAGTGAAATAATTTAACTTGCAAGCGATGATCAAAGGCTCACGAGCTAGAAGTAATAGGTATGCTTTTTATTTCTAGCATGATATAATAAAAAAAAAATGTAATACTCTAATGCAAAAGGCGAATGAAAAAACATGGATCGATTTTAATTTTGGTCAGTGTGACACTCCCTTTTGCTCCACTCAGAGCGGAAAAAAATATTAGATGATATCAATTCGTCAAAAAAAGGAATTGGTCAAAGGTCATTCGTCTATTTGGATGTATGATCAAATAGCCCATTTCGTGAGATTTTGATTTATTATTATGTATACTTGTATAGTCAAACGAGAGCCGGTAAGCAATGATGTGTGATTTAACGTGTCTAGGGTCAGATTTTCCAATTATGAAATATTCAAAAAGGTAACATACCTTCCCCAAACTTATACCAAAAAATATTTCAGTTCATAAAAAATTCAGCCAGCATTATCTCAACCACAATCCTCCTTTGTGTAAAGCATGAATCCTTCCACTATTATTAAGTTTAGACTCCAGTTGAACCATGGCAGTTTCTTTGTAAGCCTTCAAAAGCATTCCAGTGTAGCCAGCTACAGCTAAATTCCTCATACATTTCACCAATGTAAACGCGGAACTAATAAAATTTGTAAGTAAGAGAGCTAAACAAAATGGTACGAAATTGTTAGCCGCTGCAACATGAATAGGTTGCGCGTAATATAAATAAATTATTTGCTTGAACGTTGTTGGCTGGAGGTTGCAGGATTTTGTTGTGGAGGATAAAATATGTGCAGGTTTTTCTATCTAATAGCCAATTATAGTAACTGTATTAAAAGATCAAGTAATTACGTTTTAAGAAGATAAATGGCATTATAGTATTACAAATACGATAAGGCCGAAATGTTCTGAGGGCTTAGCCAAGTTGATAATCTACAATCGTTAACGTTAGTAGAAAACTTAAAATGTATGGGAATGACGTCATCTCAACGCTCAGTCACGCGGTCAGAACAAAGAAATCAAAGGCGTTGCCGACTCGAGGCGATCGGCGAAAGAGAATCGAAACGAAACGGTGATAAGTTGGCTAGGGGGCTGGAGTAGCGGATATTACTACTATGTCCCGGAAGATACAGCGTTGGGAGGTCTTCTACATTTATTTTTTAAAATGACATACTTGTGCTTGACTGTGATCCTACAATGATACCCTGTGATGGTAATCTGTGATGCAATTGTTGATCGTGAATCACACAGGTTTATCAAAAGCCTATTCACTCTAGCCTTGAAGACACCTAAATTATAATTGGTCGAGAAGACAAATTGTTCCAATCTTCCGATGTAAGCTGTATAAAAATAACGGACCATTCCGTCTCCTAGTGAAAAGGCTTGAGTCCCAGCAGTGGGAAAATTTCGAGGCTGAATATGGTTAGGTTTAAATGCTATTTTTATGTTAAAAACGTGGACTTTTCTACAAGAAGTGATGTAATATCTCTGCCTGTCTGCTAACCCTTTTTTTTTTAATACTTCTCTCTTTTTATCTATATCTACGTTAGATCGTTAGATACCCATTTATCTTAAAACCCACGATCAAAAACTACTTTGCATTAAATTACAAAGACGTGGCTAACTAGCCACAGAGCAACAAAACAATACAAGACTTCACTGTGATCTCTTCTTTCACTATCTTTTATTAATTCCTTTCATTGTTACTTAGAACTTCGTCATTAAGACCATGTTTTTTGTAAAGAGCAGAAGTGGTAACGCCCCAACTTATAATTAAGTACTTTGTGCAATTTATTTCATCACCACTGTTCTCAAAACGGTGACGGAAAACATCGTGAGGAAACCGACATGTCCTAGAACTAAAAATTCGAAAATATGTGACATCCACCAACCCAACTGAGCCCGGGGGGTGGATTACCAATTCACTCTCCTAGGCCTGAGTCCTAGTCTCAAGTTAGGGCCGTCATTGCCACCACTGCTCTCTCTTTAGGTGATAATAAAAATCTCATAAAAAAAAATGAAAGATAAACTCGAATAATAAACGGTGAAAAACTTAAGCCACACTGCTTAATGCAACAGCAGATTAGCAAAAATATGGTTATCCACATAATCCTCTAAGCCCAGTCTAACAAAGTCAAACATTGTACAATGACTTTCGGCTGAAACGCTAATCAAAGTAGATGTTTGGGGTTGAAATCCTATTAATTCAGGACCTTCTAATATAGCCCGATGTTTTGTATGAAAACGGTCGAAAGAGATTTGATTAAGCAGAAAATTTTGCCTTTTTGGTCATTATTGGAAAGGCTGGGAAAGTTGGCGATGTGGTTTGGGTCTAATAAAGAGGAATGTTCTAATTAAATTCCAGAAAAAAAGCTGGGCTTTCCGGAATTAAACTCACATAATGTTTTCTATGGTATCCTGGTCGGCAGTTGGATATTGTGTGCTGTGAGAGAGAATGTCTTGCTAGATTTTTGGGAATAATGAAACGCCAGAACCAATAGCCGCTAGGGACAATAATTAATTATTTTCCTGATATTTTTAGTGGTTACAGCTGTGTTTTGTGCCTACTTTTTTTGCTTTTTGCCTTACCAAAGCTAAAACATCATTATGTTGAAATCAATGTTCATTCTACATTACAGTATCTCAATATACACAGCTAGGCCATTCCAGTGTTCACTGAAGCAAAGTTACGCTCAGACGCAGGTGTCACCATTTGGACACAGTGCATCAAACGCATCTCGATGTGGCTTGCCATATAATTGTCACATTACATACTGCAAAGCTACTGCATTATAAAATATATCGTGCTTTCAAATATTGTATGTTTAACTATTATAACTTTTTTCTCTCTCTCCTGGGTAAACTACAGGTTTCCTATTCTCTATTATTTCCATTCACTTTATCTTCAAAACTATTTCACTCCCGCTTTTAAGCGAGTCTTTGTTACCCTGCCCAACTTCAGACATGCACTGTATCATCATCATCATCATCATATCAGTCGAAAGACGTCCACTGTTGGACATAGGCCTCCCTCAAGTGTCGTCACAATGAACGGTTCTGAGCATCTCGCATCCATTAGATTTCCGCAACTCTTGCCTGGTCATTGCTCCACCTTGTATGAAGCCTTCCAACACTGCGTCTTCCGGTACACGGTCGCCACTCCAGAACCTTTCAGTCCCAACGGCCATCTTTTCTGCGAGCAATTTGCTCTGCCCATTGAGCCCTGCCATTGCATCTTTATTTCTGATTTGATCACGCAAGGACATTCTAAGCATAGCTCTTTCTATTGCTCTTTGGGTGACTTTAAGCCTTCTGAAACGTGGTCGCTCACAATGGTCCTCTCATTGTGAGCGACCACGTTTTAGACCATATTATGTTATCATTGGCAATACGCACTGGTTATAGATTTTCGTTTTGAGACACTGTATGACCACAATGAATCAAAAAAAAATATTCCAGGGATTAAAAGTACTCGTATCTTAGGTTCTATTGCAGCACATGATCTACCCGTGTACAAAGTTTCATTGAAACCGTTCAGCGTGACTTACAAACTTTCTCTGACTAAAACCTAACCCTGTTTCCTCAAATACCTTTCGTGTTCTAAGTGGGCCTGGTAACATAAATATGTACATAAGTATCCATAATTGGTTTTTCGATTATCGACTTTATTACGGGACAGTGAGGCTGTAAATAAAAAAAAAAATTGCGATTACCGACTTATTGCCTGGGGACGTCGACATATACACAAGTGCCACCGGTTAGACACGGTGTATCGACACAGCTCGATGTTCTAGACCGTGTAATTGTAACACCACATATCTTGCTGCCAGACTTAACGAACGAAAGAACTTATAGCACGTTTGCTTCTGCCACCGTCTTCGACAGCGTTAAAGTAAAAAAAAACGGTAATTTAAAAAACTAAAAAACCCGACTGCTTTTCTGAGCATTCATGAAAAAGCCCTAAAACAAGAAAAATCTGGCAGTCGGGACCCATTCTAGAATTGAGAGCACATACCTATATTACATTGCAGATTACTCCAATCTATTGACTAGACGGTTGACTTTCTAGAATGGGTCCCGACTGCCAGATTTTTCTTGTTTTAGGGCTTTTTCATGAATGCTCAGAAAAGCAGTCGGGTTTTTTAGTTTTTTAAATTACCGTTTTTTATTTTTATTTTTTTAGTTTTATTTTATTACGATATCACTTTCAAAGTAATTACGAATCTAAAAACACCTCTCAAACTAAAATCCATCGAGCCGTTCAGGTCGCAGAGCGTGCCAAACATTTGAATTTGGCGCTAAAAATCCGCTATTTTGTTTTTTTTTTTATTTTGATATACCCAGTGTCACTCTCACAGTAAATACGAATCTAACGACACCTCTCAAGCTAAAATCCATCGAGCCGTTCAGGCTGCAGAGCGTGCCAAACAATTATACATACATACATACATACATACATACATACATACATACATACATACTCTCGAAAAACATAACCCTCCTTCTGGCGCAGTCGGGTAAAAATAAAAAATTTGTGCTCAATGATAAAGTAGCATTCTTTCAGTGAAAGAATTTTTTAAATCGGTCCAATTGTTTTTCAGTTTATTCATTTCAAATAAAAATGCAAACATTAACTCGCATTTATTTAGATACGAGTATGACTATCATAGTGCATTTTGATATAAGTGCAGAAAGTTTGTCTGAATTCGCGTGAGCCGTAGGCGAGTGTGTTATGGAGCCGAGGGCTGCTGTGACAAATTTGTATGCGTATCAGACGACGTTTTTCAATACACTTAAGATTCTGGGGGGTTGACCGCGTTTTTGTGGGAGTCGACGCGTGCCTAGACTGATACGATAAACAATGACTGAACGAATTTAGATGAAATTTGACACAAGGATAGATCTTGTCTTGGAATAATTAGCACACAAAGTACTTTTTATTTCGAGAATATACTTTATTGGGGTAATCTTCTAATATCGCGTGGAAATATCTAGTTTTGAAATAGATTTTATTGAAGTTAAAATTAGATGTGAAATAGATTTAAATTTCGTTAAAGTGCAAGTTTACTGTGACCAAATTGTAATCCTTGTTAGTCAAGTTTAAGCTGATATTAATGATGAAGCAATTTTAGTGGAGCTTTTGAATTTTAGTTTGTGGTCTCACAAAAACTATTGATCAATTCTACAGATCAATTCTATCGTACATAATTCTCGTGGAAAGATTTTTAAAGAATATCATTACAATAGTATTATTCTCCCAGAGGAATATCTGGAAAGTACTTCTGTGGTCCTAAAATGCAAAAGGCATCTGAAGGACACAGGTGTGATTTTAGTCTTTAAAAGGCTGTTAAGCCCTTTGCTTTTCTGAGGTAGGAAATATTTATGAATGATAATATTAATCACGTGTTTTCTATTTAACAACAGCACATAACTACAAGAGACTATATAATATACATAATAATATACTAAGCCCAATTATGTATGGTCAGGGCTCAAAAGTGCAGTTGCATTCTACCGACACTAAAGTATGTAAAATTTCTTTGTAAAAGAGGGTCAATGGATCATTATCCATTTAGTTTGTAGCATAGAATCTAAAATATTGAATAAACTAGTTGCAGAACACTGGACTTCTACTACAAAGAAATTTTAGACAGTTCAGCATTGTTAGAGTGCAACTGCACTTTTGACCCCTGACCGTACATATAATACAAACAAAATACACTTAGGCGTCAAAGTACTCTTCCACATAGTTGTCATACGAAAATGTTCCCAGAAGTCTGTCAGCATTGCCACGTTGAATGGCAATGCTAAGGAAATCATACGATGACTTCCACCGCTGCGAGATCCCGAGTATTAGACTTTCACTGACTAAAACTCTCTGCACCGTCGACGACTCATCGAATGGCCGAGCCGCCATTACTAGATGGCGAGCTACCCATTACTTGTCGTCCATAAGCCCGCGCTTACGGTGGCTGGAGATCGCCTGACGACTCTCAAGCGTCGAAACGCTCGCAGCGTCTCCTGTCGCGCTGGCTGGGTCGTGAGGATGACCGTTCTCTCAAGGTTGTGACCTTTCGCAGAAGGAGGTGGCTGCATCGCATTTCCTCTTGCTCCGAGTCATGGCCTAAAGATAATAAGACGCACAGGATGTATAGATAGAAGCTTACCTTACTTCCTCCTTCCAGATTCCTGTCATCTTACAAAAAATAATATCATTTAATTATTCAAAAAAACAAAAATAAACCCGTATGAGCAGAAAAAACTCCCAAAAAAGTTAACCTTCATAATACCGTTCATCCTTGCTAATAAGATTAGGATCAGCGAGCAGCTCTAATCCTGCCTATCCAGTATTCATAAATTCTGACGCGTAACCTTTACGTCTATTTATAACTGCACATCTGTCCTTTGAGAGGGAGTCAAAGGGTAGTTTAGAATACATGGATTAGTTTATATATATTTGGAACAAATTCTCAAGCCAACCTACGTGTATCCAGTTTCTCAGTGGGTTGGTCTGAGGATATATTTCACGTTTTTCTTTGTGACACAACGCACGTGTGTTTTGTGATATTTTATTTTCAAGAAGTACCAATATCTTCTCCAGTTTTAGTTTTTCATGATGTTTGCCATTCTGAAAACAATCATACATTTATTGATTGATTAATATACTTTTTATTTTACCCTACTATGACACATATAATTACAGCATTTAAAAATTAGTAGGGTATCATAATGGGCAGTCTTATCGCTAAAAGCGATTTTACAGACAACCTTTGGAAGGATTTGACAGAGAAGGAGTAAAAATACGCAGGTAGTTTGTTATACTATTTACAGTAATTTAGTATTTCATGTACCGAATCGACCCTCCGTGGGATTAAAACGACTAAAATTTAACGGTGTATACTTTTTATTTTACCCTACTATGACACATATAATTACACCAGCCTAAAATCAGTAGGGTATCGTAATGGGTGGTCTTATCTCTAAATTTATAGACAACTTTTAGAAGGATTTGACAGGAATCAAAACCACGAATAAGAAATACCACTCACTGATTAATCACGAAAGCTCAAAAACACTTATAAACTTAAAAGTTGGCAGGTAGGTTCCTTATAGGATGTAGACATCCGCTAAGAATAGATTTTACGAAACTACAGCTTTAAGGGGTTAAAACGGGCGTTGGTAGATTGTATGGAGAAACTGACTTTCACGCAGGCAGAAGCTAGTAATTAATAAAAATATTATCATCATTATTATCTTCTGGTTTTCTTGCTCTACCCTTCACAATATTGTTTTTTACGTATATTCTTTTACGTATATATCTTGAATATATTATTGCATCCTTGTCTTAGGTATCATTCATAGTCAAACCATCATCATCTCTTTAACAAATCCTATCAACAAACAGAGTAAATCAATAATACATGAACAAGGCGAAATAACAATTGAAAATCCGTACTTGGGTAGAAGGGTATTATCGTTAGCAGGCTGTTCCACTTCATTCAAAGGTTAAAATTAGTCTCAATTGCTATATATAGATGTCGCTACTCGTTATGTAGCCCATTTCTACCCATTATCATTACGTAAGTGCTTTGCAACTCAGATAACAGCACATTTTGTTTTATCACCCCATAGCCCGATTGTAGCGAGGGAGAATGCTGTTTCAAAAAGTTCTTCCTGAAAGCTGATTTGAATTCGAATGAAATTAATTGAATGGGAGTCGATCCTTGTATACGGAATCCTGATCTTAGAAAATCATTTTCACGTAAAAGAAGAGTAATCGGGTAGTAGTTTTTAGTCTCTCCTTCGCACTAAAATTGTCTAGATAAGTTTTTGATTAATTGTTTATTAGAAAAAAAAAACTGGAAAGTCCGATTAACTGTCACCTGATAGTAAGCGATTGTAATAGAGATCAAAACGAACGTAGAAGAAGAACAAGAAGTATCGAGGAAGAAGCGAAGAGTCAGTGACTCGTAATTGACGATGGAGCACACTTGCTTCGAAGTGCCAAGTACATTTATATAACAGTGTATAGAAGGTTTGTGGAATTAAAAATATCCCTACACTCGTTAAAACAATAGGCATATTATTTGATCATCATCATCATCACATAGGGCTCCCCAAGTGTCACCAGAATTACCGGTCCTGTGCGATATACAAAATTACATTAAGACTCAGAAAGTCCGTCAAAGAGCGGCTCTTTCTCGTTTCCTCATCATATTCAGCTATTGAACTGTAGATGCGTTTATAATCATACAGATGCTGAGAATGGTTTAAGTACAAAGGTTCAATGACACTTCATATTTGCTTATACCATTAAATGCAATAGCGTGTGAAATATACAAACCGATTTTATAGCGCCTCTAAATATAACATTTATGATCTTAAATCAAACACGTGCTGATGTGTTTGACTTGCTCTTTGCATATATATCTCCAAAGAAAATTAAATATCACGTAAACGATATGGATATAATTATCCAGTCATCTATATACACATGGAAAAAAGCGTGGTGAAAAAGACGCTGTATTTTTACGAGTATATCTTAATCGATAAAAGACTAACTAAAATTCGAAATAAAAACCATCAAGGAAGTCTTTAATGAAGTAACTTGAAAGCTAATTAGCTAAACGATCGTAATTAAGCTTAAAGAGCTTCTCTTCAACCCGTTTGCAGCTTAAAATGAGCCATAAAATTAAAATACGCTACACAGAAGCTCCATTGACACTAATAAAAATTGCTAAGAAAACCAATTAACTGATAATTAAAAACTGTTTAAAAACAGTAACGAAAACAATAAATACAGTCATGAATTGATATCAGTTACAGAAAAAGTTATAACCGGATGGTTTGATGTGGGTATAATGAAAAAACCCGGCGAGCCAGCTGCGCGCACGCCGTACAAAGGTCTCTGTTTATTGTACGGTAGCATGTGCTCATTATGTTTATGTTCCGTTGCGTTTCGCGCCCATGTTTATATGGAAAGTTTTTTTGGGAATCATTTCGACTTTGAGGATGCGGACTTTGCGTCAAGTAGCTGACATTTTTTAGTTTCTTTTTTTTTTATTTAACGACGGATGTGGTAATTTTATTTCTGTCAAGTACTACTTCACTGTTCTGAGCGCTGATTTATAGCCAGTTGACTCTGATTATCTAAGTCTGTTATCTGCCATAATACCCGAGACAAACATCAAATAAGTAGTAATTCTTGATTCTATTGATCTAAGTTATTTAATAATTGTATATTGCTTTGGAAGAGCGGAGGCTCCTAATTCAGGCATTACTTGCCCAATCACCAATTAAGGTAAAACCTTTTTGGTTCAAAAATAAAGATTTTGTATTTGTAAATCCAGATGTGGAATGTCAAAGCAAAATTTAGTTCTATTTTCATTTTAAATTACTGCTATGATAAAAAAATAATCTAACCAAAGCCCACATAACGAATAAATAAATCAGCATTAACGACTAAACTGCTACAGATCAGCATTATGCATAAATTATAACAGCAATCAATAACACGGACATCAAAATATTTGGAAGGCACATCCATTCCACAAACGCTTCCCGTCCCTTCTCGGAACTATTCATAGGATGCAAAGGCAACTTTACCAGGAGTCTGTCTGTCTGTTTGTTGAACTCGAACAATAAACAGATACATCCAGACGGTTACTCAAAGTCCAAGCTATACGATTACATAGTAATCTGATGTCTTTGAACTTTGAGCTGTACCTTTGCTAGTAAGAATTTGTGTATAGTCTGTGTGAGAATTTTGAGATCATGGTCAAGATATTATATTATTATTAGTTTTAAATTAGTTTGGGATATTGTGGTTAATGAAATAATTATTCATAACAAACCATTCTCTAGTTCGGAAAGAACCAACAAATATACATTTTCTTGCGTCAACTATTTAGAGTAACGTTAATATACAGTAAACTACTAGTATTATAATTATAGGAAATATCAATATGTCTAATCATCTTGGTTAATTGAGGCATTAGTCAGAATTCGTGACATCTATAGAATCTATACTTAGAAGCATTAGTTTGCTACTTGGAATTCCAGAAGCCAGCAATTTCCTTTATCAAGCCAGCACTGCAAGTTTCAGAATCCCGTCACTAACGTATCTCTTCCATGAATCAGAATTCTCCAAAACCATCGACCATCTCGATGTTCAGGGAAGCGAAGTCCAGTGAAGACAATGCGAAATGCTCTGTCGAATTAGAATCGCTTCATCGCATCCCATAGGTGTCGTGGCAAATGGCTATCTATTTGATTATATCAGATAATTATAATGCAAGCTTTGTGGGAGACTAGCGAGATAAATGAATTAAGTTCATGACTGGAGATAGCGATAGTGATGACCACATAACTTTGAGCGTGTAGTTAGCCACATGTTGTATTCTACATGTAGTAAATGGTACATTTGCATAATATTCAACAAGACTAGTGTATATCTAAGGTCCTTGAATGACATAAAGATAAAATTAAGGTTGACTGGTAGAGAATGTCTTGTGGCAATAAGTTCGTTTATATGCAACTCGCCAAACTAAAGTGGCAATGGGCAGGGCATATTGCTCGCAGTACAGATGGCCGTTGGGGCTGAAAGGTTCTGGAGTGGCGACCGTGTATACGCAGCGATGGAAGACCTCCTACAAGGTCAAACGATGTCCTGGTTAAGGTTGCGGGAATCCGATGAATGCGAGACACACAGGACTGTTCATTGTGATGACATTTGGGGAGGCATATTTCTAACTGTGGACGTCTTTGGGCTGAAATGATGATGATATGCAATTCTGAAGTGGGAATTCATCTAGTAACTTTTCCCGCTCTAGGGTGGAGCGAGACAAAGTTTATTTTTTTATTTTAATTGATATAAACCAGTGCTTGACTGCGATCCCACCTAATGGGTTTCCTTTTCAGAAATTTGGCCCTGCTGTACGGCTACGATTATGCTGGCATATCTTGGAAGCGTGAGGTTTGCGGCGCGTGGCAATCAACTATTAGGCTCGGTCGGCTTATTGAATGGCTGGACGGCGAGCTACTACCCATTGCTTGTCATTCAAAAGCCCGCGTCTACAGTGGCTGAAGATTGCTTTGCGATTTCAGGCACCAGGAGCGTCTCCTGTAGCGGCGGCTGGGGTGTGGGGATGTATGTTTCCTCATTCTTGCGGCCGTGTCCTTTGCTAGCATTACTGCTTTGCAGAAAGAGATGTCTGTATCCCAGTCTCTTTCGTTCCGGACCATTGCCTGGACCTTTCTTTAATTCTGTATATGAAATTTAAATAAATCAACGTCTCAATACTAAGAATGTGGTGAATAATGATAACTTGGAAAAACTACGGACTCGTAAGAATTAAACAATATCCAAAATTGGACTACGCTTCCCTACTTTAAACAAATTTCAACCCAGAACTGTAGTCATTTCCAAAAAATAATACACACCCTGCACTCCCATCCCATAATACTTTGTAAACAAACTTAACCTTTCCCAGTAAGGACGAGATAACGTAAACAATTAAGCAGCAGTATGTGCGCAGACGTTCCTGCACTCTGCTTATTTTGATATTTCAACCCACTTCAGTATGAGAACGGTCCTAACTTTTGAAACCCTCTGCGATGTTTTCACATAAGGGAAAAGATAACATTTTGTATTCAATGTTGGATAGATGTAACGAAATTTTTTTGAGTATAATAATATTTATTTCTAAGGATTGTTTGCGTGTAATTTTCGAAGTAAGTTCGAACAAATAATGTAACTTAAAATATTAAATTTTAATTAATGAACAATTTGTTTTACTAAGACAAAAATTATTTTCTAATTGTTCTTTACTAATACTAAGAAATGTCTTTTCGTACCTAGCAATGTACCTAGACATTAACCAACGGTAGAATAACAAGAAATATATCTATAAAGGAACTAGGTAGATTCTTCTTTCAATGCTGCAACTTAAAAATATAAATAAAACTAGAAGCATTCAACGATCTAGCAGCTAGATCTAGAAACTTGGAAAAACTAACATGTCCAGTCTTTCTTTTGCATTCATTCTCGACCAGTAACGTTTGGATCGCAATGCATACAATATGTCCCATTTCAGGGACTCGTTTGTGATTCTCGAAAGGATTCTAGATTTTATTTTTACTATTGAAATGGGGGGGAAATCTGCTCCTACGTATATCTATGTCACCTTAGTTGTTATTATCGTTTTTCAGTAGCTTTACTTACAGAATTAATATTGAACTAATTTAGAAATTTGTAGTCGCTACTTGCCGTTTAAATTTAATGTTCTGTGTAGCTTCTAGCGCTCTTTCTTCATTTTTAATACCTATAGATAATGTTATTTTTAGTATCATTTTACTCTTATTTTAATATGACTCTTACTTTATTATGGTCGTATTTTTCATATGCATTTTAGGATACTAATTTGACGTCATCCTTCATTTGAATGTAAGTGTTAATTTTAATATAGGCTCATTTTTGTTTTTTTTTATGTTCAGATCAATTTGATAAAACTTCTAATCAGAAATAAGAAGCATTTATTTCAAATAGACCAATCACAGGCACTTTTGAGTTTCAAAATGTCGGTCAGTCCAAAAAATAGTGAAGCTAAATTATTGCACGTTCCAAAGCATAGATTTCTATGAAGAAAAACGTGTAAGAAACTCCATGGACACTCTTTTAAATCATAATTATTAAGAGTTACATAATATCATAATCTTGCTACCATATTTCTAGTTGCTTCTTTTATGTGAGCACAATACTACTTACCTACTTTATCATTTCATATAATAAAACAGAAAACTCCACTATCTTCAAAACAAACAGCGTTACTCATGCCTACCGCTCCCCCAGCACGAGATAGATTCGTTCCTGGCGTTTCTGTTTTTAAATTTTTTCTTTCCGCGGTAGCTGTTTGTGTAAACGCTACGCCAAATCCGGCCTATTTTTGTTACCGGCCACTGAACCGTTTCCAGCTTTGTTTTGATTTCTACCAATCAGAAATTCAATTTAGCGCTGGAGCATATATAATCAAGATTTTATTTGTCGTTTTATATTTTTTTTTTAGTTTTGAGTAAAGCGTTTGACACGGTTTTTATGAAAACTTGCTGAATATTTGATTTTGGTTTTTGATTCGGTTTTGGTTTGAATGTTTGCTTTTGATATAAAGCAATATTGTGAATTTATTTTTGTAGTATCGTTTTATCTTTTCATTCTTCTAAATAAAATGCTTTGTTTAGTTTGTGAAATGTGATAGTAGAAAGAAAGAGTTTATTTACGTTTATTTTCAGTTTAGTACATCTATACACAGTAGGTACGTACTATTGACTTATTAAAACATCGACTTCTATCTTTGTTCACTATTTTATCGACAATAAACAACTCAGTAATAACAGTTCTTGCTTTTCAATGGAACTCAGTAAACACTTTCAATTAATTGCGAGCTACCAGTCAGTGTTATTCGATTTCAAACACTATAAATAACATTAACAACTCGTGATTTTAGCAAGTTGGTCGGTGTAATAATATATTGGGTATAGTGTAATACGGCGTAGTTTAGGAATCATTAGTGTCAGCCTATCAGATATGAGAGTTGCCCTTAACTCAATTCAAATTGAGAGAATTTATATATTTATATATCGGCGCAATTACAATAGTTCGTTATTTAAATAATTAAGATTTAAAATTAAATTGCTCTAAAATGATTACTTTTAGTTTATTACCATGTAAAATTAACGTTGGACAGCAAATCACTGTTTTTGTTATTGTAATTTAAATGTTTCAATACTTAACCTAAAAATTGTACACGTGCACTTAAGTGGGGCGAACATTATAAATACGGCCGGACTGTCGGTGCTCGGGCATTCTCGCTTGTACCACCGGACAGTGCGGACCTCTCTGTAACGTCGTTACGCTGCTCGTTGAATAAACGAAGTCTTTGAACAAGTCGTGAAGTTTTTCTTTTGGAGACCCAAAAATGAGTGACCATCATGATGATAACATTGGTGACGTCAGCTATGCTGACGTCACACTTTTTAAAAATACTACGGAGGTTCTTCCTCCGTCATATATATATTGATCGTTTTAATCCTGTGGAGGGTCGATTCGGTAGTAGCAGGTGTCCGCACCATTTATTTATCGAGATAAATTCAAATAATTTTAATAAATAATGATTTCAATATAAAATTTTAACATTATCTAATTAGACAAATTTGATTATTGTAAGGTAAGTACTAAACACTTAGATAGGTACGAGTAAGTCAAATGGATTTTTTTAAATAAACACAATTTTAATGCAATTTTATTTTTTTATTTTTTTAAATGGCTTATAAACAAGTTTCTTCCTTACAAAATATATGAATTATACACAATACAGACAACAAGATAATTATTTAACATTGATATAAATAGAAATAAGTATATAGTTCAATGAAAAACGTTCCAGGTACTGACAACCCCTACTTGTTTTAGGTTTTTAACATAGACTCTAGTATTATAAGTAAGAACTAAATACTTTATTTAATTAAAAGCATCATAAATTCAGAAGATGGATAGTTCAAATGAATTCATTTAAGTATAACAGTTGGTATATAAGTTGATTATAGTGAATTCAGCATCAGTCTTAACTGTAATTAACCACAATATACATAAATTGTACTTTTATTGCAAAGTGTACCCTAAAAACAACTATTTTTAACTTCTGTCTAATGCTATTGAAAATAGAGTATAGCTGTTTGGAAACCTTAAAAATCTTATGGCCTTAAAATTTAAACTGTTTTTTTTATTATTTATTTAATCTTAATGTACAATAGTGGTACATAGGCGGACTTAATGCAACAAGGCAATAAAACAAATAAATAACAACAAACAATAAAACACACAACACAACACAATTAATAAATAACAAATATTTCAAATATAATATAGTACTCGTATCATCAAAATTAGTTCGTGAATTAGTTAGTGTCTAAATTCAACGTAAAAATCTTAGTATGTAGAGCCTTAACTGCTACCAATTCCTACCATTACACCAATGAGGCAACTGAATTGACTGAAGTAACCGATATTTACCGATTATTTCTCCCTCCTTACTATCTGCAGTAACAAGTCTTTCGTTAGAATAACCGGTGGCTGTCGTAATCATCCGAACTGTGACGGATTGCTAATCGTACACCCCAGGCTAGGTTTACCATTTAACTAGACTCAAGGTATCGGTAACTTCCCTGAGAAAGATTTTGAAACTGATGCCTTTTATTTTCTTTATTGGTCGAAGCAATATCCCAATAGACAGGACCAAATTAAAAAAAAAAATTTGAAGCAGCAAGATTGTAAAAATCTCTATTAATCAAAGTTTTAACAAAATCAATAAGAGATTTACTGTTGAGAAGGCTTTCATTTTCATTTATGCTTTATTTCATAAAAGATTTATCTAAGCAAAGCTTTATACAAAATAATCTTTACGAAACTTACTTGTAAGTCAGCTCTTTTTAAAAACCGGGCCCTCAGCTCTCAATCCTAAATAAGGTACTCGAGGCAAAACCTTTCAACTTTTTAATTCCAGTTAAGAAACTTTTCAAGTAAGTGATTTAAGAAAACACTTATAATTCACCGGGAATCTTAGAAGAGGTAGCATAATTTCCGAAAAAAATCTAACCCTCACTTTGCTAATTCCGGAAACTTTCGCCGGAGTGTTCGAGGACACCTGTCGGCCGTTACGGTAAACTTCGAAGAGATTCCCTCCCTTTTTTAGTACCTTTTGAATCGTTTATCTCAGCGGTGCTTTGGGATGAGTGTATTTGAAACTTCCCGATTGCCCATTATGCTGTTTTTCTTTTTTCCAACGTAGAACTTTTTCGAACGCCAATTGTTGGAGGTTTGACGAAAAAAAAAACAAGTCGGTGATTTTCGGTACGCGGGCTATGGGCGGTTTGTTGCATATTGTGACGTAATCAAGATTTTTTTGGGAAAAAACGAACGTATATTTTTTCCCAGAGATAAATGCATACAGTTCCGGAAGATGTACGTTTCCAATAGATGAATTTAGGTTCGATTTTTTGTTTGCTACGCGGTTTTGAACGAACAGAAATGTTTACTTTTTATGTTTTTGCTTGCATACACGAAAGCAATTTAAAACACTAGTATTTTTTAAACAATACTCCGAGTGCATTGTCTTGCTGCATTCTTAAACAATGGGAGGATAAAATATTTTCATATTAAGAGATTTTTGCTGAGAAAAACTTGAAATTGCAAATTTAATGTTATTACATATTTTTGTAAGCAAAGCAAGCTGCAGGAAAAGTGCTTTTATTTTATTATTGGTCCTATAATAAAAGTTGTTTGAATATTCAACTCTTTTCTTGATATTATTATTTAAAAGGATAAGGCTAGAACTTGAGAGATTTAATTTAAAAATCGTGACGCCATGAAAACCTTGGCTGTACATAATAGATTCTTTATAACCAAATTTTTTATGGATTAAATCTTGTCCCTAGTCTAAAACTATTTTTTTTTCTTTAATAGTCTATACTGTGTCCCGCTATTAGGCAAAGGCCCCCCTTTTGTTCTTCCATTTTCTTCTTTCTTTTCTTTTTCCTAACCTCTATTTCTAGGGTTATTTCTTTGCCCCGCGAACATGACCAGAACGTCACACCACCTTCGCCAGGATCGATCTCGAGAGCGTCGACCTTCCTCAGGCGTCCAGTGATTGACAATCCTTGCCCATCTGTCCGGGAGCATTTGTGCGATGGGGCCAGCCCACTCCCAATTCAACCTAGCCTTCAGGCCCGACATCTGCTATTCGAGTTATGTAGCGCAGCGTGGTGTTTCTAACGCGATCTATTCGTTAACTATTATAGTGAAATATGAATGAATAGGGAACTATGAGCTCAAAGGACCTAGGATATTTTTATAATTTATTTTTTAATAGATATAGATTTGTTCTTATCTACGATCCTACCTAAAGGTAAGCAGTGATCCGATAATTGATGGTAAAGCGCACTAGTTTATTAAGAGCCTTGAAGACACCTAAATCATAATCGATCGGGAAGACCGCAGTAGGCAATTGTTCGAGTTCTTCAATGTACCATCAAAGACACTGCCTGACCACCGTTAAGTTCATTTTTGCTTGCACACGAAACGAAAACTTCAAATGGTTTGGTTTAGCGCCGCACTGCAGGATTTATTGTTTTTTTTTTTTTAGGTGATCAGGCAAAAATGACCGCAATCTTACGCCGAATAAACGATTTTTACAGGAATTTTATTTACACAGTTTCCTATGTAGCCAGGTTTAGTGCCATGTTATCGTACGTAATATAAACGATTTCAAGAGAATTTTTATTTACGCAGTTTCACCAGTAGGTAAGGTTTAATGTGATGTTAAGTCATTTACAGAAAGCCTCGCTAAGTGAATGTTTACAATAAACCTGACAAAAGCCAAATGCTAGTATTAATCTTACTCACTGAGGTTAATGAGTTAAAAACCCCAGTAAAGAAAACATAGAAAGCAGCTCAATGTCAACATTAACATCTAGACATAGTCTTCTCCAAATGTCACCATAACGACCAGTCTTTTGCATTTCACATACATCGAATCCCGTGACCCTCACCAAGGTCATCGGTTCACCTTGTGGAAGGCCTTCCACCGCTGCGTCTTCCGGTACGTGGTCTCCACTACAGAACTTTTCAGCTCCATCGACCATCATTTCTGCGAACAATGTACCCTGCCCACTGCCACTTAAGTTTGGTGATTCTTTGGACTATGTCGGTATCTTAAAGTATGTATATTTCAGCTATTGAGTTCAATATTATTCTCAGTTATGTGGTATTTTAATGCTTGAACTCATTTTAATTCATCAGTAACAGAGGTGTTTCACATATCCAGAGCTCAATTAACCATGTTTCATTGTACTATGATTTTGTTTTCACATCAGTAAAACGACATTGCTACTATCTACTTTTATAACAAAAACAACATTGCACAACAAAAAATCGACCTTATGAAACGACTCCCATAGGTACAAAACGAAAAGAAATGCATTTCTATTTTTTATTGAACAAAAAATACAGTAAAATACAATCTTGATAGTCGACATAACCCGCACACTATGGCTTAGGGTCAGGCCATTGTGGAGCCATTCGTGGCCCACGCAGTGGTTACCGATGGTATGGCCATTTGTCATAATCTCGCGTTGGCTGCGACGCTCGGAGGTTAGAATGTAAATGTTGAATGTTTTTGGTGTTACGGATTATTTTGTAGTAAAAATAGGATTTGAGTTGGATTTGATAACATTAAGGTTTTGTGAGAGCAGTTTCTGATTACTATAATCTACGGAGCTCTAATGGCTTAGATGAATTTCACAGTTTTTTTTTTCTACTCTTTATTCAGCCATAATTTGTATTTTACCGTTAAAGGGGAATGAAACTTTTGCCATACATTGCTGGCATATTTTCTTTTTCTTTTTACTAAAAGTGAAAATCAAGCAATTTTGACCTGGTTTTTTGTGCTATTGATTCCTCGTATTATTCTCTAACATGAAAGAAAGAAAGAAAGAAAGAAAATCTGTTTATTCACACGGAATGACGCAACTAAGAACTAGACAAACATAAAATTATATAGGTAAGATGTGCGCCACATCCGTGCAAAACGGCCGAACGCTCAGCATAAAGCTGTGCCCTCATGCACAATGCGATGAGCACACAGCGCTGGTTTTCAGCGTTGGCCAGTGCTGACAAAAAGACGCCGGAACGGTGCAATGTGCAAAAAAGATAAAAATAAAATAAAATAAATTATAAATGAATTTTAGATAAATAAAATAAAAATAATGAGACTATGCATTTATGTATTGACAACACCACGGCGCGCCCATGACATTATGTGCACCTCATAGATTTTTTATAAAATCTAAGGTGCAGCTTGATTACATAGCCTGTGGCAATTTGCTCAGACACTAATAGAAAATGGCACAAAGGCCAAATAGCCATGCCACAACATTATAAAAAAAAACATTAATGAAAAAAAATATACTCTGTGCTTAATGCCCCATTGGACGCCATAACGCGACCGTGACGTTGTTTTCGAAAAAAGATATGACCGAATGTGACAATTTGTATGTGTTATGATGGAAACCCAGCCTGGCGCATTACTTTGTGTAACTTATTTCATCGTAGTCATCACCACTGCTCTCAAAACGATGAAGGAAAACATCGTGAGGAAACCGGCATGTCCTAGAACCAAAAATTCGAAGACATGTGACATCCAACAACCCGCACTGGGCCCGCGTGGTGGATTACGCCCCATTCCCTCTCTAAAAGAGGAGGCCTGAGTCCCAGCAGTGGGAACATGATGATGATGACGATGTTTAGTTTGCATTGACTTTACTTAACTTCTATGAAAAACAAAATCATAACAGTAAACGATCAAACATTAACGGACCGTGTAATGGAACCAGAAAAAACATTAATAAATTAAAAAAATAATACAGAAAGAAGTTACACAGTTTATCATTCCGTAACTAGCAGAACGGTTATGAGAATATTTTGTGTAGCGCCACGAAATTAATATTACCTTAAACATTGATTAATGGATACGAATGAACAGGTCGACTTGGAAATAATTTGATAGCAGCCGACTTTTGGACTGGTTTGCTGATAATATCTTTAATGTTAAGATTTAGTACGAATCGAGTCATAAATGCTAAATGAAACGTAGCGAACTTATTATACGATTGTCGATTTTCTTAATGACGGTTCACTAATTGATTGACATACTGCTACTCTGCTTGACATTATTATTTTGATCCTTTTAACTTACATTTTAATTCCGTTTGACATTGTTATTTTCATCCTGGTCGACTTACTTTATTTCCGTTTGACATTATATAATTTTATTTTACTTTTTATAACTGTGACTTATAATACGCTGACATTTTTAACATACATATATATTTTTAATTTCTTTTCAATAGCAACCTAATTTAAAAAAAAAAATATTAGAAATTTGCATGCCAATGTGATGGCAAAATATGGAGGACTCTGTTATAAAAAAGCACCTAAGTACTATACCCATGTTTGCAAAATAAATGATTATGATTATGATTATGAGTATATTAGGGGAAGTTTGAAAGTGGTGCCAGTGACTGAAAAGTTGAAAGGAAATCGTTTGTCTTGGTATGGTCTTGTGAAGAGCAAGGATGAAACGTATGTTTAAAAGAGTTATGAATTTACATGTGGATTAATGGAGAGGGAGAGGGAGGCCAGATAGGTTGTGTGAGGAGTGATATGAAAACAAAGGGATAGTTAGTTAGTGATAGCGTGACGAGTGACAGGACAGAATGGAAGAAAAAAATGTGTTGCGCCGATCCCAAATAAAACGGGTTAAGGGCAGGAAGATGATGAGTAATAAATGCTTGACTTTTTTATTCAGCGAGAGTGGTAACGATCCCAATTTAAAAGTTGTAGGTCGCGAGTTCAAACTCAGCAAGGTACAATCAAAGACACTTCCCTGACTACCGCTAAGTTCATTTTTGCTTGCACTCAAAACGAAAATACAAAGGGTTTGGTTTGGTGCCACGCCGCAAGATTCAAGCGAGTTTTCTTTTTTAAGAAATCACTACAATGATATATGACTTTGTGTCATTTTTTCATCACTGCTCTCAAAAACTTCGTGTGAATAAAAACATCTTGAGGAAACCGGCATCTCTTAGAACCAAACATTTGAAGATACGTAGGTTACGGTCCATTCCTACTCCTAGGAGAGGAGACCTGAGACCCGGCAGTGGGAACATTATAAAGCTCATTTTATGCTTATTTTATTTTTTATTACTACTTTTAATGTTTCTCCCTTACTAGCTTTTGCCAGCGGCATCGCTCACGGGAAAGTGGATTTCTAAACTTTGGAAAATCCTTTCTTATTCTTTATATACATTGTAAAAGAAACTCCTGTGCAAAATTTTAGCGTTCTAGGTCCAAATGTTTGGGCTGGGCATTGGCGAGTCCATGAGTACTTTGCTTTTTATACGTAATAAAGAACATAGGAGAAGGAGGTTTAGGTACATAAACCTTTCTTCTTTATTGCTCTTTTTATTAGTGAGAAACTATTAAAATCTGTTGCCTGGTTTAGGAAGAGTTAGCGGATAAACAGGTAGATGCGAAAAGCAACTGTTTTATGCTGTTTTTGCTTAGAGCTCATCAGACTTTTTTTAATGTTCCCACTGCTGGGATTCAGGCCTCCTCTCTAGGAGAGGGAATGGGCCGTAATCCACCACGCGGGCCCAGTTCAGTTGGTGTATGTAACATGTCTTTGATTTTTTGGTTCTAGGACATGTCGGTTTCCTCACGATGTTTTCCTTCACCGTTTTGAGAGTGAGTTCTCCCGCTTCTGGTCAAACTTTTACCGAGTGAAACTCACCAGGATTCCTACTGTTGCCTTTGTGTTTTAATACTTCGATGATGTTTTGGAAAATTCCCGTAGACAATTCTCGAGTCTACCATTTTCGTTCCTTCTGAAACTACATTTCGTTCAACAAACAATGACAAAGACCCCACATCCACGCATTTCATTCCCAAAATGGACAAAAATCTCTATTTTTATTGAACTCCTGTAGAAAGTTTACAACACAAACGAACCGTATGTTACATAACGTTGTAAGATAAACAAACTATATTTGGATCAAGACGGGAAACATATAAACATGCGCCATAATGAGTAACAACAGTTTCATACAATAACTTCCATAGAAACAACTTCCTGGATTTTGTCGTAACTTGTTTATCTGTTTTTTGTTTTACTTTGTTTGTTAAAATGTTTCTTTCCTGTCTTGTTTTTAGGATGGTAATTTATTTGTGTAATAATAAAAATGAAGAAAGTTAATATTGTAGTCTAAAAATAATTTAAGTTTCTTTAAGACTTCTAACAAACTCATTGTCAAAACATTTATTTCAAATAAATAAACAATTTACAAGAATTTTTAAATTCTCAAGACGTTGATTAGGCAGAAATTGAGCTCATTTTAAAGCATAATATAATTAGAGAAGAACATGCAAGAAACTCTATGAAAGTGATCACGGAACTGTATCTTCAATAAAAAAATACAAACCAAACTATCAAAATTATGAATGACAATTGTTTATTACCAATAAAAAAAAATCTAAAAATACTCTCCAATTAACAATTGTGCTTATTAATTCCTATGGAATATTTGGTTTCCAAAACAAAAAAAAAAAAACTATCATAAATATAAACAAGCACTTCGGTATCCGACTGTACCAAGTAGCCAACCACAGGTGGTAAACCTAATCTCTTATAGCGCGGTACAGACGCCCACAAAACGCAACCTAAATAAGAAAAACTATTGTTACTCATACTTTTATTGTACTTTTTGTTTTACAATATTTTATCTGTTTGTATGATAAATGGCCAATTATTTTCGTGTCGGTACGGATGTATTGTCAGATGGCTACTGGATTTTATTATAGATATTTTTTTATTATACTTTTTTGTGTTGAAATATTGGAAAGTAAAGAATTTGAGCCAATTAGTCAAGACTTCATAGAACTTACTAACGATTAGACTATTATGCTTCTAACAATATGAACTATAGAACAGTCTTAATTTTCAAAGATAATTTGAAATTAGACTTAATTTCGTAATTTTTCAGAATAGTAAATACATTCAAACATTCTTTATTCTAAACTTTTTACCTTTGCAAAAAATTATCAATTATAAAACCGTTTTTTTAGTTAACATTGAAATCGAAAAATCGTGATCAGTGGAAGATATGGAGGAAGACATTAATGATCACAATTTACATTTTTATTAATGATATAAACCAGTGCTTGAAAGCGATCCCATCTGATGGTAAGTGATGTGATGGTTGATAATCGGACGAATCGGACTAGTTTTTTTTATTAAGAGCCTTTTCACTACTACACTCTACTAGCCTTAAGGCCCGGTTCTACTCATTTTGACCTTTTTAAACCTATGGAAATCCACAAATATAAAAGAGAACACCATGAAAATTAATTTTATTAAAATTGACTATATGGCCAAGGGCTTGGCAAAAATGAAAACACGATATAAATTAGTTGGCTTGACAAAAAAAATCGCGAATCTGACCCTAATTTACGATTTTAAACGTATTTATCTACGAGAGTACGTTACGAAACTATTTCAAAGTTACAAAAAAAAAAATAAAGCTTGTTATTTAAAAGCGCTTCGCAAGGACAAAAATCTTGAATAGTTGTTGTTTTTTTTTTATATAAAAATAAAACCGCTTTTTTGGGGCCGCAATGACGACATAATCCCGAGCGAAGTTCATACAAAAAAAAACAGTGACTAGAACCGGCCCTTAAAGACACTAACACCCGTATTCACAAACGTTACTATGAGGTCTCACAGTGCGCGCGAGCGCACAGGGCCCCTAAAACTTATTCATAGACGATACTTGAGTGGCGGCTAGCACTATGCGTCCCTTAGAATGAACGCACAGCTAAGGTAGCCTGCTAGCTATTTTAAGCAACGCATAGCTAGTGTCTCTCGATTTTCTGAGGTTTATTATGTGTTACGAGGAATATTTTTCGGGGTTGGATTTTACTGTTTGTGATAATTTTCCATTTTAATAGCGTCCTTTTATAATGGATTATAGTAGTGAAGAAGAATCTGATAATTATATCAATAAGGGATTCACAATAAATACCAGAAAAGTGATACGGGACTTCCAAAATCCTTTTGATTATTACAGTTCGTACGGTACCTACTAATGAAAACTGTAGGTACTATACCATTATAAGAGTTTTAAAAAAATATTATGCTATATTTGAATTGTTTCTATTCAGTCAATTCAAACCCATTTCTACTATTGTTAAAAGGCTTTTAACTTTATTAACGAACCATCTATACCTACTATTACTTTATCTATTATTATCATCAACTAGCTTTTACTCTACCCTACCCTAAGAATCTTCTCTTGACAATAACGAACACAACAAAAAAAGATTAAGTGAAATCGGTCCAGCTGTTCTCGAGATTTGCGCTTAGCAACATATTTAGCGATTCATTTTTTTATTATAGAATATTAATTTTGCAGGCGATTACGGGAGACCTTATAAGTGTGAGTCAACCAACCAACAGTATCAAGAATAGAGAAAAGGGTCTCTTATCTCTTCAGTTTGAAGAAAAATTTAGTTATTAATTTTCTAAACCACTTAGAAAGAATTAAAGAAGTATTTTTGGCTTTATAAACCTGAAGCTGTTGCTTTATCCATATTTATCAAATCCACAAATACACAATAAAATCAATACGAAGACAACCGAAATAGTTCTCGAATACCGGTCACCATTTATGTATTGAGGTTATGTTATGACAAATGAAATGATCGTCAAGCAGCGAAGTGAACTACGCAACACAAACGAACCAATCACAGAGCTCTATTCAATGCTGTGCGTTTGCTTAGTCAAGGGTCGTTTGAGTATTGTTTATGAATAAAAAGGCTTGCCATATGCAACGCAGTGAGAAATGCCTTACTTCGCATAGCGTTGCTACTTTACTGAGAAAAGTATTGTTTGTGAATACGGGTGTTAAATTATAATCGGTCCATGCGATAGAAACTTTAATCTGCTCGACCCACACGAACACAAATAAAAACTCTGCCAAACAATGTGACGTCATCACTGCTTCGTCCCTTTGTCAAACTAGCCCCCGTACTATTGACTTCACCGACAGCATATTATCTTAATAAGCGTCATAAATTTCTTCTATATTTTTACCATTACTCAAATACCTTTCTCTATTACATTAAAGTAGACAAATCCATACATTTATTTATAATGACACTTACCTCACTGCTACCAGATATTGTTTGAATTTGTGACATGTGTCCCACGGCGGCAATATTGTGCCATTATGATGCATTCAGATAAATAATCTTTGACTCATATGCTTTGCTACACCCACGTAGACATTTTATTCGACTATTGTAGTCGAATTGTAGTCTACGGAAGTCAATAGTACGTATTTATATCGCATTGTAGTAATTTTGACGGTACTTTCAGCTCAGTGGTTAAGCAATGAGCTGTTGCGTAGCATGAGACAAGTAGTAATAAGGCCTTCAGATAGTTTTTTTCGGGTCTGGGTTTCTTGTGTATTTAAGTTGAGTTTAGATGTTTTTGAACGCACCCACGATTCAGGAGTGATTCCTAGGTATGTGGAGGAGGTTTGTGGGCTAATATTTTTAAATAAAATCTAACAACAAGGCTTTTTGAAGGCACTGGATCAGGCTCGTTAATTATATGAGTCTTAAATATCTAGCGAAATGAACGTCTTTTATACTTAAGTAGACCTGTCTTAATAATGTATACATGACACTAATATTATAAAGGCGTAAGTTTGTATGTTCGTGTACACACACACACGGATACATTCAACATTACACACGTAGGTGTACATTTGTAACTGTTTAAAGCGGGAACTACATTAGACCGACGCACACGTGGGCCACGCCTGATTTGTACGTAGAGTCGCATTGCGTAACTTTTTTTTGGTGGATTAATTCAATATTCCCCGAGAGGATGCCGGCGCCCGCACACCTATTGTCTTTCTATTGTGTCTCTAATTACGGTATTCAACAGGTTAAAATCATTCAATGACATATCCCGCCCTTGGGCGGAGCGGGAAATAGTGTCAGACTTTTATTGACTAAAAAACCCACCCCGTACCTTCATAGCCCTACCTTCCTTTCAAAAATCGGTCCATGACCCCAGTAGGATTCGACACTGTTGGGCAGCTGTTGGGAACAGTACGCGCCGTCGACGACTCGGGCTCGGTCCGGACGGTTACCGGACGGTCAGACAGCGAGCTACCCATTACTCGCAGTTCGCAAACCCGCGCCTACGGTGGCCTGAAATCGGGATCAAAATCCCGGCGGCGGCTGGGGCGTGAGCACCGTTGCCTCATGCGGTAGGCCTCAACGTCGCCTGGCGTGGATCTAATGTAGCCCTACAAGTCTAGTTGTCATATAAAATTTACCTATAGAGACATCTCGGAAAGAGCGGCGTAATTGGCTCACGTGTGCCCAATGTAGTTCTACCTTCACGCTCCAACCGTTCAACGATTTTAATGAAATTCGTCATTCACCCTGTATACACCCGGTTGTATACACAGTAATGTTTGCCTGTTGTACCCATCTATGTAAGAATCACTTAAGTCTACTTTACCCCTCCGTACCCTATTAAGGAAAGTACTAAAGGACTAGGATGACACAGCAAGACACTAGCCTGTTTTAGGGCCCATCACTCGTACTCGTAAAATGAAATGTAGCACAGATAACAATGTAGCACCGGTAATAGTTTTAGATGGAGTATCTAAGACATTGTTTAAGTGAGGATTTACAGTGTTTAGGTTGGTTTATGTTTTAATACAATACGGAATAAAATCTATGGTAATACTAAGTACCTACGGCCAGTGGCATCGATGGCGTGTAAGCATAAAATTATCCTGTGAAAAGAATCTCGCGGGATTTGCTATGTGCTTTTTCAGGATATGGTCTATCCGTGTTCCTTTTAAAACAGTTAAGCCGATCCGCTGTGAAGAAAAAAAAATCATACACAACATTATTTTTAGTATATGCAAAACCTGAATATAGTTTGTTCTAAAATAGTAACTGAATCGATTCCAATAGTCTTTTTTAGGATTACTTTTTATTCCAATAGTTTGAAAAAAAAAAGCTTTGCCATCGATACGCTAAGAAGAAGCTAGATAGGTATATACCTCACGACTGCCTGTTGTTAGAGGAATGATTATGCATCATTATTTGCGTGGCATTCGCTGCCGCACACTCACGACTTTCCGACTTCCCTATGGTGCAGACCGCCATATAACTGTGTAAAAAAATAAATTAAATACTGTTTATCTTGGCATTTATGCATGAAATAATACATTTTTATCTTTCACAGTTCCATTATAATTATTTTATAGACTGCAAACTCAAGAAGATATTTTGTTTTTTTCGCAAATTATTCAAATTGTTGCCCACAAATTAATTTTAATTATGGTGCCATCGCGACACTGGTTCATGTAAGACTAAATGGAATGTATGATAATGAGTTGCTTTCATTTAATTTTGTTCTATGTTTCTAAGCAAAAGAAAGTAACAATTTATTTTATACACCGTTAAATTTTGGTCATTTTAATCCCGTGGAGGGTTGATTCGGTACATGAAACACTATCGATTTATAAGGATAAAATCAAAAAATGAAGTAATTATTTTCGCATGTACGAAATTAATTTATTTAAGTAAACAAATCAATCACCTTGTAGGGAGTTGTCGGTCGTTGCGTACTTACTACCTTCAGTTCATTGGCCTCGATCAGCTGACATTTACTTAAAGAAATCAATTTCGTACATGCGTAAATTAATTCGAGTTTAAAAAAGAAGTACTTTATTTTTCATTTTTATCGTTACAAATCGATAGTGTTCCATGTACCGAATCGACCCTCCGCGGGATTGAAATGACTAAAATTTAACGGTGTATAATGTTTAATAATACTCCTTGTATCTGCGTTTTGTACTCTCGACTTTAAAAAATACAACAAAAAACACGGTGACAAGCCAACTTCCTACATAAGGCTTATAATTATCATATCAAGTACCAACTTGTCACTAAACGCCCACACACGCCACTTTTCATTCAAAATAAATCCTATTAAGCTACAAAAAGTCGGTATTGACGTCGGATGCCGTGAAATTTATCATCAATTAGTAATCCGATTAATATTGCATATAATTAGCGATTGAATAATAAAGCTGATTTGAAGTAAGAGCAAATTTAGCTTTATAGTGTATTAAAATATTATTAGATTGTTTTGAAATCACTTTGTGATTGATTATGATGTAGGAAAGGTGGTGACAGTCCATTAATCTTAGGTAAGTACCCTAATATTTGGAAACTAGCTTGAGCTAAGTGTAGGTTCTGTTTGAATTTGAGTAGTTAGATGTTGGATATTATAGGGGAGTTGTTACGCTTGAAGGAATATCGCAGAAGTTATAATGTATGCGAAATGTTTTTTTTTTTAATGAATTAATCTAGTACTTGATTGTGATCTTATCTGATTTTAGATAAGGTTTAATGCAATCGTTGATGGTGAAATGCACTAGTTAGTTTATTAAGAGCCTATTCACTTTAAATTAAATGTTGAAATGGATATATAGTGTTACGAAAATGAATAAAATGAGTATATAGCTGTGGTTGTAACACTTAAAATGATTTTAAAAGATTGTCCATGGAGTTTCTTGCACGTTCTTCTCGCTTTATAAATCTACGCTTTGGAATCTGCAATTTAGCTTCACTTTTTTCTTTGACTGACCGAAATTTTGACTACAAAAGTGCCTGTAAATGATCTATTTGAAATAAATAAGTTTGATTTGATTTGAGGAAGTTTGAAATTGGCGCCAGTTACTGAAAAGTTGAAAGGGAATCGTTTACTTTGGTATGGTCATGTGAAGAGGCACTCCTCACTATCACTATAAAACGCATGATACTAAAAGAGTTATAAGTAACGTAGAGGTAAAGGGAAGCCCATAGAATAGAAGGATGCATTATGTGAAGAGTGATATTAAAGAAAAGAGAATTAGTGATGGCATGAAGGGTGACATAACGGAATGGAAGAAAAAAACATGTTGCGCCAACTCCAATTTTATACAAGACTATGGCAGAAAAATGACTATGACTTGACTCAAAACTAAACAATCAAATCACAGTTAATGAGTTGCAATCCACTTTAGATTTAAGTGATAAACAGAAATAATAATCAAAAGACCATTACAGCAATCTGTTAATGATCCTAATGGACGCTAAAATGTTATAGTATAAACATAACACATTACTAATCAACATTTCCCAAATCCCGTTATCAGAGGCGCTACAGACAAAACACATATCATAGTAGATATAATATTATGACGTAACAGAATGTGAAAAACTAAACTATGACTTCCCTCAATTATAAACGTATACTAACTTAAACCGGCGCGCTTAACTGAACAGTTAGTCTGAATATATAGCTCAGATAAACGGGCTACAAGCACTAACAGTTAAGGCAACGTTACACGGAGCAGAATCAACATAAGTTTAGTTAGCGCGCGAATGTTGAACGTTAACTGTTCAAATACGGTTGTCATTGATAAGGCTGTAAGGTTATGGTAGGGTTTTAAAAAGCGTTTGAAAGATTAGACATAAAAATAACTAACAATGTGTTTTGTTTTTGTCCTAAATTGCGCTTCTCTTTTCATGAAATTATTCCTTCTCATATCCCTCGTCCGACCTCGATCAAATGTCTTCTTCCTTTTGTGTTTACACGTTTTATATTTAAACTATGTAAATTCATTGAAGTTAACAAAATTAAATTGTAACTATTTTAAATACGTTTTTTTCCAGTCTTTCGAGTTTCTGTCTTGTTTATAATTTACTTAGTCATAATCTATGGTTATAAGATTGACTGACTGACGGTCGGTTTCCGTCTGCGAAGAAATTCTTTTATTTTGTACTTTAATTTAAAAATATATTTATATTCATTTTACTGTTCATTCTCGCTAAATACTCTCCAGCGTTTGATGGTATATTAAAAGTTCGTACGTTTATGGGCAAAATTGTGGTGTCTCTTCCATAAAGGCTATTAATGAAGAGTTGAAGTTGAAGTTGTTGAAGTGTTTGGTTTACGTTTTCATTGCTATTTCAGTAGATAAGAGACGTAGTTTAAATTTAGGCATACTATCAACAATGAACATATTTTTTTTGCTCATAAGAGTTACCGTGGCTCTGGAAAGAAAAAGGCAACTGAAGAAACAAAACCAGGGACAAAAACCCTCCTGGGTTTAAGTCCCCGGTTCAGGCCATGGTACGGAGAGAGGAGGAGCAGAAGTTGGTCATCACTCACGACTACGAGCCACGGTAGTATTGGGCTTGCAGACGGCGAGCAATGGGTAGCTCGCGTCCGGCCGTCCGGTAATCAACCAGAACGAGACCAAGTCATTATCAGTGTATATAAACACTATAGTGTTTCACGAGCTCCTAAAAAAGATGTCAGCAAACATAGGGCCCAGCATTCAGTAAAAGTCTGATCGGAGGATTCTCCACCTTAAAAAGGAAAGATTTAAGTCTATGAAAGTCTGTTTTTTATTATTAGATAGCAGCAGCCTTATAATGTTCCCACTGTTGGGACTCAGACCTCCTCTCTAGGAGAGAGAATGGGCCGTAATCCACCACGCAGGCACAGTGCGGGTTGATAAGTTGGTGCAGGTTGGTTGATGGGATTTAATGTCATAATTTTATGAATCAAGTGAATTTGTGTGAAAAGGCCCTAATCCCAGCAAACAGAGGCATCCAACACGGCAGAGGTGAACTTTCCAGAATGTTCTGATAATGCTTCTAACATAGCACTAGCTGAGAATTTAAGTATCATAGTAGTTGCAAAATTGCTCACTGCTGACTTTTGATTGTAAAGCTTAACGCTGTTAGTTATGTTGGTTCGTGGTAACTGGCATTTATATTTGGAATTTAATAAGGCTTTAATGTGCAATTCTACTGTTGTAATAAAGTCAAACTAGATTATGTTTTAATCGTGTTTTCTTAGGAACTGTTTATATTTTAATTTAGTGAAAATGTTGTTTGAAAAACTAATAAAATAATAAAGGAAAACTGATTACTACTTCGTTGGAATTTTTATTTCTCTCACCGTTTAAAAGGGAGATATGAATCTAGAATTTTAGACATTATAACTCTTAAAGGAATAGAAAAGTACTAGAGCAAGTTCTCAAGAACATACTGGCGTATAGTATTGCACACTTTGCTGAGTTATTGCGATTTTCATTGAAGTGTTCGATTCAACGCATTGTTTTCTGAGATAAGACAAATAAGTTTGTAAGGTAAGACTTGTCTAGGATGTCTACTAAAAATATTATTTGATAATACCTTTCAACAATCCAAGCTGCGACAATTTTCCTGAATGAGTGTATTACCGACATCTTCAAGACATTAAATATATTGATTGTTAACCATTAAAAACGGGGATTTGGTAAAACCATTACAGGTTTCATGGCAGTTATTTTTTTTTAAACCCCGACGGAAAAGAGGAGTGTTATAAGTTTGACGTGCCTGTCTGTGTGTCTGTCCATGACATCGTGACTTTTAAAACTATAGACCAATTTTGACGCGGTTTTTTTATTTATGTGCACTCATAAGTTTTTGTACGCAAGCTTATGTACCATCAATAGGGATATACACCGTTAAATTTTGATCGTTTTAATCCTGTGGAGGGTCGATCTGGTGTATAACAATTTTCAATCTATAATATAAAAATGAATCGCAAAATGTGTTGGTAAGCGCATAACTCAACAACGCCTGGACCAATTTGGCCAAATCTTTTTTTAAAATGTTCGTTGAAGTTCAAGGATGGTTTTTACGGCGAGAAAAATAGAGTAGGGTAGAGTAGGGTAGAGTAGGGTAGAGTAGGGTAGAGTAGGGTAGAGTAGGGTAGAGTAGGGTAGAGTAGGGTAGAGTAGGGTAGAGTAGGGTAGAGTAGGGTAGAGTAGGGTAGGGTAGAGTAGGGTAGATTTGGGTAGAGTAGGGTAGAGCGGGAGCGAAGCCGCGGGCAAAAGCTAGTTTTAAATAAATATATCAGTCTCTCTGGTCAAAACGCTGATTTCTATGGCGGCCGTACATGGGCGAAAACACCATGTCGTTTTCTTATTGCCAGCTTCATAATAACATAATTTATTTATTGAAGGTATTTTTTGTTTTATTGTATGCCCTTTTGTACAGTAATTGTTTAAATAAATGTTTTTTATGTCCATAAAACATAAAAATAAATTGTAAAACTTGGTACTACACACCAATTCTATAAAACAACACCAAAAAAGCTCAATTCAACTTTTTGATGCAATGAAAATTTTTTTTATGATTCATAAATTTCGTTTCACATAGGAACGTAAACGATTTCATAAAGTGGTATTTTTGTGTACGCAGATTTTCAATTGAAGTTTGAATTCTGTTGGATTAATTTATTACCAACATTCATTTATTATTCACTGAATAACATTACAGCTGGCTGATTCTTTGAAATATCTGCCTAAATCAGGGTTTGTCAACGTATTGATCGCGATCCCTTTATCGAATTACATTTGCGAGCCAAGTAAAAGCAAAATGCAATTGAGTTATTGGTCTTACAGTACTATAAAATATTATAAAAAGTCTCATCATCATCATCATATCAGCCGAAAGACGTCCACTATTGGAAATAGGCCTCTCCCAAATGTCGCCACAATGAACGCATCCATCGGATTCCCGCAACTCTTGCCAGGTCATCCACCCACCTTGTAGGAGGCCTTCCAATACTGCGTCTTCCGGTACGCGGTCGCCACTCCTGAACCTTTCGGCCCTAACCGCCATCTGTTCTGCGAGCAATGTGTCATGCCCATTGCCACTTAATTATAAAAAGGCTATGCTCGTTTATTCTTTATTTTTCGGCACGGTTAGCGCAGTCGTTGATCACTGCTGCGCTGAGGCTCGTTTGTCCGATTCCCGCACGGAACAAATATCATAAAAGCTATTTTTACAGGCTGGATATAGAAAAAAAGAAATACAAAAGATCAGAGTCACATCGCCAATAACTTTAGAAGAAAACACCAATAAATAAAACTTACTGTTTTTAACCAAACGACAATGATTTAAGTAACTTACGAAGAGCCGCATCTTGCAAGAATTTCCCAAGAACATTGAGTCTCTAATCAGAGAAGCGCTCCCGCTGGGAAGGCAGGGAGGACTATGGATGAGGCACAATTTGGCAAGCCCAGCTTCATATAGATAAGTGAATGAACTCGCCTTCTTCGATTGGACTTGCTCTGGGAAATTGTGACTGCTGTAATATCTACGCTCGATAAAACTGTGGCTTCGATTTCGTTAATTTCAAGCAAATAATATGAACTATTATAATTAACTATATAATTTAAACTTATTAACACCAAAATTATGTGATAATATAACAATGAACAAGGATATAATCTGGGGTGAAAGGGATGAGACACAAATAGGAGTCTATAGGAAGGAATGTCATAAGAGACTGAGCTACATTGACTTTCCTGAGGAATTTTCTGGATGTGCTGATGGTTATTGTGGGAACATTGACCATAGGCATATTCTTGACAGGTTATACTCTGATATTGTATGCGCCCTTCGTGGGGCGGCAATGGTCAGTGGGGGGAACGCGCATGCTGGGAGGGGTAGGAGAGGCTCACGCATAGCAGGATGGAATAAACACGTCAGTGAGGCTCATCGGGTGGCCAGGTCGAGGTTTCAGGAATGGGTCTCATGTGGCAAACCTAGCACTGGGTATGTTTATAACGAAATGAGGAACAGTCGAAGAGTATTTAAATCTCGGCTCAAATGGTGCCAAGACCATCAAGACCAGGTCAAAATGGATGCCCTTGCTGAAAAGCATGCGTCTGGACACTTCCGGAGTTTCTGGAAGTGTACCAACAGCGTTAACCCAAGACCTGGCCGCCCGGCGAGCGTCGGTGGAGTGAATGACCCCAAGAAGATTGCTGACATCTTTAGAAGTCATTTTCGTGTAAAGTCTTCTCTGGGCAAAGGCGGGGAGGTGCACACTGCTGAGTTACCGAGTGGTCGCGTAGGGACAAGTTTCAATTCAAAAGACGTAGCTACAGTCATAAGGGCTATGACTAAAGGTAAATCTCCCGGCCACGATGGGCTCAGCATTGAGCACCTTCAGCAAGCGGGGCCACATATATCGAGAGTGCTAGCTCTATTCTATTCGCTGTGCGTGAGTCATTCTTACTTACCACCAGACTTCATGAAAACGGTTGTAGTGCCTGTGGTTAAGAATAAGACTGGGGACGTTGCTGACGTTAGTAACTACAGGCCTATTTCACTTGCAACAATTTTAGCAAAAGTGTTTGACGGCCTGCTTAATACTCAGTTGCATAAATATCTGTCATTACATGATAATCAGTTTGGGTTTCGACCCAACCTATCTACTGAAACTGCTATACTGAGTCTTAAGCATGTCGTCAGATATTATAATGATCGAAAAACTCCAGTGTATGCGTGCTTTCTCGATCTCTCCAGGGCCTTCGATCTGGTGTCATATGATATCCTGTGGGAAAAGCTGAAGAATATCAAGTTACCCCTAGAATTATCTAACATATTTAAGTATTGGTATGGACACCAGATCAACAGCGTCAGATGGGCGGGTATAATGTCAGAGCCGTATAGGTTGGAATGCGGGGTGAGACAGGGAGGATTGACCTCCCCTGCGCTTTTCAACCTGTATATAAATGCACTGATCGATGAGCTCAGCGGCCAGCGTATCGGCTGCCATGTGGATGGTGTATGTGTAAACAATCTGAGCTATGCCGATGATATGGTTCTGCTGAGTGCATCGGTCTGTGGATTAAGAAAATTATTGAGTATCTGTGAGGAGTATGCCTCTGGCCACGGGCTGAAGTATAATGCGAACAAAAGCAAATACATTGTATTTGGGGCGGGTCTAAAGATACCGAAGGATGTACCATCTGTTTGTGTAAATGCGGTTCCTCTAGAGAGAGTGTATGTTTTTAAATACCTGGGTCACATTGTCTCAGTAGACCTGAAAGACAATGCGGACATTGAGCGGGAGCGGAGGGCGTTGTCGGTCAGGGGTAATATGCTGGCTCGCAGGTTTGCTCGCTGTTCGAGGGAGGTAAAAATAACACTGTTCAGAGCTTATTGTACATCCCTCTACACGTGCAGTCTGTGGTCTAAGTTTACCCGTGCGGCTTACAGCGCCATCCGCGTCCAGTTCAACAACGCGTTCAGGGCGGTGCTGAGGCTGCCCCGCTACTGCAGCGCCTCGGGCATGTTCGCGGAGGCGCGTACCGACTGTTTCCACGCGACGATGCGCAAGCGGTGCGCGTCTCTGGTGCGCAGAGTGCGGGGCAGCGCTAACACCGTCCTGGCGATGATCGCCGGCAGATTGGATTGCCCGTACATTCGGCAATGCTCAAGTCTGCATAATTATGTGTGTAATTAAGTGTTGTCATGTTAGTTTGTGTTGTTGTATTTATGTGTGTGTATGTATGTAATTGTACCTTTATATGTTTGTGTTTTTTTATGAGTTTTTGAGACTGTATGTATGCTTATGAGTCGTGTCACTTGAAATAAAGGAATTTTATTTTATTTTATTTATTATTTATTGGATTGTTGAACTCAAAGGTCATTGAAGGAGTATGGGTGGGTTTTAGTCGATAAAAATCTAATACAAATATTAATACTCCATCTCTTATTGGATGATAAATAATTTAAAAAAAATAATAATTTGATGAGTAGATATTGAAGAATATTAACAATGTTAACGGTAGAAAATATATTTCACACACACACACACAGTATTTTAATAGATTTCCTACAATAGCTGGTTCGTGTTATTTATTTTTTGAGAGGAGGCACCGTATGCTGGTCCTATATACGAGTACCTAGTTCGGCATCGGATGTTTTTATCCTAATGCTTCCTAGTTTTTTTTCTGGCAGCATAATTATATTTTTTTAGTTAATTTCAGTACAGAAATTGTAGGCCTGATAAATAAATCGGACTTAAAATATGAACATTATATAATGTATAGCATCGATTTAAGCTGTCTATATTTTGCATAAATGTCGTAATAGCTTCATAAACCTGCTCCTCTACAAGCAGATATCATAGCATTCACAATTAGTTATAATTGCTCAGAGAATTGCATACCGTCGTGCACTGAGAGCCAATTATCCTCCAGCATCCCATATCGCCTTGGGATCTTACAAAGATTAAGCTTCAAGTTCCAAGACAAAGCTGGTCCCAGTTTTTCTTTCATGTCGAATCAGCACCGAAACGATTTATGTTCGCAGTCTCGTCGTAAGGAGAGTTAGACAACCGTGGGTACTTGTGGTACCCCGAGATGTGTTTACTCACCCGTGGCTCAACTGGCTTTGGGAAGATTGACTGAGACTGTACCATGGGTTTTTGGAATTGTTTTCATGTTTCGAACATTTTTTTTTCGTTTTTGTTAAAATAATATAATGAAGTTGTAAATATAAAGGATTTTTAGATATATAAGACAGAATATGTTACTGTCATGAGTGTTTATAATAATAAATTTATTAACCTTTTGAATACCGTAATTAGAGACAATAGAAAGACAATAGGTGTACGGACACCGGTGTCCGCTTGGGGCTTGACAGTTTAAAGTTAAAATTTGGTAAAATACTTACATAAAATCGTAGGAATACATTACAAAAGTACCATGTTATATGCCTGTACCTACTAGGATAAACCTGTATCCGTAGGCAGTAGGTTTTTTGACTATGGTTTTGTAGGTAGGTATGAACAAGTAGGTATTTCAGCAATACTACTAGTAAAAGAAATGAAATTAAGAAATAGGTTTGCACAATAAAGATTAGCAAGGATAGAACAGTTTTTATTTTGACAAGAAAACAAATTCAGTAATAAAGTTTTATTCTATTCTATTCTATTCTATTCTAAATTCAGTTACGAGTGGTCGTATCATGCTTTTTTTACTTCTCTTCAGTTACTTGCAATCTGGGGCCCAAGTCTACTATTTTTGTAAATTCGACATTCTAACACAATCCCATAGTCATTTTGGTAATAGTTCTTAATCTGCTAAATCATAATGGTCAATCATTGGTCGGTTATTGTTCTCGTAAACGAATGGTGGTAGAATGATTTTGTCGTATTCAGACAAATCTAATGGTAAGTCACTAATCAAAGGAACTGACAAAATTTTAGCAGATTACCCCATAAGTCAGAAATTCATTTTTGTCATTATGTAGGAGATTACTATTTATTTCAATGGTGTGTCAGTGAATGTTTCTTGGAAATTCATAGTGAAGCCATTATATTAGTAGATTACCAAACTTGTCAAAATCAACCATGATGAAATTAATGACAGACGATTTTGACACTATTGTAATAGCAGACTTGAGGCCCAGTTCCCAGACTGTAAGCAAACGAGTTGCGTGAGACATTGTTGTTCGCAGAAACGGGGGCCAGCGCCCTGGACCCCGCTTATAGCACGTGGTTTCTTATTTAAGTCTTGTAACCATATTGGCAGTATTGAGCAATCCAGAGGCAAGCGGATTGGGTTGGTGGGCAAGACGCTATGTGTGTTGCCTTTTATAGTGCTCTATTTCTGAGGCCACTGTTGCCTCAAAGGTACCTTTTTTTATTCCTACACTGAATGGACCGAAAAGGAGCGTAAGAATTTTACTGACTAGATTTGTTTGTGGTCCTTCAGTTGTTTTTTGCAGCCACGGTCTACGATAACTCATTTGAATAATCTTTCAGTGTTGCCAGAATAGTTAGTCGATAGCAATGAATACCTAACGGTGTAAAAAATAATAAAATAATATTCATGGTTACAAAAAAAAAAAGTAAAATACCTAATTACGTATCAAATTAGGTTTTGATATGTAATCAGGTTTTTACTCTACTACTAGTCAATATTAATATTTGAATATTAAACTGTAATATAAAATGTGGTATAAATCAGGCGTTGATTTGCTTGTCATTGTTTTGATCGTCATTGCATGTGACCAATCGTCACTTTAAATGTCAATGGTCTTGAATCAGCTGCCTATTGTTCAGCTAGATTGGTCGTGCTTGTAGCTAAAATGACAACAGCTGAACGATCGATCACCAAAGTTAAGCAACACTTATTGAGGTCAGTCTGTAGATGGTGACCATTTTGATGTATCGAGAGTCCTCAGTGGTTTGAAAAACAAGGTAAACCGATGGTTCTGGCTGTCATTTGTAGGTTTTTGATAGTAATTAGGGTTTTGTTATGATGGGAAATCATCCAATGACTTCTCCCGCTCTAGGGCGGAGTGAGAGAGCGTGTCAGACTTTTGCTGACTAAGACCTATGTATATGTTCCTTTTTTGCCTTGCGTTCCAGGACCCTAGGGTTTCCTTTCGGACGACCCGTGGTGTTATTAGGGTAAAAGTCTGCCCGGAATTCGAAAGAGTTTTGGGAACCCATTCATTATGCGTACAGCTAAGGAGTGGAATTCCTTGCTGGATTCTGTGTTTCTTGACAGCTTTAAGCTAGGGGTCTTTAATTTGAGTAAATAGGCTACTTCTTGGTAAACGTGCTCCATCGTCGGCCGCATCATCGCTTACCATCAGGTGAGATAGTGGTCAAACACGAGCCTATCAACAAAAAAAAAATCGGGTTCCTCCCACTTTCGTATTATTCAATCATTGGGTTGTGGAGGTCAGATTAGCAATCGCTCTGCGTCATCATCATCATCATCATCAGCCTTTTTAATGTTCCCACTGCTGGGACACAGGCCTCCTCTTTAAGAGAGGGAATGGGCCGTAATCTACCACGCGGGCTCAGTGCGGGTTGGTGAATGACACATGTCTTCGAATTTTCGAATCGCTCCACGTAAAATACTAAATTCCATTTGTGTTTTATTCGACTTGAAGTCGACCTTGACATAGATGAGAAAAGTCTAGACACATTAATTGATTGTAATGTGAATACTTTATAATTTAGTTTATAAATCTTGAAAATCTGGCATGACGTGATATGTATTGATGAGACAAGAAACCGACCCCAAACATCTCTGGGAAAAGTCAAATGCCTTGATTCCACGTACCAAGTAAAAGTGCGAGACAGTAAAATTTTGCTCGGCCGAGACAGTGATGTAAGCGAGTTGTAGATATAAGCACTCGGCCGAGCACTCTGCGCTATGTTTAGACGTACCGAGTATTTGATCGAGAGCACTGTCTTGCCTGTTTGCTCGGAACGTTTGATCAAGGCATAAGCAGATTGATCTGATATATAGGAAAAAAAAAATGTGAAAATTCAGTCCTTTACCAATATGTCCTTAATAGAAAGGCGCTTCTTCTTATCGTATCGATGGTTTTTTTCTCTCTCAAAGTTTTTGGGCCCAGTAGGTTACCACGTTTACAGCGGCATCAGTGGCATTATCAGTGTACTGAAAGAAAGCCGCTAAAATTATTCTTTAAAAATCACAAGTTGCCGATAAAGCCAAACTTATAAAGTCTCAATATTGACTGCTGATCGCTACATATCTGCTTGTCCAAATACCGTTTTCCTTTCCAAATAAACACCTTGATAATATTCCTTCCAAAAATCTCTTTCGAGAACCAACAGTAGAATCATGTTTGCGTTCTCCGTACGTTTTTTGAATGGCACCCTCCTTGCTTTCTGATTTCTAAATAAGATACGGTTTCAAATCTCATGTCGGAACGTCAGACATTCTGTTATTGAATGCAGTTTTTGTCTGTCCCAAAGATGTTTGGCGACGAGAAATTTTTCGTTTGCGAAGACATAAAGGGTGGAGTGGAGGCAGGATTTTTGCCAGAAAATAGATGAATGTCTGCTACCAAGATATTTGCTCTGATTAAGTTTTTAGTGCCAGTATTGGAGAAATTGGATGGTAAGATTGGAGATTGTTGAAATTGCAGTTTTTGTGATTTGAGAAAGAGGATTTCGTGAAAAGTTTTTATTGTTCGTCAAAGCATCTTTAATAGTTAAGTTTGGCGTTGCATTTATCTTGATTTACTAAAAACATTTCACTTACAAAAGCGTTTTTAGATTTATTTCGGTCATCTACACCTACTATATCTACATCTTAACTACTTCGGCATTTAACAAACCGCCCATATACAAAATTTTATTACAATTTATTCATATTTTCCATATAAATTCTATTCCAGTTCCCGTCTTCTAGCAATTTTCTTTAGATTCCTGAAATTCTTGGGTAACATGACAAGCGCTAGTTTCCAATAAGCAGGGACAGTATTTCAGCATCACATTTGAAGACAGCAGAGGTAAATATATGTGCCCTCCGAATTTCGAGAGGCACGGACATTCGCCCACCTGCGCCTCGGCTAAAGAGAAATTATGCGTTCAATTTTGTTCTGCGGAAAGGTGCAAGCATTGTGGTAAGAGGTAGCGGACTGAGTTGTCTCATCTAGTGCCTGTTAGGAGGCTATGAGCAATAAACATGGCTAAAATATTAGAGGAATGTTTGGCCGGTGTCTATATAAACCGAGGATTCATCTAACTTTTTTCTTGGGCTCAAAGTTACTTTTTATCGTGAACTCGCAACAGTGTGCTTTTTTACAATATCTTACCCAGTCTTCAAAGCTTTGCTCACACCATTATGTGCACTAATTTCTACTTTATCAATGTAACTAGCATTTTTCCCGTGACTTCACTCCAATCCTGCGTCCTGAAGTTGTGTTGTTCTTTCTTTCTTGATATAAAATTTAATTTGCATATTTATTGATACGATTAATGATTGATTATTGATTCACTATTTTATCTTTGTTAGCATCAACTTACAAATACAAAACAGTGAACTTTACTTTTCTATATAGCGTAAAATTCAAAATATATTAAACTCATAGTCCATCCTAAGGTTGTCTGGTAGATATCGCTATCAGCGATAAGACCGCCATTTTACCCATAGATTTAAGTTTCTTTGAAATTGTTACTATTGTTGTACAATAATGTTTATTTTATTCTATTCTAAACGACCTTTATACGAATTTCAAATAATCTTTATTCATTGCACTGTCGTCTATACAAAACTAGCATCCTTTTATTACCAAGTCCCTACCCCAAAAGTCATGAAAGCATTGGGATCCCGAATAGTCTCCTTAGAGGCATACAAGCTAGATCTCTTATTTCACACACATACTAGCTTGTGACGTCATATAAGTACTCGTGTACGAGTATGTAGGTCTATATAGTTATTTGTTTATCAGTAATGTGATTTCTCTTTTACTTTCTTTCTGTGAGCTATTTTTATTTCAGCGATATGTTCATAAGTTTCCTGTCAAACTCATATTTGTGATTGAGTTTGGATTGTATTTTTTCTTTTATTTTTTATTAGGTTACAACTTAGGCTATGAGTTGTACGTACTCATAAGGTGAGGTCGTTCCTACTTCGCCAGCACTACTTATTGTGGTCTTTTTTTGAGATTGGATATCATCTAATGATTTCTCCCGCTCTGAAGCAGAGTGGGTTGCCAGGTCAGACTTTTACTTACTGAAACCACACATGATCTTTTTTTGCCCTTTGCTTTCCAGGACCACAGGTTTTCCTTTCAGAAGTCAATCCTTGGCCCTAATAGACTTCGGCCCTGCTGGGCCCCTACGCTATTGCTGACATCGCTTTGAGGCATGTATGGAACACTACGCGTTGGCGACGACTCAGGCTCGGTCCAGACGGTTACTGGACATCCAAATTCTTACTCTAACTTACATTACTGCTTCGCAGAAGAAGCCGACCACCGCCCATTTTCCCTTGCTCCAGACCATGGCCTTAACCAAGCTCGTCTTACTCTGAGCTGCTTCTAAAGAATTCTAGGTGGCCGAACCTTATAATACTTTAGATATTTTAGTAAGACTTGCATTAACTACATCAACAAGGCGGTTTTATATTTATAGGTATTTACAGGCCTGTTGGTCTGGTTAGTGGCCCTGACTGCTATGCTGCAGGTTGTGGGTTCGATTCCCACCCAGGACAAATGTTTGTGTGATAAACACGATCATTTTTTCTGTGTCTGGGTATTATTTATCTATAATATGTGTGTATTTAGAAATATATAAGTATGTTTATCAGCTGTCTAATACCCATAACACAAGCTCTGCTTAGCTTGGGACTAGGCGGTGTTGTGTGATAGTTTTGAATATAATTATCTTATATTATTATATTATATCGCAAGTAACGGATGATTACCGACTATGTTTCCAAATTCGTACAATGTAGGTAACCAAACTGCAAACCTAAAAGAAACAGTAATAAATAACCTCTCTTCTCTACCACTTAAAAGTCGATACGATTCCAAGCTAAATAACTATAAAAACAGTGACTATAACAATAAAACACATGTTCCTAAATGTTTTACAACGACACTTTATAACCGAATAACTCATGACGTATCCGATCAACAATAATATCACATAACACTTACTATTGAAAGAAGTTTAGAAATATTGAGAGTAAACCATACTTGTAACACCAAACAACAAGATCCCATTGGCTGTTGGACAGAATGAAATGTTACAAGTTGAAATCTGACCAATGAGTGTATTGCATCCATGTTGAAGCCAAGTCTGTCTCAAGCTTAACGCTCCGTTTACTCAGTGGGTGGCCGTATCAGTAACAATGGAGGTTGGGGAGTAATTGTGTACTGGTTACTTGACTCCTAACACTTATTTGATTATCAGGTGAGTGTAGGTGTTGTTTGATAAAGGGATTTATAATAACTCAGCTGTGTCTAGATATTTCAGTAGAAGTAATGGTTTACCAAATCCAGTGAGTGCAACAATTATATCTATAGCAGCTCCATGATAAAAATAAGGAGTAAGTATATATGTATTTCTTTCTCAAAAATAAAGTTTTTTTTTAGAGTTCCATCGCCCGGGTGTCACCACTGTGTAGATCGCCCGGAGGACATGGTAGAGGTGTATGGTTTACGGACGGTGATCAATAAGTAGCTCACCGTCCGACCGTCCGGTAATCGTCCGGACCGAACCCAAGTCGTCGATGCCGCGTATTGTTCCACGCGCGCCTCAAGGAGATGTCAGCAAACCGTAGGGGCCTAGCAGGGTCGAAGCCTATTGGGGCCAAAGCTTTTGAAAGGAAGACACGGCTCTGGTATGAAAGGCAACGAAGGAACAGGAGTAGGTTTTTTGTCTCTAAAAGTCACTCTCGCGCTTCACCCAAAGGTGCGAGATCACAATAGATGATTTTCTCACCTAAAAAAATGGGTTCCATACCTAAGATGACAAAAATGGTACCCTAATAGGACTACTTAGAGTCATCTAGTTATTTAGTTAATGGTCTTAGTCGAGTATTTCTGTCAAAAATGCTTTTTTGCAATTTGGGAAAAATCTTCGAAAATTTAACTACATAAGTATAAATTTAACTGCGCGAGACCGACTTTTATCTGCTCGTTTTTTTTTTAAATTATTGGTACATTATTATTATTGTGTTTTTAATATCATTTGGATTTCATCACGCATGCGGATTTGCTCCGCATACAGAAAATTTCAAAAGGCAAAAAAATGTGTCCCGCATGCGTATCGCACGCATTACAATAAATACTTGTGTGAAAAGATATTTGCGGAGGTTACGCATTTGGAGCAAATCCGCATGCGTGATAATAACCGCACGATATTATAAATACCATAATAATGGGATGAGGGCAACAAGAAGATTGATATTCACACTTGAACGCTATCTCACCTGATGGTAAGCAATGATGTGGTCAAATACAGAGTGCACACTTCCCAGAAGTAATCTATTCACTCTTGACTTAAAGACCCCCAAGTTGTGGCGAACAGGAAATACTCTGATAGGGAATGTCACTCCGTAGCTGTACGAACAATGGATGTGTTCCCAAAATGGTTTTGTGCATATGGGTGGACTTTCTACCATGTGCCGGTGGAGCATCACTGTATGTCTGTAAGCTGTTATTAGTTTGTGATATCACAAAAAGTTTGAGATAAAGAATGTTTGTATTTAGAAATATATAAGTTTTTTTTTTATCAATCGTACGAGTACGTGTCTAGTACATTGTCTAGTCATAGCTCTGCTTAGTTTGAGACTAGATGGCGTTGTGTGATAGTTGTGGAATATTATTATTTAAAAACAATTGCTCAAGACATTCTCACCCTTATCAATAGCGCTTGAATACCCACAGCAGATAACAAACCTAAAATGTCCATCTGAAAAAAATTATATCACAATGAAAGTTTTTTGGGAATCTGTATTAAATTTGTTTGTTAATTTGTCTAGCTGCAGGCAGGCAGGGTCGAAGCCTGCTGGGGTCAAGGGCCGTTTTCTGAGAGGAAGGCTCAGCCCCGGCACTATAGGCAACGAAGGAACGGGGTAGGTTTTTAGTCAGTAAGAGTCTGACACTACTTCCCGCTCCGCCCAAGGGCGGGATTTGTCATTGGATGATTTTACCTACCATAAAAAAAAAACACCTTAATGCTTTGAATCACATATAAATCAATAGTCCTCTGTAGCCTAGACTGGACTATTTTCTAAACATTGTAGCAAAAGAGAGAAATAATTTTCCAGTTTCAATAAAAGTTCCTGCTTGCAAAAGCTAATCCTTATGCATAAAATAGATAATAATTATGTTAATAGCAAGATTAACATTTTGGTTTAAATAACATCGTTTATATAGGGTGACTGATAATTAGTGAACGATACTTAAACACGTGACTATAGTCATGATAAAAACAACTTTTGCTATGGAACCAAACCTGAAATCGTGTATATACTACTAGCTGCTAGCTGCTGCCAGCGGCTTCACCTGCTTGAAAGTCGGTTTCTCAATACAAAGTTTCAACCCCAGTTTTACCCGCTTAGGGGTGGAGTTTCGTAACGCGAGTGAAACCTCTAGTACTTCTACAGTGACCTGTAATAATAACTAGCTTCAGCCAGTTTACCTCTAAAGGGTTTTTTATGGTAGGTAAAATGATCCAATGACAAATCCCGCTCTTGGGCGGAAAGGGAGATAGTTTCAGACTCTTACTACCCTCTTCATTCTTTGCCTTGGTTCCTGGGCCCTGGTATGCATTTTCATACCTCCCCAGAGCCCCAGACCCTCCTAGTGGTAGAGTTTCGTGAAATCCGTTCTTAGCGGATGTCTGCACTCTATAAGAAACCTAACTGCCAAAATTTAGGTTTGTTGGTGTTATATTTTCTGAGATTTCGTGATTAATCAGTAAGTGATATTTCGCTTTTATATATCTAGATAGATGTCAGCTAGATGGTGTTGCAATTATTTAGTAGAAAAGCCCCAATAAGTTTTTTTTATTTTTTATTGTAGGTTAAATCATCCAATGACAAATCTCGCCCTTGGGTGGAGCGGGAAATAGTGTCAGACTCTTACTGAATAAAAACCTACCCCGTTCCTTCGTTACCTACCGTGACGGGGCCGGGCCTTCCCTTCAGAAGCTGACCCATGACCCAAACAGGCTTCGACCCTGCCTGCCTGCAGTAAGTGTCCAATTTGGATTAGTCTAAATGTGATGTATATATTAAAAGTGTCCTTTGTACTCGTAATATTAAATATTTGACAGCCTTCCATCAATTAGGGCAGCTAACTAAAGCGGAGTGCAATTTATAACAATTTCACTTTCACGGCAATTTTTCATACGAAACAATTATAATCCAAATCCGGTGACAAATGATGGTTAAAATTCATCAGCTCTTCTCCAATTTGTTCATCCATTAATTGTTCAATAAATTAGGTGTTGGAGCAACTTGGGGCAATTTTTCAAACATTAAATTTAACGTGGGTATCGATCGGGCCCACTCGTTCATCACCCCACATTATTCTTGGCTCTATCGTATCACTGACAGAAGGTTTTGGCGTCCAATATCTTAAGATACGTTGTAAAATTCAAGATGTAGCGGAGAATAAAATTATTTGTTTGGTTCAAGATGTACGAGTTTTTAAATATTTGAGCTTACAAGTTTAAAAATGTGAAAATAATTCTGTACCTTTAATGTAAATACAGTTGGTCTTTTTTATAATTAATAATAGTCTCGCGTTTTGACGCTATCTCAACTGATGGTAAGCGATGGTATGATCAAGGATGGAGCAGTGCAGTGTTTGCGAAGGCGTAACCTACGAGTATTCACTCTTTACTTAAAGACCCCTAGGTTGTAGCTTTCAGGTAATACAGACTCCAGTAGACTTCTTATCTCGTGTCGATGGTACAATTGATCCAACCAAATTCACCACTTTCAAGGCATCATCAGTGACATTGACGTAAAGCAAGAAGCTAATAAGAAACGCTTTACTGCTCTAAAATAAATACCTAAGTATTTTTTTTTTTTTTAAACCCACTCACATTTTTTTTCTGTTTGGAGGGAAATCTGCATCGACTTCAATATTAATGACGTCATAAAACATTTTCATTTTACTTATTCATTCATCTCTTCTTTATAAAACAAAGCCATTCACCTTTGAAAAATACGATATTAGTGAACCCAGTCTCTCCAATATTGACTCCATAAATATCACCAAAAATCGCTTTCACTCCCAAATTGGCCCATCCCGTCGGACAAATGCCTGTCACAGGGGAAGAAGTATCGCTTTATATAAATTCTCCCGTTCAATTAATTTCAGTTATGTCGAGACGATATCGACTTGCTTTAATTAACCTTTGTGGGTGATGCTTCAAGACGGATAAGTTATATGGTAATGTTAGACGTAGGTTGAGGTCAAGATTCTGATGTGATTTTTAGTTGGCCCACCTTAGTTGCAAGAGGTAAAACAACTGACTGTTCACTGCCCCGATCATCGCAGTGTTTTAGCAATTTGCAGCTGTGCTGTGCGTCGCTCGCCCGATTCACGAACGGATCAAATGCTTGTATGACCTACAAATAGTATGTTCCAGGTCTGGGTACATTGTGTAGGTATGTGAGTTCATATGTTTGTTAATGTACCTACCCACGCTACGACACACACAAGTCTCTCTATTTTATCTCTAATTACGGTATTTAAAAGGTTAATTTTACATCAATGATTAAAAAAAAAATCTGTAACATTTCGTGGGTGGTATTGATTGCCAAAATTATCATCATCTTCATCATTTCAGCCTAAAGATGTCATAAGGAGTAGTACAAATCCAATGCGTCTCGCAACCACAGAATCCCCGCGACCCTCATAGGTGCATTTTGTGGGAGGCATTCCTGTGTTCGACATCCAATCGGTAATCCAGAACCTTTCGGCATCAGCAACCTGTGATGCGGTTTAGTTCCAGTGCCATTTGGGTTCAATGATTTGCCGAGGTATATCGATAGCTCTGGTTATCTTGGGTATATTTTCATTTCTGATTCAATCGACACAAAAGCCCAAACGCAAGGGTTTAGCCTATGCTGTCGAAATGTCACGTAACTAGGCCAAATGTTTTGTTCTTTCAGCAATCGTTGTTGTCGATAGCACATGACCTGGTATCTAGTGCCAGAAACCAATCGAATGTCGCACTTACTACCATTATTCGAAAAGGCAGTTTTGCAAAAACCGACGACTAATTCTTCAAGTATTAAATAAAAAATGCTGTATTGCGCTTTGAATGTATAATGTAGACATTTTGTCATATATCTATATTTGAATTATTTTTATATCTCTGACAGGCTCACGATTGACTACTACCTACATCTTCTGATGCTAAGCTGTGGTGTGGTTGCCGTTGAAGTACTCTTACCTAGAATTAACCTACTAAAAAACCGCCAGATTGTAGCATTAACAAAAAATACAGACACCGACAGGGAAATCTACTCCTTATCCGATCCAAAAGCAGGTTCAAAAACTTTTTTTTTTTTTCAATGCTCACACAAAATTCATATGAACCTTTGAGGTGCATCTAAACGACAATACAATATGGACAAGTCTGTAAATAAATTCTATGAAAGTCATGTAACAAATCACCATTGGGATTCCTCTCGAATTCGTCGAATGCCTGCTTTTTATATGACAAACTTATCCAAGGTTACATTAGTATGTGTATTTTTATACTTTATCCTAAACTAGTCTTTACCAGCGGCTTTGCCCACATGAAAGTAAAAAATTGTTCTAGGGGAAGATCTATCCACGTGCCTTTCATTTAAAACCGATCAGTCTTCTGAGCATAAAGGTACTAATATATAGATAATATTAGTGTGATGATACTAATATTTCTTTTATACACTAATTATTATCTATGTTTATTATTAAATATATTTTTCAAAGAAGATACTTTATTACAACACTGATGATTGCATGAAAAACAGGCCTTTTCGAATTTAGTCTGAGTATGAAGTACATGTGGTTAAAATCAGAATCAACCTCAAAAATCGTATATAATCAGTTTGTGAGTGGCATCTCTGAGTGCGGTTATTGGTATTCATCATCATTATCAGCCTTTTAATGTTGCCACTGCTGGGACACAGGCCTCCTCTCAAAGAGAGGTAATGGGCCGTAATCCACCACGCGGGCCTCGTGCGGGTTGGTGGATGTCACAAGTCTTTGAATTTTCAGTTCTAGGACATGCCGGTTTCCTTACGATGTTTTCCTTCACTTTTTTTTTCACCTTGTGTCTATTCCTTTTAAAACAATTATATGAGTTAATAAAACAAACAAATAAATAAAATAGACACCTAAGAAAATCTAGATATCTTTGAATTTGAACAAAGACACAGAAATTCTCTTATATTCTCAATGTAGAGAAAATCATATATATGAGAATAGCACTTTACCCTACAGGGCATTATTTCTATTTTGGTTGATGTTACCTAACAAAAGCAAAAATAAAGTTAGTTTTTTCGAAGTGACAGTGTAGTTTTAGTAGTTTCTGCTGATGGAGTTTAATAATTCAGCGGCCAACAAGTTGAATGGAGTGGCGACAAAGACCAATGTGACGTAAACTAGTGCCGAAACATGCTCGCCCAACGGAATAAAGAAATAGCCAAAAAGAGCAATAGACGACGTAGTTTTTGTTCCCAAGAGAGAGCTTTAAACATAATAAATATCAGTTTTACCTAAAAGACAATTCTAATATTATAATCATACATTTAGTTCAAAGATTAATAATAATTTAACGGAACATAACCATTCAACAGAAAAACTTGAAGCAAATTTATACACCGTTAAATTTTGGTCGTTTTGTTACCGCGGTGGGTCGATTCGGTACATGAAATCCTACCGATTTGTAAAGATAAAAATGAAAAATAAAGTACTTTTTTTTTAAACTCTAATTAATTTACTCATATACGAAATTGATTTCTTTAAACGTCAGCTGATCGAGGCCTATGAACTGTAGGTAGTTAGTACGCAACGACCGACAACTCCCTACAAGGTTATTGACCCGTTTACTTAAAGAAATTAATTTCGTACATGCGTATTTGAATTCAAGTTTAAGAAAAAAAGTACCTTATTTTTTAATTTTATCTTTATAAATAGTGTTTTATATACCGAAACGATTCTCCACGGGATTAAAACGACCAAAATTTAACGGTGTATACAATTAACATTTCTGAAAACTGCATCAAAATTTATTACAAGTTTAGGACAAGTTAGTGGATAAAAAGATAGACGTGAAAAGCGAATTGGTTTTATATTAAGTAAAAATAAAGATGACTAAGTACTCAAGATAACAATAAAAATATCCATAAATTTAGTAACAGAACAAGAGTAGGCAAAAAGCCACCAGCCTTTCCACAAACTGGTGTAAGAAATATTTTTCAAAATGCAACTACTAAGGAATTCAATAAGGTATGATAATTGATCGACTTTTGCCGATGAGAAAACACAGGGCATACAGTTGATAAACATGAATTTTTTTGGTCCTAACAAATTTATTACAGGTAAGCATAACAAGCGAAAATTGAACTTTAACATTGGCGTAGTTAATTGAAGAAAATTAATCTATTAACTGAATCGTTATCAGATTGCAAACACGAGATAGTAATTTAATACTCCAGGATAATAAACTCAAACTCAACAAGTTCCCATAAAACATTTTAATTGCACTTTCTAGTTAAACTATAGTTTCGAGTAAATCGTTTATAACTATTAACTAGCTATTACTTTTAAGCTATCTAGTATCTAATTTGGAATTAGCCCTCAGTTCCTACACAAAGTCGAAGATTTGTAATCTCTTATTAAATTGAAACTTAATTGGAAATTGTTCATAACAACTGCTATTATATGGGCTTGTAATATAATCATTGAGTAGGAATTCTCTACAATTTACAGCTTCCTAATCAAAATAAATTTGTTTTGTGTTTGAGAAGTTTGAAAATATGTATTTCCGTCCTAAATGTGACAGAAACAGCTAACGAAATTTGTCTATCAATCTTCTTTAAGAAAATTATAAAAATATTTAAAACAAAAAATAATTGGTACAACACAGGTTTACATATAAGTGGAACCCTGACTCTTGAACTAGGTTAGGTGGCTGCATTTTATGAGCTAGTGATTTCATCTTTTGATATTACTATTTGGTACTGTTTGGTCATATAAATATGATTAATATAAAGAAAAAAGAAGATACAGGACCCGTAATAGAGATAATAAAATCGACAACAAATATATCAATTTAAATGATCAAACTAATCAATATTTAATATTAAGAAAAAGTATAAATAATATGAAGAAAATAAAATTTCGAACATTACGTGGAGTCTGGATTTGTTCCTAGTTGACGGCAATAGGCTCATCCCTATGTAATAAGGGCATGACAAAATGAGAAGGACGAGAGATGTACCCTCTACAACATAACCAGTACACCTCCACCTATATCTTAAAAAAAATACATATACGTGTTGTTATATTACACTGTAAATATAGCCAACACGCACCTACCTTATTTATGAGACTGGCTTGTCGGTCTAGTAGTTAGTGGCCCTGACTGCTATGCCGGATGTCGTGGATTCGATTCTCACCCAGGCCCAGGACAAATGTTTGTGTGGTGATCACGATCATTTGTTCTGTGTCTGGGTGTAATTTATCTATAATATGTATGTATTTAGAAATATATAGAGTGAATAGGCTCTTAATAAACTAGTGCGCTTTACCATCAACGATTGCATCACTGCTTACCATCAGGTAGGATTGCAGTCAAGTGCTAGTTTATAAAAAAATAAAAAAAATAAAAATATATATATAAGTATGTTTATCAGCTGTCTGGTACCCATGACACAAGCTCTGCTTAGCTTGGGACTAGACGGTGTTGTGTGATACTCGTAGTTGTGGAATATATTCCCTATCTTTAAGAATCAAAAAATCCTTATTACCAGTCACCCTATACAATCAGGTGTCTATTTATCTTTATTCAAGACCCATTACTATATAGCCAAAATAAAAGCTCGCATTTCACAACAAAACACAATCGACCTATCAATTATACGAAGGGCGACTTACTGCTAGCGAGATTTCAAGAATAGATCTAATTCACCAAAGTTAAAGTGCTACTCAAGTTGAGGATAGAAAATCGTGGACTAGAATTATAGATTTTAGAATAATACTTGGAGGTCTGACATAGTTATATCATGCTTAGATTGATCTGTTTTCAATATTTGAAAACAAAATCTAAAGTATCATTATTATCTTTCTTTTATCCAAATCTTCTACTGGTATACCTATTGAGGATAAACAAAATGGTAAAATGAATTAATCTCCAAGTTCGGTGAATTGAGATTTGTAAAACGCTAATACGGAAAATTTCTCAATTGATTATTTCGAGTTACAAACTTAAGGCCAAAATTTGACAGGCTTTGAAGCTAAGAAAAATTTATTCTTTTTATTGTTGATAGGTTCGCGCTTGACCGATATCTCACCTGATGGAAAACGATGATGCGGTCAACGACGGAGTGCGCTTACCTAGAAGTAACCTATTCACTCTCGACTTAAGAATTCCACTCCTTACCTGTACGCACAATTTTTGTGTTCTTAAAACTCAGTGACATAACTCAGTTACCTTTTGACAAACTTCTGACGTAGTAAGTAGTTCTAAAAGAATATAAACCTTATAAGTCTTTTAACTATTAAGTTAATGTGTATATTCATAAGAATTACGGTATTTAAGCAAATTTAGATTTAATAATAACAACAACATGTTGTATTAATATTGTAGTCTAAACATCAAACACCATAATAGAATTGAATGTATTGTAAAATCCCAAGAGCGAGTATCCAACAATACCATTCATTATAGGCCTAAAATCATTCTGTCAAAAAACTCTCAAAGTCATAAATAAATGATCTTCATTACCGTATCGTCTCGCATATCAATCAAATGAATGACACACGCAACCTTGACTCAAAATGTAGCAATATACTGTTGTTTTTGCATACAGTGACTATACACGTTAATCACAATCATTACTGGGCTATTATGGAATCTTCTATGGCCGATAATGGGTTAATCTGTCCTAGCTCAGAGGACACCGGTGTCCTCTCACATCCACGCCACTATAGGCCTTAATTCCGATGTTTAGAGTCTACTTTTGTATGAACAAGTTGGGTAGTTGTGGATCGAAGTGTTAAGAAGTGAGCATCAGCGTTGAGTACCTGGAATTAAAATCCGTACTAAAGATAGTAAATAGATTGCAGCAATGTATCGAGAAAAGGGTTTGATTGAGTTGAACACATGCTTAAAGATAGACGGTATGACAGTAAGTAATCAGTGTAAGAATAAATAGGAATAGCTCTTTTAAGCAGACTTTACGCAACACTTCCCTTGAGATTTTTTTTTAAATTTGTTTTTAAAGTTTGAGCGCTTTTATTGAGCATAATAGTATAAAACGAATCATTTTCTAACATATTTTCATGAATTTTAAATGCTTAAAGAGATGCTAGATGCAGTTTAGTGACTCTTTAAGCATTTTTCATAATCAGCCTTAAAATTCCAACTGCTGGAACTTCTTACCTCCTCTCTATGAGTTGAAATGGGCCGTAAGTCACAACGCGAGCCCTAAGCGGAATTATGGATCACATGTCGTCGGATTTTGGGTTCTGAGAGAGTTTTCTCAGAATGTTTTCCTTTACCGTTTTAAAAGCATTGTGATGAAATAATCAACCGAAAGGTTTGTACCCGCGACGTGCGATAAATCATAATCTTCGAGTTTAATCATAAGTCGGAGTCATCACAGCTAAAAAAAAATCATATATTATGCCACGTGTAGGATTGAATTCAGGGACACTTTTGCCCAAGACTGGCAGATAACGAAGTACTAACCTCCAGAAATACATATCTTATAGAAACTCTTTTCGCTCATCTCTTCCATTCAAACCACACTTCAAAGAATTTCGCAAGTCCATCTCAATGACATTGTACTACAGAACCATGTGGGCGCTGATCGATGCCCGAGCAAGCTGTCAGGCACAAGAGTGTAGAAACAATTATTTTTTTACAATACCGAACAATGCCTTCGTTGTTTTGAGGCTATTTGTCTTGTGTTGGTTGGTTTCAAGGTCGTTAGAGAAGAGGTGTGTTGTAATCAGTAATTTTTAATTACTATTATGTGTGGGACTGTTGTGTGTGGAGTGATATGTAATGCTGTTGTGTGTAATGCGTCTAGACCTGGCGATTGCACTGTTTGCGAGCCACTGGCGAACTGCGCGCGTGCATTTCATGTTTGTACGAAGCCCCTGCGCCGCTCGCACGCCGCTTACGCAAAGCTACACGCTGTACTCGAGCGGCGCAGGAGGTGCGCGCTTAATTTACAATTGAGGCTCTTATTTCAAACGCGAAAAAAGCTGCACGCACTTCTCACTCGAGCTTTGCCGGAGCTGCACTAGAGCGGCGCACTTAACTACGGTTGTAACTGCATGCAAGCAGCTTGCAAGTGGCGCATTCGCGAGGTCTATACGCACCATAAGAAATGAGAGTCAACATAGCATGACCAGACAAAATGGAATGGATTATCATGATAGGACAAAATTAAAGATTAAAATGACCTTTGTCCTACAAAGGCAGAGAGATAATGTTGATGGTGATGATGTCAACTAGATATTGATTTTTGGAAGCAAACAACACGGTTCCATTCTATTACGAACTGTAATCTAACTTAAGTTTCATGTCATTTTTCAACTAACTGTGCCCCGCATCTTAGGTTACTGCTTCGCTCTCGAGTGTCGTAGCGTGATGTTATACACTTTGTAGTCTTTCATGATAAATGATCTATCAAACACTGATATTTTTTTTTAATTCAAACCAGTAATTCCTGAGATTCGCGCATTCAAACACACAAACGTACTCTTCAGCTCTATAATATATTATTAGTATGGATTTATATGAATTTGAATACCAGCACTGCGTTATTTTACTTTTTTGTAAAATATCGCAGCATAATGCTGAGGTCGGAGCCTTTTTGGCCTCGCATAGGTCTTTTTTATCATCTCTTTTAATATTGATTTCGTTTTACTAGTATTTATTATTTTTTATTTCCATGTAAATGTTTTTTTTTTCTTTCTTACCACAATGTGATGTGATGTGATGTTCATGACCGCTATATCAAAAGCGTCACTTCAAATAAGAAATTGTTCCTAATCGATATCATTTACAACTTTAGATCACTAACGTTAACCAAGCAGTTGTTATGAATCACAATAATAAAATGGTAGTTTTGTAATGTTCGAAACATGACCAATGCCTCGCCTTAAATTTATCTAATGAGTAAATTAACACAATCCCACTATGTTAAATGGACTGTGTAGGTGATTTCGAGTGGGATGATAATGTTTTGTTGAAACCATTAAATTGTGGTACCAGTATTGAACGTGTTGTTTTTTTCATAATCACCGACCTTAAGGTCAATGCTGAACTTGTTACAAATATATTGGAACATTTGGAACGATAGGTTTAATGTGTGGTTTACATGAAATCCATATAGGTCAGCTGTGTGGGTTTGTAGGGACTTAGAGGCCACCATGGGTTTCTTCTTGAGAGCTATGATGGCCCAGTATAATTGCCTCAACTTACAAGTTGTTGGTCGAAAGTTCAAACCCAGCTAGGCACATTACTTGCGGGCTTGCAGACGGCTACTAATGGGTAGCTCGCCAGACTGTCCGGTAACCGTCCGGACCAAACCCTAGATGTCGACGGCGCGTATCGTACCACGCGCGCCTCTAGGAGATGTCAGCAAATTGTAGGGGCCCAAGCACGGTCGAAGCATGCTGGGGCATTGGAAAATGAAAGTGTAACCCGAGGCCCTGGAACGAAAGTAAAGAAGGAACTGAAGTAGGTTTTGAGTCAGTAAAAGTCTGACACTATCTCCCGCCCGCTTAAGGGCGCGGAGATGTCATTGGATGATTTTCCCACCCAAAAAAAAAAGAAAGAAAGCCAGGCCATTACTTTTTGTAGTGTATTTCATCAACACAGCTCTTAAAACTCACAAATTTGTGTAAAACTAATCGAGTAAAGACCTCTGAAAATCTGTTAATTTGCGTGAACCATAATGTACTCATTTATTAAAAATATAAAAGAGTACTTCTAATAGAAGCCTTGCGAATTTAATCGAGATTCTAAGTGATGTCAATTTTTCCCAAAAAATATAAGGGTTTTAAAAACACGTACATATTTCCTGTGAAATGTTCCAGTAAATCACGGAAATTCCAATGCTAACAGAATTTTCAGGCGTTATCTCTCTTTTTTCGCGTTACCTCTCCATCAAATATCGCGTTGGAATGTGTTAGATGAAGTAATAAGCTTTTCAACCATACTCGACGTTGATGGTAGCCGAGTGGGGAACGGCCACTTTAAATTCAAATCTTCATAAGTTTTTGGCATTCTCTAGGGTCAGTATTAAATTGTATGTTGATTCAAATATGATTTGCACTTTTTCTCAAGTTGTTTGTCATCCTGACAGATGAAGCTTAATGCACGTTTGTTCCTAAATGGAGCTCTCTAAAAAAGTACGTGTTAGAAAATTCATGGATCTAAGCCAAGTTACAAACTGCTTTTCTATTGTTTAGTACAATTTTGTTACAATCTAACTATTAAATTAAAAAAAATACACTGGTCTACACAGACTGTCCTTACATACTTTTTAATATTGAAATACGGAAATATTTTAGAAACTTTATAAACTAAAGCACTTTACCATCAACGATTGCATCACTGTTTACGTCAGGTGGGATCTTAGTCAGACACTAGTTTATAAAAAGGCCTGGGTGCAAGCACCGGACAGGCCTGTCGACATCGACGTCGAAGCAGAGTGGTTCCGGGAGGGCATGTCGCAAATCTGCGACGCGTCAATGCCCCGAGTCCGTCCAGGACGTGCTAAGCGCCAGGTGTACTGGTGGCCGGAGATTGCGGCATTGCGCAATGCGTGCACTCATGTGCGACGTCGGTGCGCCAGGTACTGTAAGCGCCGCAACCTCCCGCCGGATGCGGAGGCTATTGAGGCGGAGGTGTACGAGGGTTACAGGGTAGCGAAGCACACCCTCCGAGCGGAAATTAAGCGGGCCAAACTGGAGGCCCGCAACGTCTGGCTAGGGTCTCTGAATGCAGACCCGTGGGCACGCCCATATAAGATGGTACGGGAGAAACTCCGTCCCTGGCCTCCCCCGCTGAATCAGAGTCTCCGGCCCGAGCTCGTGGAGGGTGTAGTCAGCACTCTGTTCCCTACGCGGGGGTACGCTCCCCCCCACACATGGCTCCGCCACCACCAGCAGTACCTGACGCAGACCACGACGACGACGAAAAAAAACAATCATTATTTTAACCATGAAACGATCAATTGGAACCATGTACTAGCTTCTGATGAATTAATAATTATAATTATAATAGTAATATTCAAACTGAGTTCATTAATTTTCTCTTCAATATTTATTGAACTGCACAAACTGTAAAATCATTAGTTCATTGTATATCATCAATGTCTATTCTATACACGTAAGTACAAAATGACAGGTAATAATTAGTTCACTGCCTACGGACAGAGGCCTATTGAAAAGAGTAATTAACGACTGTACATATCATCAATTTATATATCTGCTTGATGCACTTGAGTCAATTGAAAAACAAGCCAAGAGGATCATTGGTAATGATACACTCGTTGAGTCGAAGGCCCAAAATCTTGAGCACCGACGCTAAGTTGCTAGCCTGTCGGTTTTGTACTGGGCTTCAAGTCTGCTATTACAATAGTGTCAGAATCGTCTATCATTTGTTTCATAATTGTTGATTTTGACAAGTTTGGTAATCTAGGAATATAATGGTGTCACGATGACTTTCCAACAGTCAATCACTGACATACCATTGAAAGAAATGGTAATCTCGTACATAAAACAAATGAATTTCTGACTTATGGGGTACTGGCCTGTTGGTCTAGTGGTTAGTGGCCCTGACTGCTATGCCGGAGGTCGTGGGTTCGATTCCCACCCAGGACATACGTTTGTGTGAAGAGCACGATCATTTGTTCTGTGTCTGGGTGTTATTTATCTATAATATGTATGTAATTAGAAATATATAAGTATGTTTATCAGCTGTCTGGTACCCATAACACAAGCTCTGCTTAGCTTGGGACTAGACGGTGTTGTGTAATAGTTGTGGAAATATATTATTATATATATATATATATATATAATCTGCTAAAATTTTTAAAAAAAAATAAAAAAATTGTCGAATTTACAAAAATAGAAGACTTGGGCTCCTGGTTGCAATTCGGCTAGTGTGCGTCAGAATTATAATAAATTCCGTCAAACCCGTTGTGCATGGTTTTTTTTTTTAACGTAGGTAAAATCATCCAATGACAAATCCCGCCCTTGGGTGGGGCGGGAAATAGTGTCAGACTTTTACTGACTAAAAACCTACCTTTCCATTCCTTGCCTTTGTCCCGGGGCTCGTGGTGACATTCTCACATAACCTTTGGCCCCAGTAGGCTTCGGCCCTGCTGGACCCCTACAGTTTGCTGACAACTCCTTGAGGCGCGCGGGAACAGTGCGCGCCGTAGACGACCTGAGCTCGGACCGGTCTGTTACCGGACGGACGGACAGCGAGCTACCCATTGCCCACCGTCCGCGAGGCCGCGTCTACGGTGGCCGGAAATCGGGATCGGAATCCCGGCGGCGGCGGCGGCGTGTCCGCCTTTGTCTAATGCGGTCGGCCTCCTCCTTTGCTAGCATTACTGCTTCGCAAAAGGAGGCGACCGCCTGCCACTCCTTCTCGCTCCGGAGCATGGCTTGAACCAAGCCCCGGCGCGAGAAATCGCCGCTGATCGCTCCCACGAGGACACGGCGATGCTCTTCCCAAGCGGGGCACACCTTGACTGTGTGCTCCACCGTGTCCACCGGGCGGTCCGCACAGTGGCGACACCCGGGCGTCGTCTCCGCACGAATCTTGTACAGGTACGGACCGATATTGCCGTGTTCGGTCAGCACCTGCGCCAAACGGAAGGTGACGACGCCGTGGGGCCTTTCCAGCCACGCCTCAAAGAGGGGCCTTACCGCCTCGATCGTGGCGTGCCCAGCACGGGGTTGCGACAGTCGCTCTCGCCATTTCACCATGAGATCCCGCCGGAGCTCTGTCCGCCATGCCGCGATTTGTCGCGGCAGCGGAGTTTCGCCCCGACGTTGCATCTCCACGCGTAAGTCATGCATGTGTGCAAGGACTGTTGCCTCGCAAGGAGTCTCGCCGCTTCACAGGACACCGTACGGTATCCGCGGATCATCCGGATGGCCATGACCCTCTTGCAGGCGGTTAGCCGGGCCGCCACTCGCTTTCGCAGCGACGGCGCCCACACCGGCGCACCGTAAAGGGCCCTGGACTGAACGATGCCTGCATAGAGCCTCCGGCAGGAGTTGTGCATGGTGGACATCCCACCTACTATATACGCACATAACGTTTTGGAAACACATTGCCTTTATAAAATTACTCGCTGATCCGACAAACTTCGTACCGCCTATTAGTAGATTTTTTTCGTGAATTTTTCCTTGTTTTCCCAAGGGTTGAACCTCCCCTGGAATATCAGGAATATTTCAAGGCCAAAATTGGCCATATCCGTCCAGCTGTTCTCGATTTTTATCAAGACTAACGAACAGCTATTAATTTTTATTTATAAGACTAGCGACCTGCCCCAGCTTCGCACGGGTGCAATGGTGATATTAAATGAATTATGCATATATTATACATTTAATAAACCTTCCTCTTGAATCACTCTATCTATTAAAAAACTGAATCAAAATACGTTGCGTAGTTTAAAGATCTAAGCATACATAAGGACAGATAGCGGGAAGCGACTTTGTTTTATACTTACTATGTAGTGAAGAAGATTAGTCTGATAAATATTCAGGTTTAAAAATATAAAAAAATTAGGTTTTTCTACTAGAGAAGAAGGTAGTTTTAACACAACTTACCTCAGTACCTCTACCATGAGTTTTAAGCAATAGTATTCGTCGCTACTCGATATCGACGCCGTAAATATTTTGTATGGCAAATTTTGCAGCGCCTCTAGCGGTCACTTGCAGAACCAAAATCAAAAACCCCGGTCTCCACGGTATTTCGGAACAGTCTCGCCAGGTGTAACGAAAAGCCTCAATAAGAGCGGTGTGAGCCGCGAATACACCCGGCTTTAGGGTATGTAACACACTGTTTGCAAAGTCCGAGGTACACTAAGTTCTACTTTATGTTCCGGTGTTAGAGCTTGGTAAGTGTGTGTTATATGGTCTAACTAAAGTGTTAGTACTTACATAGTACATGGTACTAGTTGTTTTACGAAAAAACTGTCTTGAAAAATTAGTCTTCAATTTCTAAATCAACGTTAATTATTTAATGAAAATGAAAAGGAAATTTGTAAGTGTTTGAAGTACGAAAAAGGTAACTGAAGAAACATAGGAAGGTTTTATTCAGTAAAAATATAGCATGTTAAGCCGTCAGGCCTGGGTGTCATTTGTAAATCTTTGCTCGGTAAAATCTGAACCCTGGACGACAAGCAATGGGTAGCTCGCCGTCTGGCCGTTGGGTAACCGTCCAGATCGAGCCTGAGTCATCCATGTCGCGTTGTGTTTCACACTAGCTTCAAAGAGATGTCAGCAAAACTGAAGGCCCTAAGGGCTTTGGGTCGAATTCTGCCAGTAGTATTGTCTGTGTGAAAGTAAAATATACAACCTTGTTTTTAGTATATGTGACACCCGAAACACGTGTCTACAATTTTTATGCAAAAAGCTACGTATAAAACATAACTATATCATGAAAAAATAAGCTATGTAAAAAAAACAAAGTTATTATTATGCTACCTGGTTGTTCACACAAACACATGATTACCTCGTAATCCGGGAGACTGAGGGGTTTTTTGCTCCCTCACCCAGCTCTGCTTTGGCTCTCAATGCCCGCTATGACCTGCCGTGACCTGTGTTGTACTTTGTGTCGGTAGTGTCCAACTTGTGACCTTTTTTTTAAATATTTTTAGGAAAACATCTAACTTAGTGTAAAGGAAAACATCTAAGTATTGGAATCGATTCAGTTACTGTGTCTGAAAAAACTTTATCCAGGTTTCGCATATATTAAAAATAGTGTTGTATTATAGCTTATGTCGCTCAATGATACAGTAGTATTCTACCGATGAAAAAGTAAAAAAAAATCGGTCCAGTAGTTTTTGAATTTTTATTACAAATAACAGAACAGATGACCGTTGCGGCCGAAAGGTTCTGTAGTGGCAGCCGCGTACCGGAAGACGCAGCGTTGGAAGACCTCCCACAAGGTGGAACGATGGTCTGGTCAGGGTCACTTGAGTCCGATGGATGCGAGACGCACAGGACCGGCCATTGTAGTGACGCTTGGGGGAGGCCTATGTCCAACAGTACGTCTTTTGGCTAAAATGAAGATGATGATGACTACAAATAAACAAATACTTAATACAAATCTTTCCAATTTATAATATTAGAATAGAAGTAAAGATCTACCTACTAGTTTGCGAGTTATGACATAATAAAAAACATTTTATTAATTTTTTATGTTATAGAGTTCTTAGTTATATCCTTTTACACATTTTGAATTATTATTGTACGCTAAATCTTGAGCGATGATTTATCATAATGCCGGTTACTATAAAGTGTCAGACAAGTGATTATTCCGCTATCATTTCAGTTGATTGGCAGTATCATTAGCACCTTTGCGTAGATACTCAACTACGACCTTTCGAACCCTGCACCAGCAATATTGTCAGAGCTATCTGCATTCCAATTTGCAAATAGCAATGGAATTTTAATAGGTGAAATTAAATAATTCTATAGCGAGAAAAGATTTGTCCTTTTTTGCAAAATGGTATATTATTTAACCAACGCCATCAAGGCGTTGCAGACTATTTTTAACTAAAACCAAACCTATGTTCTTCTTTGCCCTTTACGTTCTAGGACCACAGGTTTCTCTTTTGGGGGGCAACTCGTGACACCAGTAGGCTTCGGCCTACGGTTTGCTGACATCTCTTTGAGTCGCGCATGGCACGTGGCACTACGCGCTGTCAACAATTCAAGCGGTGAGATACCGATTGCTTGTCATCTACAGGCCCACGTAAACGGTAGCTGGATGTCGGAGTCATGGTCCCGGCGGTAGGGGCGTGAGGATGACTCACTCGTGCGGTGGCCTCCTTCACTAGCATTATTGCTTCGCAGAAGGAGGCAGTCACCGCTCATTCTTCCTTACTCCAGACCATGGCCTGATCATGGCATGGAGAAGTCGCTGCCACGGATATAATGAGCTCTACAGCATATTATACTTCAACAAATCACGACTTAATAAAAAAACATCGTTAAAAAACACAATTGGCGCTTCTAAAATAGTTCCCCATAAATTCCCGCTCTCCCTTAACCAGCTACCAAAGAATCTCAGCACGAGTGACGTAATATAATAAGACTAGCTTCGGGCAGAGGATCGCGATGCAAAGCCTTTTATTATAACTGCACGGCCGAGTTCAACCGGTCATTGTTGGAGGTCCCCGGAGAACCGTGAACGACTTCAGTGTCTTAAAATATTTTAGTCGGTTGAAACTGTTCTTGTACGGTGTGTGGATACTGGACTATAAGTTTTATAATCTATTTTGGTATACTTTTTATTTAAGGTGGATTTTTTTTGTCTAAAACCATACCTATACTTCTTCAGTTGACTTTTGCGTTCCAGGACCACAATTTACCTTTTCAGAAGTCAACTCGTGGCCTCAGTAGACTCAGCCCTGCTGGGCCTCTATGGTTTTTCTCACATCTTGTTGAGGAAATCGCGTGGAACACTAAGTTTCGTCGACGACTCAATTTTTGGATACTGAGAATACAGTCTCATTTCATTATTTTTAACGGATAGAGGGCCGAAACATATAACCACGTAGTGGCACCGCACCGCAACGCAACGCGTTACTGAACATTGCGTTGCGGCGTCGCAAAAAAGAGCGTTTTATTGTCGTATCCTACAGGATAACCAGTTCCACGTAATTTTTGTTTTTTTATATGGTAGTTAAAATCATCCAATGACAAATCCCGCCCTTGGGCGGAGCGGGCAATAGTGTCAGACTCTTACTGACTAAAAACCTACCCTTATTCCCTTCCCTGCTTTGGTTCTAGGGCCCTGGTATGCATTTTCATACCTCCCCAGAGCCCCAGAATAGGCCTCGACCCTACTGGATATACGTCTCTTTGCCATGGAGCGTAATAAACTTATTGCTTATTTGTTATTAAAAAGTTATTACACTGGATACATCCATTAAAAAAAGGCTATGGAATTCGCACCGCGGTGCACACCGCTTTTTACGTAGTGGGGAGCTTTACAGACGATTTCAGCGACGTTTTTCGGCCCACACTGGGAAAAATATGTATAAATAAGGATAAAAATATGCATAGCATCATCATACAATGTGTAAATGTGTTATTATTATATGACAAATAGGAAAATAATTTCTGACTTTCTCTTTAATATATTTGAGTCAGCTGTTCAGCACTATCTGACAAAACCAACAACTTTTTTCTTACATTACTAATTGTATGTTTGTAGTAACATCGTCTAGAAAGAGGCATCATAATTGATTGCAAACATAGCTTTGGAGGTGTTATGAAGATATATTATAATTTACTCACGTGCTATTTTAGGCGCTTAATAAGCAGTTAGATTGTTTGAAATTATAATTTGTCTTGTGGTGTTAACGACTAGTTATTGTCAGCGTTAACGACCACTTCCTTTTGTAATTAAATAACAGATATAAATTCTAAATAAAAATAAATGTTTTTTTATACTAGCAATTCTCGTTTCTCGTTTAAATAGTGATTTTGTACTGTAACAATAATATTCCACAACTTTCGCACAACGCCATCTAGACTCAAACTAAGCAGAGCTTGTGGTGTGAAAATATACTTATATATTTCTTAATACTTGTCTTGGATGGAAATCGAACCCACGACCTTAGTTATAGCAGTCAGGGCCACTGATCACTAGACCAACAGGCCTGTCAAAGGCTAATTAAATAACAGATATAAATTCAGAGGAAAAATAAATATTTTGCACACTTGCAGTTCTAGTTTCATCATTTGATTTTGTAGTAAATTAATTGAATAATGATTTTATGTTCATGTTGAGTATCAAGTTTACTTAAATAGTGAATGGTGACATGGATTCATACTCGTACTTGCAAATATCCTGCGTGTTATGAAAACTAATTATTAATCCTATAAATAACTATTTATGGTCTTGTGAAAAGAGAAGAATCAAAACTAATTAAATTGACGCGATTTCTGATTTAAAAACTCTGAGAAATAATTTTAGTGAACAGAAATTAAGTTGTCCACTTAATTAGTAACACAATAAATTAGTTGTCAATCGAATTAGTAAAAAAATATGATTAACGGCATTATTATTGAAATAAGAACCTTAAAATTATACACGAAACAGGTAGTTTAGCTCATCATCATGATAATTATAAGGATTGAGTCATTAATGACAGGAAATGCCACAGTGAATCACGAACCATCCGCGTGACGCAGGTTCTCACCGAACATAGCAAGTTCGATAAGTGCCTGCAGCGGATTCATGTGGAAGAGACACCCGGGTGTCGCCACTGTGTGGACCACCCGGAGGATACGGTAGAGCACACGGTAGACCCCGCCTGGAGAGAGCATCGCTGTGTCCTCATGGGGGTGATCGGCGGCGGCGATTTCTCGCGCCATACCTTGGTGCAGGCCATGGTCCGGAGCGAGGAGGGTTGGCAGGCGGTTGCCTCCTTAATGCTAGCAAAGGAGGAGGCCGACCGCATCAGGCAAAGGCAACAGGGCGCACGCCCCAGCCTAAGTCGGGATTCCGATCGCAATTTCCGGCCACAGTAGGCGAGGCGAGTAATGGGTAGCAATGCTACGCATTGCTTGCCGTCCACAAGCTCACGCCTACGGTGGCCAGAAATCGGGATCGGAATCCCGCTGTCCGATCGTCCGATAACCGACCGGACCAAGCCCAAGTCGTAGACGGCGCGCACTGATCCCGCGCCTCAACGAGTTGTCAGCAAACCGTAGGGACCCTGCAGAAGGGTCAAAATTTACTGGGGCCTAGGGTCGGTTTCTGAAAAGAGGGCGGTATGAAAGACAACGAGGAACGGGGTGAGTATTTTAGTCAGTAAGAGTGTGACACTATCTCCCGCTCCGTCCAAGGGCGGGAGATGTGATTGGATGATATTCACCCACCATAAAAAAAAAATTACAAGGAATCACGAACAAGACCATATGATGATTTAAGGAATTTCACACATGAACAATTTTTGCTGAAGTGATGAAAATCGCATAATTGCAAAACAATTATTTGACGTGAATGTTGATAATACGGAAGATCAAGATGGAATGCTAAACGGAAATGATAAAGTAACATGATCAGGCTTAGGAGAGTTACAACATTTACGTAAGACAGGGATGACGTATTCAAGGAGAATAAGTAAACGGAGCTACCTAATTAAGTTAATTTAAATTAACTGGATGTCAATTAACTCAGTGAACAGTGTATTTTGTAGGTAATTTATGATTTTGAAGAAAGGTGTTTTTTTAGGGTTTCGTATCTCAAAAGGAAAAAACGGAACCCTTATAGGATCACTTTGTTGTCCGTTTGTCTGTTTGTCTATCTGTCAAGACCCTTTAGCTTGGGAACGCGTAAAGGTATCGAGTTGAAATTTAAACCATATACTGAAATCTACGGTTCCTTGAAGCTGTGAAAAAATCATACTTCTAAATAAACGAAAAAAACAATACGGCCGGAATCAAAATTCATAGGGCCCGTTGACCTAGAATCCTGACATTTGGCATGAAGTAAGGTCTCATAGCACAAGAATAGGAAAAAATCTGTAAACAGTAAATTTGTAGTTACGTCACAAAAACAATATCTTTGCGATTTGGAAAAGTCTTCGAAACTTGATTCAAGAATTGAACTGTTTTCATCGGTTGTAGGGAACCCTCAGTGCGCGAGTCCGATTCGCACTCACCCAGTTTTTTAAAGGTTGAAAATCTTACAACTTTTCCCATTTTAGGGCAGAGCGAGACTAGTAAAAGTGTTTAAGACTTTTACTGACTAAAATCACACCCATGTTCTTTCTTTAACCTTGCTTTCTATGACCATGGGTTTTCCTTTCGGAAGTCAACCGATGATGACCCCAGTAGGCTTTGGTCGTGCTGAGTTTCTAAGGTTTCTACGGTCCTGTCGGGCTTAGCGTGAGAGGTCACCGCTATTGATCAAACAGGCCACTATAAACACACATAAATCCTTCAGAGAAATGTATTTGGTGTGCGTTAAAAAAAATTGCTTATGATTTGTACAAAATGACAATAAAAGTCAGTGCCGTTCACGGATCTCTCAATAAATAAAATTTATAAAAAGTAACTATCATTATCAAGTATTGTAAAATTCAACATAATAGTTTTAACTTCGTACTGATTTTCCTGAAATTTTGTACTAAATTATTAATTTTAGAGCACTGGTTCAAAATTAGAAGGTAAATATTAGCCAAGTATTTATACTAAACCTATGTACCTAAAAACTAAACTAAGATTTTTAATAGACCTGTGTGTACATACTCGTATTATAAAGCAAAAACACAAAATACACGCAGGCATCGAAGTATTCCTCCACATCGCTGTCATCCGGAAACGTACCCAGAAGACTGGCAATGCTGATTCTTTGGGCAAAGAACGAGCCAGCCCCTGGTCACGCAGTGTCGATCAAAGGTATAAATAGTTACATAATTGGTATTTTTAACATAAAGAAAGTAAATTAGAAGGTATTGAATAAATTCTGCGGAAGAAAGAAGAAATTCAACAGCAAATGATGTTTAAATTTAATATACTGGAGCATCTTAGAGAAGATTTCTGTTTACCAATACTACCCAAATTAATTAGATAGTAAAACCTAATAACAGCCAAATATATTAGTTTACGCAGACTAAAATATTTACTATGAGTATAATAATATTTGCTCCTAAAAGCAATTTTCCCTCACCGATCCAATAAAGATTAATAATTTAATTATTACCCTAAATAACAATATTTACTAGCAACTGGAACGTGGAAGTAGAATATAATTTAAGATGTTAAGCTTTATGAACGATTTAATCTTGGATTACAAAATAAGGAAAAGATTTCACTTGGTGTTGACAATATTAAGGAAAAGAATTTTATTCGAAATTACTGTAGCTTGAATACCATAAAAATATTGTTAAAGTATCGTTCACATCAAACGTATCGTCTGCCACCGACAGTGAGTATGCTCACTGTCAGCGCCAGTGTGAACGTTGACTCAGTCTGCAGTATGCGTTTTCTCCGAGCCGACAGTACGCTATAGCGTAGAATGCGTTACTTGTCTGAACAAAAGAGAAGGCTTGCTACGCGTAGTACAAATAATCAGTCACCGAGAGTCAGTGACAACGCTCTACGTAATAGCGATTTGTTGGTTTGGTGTGAATGAAAAGTTAATATATATGGTAAAGCGATAAACTGCTTAAGACCAGACCGTATCACACACTCACTGAAGCCCACAGTCAACGGCCGACGATACGACACGATCTGAAGAATGCCTAATATTGAGAGCAGTTTTGGCCTAATGGTGACGGTCTTGATTTACCCTACTTTAATCATGGCAACTCTGTTAAGTCTATAATCTGACACTCCTTCCCGCAAGAGAGGTTATTTAATGATTTCCCTAGTAAAAAAGAGGTCTTAGATTTTTGTCCAGGGCCGTTGGTCACCCACGAGTAGCTACGCCACTGTAGTAGTGTAAAGTTGTTCTTCAAAAACATCACATTGCAACTAGCGTGCGTGTATGACTAGATGTGTGATTGAAAAAAGAGTATATAACAATCGCATTAGATAATTTTCTTTAATTTCTACAAGGCTTGAGGAAAAAAAAGCGTAAAGCACGTATTTATCGAAATTAGTTGTAACTTTTTCTATAAAGATAAAATCTCAAAAAACCTACAAGTTATAGAATGCCAAATATGAGTACAAGCGGAAACCAAGTCCAACGAACTTCATGATGTCATAGACTCTTTAGCAGTAAATCGATATGACCACCCAACATTCTTGCTATTCGCATAAAGATACCATCAGTATTTACTCAGTTCCGGTTCATTCTAATCCACGTCATTTTAAGAACCTTGGATTTAAAAAAACAGTCCTATAGTAAAAAAGTTTGACATGCTGTATGATTGTACAAAAAGTGTGTAACAATTGTTTGCAAAATATTTAAGTAATTGACAAGCTGTTCTTGCCTTGAGGTATTATACAAGTTATAACTGTGCTGCGATTTATATCTTTGGTACAGTTATCTAGTATTGAAATAATCTTTGGTGTTTTTGAAGTTTTATTTTTATTTTTAGGGTCCTGAACCTCAAAAGGAAAAAACAGAATCCTTTTAGGATCACTTTGTTGTCTGTCGGTTTGTCTGTCTGTCTGTTTGTCAAGACCCTTTATCTCGGGGACGCCTGGAGGAATCGAGTTGAAATTATAAACACAAGCTCCTAAGTTAATGAAAAAAAATACGGCCGTTTATGTAGAAAAAAAGTACATTTCGACACTTTCAAGGGAACCAAAATTCATAGGGTACCTACTTCCTGTTGGTATAGAACCCTGAAATTCGGCATGAAACAAGAACTCATTGCACAAATATCTGATATGGGAATAAATCTGAAAACTGTAAATTTTTAGTTACGTCATAAAAAAAACTGTTTTTTCGATTCGGAAAAATCTTCGAGACTCGATTCGAGAATTGAACTATTTGCATGACTTAGTTTGTACGGAGCCCTCGGTGTGCGAGTCCAACTCGCATTTGCTTAGGTTCTTATTTTTTCTTCGCACGTTTTTTTGCATAGCCAGTTTAAAGTTTAGAAATTATTAAGTTTTCAGTTACTTTCCGTAACAAGTCCCATTAGAACGCGGATGTAACACATTGTAATGTTTTTGCAGTCATCATCATCATCAGCCTTTTAATGTTCCCACTGCTGGGACTCAGGCCTCCTCTTTAGAAGAGGGAATGGGCCGTAATCCACAACGCGGGCCCAGTGCGGGTTGGATGTCACATATCTTTGAATTTTTGGTTCTAGGACAGGCCGGTTTCCTCACAATGTTTTCCTTCACCGTTTTTGAGAGCAGTTGTGATAAAATGAATTACATAAAGTATTGCGCCTGGCTGGGTTTGAACCCGCAACCTACGACTCGTAGATCGGGGCCGTTATCACTCGGCCACCACTGCTCTCATTTTTAGTGTATGCGAAACCTGAATATAGTTTGTTCAGAATCAGTAACTGAATCGATCCCAATCATTTTTACACCATGTTGTATTCATCGTGAGGAAACCGACATGTCCTGGAACCAAAAAATTGAAGAGATATGACATTCGCCAACCCGCACTGGGCCCGCCTGATGGAACGATCCATTCCATCTCCTAAAGCGGGAGTCTCAGCAGTGGGAACATTATAAGGCTGATGCTATGCTATATTATACTAAAAATAATGTTCTATGTTAATTACAGATTGTATATCTAATTCCGTACATAGACTTTACTATCTTACTATTTGCAACAATTTTTAATAACAAAATTGTAGCCCCAAAAACACAGACATTTTTTCAACCTATGGCGTTATAAAAATTATTAGGCCAACTTTCTAAACAGTGATTGACACTTAGCTAATTGCTTACCTTGATAGAACCGTGTCGTGATCGTCTGTCGTTTATGTCTCATGTTTCTTTGTCTATGATTAAGTTATTTTTAGATATACTATACGTTATAAATTGTTTCATAGTATAAACCCAGTCAGACGCATTTCTTTGTGTATTTGATTTAATCACCACTGCTTTCAAAATGGTGAAGGAAAACATCGTGTTCAAACCGGTATGTCCTACAACCAAAAATTTAGACATGTGAGATCCATCCCCTCTTTTAGAAAGGAGGCCTGAGTCCCAGCAGTGGGAATATTATCGAAGGCTGATGCTATAGTATACAAGATTATCTTCTTGCCCTTTTTTCCACATTATTTGGGGTCGGTGTTACAAGCTTTTTTTGTCATTCTATCCTATCACCCGGCGTCACGCTAACACTAACTTTATTTTCCTTTATATCACTTCTCACACAATACATCCAGCTTTCCTGTTTAGCAATATCTTCTGTCTTATTAATATGTTGTACCTTCTTTTAATTTATTTTCGTAAGTATATGATTGTATATGACTGTCTTTACAAACAAATTCGACTTCGACGACACTTGAAAAATGAAGAAACTTTTGAGATCAGAACAAAAACTGAACAATAAAAACTTGAAAACGACTAATTTTCTTTATCGCCGAGTACTTTGTCTTTTATTGCGAATACTAAATTCTATTACAATCAGTAGACACTGGAGAGTTTTCGTAAAATGCTATTAACAACTTTTTGAAACGATAAAATTAAAATGTCTGAAAACTTTTTTGGGTCACGCTGTTTCAAAACTTGACGAACTGCGTCAAACTCGATTTCAGTTTTTTCGTTGACTTCAAACTTATCTGCGGTATTTCTAACGTAATTAACATTGAAATAAAACTTAAATGTAAAGTTAGCAGTCTTCTCAAAACTTAGCTTTTCACATTGAGAATTTTAATGGATTCATGAAACATTAAAACAAGTAATTCAATTTTACGTTTTCAAAGAAAATGATTTGCGCTTTATTCTATTGCTATTAAATGTGAAAAAAGTCATAGCCAACTCTTTCATCCAATTTTATATAAAAAATAAATTTAAAATATCATCTGCCCAGGTTTTCAATCTCATTTTACTTTAAATATGTCCCAAAATGTACAAAAGAACAAACTTGTACCCTCAAAAACGTGTACCTTTCCCGGTCGGTAAATACCCCAGTGATTTACTTGAACAATTTGCATACATATCACATTGCTACCGTTTCAAATGCTGAAGTATATACCTACTTGGACCTCATAATGTATTAGGCCGAGGCTTTGGGTAACGAATACCGTATATATATTTTCCTTTGTAGGAATCTAAATATGTATCTATCTTTTGCATTTGCCAGTTTTTTGCTCTGAACTCTTAAAGCTTATTCAATTATTTTGGTTGATCAAGCAAAGGATCTCGTAAATATAGATAATAAAAACTATGTATAATGTATAGGGTAAATATAGACCTCTTATCATCATCATCATCATCATTTCAGCCAAAAGAGACGTCCACTGTTGGACATAGGCCTCCCCCAAGCGCGCCACAATAGCCGGTCTTGTGCGTCTCGCATCCATCGGACTCCAGCGACCTGCTTTCCAACGCTGCGTCTTTCGGTACGCGGCCGCCACTCCAGAACCTTTCGGCCCCAACGGCCATCTGTTCTGCGTGCAATGTGCCCAGCCCATTGCCACTTAAGTTTGACAATTCTACGCGCTATGTCGGCAACCCTGGTTCTCTTGCGGATATCTTCATTTCTGATTCGATCACGCAAGGAAACTCCGAGCATAGCCCTCTTATATGATCTTTTAATCTATATATGTTACAATAAAGCTATGTTATATTTTATAAATATAACACAGATTATTGGCCTAACTATAGAGTGCATAATGTAGCGGTATTCAGTGTCCAGGATACACCAAATGTAAATATTTGATTATCACCACTTATGGAGGCTTAGTAACTTTAGTTGGCCTCAAGTGTATTACCATACACTTATAGCGAATTAAAATAAGCCACAAAAAATTAACCACATGCTACTTCGTATTAAGTTATTACTAGCGCCCAAAATTACAATATCAAACATGAAAACGACTGAATTCGATCAATACCAAAAAAAAAGTGTGGGTTCAAGAATATTATCTAAATATGCCGTTAATGCATAAATCTCCAATAATAAAAGGCCATCAATAAACAAGAAAAATGTATACGTAGGCGATGAGTAGGTAAGTAGACGTAAGACTACCCACACGAGATTATCGTTTGTACGTTATAAGTGTTTATACGCTGATGCTGGCGTTTTACTAATATTTCCGTGACCGGCAAAGAATCTCTTGTTCGGCTAATCGGATTAGAGCTACTTCCTGAAATTACCCAATAAGATAAATTGGTATTCTTGCCTACTTTTTCTTTTTACAAATAGACTCTTATTTAATTTGTCTCTTTGGTAGTTACATTATTATTTATCGTCTTAATTCTTTTTAACTTCACACTCGAAAACCTACTCTACCACTTTTAGACACATATTAGTAAATTGTGTGCCTAGACATGGAAGAGTTATCCGCACTTGTAAGGAAAAGTGCAAGAGCGGGCGGGCTCTTGCACTTTTCCTCCATAATTTATTGTATTTGTCGTAACAAGCTGAGCGCTAAGCGACCCTGAGGAGTCGCCGATTAACTCCCATTTATTTATTTCATTGTCAGTATGTTGAAAAACGTCAATTGTAACACGTGGAAATTTGTCACTGCAGCACTTGGGTCTGTAATACTCTCACCAGCGGCTCGGGAAAAACCACTTCGGCTGCAATGATAAACTTTCTGCACTTGCATTAAAATGTAGTAGTATAGTCTTTAAAAATAAGTTTTGAAATGTTCTGTAAAAACTATGTCAATATATTGAATTACGAAAGCTTTTTGTCAATTTCTGGGAAAATAAGTAACGTCAAAGGCCTCACTCAGGCTGTCAAACTATCAACAATTTAGTAGAATGTACACAGAAAAACTTTCGCAGTTGAGACAAGGGACGAAGCAACGTTTAGTGATTGTTTGTTGAGTTCCAGTTCAAAGACTTTGTAGAGAGTACTCTTAATCTATCTGCTAATAATAATAGTAATAAATTTATGCAGATAGAAGAGAACGAAGTAGGCTCAGCACACAATACACTGAAATTTTGCACGCTAAATTTACTTGGCACTTGGCCCGTAAATGTAGTCGACACCAGCTAAAGAGCTGAGAAAAGAAGCTGTACCCGAAAATAATCATCATCATCAGCCTTTTTAATGTTCCCACTACTGGGACTCAGGCCTCCTCTCTAGGAGAGGGAATGGGCCGTAATCCACCACGCGAGCCCAGTGCGGATTGGTGGATGTCACATGTCTTCGAATTTTTGGTTCTAGGACATGCCGGTTTCCTCACGATGTTTTCCTTCACCGTTTTGAGAGCAGTGGTGATAAATTATATTACACAAAGTAATGCGAAAAATAATAATAATAATAATTTTCAACCGGGGTTTGTCCTTGGATGCATTGCATTGCGTGTACAGGGACAATCGTCGGTTGGCATCACGTTCCATTTAAAGTATCTAAAGGGCCTCTGTGAGTTGGTTTCAGCTCCTAGAACGCCTTCCGAAGGACCAGGACTTTAGGGTCCTGTGATATATTGATGAATAATAATTTATTTCAGAATAAACCTGTTTTTATCAGTTAGTAGTTTTTTTTTTTTTTTTTTTTTTATGGTAGGTAAAATCATCCAATGACAAATCCCGCCCTTGGGCGGAGCGGGAAGTAGTGTCAGACTCTTACTGACTAAAAACCTACCCCGTTCCTTCGTAGCCTATCGTAGTTAGCCCTGCACCAAACCTTTTAATTGTTTCGCTATGTATCAGCTATTTACTTTGGGTTTCTGAGGCCCTGACTCGAACTCTTGTCTTGATCCATTTAACGACCTAAACTGAATTGTTAAAGAGAAAGAGCTATACACCGTTAAATTTTACATAAATTGTACGAAATTAATTTATTTAAGAAAACGAGTCAATGACTTTGTTGGCAGTGGTCGGTCGTTGCGTACTAACTGCCTACAGGTCATTGAACTCGCCCAGCTGACGGTTACTTAAAGAAATTAATTTCGTAAATGCGTAAATTAATTCGAGTTTTTAAAAAAAAGAACTTTATTCGATCAATATTTAACGGAGTATGGGATATACAGCTTCATTTCCCCTTTTCGCTCGCTTGATTGATATTTTAACACAACATGGTAAGAACCCTGATGTTCAAAGAAATATATATCGTCATGTTAACAGTCATAAATCTTTTATTTTTGAAAAAATACACATTTTATTATATTTATATATATTTAACTTAAGTTATATAAAATCACTAAGAACCGATTGATGAATTGAAACATTTAGTTTTATCCTACATATTTCACTCTTTTTTTTTAACTAAGGATAAAACTAATACCTTTATACCTTTAAAATTAATAAAGGATAAAAAGCTAAAAATAAAAATCCATTGTTCTCAATTCAGATAGTGGCCTGTCCAAAAAATGAAAAAAAAAAAGAAGAAATATAACGGGTAACCGGATATTACCCTTTCGGTTACGTCATAATTATTTTAAAATTCTCCCCAGGTTGTTCAATAATTCAATTATTTTTAGGCTAGAGAGAGGTCTTTTTATTACGTTGAATATATAAGTGCATGGCGGCTCACATTTTTAACCGACTTCAAAAAGAAAGAGGGTATATGTTCGGCTGTATGTAAAATAAAGCTTTGCTTTGCTTTGGTGTACAATAAAGAGTATATCTATCTATCTATGTTTTTTTAAGCGTTTTCACCGATTTTTCGGTCAATTGTGGACTGATTTTGATTAGATACGAAATTTGACTGTAAGATCAAGTTCTAATTTTATTAAAAAGGATTTTTTGCAGGCGTTTATTATTTACTTCATGTAAGAAAACTAATATTAAAGTAATTTATTCTGTAGTTTCACCGAAACCTTATAAAGTAGTCACCGGCCCAAAAAACACATCGCGTGAAATCTTTCATATTATAAACATCAAATTACAAAATAAGGTAGCGATAAGGCAGGCGTTCGTGCTATATATAATCTGTAGGTCGAAGGTACCTACTAACTAGGAGAACAGAAAAGTAAGTTGGTAGGTAAATGGGTAATTTTACTCAGTGTTCATTTCCTCACTGTGCTAGACGAGTGGGGTCCCACTCAGCCATTTTGTGATTTATTTCGAAGATTATAGTAATTATTGGGTTGGCAAATGGTTGGGTTATGGTTTTACATGACGTATTGGTATATCGAAGATACAAATGGTCTTCAGGCAAGAGAAATAACGTAGTAAGTTAAATTCTTAATGGAAAATGAAATGAAATACGCTTTAGCTGAAGGTTTAAAGTCATCCAAGGAGCAATGGAAAAAATTATGCTGGGAGTTTACTTGCCTGATTGCATCAAAAATGAAGATATTGCAGGAGAATCAAGGTCGCCGAATAGCCCGAAGAATTGACAAACTTAAGTGGCAGTGGGCAGAGTGCATTGCTCGTAGAATAGATGGTCGATAGGGCCGCAAGGTTCTGGAGTGGCGACCGTGCTCCAGAAGGTAGCCCGGTGATCTGGTGAGAGCCGCGGGAATCCGATGGATGCGAGACGCACAAGACCGTTTATTGTGGCGACACATGGGGGCCTCTCCCATGTGTCACAACAACGATCGATGACGATTGTCTATGTTCAACATTGGATGCTTTTCGACTGAAATGATAATTTAAGTAATGGAAACGCGTAAAGTTGACGAATTTAAAAATAAACTCAAATCCAAGTCAACGACATTTCAAAGCGAGCAATAGGCACAAAATCCGAAACAAATCGAAATGAGAAACAATACCTTTAAAAAATAAATCATTGTCCGTGATATATTTCCACCAATAGTAGAACTACAGAGATAAATAAAAGTCGACTTAGAAAAAAAGCTGTCAACAAAAACATCTTCGAAAGAAAACCCACTGTGAATAGAAATAAGCTTTAATAAAAATAAGTTTTAATATAAAGTAAACGGGAATGTAAATATAGGTAACGATCGAGACTCAAACGTGACTGGCTTGCAAGAAACCACAGATTTCGGTTACATATACCAATATCCGGCCTTTATTACATTTAAATTATTCTATCTTATCGAAGCACGCGTTTTTATCAAGAGATGTTTTTATGCTTCGCGTTATTTTTACGATGAAAGAAAAACAATCGCTTGGAGATGGGATGCGAGGTTACATTTGCGATATCGGATGGAAACGCTGCGCTGACGTGACTCCGGTCCGGGTGCAGTCATGTTTTTTAAACACGCTGTGTGTATAGAATTTACGATTAGATTGAATCAACTTGCACTATTATTATGGAACAACATTGCTTTCAATTTGTAGGAACTGTCTTGTTAAAATTTAGCTTCTTTGTAAAGATTAGAAACTTTGATATTTCTGCCGTTATCTTTTGTTACATATTTTTTTCTTCTTCATCATTGGACTCATCATTCATTTTCTTTTTGGATGAATAGGATCTACAACCAAAAATAACTAAACCGCCTAACCTTCCGAGTTTTATTCCACTGGTTTTAATATTTGCTCTCAAAAATTTTAGAAGCACTGAACCAACGCAATATTAAAGAAATAAACTCCAGTTTTTTAATGCTTGACTTTATTAAATAAAATAAAAGCCATATTTTATATCGCGTAGTGTGTTCCGAGGCTGCGTGGCTGAATACAAGAAGTAGGTCAACACAGCCCGCTGCCGCTTACACGAAAAGTTTTCAGCCTATTGACGACATGGAGAATCAAGACTTGAGTGTTTTGATTTGCATACTAATGTGAGAATTAAGATGGAAGTAGGAATAGAACTTTCGCGAAAAAAATATCTTTAGAGACTCTTCTATTGAGTGACAGAAAAAGCAAGTCCTACTGAATTTTAAAATGTAAATGGGCTGTCTTTGTGGGTATTACTGTTTGTCTTGGTATGGTTATATGAAGAGGAAGGATGGAACGCATGTTACTTAAAGAATTATGTGTTTACATATGGATAGAGGGAGAGGGAGGTCAAAGAAAAGATGTATGGATTGTGTGAGATATATCACTGTATGAAAGAAAAAGGAGTTAGTGATAGCGTGAAGATTGACAGGGCAGAATGGAAGAAAAAAACGTGTTGCGCCGACCCGACCGAGGAAGATGATGACTATGTCTGTTATTCAATGACCTCAACAGATTTGAGTTATATGAGACAACCGTAGGACACTCTAGGTCAATTCTTTCGTCAGTGTAAACTAAATGAATTCGGTACATATCTAGTTCTATACCTATATCTACATATGTACCTAAGAAAAAAATTCCAGTAGGTTTTTTTATGTTAGGTAAAATCATCCAGTATCAGACTCTTACTGCCTAAAAACCTGCCTCGTTCCTTCGTTGCCTATCATACCGGGGCCGAGCCTTCTTTTCAGAAAGCGACCCTTGGCCCCAGTAGGCTTCGACCCTGCCTGCCTGCAGCTAGTGGGCTGCGCCTCTACGGTTTGCTGACAGCTCCTTGAGCCGCGCGGGAACAGTACGCGCCGTCGACGACTTGGGTTAGGTCCGGTCTGTTAACGGACGGTCGGATAGCGAGCTTCCCATTGCTCGCCGTCCGCAAGCCCGCGCCTACGGTGGCCGGAAATTATTTTTTGCCTTGCATGTGAGCGAAATTCTTGTTATTATTTTTAATTCCAGCTTTTTCATAAACTGAAAAAGATTTCAAAAGAATTATTGTGTAAAAAAATTTGACAAAGTCCTAATTTTAGTCTTCACTTTTGTTGGGATTGCGGAGACAAATCGTCAAAGTCTCGTAAGACAAGAAACTCAAAGTATTATAATATTCTTTCAAGAGAAAAGAAAACTTCTAGAGATTCTAAAAACACACAGGCATTAAAAGAAAAAGACAAAGGAAAAGAAAATATTGAATTTTCTCGCACGATTACTTTTGGCTTTGATCCCAAGAATATTCCAGAAAACTAGTTTTATCTTTTAAAACATTGCTAAAAGTTATGAAATTATTGATGGTACGTAAAATACCTATAAAACCACTAATTCGTGATTTAATCACTAATCTTGCCTAACAGATATTACATACTATGTAGGGAACGCCTTCGACATATCCTAGTGTTAGAATTCTATTAAAATACGTTTACGTTACGACATTTTACGACTATTGGTAGTTTTTACGCGTTTGACCTTCAAATGGTGTAAGTGTATAGTTGGATTCAATATATCTGGAACCTGACTATTGGCTATTGAAAGGATTAAATAAAACCTTTTTAAATCTTGTTTTTCAAGACTTTTTTCTGTTACAACTAAAAAATATTCTAATCTGTTTTCAATTGAAGTAGATTTTTTAATAGTTAGCCTCAATTCGGTCCTAAATGATGTTTGATATCCTACGATTACCTCTGAAAACAAATCATTCAGAATAAAGATAATGTTGATATAAAACTTTTTGATAGCTTATCTTATCTCAGTTAGGTTTTACGTTTTATATCAACAAAATCTTCGTTGGTAGTAAACCAGTATTTATTTATTGTGTATTTATAACGCAATCAAAATAACAGCTTTATTAGAAGTTTGTAGGTATCAGAATAAATAAGACAGTGTATTTTCGCGTTACAATTTGCTCAGCTCATTCCTAAAACAGTTTCTAGCTTTAAGCTAGGTACTATATTTTCGTACCAATCGTTCAATTTATTCTAGTTTTTTGTTGAAATGACACTTTTCTTTCGAATAAAAGCAAGAAAACTGTTCGGAACGTCACAAAAAGTTTCACAATCGGCCTTTGCGAACTATCAGCGTTTGTTTGTTAAACAAATCATATCCAATACAGATCAAAGAATATTTTGCTCAAGTTGGCATGTTTACTGGCAATGTTCATGTTGTTACTTTTCCATCAAAACTAGTCCGTGACGGAATACTTGTAACAAGGTATATAGCGTGTGGCCCGAGGCACCACAATTTGTGTGAGTGGAGGGAGCGCGTGAGCAATTATAGACATTATAATTTGTACGTTTAGAATGAGAATCGCGTGACAGGAAATGAGGAGCATTTTTTGAGGGTATGTAATTATATTCGTATTTAGGATGTGTTTTATTGGATAACATCGAACGTGTGTAAGTGTAGGTCATGATTTTTCGTGGAGTTATGAAAGTACTCGGTTATAACGGTAGGAATATTTTCATCCCTTAATTTTCTGGTATAGCAGCGTACCTACCTACTGCCATGCTTCATTGGTTATGATAGCAATTTTAGGTTTTATTACGCATGCTTTACTTTTACTTTTCCAGTACGGTCTACAAACGGTTCAACCGTTTCTCCGTTTCCATTTCGTAGGTACTGGAGAAGTACCTCAATTTGACCTGTGAATGAAGCAATAAATCGGTGATTTTTTGCATTTTTTTTTTTTTAACGAAGGAGTTTTGCCAACTGGAACTATAAGTTAAACTGTATGGCTACTGATTATTTGAATAATGTGTTTTTATAAATTTATTGATAGGCCCGCGCTTGACCATTATCTCACCTATTGGTAAGAGATGACGTGGTCAATGTTAAAGCATTTATGACTAGTAGTAAAATATTAAGTCTTGACTTAAAGACCATTACTTTTAAATTACGTAATAGACTTAAGCTCAAAAACAAGAAACTACTCAGACAATAACAAAAAATCCGTGTACATCGAAGGACTAGAACTATTTGCCTACTGGAGTCTGGCCATCCCATTATAATTTAGGAATAGAATAAAGAAATAGTTTATTTCAAATAGACCAATTACAAGCACTTTTGAATAGTCAAAATGTCGTTCAGTCCATAAAAAAAGTGAAGCTAAATTGCATGTTGCAAAGCGTAGATCTCTATGGAGAAGAACGTGCAAGAAACTCCATGAACACTATTTTTAAATCATATTATGAGTTACATAAATCTTGGTTACATTTTTTATATATTCAAGGCTAGAGTGAATAGGTTCTTAACAAACTTGTGAGCTTCATCAATGATTGCATCACTGCTTGCCATCACGTGCAATCGCAGTCATGCACTAGTTCATAATTTCCTTTAAGAAGAAACTTAAACTACCTATTCTTCCACAGTGCCAACATCAGACGTGCAAGGAGTGCTGGGCAAGAAGGCGTCGCTGCCGTGCGACATCCAACCGCTCCACTCGGATGACGACGTCGTCATGGTGCTGTGGTTCAAGGAGTCTGATGGTGACCAGCCTTTGTACAGGTATGAGAATACTTAACCTTCAAGTCGCTGGTTAAAATCCAGCGAGGAGTATAATTGCTATATGTCATTAATTTCATCACTGTTGCTTTCAAAACGGTAAAGAAAAATATCGCGAGGAAACCGGCCTAGAAGCAAAAAATCTAAGATATGTGACATTCACCAAAGCGCACCCAAAGGTTATGTGAAAATGAACTCCAGGGCCCTGGGATGAAGGCAATGAAAGGTAGTAGGTAGGTAGGTTTTTAGTCAGTAAGAGTCTGACACTATCTCCCGCCCCACCCAAGGCCGGGATTTGTCATTTGATGATTTTACCTACCATAAAAAAAAAAAACCAAAGCGTACTGCTTTGATTACCCATTTCATCTTCCAGAGAGAATTGTGGATTAACTGGTTTTTTTTTTTTTACTGTAGGTAAAATCATCCAATGACAAATCCTGCCCTTGGGCGGAGCGGGAAATAGTTTCAGACTCTTACTGACTAAAAACCTACCCTGATTCCTTCCCTGCCTTGGTTCCGGGGCCCTGGTATGCATTTTCATACCTTCCCAGAGCCCCAGACTAGGCCTCGACCCTACTGGGCCCCTACGGTTTGCTGACAACTCCTTGAGGCGCACGGGAACAGTGCGCGCCGTAAACAACTTGGGCTCGGTCTGGTCTGTTACCGGACAACCGGACAGCGAGCTACCCATTGCCTGCCGTCCGCAAGCCCGCGCCTGCGGTGACCGGAAATTTGGATCGGAATTACGGCGGCGGCTGCGGCGTGAGCGCCGTTGCCTGTGGATTAACTGGTGGATTACCCATTTCCTCTTCCAGAGAGAAGGTCTGAGGCCCAGCAGTGGAAACATTATAAGGTTGATTATAATATGCTACAAAGGAAAATACTGAAATCCATGTCATATCCACAAACTTACAGAGATTGTGTTGTTGATCATATTTCGCCTAGAGGAGGTAAACTGGAAGATTACATTACAAGAATAATCATTAAAGTGGTGTTCCTTCTTGATACTTTTTCTTCATAATACAGTTTTTTACAACCTACATCGTTTGTAAAATGTGCTTTAATCTCATTTTTCATGTCTTATGTATGCGGATTTTTTTTATTATCTATGAATTCCAGTGCAACTCTGTACTGACCGCTCAAGATAATAGTTGCTAATGTAACCTAACGCTATCAAAACCTACATTATGTTATCAAATGAAAATATTTTATTTAATAGGCATATAAAAGCATATAAAGTGCATGATACCAATATTGGTAACATCAAGGTCCAAACTTTTTAAAGTAAGGCTTTTTATAAATTTTTGACAAATTTTAAATATAAAAATTTCGTCAAATTGTTTAATAAGGAAGAGTATCTATAAATAGAAGCGACTAATTCCAATACGGCATTCAAATTACTTACAAGCAATGATTATGTATTGGTACTACATGGAAAACTATTTATTCTATCAACAGGGAACACTTATACTAATGATAACGTTCAGTGAATATACGAATTGATGATATTTGAGTGATTAATATTAGTGGTAACCGGTACTCAGCTGATTTGGTTCTAGTAGTGAATGATGATGGTTAAAATAGTATTCCAATATCCACTTCCTGTATCCGAGTTGATTGATATAATCTGATCGTTTGAAAAGCAAATTGCTTTTTTTTATTGCCTGATGACAGATGGAGTAGTTCGTATAAAATAATGAAAGAAAAACGCTTATACGTACCTCATAAAGTAAAACAAAAAAATTGTTAGCGAAAAATGACATTAAAATCTGTGCAAGACCAAAAAGGCGCTTAACTTAGCATAAGCTGCGATATTTCAAAACGATAAATAACATAGCGGTGGTATTCTGTTGGATCCCACTGTGTTGCCACGATCACACTCAGCAGCAAGCAGCAGCAGCAGCCAGCATCTGCCTTATAATGGTCTCAGGCCTCCTCTCTAGGAGAGGGAATGGGCCGTGATCCACTACGCGGGTGCGTAATTGAAGGATGTCACTTGTCTTCGAATTTTTGGTTCTAGGATATGCCGGTTTCCTCACGATGTTTTCCTTTACCGATTTTGAGAGCAGTGATGATGAAATAATTTACATAAAGTAATGTGCCTGGCTAGGTTTGAACCCGCGACCTACATGTCGTAAGTTGGGGCCGTTACCACTCGGCCACTACTGCTACATACTCACGGAGGTTAAATAAACTAGCTAGCTAGCGATCAGAAATAATATTTTAGAGCTACCAAATCTTAATTTCATAATAATTTTGCTTTATCACAAGAACAAATAGCGATATAGCATATTACAGTTTATCATGTGGAAATTAATACTACAAATACAGTAGATACATAGTAAAGTTTATTTAGCATTTATTTTCTTTCATTTTAACTGATAAAATTATCCATGTTATCTGCTCCAATAGAATATCAACGTAGTAGAATATCAGAATATTGATCATATGTCTGCTTCAACTTCTTGCATACATTGACAAAAATAGATCAAAAACAAATAACTAAAAAACATTCAAAATATAATATGTATTAGAAAGAAATAGCAGGTTTGTGGAATCAAAAGTAATGTACCGAATTGACAGATGTTACCCACATATTTAATAACACACCTTTTACAAAATAATGCTATGTACCTACTCGTATGCCTTTTAATACATCTCAACTACAAAGTTTTCAAAATAGGTTTTACTAGCCCAAAAACATAATTTAATTATACAACTTATTTTAATAAAACGAAAAGCAGGTCACAACAAAGTATGTTAAATAAATAACACAGAAGCATTACTTTTGATAATTGTTAAATACACATCTCTAAATTATCTGTTGCAGTGCATCCTGTATAGTAACAAAATCAATACACATATATTTATACATAATTACCGAAGCAGAACCAACGCCAACACCAATAATTAATATTTATTTATACTTTTTCCCACCAGCTACGACATCAGAGGCCGTTCGATCAACCAGCCGAAACTCTGGTCTTCCCCCACGGTCTTCGGGAACCGCGCCTTCTTCCGAGGCAGTGCCACTCCAGCAGTCCTCATGGTGGATAATGTGATAGCCAGCGACGCTGGCGTGTATAGATGCAGGGTAGACTTCAAGAATTCGCCTACTAGGAACCTCAAAGTTAATTTTACTGTTATAAGTAAGTGGTGGTATTATTTTTAAATTTTAAATTTTGGCAATGCTGCTAGCGCGCTTTCTGGGCACTTTTTTTACATTGACATCACGATAAATGATTTTTTGATTCCCAACGAGTTCATTTTATACCTGTTTCTATATATATTATTATTTTCAGTTTGTATATATGCCTTATTAAGCTATAATTTTAATTAGTTAAGATGCTAGATAAGTAGTAAATAGTTACATTTTTTTTTTATACTAAGGACTGAAATTCTTGAATAATATGCGGCAGTGATCTCAAGTTATGAGCAAAGGCAAGATAAAAATAATATTCAGAAATCTTTTAAGTTGGTGAAAAGTCCAAAAAGCCAACTCAAATATAATAATTTCATTTTCTGTAAGGATAATTGCAATCTCCTAAAAAATATCTACTATACTAAAATAAAATGAGTAATAATCTACTTTTTCCTACAGTCCCACCAAATCGCCCAACAATTTTCGACGCAAAAAGAAGAGACCGGGCGAAACTAGTGGAGCCTTACAACGAAGGATCCAACGTCCTCCTTATCTGCGAGGTCGAAGGAGGTAAGTTGTCTATACATCGCTTGATATACCACATTAGTTGCCTGAAGGAGTAAACAGAGGGCCATTTAATACACGAATGGTTCAAAGTTAAACAAAGATGGCCTCTTCAAATTGCACAATTCCATAAAATTGAATTAATCTTGATGCTCGGCAACTTTTATCTAGGTGCTACCAGCCTACTTCACGTTTCCTGATTCGCAATATCCAATCAAAATCTGGCTTGCTTCCTAAAAACTTCTAATTGAAATGTTTACTTACACTCTATCGTATATAGAAATAAAAAATACGTATTTATTATTTAGGTAATTTTACCAACGAAATCAAAATCACATGACACATACCAAATTCAAATTATTTGAACACGTGTATGTTAACCAATTAATAATTTGTTAGTAAGTTATTTCAACTTTATAAGTACTTTAGTTTTTAATAGGTTTGTATATTAATAAACTGTTAATTCAAAAACACTTTTAGAACTTCTATTTAAGGTAGACTTTGAATACTTAAGTGGTGTATTTATTAACTTTAGAGGAATAATTAATGAATTTTAGTCCAAAATTATCTCTGGTAATATGATGAAAAATATTTTACAGAAAAGCCGCAAACCTGCAAATATGAAGTGGATTTTGCGTAAAGCTTTAATGGACATATTAATATTTTATCATATAGCAAAAAGCTATCAAGAATTAAATAAAAGTCTTTTGAGTTGATCTATCACTTTTACATGGGTCTGCAACATTATTACGACATAAATAAATAATAAATCGGTGTAAATAACAATAAATAAAGCAATTAACTTATCAACAACCTTTGTTTAAGTTTCTATGACATTATTTCTACAATTTTTTGTGTACAATAAAGTTTATTCTATTCTATCATCATCATCGGATACTGTCGGATAATCTGCCCCACTAGCCAAGTTACAATCATTACGTTTAGCGTGAACGCTTGAAGTTGGCCACGCCCCCAATTCCTTTGTCCTAATCACGTGACTAAGCGTTGATATGACGTTACAAACAAAGGAATTGGGGGTGTGGTCAACTCTAAGCGTTCACGCTAAACGAAACGATTGGAACTTGGCTAGAGGGGCTGACGTACACCACTCCCTAACGTTTTTAAAACCTCTACGGTGTAGACTAGGCGTTTCGTTTCGTGGTTTATAGCGTAAATCGAAGAACTGGCACAATTTGTCTCCTGCGGTCTTCCCATCCAATTATAATTTAAGCATCTTCAGGGCTAAAATGAATAGGCTCTTAATAAAAAAGTGCGCCTCACCCTCAACAATTTCATGGTGCAATGGCAATAGCGACTGTCGCAATCCAGTGCTGGGTACGCCATTTTTATGGTGGTAAATCCCTTCTTTGAGGAGTGCCTGGAACGACGTTGTGGCGTCCTTAGCTTCCGCATGACGCAGGTCTTCACCGGACATGGTCAGTTCGCGAGGTTCCTGCATCCGTGCAAAACTAACGCCCGGGTGTCACCATTGTATGGACCGTCCAGAGGACACGGTGGAGCATACGGTAGAAGTGTACCATGGTCTGGAGTGAGGAGGAATGGGAGATGATAGCTTCCTTCTGTGAAATAGTAATGCTACTTAAGGAAGGGGCCCAACAGGTTCAAAGCCTACTGGAACCATGGGTTATGTAAAAGTAAATTCCGGGGACCTGGAACGAAGGTAAAAAAGGAAAAGGAGTGGGTTTTAGTCAGTAAAAGTCTTACACGCCCTCCTGCTCCCCCCAGAGCGGGAGAATTCATTGGATGATTTCCCACCTAAAAGAAATCTGTCAACGGTTGCATCACTGCTTACCATCAAGTGATGTCGCAGTAAAGCTCAATCAATAAAAAATATCAATACATGTATTTAGCATATCAACTTAAAGTAAACGTATCTGACTCTGGACTCTGGACTGGCAGCAAATAACTTCAAGAGAGATTATTTAATCTTAGTCTAAGATAGAGATAACAAGTTCAAACCAGCACAGCTTAATAGCAACTAGATTAAACTTTAGGTACTGAAGAGTAAAAGGAAATGAAACAAGATATCTAAGACAGAGGGGAACTAGGTGAAACGGATAATGTGGGAATTTGAAACATTTTTGTTAAAACTGTGTAGTTTCCAGACAAAAAAACTAAAACTAGATCGAGTAGTTTTTTTTTTCGGTGGGATAATCATCCAATGACATCTCCGCGCCCTTATGATAGTGTCAGATTGTTACTGATTAGAAACCCACTCCTGTTCCTTCGTTGCCTTTCGTACTGGGGCTGAATCTTCCTTTCAGAAAACGATCCTTTGCCTCAGTAGGCTTCGACCCTGCTAGGCCTCTACGGTCTGCCGACAGTTCTTTGAGCCTTGCGTGGAACGATACGCGCTGTAGATCGAGTAGTAAGGTTTGAACTAAAGCATTTGATACAAAATATACCTCCACGCGGTTCCAAGATAAAGGGTCTTGACACACAGATGGACCACAAAGTGATCCTATAAGGGTTACGTTTTTCCCTTTGAGGTATGGATCCCTAAACAAATAAGTATGGAATATTAAAAAAAAAAACTAGTCAACATCATTTAAAACATCTATAAGCTGTGATCACCTTAAACCTATTAAGGTTTTTTAGACTCAAATCATTAATAAAACAAAACGTATTTGTAACAAATCTCTAAAGCCCCCCGACCAATTAACAGCCGTAATTGTAGCCTTCGAGTGTTAAACAATAAAACATTTCAATCCCATACAATTTGGGACCGAAATAACAATACCACCATAAATGATAAACACACAGGATTCGTGGGCGTTAATGATGGGAAGTATATGGGAAATGGTTATGATATTCTCGATAGCGGTAAATCTATTTTAGAGGCTACGAAATAATCTATAAATGGTTTCTATTTGGTAGGAAATGCATTCATTCATAATGAACACGGAAATATTCATTGCGATGTAAATGATGATCAATATACTCGTAACTAAGTTAGTATTTTAGAATTTCATTGATCAGACAACTGTTTTATGATTTTGTGTAGCCATTAACTAAATTAAATAGCAATTTATATTATATACACTTCATTTACTAAGAATTTTATTATACTCGTAACGTCACTGTATTTGTCTAGTTATTGAAAGAGAAATTTTAGTATTAAATGTGGCATCCGAAATTGAGTTTTTAATTTTATTTAGTCCATACTGACATTATAAATGTGAAAGAAGGGGTCAGTACATATCTGACGGAAAATGCGTCGCGTATTATCGGTCGCGTAACGCCAGAGCAAACAAATATAATTATAATAAAACCTTCAACCGTTTTACAATCAACCGATGATGCGTTAATGCTTTGGGCTTACGACCATGATATGCTCAACACATTTTCCATCCATGGTTTAACTAGGTACTGAATCGATTTTTATTAAAGGTACGAAGGAAGTTTGAACTCCAAGAATGGACATAGGCTACTTCAATTATATTAAATGATTAGGATACTTCTAATTCATCTGTGACTGTGACTTCGTGTCCGCAACAACCAACATTCATGGGGACGAAACTGCAGGCAGAAGCTATAAATTTAAAACTGAAGTACTTTCAAATATATTTGACACTGTCGCTTAATTTTTTTCTGCAGGCCTAGCCAAATTACAATAGTTTATCTGCCGTTAGCCTCAGCATATTGGCGATGAAGCGTATCAGTTATACCATAAAACTATAGATTATAGCGATGAACATTGTAGAAAAGATTACATTTAATTCTATCATTTTGAATGATATGAACTTAGCTACGAATTTTCTATTAGTTTGTTCTAACCACCTGATTTAACGTTGAGATAACGTCATTCGCTTATTGATTAGTTTTCTACTACCGTTAACGATTGTAAATTATCAGCTAAACTGGTCAGATCTATAAGTCGAAAAGAAAGGGTCATTATTTCAACCTAAAGTAATCACGCTATCAATGAAATCTAAAATAAACTCCAAGACAAATCACCATCTTGATTTTAACATATTTTACTTCTTGATGAAAGCCGAGTTGTGTCAGAAAGAAAAATGAAGCCATTAAACTCGGTTATGATTGGAGCGACAATTTGTCAATAAGAATAATGGTCGCGACCACAAACTTCAGATAATTATCGACAAATGTGTCTATTTCGGCAGGGGTATCGATTTTCTCGGAGGCTTTCATTTTTGTTTCTATTTGAATATAATTTTGGTGTTCACAGAGATCAGTTACTTACTAGGTTGCTTACTTTGATGAAGATAATCTACATTTTACATACAAAATTTTCTAGATTGGCTGAGAAGACACAAAATATTTTTTTTTAAATAATTGGACAATAGTCAAAATTATAACAAAAAAAAAATAGTGAAGCAAAAAAATAACTGATGTTTCAACCCTACATAGTAACTATGACAAGGTTTAGAGTAAGATAGCTTAATTTTTTGTTTCTTTCCACAGGTAGACCGCGGCCACGGGTAACGTGGTACTTAGAAAACGTGGTGATAGACGACTCGTTTGAGCAGCGACCTGACGGTGTGACGGTGAATACACTGACGTTCCCCAACGTGGGCAGACAGCATTTGAACGCCAGGCTCGTCTGTCAGGCCTCCAACACCAACCTTGCGCAGCCAGAGACCAAAGTCCTTATTTTAGATATAAATTGTAAGTAGCACAATACATCATATTATTTACCTAAAAATCACACATCACTAGCACCATCACCAATATCGATACCAACCCCAACATTATCACCAATAGTTGTAATAACAGGGCCTCAAGTCTGCTATTACAATAGTGTCAGAATCGTCAAGTTTGGTAATCTACTAATATAATGACGTCACTATGACTTTCCAACAGTCAATCACTGACACACCATTGAAAGAAATGGTAATCTCGTACATGCGGAATGAATTTCTGACTTATGGGGTAATCTGCTAAAATTTGGTTAGTTCTTTTGATTAGTGACTTACCATTAGATTTGTCTGAACACGACAAAGTCATTCTACCACCATTTGTTTACGAGACCAATAACCGACCAATGATCGACCATTATAACATATCAGATTAAGAACTTTTACCAAAATGACAATGGGATTGTGTTGGCATGTCGATTTTACAAAAATAGCAGACTTGGGCCCTTGAAGTTGGAATTCACATTTCATTGTCAATAGTCGAGTCTATTAGGCAATATTTTGGTCTTATAAGTACAAACTGCGAATGTGAAATTCAACCTCTAACCCAGTCCGTGTTCTATCGTGTAGGTACTTAATAGCTCATTAGCTCACCTAAGCAAAGTTGGTTCCGTCACTGACAACATAATGGAAACGGTGAGATTAGATTCAAAATAATAAGCTTTGGAGGTGCAAACAAAAATAAAATAATAGGTACTTGATCATTTTCGCGTGGCTGTATGAAAGTATTGTTATGCTTTTGTTCCGTAAAATAAACTAAAAAACTGGGTTATAGTGTTTTCCTCCAATATTTTAATGGTTTGACACTTCGGCGTATTCAGCATTTTATTTATGTCATTTTTATCAGTGATTTTTTAAAATTGCAAATACCAAAATAATAACAAAACTTTTTCGATGATAAACATGATACGAGTATTTACACTGATATACTTTTTTGCAGTAAAACCGATAACAGTGAATATACTGACAAAAGAGAAACAGGTGTCAGCAGATAAAAGATACGAAGTGGAGTGTAAGACGACAGGTTCAAGACCAGAGGCTTACGTCACGTGGTGGAAGAACAACAGACAGCTGAAGAGGATGGCGAAAAATGTGAGTTAACTGTATTTATAGACGGTATCTTTTTGAATGCACTTTTCCGGTTCTTAGTACTAACATTTATGATGTTTTATTTACTGGACTTAGAACACGAAAAAATTAATTTATGACACATTTAATTCAGTATTTAATATGTATGTGTGTGTGTTATTTGTATATATATGTGTGTTGAATGAACTTTTCGTACATTATTTGGGAGATTAAAAAATATAAAGACATTAATAAGTTGGGAGAATTTTCTGGATTCTTAATAATTTATGCAATAGATAAAAACTTGGTAAGAGACCATATTGAAGAAGTGCTATCAAAAGCTGGTATAATAAAAACTGAATTATTTTATTGACCACCTCGTTTTTTTTTTGTTTTGAAGAATAATTTGTTAAAACGGAAAAAAAAACTACCACTAGTCTTTACTCTATCTGCAAGCCGCTCTACTTACTTTAAAGCCGTCACTAAAACTAAACACGAACAAAATTCGCTTAATCTTAGAAATACTCATCTCCCTTGTTTATAACCGTACCAATCTCAACACCAAACACCAGACTCACTTCCAAACCATACAATATCAAATGCAATTTAACGTAAAGCGCATCTTTTCACAGTTTTCCGAGAACAACGAGACGTTGAGCGTGCTCAGCTTGGTGCCCGGGGTGGAGGACGACGGCAAATATTTGACGTGCCGCGCTGAGAACAAACACATACAGGACTCCGCTATCGAGGACAAATGGAGGCTCAATGTTCACTGTGAGTATTGATGACAGTTTGAAGGGTTTTGATTGGGGAAATGAATGGATTGGAAATCATTTTCGTTTGGATTTTCAAATCGAGAAAAATACGTTTACCAATTTCAAAGCGTTTAATCCTGCAATGATTTACGTACTGATAAAAAACAGGACAGTATTTTAACCCTTTGATCCCTTCTAATACTGTCTGGTCTATTTAATAACATTAATCTAAATATCTCATTACGTGAGAAGAAAAGGTCTTGGCTATTACCGCCTTTACTGCCATTGGCAAAACGGGCGTATCTGATTTAATGATCTGATGTCACTTGATTAATCAATTGAAAATAATTGAAATTGCTGAATTATTATAGAAGCGCTATCAGAAGTAAATTTAGTAAAAACTGAATATTTGAAAATTATTCCATTGAAAAACAGCCAAAGAGCAAATAAAGTTAAACACAAAGAAGTATTGCTGTTAGTTTTCGTATTGAAAATAATTTCGAAGTTTTCATGTAAGAACAGATATTCTGTTAAAAACACACATTTCGCTAATGAAGACAAATGGAACCTCGTCGTAAGCATTAATCAGAATTGAAAGGATTTTGATCATAGAAACGATGATGGATTCCAAGATTCAGCGTCGGTATTTTCTTTCTTTACCTGGCAAAATTTGTCTTTTTATTATATATGATAGAACGTGTTAACCTTGAATCTTCTTTCTCTAATTTTAATGCTAGATTTAGTTTGACATTTTAGACGTTCGTGCTGTAAAGCAACCTTAAAAATATAAGCAGAAGATTATACAGAATTTATGAGTAAGTTATACGAATATAGGTACTGTCAAAAGGTTAATTAGTACCGTTCCTTTCTCAAAAGATTATTAGATCTCAGCAGTAGGGCTGCAGAAATATTAAAAGAATTGCTGTGGCCCAAGAATGCAAAGGGCAAGTGTAAGAACTAACTGTGTTCCTTCACTTGGCTTTTTATCTCCCACCTTAAAACAAAGACACCAATTCTCTACATAGACATTAAAAGAGATTTTGTTCTCTGAGTAGGTTTCGGTGTTTTTTCTTAGAGTAGTCAGTTAGGAAACAATGACCTCTTCTTGTTAAAATTGACCAAAATATACGTGTCAAATGCGATTTATAACCAATTTATAAAGTAAATATCAGTTATCTCCATGTTGTAAAACAAATAAATAAAAAGTCAAAATGCTAAAACTTACTGTCTTTTGTTTATCGAACGATACATATAATAAGTTTTACGTACAAGTCTTTAAAACTATGGCAAAAAGGAGCACCGTCTACTAAAGTTTTACGTTCGAAACTGTGATGTGTAACAACTTATACAACATGAATTTTCTCGTTTATTTTCTAGTAACAAACTTTACAAATATCTTCGAACTTGTCTGAAGCAACTTTGAGTTTTAATGAAAAAACTAATTCTAAAGTAAATATCGAAAAAAGTGGTCTCCGAACACGTGTCCCGACCACTGTATTATCAAGTTGGTAATTCCACTCGAGTCATCTCACTAATTCTGATATCAACTTGTGATTGGATAACTTTGAAGTTCTCGAACTTTCTTTGTTAAAACACTGTTTTTCTTTCAGTTCCATTGACTATATAGTTGACTTTATTTATTCGTTCAAGTATCTAGTTGAAAGATGGTTGGAAATTGAAGCTGTTATTGTTTGATCGAATTTAGAATTCATGTTGTTGTAATAACATTGCAATTTTTGTTCCATTATCTTGGGTAAACTCGTCTACACTTTACTTTTGAGAACCCTTGAGAGTTAGAAATATAAATTTGAAAAGAATATCTACTTGTTCTGAATTCTGTATACATTATTTAACTTCCTTTTTCGTTTTGTTGGCTCGTATTTTGTTACTAGTAAGAATTACATTATGTAGCCATAAATTTAATATAAGTTTGTAATATTTTATATTACCAGCTAAGTGTACCATTATTATTATTATGGGCCCGTTGTATACCACTGCAGGGCAAAGGCATCCCTTCCATTATTCCACTCTTTTCTGTCCTTAGGCACTGTAGCAAGTGTACCATAGAACTTTTATTTACCTGGAAGGTAAATATCGTTATATTAATATCTACTAACACTTTGTTTTGTTCACAGACGTCCCAATAGTTGACCTGAAGATGGGATCAAACCTCAATCCTGATGAAATTAAGGAGGGTGATGACGTTTACTTTGAGTGTACTGTCAAAGCTAATCCCAAGACGCACCGCCTCGTCTGGTTTCATGATGTGAGTAATTGGAATCATTGTAATTCACTTAGAATTAGCTACAGTAATGGCATCGTTCGTAATGGTATTATGCCATATATCAAGAGTATCTAAATTAGGAAATCTATTGATGAAATTAAGTGACGAGTTGTTTTTGCTAAACGCAAATCAACTCGTTACTTCACGTTTAGACAAAATGACATTACACTTGTGATTACTATTGTCAAAGAGACATGCGCTCCCAAAACGTCACATGACAAATTGGAACTTTTGACAATCGTAGGTATTAATGTCACTTTGTTTGGTTTTCTCTTCAATCAATCAATCAAAATATTATTAATTAACATAGGCCTACATGGGGACTTATAAAAAGTCAGAAGCTAGTGCACGGTTCCAAGTTGGTCGTTTCCTATGAAGAAGAACCGGTAAGAAACTACATGGTTACTCGTTTAAAAAAATGGTTTTTATTACAATATTTCTATGTTACAGTATTCATAAATAAATTATGTAAGGACAATGTACACCAATCAATATTGTACCAGAGAGCACAAAAAAAATAATCATCTTCTTTTTTGTCATTTCATGGTCTTCCACAGCCAGATTTCGCCCACAGCTGAGCAAAGGTCTCTTTTTAGTGCCAATCCTCACGTTTCTGAAATATCTCAAACTCCAGACATTGGTAATTTCCATCAATCACTTGTTCTACTGGCCTGTTGGTCTAGTGGTCAGTGGCCTTGACTGCTACGCTGGAAGTTGTGGGTTCGATTCCCACTCCCGGACAAATGTTTGTGTGATGAGCACGATCATAATTTGTTCTTTGTCTGTTTGGGATAAGATGGTGTTGTGTGAAAGTTGTAAAATACTATTTGTGTTTCTCAAATTTGATCGATAGAAATTTCTCACACAAGGCGAAAAAAGGCTTTGTATATTCAATAGCCATTTACGACATGATCCAAACATGCGAGTCTATTGTTCTAAATAATAATGATAATCTAATTGGCAATCATAGCTGATATTCTTATCCAATATAAAAGCAGCGTCTGGAAATAATAAGATTAACGAAAACCAATATACTGAGACTAAAAGAAATCGAGTTAGTAGACTTGTTGTGATCCTACTCAGTGTCAATTTAGCTTTATTTCTGGATATTTATTCGGTTTTATCATTCAATCTGTCTTAGAAGTTACATCAATAACGTATAATCTTCGACATACAAGTTGAAACATCATGGCGGTCGACCATGAAAGTGCAGCAACAGAATTTTCGGTCTCAATCTAAGTAGGGGGCTACGTAACTATAGCAACGGGTTCGATAATTTAGAAAATTTTATTTAAAAAAAAAATCTTTTTTTTTTCAGTATTTATTTGTCTCTTGTGTTTCTTGAGTTTTAAGGCAGTCAAACTTGACGCAAAGATACGACGCGTTTTTATTTAAAAATTCTTACGTCTGCCAAAAATGTATGAACAATTTCTTTAGAAAACTCATTTTTGTCCCGACTGTCTATCAGTGCCCTTAACGAAATAAATAAGCAATTGCATTAGATAAATTTCAATGGAATTTTTAAATTGTTTCGTGTTTTAAACGTCCCTTTCTACTTGAACAATTCATTAAAAGTAAGTACTCCGCATGTAGGTACGATAAAATATTCATGCCGTATAAAATTACTTGCCTTCAGCTCCCGGTAAACTGCAATTCCTTCATGTATATCGGTTCCTGGAAATGCAACTTTGTACGGTATTCACTGTTAAAAGACATTTAATTTATAACTGTAATGCATTGGCAACCGCAAGTGTACAAAGTTATTTGTAATTCTATATGTTTTGTTCTCTGGACTTTGCATTTGTCCCCTTTGTTGGGGCTGAAGTATTTGTAATTTATGTTTGTTTTGCTTTAAAAGAGTTTCAAGTGGTCTTAGTTGTAGAATTGTGTACAAGAATTATATGTATGTACCCTAACAAATTGAACAATGCAGTCTAAAAAGAAGATTTTTGATTATATCAATGTTTTGCACTACATTCTACTGTTTTGTCAAGTGAACGCGCATATACAAAAATCACTCTGGATATTGATAGGCGTTCATAAAATCTGAAGGGCAGTTTGTGGTGGACTTTTGGTTAGCAGTAGCGACCGTACGGACCCAATCTCCCAGAAGAATCCTTGTTGAACCAGACGGCGAATACAGCTCCCACCTTTCACTTGTTTTTATTAGCTGGTTTAATGGAAGATTTGCAAGAATAAAAGTCACTCCGTAGCGTCACCGGATCACCTCGGTTATAGGTTGATGAAGTGAGCGCATACCCTTACAAGTTCATCTAAAGAATACTAACCGCAGGATTTCAAGCGGTGCGGAGTGGGTTCCGGGTGGCTCTAATGAGCTGTCACCTTAACAACAGGATTCATAATATTAGGTAGTGCCAGCGGTTTCAATAATAACTTTCCAATGTTTGAAGTTCTTTTATTTTTTCATCCAGAACTCCGAAATTTACCACAACGAGGGTGCAGGTGTCATCTTGAGCGCGCAGAGTTTAGTGCTGCAGAGCGTGACACGAGCTGCTGCCGGGGACTACACGTGCATGGCTGCGAATAGTGAAGGCAAGGGGACCAGCAATCCCGTCACACTGTTGGTTCGATGTAAGTATTACTAACTGTAATTATCTTCATGTTTAAATATGGTGATAAATGAAGAAAACTTATTAAAAAATCAAATATTATATAATACCTACATATATTACTGGTTGAATACTTATAAAATAGTTAACAATTATTATACACTGCATGTACCAGAAATAGGTGGTGATATGACATCTAAATATAGGCAGAAAAAACTTAATTCTAGGATATTTTTTTTTGGAAATTCCCATAATAAAAATAAATGATTTCCCGTTTTGCTAATTTTAGTCAGCCGACATTTTTTCATTTTGGGACTTTATTATGAATCTTTTGAAGATAGTTACTCATTTATAATATGACTATCAATTTTTATTGTGTCCTGAATACACAAAAAACGAAAAAAAAAACGGTCGGTTGAAACAAATGTTTTTACTCAATCCGCAACTCATAATTATCCGAGAATTAATATTATCCGATTATTGAATTCCTTTTATGAAACTGTATTTGTCTATTTAGTTTGTTATTTATCAAAGAAGTTCATATTTCTGTATGTTTTGACCATAAAATACTATTTAAAGGCAAATAGAAACCTCACAATCAAAGCAAACAAAGCGAACTTTGGTATGTATTGCGTTTATTTTCGGATTTCTCCTACCAACACACTTCCAGTTCCATCTCAACGACTAGCGTTTAGCTTCGACAGCGTCACCAGGGATTCAAAATACTTGTAGGGCTGTTTAATACTATTACACAATAATAATGGACAATATATCGGTCGTAGTCACATATTTTTGTCAGTCCCACATTTCGATCAACTCTGATTTTATCACGAATATTGTAAACTTACCTGGATCCAAATTTAAAATCTTTTATTTCCATGTTTGTGTTTTGCTCCAGAGAACAAAAAAAAACATTCCTACAAGAAAAACAAAGCAATGTTACAAACAAAACACAACATAAAACGGTTTTATGTTCAGCAAAAGTGAAAGACACCTCAACAGCATAATAAAATCTGGTCACTGCTGCATGACCCTTTAAATAGTCAAACGAAAAGGGTCAGGAATGACCGAATAGGACACCACTTTGACACCGGTATATAAACTATAGCTTTATTGCAGGCTGGATGAAATACAACAAAAGATCTTTGTTTATATTATAGGGCAGTTAAAGAACATTTTGAAAACCTGATCACCTATATATGATACATTGTCAAAACTTGTTATTGAATAAATGATTATTCAATAACAAATTTGTATCTGAATTATTAATGAGATTAAAATAAAGGTTTATCATGCAATCAAAAATATACAAACCATTAATAATATTATGATCAATAATAAGAACATGAAACAGTTAAATATCTAGAGACAATGATAAATGATATTTATTTTACATGTCAATTTTTTTTTTCCGTCATTTTAAACTAGATGAGGCTGGCCGTTAATTTATAATTCATCAACAAAATATATGCTGAATTTTAAAAGTACTATAGTATCTACAGATAGAGATTTTTATATCTAAGTGAAATGTATTGAATAGAATTGAATGTTACTTTATTGTACACCAAAAAGGGTTACATAATTTATACATGAATAAAAAAAAAACGCTTTCACGTTAAATATTCAAAATAAAGAAATCAGATGAGAGCAGTATTTTCAAACGTTCTACTTTTGAAAAGGAACATCAAAAGAGAGTTAGTGGTTGATTGTTTTAAAAGCCTAGACAATGCAATGGTCGTATCTTTTAAAATTCACGCAAATAAGTCTCTGAAAAAAAAAATAGAATACCTAGTATATTTTGATACAAGTGGAGAAAGTTTTTGATTGTGATCGAGGCGAAATTTGCTCAAGACGTGAGCGAGGGGACTTTTCAGCACTAAGGTGGAAAACAGCAGTAAAGTTAGAACTACAATGAGCATACATGTGCCACAAACGCTGATCTAGGCGCGTCGGTCTACATACATTTTATACGGAAACTAGACTTGTTAAGCTACACTTGATCCACGCCACGCGACGTCGTTCTACGTATAAATCAGATGTATTACACGTGTACGTCAGTCTAATGTAGTTCTAGTTTAAATTGTGTGCCTAAAAACGGTAGCGACAAGAGCGGGTTTTGAAGTAAGTGTACCTATTGAAAAATGTTTTATTATGTACCAAAACAGTAACACTACCTTTGACGATCTTTTTAAAAGAGAACCACTCGTATATAAGTGGACCAGTTCAGTCAGTGTACGCATTAGTCACTAATTGTAGCTCAGCTTTATTTCTCTTCGTGTAAATATCAACCCTATTTCCGCAGTACACTCAACATTCGTTTGAGGTTAACAAAATTTTAGAGTCGGTTAGATTGCTTTGGGACCTGGTCGGTACAACATTTTGAATAATGCTTTTAGGAAAGATGTTACGCGGACGTTTGGTGGAATATATAGCCTCACAATTGGTTACCCAGTAATAAGTGTTTTGTTAGCCAATTCAAACAATGTAAATGGAAGTTTAGAGTACAATGTTACCGTGGGACAATCGACATTTGAATATTTGGCCTGGTTCAGCTTTGAACAGTTTCTGTACAATCACTTTTGGTGAAAGCATGGTTAGTTTAGTTTGGCTATTTGAAATGGTTTGAACTTACCTTATGCAAGGTAATGGCGTTTTCTATTTATTTCAAATTTAAGACTACATTTTGCAAGAGGCTATGCCTGCTTAATAGTAGAAAATCCCAACGAAACATACAACTAAAGTATACTATATAATAAATTGCTCTATATTTTTGTTCACTATCCCTGTCTACATATTTTGTAAATAGGTTATAGTTTGGATTGCTCGAGTGAAATTTTGTAAAATTTGGCTGGTAGGTTCCTTATAGAGTAGATGTAGACATCAAAGAACAGATTTTACGAAACTCTACCCCTGAGGGGCTAAAACGGGGTTTGGAAGTATGTATGGAGAAACTGACTTTCACGCGGTGAAGGCGCTGTCGGAAGCTAGTTTCATCTTAAACCATACAAAAAATGTCCTATAATAATTATGTAGACTTTAGAAAGTTACCCTAGATAAAAAGGATAGTATTATAACCCTATTTAATAAGATTTTTTTTTTTTACGGTAGGTAAAACCATCCAATGACAAATCCCCCCCCCCCCCCCACAGGATGACAAATCCCTTGGGCGGGATTTGTCATCCTGTTCCTTCCCTGTTCCTTGCCTGCCTTGGTTCCAGGGCCCTGGTATGCATTTTCATACCTTCCCAGAGCCCCAGACTACTGGGCCCCTACGGTTTGCTGACAACTCCTTGAGGCGCACGGGAACAGTGCGCGCCGTAAACGACTTGGGCTCGGTCCGGTCTGTTACCGGACAAACGGACAGCGAGCTACCCATTGCCCGCCGTCCGCAAGCCTACGGTGGCCGGAAATATGGATCGGAATTACGGCGGCGGCTGCGGCGAGAGCGCCGTTGCCTGATACGGCCAGCCTCCTCCTTTGCTAACATTACTGCTTCAAGGCCCGTCGCGAGAGATCATCGCTACCTATCGCCCTCTGTTTAATAAAATACAGTTACAAATTAAGATTCATATTTAATTCTAGAAATAGGGTACGCGTGTAAAATATGTCATCGCAGCATGTACCAAGCCAAGCTAGAAACATCCAACTGCGAACACAGCGCAAAAATCTAACCATTGTAACCAAACTGTCACTTGCAGACTCGAAATAAAATCTCAACCAACACAACAACTAGTATTTTCCACACGAAAAACCAACAATTAAGGGAACACAGAACTAAAAGACCCGCAAAAATATTATCACTTAAACGGTGGAAAATTATAGTAAAATTTGTTGCTTCGAAACAAAGAGGGCAGTTTAAAATTCCCCGTTGAGGATCGTAAACTCTCCTCATTCCTGGCAACCACGGGAAGTGATATAAAAACCTGAGAAACTGCAATTTACTTGCAAAATTGATGAGGGTTGCATCATGGTGAACCCTGAAATTGTCCTTTTATAAACAGGAGCTGGTTTGATGGCAGATGCGTGGAAGTTGTCTCTCGAAGATGAACGGCATTTTAATAAAATGTTTTAGTTTTGAGGATTTTGTTGTGATGTGTCAGGTTCTTATTTACAGTGACTATAAAGGAGGTAATTGAAAACTGTATTTTTTACATGAATACGGGTTAGAAACTCCTTGTCTGTTTCTAAATATTTTTGATTCACTTATATACACCCCTATCTCGGCTCAATTAGCACCCTTTACTGATCATATCTGTGTAGTCAAAAGTACAAAAAACGAGATCCCAAAATTGTCCACGAAAATTTGTCATTATTGGTAAATTCATAATTGAATCATCATTTATAACAACTACTACTAGAAAATACTAAGCGCAGTGTTTTCCATTTTTATTGACATTCTTTCATTCATAGACAATAACCTGTACAATGTTTCCGTAAATTGAGTGAGATTTTGGGATATCAACAAACGCTCAAAACTTTACTGTTTATGAATATTATTTATTGAGACTTTACTTAAATAATAACAAGACCTTTTCTAATAAGCCCTTTAAGTATTCGCACTAATTAAAAAATAGTGGTGTATACATCCCAAGGACCGTACAAAATAAAAATAAATAATAAATATGCATACTTTTTATTTTTTTTGTTAAAACTTAATAATAAATTATGTATTAAAAAAAAAATCTTCGTCACTCAATTCGGAAATCAACTGCTTTCATAGGAATTATGCATACGGAACTCTCTGTGCGTGAATCCGACTCCTACTTGCACGTTTTTTTTCCAGCTCAGGCCCATTTTTTGCCAACTCTTAGGGATAGTCTAAGTCATCAATATTTCGGGTGTTTTTTTTAATTTTTTATTTAGTGTAAATACAATGTGATTTTTATGGTATTGGTAATAATTATTGCTGGAGAAAGTATTAAAAATACACTTATAGATGTATTTTTAATATCATGTGGATTTCATCACGCGCACGAGGTTACGCATGCGGATTTGCTCCGCATGCGTAACCTGCGCAAATGTCCTTTTCATACAAGTATTTATTGTAATGCGTGCAATACGCACGCGGGACGCGCTTTTTTGCCTTTCCAAATTTTCTGCATGCGGAACAAATCCGCATGCGTAATGAAGTCCTCATGATATTAAGAACACCTTGTATAAGACAATTCAAACGGAGGAGCCAGTTAAGAAAACAGTGAAAAATCTGGAGTAAATAAAACTAAAAACTTACAAACAGTTCCAAGTTTACCAATCACACCTCGACCTTTAACTAGAAACTCTTAAAACAACAACATCGCCCACCAGCCCCACCTGAAACTCAACACTATCAAGCTCAGTTAAACTACTTCAATTACGTCACAGCTTGGACTTTGTCATTAAAAGTGCTGGCCAAGTGTTCGAGCTGCAGTTTTATAACGATCGCCAAGTTTCCCCGGCCTTGTTAGACGACGCGACGTGATATTATACGTCATACTTTGCCCGGAGTTTCGTTATTGTTTATGGCTATTTATGAGTGGAGTAACTTTCTGAGAATTAATGTTTTCAGTTATGTTCTTACGGAATTACCCATAGTAAAATTAAATTAAATTTTATTAGTACATTAGGTCTCGTTTACAATTGGAAGGTATGGAAAGATAAGAAAGTATTCAATCGATTCTAATTACAATCAATGTAAATATAATTTTATAAAATTTGATTAATAATAATATAAATTTTATTCAGATCAAATATACTCATTTTCATTTTTCATATAAAACACCACGACGCCAACAAACAATAAAACCAAATTAAATAAATTAAAATCAAATTGAATAAATTAAAATGAAAGATGTCAATATCAGATTAAATTTTAAAATAAATTTATTGATTTTTTAATATTAATTTATTTAAATTCATAAAATAAACAACTTCTAATTATAAAATTCAATTTACAAAAAAAATGTTTGAGTAAGAGCGTGGTGGACCAACTTGCTTGTTTTTTAGTACAAGCGGATCCTAATAACAGTAGCGTGATTATGTATTAATGCGCAATTTTTTTCTGTTACTTGATTACCTATCACCTTATTTTAATATTAAGTAGATAATTCTAACAAGAAAGAAAAAATACATATTTTTGATTTATAATAAACAAAAAATATATTAAATAGATATCCAATTTTTTAACTTGACATCCCGGTGAACTTGTTATACCAGGTGCTCAAAAATCATGTTATCTCTCTTAGATGCTCCAGTATGCGCTGAAAGAAGAGACGGTGAACTCTTCGGCGCACTAAAACAAGAAACAGTCTCCTTACACTGTTCCGTGGACGCCAATCCAGCTCTGGTATCCTTCCATTGGACCTTCAACAACTCTGGAGAACAAACGGAACTTCCACCGAAGTGAGTATTGATCTTCATTTGTTTTTTTTATAGTCTGTCTAATTGGTGCCCTCTAGTTGACCCACATCCGATAGCATAGTTCGTAAAGCAGCAAAATGCTATTTAAGGCGCTTTCAAATTAGCCGCGAAAGCCACCGCACTACAACCGCTATGCTCTAGCATCATAGTGTTATATATTTAGTTTCTCGATTAGAACAATACTAATAAAACGAAAAATGATTTTCTAAAAAGAAAAAAGAAACCTAAGAAAAGATTGCCGTTATTTGGTGTATGCGAATTTCAGAAAGTAAAAGGCTACTGTGGCCAAAATTTCAGAATTAAATGTAGTTATTCGCTGGATGACTATCAATCTGATTTTCGTTAATTTCATCGAGACTTGCGTATCATCACTAGTCGACCGATAAACTGGTGCGCGTCCGCAACGCAGCTGTCGCGCGGCACTTCGCGGCTAAATTGAAGGCGTCCTTCGTCACAATTTCTGGATTGGATTTTTTTTGCGCGGTACTCTGTTTTTCTAAAATAAAAATACCTTAAGATATTCTTTATAACACCAACTAACACCCACCACTAGTGAAATTGCCATCAAAATTGGTCCAGCCATTTCGGAAATTAGCCGGAACAAACAGGCAGCAAAACAAATATTTTAAATTGCGTTTCTGTTATAGGTATAAAATATACTATCATGTGCATTTAATTATTCAAAAACAATCTTTTAGTTTTTATAATACTGTTTATTCTTCCTGTGTAAGTGTATATAAAAATTATTAAAATAAATAAATTTAATAAAAAAAAATACATATATAATCAGACACTTCATTTTTATTGACATGTACACATGATCTTACCTAATGATTATGTCTATATTTTCCTAAAAATAACCCAAGACAATAAGCTCTATTTCGCACTCCAATTTCTTTAAGCCACAACCATAGTTGTGCTGCTAGCAAAAAATGCGTGTAAATGTATGCTATACGTTTTCTAACTAACCAGTACTTTTTAAGTTTGCCTATCCCATTCCCGCTTGCCCGCTTCGCGACCAAACCTTTTGCAAATAAAACAGTTATCCCCGATTACATTATTTCAAACTAAACTAGTACACCAAAGGGTACTTCTCAATAAATTATCGTACAAGTAACTTTGTTTGACATCAAACTTCAAACTGCTATTGTTTCCCAGCGTCGCCCTTTCATCTTCCATATTTAATATCTCATTGAAAGTACACAGAGTTGGCCTAGATAGTGATTTGTAAATCGTAAACAAATGGGAATTAGATATTGTACTGCAGCGTGTAAGCATTAATTTTAGACACCTATTATAACTTGTTGTTCAACGTATTGTGTAATTTATAAAATCGGAGAGGAAGTTGTAACAAAAATGGGCTACTCAAGTCTTAGAATACAAAATCATTATCGTCATCATCTTTCTGCTCTTGTCCCTTTTTATTTAGGGTCGGCGCAACATATTTTTTCCTCCATTCTGTCCTGTCACTCGTTATGCTATCACTAACTCCTTTTTTTCATATCACTTCTCACACAATCTATCCGTCTTTTCTTTGGGCCTCCCTCTCCCTGTCCATCCATCCACATTTAAACTCATATCTCTTTTAGTAACATGTGTTTCATCCCTCCTTTCAACTTTTCAGTCAATGGTACCACTTTCAAACTTACTCTAATATACTAATTTCTCACTTTATACATTCTTGTTACACCACACATACATCTTAACATGTTCATCTCCGCTACGTGCAATCTTTTATAGTGCATCATATAAACTAGACAAGAGATTTTTTTTATATTTCACAACTATCACACAACGCTGTCTAGTCCCAAGCTTAGCAGAGCTTGTGTTATGAGTACTAGACAACTGATAAACATACTTATATATTTCTAAATACATACATATTATAGAAAAATTACACCGAGACACAGAACAAATGATCGTGCTCATCACACAAACATTTGTCCTAGGTGGGAATCGAACCCACGACCTCCGGCATAGCAGTCAGAGTCACTAACCACTAGACCAACAGGCCAGTCATGATAATGCCACTATTATTCATACTATACCACGTATATTCGTATTTTTGCCTGCGAAATTAGTGCTGAACGCAGGTTCCAACAATGTTAAATGTGATTGTTTCTATGAGTAAGCGGCGATAATCTGTGATACGTTTCGATAAAAAAACTCAACGCAATTCAACACGCACCTTCGCACACTGTATAATTTATGTATCGTGGGTGCGATCACAAACATGACACTGATGAAAGTCACAGATTCGGAAAACCTATCTGTAGGCCATGCAAATATTTCATGGCATATCACATTTTCATGGCATATTTGTTTCGTACGGTCATACATAACATGCCTTTTTTCAGAGCCAAATTGTCTAAAAGAAATATGCTGTCTAACCGTAAAAAGAAAGTAAGGAACAATAATTTTTGGTCCTTATTCCCGGACTATATAAGCTCTTCACAGTTTCCAACACCTTTTAACTCCATTTCTTCTCTCCAGGTTATACAGCAGTCACGGCCACACATCGACTCTGAACTACACTCCGACCACTGACATGGAGTACGGCACTCTAGCCTGCTACGGTGAGAATGCTGTGGGGCAGCAGAAAGTACCGTGTCTGTTCCAGTTGGTTGCTGCTGGTGAGTGATTTCTTGTCTCGTTGTCATCAAAACTTTGATTATTTTGATGCTGCATCGCTGCTAGATGATTCGAGCGTGAATGGAATGTAAAGCATTCTTCTTAAAGGTTTTTAGTCCTTCTATGGCACACAAATTTATTGTCTGCTTATCTCGCCTGGCGTAGACACAGCTTTAGACTTTGCCACATACAATTCGTTGGATCCGACGTTGTTGTGCTTATTTACTGTGTTAGGTCGATGGATCATTCAGTGAACAAAGTCTACCGTGTCTTAAGGGTCAAAGTATGGTTGAAATGTTCTTTGACTAACTAGAAAGTTTAGATCTAGTATAAGCCTTTATGATATAAACTTCTGCTTAATTTTGGTCTTCAAATAATAAGCCATTGTAGTTCTACAACGTAAACATTAGGACAGTTATTTACTTTGCAAACTAATTTTCGGTTATTTGGACCCTCGTTGGTCAAGATATTTGTTGATAGAACTGTAATAGAAATTTAGGTATATTGAATATGAAGTGTGAGTTGGATATGAATATTATTGTCTTCTTGCCTACCTACGTTTTTTGGAAAGAAATACAGATAAAATGTTCTAAATTAAAATATCATATTAGCATCAGAAGATAAAACGGAGGAACGAATTCATAGGGCTTACAATTAAATGTAATTGTTTGTCGCCAGGTTTACAACCAAAAAATATAATATTATTATATAAAACACGTAGACAATAACAATCAAATTTGATATTTGTTACATATCTTAATTAATACCATACATTAGGTTTACATGAAGGTTTTTGATGTTATTAACTAATATATTATTGTATGATAAGACAGTAAATAGCCACCCGTTCACTTTTTATTTCTTAGAAGATAATTTTGGAGAAAATATCGATCATCAAAAGCATTATGTTTGCCCAGGTCGTCCATTCCACCTGCAGAACTGCTCAGTAGCCAATCAGAGTATCGACTCGCTGAACGTGGAGTGCGTTGAGAACTTCGATGGCGGACTGCCACAGACCTTCCTCATGGAACTGCTGGAACTGCCTTCACTCATTGTAAGTATTCACAACCTCTCTTAACTCTCTGACGTATTATAAGTGCAGATTTAGGCCTATGTGCAATATAAACATTTTAATTTTGTATTTTTTTGCTGTAAAACTGACTAACATTTCGTCGAGGCTTATTTATTTATTTAATCTTCATGCAACCAAACGTACAAAGGCGGATTTAATGCCTTAGGCATTCTCTACCAGTTAACCTAGAGTGGTGACGAGACAATATGGTAGGTGCATAACAAGGAACATGTTTTTAGAAACTATTGGCTTTATATTATGGATTTTTTTTTGGTACAGCATAATAATTAAGATCGTAATTATATATTTGATATTTATCATAGTATTTATTAGTTTATAATATTAGCATAACAACTTATTGACCTTACATTCTATTTAAAATATGTGTTATTTATTTATTGTGCACATTTACCACAGTTTTGTCTCTTTCAACCCAAAGGTTGACTAGTAGAGAATGCCTTGTTAAGTCTGCCTATGTAACACTACAGTACATGAAGCTTAAATAAATAAATATATGAACAGATAATATTTTTCATCGGCGCGCTAAGGAGAAGACAGCTCTTAACAAAGTCTTTATGAAAGATAGGTCTAGCCTCGTTTCCAATTAAGGCAAATTTACGCAACTATATTGCCCATTGATACCCAAGTTTATCAAAGCTGCCAATTTAAAGAAACAGGAATGTGGGCTTACAACGACGGACGTGTAGCAAATAAATATTCAATTTTCAAAAAAAGAAAACATCATTGCGAATTGCGATACACACTTGCGTTTGAATTTCTCCTTAATGCTCAGAGTTTTTTTTACTAATAGTACTATTATTTCCCAGGTCCGTTACAACGTTTCCACAAACCGAACCCCTCCGTACTTCGAGATCCGAGGTCTTCCCCCTGGAGTCAGCTACAGGATCGACCTGTATGCTGTCAATGCTAAGGGGAGGAGTGATGTCTCCACGATTGAGACGGTCACGTTGAAAGGACAGGCAAAATTTACTGGTAAGTCATTATTATTTTTTACTTATTTATTTTTTCAGTTTTTGTCGAAACTCTTGTGATTTCTTTCGAAGGAACCAATCATTTTTCAACATAAAAACAGAATATATCATAAAATAAAGTGAAACATTTTATTAACAGTGCATAAATTTTCATTGACACTGCATATTTTTAAACAAAAATTTTAACAATTTTACCTCTTGTAAACTTACTGCAGAACGGTACCTATAGCTTATATATCATAGCAATCGGTTATTATAGAGAATTATTTATTTTTCTGTGATTTTTTTTCCTAGCAAAGTATGTATCCCACTACTGGGCAAAGAGCTCCCCTTCTACATATCAAACCTCTTAGTCTCTCTCTCTCTCTCAACCATTAATCAATCTCCACCCAACGTTGATCCGTGAACATGATCAGATTGTCACACCATCTTCGCTGTGTGAAGTTACACGGAGGAAAATACAACAAAACTCGTCCAACTGACTTACTAACTTTTAATATTGATTTAAGATAGGTACATATAATATAACTTAAATACAAATGTGTCCAAATTGTTTGAATTTGTTCAAATCATCTATTTTTTTTCAAATCACCCCGATTTCTTCAAATCAAACAGACCAGATACGATATTTGAAGAAAAAATTTAACTAACACGGTTGTTACAATTTATTTTTACTATCGGCAGTAGCAACATTGACATAACATCACGTAAACCAAACAAACAAGCTCTATGGTGACAGTAAACTTTATACTATCCCCCTACCATGGATTTTAAACGCACACATAAGCATAAACCACTTTACACCCGATCCCAGAATACAATACCCACTCGTGTTGCTATTTCTTCGTTTAGAATCTGTTGGTATCGCCATTAAGTGCTTCCCCTAAATAAGCAGTTCTCACGCTCCAAAACGACGCCCACATAAAGTTTAAATTGGTAAATAGATCAATACAGAAGGTTTACCAACTTGTACATTGTATGGCAGTTGTAGGATGCAACTGTGGTCTACTAAATAATGCAGCAACTACTGCAGCTTGCAGGACCAAAATAAAGACCGAAATCGCCGCTGATATTTTTCTGGATCGAAGGACCAGAATATGGGATTGAATCTTTAATCCAAAGCTAGTTGTTATACGGTTTTTTAGTTATTCTAATTAAGCTTTTTGTAAAAGATTCGTGGAACAATAATGATGTATAACAAATTAGTTTGTAACTAATATTACGAAAGACGTAGCGTTGGAAGGCCTCCTACAAGGTGGACTGATGACCTGGTAAAGGTTGCGGGAATCCGGTGGATGCAAGACGCACAGGACCGTTCATTGGGGCGACTCTTGGAAGAGGCCTATCTCCAACAATGGATGTCTTTCGGCTGAAATGATGATGATGATGATGATTATAGATTAGTACGAAAGTGTTTCTATCTTTTTGTTACGTTTAGGACGCTTAAACTATAGTTTTTCCACACGCTACGCTCGTGTTCACTCTGATCTCAGAAGTTATGAATAAAAAACCGGGCAAATGCGAGTCGAACTCGCGCCCTCAAAGTTCCGTACAAACATACCTATGAAAACAGTTCAGTTCTCGAATCGAGTTTTGAAGATATATTCGAATCGCAAAAAAGTTTTTTTTTTTTGTTACGGAACTAGAAATTTACAGTTTTCAGTTTTCTTTCTAAAAAAAATCAGTAGATTCCAAGTCAACGGGAAGTACAGCAGTGTCCGCGACTCGCCACTTGTGGTCGCTACGGGCCACACAAAACGCCAGCACTCGCCACTGTCACGTTGCTCAACCCGCCGCACTGCTAACCACAAGACGTTCTACGTATCGCATGCATTACTATGCCAAGCCACCATGCGCTCGCAAATGCCGGTGCCTATCGCTCGCCTCTTATACTGTTATAAATGTGGCGGTAGTGGACCACAGCCATCAGTGACTGTGGTTGGTGGTCCGTTTGCGCCGAGTCTTAATTCCCTTTGATTTACGAAATTTTTGCTTCGAAGAAAGGGGGTAGACGTCCTGGTTATAAATTTCCAGAGATTTCGTATTGAGTGAATCTTGTGCTCTTTCTCCGCATAGCAATCTCAAAAGTCTGAATTTGTTTACTTGTTTGCTATCCAATTCGAACTCTTAAACCATTATAATGTATTTCTCTGTACCGAGTTCTCGGTTTTTATTACTTGCAAACAGTATTGAGAAATTCCTTTTATAAAATTCGATGGAATTTAGATAGTTGAAGTGGGTTTGGTCTAGATTTTTTATAAAGCATGGAATTGCAGCAGTACTAATAAATACAATGGATTTTCAAAATTGTCGGTTTCGATACAATATTGGTATCATAGAGTAATATTGGTATGATAGTGTGAAGGGTGATAGGACAGAGTGGAAAAAAAAGAATTGTTGCGCCGACCCCAAATAATATGGTTAAGGGTAGGATGAAAAAGAGTAATTAAACGGTGATACGCTTATTTTGTGTGGTATATAAAAGATTGGCAGTGCTGCCTCTAGTAACCGCCACCAAGGCCTCTCTCGTTCCATATGTTCATTGAAAAAATATAAAAAACTGGCCAAGAACTATCTGAGTCGCGCCGAGAGAGGTATAAACTTATCTATGTAAATGGATCAATTCCTGAATCACATCTCGCAAAAAAAGTTTTTTTTTTTAATACTTTTAGGCGACTAAACCATTCGATTTGGTACTCGTGACTATTTATTATTTATGTTAGATTTAAGAAATACATGCTCAAAACAATGCGAAACAGTGAAATCCCAATTACCGATGAACTTAAACCATAATTCAAATAGAACGGAACGCCAATGCAATTTCTTTGCCGACAATAGCCCGGTAAGGACCATAATAAAACCATGGCTGCAACCCAGTGCTTAATTCCTAGATATCCGCAAAGCTAAATGTGTTCTAATAACTTGGTCACGCTAACGTGAACGGGTTTTATTTCACAATTCCCGATAGCAGAATGGGTTAATAAGCGGTTGAGTTGTTTATTCTGAGAAATGGAGAGAGGTTGTTAGTATGGAGTTGTGAGCATAAGGATCAAGAGTCGTTATTTTTTTATGAGATAAACTAGTGCTTGACGATCCCAAAACCACGACGGTTAGCAGTGATGCAATCGTTGATGATGAAGTGCACTAGTTTATTAAAAGCTCACTCTAGCCTTGAAGACGCCTAAATTATAAATCGGACGGGAAGACCACAGCAAGCAAATTGTTCCAGTCCTTCGATGTACGTGGTCTAAACGACAAGGCGAAATGTTAAGTCCGGAATGTAGAGGTGTATTCTTACAAAGATGCTACAGCTTAATCCAGTTTTTGATAAAGTTTGTATGTGCGTTTATGTTATGTTTATTACTTCTTCACGCTCATGCTGCTGACTGCTTTTGTTTGTATTTTTTTTTGTGAGTTCCCTTGCAATTGAACTTTCGACTTTCACGCCGGCTAAAAGGCTATTTAGGATAAAAGACTATTAATTATTCTCACATTATTTGCAACATCATCAACTACTACTGTTTTACCTCTATTTTTATAAAACCACGTGTAGACAGGAATGACGAAATGAAACATGGGTCCAAAAACCACACGCCCAGTACATAAAGTAGACCTACATACAACTCTATGTACCTACCACAGTTCAGTTCATAACTATTTTGGTTTTGCCGTACACAGAGAGTAACAACCGCAAATTTTAATAATTACAGGTAGCTTTGCAGCGGTCAATAAAGCACCTAATTTGAAAACAGGCTCGCTTATAACTGCTTTGCTGTTTGCTTTAAATAAGGTTTACGGTGAACTAGGTGAGGTTTAATGCAGTCACTAAGTTTTAGATCTCAATATGAAGTTTACAGGGAGTATAATTTGTATTTTTATTTTATAGCGGTGTTTGAAAGGCAAAAATTACTAAGCGACATTAAGTAAACTTAACAGGATATTAAATACATAATTTTTTTTATAGCTATTTTTGATATTATCCAAAACAGCTACAAAAAATAAATATATGTGTATGTTAATAACATCTAGATCCAACTATTTTGTATTTCTTTTCTAAAAAAAATAATTTTAAATCACTCTCCTGTGAAGTTTACTCAATGTCGCTTAGTGATTTTTGCCTTTTAAGCGTCTATATATACCTATATTTTTATACCGAATGTGTTTAAGCTTCAATATTGCACCTACCACAGTTTGTATTTGCATCACTCAAAGGTCGAATAGTCTTTAAGCCTGGACATACGCCTCTGTTCTTTTGTATGCATAACAAATTAAATATAGCTTAACCCTTAACCACCTACCACCGGTCTCTGAGACCGCAACGTATTTTTAAATTCAAATATTTTGATCTGTGTGTGTCGTTGGACACTGCGCGTCCATATACCTTTTCTACACATAAATCAGTACCGCGCTTGCGCTCGGCGAGTGTACACGTGCGCGCGTTTAGCCAGGGTAAGTAAAAATCTTTCGTCACCGGTCTGTGTGACCGCACGTAGGTGGTTACGTGATTTTTTTCATTTACCCGATTTTTTTTTGTTTTAGTGAAAAATGAATAAAAACGACGAAAACATAAAAAGATGGTTGCTACAAGAGGTGTCAGACGAGGAGTTTATGCCAGACGAGGATTGTAGTGACGTGGAACCCGATGTGGCTGAGGATGTTGTACAGGATGAAGACTGTGAATCCGAGTCTGAGATCGAGGGTGATGATGATGCGATTTCAGTGCAAGGCAGTTCATCTCAGCCTGAACCAACAGGTACAGTCTCTCCAAGATCAAGATCTCCATCAAGGGCGTCGAATGAAACTGATTCTTCAGATGATGATGTTCCGCTGTCCCGCTTGCAATCTAGACGTAGGTCCAGAAAACAAAATTATTTTGGTGCTAATCGTTTTCGTTGGGCATCTGTGCCAAACACCGCTCGTGCAAGAACACCACGGCATAATATCATACAGCAAACGCCGGGGCTAAGACCAGCTTGTCGAGTTATGCTCAATAATTCTACGCCATTGGATATTTGGACACTATTGTTTACAGATGACATGTTACAAAAAATAGTTCTACACACGAATGAAAAAATAAGGAAAATTAGACCAAACTACAAAAAACAAACTTGTGTTCAAGATTTAGACATAACAGAGTTAAAAGCTTTCATTGGATTTTTGATATATACAGCAATATTCAAAGAAAATCACGAACACTACACATCGTGGTACAGTACTGATGGTACCGGGCGTGAAATTTATCGATGCATCATGAGTAAAAATAGGCTAGAGGTTCTAATGAACACCATACGATTTGATGATGCCGAAACTAGAGAACAACGTCGTGAATTTGATTTGGCAGCTCCGATCTCAGAACTGTTTCAGTCTTTTATACAAAACTGTCAAGAAGTTTACTCGATTGGAACCTGTGCCTGTGTTGATGAAATGCTGGTGCCTTTTCGTGGTCGTTGTAAATTTAAAATGTACATGCCAAAGAAACCAGCAAAATACGGCATAAAAATCATGTGTATTACAGATGCTAGGAATGGCTATCTACTAAATGCCTATATTTATCTCGGAAAAGATTCAGATGGAAAAAATTTGACTCAAGAACAAAAGCGCTTATCAAAACCAACTCAAGCAGTGCTGCGCCTTGTTCCCCCTATAGAGGGTTCTAATAGAAATGTGACCGCTGATAATTGGTTTTCTTCAATAGAACTCGTCAATATTTTGAAAGAGAAGCGTCTGACTTTTGTGGGTACATTGAAAAAAAATAAGCGTGAAATCCCGCCTGAGTTCAAACCATCAAGACATCGACCAACTGAGTCATCGCTCTTTGGTTTTACTAAAGATATCACCTTGTCCTCTTATGTACCAAAAAAAAATAAGGCTGTGGTAATGGTTTCAAGCATGCACCACATTGCAAGTGTTGACCAAAATACTAAAAAGCCAGAAATGATCTTGTATTACAATGAAACAAAAATAGGAGTCGATCTACTTGATCAAAGGTGCTCAAATTACTCAACTTCTCGTCGAACGCAAAGATGGCCTTTGGCTATATTTTATAGAATGTTAGATATATCTGCGTCAAATGCGTATATCATTAGTTTGAGTAATATCTCTCAAAAGACTGAAAGCCGATTTAAATTCTTAAAAAAGTTGGCAGAACAGCTTACAAAACCGCATATGGAACGTCGCTTAAAAAATGATCACATTCAGCGAGACATCAAGAGCTCTATTCGTGGTATTCTGAAGATAAGTGAAGATTCACCAAGCACATCTGAAGTGGAAAAACTTGAAGTTCGCAAAACGTGTTTCACGTGTGATCCAAAAAAGAAACGCAAGACTGCTTACTTATGTTTTATGTGCAAGGTTCCAATTTGTTTGGAGTGTGCCAAAAAAATATGCTGCAATTGCCGCGAAAAATTATGAATGTTTGGGGGTTGCAATTTTGTTGAAGTTTTTGTTTAATGATAAGTTTTTTTTTTAATTTGATAGTTAGTATCCTAAATTTAAAGAAATTAATCCAAAGAAGTTGAAATTTTAAGTTCCTTATCTATCACATCTCATTATTTTAGAAGAGTGTCTTTTTGTCTTAAAATTACTATTTTTGAAAGATTATAACAAATATCGAGATCTTATTATAGTTTCTGTTATTTGAAGTTCTAAAATAAATTTCTAAACATATAAACAAGTATTTTACTCATTTGAATCCTTTGTTAGTACTGTAGATCCTGAATTTAAGGTGGTTTTCAATGAGCGGTCTCCACGACCGCACGTAGGTGGTTAAGTTACAAAAATAGGTGGTAGGTAGTTAAGGGTTAAGGGAGAATGTAAAAAGCGAAAATATTGCCCTAACCCTAAGTAGTATAACAGTAAGATATATATAATATAATATTCCACAACTATCACACAACGCCGTCTAGTCCCAAGCTAAGCAGAGCTTGTGTTCTGGGTACCAGACAGCTGATAAACATACTTATATATTTCTAAATACATACATGTTATAGATAAATAACACCCAGACACAGAACAAATGATCGTGCTCATCACACAAACATTTGTCCTGGGTGGGAATCGAACCCACGACCTCCAGCATAGCAGTCAGGGCCACTAACTACTAGACCAACAGGCCAGTCAAGATGATGATCAACTCCATACCTAGTCTCTAAAGTGTAAACGTTAAAACTTGTATGATGAACTCAGTTTAAGATAGCATAAAAGCAACAAAAAAAGCAATAACAAGTCCTAGAATTAGCTTATGTTTATGGAAACATAAGTTAGCTTGAAGAAACTGCGAATGGCACTTTTATTTTTACAGTTTTCATTGCAAGTTTTCTTTTGAGTTTCTCAGTTTCGTTATGAACAGATACTTAGTATTTCTTCAGGCATTCTGTTATACTTTTTTATCTTTGATTGCGAAGAGGACCTATTGTTATTTAAATTAATACTTTTTGCCGGTTTTCATTGTATACGAGAAGTTTCCTTAAGTGCTGTATCGGATCATGTATATTTCTAAATATACTATGCTTAATAATTTAATTTGCGATCTCCATAAACTGTAACATACTATATGAATACATTCCCATGAAAGGTTCCTTTCAGTTTGAAACTAACATCTTTATTCATTTTAAGTCCGTTTTGAAGGAAGCTTCCTCCACTCTAAGTACTCCACTAACTCGTCATGAAAATATAGAAAAAAAAAAAACACACACAAGCTACATTCATATAATTTGATAGCATTCTAATATAAACCGTAAACGGCTAAATTTGTTGGAAGTTTGAAGGAGAATGACTCAAGGTTGAGTCGAGTGGAGTCTGGAGGAAGTAGCTTACAACGTTGGTGTTAGTTGTCATTTATGTACCTAGGGTTATTTTTCTTCGGTGAGTAAATATCATCCAATGACATCTGCGGGAGATGCTAGGGTGGAGCGGGAGATAGTGTCAGACTTTTACTGACAAAAACTCACCCTGTTCCTTCGTAGCCTTCGTACCGGGGACCTGAGTTTCATTTTCACATTTATCCACGGCCCTAGAGTAGGCTTCGACCCTGCTGGGCCCCTACAATTTGCAACAACTTCTTGAGGCGCGCAGGGATAGTACGCGCCGTCGACGACTTGGGCTCGGTCCGGACAGTTACCAGATGGTTGGACAGCGAGCTACCCATTGCTCACCGTCCGCAAGCCCGCGTCATCGGTGGCCGGAAATCGGGATCGGAATCCCAGTGGCGGCAGCGACGTGAGCTCCGTTGCCTCCTGCGGTCGGCCTCCTCCTTTTCTAGCATTACTGCGTAGCAGAAGGAGGCCACCGCCTACCATTCCTATGTGCCTACGGTAGAAAAAAAAACATTATTTTTTTAATAAAGCTTTTCATAAAAGCCTAATAAATATTTGTTCGCTGTAATGTATTGTTAGTTTAGCGCCTACCCCAAGGGATTAGCATATCGCGTCGTAACACTCACATTTCCATTTAAAAATGGCGTGCTCATAGTTTTATGTAAACTTTTAATACACCAGTATTTGTCACATTTCATTGTGTTTGAAATAATTAAAAGTTAGCTTGTTATTAATTTTAGAAATTTAATTTAGAACTCTCTCTGTTAGTTCTTTAAATTTGTATGTAGTGCTTGTATAAATCAAATCACCACTTGTAAGTTTAATTCTATCAATACATTCATTCTTTGGGAGCCTATTTTATTCGTGTGATAAGTCCAGCTTCAAATTTTCTCGGCTGTCTGCGCAGATTCTGAAGAATTCGATATGTTCATGATAGATTTCTCAGAAAAGGTCAAGTTATCAGGCTATGTATATATTTATCTAGATTCTTTGTCAAGGATAATCCTCAATTTTTTTGATTTTTTTGCAATGTCCAGGTTAATAAACTGTTATGTTTTTACTTTCTCTATAATTAATTTTTGAGGCACTACTACATATTATTTATTAGCGACCCGCCTCAGCTTCACACAGGTGCAATGGTGACATTAAATATGTATATTATTATTATGCATGTATTTTACAGTCAGGGCTCAAAAGTGCAGTTGCACTTTACCGATAATAAAGTGTCTAGAATTTTTTATAGAACAGGATCAATGGATCATCACTCAGTTCGTTTTTACCATAAAACTTTAAGAATTAAATAAACCAGTTGTGGCCCAGAGGCCCTCTTTTACAAAGAAATTTTATACACTTTAGCATTAGTAGAGTGCAACTGCACTTTTGACCCTAGACCGTACATATAAACCGATCTCTTGAACCACTCTATCTATTAAAACCGTATCAAAATCTGTAGTGTAGTTTTTAAGATCTAAGCATACATAGGAACAGACAGCGGGAAGCGACTATGTTTTATACTATGTAGTGATCATGCAGTCAGTAGGATTGATCACGCCTAACCAAATTATTTAAAACAATTACTGCAACTCTGAAACGCAAAGGCAACTAAAAGAACATGATAAGTTTTAGTCAATAAAAGTCTGACACTCTTTTTCACTTCACTCAAAACGAAAGAAGTTATTACGAGTTGTAGGTCGCGCGTTCAAACCCAAACAGGCGCATTACTTTGTGTACCTAATTTATTTCATCACCACTGCTCTCAAAAACGGTGAAGCAAAACATCGTGTGGAAATCGGCATTTCCTAGAAACAAAAATTCGAAGACATGTGACATCCACCAATCCGCACTGGGCCCGCGTGGTCGATTACTTCCCATTCCCTCCCCTAGAGAGAGGAGGCCTGAGTCCCAGCAATGGGAACATTATAAGGCTGATGCTAAAGTGATATTTTGAAAATCGCAGCTATACTGTCACTTTATTCAAAACTTCGGTACTGTTTCAGAAGTAAGTAGCTATAGGTATATTAACTTTTTTTTTGTTACCAGGTGAAGGAAGTGCCCTCGGCATGTCTCCAGTGCTCGCCTCCATAGCAGCCATGTCCGCTCTCTTAGCGACTGCGGTATGTGGCGTGCTTGCCGTGTTGTACAAGCGGCACGCGGCAAGACATCGGCATTTACCGGCTAAGCATGCGCCTTTGAGGTACGTACCTATCTTTAGTATCATGTACTAAGTTCTTTTTCTAACAATTTTGGCGGCCCTGTTAAATTTTTGTATTGGTCAGTTTTGTTTATTTTTTCTTATTTTCCTTTTTTACCTGACTGCCAAGAAGAGTTATGTTTTTTCTAGTCTCCGATATTATAGCAATGAGGCTTAGTTTAATGCTTACCGACAACTTACAAGTTATATTTGATAATAACTAGTGCATTCTTACTATGCCTGCTGTCGCTGACTCGCAGATTTTAAGGTCAATGCCCCAAATTTTTACTTTGTTTTTGCAGTTTGTAGCTCGGTATTGTATATCATGAACGATAGAAGAGCAAGAACGTGCCATTTCGATAAAAACTTGACCTTATACTTTGTATCTAAGTTATGAGTTATGGTGATAGTTTTAATCAGTATAGACGAAGACGTATAACCCTCGCCACAGAAGTTGAACCATCATGGCGGTCGACCTTGAATGCGCAGTAACCGATTTTCGGTTCTCAATTGTGGCTGCGCGTAACTATAGCAACGGCTTCAACTTATTTGCCGAGTACTATATGAAAATTTGAATTTCACGCGCTACCCTGAAGCATATGCAGTTCAGTAATTTATTTGTCTAGCTATGCTTAGGCAAAAACCATAATTATAGTGATAAAAATGTTTACGTTTTGATTTTCGAATTTCCTAGTTGCTAGAACCTTGTAAAGGTGAAATATGTATATGTGTGTGTGTGTGTGTGTCTTCACGCTTAAAAGTCGAAATCGCTGTGAATGAAAACTTGTACCAGGATACCATAATTGTACATCCTACGTTGATATTTATTTTTTTATTAAAACTTCTTGCAACACAAAGGTACACACACAGGCGGACTTAATGCCTTAGGCATTCTCTACCATTCAACCAAGGGTGGTGAAGCGAAAATATGGTAGGTGCAAAAAAAAAGATTTATGAAAACAAGGGTTCAAATATAATATACAAATAAAATAAACATACATATATACAACAAAAACAGCTAATACAGCTGTAGCAGTTAATACAGCTTATAGTTTATAATAGGGAGCAGCACTTATTCCATGCAGGCCAAGCCACTGTCAGAAGCTAGTAGGAACTATGACAGTACTTCGATGCAAGCTTAGCATTAATCCACCGGCTTCATTTCGTCTCCCAGGACCAGTAAAGTTAAATCGATTCCAAGTTCTCAATTTTGAATCAGTCCAGTCTAGTTCGGGTTTGTAATTTGACTTCTGAAGTGTAGTACTAGTTTAGTGCTTGTATGTAATAGTCGCATCCGCCGGCGAAAGGTACATGTGAGTTATTGTGTTATATGACATGTTTTGAGATTAAGATGCATTTGGACTACAAAATGTAGGTAAAGAAAGGTTACTTCAAGTCTTAACGTCGATTGTCTTAAGTCGATTTTTCTCTAATATTAGTAAAGTACGCCCCGCAAGTTAGGTGTAGGTACAATCAGTGTACAGTGGCATACCGAAAATAAGTAGTGAACGACTTTTTAAAAAAAATCATCAATTATTCCAAGAAAAATCCACATCCAGCTACGCTTATATCCGTTTATCTTTGTTTAAACTTTGACTTGTGAACCGGTGTATCGAACAAACTTTTTGCATTTTTATTTTTTTTATGCTACCCTCAAAACATGTTACAATCTGATGTCTAGTTTTGTAATACGTCCAACTAAATCGATTTATTTTTTTAGTTTATAATTCTCGTGTAAGTGAATTTATGTAATTCTTTATGGGAATAAACAATCTCAAACCACAAAAATAATTGGACCACCCATATTTATTTCCATTCATTTTATTGATCTGATGAAGTTAGTATGGATAGTCCAGTTTTTCGAGAATTCACAATTAGTTTCTTAAAAACGTGGTTTATTTCGATAGGCAGAAGCAGTATCTGCCCCACTAGCCAAGTTATAACTGTTTCGTTTGATTCTCTTGCGTCGAACACCTCGAGTCGGCCCCTACACACATGTATGTAGTATCTGTTACTGCTATTCGTTAATATCAGTAGAGTTACTTCTCCATTTTATTTCTAAAATTCATTAATGTGTAGAACTCTTCATCTGTGATTAGTTTCTGTTATCTGTGGTAGATACATATCGATATGTAATGACGAGCTGTACATAGTTGTGGGTCATATTCGTGTACTCCAGTGGAAACGTAGATCCACGTCGACAGCATTGAGCTATGTAACCTCCTATTTGAACAAACCACGTATGTATCAATTATATCAATTCATGCGTAGCCTCTCCGTGGGTTGCAGTGTTCACAACCACATACATTTTCTTACAAAGCGTTGCCTCTCCGTGCGCCGCGGTGGGCCCGCGCCTTTAGTTCGTAATTAATTAAGTTTGCAAACCCTATTATGAGTAGTACCTACATACGATTATGGTACTTATATGACGTTAAATTTTACTAATAGCTACTTACGAAGTTTTCTAGGAGTTTAACGGAGTGTGCTTGAAAATTGACGGCACGCAACACGCCACACTTGACGCGGGTTCATGGCTAAAATTGCTGTAAAACATGTCAGAAAACTAAAACGTGTATTGTAAAACTTTGTAGTTAATTACGCTATATTAAAAACAAAGTATTTTCGTCCCTGCCCTTACGCAAGCTATTGTTTATAATACTTATAAGGACACGTATGTACTAACGGCCTGTATTGAAAGTTTCTCCTTGGGATTTATAAGACAAAATATGAGATGCATCATTCGTCGTAATTAAGACACCATACCCGACTGTCTCGCTCGCTCGCTTGACATTTTAATACGTCATGGTAACGTTCCAGGTTCTCGAGTCGAGGAACTTTAAAGTTTTCTAAAAATAAAACTGTAATTGTTATTTTACCTGTTTTGCGTGGAGGAAATAATTTCGAATCAAAATAGTTGTAAACAAAATCGACAGAATAACTTGCGACTAATTTAAAGGCACCCTAACAAATTCTGATCTTTTTTTTTAAATAATTAATATTATTGAGCAAAAAGATAAAATTTTGCATCTGGCTACAATTTTAGCAATAGAATTTACATAACACCTAAAACGATGGCATACTAATATCCCCATAATTCAATACCACAAACAACCGCCCATTGTCTGTTCAAATCAATAGAGCATAGCGGCTAATTACCGGTAATTAGACATGGGCAATTTAGACGGGTGACCGTTTACGCATTTAAGACAAGTAGGTACCATGAAATTGACAAGGCAGTCGATAGAAATGAAAGTTGAACGACTTTTTTTGAGTAGAGACTTGCTACGGATATTTTTTTGTCTGTCAAAGAGTGTACGTCTTATTACTGTATAGTAATTATCAATACGTGATTTTGCATTTACATTAAAAAAGGCCGGCTCTTTTGAAATACTTAATTGAATTCCGGAATCTTCTATCTGTCTTGCTGTATTTCACTATTTAAACACAAGAAGACATTGAGCGAATTAAGCTGATTATGGTTAATGATTGTTTACAAGACAATCTTGGTTTGTTGGGTTAACTTAATTTGAAATTGACAGCTGATTAGAAGCTGATTTCTAATAAGATACAAAATGTTACAGTATCTTTAATATTCCATATTGTCCTTTGTTAGATTTCTCTCACAAAGAGGAATTTTGTTTTGTGTCCTGGTGTGGGTTCCATTCACTATTTAGGACCAGTGCTACTTCCAGAATCTCCCTTGTTATTAATAATACCCTTTTTGGAGAAGCATTTTATGAAATTAAAAGCACAAAGTTTAATAAAAGTTGTAGCTTTAAACACCACAATCCTAATTTAAGAGTTCTTCATCACAAAATGCTGCTTAACTCTTAATACTTTTGGCCGACTGTCCACTGATTTGATCCTTTTCTTCCCAACAGTGAAGCAATGTACGTAGAACGCGCCCCTCACTGCCCGACCCCCGTAAAGCAAGAAACGGAGTCTCGAGCGAGCAGCACGGAGCCTCGGGACAGAGGCGAGAGGGGGGAGAGGGCGGCGAGAGGGGCGCTACTGCACACTGCTGACCCCAGAGACGCTGACGATGCAGACCCCGATATCATACCTAGTTTGTATGGTGAGTTTTTGCAACTGTTTTTCTTGTATATTTAATTATCAATATTCATCAGAAGACTTAAAGTCACCCAAAAGGTAATGGAAAGGGCTATGCTTGGAGATTCCTTGCCAGATCGAATCAGAAATAAAGGTATCCGCAGGGGAATCAAGATTACTGACATAGCACGAAGAATCGCCAAACTTAAGTGGCAACGGGCAGGGCACATTTGCCGGGCCGTTGGGGCCGAAAGGTTCTAGAATGGCGACCACGTACCGGAAGGCGTAGCGTTGGAAGTCCTCCTACAAGTTAAACTGATGACCTGGTAAGAGTTGCGTCCGATGGATACGAGAAGCACAGGACCGCTCATTGTGGCGACGCTTAGGGGAGGCCCATGTCCAACAATGGACATCTTTCGGCTGAAATGATGACGATAAAACTCGCGATTGACAACTATTTGACTTGATGGTAAGCAACATAGTACAGTCCATAGTTTTTACTTTAGTTTTTGGTAACCTCTCTTAGTTCTATATCTTTGTTCTCCATATATATCGCAATAGTTTCCCACCAACCAGGTGTTGTCCTTAGGTGCACTTGCAAAGCACGTACACGAATAATCGTCGGTTGGTACCACGTTCCGTTATAAGTATCTAAGAGACCTCTGTGAGTTGGTTTCGGCGCCTTGTACGGCTTCCAAAGTTCTGAAATATACTAACACATAACATAAATAAAATAGACAATAAAACAACAACAAAGCAGGGTTGTGGGGCTCTTTGGATCTGGACTGTGGTCCTAACTTTCACCTATTTTTTTTTGTGTAGTAATTTGGGACCACAAAGAAACAGGTATTAAAGTACAGTTACCAAAACACTGTATTTGTTATTTTGCGGTCCCAAAATCACAATCAAATACATGACACACATAACACAAAAGCACACACAACAACACACATATAATAACAATTAACTCTACATTATTGTCCATCCAGAACGGAGGCCAGTATCAAACGGCTACATGAGCCTGCAGCGACCGCCGTCTTCGGGGAAGATCACCAAGCTGAGCGGTGAAGATGTGCGCTCTGAGCCAGACGGAGGCGCCTATTACACAGATTATAGGAAAAAAGATTATAGGATACCTTTAACTAGTGTGAGTAATTGATTATGATTAAAAAATAAAATGTAAAGAGTGATGCCAGGGTTTATATGCAATCTTGACCCACCTTGCAACAGCTATGTCTGTCAAAATTACCTATCCAACGATGTTACATACATATTACATTAGATGGTGGGCCCAGAATTTTTTGTAATCCTTTTTGCATTTCATTTTGACGTGAAGAGATACGGTTACGTACATTTTTACGGCTAGAATAATATCAGCAGTACGGTTCAACCTTTGAAGTTAAGCAACAATTACTAAGGTATTCTTGTGATGGGTCCACCATGGACCGTCTTAGTAAACCGCTAAGCCGAACATCCATAAGAATGAACACTGACTCCAAAATGGTTGAGAAAAGGTCAAAATTTATATTTCAGTCAATTTTTTTTTACAAATTAGGACTAATAGGAGTAAGAATTATTTTCATATTTAACATTAACTTTCTCTTTCAGTCTTACCATAGTTTAGGACGCGTGAACAAAGGCGTGAACGCGTGCAGCCCTAGTTCTGCGACGGGCGTGACGTCATCGCTCACAGCGCACCGCTTGAGACCCGAAGTCGTGACGACCTCGCATCGGGTGCAAGAGAGCTGTATATAGAGTCGTGTCGTACTCGTAACCCTCCTGTGTAAATAGCCTTTATACTAAGTAATGACGTTAGAGTGATGAAACTGTGTAGAAGTGACACTTGTGTTGGTTGTGGTAATTGTTTATTTGGTCTTGTTTGATGGCAGATGCCAGTTGTGTCTCCCATTAGGCACATAACTATTGATATTTGTATGCTATTTATGTGAATTTATGTGTTGGACATGTAATGTGGTGTAGCGGCAAAAACAGACCTAAATTTACCCGAGCAAAAGAGAGGGAGAGGCTGTCCGTAATTAACCTGGTGATCTAACATCGAGAGAGACCTCAAGCCCAATTGCCAAAAACGACACATCATCGCTTACCATCAGTTGAGATAGTGGTCAAATGCGAGCTTATGAATAATTAAAAAAAAACAACCCAGGACAGACTAGCCTGGTGCAGAATTGTTGAGACCCGACCCCAGATAATTGGAGCAGGGACGGCAAAAGAAGAATAGATATGTTCTTCGTAAGTAATTGATGAAATCTTAGGCGAATACACCATGTGAATCGCGTAAGTTTGCGTTTGATTTTCGGCCGTCAATTAGTTCATAATTTGGGCTCTACTTACAAAAAAATATAAATACGAAATTGTGATTGAAATATCTTTGCATCTACGTTAATTTCGACATGACGATTTTATTTCTTAAGTGGTAATTTGTTAGTGAAAAGTTGCAATAAAAATCTTTGTAACGCTAATAAAAACTAAAACAATTAGTACCTAAATTTTAAAGACGTGGATGATATAAAACATATAACATGACAAATGCGCATCATGAAAAAAAGGCATGATCAAAATCGGTTACAGAATCGATTTCAGCTACGAACCGGTAATTTTTTGTCGTAAAATATGAAATGTTTTGGGGAAACTCTTGATAAATCGTGATTACGTCACTAGTGTGTGCGTAGATTGGTATCTGCGTCGATGGTATTGTACGTCGATTCCCATATTATATAGCCTACAATAAAATTAGGATAAGTAACCAATTTATTTTATTCAGTTATTGATATATTATAAGGGAAGATACGTTACGTGCTAACATCGCAATCAGAAAACCACTCACACATCTTCACTACTTGTAGTCGCTGATAGACAAGGACAGAGATAAGAGCCGGTGCTGTCGTGCGAGCGAAACAGAGTTAGCCGCCAAATGTGTGTGATCGTCGCGCGAAGTGTCCACGCGCTAGAGTCACCTATCTTCCACTGTTTTGATTTATAATTAATTTTCTGGTTTAATTATATAAGGGTGTGCATTATTTTAGTTACATGTTGTATATATTTTCCACGAGGTTACCAGAAAGTAATGGTCAAAGAGAACGGTAATAAGGTGTCATTTGACCCACACAAATCAGTCTCACTTCTACACAATATCATTATTCTCGTGGTATTGACTGTGTTCCTTTATAGTCTAATGAAAACGAGATTTTTGTAAAAGATTTATGAATTTCAATTGTATGTTTGTATGTGATACGCTTGATATGTCATATGACGTCGATCGGTTTTAATGTAAATAGTAGATAGTTAAGTTATAATGACGGTGTGAACAATGTTTGAACTTTTCCTTCGTTTAATTTGTGAATGCTGGAGTGTTGAGATTTTTCTAGAATATCTGAATCTGATTTTGTAATTTTGTACCCTGATAAAATACTGAACTGATCAACGAAAGCACCGCTTATAAACATTTTTTTTTTATATCATTTCGTTTGAACTGTAACGGTTGAACTATATCTGGTCGCACAAAACTCGACTTTCGTATAATTCTGTCATATAGAACTGTCATTCACTAGAGCGAGACAGAGAGTATGACTGCGATCGCACGCGGTAGAATTGACAAAATGCCGAAAAGACGTACGGCGCTCCGATTGGCTCGCTTCTAGCTCGTATCCAATCAGAGAGCCAAACGTGGCAAATGTATCGATCGCGTTAACGTTAAAACAACTCTGACTCAGCTTGCATAGTGCCTCGTGAAATTTGACTTACACGCCTATGACGTTCTACGCTCTGATTGGTCCAGTCCTAGCTCTTAACCAATCAGAGAGCCAAAGCGGTACGCGTTTCGATCACGTTAGGGTAAAATCAACTTGCGCTTAGCGTACTGGCCAGATGTACTTCAACCTCTAAATGAGTTGGCAATAAGCAAAAATACCAAATGCCCATTCGTTAATTTTTATGCGCCCAGACAAGTAGCTAACAATTTGATAAAAGGCCATTTTTGCTTTACCAAATCATCTGTAAGTTTCAAAGTAAATTTAGAAATAAATTATTGTGTTAATGTAAAGCTATCCTTATAAGTGATGAAAGTTTTGATTAGCTTTAGTAGAAAATAAACATTTAAAAAAACAATGACGAATAGCTAGTTGATGATAGTCTTGGCAATTATTTGGTCTTTGTACATGTAATAATTTTTTATCCGCTTTATTTAGAGCGAGAGGAATTGTCAGACTTTAACTGACTAAAATCCTGTGCGTTCAAGAGCAAGTAACCATGAACTTTTGAAGATGACTCTTGTAATCGACGCATAAGTTTTTTAAGTCTAATTTTCCAAGAATACTAAGTATACAACTCGAAAATAATCACAACTTTAAATAGAAAATAAATATTTAAACTACACTTTGATATTCTAACAAGTCATTGTAAAACCTTTTAACACTTTTAACGATCCGAAGAACCAATAATCATGATGTTTACAAAAGTAACACAAATGTGTCGCTTTTGGGACGAAACCAACGAGTTTTGTAACTGTTTGAGACGCAAAGTAACAAATAGTAATATTGAGAACAAATTGTGAGCAAACTAGAGTATGATTGATTCTGAGAACGGACCAGTTGGCTGGTCTTGTAGATCAATTGAAAAGTGAGGCGGTGTGGGCTAGAAAAAATGCGTTTTAGGTAACGAAAATAGTGAAAGTAAGATTTTTTTCAAAATGTTATAATGTAGTGCTTTACAGCGATCCAACCTGATGGCAAGCAGTGATATTGCATCACAGCTTGCGACGATAGTGTATTGGACGGAGCCTATTCACTAACAAAGATGATTATTTTGGCTTTGTTAATAAATAAAAAATAATACTGGCAAGGAAATATTTTTTAAATCATATGGCTCAATTTTATTTTTTAACTCTAACAAAGTTTTATTCGTGTTTAATTTTCTGAGTAATAGAGAGCGGTTTTTCCTATGAATCTTACTAATATTATAAATGAGAATGTAACTTCGTCTATCTTTTACCACAGTCTTCACGTCTTTACGGGTGAACAGTTTTGTATAAAACTTTGCATAGAATAGACGACATGTTGGAACGGAACATAAGGTACTATTTCCTGGAAGGATCTTCACTTGGAATAATTTTTGATAGAAGCTAATAAATATATAATTTTAAAAAAATGATGATTTGTTTCAATGGCAGTACCATATCAAGGAAATGTCGAACGGTTCAATATATTCTCTGTTTTCAAAACAAAACTTAACGCTTTCCGCTTCTTTTCCTCTTCGCCATTTTTCTAGCCCTACACCGGCCACACGCGAAGTGTCGTTAAGTCGAACGACAACATTTATCCACAGTTAACGCACCGGCAGTGATTTAACTCTGTTAAGTCGCTGTAAATTGCTCACAAGGTATAACATTGTCAGAATTATGTGCTCAAAGCTCACGTGTGACAAGTTAACGAGTTGTCTTACTGGGTGTCACTGGTACTATGTTGACAAGTGAATTTGATGGGGCTTGAGTTGTTATAAAGTGTTCAGTAAAAGTCAGTACGAGTAACACCATCGACAAAAGAAAGAATAAGTATAAAGTTGCGTATACCATACACCAACCCATGAATATACCAGACGTTTCTGTCTTTTGAGGTGTTACTATAGTTTGCAAATACGGTGGGTATTTGCAAACTACCTGTTTATTCTGTCCACATGATGTGGTGTACAATAAAGTACATAATAATTATAATACCTGACTGTGTCAGAAAGATGGTCATCAAACTATGAAAAGAAAAAAATGGGTTGTAATAGCATTTGCATTCGGTTTTGTATGACATAGAGTTGATTGTTTAAGAATGTGATAATTATCTTGGAATCTAAAATAAAAAATAAAAAAAAAACAACAAATCTGTAGTACCTATCTAAAACAATAAACCTTTAAATAAGTTTTAGAAATCAAATACACCTACTGTAAATAAAACGATCTATAAGCAAAATGTTTATTCCAAAAGTCATTTCACATCTGCATAGTACGTGAAGACAGACCGAATAATTGCCATTTCTAGTACAAGATGACAAGTTTTGATCCATAGTTATTTACTGCTCAGTGTAAAATAACACTTTAATCAAACTTGCGAGTATACTGTTAAAACAAATTATTTTTGTAACCAAATATGTACTTTGTGTAATTGAGCTTGTGTGAAAAGGTGTGATTCCATTGAAAGCGATGCTGCTGCTTAGTTCAATTTAAATTGTATTTTTAAAAATTGGTTTTTTGGAATTACAATGTTGGATTTAAAATTTTTAAAATGCTCGGAACCAGCGATTGTTTTAGGTGAAAAAAAATATTTGGTTTTATTTTTAACTTTAACACGTAACATTTAAAGCTTTGAGTTTGACTTTTAATCGACTGATCTTTTTAACTCCTAAGTTAGTTGCTTTTTTTATTTATTCCATCAAAATGTTGTTTCTTATGCCTTAAATAAAATAGGCTAATAATTTATTTTTTGTGTGAGCAGTTCTGTATATGTTGGTACTCGTACTCTGTTTTTCAAATTGTACATCAGCCTAGACATAGCTTCCAGTGGAGTCTCAACTTAACGTGTAATTTCATCTGCTCAAGATAATCAAGTGTATTGTGCTAACGCTCGTGTTTATAACTAAATTGTTACAATTAAGTTCTATGATACTTGCTTTAAATAATAACCTATTAATTTTGTACAATGTAAGATGAAAAAATGTATTAAATTGTAATTTGGCCGTGTAGCTGTTATGTTGCTCAAGCAGTGTAGCCACATCTGGTTAGACTGGAAACCTACTCCAACTTTGGAGCCCGACTGTCGCAGTGACAAATTTCCACATGTATCAAACGATGTTTTTCAGTACACTTACGAAGATATAAAGAATAGAGGTTATCACGCGGCTCTTGGGAGTCGCTTGTTGTACAACTAGCAGTAACGATAATAGAATAATAAATTTTTGGTGGGGGTAAACTCAGGCACTTTTTCACACTAGTGCAAAAAACGGTAAATTTCATGCGTAAAAGCAGTTCAAGGATAAGAGCGGTTTTCTAGTAAGTGTATTGAAAAGGAAAGAAAGAAAGTAAAAACATTTATTTGAAACTCGCACAAAAAATAAAAGAAAACCAAATTTAAAGATAAAAAAATATATTAATAATACTACGAATTCAAAATAACCGCAAGCGACATTCAAACGTAACAAAATATTTGCATTTTATGCAAGCTACAAGAGTGTTGCCAACTCTTGCCGTCTGGGTCAAGCCACGCGTGCACCAATGAGATCATAAACCCATGCAAGCAGACGTCGCGCGTCGACGGCTGCAGATAATATTCTACTTTATTTTAACTCAGCGGACGTACGTATAAATACGTCGTTTTGCGAAGCTGTGCGCGGCAGTGGAGTCGAGGGTTTATACAAAATTAAAGCTGGTGGAAAAATTGTGGGTCAATGATGTTTAAGGGATTTGCTGTTGCTTAAATGGTAACTGTGTGAGTTTTATGTTTGCGAAAGTTAAAGTAGATAGTTCGAAAATTGTATAGGCACTTTACTAGGTAATGTTATTTTTTTTCTTTAAAAAAAATCCTCACACTAGGAATTGCTCTTGTATCGCGGGTGCGTTCTCAGACGTGAATGTAAACTCACACGGACTATAAACCCAGACACGGAGCACCTATCTATAGGCTATACAAATATTGGTTTCGTGCAGAAATCAAAGTAGCAAACTGCTCAATCAATGCGCCAACCGATTTTGGATATTCCACGTAACAGCAACACACCCAAAACCTATTTTCAACAATTAAAAACTAAGTATTGAAATCCATTGCGTCTTCTAAATAATTCTTCCATAACTTCTGTATATTACACGCAATGGACTACAACCCGTTCCCTGTACCTACTTTTAGTACCCGCGTCCATTTTCAAAACCAGTTTTGTAAATTATGTAAAATTGTAAATAAATTTAGTATTAAGTAACGAAATTATAAAATCTAGTCTAATTTAGTACTAACGGTGCTAAGTATTGTACATTTTTAATTAATTGGTAACAAAAAAACTAGGTTATGTCAATTGCCGACCTCATACTAAGTATGGGACTTTAAATATTGTTAAAAAACATTGTTTCTTGTAAATGTTTCCAAATAAATACAATGTCAAGCATTTATCAATTATGTTGTTTTATTGTGAGATCATCCTTCACTTGGGTTGTACTGAATGAGAATGAACCCGTGGCTTGAATGTGACAGCTGTGAGAGTCTATCTCCAAAGTAGCACAAGGTATGTAACACTGTTGAGGTCGGTTTTTGGACGGGTGATATGGTGTTTTAGTTAGGGCTAACGCTGCGTTAATCGGGCGCCCGTGTGGTCCCATACAAAAGAGCTCCGTTGCGTCTTGCCGCGCGGGCAGCCGCGCCCCGCGCTCTTTTTGCTACATAGTACTCCATCGACACGACTACATGCACTCCGTTAAGGTTGAACTTGAGACACTGCGCAGGTAATAATCAGGATTCCGCTACGGAGACCACCGCAAACGACACAAAACAATTAAACTAAATTATTGATGTTCAGGTAGAGCAATGACCTGGTGAGGGACGTGGCAATCCGATGGGTGCGAAACGGTCAAGACCATTCATGATGACGATGAATTGATGTTTTATACTGTAACATCGAAGGAAACTGCATATTACTCTTATTAACTTGCAGACAATTATATCTAAAGGTTTTTTCTTATTAACTAGCACTCTGGCCTTTTAAGATTTATGATAATCTTTTTTTCTTCTTCCTGCACTTGTCCCGTTTATTTGGGGTCAGCGCAACACGTGTTTTTCTTCCAATCTGTCCTGGCATTCGTCACGCTATCACTTCATATCACTTCTCATACAATCCATCCATCTTTTCTTTGGCTCCCTTTCCCTCATTTATATTCATAACTCTTTTGCATTATACTCTTATGTATTTCATCCCTCCTTTTTACATGGCCATACGATTCCCTTTCAACTTTTCAGTCACTGGCGCCACTATCGAACTTTCTCTTATCTAGGTACTCATTTCTCAATCGATCCATTCTCATCCATCTCAGTTTTTGAGAATAAAGAATAAATTATTTTAATCTGATTGATAAAAGATATGAATTGTTTTTTTAAGTCAGATGAGCCTTAAGTAGAACGGCTGGAACTAAGCTAAAATAATAATTAGTGATCTCGAAAGACGCTGTTCTGTCTGAAATCTGACATTTATATTTACAGGGTCTAATTTTCAAACCTTCCAGGTACTCACTCAAATATGCATACAAAGTTGAAACTTTGTGTATATATTTGAGTGAGTCTGTGTATACATTTGAGTGAGTCTGTGTATATGTTTGAGTGAGTCACTTTGTGTATATATTTGAGTGAGTCACTTTGTGTATAATATTTGAGTGAGTTCCTGTGTGTCTGGCTTAGATGAATCTAAGCAAGTCACATTTGGGAGGGAGTTGGGTAACAAACACACCTACCGAATAATAATTTAAATGTATATGCATGTATACGATAAAGTATAGTGTTTCTAGGGATAAATCGTTTGATTTAATAATAATAAAAAAAACTATTGTGTATCTAATAGTCCAATTAGATGCACAATAGTCTTTTATTACTCTGTGCCTCTAACAAACCCAACATATTTCTCAAGTCTACCTAAATACCCAACAAAATCAAAATTCAACCAGACTCACTGTTATCAACCAGTCTACCTTCATAAATTGCACAAACACAATAGAACCGTACCCATCAGCAACTCAACCCCCCTACAACTGCATAGAAGAGGCAGTCTCCCCGTGATTTTATTTCACTATATCGGGCATAGCTCGTCTCGTCCATAAAGTCGGCAGTCAGGAGAATTGCTCAATAAGGCGGATGCACCGGTTTTATTGTCGCACGATCCGGAATGAGAAACGGAACGGGCGGGTGACTGTATCAATTGTGAACGTTTTTGTCAAAGCGTTTAGAGTCAAGTGCAGGAGGTGCTTTGTTTGTACTGTATTTGCTTTTGAAGGATTTTTTTCTTAGAAAAAAAAAAAGTTGGGGTAATGGGAAAAGCTGTTGAGCTTACCAATGAAAGAGTGTGCTATGTGATTCAGAAAAGTATAACCTCGAATAAGTAAGGTTACTAATTCGAAACACTTAACAACGAATGCACGCTACCACGAAACCACAGGCAGGGTCGAAGCCTGCTGGGGTCATGGGTCAGTTTCTGAGAGAAAGGCCCGGCCCCGGTACGATAGGCAACGAAGGAACGGGGTAGGTTTTGAGTTTTACCTACCATAAAAAAAAAACCGTGTGCTCCACCTTGTCCTCCGGGCGGTGTCTTCTACTTGCATCTAGTTGCAGGTCACCTTATTATTAAGACTATCTACTTAACCTAAGGGCTCCGTACCCGATGGTTAAATAGTGTTACTCCATTACTAAACTTTCTCTGTTTTGTCAGCCGACGTATCTTATGAACGGTAATAGGTAAACAGATAAAATTTTAACAGTGTGGATTTCAATACAGCTATAAAAAGAAAATAAGATTATGTATGTGCAAGTCCTATCACATATGGCTAACTTTATTTTATTGTTCTTCAGAGATTTGGAATAGACATATTAAGAAACTTAAGTGATTTTTTTTATGTTTACAGATACCTACCTACCTGATGAACATAAAACTTTAAGACCGGAAATGGTCAGGTACATTTCAATTCGTAGTTTAAATTCATAAATGGAATTACAGCGACAATACTTTTATGAATGCAATTGAATTTTGAGCAGATGAAATACGAACCAAAATGCAGTGGCATCCAATTCGGTAAATTGAAATAAAATTTTGTCGCTGTCTGGCCGATATCTGTCCAATAGATTGGTATAGGGTTGCCAAAATTGGAAAATGTTAGAGAATTTTTCTTTTGTCATAGATCAAATAAGATCGCATATCAGATTGTGGACTTTTTAGTCAGGTTTTGATAATATCAAACTTGGTACTTTAGGCCAATACTTAAAAGAGATGCCGTGGGTGTCAAACTTTGCAGAGTATTACCAGTTACCGTAAAGTATCCGCAGGCTTGCGGACGGTGAGGAATGGAGTAGTTCATTGTCCGATAAAGACCGGCCGAGACGATGACGCGTTGTGTACGACGTTGCACATCAAAAATAACAGCTAATTAATACATAATTGATGGGTCCTACTGAAGCCGATGCACGGCAGTGCTACTGCTACTGAAGACGAATCACTGCAGCCTTACGTAAGGGGCAACTGAAACAACGTCGGTAAGGTTAAGACAGTAAAAGTCTGACCCTCGCTCTCCTGCTTAAAGAAGGAGAAGTTGTTATCTTGATGACTTCCCACATTAACAGAAAAATATGATATTATATATCTATTATAGAAACAAAAATCATAAAAAAATTAAAAATTATAAACAACTAAATTATATCAACATAAAGTGTAAAACAGAAGTAGGAGTAATTACCGCCCTTAATGTCTAATTGAAAACAAAGACTTTTCAAATTGAAAAGAATTGTAAGATTATTTACTTACTGTTTTGAGTAACAGCCCTATTTAAACCTTGAACTATCAGTAAAGAGTCACATTTTTATACTCCCCCCTGCGGCTAACAACAACAAGTCGATTTATGATAAAACAAACTTACTAACATAACTATAGAAAACACTTTTACAGCATCGTTAAATGTGATAATGTGACCATTTTTTATTTACTCATTCTAAATGTCAAAACTAACAAATTTTGTCTGAATTATTAAAAATTGTTTTAATAGTCGGAGAGCGCAAGGAAAAAATTTTGCGCTTCATTTAATAAAATTCAAGTTAAATCCATCTAAGTAAGTACTGGAGGAATTTAAAATTATAAATATTTTCTCGTGACTTTGCAATGTAAAATAAGTAAGTATTTCAAAATAGAGAATGAGTTTGTATAATAAAATAACTTAGTAGCTTGAAACTTCATCAAAGATTCGTTTAACAAAAAAATGAAAAAATAAAAGCAGGTAATAATAACCAAACACGTAGATAACTCATAGTTCTATTGTGGAGCTGCAAGTAAGAACAAATTCAAGAAAACATTGAAATACCCTTTTTGAAGAAGACTTTTTGAAAAAGATAACCATGATTCCCTCGGTATTATCAATATCCATAGCTGCCGATAACAACTCATCATCAGATGGGACGCTTTTTTATTTATGTGTTCATATACGATATCATCTGTTTAGCCAAATGGCGTTCGCAGCTGAATAAAGGACTACCCCAAGTTTCATCACAACGCCCAGTCTTGTACGTCTTCGTACTCCTGCCTCGCCGTAACCTTGACCGTTATTAGAGTCAAGGGTAGACAGTCTACCGGGAAACAGAGGCCATTTTATCCTTGTGCTTTTCATATAGGTTTGCCATAATATCCACGCTTGGCAAGCCGATTGGCATTTGCAGTGCGGCTGTTGCAATGCACAGAGAATGTTGAGCTGTCCTTTCTCTGGCGAGTCCCTTAATCGCTTACGACACTCATGGAAAAGTATAGGATGACGCTATTCTTTATGTCTGATAACATATGGTACATAGACGACACATCCCACCAATATCAGAATTTTTTTTTTTTAAAGAAATTCTGATTGTTTAGTATTTTTTTACTTTCATGCGAGCAAAGCCGCAGGATAAAGCTAGTAATTAGTAAAAAAAAAAACTTCAAAACAACAACAAATTCTAGTGGCAATATTTAATCTAGGAGTTGCACACATTTTATTTTTAATATTTTTCACTGACATTTCGGGCACGACCAAATTTATAGAAGTTCTTTAATACAGTCAGTTAAAAAAGTCTTTTATTATAATAAAGAGAAATTTATTACCCGAAATTGCCGCCTTATATCCTGCGTATGATAGTTTTGGTAACGCTTTTTTCCCCCATTTATTATATTTTAAATCTTTGTATCTGACCATACTTACACAGAGTATGTCCGAAATGTCAGTGAAAAAAAAATAGAAATGAAAATGGCTCCATTCGGACACTGGAGCCGAATATATTGTGTCCGAATCGTCAGCAACCAACAATATTTAAGAGTATAACTCTGCACAGATAACTTGAACTTGTAGTATACTAGCTCCTAAACTAAAACAGTAAATGACTAGAGGAAGTCGTGAATTTAATATTGTTGATGTTAACATGCTAACCAAATTGCTGTCATCAACGCTGTTCTTAATGAATAAAAGCTTTCAAGTAATTTAATAGGGTTAGGAGCCATAGTTCATGGTCTCACTCCATGGTTTCCCAGAGCGTGGGTGTCGTACAAATCATGTTGATAGGTAGTTCATCATATAGGCCTTTAAATTTACAGTATTGCTGTAGAAAATGGATAAATAGATAGGAATATATAGCTAGCCTTTCGGCATTTTACAGGATGCCTTTTGGAAAGTGTGCACGGTGTGCGAGAATTGCATGACTAGATCCTGCTATCTCCGTTCTACCTTAACGTTGTTGAAAGGTGTTTTCTAGGCTGGAGTGAATTAGTGCGCCTCATCAGCAACGATTGCATCAAGTAGGATCCTAGTCAAGCACTAGGCTATTAAAAAAAGGGATACAGAAAGATATTGAGTGTATTGCAACTTAATACTGCCTAGCTCGACAAAACCATATGTCAAAAAAAACTCAATTTTATAGATAATTGTCGTGGCCAGATCATAGAAATTGATCACTTCATGATATGGCCAACTAAAACTGGCCAGATCGTTTAAACGTACACTTTTAATGATAATAATGTGTCAATCATCGTTTAGCCATATCATTGATGTAGGATTTCTTTGGTAATAAAAGGCCTAAAAAAATTAGGTCAAACGAGGATTGAAATATCATCAAACTTTAACGTTTACAAATATCTGGCCAGTTTTACTTACCAATATTAAAAGTGATCAATTTCTATGATCTGGCCACGACAGTGATGCATAAAAAATAAATAAATATTATATTATACGAACCAGAAACTGAAGACATGGGAAATTACTGTTTGAAAATAACATTATTCAAATGTCGTCTTCCTCGGCTCTGGCATTCTTCAAAGCGATCTCTCAGTGTCTCACATTCACGAAAACGCGCGTTTTTTTTTTTGTTTTTGAATAGGTATGCTTTCAGATTGGTTCCATTTATTTCAAAATCTAGTTCTGATGATGGGATCCATGAAACCTATTTGCAAAAATAAATATCATTTATCATGAGGAATTGAGGGAACTCCTTAAATATCATAGGCAACTATATGGTTATTTTGGTATTTTCATCGAAGTCAAAAAGTAACATTTGATGAAGTGGAACTGATGAAGAAGACCAGATATGGCCAACAGAACTTCATACTCACATAGATATCACAATGAAGAAAGTTAAGCGACTATGACAATACAAATAAATGAATGGTTGTGAATAATTATGTTGAAAATGGTATCATCAAAGTGCCCTGATGATAATGACGGAGCCGGAAGATAGGCACCGGGACTCCGTAACTAATCAATGTATCCTAGCAGTATTTGGGTTAATTGAAATTGTTATGAGAAATAGGCACTCTATAACCAGAGTGCCTATTTAGCGTATTGCAACTAAAAAGTGTGAAATAAAAAACTTTTTACAAAAAAAAAATAAGCGACATCATTAAAAAAAAACACTAAAAGGATTAAAATGACTTTAATTTAGAAAGTCGGTTTTAAATAAGAAACAAACAATACCAAGAAACACCGACTTTCGAAATTAAAGTTATTTTATTTATTTATTTATTTTTTTGAAAATACGCTGCTCTTCTCGAATCATGTTATACACGGCTAACTTTCAGGAGGTAGTTAATGTCCCCCAAAAAGGAACAAATACTTACATGTTTTTTATCGAAACAGGAAGTGTAAAAAACACTGGGTGACTTAAATAAAGCTTCGCTTATCGCTTCGCTATTAATAAGCCCCCATTAAGTAATAATTAATTGTTCACTTAACTACTTCGTTAATTTGCTGCTCAATTATAGACTTTATGAATTTTAATTTTCAAACGTTATTTTCATGGTAATGAGGGTTGATTTGATTTGCACAGATCACTGATATCGTTCAAAATATGAGCGATGCTTATTTGTAAAGCTTGCTTTCGACTCGATGAACACAACATTTATAAACAATAAATTATTCTTTATAAGTATTTTTATCATTTGCCAATTAGAAAAGCTAAAATTTTTGTCGGACGACACTGTTGCAGTGGCTAAGCGCAGAACTATTATATTATTCGTACAATTACTACGGGTCTGGGTTTATGTTTGTAAATTAAAATGGTTAGAATGCACAACCCAAAAGTAATTCCAAGCAAAAAACAATGTAACTTTAAAAAGAAAATTTTTTTTTTTTAAATCGGTAGAAACAAGTGCTTGCCTGCGATCCCACCTCATGGTAAGCAGTGATGCAATCGTTGATGTTGAATTTAATTAGTTTTTTAAGAGCCTATTCATATTCACTCAAACTTTAAATATAATTATTATACATAAATTATATATTTTTAATCGGACGGGAAGATCGCAACAGGCAAATTGTTCCAATACTTCCATGCGCTGGTATAAACACATTTTTTTGTGGGTTCGCTTGACCAGAGAATGAAAAACCAAAAGCTTAATAAAAAGAAAAGGGTAAGAAAAATCTCATCTATTTTTTCATAAGTTCAGGGTTCAATAGTTAAACTGGCAAAGTGTGGTTGATTTTTTGCATCTACATTTTTTTCAATTTTTCCAGTTGATTGTATAAGCAATAGTTATACTTATTTGGCGAGGCAATTAGAAAGAAATATCTGCCTAATCAGCATCAGCATCCTGCAAAATAAACAGGATAACATCCTGCTATGGCTCTGTACTCTTTCAAATCCTAATCCATAAGTAAGTATCCCTCAACTTGAGGGGCATCCGTGAAACAAAAAATAACAAAAATAAACAGGATTAGCCTTAGCAATATCGGGATATTATATCTTGATATTACTCTGCACTCTTTCAAATCCTGGTCTATAAGTTCTAAATCCACGGCCGACGTATTGAACCAATCAGGCACCATTAAAGTTTCAAAGAACAAAAACGTTGCATTAATAGGCCCAATCATCACGCTATTAAGCGCTATACACGGGCACATTCGTAGCCCATTCCACAAATTACCACATTATGAGGCAAGGGTGACGTCTTGAGAATGAGTGTTTTCAATATAGTTATTTATTGTGTGGCAAAAAAAACAAAACAAAAATCATCATCATCATCTTCCTGCCCTTTTCCTATGTTATTTGGGGTCGGCGCAACACTTTTTATGCTTCCATTCTGTCCTGTCACCCGTTATGCTATCATTAAGTTTCTCTTGCTTTATATCACTCTTCACACAATCCATCCATCTTTTCTTCGGCCTCCCTCTCCCTCCCATCCATCCGCATGTATACTCATAACCCTATAAGTAACAAGCGTTTCATCCCTCCTCTTTACATGACCATACCAAGACAAACGATTCCCTTTCAACTCTTCTGTTACTAGCGCCTCTTTTAAACTTCCTCTAATATACTCATTACTCACTTAATCCTTTTTTGTCACGCCATACATCCATCTCAACATTTTCATCACCGGTACATGCAATCTTTTTTCATCAATCTTTTTCACACCGCAACATTCTGGCTCATACAGTATAACAGGTCTTGTCACGGACTTGTATATTTTACCCTTAAACTTGAGGAGCATCCGTGAAACATAAAACAAAATAGGGTAATATCCTGATATTGTTCTGCACTCTTTCTAATCCTTGTCTATAAGTACTAAATCCACAGCCGTTCTATCGAACCAATCAGGCACCATTAAAGTTTCAAAGAACAAAAACGATGCATTAATAGACCCAATCATCACGCTATTAAGCGCGGTACATGGGCACATTTGTAGCCCATTCCATCAATTACCACATTATGAAGCAAGCGTGAAGTCGAATTAAAGTCCCATGATCAAAGGTAAATTAGTTTTGTGAACGGATCAATATGTGTTTATCAATATGTGGGAACGTTTGCTTGTAATATTGGTGATGGTTAAGTTTAATGTTGACTTTTCGGGTGTTTGTGGCTATGAAAGAAGCGCTTTCGAGACGATTTAAGAATATAGTAAATTTCAAATGAAGTATACACGCACTTGCGTCCCGTACTTATATCTATACCGTTCTCTAGTTTTAATTTAAGTGATGTTTTTCATCGTCATTGTTCTCAAAGCGATGCAGAAAAACATCGTGAAAAAGGCAACAGCTCCTGGATGTTACAACATTTCTTGTAACATCCAGGAGCATTTACATGGGGTTCGCGTAGTAGATTTCGGCCCATTATCTTAGCAGTAGGAACATTATAAGGCTGATTATGCTATGGCAGGTGTGTTTCTATAATTGGTTACTATCATTATCCATGTACCCAGTGCTAATAAAGGTTCTTCAAAGACTTCAAGTTCAAAAAATTTAAGAATTACATTTAAAATTATGGACATCACCACGAAAATAACGATTTGTGACATACCTATATAATTAATATCAGGCATACAATAAATTAACACAATATTTTCTTTTACGTATGCAGCACCATTTTTGCTGACAATGAATCAGATTAAGTTACCAATGACGCATCATTTATTAACTGATCGTAAATTATAAGATTGTACTACAGCGCAGTACTCACAGTGTTTTATTACATTTTATTTCATATTTTTATTTGACAAAAAAATAACTTAAAAATGTCAAAAAGACCAAATATTATTTACGTATGTACCTAAATTTAATTTAACATTGTGATTTTATTTTAATAGTTTTATTTATATAACCAGTATTTTGCCAGTACTTTTTTTAAAACTTTATGTAATGAATTATTATTTTATTTAGGAATAGAAATACAAAACGAAACACACCAATAACTATTTAAATTATATCTACACATGCATAAAACCTTAAATATTAACTAAACCATTTATACTAAAACCTACCTATGTACATATAATACAAAACCACAGTACACTCAGGCGTCGAAGTACTCCTGCACATCGCTGTCATCCGGAAATGTACCCAGAAGACTGGCAGCATTGCCACATTGAATGGCAATGCTAATTCTTTGGGCGAAGAACGAGCCAGCCCTATGGTCTGGTTTATATAATAATATCTACATTTCAGTTCAAGATACATATCCGTATTTTTATTTATGTGATTAAAATTGGATAATAATGCGATTTGAATTTCCTAGCTACTAACGTAGTTTTAGATAAATATTGTTACTAACCCTTGTTTGTATCAACCCAAACTGGAAATAAATTATTTAGCCAGTAATAACTGGCGGTACAAGCGCCTTACTGTGACGTCTTAAAGCCACTAATAAGCCATAATTTCGGTGTTAGACTGAGATGGAGCACGATGAATAGCACAAGACAAATAGCACTATCCCTTTCTTACGCCAGAATTGTTATAATTTTATGACATTATAGTAGGGGGCAGGTATAAATGCCGGCGTATCCGCCAGTAATCTCATCCGCTCTCTCTGCAGCCGTCCTCGTAGCTACAAAACATAAGCGCCAAAGTAATTTATAGTAAAGATAAATCGCTCAATAAACTAAAAGTCTGTCCTATTAATTATTTTCATTTTAACAGCGAAGTGATGTATAGACATTTTTTATTTGGAGTTATAAATTGGGTCCCAATTTATTTGGAAAAGATAGATGTCGCTTATATTGTTTTAAAGGTTTTAAATGTTACGATTTAATGTGAGAAAGGGATGTGTGATTGTAAAACCATATAGTCAATTGCGTAGAAAAAGAAGACGAGAAAAGCTGGCCAAGTGCAAGTCGGACTCTCGTGCGAAGGATTTCGAACCTTGGGCCCTTGTATGGACACTGGGCGCGCCACAATTAAGGCGACAAGGCCCATCCTTGAGGCGTGGCTGGAAAGACCTCACAGCATTCTCAACTACCGCACGTCGCAGGTCCTTACCGAATACGGCAAGTTTGGTAAGTTTCTGTTCCGGATCCGTGCGGAAGAGTCGCCCCGGTGTCACCACTGTGCGGACACACTGTAGAGGTGTGCCCCGCCTGGGCAGAGCATCACCGTGTCCTCGTGAGGGCAATCGGCGGCAGCGATCTCTCTCGCCGGGCCTTGGTTCAGGCCACGGTCTCGAGTGAGGAGGGATGGCAGGCGGTCGCCTCTTTCAGCGAAGCAGTAATGCTAGAAGAAGGAGGCCGACCGCATCAGGCAAAGACAACGGGGCGCTCGCCCCAGCCGCCGCTGGGATTCCTATCACTATTTCCGGCCACCGTAGGCGCGAGCTTGAGAACGGCGTGCAATGGGTAGCACGCTGTCCGATCGTTCGGTAAATGACCGGACCGAGCCCAAGTCGTCGAAGGCGCGTACTGTCCCCGCGCGCCTCAAGGAGCTGTCAACAAACCGTAGAGAGCCAGCCTGCTAGCTGCAGGCAGGCAGGGTCAGAGCCTACTTAGGTCATGGGTCAGCTTCTGAAAGGAAGGCCTGGCTCCGGTAGGATAGGCAACGAAGGAACGGGGTAGGTTTTTAGTCAGCAAGAGTCTGACACTATTTCCCGCTCCGCCCAAGGGCGGGATTTGTCATTGGATGATTTTACAAACCATAAAAAAACCGTCCATACCAAAAAACGGAAAAAAGATCACGGTTGCTCAATGGGATCCCCAGCTAAAAACCATCTGTGAAAATTTCATCTGTCTAGCTCTCAGGGTTCATTAGATACAGCCAGCCGTCTTAATAACTTGTAACGTAAGTATTTATTTATATCACACTACAATCCTACTTTAAAAATCCCAGCCCTACTAATCTCGAAGCAATTCCTACTTAGCACCCAAGCAAACAATCGACAATCGATTCTTGAGAACTGCTTCAATCTAGTCCGTAGCAGTTCGTACCAGTTCAAACCGGTTGAAACAAGGCGCCTGAGCTAAAACAAAGAGGGCACTTCGGCTGCACAAGTGAACGCTTCCCGTTTATGAGTTCCTAGTACTTATGGCTACTTTAAATGTAAATTGTGTGCTGATGGTTAGTCTTATAAAGCTTAACATGTTCAAAATTGTTTAACACATTTTTGACATGTCATAATGTCAATTTATTAGTCTTTCATTGTCTAAGGAAAGGTATTTCATGTGGCTTTATTTGTGAGGTAAGAAATTAACTTATGACTTCTCCCGCTTTATGGTGGAGTAGGAAGACATGTCAGACTTTTACTGACTAAAACCACAGCTATGTGCCTTCACTTAACTTTTGCGTTCTAGAACCATGAGTATATTCTTTACTAAATCATTTTTATGATCCTAGCACTGTTGAGCCCCAACGGTTTGCTGACATCTTTTTGAGTGTGGTGCTTTTTTTTTCACCTTCACCGTATGCTCCACCGTGTCCTCTAATCTTATATGGCTGGAATCGAAAATGTATTACCAATATATTTTTTTAATTGGTTCTCGTTAGAAAATTTGTTTTTTTAATTCTAATATGCACACGTTTGACAACTATCTCGCCTGTCCATAACCGATGATGATCAACGTTGTAGCTGCCTAGTTGAAATGTTTGAACCTAACACTACAGTAGAAAGGCTGATTGGCAACATTTTTGGTAGAACCTATAGTCATCGAAACTAGCTTAAAACAAAAAAAAAAAACTATTGCAGATTACCTAACTAAAGTAACAACCCAGTATAAGATTTCACTAATCGAAAACAAGATCAAAACTAAAATAAGGCACGCGTCCAAAAGGACCAACTTCGGAAACTCCTTTGTTAAGAGAATCCGTTGCCTGGCAACTATAAAGATCCCTAGTGATAAATTAACATTTTGATCGACCCATCCCGGATTATAGAAGTAATTTACGTAAGCAGTGTGCCGGTATCCTATCAATTTCATAGAAAATTTAGGGTGTCTGCAGACAGACGATCAACGCAACAGTTTATATGTACGATTACAGAGATTGTATATTGAACAGAGACCTTACCAGGAGCTCGTATTGCGGTCCATTTGACAAGCTAAACTGTGAAAGGGAGCTATACACCGTTAAATTTTGGTCATTTTAATCCCATGGAGGGTCGATTCGGTACATGAAACACCATCGATTTATAAAGATAAAATTAAAAAATAAAGTACTTTTTTTCTAAAACTTGAATTAATATACGCATCTACGAAATTCATTTCTTTAAGTAATCGAGTCAATGACCTTGCAGGGAGTTGTCGGTCGTTGCCTACTAACTACCTACAGTTCATTGACCCCGTTCCGTTCAACGACTCCAAACGATGCCGCCGATTCCTATATAGTAATATAAACGATATGCACTTCACTTATTTTCCGATTGTCATTTTTGTAAACAATTTATAGCTATTACCGACTAAGGGTGCCTAAGCGGCTTTCGCCCAGAAGGAAAAAAAACGTCACCTAAAGGCAGCAACTAATACGTTCAGGGGCTGTCAGAGGGTTCATGATTCCGTTGTAAGATAATGAGATATGGATTTATATAGCACTAATAGCACTATCTGTTAGTTTATAGCTCCATATATCTCTCACATCAATACGATGATAGTTTTTAAGTTGTCACATAAGATCCCAGTTGATTATTTGTCGTCAGTATGTGGACGCCCTTACAGAGCTCCATCAAAATTAGGGGCTCCTCTCTGTTTATGATAAGGTACAGCTGTTGGTTACTCCTGAAGTCATAAAGACTTAGGCTCTTCTGTTTTATGCGCCCCTGATCTGAATAGGGGATCTCATTTTATAGTTTCTGCCTTGAGATTCTTTGTCGGCTTAATATTGAAAGTAATAGGATAGTGGAAAAAAGGCCTGAGCCGTTTGATTAAAATTGGAAAATTAGTTTGGCCTGCGACATCGTTGCTTTTTATATTTTATGGGTATGAGATTTTTTTAGGTGGGAAAATCCAATGACATCTCCCGCCCTTGGGCGGGGCGGAAGTAGTATTAGACTTAAACTGCCTAAAAACCCACTCCTGTTCCTTCGTTGGCTTTCATACCAGGGCCGAATCTTTCTTTCAGAAGCAGACCCTTGGCCCAATAGGTTTGTTCCTGCTGGGGCCCTACGGTTTGCTGACATCTCCTTGAAGCGCGCGTGAAGTACTACGCGTCGTCGACAACTTCGGCTAGTGGTTACCAGACGGTCGGATGGCGAGCTACCCATTGCTCGCCGTCTACAAGCCCACGCCTACGGCGGCCAGAAATCGGGATCGGAATCCCTGCGGTGGCTTTCCTGAAAGTTACTTGAAATATGATTATATCTTACGATATCCATGCTATCTAAAATATTACAAAATTAAATAATATAGATATAAATGAGACAAAATCTATAGGAGTAATCTAACGTAGACATAAACTGCCTTTGAGGAAAAAATATAGGTAAAAATCTATAAGAAAATTAACCTGATCTAAAAGAGCTAATTCTACGTTTAACGAGTGTGACATAAAATTTAACTCTCATATTTACCTGTCCACTACCACCTGGCCTATATTAAACAAACACCATAAAAATATAAATTCAAACACAACGAAATTTAACAACTTTGGACTTGATATTAAAAAGAATACCCTATAGCTATAGAAATAAGGATAATTTTAAATTGTTGTCAAAGACTTTTATTGATGCATATTGTTTAGTACCTATGCATCATAGATTAATATTTTCTATTTTTATAGTATATAAAAGAATCACCTGTGGACATAGAACGATTGGAGTTATAGACAAGATTTAGCGTATGTACTAGCCTGCCAAAACAAGTACTTAATTTCAGCAAACTAAAAATGCAAGCAATCAAGGGGGTTGAAACTGTAAAGTGGAGACAAGCCACACACCCTGACCCTGCTGGGAGTCGCATGTCGGTGAGTGTGCGGACGGTGAGCAAAGGTAGCTCGCCATCCGTCCTGTCTGTTAAAAGGACCAGGCCGGGTGGATACCGCGTTGTGTTCCACGCGCGCCTCAAAGAGACATCAGTAACAATGATGGGGCCAGCTAGGGCTGACCTGTAGAAATAGAACAATTGGAGTCGTAGAGAAGATTTTTAGCATACTAGTGGGGCCAGGTAAGTAAAATTTTTGAGAGAAGCAGAAATGTAAGCAAAGGACGAAGCAGTAATGTAAACGATGGAGGAAGCAGTAATGTAAGCAAAGGAGGTGGCCGAAACTGTTGTGTGACCCTGCTGGGGACATCTCTGGCATCAGGAATATGGTGAGCCATGGCTAGCTCACCGTTAGGTAAAAAGACCAAACACGGGTCGATGGCGTGTTGTGTTCAACACGCGCATTAAGAGATGTCATTAAAAGTTATGGGGCCAGTCCTAACTGCCTGATGCCTGTCCTGGCTGGCGTGTGCCCTAGCCTAACACTGTCACCAGTAACGCTGGCATCAGGCATGGTATTTTCGGGATTGTGGATTTTTCGAAGAAGACACCGCTGTTTTCGCAAACAAGGGTGACTATATATACCGCATTTACAAATTCGTGTTCATCATTTGCCTTGCCACTCGCCTACCTGTTTGCCTTGTCGTTCGGTGAAACATTTTTACACTAAGTACAAGAGGAAAATAGCAAGTGCGTTGTTTACACATGCGTGCTTACCATTCGCCTCACTACTCGCGCGAATATGTAAATGCGGCTATACGCAATTAGCCCACCACACCGATTCTTTGTCATTAAGTTTATCCTAGGCGTTCCGCGTCACGCTTGCAGATTCGTGATCTTCATTAAGTCCACCTTTGTACCTTTGTGTTGTATGAAGTTTTAATAAATAAATAAATCTTCACTCGTAAAATCCTTTATTATCTGTTTCGATAGCCATTGACCGTAGAACAAGTACTTTGTTATATTAAATCAACCCTTCATTATTCTTGTGGGGTGCAAAGCACTCGAGTCCATGTTTGAATTTCTTTCTTATTATTTTTGTTATTAAATCTTCAAACATCACGTCTTGAATATTTAGAACATTTACATTACCAAATTCATAAAGAAACTGCTACAATACAACCCTATTATAATTACTACAAGGGTGTGAATGGAACAAACGCTGAACTTTAATTAAGAAACTGTCAGTCGAATCGAGCCCCTTGCGGAATGTTTTGAACTTAACGCTTCAGGGTTTGTAGCTTGAGCAGTGGTTGAGGCCTGGTGTTAACGTCATCTGCAAAGTTAGGTGTTACGGGAATTTCTGGCTTTACTAGCAAAGAAGTCTACATCTTTTCTTTTTCATTACTTGGTCAAGATTAAAGAATTGTAAGGCGAGTCAAAGTAACAGATACCTCAAGAATCTCCAAACTTAAGGGTAAATTAATTTCTTTAAGTAATCGAGTCAATGACCTAGTACGTAGTTGTTGGTCGTTGCGTACTAATTACCTACAAGTCATTGAACTCGCCCAGCTGACGTTTACTTAAATAAATTAATTTCGTACACGCGTATATTAATTCGAGTTTTAGGAAAAAGTACTTTATTTCTTAATTTTATCTGAACAAATGGTTTTTTTTTTTTTTTTGGGTAGGTAAAATCATCCAATGACAAATCCCGCCCTTGGGTGGGGCGGGAAATAGTGTCAGACTTTTACTGACTAAAAACCTACCTTTCCGTTCCTTGCCTTAATCCTGGGGCCCATGGTGACAGTCTCACATAACCTTTGGCCCCAGTAGGCTTCGGCCCTGCTGGACCCCTACAGTTTGCTGACAACTCCTTGAGGCTCGCGGGAACGGTGCGCGCCGTAGACGACCTGAGCTCGGACCGGTCTGTTACCGGACGGACGGACAGCGAGCTACCCATTGCCCACCGTCCGCGAGCCCGCGCCTACGGTGGCCGGAAATTGGGATCGGAAACCCGGCGGCGGCGGCGGCGTGTGCGCCTTTGCCTAATGCGGTCGGCCTCCTCCTTTGCTAGCATTACTGCTTCGCAAAAGGAGACGACCGCCTGCCACTCCTCCTCGCCCCGGAGCATGGCTTGAACCAAGCCCCGGCGCGAGAGATCGCCGCCGATCGCCCCCACGAGGACACGGCGATGCTCTTCCCAAGCGGGGCACACCTCGACTGTGTGCTCCACCGTGTCCACCGGGCGGTCCGCACAGTGGCGACACCCGGGCGTCGTCTCCGCACGAATCTTGTACAGGTACGGACCGAACTTGCCGTGTTCGGTCAGCACGACGGAAGGTGACGACGCCGTGGGGCCTTTCCAGCCACGCCTCAAAGAGGGGCCTTACCGCCTCGATCGTGGCGTGCTCAGCACGAGGTTGCGACAGTCGCTCTCGCCATTTCACCATGAGATCCCGCCGGAGCTCTGTCCGCCATGCCGCGACTTGTAGTGTTTCATGTACCGAATCGACCCTCTAAGGGATTAAAACGATCAAAATTTAACGGAAATGAGTGAATTACCAAATCTCAGAAATAACCAACAACAACTACAAACAACAACAACAACATCTACAAAATTAAAATTTGGCAGGTAGGTTCCTAAGAAAGGGTAGACGTCCGCTAAGAACGGATTTAACGAAACTTCCCTCCTGCGCGCCTCAAGGAGTTGTCAGCAAACTGTAAGGGCCCAGTAGAGCCGAAGCCTATTGGGACCAAAGGTTAGGCGAAAATGAACCCCGGGGCCCTGGAACAAAGGCAATGAAGGAGCAGGATAGCTTTTTTATTCAGTAAAAGTCTGACACTATCTCCCGCCCCACCCAAGGGCGGGATTTGTCATTTGATGATTTTACCTGCCATAAAAAAAAAACCCATAAGAGGGTAAACCGACTTTCACGCGGTTGAATCCACAGGCAGAAGCTAGTAATTTATAATCTTATCCATATAGTAATAGCAACAGCACGTATCTAAGATCAAAATTATAGGTCTAGGCATTGTTGTACATCAGAACTAAGAGGCTGTCGGTTTAGCGGTGAAACTAAGAACTTTGAATTTGTAGCCGTGGTTATAGTACCGATCAACTGAAACTTCAGGTCGATTATACACTCAATTCTCAAGTTATATACAGTTTAGAGTTTGTTTAGTGTACTAGGATAGAGGTAAGCTTGCAGAACTAGTGCTGCATATGAGCTGCCTTGTATACATAGTGAGCATACTTAAAGTCTACATAACTACTGTCGCAGCCTCGAAATTTACTAGCTCGAGACCATCTCTAATGTAGAGCTGTTGGAGATCGTCGGAGAACGTCGTAAGTGGAAATGGATTGGTTACACGCTCAGGAGGGATTCCGGTCAATGGACTGGAATCCTCAAGGGAAAAGGAAGCGCAGCTGTCCTTAGCAAAACTGGCGACACACCGTGTTGGCAGAAATGACATCCTTGGGACTGACATGGAGCGAGGTGAAGCGGAGAGCTCAAGACCGGTTGCGGTGTGTGATTATTGTCGACGCTATTTGCTCCAGTTAGGGATCATAGGATTTTAAGTCAAGTAAGTCAATTATTGTGAAACCCTATTAATTTTACAGTATATCTATCTACCTATGATTGTGTCCTCTTCAATATCCTTTCTAATCCATCATATAACTTTTACCTACGTTAGCGATTTGTAGGTATTGCTAAAGACATCATATGAAGATACTCATCATTATCAGCATATTTTCTTGGAGTAAACTACATTGGACATTTTCTTCTTCCAGTTTTTCTCTCTGATTGGCCGGCCATCGTCAAATACCTGACAGTTGCTTTTTTATTTTGAATCATGGCAATCTGTTTAATTAACAATAAGCCTTGCTTCTGGCTGAAGCGACTTCAGTCACAGTGAGCCGTGCCAATTTGTGGGAGGCTTTCACTTCATGTGGCAGAATCTATCCAAAAACGTAGGAAAACTATGTCTTTTTAGACGTTTCTGTTGTAGCGACCCGCATCCACTGAGCTTTATAGCTAGTGTATTCTTATGTCCAATTGCTAGTAACAGAAATTGAGTTTTGTGCGAGACCACTGGTCATGTCCATCTTAAAAATAAGACGGAAATGACTTTTCTTTCAAATTATGCCCCATTTTGTAAAACAAAAAAACATACGCCAGTTCATTATCACGTTATTTCTTAAATACTCATAATACTTATCTTATAGTTAAGCAAGACTTCGAAAGTCAAACAACGGAGATTACGATCACAACTATTTAAAAATAAAACTATGGAGCTATAAATGAGCAATTAAAAAACGTTAAAGCCCTTGTTTAAGTTGTCACCTGTTGTGTTCGAGTCTATTCTAATCGCTTGCTAAGTCGTAAAACAAAGTATTTCCGGATAATAGTCCAAGAAATAAGCTATAGCGAGTTAAGATGGGGATCTTAAAAGGAGTTTTACGAAGGGACAATCACATACAAATCATAATGTGATTCAGGAGAAAGAAGCTCATCACCACAACAGTACTGCACTGCTATTAGTTTAAGGGACATTTCAGTTTCCTTTAGGGGGTTACCTGAACCTTGGAAGGTGAAGGTGAAGGAAAACATCATGAGGAAACCGAAATGACCTAGAAGCAAAAATCTGAAGACATGTGACCACCACCAACCAGCACTGGGCCCGCGAGGTGGATTACGGCCCATTCTCTCTCATAGAGAGGCCTGAGTCCCAGCAGCGGGAACATTATAAGGCTGATGTTATGCTATGCTGCACCTTAGAAACATCACCCTTCACTTCTCCTCCTTACATCTCTCTAGAAACTTCAGATTAATTAGGATTTAGGACCACATCTTATTTTTCCTATCGCTTAGCAGTCAGTTTAGCCTGCTACCTAACAAACTAACTTGATAAAGACAGTTTTGCAAAAAGAGCGAAATTTTTGGGTTGTCCGAAATAAAACAGAAATAAGTGAACACCCAAATGTTTCAAATACGTCTGTATTATTTCACCCCTGAAACTATTCTGTTTCCATCATTAGCTGGAGCTTCCAAAAGCCGCCACATCGGTTTTGAACTTCTCGTTTCTAGCAAAAGCTGTATGTTTATTAAAGGCCGCTGTTTCGGGGCCGCAAAGTCGACATAGACCCGGGCGGAGTTCATACAAAATAGTGTAGTCACTGAGTATTTTTGGTTTTATGGTTTTAATAAAACAAAAGCAATAACCATTCAAGAGTTTTGTTTTTGCGAAGCGCTTTTAGAAAACAAGCTTTATTTTTTATAACTTCCAAATATTTTCGTTACGTAATCTCGTAGATATACACGTTTGAAATCGTAAATTAGGGTCAGATTCGCGATTTTCTTTTATCGAGCCAACTAATTCATAACATGTTTCGATTTTTGCTCGGCAATTGGTCATATAGTCAATTTTAATCAAATAATTTTTCATCTGTTCTCTTTTAGACTAGACGATTTCCAGAGGTTTAAAAAAGTTCAAAATGAGTAGTACCTGACCTTAAAACGCCACCTCTCATCCCGTGTCCCACACCTTAGATTTAATACTCGTCAAACATCACAAGTGTCGACCGGCACGCGTTTCTGTTTGTTCAACGATTTCTGACAGCAGTTAAATTAATATGACATGTTATAAATCGGACATGTTTTAACATTGAACGCGTTTTTGTATTGTTATGACTGGGGTGACGCAATGGTTTAAGGTGAAATGGTAAAAGGATACGGGCGATTGATCTTTGCGTTGGCGCCATGTTTTATAGAATTATATAGAATATTATAAATATTCGTAAGGATGTAAATTATATTTAGGTTGAAAGGATTTTTTTTATCTTGATACGGTCTTGTGAAGAGGAGAGATGTAACACATATTATTAATAGAGTTATGAATATACATATGTGGCGGGAGGCTAAAGAAAAATTTAACAGATTGTGTGAGCGGTTATTTGAAAGAAAAAGGAGTCAGCATTGATATATAAGTCGATGGGAGTCAGTGATAGTGTTTTTTTTTCGTGACGTAACAACATATTTACTGTTTTCAGATTTATTCCTATATTTGTGCTATAAGACCTTGCTTTATGCCAAATTTCAGGATAGGGACAACGGGAAGTATCCTACGAATTTTTAAATATATTTTTTGTGACATAAACGGCCGTGCCTTTTTTCCGTTAACTTAGAAGTTTGATTCGAGATGAAGGGTCGTGACAGACAAACAGACAGACAACAAAGTGATCCTATAAGGGTTCTGTTTTTTTCTTTTGAGGTTTGGAACCCTAAAAATCTTGTGCATTCTTTTCTTTACTTGTTTTGCCGTTATTTTTATTAGATAGCATACGTACCTTATTATTTAGAGCAGTGGTGTAGTGGTCCAGTGGTAACAGTCCCAACTCACGAGGTCGCGGCTTCAAACCCAGAAAGGTGCATTACTTTGTGTAATTAATTTGTGGTGATAGTCACTGCTCTAAAAACGGTGAAGGAAAACACCGTGAGTAAATCGGCATGTCCTAGAATCATAAATTCGAAGACATGTAACATCCACCAACCTGCACGTGGCCCGCAATTTGAATTCTACAATGCTAGAGTGAATAGTCTCTTAATAAACTTGCACGCCTCACCATCAACGATTGCATCACTGCTTACCATTAGGTGGGATTGCAATCAAGCACTAGTTTATTACTAATTAATTAAAAAAAAAATATAGCCGATTCCCTGTCCTGAAAAGGAGACCTGAGTCCTAGCAGTAAGAACATTGTAAAGCTAATTATACTGTTCTTGTATTACCATTTCTACTCTCATTACACTCGTTAATACACCGTTAAATTTTGGTAGTTTTAATCCCTCTGAGGGTCGATTAGGTACATGAAACACTATCGATTCATACTTTTTTTAAACTTGAATTAATTTACGCATGTACGAAATTAATTTCTTTAAGTAAACGTCAGCTGAGTGAGGCAGATGAACTGTAGGTAGTTAGTACGCAACGACCGATAACTACCTACAAGGTCATTGACTCGTTTACTTAAAAAAATCAACTTCATACATGCGTATGATACCTCGACTTTTTGAAAAAAAGTACTTTATTTTTTAATTTTATCGTTACAAATCGATAGTGTTTCATGTATCGAATCGACCCTCTACGGGGTTAAAACGACCAAAATTTAACGGTGTATAGGTTATAGGTAAAACAAATGACGTACCACATAAAGTAAAGTAAAAATCTAACCCTATCGTCGCAAATAAATCTTGCAAACTTTAAAAAAAGCCTTTCAGAGATCTCGGCACCACGAAATCGCAAAGCTTTTAAAACAGTGGAAGAATTAAACTGCTCACCGTCCGCAGTTTCCTTAATCCAGGTGGAATCGATTGAGTACCGAGTACTGAGCAGTCGACTCTTAATAATGCAGCGGGAAATGTTTAAAAGAGTCTGGAGAACTAGAGAGCTCTTGGAGCTGTTGCCATGCTTTTGTTTAAAGGTTTGAGCTTTGTGAAGAGCGGTGGCGGGGCGGGAATTAACTGTTTTGTATGTGAAGAAGTTTTATGTTCTAGTTTTGGTATAAAAGGAAAAGTACCTATTGAAGCTCGTAATGCTAGCAAAGGAGGAGGCCGACCGCATCAGGCAGAGGCAACGGGGCGCTCGCACCAGCCTCCGCCGGGATTCCGATTTCGATTTCCGGCCACCGTAGGCGCGGGCTTGCGGACGGCGTGCAATGGGTAGCACGCTGTCCGATCGTCCGGTAACCGACCGGACCGAGCCCAAGTTGTCGACGGCGCGTTCTGTTCCCGCGCGCCTCAAGGAGCTATCAGCACACCGATGAGGTCCAGCCTGCTAGCTGCAGGCAGGCAGGGCTGAAACCTACTGGGGTCATGGGTTCTTCCGAAAGGAATACCCGGCCCTAGCACGATAGGCTACGAAGGAACGGGGTAGGTTTTTAGTCAGTAAGAGTCTGACACTACTTCCCGCTCCGGCCAAGGGTGGGATTTGTCATTGGATGATTTTACCTACCATAAAAAAAAAAAACCTATTGAAGCTCCTTCTTTTGCTTTGAGTCACTAAACGTAAACAAAAACAGCGTCTCACTAACTAAATATTGTTAAGTCCGTTCTCCTTTAAGGTAATGATACGTGAAGACATTCGCAAGAAGCTGCTAGATTCATCGCAGCGTTGATTTGGTGGATTCGTTTCTCAAAATAATTTTGGTTATTTGTATGTATTTATATTTATTAGGTATTGTATTAGTTTTCTATTTGTTCTGTTTGTTTACCATTAAGTTGCACCTACTATGTTACGTCTCTGCACCACCCTAAGGTTGACTGGTAGAAAATGCCTATGGCATTAAGTCTTTGTACACTAGTGCAGAAAGCTTTAATGAATAAAAAAATAAATATTAATCGATCAATTTTAAACTGATTTTTGCTAGATTAAAACATTGTGTCCTCTTAAATATATTGTAGCTAAACTTTAAAGTAAGTAAGCAATTTTGACGTCGTTGTTTGAGCATAATTGTTTAATCGTAGTTAACTAGTCACTCTTGATTTGAATATCCTCAGGTCGTAGCTATCAGGAAATTGCATTATTTAGCTGTACATTTAATCAATGTATATTCTCAAAACGTTTTTGCGTATGGATAGGATGTCCAACATGAACCAGTGAATTATCGCTATACGTTTAGTCGTCCGATGATGGAAGGGGCTTGGCAACGAAATATAATCGATAGAGAATTGACAGGCTAGCAACTTGGAGTTGATGCTCAAGACTTTGGAATTTAGAATCGACCTGTGCAGCGCAGGTTTCAATTTGAATATTGAAGTAGTTTTATTAGTGGTAGCTAATTTAAATTTTTACTCTAAATTTTTGCAAATTTTTCAGTCGCAAATGTTATTGAGAAGAATTTTAGATTAGTTAGTAGTTAGTTGAAAAATCACTCTCATTTTTTTCGTGGCATATGTACATCATTACATATATTACTTTCATCATCATCATTTCAGCCGAAAAACGTCTACCGTTGGACAGAGGCCTTCCCCAAATGTCAACATTACGACCGGTTCTGTGCGTCTAACATCCATCGGATGCCCGCAACACTCACTGGGTCATTGGTTCATTTTGTGGGAGACCGTCCGACGCTGAGTCTTCCGGTGCGTGCCCTTAGGCCGTGTTTACGGAGACGCGGCGCGTTGCGCGGTGCGGTGGGCCTTTGTCGTAAATTGCAGCAGCGAGCCGCGTCATCGCTCGCGCAAACACAAACATATGGCAATGTACGACGGACCGCCCGACGAGCCGCGCAACGCGCCGCATCTCCGTAAACAAGCACTTAGGCGGAGCGGGAGATAGTGTCAGACTTTTATTGACTAAAAACCCACTCTTGTTCATTCTTTGACTTCTTTCCAGCGCCCCGAGTTTTACATTCACATTACCCTTAGGCTTCGACCTTGAGGCGCACGTGGCGTGTATCGTAATACACGCTGTCGACGGTTTGGGCCCGGTCCGGACAGTTTCCGGACAGTTGGACGGCGAGCTACCCACGTGTGAACTTTCGTCCCTATCGACCACCTGTTCGCAATGTGCCCTGCCCAATCCCACTTAACATTAGAGACACTGGAATTTTATTCATTGGGTAGTGTAAATCAAGTTATCGCATCCGCCCCCACTATGTTCACACCCGTCCCCCACAGAGAACTCCTGATTACATACGTACTGAATACGGTATTCGATTTGAAATTAAAATCAACACCCGTCGGTCTCACTTCTGTTTTAACTAATTACAGTTTTAATTAAGATATCTTCTGGAGCATCGACAAAGAGAAGCATCATATTGGAAACGCTCATTTCATGCAATAGCAACTTACTGTTTTTTTAATGTCATGGAAAATGATCGGTGTTCGTTCATGAATATACAGAATAAAAGGGGAGATTCAATCGCATGTTTAATAGAAAACAGAACTAACTCATAAAAGAGGGAATTTCAAAATTGAACCTCATTATTGAAAAATATTTTTTAAGATTCAAATACCTTCTTTTTTGAGTTAGGCCTCTTTTCTATTAAGCATACGAAATGGGAAATTTATGATTATATCTGTTAATAGATTCTGCCTGTAGCTTTGCCTGCGAAAGTCTAAAATTTAACCAAGGAAAAGTAATACGTGAATAAAAAACATTTTCAAAGGTAACTCTTAGGGTCTTTTACCAAAACTCATCAATGCAATCTCTCTTTATAATAAAAATAATATACCTAAGCTTACATTGTAATTAAAATAAATTTATAAAAAAATATATATTTTTAAAAGCAAGTTTTTATTTTAATTAAAAAAAGAGGTAATAAAGTTTATAATATATTATACGTTTATAAACATGGAAAAGCTTATTTTAAAGAATGGTATTTTTTTTTTAATTACTATTGCTTTTATTACCCACGCTTTCATACTGTAACTGCTGTTGTTTGTTTATAAAAAAATAATTCCTAAAATATACCAAATAGCTAGTCAAAAGAATAGCAACACTAGTGTGGTGAAGAAATAATGATTACTATGCAAGTAATTACAATAATGGTCGTAGTAAACGCTAATTGTAGCAACGACACGAAAAGCAAATTCAAAGAAACTGTGACCGCATGTTTTAACAGTATTTTTTATAAGTTTTGAAAATTACTACATTTACAAGCTATAATGGCTATTTTATTATGAACTCTACTGTTAGGATTTTTTTTTTCTTAAAGACCTGAAAACATCAATAAATACCCAAATCAGGATGTTATTTATACCTATAAATTTATCTAGGTACATAAAAAAAAAACATTTTTTTATTTTTTACCACTGACTTTGGTTACTGCTCTACTCCTATTGATAGATCAATAGCAGTAACGAAAGCTAATAACTTTTTGTGATAAATGGGCTATTCAACACTAAAGGTGACTCACACATTTTATACATTGCCTAGGTATTGTATAGAATACCGGCTTAAACAGATTGCCGGTAACATAATATAATGTCAAAACCACAGGGACCCACAATATATATTTGAGTGGGTCCCTGGATGGTTTGAAAATAGAATTGAACCGGATATAAGTCGCTGCAATCGGGTTTTAAATGTTTTATTCTAGCAAAAAGCTAGTTTATGGACAGAACAATATTTGTCAAACCTCTAGTTAAAATATATAGGTTATTTACTTTTTATGAGAAAGAATATCAAAATTAATCATTATTGACACTTAAAATTCAGTTGTTGGAAATACATTTTAAATCCCCCCTTACTAAAAAAATAAACACGATACCCGTTCTACAAACACCATAAAAAAAAAACGATAATTTAAAAAACTAAAAAACCCGACTACTTTTCTGAGAAGAAGCCCTAAAACAAGAAAGTCGTTGTACCCGATTGCACTTAACTATATAATATTTTAAATACTGGCAGTCGGGACCCGTTCTAGAATTGAGAGCACATACCTATATTACATTGCAGATTACTCTAATCTATTGACTAGACGGCTGCTTTACAAGAATGTTTTTTTTTTATTTTCATATATCCAGTGTCACTCTCACAGTAAATACGAATCTAACGACACCTCTCAAGCTAAAATCCAACGAGCCGTTCAGGCTGCAGAGTGTGCCAAACAATTAGACATACATGCATACATACTCTCGAAAAACATAACCCTCCTTCTGGCGCAGTCGGGTAAATATGAGATTAACAAAAAAAAAACGAGTATTTTACCTATGTAAAATACTCGTTTTTTTTTTTGTTAATCGTAACCAAACAAATGAAATGCATTTCATGAATAAAACTATATTGGAAAATGTTACGTCCGTAGTTTCATCGAATATAATAAAAACTGGCGTATGGACTTCAATAAACAATGTTTAATTATTTACAGGTATAAACGTCAGTTTTCAGACAACTCATGGAAACTGAAAGCGCTCATAGTTCAGCCTGAAACATTTGTAATTACCGAGCCCTCGACTGTAGGGCTGGCAGGTATGAGTTACAGAAAATAAAATGCGTTGAAAGTTTTTTATTTTATTCGTCGTTTAACGTTTTATGCCGTAGAGAATATCCTCAATCGAGGTTACAGAAATAGGGGATACATTTTGTTGTTTGCAACAGGCCACAATGTCCAAATTCTTCCATAGGTCTCAATATTGAAGTTGTCTGGTAGAAAATGCCTTGTTGCATTAAGTCCGCCTATGTACTCGTACCACTATTGTACATGAAGTTTAAATAAATATTGATGTCATAGTATTCGTTTGGTAATTATGCTAGAGTTAAAGTAAACTTAAATATAAACTAAGTATTTTTACTAAACCTATGTACGTAAAAACTAAACTAAGAATGTATACTAGACCTAACTATGTACAAATGTAAAACAAAAACACCAAATACATTCAGGCGTCGAAGTACTCCTCAACATCGCTGTCACCCGGAAACGTACCTAGAAGACTGGCAGCATTGCCACATTGAATGGCAATGCTGGTTCTTTGGGCAAAGAATGAGCCAGCCCTCTGGTCACGCAAAGTGTCGATCAAGTGACGTGAAATTTCCTTGAAAAGGATACGCGCACTCGGACCCCATGATCCAAGCGTTTCGACCCCAAACGGCTCAAAACTATAATTACCAATAAGGTTAAAGTATTTGCGCCGTTTAGCTAAAGTTGTATCTAAATTCTAAACATATATAAAATAAAATTGACGTACTAATTTTTAATATCATAATACACACCGTAAAATTTTGCTCGTTTTGATCCCGTGGAGGGTCGATTCGGTACATGAAACACTATCTATTTGTAAAGGTAAAATTAAAAATAAGTTGATGAGGAGTGTGCCTAAGTACCTATATAAAGTTACCAATTAATCTGTCTTGATGTGTCTATTGATGATGCGCTCGAAATGTGTCCTTCATGGGGACAGGAAATGGTTCTAGAGTAGGATTTATTTACACTTTATTGTAGCCCTAAATCTTACCACAGTATAATTGTCAGTACTTTAGTTAGATTTTTTTTTTGTAATTAAGTATCTTTGTTTTTTTTTATCATGACAGCCCTGGTGCAACTGGCGGACTGATTGCGAAAGTTCAGTGAAAAATATCGAAGCCTTTTAGCGTATTTTTATTTGAATGTTATTTCGAAAGCAAACCCACGGAGCTGTTGTTAGTCGCATACTTTGTATTGCGATTGTTGGATTGTATTGAGTCGCTGCTATTCTAAGTTAAATGTCCTAATCATCAATACCGTAATTAGAGACACAACTATACCTCTACCATGAGTTTTAAGCAGTAGTATTCGTCGCTACTCGATATCGACGCCGTAAATATTTTGTATAGCAAATTTTGGTTCTGCAAGTGACCGCTAGAGGCGCTGCAAAGTTTGCCATACAAAATATTTACGGCGTCGATATCGAGTAGCGACGAATACTATTGCTTAAAACTCATGGTAGAGGTACAGAAAGACAATAGGTGCGTGGACGCCGGCGTTCGCTTGGGCCTTTAGTAAATATAACTTTATAGAACTTTAAACACGAGCGGCATGTCGACAAGACGTCGGTGGCAGCCGTCGACCCACACTACGCTTGACACACACGAAGGCTGCTGGCTGGTCATCATTTGTTGAAATGTCGACGGCCGCCGTCGACGCGTCAACAGCTATCGCCGACGTGTCCTCGGCTGAAGTTAAAGTCTGATGGTAAGTATCACTGCTTGCCATCATATTGTTAACGACTAGTTTGTATTATTATAAAAAATAGATTCGTTTTATCTACTTAAAAATTGTAATTCGTAAATTTATATTTCACTTTTTTTTTGTCATAACAATTAATTGTTTTTGTTGGTGCTGTAAACCTCTGTAAAGACTTCACTATGCCTAATACTATGTCTGATTTTTGTTTGTATACTTATGTTTTAATTAAAGTAGTTAAAGTGTCTTATTACTAAATAATTAAATATAATACAAAATTAACTAACGTCAATATCACAATAACCTTAAATTAAAAAAGTGTGTATGAAAAGTGTGTATGAGTGTGTGTGTTAATTTAAAAAGTGTGTTGGAGGATTCATTTATTGGGGAGAGTATATGATGATATGTAAGTGATGAGATGTATGTACAAATCCGTTCACACATTTTACCCTTACAGAATTTTTAAAACATGGTCCCCACGTCTGTTTGTCTAATCGCCATAAACTTAAAAACTCCCGGACGGATTTTTATGCAGTTTTTACCAATAGACAAAGTGATTCAAAGTGAGAAAGCAGAATTAAGTCAGAAATACATGTATATTACCTACAGTAGACAAAACCCGAGAATTTCAAATTTGCGTGATCATACGAAACCGAGGCCGGTCTGTAGAAAAAATAAACAAAAGCAACCAATGCGCCTGCGCCCCTGTTAACTTTGATATTATTTTTGTTTCATAATAAGTGTCAAGTATTGTTGAAACAACAAGATAAACCTTCATGCTAATAAAAAAAAATATTTACATTACAAACGTTCCATATCATACGAAATTATGTTAATCGATGTTTCCGATTGCGCGCCAATTCAGTTCAAACGTCAAAGAATGTCAAACACAGTCGTTGAACGCAGCAAGCGACGTTGCCAGATCGCACATTCGACCATGACGACACACAGTCGTAACGCTTACGCACTAACACACGCGACATCGTCCAACTCACTCAAACATACACGACTTAAATCCCGTAATAGTTTCTTCTCATTCACACATGCTTAGAAGCGTGGTGTAGAGGGAATGACGTCGTGCGGCCGCGTCGCTCGCATTGGCTGTGCGAGCTGGCAACAGCGCACGGTTATTTTTAGTTCAACGATTGTCGTGTCGATCGCATCACGTATTTTGTTCATTAATAAGTTTTGTGTTAAATTTCAGTACTAAAACAGTGATAATTTACTAAAACAATGTTCTAACTCATCCGTGCTGTGTTTACGTCGAAGTAAAATGTTTCAAACGACAAAATAAGTGACAGTTCGTGATAGTTTTTTGATTCGTTCGAAAACTGACAGCATAACAAAGTTATAAGGGCATAAAAAGTATAAACATTAACGTTTTCATTGGATTTTGTGTCTTAGTGAGACGAAATAAGACTTAAGATTGATTTCGTGTGAATTTAAACTTATGCTATGGAAGTAGTAACAGTAAACGCTAAAGACTTTAGTGATAACGGGGATTTGAATAAGCACTCGACTCTCAATTATAATACGGCTATACAGCTGATCAGGGAAGTGGCTTACACGCCGGTACTCTGGAACAGATATCATAATGAATATAATAACAGAGCGGCTATGGACAGTGAATGGGAAAGAATAGCAGAATTAATGAATAAAGATAGTAAGTAATGTAATCATGTTCAACTTAGCCCACAGCTGGGCGTAAACCGTTTTTATTTGTGTCAATCCCCATGCCATTTTTTTTTCTTGTAGGTATCCCACTGCTGGGCAAGTAATTCTGAAAGTCATTTTTGGCCAAGTTAGTCCATAATTATGGGTACTACTTATGCATTGTTTTTTTTTACTTGTGTTGTACCGTTGACTGTACGTCATTGGTTTTTTTTTTATGGTAGGTAAAATCATCAAATGACAAATCGCGCCCTTGGGTGGGGCAGGAGATAGTGTCAGACTCTTACCTACTGACTAGAAACCTACCCTGCTCCTTTCATTGCCTTCGTCTTCGTCCCAGGTTTCATTTTCACATAACCTTTGGCCCCAGTAGGCTTTGCTGAAAACTCCTTGAGGCGCGCGGGAACAGTGCGCGCCGTAAACGACTTGAGCTCGGACCGGTCTGTTACCGGACGGACGGACAGCGAGCTACCCATTGCCCGCCGTCCGCGAGCCCGCGCCTACGGTGGCCGGAAATCGGGATCGGAATCCCGGCGGTGGCGGCGGCGTGTACGCCGTCGCCTGATGCGGTCGGCTTCCTCCTTTGCTAGCATTACTGCTTCGCAGAAGGCGTCCTCCCGCCATTCCTCCTCGCTCCGGAGCATGGCCTGAACCAAGCCCCGACGCGAGAGATCGCCGCCGCCGTGTACGTCATTGGTGACATTTTGACCTTGAGCTGGCCCTATGTAGTGCGAAGTGTCGCGATGTCGGTACAATGTGAGGCCAGTATTATACGGGTTTTGTAACCATTGATGTGTGTTCTCCTGTACCTATAGGGACTTTTATGTTTTTTAAATTTGTTTTGATGCTTTTATTCTGGTTTCACTCAGAAATAGTGAAAAGGAGGACTGCGATTTATGATCGCAGTTAATCGGTTTTTATAATAAAAATCATTATAATTTAGGTCAAATATATAGGTAGGTACCTATTGGCATTTTCATATAAAAATATCACGCTAGCTTATTTGTTAATAAAAATAAAATCACAGCAAAATAAAACCTAACCTAAATCAAAATCAATAAATCCAAATAAAATTAAACTAAATAAAAAAAAAAATGAAATCTTGAATGAACTAAAACCAGAATTAAATAAAATAATTTTGTATTAAAATTATTTTATTTGATTAAAGTAGGTTTGTCCATATTTTTTTTATAATTGACAGACTCGCGCTTGACCTAGTGTTCAGAAGTGGATAGGTTTGAGATAGTTCTCATCTGACAGAAAATAACAATACAATATGGTCGACGATTATAAGAACCCATTATTTGCGGTTCATCAGAGCTCCGATAAGAAGAATGACGTCACACAATATGCGCTTGCGCCACAAAATATGTAGTACTACGTGCTATTAGCACTGCGCCATTTAGTTCATTTATTAGGTACACGAGTAACTTATTATTTGCGTCATCAATTAGCTTTTGTTTATAATATTAAATAGGCATTTTATCTGTATTAGCAATCCGGTTTCTTGGTGTATCGGTTTGATATTTTTACTTAGATACCTACATGTGTAGGCACCCATATTGTATAAAATATGTAGATGCGTGTGAATAAATAAGTTATACAAAAATATTGGGTCGCATTTATAGGGGGTGACTGAATTAGTGAATGATCCTTAAACGTGATTTTAGTCATGCCAAGTTCAGTACATTTTGACCAGTTAGGCGAACACAATACTGACCAGGAGATTTTTTTTCGCGATTACAGGTTTGGTCCCATAGTAAAAGTTGTTTGTTATCATGACTATTATCACGTGTTTAAGTATCGTTCACTAATTACCATTTTATTACGTTTTTACTATTAGTAGTAGTATCGTTCACTAATTATCATTTTATTACGTTTACCATTTTAAAACGTTATTATATCGATTGGCTGACAAACTTTAGAACGTTATCAGGTAACATTTACTGTAACAGAACGACATTCATTTTCGTATAGGAAAGGTTCTGTGAAAAATTTCATAATACCATTAGGTTAGCTAAGGCAAAATCATTAACAAATCATAATATATATTATTAAATATTTATTATTCATTGTTGCAGAAGACTTCGTAAAACAAAAATGGCGAAACTTACGAGACCAATTCCAAAGGGAAATAAAAAAAGTGAAGGTTCCCTATGATAACCCTACGAAACCGTACATCCAATACTACAGAGGCAAATGGATTTACTTCGAGCAAATGCTATTCCTCAGAGAAGGTATGGCAAAAAGACCCAACTATTCTTTCTCCCCTTCGCCAGAAATCGAAATAGATGATGAAAATATTATAAAAGAAGAATTAATTGTATTTGAAGATTCAGATGATGTTTTTGCAGAACAAGCCAACATGTACAGTAACAAATCAGATAATTATGAAACAAGACTTCCTGAGACTGCTCCAAGCGTTGAAGAGTCTCAGAGTATACCAGATGGACTTTTAATACAGCCTAAAATTGAAATAGTTGAAGAAGAACAGATAGAAAATAGAGTAAGTAAAAGGCAGGTTTCAGAAACTAACACTGAGCCTGAAGTTCCTGCTAAAATGAAGAAGATTTCAGTTGCTGACGCCTCATGTAATACTGAAGATACATATGAAATTGACGATGATCTACATTTTGTCAAGAGTCTAGTGCCATTTCTAAGAAAGTTAAGTCCGATTAGAAAGTTATTAGTCAGGAATGAAATACAAAATTTGTTGATTAGGGAAAGTCTTTGTAAAAATTGTAAGTTTGATAAAAGTTCGACACATCCTTTGTAGTTAGGAAGAGAAACAATAAAATATATCATGTTTTCTAACTTTTTTTTTGCTTTGACGTCATTCTTTGTGACCTTGGGATTATCAATTTAAAGTATGTACCTTTTCTTGATAAATTCTTGATAATTCTTAATTGCATCACTAACATGTTTGTGTGTGTGTATAGCTACTAATACAGATGCGCTAACAATACTCCGCCTGTTTAGGTAGCTAACTAAATGTAATCAATCTTCGTATGTTTTTTATTTGAAAATTGTCTAAAAATGTTATTCAAAAATGTTTAGAATTATTTATTTACCTAAACCGATATGAGGTAATTAACTACATTTAGGTAAATAATCTTTGTATATCTTCTGTACGATATTTTTTATATAAAAAGACATAGCAAGAATGTTTACGTTTAGAGTTTGTGATTTTTTCGTTTTGTACCTAAACAGATGGAGTATTATAGTGAATGCGATGTTTATATTATTTGTCTACAATTAGGAGGATTAATTTATATTCTTAAAAAAAAAAACTATTTAGGTGCATAAAAATAATGTCCTGTGCGTAAATATGGTACTGAATGATATTTAAACTGAAAAGGAAAGTTGTAAATCGCTTACTGGAAAATCAAGCGTGCGTAATTTTCGACATGCGTACTGACATCGAGTGCTGCCATCTAAAAATCCTTATTGAATAGACCCCTAGGTTGTATTGTAGCTATCAGAAACACAGACCCCGGCAGAGAATTGCACTGTTTAGTTGTACGAACAATGTTTGTGTCCTCAAAACGATTAAGGCTTATAGGTGGGATTACACCATGTACCGCCCGTACACCTGCTGGTCCGATGATGAAACGTTTTTGACGGAATTAGGCTATGAAATTCTTACGCACATTCCTTACTCATTTCGACTACTGAGTCTAATAGGATTGCCATAGGCATACTAATGGATAATAATGTCGAAACCAGACGCAAAGAATCTTTTTGCATCTCTCTGACGCGATGTGGGAATAAGCACAGAATATATAATAGTACCTTACCGGTACAGAAATTTCACTCCCGAGTTTAGGTATGATAAACGCAAGCGTCCGGTCACCGGACTAGTCTCAATAGGCTGGCACTCGCTCGACTTGTCGCACACGCAGCGCACGCATCCGCGAAACAAATTTTAAAGTAAACTGTTAATACCGTAAGGTACTAGGTATTGTATATTCTGTTGGAAATCAATCGTTGCTTTAAATCAGGAAGAAAATCAATAAAACAGTATTTAAAAGTAAAACAACTATAAAATTAAAAAAATAAGAAAACGTATTGTCTGTTGTTATATATTTTGGTACCTACCTACTTAATTAAACATAATTACTGCATAATTTGGTCTTTGTTTATCATTATATCCCTATTTTTATTATTATTTTACAGGTAGGCATTTCATATTATTTAAGTACCAATCTCGGTTGTCTAGCTCCTAGACTATTGCCCGTTTGGAAATCGTATCAACATGTGTCGCCATCTGTCTCGCTTCGCGTGTATTACTTTCACAGATAAAGTAGTACCTCTGACAGCCCTGGCAGATTGAAGCGAGACGGCACACAGTTATTGTACTATGAACGCTATATGCAATGCAAAAGGTTGAAATTAGGTTGTTTTCCAGAACAGTAGGTAAATATCTCGACGATTTTGCGCCGCTTGTATGGAAGTGAGACAGGCCTGGAATAAGGTTGTGTCTGGAGTGTTCCAGGGTGTGTACCTGCTGAGACGTTGGCATTTATGAATTTTGAATTATGAATTTTTATTTTTTATTTTTATCTTATCTTAATTTTGTAATTAATTTTGTATGTTACTCAATAATTTTAATTAGAATTTAGTTTATTATAATTGCAATGTATTTATTTATTTTTAATCTGTTTATTATAATGTGATGTAAGGGTAATATTGGTTGTTACTATGGGCTTAATGCCTGAAATAAACGATTATTATTATTATTATATCGAATTCTAGGCTTCTAGGCTAGGAAGCCGAATTTAGTGAACACTGAAGCGGAGCTGGGCGGATTTGAGCGGTGAAGAGCATTGAAATTAAAAATCAAAACGTTTTTATTTTACACAAGCCGACATGAGCACATAAATATTTCAGAAGCTATCACGGTTTCAATTGGTCGTTGTCTTTCAGCAAACTGTAAGAGCCCAGCAGGGTGGGAGCCTACTGGGGCCAAGGGTTGTTCGAAAGAAGGAACCAGAGTGGATTTTAGTCAGTAAAAGTCAGCTCCGCCCAAGAGCGGAAGAGGTCATTGGAAATTTTTCCATCCATTCATTTCTATCTAGAAGAACCGGCAAAAAACTACATCGTTACTCTTTGAAAATTCATTAAATTTGCAATAGGTATTTCCATGTACTTAGACCAGTCTTGAATTGAACGGATTTGAGTTACCCTCTGCATCTTGCTCTCCACTCAACACCCGACTCCGTTCTGTCCATTTCGAGGCCGTTAGTTCATTTGTTTCATTTGAAAGTTCGCTCAACTCCACTCTACTCCGCTTACACTGTTTCTACTAATGCAGAGTAGAGATTTCAAGGACTATGATTGGCCGATTAAATTCCGCTCTTTTTCGCTCCGTCCAGTTCCCTTCTACTGAGAAACGTACCTTAAAACAAAACAATACGAAAGTAACTATTTCAAGTAAGTATTAACAAACAAATTACCCACTATTCGTCGAACGAAACGCTGAAAGTCACTTGATCATAAAACAGGCTTTAATTAGGCAAAGTTCGCGAATGACCCATAATCAAGACCCGGTAATGTTGTACAGTAAAATTTTTATGTTCAGTACGTTTTCTATTAAAACTTGGCATTTATTACACAGTTTTACCTGACGGCTAATGAGCTAATCAATCAGGATGATAAAACAAAAGTTAAGATGATTTAAGGCGTGAGTTATGGACATGAGTTAACTAATTTATGTTCCAACTACCTTCTACCAGCAGTTTCGTCCGTATACATCTAAAAAACCAAGTATGTCGGACTCGTGCACTGAGGGTTCAGTACAAAATTAGCTATGAAAATAGTTCAATTCACGAATCAAGTCTCGAAGATTTTTCAGAATCGCAAAAAAAGGTTTTTTCCTGACGTAACTACAAATTTACAGTTTTCAGATTTTAGTATTATATTTCAGGATTTTAGGTCAACGGGAACAACCATATGAATCTTGATTCTCTGGCAGGTACCGAAATATAAGTTTTTTTTGCGACATAAACGGTCATATCTTTTTTTCCCTTTTTATAAGTTTGATTTTATACAGCTTCAAGGGACTGTAGACTTGAGTATAGGGTTTCAATTTCAATTAGATACCTTCACGCGTTCCCGAGATAAAGGTTCTCGACAGACGGACAACAAAGTGATCCTATAACTGTATCGTTTTTTTCTTTTGAGATACGGAACCCTAAAAATTTAGGCCTGCATGGAGAAGGACGAGACAGCAGCTCAACTGCTTTTACGCTGCCCAGTGGTCGCTGAATGATTCGAGAACACAGGTACCTTCTGCGAAAAGGCCATTAACACCAAGGCGCTTCTGGTCTTTCTTCAGGAGCTGTGGTGTATCATCATCATCAGCCTTTTGATGTTCCCACTGCTGGGACTAAGGCCTTCTCTCTAGGAGACGGAATGAGCCGTAATCCACCACGCGGGCTCAGTGCATGTTGGTGGATGTAACATATCTTCGAATTTTTGGTTCTAGGACTTACCAGTTTTCTCACGATGTTTTCCTTCAAGGTTTTGAAAGCAGTGGTGATGAAATAAATTACACAGTAATGCGCCTGGCTGGGTTTGAACCCGCGACCTACAACTCGTAATATATGGTTCTATTTAATTATTAATATTACTGCTATATTGGTAACTATTTAATTAAGCTAATAAGTTTACAGGATGTTTGATTTATAGTACCTAATTAGAATACCAATAATTTAATTAGTAATTGATCTATATCACTAATAATGAATATTGGCTGCACTAGTTATTTTAGTTTCTCATTGGAACATGATTAGTTTATAAATAGATACAAAAAACTCAAAATTGATTTGAAATAACAACCAATTAAAGTTATTTAAGTCACTAATCCTTTCTGAAGATCCTAAAAGATTATTATCTCAAATTAAAGTATTAACAAGACACGTTTAAATCCGGGCAGGCATTTTGTGTAATTTATTTTATAACCACTCTTTTTTAGGTGCAAACTCATCCGATGACTTCTCCCGCTCTAGGGCGAGGCAGGAGGGCGTGCCAGACTTTTACTGACTAAAATTACACCTAACTTCCGTCTTTGAGCTTACGTTCCAGGACCACGGGTTTCTCTTTTGGAAGTAAAACGTTGGTCCCAGGCTTCGGCCCTGCTGAACTCCTATTTGTTGCTAATATCTCTTCGAGGTTGCTTAGACCACTACGCGCCGTCGACGACTCGGGCGCGGTCCGATGGTTTTCGGACGGCTACCTTTTGCTCGTCCGTAAGGAATCGCCTACGGTGGATTGCAAAAACCGGAAATATTTCCAGTTTTCGTTCCCAGAAGCAAAAATTAGAAAACACTACTCTCTTTTCCTAGAATAATTATAAGGCTTATTAAGCTGTCATTGTAATACTAGCTAAAGGGACCGTACTAACCCGATTGGTACTCATAAACAATCAAAACCTAAAACAAATAATAAAAATTAAAACACAAATAAAACTCCTACGCTTACGACATAATTTTCGGACTTTCTCCACAATGGTATTAGTCAAACTGCCGACGCTAAAGATAAAATAAAATGTGTTATAAACACAGGAATTTGTTATGTCGCACATAAATTACATTGACGGCTGTCCGTCAAGTTTCGTGATAAATGGGGCGTTAGTGCATGTGATAAAATTTAGAGATTAAAATACTTTCTGGGCTTGAACTGCATTGAGGCTTTACACTGTGTGTGGTAAGTAATCGGATATTATATCGCAAGAACAGACAGCTTATGCTATACAAGGCACAAGTCCGATAGTGTGTTTAGTACTGCGAGTCTTTGGTCAACTGGGCCTGCTCCCTACTGGGCTCGCGAGCCCACTCGACTAAACCGTGACTGTACTTATAATAAAATTGGGCAGTGGGCCCAGTTGAAATATTCATAATCAGGCTATGTCAAGTGATACCGCGGTTCCATTTCGAGTTGGCCGAGTTGACCAAAGAATCTGCAGGGACTTATTGGCTGGTGCTGCAAAATGCCACCTGGCAGCCTTAAACTCAGTGGAAAGGCGTGCGAAGAAACTAATTGGTGATCCAGATTTGGTTACGTCCAATCTACAAAGCCATGGAGCTAGCATAGAGTAACCTTTCGGTATGTTACAAGATGCATTTTGGAGAGTGTGCGCGGGAATTGCATGTCTTGATTCCGCCATCTCATTTTTACCATCGGACAACCCGGCCGGTACAGTGAATACGCACCCTTACATTATTAAAAAAAACCCTTACGTTATTGAAAATTCTACAGTCCGGACTAAGCGTTGTCTTCCCGTCCGATTATAATTAAGGTGTCTTCAAGGCTAGAGTGAATTAGCTCTTAACAAACTAGTGCGCCTCACCATCAACGATTGCATTACTGCTTACCATCAGGTGGGATTGCAGTCAAGCACTAGTTTATATTAATACAAAAAAAGAAACGTGCCTCTATGCTCTGTAGGGCCAGTAAGCTAGGTTTCAAAGAAACGTTCTTGTAAAAGCCTTACCAAGGCTATATTAGTTGATTGTGGCTAAAACATATTGCTTACAGAACAGATGACCGATGGAACTAAAACTTCTTAGAGTGACAACAACGTACCAGAAAGCGCAGTGAGGTGTGGTCCTTTACGATCTGACGAAGACTAAAGTTTGCTGGAAGCGTTTGAAAGAGAGGATGTGGTTAGCTGAAGACTGGTTGCCATGGCCATTCAGAGTTCGATTGACTATTTTTACCTAAAATATCAAATTTAAGAAATTCTTATTTCTTATGCAAATAAGTTCCACCGTCAGCCACATAATAATTTACCGTCAGGTTAGAGAACAATCAAAAGCGAGCATCGTCCAATAATCAGAAAGTAGGTAATATTATTTAACTTTCTAATTAAAAATTTAGCAGTAACTCCAAAAACAGGCTGATAAAGAAAAACAGCAATACCATTAAAACCTTTAGCAATAATCCAGTAATTAACAAAGCTTTAAAACAAACTCCAAAGATAAATACCGATACTGATCCTTTCATCTGAACTGAACTGCTCTCGACGAACGAAGGCAACAATGGCGCCCGCATAGCGCTGTTTGCTCGGCATTAGCTGGTTTCCCTGTTGACATACTTATAGATTCACTGATTGTCGCGTCAGGATAGCCTAACTATGCTTAACGAGGTAGTTTCAGGACGATATTCTGACGGTTTTGTTTCTTTTTGTTAGAGTTTGTGCGAGGAACGCTGGGATGGGGTACAGGTTTCAGTTTTAAAATTGGTAGTGAACGACCGAAATGCGATTTACGAGTTTCGTCGTTAACTGAAACTGATATGGTGACCGAAAAACTGCCAAAAAATAAAAACTATATTTTGATACAGTAATAAGTAGATACCTAATTTAATATCTGGTTATTATTATCATCATATCAGTTAAAAAAGTTTCACTGCTGGACCGTATGGATATACCTTCCTCAAGTGTCGCAATAACGAACGTTTTTATGAATCTCGCATCCACCGCATTTCCGTGACTCTCACCAGGTTTACCTTGTTGCCTTGACGCTGCGTCACAACTTCAGAATTTTTTGGCACTATCGACCATCTGTTTTACGAGCAATGTAGTTTCATATAATTCTAAATAACTGAATAAATCGATGTTTACCCAAACATCACAATGTTATATCATAGATGAACAAGACTGATGGTCTTGTTCGTTTTTATCACAACCATCACTTCAAAGTTTTGGTCAATGCGAAAATTCGGCCACTTTTAGGCCGAAACCGAAACTGTGGTCGCTCTTTAAAAGTTGGTTGGTATAATGTTTTTACGGTACAGACGGTAACTGGTATGAGTCAATAAGAAAAACGAGTATTACTATTTAACAAAATTTTTAGTAAATTTAAAATTAAGCTCAAGTAATTTTGTTTGGATTTGGACAGAGAGGGAGCGAGAGACCAAAGAAAAGGTAGATGGATTTTGTGGGGAGTGAGTGACATGAAAGAAAAAGGAGTTAGTGATAGTGCCAATGTATTGTGCCAACCCTAAATAAAAAGGAGACAAAGGCAAGAAGATGATGATGTGACACATTAAAATTTTCCTTCATGAAACCAGCTATGAACTTAATAACTGAACCAAAACTTTTATAAAATAAATAATATAATATTTTTCAGGCACACATCTTGCGAAACGATTGCATCGCTGCTTACTATCAGGTAGGATCGCAGTCAAGCACTATTTTTTATACAAAATAACTTAGTCTCCACATTCAAAATAGTAAAATAAAAACATTACAAACATGCCAGATTTTGCAAAGTGAATATTGTTAAATAAAATTAATAGTCAATATCAAATTGTAAAAAAAATAAACAATGTCAAAATAAAAAAAAAGAAACAAATTGACAACAATTATAGTGATTACTGGAGCAGGTCAATTCCAAGCCGTTTTGTCCTCAAGATGAAACGGATACAGTATAAGAAGTTTTCTGGAAAAGTAGATTTTTGACTGTATAATTATAGATATTCAGAAGGCAGAACCAAACCCATCTAATTACTAGGTTATGGAGGTTAGATAGGCACTCGCTCCATCTAGAATACAGCCCCCTTAGCAAACTTAACGAAAACATTTCGTTAAGTTTGAACACTTAAAGTTGGCCACGCCCCCAATTCTTTAGTTTTAACCACGTAACTGAGCGTTAAAATGACGTCAGAACACAGGAATTAGAGGCGTGGCCAACTCCGAGCGTTCACGCTTAACGAAACGCTCATAACTTGTCTACCAGCCCCCCTGGTATACGGCTGCATTTAGTTAGACTGAAAGCTAACCCCCAACCTTAATTGAGAAAATATTTGGCGAATTGATTGAAACCAACGCTGCGAATTGCTTCTTTGTTAAATAAAGTTCTCACGAGTTTCAAATCACAGTAAAATATAGTTCTATAAATACAAAAGTTACTTTGAATACGCCAGTCATCACCAAAATTAGAAATATCAATTCCCTTCCGCTTCTAATGCAAACAAAGCCAGGCTTTACCGTCAGTGATGAATAAAATCGTATAAATTACGTCAAAAGCTCGATCATTCGTAGAATACTTTATCTATTTATCATTACCGTGACCTATAGAAATTTTGAGAAAGACTAATGTCCAAACATTTTGGGGGGCCTATTCTGGTAGTTACTTTTTGGAATTTTATGAATTTTGTGTTAATATTTTTTCACTTTTTTTATACACCTTTCTAGACATGTTTATTTGTTTATGTTCATAAATTTTAAACTAATGATAGGTATATAGTATTTTCTGGTAGTATGAAAGTGTTAGCAGAAATATTCGATGACGTCACATGTTTTTTTCTACGGTCTATATATTTTTTTTCCTAAGCATCCCAATGTTTTTTTTTTCATTTAAACATAAATAGCTTGTTTCAAATTTTATAAAAAGTGCGTATACGAGTACTGTTGATTAAGTATTATAAATATGCCATTTGCCGTTGAAAACGAACTGTCCACAAGGCTTGCAAAGACGATTTGCAATCCTTGTGGACAGTTCGTTTTCACCAATGAAACGAAATCTAAGATTTTGAGATGACTTGCTGCTAGATCACTGTTTATTATTTTAAAAATATTTGACCCCAAAAACCATAAATGGGGACAAAAATCAAACATTCTTCACTCTGTTACTTAAAATGGTAGATTTTTGTGTTGATAATGAATCATTTTCAGCTCAGGTCATAAAAGTGATGTAAACTAGTATAATTACTATTGATTACTGGAAAGCTGTTCATTTGGGAAAGAGCCATAATTCTATTGTCCTTCATTTCCCACCGACTCCATTAAAAAAACCTCGTTTTGAAATGTTCCTGGACTATATCAATTCCTAACGAGTCCACGAGATTTGTCCAAAGGACAGTCAGTTAAAAGAATTTCTTGTTGGTTGTCACTAGCTACGATTATTTTAATTTTCTTTGATAATTCTGAAATTATGATTATTATTATAATTTATAAGTCTATTTTAGTTTCAAATTAAAATTATTTACTAGGTATAATTGTTATATAACTCTTTATTTGTCACGTTGATGGCTATTCACCTTTTTGGAGACATGCTTGTAAAGTAATGTTATCCCTTTTATACGTATCTACTGCATATAATATGAAATAAAAATATTAATTGTCTTTTATTTCATAGAAATAGAAATAATAAACATTTCGACGCCCCCGGGCAATAAGTCGGTAGGTAATCAAAAAACATTTTTTTTGCGATTACCGAGGCTTATTGCTCGGAAGCGTTGATTTATCTCTTATCAAAGCTTTTACTGCTGACTGTACCAAACATTCTCATGGACTCGTAGGGAATGAAAATATTTAACATTTTAAAATGACATAGACTCGTTGGGAACTAATATTTGAACTTTCATTTTTCGAGAACAGTGGACTCATGGAACTTTGGGACCGACCCGTTCAGTCATGGATACGATTTGTAAAAGGATGGACACGACAGAAACAATACCCATAATATAATTTTATCTATCTAATAAAAGCGGTGATTAGTAATAGAAGTAGGTACTATAATAGTAGTAGGACACAGATAGATAATCTTGGTGTCAACATCAGTATTAGGTACCTATTTGTTACCGGGACGCATGGAATTCACGATACGCAGCGCATCAGGCACTTGGTCAGTCACTACAAATAATACGAGTGTACCATATTATATGTAACTATATTGGATATACAAGTATTCACATACACACAACATAATATAATACAACATAATATAATATATTGGATAAATAAATATTGGACAAATAAAATTTAACCGATTAGTAGTTAATTATTAAACAGTCAACCGATATTTTTTTTTAATAACTTAATGGTACTTATTAAATTCCTCTTAATGAGTATGTATCCAAATTCCTAACGAATTTTTTTATTGATTAAGAATGTAAAACTATCAAATTGTAATTAGTTTGATAATTACCAATTAAAATATAAAGTTAATAATTTGGATACCAAAATGATGTTTAAGGATTCGGATAACGTATTAATATTTAATTTTCTAAGAACCCAGCAATAGATAGATAAAACATCAAAAGCAGTTCTATCGATTTCAACAAACCAATAACTGGAACCGAATTTGATCTCAAAAATCGATATATCCAGAATAGGGGTCCGAACCGCTCCAAACCGGTTCAGTAAAGTTTCGATTACTCAAATACCAAGACTTTTGTTATCGAATCGCTTGTTATTTCATTGTACTGTTTTATCGTAATGGCTTATAGGACATATGTCTTATATTTTATTGTTAAGGTCTCCGAGACCTTTGAGCTCGGAAATGGTACTTGATCCGGTTCGTTTCGGACGGAAATCGTAAATAATGCCGAAATTGTTGAAATGACAGCGGTTCTTTTGTTTCGTATTAAAGGTAATCTTGGTTTCCCTTTAGGTTAATAAATTGGATTTTTAGTGACAATGAAAGAAACGGTTTAATTCTAATATTTTTCAATTGGGAAGCAGTTATTTTATTTCAAAGAAGTGGTGACCCAGTTGTCACTGCCGTGGCTTACTAGTTGTCGGTTACAGGTTCAAACTTAGTCACGTGCATTACTTTGTGTAATTTATTTCATCACCACTGCTCTCAAAACGGTGGAGAAAAATATCGTGAGTAGACCTGCATGTCCTTGAATAAAAAAATATATGACATTTAACAACTCGCACTGGACCCGCGTGGTGGATTTAGGCCCATTCCTTCTTCTAGATTTCTTCGTTTGAGTCTCAATAGTGGGAACATAACAAGGTCTATTATTTTTTTATTTATTTTATTTCATAACATAGTCTAGTTTAGTCCAACAAAAGATCCATATGTAAATAACTGGGTTTTTGAATATAAAATAATTATAAACTTTGCAAAGTCTCACACAAGTTAGATAGATGACCTAGTAAGGTTTGCGGGAATCTGAAAAATGCAAAAAATCTTGTACGTCTCACATTCGTTATGCGAAATGCACAGGATTTTTTGGCATGGCGACACTTGGCGGAGGCCTATATCCAACAGTAGAGGTCTTTCGGCTGAAATAATGATGATGATTTTTTGAAAAAATAGGTCAGAAAGAATATCAATTCGTTTATGCAGTGGAATTCCTTGCCGGAGACCATGTTTCCTAACAGCTACAGGAGTCTTTAAGTCTAGACTAAATAAGTTACTTTTAGGCAAGTATGCTCCGTCGTCGACCACTTCATCGATTACCATCAGGTGTGATAGTGGTCAAGAGCGTGCTAAATAAATAAAAACCTGTTATACATATTTTCTTTTCCACATTCTTACTCATCATCATCATCTTCCTGCCTTTATCCCATATTAATTAGGGTCGGCGCAACACGTTTTCGTCCTTCATTCTGTTTCTATCAGGTGTCTCACTATCACTCCCTTCACTTTCATATCAATCTTCACACGATGCATCCATCTTTTCTTTGACCTCCCTCTCCCTCTTCAGCCATTCACCCGTTTATTCTAATGTCTTTTAGTAACAAGCGTTTCATCTCTCTTCTTCACATGACAGACCACTTCCAAATTCATACTAAAATAGGAAAAAACAAATAATGGTACCTCAAAAATCCAATAACAAATATTTCAGATTTTAAATGTAGGTCACCTGATAACCTACGTGAAACATTCCGCAAGAGTCTTGCTCCTGAAGCGGTTTAAGCCCTCCAAATGTTTTCCAAAGTCCGCTTTAAGAGTTCTAAACTTAAATATCCACCTGTCTTCAGTAAGAAGTGGTTGTTTCAGGAAAACTGTTTGCTAGTAAAAGATTCAACTTGCATTGTCTTTTTCGATCTTCTACAAAAGTTTTTGGTATTATTTCCTTGAGATTGAGATTTTATGTATATGTCTATGATGATTTTTTCTTGTCATATAAGAGGTTCTCTTCGAAGAGCTAATGGTGATTGTCGGTGTAGTTTTAGTGAAGTAAGAACCCCATACTCTCTAGTCTTTCCACCAAAAGTTCAGGCGCTTTTTGAAGGTCTTTTTCTGAAAACAAAAAACTGGGCATTGTACGAATCGGACTCGCGCACTGAGGTTTCAGTACAAAACTAAATTATGTACGCATAGTTCAATTCCGGAATGGAGTCTCGAAGGCTTTTCCGAACCGAAAAAAGGATTTTTTATGTGATGTCGTTTAGGAGGAGTAAGGTGACTTAAAAATAATGTGCCACAGTAGTTAAAGACTATTATTGACCCACAACATGCCAAATAAACAGCTTACAAGCACAACTTCCCCACAAACATTAAAAATCTGCCACAAAAACATAGCCCAGATTCTCACCGCACATTGCTGCCAAACAATGGCACTTACGCAATGATCTCATACATCGCCCGCCACCCACTGACACGATCGGCACACATGCGCCATAAATATTCATTGGACACCGACCGCTGTGACATAAACGTCAGAGCCTTCGCGAGGTTTTTAATTCAATTTGGATGGCATTGTTTTGATTGGTACGGTTGGGAGAAACGTAGTTTTTGGCAAAGATTTTTGATGAACTGGGGATTTAAATAAAATAGTTATTATTGCTGAACAAATTAACTGACAAAATATACCGAAAAAAACTTAATTAATAGAGATCCAGAAATAATTTTCCAAATCGCCATCAACATCATTATCATCATTTCAACAGACGGACCTATCCTGTCCTATGCGTCTCACGTTCAACCGATTCTTACGACCCTTACCAGGTAATTGGTCTATCTTGTAGGCCTACCAACGCTGCGTCTTCCGGTACTTGGTCGCTGCTTTAAAACTTTTCGGCATCATTGGCCATCTGTTCCGAAAGCAATGTGCTTTATCGGAGCTAATTATGTTGGTATGGTTCACCTGCGGATATCGTTATTTCTGCCAAATCCACAGTGAGGTCGCCATCTAAAAGTAGGCCTTTATGAATCTTGCCAGGAATGTGAAATTATTTCACAGATGGGTTTTAGTCAGTAAAAGTTTGACATTCTTTCTCACTCCTTCGAAAGCCTTAGGAGTTATTTAATAATATCCCATCTCCAAAAAGAAACATAAACTAAAGAATAGAATTGAATAAAAATACTGTTTTTGATATACCATTACAAATTACAACAGGGGTTTTTAAATTCAACTTACAGAGTACGCTTTGGAATGTGCAATTAGTATCATTTTCCTGACTGACTGACTTGAGCCAGTGTGAGATGAGCCTTACTGCCATTTCCAAAAAGTGGCATGATCTCTACTGTAAGCAAAGTTTAACTTCTTGGCGCCTTCAAATTAGCCACAAAGAGCCGCGCGACGGCAGCGCGGTCGCAGCGCTGCCATCGCGTTGCTTTGTTACCACCACAGAGTATAAAACAAAGTTGCTTCTGTCCCTATGTATATTTAAAACTACACAACGGATTTTGATGCAGTTATTAGATAGAGTGATTCAAGAGGAAGGTTTATATGTATAATACGTGCATAATATATTTAAAATCACCAATGCACCCGTGCGAAGCTGGCGAGTTGCTAGTTCCATAATAAAACGCGCGGTAGCAGCGCCAATGTAGCGCAGAAGTCGCTAAACAGCTAACAGTAGATTTGACTGGACTTCAGAAATTAAACCTAGATATTTTTTGTTTTTTAATTGAAAGTTGATGTATTAAATTTTTGTTCCTTCTAAATATTCTAACATTATTTTGCTGTCGTTCCCAACTCGCATCATGTCAACTTCGAATATAATTTCTTGGAACAATTGAATGTGACTGAATTGAAACCAGTCGTTATCGTGTCAAACAATAACATGACACGGAAAACCGTATTCAATTATGTTAAATAGATATGAAACTGTTTGGCAAACTTTGCTGCGTGCTGTTATGATGACGATTTCTGGTAAGGAGCTTGATCAAAATGGTTATCAAATACCTAAACAATTTGTGTATTTGTTTACAAGAACTCTTACAGATTTTTAGATACAGTGTCAGACTTTTACTGACTAAAAACCCACCCCATTCTTTCGTTGCCTTTCATACCAGGGCCGAGCCTTCCTTTCAGAAACAGACCCTTGGCCCCAATAGGCTTCGACCCTGCTGGATCCCTACGGTTTGCTGACAACTCTTGGCGCGCGAGAACAGTACACGCCGTCGACGACCTGGGCTTGGTCTGGACGGTTACCGGACGGTCGGACAGTGAGCTACCCATTGTTTGCCGTCCTCAATCCTGCGCCAACGGTGGCTGGAAATCAGTAGCGGAGTGCCGTTGCCTCACACGGTCGGGCTTCACCTTTGCTAGCACTACCGCTTCGCAGAAGGAGACGACCGCCTGGATTCTTATTGATTATATAGCTATTAAATATTGAGAATATTTGCAAATACAAGTTCATCATCATAGTTTCGACCGATCCTGTGCGTTTCGCATCCATGGGATTCCCGCGTCCCTCATCAGGTCATCGGTTTACCTTATGGGGACAGGAAGGTAAAAATGAATGAATAAATAAAAATAAAGGAGTAAATAATTGCAAAGTGTAAAAGTCAAGAATGAATAGACCATTGGACCATTTCGACGGTCCCTACGTACAAAAGGACAAGTCAAAAACCGAGGTTTACAGGAGAGCGAAATTTGTGTTCAACATGCCCTAGAAATAATTCTATGATCAATAATAAATATTTTCTTTCTACAATATTTTAAAAGTTTTACGAGCTTTATAATGCTATTTACACATATTTAATTTTTTTACGTTTTCTTGGAAAAACTGATAGATGACCGTTTCTACGCCGATAATAAAATTGAAGTGTGTCAGTCATGTCTATGATACCTTTTTATACGCAGGAAACAAAAAAACAGTGACTGATATAGATTTTAAATAAAATGTTTTATGAAAATGTAGGATTATGTTACTGTTTTTAAATCAATACGTTAAACATCCTAAAATCGTAACCCATGGATATAAAAAGTACTTCATGGAAGACATATCACTTTATACGTGGTTATAGTCTTTCGGGGTAGGACTATAGTTCTTGTAATGTAAACAAAGACATGTCTGTAAATAAAAAGATCAGGCTTGTGTTTTATTAATTAAATAAGGTTTATAAATTCAACATTACTTATTATTAAAAAAAAAAAATCTTCTTAGCATCTAAATAATAGGTTACCTACCTATTATTTAAATGCTATGAAGATTTTTACTAGGTATAGTCACACTAAAGTAGGAACTAAACATTAAAAATCACAGTACTGCACCTCCTTGGTTCTCCAATTTTGGAAGACAGTTTTTCTTTATTCGTTGACGACAAAATTGAACGTTTTAACATTTCGGTAAGACTTTCCAAAATTAACCTACATTCGGCTTTCACCCTAAGACGGTATTGTTGTTTTGCATGTATTTTCATGTATTTTCTCCGCTCTTCCCCTTTATGAAAGTAGCCACATCTCTTGGACAAAATTGGTCAGACCATTTGGTATACTCTAACTTCCATATTAAATGTGACCCTAGATGATCGAGCATCAAGCCACCCATTCGTTTTGGTGGGCTCGGTATCCGCATCTCGGTATCTAGTGTAAGCCTACTGGCGTTCCTGTCTTTGGTTCACAGTACTCAACAGTTGACCAATAGAATTTTGACTCCATCACTGGTCAGCTGTGAGTTGCCGTGCTTAGCCGATGCCGTGAACGCCTGGGAAATGTCTTGACCGGATAAGGCGTTGCCCGAGAATCCATCTTCCCAGAAACTGTGGGATGAGCCGCTCTGCAGGTTGGTACGGAATGCGACTGGCTGCTCATAGCGGAGCTCCACACCGGTGTCAATGCGCTGAAGCAGTCGACCGCCCCGGACACCATGGCCTATCTTGCAATTGAAGCGTTGCATCCCACACCAAAGGCCTACGCCTTTGGTGTGGGATGCAACATGTGTCGACACCCTTGCGCCATCTCATCTTCTGAGTACGGCGGCAGCGCTGGGGCGGCTGCTGCAAATGCAGAAAACTTCAAAAGGCGTAATTATAATATATATCGGAAGTTATGTTTGAACCGTTTGGGGTTGAAACACTAGGGCCATGTGGTCCGAGCTCTCATCGAGTTGTGCGTGGTATCAGAAAACTGGTCTGGGCTTTACTTCGGTCAACGAATCAGCATTGCCATCCAACGAGGCAATTTCGCTGGAACCTAACGGGCTTGATCTTAAAGAATAGCGTAACTCTCACTCAAATATTTAAACTCACTTACGGTGTCCCCAAAGGTCCTGCATTGGTGTTGTAATCAAAGATTCTTCATTATCATTTTCAGGTACTTGTCGTGGTGTTTCATTTTCACAAATAGGTGTCAATTATATAATTTAAGTCAATTTTCGATAATATATTAGCTGATTGATTTTCGTCGTTAGAAACTTCCTCAAGATCCATTAAAATTTACTATTTTCGGTATAAACACGACGTGAGTAAAAAAAAAATCAAACTATAATCATTTACACCGACGAACATAAATCTCTTATCTAAAAAAATGTTTATTGTAAGTAAAAAAATGTTTAATGTTATATAGTAACTAACAGTAAATAATAACAAGTCCAAAAAAATATTAAGAGTTACACGTAAAAACAAACATGTAGGACATAACTTCATTTACTTTGATAACAATAAGAAGTTGTTTTCTTTGTAACAATTATTTAGGAAATCATATTTGAAAGAAGCCTACAATTTATTATTGTTATTTGTGAAAAAAAAATGTTGCAATTACTAAGTCATAGTATAAGCGGACATGTCTGACAAGACCGCGTTCGCACCGAGCGGCGCGTATTTTTAAACACCGTATAAAAAGATATGTACAGATGTCCGCATCTACGACACTTATTCGTTGTATTTATAATACTTGTTCTCTTATACGATTTGTAAAACAAGGTAAATAAACCAAATTTAAAAAAAAATCGCATGTCAGTATGTGCGCATAGATAATCTAAAGCCAATGATACAATAAAAAAAAATGCCATTTTCGACATGTCTTTATATACGTAGGGACCGTCGATTTGGATGAACTTTTTTAAATTATTTATTGAAGTTCAAAATGGTGACATATTTTTTTTCTGAAAATATTTGACTGGCCTATTTATTGGTCTAGTGGTCAGTGGCTCTGACTGCTATGCCGGAGGTCGTGGGTTCGATTACCACCCAGGACAAATGTTTGTGTGATAAGCACGATCATTTGTTCTGTGTCTGGGTGTAATTTATCTATAATATGTATGTATTTAGCAATATATAAGTATGTTTATCAGTTGTCTAGTGCCCATAACACAAGCTCTGCTTAGCTTGGCACTGGACGACCTTGTGTGATAGTTGTGGAATATTATATTATTATGTACGACCTAATTCATAAAAAAAAACTAATAACTGTATTGCAAAATCACTTTTGATTTAGGAATTTAGTAATTATTGATGATATTGTTCTTTCGTCTTTTTTTACACCGCCTGACGTCCGAAATTTCAAAGTTCTTCATTAGATCTTCATCTTTGAATGGGACCACTTAGGGGCAAAAGCAATTAAAAAACAATCATCAAAATCGAATAACGTTGATCAAGTTATCACTAAAAAAACCTAAAAAATAAAAACACTTGGACAACTAGAGAACCTCTCTTTTTTCGGATGTCGGTTAAAACATACAAAAATTTGCACAGCAATCCTCAACAACACGTTTTGTACTAAACCGTTTTATACATAGCTATTAGTAAACAAAAGAACTTGAAGGTCCAGGTAGAAACAAAGAAAAATAAATAAAATGATACGGTCCAAAGCCCACTGGGGTAGTGGACCGGACTCCATTTCTTCATGCTCACTTCATCAATCCGCTTCGTTACCTTCAAGGACATTCATTGACCTGGTAATAATGTAAATGGAATCAAACAGAACAAACAAATAGCTTTGGTAGTTAACAAATCGGTTGGCAATCAATTCCTTTTGTGGATGATTATACGGTAGCGGTAATAAGATTGGTTTTACTGAACTAGATGGGTAAATTACACCTGGTTGCAAAGTTTGTTAGTTCAATTTCCAGTTTAAAAATTGACAAGACTTTTTAGTGGTAATTCATCAAAAATCTCCTCCTGCCCCAATTGCCAAATTACCATTGTTTCGTATAGCGTGAACGCCTGGAGTTGGCCACGCCCCGATTCCTTTGTTCTGACCACATGACTTAGCGTTAAGATAACGTCAGAAAAAAACGAATTGGGGGCGTGGCCAACTCCAAGCGTTCACGCTATACGTAACGATGGTGATTTGGCTAGGGGGGCTGGTTAGAAAGTTTATTTATTTATTTATTTATTTAGTCTTCATGTACAATAGTGGTACATAGGCGGACTTAATGCAACAAGGCATTCTCTACCAGTCAACCTTTTAAGTTCAATTTGCTAACCAGTTTTAAAATTGATATGATTTTTTTGTGCAAATTCATCAAATATTTCCTCCTACTCCAGGTGGAGCGAAAAAGAGTGTCAGACTTTTACGAAGTTTTTATGTAAAGTCCTATTTTTTTTAATCATCTTCTTAGTGGTCTTGTGCGTCTCGCATCCATCTGATTTCCGCGGTTCTCACTAGGGCATCGGTCTACCTTGATTACACATATATTGCAGAATATGTGGTCGATGGGGACGAAAGGTTTTGGAACGGTTACCACGTAACCGAAGACGCAGTGTTGGAAAGCCTCCCAGTAACATTGTTTTACTGAAATTTTATACAGCATAGCATAGCATCAACCTTATAATGTTCCCACTGTTAGGACTCAGGCCTCCTCTCTAGGAGAGGGAATGGGCCGTTATCCACCACGCGGGCCCAGTGTGGGTTGGTGGACGTCACATGTTTTCGAACTTTTGGTTCTAAGACATGCCGGTTTCCTCACGATGTTTTCCTTCACCGTTTTGAGAGCAGTGGTGATGAAATAAATTACACAAAGTAATGCGCCTGGCTGGGTTTGAAACCGCGACCTACTACTCGTAAGTTGAGGCCATTACCACTCGACCACCACTGCTCTATTTTATATAAATAAACCAAATCAGCATTACTAGCTAAAAATCTCATCGTAACTTCATCAAACTATTCATCACATCAAAACCGTAAACCATAAATCCACCAAAAATGCCAGTAAACACTAACTTCCATCCCAAAAACCGAAACAAACCTCAAAACTTAGATATAAACTTCGAGTATTTCCCGCTCACCCAGCCAAAGCTTATTTGATTCAATGAACGAAATAAAAGACGAAAAGGTCAACAATGAAACTTGAGAGTTGAAAACTGGCATCCGCAGTAACTTTACAAACTAACCGCCACTTCCTCAGAGCGTCTAGACTCAGCTAAACTTTGAGAGCTAACAGTGTGAGAGTTAACTAGGAGTTCACAAAACAACTAACGCCTTGGTCTTGGTTAGTTAACATGACCATTTGGCTGTACCTGAGGTCACTTAACGTGTGATCTTGTAGAGGATTAATTAGCTTGACACAAGATTCAAGATTCAAAGATTCGAAAGCATTTATTTCAAATAAACCATTTACAGGCACTTTTGAAAAGTCAAGAGGTCGGTCTGTCAAAAAAAAATGCTAATTGCACATTCCAAAACGTAGATCTCTATGGAGAAGAATGTGCAAGAAACTCCATGGACACTCTTTTCAAACAAGTTATGTATTACAAATATCTTGGTTACATGTGTCTTTTCGCTGCTATTATGTGAGAACAGTGTAAAAAATATGAAGAGAAAAAAAATGTTCTAATTATAAAGATGTTAAAATAAATCACTGGCAGCTGATGCAGAGATGACCAGTCTCAACTGACAGCGCCCGTTTACGAATATGACGCATGTATCAGCACCACTTTCCTCAACAATTTTGAAGGGAACCGAATGATCCAACACACAACACGCGCCATCATCAGTGAGATATTTGAGTGCGCATGACAAACTCTCAACTGATCATTTACGTCAAACAAGTCCAATAGTAACCTTAAACCATAATTTGGCCCATGGTGCTCACATATACAAACTTTAAAAAAAAAATTGTGTGATGGAGATGTTAAACACGTCTTGTTTGTCATTTAGAATATATATAGCAATTGATATTAGTAGTATACATATACAACATTAATTTTAGTATACATATGCGAAACCCGAAACACGAGACTAGCATTTTTATGTAAATAATAATAATAATAATAATACTCAATTGCAAATTACTTTAAATTAAAAATAAATACTGATAGAAGTTCTAAAAGTAATAGAGTAAAAAATGATCCACCTTGGCAAAAAAGATTAGAATCAGATATAGAGCAATTAAGAAAAGATATAAATAGACTAACACAGTATAAAAACGGTAATACATCAAGTAAACTAGGAAAAAAAGTCAAAGAGATTATCAATAAAACTAAACAACACAGTACCCATGAAAACTTTAACAAACGATTAGAAGATAATTTAGACACATTGAAACAAAAACTTCTTGTTAAGAGCCATAGGCTAGCACGATATAAAAAAGCAAAATTAAGAAAAGATAACAATATCTTGTTTAAAGTAAGTGAAAAACAATCTTATAGAAAACTTAAAGGCAACGATACAAGAATACTAAACCCTCCATCTCAAGAGGCTCTAAAAGAATTCTGGCAAGGAATCTGGTCAGATAGTACGGAACATAATAAAGACGCGAAATGGATACAAGAGGAAGTAGGTAGATCAGAAAATATAGATGAAATGCCGTTTGAAGATATAGATGAGCTTGAAATAAATACGATCATAAATAAAACGCATAACTGGAAAGCAGCAGGAATAGATGGTATACACAACTTTTGGATAAAAAGACTCCATTCACTTCATAAAATAATAGCAGAACAAATAAGTGATATTCTAAAAGGCAATCAAAATATTCCTGAATTTTTGACTAAAGGAATCACTTATATGCTCCCAAAGTCTAAAAGAACCCAGGATCCCTCACAGTATAGACCTATTACTTGCTTATCAACTTTATATAAAATCATTACATCTTGTATTACACATAGAATTGTTAATCACACTGAAAAGTATAACATCCTAACTGAAGAGCAGAAAGGTTGTAGGCGTGGGCATATGGGATGTAAAGAGCAATTAATCATTGACTCCACTGTTTTAAAATATGTTCAGAGATTTAGAAAAAACTTATACGTAGCATACATAGACTATAAAAAAGCATTCGATAGCGTTCCTCACTCATGGTTAGTCGAAATATTAAGTATTTATAAAATTAATCCTTTAATAATAAATTTTCTCAAGAATACAATGGGATCCTGGAGAACTACACTTAAATTACAAACTGAAACAGCAAACATAACCGTGGATGAAGTAGCGATTAAAAAAGGTATTTTTCAAGGGGACTCATTAAGCCCTCTATGGTTCTGTTTAGCCCTAAATCCACTCTCTCGATCACTAATAGATTCTAAGTTAGGTTTCGATATTAAAAATGGTAGGTCAATATTACACCAAATAACACATTTATTATACATGGATGATTTAAAAATTTATGCCAATAAAAATTCAAATTTAAATGATTTATTAGATATTACAACTACGTTTTCGAAAGACATAAGAATGGATTTTGGTTTAGACAAATGCCGAAAACTAAATATAGAGAAAGGTAAGATTGTGGGAGGAAACTACTCGACAGATACCAATGAAACAATTGAAGCAATTAAAGACGAAGAACTTTATAAATATTTAGGGTATAATCAAGCTCGACTCTTAGAACATAGAACCATTAAAGATAAACTAAAAAAAGAATACAATAGTAAAATACATTCGTTATGCAAAATGCATCTATCTAGTAAAAACTTATTCAAATCCATAAATACCTACGCGGTACCAATACTTACTTATTCTTTCGGGGTAATAAAATGGTCTAACACAGAATTACATAATCTCGAAATAAAAACAAGAACTATTCTGACACAACACAGATATCACCACCCGAAATCTGCGATAGAAAGAGTTATATTGCCCAGAAAAGAAGGGGGAAGAGGATTGATCGAAATTTCACATCTCCAAAAAAGACAAATAGTTAGTCTAAAACAATTTTTTGGGCGAAAGAAAAGTACCAGTAACTTACACAAAACAATTATGGAGATAGATAAACAATATACACCATTAAACCTTAGCGATTACGACAATAGTGAGGCAGTAGATAAAAAGCAACATATAGAAGAGATACATAAGAAATGGAGGCAAAAAGAGCTACATGGGAGACATCCCAATGATTTACAACAATCACATATAGACAAAGAAGCTTCCAACAAATGGTTAGAACTAAGTGGGCTGTTCCCTGAAACAGAAGGTTTTATGTTGGCCATTCAGGACCAGGTCATTAATACCAAAAATTATAGAAAATTTATAATAAAAGATAGTACAGTAAGGAATGATTTATGTAGAAAATGTCACAGCAAACCTGAAACAATACAACGTATCACAGGTGCTTGTATGACATTGACACAGAATGATTATACTCACCGACACAACCAACTCGTTAACATCATACACCAAAAACTCGCAACAAAACTTAAACTCATGCAGGACCCATACACACCATATTATAAATATACACCAAGAGCGGTTTTAGAAAATCAATTATACAAAATATATTTCGACCGCACCATAATTACAGATCACACTATATATAACAACAGACCAGATATAACACTTGTTGATAAAGAAAACAAACATGCATACATAATTGATATAGCAGTCCCAAACACTAATAACATACAAAAAACTATCACAGAAAAAATTAGGAAGTACACAGAATTACAAGAGGAAATCACCAGAGTTTGGAAAATGAATAGAGTCACAATAGTCCCAATAGTAATATCAGCAACAGGTATTATCCCAAAACAAATATTCAATAGTTTTCGTATTCTTAATCTATCAAGATATACTTATCTAACACTACAAAAAGCGGCCATTTTGAACACTTGCCGTATAGTTAGAAAATTTTTACAACTGGACTTAGATAATAATTTAAATCCAGTACAAGGTCTTTTACCAGCTTAAAGGAATAACTAGGATCCCACCTTGGTTCACACCCGTGAGATTCTAAAAGAATACCAGGTGCTAACCTGAGAAAAAATAGAAAAAGCAACCATAATAATAATTTTGGCGCAGCATCTGGTCGGCGCCTGTCAGTCACATCGAGGGTGATTGGATCCGAGAGGTCGAGAGAACATGTGATCTTTTACCAGAAATGGGGGCAATTACCATCAGCCCCCAAGATGTAGCCCGTGCAGTCCGTCCGTTGCCTAACTGGAAATCTCCTGGGCCGGACGGGCTGCACAATTTCTGGATAAAATGGTTTCAAAGGTCGCATGCTCGCTTGGCATTTCAGTTCCAGTCGGCCTTAGAGTCAGGGTCGCTACCCCAGTTCCTAACAACAGGAATAACCCACCTGCTCTACAAATCAGGTAGTACTGCGGATCCTAAGAACTATAGACCGATCACGTGTTTGCCGACGGTCTATAAAGTTCTTACATCCATTCTGAGAGCTAAAATCAATAGTCATATTGAGACAAATTCTATCATGTCGGCCTCTCAGAATGGATGTAGGAACGGGTCACGCGGTACTAAGGAGCTCCTCCTCATCGATATGGCCATAAGCCAACACGTTCGACGTTCTCGAAAGAATTTGTCGGCATGTTGGATAGATTATAAGAAGGCCTATGACTCTGTTCCTCATACATGGCTCATGAGGGTGCTAGAGCTGTACAAAGTTGATACAACTCTGCGCACCTTCCTGTTGACGTGTATGGGGCAGTGGAGAACAGTCCTTCGCTATCCAGGATGTCGACAAATTCAGGGGAACAGTGAACCGATAAGGATTGAGCGTGGCATTTTCCAGGGTGACAGTCTGAGTCCACTGTGGTTTTGCCTAGCCTTGAACCCTCTCAGCACATTGCTGGAGGGTTCTGGCTTAGGCTTTCGGTTGAAAAGAGGTGGTCAGGTCATATCTCACCTTCTTTACATGGATGATCTGAAACTCTTTGCCCCCAACGACTTGCAACTGATGGAGCTACTGAAGGTAACTGAAACCTTCAGTAGTGCCATTAGGATGGAATTTGGTGTGGACAAATGTGCAGTCATGCATGTAAAGCGAGGAGAGATTATGGAATCCGTGGGAACTCAACTTACGGATTCCATACACCTTAGATCCCTCTGCTCAACTGAAACTTACAAATATTTGGGTATGTCGGAAGCGTTAGGCATCAGTGCTGATCACATGAAACAGTCGTTGAAGGAGCGCTTCTTCGGCCGCCTGAATAAAGTTCTGAATAGTCTTTTATCAGGCGGGAACAAGGTACGCGCTTTCAACGGTTGGGTCATGCCGGTGTTGATGTACTCTTTCGGCATACTCAAATGGACTCAGACAGAACTTGACGCCTTGGATAGGAGGGTCCGCACACTGCTTACCGCAAATCGGATGCATCACCCACGGTCATCGGTGATGAGACTGTATATCCCGCGGAAGTGCGGGGGTCGCGGCTTCTTAAATGCTAAGACCCTACACAACCGCGAGGTGTGCAGTCTCAGGGAATATTTCCTAGAAACCGACGTGGGTATGCACCGAGATGTGGTAGCGGTGGACAAGGGCCTCACTCCGCTCTCCTTGGCTAACGAGAACTGGCGCAAACCTATAGTACTGGATATTAATGACCGCAAAGAAGTATGGCAGAGCAAGGAGCTTCACGGACGCTTTTACCGGGCCTTACATGGGCCAGCTGTAGACCTATTAGCGTCCGTATCCTGGCTGCGCTTTGGTGACCTCTTCGGGGAAACCGAAGGTTTTGTCTGTGCGATAATGGACGAAGTTATGATGACGAACAACTACCGGAAATATATTGTGAAGGACGGTACGGTTGACATCTGTCGGGCATGCCACCGGCCCGGAGAATCAATCCGACACATTATTTCTGGATGTTCTCATCTGGCTAACGGAGACTATTTGCATAGACACAACCTCGTAGCCAGGATTATCCACCAGCAACTTGCTCTTAAATACAATCTTGTGGAGTCAGAAGTACCATACTATAGGTATGTGCCCGACCCAGTTCTCGAAAATGGCAATATCACATTGTATTGGGATCGATCTATCGTCACTGACAGGACTATTGTTGCCAATAAGCCTGACATAGTAGTGATAGATCGACTAGAGCGTCGCACAATGATTGTTGATATAGCGGTCCCTCATGACGAGAACCTCGTGAAAGCTGAGAAGGATAAACAAACTAAATATCTTGACTTAGCTCGCGAGGTTGTCGACATGTGGGAAGTGGACACAGCAATCATTGTGCCGATAGTCGTGACGGCCAACGGCTTAATAGCCAAGAGCCTCGACCAACATCTGAGGAGGCTCTCGCTAGGCAGTTGGATCAAGGGCCTGATTCAGAAAGCAGTACTCTTGGACACGGCGCGCATTGTCCGGAGGTTTCTCTCTCAGGAGCCCTGACCACCGGCAGCTTGGACCCTGTTCCCGATGCCGGTGGGCTACTATTTTTTATATTTTTAAATGTTTTTTTTTTCATAATTTTTTTGTTGTATATATAATTTAAATAAATGGAATAATAATAATAATAATAATAATAATTGTTTATTTGCACCTTCAAGTTTACAAGTTTAACAAGTAACAATAAATTAGGTCGAAAGGTTAAATAGTGGTATTATTTAAGTGTTACAACTGATACCTAAACTAAGATAACTTAATATCTTGTATATATAGGTATCAGCGCCCACCCTCATAATCACTAAGCAAACATTTAAAATCCTTGTAATCACCACCAAATGGATGCAAAATTAAGATTAGGTAAATAAAAAGAATAAAATTAACAAAAAAATAAAAAATAAGTAAGTAGATAACGGCATGAGTCGCATGTGTGTGGTATGAGAGTAACTGTGTGTGTGTGTCTGTATGTGTGTGTGTGTGTGTGTGTATATGTGTGTGTGCATAGTTTCTGAGCAGTTCTAGAGAAAGGTTTAATTTTATGAGTGTGTATAACTTTTTTGCGCTCGAGCGGTTGAACAAATTTGGATGAACCCTGGCACGGAGGAAAGCCATGTCCCGGAGTAGCAAATAAGATACTCTTACCCCGGCTAGTATGTTCCCATGGGACCATATTCTAATATTACACAGATGAAACCGCTGGCAGAAACTAGTATTATAACAACATTATACGTTCTTAGTTTTATTACAAATAAATAAATAAGTAAATAACCTTATCACTGAATACTAATACTTAAAATAAAGACCGTAAAAAAAAAAAAAAAAAACTCAATATACCCAACATGAAACATTATGTCAGGATAGTAAACAGCTTCTCCGTTTCATCATAGTTTAGGGACAGGAGCCAAGTGTTTAGATTCTGTTTACATTCTTTTTTTGTCATGGAGAAAATTTTTAATTTTTTATTCGCGATGTTAAAAAGTTTTGGGCCTAAATACATTTTGAATCTTTGAGCAAACGAAGTGCGACAGGATACTGATTTAAATACGTCAAAATGCCTCCTCTTAGAGTTTTCTTTTTTATTAAGACTATTTAACTTGATACTGGAGTGTTGTCTCAATATTAACGCTAGCACGAAGAGCTTGCGTACAGTAAGCACCTCACAATCCTTGTACAGGTCAGTGGTGGGATAATCCATGGGTTTATAGTAACTAACTTTCAGCAAAGCTCTTTGTGCTCTTTCAGCAATTACATTATGAGATTTTGCGGAACCTCCCCAACAAGTAATACAATAGGTTATAACCGCTTGACATAAGGAATAATAAATAATTTTCATTATTTGAGTATTAGCTGAGTATCTAATTTGTTTGAACACATATATAAGTTTTCTGATTCTGCTTGCCAGGTTAATTATATGTTTTTTAAAATTCAAATTTTTGTCAAATATAAGTCCTAAATATTTAATTGTGTCAACATTAGATAAAGCGGGACAGGAACAATCCGACAATTCACCGTGGCAGGTGTGAGAGGTTATATGATGCGTTGCTTGCACCGATTCACCATGGTTGCGAATTGAGAACGTGATGTATTTAGTTTTTTCCGTATTAAGGGAAAGGTGATTAAGAGCAAGCCATTTCGAAACCATATCAAAACCTTGTTGAGCCTTCTGAAAAGTCTCCATCCAAGAATCACCACGGAAAGTCAAAGTAGTATCATCTGCATACGAAATAATTTTGCAGTTTTCAATATCAAGTTGTGTGAGATCATTAATATAGACTAGAAATAATGTTGGGCCTAAAATACTACCCTGCGGCACTCCGTGGGTCACCGGTAGACTATTACTAGTATAGTTACCAATTTTTACCCTTTGTTTTCTTCCAGACAGATAATCTTGCAGTAATTTGAGCTGATTTCCACGAATACCAAGCTGATATAGTTTGTTGACTAGGTATGTAAAGAATCTATGTACGAAATTTCATGACTGTATCATGAAAAATCACTAAGTTATAAGTTTTTTACTACCTGGCAACCTAACGTTAAAATAATGTTGTAGGTATGTCACCGCATTATTGTCCATAAGATTGTAATAAATTGTACAATGAACAGAATTCTCAATATTTTGTGAATACATAATTATATTATGTACAATATAATTTCTAGTATATTTGAACAGGTCCCTGGATGATTTGAAGATAGAATTGAATTCGGTAGGTAGCGCTGCAATCTACTTTTAGTACAATTTGTTTTCTTACAAAAAACTAGCTATCGGCCACAACACTGTCAACTGGGACCGTTAGTAATATACAAGTATGTCGTATCCGGCATTGATTTGTTAAAACAAGGCACGCCATCTAGTGGCTACTGGAAGAACTAGAGGTGGCGCGCTTTGACAGAATCGGACGTTTCCGTTTTACTACGAGCTTGAGGAGAACCTGCCGAAGACAGTAGATACCACAGAGTACTTTTTCTATATAGGTGCGGACACTCTCAGCCAGGCTGTCGCAACGCGAAGACGCTCTGGAACTGTCTTACGTTTTGTTGTTTGTTTCATCATCATCATCATCATCAGCCTTTTTTTTAATGTTCCCACTGCTGGGACTCAGGCCTCTCTATTAGAGGGAATGGGCCGTAATCGACCACGCGGGCCCAGTGCGGATTGGTGGATGTCACATGTCTTCGAATTTTTGCTTTTGTTCTTCGAATGTTTTCCTTCACCGTTTTAAGAGCAGTGGTGATAAATTAAATTTCACAAAGTAATGCGCCTGGCTGGGTTTGAACCCGCAACCTACAATTCGTAAGTCGGGGCCGTTACCACTCGGCCACCACTGCTGTTGTTTGTTTGCACTTACCTAATAATAGTGCATTGTATTGAGAAGTAAACTGATTCAATTTCTAACAGTTTTTATTCATTGCACGATACCCACAAAGGCCCACCTGGTAGATGACCATAGCTCAAGCCATCGTGGACGAGCCAACAAGTATTTATTATTTAAATTACACTCGTTCTTCTTCTAAATCTTTTAAATACATAAAAAAAATCCTAGAGAAGTAAGCAGTTTTTTTTTGTACTCATATTTAGGTACATTGTACTAGCTTCTGTAGGGGCTTCACTCGCGTGAAAGTCGGTTTGCCCCCTGAGGGCTGGAGTTTCGTAGAATCCTTTCTTACTGGATGTCTACTATACCCTATAAGGAACCTACGTGCCAAATTTTAAGTTTTTAGGTGTTATAGTTTCTGAGATTTCGTGATTAATCAGTTAGTGGCATTTCGTTTATATATACAGATTAACTAGTACTTCAAAAATAGTTATTAATTACTCGTATGAGTCGCTCATTATAAAATGTATCACTGCTATAATTACACTCGTTTGTTACTAACCAAATAACTAGGTAAACTTCACAATTGCCACTATAATATTGATGGTCAACCGCAATATCGACAGCAACCTTTCAAAGAAACTCATCAGCCGACAACAACCTTGAAATTCCTGAAAGCATTTTTCCGAAATATATTCCATTACCATTAATCAGTTGATGACTTGAAAACGAAGTTACTTCACTAATTTATCTAAGTCACGGTTTCCAGGAGGGACAAACAAAGTTATTGACACCCCGACTTCCGACAGATGATTGATTATATCCAACTTTGTCGGTATTTATTTGAAGATTTGATCGGTGTTTTCATGCGAAATTACAATTTGTGTAAACTTGTTCCCAATGTTGTCGTTGCGTCGAAATGTTGTTCTCCAAGTTCTTAATTGACAACGGTGTATCAATCATTGGGGTTTTGGAAGTGTGAGTTGGAGGTGCGAATTTTAGAAAAATTAATTTTATTGTGTCTGTTGAATTATCAAAATTTTGCTTGTACGTCGTTGTAGACCACTTTGAAAGTACTCCATTAAATGAAATATTATTTATTGACTATCGAAGATTTCTATCGATTGATTGGATATCAATCAATTTGGTTCATTCGGTTCAATCTAAAACAAATCAGACCAATTTATCTACTATTCAAAATTTTCTCAAAATTTTCTACTTTTTTACTAATTCATAAGCAGTAGTGGTACATAAGCAGACTTAATGCAATATGACTACGCTGTGGTAGGTGTGAATAAGCAATAAATAAAATAAATTTGAAATACAATGAAGAGAGAATATTTGAATTCATATCCAACCGTACTAATCTAATTGTCATCTAATGTTGTATATTCTTAGTTTAGTTTTTATTGTTATCTAATCTTATTTACTTAACTGTTACAAATAAAACTCAGAGGTATTTTACTCTTCAGCTAAACAAAAACATCCCGTCTTCCGCCACCATTGTCTTCTAAACTCCCAAGCCTGTTCCATCGAGTTGAAATACGAGCATTCACTTCAAATCCACTTTGTTTAAATCTAAGGATTTTTGAAAATTAAATCCTGAACACTTATCCAGCTTATACAACTTCCTTATACAAAATTGTGGCAGGAATTTATGAACATACAAGAGTAGGGGATTTTTCCGTTGACGAGGGTCCTGAGGTCTAATTGAACGAGGTACCTATATTTTTAGGGGTAGGATATAACTTTGTACCAACGAATGGTTGTGACATTAATAAGAGATGTTCTGCCAACAATGAGAAGTCCTGAGGGATGCCGCAGGGGAGGGGTGACGGTGCTAAATGATGCTTGTTGCGGCTGATATGCAGCTTTATTTTATGAAAAATATGTGAGGGTTCGTCTCTGAGAATTGTGATTTTAGAGCGATTCACAGTTGGAATAAATGGGTCAGTATATTTTTTTTTCAATTTTTCATAATTTTCACGAAAACGGAAAATAAAGTTTCGCCAACAAAATTGAAAAATTTGAAAAATGTGTATCTACCCAAATAGTATACCTATATGATATGCATACACCATAACCCGTTAAGACTGTGTATCAATAAAATATTTATTTTTATAAAAGCTCGAAATTGCAATATTTGTTAGTTAAATATTGGAGGACGGAAGCAATTGGTTGCAATGGTCTTCCCATCCAATGATAATTTAGGGTCACTGCTTACCATCAGATGGGATCACAGATTCCTAGTCAAGAGCTAGAATGATATTTGATTATTGAAAAAAGCGAATTGTACACTCGGGTGTAAAACTTGAAAAAACGCCCCAAGCGTCTATTGTAAACACGGGTGTACTAAATTGATCGTTCGCCGTTGGTCACTCTATATCTGAAGTTTATTTTCTCGTGACGACATAATCTACGTATATTTTTTAAACTAAATAGTTCGTTCACTCACTATTTTAAGAATTATAAATAGACAATAAAACCCACTGAACACTGGTGAGCAGTGGTGGCCGAGTGGTAATGGCCCCGACTTACGAGTTGTAGGTCGTGGGTTCAAACCTTGCCAGGCGCATTACTTTGTGTAATTTATTTTATCACCACTGCTCTTTAAACGGTGAAGGAAAACATCGTGAGGAAACCGGCATGTCCTAGAGCCAAAAATTCGAAGACATGTGACATTCACCAACCCGCACTGGGCCCGCGTGGTGGATTACGGCCCATTCCCTCTCCTAGAGAGAAGGCCTGTGTCCCAGCAGTGGGAACATTAAAAAGGCCGATGATGATGATGATAATGAATAAAACCCACTTGACCATTATAATGTCGAATTAGAAACATTCAAGATAAATTAAATAAATTCACAAATTATTATAATTACGATGTAAATGACGATACTAGAAAATATGTCGTTTTTCACAAAAATCAATTTATCAACATAATATATTAATGAATCTAAAATTGAATCCAACTTCATTATGGACCTCATTATTGTGCAGTAATTAGTTTGGACTTTTAAATCATTAAATCGAAGGCTTTTAAAGGTTCGATTCAATCGGTATTAATAGGGTGAGCAGAGCGGGTGTCTGAGTGATAGCAGCAAGCGGCAGCGTTTATTGCAGTTGAATTATTTGTCATAAGTTAGTGTGTTAAAACAATGATACAGTTAAACCGGTATTCATAATTTAGAATATAGTTATTTACAGTAGACCTTCGTTATCAGAAGCTATTCTCTAACAAGCTAAATTGTACAAACGGGGTTCAAAAGTGCAAAATTCCTTTTTACCAATGCTTGTCTTTTCAGACGAAGGCCAATGGTTCATGCCTGATTTAATTTGTAGCATAGAATCTAATGTATTATTGAATAGACTAGTTGTGGACCATCGAACTTTTACTCCAACGACATTTTAGACACTAGCAGTAGAGTGCAGCAGCATTTTTGACCCCTGACATCTCAAGCACTCTTCTCAATCTCAACTAGCCTGTTGACTTGTCAGCTTAAAGTTTGTAAGATTGTTTTCATTTCACTGATTAACAGAAGTGCCTTGACTTAAACTTAATACTAGTATAGTGTTGCTTTATTAGATTCTGGTTTATCTTCGCCGTCCTCGCTCCCACCCCTCCCATCACTAAGCCCTCATCTAATTCCATCACGCACAGTAGCAATTTGAACGCTTTTTTTCGTGCGTGCTGCTCGAGTAATTGTTAGTATTAATTCGGCTCCGCACACCGCACGCGATCCAAATATTGTTATAGGCACTTAAATTTATTCCCCATCACCATACCACCTGGTTTAATGATACTTAAGGGAGGGGCTGATGCTGAGGAAGATTTAGTATTTATGGGGGGAAGATATAAAGCTTTTATGGCTATGTGAACAAGAGAAGGAAGCAATGAATTCTTGAGTTCGGAGGGAAAGTTTAAGTAGTTAGAGTACGATTAAAAGAAGAATGAATTAATATTGAGCATACCGAAAACTGCTCATTCCCTCACCTAGACTCAGGCCTCCTCCTGAGTCCCAGCAGTGGGAACATTATAAGGCTGATACTATGCTATGCTATAGATTCTTAACTGACTTCCAAGTTATTAAATTTCATATTTAGAAAGCAAATGGTGCGTTTCGACTTTTTAGTAATTGCATACAAGCTTGAATACGTTTACTAGGCTAGCTGGCTTCACTCACGTGAAAGTAAGTTTCAATACAAATGGACCTCCATTCATTCTCTCAGGGGGGAATTTCAGAAAATTCTAGGTATAAAATAAGTAAGTACTTAACGAATTAATTAGCATCAGAATTAAAACAGTAAAGTCACGGTGTACAACCTAATTTCTAGCTACACACACTAATCCGTGAAACATCCAAACTAAATAAATAAACCTAAACAGAATTCCAAATGAGTGTAAGCAGCTCGAGCGTAGCTCATAAACATACTTATATGTAAAAGGGTCGTCCAAGGTCAGGGCAGGTCTTTGGTTAGGTTAGGCCTAAGTAGTGATGCTACATTGACCGCTAAAATAGGATATGAGCGAGAACTTTATGAGTGAATCGGCACAGTCGTTGAGTTTTGCGGCTTAAGTGAACACATTTGTGAAATTGGAGTGGCTTTCGGGTTTTTTGGTAAAAGGTATATGTATTGTTGTCTTGTTAATCTGCTTTTAGTAGGCATTTATAAAAAGTGCTCCTATAAATACAGAGAAGCCTTTTTTATGTTGAAAATTAGCAAGTAACTTCTCGGAGGGAGTGTCAAACTTGGACTGACTATAACCCACGTGTTCCTTCAGTAGCTTTAAATGCGAGGGCTGTGGTAACTCCTTTGAACAATCTGCAACCTTGACAACCGTTGGCTTTGACTTGCCCCTACAATTTAGCTGAGATTTCTTTGAGGCGCAAGTGGAATACAACGCGCCGTCGACGGCCGGATGGCTATGGGTAGCTCGTAAATCTGAGCCTACGGAGGAATGGTAGTCACCCAGTAACACCTGACCACACAACGGTGACACCCGGGCATCTTTTCCTGCTATATCCGCCACGAGAATCTCCCATAAGAACCACGTCCGGTAAGAACATGCGTCAAGTGGGAATATCACCTCAATAGCAGCATGCCCAAAATACTATGAAGTCTAGAAAATTGGGATCTCAAGGGAGTTTTTAATATGTTGAGGATTTCATTACGCATGCGAATCTGTTACGCATGCAAAAAATTTCAAAAGGCAAAAAAACGAGTCCCGCGTGCATATTTTACAATAAATACTTGTATGAAAAGGACAATTGCGGAGGTTACGCTTGCGGAATAAATCCGCATGTGTGATGAAATCCGCACGATACGAAAAAAACAGTACTGTCCCTCAGACATTGCTGTCTCACTTGCAGAGATAATTGAGCTAAAAAGACTTAAATATAAATGTTCTCTCCAACAGAAATATTCAAATGAAGTGCTGAGACCCTCAAAACGTCATAATTCTCATCCTTTTTGGGATTGGCATCCAGTCTGACCGGTTGCAACTGGATATTAGTATTTTACATAGAACTGCTTCAATTTGTCAGACCACAGCCCAGTTACTAAGTAACATAATACCCCTTGACAATCTGACTATTGTCAGGCTTTTGATTATTCGAAGCGACTGTCAACGATCTTTAAATGACAGCCGGAACCTTAGTTACAATAATTTTAATTGATCAGTTATATCTGAAATAAATTTACTTATTAGTATTATTATAAAAGGGTCTCGGTATATCTTGAATGGTCACCCATCCACGCACCAACCTCGCCAAGCGTAGCTTAACCTCGAATTTAGATCCGTTTAGCTGCAATTACTCATAAGCTTTGACAAACAAGTAAACAAGTGCTGCTAAAAAAGCCCCCACCCCCACCCCCTTGTATTGCTTGCGTAATACTTGAGTGCCCCCCTAGTCCCAAACTAAGTAGAGCTTGTTCTATGAGTACCAAATAACTGTTAACATGCTAATACATTTCTAAATACATACGTATTATAGATAAATTACACCCACACACAGAATAAATGATCGTGCTCATCACACAAACATTTGTCTCCCACCCACGACCTTGAGCATAGCAGTCAGGGCCACTATCCATTAGACCAACAGGCCAGTCAACTCATAAGTTTTAAAAACTACCGATGCTAAATTAACCCAAATAGTAATATGTGGGAACAAAATAGAGAGCCTTAGGTACCACTGGCTAATAATATAATAACACAAGGTTTGCGTGTTCTACATAATAATACTATATTTTTTATTTCCAGTGAACTTTATTGGTTGTACAATTATACGCACCGTTTTAACTTGCATGCCACATGTCAACCTTATATTTGTTGCCCATGTAGCCATCAATCAACGGCTGGCATAGAAAAAAAAAAAGAATATCTACCACTCCGCCCTAGAGCGAGAGAAAAGCGTGTCAGACTTTTACGGGTTAGAACCATACCTATGTTACTAGTCTTTGCCTTTTTTTATACATGGGGATGGAGATAGTGTCAGACTTTTACTGACTCAAAACCCACTCCTGTTCCTTCGTTGCTTTTCATACCGGGGCCAAAACTTCCTTTCAGAAATAGATCCTTGGCCCCAATAGGCTTCGAACCTGCTGAGCCCCTACAGTTTGCTGAAAACTCCTTGAGGCGCACGTAGAAATGAGGCTACGCGCCGTCGACGACTTGGGCTCGGTCCGGACGGTCCGCAAGACCGCACCTACAGTAGCTGGAAATCGGGATCGGAATCCCGGTGGCGGCTGGGGCGTGAGGGTCATTGCCTCACGCTTGCGACCGCCTACCACTCCTCGCCTCGGAGCATGGCCTGCAGTAAGGCCTAGCCCAGCCAGCCAGGCCTTGCGTTACAGGACCCCGGGTTCCTTCTTTCGGAACTTATAGCCTGTTGAGTCAAACTAATTTGTGGGAGCTATAAATCCTTTGCCTGTTCGAATTACATTTTTTAATTCTAGTTATTAAACCCTACTCAAGCTGAGATTTTTTTTATAAACTCTCATTTCTACTTGTTTTACACAAACGTTACTGAAATTTATATTCTACGGTATACCGAAAGTAGCAGTCTTTTGTAAATTATTTCATTTTATTATAGAGAGATCACTTATTGACAAATGTATGATAATATTCTACTGGTTTCATGAGTTGAATTCCGAAAGGGAACAGCGGGGTCTTGAAAAGCAAGGCAAAGAAGGAAGAGAAGTGTTTTTAGTCAGTAAAAGTCGCGGTCCATTTCCAAAAGAGCATCGGGCAGGAAAGTAGTTGTCTGGTATTTTAGTGAACTTATTTGGCCCAGTTTCAGTTTCTAAATAATTATTTGAACATGGTTTATCTGCATGCCAAATAAACATGTTTCTTTTTTCTTTTAAAATAAATCCATTGTCCTGTGGTCCCAGACATACAGGAAAAGATGTTGACGAAAAAATTTGATAAGAATCTTGTCAAAACTCTGCGCTGAATTATTATTTGCACTTTGTCCAAAAATCATGCAAACTGGGAGTGTGATATTCATGACAATAGAAGACCCAACACTAACCCAAACATATTGCCTGAAACTACAGCCAGGGAAGACAAAAACCCCATACACATCATGCATCGACATTTATCATCGTGAAACAACCCAACCCCGGTGGTTACAATGGTCATTCAACCTATACTACCATCCCAGATCCAGTTATGAATAACACGATCATTCTTGTAACATAACTTCACATTGCGCATCGACCATGAGCTTGGTGAGACGTTGCCAATGCAAAAGCATCAATGGATATCGAATAAAGTTTTCAATGGAATGTGATGCTGTTTTGTTGTTGTTTTTTTTGTTTAGTCTAACACGGGTAGTACAGTTTAGAGTCGAATAAATGCAAATAGTAGGTACCGCTAACTGTTGTTGATGCATTTTGATTCGGTTTTCATGTTTATACAGGTTTGCATTTTTTCCATAACTGCATACTGGGTTTAATTGACACCGGGAGAGGGAATGCATAAAGGTGCATATAAGCTCTGTTTCCAATAAAATATTAATAAATAAACAATAATAATATAGTAAATACTATGTTGAAGATACTAGAATTTCTGCATTGGGCACGCCATAATCATGGCGGTAAGTTCCCTCTTTGAAGAGTGGCTGTAAAGACCTCACGGCATCCTCGCTTTCCGCATGACGTAAGTCTTCACCGGACATGGTAAGTTTGGGAGATTTCTGCACCGGATTAGTGCGAAAGAAACGCCTGGGTGTCACCATTATGTGGATCGCGTGGAGGTTTACCCCGCTTGGGCTGAGCACCGACCGCCGTATCTTCGTGGGGGCGATCGGTGGCAACAAACTCTCGCACTGGGCCCTGATACAACTCATGGTCCAGAACAAAGAGGAAAGAGGCGGCCGCACACGTGAGGGAACGGACTTCTTCAGGCCTCAGCCGCCAAGATCCTGACACCGACGTGGTTGCAACTCCAGAATATTTTGGTCAAATCAACCATCTGTTCTGCCAGCAAAGTACCCTGCCACTAAAGTCTGACGATCCTTTGGGCTATTGTCGGTAACCTTGGTTTTCCTATGGATATTATTATTTCTGATTTGATCACGCAAGAAAACTTCTGATGAAGCACGTTATGAGCTACAACGATACAGAGCTGTATGTCATTACTAGCAACACGCATTGGTTATGGACTTTCGTTTTGAGACTCCAAGGTATGTCACTGTGGGAACGCCAATTTATGCTTAGTTGTACTAAATTTAGTTTATGAGGGCAAATAACTATTTCACAAAATCACAAGCAATTTCTATCACATTCTAAAACCCTATCTACCGTCTGTCTATACACGGATTGTAACATTATCAGATAGCATGAACCCGCAAATATTTGCATCCCCGGAGCACAATAACCCAGCAACTGCATCGCTATCTAAAATCACCAATACTATCTAAATGGACCTATCAGTACGTTCCAAAATAACGTAATTTAAAATTCAATTACGTAATTTTGAAACGAAATTAATAAAGATCTGGTTTTCCATCGAAAAGAACATGTATAAATCATTATGTATTATGAAATTCGTAATTTTATGAACCCATGCGAAGCAGCTTTGAAATAGCGGCTCTTAAATAATATCTCCCGGAATAATTTTATGTTTCTGGTAAAGAAAAATATGTGTATGAGTATTATGTTTATGCTCTTTACTTTGTAACTTACTCGTCGAAAAGATTTCGCTCCAAAATAATTCTTTTTCGCTTTAATATAGAACGATTAGGTCGAAACTTAAGATATGTTTTTTCTTTCTTTTGACTTTGGCCTTTTGTGCGTTTAGACGATGTCAAATTCTGAAGTATTTTACATAACACTTACAGAACAACTATTATTTTTCAGTAAAATATTGTTGTCACACATTCTAGTATTCCATTGCAGTTCTTGGCACCAAATGTTCGAGTCAGCCTTATTGACAAGCTTCAGCTAAGTCAATACTGCCATAAAATTCTTAGTTCCATTTTACTAGTTTTCTTTTTTTTTTTACTAGTATTGAAATATTTTTATTATTATTCCATAGTATCATGTTATGTAGCCACTAGTGATACAATACTACATCACTTTTACACACTATAAACACTTGAATCAATTTGCGAATAATTTGATAAAGTCGCTAATACTCGTAACCCACCAAACTAATTTGGTATTGATTTGGTCTAGAACGGTGCATTTGAAACTGAAATATTTTATTTGTTACTTGATGTTTTTATACCATTTCTGTTCTAGTTTAAGGCTTGTGTAGCTTTAAACCAGAACATAAATAAGCCTTATTTTGCCAGTTATTTTTCTTAATGAACAAATAAATTACATATAATTATGCTTAAGTATATATGTTTATTTCTATAAATCTTTGGCATGATGTTAGCTATAAATTAGAAAGTTAATAAAGTGGAATTAAAACAGATTGTCTAAGCAGCCAATTGCGTTAGACATATGTTAAAATAAAATTTAGATTTTATGTAGAAATATTTTCATAGACTTCACTGTTGTTATAACTTCGACAGCTTTTTGAACGAACTCATATTTCTTCTCTATCCAACAGCCTCTATTTAGAAAATTGAAACTCTTTTTACCAGGGTATAAACAATTTTGAAGTATTCTCTGTGCTGGAGTGTTTTTGCTTCGACCACAAAGGCTGAGCCTATCAAAAACGGGTTGGTTTTATCGTTTCATGTTCACATCGATCGCTCTCGGCTAGAGAGGGTTAAATCTAGCTTTTCATAAAATCGGTTTGCATATCTCGAGTGGCTTTTACACTTTTTTTTTCTGTTAGTAAGGTTGTGGGAAAAGTATTCAAGACTACGTCCCCTTTGTTACAATAGGTTAAGTGATTTGTGGTGCAGGGTCCCTCGAACCATAAATCACTTAATGTGTTTATCGCTAAACGTTTACGGTGTTATTATTTTTGTCCCCACAATTTTCACTATTGATTAGATCGCTGTTTTTAAATTGCCTCATTAGCGATAAATGAATTGAAAGTGCTAGTATTTTTAACTTGATACAGGGGGGCTAAAAAGGCCACTTTAGCAGAATCATAATATGAAACATTTTTTTTTATACGGCAATATTTACAAGGAATATGATTCTGTTTTGCAGTGAATTGAGCATGATTCGACTAATTTGTGCAACCATTTTACGAACATTAGAAGAATTGTTTATGATCTGCTAGAAATTCGGAATATGATTTGCTCTAGATGAATTGCTCATGTGACGTTTTTAGGCCCGCAGACCATATAGAATACAGAGGTTTATAACAGCTTAGCAAGTTAAAGGACATAGCCCGTAGAATCTTCAAACTTTTGTGGCCAGTAGGCACATCGGTTGGAGAACAGATTGTCAATGGGACTGGAATGTCAACCACGTACCGGAAGACCTGATGCGTGTCACGGGAACCCGATGGATGCGAGACGCAAAAGGATGGTCATTGTGTTAACAATTGGGGGAGACCTTTGTCCAAATGTGGACATCTTTTAGCTGAAATGATGATGATGATTTTAACCGTCCTCATGGTTTTGAAATCCTCGGTTTGATTCTCTAGCTAAAATTGCTATTGGATTTTTCTATTAAGATGATATCCCATATCTTAAAAAGTACGCAAAGCTATTCGCGTTTCACCTGATTTCTGAGGTATGAGGTATCGGACTGTCATCCCATTGGACTATGAGAGTAAAAGATCAGAGAGTGTACCAGTTATTGCACACACACTTGTACACTATACCTAATATCTTCTACGGATTTGGCTTTATTCAGATTGCTAGTGACCAAAATTGAATCGAGAGGATCATTTTTACAGTATGATCAAAAAACCATAGAGAGGCAAAGATTAAAAAAGAACATGGCTGCTTATAGAGGAACTTTTGAAGAGGCATAATTTAGAATATCTATAAATTGTTCCAGAATGCGCGTTCCGAAACCACGGGCCGTTCTTTTACAGTAACAGCTGTCGTTATTAAAATCTTACCTACAAAGAAGTAAAAAACAAATAATACCAGTAATACCATACGTTTTCCCAGCATACCTACAGTTATTGAAGTACACTCGAGCGCTCAGGTACACTCGTAACATTACACTCAAAGTAATCACATTACGCGCCATACCCGTACAATATAGCAAGAGGTGGAAAATGCGTGAAAACGCCAGGAAAAATCATGTAATCTTGTGGAACAAGAAGATTTTAGTACTTATCATTATGTCTTGTTCGTATAAAAATTTTAAGAAACCAAAGAAAATCACATCGTGTCCTACTTACTAAATACACCGTTATTTGTTTATTTTGGTCGTTTCAATCCCGTGGAAGATTGATTCGGTACATGAAACACTATCGATTTATAAAGATAAAATTAAAAAAATAAAGTACTTTTTTTCTAAAACTCGAATTAATATACGCATGAACGAAATTAATTTCTTTAAGTAAACGAGTCAATGACCTTATAGGGAGTTGTCGGTCGTTGCGTACTAACTACCTACAGTTTATTGGCCTCGATCAGCTGACGTTTACTTAAAAATAATAATTTCGGACATGCGTAAATTAATTCGAGTTGAAAAAAAAAGTATTATATTTTTCATTTTTATCTTTACAAATCGATATGGTTTCACGCGCCGAATCGACCATCCGCGGGATTAAAACGACCAAAATTTAACGGTGTATAAATACTATTATCGTTCATTAGCTCGACGGATTTGGATAAAAGTTTACAGTCGACTACATTTTTTTTTTTTTTTCAAATTATTAAACTTTCATTTGAACTTTTACTATTTTTTATCTATGTAGAAGTTTTAGCAACTTTTTTTTTTAATTTGATAGTGCTTGACTGCTATCCCACCCGATGGTAAGCAGTGATGTAATGGTTGATGGTGATGCACACTAGTTTACTATGACACCCAAATTGTAATCGGATGGGAAAACTTTAACGTGAGCAAAGCGAGTTATTGTTAGTTGAATTTAATTAGCGAGCTATTTTTTTTTAAACTTTTAATATTATTATCGTTTTCCTTTCATTTGTTGTACATACACATACACTCACACACAGAAACTTTCGTTTTTATAATATTATTAGTATGATAAATACGATAGTGTGAAAACGGACTTTTAATTGGTAAATTTGTATTCAGCAATTAAAAAGTTATCATTTTGCCTGTGTAAACTAGGATCGTTATTATAAATAATTTAGTAAACCTAAAATGTTCAGTATTTTATAACAATTAACAAATAAATCAGTGCAATCTGTTGTGGAACAGTCCCGTGACTTATGTTACGGTTTCCAATTTGTACAGCCGCGCACAGCGTGTTTACCAGTTATAACAACATTTCATTCAATTTCACAAAACCGTTCTCCTAAGCAATTAGAAAATATTAATTTCAATTATGAAACTGAAATACTTCGCGGTTGACGTGACAGTCAACCCTAAAAATCCAAACAAATTATAACATCGAGACTGTCGAATATAATCACTCCGCGTACAGTCGCTCAAAACGCGCAATTCGTACAGGCGCGCACAGCGTGTTCTGGAGTAATTATTCCGATGTTAATTCAATTCTGTGGTCGCTTGTACACGCGAGGTAATTTTTACACGGCCAAGACAACATGAGTTTAATTGGTGGGTACTGAATTGACACCTTAGCATTTGAGGGTTGGATTTACACGCATGATATTTAATATTTTTGTGACTGGATCATTTTGGGGTTAAGACGGTAATAGGTCCGTGTGACGGAGGTAAACATTCACGTTAATTAAATTTGATGATTAAGGGCCGAATCACATAACAGTGTTGTGGCGCCGCGCCACTTAAATTGGCAATGGCCGCCCGTCGCAACGCAGAATTTTGCGGTGTGCACCACGGCACGAATACCATAGCTTTATTAAATATAAAGGTATAACCAGTATCTTCTTTGTCGTTTATTTCAAATAGAGTAATGTATTTTTAATTAATAACAAATAAACATAAGTTTATTACGATTCATGGCAGAGAAACGTCTATCCACACTCAAAAATCTCGAGAATTTGGTTATCAGTTGACAATAAACGCTGAAAGTACCGCGTTGCGGCAACGCGAAAAAGAGCGGCGGCAGGCACTGCCTATTTAAGCGGCGCGGCGCCGCAACGCGGTTATGTATTTCGGCCCTGATTCGGGCCGAAATACATAACCGCGAATTTTCCTTGAATTTTTAAAGTATTTACATTTATATCATTTTTTTTTTAATTGTAAACATACTTCTTGTTAGGTTTAGTTAGCGTCTCCAGTATGCAAGACAGACTAATAAAGTATGATTTGGACTATCATGCTATCTTGGGCAAGCGTCCCAGTTGGCAGAAAGTGGTAATCTCCTGGTCCTTGTAAAACTTAGCAATTTGTTGGTGCTTGCCAATTTTAGAGTTGTTAGTTATCTCGTATGACAAAACGACATTATAAAGGACTAAAATTTACACAAAAGGTCTTTGCTGGATTATTTTGACACAAATTTACGTTTTGTTTTCAATAGAAACCCGGATGTTAACTACATATATTATCTACGAAGGAACGGGGTAGGTTTTTAGGCAGTAAGAGTCTGACACTACTTCCCGCTCCGCCCAAGGGCGGGATTTGTCATTGGATGATTTTATCTACCATAAAAAAAACGTATACTATCTGTGTTGCGAAAATATCTGGAGAAAGATGTGTAATAACATTAGGGATAAGGAAAGGAAGAAAAATATTTTATTTGGCATACATCGACTTACTCCAGTTTTTTCCAGGTTTCAGTTTTTTCTCGTGTTTTTATAATATATATTTTTTTTCAATTTGTCATTGATCATTATTTTTTTACAACTTGGCAGAGATCATTATTTTCATTTAACAGTTTGTTTGTTTTTTATTAATTCTTGACATAAATATTTCCTTTGTTGAATATTGCTTTGTTAAATATTTACTAAGTGAAATGTTGCTAACCAGCCGGTTTTCTATCGTTTATATTTCGAGGAGTGTACGTACAAAGCGTTCTGGTAACTTCCACACTCCAATATGCGTACGCATATGCATATTCATTATTCGTACAGCTAAGGAAAGGAATTCCCTGCCGGAAACTGTGTTTCTTGATAGCTAAGACCTAGCTGTCTTTATAGGTTACCTCTAGGCAAGCGTGTTCGCGTTTATTTTATTTATGACTGGCAATTTGAGTATTGTCTGCGGCTTACTCAAATACTCCTTGGTATAACGATACCAAGAAGTTATAATCTTAACGCCTTGAGGAACGCCCCAAGGCGTGTTAAGCTCCTTAGTAGACCTGAGTTCAGTATTCGCTTTACGAATACTGAAAAATACTTGCACTGACTGGACAGGTCTACTGAAATCTGTGTGATTCTTTCGTCAAATGCCCAACTCAGACGCTGCACGGTTCTCACGTGATTTGACCATTACATATTTGCTGTATGGACTTTGAAGAAGACTTTGACCCGTGAGTTGGTTTCGGTGTTTCTTCTCAGGGTAGTTAACTAGGGAACACCGACCTTATCTAGTTTAAATTGACGAGTGAAAGTGTTTTTTTAAACCTGTTTGCAAAACAAACTTCATTTACCGTTATAATCACGTAAAAGCGGTAAGTAAGGAGATGTTTCTCGCTTGCTCTTGAATAGGTACTGTCGAACCCTGGGTGCTTAGGGTTCGCCTACCGGGATCTATACTTTTATCAATTGAAACTGCTTGAGGTTTTTAACGATGATATATTAAAAAAATACTTCCTTCCACTTTAAACGCTTACATAGCACTCCCATAAAACAATAAAACAATCTACTCTTACAAATATTCAAATTAATTCTAGAAGATACTAATATTCTTCGAATTACTATACAGCCAGTATGCTAACTTATGAGTATACGCATGAGTCTGCATATAATCTTATGCAAACTCATTACGCAGACGTAACAGTACATCAAAACCTGTGTAACCTCTAGAAAACAAAACAAACCAACCACTACATTATCCAATTTTTCACCAAATTACACGTTAAGCTCAATATTTTCCCCATAACCAACTACTGTAAGGTAAGTAGCCAACGCGTTTTAACGAATGGAAAGCGGTCGCGTGCCGCGCGATGTGCCGTCCGATTCAATTTGATTGCCCACAATTAGGGGCGGCCTGTACTCAGAATAAAAAAACACACTACAACATTGGCCATTGGGTATTTTTTTTTTCGCTTTTGGTGGGCATAGAAATGTGGTTGCTAGAATCTAGCGAATCTAGCTAGGTTTAATATGAATACTTAACTTACAATAATAATAATGTGAAAAAAGTTAAGTTATTCTACTTAAGAGTTTGTAGATCGCGGGTTAAAAACCAGCCTATTTATTTCTTTACCACTGCTCTCAAAACGGTGAAGGAAAACATCGTAAGGAAACCGACATATCCTGGAATCAAAAATTTGAAGACATGTGACATTTATCAACTCGCACCGGGCCCACTTGGTAGATTACGACCCATTCCTTCTCCTAGAGAGGAGACCTGAGTCCCAATAGTTGGAACATTAAAAGGCTGACTAAGACTATGCGTATGCGAGAGGGTCTATTAGTAAGTCTGCCAGGGCTAAGGAATCGCTCAAAAGAGCACTGTGGATCTGGATCAAACAACTGAAATAACACAGATAGTTCAGTCCTCCTCCTCCTCCTCCTTGCGTCGTATACCTCAATGCTGAGGGTCGCGACCGGCCTCCTTCATCGCTTTCGCTCTTATGGTGTTCCACCTTCTATTCCTGTCTCTGGCGGAGTGAAAGCCCTCAGCCCCATATACCGTAGAGTCAAGATCTGGTTGGATCATCGTATTGGGCTGCGTCTACGAGGCTTTTTTGCATATATTTTACCAGTCACGATGAGCCTTTCGAGGTTACCACTGTCTTTTCTTGCAATGTGACCGGAGTATTGCAGAATCTTGTGAAGACATTCGCACGACAATCGTTAGTAGAGTTTGGTCAGCAAAATTGTCATTGTCTTACTCAATAAAACTCATCTGTGCTACTACCTCCTTTTGATCCACCCAAAGTGAAAGTAATTTTTTGATGATATCGCACCTCAAAAAAAAGCAACTACGTTGACATATTTGTTTGGCAGTCTTTTATTACATGTACGGTCAGGGGTCAAAAGTGCAGTTGCACTCTAACAATGCTAAACTGTCTAAAATTTCTTTGTAGTAGAATTCCAATGTTCTGCAACTAGTTTATTCAATATTTTAGATTCTATGCTACAAACTAAATCGATTATGATCCATTGACCCTCTTTTAAAAAGAAAATTTACATACTTTAGTATCGGTAGAGTGCAACTGCACTTTTGAGCCCAGACTTTACCATCAAAGATACGTCCACCTGACTACCGCTAAGTTCATTTTTGCTTACACTCAAAACGAAAACTACAAAGGGTTTGGTTTGGCGCTGGACCGCAGGATTCAAGCGATTTTTTTTTAAGTGATTAGCTAGAAATTACCGCGATAGTACTCAAAGAGCCAACAAAAATAAAACCTCTAATACAGTTTTACTGATGATGAAGTCGTGCGTAATTCAACTTGCCTGCCACAGGCAAGTTCAATTAAGCAGAAATTAAATTCTTCAGCAAGAACTTCAAGTTCAGTCTATGTTTAAAATTATTTAAACATCACTAATAGTTTACAGAAGACGCCAACCAGGTGAACTCGTAAAATTATAAAATTATATTTTTTTATTATTTTTTTGCTAAGTTTAAGGACTATCTATGGTGAAAATATAAAAAGATACAAACTTCATATGGGTGATGTTATAGGTAATTGTTTAATGAGCTTTCCTAAAGGCTTGTTGACCCTTTTATGTGACCCAAGGGCTGTCTTTTACTTTAGGCAGAGGATAAACATTGCCATACAGCGTGGCAATGCTGCCAAACTTTTGGGTACTTTACCAGTCGACAGCGATGTGGAAGAGTTTTTTGACGCCTTATTTTAGATTACTTATAGTTAGTTCTTAAGAGTTTAATTTTTTAATTTATATATATATTTATAGATTAGTGAATTGTTTTTTAAATCTGTCGGATAGGTTATTTTATATATTTTTTTTTACTTTTGTGGTCTACAGGAACTTTTATTTTTGTATATATTTAATAAAACTGTTAAAAGAGTGTGTAACAATAACAATTTACCTGCAGCTGTCTTTCTGTCCGATTATAATTTAGGTATCTTCAAGACTAAAGTCAATAGGCTCTAATTAAACTAGTGCGCTTTACCACTAACCATTGCATCACTGCTAACCATCAAGTGGGATTGCAGTCACGCACTAGTATAATTAAAAAAAAATACTTTCACTAAATTTTCATCTCATCATAATGAACAAGGAACTATGAATTTCACAAAACAAAGCCAATATTAAACTTCCCAAGTCTTATAAGATGAACTGTACTAGTATTTCTCGAAGCAAAGTGCAACAGCTGGTGCTACACAAATCGCTTCAGTGTGCACCTCGTAAAGGAAGCACCCTGTATACCCATTGTGCTTCATCGTTATGACCTTAGAAACGTATTGCTACAAGGCACCATTGAACTAAAGAATGTCTAGGGTTATAATCTTTTGAAGTTTGATCACCACTATGTCCATATATGCATTACACCGCTAGGTATTTTTAGCTGACTTTTTTTTTAATGTTGATACTGGATAGGCTCGTGTTTGAACCCTATCTCACGTGATGGTAAGCGAGGACGTGGCCGTCGATGGAGCGTGCTTGCCTAGAGGTAACCTATTCCCTCTTGACTTAAAGACCCCTGGCTTGTAGCTATCAGAAAACACAAAATTCGGTAAGAAAAGCCACTCCTTATCTGTACGCACAATAAATATATTCCCAAAACGTTTTATACGAATTTGTCTTCACTAAAAACAAGGTAATGATTTTTTATTATAGGTACTCGTTTAATGTAAAAAAAAAAAATTACCGTTAGTTGTTTACAGATAACTACGAATTTAAGCAGTATCATATAATAATTACGTTTATAATAAAAATATTCATTTTATAAGTGCAAAACGGTGGGGGTCCCGCGTGAGCGGAGCACCACCATGTCTTCGTAACGGCTTTGGTTCAGACCATGGTTCGGAGCGAGAGTGTATGGAACGCAGTCGCCTGTTTCTACGAAGCAGTAATACTAGACTAATGAAGGAGGCCACCATGAGGGAATAGACATCTTCACCCTTTAGTAGTCGCTACAGAAGACTCCTAGACATTAGGGGTATAGGGTCCTCCCAGCCACCCTATACGCGGGCTTCTGAATGACGAGCAACGGATAGATAAAAAATTACTCTACTTCTTCAGACTGTTTTGATCTCGCAAGGTACATAACTCCAAGATAAGCCTTTGCAATTGCTCTTTTGTAAGTACAAGTACAGTTATTTTCACCAAAACTGCTAAGTTTTAGACCAATATCAACTCAAAGATACAACTGCAAACCAAGAACATGGAATTCAAAATACTCGCATTCACGGAGCATTCATGAATCTTAACAAGTCGCGTCAATAGTGGCGCACCCGGGCTGCTCATTAAAACTTGTCGTGGGCTAATAACTTGCATACCTGGGTAAAGGTGCTGTTATAAAGAGGAGCTTTATTAAAATATACTTATGACATCTACCCACAAGCTCTAACTTTTTGAGAGCCCTGACACCCATAACAAAAGTTCAAGTAAAAATCTTTAGCAGCTAGTGTCCAGATTGGTGTTTCTTACGGAGAAGAACTGGTAAGAAACTCCATGGTTACTCTCTTTTTAAGAAAATGGTTTATCTTACAATATTTCTATATTAAAGTATTAATAGATAAATTATGTAAGGACAGTGTAGACCAGTCAATATTGTACCCAAGAGCACAGTAAAAATAATTATAAAATCTCTGTGTTAACACACCGTATTTATTATTAAGTCAAAGTACGGAGCGATTAATCGCCAAACTTAAGTTGAATACTGGACCTAATTTACAGGTCCAGTCGTGGACGTTTTTTTGACTGAAATGGTCATGATGAAGGAGCGACTTTACATAGGTAATGTAAAATTGTAAAACAGGAAATACTTTTTTATTATTTTTTGGCTTATTATTATTTTATTATTATTTTTGCTCGCACTTGAGCACTAAAGTGGGATTTATAATAAAAAAATCCGGGCAAGTGCGAGACGATTTTCCACACTGAGGTTTTCTTACAAACTGACCTATGAAAAAACAGTTCAATTAACGAAGATTTTTTTGTGACCTAACTACAATTTTACGTTTTTCAGATTTTTTATTATACTTGTGCTATGAGACCTTGCTTCATGCTAAATTTCAGTATTCTAGGTCAATTCGAAGTACCATATGAATTTTGATTCCCTCGAGAATGTAGAAATTTACGATTTTTGTGACATAAACAGCTATATCTCTTATTTTCGTCAATTTATAAGTTGATTTTTTCACAGCTTCAAGGGAATGTAGACCTAACTATATAGTTTTATTTTCAACTCCATGCCTCCACGCTTTTCCGAGATAAAGGTTCTTGACAGACAGATAGACGGACAACAAATTGATCCTATAAGGGTTCCCTTTTTATCCTTTTGAGGTACGGAACTCCAAAAACGTACTTATTTACTTAGTTAATTTATAGTTTGGACAGTTCATAATAATTAGAAAATTAGGTAGCAAGATCTCGATCACATCCGTATCAGACACACCCTAACCAAATACGGATAAGTTTCCTTTAAGTTGTGTTCAGCTGTGGTTTTCCGTGAGTATGTTGAATAGAGCGGCGGTAAGTAAACTGGGATGTGCTTGAATAAACATACTTGTGCATCCATGAATAAACTTGTTTGTTAAGCAATTAAAATGTACGCTTCACAAGTTTAAGATGTGTAGAATTTACTTCTTTATGAGCTTGTTGAGAGACTGAAACTTCAACCAGATACTGTGTTATTCATTTAGGTGGTGCAATAAACATCCTTAAGAGCGGTCTACCTGAGATACATTTCCATATAACTGTTTTATGTGAATATCACGTTGTTACATATCTTTCTCTAGATATTTTGGAAACAATATCTTGTGTCATTTTGTGTAATATTAATCCAGTAGAGGTCTTTAACAGTCTACTATTTATCGTGATCTTTGGCTCTTTAAAATGTATTCGTAAATTAAAAATATGAAAAAATAAATCTATAATTATAAATCTTGCGATAAACATTTGATTGAGATCTTGAATGACGAATTGCTTTCCAAAAACTTTTAAGGTTTTGTAAATAAACACGTATTTTCCCGAATATTTTTTTTTGAAATATTCGAGTAAATGACGAAATTACCGAATGCCAACAGAGGGTTCAGGCGTTATATTTCTTTTTTCGCGTAGCCTATTTTTTGTCAAACATTGCGTTGAATGAAACAGCAAGCTGTTATATCATGCTCACTATTGCTCAATTTGACGACAGAAGAGTGGGGGAGAGCCCTCTTAAGTGTCATAGAAAATGGTCGTATTTTAATCAACGTACAATTTGAAAACAACCAGCAAAATACAAAAAAAGACAAGAAAAATTTAATTTTCTGGTTTTTTATTTATTTATCTAAACCATTATTTATAACAGAGAATACAGGATTATCTATGTTAAACAGCAACCAAAAACCACTAAGGTTTAAACTCGTGCTATCTTGAATCTTATCTCAATATCGAATCTACAAAATGAGTTCCTACTGGGGCCAAGGGCCACTTTCTGGAAAGAAGGCTCGGGCCCGGTACGATAGGCAACGAAGGAACGTGGTAGGTTTTTAGTTAGTAAGAGTCTGACACTATTTCCCGCTCCACCCAAGGGCGGGATTTTTCATTGGATGATTTTGCATACCATAAAAGAAAATCTACTAAATGAGTTTATTTTGTGACGGTTATTTCGATAACAATTTATAAAATCTTTGGGTCTATAAATAAGTAAAAAACATTCCTATATAATACTTAAGTACCTAAATCAGAGAAAATTTTGATTTCATTTGATTTATGATAAACCAAAAAACTACAAATCACTTAACCCCTCACATGATTCGATCGCACAAAACTCAATAGGTTTCGTACACGTAACATAGGTACTTTAGTAAATCGAATCGTCGTGCCCACTCAGGCACTTCCGCTCAGATCCGACCCGTGACAAGTTTCGACGTGTTCGCGTGACGTCGCAGGCCCGCGGCACGCTGCCACTACATCCGTGACGCTTCAAGGGACTGTTGAGGGTAGGGCTATTATGAGGGACGATTTTAGGACGATTGTTTAACGGTCATCATCATCATTTCAGCCAAAAGACGTCCATTATTGGACATGGGCTTCCCCAAAGTGTGCGTCTAGCATCCATCGGATTCCTGCAACCGCCACCAGGATATTATCTTATAGGAGGCCTTCATACGCGCGTCTTTCAGTACGAGGTCGGCATTCAAGACCCTTTCGGTCCTTTTAGCGGTTACACTAGAATAATAAAGATAACGGTAATGCGGTTCGGATAGGATAGGCAGCAAACCCTACTGCCTGTTTGTGTTGTCACAGAGTGGCTTGTGGCCAGAATTGGCGTAGGTTTGTGGACAGGGAGTAGTGGGTAGCTTGCCGACAAATAAGGACCAAGCCCATGACGACGTGTTGTGTTCCACGTGCGTCAAATAAATGCCCGCAAGATTAACAGGACCCATCAGGGCTGATGCCTGGCAAGTGGCAGGGCTTCATGACCCTGAATCGCACCGAAAGAAAAGAGTCATTTGATGATTTCCTAACCAAACAAAAATTGTTATAAATAAACTGTAATAAACTGTATACTACTTTTTGCATTCCAGGATCGCAATGGCGCTTAACAATAACCTAACCCAACCTAACCCTTTAACATTATACACCGTTCAATTGTGATCGTTTTAATCCCGTGGAGGGTCGATCCGATACATGAAACAGTATCGATTAGTAAAGATAAAATAAAAAATAAAGTACTTTTTTTCTAAAACTCGAATTAATATGCGCATGTACGAAATTAATTTCTTTAAGTAAACCAGTCAATGATCCTTGTACGTAGTTGTTGGTCGTTGAGTACTAACTACCTATAGGGTATTGAACTCGCCCAGCTGACGTTTACTTAAAGAAATTAATTTCGTGCATGCGTAAATTAATTCCAGTTTAAAAAAAAAGTACTTTATTTTATAATTTTATCTTTACAAATCGATAGTGTTTCATGTACCAAATCGACCCTCCGCGGGATTAAAACGACCAAAATTTAACGGTGTATAGAGAAAAAAAAATACGTTCTAAAAAAAAGCATTACAGGGAACCCGACACTGTTACAACAATCTCCATTATCCACGAACAACACAAAATAACCACTAAAAACAACAATAGCCCACATATCAACACAACAACAAACAACTGGCCGCTCCTCAGAATACCGCCGTCGATATTTCCAAGCGCCCTCCACCTCTTTTAAGTAAACTTCCGGCCGCTTCGTGCACCGGAAAGAGCAGCCGGGCTACAAAGCGGAGCAATATTGCTCCACCTAGCTCTTCGCTTGAGATTCAGTGTTTGTGCTATTCTGCTTTGAGATAATTACTTTATTGTTTAAGATCAAAAATTCCTGGATGACGGGAGAAAATGTGAATTTATTTCATTATTTTCTTTTATTTGATATAAACTATAGCTTGACCGCGATCCCACCTGATGTTGTGAGGCGCACTAGTTTATTAATAGCCTATTCACTCTAGCCTTGAAGACACCCAAATTATAACCGGATGGGAAGAGTACAGCATGCAAATTGTGGGACCAAAGCAGGCAAATTGTTCCAGTCCCTCGATGTACCCGGTATAAACGAAGTGGCGAAGCGCTTAGCAAGACTAACCGTAGAGGTTTCAACAAACGTAAAGGTGGATACGCGCCATAAGTTTGTCTTTTAAAGACAATGCTTTATTAAATCTCAGAAAAACCAGTTATGAGATTACAAAAAATATCTTAGGTGCATTAAATATAGCTTTCGACACAGAATATATTTTATCGTGTATTTTTTTTTATGGTAAAATCATCGAATGACATCTCCCGCCCTTACGCGAAGCGGGAGATAGTGTCAGACTCTTTCTGACTAAAGACTCCTCATTGTCTTCGTACCAGGGCTTCTGGACTCCTACAGTTTGCTGACAACTCCTTGAGGCGCGCGGGAACAGTACGCACCGTCGACGACTTGGACTCGGTCCAGTCGGTTACCGGACGATCGGATAGCGTGCTACCCATTGCACGCCGTCCGCAAGCCCGCGCCTACGGTGACCGGAAATCGGGATCGAAATCCCGGCGGCGGCTGCGGCGTGAGCGCCATTGCCTAATGCGGTCGGCCTCCTCCTTTACTAGCATTACTTTAATAAAATTTCTAATTTAAGATATCAATAAACAGGACATAATTGTAATTAATTAACTTTAAGTAAGTAAAAACATTGTAATCCTTAAGCTAATAAATGTCATTATTAGTACTATTTTATTTGTTTACTTAGAATATAGCTTGTTACACTAGTCTAGACACGATAAACATCGCTCATTATTACGTATTTCAATAAAGATTGTGTTTCATTACACAAAGAGCGAGAGCGGTAGCGACAACAACAAAAGTCCACTTTTTAATATTTATTTGCATTGTTATATTAAGCATATAGCAAGATACTTTACGCGCTAACAGCTCAACCAGAAAACCTAGACTCGAAACACACATATATGATCAGTGTCATCACAGTCGCAAACCTATAGTGTCTGATAGACAAGGACAGAGATAAGAACCGGTGGTGTCGTGCGAGCGAAATAGCGTTAGCCGACAAATGTGTGTGATCGTCGCGACGGATGTGAAATCGTGCCATATAGGCACAATTTCAGCGTTACACGCGATAGAGGCGAGTCACCTATTTCCCGTTGTTTTGATTTAATCTAAGCATATTGATTGCAAGACCAAGTCAGCCGTATTATTTTAAAGAAGAAGAATTGATTGACTTTCTAAAATTATCCTTCTCCTATTTTGACATGCCCTGAACAAGAACTGAGCAAGATTGCCGCAATTCTTATGAGCTGTAGACCCGTAAAGCGCAGGATAGGTGCCCGGACACAGTAACGCGCGGCCGCGACAGAACACGAAGGAGATGGCGAAGAAGGTTTGGGTATCTTCCATTAAGAATTGAAATGAAAAAGCGAGAAATCGTGATCGTTGGAAAGAATGGAGGGAGGCCTTTGCTCAGCAGTAAAAAAATATGGGCTAGCTATAATAATATTTAAAAACAACTGGACTAAATAAAGTTGGGCCAGGAACTACATATATTGAAATTAGTCGAATTAGTGATGCAATTGTTTATGATGAAGCGCACTAGTTTATAGAGATTCACTCTAATCTTGAAGACACCTAAATTATAATCGGATGGGAAGAGCGCAGCAGACTGCTGTTCCAGTCCTTCGATGTACACGGTATAAATGACGAGACAATATGTTCTTAGTCCGGACCGTAGAAATTTCAATAACGTAAGGAAGGGTGAGTATTTGCCGTACGTCGGGTAACGGAGATGGCGGAATCAAGTCATGTTTATGCAAAAAACTGAAAGGCTGGCTGCTCTACTCCTGTGCTCAAAGCTTTGAAGGTTGGACGTAACCACGTCTGGATCACCAATTAGCCTCTTCGCACGCCTTTCCACCGAGTCCAAAGTCGCTAGGTAGCATTTTAATGCTACAATAAAAGTCTGAATTCCGTTTCAGGCTACGACCATCGTAAAAATCTGCGCATTAGTAAGACACACCATAAGAATATGCGAATTAATTCGCATCGTACATTGTATAGTCATCTGAAATGATGCTTTTCCACACGAAATCACATCGCAGGTTTCGACGATACGAAGTTGTATCGCTTCGCATCGCAGTTTTGTGTAAGAGCTCAAACAGTTCCGCTCCCGCTATCGCTCTGCCTATGTGACCTGTCAACACCAATAAAAATCCACTACTGAAAATTCTCACTAAACAATCCACAGACTACTCAGTATTCAGGCAACTCGACATTAACCCATAAAGTTAGCTCATTTGTACTAACATAAAGAACCGAATGGCCTGGTAAAAGCTAACGACTATAGTTAACAAGAAGAAAAAATAACAGGAGTGGAAAAGAAAATCACAACTAAAACGAAATAGTAGTACTATAAAAGTATTCGAGTTTCCAGAGATAATGAAAAAAGTTGGTCAAATGATCACCCTCCTTCCGGACGAACAGGGGCGCGAGTTTGTAGTCTACAGACTGTAAGTGTTGAAACGTTATAGAGTTTGAGAGTGCTGCCGATGCCGATGTGAAGGATATTTAATGCCTCTCCCCCTTTGCGTCGTATTCCTTAATGCTAAGCGTCGTGACCACCCAGCTTCATCACTTTCACTCTTATGATGTTCCTCTTTAAAGTAACTGTAAACATATGTTGACGCAAATAAAATTAGCTGCAATCATTTTTGTTGTTAGCCGTGCCAATTAGGTATGAATGAATTCAAGACACTGAGTTACCACTGTTTAAACATTTACAGATGTTTACAGTACGTCATTGATTAATACAGAAAGGGCGCTATAACTTGGACTTAGATTTTTTTTGTGGTGGGAAATCATCTAATGACTTTTCCCGCTATAGGACGGAGTAAGAAGGCGTGCCAGATGTTTACTGACTAAGAGCCAAATTCACCAATAAACTAACTGCGATTCGTTCAAACAAAACGTAGTTTGAGCGACTAATCGAGATTATAGCTTCATTTTGCGTTTTACCGCGATGAATAGAACCTAGTTTAAGCTAAACTCAGTTTCAATTCTTTTGTTGTCGCCCATGTTTACGACACGGGTCTTTAAACTAGATTACGATGAGCTCAGTTTAGTTGAACTAAGTTTTTATATCGAATGATGAAATCAGCCCTTAATCCCACGCCTAAGTTGCCTTGGGTTTTTCTTTTAGAAGCGAACCCATGGCGCCAGTAAGCTTCGACCCTGCTGGGTCCTATGGTTTTGCTGACGTCGTCGAGTCGACGACTTGGGATCGGTTCGGTCGGTTACCGGACGACCGGACGGCAAGCTACTCATTGATCGCCTTCCGCAAGCCAGCGCCTACGGTGGCTGGAAATTAGAATCGGAAGCCTGGAATGTGAGGGCCGTGCCGTCGCGCGTGCGGCCGCCTCCTTTGTTAGCATTACTGCTTTGCAAAAGGAGGCGACAGACTACCTGATTCCTCGTCGCTCTGGACTATGGCTTGTACCAGGGCCTGGCAACGTACTTAGACAGGTGTTTTGAATGAGGCATCTAGACATCATTTACGGTTGTGAAATGTTAAGAAACCTTACTAGTCTCAAAATCTTATGATGGACCATAAGTAAAATTACTACTATTCGCTGATAGAATGTTACTCAACTCATGCCATGCTGGTATCAGTATTCACAATTACGCGTCCCGACTCCTCCACTCCTGATTCCTTACAACTTCAGAGAGATAATTACTTCCTAGATGTAAAAACTGGCGTCTTTTATACTTGAGACAAGATAAAACCTCTTTTTTTAACTCCCTTAATAAAGTAAGAAGGTTCAAGTGGGGGTAGTCGGCTAATGTTTAACTATACATTTAGCTATTACTTTTATAACTTTAAAATATTTTTGGAATTTTGTGAAAAAAGATTTTTATGTATAAGTGGTTTATTATTGGCTGGATTGCTTTCATTGTTAACAGATACGATTTTAAATATTGGTTTTCAAACCATTCACCAAAATCACTAAAAGTAAGCATGAGTACCTATGATGATAAATGATATTTATTTTGAAAATATGTTAAACTTGATGAGGCCGGTGTTTCCTAGCTAACTATACTGAGAAGAAACACCGAAACAAACTGATGGACAACAGATGGTCGACCGAACGTTTTCAAGTAGCGACCGCCTGGTGGAAAACGCAGTGATGGTAGGCCTCCCACAAGGTGAACCAATGACCTGTACCCTTACCATGAGTTTTAAGCAATAGTATTCGTCGCTACTCGATATCGACGCCGTAAATATTTTGTATGGCAAATTTTGGTTCTGCAAGTGACCGCTAGAGACGCTGCAAAATTTGCCATAAAAAATATTTACGGCGTCGATATCGAGTAGCGACGAATACTATTGCTTAAAACTCATGGTAGAGGTACTGGTGAGGGTTGTAGAAATCCGTTGGATGCCAGATGCACAAAACCGTTCGTTGAGGTGTCATTTGAGAGAGACTGTCCAATAGTGGACGTCTTTAGGCTGAAATGATGGTGATGAATTTGCCTAACCATTCCCAGCTATGTTGGTACAGCTGCATTGGACCATTAGCTGACACCTAAAAGCTGATTATACTGTTAAGGGCAAAATACTGGGCTTCAGCACTTAGGCCCTGTATTTTGCCCTTAATAGTAAAGTCATAATAATTTTCATGAAATATGTTCTGGTTGCGCCAATTTGCTATGTTCCGCGACTTTGTTTTTTGTAATTTATTTTTTTGGCCTAGCAATCCTATCCCTTCCGTTTTCTTCCACCCGCACGACCGCAAGAAATGAATTTGACATTTGACGTGTGTGCATCGATTGTGAATGTGACCGCACCGCTAACACGCCCGCTCGAAATTACAAGAAAATTGACTGCTTCGTGATCCAACCATTCAAAACTCAACAATAGTGCAGTGTAATGCAAAACAGAACCTGGCAGTGGTTAAATGTGCGAAGTCGAGGTCCGCCGGCCGGCGCCATGTGGAACCTTCGAGGTTAAAAGGTCAGTGTTCCTTCTAATACATTTATCCCATTAATAAACGCTAGGCGCAGTATTTGCATATTGTTAACAAACCTAAGATCGCTTTTCAAACCTACAGTCCACATCAGCAAATTCGCGCAACCATTACTTTTGGTCCTACGAGCAGGATCGTGAATCATTTTCTTGTAATTTCGCAATATAGTATTTGTTCCATAGGGAATAAACGCAACGCGCCTGTTTACCTAGATATAATAGTAGAAAACCCGCATCTAGGCATTTAGGCAACTATACGTTATTTCGCTCGTATAGTTAAAGAGTCATTGATAATTACGGTACCTACGCCGTCAACCGCACCGCATAATTATAGTTAGCTACGTAAATATCAGCGTAGATATAAATCGATCGCATTCTTTTTCTTGACAAAATTCATTCGACCATCCTACAAATTGCATGTAGGTAGACGCATTTCAAAAATACCCGTTCATTGTTGAGTGAATATTTGTAGGAAACGGATAAACCATAGATTATATAGACAGGTTATTCCGTTCGTTCGCCGTTCGCTTTGTTGTTTACAATACTACCATATTGTTATCTGATAATTATCGCTTACTTAATAATTCGTTAAGTGTTTGTTTGAGTGTATAGTGTGAATATATCAAAACAAGATGTCTCTTAAGGGAACCAAGGTTAGTACTGATTTAAAGGTTCAGTTAAAGCTTTTATACGCTGAAAGGGACTCACAGTTTTCACGTGTTCAATCAATTTGTGATAAATCTTTGCAAATCTCGGATCTGATGATTAGAGATGCTTTCTTGTGTTCGTTGGAAACTTTAGATAGTTTGCGCGCGGATTTTAAATCTACAATTAAGGATATAAACATTTTAGAGTTGGAGTTAAATCCTGATTACTGTGTGAGTTATCAGGCATTGTCGTCCTTTGATGACTTGTATTGTCGTATCAAACGTATTGCTAGGAGTTTAGAGACCCCCCCCCCCCCCCCGCGAGTGGTTTATCCAACCCTCCTCGCGAACGCCCACGATTGCCGCCAATTCAAATACCTGAATTTAATGGTGACATTCGAAATTGGAATTTATTTATAGATAGTTTCGAAAATATAATACATAGGAACACATCGCTGACAGATCACGAGAGATTGCATTATCTCGTAGAAAAATTGACCGGTAAGGCAAAGGCTGTCTGTGCTGGAATTACGTTTAGCGCTGAAAATTACAATTTAGTTTTGAACACTTTAAAAACAAAATACGAAGATAAGCGATTAGTAGCCACCGCATATTTAGATCAATTATTCGATTTGAAAAGTTTTTCCGTTTGTAACGATCATAATTTAGAGAAGTTTTTAAATATTTTCGCATCATCTGTTCGTGCAGTAAAGAACCTAAAGGTCAATGACCTCTGTGACTTTTTGTTTTTGTATATCGGTTTAAAGAAATTAGATCCTGAAACTGTTCGTCTGTTTGAAACGACTCAGCGCGGTAAAGAAATACCTAAGTTCGAAGATTTAGAATCTTTTATTCGCGACCATATTAAGGTATTGCAGCGCACGTCGGCACGTCATGAAGTCACGAATAGGACAGGTTCCGATCGCCGTATAGACGCGTCATCGAAGTCAGTCAAGACTGCACATACGCTAGTTAATACCGCCTCAACACCTGACTGTTCTCTGTGTAAGGGTAGCCATACACAGCTGTACAAGTGTTCGGAATTTCAGAGATTATCGCCTAGTGATCGTTACAAGTTTGTCCGCACTAATAATTTGTGTTTTAATTGTCTAAGTGACAAACATCTGGTTACGTCATGTAAAAGTGGTGTTAGCTGTCGTAAATGTCCAGCTAGACATCATACCTTCTTACATTTTGAGAGTAGTAAGCTGCCATCGCAGCCGCGGCCTGCGCAGACGCGCGACGCTTGTGACGCGCGGCCTGCTGCAAGTGCAAACGACGTAACATTGTGTTCGCTTTCCGCCGCTGGTACTCAAATCACTACCGTTTTACTTGCGACCGCGCAAGTTGTCATTGTAGATGCCTTTGGCAAACCGCGCACCGTTCGGGCGCTACTAGATGGCGCTTCCCAGAGTAATTTTATTACTCGGGATTGTTGTCAACGCCTTGGTTTTAGTTTTAATAATTGGTCATCCCGCTCAGAAGTGAAAGGTTTTGGAGGTTTAAAGGCAACCATTCACGGTTCCATTAAAATAATATTTAGTTCACGTTTTAATCGTAATATTTCGTTTGAAATGGATTCGCTAGTCGCAGATAAGATTACGGAACGGTTGCCCACGGTACCGGTTGACACGTCCATGCTGACGGAGTTTAAGAACTTGCAGTTAGCCGACGGAAATTACGCTTTCCCTGGAGATATCGATCTATTGATCGGTGCTTCGATTCTCCCGCATCTCCAGTTATCACGTAAAATTCAAGGTCTTCCGATGTACCCCGCTCCGCACGCACTGGAAACAGTTCTCGGGTTTGTTATAGTTGGTTCCGCACCCGCTTATTTAAATAGTTACTCGACTGTGTCGCACTGTTGCACCGTCGAGCCGCCGCTTGAGTCTACCATCCGCAAGTTCTGGGAGATTGAAGAGGTCAATGTCCCGCCTATTCTCAGCCCTGAGGATCAGGTCACTGAGGAGATTTATGCCCGCACGACTACTCGTGATAAAGATGGTCGTTATGTTGTCGCGCTCCCTTTCAAGGGTGATATTTTTTCGCTCGGTGGCTCCCGTGCCTCCGCAGAAAAACGCTTTCTATGCTTGGAACGTAAGATTCAAGCTGAATTGTCTCCGGAAAATATATTCCATGTCGCTGGAACAGAAAACCCAGCTGATTGTCTCTCACGTGGTTTGCTTCCTGCGCAAATTTTAAATCATCCGCTTTGGTTTTGTGACCCTCCCTGGCTTCATACCACTCCTAACGAGTGGCCAAGTGTTCCGTTTAACCCCGCTACTGTTTCAGAGCCACCCGAGGAGAAGAAACATACGCTTGTAGTATCAGTTCCGCGTGAAGAGTCAGTTGTTTTGTTGTTGTCTAATCGAGTCTCGTCTTGGTCGAGACTATTACGCTGTGTAGTTTACGTCCTAAGATTTTTGAGATTATTACCATCGCGTGGTTCTATAATCGCAGCTGATTTAGATAGAGCTGAATCAGTTGTACTTCGAGAGTTGCAGAAATTTTATTTTTCAATAGAATTTCGTAGTTTAGAATCACGTAAACCTTGTAGTCGCGCACTTCAACATTTGAAACCATTTTTGCAAGACGGACTCATTCGTGTCGGTGGCCGTCTGCGAAATGCTAAGTTAGAGTTTGAACAAATGCATCCAGTAGTTCTACCACGCAGGGATCACGTTTTGGATTTGTTGGTGGACTATCACCATAAGGTGAATTGTCACGCTGGTCCCGATTTATTAATGTCCATTCTTCGACAGAAGTACTGGATACTTTCCGCTCGCAATTTGATACGCGCTAGAGTGCACAGATGTGTGCCCTGCTTTAAGCTCCGCCCGCGTTTCAACGCGCCGGAAATGGCCGACCATCGTTCTTGTCGTGTTGTACAGACGGTGAAACCTTTCATACATACTAGGACGGACTATGCTGGACCGTTTAAAGTCACTATTGCCCGTGGTCGTGGTATACGTTCCACAAAGGCATACATTTGCCTATTCGTTTGTATGACAACTCGTGCAGTTCACATAGAGTTAACCAGTGATTTGAGTACGCAGGGTTTTATGTCTGCATTTAAACGATTTTTATCTCGCCGTGGTCCCGTTAAGCGCTTATACTCTGACAACGGCACAAATTATGTTGGAGCGCGACGCAATATTTCGGAATTACATACATTCTTACGCTCCAAGTACTACCAAAGTGAATTCGCCCATGTCTTAGCTGAGAATCGCATTGATTGGTGTTTTAATACGCCAGCAGCTAGTCATTTTGGTGGCAATTGGGAGGCGAATATTAAAAGCCTTAAGTCGCACCTGTTTCGGGTCATAGGCGAACAGATTCTCTCGTACGAGGAGTTGAGCACTGTACTCGCTCAGGTAGAGGCGTTGATGAATACGCGTCCGTTGTGTCGGACTTTGTCTAGTGATCCATCGGAGCCACTAGCGTTGACGCCGGCTCACTTCTTGACGACGACTCCTCTTAAATATTTGCCCGCTTTAGATGTCGAGACTGACAAACTGCAGCTTCACCCGCGTCACGCTCTGCTAGATAGCTTAGTTCAGTCCTTTTGGAAGCGATGGAGGACAGATTATCTGCATACGCTGCAGTCGCGTCAAAAGTGGAACACTCCTTCAGAGCCAGTCACAGTCGGTACTGTGGTGATACTGAAGACTGAGAGTGCGCCTCCTCTGCACTGGCCTCTTGGTGTAGTGGAAGAAGTTTTTCCGGGTTCGAACGGAATAACGCGAGTCGTAAAAGTTAAAACCGCAACTGGATCGTACCTGCGTCCGGTTATTCGCCTCTGCCCTCTGCCTAATCAGTAGTAGTGGCATAGTTAGTTATAAGTTGTTTCGCTACCTAGTATTGATAGTTTAGATTAGTAATAGGGTTTAGTTTCGCTTTTGTTTTTTTCTTTTCTTTGAAGGTAACCCTTCAAACCCGGGGGGAATGGTTGCGCCAATTTGCTATGTTCCGCGACTTTGTTTTTTGTAATTTATTTTTTTGGCCTAGCAATCCTATCCCTTCCGTTTTCTTCCACCCGCACGACCGCAAGAAATGAATTTGACATTTGACGTGTGTGCATCGATTGTGAATGTGACCGCACCGCTAACACGCCCGCTCGAAATTACAAGAAAATTGACTGCTTCGTGATCCAACCATTCAAAACTCAACAATAGTGCAGTGTAATGCAAAACAGAACCTGGCAGTGGTTAAATGTGCGAAGTCGAGGTCCGCCGGCCGGCGCCATGTGGAACCTTCGAGGTTAAAAGGTCAGTGTTCCTTCTAATACATTTATCCCATTAATAAACGCTAGGCGCAGTATCTGCATATTGTTAACAAACCTAAGATCGCTTTTCAAACCTACAGTCCACATCAGCAAATTCGCGCAACCATGTTCTTAGTCACGTAAAAATTTAGTCTAACTAAAATCACAATGGAAACCAAACCCACGACTATAACTTAGAAGACCCCACTATACCAAGTAGGTCAATTTAAAAACATCGTTAAATTTTATGGCGCGTATACTCGTAATTAATTGATCCAAAAAGCAGTATAAAGGAACTCTAAAACACTGAATTCCAAAATAAAATGGAGCAGCTAAAGTTAGGCTATTCGTTTCAACCGGGCGTGCGGTTATCCGGATCTGGCGGGCAAATCACGCGGAAACATACCTACCAACTTCTGATAGGACCAAATTAAATATAGGTCGGAATTCCAAACTGGTGGACGTGCATATTGCTAGTATTTTATGGGTCTATAGAATGGAATAGAATAAACTTTATTGTACACCGAAAAAGTAACACAACTTATACACTGGAACCGACCACTTTTCCTATTTTCATTTGACCGAAAACTATAGACCGACTTTTTTTTTGCTATATGCTTTATTAACCATATTTTTAAATCATCGAAGTTCCATGCATCAAAGGTATTGTGTTACCGAGCTGGTTGCGCCAATTTGCTATGATCCGCGACTTTGTTTTTTGTAATTTATTTTTTTGGCCTAGCAATCCTATCCCTTCCGTTTCCATTCCCGCACGACCTCTAGAAATGAAATGACATTGACGTTTGTGCATCGATTGTGAATGTGACCGCTCCGCTAACATCGCCCGCTCGAAATTACAAGAAAATTGACTATTTCGTGATCCAACCATTCAAAGACTCAACAATAGTGCAGTGTAGTGCAATTCAGGACCTGGCAGTGATTTGAAAGTACGAAGTCGGGGTTCGCCGGCCGGCGCCACGTGGAACCTTCGAGGTCAAAGGTCAGTGTTCCTCCCTAGTTTCCGTCCCATACAGGCACAGTATCTGCATATTGTTAACAAACCTTAGATCGCTTTTTAAACCTACAGTCCACATCAAGCTTATTTGCGCAACCATTACTTTTGGTCCTACGAGCAGGATCGTGAATCATTTTCTTGTAATTTCGCAATATAGTATTTGTTCCATAGGGAATGGACGCAACGCGCCTGTTTACCTAGATATAATAGTAGAGGACCCGCATCTAGGCATTTGGGCAACTAAACGTTATTTCGCTCGTATAGTTGGGGAGCCATTGATAATTACGGTACCTACGCCGTCAACCGCACCGCATAATTATAGTTAGCTACGTAAATATCAGCGTAGATATAAATCGATCGCATTCTTTTTCTTGACAAAATTCATTCGGAAGTCCTACAAATTGCATGTAGGTAGACGCATTTCAAAAATACCCGTTCATTGTTGAGTGAATATTTGTAGGAAACGGATAAACCATAGATTATATACGCATATGAACGACGTGAATGATTTAATCGAGAAATTGGGTAATATTCACTCATTGATTCAGGTTATTCCGTTCGTTCGCCGTTCACTTTGTTGTTTGCAATATTACCATATTGTTATCTGATAATTATCGCTTACTTAATAATTCGTTAAGTGTTTGTTTGAGTGTATAGTGTGAATATATCAAAACAAGATGTCTCTTAAGGGAACCAAGGTTAGTACTGATTTAAAGGTTCAGTTAAAGCTTTTATACGCTGAAAGGGACTCACAGTTTTCACGTGTTCAATCAATTTGTGATAAATCTTTGCAAATCTCGGATCTGACGATTAGAGATGCTTTCTTGTGTTCGTTGGAAACTTTAGATAGTTTGCGCGCGGATTTTAAATCTACAATTAAGAATATAAACATTTTAGAGTTGGAGTTAAATCCTGATTACTGTGTGAGTTATCAGGCATTGTCGTCCTTTGATGACTTGTATTGTCGTATCAAACGTATTGCTAGGAGTTTAGAGACTCCCCCCCCCGCGAGTGGTTTATCCAACCCTCCTCGCGAACGCCCACGATTGCCGCCAATTCAAATACCTGAATTTAATGGTGACATTCGAAATTGGAATTTATTTATAGATAGTTTCGAAAATATAATACATAGGAACACATCGCTGACAGATCACGAGAGATTGCATTATCTCGTAGAAAAATTGACCGGTAAGGCAAAGGCTGTCTGTGCTGGAATTACGTTTAGCGCTGAAAATTACACTTTAGTTTTGGACACTTTAAAAACAAAATACGAAGATAAGCGATTAGTAGCCACCGCATATTTAGATCAATTATTCGATTTGAAAAGTTTTTCCGTTTGTAACGATCATAATTTAGAGAAGTTTTTAAATATTTTCGCATCATCTGTTCGTGCAGTAAAGAACCTAAAGGTCAATGACCTCTGTGACTTTTTGTTTTTGTATATCGGTTTACAGAAATTGGATCCTGAAACTGTTCGTCTGTTTGAAACGACTCGGCGCGGTAACGAAATACCTAAGTTCGAAGATTTAGAATCTTTTATTCGCGACCATATTAAGGTATTGCAGCGCACGTCGGCACGTCATGAAGTCACGAATAGGACAAGTTCCGATCGCCGTATAGACGCGTCATCGAAGTCAGTCAAGACTGCACATACGCTAGTTAATACCGCCTCAACACCTGACTGTTCTCTGTGTAAGGGTAGCCATACACAGCTGTACAAGTGTTCGGAATTTCAGAGATTATCGCCTAGTGATCGTTACAAGTTTGTCCGCACTAATAATTTGTGTTTTAATTGTCTAAGTGACAAACATCTGGTTACGTCATGTAACAGTGGTGTTAGCTGTCGTAAATGTCTAGCTAGACATCATACCTTCTTACATTTTGAGAGTAGTAAGCTGCCATCGCAGCAGCAGCCTGCGCAGACGCGCGACGCTTGTGACGCGCGGCCTGCTGCAAGTGCAAACGACGTAACATTGTGTTCGCTTTCCGCCGCTGGTACTCAAATCACTACCGTTTTACTTGCGACCGCGCAAGTTGTCATTGTAGATGCCTTTGTCAAACCGCACACCGTTCGAGCGCTACTAGATGGCGCTTCCCAGAGTAATTTTATTACTCGGGATTGTTGTCAACGCCTTGGTTTTAGTTTTAATAATTGGTCATCCCGCTCAGAAGTGAAAGGTTTTGGAGGTTTAAAGGCAACCATTCACGGTTCCATTAAAATAATATTTAGTTCACGTTTTAATCGTAATATTTCGTTTGAAATGGATTCGCTAGTCGCAGATAAGATTACGGAACGGTTGCCCACGGTACCGGTTGACACGTCCATGCTGACGGAGTTTAAGAACTTGCAGTTAGCCGACGGAAATTACGCTTTCCCTGGAGATATCGATCTATTGATCGGTGCTTCGATTCTCCCGCATCTCCAGTTATCACGTAAAATTCAAGGTCTTCCGATGTACCCCGCTCCGCACGCACTAGAAACAGTTCTCGGGTTTGTTATAGTTGGTTCCGCACCCGCTTGTTTAGTTAGTTACTCGACTGTGTCGCACTGTTGCACCGTCGAGCCGCCGCTTGAGTCTACCATCCGCAAGTTCTGGGAGATTGAAGAGGTCAATGTCCCGCCTATTCTCAGCCCTGAGGATCAGGTCACTGAGGAGATTTATACCCGCACGACTACTCGTGATAAAGATGGTCGTTATGTTGTCGCGCTCCCTTTCAAGGGTGATATTTTTTCGCTCGGTGGCTCCCGTGCCTCCGCAGAAAAACGCTTTCTATGCTTGGAACGTAAGATGCAGGCGTCTCCTAAGTTGAAGCAAGCCTATGATGATGTGCTGATCGAATATTTAGATAAAGGTTATATCTCATCAGCGCCTGCCGAGACTGAGGAGACACGTGATTGCCCGTTTTACATCATCCCGCACCATGGAGTTGTTAGAGAAGACAAGCTTACAACTAAACTGCGTGTGGTTATGGATGGTAGCGCTAAAACTAGTACTGGCATATCGCTTAACGATATCTTGTATTGTGGTCAGAACCTCCAGGGTAACTTATTTGAAATAATAGTAAATTTTCGCTTGTTTGCTATTGCGCTCTCTGCTGATATTCGGCAAATGTTTCTTAGTATTGGAATCAGAGAATGTGACCGTAGATTCCAACGCTTCTTGTATAGATTTTCTCCGCAGGAACCTTTGAAGGTTTACGAATTCAATCGTGTTTGTTTTGGGCTTAAGTCTAGTCCCTTTCACGCTCTTCGCACTATCAAGCAGTTGGCCGCTGACGAGGGTGATACATACCCGAAAGCAAGGGCCACTATTGAAACCGGATTGTACATGGACGATTTTGTGTACAGTGTACCTAGTGAAGCAGAGGCTATAGAGACCGCTGCTCAAGTAATCAGCCTCATGAAGTCCGGTCAATTTGATCTGGTGAAATGGACAAGCAACTCGCAAACTACATTAGAGTCGATTCCACCGTCACACCGGTTGACTTCGGTAAAGGAATTCGATGATAGTGATTCGCATAAGATCCTTGGTTTAAGTTGGTCACCCGCAACTGATATGTTCAGTCTTAAAATTAGCTCGACTCCGCCAACTTGTACCAAACGCGTTATCCTAGCATGTGTAGCTCGGATATGGGATATAATGGGTTTTGTAGCTCCTGTCGTTTTGTATGCAAAGCTGCTTATAAAAGAGCTTTGGCTTTCCAATTGTGATTGGGACGACACCGCTCCTGACAGTGTTGCTAAGTTGTGGGCTCGCTATAGGAAAGAGCTTCCAATGCTCGATCAGATACAGATTCCTCGCCATGTTGGTATAGTACCAGACACTGTTGTTAATGTGGTAGGTTTCGCAGACGCCAGTGAGAGGGCTTACGGGGGAGTGGTTTACTTTCAGGTCCAAAATGGCGATAACATTTCAGTTTTCCTCATTAGCGCAAAATCAAAGGTATCTCCTCGTAAGGTTGTCTCTCTTGCTCATCTCGAACTCTGCGCTATTCTTATGTTGGTTCAATTGATTACATCTATAGTCAAAACTTGTCGTCCTCGCATTAATATAGAGAGAATTGTAGCGTTTTCAGACTCAACCGTTGCTCTATGTTGGGCCCACTCTTCACCCCATCGATGGGGCACGTTTGTCGCAAATAGGGTGGCTAAGATTCAAGCTGAATTGTCACCGGAAAATATATTCCATGTCGCTGGAACAGAAAACCCAGCTGATTGTCTCTCACGTGGTTTGCTTCCTGCGCAAATTTTAAATCATCCGCTTTGGTTTTGTGGCCCTCCCTGGCTTCATACCACTCCTAACGAGTGGCCAAATGCTCCGTTTAACCCCGCTACTGTTTCAGAGCCACCCGAGGAGAAGAAACATACGCTTGTAGTATCAGTTCCGCGTGAAGAGTCAGTTGTTTTGTTGTTGTCTAATCGAGTCTCGTCTTGGTCGAGACTATTACGCTGTGTAGTTTACGTCCTAAGATTTTTGAGATTATTACCATCGCGTGGTTCTATAATCGCAGCTGATTTGGATAGAGCTAAATCAGTTGTACTTCGAGAGTTGCAGAAATTTTATTTTTCAATAGAATTTCGTAGTTTAGAATCACATAAACCTTGTAGTCACGCACTTCAACATTTGAAACCATTTTTGCAAGACGGACTCATTCGTGTCGGTGGCCGTCTGCGAAATGCTAAGTTAGAGTTTGAACAAATGCATCCAGTAGTTCTACCACGCAGGGATCACGTTTTGGATTTGTTGGTGGACTATCACCATAAGGTGAATTGTCACGCTGGTCCCGATTTATTAATGTCCATTCTTCGACAGAAGTACTGGATACTTTCCGCTCGCAATTTGATACGCGCTAGAGTGCACAGATGTGTGCCCTGCTTTAAGCTCCGCCCGCGTTTCAACGCGCCGGAAATGGCCGACCATCGTTCTTGTCGTGTTGTACAGACGGTGAAACCTTTCATACATACTGGGACGGACTATGCTGGACCGTTTAAAGTCACTATTGCCCGTGGTCGTGGTATACGTTCCACAAAGGCATACATTTGCCTATTCGTTTGTATGACAACTCGTGCAGTTCACATAGAGTTAACCAGTGATTTGAGTACGCAGGGTTTTATGTCTGCATTTAAACGATTTTTATCTCGCCGTGGTCCCGTCAAGCGCTTATACTCTGACAACGGCACAAATTATGTTGGAGCGCGACGCAATATTTCGGAATTACATACATTCTTACGCTCCAAGTACTACCAAAGTGAATTCGCCCATGTCTTAGCTGAGAATCGCATTGATTGGTGTTTTAATACGCCAGCGGCTAGTCATTTTGGTGGCAATTGGGAGGCGAATATTAAAAGCCTTAAGTCGCACCTGTTTCGGGTCATAGGCGAACAGATTCTCTCGTACGAGGAGTTGAGCACCGTACTCGCTCAGGTAGAGGCGTTGATGAATACGCGTCCGTTGTGTCGGACTTTGTCTAGTGATCCATCGGAGCCACTAGCGTTGACGCCGGCTCACTTCTTGACGACGACTCCTCTTAAATATTTGCCCGCTTTAGATGTCGAGACTGACAAACTGCAGCTTCACCCGCGTCACGCTCTGCTAGATAGCTTAGTTCAGTCCTTTTGGAAGCGATGGAGGACAGATTATCTGCATACGCTGCAGTCGCGTCAAAAGTGGAACACTCCTTCAGATCCAGTCACAGTCGGTACTGTGGTGATACTGAAGACTGAGAGTGCGCCTCCTCTGCACTGGCCTCTTGGTGTAGTGGAAGAAGTTTTTCCGGGTTCGAACGGAATAACGCGAGTCGTAAAGGTTAAAACCGCAACTGGATCGTACCTGCGTCCGGTTATTCGCCTCTGCCCTCTGCCTAATCAGTAGTAGTGGCATAGTTAGTTATAAGTTGTTTCGCTACCTAGTATTGATAGTTTAGATATAGTAATAGGGTTTAGTTTCGCTTTTGTTTTTTTTCTTTTCTTTGAAGGTAACCCTTCAAACCCGGGGGGAATGGTTGCGCCAATTTGCTATGATCCGCGACTTTGTTTTTACCCGACTGCGCCAGAAGGAGGGTTATGTTTTTCGAGAGTATGTATGTATGTATGTATGTATGTATAATTGTTTGGCACGCTCTGCAGCCTGAACGGTTCGATGGATTTTAGCTTGAGAGGTGTCGTTAGATTCGTATTTACTGTGAGAGTGACACTGGGTATATCAAAATAAAATAAAAACAAAATGGCGGATTTTTAGCGCCAAATTCAAATGTTTGGCACGCTCTGCGGCCTGAACGGCTAGATGGATTTTAGTTTGAGAGGTGTCTTTAGATTCGTAATTACTTTGAAACTGATATCGTAATAAAATAAAACTAAAAAAATAAAACACGGTAATTTAAAAAACTAAAAAACCCGACTGCTTTTCTGAGCATTCATGAAAAAGCCCTAAAACAAGAAAAATCTGGCAGTCGGGACCCATTCTAGAAAGTCAACTGTCTAGTCAATAGATTGGAGTAATCTGCAATGTAATATAGGTATGTGCTCTCAATTCTAGAATGGGTCCCGACTGCCAGACTTTTCTTGTTTTAGGGCTTTTTCATGAATGCTCAGAAAAGCAGTCGGGTTTTTTAGTTTTTTAAATTACCGTGTTTTATTTTTTTGTAATTTATTTTTTTGGCCTAGCAATCCTATCCCTTCCGGTTCCATTCCCGCACGACCTCTAGAAATAATAATAATAAATAAATAAAATAAATAATAATAATAATAAATAATAAATTTATTCAGATAATAATGTTTACAAAAAATTAACATTAAGCTAACACTGACATGGTTTACCATACAATTATAGTGCCTAAAAATAAACTAAACTAAAATATTATTAAAGGTGCAATTGATAGTGGATCGGAATCACAATGTTTGATTGCGGACCGCCCGATCTAGGTTAGTTTAAACCTGTGTTTCAGGCCATCACTTTACAGGACAGTTACATTGCGACAGTAAATTTTAAGGTTAGAGTAAAAACTATTATAAAAAATATATTCTATTAATAACTATGAAAATAAGCTTATGGTACATTAATATCTATATAAAACTATGTCTATAAATTTATACAAAAATAAACATTAACGAGGGGAATCAGATAACATTATGCCAAAATTTCTAGAAGTTGTTCTGTGTCAGTGTAATTGAGTGTCACTAAATATTCTGACAACATCTTACTACATGTTTTATACCTTACACTATAGAAGCTTAGTACTTTATTTAGCCTATTATATAGAAAAGGTCCCAAAAACACGTAAAAACGCTTAGCGAAGGCATGTCTGGTTTGAGGCTTTATGCAAACTAAGTCCTTCCTTCTCTTGCCAGAAGGTAGATGGTCAAAAGGAAGTACCGAATGCTGGTATAGTACTATGTTTAAAATAAATAATTGCCGCACTGTAAGCACATTACATGATGTGTAGAGCTGGTGCGTAGGGAATCTAAAAGGGCGAAAGGTAGCAACCTTGAGAATAGCTCTTTGAACACGCTCTAACGGGAGTAAGATGGTTTTAGCCGCACCACCCCAAGAAGTTATGCAATATGTAAGAATGGATTGACACAAAGCCATATATACTTGTTTAATTAATTTGTAGTCGGCTATGTTCCGTAAATTTTTAAAAACATATATTAATTTGCGCACTCTCGTACACAGTAACTCGATATGTTTACGGAAATTTAGATTTGAGTCAATCGTGACACCTAGATATTTTAAATGGTCAGCTTTGGTTAAAGTAGGGCAAGAGCATGCAGCGTCAGCAAACGTGCAGTTATGTGCATGAATGTTTAGATTATTAAGCGGTAAGTTAGCATTTCTCATAGTAAATAAAATGTAGTTTGTTTTATCTGCGTTTAATGTTAGGATATGTTTCTGAAGCCACTTAGACACTATGTTAAAACCATTTTGAGCATATTTATAAACCTCAGCTCTTGTCTTACCTGAAAACAATAGTGCGGTATCATCCGCATATGATATTATAACACCATTTTGGAGTGACAGGCTGCATAGTTCATTTATGTAGATTAAGAATAATGTGGGCCCTAAAATGCTACCTTGTGGAATGCCAAAACAGCTGTTTTTGAGATCAGAACTGGTGTACTGACCTATTTTTACACATTGATGACGATTGCTGAGATAGTCAGAAAATAGTAAAAGTTGTTCTCCTCTTATCCCAAGTGTTTCAAGCTTGTGCAAAAGTAATGAACAAGAAATAGTGTCAAAGGCCTTGGCAAGGTCAAGGAAGATCCCAATTGTGTGCATACCATTATCTAGGTTAGTGGAAATATAGTTAGTCAAATTGTGGACAGCTTGGCTAGTTGATTTTTTAGCCCTAAAACCAAATTGATTATCTGATAGTAGTCTGTTATCTTCTAGATATTTTATCAATCTACTGTTCACAATTTTTTCTAAAATTTTTGAGAGGCCTGTTAACACTGAGATGGGTCTGTAGTTATTCACATTTGTTTTATCACCAGATTTGAATACAGGTGTAACCACAGCCTTTTTAAGTAAATTTGGAAATATGCCCTTGGATAAGCAAAGCTGAAAGATGTGGGTTAGAGGAGGGGCAAGCAGGTATTTAAATCTTTTAAGAATATAATTAGGTATGTCGTCCCACCCAGTGGCACATATATCTTTAAGCTCGCTTATAATTCTGACTACTTCGTTAACGTCGGTATCTAATAAAACAAAAGAATTCAGTGTGGAGGGAGTCATGGTCGAGTTGTGTTGGGAAATGATACTTGAGTGAAGTGTTTTTTCAGCTAAGTTTTTACCAACTTTAACAAAAAAGTGGTTTGCTTTATTTATTGCTACTGTTGGGTTTATATCTGTCAATAAGATATCAAGCGGAGTTTCGGGTTTTGTGGATCGAAATATATTAGACTTAACAAACTTCCATACAAGTTTACTATTATTTCCAGCCTTCTGTAATTCATTTTTGTCGTACTGATTTTTTAGTTTTTTCAAAAGATTATTACAGAAGTTCCGATATCTTTTATAAGTTATAGAAAGTACTTCGTCTTCAGGAGCTGATTTCAATTTTAGGTGAAGTTTGTCTCTATGCCTTATACAACGAACGAGACCAGGGGTGATCCAGGGCTTAATGCAACTATACTTTCTTGGCATTGTCTTAGTAAACGTGTTTTTCTTTATCGCAGATTGTAAGGAATTTATGAAATAATTTAACGAAGTATTTGCATCGTCTGAATTATAAACAGGGTCAAGATCAATACCGCGTATGTCATTTTCAAGATTTGTCATATTGACTTTATTGTAGCTACGCATGCAGTTTTTTCTAGGTGAACTTATTTGTAGTGTTAGTAAAACAGCCTGATGATCAGTTAGCGTAGAATTAGTAACCAATGTTATGGATGAATGAAATGAAATGACATTGACGTTTGTGCATCGATTGTGAATGTGACCGCTCCGCTAACATCGCCCGCTCGAAATTACAAGAAAATTGACTATTTCGTGATCCAACCATTCAAAGACTCAACAATAGTGCAGTGTAGTGCAATTCAGGACCTGGCAGTGATTTGAAAGTACGAAGTCGGGGTTCGCCGGCCGGCGCCACGTGGAACCTTCGAGGTCAAAGGTCAGTGTTCCTCCCTAGTTTCCGTCCCATACAGGCACAGTATCTGCATATTGTTAACAAACCTTAGATCGCTTTTTAAACCTACAGTCCACATCAAGCTTATTTGCGCAACCACGAGCTGTATTTCGCTGATTTACAAAATATTTATTTTAATTTGCTAAATGATTTATTTGCCATACTTTCACCACACCGAAACAACATTTTACGGAATTTTGGTCAATTTCTTATATAATTTAATATTAGAAATTGACCAAAATTCCGTAAAATTATGTTTTGCTATAAAAATGAATCGCTGCAAAACCGACTTCACACAGTCTTCTCTGCCCTACCGCGTAAGTGTAATTCAACCGCGTGGGGCTTCCCAAATCCTGCAGGGCCGTAGCCGTGATAGGTATAATGCTTGCTGCAGGCAACATGCAGTAAGCATTGTCTGCATGAATTTGGTGGTGTCTGAATCGTCAGTGAAAAAATATATTGAAAAAATAAAATGTGACGATTCGGAAACAGTGTCACTGTGTGTGTGTGTTTGTGTGTGTGTCTGGAACTCCACGGTTTTACCCGCGTCTTTGGTTCCTGTTCCGCTCCTATTGGTCTCAACGTGATGAAATAATAGCCAATAGCCTTCCTCAATAAATGTGCTACGCAACACTAACATTTTTCATACGAAGAAATTCTTTAGTTTTTTAATATTAAGTACAGATATGTAAGTCAATATTAAGCACAGGACCGTTCATTGTGGCGACATTTGGGGGAGGTCTATCTTCAACAGTGGATGTCTTTCGGCTGGAATGATGATGATGATAGATAATGCGAGTAAATATATTATAAAGGCGAAAGTTAAAGCAAAGCGAAGTTGTGGTTTAAGTATGTTTGTCTTTTACAATCAAATGGCTGAACAGATTTGGATGAAATCTGGCACGTTTAGACCATGCAGACACATAGGATACTATTTTATCCCGAGATTATGTTCCCATGGAATAATTTGTTTACATTCACGCGAGCGAAGCCACGGATAGCAGCTAGCAGGTTATAAATAAACCGTTAATCATATTGCAACCTACTAAAATTTTCAAAACTACTTTGTATCAGTTAGTAGCCAGAGTGCACCAACAAATAAGCTATGTAATCTAGTTACAATATTCGATGCACCAAACTACTCGAATTTGATTCTGTTAAAATTTTACATGTAATTTACAAATGTGCTGTTCTAAAATTAAAATGGAAAATTTGACACAGAATATTGTTCAACGCAATACACGGTAAACTGTGGTTCAAATTTTAGGATTACAATTAGAACGTTAAGTATATATACTATGATTTTTTATTAGATGAAGTAAAGTGACAGCTATAAAAATGGTTGTTTGACAGTTAGGCATTGTTGTTTAACAGTTGGTCGTTGTTATTTGACAGTTGGGCATTGTCCACTGCTGTCACTTTACTTCATTTAATAAAAAATCATAGTATATATATTTATCTAACTAGCTTCTGCCGGCGGCTTCGCCCGCATGAAAGTCGGTTTAGCCCCTTAAGGTTTTTTTTATGGTAGTTAAAATCATCCATTGACAAATCTCGCCCTTGGGCGGAGCGGGAAATAGTGTCAGACTCTTACTGCCTAAAAACCTACCCCGTTCCTTCGTTGCCTATCGTGCCAGGGCTGGGCCTTTTCGGAACATGACCCATGCACCCAAGCAGGCTTCGACCCTGCCTGCCTGCAGTTAGCAGGCTGGGCCTCTTCGGTGCTGACAACTGCTTGAGGCGCGCGGGAACAGAAAGTGCCGTCGACGACTTGGGCTCGGTCCAGTCGGTTACCGGACGATCGGACAGCGTGCTACCCATTGCACGCCGTCCGCAAGCCCGCGCCTACGGTGGCCGGAAATCGGGATCGGAATCCCGGCGGCGGCTGGGGAGAGCGCATCGTTGCCTCTGCCTGATGCGGTCGGCCTCCTCATTTGCTGGCATTACTGCTTCGCAGAAGGAGGCGACCGCCTGCCATCCAAAGGAGGCTTCAAACAAAAATTTGTAAAAATACGCTAATTATGCCAATAAACTATTTTATTATTATTTTTATTATCCCTCCTCACTATGGACCATGGCCTGAACCAAGGCCCGGCGAGAGAGGTCGCTGCTGCCGATCGCCCCCACGAGGACACGGCGATGCTCTGCCCAGGCGGGGCGCACTTCTACAGTGTGCTCCACCGTGTCCTCCGGGAGTTCCGCACAGTGGCGACACCCGGGCGAATCCACCGCACGAATCCAGAACAGGTACTTAGCGAACTTTCCGTGTTCGGTAAGCACCTGCGTCGTGTGGAAGTTGAGAACGCCGTGAGGTCTTTCCAACCACGCCTCAAGGATGGGCCTTATCGCCCCAATTGTGGCGCGCCCCAGCCCTTTAGGGGTTTGTTTTTTTTTTGGAGTTTCGTAAAATCCGTTCTTAGCGGATGTCTGAACCTATCTGCTAAATTTTAAACTTGTAGGTGTTGTATTTTCTGAGAATTCGTGATTAATAAGTTGGTGGTATTTTGCTTATATGTATGCAGGTTTGACAAACATAACAATAAAAAGATTAATGCAAACGAGTTTTTCGTAATACAATAGTTCATAAATACTATTAAATTGTTTACAAATACAATACATAGAAATTTTACAAGGGATTTTATTTACATTATTCAGTCTTACAGTTGAAAAATTCACCTTCAGTATAAAAACAGTTCGTTTTAATAGGATCCTTCCCGATCCGTTTATTACCCGACTGCGCCAGAAGGAGGGTTATGTTTTTCGAGAGTATGTATGTATGTATGTATGTATGTATGTATGTATGTATGTATGTATGTATAATTGTTTGGCACGCTCTGCAGCCTGAACGGCTCGATGGATTTTAGCTTGAGAGGTGTCGTTAGATTCGTATTTACTGTGAGAGTGACACTGGGTATATCAAAATAAATAAAAAACAAAATGGCGGATTTTTAGCGCCAAATTCAAATGTTTGGCACGCTCTGCGACCTGAACGGCTCGATGGATTTTAGTTTGAGAGGTGTCTTTAGATTCGTAATTACTTTGAAAGTGATATCATAATAAAATAAAACTCAAAAAATAAAAAATAAAAAACGGTAATTTAAAAAACTAAAAAACCCGACTGCTTTTCTGAGCATTCATGAAAAAGCCCTAAAACAAGAAAAATCTGGCAGTCGGGACCCATTCTAGAAAGTCAACCGTCTAGTCAATAGATTGGAGTAATCTGCAATGTAATATAGGTATGTGCTCTCAATTCTAGAATGGGTCCCGACTGCCAGATTTTTCTTGTTTTAGGGCTTTTTCATGAATGCTCAGAAAAGCAGTCGGGTTTTTTTAGTTTTTTAAATTACCGTTTTTTATCGTTAACGTATCGTGGGCATGGTTTAAAAGCTTTTTGTTTTATCCAACGCAATGTTTAATAAAGAAACAATGCGAGAAAAAAGAGGTAACGCCTGAACGCTCTGTTGGCATTCGGTAATTCCATTACTCATTGGAATAATTCAACACAAACTTGTTGTAAAAGTTTCTGGAATAATTTTCGTCATTCAGAATCCCGATAAAATATACCTATAAGATTCCTCTATACACCGTTAAATTTTAGTCGTTTTAATCCCGCGGAGGATCGATTCAACACTATCGATTTGTAAAAAATGAAATACTTTTTTTAAAAACTTGAATTAATTTACACTTTTAATTTACTTAAATTAATTTCGTACATGTACGAAAATAATTTCTTCATGTCCCTCCTACATGAAGGAATTAATTTCTTACATGTGTGTGGTTACATGTGGTGGCATATGTGTGGTACATGGTTTAGGTATTATGAAAGGTCAAAGTTTACAATAGCAAATCAGAGGTCTTTACTGGACTAGCATTACGAAAAATGTATTGAATCCAATAGAAACCACCTAGATAATAATTACAAGATATCAAAGCTCCTAAAATATCTAGAGAAGACTATGTAGAAACATCATAATCACGTGAGAGTGGTTATTAAATATAAAAATGTATTTCGGGTTGGGCGCTTCAATTTTTTTAAGTTTTTAATCGTTATAATAGCCAATAACCAGTTTACCAATTTTCCTATGATAGACCCTTTTTGAGATCGTTGACTGATTTAAGCTATATTTAAGGGTTAAAACCGCGTTGAAATATCAAGACCAGCGCATTATAAATAGTGATCTAATGTCAAAACCGATCATTAATCAAGTCTTCGAATCTCATGTGACCCTACCAGCCAAAGACTAAGCTATATAAATTTCAACTACTTTTATTAATGTTCTTAATTTCAAAAACGGAAATTAAGGGCAGGTTTCTGAATTGAATATTTTGAGTTAAGAACATCTTAAACTCTATCAGAATGCCAAATTCTGATAGATTAAGTCTATCTTTTGGTATTGTTCGTCAAATCATATTTGCTGTATGGACTTTTAAAAGAGACTTTGACCCCTGAATTGGTTTCGATGTTTCTTCTCAGGGTAGTCAGCTAGGAAACACCGGCCTCATCTAGTTTAATGATAAAAAATTGACGTGTAAAAGTGTTTTTAAAAAACCTATTCGCAAAATAAATTATTATTTACCTCAACTTCAGATCGTCAAATCAGAAATTTGGGAAAAAGATTTAAAACCGTTTCATTTTCTAATAATGAAAAAGATTTCGATGTTCATTATTCGGGTACTTTGTTGCTTTATCTAGCGCCTTTCCACAGAAATCATACTCTCTTATACCAACAATATTATAATATAATAATAATAATAATATCATTGTACCGATAGTCGTGTCGGGTAATGGCTTAATAGCCAAGAGCCTCGACCAACACCTTAGGAGGCTCTCGTTAGGCGGCTGGATCAAGGGCTTGATTCAGAAAGCGGTACTCCTGGACACGGCTCGTAATGTTAGGAGGTTCCTTTCTCTGGAGCCCTGACCGCCGGTAGCTTGGACCCTGTTCCCGATACCGGTGGGACACTATTTTTTATATTTTTAAATGTTTTTTTTTTATATATATATGTTAAAAATATTTAAAAATGTAAAAAAATATGTAATACAAGAAATAAAGGAAATAATAATCGTAGGGGTCCAGCAGGGTCAAAGCCTCTGGAGCTATGGGTTCGCTTCTGAAAGAAAAATCAGGTGCCCAGAAATGGCAATAGAGGAGGATAGGAGTAGGTTTTAGTGAGTAAAAGTCTGACATGACCTCCTGCTTCGCCCTATAAAAAAATAAAAAAAATACTGATAATTAAGAAATTAATATCCATAAACTGTAACCCAGCTGACTACTCAATACCCACTGTTCACAGTCTAGCAAACTTAGCATCACACGCGGAGAATTTTAATGCACCAAAAACCCACTGCATTACTCGGCACAAAAGGGTTAAAACAATTTTCTAAAATAAAATCCAGCTATTTGTTGTAACCCGCCGTGCGGCTACGGGGACTCAGCATAGAATACAAAATATGTAGAAGCGAAGGAGTTTTATACCTAAAAACTTTAAAATATGTTCAGAGCATTTTAACCATAAGGGTTGAGTTGCATCTGTTAACACCGAATTGTACTTTCCTACGTTTTTATCCTTTTCTGTTAAGGCAAGAAAGAAAGCGGAAATGTGATTGGAAGCTGTGTAATTGGCGAGGCGATTGGTAATGCGGAATAGCGTAGCATAGCATAACCAGCCTTTTGATTCCCTCTGCTGGGACTCAGTCTAGCCCTCAGCCCCTCTAGGAGAGGGAATGAGCCGTAATCTACCACGCAGGCCCAGTGCAGGTTGGTGAATATCATATGTCTTCAAATTTTTTGGTTCTAGAACATGCCAGTTTCCTCACGATGTTTTAAATCACCATTTTCAGAGCACTGGTGATGAAATAAGTTACACAAAGTAATGCGCCTGGCTGGGTTTAAATCCACGACTTACAACACATAAGTCGGGGCCGTAACCACGCCGCCACCACTAGATAATGTTAAATATGAACAGAAATATAAAGCACACTAAAATGCTTATTTCATATTACACCTTTTATCCCTTAAGACTACCTTTTATCCAAAATGTGAGTTCTCTTTGGCACTAAAACAAAAGCTCATTGACAAGCGTATTCACCCAGTCTTGGGACTAGGCAGGAGATGTCTATAGAATGCCCGACAAACTGTGGGCCAAAGTAGCACATTGTTGGTGCCCTGAAACAGTGCAACGGGGTAACGGGTCTGCCATGAAGGAGACTGAGAAAAACAAGACAGATTTTGCAAAAACTGGAACGAAAGCACGAGCCTGCGAAAGTCGTGATAGAAAGTGGGAAAAAAAGACTAACCTAAAAAAAAGATTAGTTTTTTACCCAGGAATATTATCAATGCATTAAAAATAACCAAATAGTGCGTAAAAGGGTTAAACAACAGTTTTTTCCTTATCAGAAAATAAGTCAACTGTCCCTTCTACACTGTTACATTTCTATGGCCTAAGCGACCAAATCGCGTGGAAACCGAGCGACAGTTATTGGACCCGATGACCGGCCGAATTAAGTTCCATTGCGTTCGGTCGAAGCGTTTACGGGTCAGCGTGTACGGTGTACGGTTCTACAAACATTATTCGTTACATACTGGGTAAAGCAGTTTTAATGGAGTTTAGTTTTGGATTGGGCCTTATCTAGCTATGCTCGAAGTTTCATTACGTGGTCGTATCAGGAATGAAGACATCTGCTGGAGAACCAAGAATACTGACATAACCCGAAGAATAGCCAAACTTAAGTGACAGTGGGTAGGGCGCATTGCTCGCAGATGGTCGATGGGATGAAAAGGTTCTAGAGTGGCAACTGCGCACTTAAAGACGCAGCAATGGAAGGTTTCCGAAAAGGTGGACCGATGACCTAGTAAGAGCTGCAAGAATACTATGAATGCAAAACGCACAGGAGTGTTCGTTATGGTGAAACTTGGGGGAGGCCTATGTCCAACAGTTGATGTCTTTCTGCTAAAATGATGATTATTTTGGGATTAAGGACTTTAATAGAGGTGCTCAGTGCTCATGGTTAGAGCTCACTCACTCTTATAAAAGGAGAGGGATTCTTCCAAGCCTCGAAAAGTATGTACGCCTTTGGTCCTGGCTGTCATTTATAGATTTTTGATAGTCGCTACTGATAGTCATCAATAACCACCAACTGATAGTCAAACCATTCTTGTCAAGGAAATCGTGTTAGGTTGATAGGTTGTGGAGGTCTGATATGTTTTTTTTGAAGTTGGGAAAATCATCGTATGACATCTCCATGCCCTTGGGCGGAGCGGGAGATCATATATATCAGACTTTTACTGACTAAAAACCCACTACTGTTCGTTGCCTTTCGTAGTAGGGCCAAATCTTGCTTTTAGAAACTGACCCTCGGCGGAGTTCAGATATGCAGTCAGCTTCATGTAAAATACAGGCATACAGCCGCATCCAGTTAGGCGGGAAGACGACCCCTATTAACTTGGGAAACCGCAAGGTAGGTGATGAGTAGAGAGTCTTCATGGACCATAGAAGACGGAGACTTGTCGTCCAAGTTCCTGCCAGTGATCAGCAATCTTGGTTCAGCGTCAGGTGGTAGCCTTGTGTTGCCATTTGGCATTATGCTGAGCTGTGGCCTTTTTGGCATTACTCAATGTACGTTTTTTGTTTAATTTTAACGTGTTTCCGTTTTGTAATGCAAATAAATGAATTTTTCTTTCTTTCTTTCTATTAGCTAATACACTCTTGGATAACCCAAAACAATGTTTAGAATCCCCAGTATATGAAGGAATCGAGTGGAGACTGCGTGTCGATAAGCGTTGTGATCAATCGATGGTTTGCGTGAATTTGATTGTATCCCGGGCCCCCAACTAATGGTAACGGTAGGAACTGTGGGGTTTAGCTGATAAGCGATCGACACAATACCTCGTTCTCCTCAGACGAAGACTTTGAAGTCCAAAAAAATTGAGTAATATGAGCCGATGACCCATAAATGTTTGCTGAGACATTGCTCGCAGATCAGATGGTCGAATGAGACGAAAAGTTCTGGAGTGGCGACCACGTACCGGAAAACGCAACGTTGGAAGCCCTCCTACTAGGTGTATTGACGACCTGGTGAAGATCACGGGAATTCAGTGGACGCGAGTCACTTGAAGGAGGTCTTTGTCCAGCAGTAGACATTTTTCAGCTGAAATGATGATAATGATGATGAGGCTGAGGATGTGGAAGGCAGAGAAACTGGTATTGTAGCGCAGCTTCAGATATGGAGGTCTATTCATAGTCATGGCTTGCGAAACTTACCGTTCTGTGATTGATTGAAGACAGGCTGACTATGTTGTCCACCGACGTAGTTTGCTCTCTTCTTTTAAGGCAGCCATTTGCATTAATGATAGGGAGCAGTGGTGGCCGAGTGGTAAGGCCCCGATCTAGGAGTCGTAGGTCGCGGGTTCAAACCTAGCACGCGTATTACTTTGTGTAATTTATTTCATCACCACTGCTTTTAAAACGGTGAAGGAAAACATCGTGAGGAAACAGGCACGTTCTAGAACCAAAAATTCGAAGACATGCGACATTCACCAACCCGCATTGGCCCATTCCCTCTCCTAGAGTTCTCCCTCACTGGCTGATAATGCGATGCATGCTTTACATTGCATTCCCAGCTACCACTTTTTTTCATTTAAACCATTAAAAAAGACACACAACACGAATATTATTTCCAAATTACATCCGATACTGCTCTACACACAACAAACCAATTTAAACATCAAATGATCGCAATACCCCACTAATGACCGCGCTCCAAACAATCAAAAAATATTAAAAAAGTATTTTCAATTACAACACAATTCGGATATCAAAGAGAATGGTGAAATGGTAGAATGGTATAAAACGATATACAAAATAATTGCGGATGTTCTCTCCGTTAACGGCAAATGGGAGAATTCACATCCGCCGGATGTAGGCACCGGCGGAAGTTTACTTAGCCCGCGAAACCGGCGGCGGCCGCGTCACCCCCGGTTATGTTCGGAGGCTGGTCTTTACACAGCGATTTTGAGATGCGATTTTTGTATAATGAGATTCGTGATTATTAAATTAAAAGGAAGATTTTTATATATTTTTTTATTAAAACTGCTTTAATTACTTAACAGTACTTGTATGGGATTTTGAATGGCGTGTTCTTATTGTTAATACTATGGTTTTTTCTATCCCTTGAAAGAACCTTAGCTTTATTAAGTAAAAATTATCAAATACACTGTTTATTGCCAAGCATAAGTGACTTTTTTAGAGCACGATTTTTTGGAACTCGACAAGAATATAACAATATAATCGATAATGAATATAATTGTTTAAATCACAAAATTATTACGAAATTTATAAATTGGTAAATTTATAAAAACATGCCAATAAAATTTATGAGTTTTTACATAATAATTTTTTTCCTTTTATCCTTTAAAAAAAAAATTATATTCTATTTGAAATATCTATTTAGTTATTATGCACAGGTGCTCCCCCATCACATTGTTGTCTTTTTTAATTCAAAGGATGACTGATAGAATGCCATATTGTATTAAGTACACCACTACTGTACATGAAGCTGTAGTGTAACCAAGATTTATGTAACTCATAATATGTTTGTATATGTATGTAAAAGAGTGTCCATGGAGTGTCTTACACGTTCTTCTCCATAGACATCTACGCTTTGGAACGTGCAACTTAGCTTCACTTTTTTGACTGACCGACATATTGACTGTTCAAAAGTACCTGTAAATGGTCAATTTGAAATACATGAGTTAGTCCATCACTATCTATTAAAACAAGTGATTTAACTAACACAATAATTACACGAAAGTATGTCCCAGTGTATATCATAATTAATGCAAATTGGAGCCGACAGCGTAACGCTAATAGATTCATGTATTTACATGGTAATGCGAGTTGTCATCCTACCGTTTAGTGACCATCTATTGGAACGGAGGATGTTAATAAAAACTGTGTTGGGTAGGAACTGGTGCCTGAGGTGAGAGTTTTGGCGTGATTTCCTCAAGTTCAGTGTCTGATTTAATTGTTCACTTACTGATTCCAAGTGGATCATCATCATCATCATTTCCACCGAAAGACGCCCACTGTTGGCTATATGACTCCCCCAAGTCTCGCCATAATGAATGGTCCACTCCAACACCAGGTCATCGGTCCACTTTGTAGGAGGCTTTCCAGCACTACGTGTTCCGGTACGTGGATATTGTGATGTAAAATTGATGTAGTTTGGTATCTTATGTGTGCTATTAGATAATATGCGGAAACATTAGAACTGGTGCAATTCCGGTGAAACTGAGCTGAGAATTTTATTGTAGTGTTGATTACCTCAGCGAAGGTTGACTTGATAGATTTGCTGACAAATATTACAAAAACATTAGTATGTGCACATTCATATTTTAATGTAAACAAATTAACTACTGACGCGAAGACATTGCCTAAATGACTTTTTTTTTTTAGTATTCATACCAAATATATTAACAAAAAAAGTGTTTTAGGTGTTTCTTTATCTGGGAATATCAGTGATAAGATGGAAATCTTGCATCGCAGTAATTGAGTTCTCCGTGCGATCAAAACATATACAACAGCTCGAAATCACTGACTGACTGGTAGAGAATGGCTTGTTGCATTAAGCCCGCCTATGTACCACTATTGTACATGAAGTTTAAATAAATAAATCAACTATTGGGTGTATACCCGCACTAGTCATAACATCCGTCTGATCGGAGAATTTTCCCTTTTCAACGGAGGTATGTGGGACTTTACCCTCTATTTGGCCTACCTCTAAACTGGTGACTCCGTACAACACAGTAGCCCTAAACCACACACTAGGATACCCTATATCATGATCTAGTTTTTCATCATTAATGTCTTATATTTCTAATAGGGAACAGGTTGGTAGTAGGTAAAGGTTTGGTTACAAAACTAAACAATAAAAATCCTACGACTAGACAGCCGTCTTATCAGAACCAACCTTTATTCGACAGCGGTTGCGTGCGCCCACCAGTTACTGCAAAGCGAAACACACAAAAGAAACGATAAGGCACCGACATTAGGGCCATCCCTCTTACGATGTATAGAAATTAAGCCCGTAGGCCTACAGGCTGCGGAGATAAATGTACCACTCCAAGATCGCATGGACTGGCCTAATGTTTAGACGAGGAGTAAAATTAAGTGGGTTACAAAAGGTGGTTGCAAGGTTAGAAAAGATAAAAAAAAATCTACTTGGCAGTACTAAGAGTGCTAGGATATAAGAAAATGAGAAAAACCTTTAAGGGGACGAAACTAAATACCGTCTGAGGCAACTTCAGTTTAGATTTGGTGATTGGGAATCTTCAGAATTCGTTAAAATGATAGAAATAGTGCATACCACAAAGCATAAAGTATATCTGCAAAACAAGCATGTTCCTTTGTTGTTTTTTGTTTTTATGAGTCATAAAATATATGTACTTATTTACATAAATGATGTAAAATTAACTAACTACGAATAGCATAGCATCAGCCTTGTAATGTTCTCACTGCTAGGACTCAGGCCTTCTCTCTAGGAGAGGGAATGGGCCGCAATCCACCACGCGGGCCCAGTGCGGGTTGGTGGATGTCACATATCGAACTACGAACATTTATAATCTACATGTACGTGCATACATAATACATATTCTGTGTAATAAAAATTAAATACACTTAAGGAGCGAAGTTCTCTCCCACACCACTGTCGTTTGTGGGCATGCTTGTCTACCTAAAAAACTGGCAGCATTGCCACGTGGAAATCACAATGCGATAACTCTTATTAAAATTAACTTTATCAACGGTAAAAATATTTCTACTTATAATATTTTTTCTTCAAAATATCCTTCCTTTATCCTTCGAAGGTCACGGCCATAAAATACGCTTCGAAGTATCATCCTTCTAAGAGGCTTACAATTTCCAATAACGCGAGCTCACAAGTCGAAGGTCAAGTCAAAGGACGAAGGTCGAAATACTCTTACAAACACTTAAACATTAATAGAAAACAAGAAATTACTGAGAAAAAGATGGCATGGTCGGAAATTAAGGGGCGGGCCGCAGAAGCGAACCATTTGTCTGTCTGTCCGTTACACTTAGCTAGGGAACCTCATTCGCTTAACACTCACCTGGGGATCTATGCTGGGGTCGCACGGGAGGAAAGTTTAAACAGACCCGTAGGAAAAGGAATGTTATGATTGTAAGGTAGGAAATTAACAAAAAAACGCAGGTACGTAATAATATTTTGAGGATCATATAGAAAAAAAATAGCATATTTGGTCTCACAGCGGAGTACTAATTGCATCAATAACCTCTTTAATTCTTGACCATTTCAATAAACAGAAAACAAGTAAAAAAGAAGTATTAATAAGGTTTGACAAATTCTTTCGATTCAATCACATTTCTAGGCTTTCATGGTTTGAAACCAAATAGCTAAGCAATACTAAATAATTACATAAATATAAAAACAAAAGTCTATACGTATGCTTGATACTTCTTCCCGCTTGAACAACTCATCGCATTTGAAAGATAATTGGCATACTGATAAAACAAATTCCGGTTCTAAACATATTCCTGGTCTTTTTATCTCGGGAATTATGTTTGATATACCGAGGATATTTTTGTGTTTTCACGTTTGTAAATTCAGTAACAGTAATCTATATATATAAAAGAAAGTCGTGCTAGTTACACTATTTATAACTCGAGAACGGCTGAACCGATTTGACTGAAAATTGGTGGGAAGGTAGCTTAGAACCAGGAGAAAAAATCTACAAAAGAAAATACGATTACTTATTACGTACCTAGGTTTTGTTGAATGTATTAAAATGTATTTGTTGTTGACGCTTTTTGTTATGTTAAACATGTATCTCATCGCCTTTTGAGATTTCTTTATTACAAAGACTATAAGATTAAAACATTTCCGTCAAAGAGAAAATGCCGATGTGTCTTTTCAGACGCGTCCCTAATATGGGCCCGTAAGTTTCTGTTCCAGTACAAGCCCTTCTCCAGCCTCTTAGTTTAGATGAGATTAGATTAAACGTTTGGCTCCTAACAATACAAGAGGGACAACATTTTTTGCTTCAAGCTGTTTTCAGGGACCCTACAGAGATGTTCTTTGCTAAATTGGGGTACAAAGAATTGAATAATGTATCCTATTTTATTGTTTGTACCAGGATTACTTGTTCTTAGTTAAGTTTTTTTGCGAGATTTGTCTTGACAAAATAAAACATTTGTACGTCAGGTAACTTTAGTGCTGTCTTGTAGCTTGTTTTCTTTTGTTTTTCTTTGAAAGCTTCATTAGTTATATCTAGAGGTATATTGCTTGTATTTCAGGATGTAAAACAACCTTTTTATTTCATGTTATTACTAGATGTATGAAAAAAGTTCTTTCCTAGTAACTTTTTTTTTATATGAATATAAACTAGTGCTTGATTGCAATCCCACCTGATGGTAAGCAGTAATGCAATCGTTGATAGTGAGGCGCACTAGTTTATTAAGAGCCTATTCACTCTAGCCTCGAAAACATCTAAATTATAAACGGACCGGAAGACCACAGAAGGCTAACTGTTCCAGTCCTTCGACCCTCCTTCGAGTCCTTCGATCCTTAATTGGGACTGATAATTGTCTCAGTTATGATTTATGTTGTTCAAACGACTCACCGTGGCAACTGAAGGAACGCAGGTGGACTTAATTAGAAAAAATCTGACATTCCCTCTCGCTCTAATCAGATCGGGAGACGTTTTTTACCTAAAAAAAGGATACGTAGAAATTATCTTCGTAATTAAGTATCGTAACTGATTTATGTCCTTTTAATGGATAAATATGCCTTTATTGACTAGACAACTACGACGATCTTCATCATCATCATTTTAGCCAAAAAAACGTCCACTGCTGAACATAGATCCCTCGCCCCGAAGTTTCGCGGTAATAACGGTACATGGTGGACATCGACCCATACCTAAGTGCAAAGCTTTTTGGGAACAAATTCCTTATGCGTACAGCCAAGGAGTGGAATTCCCTGCCGGAGTCTGTGTTTCCTGATAGTTACAAGATCTTTAAGACAAGAGTGAATAGGTTACTTCTAGGCAAGCGCGCTCCATCATCGGCCACATCGTAGCTTACAATCAGGTGAGATAGTTGTCAAACGCAAGCTTATTAATAATAAAAAAAAACTACCGGGCTCTCGTAACACTCACCAGGGCGGTCCTCCTTGTTGGAGGCTTGTGCTTCTAACGCTGCGTCTTCCGGCACGACCTGCAATAGGTAAAATTTTATTAGTAAACAATCTAGACTTTCAGATTGTATAGAAAATCTAATATCTGAATATCTTGAAACGATAATTCAAAAAATAAACACCAAACACGAGTGGTGATACGAACCGGTTCAAGCACACCCACTATAAATCTCTTGTATTACGAATGGGTACATAAAAATTCATTGCTTTCCTTCGATTTATCCGAACAGTTTTCTTTTCATTGTAAGAGTATTATTTTATGCACCCCCAGTGAGCGGTGCTACTTGGATTGTATTAACGTGGAATGGAGTATCTTGTCTTGTTTGTTTCTCAATGCAATTCAATACGAGAGCTACGGAATTATTTGAAAGAATTACCACGGCCCTAGAAGGTAGGTGAGTTTTAGTCTGTAAAAGTCTGATAGTATTAAACAAAGAAAAACTCGAATTCGTCGAGAACACGGTTTTCTTGGGAATCACGCTTGACTCGAGGCTACAATGGGGTCCTCATTTAACATCTCTAGCAGGTCGGCTTAGTTCTGCAGCATATGCTGTTAGAAAAATCCGTCAATTTACTGATGTAGATACTGCGAGGGTAGTCTATTTTAGTTACTTTCATAGTGTCATGTCTTACGGTATTTTGCTATGGGGAAGGGCTGCAGACATAGAGTCTATTTTTGTTCTGCAGAAGAGAGCCATCAGAGCCATATATAGACTTCGCAGACGCGATTCTCTTAGGGAACTATTTAAGGAAATAAACATTATGACGGTCCCTTGTCAATATATCTATGAGAATATTTTGTATGTTCGGAAAAATATTCATCTTTTTACTAAGATAAGTGACAGGCACAATTTTAATACTAGAAATAGGGACAAATTAGATCAACCACGATTCAGATTGGCTAAAGTACATAGTTCTTTTATGGGGTACTGTGTAAAATTTTATAATAAAATACCACTTGAGATTCTCAATCTCAATGAGTCAAAATTTAAAACATGTATTAAACGCACACTATGTAGACAAGCATATTATAAATTGGAAGATTATCTCCTAGATAAAAATGCTTGGCTAAATGCCTGTCCGGCTCCACGTGCACAGCCATTTTTGCCTAATTAGTTTTTTTAAATATATAAATATACAAGATGAGATGACCCCTTTTGTATTGTTATTTTCGAGATGTTTTTTTTTTTAATTTATTTATTTTAATGAAGCTTTTGACAATTGATTACTTATTGTATTTGGAACCAATAGCATTGTATAATGTAGAAGCACTTTTTCAAATTTTGTGAATGTGAAGTACCATGGAGCATTTTTATTTTTAATTGGTTACAAATATATTTGAATTTACAAGTATGGCAGTTGAGAGTTTGTCATGCTCACTTAAATGTCTCGCTGATGGTGGCACGTGTAATTGGGTCATTCGGTTCCCTTCATTATGGTTGAGCTGAGTGGGGCTGGTGCACGCGTCATGCTCGTGAACGGGCGCCGTCATTTGAGACTGGTCATCTCTTAGCTGCCAGTGGCTTATTTCAATTACTGTTATTTCAATTTCTGTTAAAATATTTGCATTTAGTATTTTCTTTCATTATTTATCTACATTGTGCTCACATAGTAGAAGCAACATGAATTATGTAACCAAGAATTATGTAACTAATAATATGATTTAAAAGAGTGTCCATGGAGTTTCTTGCACGTTCTTCTCCATAGAGATCTACGCTTTGGAACGTGCAATTTAGCTTCACTTTTTTTTTTTTTTGGACTGACCGACATTTTGACAATTCAAAAGTGCCTGTAATTGGTCTATTTGAAATAAACGCTTCTGATTTCTGATTTCTGATTTCTGATTTCTGACTGTCTTTCACTTATCCAGAGCCGGAACAGTTATTTGATAACTACTAACCCAAAACAAAATAAAAGGAAGTCTTTTCAGCTCGTTGACACTGCTAGAGTAAAAAAAAATATTTGATGATTTGAAAAATGAGTATCTGTTTGCACACTGTTTTCATTAACTGTCAAAAATAATAAAATATCCCTTAAGTCTTTTTATTGAAGGATCGAGATATTTTTTAAAACTTTACATAGACTTTAGTCGATGCCTCTATTGAGTAAAATATAATTTCTGCTTTAAAACACAGGAAAATAAAATAAAAGTTTTTATGTTTATAAACATCTAACGTTGGCAAATTTTTACCCCGTGTTTAGAGTTAGGTAACATAGGTCACCCCAGTTATTTTAAGAGGAGAATCCTGTATCACCTTCAACATTTTTCAAACAAACTTTTATGAAAAATTATATTTTATACAAACACTTCAATAATACCTACTTGGTGAAACTATCTTGGTTACATGAAACTATCTATGAAGATAATCATCATACTTTTTACTTTTAATGTTATGTATAATAATAATAATTAAAAAATGCAAAAATAATTGCCTTTTTGTTACCATCACCGTCATAACAGCTTAAGATTTTTGATGATACTTGGCTCATGGGAAATAAAACGTAAGAAAAATGTCACAGGTATATGTATTTGAATAATTTTCGACATTCACGCGGGAGAAGCTACTGACAGAATCCAGTAACTTATGAAATTATCTTAAAATCATTTTATACTACTACACAAACGTACACTTCCATACTTTACATATTCTAAGCATGGCTCGCTTTTTACTACCGATTGGAAATGAGTTACAGTTGAGCAGAGCTATGGATTTCATCTCTATACTGCTATGATACAGAATATATGGAGATAGTATTATTGCGCCTCACTCCTGCAGATAGCAGGCAGTTGGTAAGGAACGACGAGAATCAAGTACTTTTTGAGGTAATGTATGACTGTTCATCCAACAAAATCACCGTAAAAAGATTGACGCTCTTGAGATATGGTATTGGAGGCGTCTACTGAGGATAAAATGGACTGCTCATTGCACTAAAGTTTCCATTCTGAAGGAGCTTCGGGTCAAATCAAGACTTTCGTCGATTGTGCAACAGTGAATCTTTAAGATACCGAATATCTTAAAGATTCACTGTTGCACAATCGTATCGATATCATACGCAATGAAAGCTTTGGAACGTTTAGTGGTACAGGGAAGTGTAGACGGCCAACGTTCTCGCAGCCAATCACCCACCAGATGGTCAGACCTCATTAAGTCATCTTCAAAGTGTTCCCTCATTGAGTGTACGCGAAGTGCTTTGAATAGACAGAGATGGAGAATTCTCTCAAAAGCCGCAACCAACCTACCAGACGATCCATGACCACGACCACTCCACCAGGAATGCACGACTGAAAAGAAGAAGATGAATTTTTATGCCGGTTTGAGGGGAGGAATAGATAGATTGTGTAATAAAGAACGGATCCTATAAGGGTTCCGTTTTTTCCTTTTGAGGTACGGAACCCTAAAAATACACAACGGAGTCGGAGACGGCAGACACCAAAGAGAATGTTATGCCATTTGCTATCACGGATCCCTACTTGCGTCGTATTCCTTAATGCCGAGAGTCGTGACATCCCTGATTGATTTTTGAGTTATATATTGGCACCAATAGATGATTCACATATTAAAATGAAACATTTTAAAATCTTAACCCTTTTTACAAAACACTGGAAGAGTAATTTGACTATTAAGTTTAACTACAAAATTCAATCAGTTCATTCTTGAAGATAACTAAAAAAAAACCAGTAGATTCCTAAATGTCGCCTTTTAAATGAATGTCACAAATACTTAAGCGTTTATGCACCGTTAAATTTTAGTCGTTTTAATCCCGTGGAGGGTCGATTCGGTACATGAAACACTATCGATTTGTAAAGAGAAAATTAAAAAATAAAGTACTTTTTTTCTAAAACTCGAATTAATATACGCATGTACGAAATTAATTTCTTTAAGTAAACGAGTCAATGTCCTTGTTGGTAGTTGTCGTTCGTTGCGTACTAACTACCTACAGTTCATTGACCTCGCTCAGTTGACGTTTACTTGAAGAAATTAATTTCGTACATGCGTAAATTAATTCGAGTTTAAAAAAAAAGTACTTTATTTTTTAAGTTTCTCTTTACAAATCGATAGTGTTTCATGTACCGAATCGACCCTCCACGGGATTAAAACGACTAAAATTTAACGGTGTATTATTAGAATTTAAATTATTTCAATTCCATTTTCATAACCTTTTAATGGCCGCACTGCTGGGACTCAGGTTACCTCAAGGAGATTAGAATGGGCAGCCTACAATCCAACACGCTGGCCCAGTGCGGGTGAATATCACATGTCTTCGAATTTTCGGTCCTAGGTCATGCCTTCCATGTCCTCACGAAGTCAAGATGTTTTCTTTCACAGTTTTTGAGAGCAGTGGTGATGAAATAAATTGCACAAAGTAATGAGCCTGACTGGGTTTGAATCCGCGACCTACAATCCATAAGTCAAGACCGTTAGTACTCAGCCACCACTGCTCTATAGTGCAAACGTATAACTATGAAGAATTAAGATCATTTATTAGATTTTAAAAGATTGAAAATATATCCTAGTTACGTATGAATATAGAAATTCTCCACACTTTTACTAGGAAACGAAATATGTGCGACGTTTTGGCAAGAAAATGGCGATTTGGCACCGTCTGGGGCGATGCTCGTATAAAGAGATGATCTCGCTGAGTTACAGGGTGCGTAAGTTTAACGGAAGCAGCCGATTGTCTGCGGAGCGAACTATGAGACATTCTGTATCTAGTTTAGAGTACTACTACTAACTACCTCTAATATAAGTACATGCTATTTGAATTTATAAGTTTGAAAACACTATGGTCTCCGTAAATACATAGAGTCATCATCATCATCAGCCTTTTAATGTTTCCACTACTGGGACTCCGGCCTCCTCTCTAGGAAAGGAAATGGACCGTAATCCACCACGCGGGCTCAGTGCGGGTTGGTGGATGTCACATGTCTTCGAATTTTTGGTTCTAGGACATGCCGGTTTCTTCACGATGTTTTCCTTCAAGGTTTTGAGAGCAGTGGTGATAAAATAAATTACACAAAGTAATGCGCTTGGCTGGGTTTGGGCTCGTAGATCGGGGCCGTTACCACTCGGCCACCACTGCTCTCATACATTACTATTTGTATAAATTGTGCTTCTCGGTACAAAGTTGACCAGTCTACTAATCATTTTTTTCTAATAGTAGTCATGAAGTTTCTTGCCAGTCGTCTCTCTAAGAAACGGCTACCTAATTAGAACCATGCGCTGGCTTTCGATGCTTTATAATTTGCTCTTATAGGCCTATGTGAAATAAATAAAGTTTGAGTTTGATTTTGCTTTTGTGAAAATTATGTAGGAATGGTTATGTGGTTATGAAAATAGAATTATCACGAGGGAATATAATATATATACACACATGAATATTGTGTTTTTTTACCCGACTGCGCCAGAAGGAGGGTTATGTTTTTCGAGAGTATGTATGTATGTATGTAAGTATGTATGTATGTATGTATGTATAATTGTTTGGCACGCTCTGCAGCCTGAACGGCTCGATGGATTTTAGCTTGAGAGGTGTCGTTAGATTCGTATTTACTGTGAGAGTGACACTGGGTATATCAAAATAAAAAAAAAAACAAAATGGCGCGCTCTGCGACCTGAACGGCTCAATGGATTTTAGTTTGAGAGGTGTCTTTAGATTCGTAATTACTTTGAAAGTGATATCGTAATAAAATAAAACTAAAAAAAAATAAAAAATAAAAAACGGTAATTTAAAAAACTAAAAAACCCGACTGCTTTTCTGAGCATTCATGAAAAAGCCCTAAAACAAGAAAATCTGGCAGTCGGGACCCATTCTATAAAGTCAGCCGTCTATTCAATAGATTGGAGTAATCTGCAATGTAATATAGGTATGTGCTCTCAATTCTAGAATGGGTCCCGACTGCCAGATTTTCTTGTTTTAGGGCTTTTTCATGAATGCTCAGAAAAGCAGTCGGGTTTTTTAGTTTTTTAAATTACCGTTTTTTTTTATGGTAGGTAAAATCATCCAATGACAATTCTCGCCTTTGGGCGGAGCGCGAAGTAGTGTCAGACTCTTACTGACTAAAAACCTACCCCGTTCCTTCGTTGGCTATCGTGCCGGGCCCGGTTATTCCTTTCGGAAGCTGACCCATGACCCCAGCCTGCAGGCTTCGACACTTAGTGTAAGAATTTTCAGAATCGTTTCAGCAGTTTCAGAGATACTGTTTTCTATATACAAACTTGCAATAGATAGGTAGGTATATTTTTCTAGGATGCAAAACCAAGCCAAGTCAAATCAAAATATTGGTTTTGGGAGTCTACTTAAAAACCGTCATTAAAAATGTATAAATAAAAAATCTAACACTAACTAAGACTAGTTTTTTTTACCTGAAAGTTATAATAAAGGCTTAAAACAAATGTTAAAGTGACTTATATCTCACAAACAAATCTATGTAAACTATATTTGAGGTAACATTACTGAACCCGTACATTACCACCGTCTAGTCGTAAAGGTCAATTTTCCAGTAATTTCATTAAATTCACTAAATAAATAAAGTTACTACTAAGATAGAAAATGAAATTGTTTGTATGTGAAATTAAAAAAAAAATGTAAAGAAAAAAATGTAGTAGTGATACGATATAGAGACGACCAAACAATAATAAATAAACCTTTAATAACAATAATAGTCTTTAAATTCTGAACCGCTTTTACTGCAAGAAAAAACCGGAACTCGTGAAAAAAATAATGTAATAATTTTATCTATTACATAGCTTATGCATGTATCTGTGTATATACTATAGTATAATGTATTTCATTTTTGGTACTTATTAGGATAGCTGAATTTTCTGAGATTGCCTGAAAGAGATCGCGGAATGCGGTAAGACCGCCCATTGTTTGTATTTTAGACTTATGTTTTTCTTTGTTGCGTTTCTTATAAGCGCCAACAATAAAGTGTATGGTGGAGAAAGAAATAAATAAATCATACGAGTAATTATCTCAAAAGGGGAGTCATTGGTTGCGTGTTGCTTGACAGAGGAGAATTGAAAACGTAATGAGTAGATTCAATATAACATAGGCTCACGTAACATCCAAGGCATAAGTACAAATAAATATAGTTTTTTTAAATTATTGATAGACTCGCGTTTGATCACTATCTCAATTGATGGTAAGCGATGATGTGGCCGACGATGGAGCACGCTTGCCTAGAAGTAACCTATTCACTCTTGACTTAAAAACCCCTAGGTTGTGGCTATCAGGAAACACAGACTCCGGCAGGAAATCCCACTCCTTAGCTGTACGCATAATGAATGTGTTCCCAAAATGCTTTGTACTAATGGGTGGGATGTCTACCATGTATGTTTATCTTTTTTAAATGGAAATTCAGTAAGAAAATAATCGATTTCAAGCTTTATTATTTGATCATTTTACTCATGTCTACAAGTATTAATATCTAGCCCAATCCAGGCAAAGTCACAGGGCAATATCAACAATGACCAACGCAATATTTCAGCCACTATCGACCACCGTGGTGGCGGCCATTGTGTCTCAATCGACCGGCCAATTTGCATAATAACTGTTATTTTGTACGCGCTATGACTTAACCCCACACTTTGCTTGCTATAGAGGTATTTCAAGAAGTTGTTAAGATTATTAGGTCAGATTATTGGTGACTGCTAAAGTGTGGTTTTATGTACGTGTATTATTTTGTATATTGTAAGGGATTATTTTGCGCTATTAATTAAGGCTTTTAGAGATACCTGAGGGCCGGTTTTGGCTGAATTGTTTGGTAGTAAGTTTGTTTAATTTGTTTATAATATTTATTTTGTACTTTTTTTTAGAGCATTCAACTTAAGGCACATTTTCATACAACCACTTTTACGCGATTATAATAATTATTACACATATTTCTTCAGATATTTTTGATACACAGCTGATATCGTGTGGATATTATCTAGACTTTTATAGAAATCAAAATATTTGGCCCTCCTTATTGCACTTTTTATATTAAAAATATAAAAAAAGTACTTCTATAGAAAGAAGTCTTGCATATTTAATCGAGATTCTAAATGATGACAATTTTTCTCAAAAACATTTAAGATACTAAAAAAACACGTATTTCCTGGAACAAGTTTTGTAAAATATTCAAGTAAATGAATGCCAACAGTGTTTTCGGACGTTACCTCTCTTTTTTCGCGTTGCCTTTTCATCAAACATAGCGTTGGATTGCTTTAGATCAAGCAACAAGCTTTTAAACCATGCTCGACATTGACGATAGACGAGTGAGATACGGCCACCAAAAAAAAAAACCATAAGGTGGGAGATCATCTGACATGACTTCCCTCTCTCTATTGCGGAGCAACAAGACATGTCAGACCTTAACTGACTAAAATTGACTCAGTTTGAGTTAGTGAAGATGTAACACTCCTCACTCCAAGCAGAGCAGGAGGAGTAATTCTATAAAAATAAAATTAAAAAAATAATCAGCTCGTTGACAACGCTAATGTGTCGAGCAAAAACTATAAAGCTAGAACTACACCGCGCACACATGAGCCACGTACGCCAATCTGGGCGCGTCGGTCTCCATACATTTTATATAGCAACTAGATTAGAACTACTCTTGATGACTCTGATTCTCCATCCACCTGTAAACTCATAACTCTTTTAATAACATGAGCTTCATCCCTCCTCTTTACATGACCATACCAAGACAAACGATTCCCTTTCAACTTTTCAATCACTTGCGCTACTTTCAAACTACCCCTAATATACTCATTTCTCACTTTATCCATTCTCGTCACACCACAAATCCATCATATGACATTTTCATCTCCACTACGTGCAATCTTTTTTGATTTGTCGTTTTTCACAGCGCAACATACATTACTGATCCATGCAGTATGACAGGTCTTATCACGGATTTGTAGATTTTACTCTTTACCTTGAGGGGCATCCGTGGAACATAAGTTGTTCCCGTAACCTGTCGCCATTTCATCCATCTTGCGTTGATCCGGTGTGTTACGTCCCAGTCTACCTCACCATCCCCTTGGACGAGCGACCAATTACAAGAAAAATAGACAAAATCAACCGCCCCACTTCACATTCTTAGTTTTATTGCAATTTCACACTATATCTATTTAGAAATAGATTTCGTTCATACTCTTCGATACTAAAACATGTTAATAGCAGCTATCGTTGCATCGCCAAGGGCCTATCATTACAAAGATCATAGTCCTTAAGTGTAGGGCAATCTTGTTGAAATAATAATACCTTGAAATATTGCATAGTGTTGCATAGCTGGTAGAAATGTTAGTATTAGATTATACACTGATTAATTGGTAATAGAGTGCATTTTATTATTAAAGTTAGATTTAATAGACCAGTCTACACCCAAGCGAACGCCAGCGTTTGCGCGTAATTTCGCGCCAATTCGTTAAACACCAAGTGAATGCTGGCGTTATAAAATATTACAAGTTCGAATTTTCGGAATTTTATCCAAGAACGTAAATAATCAAACTGTTTTCAAGTAGTCTGGAAATATTGAAAACAAGGTCTACAGGAAGTAAGAGAAAGCGCATAAGAAGCATTATAGGTATATATGGTGATTGGTAATATAATTAGTGAATAATACTTAAACACGTGATTGTAGTCATGATAACAAACAACTTTCACTGTGGGACCAAACCTGGAATCGCGAAAAAAATCAGTCAAGTTCAGTACATTTTGACCAGTTATGTATTGACCAGCAGATTTTTTTGCGATCGTTCACTAATTACCAGTCACCCTATATATAAAGGTTAAGTAGCAATGTAAGTTAGTTAAGGTTAAATAGCAGTGGGTATGGCACATTGCTCGTAGAACAGATGAGGGCAGAAAATTTAGCGTTGGTAGGCATCCCAAAAGGTGAACCGATAATCGGGTGGGGATTGAGGAAATCCGATGGATGCCAGAAACACAGGACCTGACAATGTGGAGACACTATTATTCGAAGCCTGTATCCAGCTGTGGGCGTATTTCGGCTAAAATAATGATGATGATGATGATTGAAGTTAAGACCAGTTCGTCAACCTACCTACCGACCGTCCGGTAACCGACTGGATCAAGCTCAAGTTGTCGACGGCGCGAACCGTTCCACACACGCCCCAAGGAGATGTCAGCAAACAGTAGGGGCCTAGCAGGGTCGAAGCCTACTGGGACCACAGGTTGTGCGAAAGTGATCCCCGGGGCCTGGTACGAAGGCAAAGAGGACACAGGAGTGGGTTTTTAGTCAGTAAAAGTCTGACACTATCTCCCGCCCCGCCCAAGGGCGCGAAGATGTCATTGGATTCCCAACAAAAAAGAACCTACCTGTAGAAAACTTGTAGTTGTTTCATCTGGACAGTTATCTAAGGTCTAAATAGGTATGGGTTGTATGCATAACGTGCTACTATTATGAACTATTACGATACATTATCACCGGTATTAACATGGTCTATGGGAGATTGATCAGTATAATTTATTAGAAAAGCGTTCACTTTAAGAGATTTTGTTGGAAAGCAATGTGTGGAAACGTAGTGATTTGTACTTTAGCCTAATTAGATAAACGAGTAATGTTTTGTTTTTATTAATCAAATACAATAAAATTTTATGTAAAATTATACAAAAAAGTAGCTGCCTATTTATTCGCGAACTCAACACATTTGAATGCGGGTATTCATTAATATAAAGAACAAAAGAGATTTACATAAATATATAAATTGCACCCGTGTAAAATCAGGGCAGGTCACTAGAGTCTATGTAATTATACGAATAGAGGAGGCCTGAATCACTAACTCATCAACATTCAGCCTAAACATTTAGGGCCAAATTCACCAATAAACTAATCGCGATTCGTTCAAACAAAACGCAGTTTGAGCGACTAATCGAGATTATAGCTTCATTTTGCGATTCACCGCGATGAATTGAACGTAGTTTACGCTAAACTCAGTTTCAATTCTTTTGTTGTCGCCCATGTTTACGACACGATTCTTTAAACTAGATTACGCTGAGCTCAGTTTAGTTGAACTAAGTTTTTATATTGAATGATGAAATCAGCCCTTAGACATACAAAGCTGTTTTTTTCACAGGTTCTTAAGTAAATGAGGAATAAGAGTGACTTGACTTAAGATCCTATGTCCCCTAGCTGGGGCAGAGGGCGTCGACAGTAGTCACCCATCGCGACCGGTCTTGAGCTCTACGCTTCACCTCGCTCCATGTCAGTCCGATGGCCATCGCTTCTGCCAATCGACGGCGAAAGAAAACATCGTGAGGAAAGCGGCATGTCCTAGAACAAAAATTTGAAGACATGTGACATTCACCAACCCGCACTGGGCCCGCGTGGTAGATTACGGCCCATTCCCACTCTTAGAGAGGAGGCCTGAGTCCCAGCAGTGGGAACATTAAAAAAGGCTGATGATGATGATGACGTACCTATACCGTACATAAGCTCTTATAAAATATCAGAAACTGATGGATCAGTCAGTATAAATGCTTGAAATTAATTGTTTTCTAGAAGAGCCGACAAGAAACTCCATAGAACATCAAGATGTTCAAGCAACCGATAAAAAAGGACAGATCAGAACTATAATAAAACCAAACCAAGATGAGTATTCTGAACACAAAATCATCACATTTACGCACAGTTTACGCTTCTTATAATATTTATAGCCTGCGCAAGCGCACTTGTGCACAAATTGCGCAGCATTACGTGTGGCAGTTATGGTAATATGAAGCGCGATTCACACCTGATAGCTTCACAGATGAGGAGTCTGTAGCTTTAGGGGCTATTCTAAAATATGGTTTAAAGTAATATTAAGGCTTTTGTTCGTAAACATCTTTGATGTGAAATGATATTTTAGTCTGAGCTTTCAGTTTTAAATGAAACTCAAATTACAAGATACTTTAGTATTTATAAAGAAAGAAAGAACATCGTTTATTCGACCTCACAAATACAGTAAAATAAAATAAAAATAGTAAGAGAAAAAAAATAAACAACATTAAAATCTGTGCAAGGCCAAAAAGGCGTTCAAATTGTTAAAAAAAAATTGTGAATAAAAAGTCACAGAAATAAAACTACTTATTTGAGTTTTAAAGCGGCCTCCACATTCGTGCCGCGAACACCCGCGAATGCCGCGAACCGCGAATGTGGAGGGCTTTCGCGCCCGTTCGCGGGCTTCCGCAGTCCTAAAGAGTTCGATTGATGATTGATGAATCTGGAGCCCGCTTTAGGTATTCTTAAAGTTTTTTGGTTTAAACGTACCCCGTTCCTTCGTAGCCTATCGTACCGGGGCCGAGCATTCCTTTCGGAAGTTAACCCATGACCCCAGTAGGCTTCGACCCTGCCTGCCTGATTTTTTGGTTTGCAGAATTTGGGCAAAATCTTCTTCTTATAAGCGATGTGAATGGGAATAAACATAATTATTAATTATAGAATATTAACTTCACCAGTGTGAAAAAAACCGTGCAAGTACGAGTCGGACTCGCGCACTGAGTGTTCCGCACAAACTTACCTTCTTGAAAACTTACCGTCTCGAAGATTTTTCTGAATTAAAAAAAAACAGGTTTGTTTTGGTGACGTAAGAACAAATTTAAAGTTTTAAGTTTTTTTTTTCCATATTTAATAATAATTCTCCGGTTGTTCTCGTCTGGCTAACGGCGAGTATTTGCATAGGCACAACCTTGTAGCCAAGATTATCCATCAGCAACTTGCTTTGAAATACTCTCTTGTGGGATCGGAAGTGCCGTACTACAGGTATGAGCCCGACCCAGTTCTTGATAATGGTCATATCACGTTGTACTGGGATCGGTCCATCATCACTGACAGGACTATTGTAGCCAATAAGCCTGATATAGTGGTGGTGGACCGAAACGAGACGCGTGCAATGATTGTTGACATATCCGTTCCGCATGACGAGAACCTCGTGAAAGCCGAGAAAGATAAACAAATCAAGTATATTGACTTGGCTCGCGAGGTTGTCGACATGTGGGAAGTGGATTCGACGATCATTTTACCGATAGTCGTGTCGGGTAATGGCTTAATAGCCAAGAGCCTCGACCAACACCTTAGGAGGCTCTCGTTAGGCGGCTGGATCAAGGGCTTGATTCAGAAAGCGGTACTCCTGGACACGGCTCGTATTGTTAGGAGGTTCCTTTCTCTGGAGCCCTGACCGCCGGTAGCTTGGACCCTGTTGCCGATACCGGTGGGACACTATTTTTTATATTTTTAAATGTTTTTTTTTTTTTGTAAGTTTTTTAAAAAATATTTAAAAATGTAATCAGTAAGTTTATAAAATGAATAAATGGAATAATTATAAGCAGAGCTTGTGTTATGGGTACCAGACAGGTGATGAACATACTTATATATTTCTAAATACATACATATTATAGATAAATAACACCCAGACACAGAACAAATTATTGTGTTCATCACACAAACATTTGTCCTGGGTAGGAATCGAACCAACGACCTCCGGCATAGCAGTCAGAGCCACTAACCACGAGACCAACAGGCCAATCCCAACCTTGCTTCATGCCAAATTTCAGGATTCTAGATCAACGGGAAGTACCCCATAAATTATTTTGATTCCTTTGAGTGTCGAAATATACGCTTTTTGCGACATAGACGGCCCTATCTTTTTTTATTCGTTAATCTAGAAGCTTGATTGTTTTATAGCTTTGAGGAACTGCAGACCTAAGTATAAGGTTTTAATTTCACTATGATACCTCCACGCGTTTCAGAGATGAGTCTTGACTGACAGACAGACAGACGGCAAATATAGTGATCCTATAAGAGTTCCGTTTTTTCCTTTTGAAGTACGGAACCCTAAAAAGAGTTTTTTTTTGCAAGGACATATACCTCAAAGGGATAAAAAAATACTAGAAACCTCTAACTAGCAACCTGTCGCCTCAAGGAGCTGACAGCAAACCGTAGAGGCCCAGCCTGCTAGCTGCAGGCAGGTAGGGTCGAAGCCTGCTGGGGTCATGGGTCAGTTTCCGAAAGGAATACCGGCCGCGGCACGATAGGCAACGAAGGAACGGGGTAGGTTTTTAGTCAGTAAGAGTCTGACACTACTTCCCGCTCCGCCCAAGGGTGGGATTTGTCATTAGATGATTGGATGATTTACCTACCATAAAAAAAAAACTAACAACCTGTAAACATGTACTCGTATTCAACTGCGAACCCACCGATCTCCATTAAAATCCACTTCATCCAACAACCCACTCTTAAAAGGATTCACTAATCAAAACTTCAGAAAACATTCCACAAGAAAGGAAGGGGCAATCAAAAGAAAATTAGCGTGGCCACCTTCTTAGTTTCAAATGGAAAAACTTGAGCTTGCTACGGAACCAATTTGCCGTCGCGAGGGACACACTAGGATTAATTAGAAGCACGGAGTTTTGTTCCAGTGTTGCACCCTTATGATTGGGGCTGTGTAATGTGGACCTGACTTAAATAAAGTATTGGGTTTTTGCTTAAATACTTTTTTCGTTCGTCCATAGGGACGTGAGGAGCTGTGTGGAGCGCAGTTCTTTGGGAATTGTGTTAAAGCGTATATACACCACTATTTTTTAATTAGTGCAAATACTTTATGGGCTTATTAGAAAAGGTCTTTTTATTATTTAAGTAAAGTCTCAATGAATAATATTCATAATAAGCAAAGTTATGAGCGTTTGTTTATATCCCAAAATCTCACTCAATTTATGGAAACATTGTACGGGTTTATAAATGAAAGAATGTCAATAAAAATGGAAAAACACTGGGCTTAGTATTTTCTAGTAGTAGTTTTTATGAATGATTGATTCAATTATGAATTTACAAAATGACAAATCGTGGACAATTTTGGGATTTCGTTTTTTTTTTACTTTTGACTACATAAATAGGATCAGTAGATCAGGGTACTGATTGAGCCCCATGTTTTTTTGCACTAATAAAAAAATAGGGGTGTATATTTATATATATAAAAGCGAAATACCACTCACTGATTAATCACGAAATCTCAGAAACTTTACCTATAAACTTAAAATTTGGCAGGTGGGTTCCTTAAAGGGTATAGACGTCCGCAAAGAATAGATTTTATGAATGTCCTCCCCCTAGGGGGTAAACCGACCTTCACGCGTTCGAAGCCGCTGACAGAAGCTAGTAAGTATATATTATTACATAAGTTGCTTGGAAAAATTTAAATAAACTCCTCATCCAGGTTGGGCGGAGCAAAACCAATCTCCACAGATGAGGGTTCTCGGACGGTTCCAATCTTCAGTGTTTGTGCATCATCTTTCCACAGACCATGTCCAGCCTTCCATCCTGAGTCACATGTTACCCGTTCACGTAGAGTCCTAATAACAGCCGCAGTGGACGATATTACCCTGGCCAAATACTGGGCCAGGAAAGAAATGCGCCCTGCATTATTTCTAGCATTATTTTTTCAAAAATAATCTATCCATAAACCACACAACTTAACTTAAACTCCCAGTAAACCTAGGTCCTCATGCGCTCCAGAAACTTATAGGTAACGAGTTAAATGAAAGCTTCGAATGAGTTAGGACAAGTTTTTGTGGGTTGTTTCTCGTATGCTCTTCTGCATGTTCACAGTAAAAAGTTCTGTTTTTAGTTTGCGGTCATAGGTTTTGGTTGTTTTTATTTTGCATAACAGATTACTAATAAAATCTATACTTATAATAAATCTGTAGAATTAAAATTCTGTACATTGAAAATATCAAAAAAATAAATGGCAGGAGGTGTTACTAGACCGACACCAAACCCAAAAATGTGATTAAAAAAATTTTTGTCTGTCTGTCTGTTTGTTCAAGCATCACGCAAAAACTAACGGTTCGATTACGATGAAACTTGGTACAATTATTCTTTAATATCCTGGGCACCATACTGGGTACTTTTTATCCCGGAAAAGTATATACAATTAAAAACAAACTTAATTTTGCGGTTCGATCCCTTAGCCCGATTACTGTCCCAACCGCAAATAATAAGTTTGTCGCAGGTTACGTCACCCGTTTCTATTGTAATTAGCCACAAAAGGCCCGCGCCGGGACAGAAGTATTAATACCGGTATGCTCGATAGATAACGTTCTACACAAATAGCACTTTACACAAAAAAAACTCATTGATAAGTTTCGTCGTTCACGCGAACGAAGGATAGTTTTTGAATAAGCAAAGACTTTTCAAGAGCGTTGTTTTCTAATTTTATATAAATAGATTAAGGTTATCGTCAAGAAGTCTAATGTAAGTTTTAAAAATGTTGCTTTGGTAAGGTTACCAAAGCAACATTTTTAAAACTGAGAATCAAATGGAGGTCCATTTGATAGTTATTTGATTAAGTTCCATTAATTTACATCCCAAAGGACACTAAAAATAAATTAACCACCGAACAATCTTCGCGATAACTCCCACCCACCCGATCAGACTAATAACAAAGTTGTGGGAGACAACACACAATTACAGACCAACTGACACGCAGCCAAACTTACATAGGTGAACTGAATACGAGATTTATTGATTCCCAGATGTACAAAATGCGGGACATAGTCACATGACAGAATAAAATGGTACAGAATGCCAACACCAAATATCGAAAACATAAACATGTGTCAGCGGTCATGCGGGCGCTCACCTTAAACGTTGGACAGACCTCATCAGAGCTGCAACACAAACCTCCATAGACCAGAGTCCCGAGATGCTATAGACCGTGACAAGTGGAGACGGATCGTGGAAGCTTCACTTACCAACGAAAATGCAACACTGTCAACTACGACCACTCTGTCAAGAGTGAACGACCAAGGAGGAGAAAAAATGTGCAAGAATAGCGACGTAACAAAAGCTATCATCATAATTTCAGCTTCAAGGCGTCCATTGCTGGACATAGGCCTTCCCCAAGACCAGCCCTGTGTATCTCGTATCCTTTAGATTCCTGAGAGCCTAATCGATTAAGCAAACTTTCATTAATTTGACAGATATTAAAAAAAATAACATCAATCAATAACGTCATTAAGGTTTTTATGAAATTCAGTAGACAAATAAATCATATTGTATCATCGTTTGGATTGCACAAGTATTTCTAATGAAATAAAATTAAGTGTAAACTATTTTTGTGGTTTTGCTCCCGAGTTCTGTCAATTCAAAAAGTAACTTGTAATTATCCAAAGAATCTTCGAATTCAAATCACACTTATTTGTCCGTATGTTATGTTATGTTTTTAAATATAATTATTCGAACAAAGAAGTGATTTTATAATATATTTTTTATCAAATGCCACTTCCAGCAACACAATTGATTAGAATTGAGAAGACAATACAATTGAGAAGAACGCACGCAAGTATTAATTTTATTTTAGATTGTTATAACAAGCGGTCTTTCTGTGCACTATCTACTCTGTGGCACGGCTGCTTCCAACCAATACGTTTCCAATTACTACAGAGAACTTCTGAGAGCGTCCAACGAGGATTTTGCTAAGTTGAGACGCGACTTGCTCCAGTAGTTTTGTTTTTAATGACTGTTGAGTTCGAGAGTGGATCAGGGGTCTGTTTTCATTAGATTTTGATGATGTTTATGTAATGAAGGAAAATTTTGTGTTTTATATCTAGCATAATATTTATTTGTTTGCGAAAGACGGATGAAAAAAGATTGCAAGTAGTGGAGATGAGAATGTTGAGCTGGATGTGTGGTGTGACGAGAATGGATAAAGTGAGAAATGAGTATATTAGTGGAAGTTTGAAAGTCGCACTAGTGACTGAAAAGTTGAAATGAAATCGTTTGTTTTGGTATTGTCATGTGAAGAGGAGGGATGAAACGCATGTTACTAAAAGAGTTATGAGTTTACACGTGGAAGGATGGATGGAGGGCGAGAGGGAGACCAAAGAAGAGATGGATGGATTGTTTGAGGGGTGATATTATGAAAGAAAAGGGAATTAGTGATAGCGTGACGGGTACGAATATAACGTGACAGAATAAAAGAAAAAAACGTGTTGCGCCGACCCCAAATAAAACGGAACATGGGTAGGAAGATGACAATAATATTTATTTGTTAAATGGTAAATTAATGTATATATCAGGAAATTACTCTGAACTCTATCAAGTAGTCTAAAATTTACACTAATATCCGTTGGGACCCAGCAGGGTCGAAGCCTACTTGGGCCATGGGTTTACTTCCGAAAGGGAAAACCGTGGTCCAGGAACGCAAATGACAAAGAATGAATACAAGATGGTGTGGTTTTAATCAGTAATAGTCGGACATGCCCTCCCGCTCCACGCTAGAGCTTGGAAGTCAATAGTAAGTCACTTAGTGATAAAGAAGCATTCAATTGATAAAAGTATTTTTGAAATCGTTTCTGTAGTTTTTCATTAGAAACAAAAATTGAACAAAAATAAATAATCTTTATTATTAGGCTTTTTTATGGTTGAGAAATCCTACAGGAACGAAAAACACTAACAACAACAACACACTCAATAGTCAACAACACACAACACATGCGGTTGCATGTAACAGTAGTCTGTTGAGACAGCAATCCGACACGGTCGTGAAGCGATGAGATAGAAGAACTCTCCATGGTTTCCGAGGCATGAACTTTGGTGTAACGACACGTCACCAACTTTCAAACTACGGGCTGATGCTATAAAGTAATTTTCAATGGAAAAACACAATACTCAAGCTGGGAACTAGACCTAGGACTCACGATCAGTAGTCAGTCAATTTATACACTAGCTTTTTATTTCATGTGCGAATCTGAAAAAACGTCAATCGTTCAATACACAACATTATTTTTAGTATAAGCAAAACCTGAATACAGTTTGTTCAGAATCAGTAACTGAATCGATTCCAATAATTTTTACAACATATATTATATTTTTTCCAAAGGCATTAGATACCAGTGCACAGCTGGGTACGAGACCAAAACAACCTCTCAATGGCCCGGTGACCAAGTGTTTGTGTGGACAACCAGGTAACGTAACAAGTTTATAACTTTGTTTTTTTTTATTATAGATTTATGAAATTTTGTTCATAGATTCTTAGCATAAAAATACTATATCCGTGTTTCGGGTTTCGCATATACCAAAAATAAGGTTGTGTTTTTATTGCTTTTTGCTTCAAAAAGGAAATTCTTTTCTAGTATAGAAAGGAATACATTAAAAAAAAAAACAAACTTACTACATTCCGAAAAAAAACAATATTGAAACTCCACTGCAGCAAGTCGAAACCATTTATCAAACACAATCCATTAACAAAGAAACTTAACACGAAATATAATAAAAATCGAAAGCTTTGCCGCAGGCAAGGGCAGTGACGTCACCGGAAATCTCCACTCCCCGCCTTCCCTGGCCCGGACAAACTTCCGGTACGAGCGGAGTCCGGAAGCCGGATGTAGTATCCCATTCGGAAAAACTCGACAGCCAAGTCTGACTCGAGTCTATTAAATAGTTCTTGTAGACATTCTGCTATTGGATAAGATTATGTTGAACTGTTTTATGTGCTTATGATAGCTTGAAAGTTCTTGATCTATAAACCAAATTGAAGTGTCTGAACCTCAAGCAAAGCGGGCATAATAGACGTGGGCAAAAAGGCTGCCAGAGTCAAATGAGATTGGAAGGGTCACGTCTGCTGCAGGCACAGAGACCACAGGGTAAGCGTCGCCACAAAGGGGTTTCCTGCAGAGGGAATGATCCGTTTAGACCGGCCTAGAAAGAGTTGCGACCAACCAGTTAACCAGTCGACCAGTGGTTGCGAAGTTCAAAGGTTCGGAGTGGTTGAAAGGTTGGTTGGTTGAGGTTGCCAGCCGACCTGAATACGAGTCGCGAGGACTGGTTTGAGACAGCGCGGGAGAAGAAAGTTTAGAACGACTTGAGGAAGGCTTTTACCTTGTTTGGGCAGAGTACCGCCGTGTCCTCGTGGGGGCGATCGGCGGCGGTGATTTCTCGCGCCGGACCTTGATAAAGACCATGGTCCTGATAAAGGCAAAGAAAAGAAGCCACACGCGTGAGTCAGCGTCCCTCACGCCCCAGCCGCCTTCGGGATTCCGATACCGATTTCCGGCCACCGTAGGCGCGGGCTTGCGAACGTCGAGCAATGGGTAGCTTGCCGTCCGACCATCCAGTAACCGTTCGGATCGAGCCCAAGTTGTCGACGACGCGCATTGTTCCCGCCTGTCTCGAGTTGTCAGCAAACCGTAAAGACCCAGCAGGGCCGCAGCCTACTGGAGCCATGGACTTATTTCTGAAAAGAATGTCCGGCCCCGGTATAGGTCTAAGAAGGAACAGGGTAGGTTTTCAGTCAGTAAGAGTCTGACACTATCATCCGCTCCGCGCAAGGGGGGCAGATGTCATTGAATGATTTTATCTGCCATAAAAAAAGTATCATCATCATCATCATGATAACCAAAAGACGATCGCTGTTGGACTTAAGCCTACCCCTAGTGACTCTACAACAACTGCTCCTGTGCGTTTAGCATGCATCAGATTCCCGCAACCCTCACCAGCCCCCCTAGCTAAGTTACAATTGTTTCGTTTAGCGTGGACGCTGAAGTTAGCTACGCCCCCAAACGCCCCTGGTCTCAAAATAAATTTAAAAAATCAGTTATCCGGCTAATGATTATATATCATTACTAAAGCCTCATAACCTCTGCATCAACATTATAATTGAATCTCCATGTACAACAGCTGCTCAGCCTAAATTAAGAGGCTTATGTTATGTTATTATCATTGAGTTCCAAATGACAACACAACACGAGTGCTGTAATGACGTCACACAGTCAAACGATGCAATTTGCTACAAATTAGATGAGTTTCGGCTTAACGGTGAAGATCGTTTTAGAATGATATTGTTATTATACTGACATTTAGAGTTGGTGCAGTGGTTGAGCAATTGGGTGCTGTTTTGATCACACGTACATAGTGAACGGGTGAAACAGTGCTCTCGAACGAATACTCGGTACGTATGAACATAGCGCTGAGTGCTCGGCCGAATGCTTATCTCTACAACTGATTCGGCAAGCAACATTTTACTGTCTCAGCCTTTTACTTGTTACGTGTGATCTAGGCATATGGGTTCGATTTCCGCACGAAATAAATATTTTTATGATCTGCAGATTGGTGTTCCGGCACATGAGTAGAGAAACGGTACAGAGCTAAAGCTTCCTAAGAACGTGAAATATTGTTACCTATTTTGGTAGGGTTGTCACAATGGGTGAAAATTAAATAAAATAAAATAATATTTGATAAAAAGACTTATTAATCAGTATAAAACACAAACATATATATATATCATGCATATTTTACATTCATCACACATACCTACTACGTACATACTAACCTATTCAGATACCTACAAATGTTTATTAAAAGCTTGCGCTTGTAATAACAATAAAAAAGGTAAAACATACCGTGTAGTACGCTCTTATTAAAAAAGGTATTTACTTGAAAAAGTAATAATTAAGTATTTATTTATTTATTGTACTTCTTGGGATAATTAAAGTAAGATATATTTTTATTTATCTAGTATTTTTTATACATACAGTACGATAAAATACTTTTATTAATAATAAAATACCAAGTTTTTACAATAAAGTACTCGTATTTAAGCTTGTAACTAACAAAACAAACAACGTGCGTCGCGCAAACCCTAGAGATCTTCCACTGACTGTGGCCGCGTCAACCGGTTTTTTCCAGTTTCGCCGCGTACGCAACAAGCGGCCAGTGGTCTCGCACACTTTCCCCGCGTGCTGGTAGTAGTGCAACCGACTCGCGGGATTGTATGAAGCTTTGTCTCTGTGTCTACTCATGTGGTTCCGGGTCTGATTATCGTTAGAACATTTAAAATGAGATGTTTAACGAAACGGATCACGCTCAAATTCAGAAGCAAACCCTTGGAGCCGTATCGCACTATGTCCGATCCAAATCCGATCCGTTAAAAACCCGCTCTTAACCCACCGTTTTAAGGCTCGCAATTGACAGTTTTCCGCGCTATTGCAGTAAAGTGCGCGCTGGGCCCCGCCACAATTTTATTGTAATGAAATAGTTCTACGGTTGCGAAAGTATGGTCCGTAACTATAATTTTACGGGGCTTTTTTTAATCTAAATTAGGGAGCTTGGTCACAATAATGACTATGACTCTCCATCAAAGCCAAATTTTGAATTTTAACTTACTTACTTTTATGGGTTTGGATCAGATTCGGATCGGACGTAGTGTGAAACCGGTCTTAATAGTCTCAACAAATTAAACCCAAATTCAGCTAAAACAGACACTTTACAAACAGTGTTAGCAATTTAATTACATCGCAACAATCGAGGAATGCCGCAGACTTTAAATAACAGGATATTGCTAATCATATATCGATCCATGTGACGGAAACATTTGTGCGTCGCTTTGACAAGTTATAAACAGCAAGCGCTCGAAATTAAGCGAGCGTAGTGGGATAAATGAACACGCTGTGTTTTGGTTGGTAGCCGTATATTAAAAGCTGTATAGTTGCCTCTATTGATATATTATAAGAGAAGATACATTACGCGCTACCATCACAATCCAAAAATCTAGACTCGAAACTCACACAATTATGATCAGTGTCATCAAAGTCGCAAACAGTACATTCATTGATAGACAAGGACAGAGGCAAGAACCGGAGCTGTCTTGTGAGTGGAATCGCGTTAGCCGCCGAATGTTAACGATTATAATTGACGTGAGCTCCATCCCAGCTTTATGAAATGGGGACCAAAACAATAAATAAGCGAAATTAAAAATATCATAAGAAATTTTTAATTTTCATGTAATTTATGACTAATTGTAATCTAACCTGAAAAACTAATGACCAATCTCACTCTAGCACCCGATAGTGATTTTGTTAAAACTAAAGATCCTTTCAACTTTTACACAAGCCTAGAGCAGCATCAGCAGATCGTTGATATGCAGGAGGAAGAGAGTTGCGGAGAGAACAGACCCCTGAGGAACTCAAGTATTAGTCGTCATGGGCTCTGATGAGCATTCGTCGACAGCAACTCAAAAAGATCGTTCACTCAGGAAGTCTTTTACCCAATTAATCAGGCCAGGGGAAATGCTGCTGGAAGCTTACTGTTACCTTTATTATTCTAACTGATTTTTAGGGTAGGAAAATTATCAAATAACATCTTTCGCTCTGCCTGTAGAGAAAGAGCATGTCAAATTTTTACTTAATAAAATCCACGGCAATCCTTCACTTGTCCTTCGTGTTCCAGAGCCTTTAAAACAATTTTGCAACCTTGTCTTTTTATCCCAGGGGCTTTCAAGTCAAGAGTGAATACGTTACTTCAAGCGTACTTCGTTGTCGACCACACCATCGCTCACCATCAGGTGAGATAGTGATCAAACGCAAGCTCATCAAATAATTAAAAAAAAACCATCCTGGTTGAATCTGCACCATAGCATGAAGATACACAGATTAAAAAATAATGCCCAGCTGCAATGAGTAAAATTTTACTTTAGTCTAGTCCTTCTGAATTATTCGAACTGATGAACTCTTCAGTTTAAATTGTGCTTTGAAAATTATGAACTTGTTTTGTAAAATGTTTCATGGAATTCATTTTATTTAACTCTAAAAGAGGATTATTTTGTTTTGTAGCATGAAAATACGTTTTTAATTCAATCCGCTTATATTACTGTTTCCAAATTAATTTTATATGAATGAGTTCTATCATTATTAACGGTTCAATACAATATGTGTGTAAGATCCATTTTGCTGTGACAACCCGAAATGTAATTAATAGTGATTTTATGGCCGCCATGTTTGTATAGTCATAAACTGTGATTAGATTAGCGATTGCGTTAGCGACTATCAGGTATTGTGAATGATTATTATGTTTTGTTTACGATGTGATTAATTTGGAACACGCAGGAATGTAAACTTTGCCGCTATCTACATATAAATACAAAAAATACTACATATAAAATACAAAAAATGTTTCTACTGAGGTTGTTCGGTGACTTTGAAGCAATCCAACCAATGTGCCTCATCCGACCACTTTCATTTTATTTTTTTCTTCAATCATAAAAACAATGCATCGTTCTCATGTGATTTGACCATTACAAATTTACTGTATGGACTTTAAAAGAGACTGTGACCCTGAGTTTGTTTCGGTGTTTCTTCTCAGGGTAGTCAGCTAGGAAACACCGGCCTCATCTAGTTTAAACTGACGAAAAAAAATTATTGACGTGCAAAACTGTTTTTTAAAACCTATTTGCAAAATAAATATCATTTATCATTTATCAATGCATAAAAAATGCAGTTTCCTTTTTCCAACAGAAAACAAACAAAATGTTTTTCTTTATTCAGCACAAACCGAGTACCCACTATAACTTAATAAAACGCAAAAACGCTACGTGTGGGCAGAAGATTCCGACAAATCATAGAAAACAAATCATTTATATTTCCCAGAAATTATATAAATAATTGCCAATTACTACCAATCGGTCTCCGTAAAAAGTACTATGGAGCAAACCATGTTCGGGGTTTCTTTGAAGAGTAAGATCCAACAAGAGATAATCTGGAAGTGAACCAGGGTCACGGATGGTGTACTAGTAAGGTTATTGAGGACATTAATGACATGTTGAACCTCGGGAAGAAGGTAAAGCCCTGGTCCCGGTCAGAATCCTGAAAATCTGACCATCAGTCTAGTCAAAGAGTGGCTGTGGGCCAATAACTAGTTTGCGGAGATCTGACTAGTAACTGACCCGAAGCTGGTTGGGTAAAGGCTAAGGAGATGATGAAGTAACTAATGAAAATTTCAGCCTTTCCAGTCATAGTTTTTCATTAGTATATGCGATGTATACACGAGGAATCCGCGAACATGAAAACACGATGCCACCTTAAAACGAAAAGAAAATGTCGGAAAATCCAAAAAGTCGTACACCATTCATCATTGTCAGAGAGACGTCAAATTAGTACAGAAAGGAGTGATGGAATCTAGGTATTGATTGGGTTCAGCATCATCCATCATGGCCCGTTTATTTGTATGTCAAAATTGTTGCGTCTAAGGTTGTGTCTTTTTTATTGGGACATTGTTGTAGCTGTTACGATGTTAGTTTTTTGTTCCGGGTTGCTTTCATATGGGTGAACTGTAGTTAGTTTTACATTAAGTTAGATTTATTCTTAGTTTTTAAATGTACTCCATCGTCGACCATTATTGTCACTTTTACAATAATTGAGATATAACATAATATTCCACAACTATTATACAACGCCGTCAAGTCCCAAGCTAAGCAGAGCTTGTATTTCTAAATACATACATATTATAGATAAATTACACCCAAACACGGAAAAATGTTCGTGCTCATCACATAAAAATTTGTCCTGGGTGGTAATCGATCCCACGATCACCAGCATAGCAGTCAGGGCCACTAAACGCTAGACCAACAGGCCTGTCAGATCTAGCGCGAGCCTGGGTTGTCGGTATATAGTGGACACTATGCTCCTATAGCCGTACGTCTGGTGATTCCATAATGGAACGGGCTTGGCGAAATTAAGTTCTATAATTCCGACGCACATTCCCCGAAATTAAATTGGTACACAATCGACAGGCTGGCAATTCGGCGTCGATGGTCGAGACTTTGAGCGTTCAAATCGACGAGAGCATTATTACAAATGATCTTCTTGTTCAGTTTATAAAATTGCGAATATATGAGGTAACTTTAGTTTCTTATCTTCTGGTATTATTTTAAACTGTGAATCCCAAGAGGACACCGATGTCTGCACACCTATTGTTTTTCTATTGTCTCTCTAATTACGGCATTCAAAAGGTTAATTTAAAGTAAATTAAATATTACTTATTAACGTTTCTACTAGCACAGATTTGCCTTTGGCTAGGTGGTATTCAACCGGATTCCGAGAAATTTTAATTGCGTTTTGGCTTTTAATAGCTCTGCTTCACAGTTCTGAAATCACAGGAAAGGCTCTCAAGTATTCTATGTATTCATTCTGATTTTCTCGTTAAGCAGGATTCTCAGAATTCAGATCTCACTTCGGTAATCCGAGAGTTAAAACTGTACGGAAATTGTAAAAGAACGACGGAGCAATTACCTACTAGCTCGTAACGCTATTCATTTGACGACCTGAGGCCACTCGCCCACGACGACTTTTTGTAACGATGCTGTCGCGCGATTTGTGAGCTGTTCGCTACTAATGTGCGTTAGTCGCATTTGCAAGCGCTATATAAAAGATACCGACGCGCTACTAACGCACTACAGCATCGCGACTGTATCGATGCGAACGCGCTACAGCATCGCTACAAATAGTCGCCGCGAGCGAGGGGCCTAAATTAAACTTTTAACGGATTCATTTATTACTTTTTTTTAACCAGAAAGTCTTGTGCAGTATTTGTACACCGGCGGACTTAACGCAACAAGGCAATCTCTACCACTTTTAAAAACAACACTGTGGTAGGTGTGCACAATAAATAAATAACAGATACAAAAACATAATAATAAGCTAAAGCATCATCAAAATAAGTGGCTTAAAATATAAAAAAACATATATATGCTAAAATTACAAACATGAATACAATGATAAATAATCGAATCATTATATTTAAGAGAACTTAAAACATATATATTATAACAATTATGACGAAGACAAACTAGAGTTGAGGAAACTTCAAGTTGTAGTTCCAAAGTTTTACGCTCGAAGGTAAATTTAGTTTCAACTTTAAGGGTTGAAGTTATATAGGGTGTATAGCTGCATTGCTCTTTCTCACTCACACTACTGATTTTTTTAAATGTCATGGTAAACCCCGTGTACCGGTTGGAGTACCGTGTTCAGGGCCTCAAGTCTGCTATTACAATAGTGTCAGAATGGTCTATCATTAATTTCATAATAGTTTATTTTGCATTTTTGCATCATTATGACTTTCCAATGATCAATCACTGCCAGTCCATAGAAAGAAATGGCATAGAATGATAATCTCGTGCATACTGAAATTAAGTAATGTGACAGCTGTTTGTTAGAGTATTACGTACTATTTTAAATGTTAATGAAACCTAAGGGTGGAGTCCTGGGGTCCTGAAATACAGGCCCCAAGCCTAGTTTAGGCACCAGTCTCCCACAATATGCATATATCTAACTTTACCATAGAAACTGTTACTATTATGTATTGTACGATCGAGGCGGTAAGGCCCCTCTTTGAGGCGTGGCTGGAAAGGCCCCACGGCGTCGTCACCTTCCGTTTGGCGCAGGTGCTGACCGAACACGGCAAGTTCGGTCCGTACCTGTACAAGATTCGTGCGGAGACGACGCCCGGATCTCGCCACTGTGCGGAGCGTCCGGAGGACACGGTGGAGCACACAGTCGAGATGTGCCCCGCTTGGGAAGAGCATCGCCGTGTCCTTGTGGGGGCGATCGGCGGCAGCGATCTCTCGCGCCGGGGTTTGGTTCAAGCCATGCTCCGGAGCGAGGAGGAGTGGCAGGCGGTCGCCTCCTTCTGCGAAGCAGTGATGCTAGCAAAGGAGGAGGCCGACCGCATCAGGCAACGGCGTACACGCCGCCGCCGCCGCCGGGTTTCCGATCCCGATTTCCGGCCACCGTAGGCGCGGGCTCGCGGACAGCGGGCAATCATTACTTTTTGGTCCATACGAGCCGGATCGTGAATCATTTTCTTGTAATTTCGCAATATAGTATTTGTTCCATAGGGAATAAACGCAACGCGCCTATTTGCCTAGATATAATAGTGGAAAACCCGCATCTAGGCATTTAGGCAACTATACGTTATTTCGCTCGTATAGTTAAAGAGTCATTGATAATTACGGTACCTACGCCGTCAACCGCACCGCATAATTATAGTTAGCTACGTAAATATCAGCGTAGATATAAATCGATCGCATTCTTTTTCTTGACAAAATTCATTCGACCATCCTACAAATTGCATGTAGGTAGACGCATTTCAAAAATACCCGTTCATTGTTGAGTGAATATTTGTAGGAAACGGATAAACCATAGATTATATAGACAGGTTATTCCGTTCGTTCGCCGTTCGCTTTGTTGTTTACAATACTACCATATTGTTATCTGATAATTATCGCTTACTTAATAATTCGTTAAGTGTTTGTTTGAGTGTATAGTGTGAATATATCAAGACAAGATGTCTCTTAAGGGAACCAAGGTTAGTACTGATTTAAAGGTTCAGTTAAAGCTTTTATACGCTGAAAGGGACTCACAGTTTTCACGTGTTCAATCAATTTGTGATAAATCTTTGCAAACCTCGGATCTGGCGATTAGAGATGCTTTCTTGTGTTCGTTGGAAACTTTAGATAGTTTGCGCGCGGATTTTAAATCTACAATTAAGGATATAAACATTTTAGAGTTGGAGTTAAATCCTGATTACTGTGTGAGTTATCAGGCATTGTCGTCCTTTGATGACTTGTATTGTCGTATCAAACGTATTGCTAGGAGTTTAGAGACTCCCCCCCCCGCGAGTGGTTTATCCAACCCTCCTCGCGAACGCCCACGATTGCCGCCAATTCAAATACCTGAATTTGATGGTGACATTCGAAATTGGAATTTATTTATAGATAGTTTCGAAAATATAATACATAGGAACACATCGCTGACAGATCACGAGAGATTGCATTATCTCGTAGAAAAATTGACCGGTAAGGCAAAGGCTGTCTGTGCTGGAATTACGTTTAGCGCTGAAAATTACACTTTAGTTTTGGACACTTTAAAAACAAAATACGAAGATAAGCGATTAGTAGCCACCGCATATTTAGATCAATTATTCGATTTGAAAAGTTTTTCCGTTTGTAACGATCATAATTTAGAGAAGTTTTTAAATATTTTCGCATCATCTGTTCGTGCAGTAAAGAACCTAAAGGTCAATGACCTCTGTGACTTTTTGTTTTTGTATATCGGTTTAAAGAAATTAGATCCTGAAACTGTTCGTCTGTTTGAAACGACTCAGCGCGGTAAAGAAATACCTAAGTTCGAAGATTTAGAATCTTTTATTCGCGACCATATTAAGGTGTTGCAGCGCACGTCGGCACGTCATGAAGTCACGAATAGGACAGGTTCCGATCGCCGTATAGACGCGTCATCGAAGTCAGTCAAGACTGCACATACGCTAGTTAATACCGCCTCAACACCTGACTGTTCTCTGTGTAAGGGTAGCCATACACAGCTGTACAAGTGTTCGGAATTTCAGAGATTATCGCCTAGTGATCGTTACAAGTTTGTCCGCACTAATAATTTGTGTTTTAATTGTCTAAGTGACAAACATCTGGTTACGTCATGTAAAAGTGGTGTTAGCTGTCGTAAATGTCCAGCTAGACATCATACCTTCTTACATTTTGAGAGTAGTAAGCTGCCATCGCAGCAGCAGCCTGCGCAGACGCGCGACGCTTGTGACGCGCGGCCTGCTGCAAGTGCAAACGACGTAACATTGTGTTCGCTTTCCGCCGCTGGTACTCAAGTCACTACCGTTTTACTTGCGACCGCGCAAGTTGTCATTGTAGATGCCTTTGGCAAACCGCACACCGTTCGAGCGCTACTAGATGGCGCTTCCCAGAGTAATTTTATTACTCGGGATTGTTGTCAACGCCTTGGTTTTAGTTTTAATAATTGGTCATCCCGCTCGGAAGTGAAAGGTTTTGGAGGTTTAAAGGCAACCATTCACGGTTCCATTAAAATAATATTTAGTTCACGTTTTAATCGTAATATTTCGTTTGAAATGGATTCGCTAGTCGCAGATAAGATTACGGAACGGTTGCCCACGGTACCGGTTGACACGTCCATGCTGACGGAGTTTAAGAACTTGCAGTTAGCCGACGGAAATTACGCTTTCCCTGGAGATATCGATCTATTGATCGGTGCTTCGATTCTCCCGCATCTCCAGTTATCACGTAAAATTCAAGGTCTTCCGATGTACCCCGCTCCGCACGCACTGGAAACAGTTCTCGGGTTTGTTATAGTTGGTTCCGCACCCGCTTATTTAAACAGTTACTCGACTGTGTCGCACTGTTGCACCGTCGAGCCGCCGCTTGAGTCTACCATCCGCAAGTTCTGGGAGATTGAAGAGGTCAATGTCCCGCCTATTCTCAGCCCTGAGGATCAGGTCACTGAGGAGATTTATACCCGCACGACTACTCGTGATAAAGATGGTCGTTATGTTGTCGCGCTCCCTTTCAAGGGTTTTTTTTTTTTTTTTTTTTTTTTATGTTAGGTAAAATCATCCAATGACAAATCCCGCCCTTGGGCGGAGCGGGAAGTAGTGTCAGACTCTTACTGACTAAAAACCTACCCCGTTCCTTCGTTGCCTATAGTGCCGGGGCTGAGCCTTCCTCTCAGAAAACGGCCCTTGACCCCAGCAGGCTTCGACCCTGCCTGCCTGCAGTTAGCAGGCTGGGCCTCTACGGTTTGCTGACAACTCCTTGAGGCGCGCGGGAACAGAACGCGCCGTCGACGACTTGGGCTCGGTCCGGTCTGTTACCGGACGATCGGACAGCGTGCTACCCATTGCACGCCGTTCGCAAGCCCGCGCCTACGGTGGCCGGAAATCGGGATCGGAATCCCGGCGGCGGCTGGGGCGAGCGCCCCGTTGCCTCTGCCTGATGCGGTCGGCCTCCTCCTTTGCTAGCATTACTGCTTCGCAGAAGGAGGCGACCGCCTGCCATCCCTCCTCACTACGGACCATGGCCTGAACCAAGGCCCGGCGAGAGAGATCGCTGCCGCCGATCGCCCCCACGAGGACACGGCGATGCTCCGCCCAGGCGGGGCACACCTCTACAGTGTGCTCCACCGTGTCCTCCGGGTGTTCCGCACAGTGGCGACACCCGGGCGAATCCTCCGCACGAATCCGGAACAGGTACCTAGCGAACTTTCCGTGTTCGGTAAGCACCTGCGTCGTGCGGAAGTTGAGAGCACCGTGAGGTCTTTCCAGCCACGCCTCAAGGATGGGCCTTATCGCCCCTATTGTGGCGCGCCCCGAACGAGGTTGCGATAGTCGCTGACGCCATTTCGCCATGAGATCCCGCCGGAGCTCTGTCCGCCATGCCTCGACTTGTCGCGGCAGCGGAATTTCGCCCCGGCGTTGCATCTCCATGCGCTTATCGTGCATGTGTGCAAGGACTGTTGCCTCCAGATCCCATGGCGGTTGGCCAGCAAGGAGGGTCGCCGCCTCGCGGGAAATCGTTCGGTACCCTCGCACCATGCGTATTGCCATGACCCTCTGGCACGCATTCAGCTGGGCCCTCGGTTGCTGTTGCAACGTCGGTGCCCACACCGGAGCCCCGTAGAGGGCCATGGACCGAACGATTCCCGCGTAGAGCTTCCGGCAGGAGGCGTCTGGTCCCCTGAGGTTGGGCAGGAGCCGCCCGAGAGCAGCCCCAGTCCGATTCAGTTTGGGAGCCAGACGTCGGAAGTGCTCCTTGAAGTTCCTCCCTTTCAAGGGTGATATTTTTTCGCTCGGTGGCTCCCGTGCTTCCGCAGAGGAAAATATATTCCATGTCGCTGGAACAGAAAACCCAGCTGATTGTCTCTCACGTGGTTTGCTTCCCGCGCAAATTTTAAATCATCCGCTTTGGTTTTGTGGCCCTCCCTGGCTGCATACCACTCCTAACGAGTGGCCAAATGCTCCGTTTAACCCCGCTACTGTTTCAGAACCACCCGAGGAGAAGAAACATACGCTTGTAGTATCAGTTCCGCGTGAAGAGTCAGTTGTTTTGTTGTTGTCTAATCGAGTCTCGTCTTGGTCGAGACTACTACGCTGTGTAGTTTACGTCCTAAGATTTTTGAGATTATTACCATCGCGTGGTTCTATAATCGCAGCTGATTTGGATAGAGCTGAATCAGTTGTACTTCGAGAGTTGCAGAAATTTTATTTTTCAATAGAATTTCGTAGTTTAGAATCACATAAACCTTGTAGTCCCGCACTTCAACATTTGAAACCATTTTTGCAAGACGGACTCATTCGTGTCGGTGGCCGTCTGCGAAATGCTAAGTTAGAGTTTGAACAAATGCATCCAGTAGTTCTACCACGCAGGGATCACGTTTTGGATTTGTTGGTGGACTATCACCATAAGGTGAATTGTCACGCTGGTCCCGATTTATTAATGTCCATTCTTCGACAGAAGTACTGGATACTTTCCGCTCGCAATTTGATACGCGCTAGAGTGCACAGATGTGTGCCCTGCTTTAAGCTCCGCCCGCGTTTCAACGCGCCGGAAATGGCCGACCATCGTTCTTGTCGTGTTGTACAGACGGTGAAACCTTTCATACATACTGGGACGGACTATGCTGGACCGTTTAAAGTCACTATTGCCCGTGGTCGTGGTATACATTCCACAAAGGCATACATTTGCCTATTCGTTTGTATGACAACTCGTGCGGTTCACATAGAGTTAACCAGTGATTTGAGTACGCAGGGTTTTATGTCTGCATTTAAACGATTTTTATCTCGCCGTGGTCCCGTTAAGCGCTTATACTCTGACAACGGCACAAATTATGTTGGAGCGCGACGCAATATTTCGGAATTACATACATTCTTACGCTCCAAGTACTACCAAAGTGAATTCGCCCATGTCTTAGCTGAGAATCGCATTGATTGGTGTTTTAATACGCCAGCAGCTAGTCATTTTGGTGGCAATTGGGAGGCGAATATTAAAAGCCTTAAGTCGCACCTGTTTCGGGTCATAGGCGAACAGATTCTCTCGTACGAGGAGTTGAGCACTGTACTCGCTCAGGTAGAGGCGTTGATGAATACGCGTCCGTTGTGTCGGACTTTGTCTAGTGATCCATCGGAGCCACTAGCGTTGACGCCGGCTCACTTCTTGACGACGACTCCTCTTAAATATTTGCCCGCTTTAGATGTCGAGACTGACAAACTGCAGCTTCACCCGCGTCACGCTCTGCTAGATAGCTTAGTTCAGTCCTTTTGGAAGCGATGGAGGACAGATTATCTGCATACGCTGCAGTCGCGTCAAAAGTGGAACACTCCTTCAGAGCCAGTCACAGTCGGTACTGTGGTGATACTGAAGACTGAGAGTGCGCCTCCTCTGCACTGGCCTCTTGGTGTAGTGGAAGAAGTTTTTCCGGGTTCGAACGGAATAACGCGAGTCGTAAAGGTTAAAACCGCAACTGGATCGTACCTGCGTCCAGTTATTCGCCTCTGCCCTCTGCCTAATCAGTAGTAGTGGCATAGTTAGTTATAAGTTGTTTCGCTACCTAGTATTGATAGTTTAGATTAGTAATAGGGTTTAGTTTCGCTTTTGTTTTTTTCTTTTCTTTGAAGGTAACCCTTCAAACCCGGGGGGAATGGTTGCGCCAATTTGCTATGTTCCGCGATTTTGTTTTTTGTAATTTATTTTTTTGGCCTAGCAATCCTATCCCTTCCGTTTATTTCCCCGCACGACCTCTAGAAATGATTTGACTTTGACGTTTGTGCATCGAGTGAATGTGACCGCACCGCTAACACGCCCGCTCGAAATTACAAGAAAATTGACTGCTTCGTGATCCAACCATTCAAAAACTCAACAATAGTGCAGTGTAGTGCAATACAGAAACTGGCAGTGCTTGAAAGTACGAAGTTCGGGATTCTCCGGCCGGCGCCATGTGGAACTTTCGAGGTTAAAGGTCAGTGTTCCTTCTAATACATTTATCCCATTAATAAACGCTAGGCGCAGTATCTGCATATTGTTAACAAACCTAAGATCGCTTTTCAAACATACAGTCCATTAAAACATCAAGCAAATTCGCGCAACCATTACCTTTTGGTACCGTCCGTCCGGTAACAGACCGGTCCGAGCTCAAGTCGTTTACGGCGCGCACTGTTCCCGCGCGCCTCAAGGAGTTGTCAGCAAACTGAAGGGGCCCGATAGGGCCGAAGCCTACTGGGGTCAAAGGGTATGTGAAAATGGCACCCGGGGCCCTGGGACCAAGGCGAAGAATGGAACGGGGTAGGTTTTTAGTCAGTAAGAGTCTGACACTACTTCCCGCTCCACCCAAGGGTGGGATTTGTCATTGGATGATTTTACCTACCGAAAAAAAAAAAAAAAAAAAAAAAAAAACTATTATGTATTGTGGCGAGGAAAATAAATTTTATTATTATTTATTAATGTCTGACGTTTGCGGTAATCTGCTCAAATTTTGACAGTTCCTTTCATCAGTGATCTACTACGAGTTTTAGAACATCATTGTGCAGTCATTGCTTTTAATTCGTTGCAAGACAGCTCGTACCACAAATCTATTACGAGACCACTGACAGACCAATGATCGGCCATTATGAAAGAACAGATTACGAACTTTAATCAAAATGACAATGGGATCATGTTGGAATGACGAATTTATGAAAATAGCCGACTAAAGCCTCTGGTAGACAGACGTAGATAATCGTACGTATTATGTAGGTTTTTTTTTGGTAGGTAAAATCATCCAATGACAAATCCCGCCCTTGGGTGGGGCGGGAAATAGTGTCAGACTCTTACTGACTAAAAACCTACCCTTCCATTCATTGCCTTTGTCCCGGGGCCCGTGGTGACATTCTCACATAACCTTTGGCCCCAGTAGGCTTCGGCCCTGCTGGATCGGTCATTATTTTATTGCAATATAATATAAAATAAGAATGTAGAAATCGCATATACAAATCATTATCAATATCATTACATTATTATTACATCATCATCATTACATTACATTGCAGAATTAGTTCCAAAGAATATATATAATATATAAATATATATATATATATCTTAGAGAAACAAAGAAAAAAAATAAACACGTCAATATTTTTTTTCGTCAGTTTAAATAAGGTGACACCGGTGTTTCCTAGCTGACTACCCTGAGAAGAAACACCGAAACAAACTCAGGGGTCACAGTCTCTTTTTAAGCCCATATCGTAAATTTTTAATGGTCAAATCACATGAGAACTATGCAGGTCTTTTGAAGAAATACCCATACAGATTTGAGTGGACCTGTTCAGTCAGTAATAATAATGTTAGTGTTAAGTAATTGTAGTAATTATGTAGTAATTTTATGATCCAATGTTGTTTGAAATAGATAAATATTATTATTAAAACTCTGCTTTCCATCAACGCCACATTATTCTTTTGCCATGTGGGTAGTGGGGCAGCTTTATTTATACTAGCCATTACCTCAGCTGGTTCTCAGAGAAAGGGTCCAAGATTAATAAGAACTCAGCTAGTAATGGTACCTTTTTGTTTTATTGTACAAAGCAGTCTTGACGTGGCCCATTAGCCGGCCCGCCCATTCATTCTTCCCCTCATTCGTTCACTCGTTCGTTCAACGATCACCTGGGGACTAGGCTAGGTTTCAGATAATCGGAGGTATTACACTGTATTTTCTTGTTTTGTATATTTTTTCTGAGCATTGTTTTTGTTAAATAAATATCTGGGTATAAAATTAATGTAAAATTATGTCAATGAATTTGTTTGCTTTGTATCTGGTAGGATACGTTTATTGTAAGTCAATAATAATGGTACATTCAAAAAGAATATAAAATCATTTAATAAGCATGTAACATTTGTGTTTAAAATAATTTGTACTGAATATGTCGAAACTTCAATTTAAAATTTCAATTTTCTATTTAAGAAGATGATGAAGATTCAACCAATTGTAAACTATTTTTAATATTTATTTTGTCTGTTCTTTTCCTCTACTGGGCAAAGGGACCTTGAATTAATGGTTTGAGGCTCTGAGGTAAATTGTAAATGCACCTTGCATACGAAATGATGATCTACATTGAGATCTAAAAGTTGAGTTTATCGACAAAGACTTCATGTGCAAAGCTCACGAGAAGCAACTTCCTTAGCATGTATGTAAACATTGAGGCAATCTAGCCTCTAAACCATACATACATATAGTGAGAAGACTAAAAAGAACTGCCAAGTCATGACCATTTCGTTTCGATTCTCTTGTGCTGAACGCCTCGAGTTGGCCACGCCTTTGATTCCTTTGTTCTGACCACGTGACTGAACGTTAAAATGACATTAGGACAAAATAATTAGAGGCGTGGCCAACTCGAGGCGTTCGGCGCAAGAGAATCGAAACGAAACGGTTGTAACTTGGCTAGGCTTGCAGAACTGTTTGGGTTAATATTTAGTGATAGTGATTAGTTTAATGTACAGTCAGGGGTCAAAAGTGCAGTTGCACTCTACCGATAATAAAGTGTCTAGATTTTTATATAGTTATAGAACAGGATCAATGGATCATCACTCAGTTCGTTTATACCATAGAACCTAAAGAATTAAATAAACCAGTTGTGGCCCAGTGGGCCTCTTTTACAAAGAAATTTTAAACACTTTAGCATTAGTAGAGTGCAACTGCACTTTTGACCCCTGACCGTACTAACGTAGTAATAAACATAAATACAAAGTATTCACGTTCATAGTAATAATAAGAAAAAATATATTAAACACACCCTTAGTAAAGACAATTTATTAGGTTAAGATTTAATAAATTACTTATTAATCTATATATTAGGCTAGACTGGAATGGACTTTAGGATTAGGGAAAAAATTACGAACCGGAACTTGCTTAATTATGTCTCAAAAATCTTCTAAATCAAAAATAAACATAGTTATTTTAAAACCAGGACTTAAACACAAAATAAGTGAGGTTCAGCTCAATAAATTCTCAATCCAGTCCCTAGTCTAATTAGGTCGGTGCCGGTGGTTGAGCGTGGCTACAGTGTAGACGTAGCGTAGATAAGCTAATTGCCTATCTGCTTCGTTTTGGAAGCCGACGATGCGATACCGACGAGAAATCGGGATTCGACAGAATTTTGAATATAAAGTTTTTCCGGAACTGGTTTGAGATACCGATTGGGCACGCCTGGAAATATCTTCTTGAAAATTAGTTAAATTTTATTATACAACATTACAATGAATAAATGCGAAACCGGAATATAGTTTGTTCAGAATCAGTAACTGAATCGATTCCAACAATTTTTACACTGATATAATTTTTCCCAAAACATATTTAAAAAAATTACACAATTTGGTCAGCTCTGACATTAAGTACAACACAGGCACCGGCAGGTCATAGCGGGCATCAAGTGTCAGGGTACAGCCGGGAGCAAAAAAACGCCTCAGTCGCCCGGGTGGCCCGGTGACCATGTGTTTGTGTGAGCATCCAGGTAACATAACAAGCTAACTTTGTGATTTTGTATGATGCAGTTATAAAATTTTGTATACGTATATGTCGGTTCTTTACACAAAAATACTAGACACGTGTTTCGGGGTTCACATATATTTAATAAAATTAATGTTGTAAAGTAGGAAATAAAATATATACAATGTGTGACAATCATAATAAACGCTCATTCTGAAAGTAATCAAGAATGTTCAGAATCGAAAACTGAATCAGTTCCAGCTATGCTTGTTGGGTAGTTTAAAATTATTGCCGAGACTGAAGTCAAGCGTTTTCGCACGTCGATTGTTGGTTTTAACATTATATCAATAAGTAACAAGCTTGTTAGAGTCTGTGGCGATGATTAATTTAAGGTTCTTCCTTGTATAGTGCTGCCAATGAGACTAGATAAAGTAGAGGTACGTTGTCATCGCCAAGCAGTTAGGCGTCGAGCGTATAAATAATGTCCGGAAGACCTTAAAAACAGTAGTCTTTCACCAGTATCTTTGTAGAGGGTATACTCGATTCAAATATTTTTTTTTACGTGGGAAAACCATCTAATGACATCTCGCTCCCTTAAGCGGAGCTAGAGGATGAGTCAGACCTTTACTGACTAAAAACCCACTCCTGTTCTTTCGTTGCCTTTCATACTAACACCGAATTTTCCTATCAGGCAAACCCTTGGCTTGCCCTAGGCTTCGACCGTCCTGCGCCCTTACGGGACTCAATACAAGATAAATGAAAGAAATGAAGACTATAATTTACCGCGCAAAAGCCTTTTTTAATATCAACGATTCACACAATACTAAGAAGCAAGTATATGATAATTGATCCAAAGCTGCACTGTGACTGCTGGCCAAAAATATTTAAAATTATAGTGTCATGAAAAAAAAAGAAACAACGAAAATCACAAAGGGAAACAGTAGGTACATCCAGCACAAAAGAAAAGAGATAACAATACAAACGTATTACCAAAAGACTAGGCCGCGAAAATTACATGTTAATGTCGGTAAAGCGATAAATGAAAGTGGCAAAGATTAATTTTGCCAAAGTTAATCAACAAATGTAGAAGCAGGGACCAGATGGCCTCCCAGAGGCCCAATGGGATATCCAAATGCTATTTTACAATCATTTTAATCCACTAATTGGACTCCCCGTGGTCTGCCCAGAAGGGATAATTAGCAAATTGGCTGATGATATTATTTTTAGTATTCGATAACGGTCGACTCTTCATGTTGTGGTGCAAGGCAAGGAGGGATCAGAAAGTGAATTGCCAATTTCTGCCTATGCTTTTAAGTGATATAGATCTTGCATTTCGAGGAGTGTGTGTCTGAAATCTATAACCTAATTCCAGCTAGCCCTTTTCATCATCGAACCATCAGAATTAGGTACGGCGATGAACCACCGGTACATGGTAGACATCACACCCTTATGTACAAAATGTTTTGTGAACACATTCATTAACCGTACAGCTAGAGTAGAGTGGACTTTCCTACCGGAGTCTGTGTTTCCTAATAGTGTACAACCAGGGGATCATTAATTCAAGAGTAAATAGATTACGCGTATGCAAGCATGCTTAGAGATGCCAGAAAAGCGGTGGCCGAGTGGTAACGCCCCCGACTTACGGCTTGTAGGTCGCAAGTTCAAACCCAGCCAGGCGTATTACTTTGTGTAATTTAATTTCGTTACCACAACAAAAACATCGTGAAGAAACAAAAATGCGAAGACATGTGACATTCACCAACCCGCACTGGGCCCGCGAGGTGAATTACGGCTCATTCCCTTTCCTAGAGAAGAGGCCCGAGTCCCAACAGTGGAAACATTAAAAGGCTGATAATGCTAATGCTAAACATGCTCCATTATCGACCATAACGAAAAAAATATATATGAATATTTAATCATTTTACAGACACTTTTCTGATCTTAAAAAGTCACTGAAGGTCTTTTCTTCTTTGTCCGTCCCTGCTCTCATTATCCAGGATCGGGTTTCCTCACAATTCTGTGCTAAGACAGTCTGTCCTAGGTTGTCAATTTTGGCTTTTTTCAGGTCTCTCTTAATATCAGGCCATCAGGTTAACAGCGGGCAGCTCTGATTTGTTTGGGTAAATTTAGGGCTGTTTTTAAAAGGTTGAATTTTGAGAGTAAAAATCACTCAAGCTTATCAAACAATTGCCGCAATGCTTTTGTCAGTCAAACGCCTGGTATTTGATCACATGGGTCAGTTTAATCATTCTTCTAAGGCCAAATAAGCAATTACAGGTCTCTCAATTCCGTCCATTCGTTCAACTGGAACATTGCAGGTTGGATAAGTACAATCTCATTTTGCCCGCAGACCTCCTTTGTTTTAAACCCGAAAGGTCTGCTATCTACCTCATTTTAAATTAAGCAATTCAGATATCGCTTATGATAATCCTCCCTAATGTGTAAGGCCTTTCGAGGATTAATTATATTTTATTAATTTTATGCAGATGTACCGAATCCGTAATTTCTCTTGTTAACGATGTTTTAATTTTCATAATGTGATAATCATGCCCTCATGTTAGAGTATCTTATGAAAATATGATTATCGAGCCCTTTGTGTTTTGTTTTGTTTTGGATAATGAGTAAAGGCTTTGGAACAATAGATGTTGAGGTATGACTACTAGTGTATTTTTATGTAATTATTTAAATCTTATACGTGTGTTTGATACCTAAGTCCTTCTTTACGGATTTGAAAGTAATTTTGTATTGTGTCTCTGGATGGTTTGAAAATACAATTGAATCTAAAATTAAGTGGCGCTGCAATCAGTTTCTTAATTATTTTTTATAACGAAATGTAAGCTTTTGGGCAGGATAACGTCTGTCAGGACCGCTAGTTCAATATAATTTTTAACCAACGCATATTTTAGTTCAGTAGTAAAAGCATGATTCAGGGTTTCTATGAGATCTGGGCCCACCTTCAAATAGTTTTGTGTGTTATATCATTGGATAGGTAATTTTATATGTTTTAAAACAAATTAAAGATCCTGACCTAAAGTGAAACCCAAAGAATCCAAAGTTTGTACTTATGGAGAAAAGTACTTTATAGCGGGCAAAGCCGCTGGCACCAGCTAGTCTCTTATAAATTTATTTATTTCTTGCACGTTTATTTCAGATTAAATTCCCTGTTATACAGAGAGACCCTGTTACCAAGATTCGATACAGACCTCAAATCACAAGACGACCTTTAATTACGACCCACGCCATCAACATCCAATTCTACAATACCTCTACAGTAATCCCATCGTTACTTTGCCGAACATTTACGAAGGGAACACGAATTCCCTAGCCACTTCACAAGGCTATACAATACAGACCTTCAATATTAAATTGAAATAATCTACCATCGGAATCCTGCCATTGAATCCTGTACCAACGGTATTAAATCTACTCGACCTAATTTCAGATAACTTGTGAGGAATTTATCTGTCGTTGGCAAAAGAGAGAGAAGAGGAATACAAAGGCATACGATACCGAGTCTTGAATTAGGTAATTTCCCTGCCCGCATTTTGTTCAGATTCAACCTAGATTTACCCTTACTACAGTTGCGATTGGGTTCTCTTATTACTCTTTATAATTTGGTGAATTACTGTACATTTTGAAAGGGGGAAGATAATGAAAGCTTCTTTTTAATGAGAATCAAATCTACAATTTATGTTCGTATTTGTAAACCGTGGATTTCAGAGTTACCTAAATTGACAATTTTTTTAACAAGTTGAGACATGTATTTTTAGGGTATTCCCAAAGGTCCATGATTCTATTGTTCTTCGATTCCCACCGAGTCCATGTAAAACAAAAATCGAGTTTTATATGTTTCTACATCAATTCTCAACGGGTCCACGAGATTTGTCCTAAGTAGGTACACTCAAAGTTTGTAAGCCTTAGAAAAAATAAATAGTCGCTAACTACGATTATTTGATTTGATAATTCTGAAACTGTGGTTTATAATATTTAAATCTATTTTAGGGCTGATTTCATCATTCAATATAAAAACTTAGTTCAACTAAACTGAGCTCAGCGTAATCTAGTTTAAAGACCCGTGTCGTAAACATGGGCGACAACAAAAGAATTGAAACTGAGTTAAGCGTAAACTAGGTTCGCATAGCGGCGAAATGCAAAATGATGCTATAATCTCGATTAGGCGTTCAAACTGCGTTTTATTTTATATAATCGCGATTAGTTTATTGGTGAATTTGACCCTTAGTGTTAGATGAAAATTATTTGCTATAATTGTTATAAAACAGTTTTCTTTTCATGTCGAGGGCTATTCGCCTTTTTGGAGATATGCTTGTAGAGTAATGTTTACCTTTCATAAGTACTGCGTAATTATATTAAAATATTTATTGTATTTTATTTCATAGAAATAATAAACATTAATCGCTTATCAAAGTTTTTACTGCTGATAGTACCAAACATTCTCATGGACTCGTAGGGAAAGAAAATATTTAATATTTTAAAATGGCATAGACTCATTGGAAACTAATGTTCAAACTTTCATTTTTCGAGAACAATGGACTCGTGGACCTTCGGAAACAACCAGTATTTTCCAACATGAAAACTTACTCTTATTCCAACAGCTTTTACGTCTCGATTGTCATTCGTAGATCTTTGAAGGTCGTTAGAGGTAGCCAGACAGTATTACAGTCTGTCGTTACAAGTGTTTTCTGGTAGTATGATACTCCTTGGATAGCCTTGTAGCATTATGTTACCCAGTAACTGGGTTGTGGAGGTCTTATAGATATATAAGACCTCCACAACCCAGTTACTGGGTCGCTTCATATAAAAGACATATATTCAGCCGCATTCGGTTAGACTAAAAGCCGACCCCAAGTTAGTTGGGAAAAGGCAAAAAGACAATAGCCTTAAGGGGATTACATCGCCCAAATCCAAAAAAACACCTAGGTTGATTGAAGTTTCCTTATGTACGATTACCATATAAAAAATGAAGGGGATACTTAAGGACATTACTAATAAATTGTATTGATTACGTTTCTCAAAAAATTACCCTAACTCTAGAAAAAAAATCTGGTAAATAGGCCTTTTTTGAACATTAATTCCATATTTTCTCGAAAACGGCTCTATATTTATACATTGAATTTATACCAAAATATATGTTACGATAAATTGAATAACTTGTATTGATTTTTTTTTCGAATTTCATTGAATATTGATAAGTAATCAAGAAAAAACTCGAACCAGTACTAACACCCCCTGCAATGCCTGTTTAGAGGTCAATTCTTCTCTACTAGTGTAGAGGTAAATTCTTGAAGGTCATTGAGCGATGTAATACCCTTAAATTAAAACATTTCCAGGCTATGGTCCGAAACGAGGACTGGCCGCCTCTAGTCGCCTCTTTCTGCGAAGCAGTAATGCTGACAGAGTTCCGGCGGGATCTCATGGTAAAATGGCGAGAGCGACTGTCGCAACCCCGTGCTGGGCACGCCACGATCGAGGCGGTAAGGCCCCTCTTTGAGCCGTGGCTGAAAAGGCCTCACGGCGTCGTCACCTTCCGTTTGGCGCAGGTACTAACCAAACACGACAAGTTTGGGACGTACCTGTACAAGATTCGTGCGGAGACGACGCCCGGGTGTCACCACTGCGCGGACCGCCCGGAGGACACGGCGGAGCACACAGTCGAGCTGTGCCCCGCTTGGGAAGAGCATCGCCGTGTCCTCGTGGGGGCGATCGGCGGTGATCTCTCGCGCCGAGGCTTGGATCAAGCCACGCTCCGGAGCGAGGAGGAGCGGCAGGCGAACGCCTCCTTTTGCGAAGCAGTAATGCTAGCGAAGGAGGAGGCCGACCGCATCAGGCAAATCCGCCGCCGGGATTCCGATCCCGATTTCCGGTTACCGTAGGCGCGGGCTCGCGGACGGCGGGCAATGGGTAGCTCGCTGTCCGTCCGTCCGGTAACAGACCGGTCAGAGCTCAAGTCGTCTACGGTGCGCACTGTTCCAGCGCGCCTCAAGGAGTTGTCAGCAAATTGTAGGGGCCCAGCAGGGCTGAAGCCTACTGGGGCCAAAGGTTATGTGAAAATGTTACCCTGGGACAAAGACAATGAATGGAACAGGGTAGAGTTTTAGTCAGTAAGAGTCTGAAACTACTTCCCGCCCCACCCAGGGGCGGGATTTGTCATTGAATGATTTTACCTAACATAAAAAAAAGGAAAGGAGGAGGCCGCACGTATCAGGCAACGGCCCTCACGCTCCAGCCGCCGCAGGGATTCCGATCCCGATTTTCGGCAACTATAGGATCAGTCTTGAGGACGGCGAGCAATGGGTAGTTCGCCGTCCAACCATCCGGTAACCATCCGGACCGGGCCCAAGTCGTCGATGGCGCGTATTGTGATGATAGGGCTCAGCAGGGTCGAAGCCTACTGGGGCTATGCAGAATGTGAAAATAAAACCCGGAACAGGAGTGGGTCTTAGTCAGTAAAAGTGTGACAAAGTCGCCCAAGGGTGGGGGATGTCATTGGATGATTTTCCCACCTAAAAAAAAGGAGATGACAATAGCCTTAAATAAAACATTTAACTTTCCCTATGTACAATAGTAAGTAGCTATATAAGGTCCACTTAAATTAAATGAACTAACACAGCGTTCAGTACGTCTAACCAAAGATATCCCAGCAAAAAAAAAACACTAATTAAAGTGGTTTATTTTGATTTTGACCTTGAAATAATAAAAGGAGGAGCACTCAAGAATAAACAATCCGAAGGTACCTACAAGGCACTGGCGCCCGCGCCGCGCCGCGCGCTTCCTTGTAAGTACCCACATACGAGGCAAGATAAACACTGGGTAGGTACCTGCCTACCATAGTTTTTTTTGTTAATTTATCATTCTGTATTTAATCGTAACGGTAACTTTCAATTCACTACACGTCGCCATTTTAGGATCAGTAGAAGATAGTAGGTAATTACGCGTAACTCGAGAATAGGCTACTATTGGGTGTAAATAAACTTTCCTCAAATACACATGATTATGAACCGTCTAGGTAGGTACTTAGTAAAAGAAAAGATTCTAATTTCCCATCACACTTTACCAGGCTTTCGACAGTCGCTCACGTGTAGGTATTGAAATGAATTATTTTTTAACGTTCGATCAGTAACACACTGAGCGTACGCGTGGTTAAAAATTAGAATCAGCCCTGTTTACAGAAATTAATTGAAATACTACTTACTATATGCCACCGCGCCGGTAGGTTTTGATTGATGTAGGTACTTGCAAATCTTTCTTGGGAAAGGATTTGGGCTTGTCGTAAGCGTTCGTTACGTTCACGATAACACACGACCATTTCCAAGTGTTCTTTATTTGGGTAAGCGTAATAAGGCATTGTTGTCGATTGTGATAAATACCTACGTGTTCAACACTCAACACACACACTGACACACCGCAAAACGTTCGCGAAACATGTAACCGTCTCGGTAGCGCGGCAAAAACTGAGATGACGTCACGCACGCGTCATCATTATTGTCATAAGAGCGGCGCGGGCGCCCGCGAAAAGCTATGTTAGAGTGAGATGGCATGAGTTATCAATGAACGCGGCAGGCAGTGACGTAGTCACTTGTGCTGATGGATAGTTTATGCCACGGTAATATTGATAATATTACCGTGGTTATGCATTGGGTAACCAACATTATTAGATTTATTTTTGTTAGCGTTTTTTTTTTCTTTTTTTTTACCAATGTCTTTATTTTGGTGGTCTGAATGATATCTAAAAGTCTGTCCATCTAATTTAATGAGATCTTTAATATAAATATGTAGTACCTACGTAGCAAAGAAAATGTGACAATATTTTCAACAATTATTATGTGCAATAATGATGTTTACCAGCGTAATAAACTCGGTATTAACTCAGCTTCAGTGGAGTTTGCTGATTAAATTGAACGCTAATTGTGCCACAAACTCTCGAAGACATGCACAGCAAACTTATGTGCGGAACCATAGATTTTCACTTTAGAAAATGTTGGTCATTTTGTTGCTTGTATGTTATTATTATTGGTGTAGGTTGTTACGAAGGTATTTATTTGGGTGTCATTGTTCTCTTATCTTGCATCGTTTACCCAATGCTATTCTTTACCTAGACTTACGCGTAGAACGTATTGACAAATTATTGCATTTTGATTAGTTTCTTTTTCAGTTTGAACTTTTTTTTTATTTCCTACATTTTAATGAGTAATACTTTTGAAATCATCTCCTCGAGCTGTTTATTGTGATACTTCTTGCCCTGAAATTTGGTCAAAATCTGTCATTTTTCTTATAACTTTGAGGTAGTCGCGCTCATAATTTGTCGATTTCAAGTATTGTCGGGTTAACGTTTTAGAGCAAGTGTTATTCGAGCTAACGTCATTCGATTTTAAGTAGGGAATCCCCTCTGAAGCTAAATTGCAACGAATCGTTTAAGCTTTATGGCGTGCCAAATAATTATACATACATACCTACATACACCGGGAAAACATATGTCCGATCGTCCGGTAACCGACCGGACCGAGCCCAAGTCGTCGACGATGCGTTCTGTTCCCACGCGCCTCAAGCAGCTGTCAGCACACCGAAGAGGCCCAGCCTACTAACTGCAGGCAGGTAGGGTCGAAGCCTACTGAGGTCATGGGTTAACTTCCGAAAGGAATGCCCGGCCCCGGCACGATAGGCTACGAAGGAACGGGGTAGGTTTTTAGTCAGTAAGAGTCTGACACTACTTCCCGCTCCGCCCAAGGGCGGGATTTGTCATTGGATGATTTTACCTACCATAAAAAAAACCCTCATAAGTGCAGTCGGGTAAAAAAGAAAAAACAATTGTAATGTATTGCGTGACTACCGTCTATTTAAATATTTATGGGACACATAACTTAAATCTTAATCGAGTAACACAGTTACATGAATTTCGTGGGTTTTGTTCCCTTTTCGACATGATTCGACTATGTAATCTTAATAATAGTAGATTATTTTACGTAATTTATATAATTTTCATGGCTTGCTTTATAAATTATGTGACTCAGTCAAAGCACAGTTTAGGGTGTTATTTTTATACATTCACTCGGCTATTGACGTTGGAAAAACTTTAAATAATTTAGTGTATATGTGTGTGTGTGTGTTTCTGCTTTTCTGTCTCACAAAGACTTTGATAAAGTGTAGCTTGTGCTAGCTGTAATATCTAGCGTAGACCCATCTTCATGGTGGCATCGATAGAGTAACATGGTTTTAGAAAAAGTGCTGACAACAAAACATCTTTGTACTGGCAATGCAAATTTGTTTAATAATATAAAACCTAGTACTTGTAGTACCCAGCTGATGGTAAGCAGTGATGCAATCGTTTAAGGTGAGGCGCACTATTTTATTTGTAGCTTATTCAACAATTTACCTGCGGTGGTCTTCCCAAAGACCGCAGCAGGCAAATTGTTCAAGTCCTTCGATATACGTGGTATAAATGACGAGGCGAAATGCTTAGTCCAGACCGTTGAATTGTTAACACTAAAAGAGTTAATACTCGCCGTAGGTCGGGTTGTTTGATGGTAGAATGGAGATGGCGGAATCAAATCATCCAATTTTTTTTTTATAGGTGTTTTTTGTAATCTATATCACTTTTATTATCTTAGCCAATTTCATTACATAATTTTAAATTTAAAAGAAACAATCATAAAATCAATTACAAAACACTCCTTAACTCCTCGTTCGAGAACCGCTAGTAAGCGCACACCGCAGCCCACCCACGTGGCTGCGATGCACGCTCTCGATAAATCTATCTCTCTATAAATTCGCAACTGTCCATTATGTGACGTCACGATTCTCGGTGGCCACGCCCCTTTAAGTGAAACCCTCAGATGACTTATTGTTATGGTCCTTTTCGTGGTAAATAAATGGTCCTTCTGTACAGAGGTGAACGTTTTGATTGATGCTGATTAATTTTTCTCGCAGTACCGCGAAGTTTTTTCGGAATTTCTTTCTGAGAAATGAAAGCGGGTACGGAATGGGGTGTTTCTTGTTTTTGCATTGTGTATGATGGAGGATCTGTTATGGCTGTGTTGAAATACTGGTGTTAGAAATGGAGTTTGGAGTTTGTGATAATTATGTTTTAAATGACAAACATATTAACGGATGAAATAATAATGTAAATTGTATTTTTGTAACTATGAAATTTGATTTTGACTATGCAGACTAATTTTATGAATAATAATGAACACAATGACATGAGTAATAATTTTGTTGTAATTTTGTGATGTGTTAATATTAATGAAAATAATCCATTTTAATTTATATGACCAAAGTATTGTACACCTTATGGGTATGTTGCAGCGACTCTAATTCAATTGTATTATAAGATCCAAACTACCTGTGACAAACAATAAATAAATTTGATTGATTTGATTGATTGATTTATGTTATATACAGCAAATTTTAAGCCTAAACAGAAGATTTAAAGTGACTTTGTCTAGTCTTAATTAGTCGAAAACGTCTAAATTGCAACAAAAAACCAGCTCAAGTGAATCGGTAATACACATGCCAGCTTAATGCACTAGAGTCGATTGAGAAGCAAGTTAAGAAAAACATCAGCAATGATGCACTTGTCGAGTCTAAACTCCAAGACCTGAGCATCAACACAGAGTCGCTAGCCCGTCAGTTTTTATCGTTCACATTTGGAGGAGTGTGTGTTCCATCATCGGATTGCTTATCAGACCTCCACAACCCAGTTACTGGGCCAAACGATACTCTTTAGATAGAAAGATGGTCAGATTTTCTGGGAGTGTACCAAAGATAAAAATCGGGACATTATTCATGATAAAAAATAACCAAATCCTCGCATATAGCCTTACGCAGGTACATATTTTGTTGACTTAATTAACAGTGGCTGTGCTGGCGTATCCGCCTTATTGGTCCACTGCGGTTTTGATTCCATGCGAGGTAAATATGAACTGGGGTAAATATGATGTATACGTGTGCATGTAGGTAAAATCGAACTGATATGGGAAATCCTGGTTTGGGAGGAAATAATTTTGAACCAATTGGCCCTTTTAGGGTTGACGTAGCATAATGCAAGGTTCGTCTGTGTCTAATTTCGAATACCGTTTGGTGTTGTTGAATGTACCTAATGGTTGTCTTCTCTGTGATATGAAAAAATGGTGATTTTCCCCAACAAAAATAATATTTTATTTGTGACCTTCCCCGTGTTAAGATTACCTGTCTTTGCCTGGGTACAACTCTATTTTTAACCGACTTCGAAAAGGAGGAGGTTCTATGTTCGGCTTTATTTTATATAAGAATCTTTAATTTTGGAAGTCGGTGTTTAATTACAACGAAGAGACCAAACTATTATAGAAACCCCGACTTTCGAAATTAAAGTTATTTTGCAGTTTTTTGTTAAAAGTTTTTTACACTAAAAATTAGGAATGTGGTCATGATATTCCACAAGGAATTAAAGTTAATTTACGTCTGTAAGATTTACCATAGCCCTAGAACGCAAAGGGCAAATGAAGAAACGCAGATGGGTTTTAGTCAGTAAAAGCCTAACACGCCGTCTCACCCCACCCAAGAGCGAGAGAAGTCATTTGATCATTTCCCGCATCAAATAAAAGTTAGACTGAAGATCACACTATTTGGATAGTGTGTGTGTGTGTTACATTGTGTATGCATAAACAATAATTCTCCCCACTTTAATCCACTACATTTCACCTCTATCCCATCATTTCTAAAACCATTTAATCCAAAGCCTAATCTTCCAGAAAATGTTGCCATAAACCGGCCATAAATAATTCCGACATAAAATATAAAGGATTTAAAGAAAATTTTCAATATCTGTCGAGATATTTATCGTTGCCCTTTCGATCCATTAGTCGAGGTGGGGGTCGGTTCCGGCTTCCGGTTTCGTTCCGCCGGAAGTTAGAACACATGGCCCCTGAAAGCGGTCGATCGTAAAAAATATCTTATGAAAGATGTCGTGTGTTGATGTCCAGATTTCTAGAAATTTATTCAACCCTTGCTTGCGGTGCCGGGATTTATCGCATCTGGGTGATTGGGCAAAGGAATATTTATGTGGTTTCCGATCCTGAAATGAAACCTAGAATAAGAAAGTTACTCTAAATTAGGTTTTTCTGTACCTACATCTTTGGTCAGTCTCCCTGGATATTCATATTTTAGTATGTAAATTTACAAGTTCGTGATAAGACCTATCATAGGTACTGTATGGATCAGAATGTTGGGCTGTGAAAAAGACGGATGAAAAAAATTACATGTAGCGAAGATGAGAATGTTGAGATGGATGTGTGGTGTGACGAGAATAAATTTATAAGGTGAGAAATGAGTGAAGAAGAAGAATGAAAAATTTAATTCAATTGAATTTGTGAATGATTTATGAGTGAGAAGATGTTTGAAAGTGGTGGTAATGACTGATAAGTTGGAGGATTCTCTTATAACTTTTCAATCATTTGTCGTTGGTCATAGTACGGTCATGTAAAGAGGAAAGATCCCCCATGCGTTTTATCTTTCCTCTTTACTAAGATAGTTATGCGTATACATGTGGATAGATCGAGAGGAAGAGGGAGACCAAAAATATGGATGGATTGTGTGAAGGGTGATATAAAAAAAAGGGAGTTAGCGATAGCATAGCTGGTGTCCAGGATGTAATTATGGCAGGTCCAGATGCTTTTAGTTCAAGTTATTTAGGGGTTGCTTGAATGGCTAACTGCTTGTTATAATCACACTTAATAAGTATTGTATACATGTAAATAGTCCTTTGAACCACCGGTACATTTATTACTCTCTTACACTCAAACGACTGAACGAATTTCGATGAAATTTGGTACACGGACCATAAGATTTCTTCTTTTCAGTCGTACACTCCTGGCTATTACCACGACCATCTGGATAGATCATCTTGTGAGTTGGTTGCAGCTTTTACAAAACTTCTCCATCTCTCTTATTTATGGCACAGCACGGCCGTAATATATGGTTTACCGGAATAATCCATATTTTTTCATCTGGTGGAATTATTTTCTACCCGAGTGTAGCTAATGACAAAGCTACGAGTAATTTAAAATGATTGTAGACTATAATGTAGCTTTTCTACGATAGCAGTAAAACAAAAATGACAACAAAACTAATATGACAACAGTTATTTGGGTGGATGGTCAAAATTTAAGATAGGATAAGACGCAGGTGTGAATTCAGAAAATGCTTTAGATTCGCAACTTGTACGAACACGCGTAATGTATTGTCACTCGCTGACCTTTTAAACTGTTACTAGTGTAGCGTTGTATAGTGTTGGCATAAAAATTGTGTCAATCTCGATGAATATTTTTAGTGAATGGTATGTTGTGGTAATTACAAGTCCACTATTGGATATAGCCCTCCCCCAATGTGACGTCATAAGGACCGGTCCCGTGATTCTAGCATCAATCGGATGCCTGCAATCCTCACCAAGTCATCCACCTTGTAACTGCAGGCCTACCAATGCTGCGTCCTTCGGTACGTGGTCGCCACTCCAAAACCTTTCGGCCCCATCGACCATGATCTCTGTGAACAATAGGTCCCACCCACTGTCACTTATTAATTTATTTATTTGTATTTACTTTATTGATATATATAGATACACTATTTGAGCTTAAAACTTAAAATATACAATCTGATACAAAGCGATCTCTTCCAGGCATCCTAGAATGGAGAGAGATTGCCCGGACACTTAAGTCTGGTTGTTCTTTGGACCTTAATTGCAAGGATGCTTTTCTTGTGGTGGTCATCCTAAAATATATATTTTTATGTCGTGTCCAGATTATAGAAAGATCACATCATAATATGGCCAAGTAAAACTGTCCAGATCATTTATACGTTGAAGTTTGATGATATTTCAATCTTCGTTAGGCCTACTTTCTTTAGATTTTTTGTTACCATAGAAATCTTACATCAATGATACTCAAATGTTAACGTTTAAACGATCTGGCCATATTATGAAGTGATTAATTTCTATGTCTGGCCTCGACATATACAATTTTTATATTATTGCTTTTAGTGATAAAACTGCCCATTGTTGCACCCTATTCATTTTGAGCTGGTGTACAATAAAGAGTAAATTTATATATTTTTACACCGTTTAGGAATATTTCCAAGCACCGTTCAAAAAGTGGCTGAAATTTTGCCGCTAAGCTTGTGATTACAGCCTAGTTTATTGTCTAATAAAGACCTTAGACCTACTGTGCATATTCCTTTGATATATTTCGCAACAAATCAAAATTCTACTCTTCTACAAACAAATACGAGAAAAATAATTTCCCAACGGCCACTCCTCAACCCCTCCACAACTCCATAGCCTGATCCCATATTCATCTCACAACTCCACCCCAACTTAAGGGTCCATATCACTGGCCGTGCGAAGTTGTCGCACCGTCTGTCTCGGGAACAACTCGTGAACTACCCAACAACTTATGAATTGTTCCGTTTACAATTGGCACCTGAAACTTTTTTGTTGAATGTTGGAGTTTGTACGCTCAGGACGTGAACGCGTGATAAGGAGTTACAGATCTTGTTTGCTTGAGTTTTAGAATAGAAATGTTGGGCTTAGTGACCTACTTTAGAACTCCTAGTATGAAGGAGTGATGTTTTGGAAAGATGGTAATGAGGAGCACCATGACAATATTATTATCATTTTTTTCAGGTATGAAATCATCCAATGTCTTTTCCTTCTCTGATACGGAGTAGGAGGACGTGTGAGATTTTCACTGACTAAAACTACAGTTTCTACTTTGTCTTGCATTCCGGGACCTAGGGGTCCCTTTTCAAAAATCAACCCATGGGCCCAGTAGACTACTAAAAGCCCTAAAGGCCCCTACAGTTTCGCTGATGTCTCTTTAAGACGCGCGCGGACAACTACGCGCCGTCGACGACTCCAGCTCGGTCCGCTACCCCATACCTGCGATGGCTGAAAGTCGAGTTCGGGATCCCGGCAGCCGGGGCGTAAGGATGTCCGTTTTCTCACGCGTGATATTACTATTAATGTCTTAATTCTAAGGTTTTTTCGGCGTTATCAAGGTCAGCCAGCTAAGAAATATCGGCCTCATCTAGTTAGCACAGCAAAGCTTCAGCCTTATAATGTTCCCACTGTTGGGACTCAGGCCTCCTCTCTAGGAGACGGAATGGGCTTTATCCGCCACGCGGGCCAAGTGTGGGCGGATGGCACATGTCTTCGAATTTTTGGTTCTAAGACATGCTGGTTTCCTCACGATGTTTTCCTTCACCGTTTTGAGAGCAGAGGTGATAAAATAAATTACACTCAGTAATGCGCCTGTCTGGGTTTGAAACCCGACCGAGAACTCGTAAGTCGAGGCCGTTACCACTCGAACACCACTGCTCTAGTTAGAATTGACGAAATAATTGAAGTGTAAACAATGATAAAAGTATTATCATATTTTTTTTTGTTTTTTTTTTTTAACGATCGTACGAGTACAATGTCGTCTAGTCCCAAGCTAAGCAGAGCTTGTGTTATGAGTACTAGATAACTGATAATAGTACATTATGATACAAGTGTGTAATGTAGGTTACCGTTGAGGCGGTATTAAGACCCGATCCTTGGCGAGTGTCTTAAGAGAGCCAAGAACGGTAACCATTTATTACTCACGTGTATCAGACGACGTTTTTCAATACACTTGTGAAGAAAAATAATTTAGTTAACTAATATTACAACGGTAAAACTAGTAAAATTTTTCATAACATGGCGGTAAAAAATTAAATCTGTTGCCTATGAGCACGCGCTAGGCTATGGCCATAAGGTCTTTTGATCATATTGCCTAGTCGTCGTTTGTTTTGTTTCATTTTAAAATGTAGTATTTGATTTCATTTTATTAATACAGTCCATAAATTTCACTCAAAAAAATTACGCCAAAAACCGCGCGCATCTTAAAATGACGACCATAGACCACAAACAATTTTAATTTTTTCGTATTCAAAATTTGTTTTGCGAACAAAGAGGTTGAACAAAAAGGTTATAGCTACATTACAGCACTAGTGCGTAATGGTAATCAAAATGTCACAGTTTGGTAACAGGTGCCATTATATACCTAAGGGCGGGTTTCTGAATTGAGAATTTTGAGTTAAGAACGTCTCAAACCATACTTAAATGCCAAAATTTTGACAGTTTTACAGGCTAAAGTAGAGTTTGAGTAATTCTCAACTTCAAATGCTCAAATCAGAAATCGGGGGTATGTGTAGTGCAATAAAAGCCACTTTCTGAGCAAGTGTATTGAAAACATACTTATATATTTCTAAATACATACATATTATAGATAAATTACACCCAGATACATAATAAACGATCGTGCTCATCACACAAACATTTGTCCTGGTGGTGGGAATCGAATCCACGGCCTACAGCATAACAGGGCTACTAACCACTAGACCAACAGGCCAGTCAAACACAATAAATGCAAAATAAATATCAAAAGAAAAAGCAAAAAAAGGCTAATGTGCCTAAAATTTAATATGATGAAGCTACTTAAAATAACTAGCATAATGAAATAGCTTTGGTATCATTGTCGAAGGACAAAAGGACAGTCCGTCTGCACACAAATCACGTCGACATTCTAAACTAATTATACAGCGAGTATTGCTCGAGGACCACTGAAACGTGTTTTTGTTGTTATTAATAAAGGACTGGCCTCAGATGTAGAGAGGATGGAAGAACCAGAAACCTCCCATGTTTATAATAATAATATTGGAAATTTCTCGCCGACTGATAGACACTACGTGATCAGAGGGCTGGCTCTTTCTTCGCTCAAAGAATTAGCATTGACATTCAACGTGGCAATGCTGCCAGCCTTCTGGGAACATTTCCGGATGACAGCGATGTGGAGGAGTACTTTGACCCTTAAGTGAATTTTGTTTATATGTACATAGTTTGGTTTAGTATAAAAGAATTTTATAGTTTAGTTTATACATATTTTCTTCATAATATTGGCTGATGTTGATAATTATATCTATAATTTGCGTTAGAGTGTTTTTGTTTGCTTAAACGCGTTGACCTTTGAAACCCTGAACTAGTATTTTTTTTCTGTTTAAATATGTAGCCAGGTTTATGACGAGTGAAGTGAAAGAACCTAGTAGGGCTGATGCCTTAATTCTTTGTTCTACAGAATTAGAGTGGACGTGGAACACAAATAGCTACTGAAGAAAGACACGCAGCTTTTAGTCTATAAAAGTCTCCTGGCCACACAGGAATGGGTAGTTTGCTGTCCACCCTATTATAACTGAACTATTTTAGATCGCGTTTTGGAATAAAGTGTTTCCCTCTCATCCTCCATCCAGGGCAATTAACAAAAGTCAGTCTGTATTATATAAAAAAATAAATAACAAAAGACTAAAACCAATTCCATCCGAACTACATCTGCAACCGCCCAGGCGCTTACGTATTCGAACCCAAAACTATGTATTTGATTAAGTACAGACCAAGTTTTATAAGGTCGCTCCCGGTCCAACACAACTGATGCTAACTTAGTTTTATGTTAACAAAATAGATACTTCGCTCACGATTAAGTGCAACTAAGTGTGCTGACTATTGTTGTACTTTACTAAGTTAGTTTCATAATAGTTCAACTGATAATTACTTATGCAAGTACAGTGGTGGGCAAGTGAGGGGGTTTAGAAACTTCTTGAATAGCTTATCATGAATGTGTATAGTTAGCAGTTTGCTGCAGTTAGTGATTAGACAGCACAAAAATGGTGGTGATTTAGTGTACAAATAGTTAATCTTGAAGACAATTTACACATAGACATACACACACGTACAAAGATCTATGTGTTTTATTTAGAGTACCGACGGAACCCTTAGGATCAGTTTGTTGTCCCTGTGTCTGTCTGCCAAGAGCCTTCATCTCGGGAACGCATGGAGCTATGGAGTTGAAATTAAAACCATGTACTAAAGTTTACGGTCCTTTGAAGCAGGCCATTTATGTCGCAAAACATGTATATTTCGATACTTTCAAAGAAATCAAAATTCACAGAGAAAATTAAAAAATGAATTACTTTTTTTTTAAACTCGAATTAATTTACGCATGTAGATACAAAATTTTATTAATTCGAGTTTTTGAAAAAAGAACTTTATTTTTAAAATTTTTCTTTACAAATCGATAGTATTTCATGTACCGATTCGACCCTCCGCGGGATTAAAACGACTACAATTTAACGGTGTATATTTCTGATACCTCTCTTTTCTTGTGCTGATAATTCATTATATTACTTCTCCAATTCTAGAAGAACAACCGACACATGTTTCTTCAGGTGCCCTTTATATTCCAGAGTCAAGGCTGCTCATGAACATAGAAACAGTGACAGTCAACGAAGTTGATTTTAAAAAGACACCTACATACATTTGACATACATTTTGAATTTATTATGGCCGTTATGGAATCAGTTTTGAAGGATGCATGATGTTCGGGTGGCTCCGGCTAATCTTCGGCTGTTGTCGTGAGACATCGGAAGACGGCGAACGGCGGCGAGAGGTTCAATGTGCGGGACAAACATCGGTAGCGAAGAGCTTCGAAGGTCCCCCTTCGAAGCTCTTCGCTACCGATGTTTAAAGACAACGAATTATAAATAATTTCAAACTACATCTACATCTTTAAGTTTAGTCCTTACCGATAGGTTGTTTTACCCAGGATGTTTTTCAAGATGGACAGGAACGAAGATGCACAAAAACATACCTTTCATAAACTACTTAAACGTCAAAATACACACAAAAACTGAACCCATCACATTAATACTCCACACCTCTGTAATAAAGGCGCAAATGAAAAATTTACACAGTAAAAAATCACACCAGCAAAACGGGGAGCGTGTTTAAAATTTATTTTGAATGGCCATTCATTTAAAGGCATCCTGGACGGGGCTGTTGCGTCGGCGATAGCGATCGTGAAGAAATTACACTTCCTTCCTTATTGCCGGCGAGCGAAATACGGTAGTTTAAGGTAAGAGTGAAGAATTTATACTAACGACTCTCTATTAGACATTTAAGTTGAAAAATTAGAAAGTTCGCTTTGCTTCAGGGAATTTTGATTTAATGGTGATGTCAATGTTGATTAATTCATTTAGATTTCCAAGGTGGTTGCGCCAATTTGCTATGATCCGCGACTTTGTTTTTTGTAATTTGTTTTTTTGGCCTAGCAATCCTATACCATCCGTTTTCCCTCCACCCGCACGACCGCAAGAAATGATTTGACATTGACGTTTTGTGCATTGTGAATGTGACCGCACCGCTAACCGCGCCCGCTCGAAATTACAAGAAAATTGACTATTTTCGTGATCCAACCATTCAAACTCAACAACAGTGGTGCCGTGTAGTGCAAAACAGGACCTGGCAGTGATTTAAATGTGCGAAGTCGAAAATCACCGGCGGTGCCACGTGGAACCTTCGAAGTCTAAAGGTCAGTGCTCTTTCCCAATACCTTTATCCCATGCCAGGCATAGTATCTGCATATTGTTAATAAACCTTAGATCGCTTTTTTAAAATCTACAGTCCACAGCTTATTTGCGCAACCATTACTTTTTGGTCCATACGAGCAGGATCGTGAATCATTTTCTTGTAATTTCGCAATATAGTATTTGTTCCATAGGGAATAAACGCAACGCGCCTGTTTACCTAGATATAATAGTAGAAAACCCGCATCTAGGCATTTAGGCAACTATACGTTATTTCGCTCGTATAGTTAAAGAGTCATTGATAGTTACGGTACCTACGCCGTCAACCGCACCGCATAATTATAGTTAGCTACGTAAATATCAGCGTAGATATAAATCGATCGCATTCTTTTTCTTGACAAAATTCATTCGACCATCCTACAAATTGCATGTAGGTAGACGCATTTCAAAAATACCCGTTCATTGTTGAGTGAATATTTGTAGGAAACGGATAAACCATAGATTATATACGCATATGTTGTTCCGTTCGTTCGCCGTTCACTTTGTTGTTTACAATATTACCATATTGTTATCTGATAATTATCGCTTACTTAATAATTCGTTAAGTGTTTGTTTGAGTGTATAGTGTGAATATATCAAAACAAGATGTCTCTTAAGGGAACCAAGGTTAGTACTGATTTAAAGGTTCAGTTAAAGCTTTTATACGCTAAAAGGGACTCACAGTTTTCACGTGTTCAATCGATTTGTGATAAATCTTCGCAAACCTCGGATCTGGCGATTAGAGATGCTTTCTTGTGTTCGTTGGAAACTTTAGATAGTTTGCGCGCGGATTTTGAATCTACAATTAATAATATAAACATTTTAGAGTTGGAGTTAAATCCTGATTACTGTGTGAGTTATCAGGCATTGTCGTCCTTTGATGACTTGTATTGTCGTATCAAACGTATTGCTAGGAGTTTAGAGACTCCCCCCCCCGCGAGTGGTTTATCCAACCCTCCTCGCGAACGCCCACGATTGCCGCCAATTCAAATACCTGAATTTAATGGTGACATTCGAAATTGGAATTTATTTATAGATAGTTTCGAAAATATAATACATAGGAACACATCGCTGACAGATCACGAGAGATTGCATTATCTCGTAGAAAAATTGACCGGTAAGGCAAAGGCTGTCTGTGCTGGAATTACGTTTAGCGCTGAAAATTACAATTTAGTTTTGAACACTTTAAAAACAAAATACGAAGATAAGCGATTAGTAGCCACCGCATATTTAGATCAATTATTCGATTTGAAAAGTTTTTCCGTTTGTAACGATCATAATTTAGAGAAGTTTTTAAATATTTTCGCATCATCTGTTCGTGCAGTAAAGAACCTAAAGGTCAATGACCTCTGTGACTTTTTGTTTTTGTATATCGGTTTAAAGAAATTAGATCCTGAAACTGTTCGTCTGTTTGAAACGACTCAGCGCGGTAAAGAAATACCTAAGTTCGAAGATTTAGAATCTTTTATTCGCGACCATATTAAGGTGTTGCAGCGCACGTCGGCACGTCATGAAGCCACGAATAGGACAGGTTCCGATCGCCGTATAGACGCGTCATCGAAGTCAGTCAAGACTGCACATACGCTAGTTAATACCGCCTCAACACCTGACTGTTCTCTGTGTAAGGGTAGCCATACACAGCTGTACAAGTGTTCGGAATTTCAGAGATTATCGCCTAGGGATCGTTACAAGTTTGTCCGCACTAATAATTTGTGTTTTAATTGTCTAAGTGACAAACATCTGGTTACGTCATGTAAAAGTGGTGTTAGCTGTCGTAAATGTCCAGCTAGACATCATACCTTGAAGGTTAAAGGCAACCATTCACGGTTCCATTAAAATAATATTTAGTTCACGTTTTAATCGTAATATTTCGTTTGAAATGGATTCGCTAGTCGCAGATAAGATTACGGAACGGTTGCCCACGGTACCGGTTGACACGTCCATGCTGACGGAGTTTAAGAACTTGCAGTTAGCCGACGGAAATTACGCTTTCCCTGGAGATATCGATCTATTGATCGGTGCTTCGATTCTCCCGCATCTCCAGTTATCACGTAAAATTCAAGGTCTTCCGATGTACCCCGCTCCGCACGCACTGGAAACAGTTCTCGGGTTTGTTATAGTTGGCTCCGCACCCGCTTATTTAAATAGTTACTCGACTGTGTCGCACTGTTGCACCGTCGAGCCGCCGCTTGAGTCTACCATCCGCAAGTTCTGGGAGATTGAAGAGGTCAATGTCCCACCTATTCTCAGCCCTGAGGATCAGGTCACTGAGGAGATTTATACCCGCACGACTACTCGTGATAAAGATGGTCGTTATGTTGTCGCGCTCCCTTTCAAGGGTGATATTTTTTCGCTCGGTGGCTCCCGTGCCTCCGCAGAAAAACGCTTTCTATGCTTGGAACGTAAGATGCAGGCGTCTCCTAAGTTGAAGCAAGCCTATGATGATGTGCTGATCGAATATTTAGATAAAGGTTATATCTCATCAGCGCCTGCCGAGACTGAGGAGACACGTGATTACCCGTTTTACATCATCCCGCACCATGGAGTTGTTAGAGAAGACAAACTTACAACTAAACTGCGTGTGGTTATGGATGGTAGCGCTAAGACTAGTACTGGCATATCGCTTAACGATATCTTGTATTGTGGTCAGAACCTCCAGGGTAACTTATTTGAAATAATAGTAAATTTTCGCTTGTTTGCTATTGCGCTCTCTGCCGATATTCGGCAAATGTTTCTTAGTATTGGAATCAGAGAATGTGACCGTAGATTCCAACGCTTTTTGTATAGATTTTCTCCGCAGGAACCTTTGAAGGTTTACGAATTCAATCGTGTTTGTTTTGGGCTTAAGTCTAGTCCCTTTCACGCTCTTCGCACTATCAAGCAGTTGGCCGCTGACGAGGGTGATACATACCCGAAAGCAAGGGCCACTATTGAAACCGGATTGTACATGGACGATTTTGTGTACAGTGTACCTAGTGAAGCAGAGGCTATCGAGACCGCTGCTCAAGTAATCAGCCTCATGAAGTCCGGTCAATTTGATCTGGTGAAATGGACAAGCAACTCGCAAGCTACATTAGAGTCGATTCCACCGTCACACCGGTTGACTTCGGTAAAGGAATTCGATGATAGTGATTCGCATAAGATCCTTGGTTTAAGTTGGTCACCCGCAACTGATATGTTCAGTCTTAAAATTAGCTCGACTCCGCCAACTTGTACCAAACGCGTTATCCTAGCATGTGTAGCTCGGATATGGGATATAATGGGTTTTGTAGCTCCTGTCGTTTTATATGCAAAGCTGCTTATAAAAGAGCTTTGGCTTTCCAACTGTGATTGGGACGACACCGCTCCTGAAAGTGTTGCCAAGTTGTGGGCTCGCTATAGGAAAGAGCTTCCAATGCTCGATCAGATACAGATTCCTCGCCATGTTGGTATAGTACCAGACACTGTTGTTAATGTGGTAGGTTTCGCAGACGCCAGTGAGAGGGCTTACGGGGGAGTGGTTTACTTTCAGGTCCAAAATGGCGATAACATTTCAGTTTTCCTCATTAGCGCAAAATCAAAGGTATCTCCTAGTAAGGTTGTCTCTCTTGCTCGTCTCGAACTCTGCGCTATTCTTATGTTGGTTCAATTGATTACATCTATAGTCAAAACTTGTCGTCCTCGCATTAATATAGAGAGAATTGTAGCGTTTTCAGACTCAACCGTTGCCCTATGTTGGGCCCACTCTTCACCCCATCGATGGGGCACGTTTGTCGCAAATAGGGTGGCTAAGATTCAAGCTGAATTGTCACCGGAAAATATGTTCCATGTCGCTGGAACAGAAAACCCAGCTGACTGTCTCTCACGTGGTTTGCTTCCCGCGCAAATTTTAAATCATCCGCTTTGGTTTTGTGGCCCTCCCTGGCTGCATACCACTCCTAACGAGTGGCCAAATGCTCCGTTTAACCCCGCTACTGTTTCAGAACCACCCGAGGAGAAGAAACATACGCTTGTAGTATCAGTTCCGCGTGAAGAGTCAGTTGTTTTGTTGTTGTCTAATCGAGTCTCGTCTTGGTCGAGACTATTACGCTGTGTAGTTTACGTCCTAAGATTTTTGAGATTATTGCCATCGCGTGGTTCTATAATCGCAGCTGATTTGGATAGAGCTGAATCAGTTGTACTTCGAGAGTTGCAGAAATTTTATTTTTCAAAAGAATTTCGTAGTTTAGAATCACATAAACCTTGTAGTCCCGCACTTCAACATTTGAAACTATTTTTGCAAGACGGACTCATTCGTGTCGGTGGCCGTCTGCGAAATGCTAAGTTAGAGTTTGAACAAATGCATCCAGTAGTTCTACCACGCAGGGATCACGTTTTGGATTTGTTGGTGGACTATCACCATAAGGTGAATTGTCACGCTGGTCCCGATTTATTAATGTCCATTCTTCGACAGAAGTACTGGATACTTTCCGCTCGCAATTTGATACGCGCTAGAGTGCACAGATGTGTGCCCTGCTTTAAGCTCCGCCCGCGTTTCAACGCGCCGGAAATGGCCGACCATCGTTCTTGTCGTGTTGTACAGACGGTGAAACCTTTCATACATACTGGGACGGACTATGCTGGACCGTTTAAAGTCACTATTGCCCGTGGTCGTGGTATACGTTCCACAAAGGCATACATTTGCCTATTCGTTTGTATGACAACTCGTGCGGTTCACATAGAGTTAACCAGTGATTTGAGTACGCAGGGTTTTATGTCTGCATTTAAACGATTTTTATCTCGCCGTGGTCCCGTTAAGCGCTTATACTCTGACAACGGCACAAATTATGTTGGAGCGCGACGCAATATTTCGGAATTACATACATTCTTACGCTCCAAGTACTACCAAAGTGAATTCGCCCATGTCTTAGCTGAGAATCGCATTGATTGGTGTTTTAATACGCCAGCAGCTAGTCATTTTGGTGGCAATTGGGAGGCGAATATTAAAAGCCTTAAGTCGCACCTGTTTCGGGTCATAGGCGAACAGATTCTCTCGTACGAGGAGTTGAGCACTGTACTCGCTCAGGTAGAGGCGTTGATGAATACGCGTCCGTTGTGTCGGACTTTGTCTAGTGATCCATCGGAGCCACTAGCGTTGACGCCGGCTCACTTCTTGACGACGACTCCTCTTAAATATTTGCCCGCTTTAGATGTCGAGACTGACAAACTGCAGCTCCACCCGCGTCACGCTCTGCTAGATAGCTTAGTTCAGTCCTTTTGGAAGCGATGGAGGACAGATTATCTGCATACGCTGCAGTCGCGTCAAAAGTGGAACACTCCTTCAGATCCAGTCACAGTCGGTACTGTGGTGATACTGAAGACTGAGAGTGCGCCTCCTCTGCACTGGCCTCTTGGTGTAGTGGAAGAAGTTTTTCCGGGTTCGAACGGAATAACGCGAGTCGTAAAAGTTAAAACCGCAACTGGATCGTACCTGCGTCCGGTTATTCGCCTCTGCCCTCTGCCTAATCAGTAGTAGTGGCATAGTTAGTTATAAGTTGTTTCGCTACCTAGTATTGATAGTTTAGATTAGTAATAGGGTTTAGTTTCGCTTTTGTTTTTTTTTTCTTTTCTTTGAAGGTAACCCTTCAAACCCGGGGGGAATGGTTGCGCCAATTTGCTATGATCCGCGACTTTGTTTTTTGTAATTTGTTTTTTTGGCCTAGCAATCCTATACCATCCGTTTTCCCTCCACCCGCACGACCGCAAGAAATGATTTGACATTGACGTTTTGTGCATTGTGAATGTGACCGCACCGCTAACCGCGCCCGCTCGAAATTACAAGAAAATTGACTATTTTCGTGATCCAACCATTCAAACTCAACAACAGTGGTGCCGTGTAGTGCAAAACAGGACCTGGCAGTGATTTAAATGTGCGAAGTCGAAAATCACCGGCGGTGCCACGTGGAACCTTCGAAGTCTAAAGGTCAGTGCTCTTTCCCAATACCTTTATCCCATGCCAGGCATAGTATCTGCATATTGTTAATAAACCTTAGATCGCTTTTTTAAAATCTACAGTCCACAGCTTATTTGCGCAACCACAAGGTATTAACTGGAAATGATTGTGTCAGATCGGCTACAAGTTATAGTTAGTTCTTGCTCACAGATTCGTTCATATGAATTTTGAATATTTTGGAAGCAAAGTCGAAGCTACATAAAAAGTCTTTATCCTTTCGAGGTTTAAACTTACTCCGTGCCAAATTTCATCAACTTGAGTTAACTAGTTCAACAGCCAAAGCGTAACAGACAGCTATAGTTACTTTCACATTTATGTTAGTACGGGTTAGAGTCTGCTATAATTCAATGTGCATCCCCCCTTAGCCAAGTTACAATCGTTTAGTTTATCGTGAACGCTTGGAGTTGGCCTCGCCCCCAATTTCTTTGTTCTGACGTCATCTCAACAAAGGAATTGGGGGCGTGGCCAAATCCAAGCGTTCACGCTAAACGAAACGATTGTAACTTGGCTAGGGCGGGAGGGTTTTTGCTGTCGGCGATAAGACCGCCATTGTACTTATAGATTTACGTTTCTGTAAGTTATGTTTTATATTGGTAAACAATCAAGTTCATTCTATTTAATTCTGATAAAAGAATCACGTGGTTTTTAAGAACAACATTCATGTATGATGCAAATTAAACATAGTTTGGATACGTTACTACCGCGGCTTTTTAATTAGCAGCCACAAAATCATTGACTACACTAAACTTAATTTGTATTAGAAATCTATGAACATTTTTAACAATCTTGATCAATTTACAATAAACATAAGCCTGCAAATGATAAAAAAAGATGTACTCGTAAAGTTATTTTGAAGGAGCTAGCTAAAATTTTTAAAGTTTGTCTTCTAAATGCTGTTTCCATAAGGCCGACGCCCACTAGCTAGGACCACGGGGAATTTCTGAAAAGGAAATCTTAGAATGCAAAGGACAACTGAAGGAAACAGGTGTGGTTTTAGTCAATAAAAGTCTACTGCGACACAGTTCCTAACTATAGTAGCTATTTTCGAACCCAGATAATTAAAAAAAAAAAAATTATGTTCCAATACTTAAATGATTATTATTATATATTATTATAACATACCCTCTCGCTCTGCCTTGAGCTGCCGAAGTCATTTTACCAGCTCGTATCTTTGCCGCTCGCGCCGCCATGGCAGCTAAACATAATTAAAACTGGGTTGCCTCGGATATAACTCGCTAGAGGTAAGACGAGCGCGAGATCAGCTCACTATAGCCTGCAAGACGCTCCGTGGGGCTATTGATGCGCCTGACCTACTTGCTGTGCTGGCACGTTTCTTTGTCCCAGACAACTACTGCCGCGGTAAAAAGCACAGGATGTTCGCTGTGCCTCAGTGTCGCACTGTCGCCCGTGCTCAGTCACCAATGCCTCGCACTTGGCTGCACTAAATGGTCTCTTGGACTCCAATTCAACGAGCGATCTGGTCGCGGATGAATGGAAGACGATTTTATTGGCATGTCAGAAGTACTGTGAGAGGGATTGATGTATGAGTATAACTTACATATCTCGTTACATTTTTGTGTTTTGTTATATTTTTCCTTTTTTTATTTTTGTTTAGTTACTGTAATTGGTTGTAAGACCGTTGTAATTAATAATAAATAAATAAATAAAACAACTTTTTGATATTGTATTCTTTACAACTCATTCTCTGATAATCAAACTCAAAAACATTTATTTCAAATAAACCATTAAGGCATTTTTGAATTTTCTAAATATCAGTCAGTCAAAAAAGCTAATGATAATTATTATAGTTCTATAAAATAAATAAAATTAGGCCAAATTAGCACACCGGCCTAAACTACCAAATGTTAAACTATCAAATGACTGGCCCACAAAACATTTCATGCTTTTATTATTAATACTAAAAAACAATTTCAAAATTGAACATCCACTATCGCCAAGACCCCAGCAATAAATCTTCAGACAAAAAAAAAAAAGAAAAAAATACCAACAATCAAAAAAAGTACCAAAGACTCAGTTAAAAAGAAACATTGTCCAGTAATGAAACAACAAAATAAAAGATAACGACACAAATGCAAATGAATCTAGTTTTAAATTGAAATAGCCAACTGCGTCCAAGAAAATTACTATTCGTTGTTTTAAATGAGAAATGTTCTACAGGAATACGCCATTTTTTATTTCGGGTCGTTGATTAACTTTTTTACTCAATTATGTTGAAGGCACATTTTTCACGAGATTTTCGAAATCAATTTTGCATGGAAACAAGGTAATAAGGATTATTTATGTGGAGATGGCTGTTATGAGTTTGTAGCAAAAAAGAATAACGAAAATATGGAAATGGTAGATATTTTAGTTAAATAAATAAAAAATATTTGCTTATAAATAGCCTTTAAGTTAACTTCTGAAATCTAGTCATTTAGACGCTCTCTGGTATAGTCAGCTCCCAAAAACGCTTGTTAAATTGGGTACTTGGACTCGACAACACTTGGCAAAGTTGTCTAGCTGAAATCTCTACATGCCATAAAAAAATACGTATGGACGAAAAATATCTAACTGAACAGTGTACTTACAAAGGAAAAAGCGCATAATATATATCGTATCTAAAGTGAAATCGGCAAAGCCAGCTATCAAAGATCGTAATTTTTCAATCTCTTATAAAATGCTCAACTATAACCGCTTCAACTGGTATAAAAATAAAACTCCTCAATACCAGCAAATTGCCAATTAAACAACCTATTTACACGAACCTTTAAAAACAACTTCCAATCAGACCTATGTAATTGCACATCAAACGCCGCTTTTTCCTTTACTAAACTGAACGTTTACAATCTGACTGGCAAACTCACACACGTTCCCAATAAGGACATTACAAGCGGCCAGAACCAGTGCAAACCGGTTCGGACCGGTGCGGACTGAATGAAGGATCGCTAATTGGCGACGAGACGCATTTAGCGCTAACCACCGGCTATCGTTCGCACCTCCACACTTAATATGAAAAGTACTTTATAAAACTCGTGCGATTAATAAAACTGCGCTTTTATATAGGTAGAATTAAGCTTTTTAAATAATACAAAAAAATAGTAAAGCTATTTCAAAGTAGTAGTTTAAATAATGTAATTCTGTTCAGCTTGTCAACGCCATAGGACTATCAAATTCATATTAAAATGCAAAATAGACTAACTGACATACAACTGCGAACAGCGGAAAATTGACGAATGGAATTCATGTCTATTTAAAACCGGTTTGAAGCAGTTTAAACTGGTTAAAAGCGGATAATTGGCGACAGAACGCCGTGTATGGCGCTAACCACTGGCATTAGCGTTATTTCCCGTCTCGACACTTTAATGTGTGAAGTGCTTCATAAAATTCATACGACAAATTGTCCTGCACTTTATGTCGTTGAAATTAATGTTTAGGAACTTTGTCAACTGCCTGCTAAATCTGGTGAAGTCTAAAATTACTACCACTCGAAACAACATTAAATTAAGTAAGTAAACTTTGTACAAGCAAACACAGACAAACTATGAAGGGCGATGAGATGAAAAGTGTCTTTGAGGAGTGGCTGGAAAGACCTGACGGCGTCTTCACCTTCCGCATGGCACAGGTTCTCACCGGACATAGAAAGTTCAGGGATTTCCTGTACCGGATTCGTGCGGATGTCAGCAAAACCGTAGGAGTTCAGCAGGGCCGAAGTCTGGGTTCGCTTGTGAAAGGAAAACCCAGGGCCCAGGAATACAAAGCAACTAAGGAACATAGAAGTGATTTTAAATCAGTCATCAGACGATTTCCCACCAAAAAAAAAACTTCTAGATGCTGTATATGTTATCGGCAATGTGTATAATTCAGATATTCTATACAATACCGAATGCGCAGCCGGTAATGTGTATAAAAGACGAGAGCAGGGAAGAAGGTGATGTAATTTTAGGGCACCCCAACACAGATAGGTTAGGTTAGGGTTTTTTTTTTAAACCACCTAAAAATAAAAGCCTCACTTTAAACCGTATTCTATTCATTGCCTAAGTATTGTATAGAATACCGGTTTATATAGATTGCCGGTAACATATACACATAACCGATGTAGCTCTCACTAGATCAGCAAGCAATTAACCTTTCTTGATATAGTTAGAACATAACTCATGTTTCCCGGCACTATGCAGTATAAATATTTTCTCTCTCATACATCAAAGCAGTAATTTTTAATTACCACTAAACAGATTTTATGGGCTTGCTTGGCATAGTAAAATATATTTTGTTCTTATTTGACGTTATTAAAAATAGTATCGTCATGTCACCCTGATTTTATTAGGTGCTAATAAATTTTGGGGACATCTATTGACAGCGATTTTACAAGCTTTTATTAATATATATATATATATACACCGTTAAATTTTGTTTGTTTTAATCCCGTGGAGGATTGATTCAGTAAATGAAATACTACCAATTATAAAGATAAAATTAAAAAATAAAGTACTTTTTTCTAAAACTCGAATTAATATATGCATGTACGAAATTAATTTCTTTAAGTAAACTAGTCAATGACCTTGTAGGGAGTTTTCGGTCGTTGCGTACTAACTACCTACAGTTCATTGGCCTCGATCAGCTGACGTTCACTTAAAGAAATCGAATTTTCGAATTTCGTATATGCGTAAATGAATACAAGTTAAAAAAAAGTACTTAATTTTTCATTTTTACCTTTACAAATCGATAGGGTTTCATGTACCGAATCGACCCTCCAAGGGATTAAAACGACCTAAATTTAACGGTGTATATATTATACATATTTACCCTCGTCCGTGCGTCACTGCTGGTTGCCAATTGAAAACCAGCGCTGGGTGTCTGACGCCCAGCAAATACTGAGGTGGTCACCCTTTCGGTGTGGGCACGCTCAGCGTACTCTGTACATTTGTTGTTTTTATTTTGTGTTTATAACCGTTGTGCTGTCTCTGTCTCAAATAGTAGTCTTTCTATTCCATTTTATTCCATAGTTTCATCTGTCCCGATGTTTGTCTGTGTCCAATATTGTAAATTAAATTTGATCTACATCCCGGTTACCGATTGAGTTTTTTTTACATGCTTGTGTAAATCATAACCATATGATATTTCCCGTGCTTATTTGATGCTCAATTAATTCTTTTTGAATGCATTTGTAATAAATATTTGCTATTATGTACTTATCAAGTAATTTATTTGTTATACATTTTAGCCGATATTTCATATGTTGAATTACTCATCCTCGTTATTCACATTTAAAACTAACTTGTTTTGTTTTGTTAATTTGAGAACCATTTACCTATAAGATTGTAAAAAGTAGAGCTGCGTTTACTTCAAATTTAACGCAAGCAAAACCGCAAGCAAAAACTAGTAAAAACTATTTCAGGCTTTACTGACAAGTGCAACTGACAACAAGACAATGTATCAGCAGTTATCAAAGGTATTGCTACATTAATTGTGTTACATTGTCACGTCGCACTACTTCGCTAGAGCATAAAAGTACAGAAAACAATCTACATATAAAGCGCGCTCGAGCAACGCACACATAGACATCGCTCACGGACACGATATCTTGTACGTGACTAAACCAGTGCTAGATCACAGAGTACTTTTTTAAAAAGTGAAGTAAGTGAGGTACATGTACGGTCTGGGGTCAAAAGTGCACTTGCACTCTACTAATGCTAAAGTGCATAAAATTTCTTTGTAAAAGAGGGCCACTGGGCCACAACTGGTTTATTTAATTTTTTAGGTTCTATGATACAAACGAACTGAGTGATGATCCATTGATGCTGTTCTATAAAAAAATTGTAGACACTTTATTATCAGTAGAGTGCAACTGCACTTTTGAGCCCTGACTGTACACGAGATTAACTTCTGTACCTATCTATTTTCTTGCTAAAGCCTCTATTTATTTGTTATCCAAACAGCTGATTAAACATATCTATCAATACCTTTCTACCTTGATTAATAGCATTGGAAAAGTAAATAAATCCCTTAGAAGATCCACATCTTCGGAATTTACTTTTCCCTTTCCCAATCTCGATTCCCAGTAGCAAACTCTTTCCTAATTAGATCCAGATTATCATCCCAGTGACTGAACGTATAATGAGGGTAGTTTAACATAAAATACGAGCGCATTCATCGGTGGAACCTCCATTACCGCCTTGTCAGACCTGTTGATCCGATCGGCGTTATTGGAACCGATTTGCGGATCGGCCCGATAAGTCGTTATCGCCTCGGGCGCATAATTTGCGCCTTAATGTCACAAATGAAGGCGGAGGCCATTTTATTTTGTTGCAAGTAATTTTTTCGATGAATTGATGACTCGTAATTTTAGGTGGGAGTTTGGGTTCGTATTAATTTATTGATTGTCCCGATAATGAATTGCAGGACGCCCTTTTTCACCGTTATTTTGTTGTCGATATGTTGATGGCTTATAATAATACTTAATAAATTACGTATATGTGCATCCATATATATTTTTGGCATAACTACCACACAGTTTTAAGATTTAACCGAAAATGTGCTTTCAAAAAGGGAACGTATTTTTAACCGACTTCGAAAAGGAAGAGGTTCTATGTTCGGCTGTATGTATTTTTTTATTTTATTATTATTGATAGTCTCTCGTTTGACCACTTTCAGCTGATGATACACCTGCTTATAAGTTAAATATTCACTTTTGACATAAATACCCTTTAGTTGTAGTAATCAGGAAGAAATTTCTGAGCTGTACACACAATAAATTCATGAGGAGCGATTGGACAATATTTTTGTGTTTCATCTGCAATAAACATAATTATGCATAATAATAATAAACCTTTGATAATGACTGGCCTGTTAGTCTAGTGGTTAGTGGCCCTGACTGCTATACCGGAGGTCGTGGGTTCGATTCCCAACCAGGACAACTGTTTGTGTGATGACCACGATCATTAAGTTCTGTGTCTGAGTGTAACTTATCTATAATATGTATGTATTTAGAAATATATAAGTATGTTTATCAGTGGTCTAGTACTCATAACACAAGCTCAGCTTGGGGCTAGACGACGTTGTGTGATATAGTAAAACAAATATATTTTTAAAAACTGTTTTGACAATTTTAAATTTGTTTTTCTTTAATAAGTGATTTTTAATTATATTTTTTATAAAGATATGTTAAATAAGATTTTTTTTCTGTTAAGTCTTTTTTAATAATTTTTTTTTTACATTTTTGAAATAAATTATTAAATAAAGCGCCCAAAACTGATTGCTTTCACAAATAAACATTTTGATTCTGAAGATGGAGTACGCTTCCCAAAAAAAACCTAGTCACTATTAACATAAACACAACCAGAGTATAAGCTACCAGTAAACATACCTACTTTCAGAAGGAAAGGAATTTGATTTCACTTCGTAACCGTACGAATCGGTGTAATGTCCAATAAGGAACCGTATAATTCGATATTGATAATAAAATAAAAGGTTGTTCTAAATGCCTAGACTCGATAAAGCTTTATCTACGCGACAAGATCTGGAGCTAGGGCTGTACAAGGACTTACGTCACACTCATGGACAGGTCAATTGCTTGAAGGGGACCGATAAACATTCCGCCTAGAGGCAAGTGGAGCGTAGAAAGGCCTTCACGGACACTAGATCGTAGTAATGGGGGCTGTATCGGGTTTTCAATAAGAGGCTATCATGAAATGTGTATTAAGCAGGTATAGTAATATGTTTAATACGTGTTTTTTTTATGGTGGGTAAAAATCATCCAATGACAACTCCCGCCCTTGGGTGTAGCAGGAAATAGTGTCAAACTATTACTGACTAAAAAACCTACCCCGTTCCTACGTTGCCTTCATACCAGGGTCGAGCCTTCCTTTCAGAAGCGAACCCTTAGCCCCAGTAGGTTTCGACCCTTCTGCAGGGCACCTACGGCTTGCTGACAACTCCTTGATTAAGTGGTTCGCTTTTTTTTTCTGTAAGTACTAAAAAAAAAATACGATGTTTTTTCACTGTTAGAAATGCTGTTTTTTTTTTGTCTTTGCTAATAAACTACATTATGCTATCTGCTAGTTCTTTAGCAAGCTACTGACTCCTGTAAACATTGTCTACTAAAAATGTTTTTTTTTTTTTTACTATCACACTAAAGGCGTTCGGACGGATTCGGACGGATTCGGATGAAATTTGGTATACGGGTAGACCATGTCCTGAAAAGGACATAGGATACTTTTATCCCGCATTCATTTGGGATTATTTCTAATTTCACGCGGGAGATGCTGCTAAAAGAAGCTATTTAGATAAATATGTGTGCATACAATTTGACCATCCGTTCTTGTAAAGCCTACACTGACGACGGCAGTTGAAAGAAAATCGACCAAAATACATTACACGGATACGCAGTCACCACGTAGAGTCTGAAGCATTTTTTTATTTTCGGTGGGAAAATCATCGATTGACATCTCCGCGCCCTTAGACGGAGCGGGACATAATGACTAAAAACTCACTCCTGTTCCTTCGTTGCCTTTCATACGGGGGCCGAATTTTCTTTTCAGAAACCGACCTTGGCCCCAGTAGGCTTCGATCCGGAAATAAAACGAGTCGTAGCACGCTTGTCTGAGTGACAATGAATAAAGCAATCGCAACTGTACGGAACGTGACCTTGCGCTTTCATAAATAGTGTGAAATGGATCGAACATTTGCCTGACGAAAGTTAGATTTTTTTTGGGAATTAAAACAGATTGTTTTTTTTTTTTTGGGGAATAATCAATAAATCGTTTATTTTTTCTTTTTTAAATAACACTTGACTTTTTTTAAATAACCAGAATATACAATACATTCAATTTTTTTTTTTTTGGTGTTTTTGAAATCACTTAACTGCTACCGCTCTAGGTGAAACGAAAAAGAAGATCAAATGTTTCCTAACTAAAATCCACTTGTATTAGTTTTTAGTTACTAGTTACTAGTAGTTACTTAGTTGCCCCATACGTTCCAGGGCTGCGAAAACTCTTCAGAACAATCCCGCAACAGTGACAAATTCGATCACATTATTATTTTTTTGTTAACATGAACTAGTGCTTGACTGCGATCATATCTGATAGTAAGCAGTGTTGCAATCGATGAAGAAACACACTAGTTTATTAAGAGTCTACTCACTCTAGTTTTGACTTTAAAAGAGACTTTGACCCCTGAGTTTGTTTCGGTGTTTCTTCTCAGGGTAGTCAGCTAGGAAACACCGGCCTCATCTAGTTTAAAATGACCAAAAAAAAATTTGACGTGTAAAAGTGTTTTTAAAACCTACTTACAAAATAAATATCATTAATCATTTATCATTTGAGGTCACCTTATAATCGGTCGGGACTGCAATAATACACTGTAGCCTACTTCCTAAACCCTGAAACATCGAAGCCAATTCCCTGAACCCAACACAGCCATCAAGCCACTTACAACACTTACCCCAGATCATCAAAATAACACATTTAAAATATTCATAGCCAAATCGGATAAGCTTTTCCACATTAAACGACCATTTACCGTTTTGAGGGTATATAGACTAAATGGTTCGTTTAATATTTTCCAGTTCTCGTCGCCATTATGCTGTCTGTCGTTATATTTCGGAGGGTAGGTAGACGATTTATGTTTTGTTGATGTTATTCTCTTGTGTGTTCCGAGATCCGTTTGTGCTTCCGGGTGAAAGGGCTATTTTTATGTGCTTCAAGGATTAGAAGGGAGCTTAAAATTTGTGTTTTTTGGGATTTAAATTGTTCTGCTTGTGTTTTATGTAGCAGACCAACGGGTCGGCTGATGAAGAGTGTGTATGTGATCGCATTTAAAATCACCCAATATCTGCGAAATTCACATTGCTGGCCTTTTTTTTGTGGTGTTTGTATAACTTACACGACAGGCTTTAAAAACATAGAACACGTAGATTTACATGTAGGTATAACACGCGGAAAATAAGTTGAATTTTAGAGGCAAAACATAGCGCCCATATATTAAAGCTAAGACCTGTATGTAAATACCTATGTTTCACAAATAAACATTCTTATTCTGAACCATTTGCTATAGTTACACGCAGGCTGCGGGATTGAGACCCGAAAATCGGTTAAACTTGTGTAACGACAATTATAACGACTTAAAAGACATGTGACATTCACCAATCCGCACTGGGCCCGCGTGGTGGATTGTAGCCTATTCCCTCTCCTAGAGAGGAGGCCTGGGACTCATCCCAATAGTGAGAACATTAAAAGGCTGATAATGCTAATGTTAATGCAGGGAGAGAGTATATATATAGTATTGTAATGTAATGCTAAAAGTGGGGGCGTCGCGATTAGCTACAGCGCTAAAAGTGGAATCTATAGTGTTACAGTACGTGAAAGCTCCCGGTGAGGGAGCACCTTTAGGAGATTCCACAGTAGAATGTTATCACTAATTTACTGCATTTCCGAAAGAAATGCTTAAAAAAACTTCCATAGAGAAGATTGTCACGAAAAAAATATATATCTTCAAAACTTCCTTAACACTTGACTGTTAAACCAGCAATTCTTCAGAGAATTCAACAAAGTGAAGTATTATAAAAACCAAGTTAAACTCAGTCCAACTGTATGACAACTGATAACAGTGAAGTCGGTGGCGCCCTCTCTCGGGGCTGAAGTGAGTTAGTGCCCAAGTTTGCGTACGATGTGAGTTTTAAGATACGGGGTAAAGTGTAGCGGGAATGGCGTGGCTTTAGTATTCAATAGGTTTCTAGGAAATCTATAGTACTCTGTTTAAATTGAAGCTATGATATTTCAATACTAGTACGTTGAGGAACGAAGTAAGTACGGTTTAGATACATATCGTGTTCTATGCAGGTCGTATTTCTAAGCTTTTTGTACTGGCCAAGCCCTAGCTGTAGAAGAATAGCGTGATAATAATTTATTTTATTTTTTATTAAGTCTTGGCTCCTCACGTATTAATCCTGTATCGTAGGTGCATTCACAAATATGTAAACTCGCGTGAATTTGATGACTGACCTGTTGGTCTAGTGGTTAGTGGCCCTGACTGCTATGCCGGAGGTCTTGGATTTAACTCCCACCCGAGACAAACGTTTGTGTGATGAGTATTATGAATCTGTAGGCTACATAAATATTTCTTTCGTGCGGGAATCGAAACCACGATACGTGGCACAAAACGTGCCGTCATAAACGGCTCAACAATTTGTTATCTTTGTCCTGTATCAACGAATTTGTCCTCCTTGTAATTTTGTTTATAAAATTAAAGAACCATTATTTTTTATTCTAAGTGGAATTATATTTTTTTTTTTTTAAATATTGCTCTCAAACTGAATAACGTTCATTTATTTGTAACACTATGTGTGCAGATAAAAAATAAATTACTTTACATTCTGATGGAAAAGCACTTCTTCTGTCTACCTATTCGAAAAAACTCGCAAGCATAAACTAACGTATTATTCTGTTATTAACACAACAATATTATCTTATATTTTCTCACGTATTCCTTAAACAAAATGTATATAATGGTAGATTGTTCTCTTGATATATCTTTTGTACTTATAATTAAGACGGAGATATAAAAGGCGGTCCCCGAGGCGTTCGTAACGTTATTAGACAAGAGTCTAGACTGGAACGGTAAGAAATTACTATTGTGTGAAAAAATCTAAGTGTGAACATGGAGATATTTCTCTAGGTATTATCAAAGACAATTTGTGGTAATATGAAGAGATGTTTCTGCCAAGGTAGTTAATTATAAAACATTACTCACAGAAAAACAATAATGTGTTTTTTTTAGTATGATAATGTATGTATGTCTACCCTAGTACCTAACCGTAGGGGCCCAGTAGGGTCGAGGCCTAGTCTGGGGCTCTGGGAAGGTATGAAAATGCATACCAGGGCCCTGGAACCAAGGCAGGGAAGGAGCAGGGTAGGTTTTTAGTCAGTAAGAATCTGACACTATTTCCCGCTCCGCCCAAGGGCGGGATTTGTGATTGGATGATTTTGGATTGTGTACCTAGTGTAATCAAGTGTCATCGCAATCTGTTCAGCTGTTAGAGCGTTAAAAAGTAATAAACATACACACACACGAATTTTTGCCTTTTTGATATTAGTGAGACTAGCTTCTACAGTACGGCCGACGGATTTGGCGCGTCTGAAGTTAGGCTCTGCGAACTTTAGCGCTCAATATAAGCGCGCCAAATAAATGATTTATAAAAATAAATGCCAATAACAGTTGTTAACAGCAATAACAACTGCTATTGGCATTTATTTTTTCAAACCATTTATTTTTTTACGAATACACAAGCGCTAAAGTTCGCAGAGCCTAACTTTAGACGCGCCAAGATCCGTCGACCGTACTGTACGTGATGCCTTTACGTGCGTCAGAGGATGCAATTATTTTAACTTAAATACCTTTTAACTTAAAACCTAGGCGAGGTTTTTTTGTGGTGGGTAAAATCATCCAATGACATCTCCCGCCCAGCCCGCTCTAGTCTGGGAGCTAAAAGTCGGAACCGCTCCACGAAGTTCATCGGATGTCAAGGACCAGACCTAGTTACTTCATTATCGATTCGACATCTATGTAAACCCTTTCTATATTTATTTGAAAAACTGATGGTGCCGTGTTACGTGGGCCATGACAGGACATGTATGCAGGGCCATCTGGAGTCCCAATTACTGGACCCTTTCTTGCCAACCACGCCTTACCCTAACGCAGGTACAGGTTTTTTACAGCAAAGTTACTTCTAATGAGAAAAATTTGAAAGCAGATACCTGTTCAAAAAACTTACTTTTCAAGCAATATCGTGCTATTGATGGCATTTATTCTATTGGATGTCACCAACTGCATTATATTAAAGATAAATACATAATTCACTGTTGAAACATCCTTAAAATTAATATCTGAATAATACCAATAGTATAGTTGGTAACTAATATATTTTATGTCTTTGTTTCAAACATTTCAAAGCTCCGACTTTCTTCTACACATCTGCTATTAAGTTATGAACAAAATAAGTGCTAAATAAACATACAGGGTACCCACAACCTGTTCCCGTACCACCTCACCGCCACATTATTTGAATCCCAATTTCAATTTGTTGCCCCACACGCACATTCCTCAAAGGCAAGCACCGTTCGCCACAAACCGCTATGTACCCTGTACAAACAAGTAGCAATTCTACTGAAACTTTTGATATAACCCTACCTACCGTCTTGCCTACTGAATATTATATTAACTAACGGAGTTTTTGTCATGGCGCTCGATTTGCATGTTATAAGTTAGGCAAGACTGTCATGTCGTGTTTTTTGTGAAGGCTTATCGGCTTATTAGTCGGAGCGCATCTCATCGCAGGAAATCGCATGTTCCACTTTATTAAACTTAGCCAAAGCGTCTCAAAATCCTCTGTCTAGTCTGACGGTTCATGGTAAGCACTAAAAACAAAATAAACTAAAAATATAGTTTCAAACGAATTGTCTTCGAATTAATACTGGTTAGCCGTGATGATAGATCTTTCGCTTGACCGAAGGGCTGATTTTTACCTCAGTGAGAGATAACAACGTGGTAATGTATCCAGTCTTTTGAGCACATTTCCAGTTTACAAAAATGCGAAAAAAAAAACAATAAAGGAAGTTTAATAATGTGTACTTGTTTTTATTCTAATCATTCCTTTACTCACTTTTAAACAATCATGCATTTTTGAGATTCTTCTGTAAAGCGCCTTAAAAATTTTGTAAAGCAACTGATTGCCGGAGCACGACTGACAAACGATAACATCGGTGCAGGAACTACACAGTCTGAACGATTCGTCCAAAGGCTATGAAAATATCCGAGCAATATACTTTGTACGTTTTAAGTGGCATATGGACTGTGTAACGGAGAATTCAACATGGATAGTTATTCAATATTAATGGGAATGAATGTCCAGTTTAAAAATAGGAATGGTTTAAAGAAAACTTAAACTTGTACTCACTTAATCATAACAAATTGTTATCTATTAGTTGCCCTATTTTAGTACAGAAGCTCAGAAATACTCCGGCACAAGTTGCTCAGAGGACACAACACACACCCCCTCGAATTCTGCCAGTGTGCAAGAAAAAATATCTAACCGCAGAGAGATACTATTAAATGTTTCTACCACCCGAGTCACGGGTGAGAACTTTAACAAATTAATGCGGGCTACCGGGACTTTGAACAGCCTTTCTCTCGGTCCTGAGCGCAGTCTACTGTTTAGAACGAGCAATCTCAACGATTCTAATATTTGAGGATTATTTAGCATACACTGTAACACTAAAAACACCCATTATAAATCAATCATCATTGAACCTTATCAAATTAACTAACTCCTACGAACAAACATAAATTCCTTAATTTCCTTCCTCGTTCCAAGCAACAACACAGTACACAAATCTATCAGTTCCGGTAATTGAAATCCCATTAGTGCTGGTGATGAAAATGAAGCGGGCCCAGGGCGGAATCAGATGGCAAATAAAATGCGAATCGCCCTTTTGTCTGCCCCGGGCGGACAAGCAAGATTCAATTTGTCAGGAATCTGTGAATGGTGCAAGTTTTAGACGATAGAGGAGTTTTGGGATAGTTTGATGAAACTATTTTTGGGGAAGAATTTGTTTCGTAATCAGCCCCCCCTAGCCAAGTTACCTACAATCGTTTCGTTTAGCGTGCACGCTTGGAGTTGGACACGCGTCCAATTCCTTTGTTCTGACGTCATCTCAATGCTCAATCACGTCAGAATAAAGGAATTGGGGGCGTGGCCAACTCCAAGCGTTCACGCTAAATGAAACGATTGTAACTTCGCTAGGGGGGCAGTACATCTAGGTGTATAGCTAGAATATTGTTTAATGTAAAATGTGTGTTGAATTAGCGAAGCAACGAAGGTGTTATTTTTTATCATCACGATCGTTCTGCCTTTTTCTTCCATTGTATCCTGTCAACTATCACGCAATCACTAATTTATTTTTTCTTCTTTGACTTTTGGCCTATCTCTCCCTCTTTATCATTCACATGGATATTCATAATTATTTTAGTAACAGGCATCCATTTCATCCTTTTCACATGACCATATCTAATCATAAGATAAATGATATTAATATATAGTGCATGAGCAACTCTGATTGTCGCAGGTACGAAACAAATATTTCTATAACCTTCAGATAGCGTTTCCAGAACTGGGTGTCTTGTGTGTGAATCAAAACAGACTCGCCTCTAGCGCGTGGGCCACTGAAATAGTGACCATAGTCACGATTTCACATCAGTCGCGATGATCACACACATTCGGCGGCTGACGCTATTTCGCTCGCACGACAGTGCAAGCTCTTATCTCTGTCCTTGTCTATCAATGACTACAGGAAGAATACATATGTGAGTTCCGAATCTAGATTTTCTGATTGCGATGTTAGTACGTATTTTCTATCAATGAGATTCAAAAAAGTTATCTCATCTATAAAACTATTTCCGCTTTTCCGTATGACTTGGCCGCACAAATTGGTAACACGGAGAGGACAGCCCCCGGGGTCCAAGGTTTTTGTCGTTCGACACCTGCCCAAAAGATCCTGTTTCTTGTTTCTGAATTCTTATTGGAGACAACTGATAAGTTTGCTTTTACTTTACACGATTTGGAATTTGTGACTACATAAAAAAATGTACAACAAAAACATTGTTACTCAACATCTACAAGATATCGAGTAACAACGTCTTTGCATTTTATTTTTCACGTTTTAGAGATTGAACGATTAACTGCGACGCTACGTAACGTGGGTTTGATTCCCGCATGGAACAAATATTTGTATTGCCGTTCCGGTCTGGGTATGTCTTATAAATGAGTTTACATACATATTTGTGAACACACCTAGAGAAGGAGGCGGCCGCGAGCGTGAGAAAATGGATAAGAAAGATGTACTAGACGTATCTAAAAAATACTACCTAATAAAACACATTTGCGTCCGATATTCAGAGTAAGGTTTAGTAGTATAGTTTAGGTAACGGCTACGTGTCTTACACTTTACTAAACTGTACACAATTTTTAATTACATTTTTCATAATTGATTCTACATTTTTTTAATCTATAGGGTGACTGATAATAAGTGAACGATACTTAAACACGTGATTGTAGTCATGATAACAAACAACTTTTACTATGGGACCAAACTTGAAATCACGAAAAGAATCTGCCAAGTTCCGTACATTTTGACTAGTTGGGCGAACCCAAATATACTGACCAGCAGATTTTTTTCGCGATTTCAGGTTTGGTTCCATTCTAAAAGTTGTTTGTTATCATGACTATAATCACGTGTTTAAGTATCGTTCACTAATTACCAGTCACCTTATATGTGTCAAATAAAAATGTTTTTTTTTCTCTCTATCCTTACCTTTGTTCTTCCATTTAATTCCAAATTATTCGAACTACATCAAATCGTCACCTCTAAATGCCTTCCCTAACAGATTTGCGTCACACACCAACACCGGCACACGGGTCGCAGGAGAAATCTATCTCTCCTTAGAGTCACGCGACATGACACGAAATGTTCGAACACCGTGTTCAACACGCTGACTAGGGCTGCTTCCTGATTGTAACTGAGTCAGGGATTTACGGTCCATTAGCTTGATGGCAAAGCCTTTGATGAACGATTGGGAGTCTAAACTTTATAGGTATTAGAAAGAGGTAAAGTGTATTTTTTACATGTTTGTACTTAATATTCGATTAGTAACTTGGTAATTATAGCTTAAATATTGACCGAACAAAGATATATAAAACATAGCTGCCTCAATTTTACTAGTAATTTATTATTGTATACATCTATAATTCATTAACAGGTTTTTTTTTTATAAATAGCTTCTTTTTATAATGTGAATGTGAGGACACCGTAGCCTCCGCAGATTCAAGGATTACAATTTTTATTGTGCTTTTGGATATAAAGCTGACCGGTCTACATTATCCTCTCTTATCTATAAATAATATAATATTGTACAAACAATCACTTTTTTAAAAGCCTCCAATGGAGTTCTTCTACATTGGAAACGACCAATCCGAACCGTGCACTAGCTTCTGACGTTTTATAAGTACCCATGTCGGCCTATGTGAAACAAAACGAGTTTTGAGTTTGAGTTATGAGTTACTGCAAAAACACCTATGAAGCGTATTTTTGCAGAATTTCAACAAAATCGGTTCAGTAGTTTCGCGATATTAAAAATATCCGTTGTGTTTCAGTGTTTGTTGCCGAATTTCTTCAAAACGGCTTCGGCGATTTTTATGATATGTTTTGTGTTACATTTGATAGATCTTTTCTTTTTTTATAAGCTGGGATATCATTCAGTGTCAGACTTTTACTGACTAGAACCACACCTATATTACTTTTTTATATAAAAAAAAAATTCTTAGGCCTACTAGGGCCATAGCCCTAGTAAGCTTCGACCCTGCTGGGCTCCTAAGAATAGGTCGTAGACTATTTTTCACCTTTCTACTCCCACCCCCCATTTTTTCCAATTGATAATTTAAATAGCAGATCAACGTTTACTGGGTCAGCTATTACGTATCAGCACTACATAGTATAAAAACAAGGTGGCTTCCCGCTGTCTGTCCTTATGTATGCTTAGATCTTTAAAACTACGAAACGGTTTTTGATGCTGTTTTTTTTAATAGATAGAGTGATTCAAAAGAAGGTTTAATACATGCATAATATATTTTTCAATACACTTGGAAAGTGGCTCTTATTGCACTACACTTAAGTATATAATGGCACCTATTACCAAACTGTGACATTTTGATTACCATTACGCACTAGTGCTGTAATGTAGCTATAACCTTTTTGTTCAAACTATTTGTTTGCGATTCAAATTTTGAATACGAAAAAATAAAAATAAATGTTGTCTATGGCCGTCATTTTAAGATGCGCGGTTTTTGACGTGATTTTTTTCGAGTGAAGTTCATGGGCTGTATTAATTAAATTAAATATTACAAAAACATTATAAAATGTTACGTCCATATTCTATTGTCACTACGAATGATATTAACGTAAAAACTTTTCACACAAGAAAACAAACGACGACGCAATATGATCAAAATACAACCGACTTCAAAAACCACCAAAAAATGCAAAATAACTTTCAATTTCGGAAGTCGGTGTTTCTATAATAGTTTGGTCTCTTCGCTATTTAACACCGACTTCCGAAATTGAAAGTTATTTTGCATTTTTTGGTGGTTTTTGAAGTCGGTTGTATTTTTTTTGTAATAGTACATTATGATACAAGTGTGTAATGTACATGGTTACCGTCGCGGCGGTATTAAGACCCGAGCCTTGGCGAGGATCTTAAGAGAGCCAAGAACGATAACCATACATTACTCACGTGTATCATACGACGTTTTTCAATACACTTGTGAAGAAAAATAATTTAGCTAACTATTTTTACAACAGCAAAACTAGGAAAAAATTTCATAATATGGCGGTAACATTCATAGGCACGCATCAATTTTTTTTTTAATTGACCCATAGCTGAAGGCTATGGCTACATAGTCTTTTGATCAAATTGCCTAGTCGTTGTTTGTTTTCTTGGGTGAAAAGATTTCACGATAATGTAATTTTTAGTGACAATAGGATGTAACATTTCCTAATGTTTTTGTAGTATTTAATTTAATTTAATTAATATAACAATGAACTTCACTCGAAAAAATCACATTACTTGAAACCGCATCTTAAAATGACGGCCATAGACCACATTTTTTTTATTTTTTTCGTATTTAAAATTTGAATCGCAAACAAAGAGTTTGAACAAAAAGGTTATAGCTACATTACAGCACTAGTGCGTAATGGTAATCAAAATGTCACAGTTTGGTTACAGGTGCCATTATGTTCCTAAGTGTAGTGCAATAAGAGCCACTTTCTGAGCAAGTGTATTGAAAAAGTTTTTTATTTCACACTTTTTAGTAGTAGTACCCCTCAGACAAACTTAAATAGATAGGTACCTTCCGCCATTCGGTTCCATCATCAAATCATCATGACAATTCTAATAATACCAAACACGGCTAAGATACACTGATTTATTACAAAGTTCCGGCTCTTACCTACCTTCCGTCTTCATCATCAGGTCAGTTCTATGTACCCCTCCCCCTTTTCCTTTAGTCAGCCACCAACTACATGTATAAACAAAGCAATTTTACTTGTTACGACAGTTCTGCTAAGGCTTTTTGAAGAATTCCGTTCTATGTCTTCGTAGTTCATCATCAGATCAAAACAATATTTTATAAGACCAACTCGAGAGTATAATCTTTCAATCAAAACCAAAATTTTCAAAATCAGTCCACAATTGACCGAGATATCGGCGAACAAACATATACAAACGACAATTCTGCTATGATTTTTTGAAGAGTTTCGTCCTATATCTTTGAAGTTTATCATCAGATCAAAAAGATATTTTTATGGGACCAATTCGGAAGTATAATCTTTCAATCAAAATAAAAATTTTCGAAATCGGTCGACAATTGACCGAGATATCGGTGAATATACATAAAAAAAAAAAAATACATACAGCCGAATATAGAACCTCCTCCTTTTTTCGAAGTCGGTTAAAAAGACCATATAATTAGCCATAGCCTACCGCGTGTTTATGAAAACAGATTTACTTTTTTACCGCCATGTTATGATAAATACTAGTTTTACCGATGTAATATTAGTTAGCTAAATTATTTTTCTTCACAAGTGTATTGAAAAAAATGTCGTATGGGCTCGGGTCTTAATACCGCCTAGACGGTAACCTCCTACATTACACACTTATATCATGATGTACTATTATATCACCATTGCACCCGTGCGAAGCTGGAGCGGGTCGCTAGTTATGTCTTTAATAGTTATATAGGACAAGTACAGATACAGGAAATGACACACATTGGACAGAATTATCCACAATCTGTCATGTTATAATCATTTATTCCGATTTTACAATGCTTAATTGGGCACGCTGCCCGTGCAGCAATAGAACAAGCCATAAAAGTAAATAACAAATTACATTCAATAAAAATGCAACCTTTTCAAAGAAAAATAAAACGATGGCCTTCCCTGTACTTGGAACCCTCATACGATTTCCGTCACACAACCTTAACTACTTGAAACCTTTGAAACGCATGTTAGCCAGCTAATTTATTGTTTTTTTAGATCGGTGTTGAAGATAACCGTAATTGCAGTACCTTGTCATTTTTACACCTTCGTTTTAATTTATGAGCCTTGATTATTATTGAACATTCTTTCACTATTTAGTCGTGAAATGAATAACAGAAAAGTGAGGAATTCAATAGATCATTTTTTTTTTGTTGATATACATACATACATACATTCCACAACTAATCACACAAAGCCGTCTAGTCCCAAGTTAAGCAGAGCTTGTGGTATGGGTACTAGACAACTGATAAACATACTTATATATTTATAAAACATACATATTATAGATAAATTACACCCAGACACAGAACAAATGATCGTGCTCATCACACAAACATATGTTCTGGATGGGAATCGAACCCACGACCATCGGCATAGCAGTCAGGGCCCCTAACTACTAGACCAATAGGCCAGTCAAAGTGTTGTTGAAACTATGTTTGATGTTTTAAAAACTATTTTTTTTACTTATCTTACACCTTCTCACTGCTGTGCAAAGGAAGGAAGGAGGAGGAAAAAATACCTAGAAAAAGTTGGGCCTCTAGGTACGGAAAAAACGAAACCCTTATAGGATTACTTAGTTGTCCGTCTGTTTGTCTGTCCATTTATCTCGAGAACGTGTGGAGGTATCGAGTTTAAATTAAAACTATATACTCGTAATTAGGTCTGCGGTCCATTGAAGCTGTGAAAAAATTAAAAATTTCTAAGTTAACGTTAGTTCGTTTAGTTCTAAATGGTTTGCTGGAAGAAAACTCAACTTTGAGTTAAGTTAAAGGCCTATAAAATGCCTATTATAAAGAATTAAGAATTAACGAAAAGAAAAGATGGCCGAAAAAGGAGGCCGTTTTTTACGACATAAAATCATACACTCTCAAGAGATTCAAAATTCAAAGTGTACTTACCGTTGACCTAGAACCCTAAAATTTGGCATGAAGCAAGGTCTTATAGCACTTGTAGTAATAAATCTGAAAACTGTGAATTTGTAGTTACGTCACAAAAAAAAACTTTTATTTCGGAAAAATCTCCGAGACTTGATTCGACAATTTAACTATTTACATAATATTATGTAAGTTATTTTGAATGGAACCCCCGGTGTGTAAATCTGACTCGCAAACGTTGAACATTTTATTTCATTGTGTGTGTATACAGTATTGTAAATTGAGTCATGAATTCAAATAAATGATTATTATTTCCTTTAATTTTTTTAAACAGTTACGAGTATTTAATTAAATATTAACGTATATAAAAATAGAAAAAGCAGTATTCCACCGAGACTGAAGACATTGTCCAAACTACCAGTAGCCAGAATCCAGAATCCTGATTGATTCTCATATCAATACAACATATAATTCCAAGGTAACAATCTGAGTCCAGTGTCATTTTGTTTAAACACTTTTAGCACAATACTAGAGAGTTTGGGCCTAGGGTTCCAGTTGAGAGCAGACGAATTCCACGTCCACGGCGCGTACTGTTCCAGCGCGCCTCAAGGAGTTGTTATCAAAATTTAGGGGCCAAGCAGAGTCAAGCAAGCCTACTCTGGGGCCATTGGTAAATGTGAACGTGAACACCAAGGCCCTGGGGGTCTACTCTCTTTCTCCGAAACGAAACTTTCGTAAACGAACGAAATTCAAACGAAGTTTCGTCAGTGAACCTACTCTGTTTCATGTTCGGACACGCACATGAAGTTCGGATCCACAGACAATCTTCGTGATTGAATGGAATGAACAATATTGTGTGGGTCTTTTTATAAGTCATTTAATATAAATTACGGTTTTTAAACTAATTTTAATCTGGCTTTATTTTAAAATTTTGCATTTACTATGTGGTTTATTAAATATTAATAGTAATATTTATAAATAAAATTTAAATGTATTGCTAAATACTGATTTCTGATGAAATTCATCACGACATTATAAAACATCCTTTTTTACGACCTTTGCTAACCGACTTATTTAAAGAGCACCATTTCTTGTCAATCACCGGTACTAACGTATGACAATTAAAAATATCCGTATAATCACAGGTAATGTGTCAATTATAACAAATGTCAACTTCAACTTGATTTTTAGTTTGACTTTTTGAAAAATATATCATGTTGCCAGTGCTTTTTTTACCTACTTTTCAATTGCAATACACATTTTGTATATTTATTTGTATTTTAATATATGATTTATTAAATATTTCTTGTAATATTTATACATAGAATATAAATTGAACTCAAAAAAGTACTTATTATTGGCGGCGAGGTTGTGAGGTTTAAGACCTTAGCCTGCCCAAATGGGACGAAGAAAAACAATCTTGTAACTTGTCAAAACTGTTAACTTCAGTGTTACCAATTTAGCATTATTATGGCAAAATTTAGCAATTTTATAAGTGATTTGGCATGCATAAATTCAGTTTAGCATTGCATTGCATTGGATAGCATCAGCCTTATAATGTATCCACTGCTTGGACTCAGGACTCCTCTTTAGGAGAGGGAATGGGCACAGTTTAGCATATTTTTTAGCATTTTATTCGGGAAGATATTGATACTTGAATTTCCAAAAACAAAAATAAACCTGAATAACGCGGTGATGTTTCTGAACACGACCGTAGTGAACTAGTGATCAGGGGAATCCCGCTTGAATTGAACTATATAATGGTTTATTGTATAAGTCGGCGTTGTCATCGAAGGCAAATTTGTTTTGTTTGATTCGTATGTGGCTACGTGCGTTGAATAAGAGATAGAAATAGAACTAATAGAGTTAATTAATTGACAATGCCATAAAAATATCACAATTTGGGACTGGGAATTGATATCCGATTTAAAGGAGTGGCTTCAGAGCCGGTCGGTCTTCTGCTTCGGTTGTATCTAATGAAGAGGATACAAACGAAGGTCTTCATATTTTATTTGTGTCACAAAATTAGTTCTTTCAGTGCTTCCTTGCCATTATTGTTAGGATTTTTTAATAAATGCGCGTCGTTGTTTTATTTTTACATTTTCTAGAAATTTTAGTATTTTTTTTGGCATTTTTTAAATGTAGATTTTGCAAAAAATGTTTTATAGAGTTGGCAGCACTCGTCAACTTAGGATGTTTTGTTTGATTTTTTCAAAAGATTTTTATTCCGAGTTTATTAGTCAAGTGTTGTGTTAATACATCATGATACATACTTTGTGATCGTTTTACACATTCTGTAAAAACAGTTTTATGTTAAACTGTCGATATCGCGAGATATCGCGTAACATTTTCGGCCTCCACATGCTGCTTTGTTTTGGATATAAAAAAGTAAATATGTATTTGTAAGTAAATATTAACATAAATTTACAATATTACTAGTATTTGTATTTAGTCGTAGGTAGTCTATTCTTAGAATTCTTTTATTCACAATCTTAGTTGTGTCCGAATTTTGTTTTCAAAAATAATAATTGATTTTATTAACAAATTTTTATGTATAAGAATTTAAAATCCATTTTAATTCCATCAATTCTTATATAATTACAATTTTTCAATGACAATTAGGTATTTAATCCGTTTTATTTTCAGATCAATGAACCAATGCCATCCACCTTCTCACCTCCTGTCAATCAAGCCAACTTCTAAACTTTTCACAGCCTGAGGTAGCTGTGAACCTAGAACCCAGCCAGGAAGATAGGCATAACCAGCCAGTCAACTACTAGTGTCATGAAAATTCCTAAATCTTACAGGGTTCAAGTTAATAAAAATTATAAACATTATACATGTATTTTAGTCTTTTATTAAAATCTCACTGAACAACAACAACTTAAGACAGTCCACTTTCTAGCGCTTTGCTACCCTGAATATATCACAGTAGCACTCAAATTCCTAGAGTTTTGCTACCCTGAACATATAACAGTAGCACTTCACTGCCTAGTGCTTTGCTACCCTGAACATATCACAGTAGCACTCCACTTTCTAGTGCTTTGGTGGGAAGAAGCCGTTGGAGGTAATAAAAGCATTATTTCCTGGCACAACTCCTCAAATAATTGCCGACTGAGTCTGTCTTTTCCCACAAACTAAGACAAGAATTTGCGTAATGTTAAGCTGGTTGCGTAAGTGATGCCGGTTCCTTGTACGCTCTAAACGTCCTTCACGTAGAGCTGCTGTAATTACTCCTCCTTGCGTTGTTTTCCTCAATGCTGAGGATCGTAACCACCCTGCTTCATCACTTTTCCTTGAATGATATTTCTCGAAATGATTCTATCTCTGGCGGTGTGAAGGGCATTGTATATCGTAGAGCCGCTTTGATTTAAAGCATTTTTGAGGCCATTTTAAGCAATTTTCCTACAAAATTCACACAAACGAAGATCAAAATATAACACTTTTGGTTTCGTAGGTTTGAGGTTAAAATTCCGAATAATCCATCTTCATCGGTTGCTTGTGTACTTTAAACGTTCTTCACGTGGAGCTGCTTTTATTTAGAGCATTCTAGAGGCCATTGTAATGTATTATCACACGAAATCCACAAAAACGAAAATCAAAAGGTAACGTTTTTGGTTTCGTCAATTTGACGTTAAAATTTCAAAACATTCGTGTGTCAAACTCATTTTTTTTTTCGAAACATTGAGAGTAGGTTTAGAGAATCGAAACGTCAAACTATTTTCGTTCGTATGAAATTTCGGGAACGAAATGAACCGTGGTAGGAAACACGCGAAATTTCTTACGAAACTTCGTTTTTCGGAGAAAGAGAGTAGACCCCCTGATACGAAGGCTACGAAGGAACGGGGTGGGTTTTTTAGTCAGTAAAAGTCTGACAACATCTTCCGCCCAAGGGCGGGAGATGTCATTGGATGATTTTTACCCACCGAAAAAAAAACCTGGCTTCCATAGGTTCCTGTCAAGATAATTTGACAGCTGTGAATCTAATATTATTACTAAAGTTCGTTCTGTCAGATGTTGATTCCCAGATGAGTTCCCAACGAAACTTTTTGGTCAGCTTGTCAAAGAAAAGTAGGTAACAAAGGACATGCTTTGTAAGGACGGTAACGTATCGTGCTCGGACGCTGGCACAATACAGTTCAGTCTTTGTCTGTCGGTTAGGAACCTTTGACCAGAATTGTACGACCTGAATTTTATTTTAAGTATTTTAAGTGAGGAAAGAAGGGGTTATTCTACGTTTAAGTTGTTCTTTTTAATAAGTTTTTTAATTAGAATCCTCTTTTTTGAGGTCATTGTAATCGTTCAATGACCTGCGTCCTTTAGTTGCCTTCTGCGTATCAAAACAGTGTCTCTTTCAAAAATGTTCGTGCCCCTAGCGGGCTCTTATGATTCAAAATACACCACTATTTTTTAATTAGTGCAAATACTTAAAGGGCTTATTAGAAAAGTTCTTGTTATTATTTAAGTAGTAGTAAATAATATTCATAAACAGCAAAGTTATGAGCGTTTGTTTATATCCCAAAATCTCACTCAATTTATGAAAATATTGTACAGCATAATGCTTATGAATGAAAGAATGTCAATAAAAAAGGAAAAAAACTGCGCTTAGTATTTTCTAGTAGTAGTTGTTATGAATGATGATTCAATTATGAATTTACCAATAATGACAAATTTTCGTGGGCAATTTTGGGATTTTGTTTTTTGTACTTTTGACTACACAAATATGGTCAGTAACGGGTACTGATTGAGCCCCATTTTTTTGTGCACTAATTAAAAAATAGGGGTGTATAACTAGCCAACGACTTCGTTCGCGAGAACGATTTCATAAAAAATTTAACACCTCATAGACTTAGATTAAATCAAAACAGCGGAAGATAGGTGACTCGCCTCTACCGCATGGACCGCTGAAATTGTGCCTAAATGGCTCGACTTCACATCGATGGCGGCAATCACACACATTCGGCGGCTAACGCTACTTCACTCGCACGACAGTGCCGGCTCTTATCTCTGTCCTTGTCTATCAGTGACTACAGGTAGTATAGATGTGCAAGTTTTGAATCCAGGTTTTCAGATTGCGATGTTAGCGCGGAAAGTGCTCTTAAACCGTATTTCAGTAGTTACCTAGTTTTAAAAAACTAAGTCCTAAAAGTAACTTAAAGTCTTTTTTTATTAATTTTGATTAGAATTTCTCCTAGTTTCAAGTTTATTAGCCCAAGGAATAAGAATTTTCTATACAATATTTAAAACCCTCTAAATTGGGGTTAGTTCTGAAAATAATTAATGACACCCTTTATCATTTACATAAGTATTATTATTTACTGATTAACACAAAATTTCATGTTTCCAATCTTAATAGATTCAGCAGTATGGTGATATGTCAGTGAGTTTCTCCTTTTATACATCTTTAAAGATATATAAGTAAATAGGTACCGGAAAGTGGAAAGTTATCTCATATTGCCAGGACAAAATTATACTAAGTACGTCTGAATCCAAACCATGGTCTGGGAAATCGGTTGATTAACAAATACATATCTAGAGTGTCAAGTTGATAATAGAAGGAGAGTAGATCAAGTATTTAATAGTAGAGTAGAAGTGGTACGGTTACAGCAGTAATTGAGGGCTGAGCCGCTGCGCAGTGTTGCAGGTTCGTCTCCCGTTTAGAGCAAATATTCTTATAGCCTATAGTGTAGATGTTCCGGGTCTAGATTAATTTATGAAAGTATTTTAGGGCAACGTTTTTCAAGACAGTGTTTTTAGTACTTACTTAGTAGTTTTATTAAAGTACGTATTAAAAATACTGTCTAGAATCAGATAATCTTACTGTCTATATAAAATTCACACACACAGGAATAAAACTCAACTAACAAAGACCGTATCAAAATCGAATAATAAAATCACAACTGGCGCGCCATCTCAGTTCATGAAAACGTTATTAGAAAATTATTTACCCAGACGTCTTCATCACTTAATAACATTTTCGCCCCCTATAGAGCAAGTTTGCACAATCAAACGAGCGAACAGCCCCTCATTACGCGCCATAGCACCGTAAAAGTCACACAGTTATTATACGAACTTATAGCGCTATTATAGCACTGTTACAGCTCCACTATAAAACTTACAACTCCAGTACATGACTGAGCCAATCTCGGTTTACAACCAATAAAGTCTGAGGTATAAATTGATACTATAAATAGTTTGTGAATTAACTTAGGTTGATGTATTTTGTATTACTTATAGTTTATAAACTGTAAAAGAAGAATGCTAAGTTTTTAGCTACGCGTAGTAATTATGAGAAAGTGTGTTTTCTATACATAGGCCCTACCACGAGCTCGTAATGCGATCCATTTAACGACCTAAACTGAACTGAAAAAGGAATGGTAGGGTGTACAGGTCCATCCCTTTTTCTCGCTTGCATGCCTGATATTTTTATACGTCATGGTAAGGCCCCCGTTGATAAGCGACGAAGTAGTTGACAATTTTTTTTTTCATTCAATTACTTCTCCCGCTCTTGGGATAAGCGGAAGGTCGCATCAGACTTTTACTGTCTAAAACTACACTAATGTCTTGAGCTAGAACCACATTAGACCGACATACACGTGCAATACGCCTGGTTTGTACGTAGAACGCCGTGGCGTGGCGTGGATAAAGTGTGCTCTACAAGTCTAGTTTCCATATAAAATGTATGGAGACCGACGCACCCAAGTCGGCGTGTGTGGCACCCGTGTGCGCAGGTAGTTCTAGCATTTTAGTTGTACTTTCGTATCGGGACTGCTAGCTTCCCTTTCAGAAATTCCGCACGACCTCTGAGGGCCCTACTATGGGCTTCAACAATTTTACTGACATCTCTTTGAAGCGCATGTGGAACAATACGTTGAGCTTTCGGTCTTTGTGGTGACATTTGGGACAGGCCTATGTCTAACTTCTACGGTCCGGACTAGGCGTTTCGCCTCGTTGTCCATACCGCGTACATCGAAGGACTGCACAATTGGCCTGCTGCGGTCTTCCCATTCGATTATAATTTGGGTGTCTTTCAGGCTAGAGTGAATAGGCTCTTAATAAACTAGTGCGCTTTACCATCAACGATTGCATCACTGCTTACCATCAGGTGAGATCGCAGTCAAACACTATATGAAATAAAAAAAAAAACGATTTTCGGCTGAAATGATGATGATGAGGCCAAGTTACGTCCAGTACTGGACATATGGATCGGTAGCTGGTAGCTGTACACTGGATAGTGTACAGTTGTGGCTTTGATCAAGTCATCAGCCCACCTTCTGGTTTGCCTTCCAAACGATGCAAAACTTTTATGAATCCACAAAAACTAACAATACATCCGAAGAACTGAGCCAAGTAAATAAGTACTAACTTAATGTATTAAGTGGCAAGGCGGAACGATATTCTCGGCAAAGCTGTAACATTTCCAACCCGTTCCTGTCAACTAAGTAAGTATCTAAAGCTAAGTTGTCAACTGGGAAAAACGGTTACCTGTTTACCGCTTCTTTGTGGATTGAATGCGGTACAATGCATTTGAACTGAGGAATTTGTTAGCGATCTTTTGGGTTCAAGTATTTGTTGTATGTTTGCGATAGAACTACGCAAGGAGATTTTTAGAGTTGATGCTATAGTAAAAACCGGTCAAGCGCAAGTTGAACTCGCGTACGAATGGTTCTTATACAATACTAGACTTTGATAGCTATTGTTAATATTGGGCAAATAAACTGGGCAAAAACTGGGCAAGTGTGTGAGTCTGACTGGCACACTGAAGGTTCCGTACAAATTAACTTAAGTAAATACTTCAATTCTTGAATCGAGTTTCGAAGATTTTTGCGATACGAAAAATGGTTTTTTTTTTAGTTACTTGACTACAAATTTACAGTTTTCAGATTTATTCCTATATTTCTGTTATAAGATCTTGCTTTATGCCAAATTTCAAGATTCTAGGTCAACGGTAAGTAGCCTATGAATTTTGATTCCCTTGAGAGTATCGAAATGTACGTTTTTTGCGAGATAAATGTTTAATTTTTTTTTCTTTTCGTTAACTTAGAAGTTTACTCTGTTCACAGCTTTAAGGGAACGCAGCTTGAGCGTATGGTTTTAATTTCAACTCAATACATCCACGCGTTCCCGAGATAAAGGGTCTTTATAAACAGATAGATAGACAGACAGACAGATGGACAACGTGATCCTACAAGGGTTCTGTTTTTTCTTTTGAGGTATAACGGAACCCTAAAAATCACGTAATCGTATAGGAGCTATGCTTAAATATATTAATTTATTTACTATTTAGCTTTAGTTGTTATATTGGCAATAGAAATACTCGTACCACCAACATCATCTGTAAAAATTTTAATTGTATAGCTCTCTGGGTTTATGAGATACAGCCTGGTGACAGCCTGGCAAACAGTGGAGTCTTAGCAATTAGGGTTCCGTTTTTACCTTTTGGGTACGGTTCCCGGAAAATTGGTCTTATATTGAAACTTACACATAACATATTTATGTGTTGTTTCTCCTCCTGAAATATTAATATGCTAGTGAATTAAAAATGAACCTGTGGTTTGTTCATCTTTGATAACAGGGCTGGTTCAGCGGTAAAGCTTAGCAGCTTTACCTTTTTTTTTTTTAGATGAGAATATTATTTAATGACGTCTTTCTTTGTTTCTTTTTGTGTTCCAGGCTCACAGAAACTCTTTCAAAAAACTACGTGGACAGAGATAATTTCTAATGTTTTTTTTTTTAGTGGGACATTCTCCAATGACTTCCACTCTAGGGCAGTACGGAAGGCCGTGTCAGACTTTTACTGACTAAAACCAATTCCTATGTTGTTAGTTGTGATGTGCATGTATAAATGAGAAATATCATATTAATTCATGAATGTTATTTTATAATGTAAGTACTATTATTGTTATTTAGTAAGTTTAGTTTTTAATTATATACAAAATTAGTTTAGGTATTTTCGTGTCTATGTCTTGTATATTTATGTAAATAATCTGTGTACGAAATTCCGTAACTGTATCATGAAAAATACAGAAAGATATTTAATTATATATAAAATACAGAAAAAAAGATTATTTTTTTGTCTGCACAAATACATGGTCACTTGGCCATCCGAGTTTTGCTCCCGCAGCCAGCGGTGCGATATGTCCTAATGCCTGCTATGACATGCCGTGATCTATGTTGTACTTGTTGTCGGTGGTATCCAACATGTGATCTTTTTTAAATATATTCGGGAAAAAAAAAAAAAAACATGATGTAAAAAAAATTGGAAACAATGCAGTTACTGATTCTGAACAAACCTGAATATAAGATTTCGCATAAAAAAGTCTATATATATAAAAGAAATTCGTGTTAGTTACACTATTTATAACTGAAGAACGGCTGAACCGATTTGGCTGAAAATTGTGTGTGGGAAGGTAGTTTAGAACCAGGAGAAGGACATAGGATTTTTATCCCGTTAAATAATATAAAAAACTTCTCATTTATTGGTATAGGGTAGAGAAGGGAAGAATAGGGTAGAGTTGGGTCGAGTAGGGTAGAGCGGGAGCGAAACCGCGGGCAAAAGCTAGTAATGTGTAGTAATTAAATAGCAACTGCAATATCGCATTTTGTTGAGGCCTATGGTGCTATTCTCTAAGAAAACGCAGCGCTGCCACAACGACCAACATCCAAATAGGATACATTGAATTAAAAATTCAATGTTTAGGTACATTAGGTTGACAATTCAATGTATTCTATTTGGGTGTTTGTCGTTAAGGCAGTGCTGCGTTTTCTTAAAGAATAACACCACTGTTAAGGCAGTATGTGAATAAATAGATGTTCCTTTTTTGCCTTGTATTCCAGGACCCGCGGAAGAGGGTGTTGGGTAATTCATAATAGGGGGCAAAGATTAATAATATAAAAAAAATCATATATCAAATATTTGTTGATATTGAAGCTGTTTGTTTGTCAGTGATTTCGGCCATGAAACCGAATCGAAAATGAGACCATTTCAGAAATATGTCTAGTAAGCTTTTAAATGCTGATTGAGAAGTATACAGCTGGCAATGATATAAATAATGTTGCAACTTCATGTCTTGGTGAACGTAACGTTCGTTAAGATTTTCTTCTCTTATTAGGTCCTTCTGAATTAAATTTGTCCTTGTTTTACCAAGAGCTTGTAGTGCAGTTGCAGTAAATGTAACGCCAGTTCCCAAGTTACCGGTCGTAAAAGTAAGTGTAGTTATAAAATTCAATTATATTCAACTACCCACTTATAAGGTGCAAGCGCGTGTTGAAAATTAAAGCATACACATTCTTCTATAGCCTTTAATAACATACGTTTACTTCATTTTTAATCCAGTTTAATCTTTACTCTTCAAGCAGCTCGTCTGTGGAATGCAGTACTCATAGAGTTAAGCGTGTTCAAACGCTACCGACCTTTAAAACAATTTTCTTGGCTCCACTCTCAATTTTATATTTTTATTAATATTTAATTTAATATTCTTTATTGTTTTTTTTTAATTATTATGTCTAATTAATATTATTTGTGATATTTGTGTGATCTCCCCAAATCCTCCAAATCGTTTCCTTTCATTCAATTCATTCTAAATTTGTCTGTAAAAGATTGCCCTGTGCGATAAGACTGCCCATTGTACACTTAGTTTTTGCAAATGTTTACCTTGTCCACATTATGTGGTATACAAATAGTATATAAATATTATATGCAGTTGACACGTCAATGCTATACTCATTAAACAACAGGTCACCCACCCATCCGATTCCAGACCTCACTATCACCTGCTTAACTCACAAAAAGAAAACAACGTACATCTTTCAGGTATCACAACGATAATCAATAAACCATTCCGGCCAGTCGGAAACCGCATTCATTATTCAGCGCTACAGCGATTGTATCAGCTCTGTAAAATTACACTTCCTTCCCCTAGTTACGTGGAACGATCGCTTGAAGCGGTGCAGCGCTTGAGGTGTAAGGGCCCGTAACTCGTTCCTTTACGGGTTGTTGAGCAAACAGGGCGCTTTATAAAAGTTCGCTGAGTGTTGAAATGTGAAATCTTGCGATTTTTTCGCTGGCTGTATTGTTGGCCGATCGACGTGTTTTAGATTTATGTTAGGTTCATTCGACAAATGTTTGGTTACGGATCAATGCGGTGGTTTACGTGAACTAGTGAGATGATCCGATGTGAATGGCTGCTGTGTTTGACTGCTCACTTAAATTCCTATAACCTTAAAACAAAACTTGATTCTTTCCGTAAAAAAGAAAATATTTTAAGTAGAAAACTACTGTTCTGTATAGTTATACTAATCATCAATTTGTTTGCCAAGTTTGGTGACTTTTGCCATAATTATCACAATAGGCGTTCGTTGCGTCTTCTTATATTATTTATTAATCAACATCATTTCAGCCACAAGATGTCCACTATTGTACATATACCTTCCCCAAGTATCGCTATAACGAACGATCCTGTGCGACTCACATCCATCGCTATACCGCGAATCTCAACAGGTTATCGGTCTACTTGTAGGAGGTCTTCCAAAGCTGAGTCTTCTGATGCGCGGTCACTCTACAGAACCTTTCGGTCCCATCAACATCTGTTCTTCAAAGAATGTGCTTTGTCCACTGCTAGCGATCCTTCAGGCTATATCAGCGGCCTTGGTTCTCCTGCGGTCATCATCTTTCCTGATGAACTTCTGATAAGGTCCTTTCCATTGACCTTGAGATGAGTTTAAACCTTCTGATAAGGGGTGTTTTAATACTAAATTTAATATAAAACGAAACTGGCCGTTGCCAAGACTTTCTTTATTCAAAATCCCATTAATCACCAGCGAAGCAAAAGAAGAAAATTTGTACAACCGCATCTCATCAGTAATAAATAACTGTTGGCGTATTTTTTATTTATTTAAGTGCAAGCTATCTCGACGGGGAAGAAATATGGCCGCGACGTGACGACTTAATCTGTCCAGACCCATTGGAGTACGAGGAAATGTGCAAATAATTTTTATTTACTACTCTTCTTGTGCAGGATTTTAGTGTTTATTTTCTGAAGTTAGTGTGACAATGTTAATGATAATTTTTGATGAAGTCTTTTTCACAAAATAAAATTATGACATGATCTTTGCAGTTGAGAGTAGTCCCACTGATCAAACACAAATTATTTAAAAAATATTTATATATAAAAAGCACATTAATCTGATGACTCAGCACTACTACAAAATACGAGTAGGTACACGGCATTTCAGAAAATTCTCATTGAATCTATTATTTTTTTATTTAATCTACATGCAACACAAAAGTACACTGCCAGAATCAATACTTTAGGCATTCTCAACCAGCCAACAAGGCTGGCAAATAGACAATATAGTAGAAGTATAAAAAAGAAAAAGAAAATAATGGTACAAAAGTATATTATTATATTTAAATATAAGAACCAGATAATAAATTAAAATTGGGATCAAAATTTAAATGAAATTATCGGCCACATAATTTCATCGGATCTTGCCCGGAAGAGGTATAACAACCCATTACTGCTGCGTTATGGCGCTCACATAATTAATCGCCTTTCAAATTCATCAATTGGAAAAAGTTTACAATAAATTGCTTTAATTTTCAATTGTTCACAGATTAATGGGCATCCGTATCGTCCAAAAACTACCCGGATGGAGCTTGAATCATCGACGGCCTGCTGTGAAGCAGCCATAGACAAAATAAAAGAGTTTATCAATGCCTAACTATAGTTTAATTATGAAGGAAAGAGTCGGTTGAAAATGATGAAGCTAGTTGCACGAGTCGAGGAAAACTAAACAAAACTCCAAGAACACTTAAATCAATAAATAATTACAACATATAGGTGTAGGTAACATAAAATTTTGTTTTACAAAACCAAAGTAAAAGAAACCAAAATATTAGCTAGCAAAAACAATTCACATTACCATTTCCACGTCCTAAACGCTGAAGCACCTCACATGCAATTCACTTTCAAGAGTCGTCGGTACCTCGTCGTCAGTTCGTCTCCCAAACACTCGTTGCAATTTCCAACGAAAACACTCTTTTATAAGACCGAACTGCAAGGAAAGACTTATTCGGCTTCGTACGCATCCTATTCAAGGACTTAAGTAAGGAAAAATCGGGTCTCCTTTTTTCTTCCAAGCTTTTCAAAGCTACTGTGAAAGGGGTTGTCAATATTTTGAGCGGTATGAATGGGCTCCTGTAGTGGATGTCAATGGGGTCTTAAGTGTCGAGTGTGGTTTTCCATTTGGTATGATTTGGGTCGGATTTTTTGTAAGTCGTGCGACAAAATTAGAAGATTAGTCGTTTGGTCGTATAGACTGAAAAATGAATTAATCATTATTTAAAAAAAAAATTATATAAAAATAAACCAGTGCTTGACTGCTTTGTCTTCAGCGTACTCTTTCAGTGTTTGTCAGACAATAAAATGTCTTGGTTGGTCTATTCGAAATAAAAATGTTGAAAACCTTTCTATGATACTATCATCGTTAAATTAAATCTGTCTTAAATATTATGATTTCACTAATATTTTATGAATAAATAATCAATACAAAAAAAAATATAATAATATTTTTAGCAACCATGGATTTTCTTGTCGATTTTTCTCCATAGGAAACGGCTATTTGGAACCATAAATTAGCGTTTGACGTTTAATAAGTGCCCATGTAGATATATATGAAATAAAAACATTTGAATTTGATTCTTAGTTCTTTAGTACACCAGAACAACATATTATTATAACAAAATAGATAACAAAGTTTATGTACATAGGCGAGCTTAACTCAAAGTTGAGTTTTCTTCCAGCAAACCATTGAATGATAGAGCGAGTTCACATTTTTTTTTTAACGTAGGTAAAATCATCCAATGACAAATCCCGCCCTTGGGTGGGGCGGGAAATAGTGTCAGACTTTTACTGACTAAAAACCTACCTTTCCATTCCTTGCCTTTATCCTGGGGCCTTTGGTGACAGTCTCACATAACCTTTGGCCCCAGTAGGCTTCGGCCCTGCTGGACCCCTACAGTTTGCTGACAACTCCTTGAGGCGCGCGGGAACGGTGCGCGCCGTAGACGACCTGAGCTCGGACCGGTCTGTTACCGGACGGACGGACAGCGAGCTACCCATTGCCCACCGTCCGCGAGCCCGCGCCTACGGTGGCCGGAAATTGGGATTGGAAACCCGGCGGCGGCGGCGGCGTGTGCGCCTTTGCCTAATGCGGTCGGCCTCCTCCTTTACTAGCATTACTGACATTAGAGAGTACAATTTAGTGTATAATTTAATTTAATTTTTGGATTTGAAAAAACTTACCATTAATTAAGTTATAAAAACGATATTGATATCATTATAATTAAGTACTTAACAAAACAAACTACATAACCAAGCAGCAAGAAAAAAAAACAGGAATCTGTGTCGACACCAATGGCAATACGCTCATATCATGCCTACCCCCTTTTGAGATAGCTCAAAGCCAATTAGATGCGGCGACAAGCGGAGGATAGCGTCATGAATGGCTACGACGCGCGCCTTTACAAGAGTTGCCGATGTGTTTAAGTTTATCTGATGGTGATACGAGGAGTTTGCATGCATTGAGAATGTAGTTTGAAACTGTCAGGAATGGGGAAAAGTGCATAAATTTTACCCTAAGGATTTTTTTTGTGTCTCATTAGTGCTGAAAAACTTTCGCATTTCTGATACTGTGTTAATTAATCATGTTTCAATAAATCATCATCATTTCGATTTTAAACGTCCACTCTTAGACATAGGCCACCCCAAGTGTCGCCACAATGAATGATCCTATGTATATCGAATCCATCAGATTCCCACCTTGCAGGAGGCCTACAACACTGCGTCTTTCGGTACACAGTCTCCAAACTTCAGAATCAGACAGACAATAAATCTTGCAAGCCCAGGCGGATGATAATAATTGCAATGCTTTAAAAAGGCTGCTAAGTTGTAAGCACTAAAAAAATAATAATATGGCAACATAGTACAATTGGTTTGCAATAAACGAAATTTGACTTTTCCGTTTTCATATACTGATTTACGAACCCCTAATACAAAGCTGGATCATAGAGATTCTTCTAAGTATAACTAACAGTAGTAATAAGGGATTTTCTGTGAAAAGTTTTACAATTTAATTAAGTGACGGATAGTGACCCATATTAACGCACTTCTACGAATACGAGTATGATATTGAAAAACGATATTATTTTACTTTATACTTTAGAGCTCAAATTTGATTAAGCTGTTTCTCATTTCTTTTTTTGCGGTGTGTAAATCATTTTGTGTTTTATCTTGTTTTTTTGTCTTATTTTCTTTGACAGCCCTTAGCTTACTACTTACAGAACGAAACAAAACAAAATACTTATGCGTAACAGTTTCCCGGAGGACACGGTGGACCACACGGTTGAGGTGTGTCCCGTTTGGGCAGAACACTGCTGTGTTCTCATGGGGGCGATCGGCGGCGGAAATCTCTCGCGCCGGGCCTTGGTACAAGCGATGGGCCGAATCGAGGAGGAGTGGAAGGCGGTCTACTACTCAAACTTCTGCGAAGCAGTAATGCTAGCAAAGGAGGAGGCCGCACTCGTAAGATAACGGCGCTCACGGCCCAGTCAGCGCCGTGATTCTGATCCCGATTTCCTGCCACCGTAAGCACGGGCTTGCGGATGGTGAGCAATGGGTAGTTCGCCGTCCGACCGTCCGGTAACCGTCTGAATCGAGCCCAAGACGTCGACGGCGCGTATCGTTCCACGCACGCCTCGAGGAGCTGTCATCAAACCGTAGGGGCCTAGCAGGGTCGAAGCCTCTGTGGCTGCTTCTGAAAGGAAAAGCCAGGGCCTTGGAATGCAAGGCAACGAAAGCACATAGGAGCGAGTTTTAGCCAGTAAAAGTCTGACATCCTCCCACTCAGCCCAAGGGAGGCAGATGTCACTGGATGATTTCCCACCTAAAAAAAGTAGACAAATAATAGTTTGTTAGTAATGTATTAGTCTCTTAAAACCAATATATTTTTGAAGATATGTAAAGAAAAACCACAGCTTATCTATAATTGAAGCCAAGTTTAAAAACACAGACTAGTACTTTTTCTTAAAAAAAAAAAAAAAAAGTTGCACTGCGTTGCCCATTTCTCGTAGCATTGCGTTGCTCTGTGATCGTGGCTGCGTTGACAAAACATATGACCTTACAAAGACATCCAGAGTCAGAACAAACATTTGTAGTTCATACAAATATTTGTCTCGTGCGGAAAATTAACACGCGACATGAGCACAGCAATCATTCACTAAACCAGTTACTGTTACTGTTCCTATCAGATCATCCTAAAGACAAAGCCACGCATAAGCAAGCTGTAACTCCGCCAGTGAACCCCAATCATGGCCAGCCAAACTTGGCCCTTAATTAAATATCCTAACTTCACCAAGTAAGTCAAATTTAAGCGAGTTTCAAGCACCCATTCAGGTGTTGTCCATAATAAAAGCAAGTTGTTCGTAACTGGGGCTTCACTTAGGATATATACCGGTGAAGCGGTGTCTCAACTTTAGTTTAATTTCTATGTGACGGTTAATGTGAACTGTTCTGAGACTAGATTGTTTAAGGAACTAGTTGCTTCGGTTACCTAGACTGTGATAAGTTGTATTGTAATTGTATTGTTGGTTGATATAAACAAAGTTTTAAATGGGAATTATTTAGTGATTCGAGTTTTTTCGATATTTGTGAACAGCAAGTCTTTTGCATTTTAATTTACGCATGTACGAAATTAATTTCTATACCTGAGTTCAATGACCTGTAGGTAGTTAGCACGCAACGACTAACAACTACCTACAAGGTCACTGACTCGTTTACACTACGTTACATGCGTATATTAATTCGAGTTTTGGAAAAAAAGTCCTTTATCTTTTTATTTTATTTTTACAAAACGATAGTGTTTTATGTACCGGATGGACCCTCCACGGGATTAAAACGATCAAAATTAAACGATGTATAGACATTTATAACATGAAATATACATAATATATCCTTAAAATAATATACATATAATATTTATACACTGCTTCTTATATTTTTCTTAATACTTAATACTATTTTTATGCACCTGCCATGTTATGTCTTTATTCCTAAGAAACAAAAATTCGCAGTGCATCTGGAGTCAGTATACTGGGCCATACGTTGGTAGTAGTCGTATTAAAATTATTCTCACAATCTGTGAATGTACAGAGAATTAGTACTTTTGGCCATTTGAGATGGTCGTAATAGCTAATGCCTCATAATGTCAAGGCTTAGTATGTCCTAGGATAACCTAAAGTACATATTTAGCATTACCGATTGCATTACTGCTTACCATCAGGTGGGATAGCAGTCAAGCACTAGTTTATATCATTTAAAAAAACTACTCATACCTACCTATTTCAGTTCCAACTTGGTAAAACATTTATATAAAATCCAACTATCTAAAGCCGCTATTCACACAGCTAAATGAAACTTTTACACGCTTTTCTCGCCAAAAAACTAATTGCAGAAAAAAAATGGAAAAAAATGTTCTTGAAAACATTTTGAACGCTTCCTTAAAACGCTGGATTCAATTGGCTAGCTAATCAATCTTAGTTCTTCACCTAATTAGAGCCGAGTCCAACAAACTTCGCCATGAAAGAATCTGGGGAAAAGTAGAGGCAAGTGTTATGTGGTACATTTAAACAGGGTTCTGTAGAAAATAAAAATAACTGTGTGTTAACATTCTTGTGTTAGCAGCATGTATAGCAATTGTTTGAGCATATACATTAGAAGCATTAATAGTTTTTACTATAAATAATATTTAAAAACATATAATAACTTAGGATATTTTTTATATATTATGATAATTAACAGAATAATGTACTTACATTTGAAAAAATATGACGAGTATATGACAAAGAGGTCATAAAGAGCCATATTTTTTTTTTAATTATACGGTCTAAATATAGTCATTTGGACTCATTTCAGCATAAGAATACAAAGTATACTCGTATTTAATTATTTATTATAAGTGTGGTTATTTAACTTGTAGTCTGATATGATAGGCATAGTTTATAAAAATGTTAAATATTTTGTAAATGGACGACTCAGTTACAAAATATTTTCACTATTTCGTAATTTCATAATATAATTGTAAGCGTTTTATTACTGTTGGCTTACAGAACCCTAAAAATATTTTCTTGACATTTAGCGACGACCCTCTGACTTAGTGAACGTTGAGACGAATTAGGAAGCTCATATTTCTAATCTGGGTTTTAGTTTATAAGTGCTTAGTCGTCACTTTTTCAATTTCTATCATTCATCTTATGCGGTGGAGGAAAAGATACGACAGTTATTATTACAATCTTCTTATTAATCTTGTTGGTCTCGTGGTTATAAATTTGACTGTTGACAGTTTCCTGGATTCGATTTCCGGGCTAGGCAAAAAGTGCTATAAGGTTTTTTTCATTAAGAATTTTTTTACTTTGTGGCCATTTGTGGTATTTAAATCTATTTTTTTTTAGTTGGAAAAGCGTGAAATTACTTCTCTCGCTCCTAGGTGGAGCGAGAAAGCGTGTCCGACTTTTACTGATAAAAAAAAACTCGCAGCTGCAGGGTTATTCAGAAGACTTTTTCGTGACAATTAAACGGAACACAAGTGAGTTTTAGTCTCATACTCCTTACTCGTCACGTTGAAGGCTCAAGGCGGTAAAGACATCCGCCTCTCATTCATGAGGTTGCGGATGTGAATTTTTCTATTCATGTGTACTTGCCTAAGTTTATCTAGGACATTATTGACACCCTGTGCCTCGCAAAGCACGTAAAGCGGTTGATCCCGGTTGTCATTCGTAGATCTTTGACAGTCGTTACAAGTAGTCGCCAGGAAGTCTGACCATCAATTCATTTAAGGAGTACCGTAATGCCTAGTAACTGGGTTGTGGAGGTCTGATAGGCAGTCACTTAGTATAAAACACGTGTATTCAATCGCATCCAGTTGGATTGGAAGTGGACCCCAAGCTAGTTGGAAAAAGGCCAGGGAAATGATGACTCTCTCTCGCTCCAACCAATGCGGGAAGAGTTATTTGGTGACTTCTCATAAAAAATAGAAACACATGTCAAAGGATAGTGAAACTTTTGACATGTATTGCTGGGACATACCTTTTTTTTATTTTCGCCAAAAGTGATTTTTTTTTTTTTTATTGTTAATAAGACATTTCTTAAAGGATTGTATGAGAAATCAATAGCAAAAGGAATTATGTCTACCAACCGTAACCCAACGAAATTAGAGACTATTTAGTAGGTAGCTATACTTTAGTTTTTTTAACACGCGTTATTTGTGATTTTGGTTCCGGTATTTATGGTGTGTACGCATTAAATAGTGTCAGTCACTATCGCAACACTAATCTAAAAATCAGTCAAATATGCACAAAAAAAATTCATTCAAATTCAAATCGGTCTAGCTGTTAAGGCGGAAACAAATGACAAACATACGTACAGAAAAATCATAAATAAGTACCAGCTGACCTGGCAAACTTCGTAACGGTATCACCTAGTAATCGATTCCTTTTTTATGAATTTTTCTATATTTTCGCACCATTAAATCTTCCCTGGAGTATCACAAATATTTTAAGACTAAAATTGGCCAAATCGGTCCAGCCGTTCTCAAGTTTTAGCGAGCCTAGCGAATAGCTATTCATTTTTATATGTAAAGGTGCTCCCTCACCGGGAGCATTCACGTGTATTGTAACATTATAGATTCGACTTTGAGCATTACATTACAATAATACCTCCCTGACTAACGAGCATTTGCGTGTAATGTAACATATAGATTCGACTTTGAGCATTACATTACAATAATACCTCCCTAACTAACGAGCATTTGCGTGTAATGTAACATATAGATTCGACTTTGAGCATTTCATATAATTTATTGATGCATTGATGTTACAAGTTGTATCAAGATATTACACATTGTATCATTACAAGGTGCGCATTGTAATGCTCGGTTCTTCTCCTTCACTGATGTATGCCCATTTTGTATCATTACAAGGTGCGCATTGTAATGCTCGGTTCTCCTCCTTCACTGATGTAATGCTCAAATCTGTAACGTTACATTACACGCAAATGCTCCCGGTGAGGGAGCACCTTAAGAAGAAGATATAAAGACATTACAACTAGTAGCATTTTTCCAGATCAAATGTTTTCTGCAACGTGTTAAGACAATACCTAGGAGTGAAATCAAGCAATCAAGCGGATTGTTGGGTGGGTGAAAAAGGAGTGAACAGTAGCAGTGTTGGCACCCAGCCGATAGCGGATGCTCGCTAAATCTGTTTACTAGGGGAACTCGAGGACGATTTGCTTTCGAAGAATTTCTTTAAAGTTTGTTGAGTATACAGGTTAGAAAGTTTTATCTGAAAAACCTGCATTACTTCTACCGGTTTTTTTTTATTCTACAGGTCGGTAAAGTTACGGTTACATTGAGTAATAGGATGTCCTTTAGATTTTTCTTTTTATTATGATTTTATAGGCTCTTGCTTGACCAGTGTCTTACCTGATGGTAAATGTTGATGTGATTGACGTTGGAGCACACTTGCGTAGAAGTAACCTAATTAGTCTTTACTTTAAGACCCATAGCTCCTCGTTTACCCCAGGTGAAAATGAACCCCCGGGGCCCTGGATCGAAGGCAATTAATGGAACAGGGTAGGTTTTTAGTCAGTAAGAGTCTGACACTATCTCCCGCCCCACCCGAGGGCGGGAATCGTCATGTGATGATTTTACGTACCACAAAAAAGTCTCCTAATGAAGTAAATATTGTATTTTTAAGTTTATAGCGACATCTGTGACGTAATAAAGGAACTAAGGTTTGAAATACTACTACATCACGGTATTAGAGACTCCGCGCGATTAGATATATACAACAGCTGGTTATGAGCTATTGAGCAGTTACAACACTGGACCAGATGCAACACCTGTCTGGGCGGAAGAACCTCCCTTTTTGAAGTTTTGCTGTATTTTGCCCCGCATATCTCTGAAAGTTATGTGAAATGCATATTATTATTTTTTCAAGCGATTTCAATTATTTATTAATCTTTTAATTTTGGCTTGACAGATCAATAATGTCCTACTTTTTTTGTAGTTTTTGTGACAGAATAAATCAGTGCAAAAGAGCACCTTTTTTACACTGATTGATGTCGATAAAAAAGAAAAAGTCCCAAACACTGTTTCATCATAATAAAATACAGTACTAGATTAAAAAAGAATCATTTGTACTGGCATAAATAAACGTATATGATTTTTACGATTTTCTAGAAATTCAATTCAACGGAAAAAAATCCGATATAATATCTATCGATATCACATTACTTCATTTTTGTTATAAAAACATACCTGTAACGTATAGAATCTGAAATCAGTCATGAACTTGTTAATAAAAAAATAAAATAAGTTTTTTTTTATGTTGAGAAAGCCTCTAATGACTTCCCTCGCTCTAGGGTAAAGCAAGAGGGCGTGTTACACTTTTACTGACTAAAACTACAACTAAAATACCCCGAGACCCTAGAGGGCATCGGCCCTGGTTGATCTCTTACGGTTTTATAGACATCACATTGAGGTGTGCGTAGAATTCTACGCGCCGACAACGAATGCCTACCCAATGCATCCACCACGACGATATGGCAGTACTCAAGCCGAGAAAGGCAGACCTCCAACATTATAAAACTAGAACTACGTAAAACCGACGCACACATGGTCCACGCTTAATTTGTACGTAGAACGACATCGCGTGGGGTGTATCAAGTGTAGCTCTACAAATCTAGTTTCCACATAAAATGTATGATGACCGACGCGCCCAGATCAGCGTGTGTGGCATACGTGTTCGCAGTGTAGTTCTAGCATAATATTTTTATAGCTTGTTCAAAGCACATTTTTTAGAATCCAGCAGACCCCTTTGTATGTCTGTTTCCAAGCGTAATTTATTCAAAAGATCCTCTTGTAAAACTTTTAAATAGTTTTAAAATTGTCAGTCTTACGTTATTACAAGTACTATATTGTGTGTTAGTAAACACAACAGATAATAACCCATACATTTCCCAAAGGGGTAGGTAGAGTTGAAGGGTGATATATATCGCCAATTATGCTATAAATCCTATGGAATAGACGGTGATTCTGCCGTAACAGGACACAATGGCGTAGTTGCGTCCTGCTTAGGCAGAATCGCGCTCACCTTCAGACGCAGCTACAGAAAGTTTTTGAAAGAGGTCATGGTAAAACGCAAAGGGTAACTGAAGGACACAGGTTTAAGTCAGTAAAAGTTTGATATGCCCTTTGCTCCCACCTAGAGCGGGAGAAGTTATTGAACGATTTCCTGCATCTAAGAACCCTCAAGAAGACTTTTTGCTTACGGTTTAGATTTTCCTTCTCGATAAATCCAGGTCCCAGGTAGTTAGGGTCGCGCATAGGACCAGTCGTTACGGCAACACTTGGAGGAGTCTTATGTCCGACAGTGGACGTCTTTCGGCTGAAATGATGAAGATGATGATGATGAAATTTAAGACATCAAGCTAAACTACAAGACCATTGAGGTGACCTGAATATAGTTGTATAGTATCCTTTATTTTATCATCTGGTTACTGTTAAAAACCTTCGTCGCCATTGCTAAGTGTAACGCTGTCAGCCACACAATATTATGATGGATCGAGCAGAGTAAAACTGCCATCTACTGCGGCAAAGTGCTGAAAGTAATTAAGGACTTATTTCAAACACCTACTTTTAGTTCAGAAAGTCTTTGTTGAAGGAATTGAAGGAAGCTACAGTTAAGAGATTACGACGGTAAAGTTTCCTTTCCTGAAAAATATATAAAAAAATTGATTCAAAAGCCTATTTTTTGGAGAGAGCAGTGGTGGCCGAGTGGTAACGGCCCCGACTTACGACTTGTAGGTCGTGAGTTTAAACTCAGCCAGGTACATTACTTTGTGTAAACGGTGAAGGAAAACATAGTGAGGAAACCATACACAAGAACAGAAAATTCGAAGACATGGGGCATTTACACCAACCCACACTGGGCCCGCGTGGTGGATCACGGCCCATTCCCTCTCTTAGAGAGGAGGCTTGAGTCCCAGCCGTGGCATCATTAAAAGGCTGATCATGCTGTTATGCTTATGCTATTTTTTGGAAGGATTGAAGTTTGATGCGTATCATGCACCAATCCAATAGTAATACCAAGAGTAATTTTAGCCTCTCCCAACAAACTCCTATTCAAGCAAATCGGATTCGAGTACAGCTAGTACCGCCTCCTAAGATTAGACAGAGCCGAGACAGTTTCATTTGGCGTGTCTGCATCGGAACAAGCCCTGAATAGCAAGGAGCCAGCTGTAACCGCTTTAAACTGGATCATCCTGGCAAAATGGACGCCGGCTTGTATTGAAGTCGCTGCGCATTGTTTATGAGGAATCTGTTGTTTAGTTAATTAAGATTTTCTTGTTGATATGAAGGAAAGACGTATTTTTTTCAGAGATTTTTTATAAAGATGCTGTTGTCTAAAGAATTTCTGTATTTTTGATTTTTTAAGCAAGATTTTCATCATAATTTTAATCTTAAAAAAATATATTAGTCTGTAATAATTATGATTCCAGCATGATTTGGTTCCAGCATGGCTTGGAAAAAAGTATTAGATGTAAAATATATTGAATAATCTAAAATTTTCTCACATTATAGACAAAGAGAACCTTTTTCTAATATCCATTATTTTTCAACTATATTCATAATAAAAACAGAAGTGACCCTGTGGTAACGCTTCAGACTTTCGCATTGTGGACTAACGGGTTCAAACTCAACTAGGAGTATTATTTTGTCTAATTTATTTTGTCACTACTGTTCTCAAAACGGTGAAGGAAAACCACATAATGAGACCCTCTTAGAGAAGAGGTCCAGCAGGAGTCCCAGCAGTGGGAACATTATGAGGCTGTTCATGCTATGTGCATGATATTCTACCAGCGGCTTTGCTCGCGTGGACGTAGATTTCTCCATACAAACTTTTGACCCCTATCTGATGAAACAGGGGTCTAAAGTTTACCCAAATTTAAAAAAAAAAAAACGAATATAGGGAATTCCTTTTTTGTTCCTTACCTACCTCATAAAAGGAAATCTTGTGTAAACTTTCACGCTTCTTGTCTCAGTAGTTTCGACTGTGTGATTTTTATTTTGCGGCCTAACTCTTCAAAAACCTAACTCTTCTTAAAAAGCTAAATTGATTTGAATGAAATTTAGTTTATATATTACCGGTAATCTATATAAACCGGTATTCTATATAACGCTTTTATTTTCAGGTGGTGATAAAAAAAAAACCCTAACCTAGCCTGTCCGTGTCGGAGTGCTCTAAAATTACATCACCTTATTCCCTGTTCTCGTTTTTTACACATATTATCGGCTGTGCATTTGGTCTTGTATAGAATACCTGAATTATAGTAATTAGTGAACGATACTTAAACACGTGATTGTAGTCATGATAACAAACAACTTTTACTATGGTATCAAATCTGAAATCGCGAAAAAAAATCTGCTGGTCAGTACATTTGTGTTCGCCTAACTGGTCAAAATGTACTGAACTTGGCTGATTTATTTCGTGATTTCAGGTTTGGTCCCATAGTAAAAGTTGTTTGTTATCATGACTACAATCACGTGTTTAAGTATCGTTCACTAATTACCAGTCACCCTACATAGATTGCCGGTTACATTATATAATTGAGTGGATTCTTGATGGTTTCAAAATACAATTAAAATCGATATGTAACGCTGCAATTTCGTTTTCTTTTTTTATGAAAAGCCGGTTTTCGGACATGACAACGGCTACCGAGACCGCTGGTAGATATAAAACCCACAGACTCAAAAATTAAACACGTCTCTATAATGAAACTAAGCCAGAGTTCTATAACTTTCTACAAACTAGTTATTTTCATATCGGAATAACATTATGACAGTGTTAAGGGGTGTTGTACGGTTTAAACTTTAATTGGCTGGATGGAATATTGAATATTATTAAGCTCTTGTAATTACAGTTCAGAGAGAAGCTTTTGAGTGGTGATACCAAGTGATACTTCGGATAGTCCAGTGTATCTTAGGTTATAGAATAATAGTGCCTAAAATACGGTATATTTCAGATTGGTAAATTTTTTTGGTCTTGTTTTTTTCATGTTTTTTTAGGGCTCACGACCAGTAATGCAAAAAAACTTACAACACCATATTTTAGACTATTTTTAGGTAGTTGCGATTAATTACGTGAGTTTATTGTTATTACCTTTTTTTGGAAAATCGATACCGAACTGTATCGATTTAAAAAAAATATTTTTGCCGTCAAGCACCAGTTTATCCATCAGTACAGATACATTAACTACATTACTAGTTTTTCCATCAGGTGGAATTGCAATCCTATCTGATGGAAAGCAGTGATGCAGTGCTGAATAAAAATAAAGTTAGCCTTTTTTTAAGTTATGTCACTATATGACATAACTTTCTAACTAAGTTAAAAGATAAAAAGTTATAAAAATACGTAGATAACACATTCAATTCTAACCAACCTTATAGCTTAATTAAAAAAAAAATAAGTTGTAGTTTGTAAAAATTTATAAAAAACTAATACGAGTGGGAAATTTTTAATTTTATGTAAATATGAACTATTTCTAAAATAAACGATTATTATTATTATTGCACCAGGATGATGATCTTACCATTCCTGTGGCCAACACGCCAGCCATCCTGCTTCAAAAATTCTATCTCTACGTTTCTGTTATTCTTTATTGTACATACAGTTTCAACAAAACAATAAAAGGTCAGTGGATGTACATAGGCGAGCTTAACCCATAATTGGGTTTTCTACCAGCAAACCGAATACATAAAAGAAAAATGAGAAGTAAACCTTACATTTGAGGATATACAATCATGCACAACAAAACTTAATTATATAAATGATTACGTTTCTTTACTTCTCTCTCAAGACAATACCCTTTTTATCCCCAGTCGGTCAACACAGTATACGCCTTAAAACATTCTGAACGGACCGCGCACTTGAAGTTATTCTTATTAAACTCGAGCAAACTAAATGGTCGATCTCATTCGAGTGCTGCAATATTTCAGCAACTATTAGAACGTAAATCATGAAATGTGAAATAAAGTTTCCAAGTTTTGTAGGTAATAACTTTATCAATATGGTATTAAAGAACCTTGTGGGGATATATGAGGGTCTTTACTATAGGGTCCGCTTTTTTATATAATGCATACAATGATCGTAAAAGGCTGTGTAAATCTATGCTATATAAGGCAAAGGTCTTTAACCCTGATGACAATATCCATGAAAAAAAATTAAAACACTTTTTAGGGTACCGTAACTCAAAAGGAAAAATCGGAACCTATATAGGATCACTTTGTTGTCCGCCTGTCTGTCTGTCATCACCCTTTATCTCAGGAACGCGTACAGTTATAGCATCAGGTTTATAATGTTCCCACTGCTGGGATTCAGGCCTTCTCTCTAGGAGAGGGAATGGGCCGTAATCCACCACGTGGCATAGTGCGCTTTGGTGGATGTCATAGTCTTCGACTTTTGGTTCTTGAGGAAATCGGCATATTTTTTTTTTTATTCTTCTTCTTCTTCTTCTTCTTCCTTCCCTGGTCCCATTATTTGGGGTCGGGTCTCCTCACTTTCCTGCGCCAAGTGGCTCTATCTTGGGTTGTCAATTTTGGCAACTGGGCTTTCTTGAGGTCCCTCTCTATATTTGACCACCAGGTCAATGGCGGGCGGCCTCTACCTCTTTTTTGTTCTGGTAGGCGTAAGGCGATCTGAACCATGTGGTCCTCACTGCGTCTTTGGACGTGTCCATACCAACGAAGGCGATTTTCGGTCATCTTTTCGGAGATTGGTGCGACTTTGAAGCTTCCTCGAATGTGTTCATTTCGCACTCTGTCAAGCCTAGTCACACCTCCCGCCCATCTAAGCATCTTCATTTCTTTGGTATGGACCTTCTGTTCATGCGTCTTTTTTGTTGTCCAACATTCGGACCCATACAGTAGCGCTGGACGGACTGCCGTTTTGTATACCTTCCCCTTGGTTTTTATTGGGATACGTGGGTCGCACAGCACACCTGTTAGTGACCTCCATTTCTGCCAGGCGACACTAATTCGATGCGTCACGTCGGCGTCGACGTTAGCGTCTGTTGTGAGCATGGAGCCAAGGTATTTAAACTTATCCACCGTGGGAATAGGAGTCGACCCAATGCAAATAGTCTCTGGTACCGTGATTCCACTGAAAGAGCACTTCAGGTATTCGGTTTTGCTCCGGCTAACCCTCAGGCCAAACCGTTCCAGGGACTGTGTCCACGTGTTTAGAAGATCTTGCATATGTTGTGCATTATCAGCGGCCAGAACAATGTCGTCCGCGTATAGCATAGTCCATGGCAGTGGGGACGGTATATCCTTGATGAGGTAGTCCATTACCAAGTTGAATAAAAGCGGGCTGAGAGCAGAACCCTGATGGACGCCCACCTTGACCTCGAATGCATCGCTAACCCCTGCCAGGCTTCTAACTCTGGTGCTAACATTGTTGTACATATCCCTGACTAGATCAATGTAATACTCGGGTACATGTTGAGCACGAAGAGCTTGCCACACTAACTTACGCGGTACTCGATCGAACGCTTTCTCGAGGTCAATGAATGTTAGGTGTAGGTCCTTTTTGTTGGTCTTATATTTTTCCATCAGTATTCTGATTGTTTGGATAGCGTCAGTGGTCGATCATATATATATTTTCATATGCATATTTTTTTTTTTATGGTAGTTAAAATCATCCAATGACAAATCCCGCACTTGGGTGGAGCGGGAAGTAGTGTCAGACTCTTACTGACTATAAACCTACCCCGTTCCTTCATAGCCTATAGTTCTGAGGCTGAGCCTTCCTCTCAGAAATCGGCCCTTGACCCCAGCAGGCTTCGACCCTGCCTGCCTGCAGTTAGCAGGCTGGGCCTCTTTGGTGTGCTGACAGCTCTTTGAGGCGCGCGGGAACAGAACGCGCTATCGATGACTTGGGCTCGGTCCGGTATGTTACCGGACGATTGGACAGCGTGCTGCCCACTGCACGCCGTCCGTAAGCCCGCGCCTACGGTGGCCGGAAATCGGGATCGGAATCCCGGCGGCGGCTGGGGCGAGCGCCCCGTTGCCTCTGCCTGATGCGGTCGGCCTCCTCCTTTGCTAGCATTACTGCTTCGCAGAAGGAGGCGACCACCTGCCATCCCTCCTCACTCCGGACCATGGCCTGAACCAAGGCCCGGCGAGAGAGATCGCTGCCGCCGATTGCCCCCACGAGGACACGGCGATGCTCCGCCCAGGCGGAGCACACCTCTACAGTATGCTCCACCGTGTCCTCCGGGTGTTCCGCACAGTGGCGACACCCGGGCGAATCCTCCGCACGAATCCGGAACAGGTACTTAGCGAACTTGGAAATCGGCATATCCTAAATGCCGGTTTCCTCACGATGTTTTCCTTCACCGTTTTGAGAGAAGTGGTGATGAAATAAATTACACAAAGTAATGCTGGGTTTGAGCCCGTGACCTACAACTCGTAAGTCGGGCCCGTTACCACTCGGCCACCACTGCTCATATTCAGAAAGGTATCGCGTTGAAATTAAAACCATATACTCAAATCTACGGTCCCTTGCCTAACAACTCCTAAACTATTTGAAAGTCTAAATATGCAAAAAAGGTGCATTATTATCTACTCGAATGTCAAAAAACAAAATCCTTGTTGGCTTAATTTACAATTTGGATTTTCTAACGCCTGCGCTGGTAAAAACTGTAGAAAAAAAGCTAGTGCGGGGGTGGTAAGACGTGGCAACTGTAGATATGCGCTCTTTCATCGACTTTTTAGTCTAAAAATAATAATAATGTGACATATTTTCCATTCTATTCATATTCCACAATAGGAAAAATATCTCCACAAAAATATAAAACTTTATATCCGCATTCTATTCAATTTCCACTATCATATTAAATGTATGCAAACAAATTTAAGCGCACTCACACACTCAAAGACTCGCGATAAAAGGCTGGAGGCGAGGTCAGGGACCGCGTAGCGCCGCTACGAAAGTGGCTACGAATGTCGCTACGGCTACGAAACGCTACGAGTTAGAGCGTAGACAGATAATGGGTTGTTATTGATTTATGTATAGACTTTATTTGGGTTATTTATTAGAGGAAAGTAGAATTTTATTATACGTCTGGAGCGATATTATTGGAATTTTATTTCTTATAGTTTTTTTTTTTCTAGCGAAGTGTGAATTTTTTATTAAAAACTAAGAGTAATTCCTAGAGTGCGACTATTACTCTAGGAATTACTCTTGAATGAAAATGATAATATCATAATTAAAAGCATAAACAAATTATGTATATTATTTTTGGTATATTAAATTATTATTACTATTCTACCTGTAAGTCATACAAATATTTGTTCCGTATGGATATCGAAACTGCGACACGCAGTGCAGTAACATATCTCTCAACCACTGCGCCAACAGTACCGACAATAAAAGAGTATGTTTAAGTTTAACGTTATTGTTTAGATTCATGCTCCCCTAGTCAAGAACTAGTCCCCTAGTCACTATCGTTTCGTAAAGCGTGAACGCTAAGAGTTGAGTACGCCCCCAATTCCTTTGTTTTGACCAAGTGACTGAGCGTTGAAATGACTTCAAACAAAGAATTTGGGGGTTGGCCAACTCTAAGCGTTCACGAATAACGAAACGATCGAAACTTGGCTAAGGGGGCTAGAAACTTGGAGGTCGTCGATTTTTACTACGTTTGTACTCAACAAGAACCGATCAAAGTATTTTAAAAAAACCCGATACCACAAAGCCGACCAATTCAACCATAACTCGATAAAAAATGACAGTTGTCCCACAACTTTCCGCTACAAAACCAAACATAAAATCTACAACTACCCTTCAAAAAAACATCCAAAATAACTTCGTCAGCACTTCGGCTCAGATCGCGTGTCATCGCCAGACTAAATTCCAAATCGTAACAGATTTGCATAATTGCATTACCAGGCCCCGAGGCAGGCTTTCATAAAAAATATATTAAGGGACACCTGGTTTCCGCGTAACTTTTGCCTTTAAAAAATTATTTATTTCAAACTTCTTTCATAAATCAGGATAAAGTTGTTTACAAAGTAATCTCGCGACCCGGCTCCTCCCGCGAATATTTTATATTACTGCTGTTTATAAAAATAAATGACACTTCTCAGTTTTTGAATGATATGTTTTATGTTGGTGTACCTGATGGTTAATTTGTGAAGTTTCTTTTTTATGGTTTGCTACATAGTTGTGGGTCTTTTTTTCACGCCTATGGTAGCTGGTAGTCGAAGTTGGGGTCTTAACGGCTGGGGCGTTAGAAAGTCCGTTCCCACACGAGTGCGCCCGCATCTCTTTTGCTAGCATTACTGCTACACAGATTCAGAAGAAGGCGACGGCCGTCCATTCTCCCTCACTCCAGAATATGTCGCGACGCCCCGAGTGGGGCACACCTCCTCCCATGTGTTAGCATTACACTGCAGACAACCCCCTGTATTATTTTAAGTTCTTACGCTCCATCCAAAGTTAGCCTGATAGATATCGCTGTCAGCGATAAGACCGCCATTGTGCCCATAGTTTTAAGTTTATGTATAAGTTGTGTTACTTTTTTGGTTTACATTAAAGTTTATTCTATTCTAATACAGCGAGTGCTGTCCTTCTATTTTGCCTGGCTTTTTGCTTGATTTTTTCACGGAAGATTCGAAGATCCTGCAGTTCAATAATAGTATTAAGGCATTTTGCCAGCTGACTAAATGTCCTATGTCCCCTGTAATGATGAGGCAGAAAGCTTGCATAGCAATCCTCCGTCACAAAAGGTCTTGAGCTTCACGCTTGACCTCGCTCCACGTCATTCCAATGGTTGTCGTTTCTGCCAACACGGTGCGACCAGGTTTGATGGGTACGGTCACGCTTCCTTATCCCTAGGGGATTCCAATCCAACGCTTGTTTGGACATGCGATCGGGATCTTTTCGGAAAAAAAGGCCAATCCATGTGTACTTTCAACTCTTATCTGGCGGGCCATCGGTGTTACTTGTTATTGGATTTTGTGATTTTTGATATTGCGGTAAACAGCAAATAGCACTATTTTTTTTTCAATTATTAACAGCTTTTTTTTTCAATTGCTACCAACGGTTTTGCCCACGTGATAGTAGAAAATTATTTCAAGTTAAGTTTTCTTGGAATGATTCTCCCGGGATAAAAAAAACCAAGCAGGTTTAAGTTGGACTCGCTCACTTAGGGTTCCATACAAACTTACCTATGAAAAGTTCAATGACCGAAACAAGACTCGCGATTTTTACGATTGGAAAATTTGTTTTTTTCTTGTGACGTAACTTCAAATTAATTGTTTTCAGATTATTGTGCCTATTCTTTCAAATTTCTGATTTCTAGTTCAACCTGAAGTACTGTATGAATTTTAATTCCTTTGAGAGTGTCGAAATACTTGTTTTTGCATAAACGGCCGTATCTTTTTTTTCTTTAACTTCTACATTTGGTTTTCTTACAGCTTCAAGGCACTGTAGACCTGAGTATATGATTTTGATTTCAAATTGATACCTCCACGCTTGCTCGAGATAAAAGGGGCAGATAGATAGACAGACGAACAACAAAGTGATCCTATAAGGGTTCAATTTTTCCTTTTGAAGTACGAAACCCTAAAAAGTGTATTATATCATAATGTGCTATTCCAGAACGTGGTCCGCCCACTTGCCACGGCTCATCAAATTAACAATTCGAACGTGAAGAAGTAACAAGATAATGTAAACTCAATTTTCCGCCTTGATAATATTATTGAGATGTTTTTCATCATCATCTCCATAATCTTTTGCCAATTAAATTAGGGATGGCTTCCAGTTTAAAAATATACTGCTGGGTAGCCGTGTCTTACATCGAGTGACTACCACCAAAACCTTCAAAACTGGGTAACACCATACTTGTTGTATAATACACCGATGGTCAGACTTTCTGGCATCTGACTACATGTAACGACTGTCAAAGATCTACGAATGACAACCGGGGTCAACGGCTTTACAAGCTTTCCGAGACTAGAGGTGTCCTAGAGAAACTTGAATAGTACTGAATTGAAAAATTCATATTAGTACTTAGCCAGTTTCGAAACTGCCACGTCAAACATGAGAGGCAGGTGACTTAATCACTGGGCCATCACGACGTTAATACGCCATATTAAAGCCATTTTCACTCTCACTCGATCGTTTTTACAAAAGATAAGAATAGATTTGTGCAAAAATTCTAATCTTCCAAACTTGAGATCACAGTATTATTCAAGAGGCCAATTCTATCGAACAATTTACGATTATTCGGAAAGTAATCGAGATATCTACGCCCGAAGGCTACCATGGTACCTCCTTATTTGTCCCCAGGGATAAACTACCCACCTTTCTTATGAAGTATTTAAAGTTTTTCACAGAACTTTCGTTTACAAGTTTTTTACAGTAATGCTATTTGAATCCCGAGTGTGTTTAGGATTCCTCAACTATTCTGTGAGACTTTTAGGTCTATTTTTATAAAAAAAAAATCTAAATTTTTTGCTGCTGTTACTAAACTTTATAGTTTGGGGTTTCTTTGAAACAATGTTTTCTTTTTACTAGAGGACCGAAAGTTTGATTAAAGTTGTATAGTTTTTTTTTTTCTTTCTAAAGTAATGTTGGACATCTTTTCATAATCAAATTACTGATTTAATATTTTTCGATTGATCGTTTTTTTAAAACAAAACATAATTATAGTGACTTACGAATTATAGGTCGCGGGTTTCTATGCCTACATAGACTTGCAATCAATTTTGTTACAGTTTAAAGTTTTTTTTAAACGAGGTTTTTAAATATATAATAGTCTTGCCATTTTTTTTTCAGTTTTTTTCCCGTTTTCTTATCAGATAGTCTAAATTCTGAGTATGTTTTACTCAAAATATGTATTGTATGGTGGACATCACGGGTTCGATTTCCACACAGAAAAATATTTGTATGGCCTACAACAAATAGTTGTTCTGGGTGTATGTCTTGTGTATGTGAATTTAAAATTTAGTGCACGCATCCATAACACAGAAGTAATGTTTAGTGTGGGGCAAAGTTTTAATAAAAAAGAAAAACCTCCTTTAAATAAATTCATTCCTTATTCCCATTTCCAGAAAACTATCCACCATTTTAACATTCAGACTCAAGCTCAACCAGCAGCGCCAAACGATTTAAGCCACCGACTTTCATGCGTAAGAACAGCCAACAGATCCCGGGAAGTCACTGGAGCAAGAGAGATATTTAACGTCAGCCCATAAAATAGTACAAGTGGTCAGGGGTCTCGCAACGCCCCACTGTTTATAGTCGGAAATAATGGCTGAGAGAAATACTCTGCCATTTTAAAGTGGGTAGCTTTTGTCAATGGTAAAGTTTTAAGTTTTGTGAGAACTGGGTTGGTTTTTATTAAGTTCAGTAATAATAATAATATAATAATAGTTTATTATTTTATGTTGTATTATCCATTTTGTGATTTATTTATCTCATAAACTATTTACATTATATAAAATACTAATTAAAACTATATATACACTTAAACCTACTCCTAACTAAAAAATGGCGTCAAAAAAATCATCCGCATCGCTGTCGACTGGAAGTGTGCCCAAAAGGTTGGCAGCATTGCCACGTTGAAAATACTCATATACAATAAAATAAACTTGTAAAATACATTTAAAATCATTGAGGTATGTATAGGTACCCATAGTCATCCAAAAAAGAGAAAAACATATTAAATAAAACATTATATAATGATTAATATCCTTTTAAATAAAAATTAATATATATACTACTGAATTGAGAACCTCATCGGTTGAAAAGACATCTACAGCTGGACAAGACCTCCCCTAAGTGTCACCACAAAAACCAAACCTGTGCGTCTCGCATCCACCAAATTTCCGCAACCTTCACCAGATCATCGGTCCAGCTTGTGGGAAGTCTTCCAGCGCTGCGTCTTTCAGTAAGTGGTCATTACTCTAAGGCTTTTCGGTTCCAGTCACCATCTGTTCTACGAGCTATATAACCTACCCGCTGCACGTTAAATTTGGAGATTCTTCGGACTATGTCAGTCACCTTCATTCTCCTGCAGATATCTTCATTCCTGATTCGATCACTCTCTCACTCACTCAAACTCTGAGTATATCGATGCTGAGCAGAGTGCAGTCTAGTCGCAACATCGTTTTAAGTATGACAGCTAGTAGAGTGGACTGCCTGTACATAAATCGTTGTATTAGTGCTCACATGAGTATTGATACCTCGTTTCATGGGTCGGACAGGGGGCGAGTAGATTAAGGTTGTATTACTAACACAAGTTATAAGTTTGTGTACTACTAACAAATTGGATCTTAGTTATCTTAAATAAACGTATTATTATTATTATTATAGCCACTTTGCTCACTTTAAACCTTCAAATGAGGCCCATTGTGTTTTTATTAATTAAGTTAGTGTTTTGTTATATTTAAAAATCTTCATATCACCAACCTCATTTCATGTAGATCGATGTCATGAATAATGTAAGACTGTCGCAAGAAAAGCTATTACGATTGTGTTACGCAATAAGTCTCAAGTCTAAGTGTAAAAAGGTTACACAACTTTTATGTAAAATTCCTTTCAGACACAAAGTACCTTCTTGAATTTCTTTGAAATTATGTAAATAACTTATTTATGTAAACGAGTATCTAAACGCCGGCGTTATGAAAAAAATAGAGTAAATTACTGAGCTGTGAGTGACATTCATGTTGCGTCATACACGGATGAAGTTGTAGGGCTGTCTCAAATCTGTTTTAGTTAATAATATTAACTAAAACAGATTTGAGACAGCTGGTTTTTTTTGAAAACACTTATATCGAATATCTACTCTTACTTTGTTAAAATTTCTACGGTCCAGACTTAGCGTTTCGTCTCATCGTTTATACATCGAAGGACTGGAACAGTTTGCCTACTACGGTCTTCCCGTCCAATTATAATTTACGTGTCTTCGAGGCCAGTTTGAATAGGCTCTAAGAGCTGATTTCATCATTCATGTAAAAACTGAGTTTAACTAAACTGAGCTCAGCGTAATCTAGTTTAAAGACCCGTGCCGTAAACATGGGCGACAACAAAAGAATTGAAACTGAGTTTAGCGTAAACTAAGTTCAATTCATCGCGGTGAAACGCAAAATGAAGCTATAATCTCGATTAGGCGCTCAAACTGCGTTTTGTTTTATATAATCGCGATTAGTTTCTTGGTGAATTTGGCCCTTAATAAACTAGTACGCCTCTCCATCAACGATTGCATCTCTGCTTACCATCAGGTGGGATCGCAGTCAAGAAGTGGTTTATATAAATTAACATAAAAACACGACCATTGGGGCTCCCACATAAAACTCTTATACGATGTGATACGACGCCGCATCGCAGAAACGTTCGATGCAAAATACTGAGATGCGATTTCATTGTTTCAGGTTCTTGCAAGTTATGTATTGTGCAAGCTCACAGATTTTTATAATGTGACGCCGCATCGCACTAAAATTATAAAGCTAAAGTTTCCCACACATTTTTATAAATAGAAATATTTTTTCCTTATTCTCGGTCTATATAAACGATTGCAAATCTTTTCATCTATTTTTAGGACACATTATTTTAAAATGAGTTGTAACCTTTGGTTATAAATAAACTCACATACCTACGAGACGTTCACTACCTCCACCTTTTTAATTTTAACACATTCCGTTACCTTCAAGGCTTAAACGAGCATCCTTTTCCCCATACCCACCTAATTTAGCCTCAATAACTTGCTAAAAATACAACACGGAATAAAACTCGGACACGTGTCAACCCTATTTTCGCGTGAAATGACCACAGAGCATTGTGACGGCGCAGCGGACATTTAAAGTACTTATAGCTTTTTTGTACAATTTAAGTGTGTCAGTAACTGAGTCTGTTTACTTATGTAAATTGAAGGCCCTTGATAATTTTTATAAAGTTTTATTTGAATATTTATGATCTGTCAGTGCTTAATTTCAATACCGTAATTAGAGACACAATAGAAAGACAATATAAGTGTCCGCACACTTATTGTCTTTCTATTGTGTTGGAATCTTATTGTTTGGATAAGGTTTTCAAATGACAATGACACTTGTTGTCGTGTGTGACAGCTAATATTTTAAAGTTAGAAATAACTGTCGTCTAGATGGCGTTAGTTTTGATATTTGTTTTGTCAAATGACGATTTTACATTTAATGTGGCGCATTAAATAATTCTTGAACTATATGTGACATTAAATCAAATGTTTCAGATATTTATATTTTTGTAAGGATTTTTCTGGTTGTTTTTATACATACACTGACTTGAATAAATAGTTAACTGTTTCTGCCAAGATGGCGGTAGATCCGGTCCTCATTTTTATTAATAGCGGGTGTTCGAACCCACGAGAGTAGTCGGTTGTCGATTTTAGAAAGGGCAAGTCAAGGAAATAAAAGTGCTGTGTGGATAAAGTCAGTAATGTTGAATTAGTGATCCAACAATTCAGAAGCGGGATATTAATAGTTGGTCGGTTATACCAGCCAATTATATCCAGGCCCACATACGTAAGTTTGGTTGTTCTGATTTGACGCTGTCATAGGGTAAGAAAACTAATTTTATTTTCTACCTGTTTTTTTTTTTTCTTCCTTTTTGTAATGTTCCTGTATTTAAAAGATAACTGTCTTTGTTGTAACGGATTGTGCTGGTTCAGTACCTTACACTGTATTGCAGTATTAAATATTGTGCTGGTAGCATTTGTGAATAGGTTTGTTTATCTTTAAACTGACACAATTGTTTGGTACATATTCAAAGAAAAACTGAGTTTGATTATAATTTCCTCATCATTGAGGAGATTCACTGATCCAGTAAGGTCAATATCGATTTTTTTAAGAAACCAATGGGTACCTATTTATATTTTTCTGATAAGTTTTTATTTCGAGCTGTGGGTTTACAAGTTACCCTCATTGTATTTTAATTGAAATGAATATAAATGTAGTGGTTTTTGTTTTAAACCAACGGCTATTAGCCTTATTTTTACGGGTGTTTTATTGATATAAAAACATGGACGGCAATATCGTTTGTGGATTTATTTTAATCATTTGAATACCGTAATTAGACAGAATAGAAAGACAATAGGTGTGCGAACGCCGGCGTTCGCTTGGGGCTTGAGTAATTAACAAATGATCTTGTATCAGACTAATCATAACTTTAATCTGAGACAAGTAGGTACAACTTTGAAATATGTTGCTGATGTGTTGTGTTGCTTAACCTACAATAATTATATGAATGTACGGGTTTATCATATTATTTTCAACTATTTGGTTCTATTTGAAAACAGTTAGTAGTCTAGTTGAATTTGAATTTTTACAGCCACTAAGCAGTCATTGTTAGTGATTACATTAGTATTAAAAGGCTTGATAATCCAACCTTAAATCCGATTGAACTTTAAAGTCGTTTTCCAAACAAGGCTGAGACTAACAGCTAGCATTTTTTATAACATTTGTTGTGTGTAATTATTGTTCTAAAAGCAGTAGCAATGGGTGCAGTGTGATGCGTGAGGCAAGCGCAGCGTGGTGCGCCAGACGGGCACAGTGTAGTGCACCAAGAGACCGCAGCGTGGTGCGTGAAGCAAGTGCTGCGTATTATGTAAGGTGAGCGCACTGTGGTGCGCCAAGCCGCCGCAGCGTGGTGCGCCAAGCGGCCGCAGCGTGGTGCGCCAAGCGGCCGCAGCGTGGTGCGCCAACTGGCCGCGGCGTGGTGCGCCAAGCGGCCGCGACGTGGTGTGCCAAGCAACCGCAGCATGGTGCGCGAAAAGAACGCTGCGTGATGCGTAAGGCGAGCGCAGCGTCGTACGCCATGCGAGCGCAGCGTCGTACGCCATGCGAGCGCAGCGTGGTACGCCATGCGAGCGCAGCGTGGTACGCCATGCGAACGCAGCGTGGTACGCCATGCGAGCGCAGCGTGGTACGCCATGCGAGTGCAGCGTGGTGCGCCATGCGAGCGCAGCGTGGTGCGCCATGCGAGCGCAGCGTGGTACGCCATGCGAGCGCAGCGTGGTACGCCATGCGAGCGTAGCGTGGTACGCCAGGCGAGCGTATTGTGGTGCGCATGGCTAGCGCAGCGCGGTGCGCATGGCGAGCGCAGTGTGGTACGCCATGCGAATGCATTGTGGTGTGCGTGCAGTGCGCATGGTGGGCACTGCGCAGTGCATAAGGCAGGCGCCGCGCAGTGTGCAAAGTAGGCGTCGCGCAATGCGCAAAGCATGCGTGGCGCAGTGCACAAGGCGAGCGCGTTGCAGTGTGCAAGGCGGGCGCCGCGCAGTGTGCAAGCCGAGCGCAGCGCGGTGCGCAAGGTGGGCGCCGCGCAGTGCCCTAGGCAGACGCCGCGCAAGGCAAGGTGAGCGCAGCCGAGTGGGAATGTAATCAATGCACAAGGGGTGCAATGCGTAGTTGTTTGATTGCACAATATGTGCAAGGCATAGTTGTCAGAGTGCACAATATGTGCAAAGCATAGTTGTCAGAGTGCACAATATGTGCAAAGCATAGTTGTCAGAGTGCACAATATGTGCAAAGCATAGTTGTCAGAGTGCACAATATGTGCAAAGCATAGTTGTCAGAGTGCACAATATGTGCAAAGCATAGTTGTCAGAGTGCACAATATGTGCAAAGCATAGTTGTCAGAGTGCACAATATGTGCAAAGCATAGTTGTCAGAGTTCACAATATGTGCAAAGCATAGTTGTCAGAGTGCACAATATGTGCAAATCATAGTTGTTAGAATCCACAAAATGAGCAAAGCATGGTAATTAAAATGCACAAGGTGTGTAAAGCATAGTTGTTAGAGTATACAACGTTTTTAAAGCATAGTTAGATTGCACAAGGTGTGCAAAGCATAATTATTGGAGCAAATATATAGGTTTGATTTATTTAAAAAAAATTAAGGAATATGAATCTGAATTCGAACGCACAAAGTGTGCAAAGCTTAGAGCCAAATTCCCCAATAAACTAATTGCGATTAATTAAAACAAATACAGTTAGAGCGTCTAATCGAGATTATAGCTTCATTTGCATTTCACCGATATGAATTGAATCTAGTTTAGGCTAACTCAGTTTTAATTCTTTTGTTGTCGCCCATGTTTATGATACGGGTCTAAACTAGATTACGCTGAGCTCAGTTTAGTTGAACTAAGTTTTTATATTGAATGATGAAATCAGCCCTTAGTTGTTAGAATACACAAAGTGTGCACAGCATATTTGTTAGATTGCACAAGGTGTGCAAAACATAATAATATGTAGTTGTTGCGTGCACAAGATGTGCAAAGCATAGTAGTTAGAATGCACAACAAAGCATAGTTAGTAGGCACAAGGTGTGCAAAGCATAGTTGTTAGATTGTAAAAGGTGTGCAAAGTATAATTATTAGAGCAAATATTTCTTTTTTGATTTGTTTGAGCAAATAAACAAATATGAATCTGTATTAGAATGTATAAGGTATGCAAAGCATACTTGTTAGATTGCACAAGGTATGCAAAGTATAGTTGTTAGAATGCACAAGCCGTGCAAAACGTAGTTGTTGGAATGCACAAGCTGTGCAAAGCATAGTTGTTTGAGTGCACAGCGCAATTATGCATAAGGTGTGCAAAGCATAATTATTAGAACAAGTTCTGACGGTTTCAAGGTAGTAGCGACTTGTACCACCCTAGTGGTTTCAAGGTAGTAGCGACTTGTACCACCCTAGTGGTTTCTAGGTAGTAGCGACTAGTACCACTAGTAATACAGTATATAGCGTACAGTTTTATTTTGGCGGCTTCGAGGTAGAAGCGACTTGTACCGCCCCAGTGGTGTTAAGGTAGTAGCGACTTGTACAGCTCCAGTGGTATGGTAGTAGCGACTTGTGCCACTAGTAACGTAATGAGTCAGGATCAGAATCAGAATTTCAATTTGTTAAACATAGGTTCTATCTCAAAACAGTCAATATGTAAACCATGTGGTTGCATAATGAGAAATATTACAAATTGTCATAAAAAAAAAGTATAGTAACATTTATCCATTAATAGCGAGATAGACTTTTCTTAAATTTTAATAAGGGTAAATTTTTGAATTATTGGGTTTTCAATGCCAAAAAAAAAAGCTTATTTTCACACGATTTGTTCATACATTGAGGACGCACAGCAGCCTCTTTAAAAAAAAAAATTGATAGCTTTTGAAACAGATATAAACGTTTCGTAAATGTACATAGCTGGTACAGTCATAAATTTTAAGGATAGTTTTTGAGCCACATATTGACCGAATACATGGTTTATAACGTACAGTTGTATGTTGGCGGCTTCAAGGTAGAAGCGACTTGCACCGCTCTTTAAGTTTCAAGATAGTAACGCCTTGTTCTACAAGTAATGTATGTAGTATATATTACACCATACTATATGTACATACAGTTGTATGTAACTGATTGTTATCGATTAATGGTAGTGTTTCTTTTATGCAATTGTAATTTACAGGTACGGGGACAGGGTGTGAAGTCTCCGTAAACCTTCATCAAAAACCAAGCATCCTCCCAACAGATGGATGTTGTTGTCTCATCCGGGCAGCTGTCTGTTGGTTGATGTCAGATTTTTATGTGGAACTCTGAACTGCAATGCAGGATTTATAATTTTTTGTCGTTAATTTGTTATGTGGCAACATAAATGATTGATAAGAGTCTTTCAGGCGTCGTGATGTACGCCAGGTCAGTGGAAGTTTGGTTCCAGTGAGTCAGAACCGGATACCGCATAGATCTCGGTGATTCTGAGCTGTGTGTGGTGATGTTCCAGTGAGTCAGGGTGGTACTGTCCCAATGATTCGGGGATGCCCCAGTGAGATAGTGGTTATGTTCCATGAGTCGAGATAATTCTGCAGATTCCAGTTGGTCGGAGAAGTGCTGCAAGTACCAGAGGGTCGAAGCGATGATGTGTAACTCAATGCAAGCCATTACGTCTGACTGCTGTCGTCAACCAGGAAAGTCTCTTCACATGATGGCCAAAAGTACAGTCTGCTTAGTCAAGGTCACTGATGGGGCTAAGATCAGGTTAGCATGCTTGTGGTGAGGTTACCTTTTAAAGCCGTAGGTGCTGGCTGCATGGCTCAAGAGTTTTAGGAAGTGATATATGACATCACGATGTGGTAGCTGCATGAAGGCTGCGTTAATGTTCGTAGTCGAGGTTCACCAGAGGTTGGTTAGAGGTATGCGGAACAGTGAACAAGAACGAAGTCCCGCAAACTACCATTACCTTCATTTCTTTAAAATTTGATCGTTAAAGTAAAAGACACTCTCGCAATTACGCAGGGACGCGTAAGTTATGCGGATGGCCGAATGTTGGAATCTTATTGTTTGGATAAGGTTTTCAAATGACAATGACACTTGTTGTCGTGTGTGACAGCTAATATTTTAAAGTTAGAAATAACTGTCGTCTAGATGGCGTTAGTTTTGATATTTGTTTTGTCAAATGACGATTTTACATTTAATGTGGCGCATTAAATAATTCTTGAACTATATGTGACATTAAATCAAATGTTTCAGATATTTATATTTTTGTAAGGATTTTTCTGGTTGTTTTTATACATACACTGACTTGAATAAATAGTTAACTGTTTCTGCCAAGATGGCGGTAGATCCGGTCCTCATTTTTATTAATAGCGGGTGTTCGAACCCACGAGAGTAGTCGGTTGTCGATTTTAGAAAGGGCAAGTCAAGGAAATAAAAGTGCTGTGTGGATAAAGTCAGTAATGTTGAATTAGTGATCCAACAATTGTGTCTCTAACGCCGGCTTTCGCTTGGGGCTTAAGTAATGTATCAAACTTTGAACAATGATTTCTCCCGTTTTAGGGTGGAAAGGGAAGGAATTTCAAACTTATACTGTCTGCGTTTTGTATCTATGGGGTTCCATTTCAGAAATTCCCCGGGTTCCTAGCGGGCAACGGGCCCTTTGAGGCCCTACGGTCATGCTGACATCACTTTAAGGTGTGCGTGAAACACTAAGCATCTTTGACAACTTGGGCTCGGTTCAGACCGTTTACCGGACAACTGGATGGCGAGCTACCCATTGCCCGTCATTCGCAAACCCGCGCCTACTAGAACTTCTGATCCACAAGCACTAAAATATGGTCCGCGACAGTATGGTCCAGGTAACTCGCGATTACGCTTATGATACTGTTGGAACTGCCTTATTCTACGCAGCAAAGAAGCTATCAATCAGCTACGGCTAAGTAAAATCTTCTTCAGCAACTTATGCTAAGCGCAAATCGAGTGGCATGAATATTATTTAGAGGTCTCTTCTGGCGCTTCCGTGTTCTATAAAAACGCCGCTTAATGCCTCACCCGCTAGGGCTGTGCAGTTTATTTCCACGTGACGCTTTATGCGTTAATTAAAGTATTTAAAGGGTGTACGCGTTGCGACTCGCCAATTTTGAAGAGACTGGTCACTTCATTTATTCAGTGGCTGTATTTTTAGTTTATATTTATAATATACTAGCGGCTGCTAGCGACTTCACCCGCCGTGAAAATAGATCATTTGAACATACTTCTGAGATTAAAGTATCATTATCTTATATTTTAGGACATGGTCTATATGTATACCAAACATCCAAATCCATTCAGCTGTTCAAGCGTGAAAAAATAACAAACATACCCGCTTAAACACTCTTTTCAATATTTAGGTTTGAAAGTAGTCCAATGCATCTCTATAATAAGTGATATCTTACATTGAAATTCTAGCTTACTAGAATTTATTTTTATGTAACGTGAAAGACCTCATAAGGCATAAGCTAAACTAAAATATTTTGTAAACTCAAAATTATGAAAAATCTTTTATTAAAACACGGAGGCTTAGCCCTTCAGCGAGACTAAACAGGCTTAAAATAATAAAGATATAAACCAAATAGCAGGCTTAACCAAAATACGCCTAGCATCCTTCACAATTAAGTACCGCCCACGTTTATTTGCCGCTTACGCTAAAAAAAACTAAACAATACCCTCACTAAAAATAAAAAACATGGCGTCGAGAACACAACACAACATTCATCACACCACCGCACCATTTCTCAGCCACACAAAAAGTCCACAACCTAAATATTGAAACAAAACACCGACGACAATTAAAAAAAAGCAGAAAAAAAAAATAGCGTCTCACTTGAGCAATGTTACATAATTATACAATGGAGTTTTCGCGAGTCGAGCACAGTGTTCGCAGCGTTCCGTTTGCAGCGTGTCAACAGTCGGGAACAATATAAACGGCAGGGGGCGCTAGAGAGCGTAATCACTGCCTGCCGAGTGCCAGCCGAGAGTTACGTTTGTGTTCTGTTTTAGTTTTAACAAGTAATTTTTTATACAAGGTTTTTGGTTTAAATGTTTCGGAATTGTTTTTTTTTTTTTACTAGAGTAAAGTTTTCGCACAAATGTTCCCGGAGAGATGGTCGAGTATTTTCACTATTAATGGATGCCCAAATGAGGGCGACGCCATCGAGGTTGACCATGGCGGAGGTGGTGCGATAGCCTGATATTTTCACAGGGCAACTTGGCCAGTGATTGCTCTTGATAGACAGGTTTGTAAATAAAAAGCCGAAAAAAAATTTCCATGATAGGAGGTACGCTAATTATTTGTTTATTCTTGAATGCGATTTTGCGACTGATGAAATTTGGCATGCCTATAGTCCATGTTCTGATATAGGATATAAGGCCCAGTATCCACCAAAGCGAAGAGGAGAGGAGACGAGAGGAGATGTGTTTGAATAAACCAATCCGATTTCGATATTTCCACATCTCTTCTCCGCTTAGCTTTGGTGGAAATGGATCAAGAGGAGAAGAGATGTCTCATTTTTCTATAGAATTTTGTGCGGCGAGCGAGCAAGCGGTGTGGCTGAGCGAAGTGTGTATTCGGGCGGCCGGGCGGAATACGCTCTGGCGCACCCCGCACCCCGGTGCCTTCTCCCCGCGCCTCTTCTCTCACAGCTCACGTCTCTGCTACACTAAGGTCACAATCTCCTCTCCGCTATACTTCTCTCCGCTTTGGTGGAAATAACCTGCCAGCTTCGCAGCACATCTCCTCTCCTCTCCGCTTTGGTGAAAACCTAGCCTAATAGTAATTTTTATTCCCGAAAGTATGTTCTCTTGAGATACTTATCTACTTTTACTCGAGCGATAGTTAGATAATATTTTTACTATATAGAAATCTTCTATAAAAAAAAATCGTAATCGATTCAAAATCCTGTATCTACCAGCAATAATTCCAGTAATAAAAATTCATAAAACAGCGATAAAGTGAAGTCCCACTTCAGCCGGGTGTTAGGGTGCACACCACTCGGAAAATGATCTCCGCTCATTAGCAAGCCTTCGGCGTCCTTTATCCGACCACTTCATATACAAAATGTATAATTTATTGTTTAATAAGGAGATTCTAAACTGTTTCAATTTTCATATTAGCTTAAAATTTTTTTTAGACTAGGGATAATAGTAGATAAAGAGCTAGACCAGAACTAAAACAAATATTATTCGGATAGTCTCTTAGAAACTTCAATGAACATTCATTTGGAAATTTACAAAATGTATACTAATAGTAGATTTTTTTTTTATGGTATGTAAAATCATCCAATGACAAATCCCGCCCTTAATACTAATAGTAGGTAAATTAGTAGTGAATGTAGCAATAACATAAATCAGTTTTTTGAAAACTCTGTTGCATAATGAGATATGAAGAAACCAAGTGCAAGTTGGACTCGCGCACTGAGGGTTCCGTTCAAACCTACCTATTAAAATAATTAAATTCTCAAATCGGGTCTCGAAGAATTTTCGAATCGAAAAAGAGTTTATTTTTGGTGACGTACCTAATTACTTTACAGTTTTTACGTCAACGGGAAGGATGAGGCGCAAGTACCCTTTGATTCCCTCAAAAGTGTCGAAATATACACGTTTTTTGCGACATAAACATCCGTATCTTTTATTTTCATTAACTTAGAAGTTAGATTTTTTCCAGCTTCAAGGGACCGCAGACTTGTGTATGCGGTTTTAATTCCAACTGGATACCTCCACGCGTTCCCGAGATAAAGGGTTTTAACAGACGGACAGACAACAAAGTGATCCTATAAGGGAGAGAGCTCACGACGCGGTTTTTTACCGCGCAATTTTACTTTATGCATGAAAAACGTACCCAAACTACTAACAGACTGTGTTTATCGATGGTTTACACCAACTTAGAATAGCATTTAAAGGAGATTGGCAGGTTTGTGAGGAAAGTTTGGCCTGTATGTAACCTACTCGAAAACTTTTGACGTCTCGTTACAAGTAGTTTTTTTTTTGGTGTACAATAAAGAATTCATCTATCTATCTATTCTTAAGGAAGGTCAAAAAGATATTTTAACTTTTGAAAGTGAAATAAGGTTACACGTTCTTTAGATTATCATCATTCGACCGGTACTAAACGAATTTGATTAATTAGCAAACTAAACAGTAACAGAGAAAATGAATAACCAATTTATTTAAACACAAAACAGACTTAAACTCTCCGTTTTTTGAGGCACGTAATCATCAAGTATCGTTTCTCACTCAGGGTGGCACAAAATGGCGCGTCAGAGTTGTACTGACTAAAAAACAAAGGTTTTTTTTAATAATTTATCGTGGAACTGGAACGCAAAGGGCTACTGGAACAGAAAAGTCTGACGTCTAATAGACTAAGGACTAAAAGTCTGATCTCTACCCAAAGTCTTCTTCTTTGTCGGTATCACTCTTGACAGAGTAGTCGTGGTCATCACTTCAGGTGTTGATGGCAAGCTCCACAACACGCCGCCACTCTTCTCTGATGGCCGCCTTCCTCGTGCATTCATGCAGTGAGGATGACCCATTTACTGCCGCTTTTATCTAGTCAGTCCATCTCATAGGCAATCTTTCTTGTGGCCTGGTCCCTCGACATTTCCCTGGACCACAAGTCACTCAATAGCCACCTCCTCCACGTGACCAGAAATGTGACCACCTAAAGTACGAGGAGTTATTTAATGACTTTCCACCCCTGACTGAAATAAAAAAATCCCACGAGCTTAGAATTAAAGCCTTTGCTACAGTCCCTACAATATTCTAATACTTCGTTTACCATTGACTAATTCTAACATTATATTTGTACTTTTTATTTATGAAATGCCAATGGTTTGAAGGACTTTTGCCCAGCAGTGGGTCCGTATAAACTGCTCGCACTACAAAAAATATCTACCGAACAAGCTCTACGATTATTTTATCTAAATAATATGTGATGCAACCAACGAATGGATATTTTCCTATTAGATAATACAGAATTCGTTGCCGCTATATTGTATTTATGGTTCCCAGTGGCTCCCTCTGGCGTTATTGTCTTAAACTCTTGACCCGGCATCAAGTGGCAAGCGACGCCCTGACACTAGTACTAGTGATGCGGACGCGGATATTTCGGATAAGTTGGTTATTTAGAAAAATGCGGATATTTTTCTCTGTCAGTTATTTTAAAATAATAGATTAGAACTTCATTGTTTGTTGTTTTCTACATATATGTGCGGTTTATTTATTTTTTTATGATTTCGAAGTGAAAAGATGTATTGCAATTACAAAATATTCTAATTCAAAATATTTTATTTCACATGAACCGGTACTTATCAAATGTTACAAGCTAGTGCGCGGTCACCAGTTTCAGAACAATACTTCATAAACTAGAAACTAGTTGCCTGAATAAAATTGAATTCTATAAAAATGCACACAAAATCTATACTTGCTTCGTGTAACTGTCACGGTGTATGACAGTCACTTTTCTTTCATAGAATTTGGCAATCCATGCATTTTTTATCTTTTACTTCTTTCTTCCTCTCCGTCTATTATTCTCAGTCAAGCGAAAGTACTATAAAATTAGCTGAAACAAAACTAGTAAATGCGTATATAAGTCACTGCAAATATCCGCACTGCGGATACGGCTGTCACATCACTGGCTGAAACACGGCACAGCACTTGAGAGTTATAACAATGTTATATGAAAAATGAACTTATGAATGCTATTTTTTTTTCCAGACGCAATTTATACGAGTTTACGAGTTGGAATTTTGTATGTTTTTAGGTAAAACTGTTGTAATAATGCTGTAAGTTAGGTGTTATTGTTTAGCGTATTTTTTTTTATAAATGTACATATTGTAGCAATTTTTTTTAATTTAACGCTCCTTTTTTATATGTTTTTATGTATTTGTGCACACTGTACGTATAAACGTAGTTCTGTATACGTACAGTGTAAGTGTACTTTTTTTTTTGGCAGGTAAAATCTAGGAGGGGTAAGTAATGAAAATGTATAAATTGTGCAACTTGGCCGAGTGCGACTGGAACTGAAAATCAAGACTATAACTGCGAAGCAACTGATAATACAATAAAGAGTATCTATCTATCTGTCAAAAAAAAGAGTAAAATACTGACCATTAATGTCCAAAAAAGCTTATTTTAGCTCCACAATCTAAATGCCGATTTTATTTTATTTATTTGGTTTATTATTTTTGTGTGTAACGTTTGTTTTTTTTTTACGTAAAAACGTAAATAAAACAAAAAACGAAAAACAAACGATAACACGAAAAACAAAAAAAACACGTACACGAAACGTTTTTCTTTTAAAGCCAATCCCAACTATTGGTATGATTTACTTTTATCTTTTCGCCAGACATGAAACCTACGAGTAGGTTATATGTTAGAGGATAGTACGAGAAATCGATAACAAAAAAACCAGGTCCTTAAACCGTAACCGAACGAAGATACGTATCGAAGCATTGCTAGTGTAATATGTAATATTTCGAGGTTTCTATTGATAAAGTTGGTTATTACTGTTATATTTTTTGACACTCGATTACATGCCAGCCATGTATGGCAAAACTTTCATTCCTCTTAGAAAATAAAAGAACTGTTTATTACTATAGAAATTTCTTCTAAATGACCGAAGAGATGAAACAAAAATTTGAAAACAGTGTGGGAAGAAGAGTGAGTGAAATCTTAAGTAATCAAATGAACCTACACATATAAATATTAATTAGTCCATAATTCAGTATTTATAACTAGGTATTTAGTTTTATATTTACCTACCTACTACTATGGATATTCGTATACTACATAATATAGTTTATTAGAATAAAGTTATACAAAAATCCCTTAACCGCATCTACAATCTACACAGCAAAAACTCCACAACTTCAATTTTCCAATATCCTCGTATCGTTGCTGGCCAGTACTACACACCACACGATCCCACAATCCCACAGCTCCATAACACTGTGAGGTCCCAGTGCCCCCCCTCCCATTATCTTAGCACATCTCAGTCCAAAGTGTAAAATGCAGAAAATAAAATTTTCTATCTTTCAATATAGAATAGTGTATTGTAGTGTTCGAACCGCTTCGGTGCCGTGAAGTTGCCTTTTAAGGACCGGCATTTCCCACTCAATTTGAATTTATATTCGCGAATAAAACCGCTGGCAAACTTTAGTTTTACGCCGGAAATGTATTTTGAATATATCGGGGATATGCAGTGGATAATGTTGTCGTGGACTGCGTTTAGAACTGTTGTTTTTTTTTTTAGTTTCCAGTTTTTGTTACGTTGTAAAGTGTTTTTCTTTTTAATAAAGTTGCCGTATATTTGCTTTTTAAACTCCGTTAATTTTAAATAAAATGCAGTGGTCTTCCCTTCCAATAAAATTTAGGTATCTTCCAAGCTAGAGTGAATAGGCTCTTAATAAACTAGTACGCTTTATCATCAACGATTGCATCACTGCTTATCATCAGGTTTTTTTTTATGGTAGGTAAAAACATCAAATGACAAACCCGCCCTTGGGTGGAACGGGAGATAGTGTCAGACTCTTACTGACTAAAAACCTACCCTGCTCCTTCATTGCCTTGGTTCCAGGGCCCTGGGGCCACTTTCGCCTATCCCTAGGATTACAGTCAAGCACTAGCTCATATCAATTAAAAAAACAATACAAACCAAAATGTATCGTGTTGCAAAGAAAAAATGTGGCAACGCAAGTACCAAAGTTTGCAATAGGTTGACATTTTTTGAGACCTATTTAATTTCTATTTATATCCTAATCGATTTAGTCATCATCAATGTGATATCCGGCAACGAAAAAAACCCTTGTTTAATGTGATTTAAAATTAATTTGTCTAGCCTTTTTAGGGACAAATATGTACCGGTACTTTATTTGGAGCCACTACCTACTTTGCTGTTACCTTTAAATTCCAGTAAATGGTTCACACGATACCCTTTGGCAAGACTGGTGTGAAATTGGTTTTACCTTTATTAATAAATTCTTAATTGTACATAACAACATTATATAAATGGATAGCAGAGTTCATGTATCTTTTTTTTCAGCAAACCATTGCGCGATAGAGAGAGATCACAATACTAGGCGGGATCCGGAGTACAACCAACCAAGCAACCAACTAAAAACTTTATATATATTTTTTTTAATTAATATAAACTAACGCTTGACTGCAATCCCACCTGATATTAAGCGGTGATGCGTGAACATGTGTGTGTGTGAACTTCTTATTTTCTGACTATAAGTAACCGCTGTCAAAGATTTAAAAATTACACACGGGAACAAAGTTTTAACGTGCTTTCGGAGGCATGGAGGAATTTCGATATATATGTGATCATCTGATCACGCATCCACAGACCGACTATGCCAAGCGTTGCTGTCCCTTAGAAATTCAGCCGATTTTTTTTAAAGAGATGTGTGATTCGACCTCTCCAATATTCCTTCAATTTCCTGTTATTATTTTAGTCACGACCTCCTTTTTAATTTCAATGAATGAAAAGCAAGGATTTTAAATTAAATCCTAGATGAAAAGCTATAATATCAATTTCAATTCGCTTGAGTCAAGTGGACATAATTATTTTGTCAACTTGACTCAAGCATATTTAGTAAACATTTTAACTACTCGTATATTGTGGTATTAAAAAAGAATTTATTGTTTATAATTGTGATATAAAAAAAAAACTTAAGTTGCAATAAGTTTTGACTACCTTTTTTGCAGGTTAAATCACTTATTAGCTTTCAAGAAATTTATTATACGTAGATACGAGATAATGGTTATTACGCTACTTCATCTTTCACCACCTCACATCACCACTTAAACTGCTCACCCCCTCAAAATAAGCTTAGCATTACACTAAGAGCCCATTGTACCATAAACAGGCATCCAGTATTATCATGCTGCGACGGTTCGTCGCAAAGCGTGTACAGAATAAATTGGTTCAGAAGTTTAGATTTGTACAATTCTGTTACAGCTTACTTTAAAATGTATTGCAGTATTAATTACTAATTTTGTAAGTATAAGACCTTCTGAAACGTGTCCGCTTGCAATGGGCCTTATCAGAAGGCTTAAAGTCACCCAAAGGGCACAAGAAAGGGCTATTATGCGCGGATATATTGGTTTTCTTTGCGTAATCGAGGATATAATCTTCCACTTTATAATATGTTTGTCTACATAGTGTGCGTTTTATACGTGTTTTAAATTTGGATTCATTCAATTTTATCAAATCTCAAGTGGTATTTTATTATAAAATTTTACACAGCGCCCTATAAAATAATTATGTATTTCCTACAATCTGAATCGAGGTTATCGATCGCAACAGGAATGAAAAATATCCGCAGGAGAACCAAAGTTCTGGCACGGTGATCATGCACCGAAAGACGCAGCGTTGGAAAGCCTCTGTGTCCACAAGGTGGACTGATGACCTTGGGAGACTCCCTGGAATCCGATGGATGCGAGACGCACAGAACCGCTCGTTGTGGGGACACTTGAGCAAGCCCTATGTCCAACAGTGGACGTCTCCTGGCTTAAATATTATGATGATGATAATCGTTATATCAATAAAATCATAGAGATTTAGTAATGATATCATAATTATATTACTTATTCATCTAGATGGCTTTTTTTCGGTGGGAAAATCATCCAATGACATCTTCGCTCCCTTGGGCAGGGCAGGAGATAGTGTCAGATTTTTACTGACTAAAAACCCACTCCTGTGCCTTCGTTGCCTTTCATACCAGGACCGATCTGATCCTGGCCCCTTCGAACCTGCTGGGCTCCTACGGTTCACTGACAACTCTTTAAGGTGCGCGTAGAACTATTCGCGCCGTCGATGACTTTGGGCTCGGTCCGGAAGGATACTGGATGGTAGGACAGCGAGCTACCCATTGCTCTCCATCGGCAAGCCCGCGTCTACGGTGGCCGGAAATCGGGAGTGAAGGCCGTTGCCTGACGCGTGCGGCCTCCTACTTTGCTAACATTATTGCTTCGCAGAAGGAGGCGACCGCCTGCCACTCTTCCTCACTTCGGACCGGATCGAGTTGTTGGGTATGTTGAAGTACGTCTTTGAAGGTCTATAAGAGTCTAGATGAACTGATCTGAAGCCTTTGTCTTAAATATCTCAGACCCTATTCTTTATCAGGTGTTTACTTACCTATAGTAACTCTTCTGATCTTCTTTTTGTAGTGTTAGCAGCACTTGAGCAGCGGGGATTAGTATTCCTCCAGCGTTCATTCTCCAAGCAAAATTCAGGGAAGCGAGGCTGGTTTTCGATCTTTATTAAAAAGGCTCGTGTGCAATAAACAAGGTATTGTTGTGCTTAGTTTAAGTTTTTGATTAGATAAGTTAAGTCATCATAAAACTTGTCTTGTTTCTTAATTTAGAATTTTAATTAAAAATTATTTTTTAGTTTTTCTTTTTATTAATATAAACTAGTGCTTGTCTATAATCCCATCTGATGGTAAACAGTGATGCATTCGTTGATGTAAAGCCTATTCACTCTAGCCTTGAAGGCACCTAAACTATAATCGGACTGGTAGACCGCAGCAGGCAAACTGTTCCAGTCCTTCGATGTACGCGGTATAAATGACGAGGCGAAACGCTTAGTCAGGACCTTAGAAGTTTATTTTTTTGGATATACGCCGTATGCGGCGGTTGTTTAATGGTAGAAATGAGATGGCGGAAACAAGTCATGCAATACACTACTCGCGCACTCCAAAATGCATCCTGTAAAATACCAAAAGGCTGGCTTCGCTGTACTATTCATGTATAACCTTTTTTTTATATTTACACCAGATAAAACACCAATGTCTCGTGAATTGTGGTAAAATATGGAATCTATCATGACACCTCGATCTCTTTGGAGTCACGGGAATGCAATGGATGTGAGACGCTGTTCGTTGTGGTAACACATGGGGAAACCCTATGTCCAGCCGTGGACGTCTTTGGGCTGAAATAATGATGATGATGATATCTTTGGAGGTATGTATGCAGTACAGAGTGTAAAGTTCCATATACCTCCGTTGAAAAGGGAGGATCCTCCGACCAGAGGGGTGTTATGTCTGGTGGCTACTGCCCGATAGATGTGTTTGGGCCGTCGTATATATTAAAATCGAGCGGAGAACTTTGATTGCACGATACAGGATTCTTGTAGTTCTTATGTGGCGCCATAGATGTCGCTACAGATCTATTAGGAAGTGAGGTGTGCATGATACATAACAATGTTTAATATAATTTTGAGATTTTCACAAAACAGCACTTGAATTTATTTAAATTTTCTATTGTCGTTGGTTATATTTGTTTTTGAAGTCAATTTTACTTGATAGCTAAGCGATCGATAAATTTTAGAGTGCAAGAAACAAGAATGATCCAAGCATCTTTTTCTAATGTTTATAGATGGTAGAAAACAAAAGGTCCATTGTATTTTTTTAAATTATATATTTTTTCATTATTATTTACTTTGTGCTCAAATAATAGAAGTGAAACAAAAAAAATGTAAATCATTTTTGTAACTATTAACACGTTTTTAAATGAGTTTTTTGTATAAGCTTTGAAATATGTAATTTAGATTTATTTTTTTGATTGACCGTCATTTTGACAATTCAAAAATATATTAAAGTAAATGTTTTTGATTTGTGATAAATTAGTAAGTATTTTTCAATTAATTAATTACTCTACAATAAGAACAGTGGCCCTCTACCTTTTACCACAAACTCCATGACGCGGTGAACCAAAATAACACGGAAAAGCAAGTAGCGTAAAATTACAAAGCTTAAACAGTAACGCTTTGCTGAAATAATCATGTTCAACGATTAATCCACAAAACGTTAATATTTTAAAAGTTTTGTGGGCAATTAGTGGAACCCGCTAGTTGGTAATTCAGCCGGAACGATGCTACCGTGCTGTGAACGAGCGGGGTGCGGGTATGGTGATAGGAGACGCGGTAGCGAATAATGTTTCCGCTATAGCACAATGGTACTAAACTGAATAAAGTGCGTATAAGAGAAGGCGTTTTTGAGGTGTGAAATTAGTCATGGACTTCTGCCTTTTTAAGGAGCAAGATGGTGTTTCAGACTTTTACTGACTACACTACAACTGTGTTCTTCAGTTATCCCTTGCTCCGGACTATGGCAGACCTCCGACTCGACTTCGACCCTTCACCATATCCTTCAGGCGGTCCACATAATGGTGACACCCGGACGATCCTTCAGCTTGAATAAGGAACAGGAACCTCTCGAACTTACATTATTACATGTCTGTTGAGGTCCTGAGTCACGTGGAAAGAGAAGACGCCGTGATGTCTATACAACCACTTCTAAAAGAGGGGACGGTAAAATAAAGTATAAATAAGAGTGGACTGCAACTAAAGTACCATTGTAAGATTTAATAATAATTAAGATGAAATTTTGCAAAGCATGCCCTAAAATAGCACACAGTTAGTGATTATTATTTGAAAGCATGTTTTCTTCTGTTTAATAAAGTAAGATTACAATTTCGTCCTGCTCTAATTTCTTGTTCAAATCGCCAGCGAATATTAGACGTCCGATTTCGTACTATTCAGTGAAGCGGAAACTGCACTGATTTAGACTACCTCGGCAGTTACGTAATTGGGACTTAGACAGGGAATATTATTGGTAATCTTGTCAGTGGCAATGTCCGGATATTATCATTCAAGTAGGCACAGCGAGGCTCAGGAGAGATCTCTTTTACAGTCTCCTCAAGAATATGCTAATAATTAATATAATTTCATTCCGAAATCGTTTTTTTTAAGGGTAACGTAGACTCTTGCATGCAAGGCATGCATGCCGCATGCACTTAAACTGCTCCTTGAGAATAGAGGTGTTTGCGAGCGAGAGAAGTTGGAATCTCACACTCCTTAGCTTTTGTTTCAAAATTTCTAGGTGTCTTTTGAAGGTTTCCCTGCAGCACCACAAAAATACAAACAGTTTGTAATTTTTCCCCGTTGGCTCACTCCCATGACTTACCCAAACTGCCAGCGTAAGAATAATATCACTAGGTACCTACTTATAAAGATTACATTCTATAAACAAACCAACAATCTTTTGCTAATATCATAATCAATAATGGCTCATTTTCCGTACACAAAGTAAAAACATTTAAAAAAGAAATAATAATTTAAAATAGATTAGAGCCATCGCTACCTCAAACGCATTATTCAAACAAGATTAAAACATAAGATCGTTCTTTAATGAGGAAATTTACACAGCATCAATAAATAAACATCCATCATCCCATAATCTAGAAAAGTACCAAACATCGTCACGTTCCATACACATCGCGTCACCCGCTCATCCGCTAATCCCATCACTAAGCCCTCGCCCTCACAACACGCGTTAAAAGGGCAACATCATCTGCAATGCAGATAAATATTAAATTTCGTATTTAATTTAATTAATGAGAACCATTTTATGACGTAAACGACTAACACTTGTGGCGACATCTATTCGACAATCGGTGAACTAGTTAATGGTCAGGCTCTAGAACTGTTGTAAAAATGGTATCATGGTAGTAGGTATTGAAATATCCAAGGTTTTTATATGAGAAATAGTAGGCGGAATATAGGTAAAGATAATTTTAAAGGATTCTGCAAAGTTTCTATAGAAAAATAATTGCTGGAATGCCATAATATAAACTGTCAAAATTAAAAAAAAATCCTATCCACAATACGCTAGAAGGTAATACTATAAATTGACAAGTTAGTTTATTTAGGAGGAAGTATTATATAGCATCAGCCTTATAATGTTCTCACTGTTGGGACTCAAGCCTCCTCTCTAGGAAACGGATTGGGCCATAATCCACCACGCGAGCCCAGTGCGGGTTGGAGGATGTCACATGTCTTCAAATTTTTGGTTCTAGAACATGCCGGTTTCCTTCACCGTTTAGTTAGGAGGTGTAACAATTTAATTTGATGCAATTACAACTAAATATCCGCTTCAAAGTTTTTACTGATATATGCGGAAACACACGTTTAAATTATTTATAAGCGCTAAAAAGCTATTTTCTTCAAAAAATCTTAGTTAGAAGGCATTGACTCTTCATCATCGATAAGAAATTTTCGTTTAATTTTTCATTTAGCTAACGCATTGCAAACACTTTTTTTTTAATCTTGCGTATTATATAATTGCTGAACGATACTTAGTCCGCCTTTGTACATAGTTTTTGCTAGTGCATAAAGAATAATTAAATAAATAAACCTGAAATCGCGAAAAAAATCAGATAAGTTCAATACATTTTGACCAATTATGCGACTGAACTTGCTGATTTTTCTCACGAATTCAGATTTGGTCCCATAATAAAAGTTGTTTGGTTATCATGACTACAATCACGAGTTTAACATCGGTTACTAATTATCAGTCACCCTATATATTTTCCATCTTTATCTTAGAACTATAGTTATTGTACTAAATTTTCTGTAAAATTATTCACTACAAATACATATTATTTTATTGGGTCCTCTTATCAACACCACAATAATAACAATAATCGCCCCGGAGAGGATTACCTGGGTTGCATATTTTCAGCGAGGGAAAAGAACAATACGAGCATACACGGAATATTTAAATATTAAAAATGTAAAGTGTTCAAAAATGTTGGTTTTTATACTTTTTCTTTTATTGTACTATTTACTTTATACATTTGTACAAGCTTTTATGAAGTATTTTTTATTTTTTATATTATTTATTGTATACTTCATAATGTGGACAGGATAAATATTTATAAAAACTAAATGAACAATGTAGTACAGTAAGAGAATGTAATAAAAAGATAACATTTTTAATAGTAGGAGATGGATATCCTTATGTCCCAGCCACCGAGACAGAAGTCGCCCCGCACGTCTTAAGTCACAGAGCTATCTCCGGCCACCGTAAACATAGGCTTTTGGATGACGAGCAGTGGATAGCTCGCCGTCCAACCACGCGACGACTCATCCGAACTTGTAGATGATTCGATGCCATACAATTTTAAAAGGGCAAAATATTTCATCCGCGGATGAAATATTTTGCGGATGAGTTGTCACCTAAGTCGTAAAGACCAAACCAAAATTGCGCGCTTCAAAAATACGTCGGCGAAACCATAAGGCCGTGTTTACGGGGACGCGGCACGTTCCGCGGCGCATTGGCCGTTCGTTGTACATTGCAGCAGCGGGCTGCGTCATCGCTCGCGCAAACACAAACATATGGCAATGTACGACGGACAGTCCAACGCGCCGCGCAACGGGCCGTGTCTCCATATTCGAGCATTAAGCCTTTTAGGGAGCCGCGGGAAATTTCTGAAAGGGAAACTGGAACGCGGAGGGCAAATTAATCACACTGGTGATTTTCAGTAAGTAAAATTCTGACATTTTCTCTCGTTCTGGCCGAAAGCCGGAGATGTCATCGCAAGATTGCCCAACTCAAAAAAAAAAAAAAAACTATCAATAAAACAACGAAGGAACGGGGTGGGGTTTTAGTCAGTAAGAGTCTGACACTATCTCCTGCTCAAGCCGGAAATGTCATTGGATGATTTAACCCACCAACAAAAAAAGGCCAAAAAATTTCCAGCAATTAAAATCCGCACGGTTAAGCGGTAACAATTCGCTCCATTATTACTGTTCTAAAAATCCATTCACCCAAATAAAATTCAGCGTTGCACCTAGATTCAGTGTGAAATCAGCTGGTGTGGGGTCATAAGTCAGGGACGTAATGTGGCCATAAAGCACTACCCGCATCCACCCAGAGATTAATCAAGAAACTAGTTAATTCTAACTATGAAAATATCTGGAAATATGTGGGTGGCCTTTTTAAAACCGTTTCTACTTTTCCCCTTTTGTTGGTGAAAAAAATAAAAATGGAAAAATAAAAATTCGCTGTGGGTTTGTTTTGCAGAAAATGATACAGTGTGCGGTTTTAAGTACTGCAGAAGTGTTGAACGCTTTTAAATAAATAGGTATTAAATTAAATGTTTAATTCTGATTTAAGAGTTAGATTAATTGTTACCTAGTTTGTGTTTTGTTAAATGTGATGAATATATTAAATGATAAACTAACTGACTGACTTATCAGCGCGTAGTCAAAACTAGTGGGACTATGAGAATGAAATTTTGTACAAGGCACCTTTTTATGACATAGACAAGCACTAAGGGAGGATTTTCTAAAAGTCTGAAATCGGGGTTGATTTCCGGCTACCGTAGGCGCGGGGCTTGCAGACAGTGAAAAACGGGTAGCTCGCTGTCCTACCGTCCGGTAACTGTCCGGACCGAGCCCTAGTCGTCAATGGCGTGTACTATTCCCGCGCGCCTCAAGGAGTTGTCAGCAAACTGTATGGGCCCAGTTGGGTCGAAGCCAACTCTTGTGCCTTGGGTAAGTGTGAAAGTATACATCAGAGCCTTGTTACATAGGCAAAGAAGGAACGGGGTAGGTTTTTTCATTCGTGTGTTACTTTCAAATTGTCAATGAAAAAAATCTAAATCAAAAATTTAATAACAACGAAACACAAACGCTCTCCAACATACGAGTAAGTACGACACACAAAAACTGTGAACTAAAAATATAAAACAGCCATTCAGCCGCCATTCTCATCACAATAAAAGTTGACGTGTTAGCACGTCGTGTCGGGCACGTACCGTCGTGTCACGCGCCCCGACACGTGAGCGTGACGTACCTGCGACGGCGACGTGTTACCGCCAAATTAGAGGGCTCAGAACGTCCACTTCTTACAACGATACGTGTTTACACACTCCCATCATCATCAGAGTAGGTGAGGCTTTGAGCACTTGTCATGGACTCCACGCACTTTTGTGCAATTCTTTGTTTCAGTCACGACTGTCATGTAAACGATAAAGATATTTTTTGTAACCAAGGAAAACTTTGCCCCATAATCTCATAGTTAAGTTTACAGGTAATCTGCCTAAAGTTTCTACGTAAAGTGTTAAGCTAGATTTTCAATGCCTTGTACGTTTCCGCTTGAGAGGTAATCATCATGCGGTATTTGAGCTGCCGATGCCGGGAAAAGATCGCGGAATGCGATAAGGCTGCCAATTGTTTGTATTTTAGACATAAGTTTTCTTTGTTATATTTCTTATAAATGCCAACAATAAAGTGTATAATAAATAAATAAATAAATATTTTTAAATCAAAACTGCTCACATTGTATGTAAGAATGAGATATAATATGATATTCCACAACTTTCACACAACGCCATCTAGCCTCAAACTAAGCAGAGTTTGTACTATGAGTATTAGACAACTGATAAACATACTTATATATTTTCTAAATACATACCTACATACGACGAGTACTACAGATAAATTTCACCTGCCTTGAAAAAAGAGGATCCTCCGATCTGACGGGTGTAGTTTGGGTCTCAGTTGATTTCAGTCCCTTGACTCTGTTCTAATCGCACGGAGAACCGATATACCGCGATGTAGGATTTTAAACTTTCTTTCTTTCTTTAGATTTCTTTAAAAAAAAAAATGATGCCCTACACAATAAGCACTAGATCAGAGTGGTGGATTTAAAAAAAATATTGCCCCACACAATAATATTAATTACTCAAGCCCCAAGCAAACTCCGGCGTCTTTCTATTAAACTAATTACGGTATTCAAAAGACTAACTCAGAGTGTAGGATTAAAAAAAAAATGCCGCACACTAGGAATAATTCCTGTATCGTGGTTGCGTTCACAAACATGTAAACTCACATACACAGGACACCCAAAACCGGAACACGTACTGTGACACAAAAAAAAAATGCCAAATATTTGTGCGTGTGTACAAATATTTTAGTACCCATATATCGACATAGATGTCGCTGTAGGTCAAAAAAAGCTTTTAACACATGCTCTCTTTAAGATATCAATAAATGCAGGAAGAAGTGGACCTTTTGCATCAATCTATTTAACGTTAAAACGTGCCGCCCAGACGGTCGTGCTCAAACCTTTGCCTGTCGTCTTTTATTTATTAGAATGGCCATCGCATTCACACGGTTAAGTCCTACGATGTGATTTTTAGAAATAAATTCTGATATTACGTACCTATCGGTTGAATTCAATGATCGTTCGAGGGTCATTGAATTAGGATCTTGTTTGACCTACAGTCTATTATGTGCTAGTTTTGTCATTGTTTTTGACAGTATGTGGGTCAATTAATTAGTTGTTTTAAAAGTTTAAGGGTGAAAAGTTTTGGCAATATATACTATATTCGACTTTTATACGAGCGAAGCCGTTGCCTAGTCATGAAATAGGTTTTTTTGTAGTGGGTAAAAATCATCCAATGACAACTCCCGCCCTTGTGCGGAGCGGGAGATAGTGTCAGACTTTTACTGACTTAAAAACCCACGTAAATTATTTTTTTTGTGACTTAACTACAAATTTCCAGTTTTCAGACATTTTCCTATACTTGTGCTATAAGACCTTGCTTCATGCCAAATTTAAGGATTCTAGGTCAATGGGAATTTTGAATTTTGCTTCCTTGTATGAGAGTATCAAAATATACGTTTTTTAACTTAGAAGTTTGTTTTTTTCACAGCGTCAAGGGACCGCAGACCTGAGTATATGGTTTCAATTTGATAACTCGATAACTCCACGCGTCTGTCTTGCAAGGCCCTTTATCTCGAGACAGATAGACAGACAGACGGACAACAAAGTGATCCTATTAGAGTTACATTTTTTTCTTTTGAGATACGGGGCCCTAAAAACAAATATGCTGCCAATTTATTTATTTATTTATTTACACTTCATGCACATAACGGCATTTTCTACCAGTTAACCTTTGGGTGATGCAGAGAAAAAAAATGGTGGCAGGAGTAATAAAAGAAAGGAGTAAGAAAAAATTGAGTTTAAAAAAATATACAAATGGATTTTAGACACAATAAAATTATATAATAGAAACACAATTTAATAAACTAAATATACACCACTATTTTTTAATTATGGCAAATACTTAAAGGGCTTATTAGAAGGTCTTGTTATTATCCAAGTAAAGTCTCAATGCATAATATTCATAAAAAGCAAAGTTATGAGCGTTTGTTTATATCCCAAAATCTCACTCAATTTATGGAAACATTGTACAGGTTATTGTTTATGAATGAAAGTATGTCAATAAAAATGGAAAAATACTACGCTTAGTATTTTCTAGTAGTATTTGTTATGAATTATGATTCAATTATGAATTAACCAATAATGACAAATTTTCTTGGACAATTTTGGGATTTCGTTTTTTGTACTTTTGACTACACAAATATGATCAGTAACGGCTACTGATTGAGCCCCATTTTTTTTGTGCACTTATTAAAAAATAGGGGTGTATACATATAAATATCCATACTCAAGAAATTACTCTAAATCCGCCAACAGAGAAATATTAGCGCTGTGTTAATACCACTGCCAACTTTTTACGAATATGCTCGCGAACATCAATCTTGAATTTTAATCGGTTTTTAGCCAACCTGACCTCTTGAGGGAGCGCATTCCATAGAGAAATAGCCTGAACAAAAAAAGAACAGTGAAGGAAGTCAGTGTAATGAGTGGGACATAGAAGAAGACGGTTATGAGATGAGCGTAGATTTCTGTTGTGGTTGGCGCAAATGTATTGAAAATGAGGGGCCAAATAACGAGGGGTACGAGGGGGGCCAATAAGCTCGGTTAGCAAATCAATCAAAAACCGGAACTCATACACAAATCACTCCGACATCTAATTTAATAATCCGTTACGGTGCAAACAGTGGTGGACTCCTCATAAATTTGAATCGATTCGATTAGGTATCGTTTTTTATTCGATATTAATCAACTTCGACCAGCTACGGTGAATATGGGGTTGACGGTCGCGTGCGGTGAAAATTGTTTCTTGTTTTGGTATGTTATTTTGGACACGTTTTTCCTGTAAATTATTAATAATGTGGGATTGTGCGTGTGTAATGTCAACTAGTGGGCACAAACGGAAAATTTTCTCAATTACGTTTATAAAACCAGAATCAGATTAGATTCTGGTTCTGCCGCTTCCGCGGTTAGTCTGTGTTCCGTGGGTGTGTCCATGGCATCCAGAGAGTATAGTTTATATTATTATAGGTGGTATCTTTGACTTTATCAGGACACCGTGTGGTTACACCTGTGTTTATTTATAATATGGTAGCTTAAGCTGAGGTTTGTTATTGTTGTAAATATTTTTCTTTCTTTCAAAAAGTTCAGTAACCTGAAGACTGATTTTTTGTTGTCCATGTTATTAATGCACAGAAGTGGTTTTGTGCATTAATAACATGGACAACAAAAAAATTCAGTTATATACTGTCTTGAAACGATATTAGAATTCAAGTAGCTATGTGCAATTATAATTGTGCATAAGTCTATAGGTCCAGGACCCTTGATGCCCATTTTTACTACTAGGGAATTTAAACGCGGAGAGCGCGCCGTGCGAAAACCTAGCCTTTTTTTTGTCCACGTCAAATAGCATATATATGTTATAACTTGGACCGGACTCGGACTTGGGCTCGGACCGGTCTGTTATGTTATTTGACATAACAGACCGGTCCGAGCCCAAGTCGTTTACGGCGCGCACTGTTCCCGCGCGCCTCAAGGAGTTGTCAGCAAACTGTAGGGTCCAGTAGGGCCGCAGCCTACTGGGGTTAAGTGAAAATGAACCCCATGACGCTGGATCGAAGGCAATGAATAGAACAGGGTAGGTTTTTTAGTCATTAAGAATCTGACACTATCTCCCGTTCCACCCAAGGGTGGGATTTGTCATTTGATGATTTTACCTACCATAAAAAAACCACAGTGAGAAGTGTCAAATCTTTACTGGCTAAAACCCACCAATGTTCCTTCATTAGCCTTTTAAGTTCTAGGGCCACGGCAACTCTTTCGAGTAATCACAAAGCACAACAAATAGTCCTGCACTTAACTTGATAATTCTTCCTATACATACCCCTCATTCTTGACTGGAAAATCTCTTCCCCCAAAGGCAACTTTTTGACCACAATAGTGTGGTTGTAACCGGCCAGTATTAAGGGGCACATACATCAATTGGCGATAAAAGATCGGTTATCTCCGGCCTAGTTCGTATGCCGGTCGCGAGCCTGACTGAAACCGGTGGTCCGGCAGGGCTGACCGGAATGTGGGAGACTGCGATTTTATTTTATTTACTCTTTAATGGAAGGGTTTTGTGACCTAAATCTAGGTTTGGAGATTTTTGAGCTTTAAAACATTTTTCTTTCTGAGGGCCCAGTGGTTAAGGTACTCGACTCTCACGGATGAAAGATTTCTACTTTCCTAAGCATATTTAGGACATTAATGGTATCCCGTACCTCATAAAACCGATGGTCCCCGTTGTCATTCGTTGATCTTACTTTACTTACTACTACTTAATTATTTCAAATACCCAAAAATTTTGTTGGAACTTAATTTTGATTTACAAAATCATTTTACAGCCTAATATAAATTACTCGCTGTCTCCTGTCGTTTCATCCGCGTCTTTGGTTACTGCACTACTCTGGTCGTAGCGTTAACTACCCATAAAGATTTTTTTTAATTTTAACTAGCAGTTCCTGATATATTTGATATAGACTGGCCTGTTAGTCTAGTGGTTAGTGGCCCTGACTGCTATGCGGGAGGTCGTGGGTCCCCACCCGATTCCCACCCAGGACAAATCTTTGTGTGATGAGCACGATCATTTGTTCTGTGTCTGGGTGTAATTTATCTATTATATGTATGTATTTAGAAATATATAAGTATTTTTATCACTTGTCTAGTACCCATAACACAAGCTCTGCTTAGCTTGGGACTAGTCGGCGTTGTGTGATAGTTGTGAAATATTATATTATATTATAAAAAAAAAAAACTTTAAATATTAGTTGAACTATTATATTTTTTAAATCAGTTTTTTTTATAATTTCATTCACAGTAAAGGAGCCTTCAAATGAGCCATTACGTGCCGCGCGACGATAGCGCGGTTGCAGCGCTGCAACGCGACTAATTTGAACGCGCCCTAAAAAAATTCTAGGTTTTAATGATTTTAACGCCCCAAGTACCGGACTAAGAGATACAAAACAAAAATGCGTTTCTTTAATTAAAAGATGAAAACAACTGCAAAACATTGATCTGGACCGGAAATGACAGCAAAACCTACTTGTTCCCTATCATAACTACACCATATTTCACACGAGCCCCTTCAACCAAAAATTCATAAAAGCTATCCGTTACCAGCCCTACGGCTAATCCTACCATTCATCTGGATTGAGGCTGATCGAAAGGTATACCTTAATCGCTCCATTGCAATTTATTTGTTTGTTTCTTAGAAGATACAACAAAATAGTGTGGGTTGGTTCCGATTCCAAAGGATTTTCTGCCGCTCATTTGCTTTGCAAATCTCTTTTCGATCGAACGGGGCTCGTGTGGTCGCAGCCTTATTGCCGTGGAAGTTTGTTTTTGATACATACTTTGGTACTTAAACTTTCTTTAATCAAAGGAGTTAGGATTTAGTTCCAAAGAGATTAAGTATTTTAAGAGTTATCAAAGGTTAATGTTCTCGACATTTGTTAAAGTTTGTGAACCAGTAATTAAAGTTTACCTGTCTTTGACGTTGACTGGTAGAGAATGCCTAAGGCAATTAGTCCACCTGAGTACTTTAGTCCTACTTCCAATTCAATCGAGTATTATTTGTTGAGACAACTGCTCTCAACAGCGCCAGCGCCACGTGCCGGCGGCCATGAACGAGGAGTACGGGACTGCATGGTATCGGCCTGCGGATATAGGTTTGCGTACTCACGCTCGCCGCTCCAGTCGGCTGTTGTACGACGAAGAATTCCACAAAATTTAAACTTCAACCAACCATTTGTAATTTTCTTTTCTGTCATTATATTTTTTATACAGTCCACTTTTCCTTTTTTTTACTCCACCACGATCTATCGTCGCGTCAAAATTATGAACGTGAAAATCTGGCGTGTATTAGTATGGCTCAGTGGTTAAGGCAACCATCTCTCATTCGTCAGGTTGCAAGTTCGACGCTGGACATGAATTTTTCAATTTATGTGCTTTTCTAAATTTATCTAGGACTTTACTGACACCCCTTGCTTTAGAAAGCACATATAAACCCGCGTTTACACTCAGCCTTATTGGTCAAGGAATTGAGCAGGAAGTGGGTAGCGCGAGAATGTAAATAGGTCACTCACGCTGTCACTCCTCATGCTGCTACCACTGCTCGGCGCTCCCTCGATAAAAAAGACTGAATGTGAACAATCACTCGCGATGATAGTGCCGCAGAACTAAATAGTAAGGGAAATATTTCCGGGAGCGGCAAGAGCAGTAATAGGGGCTGAGTGTAAACGCGGCATTAAAGCTGTTGGCCCCGGTTGGTCACACAGGTCATAGGATGCAAGAAAGTCTGACTATCAGTTTATCCAAGAGGTATCGTGTTGCCCAGGTTGTGGAGATCTAATAGGCAGTCGCTCTTTGTAAAACACGGGTATTCAAACTCATCCGGTTAGACTGGAGTCCGACAACAAGCTAGTTGAAAAGAAAACACAGTGAAATACACATACGGTAGAGGTGTGCCCCGCTTAAGCAGAGAACCGCCGTGTCCTCGTGGGGCCATCGGCGGCTGCAATCTCTCGCGCGGGCCTTGGTACAGACCATGGCCCGAAGCGGGGAAGAGTGGCAGAAGCGGGGAAGAGTGGCATCACGTCCAAGCCGCCTAAAATAGTGGTCAAACGCGAGCCTATCCAAAATAAAAATAAAAATAATATCCTTGTTTATGAAAATGAATGGACCGATATCAAGTAAATAACAACACATATGCAATGTACATACATAATTGATATTCCAACAATTCAGTAAACACTCCTAGACCATTTCACACCCACAGACACTCACGCTATTAAAAGTTTCCTCAAAATTAGTCGTTAACAGTTTGTGGACAAAAAGGGCTCAAATACATCAGCGTATTTTTCCGCTGCGCCTAAAACCGGCAACGTTTAACATTAATTACCACTGTGCTATCCACATTTCGTAGTATTATACTTGGACATACTGTTAGCAAGTTTGGCAAGCCACTAACGGCAATTAAGAATTCATGATTGAAATCTTTTGTTAAATCATTAGCTTCTTGTCAGACGTATTTTTCTTTATTTAGAAGTAGGTGTACGAAATCCGTCCCTTATTAAAATATAATAGGTATATTTTTTTCTATGGATAGTTCTTTGATGTGCACACTACCCTACACTACCCTACTCTACCCTACTCTACACTACACTAATGAACTCAACCCTACTCTAACTTATATCAATAAACGAGCAGGTATTGTTTTTTTTTTTTATTTAACGGTAAAAGAAATACGAACGGGCCAACTCTAGTTTTTCTAGTTGCCACTAAATGGCATGCCTTGTTTTGTTGTCAAAGAAAAACAAATCAACTGCGAAATGTGACAAAAAATCGTGCAATGATTTCTCAGAAAATCCTTCAGACTTTTATCGACTAAAACTAGACCTGTGTTCTTCAATTACTTTTTACGTTCTAAGACCATGAGTACTTTCTCAGGAAATTCCTGCAGTCCTAGCTGGCATCGACCCTGCATGGCTCCTACGGTTTGCTGACATCTCGTTGAAGTGGGCGTAGACCACTACACGCTGTCGACGACGACGCGTCATGCGCAAGCCCGTGCCTACCGTAACTGATAGTCAGGGTCAGGGTCTCGGTGTAATTATGAAATTATATCAGATAAGACACTACAAGGTGACTACAGGGTGGACCGATGACCTGGAAAGAGTTGCGGGAATCCGATGGATGCGAGATGCACAGGATCGTTCATTGTGGCGATACTTGGGGGAGGCCTATGTCCAACAGTGAACGTCTTTCGGCTGATATGATGATGATGATGATGATGATCAGATAAGATAAGATAAGTCTTTATTTGCCTTAAATATGGTATAAAGTTGTTACAGTCAGGTATTAATCTATAGTCCACATGTTTAGCTATTAGTATCAATTGCATGCAAAATTAAAATTATCCGTTAATGGTTGTTCAATGTCATAATATAATAAGTCAATACAATAATATAACAGTTTTATCTCAGCATTATTCGTAGTAACAAAAGTCCAGAAATTTAATGTTTGTAGTTAAAAAAATCTTTAAGGTCATAAAACATATGTTCCTTCAGCCATTTCAATAGTTTGTTTTTAAACGATTTTATATTACGTAACAATTTTATTTCTATTGGAATTTTGTTATAAATTCGAATACACATGACTAGGAAACTTTTCACATACTTGGCCAATTTAGAAGTATGCTGCAGTGCAAGTCTGCATAGATCTCTATTTCGAGAGTTCATTGATTGGCTTTTTTGAACAATCCCTTATTATTATAAAAATAATTGCAGATTTCGTAAATGTAGGATATAATTCCATAATTACACCCACTTTCAACAAGCTCTCCATCCTCCCCGCCCGTACACAGCACATACAAACCGTTGCCAATGCAGGCTCGGTGCAGCCCCTACAATTTATTGCGCACATTTAGCTCGCATACTTTACGCGCCGCCCTCTTAACGCTACACTACATTACGAGTACGACTGCAATGCCCGATGTATCGCGGTGTTAGGATGCTGCGGGTTACAGATGTGCATTTATTATGATTACCGTTTTATTAGAATTTAAGCACTTTAGTGGAAATGTTTCTACGTCGCAAAACTGCTTTACTGTTGAGTAGAATACTCGCGGGGTGAGCAATTTGCCGCCACAAGCGACCTGTGAAACTCCAAGTAATTGTACTTCAAGTTGCAATACACGTAAATTTACGAACCTTTCGGTTCCATCAAACATTCGTTCTAAGAGCAATGTGACCTGCAAACTGCCACTTAGCTTGGCGATCCTTCGGGCTATGACGGCGACCTGATTCACATTTCTGATGCGATCACGTAAGGAAACTCCGTGCATAGCCCTTTCCATTGCCCTTTGGGTGCCTGTAAGTCTTCTGATGAGGCCCTTTATAAACGGCCACGTTTCAGTGCAATATGTCAAGACTGGCAAGACGCACTGGTCATTGACTTTCGTTTTGAGACACTGTGGTATGATGGACGAGAAGATGATGCCCATCCGAGTCGGATTCGACGATTGACCTCTTTCTCAAAGTTAGACCTACCCAACGGACCTACCCAAGACATTGAATGATTTTTCAAGCAAAACAAAAGAACCCATGTGCTTCCGTATGCAATACTTACTCCTTTTGATATTCATCTCAAAATGAAATACAGCGACTGCCTCTCGATACATAAATTTATATTACGTAACAACACATAAAAGCAAAGTAGGTAAGTCTAAGTTATAACATTGCTATTATAATTAACAGCCATGTAATTACAGCGCGCATGTTCATAATACGCAGGATCTTATTTCAATTTACTACAGCCATGTTCTTCCGGGACTATAAATAAAAGGTTTTGGTGTTTAAGACATATTGCAAAATTTAAAGATTAATATGATTTAAGAACAGCAATTAATGATGATAAACGATGACAATTTTGTGTGTGTGTGTGTAACACGAATTAGTATTCAACCTGAACTAGGCCAATTTCTAGAACTAAACTATTGAAAAATCAAAGTTACAAACTCAAACTGTGACTGTTTAAAATCATCCAATGACAAATCCCGCCCTTGGGCGGAGCGGGAAGTAGTGTCAGACTCTTACTGACTATAAACCTACCCCGTTCCTTCGTAGCCTATCGTGCCGGGGCCGGGCATTCCTTTCGGAAGTTAACCCATGACCCCAGTAGGCTTCGACCCTGCCTGCAACTGTGACTGTTTAATTTTTCTTCGTTAGTGTTTTTTTTCTTTTTTTTTTCGGTAGGAAAATCACCTTGGGCGACGCGGGAGATAGTGTCAGACTTTTACTGATGAAAAACCCACTCCTGTTCCATCTTTGCCTTCGTTCTAGGGCCCGGGTTTCATTTTTACATTCCCCATGGCCTCCGTTGGCTTCGACCCTGCTGGGCTCCTACGGTTTGCTGCGTTTTGTTTCTTCACGTAAGTGAAGTGAAGAACTTTACCTTCTAAAGCAAACGAGATTCTTACAATGCCTATTCTAACCCAGTCTATCCCTGACTACATAGATGCAAGCTTACTACTTTCACCTCCTATAGAAACATACACCTAGTTTAGGATGCCGAGTGTTCAGAATGATCAACTTATATTAAGCCTTTGTTAATGTCTTGAGTTTGGAATTTTATAACGGAAGGCATCAAAATTATATTATAAAAAGCATAAATATATTATATATTATTATTACATTTTTTTTTTCCTGAATCGAAGACATCATTGAATAACTTAATGATCTCTTATCAAAAGATCTCTCATTCACACCACATTACTCATCATAATACGAGTATAAAGAATTTGGTGTCAGGTAAGAGAAAAGTTTACATATAAAAATGTCTTGTGGCAAAAATTTTGGTATAAACTATATACAATACGACTACCTACGAGACCTCATGAAAGTAGAACAACATTAAACTGGGAATATTTCAACTCTTTTCTATTCCGGCCCCAGCACAACAAATCCTATTTATTTTCAAACGCGGACCATTTGTTCAGTCCATAAAGTATTCATTAAGGTCCGTTGCAGCGCGGCTGACAAATGAGTGTCCACCACGCCGCGACACCGGTCCCCTCCGCGTGAATTAACTAGTCAATATTACGGCGCTGGCTTTTGCACAGTTTCGTGCAATATTTTTGGAGAACTGGTGGCGTGAGTTCAATTTATTTCTACAAGAGCAGATTTGTAAAGATTCAGGTTTCCCTACACTGTCGTCATCATCATCATCATCATCATCATTAGCATCTTCGCAGCTAACAGATCCTAAGTCATCAATGGCGCGCACTGTTCCCGCGCGCCTCAAGGAGTTGTCAGCAAACCGTAGAGGTCCAGCAGGGTCGAAGCCTACTGGGGCTACGGAATGATTTCTGAAAAAATGTCCGGCCCCGGTATAAAGGACTAAGAAGGAACGGGGTGGGTTTTTAGTCAGTAAAAATCTGACACTATCTCCCATCATTGGATGATTTTACCCACCACAAAAAAAACCTACCAGATGTCCACCATCTTCGCAGCTAACAGCTGGAAATAGATCTCCGAGTCATTAAATTAGCAGGTGTACGCTCACGGGCAGGCTCACGACCTAACCAGATCTCTGTCTTCTAGTACACTATCACCACTCTAAACCCATCTGGCCCCATCGATGGGACAAAAACACATTCTGTTCTTCGAGTAAAATGTTCTCCCTAATCTGAAAAGATTTTAACTTCTGATTAGACTCTATCGATTGCCCTTTGGATAATTCTTAACCTTCTGACGAGGGCTATTGCCTGATGAAGCTATCCCAACACCGTAATAACTTATGATCTGGTGGGGAGTTTTATGTTATTTCTGGTTATTTTTCGGACCGGTTTGTAAACAGTAAAGATTCCAGAGCATGGAAGTTGAATCTTGTAAAAAAAAAACTATACTTGGTGACAAAAAAATGGGACATCTTTAATACGTTAATGATTCTGACAGGATAAATCATTTCATTCGTCACGTTTTATGAAATTTTCAAATAGACTAAAACTAGACTAGATATTCTTGAAAAGGAGTTTTAAAGAATAATATACTCAAGTCGTTAGTATTTAGCTCTTGCCATTCGTAATAACAATGCGTCTACATTTCAACTGGCGGTCGTACGAGGCACGTCAGTTGGCTAACGTTCAGCGGACAGTGCACACGTCATCGCGTCAACTGACTATAACATGTCAGGTCTAATGCGCTTGCAACTTGTGGGTTGGAGGTTTTAGTTGAAGTACCTATATTATTTTATAGGAAAGGCAGGTCAATTCTTATACTATTAGCCTTTTTACTAGTTAATAAGTGATTATATATTTTTTAAGAGTGTATTTTAAGAGATAGTGTATCATATACGAGTACCTTTGTCTGGCCCTTCGAGAAATATAGGCGTGATATGTTATGTTGACAACTTTATCAGAACGCAAAACTACATAATAAACTAAAATCTACAGGTAACCTGAGTAACAAACTAATGGCGCCTAAATAACAAATAAGTGCAAGTACAGTAATAACAAATTACTGCTAGTAGCCTGAGTAACAAATAACTGCAAGTAGGTTGAGTAAACAATAACTGCAAGTAATCTAAGTAAAAAATAACTGCAAGTACAGTAAATAACAAATTACTGCAAATAGTTTGAGTAACAAATAACTACAAGTAGCCTAAGCAACAACTAACGTTAAGTAGCTTGACGTAAAAAATAACTACAAGTACTTACCTGTGAAAATACTTTAACAGATTTTGTTTTTAAAAACTGCAAACTGATCTACTTATTATCCTAGTTCTTGCTATTCGTAATGTTAATGCAGCCACTTTTCAACAGGATGTCGCACGTCATTTGACAAATGTCTGGCGGACTGCACACACGTCAGCGCCTCAAATGACGAACAACATACAATACCTAATGTGCATAGAATTTGTGGGTTTTTACTTAAAAAAATATTTTTTTGATAAAAAAGAGAGGTACAAGATATAGGAATTGTTTCTCTGGACGCTGAGAACCTTTCCAATAAATAATAGAATAAATCGCTTTTATGGCATCAGATTGATTGTACATGTACAAAGTACCTGTTACTTGGAAATAGTATAAATGTGCCTGATCCAAAAAGTTTATACAATAATCGAGCAATCGTATTTCAGTGCTGCAGGAATTTTCGAAAGAGATCCGGCCGGCGTCCCCAAAAGAGGAACTGAAGAAACGAAGGTAGATTTTCCACATTTCCGTTTGTTTTGCCCAGAATGGGAGAAGATGTTGCAAAAAAGGTTATATTTCGGTTGAAACAGTCAAAACATGAAACACAGCATGCAGTCAAACATTACGTAAATTGAACTATAAACAATTTTAATTCATTAAAATTCTCATGGACACTGTCAGAGTTCACAGAACACTGGACATAACAATCAGAAGCACAGCTCCTGCCGTCACAATGTGGTAGGCTCGGGATTAATATCATCAATCTATGGCAGCGCGCGGTCACCGCACCTGCTCGGTGGCGTCATGCAACGTCACCAACTTGTTAGGATCTGTCGGCAATTTGTGAAGGATTATGCTGAAATATCCGGTTTAGAGTTGAATAAATAAACGAGGTATGTTTTATTGTGATGAAACAGTAAAATAGAATAAGCTTCCCTATAGATTTAAAAATATAGGGATTCATGAGAGAAGAAATATTGAAATAATAATAATATAATATTCCACAACTATCACACCAAGTCCAAAGCTAAGCAAAACTTGTGTTATGAGTACTAGAAAACTGATAAACTTACTTATATGTTTCTAAATACATACATATTATAAATAAACTACACCCAGATAGAACAAATGATCGTACTCATCACACAAACATTTGTCCTGTGTGGAAATCGAACCCACGACCATAGCAGTCAGGCCCACTAATCGTTAGAACAACAGGCTTGTCAAAAAATGAAGCAGTCTCTTTGAAAATTTGGAGCCTATAAGAATAAAATAACATGGATAATTGTATATTGTTCTTAGAATTTTTTCCATTTACAAAAAGAAGTCTATTTCATATCTACTCCTTGAAATTTCATGTTGATCTTTCTTAGCTTCTATCAATAGGAAGAACAGTATTTAGTTGTTATGTACATGCTTGTTGTGTCTATGCACAGAAGACAAATATTACTATAATTTAGTCATGCCATCTCTGACCAACGATGCAGTACAATGCAATCCAAAATTTTAGAAACTAATGGATAGCCAAGCAAAACATACAATAATCAACAAAGCGGATTGGGTGCACAAACGCCACAAACGTATGATTGACGACAACATCGATCCACACAGCAGGCAGATATAAAAGTTCTACTTACTACACAACACAAATGTAATCTTGATAACTACCCCTGAAAATTATTTTTTATCAACTCAATTGTAGTCCATTGCTGGGTAAATATAATGTTCATATCATATTTTACTGCCAGCAATCGGAACCGGAAACCCAGCGTCGGCTGAGGCGTGTAGCCCGCTCCCTCGCGGTGAAATCGGTAGTTGGATGAAGAGCCAACGCGAGCCTCCTTGCTTTGATTCAGAAATCGTCAGGTACTTCTAAGTATGACGCATATTATCAGGGGACTCCTGTCTCAAAATGTCTGACCTGATGACCTGAACCAATACCAACCTAATATTTTTATAAGTTTTTTTTTTATAAGTATCTTAACGTATTTAAAAATATAAATTATACAAATAAAAAAAAATATGAATAAAAAATATCGTGCATTTTTTAAAATTTATCACTAGAGATAATCAAGTTTACACAAAAATAAAAACCGTGTCCTGAACAAAATATCTTCTTCTCCATACTGGTGAGGATTGAACTACATACGACGACTCTCTAAGTTTTACATTATTTTGCACACAGCACCAGCGGTCGGTTATGCAATTTTCAACAGATTTTTAGATCTTGTTACCCATATTTTTATTATAGTTTACCATGTAAAATGTTCCGCTATCTTTCTTCTTACACTATCCAGGCCGCTCGTCTATCAACTGCATTGCCTGTGACAATAAAACGTGCGCAAACACTGCCTGTGTTTAAAAGGCTTGTGAACGAACATTACTTGACACTGTGATCTTGTTGTATATATTTTGTATGTATGTATATATGTATCTATTTTAGTATTAAGTACCTATACAATTTTTGTTTGCTTTTGTAATTGCACCAAGTGCAAACCCATTTTGTGTCTTGGCAATTTCTATCCATACCAGGTAGCCTGGATGAAATCGCCGAGTGCGATAAGGGGGCTGATTGTATGTTTTCTTTAGTATATTGTAGTCTTGGTGTGCAATAAAGTTTATATAAATAAGTAAATAAATCTTATGCTTTATAGACCTTCTAGCCTTCTCTATTTTTTAGTATTCAGGATCGAGTGATTGACGCTTTAGGCTCAGAGCACATTGCTTGCGGGGACAGACAGGTGACAGGCTAGTTTTGTCTGTGTCAGTATCCAAAGTGAATAGGCTTTATTGTTTTAATATTTGTTTCAATTAAATGTTTGTCATACTCGTCTTTTTATATCATTTCGACTGTATTTTTTTCCTAAAATTTCGATTTTTTGATCTCAATAAACAGAACAATGTTGTTTTATTGTTGCTTAGTGCTACGTAGTGACATTTTGCCGATAGTGATATAGTTCTTTCTTATAATGTATTTTTTAGGTCCGTGTTTTTGCAACAGTGGTCAGCTGTATACTCATCATATAGAAAATTTAAACATAAATTAACCTTTATTGCTGTTTTATCATAGTTTACCACATGGGTACTTATTACATTCGCTACTGATGATAGGTTCCACCAACAACTATTGTCCTTTGACAAATTCTTCCACATAATCTCTATCTCTTACAATTCCGATCCATTTTAGACTGGCAACTTTTTGAAGTTATCTTCCCAACGTTTTATTTGGTGTCCTCTCATTTTTTTTCCCCATGCCTTTTCCGAAGGTACCTCTCTTAAAATATTCGTATGTCAAAATGAAATAGACAGAAAAATACCTATGCAGAGTAAAAGAAATTAAATAAAAATGAAACAAAATTTAAAGTTGCATAAAGTTAGCAAAACATTTAAATGCAAATGGGTAGGAAATATGCTATGACAGAAAAATGAACTAGAATAATGTACAAAGTTTACCGTATATTAATTGCAATGGTAATAAATGTTTGCATGGCAATCATTCGGTTGCGAATATTTTCCATTCATCACTCAGTATTGATCATTAATTTGGTCTCACGATAAATCATTTGTTCGTTTTTGAGGGACGTCACTATCGTATCGTGGTTCATATTCATGAACATAATTTTCTGTCTGTCTGTCTGCTGTTTATTTGTTAGCTTTATTTTATCCCTGGCAAGTAGTTCTTACTTATTATACTATTTTATAATGTTAACTTATTTATATATGGCGGTGAATTCAATAAGTACGAAAACTTGAGAACGAATGAATGTACGAGCTATGTGACAGATGTCACTTTGACAGAATCCGCGCTGACGTTTACATGAACCGAACAGATAAAAGTTCCAACATCAGAGGAGTGGGGTCTTTTATCTGTCGATAGCCGTACCAACACCATCTACTCGTAGATCGGGGACTGTCTCACGGCTCGTTGGGTAGTGAATACCTAAAGCTTGCATCATAATAAATCAGTTGTGTCTGGAATAGTTTGTTTAATGCTCTTTACCCAGTCATCGCCCACAAAAAAGGATCTCAGGAAAGGATTTCCACGGTGATCAGCCTCCTCATCCGATATATATTTGTTAGTAATGTTAGCTTTGCCCTGAAATAAGGTTCTAAGTAGGTTAAGGATTTTTACGTACCGCCATCTGGTAACTTATCCGGACCGACTCGAGTTGTCGTCAGCGCATTGTCTTCCACGCGTGCTTCAAAGAGAGGTTAGCAAACCGTAGGACACGCCCTCCCGCTCCACCTTAAAGCAAAAAAAGTTCTTGGATCATTTCCCATCTCAAAAGACATTTTCGAGACTTTGCATCTAGTGCTACATACCGCTAAACCTCGATAAATTACATAAAAACAAAAGCTGAAATAAAGTTCTAGAATACACCCAAGCAGAGCCACAAAACATAAGTAGTCCACACAATCTCACAAAAAAGTCATCATTTAAAATCGAAAACTCTACTGTCATTTACCATACGTCGTTCACACAGCGATAACGCAACTGCGTCGTCGAGATTTCATAAAAATCGTCGAATGTTCACTAGTTTGGAAACGTCGAAAGTTAATGAATTTAATTTAATACGGAACCTCTTTTGTTCCCTGGCATGTGTTACAGGAATTGTTGACTTTTAATTTGGAATGAAACATTTTTGGATGTGGAATTTAATGTGAAGGAATGTAATTGGGGTTGATAAGATTAAGTGGGTGATGGATGTGGTTCTTGGGTATTTGTCGGTTATCGAATAATAGCACTTAAGTCACCACTAAGACCTACTTTACAGTGAAGTGAACAATTATTTTTTTTTGTAATAAATATATTGGCACGCAGTAACAACTAAATATTTGAATACTGATACCGAAATAAAGAGTCCTTTTGAGTTTCAGCGATTTTTATTTGTTAATTTTTCAGAACTAAAAACCACCAATTTTTGAGCAATCTTGTTCTATAAGCGATAAAATGTCCTCTTTATCACAATGCATGTGCATGATACTCCTACTGAATTCTAAAATAAGAACTCAACGTACGGGTAACTAAATTAAAAATCAGTTACCAAGATAGCGACATAGAAGAAACTGAAGTAACAAAATTTCTCAATCAATTATTTACTAATCAATTTAATAATTATTTAAGACCTTATGTACAAACCTATGATCCACAATAAAGATATTGAATTGAATTCCTTTGTCTTCAAGCTGTTCTAGGGTACCCTATGTTTATCACAATACGTTTTCTTCTTTTGTACTAGTGACTAACACTTAGTTCATATCATTACTTGCACTATCCATCTCATCATCATCATCATTTTAGCTGGAAGACGTCCACTCTTGGACATAGGCCTCCCCCAAGTGTCACCACAATGAACGATCCTATGCGTCTCGCATGCATTGGGTTCCCACAACCCTCACCAGGCCATCAGTTCACCTTGTATGAGGCCTTCAAACGCTATGTCTTCTGGTACTATCCATATATAATTTGTTTTTCTTAAACTTACCTTTATATCAGAGTATAATACATCGTTTCTCTGCAAATTAAGACATCACTCATTTAGATGACTGGAATTTAAAAGAAACATTTAAGAAATAGTTAACAAGTTAAAACAAACCTTAATCTAACCGACAGAGATAAATTACCCTGGATACTAATGCAAAATGCACTACGCAGTATCCTTTAAAAAAAAGGGTAACAAAGACAAAGATAAGAACAAAACAATAAATCCTAGAGTACTTATCGCATAGACAAATGCAAGTCGACAAACGCAGTATTTACTCAACATGTGGGGTATGTGGGGCAAACCGGTCATAATATGGGCAAGCCGGGGTGAAACGGGCAAACTGGAGCAAAGTGCAGGTGCCACATCATCTGATTTATGCGGCGATTTGTCATTGGTCCAAACCACAGTGACCTTTGTGTTACGACAATGTGTGGTCAAGATTTGGGTGGTCTCAGTTAGGTGAGAAATAGAAATTGTAGTAGAATATGTTTCACTTGATTAACATGACAAAATGGAACTGAATTAAGTGAAAATAAAATAATGACTTAATATCATTTCTAAAAGGGGAGTTGGATCAACTTCAATCAAATCAAATCAACTATATCATTCGTGATTTTTTGCCATTTAAAAGCCAGCTCCAATTTTTTTGCATCAAATAAATGCAGATGCATCATCGTTATCTACTTGTCCTTTTTACTTTTTCTTCCATTCTGCCCTGAAACCTGTCACGCTATCACTGACTTCTTTTTCTTTCATATCACTCCTCACACAATCCATCTATCTTTTCTTTGGCCTCTCTCTCTTTCTCCATCCAGCCACATGTACATATACTCTATAACTGTTTTGGTAACATGAGTTTTATCTCTCTTCTTCATATGACTATCCAAAGAAAATAGTAGCTTACTGGAAGAATGACATTAGCCTACTACCATAACAAAAAGTTAGAATGCTTAAAAAGGAGAAAAAATAAAAAACGTTTATTCGGTCCTCACACAATCGTATAAACTAAAAATATTGGCTGAAGAAATAGTAAGACTACGTTCTCGACCCACCATATGGACAGACCTCATTAAACCGACAATGAAGTGGTTTACCGAATGTACACACAGTGCCACGAATAGAGAGATCTTCTCCTTGAGTTCACAAATATATAACTCATATACGAGTACACAAACCCACCAATCCGCACTAGGCGTGTGGTGGATTATGGCCCATTCCCTCTCCTAGAGAGGAGGCCTGATAAGGCTGATGCTATACTATGCTATACACAAGACACCCAGACCTGTAACACCTATCGGTAGGGTAGACCGTATAAATATTTGCTCAGTGCGGGAATCGTACCCGCGATACGTAGCGCTACGACCAATCGCAACCGCGCCGTCAGAGATGAAGAAATTTGGCCAAAACCGAAGCCCTAAAATAATAATAAATGATTTAATAATAGTAAATCATTTATTTTTAGGCATCTTAGCCCATACATATATACCTTACAGACTAACATATGTATAAAGTAAATACAGTTAATTGTTAGTAAATAAGACTTACGAATATGTTAGTAACACTTCCACTGCACTAATTCATTTTGATTAATGACCACGACCACTCCACTAGAAGTATATAAATGAATAATTTATACTCTACACAAGAACAAGAATTATTTTCGAAAAGCGAATAAGGCGCCAATATAACTCTCTAACCTGTTAGTGTTGCCAACATTTTTGAGGCTTAAGACGAAACCACTTGCAGGATTGGCGGAGTGATTAATTATGAGAAGAATCTTGAAGCAATAGGGGGTCAAATGTGAACCACGCGATGTAATGATGTGCGAAAGATGTTACATTTCGTTAGAATTTTGCAACTTAACGCGTTTATTTGATAATAATTATCTGTATAAAGTGAAATCTAAGAGCAATGAAGAGCGCAGTGGTAGCCGAGTGGTAACGGCCGCGACTTACGAGTCGTAGGTCGCAGGTTTATACCCAGCCAGGCGCATTACTTTTTGTAATTTTTTCATCACCACTACTCTCAAAAACGGTGAAGGAAAACATCGTGAGGAAACCTAGAACCAAAAATTCGAAGACATATGACATCCACCAACACGCACCGGGCCCGCGTAGTGGATTACGGCCCATTCCCTCTCCTAGAGAGGAGACCTAAGTCACACCAGTGGAAACATTATATGGCTGATGCCATGATATGCTATAAAGTACTGCCTATGTATCTATTAAAACAGCCCCTTGTTATATGTCACTTAAATGGTAAAATTTCGCCGTGCTTTTCTACGCTTGAACAGCTGGAAATTTTTGCACCCGGGTAAACCACGTCCTGGAATAGTGTACTGGATACTTTTTTATTATGGGAGTATATGTTCCACATGTATGAAGTCGCTGCAAGCAGATGATATAAAGCTAGAATAAAGCTGTTGTCTCCTGACATTATTCACTACCAAATTATTTTTCTGATGACCAACGTTGTGATATGAAACAGGATATTTTTCAAAGCTACATAACGCCACAAAACTGATGTCTATATTCACTAAAATCCAGATAACATAGTACCGTCAGCAGCATAAGACATAAACCTTGAAACACACTATAGTGTCAGCTGGCTGCTCAACACTTTTATAAAACAAGGTGCATATTGAGTACTTGTATTCGCCATATAGCGTAGATTCACCATATCCAGTTATTATTTTAGTGTACCATCAGCAGCGTAGGACATAAAGCGAAGAACACACTAGGTGTCGGCTGGTAATTCGACTATTAATCACGCGACCGCGCGCCATGTGCACTACTCACACTGCATCATAAATACTGGACGCTTTTAGATCGTACGATGCGGGTACGACACGATTGTTGCAAAGTCAAAGTCAAAGTCAAAATGTTTTTATTTCATATAGGCCTACATGGGCACTTATAAAACGTCAGAAGCTAGTACACGGTTCCAAATTGGTCGTTTCCTATGGAGAAGAACCGGCAAGAAACTCCATGATTACTCTTTTAAAAAAAGGTTTATATTACAATATTTTCATATTACAGTATTCATTAATAAATTATGTAAGGACAATGTAGACCAGTCAATATTGTACCAGAAAGCACAACAAAAATAATCATAAAAAAGTGAGTCATGATAAGAAGTAATCTAAGAATTTGCGGAGTCTACAGTGTTCTCACATTTACATTATAGGTAGAAAGAGGCTATATATTCGTAGATACGATTTATGTTGTGAGAATTGTGGGATTAACGTTGACACTTTCGTTGTGCGAATTTTCACTGACAACGTTTCATTAGTATTCGCGACGTAGGTAAATAGTTTTGGAGGATAAGCGAAACTAAACATTTAGGAGCTTACTTTTTTAACAAGCAGGCGCGCCTATATTTAGGACATAAGTATGCGCGCGCTCTACATACGTTGAACACCCTTAATGTAGGATTTATAAAGAAAAGTTATATAAATTGACAAAAACGTTCACGTCTTATTATAAATAGCTTTATTATGAAACTAAATGAAACAAAACATAATCATTTTAGAAATAATAGGAACTTAAAATCAGCGTGAACGATCTTCGATTTACGCTCAGATTTCAAAAAATGTATATGATTGTGTTCTACAACTGTAGAACGCGCAACTACTGGGTGTATTATGATGTGTCAAATCATCCAATGACTTCTCCCCCTAAAACCCACCTGTGTCATTTACTTGCCATTTGCGTTCCAGGACCACGGTATCCCGTTCAAAAAATCCCTGTGATTACAAACGAAAGTTTATTGTAAAAATAAGAGCTCACATAACTATTTTTATCAATACAATGTAGCAGTGCTACTCAAATTGTTGAACATCGTCCTACCAAATGGCACAATAAATCATAGTAATCACCATGAGACACAACTAATGTGATGTAGTTTCTAAATCTTTTCTTTTCAGTTTATCACGTTGTTTATGTAGTTGGATACTACATAAACAACGTGATAAACTCACATTGACAGAGACAAGGTAAAAAAAGCAACGAAGGCAAAGAGGAAACAGGAGTGAGTTTTAGTCAGTAAAAGTCCGACACACCCTCCTGTTGCTTCCGTTGCGTTGAAAGAGGTTGCTATATAGATGGAGCTATCTAAGGTATATACTTCCATTCATCTTTCTTGCTCGTACTCTTGGCATTTTTATACGTCATAGTAATGCCCCTGTTTGTATTTAGTTATTTTTTTCTATCTAAACAATAAAATAGTACGACTTCCCTTTAGCAAATTTTATATTTTTTTTAATTCAAATCGTGTAGTATAAACAGCTTTTCTGAACCTTCATTTTTCACAAGCCACATGCATAGTTCACGAGGGAAATATTAGTAGGAAAAATGCTGAAGTTATATATTTATGTTCAGCGTAGATGGGCTTGAATTAAAATTGTATGAGCTGAAAAACCGGCGGTGAAGGGATGAAATTAATGGGGTAGGATGTGCCGACGACATCTTCGGGTCTTGCGAACTTGTGAATATGAAGAACGCTGCTGATTTATTGTTTTACTGGACTCGGTGAGATAAATGAGGTTTTTTTTTGTAAGATTTGTGTCTTGTGATGGTGTGGAGATATGGTCGTGTGAACAAAGTATGTAAATTTTGGTGGATAGTAAAATTTTGTCGTACTTACATAATATACATACGCTTGAACGTTAAATCGCTTACATGAACCCAATTTACCCTAGATGCAAAACATTTTATTATTTTTAGATAAATTAACGATGGTGGAACAGGACCAAAATTCCATAATTAGTGCTGGACATTGGGTAGTTAGAAAGCCGTAGCGTTTGAAGGCCTCCCACAAGGTGGACCTATGACCAGATGAGATTCCCAGGAATCCGATGTATGCGAAACGCTCAGAATCATTTGTTGTGGCCAGCCTTGAGGGAATCCAAGCAGTGAAAGAAAAGATAGAAAGAAAAAAAAAAAAAAAACGTTTATTCGTACCTCACACATACAGTAAAATAAAAATAAAACACAATAAAAAAATAGTCTGAGAAAAAGGACATTAAATCTGTGCAAGGCCAAAATGGCGCCTAATTCAGCATAAACTGATATATTTAAAACTGCTAAATAACACAGCGCTGGTATTTTGTTAGAGCCAAATTGTGTCGTGTAAGTGTTAAATAAATAGCAGCAGTGGACGTCTTTCAAATAAAATTATGATGATGATGAGCTAGAACGTACAGGGACGGTTTTTGACTAGCAATGGGATGATAAAGGTTTCCTGTTACTAATTCTTGGTACTAATTATTTCAATGGCTTGTATTACTTTAATAGTTCAATAATATATAATCAATAGTTATATTAAAGGTTGAACCTTTACACTAATATTATAAAATATAATAACGACTACTTTGTCTGAATTTCAAAATTGCACAATTTTATTCGATCACAATCACAGAAAAAATAGTTTTTTTTTTTCATAGAAACCTCATTCTTTCCTAAAAAGAAAGTAGTATCAAATACTTTTTATAACATCAGCTATCTACTAGTGAAACTTTCGTCTCAATTAATCCACCCGTTTCAGAGATTAGCCGGAACAAACGGACAGACAAAAATTTTGAAAAATCATTTTTATTTAACGAATATATTCTTATAAGCATTTAGTATAAAAATGTTATATTGATATTACAAATAGATACTGCAATTTTATTTCTATCGATAAATTTTTATGTATGTGTGTGTGTTTTGTGTATGTTAGTTACTCCTTAACTCTCAATCAGATAAATAGATTTGGCTAAATAGATAGTACCACAGACATGTCATACGGTTTGACATATCTGTGAGTAGTACCTTTTTATTATATATTTTTTTTACTATCACACGATAAAAAGCGCTAGCAGAAGCAAGTCGCTCTATAAAAACAATTGTTTACACTGCACCAGGCCAGTTACGAGCCTACAATTTCAACAAAATTGTTAGGTAAAACACATGAATAAAACGCTAACATTTTAATCCGATAGCGCAGAGTTATGATATAATCCAAGTACGCAAAACTGTTGCCATATCTTTGTTTATAGATCGTATGTTTAGTGCAGCTGAAATAGTGGAAAACCAACAATAGTTTCGTTGCATGCAGCCTATGTTTGTATGTGTCTCCCGAATCTGGGTCAAAGAATCGGTATTGCTAAACGAAGTGCGACTGATAGATTTTTGTGTGGTTCCAGATTGGTTTAGGCTAGTTTTTTTTTTTCATTTAGTTTGTTACTGGCTGAAATTTGTTTGTAGATGGCGTGATTGGACAGCGAGACATAACAAGGTTAAGAAGTTTGCTTTATTTCGTGATCAATATTGTTGATTGACTGCTTCTTAGCATGGTGTGAATTCGATTCCCGCACGAAACAAACGTTTGTTTGATCTACAGATAGTTTTTTCGGGTCTGGATGTTTTGTAAATGTGAGTTTATATTTTTGTGACGATACTATGAGGTATAGAAGTAAGAAGTAGTTTTTCAATGACTTTTTCCCTCTCGGGTAGAGTAGAAGAGTGTGTCAGAATTTTATTTACTTAAGTAACTTTTGCATCCTTCAGTTGGAAATTTATAAAAAGGAAGCACGTGGTAATGCATAGACTACGTGTTTTCATAAATTTCCCGTGACCTTACTAGGAATCTCTTTGAGACACGCATACGGACACTACAGCGAGCTTCTCATAGCATAGCAACTAACTATTCTTAGTCCAAGAGCGAGAGAAGCAAACTCTCAATTGTAAAGCACTCCAATACGAACAGGTTAGGTTAGAAAGCCTTCGTTTTTTTTTATAACCACCTAAAAAAGTGGCTAAGACAGTATATCACTGAGACACGATAAATTACTAAATCTGCTTTAATTAATGTGTTTCAATGATACTAATTGAGACACGTTAATTTTAGCTGACTTAGGGCTAATTTCATCATTCAATATAAAAACATAGTTCAACTAAACTGACCTCAGCGTAATCTAGTTTAAAGACCCGTGTCGTAAACATGGGCGATAAAAAAAGAATTGAAACTGAGTTTAGTGTAAACTAGGTTCAATTCATCGCGGTGAAACCCAAAATGAAGCTATAATCTCAATTAGTCGCTCAAACTGAGTTTTGTTTGAACGAATCGCGATTAGTTTATTGGTGAATTTGGCACTTAGTAATTTAAAAAGCGTTGTAGATTTTTTAAAGCCGAATAATGCTATTAAAAAGACATCCATTCTATAATCTATGTATCTTTCGACAATAACTATCTAAGACCACAAAATTTCCGTCAGACAACTAATAAAGAACCCTCTAATTATTACTTAAGGTCGTAACTTCACTGCATATCAAAATGGCGTGCTTGATCCATTTAGCAGAAAAGCACACAGATTTGTCAAGCGACGGTACCTACGTAACGGTCCCAATTAGTGGCTCCGAGCTAACGAAGGGGAATTCCGAGGAAACCCACCGGGGCTAATAAGGTAACCAGAGCACTGATCTTGTGGTAACGCCTTTGATTTTAAGGTTGGGTAAAAGTGAGACGGTAAAATAGTGGAAGGATGAGTTTGGTGAATAAATTGATTGGGAAGTATAGTTATTACAAGCTTTCTATTAGCTTGCACTGTATGTAACTATGTATGTTCGGCTCAAATCTTGCAACTCAATTTTGAAGCAGATATCTTCAACCGATTGAGCTGAAATTTTACATGCATATGTAAGTCGGGTGACAATGCAACATTATGATGACATGGAGCTGATCTGATGATGGAGCTGGAAGGTAGCCATAGGAACTCAGCAATAAAACAATACAACCCCATCGAGTTTGGGCTCGCTTGATTACTATTGACGAGTACTTTGATCCTGTATGACAGCCAGGGTCTGATGATGGAGCCGGAAGGTGATCATAGGAACTCCGCAGTTATACGATACAAACCCATCGAATTTAGGCTCGTTTAGTTTGTATTGACGAGTACTTTCATCCTGTATGGTAGCCAGGGTCTGATGATGGAGCCGGAAGGTGGTCATAGGAACTCCGCAGTTAAACGACACAACCCCATCGAGTTTGGGCTAGTTTGATTAGTATTGACGAGTACTTTCATCCTGTATGGTAGCCAGGGTCTGATGATGGAGCCGGAAGGTGGTCATAGGAACTCCGCAGTTAAATGACACAACCCCATCGAGTTTGGGCTAATTTGATTAGTATTGACGAGTACTTTCATCCTGTATGGTAGCCAGGGTCTGATGATGGAGCCGGAAGGTGGTCATAGGAACTCCGCAGGTAAACGACACCACCCCATCGAGTTTGGGCTAGTTTGATTCGTATTGACGAGTACTTTCATCCTCTATGGTAGCCAGGGTCTGATGATGGAGCCGGAAGGTGGTCATAGGAACTCCGCTGTTAAACGACACAACCCCATCAAGTTTGAGCTACTTTGATTAGTATTGACGAGTACTTTGATCATGTATGGTAGCCAGGGTCTGATGATGGAGCCGGAAGGTGGTCATGGGAACTCCGCAGTTAAAGGACACACCCCATCGAATTTTGGCTCGTTTAGTTTGTATTGACGAGTACTTTCATCCTGTATGGTAGCCAGGGTCTGATGATGGAGCCGGAAGGTGGTCATAGGAACTCGGCAGTTAAACGACACAACCCCATCGAATTTGGGCTCGTTTGATTAGTATTGACGAGTACTTTGATCATGTATGGTAGCCAGGGTCTGATGATGGAGCCGGAAGGTGGTCATGGGAACTCCGCAGTTAAAGGACACACCCCATCGAATTTTGGCTCGTTTAGTTTGTATTGACGAGTACTTTCATCCTGTATGGTAGCCAGGGTCTGATGATGGAGCCGGAAGGTGGTCATAGGAACTCGGCAGTTAAACGACGCAACCCCATCGAATTTGGGCTCGTTTGATTAGTATTGACGAGTACTTTGATCATGTGTAGTAGCCAAGGTCTGATGATGGAGCCGGAAGGTGGTCATGGGAACTTCGCAGTTAAAGGACACACCCCATCGAATTTGAAATCTTTTGATTCGTATTGATGAGTACCTAGTTGGATCCTATATGGTAACCAGGTTTTGATGATGGAGCTGGAAGGTTACCATAGGAACTTCGTAAGAAATCGACACAATCCCGTCGAGTTTGGGCTCATTGGATTTGTATTGATAAGTACTTAGATCTTACATGTAACCAGGGTCTGATGATAGAGCTGGAAGGTTGCCATATGAAGTCAGCAATTAAGCGATATAACCCCATCGACTTAAAGCCCATTTGGTTTGTAATGACGAGTATTTGGATCCTATACGGTAACCAGGGTCTGATGATGGAGCAAGATCGTGGTCATTGAAACTCCGCAGTTAAACGACACAACCCCATCGAATTTGGGCTCGTTTGATTTGTATTGATGAGTGCTTAGATCCTGTGGTAACCAGATTCTAATAATGGAGCTGGAAGGTTACCATAGGAACTTCGTAAGACATCGACACAATCCCATCGAGTTCGGGCTCATTTGATTTGTATTGATGAGCACTTGGATCCTATATGGTAACCAAGGTCTGATGATGGAGCTCAGTCAACTGGTTATAAGGTTTAGATTTCCTAGTTACTGTTGGTTTTAAAATATGTGCCTAAACAGAGCATAAACGACCTTATCTTAAGATTGCGTTTTCTTAAAAGTTTGATTTTTCATAAGCTTTTATTTGACTTGCAATGTATATATGTATGAATGTTTGTTCTGGTGAAATCTTGCAATTCAATTTTGAAGCAGATATCTTCAACCTTGAGCAGAAATTGTGATACACATTTAATTTTGATGACAATGCATGGTTAACTATATGAAGTCAATTAAAATTCAAAATCAATTATAAAAATAATAAAATATGGCGGAACATTTAAGAATTTGAACTAGTTATTTTTAATACTCGTACACTCCTACATAATTATAAAATTAAAAATTTAAAAGACCCCCGACAGTCCTTGTCATCAGTATGAAATGTTGCAATGTAATGAGCCCAAACTCGATGGGTTTACTAGTAGGCGTTCCAAAGTTCCATCAGCCACCTTCCAGATCTAGCATCAGGTCCTTGTCATCATGAGAAATGTATGGTACTAGTAAAGGCGAATCTAATGAGCGCAAACTAGATAAGTTTACTATGCTAATAAGCAATCCAGGGTTCTTATCTTCGAGCTCCATCATCAGACCAGCTAAATGGCACCAGATTGTACACGAGTATTTCAAATATTAGGTCACACATATGTTTAAAATAAAGTAAACACCCATTTACTGTCTAAAATGCCTACTACAGTTAACAAACGAGCTGATGACCTTAAACACCTGCACAGATCTTCATAAATTGTAGCTAAGAACCATCTTGATTAAGCCAGCTTTCAAACAAAAAACCGCATCAAAATCGGTCCATTCGTTTGGGCGCTACGATGCCACGGACAGACACATAGACAGACAGGTCAAACTGATAACACCCCTCTTTTTCGCCGGAAGTTAAAAATAGGTACCAATTGAAAGGGCTTGCAGAGAGTAACTTGAAAAATAAAGTGGCATTACTCTAAATCCAATATTCTCCTTTTTTTCAGTCATACTTTTGATAAACTGGTAGTGGTCATGGATTGTCTGGCAGATTGGTTGCGGCTTTTGCGAGATTTCTTAATCTCTCTCTATTCATGGCAGTTCGTGTACATTCAATGAGGGAACACTTCGAAGATGATTTAGTGAGGTCTGTCCATCTGGTAGGCGATTGGCCGCGAGAACGTAGGTCTTCTACTTTTCCCTGTACCACTAAACGTTCCAAAGAGCTTTCATTGCGTATGATAATATCCAAACGTCTTAAAAATTCGCTGTTGCACAATCGACGAAAGTTTTTGTTTGATGCAAAGCTCTTTAAGAATCGAAACGTTAGTGCGGTGAGCAGTCTGTTTTATCCTCAGTAGACGCCTCCAGCGTCACATTTCAAGAGTATCAATCTTTTTACGGTGCTTGAATCTTTTCCGCATTTCTCAGTATTTGTGATTATGGATCCCAGGTAGATAAACTCTGGACAACTTTGCAATTGGCTATTTCATGTAAGTTAGGTTGATTGTTAGTCTTACAATCCACCACAATCATTTTTGTTTCATAAATCCAACCTAGACTTTTCAGGTGGTCGCCTCCTTCTGCGAAGAAGTAATGCTAGCAAAAGAGGAGGCGGACCGCATCAGGCAACGGCTCTCACGCCGCAGCCGCCACCGTAATTCCGATCCCGATTTGCGGCCACCGTAGGCGCGGGCTTGCGGACGGCAGGCAATAGGTAGCTCGCTGTCCGTCCGTCCGGCAACATACGGGACCAAAACCAAGGGCGGGGGATGTCAATGGATGATTTTACCTACCATAAAAAAAGTAAAAAAAAAACCTGGCAGACTTCTAAAGATAGAAGACTAAGTTTCTTATGCTTTCCTATAATATGGGTAACAATTAAATGAATTTGCTGAGAATACAAATGTGATTTAAATAAGGTATAACTAAAAAGTAAAAAATAAATTATAAATAAAAAAAGCATTTTTAAAAACAAGCTTTCAATTAAATGGCCTAAAAAGAAGAAAATAATAATTTTTTTTATAACTTTTACTATCAATTTAGAACGGCATTACACAATTTATATGATACAAAAGCTTGTCGCGAAATTGAACTGTGTAAATACATAGCTAAATAACTTCATTAATTAAATAAGTTAAATAACTTTAACTATTGATTTTAATATTTTCAAAATCTCGCGACAAGCTTTTGTATCATATAAATTGTGTAATGCCGTTCTAAATTGATAGTAAAAGTTATAAAAAAAATTATTATTTTCTTCTTTTTAGGCCATTTAATTGAAAGCTTGTTTTTAAAAATGCTTTTTTTATTTATAATTTATTTTTAAATGACTTCTAAAAAAGGAGGAGATTTTCAAGGTGACTGAATGTTTTTTCGTTTTGTTTAGCAATATCTTTTTTTTTTGTTATGTATTATTGTTATTCTCAAGTAGTTTTTGGCCCGATCTTGATTATTCTTTTTGTCTTGGGTTAAGTGGTTCCATGGTCAATCTCAAAGCAATGTGTGAATTTCAAAATAAAGTACCTTAACAAAGAACATGCTCAGTGTTTAGTTTAAATGTAGGGTTCAACTGAAAAGCTTTAAAAAATGCTTATTAACTTTAAATTCGAATATCGATGTTTCTGAAATTAAAGTTATTTTGAAATTGTCAGTCGGTTGTATTTTCATGTAGGTAATAATCTATTTCAGTTATAATCAGTTACTATATAGTAGTTTCTATATTTCTTACTGAATTAGCTTTTCACAGTGCATTTGGTGGCTTTTATTGTGTGCTCACACACTTTGCTGGTTTTTTTTTTTATTCTAGTCTCAATTTAGATTTGCTCAATGGAAAATAGCTATGAGGCTAAAAATGCAAATGGCAAGTTTAGAGTATTTTAGGATGACCTCGAACTACCTGTGGTTGGCCAGCGGTGCACCGTATTTCGAATAGTGCTACCTTCTGTTATAATTGCAATTCAAATCTATTTGTCAATATGTCTGCAGTGCAAAATAAAAAATAATAAACAGGTAAATTTTGTCCTTTTGTGAACGAAACTTCTTCCCATCCGATTGTGAGACTAAAGTAAAAAGGCTCTTACAAAACTTGTAGAACTAGATTGCATCACTGCTTATTATCAGGAGGAATTACTGCCAAGCACTAGTTTATATCATTGAAAAAACACCTACGTTTGTAAGTCATAACGAAACACATGCTTGCTAACAAGGATCATTTTGGCAAACACTCGACTTAACCGCTCACTGCAAATGTAAACTACTAACGTACAACAACACAACACCCAGTTTTGTTTCAAACAACAAAAGCAAATCTCAGTGCAAGATACCATGCATTCCTCTAATTAAGTTTTAACAAAACATGAATCATTAAAAGCGGTGTAATGCGCGTGGGAGGCGAAGCAGGGGTTGAAGGGGGTGAACATTCCCTCTTGATTTATACCCCGATTTGTCGTCGAGCCAAACCGCCCCTGATTCACCGCCGTAATGCCGTGTTTACTGATAAACACAGGAATACCGAATGGCCGTTGTAAATGAGTTTTCATTAAGTGGTACTATTTTCTGAGGGGGTGAAAAGGGAGTTATTGGTTACTGTCAATGACGGGTACTATCGAAAAATTCTTTTCTACGGTCGAAACTCTCTATCACTGTGTACTGTTATACCGATTTGCTTTTGTGATGTCCGTCATACAATATCGTTGAAATTAAGCAAGCATCGACCAAATGCGTCAGCTGTATTGCGACTCTGTGAATCTGTACTTCATATTGAACAAAAGGTATTTCAGGAAGTGGCATTTCTTAACTAAGTTCATTTCACTGTATCTCTCTCAGTCTGGCCTCTAACCCGAGGCATGTTACGGCAAAGCAAATCATACAGACCTAGGGTTTATTAGAGCGCGCAAGCCCCATCGCGACATCAACGTAGAGACAAGGCGATAGGGTTATTATTATTTATTATATCTAGTTTAAACTTATCCACTGCTGGGCAAAGTCATTCCTTGTTTCCAGCTCTGAGCCATTCTTGCCAATTCCAAAGAAAGACACGCCGTCAACTTTTTGGTGTATTCTTCTTCGGCTGGCGTAGTCCTTAGTCTCCTGTCGCGGTAGACCAAAGAGATAGAATACAATGGAATATCATAGTGTTTAGTTTTTTGTTTTTTCAATAAATATCATAATAAATTTATTTTTCAAGAATCTTACTCTGCTATAATTTAACCATTTATTTTTAGGGTTCTGCACCCAAAGGGTAAACACAGAACCCTATTATTAAGACTTCGCTGTCTGACCTTTTGACCTCGAAGGTTCCACGTGGCGCCGGCCGGCGAACCTCGACTTCGCACATTTAACCACTGCCAGGTCCTGTATTGCACTACACTGCACTATTGTTGAGTCTTTGAATGGTTGGATCACGAAATAGTCAATTTTCTTGTAATTTCGAGCGGGCGATGTTAGCGGAGCGGTCACATTCACAATCGATGCACAAACGTCAATGTCATTTCATTTCTAGAGGTCGTGCGGGGGAAGGGAAACGGAAGGGATTGGATTGCTAGGCCAAAAAAATAAATTACAAAAAACAAAATCGCGGATCATAGCAAATTGGCGCAACCATTCCCCCCGGGTTTGAAGGGTTACCTTCAAAGAAAAGAAAAAAAAAAACAAAGCGAAACTAAACCCTATTACTAATCTAAACTATCAATACTAGGTAGCGAAACAACTTATAACTAACTATGCCACTACTACTGATTAGGCAGAGGGCAGAGGCGAATAACCGGACGCAGGTACGATCCAGTTGCGGTTTTAACCTTTACGACTCGCGTTATTCCGTTCGAACCCGGAAAAACTTCTTCCACTACACCAAGAGGCCAGTGCAGAGGAGGCGCACTCTCAGTCTTCAGTATCACCACAGTACCGACTGTGACTGGATCTGAAGGAGTGTTCCACTTTTGACGCGACTGCAGCGTATGCAGATAATCTGTCCTCCATCGCTTCCAAAAGGACTGAACTAAGCTATCTAGCAGAGCGTGACGCGGGTGAAGCTGCAGTTTGTCAGTCTCGACATCTAAAGCGGGCAAATATTTAAGAGGAGTCGTCGTCAAGAAGTGAGCCGGCGTCAACGCTAGTGGCTCCGATGGATCACTAGACAAAGTCCGACACAACGGACGCGTATTCATCAACGCCTCTACCTGAGCGAGTACGGTGCTCAACTCCTCGTACGAGAGAATCTGTTCGCCTATGACCCGAAACAGGTGCGACTTAAGGCTTTTAATATTCGCCTCCCAATTGCCACCAAAATGACTAGCCGCTGGCGTATTAAAACACCAATCAATGCGATTCTCAGCTAAGACATGGGCGAATTCACTTTGGTAGTACTTGGAGCGTAAGAATGTATGTAATTCCGAAATATTGCGTCGCGCTCCAACATAATTTGTGCCGTTGTCAGAGTATAAGTGCTTAACGGGACCACGGCGAGATAAAAATCGCTTAAATGCAGACATAAAACCCTGCGTACTCAAATCACTGGTTAACTCTATGTGAACTGCACGAGTTGTCATACAAACGAATAGGCAAATGTATGCCTTTGTGGAACGTATACCACGACCACGGGCAATAGTGACTTTAAACGGTCCAGCATAGTCCGTCCCAGTATGTATGAAAGGTTTCACCGTCTGTACAACACGACAAGAACGATGGTCGGCCATTTCCGGCGCGTTGAAACGCGGGCGGAGCTTAAAGCAGGGCACACATCTGTGCACTCTAGCGCGTATCAAATTGCGAGCGGAAAGTATCCAGTACTTCTGTCGAAGAATGGACATTAATAAATCGGGACCAGCGTGACAATTCACCTTATGGTGATAGTCCACCAACAAATCCAAAACGTGATCCTTGCATGGTAGAACTACTGGATGCATTTGTTCAAACTCTAACTTAGCATTTCGCAGACGGCCACCGACACGAATGAGTCCGTCTTGCAAAAATGGTTTCAAATGTTGAAGTGCGTGACTACAAGGTTTATGTGATTCTAAACTACGAAATTCTATTGAAAAATAAAATTTCTGCAACTCTCGAAGTACAACTGATTCAGCTCTATCCAAATCAGCTGCGATTATAGAACCACGCGATGGTAATAATCTCAAAAATCTTAGGACGTAAACTACACAGCGTAATAGTCTCGACCAAGACGAGACTCGATTAGACAACAACAAAACAACTGACTCTTCACGCGGAACTGATACTACAAGCGTATGTTTCTTCTCCTCGGGTGGCTCTGAAACAGTAGCGGGGTTAAACGGAGCATTTGGCCACTCGTTAGGAGTGGTATGAAGCCAGGGAGGGCCACAAAACCAAAGCGGATGATTTAAAATTTGCGCAGGAAGCAAACCACGTGAGAGACAATCAGCTGGGTTTTCTGTTCCAGCGACATGGAATATATTTTCCGGTGACAATTCAGCTTGAATCTTAGCCACCCTATTTGCGACAAACGTGCCCCATCGATGGGGTGAAGAGTGGGCCCAACTTTGCTTTCGGGTATGTATCACCCTCGTCAGCGGCCAACTGCTTGATAGTGCGAAGAGCGTGAAAGGGACTAGACTTAAGCCCAAAACAAACACGATTGAATTCGTAAACCTTCAAAGGTTCCTGCGGAGAAAATCTATACCAGAAGCGTTGGAATCTACGGTCACATTCTCTGATTCCAATACTAAGAAACATTTGCCGAATATCGGCAGAGAGCGCAATAGCAAACAAGCGAAAATTTACTATTATTTCAAATAAGTTACCCTGGAGGTTCTGACCACAACACAAGATATCGTTAAGCGATATGCCAGTACTAGTTTTAGCGCTACCATCCATAACCACACGCAGTTTAGTTGTAAGCTTGTCTTCTCTAACAACTCCATGGTGCGGGATGATGTAAAACGGGTAATCACGTGTCTCCTCAGTCTCGGCAGGCGCTGATGAGATATAACCTTTATCTAAATATTCGATCAGCACATCATCATAGGCTTGCTTCAACTTAGGAGACGCCTGCATCTTACGTTCCAAGCATAGAAAGCGTTTTTCTGCGGAGGCACGGGAGCCACCGAGCGAAAAAATATCACCCTTGAAAGGGAGCGCGACAACATAACGACCATCTTTATCACGAGTAGTCGTGCGGGTATAAATCTCCTCAGTGACCTGATCCTCAGGGCTGAGAATAGGCGGGACATTGACCTCTTCAATCTCCCAGAACTTGCGGATGGTAGACTCAAGCGGCGGCTCGACGGTGCAACAGTGCGACACAGTCGAGTAACTATCTAAACAAGCGGGTGCGGAACCAACTATAACAAACCCGAGAACTGTTTCCAGTGCGTGCGGAGCGGGGTACATGGGAAGACCTTGAATTTTACGTGATAACTGGAGATGCGGGAGAATCGAAGCACCGATCAATAGATCGATATCTCCAGGGAAAGCGTAATTTCCGTCGGCTAACTGCAAGTTCTTAAACTCCGTCAGCATGGACGTGTCAACCGGTACCGTGGGCAACCGTTCCGTAATCTTATCTGCGACTAGCGAATCCATTTCAAACGAAATATTACGATTAAAACGTGAACTAAATATTATTTTAATGGAACCGTGAATGGTTGCCTTTAAACCTCCAAAACCTTTCACTTCTGAGCGGGATGACCAATTATTAAAACTAAAACCAAGGCGTTGACAACAATCCCGAGTAATAAAATTACTCTGGGAAGCGCCATCTAGTAGCGCTCGAACGGTGTGCGGTTTGCCAAAGGCATCTACAATGACAACTTGCGCGGTCGCAAGTAAAACGGTAGTGATTTGAGTACCAGCGGCGGAAAGCGAACACAATGTTACGTCGTTTGCACTTGCAGCAGGCCGCGCGTCACAAGCGTCGCGCGTCTGCGCAGGCTGCGGCTGCGATGGCAGCTTACTACTCTCAAAATGTAAGAAGGTATGATGTCTAGCTAGACATTTACGACAGCTAACACCACTGTTACATGACGTAACCAGATGTTTGTCACTTAGACAATTAAAACACAAATTATTAGTGCGGACAAACTTGTAACGATCACTAGGCGATAATCTCTGAAATCCCGAACACTTGTACAGCTGTGTATGGCTACCCTTACACAGAGAACAGTCAGGTGTTGAGGCGGTATTAACTAGCGTATGTGCAGTCTTGACTGACTTCGATGACGCGTCTATACGGCGATCGGAACCTGTCCTATTCGTGACTTCATGACGTGCCGACGTGCGCTGCAATACCTTAATATGGTCGCGAATAAAAGATTCTAAATCTTTGAACTTAGGTATTTCGTTACCGCGCTGAGTCGTTTCAAACAGACGAACATTTTCAGGATCTAATTTCTGTAAACCGATATACAAAAACAAAAAGTCACAGAGGTCATTGACCTTTAGGTTCTTTACTGCACGAACAGATGATGCGAAAATATTTAAAAACTTCTCTAAATTATGATCGTTACAAACGGAAAAACTTTTCAAATCGAATAATTGATCTAAATATGCGGTGGCTACTAATCGCTTATCTTCGTATTTTGTTTTTAAAGTGTTCAAAACTAAAGTGTAATTTTCAGCGCTAAACGTAATTCCAGCACAGACAGCTTTTGCCTTACCGGTCAATTTTTCTACGAGATAATGCAATCTCTCGTGATCTGTCAGCGATGTGTTCCTATGTATTATATTTTCGAAACTATCTATAAATAAATTCCAATTTCGAATGTCACCATTAAATTCAGGTATTTGAATTGGCGGCAATCGTGGGCGTTCGCGAGGAGGGTTGGATAAACCACTCGCGGGGGGGGGAGTCTCTAAACTCCTAGCAATACGTTTGATACGACAATACAAGTCGTCAAAGGACGACAATGCCTGATAACTCACACAGTAATCAGGATTTAACTCCAACTCTAAAATGTTTATATTATTAATTGTAGATTCAAAATCCGCGCGCAAACTATCTAAAGTTTCCAACGAACACAAGAAAGCATCTCTAATCGCCAGATCCGAGATTTGCAAAGATTTATCACAAATGGATTGAACACGTGAAAACTGTGAGTCCCTTTTAGCGTATAAAAGCTTTAACTGAACCTTTAAATCAGTACTAACCTTATTGCCCTTGAGAGACATCTTGTTTTGATATATTCACACTATACACTCAAACAAACACTTAACGAATTATTAAGTAAGCGATAATTATCAGATAACAATATGGTAATATTGTAAACAACAAAGTGAACGGCGAACGAACGGAATAACCTGAATCAATGAGTGAATATTACCCAATTTCTCGATTAAATCATTCACGTCGTTCATATGCGTATATAATCTATGGTTTATCCGTTTCCTACAAATATTCACTCAACAATGAACGGGTATTTTTGAAATGCGTCTACCTACATGCAATTTGTAGGACTTCCGAATGAATTTTGTCAAGAAAAAGATTGCGATCGATTTATATCTACGCTGATATTTACGTAGCTAACTATAATTATGCGGTGCGGTTGACGGCGTAGGTACCGTAATTATCAATGGCTCTTTAACTATACGAGCGAAATAACGATTAGTTGCCTAAATGCCTAGATGCGGGTTTTCTACTATTATATCTAGGTAAACAGGCGCGTTGCGTTTATTCCCTATGGAACAAATACTATATTGCGAAATTACAAGAAAATGATTCACGATCCTGCTCGTAGGACCAAAAGTAATGGTTGCGCAAATAAGCTTGGTGTGGACTGTAAGTTTGAAAAAGCGATCTAAGGTTTGTTAACAATATGCAGGTACTGTGCCTGGCGTTTATTGATGGGATGAAGTATTAGGGAGGAACACTGACCTTTTGACCTCGAAGGTTCCACGTGGCGCCGGCCGGCGAACCTCGACTTCGCACATTTAACCACTGCCAGGTCCTGTATTGCACTACACTGCACTATTGTTGAGTCTTTGAATGGTTGGATCACGAAATAGTCAATTTTCTTGTAATTTCGAGCGGGCGATGTTAGCGGAGCGGTCACATTCACAATCGATGCACAAACGTCAATGTCATTTCATTTCTAGAGGTCGTGCGGGGGAAGGGAAACGGAAGGGATAGGATTGCTAGGCCAAAAAAATAAATTACAAAAAACAAAATCGCGGATCATAGCAAATTGGCGCAACCAGGGTTCCTATACAACTAACGCGTTTCTTTTCCCTTTTTGCTCGATATCAATAATTGCAACAGGTAGGCACTTGAAATATTCACAAAATACTCAGTTGTATTTTTAATTTAATAATAAATAATAAAATTTAAATACAATCAATATTATTCACATACAAAAAACGCCTTTTTTGCCTATTTTGTTGTTGTTCTGTAGTTTACTTAGTCAATGGTACGGAACCCTTCGTGAGCAAGTCCGACTCGCACTTGGCCGGTTTTTATTATTGCAGACTTTATATCTCAGGGGCTTAAAATTGCTAATCCGCAACACAAACCGCTGCTCACCCAAGATTTTATCTCGCAAATAAAAGACACAACAGGCCATACATTCTTAGAAGCACTTGAGAGTATAAAATCCAGTGGTATAACTCCTGGTGAGGGTAAGTCGGTCATAAAGCAAGGAGTACGTACGTGACCGCAGCAGCGCGGGAATGGGCATAACTCATGAAGGCAGATTGCAATTCTGTGCCTGTAAGTAGTGTTTAGAGTGTTATTACACCTGCGTTTGTAGTACATAAAATATTGTTGGTGCAGACGGGCGATTTTTGGTTGAAAGGTTTTTTTATGGTAGGTAAAATCGTCCAATAACAATTCTCGCCTTGGGCGGAGCTGGAGATAGTATCAGACTCTTACTGACTAAAAACCTACCCTGTTCCTTCTTTGCCTATCATACCGAGGCCGAGCCTTCCTTTCAGAAGCTGACCCTTGACCCCAGTTATAGGCTTCAACCCTGCCTGCCTGCAGCTAGCAGGCTGGGCCTCTACGGTTTGCTGATAGTCAGTTGAAAGGTTTAAAGGTTTTTTGATTATAATTTATTTATTTTAGCACCCCGAGGTCCTGGACCTTTGGAAGGCGTACGACGTGCCGAAACCACCACGCAGAGGCCCTTTAGACACTTTTAATGGCAGGTAATACCAACCGATGGTTACCCCTGTATGTGGTATGCTAATGCACCCAAGGACAACCTCCGGTTGGTTATTATTATTATTGATAGGCTCATGTTTGATCATAATCTCTCCTTTTGGTCAGCGTTGATGTGGTTGACGATGGATTTCACTTGCTTAGAAATAACCTATTCATTCTTGATTTACAGCTACAACTCCCTAGGTTGTAGTTATCAGGAAACACAGGCTCCGGCAGGGAATTCCACTACTTATCTGTACGTATAAGAAGATGATAGCATAGCATAGCATCAGCCTTATAATGTTCCCACTGCTGAGACTCAGGCCTCCTCTCTAGGAGAGGGAATAGGCCTTAATCCACAACGCATGCCCAGTGCGGGTTGATGGATGTCACATGTATTTGAATTACTGTACCTGTTCGCGTTCAGTACCTCTACCATGAGTTCTAAGCAATAGTATTCGTCGCTACTCGATATCGACGCCGTAAATATTTTGTATGGCAAATTTTAGTTCTGCAAGTGATCGCTAGAGGCGCTGCAAAATTTGCCATACAAAATATTTACGGCGTCGATATCGAGTAGCGACGAATACTATTGCTTAAAACTCATGGTAGAGGTACAGATCTCGTTAAACCAAAACCACACACACATTACATTGTCTATCTTGTGATTTAGTATAGTATAGCTATTTTCCTAACATTTTTTAGGGTTCCGTAGCACGATAAAACGGAGCCTTTATAGGATCACTTTGTTGTCCGTATGTCTGTTAAGACCCTTTATCTCGGGAACACGAACGAAAAAAAGAGACGGCCATTTATGTCGCTAAAAATGTATCGACACTCTCAAAGGAATCACAATTTATAGGGTACTTCCCGGTGATCTAGAATCCTGAAATTTGACATGGAGCAAGGACTCTTAGTACAAAAACATTACGTTTCGGAAAAATCTTCGAAAATCGATTCGGGAATTAAACTGTTTTCATTATGTAAGTTGTACAAAATCCTCAGTACTCTTTTTCTGTAGTTCTTTTGGTAATTTACTTCGATCACACCTGCCTGTAAGCAGTGACGCAATCGTTAATGGTGAGGCGCACTAGTTTATTAGGAGCCAATTCTAACCTTGAAGACACCCAAATTATAATTGAACAAATTGTTTCAGTCCTTCGATGTACGCAGTATAAACTGAGGCGAAGCTCTTAGCCCGGACTTTTTGATACATTAACTTATCATCAAAACGAGAAAAGATTGCTAGGTTACCATAGCGCCAAGCCCTACTTCTTACAGTCTGATCCAGAGGATTCTAACTCATGTCAAGGCAAATCACCACCCCACCTTTTCACACCGTACAACAATTCCGTCTTTCAATTACCAACACGGTGTCATCAATAACAACATAATTATGCACACAGCGAACACGACACTCCCGTGTTGATGTCTAGTGGTGGCTCATTAAAATGAATTATATGAGTCGGTACACGGCCGGCCCGCTGTAAATCATTGCGCACTTGTGGTGAAATAGAGAGTTTTATAGAATAGGGATTATTTATTGGGTGTTTAGGCTGGCGGGTGGATGAAATACGGGTTAGACCTTGTTTTTCTTTGTCTAGCCGTGTGTTGTGTCATTGTCATAATCATGGCCGACATTCTTGTTGTTAGAGTCTCCCATAGAAAAGCGAAACAAGTCAGCAGCTCCATATTGATGGAGCGCGTATATTGATAGTGATACGCATGAATTTCTCAGAGGTTTTCATTTGATTACTCTCTTGAAGCTATCACTACAAACACAGATTACAAATATTTGTAAACGAGCCTGTGTTTCATAGTAAAAGGCAATTCACAAGAAATAAGTGAAAGAATATCCTTGCTTAGGTTATGCTTAGTTCACTGTTTTTTTTTGTGTGGTGTCAAGGAATGACTCCTCTTCTTTTATTTAGAGGTGGGAAATCATCCAATGTCAACTTTCGCTCTGGGATGGAGCGTGAGGGCGGGTCAGACGTTTACTCATTCAGTTAGTAGTTTAGTCATTCAGTTGCTCTTTGTATTCTAAGACCACGAGTTTCCATTTCAGAAAATCTGTGACCTTAGTGGGCTTCGGCCCTGCTGAGCCTCTACGGTTTGCTCACATCTTTTTGAAGAACTCATTGAACACTACGTGCTGTTGACGACTAAGGTTCGGTCCGGACGATTACCGGACTGGCAAGACGGCGAGTGAACTCGTCGTGCTGCTCGTCTTCAGCAAGCTAAAAAAAAATTTGGGTTCCGAAAAACCAATAGAAACCATTAAACTTGCTGTCTCATACTAAAACAGACTGTGGTGACGCGGGCCAGAAATTGATTTGTCACACATACTAGACTGACACCATACTTTGAAACTTACCACAGCAAAAAACACCAGCAATCCAGGTGACACAGTAAATAAAAACATCTAATTTAAACAAAAAGTAACAGATAAAACTTTGCAAACATTACGTTGTCCAATTACCCAGAAATGTCCAAATAAACGAAGTAAACTTCCCTAATTAGAATTTACTTTGTAGGGGATGTTAAATGGGAGATATTCCGCGATACCCGCCGAGGTACTGAGTAAATACTCGTTTGGAGTCTGTGATGATAGCTTTGATGACAAGTAACGTCTTTTTTGTAACTGGCCAGTTATATTACAAGAGCCAAATACATTTAAACCGTAATTTAGACTGTACGAGTTTCTCGAACGTTTTGTTCGAGAAAATCGTACGCAATAATCGCCATAACATTATCGTATCAAAGTGTTTATGCACAGGTAAGAAATAATTTCTCGCTTACGATTTTGCCATACGAGACTCGTAAGCAATTATCGCTAGGCGATAATGTCCTGCGTCTGTTTAGACAGCAAAACTATAATAAAAAGATTCTTGCTTACGAGAATCTCGAATTGTCTATACACGATCTCGTATGACATTTTTTGTTGCTCATACGAGTATCGTACAAATCGGAGCGAGAGGTAAGTCATAACTCTCGCTCGTCCACTCTTGCGAGAATCGTATGTTTGAGACGAGAAACTCGCACCATCTAGGTATGAATGTTTAGACGAAGGATTTTTTTTTTTCATGTTCTTACGATTATCGTACGTTAGAACTCGCACTGTCTAGGTATGTGTTTAGACGAAGAATTTTTTTTTATGTTCTTACGATTATCGTACGTTCGAGGCGAGAAACTCGTACCGTCTAAATTATCCTTTATAAAGGCAAAACTGTGTATATATAGGTGTGTGTGTGTTACTTCTTCACGCTCGAATGGCTAGTCGGATTTCGATAAAACTTCTGGTTCTGGTTCACGGGAGACCATATCAAAGAATAGCACTGTACTGTGCAACCGCACATACTGCAAGTCAGCATTTACACCTCACAGTAATTTTGCCTAATAATAATGATCATTTCGCGTCGAACCATCAAGCCGGGCGATCTCATTACGGCCAACAAGGGCCACGTGTCACTCATTTCACACACATCAGTTCATTAGTTCATTTTATTTAACATTTGGAAGTCTTTTAAATTATTTTACCCTCTCTTATATTTCGCCCACATCATCTAAAAGTAGTGTGTGATCTAGTAAGAGATCATATAAGCACATAGGATACTCTTTGGGAGTTAGATTTCTTGAGTTATTTTTGTATTATAATGCGGACAAAACCGCTGGTTTCAGTTAGTAAGCCACCCTATTTGTCGCCACAACGAACGACCCACGTGGTGACCAGATTAACCATTGAAGAACGCGAGCATCCGATGTATGCGAGACGCACAAGACTGGTCGTCGGGGCGACCCTTGAGGGAGGCCTATTATCAATATTTTCAACAGCCAACAGCCTATGCCCAACAGTGGCGTCTTTTATTTGAAATGATCTCACTACCTACCTAGTAAATGTCAATTAGACGGGTACGTATTAAGATTAAATTAAAGCAGCGAAAGATAGATGTCAGATAGTGCCAATTGGCACGACTTCACATCGGTCGCAATGATCGCACACATTCGGTGGCTAACGCTATTTCGTTCGCACGACAGCGCCGGCTCTTATCTCTGTTCTTGTATATCAGTGACTACAGGTAGTGTAAATATGTGACTTTCGAGTCCAGGTTTTCTGATTGCGATGTTAACGCATAACGTATCTTCCTTTATAATATATCAATGGGTACAGTCTGTGTTAGATATCCTGACTTCTGGTCCGTATCCTTAACGACTGTCTGAAATCTACAACATGACATCCGATCGTCCGGTAATCGACCGGACCGAGCCCAAGTCGTCGATGGCGCGTACTGTTTCCGCGCGCCTCAAGGAGCTGTCAGCAACCGTAGAGGTCCAGCCTGCTAGCTGCAGGCAGGCAGGGTCGAAGCATGCTGGGGTCATGGGTCAGCTTCCGAAAAGAATACCCGGCCTCGGCACGATAGACAACGAAGGAACGGGATAGGTTTTTAGTCAGTAAGAGTCTTACACTACTTCCCGCTCCGCCCAAGGGCGGGATTTGTCATTGGATGATTTTACCTACCATAAAAAAAACCTTTACCAATAACTGAATGTGTTTTCTGAGGCACGGAGGAAGCTCGTCTTGACGAAAAGGGTCACCCATCCAAATGCTGGTCTCAATAAACGTCGCTTAACCTTAGAAAATGATAGATGTGGTTGTTACATATCCGCAATCTTGCTCCTATACATTTTTGGCTAAAAAAAGACAAAAAAAAAAATAGATCCGAATTCAGTAAAATCTGTCGTCCATGCAAAAGCTTAGAAAAGGAACTGGCAAAAATAATAGGAGCCATATCAAAAATATAACCCACACTGCAGTCTTTGTACCGCACACTGGGCTGAACTTAAAAACTCTGGACAAAAAACGTCGACCAACGCTAGTCGGTTTAACTGCCAATATCACTGTCATTTGTCTCTGGCCAGCTTTGCGAAACAAAAATTTATTTTGCACTTCCCGAAAGTTACAATGAACTCTAACACCTTTAAAATACAGATCGAATCTGTGTTTTACATGTGTATTTTAGTAAAATTGTACGCCAATAACAGGCTCTCAGTGACATGTACGTTTTGAAAGCGTTTCGCTTTATGTCTCTAATTGCGTTAGGCACTGAAATATTTTTGAGTGGTCATATCGAAGTTTTTGACTTAAATGGTTTAGTTTTTGTGCATTGACACAAAAACAAAGAGATTTGTTATGACATAAGTTTTTAAATCCTTTAAAGCGTAGTATAATACGTGACATACGAGTTGAACCAAAATGACGATCAACCTTGAACGTGCTGAGCATGACCATAGTAACGGGTTCAAATTATTTGCCACGTAATATGTAACATGGTTGATGTTTTACGAGTGTTCCATGAGATATAAACTGGTGTAATGTGCAGTTGGAGCTCGGATAAAGCATATTCGCCGAGTTTGGCAGCAATAAATTCATACTGCAATGTTGGAATTTTTTTATTGACTGATGTTTGAAATATTTTTATCGTTTAATACCGGTGGATAGCTTTGTGATATATAATTTAAATATTTACTCACTTATCATTTATAAATGACATAGTTTGATATAATGACTAGTCGCGTATCAGTCACAGAAGCCGCGCATTTTCATAAAAAGCGATAAATCATAAAAATCTTATTAAACTGAACATTATACATAGGTTGATGCATATTTAACATAGCATAGCATAGCATCAGCCTTATAATGTTCCCACAGCTGGGACTCAGGCTTCCTCTCTAGTAGAGGGAAAGGGCCGTAATCCACCACGCGGGCCCGGTGCGGATTGGTGGATGTCACGTCTTCGAATTTTTGGTTCTAGGACATGCCGGTTTCCTCACGAAATTTTCCTTGACCATTTTGAAAGCATATTTAACATAAAACGAAAAAAAACCACAAAATACAATATATATATATACATATATTGTATGTAAATTAATTTAATGATACTACATTCTATTTGAAATATCTGTAATTTATTTATTGTGCACGCCTATCACAGTGTTGTCTTTTTTAACCCAAACGTAGACTGGTAGAGTATGCCTTGTTTCATTAAGTCAGCCTATGCATCACTACTTAACTGTACATGACGTTTATATAAATAAATAAAATCGCTGTACATTGAAATCCATTAGGTACTTTCATTTCAGCAAAAGCTGTAAGATTCCAATTTACAAAGCAAAATAAATATCAAATAAAAGGAATAATATAACATTACCCAATTAATTAAAAAACGAATAAGCGGCAAAAAAGAATAAAAAATTTTACAGTTAATTTTTAATTAATGCTCCATCAATTATAATTAACGTTACACTTTTCCTTAATGAGAAAATTTTGTAACCGTTTTAAACGTTACAAGTGAGATTACTAAGTTACTGAAATTGGTCTTAACGTGAATTAAATCTGTTCATGCAAATTTGTAGCATTTTTTTTGGATTTATTCTCTTCAGCACTGTTGGTTATCAAACTTGGATATAATTTATAGGAATGCACACAGATCTCCTTCAACTTATATGACTAATTCTTACCTTATATAATAATAATTCCTTTCATAAGAGTATTTCTTGGAGATCTTAGGTTCGAAAACCATCAATAAAAACACACTGCACCACTCATGCTTGGAAGTGTTAAAAGATTAGTATAATCTATATATATTTATAAAAGCGAAATACCACTCACAAAATTTCAGAAACTATAACACTTACAAACTTAAAATTTGACAGGTAGGTTTCTTATAGGGTGTAGACATTCGCTAAGGCAGATTTTACGAAAATCCACCCCTAAGGAGATGAAATGGGAGTCTAAAGTTTGTATGAAGAAACTTGTTTGCATGCGGGCGAAGCCGCTGGCTGAAGCTAGTATGTGTATAAAAAAAAAACAAGTTATTAAATAAATCTAAATCTGAATAAAAGACTAATCAAGTGTGAGTCGGATTCGCGCCCAAAGGTTCCATACTACAATATTAAAATTGGGCAAAAACACCGACAAAATAACGTTTCTTGTATGGGAGCGCCGTATACTATTTACTTTATTTAAATTTTATTATTTGTTGTGCTGTAGTAGCAACAGAAATACACATCCTGTGAAATAACTCCTAGTTCTTATGGTTTTTGAGATACAGTACACTGACAGATGTACAGTGGAAGCTCAATAATAGCAACGGGTCCCAACGGGACTCTCGATGGCACCATTTGAGTACAGAGTTATTAGCGAGTTCCTATTCGATAGGTGTTTTTACTTGATGACTCATACTACCGATTTTAGTTCTGTAAGTGACCGCTAGAGGCGCTGTAAAATTTACTCATACTATCAATTTTGGTTCTGCAAGTGACCGCTAGAGGCGCTGTAAAATTTACCATACAAAAAATTTACGGTGTCGATATCGACTAGCGCCGACGCTTGAAACTTATGGTAGAGGTACTAAACCCTGAAAATAAATTCAAACTTTCCACTACAAACACTGTTTTGTAAAACTGGTTAATACCACGTCAAAAAATATTGAAGTTTTTCTTTTCAATCTTAAAAAATATAAAATATTCAAACTACACTTTTTAATTTCACAGTTTCAACCGCAACCGGTAATTGTTTTCCTTTGTCGCAAAGCAAAAACCGCAGTTTTCAATATCCAGTGTCTCAGCTGAGCAATTTTCATAAGAAATTACTATTTTGCAATCAAAAAAGAACAATTCTAGATTGTCAACCGCCACTGTCAAAGTTGACAGTTGCTGACAAGCTATTCAAAAGACAAAATGTTCTGAAATGTCCTCATCTTTGTTACATTTCTCTTTTATCGGATTTTATATCTACTTTATACCAACTTTTGTTATTTTTTTCTTGACATCTCCCGGCTTATTGAATGTTTCGGGATTTAGAAGAGGGAATGATAAAGTGGACTTTGGGTGTATATTTATTAAAATACTTTCTGTATATTTTGGCTTTTTGTGGAATATTTTTTGGTAAGTTAATGAAGTATTGTATAGGATTATATTGAAATAGCAAGCCTTGTATGTGTGACTTTAAAATTTATTATTTTATTCATAAATCTTCGAAAGCAACTATAAAAAAGAGTCATAGTAAAATAACCGATATCCGACCATCTTGATCTTCTCGGTGTAACGTTGATCTACTCTCAACTTTGGGCCATACATCGAAGCAAAGGCTCAACTGGCTGCAAAAAAGCTAGGAATCCTCGCAAAGGTCAGACGGTACTTCACGCCGGATCAGCTGCTCAAACTTTATCAAGCGCAAGTGCGATCGTGTATGGAGTACTGCTCTCATCTTTGGGATGGATCTGCCCGATACCAGCTTGATGCGCTTGAGACTATTGAGAGGCGAGCTAAGAGGATCATTGGCAATGATGCACTAGTCGAGTCGAGGCTGCAAAGTCTTGAGCATCGACGCCGAGTTGCTAGCCTGTCGGTTTTCTATCGGTTACATTTCGGGGAGTTTGCGTCGGAATTGCATAGCCTAATTCCACCTAGCCCGTTCCATCACCGGACTACCAGACTAGCATTTTTTTTGTGATTAGTAAACTCAAGAATGATTTAAAAAATAAAAATCACCAATTCAATGTTACTTTATCACCGATAAACAAGGACGCGGGCGAAGCCGTTGGCAGAAAAAAGTCAGCCCTTATAATATAGTGGTACAAGTGTTGGTTTGTATACAAAACAAGGTATATACTCTCTGTACTTATAACTCTCCTATGAGAGTCTGATTGGGAATCTGAGATTTCCGGTGATGGGACAGAAATCTAAGGCGAATTGGGCCAATGCCTTTTACGTGCTTTCCAAAGCGCGAAGTGTCAAACCACCAACTTTCAAACTCCAGGCAGAGACAGGAGTTTCTAATAATCGTTCGACCCGGAAATCGAACTCGGGACCTCACGCTTGGCAGCTGTGCTTGCAAACACGACACCAATAAGGCATTAGAGTAAGCATATAGTTAACTGATACAGTGGAGGTTGGTCCCGCATGGGATGAGCACTATCGTGTCTTTATGGAAGCTATCGGCGGTGAGAACCTCTCGCGTCTGGCCCTGGTTTAGGCCAAGGTATTAAGTGATAGGGAATGGGAGGCGGTCACCTCTTTTTAATGCAAATAAAGGAGGTAGCCGAAACCGTGAAGCGAAACAAACTTCATTCCTTGCCCCACGCTGGAGACACCTCCAGCGTGTGGAGTTGCAAGACGACTACCGGTTACCGTAGGCAAAGGTTTGCGGACGGCGAGCTGAAAAACCCATTGAAGAAACACTGTTGTTTTTAGTCAGTAAAAGTCTGACACTCTCTTTCGTTCCACCTAGAACGGAAAAGTTATTTGATGATTTTAAAAAAAAACCTATTATACAAGCTGACATGAGTTGTGTAAAAAACCCATAAAAACTCTGTTACGTCTAAAGTACATACATCAAAACCATAGAAAGTACAATAAATCCTTGTTTCGCACAATCACAAATTTTCTCCCATTCAACTTTATAATCACAACACATGAATCAAGTTGTCGACGAGCGACGCATTATCTTCTAAACAGTAAATCCACAAGTTTTTAACGAGAAAAGTAACCATTCGCAGACTTGTTGTGCATTTTACTATTGTAAACAAAACGTGCCACATGTTGCAGAAATATTTCATAATTTTCTTGAGCACTGGAAATAAATGGCGTAAAATTGGCGTTACTCTTTTAGTCTGTGACAGCGCTGTATCGCACGGTCCCTGAGTCCACAGCCCACATATTTTGTTACTAATTACATTTTTTACGAGGCACTTTTTACAGCAACACTGAAAGGTCCTTAAATTATGTTTTAACGTATATTTGTATTCGACCGTTCGGTGGTAATTATTGTGTTGCTCAAAATTTAGTGGTGCTCGGCAAACGGTTCTAAATTATCACGAAAGGTTGTGTCTGTATTCAGGTTGGCGAAATAATTTAGCAATTTTATTTTGGGTACGTTTTTACTGGTTTGCTTATATGTTTATTATTGTACCTAAGTGTTAGGCGTATTTTCTATCACATGATTTGTTTGACAAGGGTTTTTTCAAAAGAAATTGGTATTCCAAGTTTTTGTTATAACTTTGTAGAATATTTAAAACAATTTACTATGGTTAAATGGTTAAATTACCTAAGCTATCTATACCTATTATAATTTTACAGTAAAAAAAAAAACAGTATTTTCAGAAAATATACTTAGTTTAAGTATATTTCCCCACTTATTCAATATTCCGCAGCCTAAAAGATACTTTAAACACAGTACCTCAAGTTTTTCTCTCATCTTATCATCAAAATTAAACTTACCTTTAATTTCGTACCAATCTTGCAGCGACTTCCAGAACTGATTCTATTTACGGCATTTCAGTTTAATTAAGAATTTATGAAACTGGTCCTCGTTCCACGGTGTTCATTTTAAAACGTCGTAACGTTTCGTGATTGTTCGTCCAAGTAATTATTTTGCGAAGTCGGAACTATCTTGTATTTAGTTGTAGCTGCGACGGTTTAACGCCTTCACTGACTTTGTCATGAATAGTAATTTTTGGATGTACTGAATTTTGTAGTCTGTGTCTGTAATTATGTTTTTATGTAGGCAAAGCTTTCTGTACTAGTGAATTGGAAATAAATATTGTTGTGATGTAATTTATAGTTAATTATTTTTCCTTTGAAAAATATATTTGAGGGCGTTCCAGACGTCATAGTTTCTTTGATTATTTTGGCTTACTAATGAGATTTTAAAAATAGTCTTGACAAATAATAATATTTAGTTATAATTACGTAGACGTGGAAAAGGGTATTGACTTTGAATTATTTTTTATTTATTTATTTAAATTTTATGCTCAGTAGTACATAGGCGTATTGCAACTAAGCATTCTCTATCAAGGCATGCCTCTGTCGCATTTAACTTAGGGTCGGCGCAAGACGTTTTTTTCTTCCATTCTGTTCTATCAACTGCCATATTATCAGAGACTCCCTTTTCTTTCATATAACTTCGCACATAATCCATCTATCTTTTCTTTTGCTTTCCTCTCCCTCTCTATCCATCCGCATTTAATTTTATATTAATTATTCTTTCATAAACGTGTGTTTCTTCCCTTCTCTTTATATGACCATACCAAGACAAACGTTTTTCTTTCAAGTTTTCAGTTACTAGTGCCGAATGGCGCCACTTATAAATTTTCTTCTAATAATAAAATATGTACACATGCTAAAATATCAAATAAACTAATTTATTTTCTTTAATTTAACAATGAAGCAATTGCGAAATGTATCTACTTATCCAAATTAGTACCCTCCACAAAAGCAAGATCTACCCCATAAAGACCACAAAACTCGAACTCTCCAAAATGAAATTGGACAACGTCTTTACGGGAACATTTTGGTGTCCGACGACTTCCAGTGCTGGCCAGTTTAACCCACTTAGCTGGATAGTTGGCTTAAGTTGGCTAATTCAATAAGCCACTCAGAAACGAACCGAATTAAGTGAGGAGTTAATTTTTTAAATGGTGAAGGGGTTTCCGAGCGTCGTCGTGTGAATTTTGTTCAAGAAATTAAATAACGTCGGAAAAGTGGCTGTTTTAATATTTGTACCGGAATCTTGCGTAAATATTTAGTGTTTTTCAGCTGTTTACTAATAGAAGTTTAGCCGTTTTAGTGTCTAATAGAATTAAGGAGATTAGCAACATTATTTAAGAAGTAGGTTAGCAAGTACTTTAGTTCTTATTTAGAAAAGCAAAAACATAGAATCTTAGAATTAAATTCATAATCTTCTGTTTTGACTGCGTATGTCTACACGATGTGTACTATCATAGGAAACAGAAACATGGTTTTTATTGTTATTTTCAAGTCACAGACTACAGTAGCATAAAATACATGCTCAATATTTTTTAGACTCTACAAAACATGTGTTTTGAAGACTCTAAAAAATATTACTCTATTTATAAAAATATTAACGCAAACAAGTTATGGTCATTTTAAAAAACACTAACATAACATTTTCAAAATATAAACAAAATCACAAATCCTGCTAACTTCGTTACAAGTAGCGCCATCTAGCGGTTTGCGTCGCAACCTCTTCAAAGAACCGCCAAACAAGGTTAGCTCGTGACGCCCCCAATTGGATAGCGCCGCTGGTTTAATAGCCAGAGAGCTGTAATTAGGAGAGGCGGTACTTAATGAATGCTGAAATTATTTAAAAAATATAAGTAGGTACAGTACGGCCGACGGATCTTGGCGCGTCTGAAGTTAGACTCTGCAAACTCTGGCGCTTGTGATCTCGTAAAAAAATAAATGGTTTGAAAAATAAATGCCAATAGCAGTTGTTATTGCTGTTAAAAATTTTTGTTGGCATTTATTTTTAGAAATCATTTATTTGGCGTGCTTATTTTGAGCGCTAAATTTCGCAGACTTCAGACGCGCCAAGATCCGTCGGCCCTACTGTACATAGAATCACATATTTTTATTTGGTTAGTCAGAAACTTTGGGAGACTTGCTTCGATTTTCAAATACTTACCGGTTTTTAATTGTATTTTTATTTTTACTTTTGCGCTCTTACTGACCAGTGAAAGTAACTGTTTGAATAACTCCGCGATAGTGAATGGATTATACTCGACTTCAATTGTCTTAGACTGAGTTTTTTTAACATACTTGATCGCTTTGGAAAACCTTAGAAAATGCTTTTATTTTGTATATTATTCAATAATTATTAAGAAACATTTATGTAAATGCTCGAAACGGTCTGTAATGGTAAAAGTTGATACAGATGTAGACTGCTTCTGCAGTTTATTTTCGTTATTTGTAGGAAAATCCTCAAAACTTACCGATTGATTTTTAGGACCTGCAGACGGGTATTTTTATCGAAAACAGTAAAGGTTTTTTTCAGTAATAGCTCATTATAAATAATACGGGTTTCAAGATGTTACCTTCTCCAAAACTACAGTCAGCTCTTGGTTTATAATTGCTGTGTACACTCTAACTTTTGAGGGGTGATGTGACTTTGTACGGAGGTACTATCGGGTGTTCGGTCTTTCAGTCTTTGCAAAGTTTTTGAAGTAAAGACAGAGGTAACGCAGCCGGGTTTACTTAGTGTATGTATACCCATTAAAATATTTATAAGTTTTCTTATTATATTTTGTTTATAATTTTTGGATACCTTAACAAGTATAGTACATTGGGTTCATACGATTTAATTTTTCAGAAATTATTAATGCTATTGAAAATACAGCGATTTACAAGTTAAATTAGATCAGCTTTAAATTGCTGTAATAATGTAATTTAGATTCATCATGAATAATTCTCAATTATTCAAATAAAGACTGATAAACACCAGATTATAACACTAACAAATTAAACAAAATGCAAATCTATCAGACACAGCGTCTCATAATCCGGTTGCAGTCGCCTTAGTCTGGTTATAACTGGTTCGCGCCGCTTTCATCCGGCTATAACCGCTCGAGCAAAGATTACAGGGTGCTTTACCAACTCGCGAAGGCTTATTAAGCATCTAGAGGCGAAAATGTAAATTAGCAGCGAAATTGCGAAGAGATGTTCGACTTAATGACACTCGTTCGCGTTCTTGAGTGTGTTAAGTTCAGTCTACAATCAGCTCGTGCGAACGTCTTTACGTTTTGCTAATAGCTGCCACTTCTGTTAACGTTTAAGTCTATGTGTCTTTGGGGAAGGATGTTGTGTGTTACATGGAGTAAAGCGTGTTTGGTTTCTATAAGGGTGATAGGGAAAACTGTTTTGTACAATATTTGGGTAGGTTATTTATTAAATTCCGTTTGGAAAACGTTTGATACCTCATCAATGTTCATTTTTAGGGTTTCGTACCTAAAAAGGAAAAATGGAACCTTTATACGATCACTTGCTTGTCCGTCTATTTCTCTGTCAAGACCCTTTATCTCAAGAACGCGTCAAGGTATCGAGTTGAATTTAAAATTAAATACTTAGGTCTACTGCAGTTTCCTGAAGTTGTGAAAAAATCAAACTTCTAAGTTAACTTAAAAACAAGATACGGCCGTTTATGTCGCTAAAAACATATATTTTCGACACTCTCAAGGGAATCAAAATTCATAGGGTAGTTCCCGTTGACTTATTACCTTGAAATTTGGCGGGAAGCCAGATCTTATAACACAAATATAGGAATAAATCTGAAAACCGTAAGTTTTTAGATACATCACAAAAAGAAATACCTACTCTTTTCGATTCGAAAAAATGTTCGAGATTCGATTCGTGAATTGAACTATTTAAAACATAAATAAGTTAGTTTGTACGGAACACTACGTAGTAAGTTCAGCTCAATTCTCAGCAACTTTTATCTTTGCTGAGAATTGAGTTGAACTACTGTCCTACAGGCTAATAAAAAAAAAATGGGCAAGTGCGAGTCGTACTCGGACACCAAGTGTTCCGTACAAACTAACTTATTTATGTTTTAAATAGTTCAATTCACGAATCGAATCTCGAACGTTTTTTCGAATCGAAAAGAGTAGGTATTTCTTTTTGTGATGTATCTAAAAATGTACCTTTCAAAAATCGTCGCTTCGCCTTATTGAACCGCTAGATGGCGAGCTACTCATTATAATTAATTTTGGAATCATTTTTATTTTATTTGATATATTGTAGGTATTGTTATGACTTTAAATTATTTATTGAGATTTAGTGATGAATTAAGATTTGATATTATTATTGAGAAAGTGATTTTAATTTTAATGTTATTTTATTTATAAATTGTGATTTTAATTTTAATTTAATTTGTGATTTCTTTTAATTGGCTATGGACTCCGGTCTGATAATAAATGATTTTTATTTTTATTTATTTATTTATTATTATTTACAACCCGGCTACGCCTACGATAAAGGGCCACCATCCTGTGTCTTCCTTTGTGTCTTCTGTGGTTTTTTTTTTATGGTAGGTAAAATCATCCAATGACAAATCCCATCCTTGGGTGGGGCGGGAAATAGTGTCAGACTCTTACTGACTAAAAACCTACCCTTCCATTCATTGCCTTTGTCCCGGAGCCCGTGGTGACATTCTCACATAACCTTTAGCCCCAGTAGGCTTCGGCCCTGCTGGACCCCTACAGTTTGCTGACAACTCCTTGAGGCGCGTGGGAACAGTGCGCGCCGTAGACGACTTGAGCTCGGACCGGTCTGTTACCGGACGGACGGACAGCGAACTACCCATTGCCCACCGTCCGCGAGCCCGCGCCTACGGTGGCCGGAAATCGGGATCGGAATGCCGGCGGCGGCGGTGGCGTGTGCGCCTTTGCCTAATGCGGTTGGCCTCCTCCTTTGCTAGCATTACTGCTTCGCAAAAGGAAGCGACCGCCTGCCACTCCTCCTCGCTCCGGAGCATGGCATGAACCAAGCCCCGGCGCGAGAGATCGCCGCCGATGGCGCCCACGAAGACACGGCGATGCTCTTCCCAAGCGAGGCACACCTCGACTGTGTGCTCTACCGTGTCCTCCGGGCGGTCCGCACAGTGGCGACACCCGGGCGTCGTCTCCGCACGAATCTTGTACAGGTACGGCCCGAACTTGCCGTGTTCGGTTAGTACCTGCGCCAAACGGAAGGTGACGACGCCGTGAGGCCTTTCCAGCCACGTGTCTTCTGTGGTGACGTGCCAAGTTGTGATCATTTCTCTCAAGTTTTTTGTCATTCGACACACTGCAGCGTTAATGAAAACGCCCAAGCCGCCTAACACAGAGGTGCATGGCGTCGTATCGCGAGAGAGGTGGTGGCGCAGGACTCGATCGACCCATGACCACGACCATTCTGTCAAGAATGCACGACTAAGAAGACAGAGACATTCGACCCACTAAGCTACAAAATTCAAACAAAAAGCACTGAAACTAACCAAATCTCAAACACCTCAAAGCCACAACCAAATAAAGCCGTGTCCACACTGCCGGTAACACCATAAACTAAAACCCAAACTTATTTTTCAGCCGCTAGCGTCGACGGCAATCGAATTAGCGCCGAGTTCGTGTGCCCTAGACGCTACGCCCCACCACACGTTACACGCTCTTAAGCAAACTTTGTAATGCTATTACGAACTTGCCACCACCAGAACCATGTCAGATCGGTAATGGAACCTTCGGAATACAATCTCGTTGGACTCTGGGACTTGAAAACTACAGTTCTGGGAAATTGGACGCGACTAACGTCCATGAAGTTGGGGGTAAACTCTTGTGGGGATACTTGGTTGTGCCGCATGCGGTTGTGGAGACATGATGGGAAGTTTCTTTAAGAGCTTGAGTTCGTTGTGCATCTGTGCTCGCATGCGGTTGGATAAAAGGACAGTCGACCTTTAGAAATAAATAAAAGGAAAGGCATTTGTAAGAAATTCTAAACTACAGCTCCTTAATTGGTTTTCTATATTAATTTATGAACTATTTTTTTTCATACGGCTTGACTCCAGTATGCTTTTGTACAGAATGATGAAAGATTATATTTTTATTAATTAACAAAAAAAAGACGCATTCTTGGACATTGGTATTCTTTATTGTGGTTATGAAAAAATTGAGGCAATCCCGTGATTTAAAAAATAGAGGGTTGGTTCTCCTCTATACAGTATCTACTCTCATCTAAAAATAATAAAAATTATATAACTACTTCAAATTGTTCATAAACAGGTTCCGAAATTGCAAAAAAAAAACAAAAGCTCGCAACCCAATTTAAACTCATACGTAATCAGATTAAGGTGCTGGTAATACATCACGGAGCATATTTCTCTTATTCATTCATCAAAAGTTGAGGACAATCAATCTTGTGAGGACAATGACACTCGTTACTCCGTCATTGTTATGTATAACAATTTGCTGGGAAATTATGGGGCTCATTGACCATGCTGGCCGTTGCTGGCCGTTTTAGGTAGTTGGACATTTTAATGGGGGTTGCATTGTGCGAAAATGTAGGCTCTGTTGAGTATTGTGGTGTTAGAAGTGTGGAAATGAAGTCAATGTGAGCCTGTGAGTTAATATGTCGGAGAGGATGCTCTTTGTTTTGTAGAATAGAATAGAATAGAATAAACTTTATTGTACACCAAAACATGACTAAACATGGCTATTGTAGATAATCTTTTCAGTGGACAATTCTGACAAGTTCATACAAAAAAGTTGAAGGTTAAATGAAAGGTATAAACCTCCGTCTTAAGCTATTCTTTGGCAAGTAATTAATCAATATTTTGATACAATATCAAGTGGTTGGAAAAAGACTTAATCAAAAGTAATTTTAAAACCCTACACTAACCAACAAATTGCCAAACTTAAGTGGCAGAGAGCAGGGTACATTGCTCGCAGAACAAACTGATTAGGGTAGATCCGTGAGCCCCATCAAGTCTGGGGCACCAGAAGCAACACTGAGCTTGCAGTCATGACGACACTTGCGTCTTGGGAAAACCAGTCTGGTTTTAGTAAACACTAGTCTGATAGACCTCTCTACTCAGCTCAAGGTGGAGAATAGCATAGCATCCCCCGGTGCGCCGGTTCGGTGTGAGGTGTGTTTCCCGGTGTGTGTTGGTGTATGTCATATGTCTTCGTATTTTTGGTTATTGGACATGTCGGTTTCCTCACCGTTTTCTTTTACCGTTTTGAGAACAGTGGTGACGAAATAAATTACACAAAGTAATGCGCCTGGCTGGGTTCGAACCCGTGACCTACAAACTCGTAAGTCGGGGCCGTTACTACTTGGTCACCACTGCTCAATGGGTTGAGAAAAACCATCAACCCTGAACCAAAAAAAGTAACACAAACCTGGGGACAATGTTAAAGGTTTTAGTTTTCAGCCGCTCGTCCAACACTAGGCCAGCAGTAATCGTGTTAGACTGTAAACAGGACTGTAATGTCATTGGATTAAAATGATGTTACGCTAGAGTTATTGCGTTGGCGTCCAATCCGATTAGGAAACATTGGGTTAGGTTTGAAAAAGGTTGAAGGGTTATTTTTCTTATATCGTCCGACATATTTGTTAATTCTACGTTCGGTGTAGAGCAGTGGTCCAGTTGTAACGGCCACAACTTACGAGTTGTACGTCGTGAGTTCAATGCAAGTCAGGTGCTTTAGTTTTTTATTACATCACTTCTTTTTTTGGATGGGTAATCATCAAAAACTTCTCCCGATTTGGATGAAGCGAGAGAGAGTTTTTTTTTTAATTTATATAAACTAGTGCTTGACTGCAATCCCACCGGATGTTAAGCAGTCACGCAAACATTGATGGTGAGGCGTACTAGTTTATTAAGAGCCTATTCACTCTAGCCTTGAATACACCTACATTATAATCGGATGGGAAGACCGCAGTAGGCAAACTGTTCCAGTCCTTCGATGTACGCGGTATAAGCGACGAGACAAAACGCTTAGTCCTAACCTTAGAAGTTTCAACAACGTAAGTGTGGATATTCGCCGGACACCTAGTATCTGACTTTTGCTGACTAAGGTTGGTTTTTAAAATCGTACGTATTTCATCACGCATGCGGAATTACTCCAAGTTTTTATTGTAATGCCTACAATACGCACGCAAGACGTTTTTTTTGCCTTTCAAATCTTCTACATGCGGAGAGAATGCGCACGCAAACACCCTAAAACTCATCTAGTTTGTCACTGCGGCCCTATTTCATCACCACTGCTCTCAAAACGGAGATATACTTTTCCATTGTGAGAAAACCAGTATATAAAAGTGTACCAGTATGTATGCCAGTGTGATAAATACATTCCAACCCGCACTGGGTTCACCTGTTACATTACTGCTCATTCCCTCACAGTCCAGAGAGGAGGCCAAAGACCTAGTAGTGGGAATAATATTTATTTAGTTATTAAAACTTAGGTATAACGTGTATTGGAATGTGCTATGCTGTGCTATGTTTGGATCGGTCCCCAGCCAGCTAAATAAGTGCCAGTATTTATTTAGAATCGACCTAACCTATCTGACTTTCGAAACTCATTATAACTCCAGGATCATCCGCATACTGACTGAGACAAGTTTTTATAATGATATACTTAGCGCTTGACTGCGATCCCACCTGAAAGTAAATTTTGTTGTGAATTAAAAAAAATGTTACTTTTGATTTGTATAAGTGCTTACAATACTTAGTCTGATTCAAACGGTGAATGCTTTCTTTTAGTGCTTTTTATGTTTGTATTACGATATAGATGTCTCTTTTTTTTTCAAAGTTTAAAGTTGGCTGCTCTACGGAAAAACAAAGTAACTGATTTTGTTTTCATAAATCAATGTTTTTACGTAATCAATTTTATAAAAAAGCTTTAGTTTTAGAGGAAAAATTCGACAAACAAAGTACTTAACTGCCGACAAAAAGACAAAAGGTTAAAAAAATCTACCGAAGAACTACATGTCAATTACTTTGTTTTTAAATTGTAAATTGAATTTAAAAAAAACCTCTAATGAGTTTATGATTTGCATCATCGGTAATTAAACGATAATAATTGTATTTATTCTGAAAAAAATAAAAATAAAAAATACCGGGATTTTCTGTTTACTAAAAATGGTTTTTATTGAGAATATAATTCAGTTAAAAAGAAAGGAAACAGCGCTATTTGGCTGTTGTATCGTAAAATAGTAAATTATATTATGAAAAAGAAAATTTATAAAACGTAAACAAATTAAATTGTCTACCGAAAAGCCTTTTTTTTTTAATTTGATCACAATTATATTATACACAATTTTTCATGAAATTGTTACACAATAGATAGTGCCAACTATGTCACGCATTAATACATTGAAAAAATTATGGAACGATCAAAACAACTTTAAAGGTAAAGATTTTTCCGTATTTTCTTTCTCCTGTAAAATTTACTCAACTGTAACTACTTTCTTTTTCTGTAGAGCAACCGAAGAGCTATATATAATTTCATTAAACAACTCCTTTTTGTGATTTTCATAGCTTTTTCACACACTTACTGCATGCAATGTTGCTAGTAACATGTTTCCCACAACATAAAAACATGTTGCACAACATTTGTTTACCATGACCACACGAGACTTACGAAGTAGGTCAAAACAATTACCCCACAAACTTCGCTAGCCCATAAATACCAAGTCGATATCCAGCTTACCAGCGAACAGTTTCAAGCTGGACCCACTCAACACCCAAGGGAAAGCTAACCCCAACATATCTTTAGACTAGACGGGTCTGGGTAAATCGAAAAACTTTAAATGGGTCCAATTTCCAGCCCCCACCTCCCCGCGGCCGTGCCCCGCGAGACGTGGGCAATTAAAAGAATTGCCCCGCCACGATTCTGTTCGACGACTAAAAATGAAAATATAGTCGACGATGATTGAGACATGCACGTTGTGATTTTGAAATGAATGACACAGTTGTCGCAAGGGTTGAGCGATTGGTTGGTAAGCTACGTGTCGCGGGTTTTATTCCTGTACGGAACAAATATTTTTATGGCCTATACCTAGAAAGATAATTGTTCGGAGTTTGATTCCGCGTGCTTTTTACGCACCCACAATAGGAGTAACTTTTAGTGCAGGGCAACATTAAAAAAAAAAAAACAATTTTTTTTTGGTGGTCAACCATGCCTCAGCCCCAAGAATATTGAAATTTGTATAAAGAAATTTGACATTACTTGGTTTTTAATGACAATAAAAGGTTAAAAACCAAAATGATTTAAAAAGCTACTGGTACCCAGTGGTACCCAGTGAAGTAGATAACAATGATCAAAATATTGCAAAAGCAAACATAACTAAAATCTAAAAAACAACATTGTACGTCTCTAAATATACTTACTACATTATTTCAAAGTCAACAGAAATTACAGTCAAACCGAAGATTTACCTTGAAAAACTGAACTAACCGCAGAGGCCCGTTGTCTGCTAGAGCCGTGGGGAAAAATATGAAATGGATAGTCGTGGTCCTAGAACGCAAAAGGCAACTGAATAAAAATAGGTGTGGTCTGTAAACGTCTGACGCGCCCTGTCGCTCCACCCTAGAGAGTGAGAACTCATTATATGATTTTCCACCTTAAAAAAAGGGTCATAGAAATCTAAGTAAGTAATTCTCAACTTTTATCTACTACAAAATACATGTAATTACTCACTTAATCCTTCCTCATGGATCACTCTGTCTACTGGTGAAAAACACATGAAAACTCGTTTAGTCGTTTTTGAGTTTATCGCGAATACACAGACAGATGCGATGAGAAGCTTTGCTTTATAATATGTAAAAATTATCATATCGCATAGTTTTACCAGTAACGAAATCTTTATTATATCCGAATCCTTCAAAATTAACCACATAATTAAAACCCAACCAATTACCAACTACCCCCATAACTCACTCGGCTATTGAACACCTATTATTGCCTCCCCTGTAACCGCCGCCGCACCAAGACGACGGCGAGTCATAAATCACACCCAATGGGGTTGTAACTCTATAGTCTTGTTTACAGGTAATCAGATGCTGGCAGTCAAGGTTAATCTGCGAGTGTGACTTCAAGGATGTCACTTGGTTGATAGCTAAGATGTATTTATGTGTGAGAGGGGGTCGTTTTTCGTATTTTGATTTTACGTAATCATAACTTTCGCTCGCAGTAAACTCAACTCAACCCAAAATCTTTTATTTTACATGGGCCTGCATGGGCACTTATAAAACGTCAGAAGCTAGCGCACGGTTCCAATTGGTCGTTTCCTATGGAGAAGAACCGGCAAGTCCATGGTAACTCTTTTAAAAAAGTGAAAGACGTTCGATGGGGACGAAAGGGTTTGAAGTGACGACCACGTATCGGAAGACGTAGCGTTGGAACGCCTCCCACAAGGTGGACCGATGACCTGGTAAGCGTTGTAGGAATCTGATGCATGTGAGAAGCACAGGTCCAATAGTGGACATCTTTCGGCTGAAATGATGTAGATGATGAATCATAGCTTAAAACACCACTGCACCACTGAAGCTTATTACTGGAGCGCTACTCTCAGCTTTGAGACGGATCTGCCAGATGCCAGCTTGACGCGCTTGAATCAATTGAGAAATGGGCCAAGAGGATCATTGGTAATGATACTCGTTGAGTTAAAGCTTTGAAGTCTTGAGCACCACCGTTGCATTTCGGGGAAAGTGCATCGGAATTACGTAACTTAATTCTGCCAAGCATTTTCCATCCAGTTCCAGTGATCCAATCCACTAGATGTACGGCTATGTGCCACAGTAGGCGTGCTTTCCAGCCACCGTAGGTGTGGACTTGCGGATAGCGAGTAATGGGTAGCTTGGAATACATTCACTGTGCAAAAAGCTGGCTGAAATTCCTTGCCAGAGTTTCTGATACTACAACCTAGGGATATTCAAGTCAAGAGTTAATAGGTTACTTTTAGACAAGCCTGTTCTACAATCAAGCACATTATCATTTAATATTACGTGAGGTTGTAGTTAAGCGCGACCTATAAATAAAAAATATAAATACAAATCCCAGAGCTACAGGATTTTTCATAATACCGAATTCTTCATTGCATTTTTCTTCACAGCTTCTCCACCCAAAATAATGTCCCGTATATTCCAAATCAAAGATATCCACGATGCGGCGCTTGTTCTTTTGCGTCATTACACAAAGAATTAAGTCTTAATAGGCTAGTTGAAACACCTCCAATTACAACAAGAAAAGTACTGAAGTACGTATGTACTTTGTGGATTGGTTTTATTGATGGTAAACAAATACCAATATACTGGTATTGATATAACATAACAAAAATAATACCTAATAAATCCTGGTCATTCTTAGCAAATGCGTAAGCTCACGCATTTTCTAAGAATGGCAATAAAATAATTTTTGGATTAAGGATGCATACTTTAAAAATTGTTTAAGTGTTATAAATAATTGTCACCCATTGTATGTTTTTAATTTTAAGGCTCAAAATTATATTTTTTTATCTTGTTGTAGAATAAAGTATATAAAAATAAATAAATGAAATAATTAAGCATCAGTACAAATTCGGGGTGAAAGACGGGTAATCTGTCACTTAGGGTATTCTAGTATGAATTTCAGACTCTCACATAAGATCTCAAGTAAATAAAATAGTATAGAAATAATCAATATACACATACATACACACCGTCCACAACGTTGATATAAAACCATCAAGTTTGTCATCATACTAGCTTCTGACAAAGGTTTAGAAAAGTATACTTACCAAGGAACCATATTGCCAAGATAAAAAGCAACATAATTATTTGGTATTATATTTATCAGTGAAGTCAATAGTATGGAAGCTTGAGAACGAATGAAGGAACGAGCTAAGTGACACATGTCACTTGGACAGAATCCGAGTTGACGCGCCAAACAGATAAAAGTTGCGACCGCAGAGCCGCGGGGTACTTTTCTCTGTCGACAAACGTGCGAACAACATGTATTCTGGGGACTGTGTCACGGTTCGTTGTGAAGTGAATACCTACATAGAACCTAAACTTGTATCATAATAAATCAGTAGTGTGATCTGAATTACTATTTTGTTGCTCGTTACCCAGTCATCGCCCACAAAATAGACCCTTAAGAAAGAAATTCGATAGTGATCGCCATACAGAACCGATATAATATATTTATTATGTATTTATCATATTTATCAATGGGTAGCACGCTATCCGATCGTCCAGTAACCGACCGGACCGAGCCCAAGTCGTCGACAGCGCGTTCTGTTCCCGCGCGCCTCAAGGAGCTGTCAGCACACCGAAGAGGCCCAGCCTGCTAGCCACAGGCAGGCAGGGTTGAAGCCTACTGGGGTCATGGGTTAACTTCCGAAAGGAATACCCGGCCCCGGCACGATAGGCAGCGAAGGAACGGGGACCTACCCCGTTCCTTCGTTGCCTATCGTGCCGTCGTCGCATCATCAGCCTTTTTTAATGTTCCCACTGCTGGGACACAGGCCTCCTCTCTTAGAGAGGGAATGGGCCATAATTCAACACGCGGGCTCAGTGCGGCTTGGTGAACGTCACATGTCTTCGAATTTTTGGTTCTAGGATATGCCGGTTTCCTTACGATGTTTTTCCTTCACCGTTTTGAGAGCAGTGGTGATGAAATAAATTACACAAAGTATTGCGCCTGGCTGGGTTTGAACCCGCGACCTACAACTCGTAAGTCAGGGCCGTTACCACTCGGCCACCACTGCTCTCCACACCCACACATACACACATATTTAGGAACATTTATCTTTTTAAATATTAGTGTTATAAAATTTAGCCAGTAAATAATATTTCAGAATCAAAGTGCAAATGAATGAATCAAGGCCCTCGATCTCTATGCAGTTACTGTGCCGTGTTAGCGCATTGTCCCGAGGGTATATTTCTACCGCAATCATTGAACAAGAATCTCTTTCGAGATTCCGCTTTCCTGATCGTGAAATAAATTACAAATGCAAGGCTTCGGTAACGTGGGATTTGTAGTATCAGTTAATAATTGTGTCAAAGAAAAGCAACTTTTATAGATACGTTTGTGTGTTTCGTAAAGAACAATGAATGAAGAATGTGTTTTTTTTATTATTGATAGGTTCGCGCTTGACCGCTATCTCACTTGATGGAAACCTATTCACTCTTGACTTAAAGATTCCCGGGTTGTAGCCATCAGGAAATACAGACTCCGGCAGGGAATTCCATTCCTTAGCTGTACGCATAATGAAAGTGTTCCCAAAACGCTTTGTGCGTATAGGTGGGATGAATGAAAGAATGAAGAAGAATGAATGATGGATCCGTACCAACTTGTGTCAAACCAAATTTACTCTCAAGAGTATAATTTATTATTATTTAACTTATCATTACCTAAAAAGTTTTGTTAATATTTAAGCACTATTAAAAAAAAGTATCGTAATATTATTATAATTTACATAGCACTATAACGCGTAGTAGGCAGTTGGGGTTCCGTATCGTAAAAAGATCGAAAGATCGACGTTCGGAGCGCACAATATATACTTGTGACACAATATGGTACGGGGTATGGGCATTCTCTTTTCGTTGAGTGTTTAGGCCTCTATGGAATAAATATTTGTATGACCCGCTTGTATAAATATTTGTATGGTTGATAGTTGTTTCGGGTTAGGGTGTGCTCCATCGTCCACCATATAGTCGCTTATCGTCAGATAGTGAAAGACCCAAGCCTAGTAGTAATAAAAAAAACTGGGCAAGTACGAGTCCGACTCCCGCACTGAGGGTTCTGCACAAACTTACCTATGAAACTTCCGAATCGAGTCTTGAAGATTTTTCCGAATCGCAAAAGAAGATTTTTTTTGGTGACGACAAATTTACAGCTTCCAATTTTTTCCTGTCTTTGTACTATAAGACCTTGTTCCATGAATTTTGCTATGAATCTATTATTTCTTTTATTCTTTTCAGAGTGTCGTATTACAGAACAAAAATGCATATTTTTTGCCAATCTGTCGGTCTTTCTGTCTATGTGTGTGTAGTATGTGTGTCACTGACGTTACTTTTTATGTTTTCACGGGAACTTACATCCCAGGGGGGGGGGGGGGGTTACATCTCAGAAATGGATAAACCGATGTGGATATTACTTTCGTGCTTTTAGTAACAGAGAGTAGAGTTGAGAATGTAGATTAGAAATAACCGAATATTTTCGGATGAACAAGTTAAAAAAAATCATAATAAAATTTTGGAAGTAACCTGGACTGAAAACTCCACAGTTTCTCATACAACTTTAGCACGTATATATGACGTAGTGAGCACCAGATCCGGAACTCCGACAAAAGTATTGGAAGAGCATACTTAAAGATGTAGAATAGTTAAAATTACCTAACTAAAATATAGCGTCAAAAAACTCCTCCGCATCGCTGTCGACTGGAAGTGTGCCCAAAAGGCTGGCGGCATTGCCACATTGTATGGCAATGCTTAATCTCTGACCGAGGTAAAAGCCAGGCCTTGGGTCACGCCAAGTGTCAACTAAGCGTTTGGAAAGTTCTTTAAAAATCGTATGAGCACTCAGACCCCACGGCCCAAGGGTTTCAAACCCAAACGGCTCAAAAATATAACTGCCGACGAAGTGGTTATATTTCCGCCGCTTGAGGTTCTCCGCTGCCGCAGCGGCAGCACCAGCACAGCACGATGAGCTAGTAAGATGGGATGGCGCAAGAGTTTCGACACAGGTAGCGTCCCACATTAAAGGTCTACCCATCTTCCACGGAAATAAAGACATACCATCCGGTCTCTTACCATCGTCGCGTGCCAGGCCATGAGGTTCCAAAACAACCGGGACGCCGACGGTGACAAGGGCTCGTCGGATAATGTCGTTAATATTCGCGTGCCGCGGTATGCGTCCCGCGCTTCGACAGCATGACAGGCCGTGGTGACCGAGGCTGTTGACAACTTCGCCACAGTGGCAGCGATGAGGATAACAGCAAGGAGCGCCATGGCGTAGGGCAACAGCTAGGCGGAAAGTGGTATCGTCGAACAAGGTGCCAATATTCGACGACGGCAATGCGTGAAGCCAAAGACCTGACTCCCAATTTCCCACAGCCAGTAGGCGCGCACGCGTACTACTGAGTAGCAGATGTTAATATTAGGTTTTCTTGGACTACTTTGCAGAGCGGCTCATCCCACCGTATCTGGGAAGCCGGGTTGTCGGGCGGATTTATATTCGGGCAAGCGATTTTCCAAGCATCTATAGCCTCGATGAAGCACGGCACATTGAAATTAATCAGTGAGGATGATAGGATATTCCTGATTAATTTCTCAGTGCCGTGAACCGAGGATATAAAAGCTGGTAAACTAATACTAGAAATTTTGCGGACGCCGAGGACTCCCATACGGATGGGAAGGGTAGCTTGAGCTCGGTCATCCATGGCCACGTTTAGAGTAGAGAGAGTAGATAACGTTCTTAAGCTACACGCGAACGAAGTCGCGGGTAACGTCTAGTTTATATAAAAAAAGCTTCCACTCTAAATAACATCCCTAACACTATTTAATGAAATTGTTTGACTTTGGCTCGACATCGCTAGCAAAATAACAAAGCAATTTAAAACTCGATTGTACTAGTGTAAAGGCAGGGCCATACTATAGCTGTTTTGTGTTAAATGAAAATTTTTAAGGATGGATCTAAGATCGAAAAAAAGTAGAATTTTATAGATATTGTAGACTAAAGGTGCTCAAAAACAGTGTAATGGGGTCGCGGCAGACCACGACGGTGATGTTGGGACAAACTGGAAGAAAAAAGCGCAGGCCTGTGGAAGACGGAAAATGTGGAGGGAGGCCTTTGTCAGGAGTGGGACTGAACAGGCTAACAAAAAAGGTCTCGAGGAATAATAAAACAATTCAAAATCCATTATATCTGCAAGAGCTGTTTTGTCACCAATTTGTACTTTTATTTTTTTATTTTGTACTAGTTTTTCGTGCAGTGTATGTTAAAAAGCTTGCTTTTCTTTTTACTGGTTTGTGGTGACGCAGTTTTAGAGACATCATTCTTGCCGATGTCCCATGTGTAACATGTTTTTGTTTTTCTCTATTAGCAAGGTGTATCTATAAAACACTAATTAAAACTTCTATTTTTAAGTTAGTTTTTCTCAAAATCAGTGTACTTTAATTTTTCTAACTTATATATACACGGCATCTACATCTTTTATCCAATTCTCCTGTCACAAGTCTACTGGAAAAAAAAAACATTTGAAATAAGCAGCAACTTTATGTTTTTCTATCTGTATTAGTTTTTTTTGTTCTTCAGTGTCTTTGTGTACATAAATATATAAATAAATCAGTTCATGAGGATATTACCTGTTCTTTGCCTGTACCCTTCAAATATATAAAACGAACATACGGTTTGTTGTTGTTACAAAAAGTAATGTGTCCGCACCTTTACAGGGCTAACGTAATAAAGGACCCGATTGGTTATAAACTTGCCTGCTTAATGTTATTTTATTCCCTATAAAAGAATTCGCCTTTTTAACACGTCATTTAAATTCACAAAAGCGTTTAGGTTATGAGTTTAGAGGTGAAAGGTGTAAGCGAAAGCGATTATCTACGACAAACATAAAATAACTCAGATACGATAAATAGTAACAGTACAGCGGCGCTAAAGTAAAAGTAAAATTGCACTAACAGTGATTCATTCTTATTTTAGAATAACATGAAAGCATAAGAAAGTGCAAAAAAACAAACTATTATAAAAAAAATTAAACGAAGCAATAATATTTAATGAGACATGCAAGCTTCAGAAAACCGAAAAAAATATAAGCAGTGGACATTTGTATGCTGATTTTTAATTTACACTGGTACTCCTGAAAGTACATTTATTCCAATATTTCAATATTAAAAGCGAATGCAGCATCATCGCTTGAAAAGCAAGCCGCAATAATAACTTCTCATTGAAATAATTTTTTCACAAAAAACATTCTTTATTATTTATACTTTTGTTTACCTTTGCAGTCATCAAGTAAAATACGGGAATATTATACACAAACGTGTGTACATATTCGGACATACTATCATGGTTCTGGAAAAAAAAAAACAAATTTGATCAAAACCTGGCTTTGGTATTTTTTTACAACACACTTTTTGTGCCGAGTACATATTTTTTGAAAAGTCGAATATTTTATCCGAAATACGGAAAATACCACATAAAAAAAATGTGATTGGATAAGTAAACATCTTTCAGCTCATAGCTTGCATCAAATATCAAAACGTACACACTATTAAAAAAAAAAAAAAACATTTTAATTCGCACGAAATTGTATTGAAATAGTTTATTATTTTGCTATGAACATAAATGTCCGATGGCCTAATGGGAAAAAGCTATAACTTTCTCTGTAGTGTAGATTTTGCTTTCATCATCATCATTTCGACCGCAAGATGTCTGATGATAGCCTCCCTCCATCACTACAGCAACTTGTGTGTCTGCATCTGTAGGATGACCACTATGCTTAGAAGGACCATCAGGCCACCTCGTGGAATGTCTCGAATCGTCTGGTAATCACTCGCCTAACCAGAACCTTTTCGCCCTATCAACCACCAGTGTACGATCAATCTGCGGGCTGGAGTTTCGGGCTGTGTTGGTTACCTTGGTTCTCCTGCGGATAACTTGGGACAAGGAAACTCCAGAATTAACTTTGGTTAACTTTAAGTCTTCTGCTTAAACCCATTATTAAAGTGAATTTTATTTTTTGTATTTTTCTATAACAATTTTAATTTTTTGTAATTTATATTTTAAAAAATATAGGGCAGTTTCGTAGCTTAAAATCAAAATAACAATGATACGAATCTGAAACAGCGTCAGTGTCACGAAAGTAGTACAAACAACCACAAAATCAATTCCAATTTGTGACCGCAACTCAACAATGTATATTTCAATTATATAAATTTAATATCTTTAGCATTATAATAACTTCATGTATTAGGAGAAGTGTATGTGATATCGTACTTGACACTTTAGTGAATAAATAAACCTGTTTAAAGAATATTATTAAAACTATAATAATTTTCACGTTTTAAACTAAGGAACCTGGCAGTTAATACAACGGGAAAAACTGGGCAACTGCGAGTCGGGCTCGAACTCTGAGGGTTCTGTACAAACTAACAGTTAATGTAAATAGTTCAATTCCCGAATCGAGTCTCGACGATTTTTCCAAATCCAAAAAAGGTGTTTTTTTGTGACGTAACTACATATTAACAGTTTTCAGATTTATTCCTATATTTGTGCTATAAGATTTTGCTTCATGCCAAATTTCAAGATTCTAGGTCAACGGAAAGTACCCGTGAATTATGATTCCTTTGAGAGTGTCAAAAGTTTTTTGCGACATAAACGGCCGTACCTTTTTTTCCATTAACTTGGAAGTTTGATATTTTCACAGCTTCAAAGGACCACTGACCTGAGAATATTTATTATTATGGTTTAAATTTCAACTCGATAGCTCCATGCATTCGCGGGATATAGGGCCTTGACAGACAGACGGACAACAAATTGATCCTATAAGGGTTTCGTTTTTTCCTTTTGATGTACGTAATCCTAAAATGCGACTCGGACTTGCGTACGATGGGTGTCACTGAAAATTTTAACTATCAGCTGGATAGTTAAAATTTTGCACGGTTCATAAGATGACAGACGGATAGTGAAGTCTTTGTAATAGGATCCCGTTTTTACCTTTTGGGGTTAGAACCCTAAAAACTGTCAATGCAGCGGTTTAAGAGGGGTTTTAATGTTCGGTGCTTTTAGTGTTAAATAAATTACCGGATATGTCTTCGACTTGAATGTGGCTAAACAGTTCGAAATATCATGTTCAGTCAAATATCCTGCTGATAGTGGCGCATGTACTAAATAATTCTGGCCTGTTGGTCTAGTAATTAGTGGCCCTGACATAGCAGTCAGGAGGTCGTGGTTTCGATTCCTACCCAGGACAAATGTTTGTGTGATGAGCACAATCATTTGTTCTGGGTTTGTGTGTGATTTATCTATAGTTTATGAGTTGTTTATTACTCATAACACAAGCTCTGCTTAGCTTGAGCCTAGACGGCGTTGTGTGTTAGTTGTGGAAAAAAAATCAGTTTCAAATGGTTGATCAAAATGGTAACTAGCGCATGAGTCCTGTTCATGAGCGGTTGCCGTCGGTTGCGACTGGACATCTAAACTTTAAATTATTTGTGTTTTTCCGGAAGCATTTCACATTTTTCTACACAAATAAGAAGGTTTGTGTGTATAATTTCCAAATAATATCGTGTTGCCCAGTGACTGGCTTGCTATCGAGGTATCCAGCCGCATCCGGTGACACTGGAACCCGACCCCAAGCTAGTTAGGATAAGGCTAGGAAGATGAGTATGTGTGTATGTATAATTTCAACATTAACGATGTACCCATAATTTTGTATTATTTATTATTAACTAGCTTTTGCCCGCGGCTTCGCTCCCGCTCTACCCTACTCTACTCTACTGTACCCTAACCTACTCTACCCTGCTCTACCCTACTCTACCCTACCCTACCCTACCCTACTCTACTCTACCCTACCCAACTCTACCCTACACCAATAAATGAACAGCTTTCGCGATTTCAGGTTTGGTCCCGTAGTAAAAGTTGTTTGTTACCATGACTACAATCACGTGTTTAAGTATCGTTCACTAATTACCAGCCACCCTATGTATCAGAAAAACGATACAAATCCAATTAGGTACTAACAAAACAAACTCATTGTAACAAAGTAATCTCGAACAAACCTATCCACAGTACACAGAATTATTCACTACACTAAGCCGATTCATTCGTCGAAGTAACAAAATGAGAATTTAATAACACTGTACAGTTCCCTCGTTACCTCCACCCCACTGGGTTCATTTGCATGGAAATACGAATTTGAAGCGACAAGACTAACGTATACGAAGTTTAATATAAAAATGTCGCCGCAGTTTTTTTTTTTATGGTAGGTAAAATCATCCAATGACAAATCCCGCCCTTGGGCGTAGCGGGAAGTAGTGTCAGACTCTTACTGACTAAAAACCTACCCCGTTCCTTCGTTGCCTATAGTGCCGGGGCTGAGCCTTCCTCTCAGAAAACGGCCCTTGACCCCAGCAGTCTTCGACCCTGCCTGCCTGCAGTTAGCAGGCTGGGCGTCTACGGTTTGCTGACAGCTCCTTGAGGCGCGCGGGAACAGAACGCGCCATCGACGACTTGGGCTCGGTCGATTACCGGACGACGGGACAGCGTGCTACCCATTGCACGCCGTCCGCAAGAGTTGAGATATTGAGTTTGTTAACTGATCATGAAGTTATTGTGGTTTTTTTCATAAGCTTTGGTCACTGTATATATACTAGACTAGCTTCTGCCAGCGGTTTTGCCCGCATGAAAGTTGGTTTACGCCCAGGGTGTTGTTTCGTAAAATCCGTTCTTAACCGACGTCAACGTCTTATAAGAAACATACCTGCCAAACTTAAAGTTTGGAGGTGTTATAGTTTCTGAGATTTCGTGATTAATCAGTGAATGGTATTTGGCTTTTATATTTATAGATTTTGCAGGATAAATGCTAGATATATAAAGTGTTTTGACCTGTTGGTCTCGAATCGAAAGAGATCTTAAGTTAGCCTATTTGCTTTGAAGCCGATAACCCAGGATCCTGGCGCCGGTTAGTGAGGAGACCCGACCCCAAATAATGAGAACAGAAGAGAAATAAAGTGTTGTTAGCGACGCGCTCAGTAGATTTATTAATTATTATTGTAAAACTACGTGTTACTCTATTAGTAAGTAACATCACTAGGTATTTAAGCTGAGAGGTGGGACACGCTGACATGCTGGTCACACTGTGAGCCCCCCTCCAGTCTGCCACTCATCGCGAATCATTGCGCACGTTCTATTCGATCTTTTTTGTACCTTCTAACGGCCATATTGTTTTTCTGTAAAAAACGCAATAAATACGTGCTTTCAAATCAACCAGTGTTTCTGTTGCACCAACCCCGAGCTCCTGCAGCATCATCATCAACAAGTGTTTTGAACAACTTATTTGTGGTTGTACAAAATATGTAAGACGTGGTTTAGTATGTACGAGTATATTTTATAGATTTACATTACGGTTGTTTGCAATGGACCTCATCAGTGTGCTTGAAGTCACCTAAAGGGCAATGGAAAGGACTATGCTCGGAGTTTCCTTGCGTGAAACCAAGATTGAACCAAGAGAACCAAGGTTGCCGACACATCCACACCGTTCACTATTTGAATGTCTCCCATAAAGTGGACCAATAATCTGGCGATGGTCACGGAACTCTGTTGGATGAGAGACACACACGACAGTTCGTTGTGGGGGCACTTGGGGAAGGCCTATATCCAGCAGTGAACATTTATCAGCTGAAGTGTTGATGATGACGTGCATACCAGTGAACGTTCGTATCAAGCCGAGGCGAGTCACTGGCATGAATATTCAGAAGGAATTCGTGAATAAACAAACAGATACATATATACACACACATACATACACATTCATTGAGCGTTCAGCTCAGGAGTGGAATTTCCTGCCGGAGTCTGTGTTTCCTGATGGCTACAACCCGGGAATTTTTAACTCAAGAGTGAATTGGTTACTTCTAGGTAAGCGCGCTCCATTGTCGATCGCTTTGTCACTTTCAAACTCGATATTTGATAGGTAGGTTTACCTATCAACAATAAAAGAAAAAAAAGATACGGATACGTCTGCGTTTTTATAGTAGGTATGCAAAGATTATCGACTTACTAAAAATGTTTGGTATATTTTTAGGGTCAAACTAGTAACACTGCAAAAATAAATAATATATTTTAAATGGAAATAAAATTCAATAAGTTTATTGCTTCAGCATATCATATTGTCAAAGTGAAAATCTTATAACTTTAAGTTTAGCGCTTTCTAAAGAAAAAACTATTGTTTCGTGTCAAATTCAGAATTGGCTGTTATAACTTTTCCTTTGATGAGTTAAATCTGAGCTTGGAGGACCGTCGCAAATACCTAGAAGCCAATGTTCTATATGATATTGTTCACAATAACTTTGATGCCATTGATCTCACGAGTAGGCTGTGTTATTCAGTGCTTCGAACGGTTAACGTGCGTAAAGTTCGTGCAGGAACCCTGTTCGCGCTAAATGCATGTCGAACAAATTCTGGCTTACGTTGCCCGATCCATAGAATGTCGGAATCTTATAATGTGAATTTCATTGACGTTGATATATTTGCATGTTCTAAATTTAAATTTAAAAGAAATATTATTAAAAAGTTCATTATTTGCAATTGAGTCGTGGATATTATAGGTGTTTATTCTTTTTGATTTATGTTGCGTTTATAATGACTGACGAATGTTTAACCAAATATTTTTATGTTGAGCAAGTTTTATAGTTTGCAGTATTTTATATTGTACAATAATGTCCATCTAGTGGCAACCAATGTATTTTCAACCATGTTTAATCTGTGGATAATGCAGTTGGCTTCAACATTACCTCCTAGTTAGTGTTATTTTTTATGCATGACCTTTATGTGGTAGCTGTTTATTATCCCTCAATAAATAAAATAAAAAAATAAAATCAAACAAAAGAATCCTAATCGAATATTACTTTGTATGAAACCTTGAAAACTAAACCAAATATAATATCAGATACTAGAAGAACTAAGTATATCTAAAATTTGCATTCAGAAGTAAAACTAATAACACTGGTTACATCAAAATTAAAATGGCGGATTTTTGGCGTCAAAATGCATGTTTTCAAAAAATCGAAATTTGTCGAATTAGTCCTTCTTACCATTAAAAAGACATGCTGTTCACGAGCATACGCTATAACCAACAGACTCTACAGCTGACAAACGGACGTGGGGAAGGCAAGATCGTGGGAGCGGGGGTGGTTCGAACTTTAGTACGCGGCAAATAAATTGAACCATCATGACGGTCGACCTTGAATGAGCCGTAACTGATTTTCGAGTCCCAATCGAAGTATGGGGGATGCGCGAAATCATAGCAAATGGTTCAACTTATTTGCTGCGTACAATACGCGGCCTGCCGCGCGCCATCTCGGACGGCGACGACACTACATCGACAGTGCATAATACTGGCTGCTCATTTTGCTAGACATATTTTCAATTACATGTTATTTAAATTTTTAAAATCAATTAAACGAAATTTTATAAAAAAAAAAATATTAAAGAGTACATTATATAATTATAGTCTTTATATCTTTCTTTCTAAATATTTTTCTTTCTTTCTTTCTTATATATTTCATTGCTGAAAATATAGGAAAAAATCACAAAGGTATTCCCATTTTTTTTTCTTTTAAACCACGCCTGTATTAATAATAATAATAAATAATAATAAAGCTTTATTAATTCCACACTATTTTAAAATGTAAATAAAATAAATTAACAATTAGGATAACTTAAATCACAGTCACACAGATAGCATTCAATTACTTAATTAATACTATATCAATTGATTAAAAATAAAATAACTTAGGGAAAAAATAATATATATACAATTTCAATTGATTAAAATGGAATAGTTAAATAATAATATTTGAAATGATTAAAATAAAAATATTGTAAAAATTAATTAATGAACTTATAACTAAAATTGTTCAAAAGCATTAAAAAAATATTCATAGTTTAAACAATTCATTAAAATTTATAAAAAATATTTTGTGCCATTATCATCAATTAATAAAAAAGAAAAAATAATTATAATATAGCAATTACAAATTATCATCAAAATTATTTATTTGAAGTGTGGACCCCCTTCGGGTAAAAGCCTCCTCCAAAGAATTCCATGCTTCTCTATCTAAAGCGGTAACAGCCCAGTCTTGACCAGCATTGTCTACAATCTCGTCTTGCCAACGAGCGCACGGCCGACCTTTGCATCTGGAACCTTGTGGACCTTTCCATTTGGTTGTTTTTATTGTCCAACGATCGTCAGTATACCTTGCAATGTGTCCGGCCCACCTCCATTTCAGGCTTTGAGAGAATGTGAGAGCGTCAGTAACTTTAGTTTTAAGACGAATGTCGGTGTTTCTTACTCTATCACTCAATTTGATATGTAAGCAGCTTCTCTCCAGTGCTCTTTGTGTTGTTTGAATTTTATTTCTTGCTTTAGAATCGAATATCCAGGTCTGGCAGCCATAAGTAAGACATGGTAGGATTGCCGAGTCTAGTACTGTTTTTTTCATTTTCATAGGAAGTTTTGATTTAAAGATATCTTTATGCGCCCAATATTTTTTCCACGTTACAGCTATCCTTCGGTCTATTTCTTCTATATTCCTGGTTTTCTTAAATGAGATTTGTTTACCTAAATAAACATAATCTTTGACATATTCGAGCGGCATTTCATTAACTAAAATAGGCGTCATCTTGCTGTTGGTCATCACTTTCGTTTTACTGAGATTCATTTCTAAGCCCACATACTCGCTCACTGCTTGTAAATCGTTGACCATAACATTGAGTTCTTTGGCATGTTCTGAGAGTATGACAATGTCATCGGCAAACCGTAAGTGGCTAAGAATTTTTCCATTAACATTAATGCCTCGCTTTGACCACGGAAGGTCTGCCATAATATTTTGCAAGACAGCAATAAATAATTTGGGAGAGATAGGATCACCTTGCCGGACTCCTCTGTTAATATTAATTTTATCACCAACTCTATCCAGCCTAACCCGACTCGTACTTTTTGAATAGATGTTTTTGACAATATTTATATATTTTGCATTGATATTTTGTTTATTTAATGCCTCCCAGATGCTGTTATGAGATATAGAGTCAAAAGCTTTTTTGAAATCAATAAAAGCTATATAGAGTGGCTTTCGGTATTCCAGGTATTTTTGAATAATTTGATCTATGGCATGAATATGATCAGTAGTGCTATAACCCTTTCTGAAACCTGCCTGTTCCATAGGCTGGAATGAGTCGATTTCCGAAGATATTCTTTCGAGTAAACACGATGCAAATAACTTATAAAAACAAGGTATAAGACTTATCGGGCGGTAGTTGCCTATGTCTGCTGGGTCACCTTTTTTGTACAGCAAAATTATTTCAGATTCTGTCCATTGCTGGGGTACTGTTTCTTCGTCTAAAATCTTGTTGAACAATAGTGTTAGAGGTGATAGTAGAAGAGCTTTTGCGTGTATGATAGATTCGCTCACGATTCCATCTGGACCTGGACTTTTCTCTGTTTTCAATTTTAATATTTGTTTGAGAATTTCAGGTTCGTCAAACATTTCTACTGTTGACGAATTCTTTGATTGGTTGAGTCCTGTATATTGTATTGAGTTGTGTTGACTATATAAGTTTGTATAGAAATCGGTGGCTATACTTATAATATTAACACGAGACTTACTAATTGTTTGGCCATGTTGAAGTGATGGGATCCAAGTTTTAGTTCTATCTACTTCCCTGAATGCCTTTTTTGCTGACCTTGACGTGACAATGTGCTTTTCGAATGTGTCCATTCTATGTTTCTCATAACACAGTTTTATTTCTTTGTTTGTTTGTTTGTATAGACTTTTCAAGTCTTCTTTTTCTTTCTTGTTGAGGTGGGGTTTGTTTTGTAGGGAACTTCTTTTCTCCATTAAATCTGTAGCCTTTTTCGATAATATTGATCGTTTTTTTGAACTTGATTTATTTTTTAGGCTTGACTTTACTGCGGACTCTATCCTCTTGTAGTATTCATTGACTGTATATTTTTCGTTTATTTCTAGCAATTCAAGTATGCGTTTGCTTAGACTATTTAAATATATTTCTTGCTCTTCTGGGTTTTTCAGCATAGATGTGCTGCCGGTGAAATTTCGTCTGCTCTTCTTAATGGTTTTCAAGTTAAGAGTCGCTCTAAGTAGTCTATGATCTGTTCCAAAATGTAAAGAATTTATTACCTCAAATTTTGTAAACAAATGTGGCTTGGTAGTTGTGATGTAATCAATTTCATTTGTCGTCTTTTTGTCTGGTGATATCCATGTCCACCTGTTCTCTTCGTTTGTTTTGAACACAGTATTTAAAATTTTGAGATTCTGTTCATACGCATACTGTATGAGTCTGTCTCCTCTTTGACTTCTTTTGCCGTAACCGTAATGACCCAACACTTTATGCTCGTAGGTTTTTGGTTTTCCAATTTGTGCGTTGAAGTCACCCATTGATATAATATACTGTGTAGAGACAATTTTATGGGCTGTTTCAAGATCTCTATAAAATAACTCTATATCGGCTTGTGTGGAAGATTCAGTTGGTGCGTATACTTGGATAATCGCAAAATGCAAATTTTCTAATATTATTTCTAGCAGACAGACTCTCTCCGATATTCCAGTAAAGCTCATTATGTTTTCTTTATAGATTTTTTTAACCAAAAAGCCTACGCCGTACTGCCCTTTTGTTTGCCCTAAATGATACATTATATAGTCTTCGTCCTCGATAATATTTTCTCCCAGACGCCTTACTTCGCACAGGCCTACTATGTCGTGGTTGATTTTACGTAGAGCCGTTTTCAGTTCAAGAAGTTTTTCAGGAGTGGATAACGATTTGGTATTCAAGGTGCAAATTTTCACTTGCTTTTTCTCTCGTGGATATGGTTTCTCTGGAGGGTTATGGTCTACCTCTCCCGCGGTGACCGACCGTAGTGGGAGGGAAAGAGAGAGGGAAGGGGTGTCACGTTTTGATTGCTATTTTTCGTTTTCAGTATTAGATGGTACTCGTACTGGTGTTGGTGAGTGTTTTACATAAGATAATATTGATTGAGTTTTATTCTTCTTATGATTTTTGCGATTTCTGTCATCTCCTGTAGGTGAGTTGTTATGTGACCTTTTTTCCCCGCGTGTGTTGTTGTTCTCTGGGCAACCAAGTTTTCCCGTAGATTTGATTTTGTTAAACTTATTTTCTAAGACAATTAATTTATCATATTTAAGGATAACTTTATTTCCCTTTTCTATTTCTAGTTTCGCCTGGTTCTTGAGTTCAGCTCTCTTTTCAAGTATATTTTTAGGGTAATCTTTTTTTATATAATACTCACAATTTTCCAAATTATTTTTATTTTTTAAAGCCATAATTTTCATACCTAGTGTGGTGAAGGTTATCACAATGGGACGTACTTTGTCTTCCACTTTTTTTCCTCTTCTTTGTACTGCCTCTATATCATTTGGTGTGCAGCTGATTTTCAGTATATTAGACATTATACCCAGAACCTTGTCTTGAAGTTCAAAGTAACCTTTCTCAGTTTCTTCTACTCCAAAGATTACTATGTTTTTCTTTCTCATCTCTTTTTCTATGTAGTCTAATCGGGAACTTTGTTTTTCGAGTTTTGATTGTATTTCCTCGTTTTCTAGGTATAGTTGTTGGAACTTGTGATTCATGTTGTCATTTATTTCGTTCACAATATTTTTACTGTTCGATTTTATTTCTTCCTTTTGATCTGCGATTTCATTCTTAAGATCATGTAACATTTCCATTAATTGATCCATAGTTAAAGTACAAACGTGTGATATTGAGATGTTATTGATTCAATTTTAGAGGTGCATCTACTCTACGCGTCGCTAGATGGCGTTAACCGATTAGTATGGCCACTAGATACTAGATGGCGCTTTTTATCTGGTACAGCTACTCAGCGCTAGATGGCGTTGCGGGTCAGAATGACTTGTACTTGTAATTTTACAATGATGATTTTGCAAAAATTTTTAGGTTATAATAATTTGATACAATGTATCTAATACCTTTTGGAGCATTTGGGTATCTCAGTTATCTGCTTATTAACTCTCAGCTCAGCCACTGCACTTTTGTTAGCACTATTTATCAGTATTTTCAATATAAATTGCACTTTAACTGACTTCTGATCTTCGTCTTTTTTTTTCACTTATAAAGTATTTCCCGGTATTTCTTTCTTCTCATCCGTTTTATATCTTCAGATAGTTTCTGATTTGCATAAATTTCGCTTGGAAAACTTATTAGATTTTATTAAATATTGATTTGATTACGGAGCCGATGTTGACACAAACGCGGTGGCGCCCTCTCTCTCGCCTCCTCTCACGCCTGTATTAGGCATCTACTATTCAAACAAAACAAAAACAAAATTATTCAAATCGGTCAAAGCGTTTTTATTTTTTTACGAGACCAACGATCAGCTATTGATTTTTACTTTATTTGTGATTTGAATAATTATTACGCACATTTCTGTCTACCGACAAAATATTTACATTGATAAATTGGTTGAAAAGTTGGATTTTTTCTTTAAGTTATGAGCCCTCGGGCACGAGGTCAGCGGGCAGCGGTGCGGTGGCGGAGGCGGACCTGCTGCGGCGCGGTAACACTACAGAAACCAGCAGGCAGTCCACGTGGGTCTAGAGCGGCGTAGTGTTATGTTACGAAAGATTTGTGTCCTTGTTCGCGAATAAAATGTCTGAATATCGTGACATCTTTATGATACGAATTTCTTTGTAATGATAGATTTATTGTGGGGAACATATGTTTGGTAATCCCTACAACCGGGCAAGGAAACAAAGATATTTCATCGGAATTGTGAAGAACAGAGATAATGCCCCGAACAATTCTATGACTATAGCACAATAAGTATAGGTAAATTTTAGTATCGAAAATCGGCGAAATAATTTACTCCATCATATTTGCATTTCGGAACATCTTTAAAAAGTAAAACATAGAATAGAATGCATTTATTGGTCAGAATATTGTACAAAGTTGTATGTGCATTATACAATATGATCATAATAATCTGCCGTTTCCGGCGTACAAATTAGTTTGTAAAATTATGGGTCATCAGTACATTAAAACTTCCTAGCACAACACTACGCCAATACTGACACGTGAGCAGTGCTTGATTGGTGCCCATTGTTCCCGCCTCGCTGTCTTTGTAGCCAGTTCCATATAGGTCTATGCATTTGAACGCTCCTCGCCCGCTCCGCCTTCACCGGTGCTCCGCTGCCCGCTAACTTTGTGTCCGTTGCCTAATAGTTTGTCGTCCTTTATGTCCTGAATCCTGATGATTCGACAGTTTTAATTTTTTTATACAGACACAGAAATTGGGATCGGAATCTCGGCGGTGGCTGGGGCGTGAGCACCGTTGTCTCATGCGTGCGGACTCCTCCTTTGAAAGAATTACTGCTTCGCAGAAGGAGGCGACCGCCTACCACTCCTCCTCGCTTCGGCCATGGTCTGTACCAAGGCCCGGTGCGAAGGGTGATCGCTGCCACCGATGACCCCCACGAAGACACGGCGGTACTCTGCCTAGCGGAGCACACCTCTACCGTGTGTTCCACCGTGTTCTCCGGGCACCATGAACCTGGTTTTTTTTCCAGCTCTGTCAAATTCATCCAAAGAAAAAAATCCTCTAGCTATAAAAGCGTTCAATGTTACGCCCTATTAATTTTAAATCTTCGGTGGCTGTGCGGCGCCATCACTACGAAAGCGATCGGCGGCCAAACTGAACGCATGCCAGAGAGTGGATGGAATTCCGCGAAGTGTTAAGCCTCCTTGCTGGCCAGCCACCATGACATCTGGAGGCAACAGTCCTTGCATGCATGCACGATTTGCGTTTGATTCACAGTGCAAAATTCCACAGCCGCGATTTGACTCTAATGTCAGGAGAAATTCAACAGAATTAAATCAAAATATACATAAACATGGATGATATTTAGAAAGCTCAAAATATTATAAAAATAAATAACGTAAGACATTAAATTTTATTTAGAATTAAAATCTAAGTAATTACAAATATACTACACTAACATAAACTTGAAATATTTCCCACTACACATAAACTATCAAGTTGACATTCTTCACGACCGCACGATGAGTGCCGGCAGCAATATAGCGCAACATAGCAAAACGTAGCATAACATAGCGCGATACAGCGCAATAACCAGACCGCGACGTCGTCTATGATGAACGACGGAATTTGTACTACATACGGTATTGTAGGCTAAATTATGTACATTGTTGGTTGTTGGTTATTTGTGTTAGGAGATAATTATACGAGGTAATTATGTAATTCAAGGCTACATTAGTTTTTCTCATGAGGAACACACTTTGATTGTCACAGTTTCTTATTATAGGAGATGGCGTGACGATTTGGACTCCTTTCTAAAGGATTGGCCGGAAGTGGCAAAAGATAGAGAAGAGTGGAAGAATGGAAGGGAGGCCTTTGCCCTGCAGTGGGACACTACAGGCTCATAATAATAAATAATAATAATAAATAATATATGAAAATGATTTATTGAGTAAACTAGATTTTTTTTATATATATATATTTATTGTGCACCAAAATTGTCTTACATTTCGCTTTTTAACTGCGCTTTTTAATTATTTTTTTTTATTGCTTAAATTTTTTTTTTTTTTTTAATATAAACTCTTCATATGATATGATTGCCGGCAATATGATATGATTTAATTTTATCATGATATATTTGTTGAGAACAGTGGTGGCTGAGTGATAACGGCTACGACTTTCGAGTTGTAGGTCGCGGATTCAAACTCGGCCAGCTGCATTACTTTGTGTAATTTATTTCATCACCACGGTGAATGAAAACATAGTGAGAAAAACGGTTTGTCCTAGAATCAAAAATACTAAGACAGGTGACATTCACCAACCCGCACTGGCTCCACGTTGTGAATTACGGTCCATTTCCTCTCTTAGAGAGGAGGCCTGTACCCCAGTAGTGGGAACATTAAAAAGCTGATGATGATGATGATATTTGCAAGATTTTTAAGAATCGAAAGCTGACTAAAAAATAAAATTTTAAATCAAATAATTATTATTAAAGGTACTATTATGATCATAAATTATTCATATTAGTAGGCAAGCATACATTATACGGAATAACGTTCTAAACCAAACATTTAGAGTTTACATCATTATTAATTTACTAAATGTATAGCGATAATATCTTCCCAGAATTCAAGCGCGGAAAATCAACATCCTTACAAACACATTTTGCTACGCCGTAGCATGTTGCTACGCGGCTTCGTGCTACGCTGCTACGAATCTTGAACGTACTACGAAACATCCATGATTTCCTGTGCAATGTTTAAAAGTTGTTTAAAATATGAAAAGGACATTGACTACTATCACTGTCCTTTTCCTATTTTCCTTTCGTTGGACGACAACTAGTAAACCTCTCATTTACTATGACAATATTTGGTCTGTTTTATCTAAAGCTATAGTGCTCAAATGACATAATGTTTAGAAACGTTGATGATGTTTTCCTTCACCGTTTTTGAGAGCATTGAAATAAATTACACAAATTAATACGCCTGGCTGGGTTTGAACCCGCGACCTACAACTCGTAAGTCGGGGCCGTTACCACTCGGCCACCATTTAGGCGCATTATTTTGAGTAAATTATTTCAACAGTATTGTTCACACAGCTTCGGAATCAAACAAGAACTTATGCTCGGCAATAGAACTCACAATTACTAGACTAATGTTGTAATCTAAACTTATAGCACTAAATCACACAAACAAAAAAGTAAATCGCAAAACAATATATCTGACTACCTTTTGCCAGCGGCTTCGCTCGTTTAATAGTCGGTTGGGTAAACCTTAGGAGTATAGTTTCGTAAAATCTATACTCCTAAGGTTTACCTTTGTAGATGTTATAGATTCTGAGATTTCGAGATTAATCAGTGAGTGGTATTTCGCTTTTATATAAATAAATTGACACCTTTTTTTTTTCTTTTTTGATGGTGGTTAAAATCATCCAATGACATCTCCCACCCTTGGGCAGAGCGGGAGATAGTGTCAGACTCTTACTGACTAAAAACCCACCCCGTTCCTTCATGGCCTTAGATACCAGGGCCGGGCTTTCCTTTCGGAAACAAACCCTTGGCCCCAGTAGGCTTCGACCCTGCCTGCCTGCAGCTAGCAGGCTGGGTCTCTACGATTTGCTGACAACTCCTTGAGGCGCGCGGGAACAGTGCGCGCCGTTGACGACCTGGGCTTGGTCCGGATGATTAACGGACGGTCAGACAGCGGGCTACCCATAGCTCGCCGTCCGCAAGCCCGCGCCTTCGTTGGCTGGAAATCAGGGTCGGAATCGGAATCCCCGCGGCGGCTGGGCCGTGAGGGCCGTTGCCTCTCGCGTGCGGCCTCCTCCTTTGCTAGCGTAATGCTAGCAAAGGAGGAGGCCGCACGCACGCATGCTTCGCAGAAGGAGGCTACCGCCTGCCATTCCTCCTCGCTCCGGACCATGGCCCGTACCAGGGCCTGGTGCGAGAGATCGCCGCTGCCGATCGCCCTCACGAGAACACGGTGATACTCTGCCCAAGCGGGGCACACTTCGACCGTGTGCTCCACCGTGTCCTCCGGGCAGTCCACGCAGTGGTGGCACCCGGGCGTCGGTTCCGCACAAATCCGGAACAGGAACCTCCCGAACTTACCGTGTCCGGTGAGAACCTGGGTCATTCGGAAGGTTAGGACGCCGTGAGGTCTTTCCAGCCACGCCTCAAAGAGGGGCCTTACAAATTGACACCTACTAGATGTGAATCATATGCACATAATATAAAAAATAGCCACTTACTATTAAAAAATAATTAACATAACGTAAAAATTCTTTATGTGAAGAAGAAAATAAAAGAAAGTTTAATGTAAAATAATTTTAAGTAAGTTATTAAATCGCTGAATTATGTTTTACTTAAATTTTATGAGTATATATTTCCTTATGTAATAAGTTTTTTACTTTATTAACTCTGTTGTTAGCAAGTACTCAGTAATTAAGTGTAGTAAAGCCTACAATTTATGAGAGTCGCGTGGAACTTCCGTAGGTAATATTAAAAACAAGAATTTTAAAAATGTCTCACCCTAGGGCTACGGTGTAGGTAAAATGATATTCTCTCAGATATTTTTTGTTAATTTTGGTGCGGAAAATCGTCCATTGACATCTCCCGTCCTTGGGCGGAGCGGCAGATAGTGTCAGACTTTTACTAACTAAAAAGCCACCTTGTTCCGTCGTTGCTTTCATACCAGGGCCGAACCTTCCTTTCAGAAGCAGACCCTTGGCCCCAGTAGGCTTCGACCCTGCTGGGCCCTTACGGTTTGATGATAAGTCCCTTACCTATTCTTTCATATGTAAGGATTATCATTATGACAAACACTACCGAAACGAAAACTGAACTCTAAGCATTTATTTTAAATAAACCTTTTACAAACACAACTTGAATTGCCTGATATAATGTAAAACTTTTGTTTTTAGTGCATAATAAGTAATTTTAGACTTCAACTCGGTCCGAAAAATCCGCACTTAAAAAAATATTTCCAATGATCATCATCATCATTTCCGCCAAAATACGTTCACTGTTGAACATGAGCCTCCTCCAAATGTCGCCACAACGAACGGTCCTGTTTTTCTCTTATTTAAGGAATTCCTGCGACTCTTACGCAAAAAAAAACACAAATGCCTACAAATTTTAACCAAACTAATATAAATTATTACGTATGTTAATTTTCATATTGATAATGTTATTTTGATTAACACGTTGACAGCACGATAAAAGTAAAAAGTTACTACAAATATTTTTACTAAAAACATTTTAAAAAGATTCGAGTGTGTATCGCTTTACTTATTGTCATGTTTAACATTCCTGAATTCTTCTATTAATAAAAGCATTTACTGTTAGCGCTTTATTCAATTCTCTAAATTACTTGCGCGGACATTAAACTGTCAGAGCCAGTGTGCACTTATTTATCTCAGCACCTGCTGACCACCGCGTCAACTCGCGACGTCACCGCGTCAGCGTGGTGACCGCTCGCTCAGCGCAATGCTGACGTTGATAGCGCACTACTGTCAGACGTCTGACGGTAACCAGTACGACTTATTTTAGGTTCAAAATGATTTTACTGTTTTTTTTTTTTTTTTTTTTTTTTAGTGGTAGGTAAAAATCATCCAATGACGAATCCCGCCCTTGGGTGGGGCGGGAAACAGTGTCAGACTTTTACTGACTAAAAAACCTACCTTTCCATTCCTTGCCTTTATCCTGGGGCCTTTGGTGACAGTCTCACATAACCTTTGGCCCCAGTAGGCTTCGGCCCTGCTGGACCCCTACAGTATGCTGACAACTCCTTGAGGCGCGCGGGAACGGTGCGCGCCGTAGACGACCTGAGCTCGGACCGGTCTGTTACCGGACGGACGGACAGCGAGCTACCCATTGCCCACCGTCCGCGAGCCCGCGCCTACGGTGGCCGGAAATTGGGATCGGAAACCCGGCGGCGGCGGCGGCGTGTCCGCCTTTGCCTAAGGCGGTCGGCCTCCTCCTTTACTAGCATTACTGCTTCGCAGAAGGAGGCGACCGCCTGCCATTCCTCCTCGCTCCGGAGCATGGCTTGAACCAAGCCCCGGCGCGAGAGATCGCCGCCGATCGCCCCCACGAGGACACGGCGCTGCTCTTCCCAAGCGGGGCACACCTCGACTGTGTGCTCCACCGTGTCCACCGGGCGGTCCACACAGTGGCGACACCCGGGCGTCGTCTCCGCACGAATCTTGTACAGGTACGGACCGAACTTGCCGTGTTCGGTCAGCACCTGCGCCAAACGGAAGGTGACGACGCCGTGGGGCCTTTCCAGCCACGCCTCAAAGAGGGGCCTTACCGCCTCGATCGTGGCGTGCCCAGCACGAGGTTGCGACAATCGCTCTCGCCATTTCACCATGAGATCCCGCCGGAGCTCTGTCCGCCATGCCGCGACTTGTCGCGGCAGCGGAGTTTCGCCCCGACGTTGCATCTCCACGCGTAAGTCGTGCATGTGTGCAAGGACTGTTGCCTCCAAATCCCACGGTGGTAGGCCAGCAAGGAGGCTCGCCGCTTCGCAGGACACCGTACGGTATCCGCGGATCATCCGGATGGCCATGACCCTCTGGCAGGCGGTTAGCCGGGCCGCCACTCGCTTCCGTAGCGATGGCGCCCACACCGGCGCACCGTAAAGGGCCATGGACCGAACGATGCCTGCGTAGAGCCTCCGGCAGGAGGCGTCTGGACCCCCTAGGTTCGGCAGGAGCCGCTTGAGCGCAGCCCCAGTCGCATTCAACCTGGGAGCCAGACGTCGGAAGTGCTCCTTGAAGTTCCACCGGCTGTCGAGGACGAGTCCCAGGTACTTCATCGTCGACCCGACGCCGATGTGAACTCCTCCTACCGTTAATTGGGAGCCCGGAGGTGGCGCGCTCCGAGGGCCGTGAAAACACATGGCCTCGGACTTGTGCAATGCCACCTCGAGTCCCAACTGCTGTATCCTCTCCACGACTGTCGCAACCCCGCGCGTCGCTAGTTCGACCGCCGCCTGGTACGACCGTCCCCGCGCCAGGACCAGCGTGTCGTCTGCGTAACAGACCACGCTGACCCCGTCGGGGAGGTCGGCGCGCAGCACGTAGTCGTACCCGATGTTCCACAAGGGCGGCCCTAGTACCGATCCCTGCGGAACACCGCACGACATCTCTCGCCGTTTCAGCTCCCCCTGATGACCGGGGTAGATGATGAACCTGTCCGACAGGTAGGCCTCGATCACCCGACAGAGGTAGTCGGGCACCCGGTGGTACCGGAGTGCCCTACCAATGCAACTCCAGGGCAGGGAGTTGAAGGCGTTGGCGATGTCCAGAGACACCGCCAAGACACACCTGCCCCGGGACACCGCATCCCCCGTCGTGAGGGCTCGCACGCGCACGATGGCGTCCACAGTGGAGCGCCTCCTGCGAAATCCGAACTGGCCGTCCGCAAGATCCGGCCCCTTCCGTGCCAGATGCACGACGAGGCGGTCTGCAATTACTCTTTCAAAGAGCTTGCCCACCTCGTCGAGCAGCACAATGGGCCGATACGCGGACGGAGAGTCCGCGGGGCGCCCCGGCTTCGCGATAAGGACCAGTTTCCCCGTCTTCCAGCGAAGCGGGAACTGGCCCCTCTCCATGCATGCGCTGAAGAGCCCTCTCAGTCGAGACCCGAGTTCCTCCATGGCCAGGACCCAGGCTTTTCCAGGCAAGCCATCGGGTCCTGGGGCGGTGTTCTTGGCACTCAGCCTTCGCACCGCCACTCTCATCTCCACCTCGGTCACCTCTGGAGCATTGTTGCCGTCGTTGCCGTCGTGGTCCGCATCGGACACCGCTGCTGGTGGCGGAGCCATAGGCGGGGGAGTATGCTCCCCTCGCGTAGGGAACAGAGCGCTCACCACACCCTCCACGAGCTGGGGCCGGAGACTCTGAGTCAGCGGGGGAGCCCATGGGCGGAGTTTCTCCATCACCATTTTGTATGGGCGTCCCCACGGATCGACGTTCAGAGACTCCAGCCACACGTTGCGGGCCTCGAGTTTGGCCCGCTTTATCTCCGCTCGGAGGGTGCGTTTTGCCGCCCTGTATCCCTCATACAGCTCCGCCTCCATGGCCTCCGCACCCGGTGGACGGGTGCGGCGCCTGCGGTGTCTAGTATACCGGCGTCGCGCAGCATTGCACGCATCGCGCAGTGCCGCAATCTCTGGCGACCACCAGTGTACTTGGCGCCGGGCACGTCCTGGCCGGACTCGGGGCATGGCCGCGTCGCAGATTTGCGACATGGCCGCCTGGAACCAGTCCGCCTCGACGTCGATGTCGACAGGCCTGTCCGGTGCTTGCACCCAGGCCTGTACTATCGCGGCTTCCTGGAGCAGGTCCCTGTCCAGCTGCCTCAGCGCCCAACGCGGGCCACACGGGGTCTGTCGGACCGGCGCGGTCGAGGTCTGGGCGGAGACGTCAAACCGGATGTACCGGTGGTCGGAGAACGTCTCCACCTCCTCTATAACGCGCCAGTCGACGACGCGCGGTGCCAGTGCAGGGCTGGCGAACGTAATGTCCACCACCGACTCGCCCTGCATCCGCACACACGTGGGGACAGAACCCCGGTTTTGAACGACTAGGCCCTGTCCTAGGGCCCATTCCTCCACCCTTCGACCTCGCTGGTTCGTGAACCGGGAACCCCAAGCCTCGTTCCAGGCGTTGAAGTCCCCGCAAACGACCACGGGGAGGCTGGAGTCAAACCCAGCAACGACGGCATCCAGCTCCAAAAGGGAGCTATCCAATTCGGCGAGAGATCTGTTCGGGGACAGGTAGACGCCTACCACCACTATGTCCCCGAACCGTGCTGCCACGCAACCCCGGCCTTTCTTGACGGCCTCGAGTGCCGGGGTACCGGCGGCGGCCGACGAAATGAGTGTCACCGAGCCGCTCAGGTCCTGAACCCAGTCGGCTCTGGGCAGGACAAAGTGCGGCTCGGAGACAACGGCGATGTTGATCGACCACTGCGCCATGCTCTGGAGCAACAGATCCTGAGCGGGGGCGCAGTGGTTGATATTCGCCTGGAGGAGACGTAATGGAGCCGTTATTGGCAGTCCATTACGGTCTCCTCCCGGGCCCTCCGTGAGGGTCCTGCCGCGGTGGTAGCGGCGGCGGCGTCTGCGGAGGCGATGGCGGCGGCAGCCAACGGGGCAGCCGCGGCGGTGAGCACCTTCGCGGGGATGGGCCTTGGGACCTTGCCCTTGGCCTTGGCGGGGGGATCGCAGGTCCTGCTCCCAGCCCGGTGGTCGGCCGACTTGCCTGCCGCCGCACATGCGTAGCAGTGCGGCGCTGCACCGCAGGTATCGGCCTTGTGGCCGGGCTGACCGCACTGGAAGCAGCGGTCGCTGCGATCTTCCTCCGCTGCGCAACAGACCCCCACGTGGTGACCCACGTGGCAGCGATAGCAGCGCAGCGGTCTGGGCTCCAGCAGCTTGACTCGCGCGGAGACCCAGCCCACCAGGAGTCGCTTACCCTCCCCGGTGATGCTCCTGGCCGCTGACAGGGGGCAGTTCACTGTAACCGCCCCCATGCCAGTGCCGTCAACACGGATGGTGCCTGCCCGGACCTGATCGGCAGGGCACCCACCCGTCCTGGCGACAGCGGCCACGACCTCCTCGACCTCGACGGAATCGTCCAGGCCCATAATGCGCATAAAATGATTTTACTGTTGGAATTCAAATTAAGATTTTATTTTTTTTAAAACGTTGTCATGCTCTAGAAATTACTCTTGTACCGTGGGTACAATTCACAAATATGTAAAATAATATACAGAAGAGCCTTAGACCTATTAAGCAAATATTTGTTCCGTGCAGAAATTCAACCCACGACAGCGTTGCAGTATATTTTTTTTTTTTTACTATCACAACACCGTCTAGTCCCAAGCTAAGCAGAGCTTGTGTTATGGGTACCAGACCGCTGATAAACATACTTATATATATTTCTAAATACATACATATTATAGATAAATAACACCCAGACACAGAATAAATGATCGTGCTCATCACACAAACATTTGTCCTGGGTGGGAATCAAGACCTCCGGCATAGCAGTCTGGGCCTAATTAGAGAAATTTCACTCCCTAATTAGAGGAATTTGTTTTGTTATCCGAGAAATTTTAGATGGAAATTTGGTAATGTTCCGAAAGCCGAAAGCTCCTAAAGAGGCGACCACGTACCGAAAGACATCGCGTGGGAAGGCCTCCCACAAAGTTGACTGACGCCCTGGTGAAGGCAGTGGAAATCTTGCGGATGGTGGATGCGAGATCATCACAAGACCGATCATTTTGGATCAATTTCGGCTAAAATTATGATATCTAATCAATGTCTTAATACACGTCAGAATACTAGAATAAATACAGTGGTTCAAAAAAACAAATCCATATTAATATTCTAAAACATCAAACAACAGTAAGAAATCGTCCGCAAATCAAAATGGCGGAAAAAAAGTTGTATACATCGGAGTTAGCTACCTTATATTAAAAAACTCATTCAAAAAGTAACATAACGACATCATGAAACTGATATCACTCACCATAAATCAATTCATATACCATGATTGGCAGTATTACAGTAAAAAACCCATGGAACGATCACTCATTCGCATATCGGCCGTCGAATCGATTCAATCGATTCTGATCACTACTGGCAGACAATTGATTCCACACCGGCATTCAGCCTGAACGGCTGACTTTAATTCTATTACATATCAGTTTTGCAGTTATATTGGTAGAGTACAGAGGATCGGATGGTTGCGAGCCGGGAAAAATTGGTTTATTGCGTAACAGGAACTTATTATTTGTGCTCTAAAAGTATGTGAAAAATTGATAGTGCAATTTATATCTTCCATATTTTGGTCAACTTCAATTCACGGAAAGTGATCCAGGTTCGCACTATGGTCAGCAGCGTTATTATATTTTAAATTGAACTGTACGGAATATAAAACGCTTAGTTGACACTTCGCGTGACTCAAGGGCTAGCTTTTACCGCGGTCAGAGATTTGCCATTCAACGTGGCAATGCCGCCAGCCTTTTGGGCTTACTTCCAGTCGACAGGGATGCGGAGGAGTTTTATGACGCCATTTTTTAGTTAGGAGTAGGTTTTAGTGTATATATAGTTTTAATTAGTAAGTGTTTTATATAATGTATATAATTGTGTATTCTGCCCATCTTAACCTACGGTGCTCAGACTTGGTCACTTACAGAACTACAAAAGTTCTGCCTTGGGGTTTGCCAGAGAGCTATGGAGCGCAGCATTCTGGGCGTAAAACAAACAGACCGAGTACGAAATGACACGTTGCGTTCCATGACGGGCATAATAGACGTAGGCAGAAAAGCTGCTAAGCTTAAATGGGATTGGGCGGGTCATGTCAGTCGCATGCACGGAGACCGCTGGGCAAGGGTCACACAGTGGGTACCTGATGGAAGAAAGCGTCGTCGAGGCCGGCCTAGAAAGAGGTGGCGGGATGATCTGGACGCGTACCGCGAGGACTGGTTTGAGACGGCGCGGGAGAAGAAGGTTTGGAAGGACTTGGGGAGGCCTTTGCCCAGGAGTGGGACAGTAAGGGCTATTAAAAAAAAAAATTGTGTATTTGTGAAATAAATAACATTAACATCTCTACGGAATATTATGAAGGTTTTCAAAAATAAAACCTGATAAGACATGTGGGTAGATACAACTATTAATATGTATGGATTTAATACTCAGCTATATACCATGTGTTTTACGTAGTAAATCATCAAATGACTCTCCCGACTTTTACTGAATAAAACTCACAGTATTATTTCAGTCGGCCTTTTTACGAGAGCTACGAACTAACTCTTTTGATTAATCCGCAGCCAATTTTGCGGACATTAATTCTTTGAGGCGCACGTGGAACAAAATTCGCTGGCGACCCAGGCTTGAAACTTTTCGGACTGCTGGACAGCGCTACCCATTGCTCGCCATACGCAAATCCGCGCCTACGGTGGCCGAAAATTGTCCTGCGACTCCTGACAGACGTCCCCGGCGGCGGTGGTACTCGTACTAACATACCACATTAGTTTCATTTTAGCTATAGCCCGCATATAAGTTAAACCAAAATAGTGATCGACATTAAATGCGCAGTAACAAATTTTCAAGCCTCAATCGAAGTGCGGCATAGCGAGAGGCTGCGCGTAACCAAAGTAACGACGGCCATTTTTGTTCAACTTAATTGCCGCATACTGTACATCTACTTCGCAACACAACACACATCGTGCAGGACAGTAAGCGACAAAGTTAACAGCGACACTGCAGTTCAGCAGTTATAGTAGTCGCGCTGGTTAAATTTGTGGGTCATTAACGATAGTATCTGCGCATAACCGCCAACATGAGGTTTAGGTTTAAACCGACTGGTTAAATACTGTCTAGAGTTGTGGGATACAGCTTACTAATGATAAGCACAAAATATATTGTCATAATTTACATTGGCATAAATTCAGCATAATGATCATTACGCATAATATTATTAGGCATAAATGTTTTGCCATAATGCTTGTTGCCATAAATACAGCTAGCATTATAATAATGAAGCATAATTTTATAAACTTAAAAAAAAAACCAAACTTGTAATTATAAAATAATTGCCAAATTATAATAAATAAATGCCTTTAAACTTTATGCAACTCCAACTTGTGCCAAAACATATTAGACTAAGTAGATAGTTATGCTAACCTTTGCATTATATCAAAGTATTATTATGCACCAATGTCATTATGCTAATAAACGTTATGCCAAACTATATTATGCCTTAAAATTTTATGCCAAGAAGAGTATTACCATGGGATACTTATTTTAACTACCGAAAGGCTAGGCGAGGTAGTGCTTTGGAGCCTCAAGCTCGCGGAGCCCCGAAACCTAATTAGCAAACCTATAATTGAACTAGTTAACACCCACCTTCGCAATCTAAGTAAAATACGATGTATTACAACTTTAATATAGTCATCTCATTTAAAAACTCCGAGTAACCCCTCCATATTATTTCTGTTATTTGTGCAGTCAAGTGGTATTGCCACCCCAAATTCTTTCAGGTCGTCTACGGCGCGCACCGTTCCCGCGCGCCTCAAGGAGTTGTCAGCAAACTGTAGAGGTCCAGCAGGGCCGAAGCCTACTGGGGCCAAAGGTTATGTGAGACTGTCACCACGGGCCCCGGGATAAAGGCAAGGAATGGAAAGGTAGGTTTTTAGTCAGTAAAAGTCTGACACTATTTCCCGCCCCACCCAAGGGCGGGATTTGTCATTGGATGATTTTAACTACCCAAAAAAAAAAACCCAAATTCTTTCAGATATTTTAAACACCTTTTTCCTGACTTTTTAGTTTTGACAAATAATCTCTCTACTCAAAACAATGGCAGCCACAAAGCGGAGGTGCGATATATTGATCAAACCTAAATAGTTTCAGAGCCCCAGTTTTTTTCTCTCAGCCCTTGGTCACTTAGCTACGTCACTATCAAGAGTACCGCAATCGCACAGGGTTTCGAAAAGGTCTATAATCCCCCATTTTACCAGGTTCTGTTTGCGACGACCTACTAGGATGCATAGTTTATTGATCGTTTTCTACAGCCTCATACACATCCACCATAGGGGCAGGCTTGCTGACGGCGAGCAATGGGTAGTTTGACCCAGGACAAATGTTTGTGTGATGAGCACGATCATTTTTTCTGTCTGGGTGTAATTTATTTAAAATATGTATGAATGTAGAAATATAAAAGTGTGTTTATCAATTGTCTAGTACTCGTAACACAAGCTCTGCTTAGCTTGGGTCTAGACGGCGTTGTGTGATAGTTGTGGAATATAATATTATATTATACTATCTCTCGCCCCGCCCATTGGCGCGGAGATGTCATTGAATGATTTTCACACCGAAAAAAGAAAAGACAGCTAAGGAGTGGAATTTCCTGGCGAAGTCTTTGTTTCTTGATAGCCACAACCCCTCAGGTTGTAAATATCTTTAAGTCAAGAGGGAATAGGTTATTTCTTAGCAAGCTTGCTATATTGTCGACCACATCATTGCTTACCATCAGATGTAAAAACGGTCATATAAATTAAAAAACTAACTATTTTCCTACAACACCTATCATATTATATATTTTCTAAACTAAATCACACAAAGCAACAAATGTATTACTCGAATTATTTTGTAACTGTTTGGTCGTTTGCTAGTAAAACCAGGAGGAGATGGGGGGAAAGGGGAGTGAAACCGCAGCTCCGAATAGCTGGACGTCTGTGCTTAATGCAATAACACACAAAATTGAGAACTGTGCCGCGGTGGAAGGTGGACAACAGGTTGATTTAGAAAGTTTTTTTTTTTATTAATTATTCATAGACTCCCGTTTGATCACTGTCTTACCTTCTTATTCTTTTCGAATCGATGGTTTCAGTTTTCCTTAATATTTTTGAGCCCAGTTGGTTGCCCCGTTAAAAGTTGCGTCAGTAGCGTTTTTTAAGTCCTCCAGAGAGCATTTGCTGGGACATTTTGGGCATTCTGATAAGTGGGCCATAATTGTGTCGAAGGGTCTATAATCCCAAATTTTGCTAGGTTGTGTTTGTAACGGCCTACTTGGCTGCGCAGTGTATTGTCACTGCAGATCGTACGTATCTTACCTGATCGTAAGCGATGATGTATGTGGTTGACGATGGCGCACGCTTGCCTACAAGAAATCTGAATACTTTTGATTGAAACACCCTTAAGTGGTAGCCATTAGGAAACACAAAGTCCGCTGGGAATGAATGTGTTCTCAAAACGCTTTAAATGTATAGAACGTACGGATGTCAATACGATTATTATATTATACTAGCTTCTGCCAGCGGCCTCGCCTGCGTGAAAGTCGGTTTACCCCCTTAGGGGTTTTTTTTTTTTTTTTTTGGGTAGGTAAAATCATCGAATGACAAATCCCGCCCTTGGGTGGGGCGGGAAATAGTCTCAGACTTTTACTGACTAAAAACCTACCTTTCCGTTCCTTGCCTTTATCCTGGGGCCTTTGGTGACAGTCTCACATAACCTTTGGCCCCAGTAGGCTTCGGCCCTGCTGGACCCCTACAGTTTGCTGACAACTCCTTGAGGCGCGCGGGAACGGTGCGCGCCGTAGACGACCTGAGCTCAGACCGGTCTGTTACCGGACGGACGGACAGCGAGCTACCCATTGCCCACCGTCCGCGAGCCCGCGCCTACGGTGGCCGGAAATTGGGATCGGAAACCCGGCGGCGGCGGCGGCGTGTGCGCCTTTACCTAATGCGGTCGGCCTCCTCCTTTACTAGCATTACTGCTTCGCAGAAGGAGGCGACCGCCTGCCACTCCTCCTCGCTCCGGAGCATGGCTTGAACCAAGCCCCGGCGCGAGAGATCGCCGCCGATCGCCCCCACGAGGACACGGCGATGCTCTTCCCAAGCGGGGCACACCTCGACTGTGTGCTCCACCGTGTCCACCGGGCGGTCCGCACAGTGGCGACACCTGGGCGTCGTCTCCGCACGAATCTTGTACAGGTACGGACCGAACTTGCCGTGTTCGGTCAGCACCTGAGCCAAACGGAAGGTGACGACGCCGTGGGGCCTTTCCAGCCACGCCTCAAAGAGGGGCCTTACCGCCTCGATCGTGGCGTGCCCAGCACGAGGTTGCGACAATCGCTCTCGCCATTTCACCATGAGATCCCGCCGGAGCTCTGTCCGCCATGCCGCGACTTGTCGCGGCAGCGGAGTTTCGCCCCGACGTTGCATCTCCACGCGCAAATCATGCATGTGTGCAAGGACTGTTGCCTCCAAATCCCACGGTGGTAGGCCAGCAAGGAGGCTCGCCGCTTCACAGGACACCGTACGGTATCCGCGGATCATCCGGATGGCCATGATCCTCTGGCAGGCGGTTAGCCGGGCCGCCACTCGCTTTCGTAGCGATGGCACCCACACCGGCGCACCGTAAAGGGCCATGGACCGAACGATGCCTGCGTAGAGCCTCCGGCAGGAGGCGTCCGGACCCCCCAGGTTCGGCAGGAGCCGCTTGAGCGCAGCCCCAATCGCATTCAACCTGGGAGCCAGACGTCGGAAGTGCTCCTTGAAGTTCCACCGGCTGTCGAGGACGAGTCCCAGGTACTTCATCGTCGACCCGACGCCGATGTGTACTCCTCCTACCGTTAATTGGGAGCCTGGAGGTGGCGCGCTCCGAGGGCCGTGAAAACACATGGCCTCGGACTTGTGCAATGCCACCTCGAGTCCCAACTGCTGTATCCTCTCCACGACTGTCGCAACCCCGCGCGTCACTAGTTCGACCGCCGCCTGGTACGACCGTCCCCGCGCCAGGACCAGCGTGTCGTCTGCGTAACAGAACACGCTGACCCCGTCGGGGAGGTCGGCGCGCAGCATGTAGTCGTACCCGATGTTCCACAAGGGCGGCCCTAGTACCGATCCCTGCGGAACACCGCACGACATCTCTCGCCGTTTCAACTCCCCCTGATGACCGGGGTAGATAATGAACCTGTCCGACAGGTAGGCCTCGATCACCCGACAGAGGTAGTCGGGCACCCGGTGGTACCGGAGTGCCCTACCAATGCAACTCCAGGGCAGGGAGTTGAAGGCGTTGGCGATGTCCAGAGACACCGCCAAGACACACCTGCCCCGGGACACCGCATCCCCCGTCGTGAGGGCTCGCACGCGCATGATGGCGTCCACAGTGGAGCGCCTCCTGCAAAACCCCCTTAGGGGTAGAATTTCGTAAACTCCGTTCTTTACGGACATCTATACCCTATAAGGGACCTACATGCCAAAATGTAAATTTGAGATGATTAATCAGTGAGTGATATTTCGCTTTTATATAATAATAATATATATTATACTTTTTTAATATTGTTACTATCAATATAGGAACTTCATAAAAACTCTCAATCGAAGCGCAACCTGCAACGCGCTATCAACGGAACTACAACACGACAAACATTTTAGTTGCTCATTAAAAGTGTAAGATGTAACATTGTATTGTCGTTCATTCGGTGTTGTCCTTCAACTGTGTTTCATGTGTGCTTAAACCTGGAATTGGGTAGAAAAGATTTTGTTGCCGGTTTATTTTAAAATGATTTTACCTACTTTTTCTGTAGTAAACCTCAGATTATCGGCTCCGCTCTAACATCTTTTTGATGTCTGTTCGCTGCGACGGTCACTGCTAGAATGCCGAGCAAGAGCACCCCCACGCAGCGGCGTGTGCGCCGAGATGATAGTAATATAAACTTCTTTTTCAAATATACTTACTAACTTTTTTTTCACAACTATCACACAACGCAGTTAATCCCAAGCCAAGCAGAGCTTCTGTTATGAGTACTAGACAACTGATAAACATACTTATGTTTTTAAATACATACATTATAGATAAATTACACCCAGACACAGGACAAATGATCATGCTCATCACACAAACATTTGTCCTGGGTGGGAATCGAACCCACGACCTCCAGCATAGCAGTCAGGGTCACTAACTACTAGACCAACAGGCCAGTCAATACAATACAATCATCATCATTTCAGTATGAGGTAAGTATGTTTTAGACACATAAGAACGATTTCAAGAGCGACAATAATATAATAATAAACTAGTACTACTAGTAAGGTTCTTGATAAAATGATCATTTAAATAGGGTACCAAACATCATAAAAAGCCATTATTCTAGTCAATAAAAAGCGTCAAACACGTAACTAAAGTCAATGAACCCTTACAAACATAAAATAAAAGATTCAAGAAGCAAAACGACCCGAACGAAACACAAAACCCATTCGACCTTTCAAAGTTATTTACAACAAACGGTAAATGAAGCCAGACGACTCAATTACCAATACTTGATAGCTAACCCTTTAAAAACGTCGTTAAACACCAGTTGAACGTAAATAGCGAACGGTAAATTAAACGAAGGCAACCGAACATCCCCGAGCGATGATTTGCAGCCTCATCAAATGAAAAGAGAGAGAAACAGAAGTTCCAGTCCATAGCATACTCATACTCAACCTATCCAATGCAAGGAGACAGCTCTCCTCTCTGCGTATGGGAATGGGCAGCAATATGTCACGTGAATATGCGGGTTAGTGAGTGTCACATGTCTTTGAATTTTTGCATCTAAGACGTACCAGTTTCCCAAGATTTGGATTTCGCCATCTTGAAAGCTGTACACAGTATAATCAGTCGTATAATGTTATCACAGCAGTAACTCAAGCCTTTTTCTTGGAGAGGCATTGGGTCATTGATCTACCGCACAGGCCTGGTGCGAATTGGTCGATGTCACATGTCTTCGAATAGGTATTTGGTTCTAGGACATGCCAGTTTTCTCACGACGTTTTGCTTCACTATTTTAAGAGCAGAGGTGATGAAATAAATTAAGTTAATTGATGAGTAATACGCCTTGCTGGGTCTAAAAAAGCTTGCTCTTGCTGTAAGCTGACTGTGGAGCCGACTTTCTGTTTCTATCTTTTTTGTGTCATCAATAAGGGTTTAATTAAAACCTGTTCAGAATTTTTTGTCGTCAATCGAAGTCTTTTGTGAATCCACTCCTTTTAATATTGAATATTTAATTTATTTTTTATGAATGTAGTTGGTTGTTATTGTTTTATATACCTACGTTTCAATAGTCCTCTCGGCTGATCCATAATGTGATAGCCGCAAAAGATAATTCAAGTGCACAATTTAACTGTGTGCACAAACACAAGGTAACGGCCATTTTTTCCAAAGGAAACGACCAATTGGAACCGTACACTAAGTTCTTTTAGTCTCATTGTCCATTAGGAGCGGCGATCCGAACGAAGTGTGATCAGACTCAGGATCAATGGCTTTGCATGTTTTCCGAAACATGGGTGTGTAACACAATCAACAATCAAACTCCGATCTCTTACTTCCTAGAAACTCAAAATAGAAAAACCTTCCAATATTACTTTGCCTGACCCGGCAACCAAATTCCGGAACACATGCTGCTAAACCATAGTCTTATAATAACAAAGGGTGTATCTGACATCGTACCATCGCAACTGCTTGCACCGTCTCAAGATTTTATACCGTGTACGTCGATACACGGGAAATAGTGTCAGACTCTTACAGATTAAAAACCTAAACCGTTCCTTCGTTGCCTATCATACCGGGGCTGAGCTTTCCTTCTCAGAAAACCCTTGACCCCAGCAGGTTTCGACCCTGCCTGCCTGCAGCTAGCAGGCTGGGCCTCTACGGTTTGCTTACAGCTCCTTGAGACGCGCGCGCCGTCGATTACTTGGGCTCGTTTCGGTCGGTTACCGGACGATCGGACAGCGTGCTACCCATTGCACGCCGTCCACAAGCCTGCGCCTACGGTGGCCGTAAATTGGGATCGGAATCCCGGCGGCGGCGGCGGCGTGTGCGCCGTTGCTTGATGCGGTCGGCTTCCTCCTTTGCTGAGAGTTGCCAAAAATCAAGATGAACGTTGAGAGATTTTTTAAGGCAGAAGTTGATGATGATTCAGTTATGATGCGGTCGGCCTCCTCCTTTGCTGGCATTACTGCTTCGCAGAAGGATGCGACCGCCTGCCACTCCTCCTCTCTCCAGCCCATAGCCTGTACCAAGGCCTGGCACGAGAGATCGCCGCCGCCGATCGCCCCCACAAGGACATGGCGATGCTCTTCCCAAGCGGGGCACACCTCGACTGAGTGCTCCACCGTGTCCTCCGAGCGATCCGCACAACGGTGACACCGGCGGTACTTCCCGAACTTGCCGTGTTTGGTTAGTACCTGCGCCAAGTGGAAGGTGACGACGCCGTGAGGCCTTTCCAGCCACGCTTCAAAGAGGGGTCTTACCGCCTCAATCGTGGCGTGCCCGGGCACTGGGTTGCAACAGTCGTTAGATGTAGGGTGGATCTAATGATATTGCTCATCTACCTTTAAACTTAGCCCTTCCTTTATTGACCACATGCACAGTTTAATTTGAACTGTAATTACAGTTGCTAGGTCAACAACCAATAGCAGTCAATAATAGATAATCAAAGATCTGTGTTAATTGAATAAACATTATCAATATAACTACGTTAATATACGCGTGCATACATATAATCTTAGAGAAGTATAGGTATACTGAGCAAGTATTTCTTGATCAGTATGTAGTTCTGTAACCTAAGATTCCTCCCCGTGTGAAGAGGGTATCCCGGTTGACTAAAAACAGCCGTAAGTGTCGACCTTCAAACGTCAGCAACGTTAGCTGTGTGTGTTTAACGTGTATTTGCCATTAATCATCCCTTGACTATTGCATGGAATTTTTTGCCGCTTCTTCTCCATAGATAACGACCAATTGGAACCATGCACTTACTTCTGACTTTTTATAAGTGCCCATATTATAGGCATAAGCATCGACCTATATTCTTGCGATAGACAAGCACTTTCATATAAACTCTTTGTCAAAATACTGAAAAGTTCATACAATAAATCGCTGCAGCGCTAGATTGCCATTATGTCGTTTAACAAAAATTTTAAAACTTAGAACGCTAAGATAGCTTATAGAGGATACTTTTTCGCGACCAAAATGTCTAAAGCGCCATGAATTTCCTAGTACTTACGCGTTGCTTTCAACTTAGAGTGATGACATGTCATCCATATAGATTTTTATACCGCAGACGTGACACAGTTTCTTGCCTACAATACAATTTACTCTATTTCAAAATGTAATAATAGTCTTCGTTGGTATAAATTCTCTTCGCTGACATTTCTTGATGAGTTTTTATTGGGTATCAAAAAATGTCGTCGTAATTTTTAAACTTTGATAAAAATATGTTAATACACCGTTAAGTTTTGGTCAAAATAATCACGCGGAGGGTCGATTTGGTACATGAAATACTATCGATTTGTAAAGTGAAAATTAAAAATAAAGTACTTTTTTTTAAACTCGAATTTATTTCTCAGGCCTCAGGCCTCCTCTCTAGGAGAAGGAATGGGCCATAATCCACCACGCGGGGCCGGTGCGGATTGGTGGATGTCACATGTCTTCGAATTTTTGGTTCTAGGACATGTCAGTTTCCTCACGATGTTTTCCTTCACCGTTTTTGAGAGCAGTGGTGATGAAATAAATCGATTCGGGTATTAAACTTCAATTCGATACCTCCACGCGTTCTCGAGATAAAGGGTCTTGACAGAGGGACAGACGGACTACAAAGTGATCTTATAAAGGTTCCGATTTTTCCTTTTGAGGAACGGAACCCTAAAAGATATTCAAAAATATCGAACTGGTTATAAAACACCGCATAAAGTCTATGTTCTGTAAAACAGTTGTAGGTAAAAACCTACAATTCGTTTTCATAGGGGGGAGCATCTGTATGTTTTAGTCTATGATTGTAAAATGAAGGACGCTTTTTTGGAATATTATCTTTTCTATTATATTATTACGATATTAGAAGCTATTATATCGCTTGGATAACCAGTAGTTTTATTTCTTTAGCTACAGAATAATTGTTTATGTCCTGGTTTACTTTGATTCGAATTTATTTGCGGCTCTCCTACACTGCATGAACGTCAAAATTGCACTAACGTCAGCTGAGCGCGGATTGTACTGTCTGCCGAACAACTTATTACAAAAAAGTGAATGTACGGCACGCGTCATCTAGTGCGTAGTACATATATATCTATCGATGGGCATAAGTGAAGTTAAAATATTTTGTCTTTTTTTATTTGATAAACTAGCTAAACTACCCATCTTTTTTCAACGTCAATTATGTTAGGTAAGTCACTTGAATGCCGTAAACTCACAATTTCTCCTAAACAATCAAAAATATCCAATAAAATAGTAATAAAATAAAAAACAATCGGAAACACGAAGGGAAAACGGACGAAATCAAAAACTCATAGCTCAGCGACATCGATGGCGATGGACGCCCAATTTAACCAGTATCAATTTCATACAAAAACACATTCCCACTCCCCGTGGACACGTAATATTTATGCGATTTTTTTTTTCTCACCAAATGTACCGACACTCGTGTCCCGGAGTGCATTTGAATTTCAGATTTTTTCCCCTCCCTGGCTGGGTCTATTATTCAAATTTTATTTCGGCTGGCCAATGAGGCACATAATAACTAAACACAGAAGGTCAATTTCTTACAAAAAAGCACGTATACATAGACAGGATTCACGTACAGCGAGTGTAAGTACTCTCGCGACCGGCATTTGTTTGAGATCGCCGTACGTATGCATTTACGTGTATGCGAGCACCGTTCATACTCGTATGGAGTAAAACTTCTGTACTTAACTATTCTATGAACGAGGAAAGCTAACGAAACCAGCGATCAACACCGTTTCACTTGTTTGCCTCCAAATGGATTCGCAGTGAGTTTTTGATGAGATCATGATGGGTTGACGGACGATAAATAAAGTGGGAGGATGATAACTAGATCTTTGAAGGTTGATAAATTCAAAAACAAAGTCGAATTGTAGGCTCACACGACCAACTAAAAATGAACTTTTTTTTAATTAATGCTTGACTGCGATCCCGACTGATGACCGCAGTCAAGCATTAATTTAAATAAAAAACATCGATGTAAGCAGTGTTGCAATCATTGATGGTGAAGCACACTTGTATATTAAGAGCCTATTTATTCTAGCCTTGAAGACACCTAAATTATAATTGGACTGAAAGACAGTAGGCGGATTGTTCCAATCCTTCGAAATACGCAGTAGAAACGATAAGGCGAGAAATTCTTAGCAATTGATATAATCTTACAATAGTAACAAATTGCCTGAAGTTGAAAAGACGTCATAGCTAATCGTAATTCAAATTTTAATGCATTTTATAGGTTTCACTTTATCCAGTGCGTCTCTCCTCTATGGTTATGAAAACTTCTGGGTAAAGGCTGCATGAAACTGGCAGAAGATAGAGAGAGTCTACACGCAAGCAGAAGTAATGACTATAGTCAAGAATATAATAAGTATTTAATGAAACAGTCCTAGTTTTATTTTAGGGAATTGTATCTATACCTATTAGAAAACTAAATCCGACAAAAATACCTCTCATTTAGTTTGGTTTCGATTGGCTCTCACCTGATGGTAAGTCTACTGGAGCCTAGGGTTAGGCGAAAGTGAACCCTGGGGCCCTGGAACAAAGGCAATGAAGGAACAGGGTAGGTTTTTAGTCAGTAAGAGTCTAAAACTATCTCCTGCTCTCCCCAAGGATGGGATTTGTCTTTATATGATTTTACCAAAAACCTGATGGCAAATGGTGATGTCGTCGACAATTGAGCATACTTGCTCCTTAGTGTAGTTATCAGAAAACACAGACTCTGGCAGAGAATTCCACTTCATAGCTGTACCCACAATTATTACCAACGTATTGCATTACCAATTCCATTAAAACACTACAACTATGACTATAAACACATACAATAAATAAAATTAAATGATTCTAAACTTGCTGGCTAGAAAAAAATAAAAACAAAAGACAGTTTGAACAAGAACAAAAGCATTTAATTACAGTCTGAAAAAAAAATTGTTCCTTTTTCAACTTTATTCAATGTCACACAACGCTTAAGAAGAGGGGCAACGTCGCATACCATTATTGACCTAATTAGTCATTGTTTCAATGAAAGGGTGCATTGTCGCCATTTCTCTACATTTGCTTCGGTCTTCCTTCTAGTGTGAGAATAATTACTTTAGTGTAGGTATATTTTTTTTTATAAATATATACGAGTATTTTCAACACATGGTGTATTTTGCACTAGTTTGCAATAATGCTCCGGCTAAATCCCAAGCCTATTTAATTTTCTTATAGGAACAATGAACATATATTATTATAACATCAAGTTGGTCGCCGGGCAGCCCCATAAAAATCAACCTTGGCGCTCTAAAAACTAACCGCAAATTATTTCTTACAATAATTTATTATTAAATTATCTCTGTTTCTGTTTTTTTTTTTTTTAGAGTAAACAGCTTATTCTTTTAAGCCACGAATTACTAATGGCTTTTAATGGTTACTTTACCTGGACTATCGACCCTTGTGTCTATTAAAATTCAACCCTGGGCAAAAACAAACAGACAATAAGTAATAAAAAAAAATTAACCAATAAATGCCCTTACCAACCATTGAATGATACATTAATATAATAAATAAGACCTCGGCCGGCCCATTCTCATATGTACACCCTGCAAATTAAGTCGGACGACATAAAAAACATAAATGTTTATTAAAGTACTGAAACCTGGCATCACGACTGTAATTTGGGATTTAATGCTACACCACTGACCGGGGGTTGTTACGAATAAAAAGGGAAATGTGAGAACAGGGCCGTAAGATGGGTTCCGTGGGGTAATGAAAAAAGAATATTAAGGTAAGAGCATTTTTTAGGTCAACGGTAGTAATGGCCTTGCTTAATGGTCAATGAAGTAGAAACTTCATAAGTTTAAATAATATGAAAAAATGCTTTAATAAGCAAATATTCTAGTTTAAGTGACTCTCCGAAATTGCTAGCTCTAACTTTAGTCATTTTGAAGCTTTTAATAATTTAACTGTTGCTCTACTTTTACTGATAAAAAAGTAGAGCAACACTTATTGTTCATGTATACCTACATGTATTGGCAGATATCCAGTAATATAATTCTTTTCATTGCATATAGTCTCATGTTTTTCACAGCCTAACAAAATTAATTCTAAAACCGTTCCGTTTTAACTATTCAAGTACGGAATACTAAAAGTAATCAGAATGCTGCACAACGATTTTAAATCAGACTGAAATACGACGCCAGACGTACTTTAAATTTACATTTGTTAAAAAAAACGGGAAAGTAATTTTAAATTTGGTAACATCCCGTATTCGCTATGCGGTTCAGGAAATATTATTGATAAATAATTATTTGACTTCCGTAGTACTGAGCGTAATTAAATTAATAAAACATTTTTGCGATTCCAATTGCTTTCCTGTTTTTAAATCGAGTTTTTAAAAAAGGAATGTTTACAAAAATAGGAGTAGGTACCGTTGTTATGTTTTTGGAATGCCTTACAATATTGAAATTATTTACAGAATTTAAAATATGTACCTACCTAATTTGCTGCTCACAACAACTTAACAGTTTTAAGTACAACTACGTTTTTGGAAGTTGGATAGGTTGAACTTTTAAAATAAAATGGCATAAATAGATTAACCATTCCATGCTCTTAATTGTAATTTATAAAAATCACAAATACACAGCATAGTTTATATTAAAGGTTTAATGCATAATTAATGTAAAAGTACTTCCCTCTGTTTGTCTTCACATTTTAACGGCTCATCGAATTTGGGTGAAACTTGTCACACAGGTAGACGTATTAAGTATATATGTCATGTTCCAATATGAAATAAATGTACTAAATATTTTAATCTTGAGAATTTGGTAATAGGTAATATTATCAAAACAAAAATATAATACTAACTTTAAAAACTATATCCAAATTGGTAGAAAACCAAACAAGATATAATGATTTGAACAAAAATATTTGTCTCTCTAACCAGCTGTTTTCTACAGTACCTAGTTGTAAGGATGTCATGGTTTTGACCTTCTCTTCTAAATTAGTAGCTTTATAGCTTCGTTGCTGATGAAGATATATTTTTTCCATTGAATTCAAAATTGCAAGCATATTATCTATTGTCGACTTCACGCGGACGAAACAAGGCAAGGCATAAAGAATATATCTATCTGTCTATAGCAAGTACTTGAGCAGACTGATAATACTAGTTCTCATCCTCGTTGTAAAAAAAGAATATCTATACTTTCATCCTATCCTTTGCTGGTAACAGCAGGACTAATAAGTAGTTACTAAAGAAATGTTCCAAATAATGCCAAAAAAGCCATCATTTCCTCTGCTCTCCTAATGTCCTGACTAAGTATTATTAACTGTTGGTCACGTACGTTACCAACCAACACGTGACTATATTGACATCCTGACAGAACCAAGTAATGAGCCGTTCCTTTGGAAATTCAGTATCATTTATTTTTTGTGTTAATAAAGCTTAAGATTACATAATATAGCCAGGCGCAATACTTTATGTTATTTATTTCATCAACACTGCTCTTAAACTGTCAAGCTCTAAGAGGACACCGGCGTTCGCACACCTATTGTCTTTCTATTGTGTGTAATTACGGTATACAAAAGGTAAAACGGTGCAAGAAAACTTTCAACTTTCATGTCCTAGACCCACCCCGGGGTCCTGGAACAAAGGCAATGAAGGAACAGGGTAGGTTTTTAGTCAGTAAGAGTTTGACACTATCACCCGCCCCGCCCAAGGGTGGGATTTGTCATTGGATGATTTTACCTACCATAAAAAAAATGTGCTAGAACCAAAAATTCGACGACATGTGACATTTTGCATCCGAGAATACTGGAAATCTATCATAGATGTAAAACGTGAAATTATTTGAACTCAATTGCATTTATATCCAATGTTTAATGTGGTCTATTTAGCATAGGTTTATTGGTACATTTTTAAAACGAAAATAATGCGGACAAACCGTTTTACAGTTTAGCAGAATTTATGAATAAAAGCAAATTTTGAATACATATTTAAAAAAGCGTATAGCTAATTATGCTTTGTTTTTTAATAATCGCAGCCCAAATATCAATGTCTAATACTTCACAAACTACTTTTATTCACTACTTCCACAAACCAGTGCCTCCCTCAAGATTAGCCAACCGTTACTTCAAAAAGTCGTATCTCCCCCCCCTCGATGTTCACACCACATATAAGAGATAATTCACATTACAATAAGAGCGTTCCATCATGGCGGCTGCGATCACGTCTATCTGTCACTTTCGCTCCGTTTAACGTCAATAAAAGAATGAAGTTACTTTGTGGAGTAGCTGTAAATCTCGGAGATTGGGGGGTTTTAGAACTAACGGCGTAAAGAGGCGTGAGGCTTGCGTACCTCGCATGTTACACGTGGACTCTTGTATGGCCAACGTGGCACGATTAGAGTCTACTTAAAAAGTAAAACGACTTTTTTATGGTAGGTAAAATCATCCAATGACAGATCCCGAAAAATTCAAATGACAGAAATTTTTAAACGAATTAAAAAAATCACTTGCTGGAAACACGAATTCCAGTTGTCACTCAAATAGCTATGGCCCGTTACGATACAGTTTGATACTTTTATGTTATTTATTCTACTTTTGTAATAAAGAATAAAATATTAAGTTTTTCTAAATGAACATCTTTTTCATTTTTTATTGTCATATAGTTCCCTAATAATACTGAATCATTTAAATAAATACTTATATACGATACGTTTTAAAAGGTTTTATCAGTAAACAATGATCAAGATCTTTTAATCATCTTTGAAACTCTCCATAAATGTTAATCAGTATTCCAATTCAATACTTAATTTAAATTACTTACCTATAATAAATTATCCTTTAAATCTTCCCGTTTTTCTTTTTTTATTCGAATCTTTCTTGATATTCAGGTCATGGTACTATCACTGTACAAGTAGAGCCCTCAAGATGTTCTCCTACTACGTCGTAAACTATCGCCCAGTATTGTCAGCCCTGTCGAAAGTCTTTGCAAAAAACTTGTGCACATTGAGCCTTACCCCTTCTTCTTCATAGTGCTATTCTCCATAACTCGGTTTAGTCTCATCACAAGTCTTAAAATCACCCAAATGGAAAAAGTTATACTCGAAGTTTTCCTATGTGATCGAATCTGGTATGAAGATATCATCGACATAGTCCGAAGAATTACTAAACTTAAGTGGCAATGGGCAGGGCACATTCTTCACTAAACAGATGGTCGATGGGGCTGAAATGCTCTGGAGTAGCCCACGTACTGGAACACGCCACGTTGATAGGCCCACAAGGGGGACCAATGACCTGTATGAGGTATGAGTTGCAAGAATCTAATGGATGCAAGACGCCTAGCCTCTGGTAGTTAGGATCCTTTTCTCGACACCGGTGGATTATTTTTTTATTTTTTTATTTCAAAATAGGTATTTGTATGCTTTGGTTAAAAATAATGCAAAAATGTAATTTTTATTATATAATAAATGTAACGTTTAAGTAAATAAATAAAAATATCATACGCCTAAAACTCATATTAATCATAAGAGATAGATCACACTGAAACAACATTGCAATAATAAATTATAGTCCTTGCCTGCACCAGGTAAAAGACCTTTTCATAATCTAAACTGTATAATAAACTATTTGCCAAAATATTAACTAAAAACTTGAGAGCTCATTGTAAAATAAAATTATGTCTGTTTGTATTTGTGTTGCACACAAAAATCATTTTTGAACCTGGCTAAAAAACATATTTTGGTATTCATTTTTGGTACACTTCGCGTCGTATCGTCCCCGCATCGCACCCTCCAAATAAGCCGCTGAGTCGGCGTCCAGACGCCTGTTCTTTATGACAGACCCACAAAATATCGCCACATTTATTTGAATCGCAATGTTATCATCTCAACTCGAGGGGGCTTCAGCCTACCTATCACATATTGTGTGTGTTTTACTTAGGTCGAAGCCACATTGTAAGATGTTTCTGTTTCGGTTGTTAAGCACCTACGAATATGAGCGTTGCGACAAGGATTCATGGACCTGTCATCAGCAGGTCTAAAAAGGCCACTTTTGTAAAATCATAATATGAATCATATGTTTTTATACGGCAATATTTATAAGGAATATGATTCTGATATACAGAGAATTGAGTATGATTCGACTAATTTGTGCAACCATTTTACGAACATTAGAAGATTTGCTTATGATCTGCTAGGAATTCGGAATATGATTTGCTTTAGATGAATTGCTCATGTGACTTTTTTAGGCCCGCTGTTAAACTATCTATGACGAAAAGTTATTGCAGATATCTTTGTGAGCCTGTACGCCGAATAACATCATGCAAGCGAAACACATGTTTTATAAAAACTTGGTTCTATCAGGAAGTCGATGAAAAATCAATTAATGACATCTCCCATCCTTGGGCGGAGCGGGAGATAGTGTCAGAATTTTACTGACTAAAAAACCTACCCCGTTCCTTCGTTGTCTTGGGGCCCTGGTGTTCAATTTCACATTACCCAGGGACCTTCGACCCTACTGGGCCCCTTCAGTTTGCTGACAACTCCTTGAAACGCGCGGGAACAGTACGCGCCGTCAACGACTTGAGCTTGGTCCTCGGACAGCGAGCTACCCATTGCTCGCCATCCGCAAGCCTGCGCCTACGGTGGCCGGAAAACGGGATCGGAATCCGGCGGCGGCTGGGGCGTGAGCGCCGTAGCCTCATGCGGTCGGCCTCCTCCTTTGCTAGCTTTACTGCTTCGCAGAAGGAAGCGAGAAAGCAAGAAGGTGTGTGAGATTATTATTGACTGATCGTCAGTTGATTTTTGCATTCTATAGCCACAGCACCCTTCAAACGTTTTCGCTTCCCTAGCAAGTATCGACCTTACGGTGGGGCCCCTTTAGTTTTGCTGACATCTGTTTTGAATCTCGCGTGGAGCACTAGGCGCTATCAACTCGAGCCAGGTCCTTACCGCCCTGGACGGATGGACAGCGAGCTACCCATTGCTCATCATCTGCACACTCGTGCCTAAGATGAGCGAAAATGGCAGGGCGTCGCATTCGACGGCACAACACTACACTACAATAATAATTAACAATTTATTCAAGTATAAAGTAAGTAGAATTATAATTTATGTTAGTCACAATTGAGAAAAAAAATAATTCTAACTGTAATGTAGCCCTGCCTGATTTAGTTTGATGAAAACCTGAGTAATTATGTAATTAATTATACAGTGAATGGTCAAAGTATTATAATGGTTTTAAAGAAAAGACATAGTTTTGGAAATCCATCAGGTAAACGGTGAACCTAATGATGAGGGCAGCAAGACCCTGTTAGAAACTAGAAGCACAGGATCAGTCAACACTCTGTGGCAGTACTTAGGGGAGGCTTTTGTCCAGTAATGGATGTTTCCAGGCTAAAAAGATGATAATGAACGGCCACACTAATTCTTGGAGCCTGTATAGCCATTTTAGGATTCCGTAACTTAAAAGGAAGAACGGTACCCTTATCGGATCACTTTGTTGTCTGTCTGTCTGTCTGTCAAGAGCCTTTATCTCTGGAACGCGTGGATGTATTAAAAACATACATTCAGTTTACAGTCTCTTGAAAAGATAACGAAAAAAAAAGATATGGCCGTTTATGTCGCAAAAGACGAAGATTTCGACACTCTCAAGGAATCAAAATTCATAGGCTATTCTCCGTTAACCCAGAAACCTGAAATATGGAATATAGTAAGGTCTTGTAGCACAAACATAGGAATAAATCTGAAAACTTGTAGTTACGTCACGAAAAAATCACTTTTTTTATTATTATTATTGATAGGTTCGCGCTTGACCGCTATCTCACCTGATGGAAAGCGACGATACGGTCTACGATGGATCGCGCTTACCTAGAAGAAACCTATTCACTCTTGACTTAAAGATTCCCGGGTTGTAGCCATCAGGAAACACAGATTTGCAAAAATCTTTCGATACTTAATTTGGGAATTGAACTATTTACATAGATAAATTTGTACGAAACCCACAGCGCGCAATTCCAACACTCACACTTGTACAGTTTTTTAGCTAGGTATACCTATACTCGTAGGTATTGACCAAGCAAAGCTCCAAGCTATGTGGATCCGGCCTTTGTTTTCCTAAAAGTCTAGAATTTTATGATGCTGTTACCGTCATTACTGTTTTATCTATTCCGTGCTCTTGATTTAAAGGCTTTTAGGGGAGTGGGGGGGAGTGATCTGTAGATAATAGTGTATCGTAAAGTGGAGATGTTTTGATGAATAGGTAATTTGATTTTAAAGTAGGGGTAGATTTATGGCTGTGTTTTTTTTTAAAGCTAGTCGTTTTGAGTAAGCGGGCATTCTAACCTAACACAACATTTTTTTTTGTGGTTGAGTATCATCAAATTACTCCTACGTTTAGGTGGTGCAAGTGGACGAGTAGACGTTTACTAAATAACACCCATCTATGTTTCATTATTTGACCTTTGCGTTTTAGGGTCACGATAACTCTTTTAAACTTTCTTGTAGCCGTTCGAAACAGTCCAGTATAGTCGATGCCATACTGTGCCCTTTCGGTATTGCTGACATCTCTTTGAAGCGCAAGTGGAAAATTATATGCCGTCAAATTTGGCTCGGTCCTTACTCGAGGGCCGGACGGCAAGCTACGTAATGCTCGTCGTCCACAAGCCCGTGCACAGCAGGAAAGAAGACGCTCCAGGGGTCAGCAATTGATCCCCGTCAATTGCCGACCCCTGTAGTGTCTTCTTTGAAACACATTTTGTTTTATGTTTTCGTTTGTTTTTATCTCAAAATTCATGCTATGTTAAAACTAAATACGTAAAAAAATCAAAAGATTTGTGAACCTCTCTTTTTTGGAAGCCGGTTAGTAATGTATTTGGCAGATAAAAAAAAACTGTTGATACTGGATAGGCCTCGCTGGAGAAGCCACTGTATTTACCTGAGTCTTAGACGAAAGCTTAACTTTGGGATTAGTTTCGTGTCCGTAAAGATACATATTATCACGAAGAGAAGGATGGATTGTGTGAGGAGTGATTTGAAAGAAAAGGTAGTTAGTGATAGCGTGACGAGTTACAGGACAGAATGTAAGAAAGAAACATATTGCGCCGACCCCAAATAAAACGGGACAAGGGCAGGAAGATGATGATGATGATGACTACACGTCGTAAAGCTATATCTCAGCTTACCCCAAAACCTTATTCAGCGTGATATTCCAACCTTAATTCAAACACCACAAAAATCAAAAGCTATACCGTAACTTTAGAACTATATAATATAGTTCGTAAGTTACGAGAACTACAGTCTTATCGCAGTTCATACGTCATTAAAGTTTTCATTCGGTAAAGTACAGACGCGCACAAAAATGGTAATTTGATGTCGTACACTCGCTTTGCGATGTGTAAAGACAAACCAAGAATATTTTGTTGAAAATGGTGAAATGTTTTGTGCACAGCTGCTGGGAGTTTGAAGGGTGGGAAATTGTGGCACTTGGGGAAATTATATTTTTAAAATCCTATTAGGTATTTTCAAAAGATTTGTTGGTTTTTGGTTTGGGTAAAGCTTGGTATGTTTAATGTTAAATATAATGCTTGTTAAATTATACATACCAATTCTACGTTTATCTACCTATGGCAATATTATAAAGAGAAAAGATTTGATCAAATTAAAACTAGACTGATTTCAAAAATTATTTCATTAATAGTTGGCTACTTTAGCACTCAGTGACCATACATTTTCTATTGTCACATAATTAAGCAAAGCAAAATCTAGTTTTCCTCGTGACAATGTTTGCAGTTTTTCGTTCGTCTATTGAGACCTTAATACTTACGAGTGTGGGTCAATAAGTCTGTCATTTTTCAAACTTCCCGCCTCTAAATTGAAAGGGCAACATTGGTTCTGCCAACAGGCATCGGTTAGTTGACTCCTGTGAAAATTTGAACATGCTGCATCATTTAGTTTGTGTTTTACAGCAGTTGATAGCAGACTACTACGTGATTTGAGTAGGAAATGGAAAAAGTGAATATCTTGTACCCATTAAATATTTGCCTCTCGCTTTAAACACGTACGTTTTTTTCAACAATACCTCGACTTTCTTCTTCTTAGTCGGTACACTCTTGTCAGAGTGGTCGTGGTCATCACTATGAATCACGATGAGTAATCATCCCGGTCACACGGCGCCATTCATCGCGGACTGCAGTTTTCCGGGTACATTCGTAGACTTAGTTGCGGCCTTGATCTGGTCTGTCCTTCTCATTGGTCATCTACCACGTGGCCTGGTGCCCTCAACTTTGCCCTGCACTACGAGACGCTCTATGGAGTCATCACCACGACGAGATACATGGCCGAAGAAGGTCAAAATGCGCGACTGCACTGTGGATGATAGACGCTGTCTGATGCCGAGTTCTTTTAAGATGGAATCATTCGTACGAAACTCTGTCCATGATACTCTAGGCATCCGTCTCCAGCACCACATCTTCAACGCGTCAACTTTCTTCTTCTCGGATTCACGAAGAGTCCATGTCTCCGATGCATAGAGGAAAATGGGGAATATTAGACAGTAAACGAGCCTGGTTTTCGTGGTCTTGGTAATGTTCCTATTACCCCAGATCTTTTTCATTTTGTCCATAGCAGACCTAGTGATCGCCATGCGTCGCTTGATTTCGTCTATGCACCCGCCTTCGTTGGATATTAACGCCCCAAGGTAAATATATAATTGGACGACCTCGCAATTCCCAATGTGTGAGATCCCTAGTAAGTTGTTATTGGCGCGGTCGACAATCAATACTTTGGTCTTCGTCGTCTTTAGTATTTGTTAAATGTCATCAAAACGCAACCATGAACTAAAGAGCCATGGTTACTACCCAGCACCGACGTATCCCAGATGTACCACGGCCAGTGACGCGCCATAAACCGGCTAAATCGCTTGTTGGCGGCCATTTGCATAAACATAAACCGTGCTAGAGCTGTGTCGGAACAAAATGCAACCCGGAGCGATACCGAAGTATTGGGAAAAATAAAGTCGTGTAGAACAAGCTTGGGGGTAAGGATGGCTAATGTTCATGGGATAATAATCTAGTAGAAGAACTCTTTTACTACATTAGTTAGCCAGCTGACGTCTTTTTAGCATCATGATGCATGATGACAATATCCACACGGATTGGTCGTGTGACGGATTTGGTCTGTTAGTCTAGTGGTTAGTTGCCCTGACTGCTATGCTGGAGCTCGTGGGTTCGATTCCCACCCAGGACATATGTTTGTGTGATGAGCACGATAATATGTTTGTATGTTTCTTCTATAATATGTATGTATTGGGACTGGACAGCGTTTTGTGATAGTTGTGAAATTAAAAAAAATACAAAGTTAAGTAATGGTTCCATGGAGTTTCTTGCACATTCTTCTCCATAGAGATCTAAACTTTGCAATGTGCAATTAGTATCAATTTTAGGGTTCCGTAACTCAAAAGGAAAAAAACGGAACCCTTATACATAAGTTTGATTGTCAATCTTTCTTGTTTCTGAGTCTGCTTAAATGGGCCTAAGGTCGAGGTCTGTACCCCGCAGAGGGTAACCAAAGGATAGTGTATAGTTTTAAGTTTGTCATCATAAACAAGTCCGGTAGGTTCAGAAGAAAAAGAAGCTTAGCTGCTTTTGTTAGCGAGAAAAGGCTAGATAGATGATGGCAATCCATTAGATATTATATTGAAACGAGAATAAAAATACGAATCAAATCCGGCGTCCTTCTGAATTCAAAACTCATTAAAAATCACTTGTTCTTCAACAGGAAACTGAAACGGCACTCCTAAAAATTAACAACTTTTTAAAGGTCTTTTGAAATACTTTTAATATCAAATGGAAAGTCACGTAAAGGACATTACTTATTTTTTCTTGTCAAATAATTGAATTCCGATTAAATCACTATTAAAGAAAGAAACTGTAGAATTATGCAGATGTAAACGTTAAAAAGATTGGGGGAGCAAATATTTGCGTCTCGTTCCAAAATGCGTGTTTATTTTTAACATTTCTTTATGTTAATTATATTTGAATGGGTACATTTTTCTCTGTTTTCACGGGTAGGCTACATTTTCCCGCTACAGAATTTGAATTTCAAATTTAGAACAAATCCTGTTCCACGGTTATTCAGATTTATATTCGGTTGAGGGCCAATGACGCAGAAATATGAGTGCCATCTTTCATTTGACTTAAATTCAAATTTATTTGAAACACTCCTGTTCGAGATTGTACATTGGAGATGATTTTACTTTCCGTTATTGGTTAATTAAATGTTTACGTAATTTTATTAATGTTTACTTGGTACTCAGGATCATCGTTCTGTTTTGAAATGAAATATGTAGGTACTTACAGGTTGGTAAATAACTTTACTGAGGAAAGCTTCCTTTGTTGATACAAAATGAGATAAATAGACAAAATAATGACAGTGTCTCAGTAGGTAATATGATCATAGGTCAATAATGATCCCGGAGGACACGGTGGCGCACACGGTAGATGTGTGCCCCGTATGGGCAGAGCACCGCCGTGTCCTCGTAGAGGCGATCGTCTGGACCGAGCCCAAGTCGTCGACGGCGTGTAGTGCTCTACGCGCGCCTCAAGGAGTTGTCAGCGAACCGTAGGGGCCCAGCAGGATCGAAGGCTACTGGGGTCAAGGATCGGTTTCTGAAAGGATGGTTCGGCCTCGGTATGAAACGCAACGAAGGAACAGGAATGGGTTTTTAATCAGTAAGTCTGAAACTATCTCCCGCCCCGCCAAGGGCGCGGAGATGTCATTGGATGAATTGCCCATCTACAAAAAGAAGACAATAATTGTATTTCTGACTTTATAGTGATCACATTAATATTATAAAGGCAAACGGTTGTGAGTTTGTGTATATTTGAATGATTGTTACGTCTTACACTGAAACTGCTGTAGCGTTTTTGATGAAAATTTTATATTGGAGGATTTTCTTCCGCTAGCCAAATATATGTGGCAAAAAAGATACATCTATAACTAGCTTTTACCAGCGGCGTCGCTTAAAAAAAAATATCACAGGTTGTTTCCCTCACCGTTTTAAGAGCAGTGGTGATGAAATTATTACACAATATAATGCGCCTGGGTGGATTTGAACCCGTGGCCTAGAACTCGTAAGTCGTCAAGTATAAATTAACAAAAAAATTGACGTGTAATTTTGTTTTTTAAAAACCTATTTACCATGTCAACAATCATATATTTATCATTGAACGGATTTTTCACAAGCACTATTGCCAATAAATTTATTTTATTATATACATATAAATAAAGCAATTGTCTGTATAAATAGCATTTGATTCAGTACCTCAGCCTTGCATAGCAGCTAATTATCGACTGAAAATTGAACAAGCTCTTAGCATTTGTGTAAACGGTCGAACATTTGGGACAATCGGCCGCTATTGGAATAATGGCGGCGATTTACAGAACGACTTAATTGTTATGGAGTGGTGATATACAGGGTTGAGTATGCGCTTTTGAATGGAGAGTATGGAATATTTGAAATTGATTCTTTTTTCGTTGTTTTAATACTCACATTATTTATTATTCGGCAGCATTTGAGCAGCCGAATAAGCGTCCCCAGCTCCTCAGACTCCTGTACAAGATTCGTGCGGAGACGACGCCCGGGTGTCGCCACTGTGCGGACCGCCCGGTGGACACGGTGGAGCACACAGTCGAGGTGTGCCCCGATTGGGAAGAGCATCGCCGTGTCCTCGTGGGGGCGATCGGCGGCGATCTCTCGCGCCGGGGCTTGGTTCAAGCCATACTCCGGAGTGAGGAGGAGTGGCAGGCGGTCGCCTCCTTTTGCGAAGCAGTAATGCTAGCAAAGGAGGAGGCCGACCGCATTAGGCAAAGGCGCACACGGCGCCGCCGCCGCCGCCGGGATTCCGATCCCGATTTCCGGCCACCGTAGGCGCGGGCTCGCGGACGGTGGGCAATGGGTAGGTCGCTGTCCGTCCGTCCGGTAACAGACCGGTCCGAGCTCAAGTCGTCTACGGCGCGCACTGTTCCCACGCGCCTCAAGGAGTTGTCAGCAAACTGTAGGGGCCCAGCAGGGCCGAAGCCTACTGTTATGTTACCAAAGGTTATGTGAGAATGTCACCACGGGCCCCGGGACAAAGGCAACGTATGGAAGGGTAGGTTTTTAGTCAATAAAAGTCTGACACTATTTCCCGCCCCACCCAATGGCGGGATTTGTCATTGGATGATTTTACCCACCAAAAAAAAAAAAAGCACCTCAGCCCTAAAGCAATCATATCGGAAAGGGCTTTTCCAAAAAAGCCCTTTCCGATATGATTATCTTTAGGATTCCGTTGGCTGTTGATTCCGTTTATGATTAGCAGTTGAATCTTCAAATAGCGTTAAATAGCAATTAATCTATCGTTCAGTCCATCCAAAAGTTGTGTGTAAAAGATTGCCCCGTGCGATAAGACAACCCAGTGTACACTTTTTTTTTGTAAATGTTTATCCATTAATCTCATTACTAATTCGCTAATAATCAGTAACATTCTCAGAGATCAGCTAGAAAACAATGCTTGCAGGAACTTTCTAAAAACTATCCGACTAGATGCCTTCCGTCTCCTTTGACGGAGTTAATTGCTAGCAAGTCAACACGAGCAGAAAGCTCATTAAGTCACAAGGGACGGACGAGATCCCCCCTGTCCCCGGGAACAGGGGGAAGCTCGTAGCCTGGAGGAAGTGCGTTTTAACATAGGTACTACCTAGGTAGATTTTATTTTGTAGTTTGTGAAGCTGGGCTTCATGCTGATGTTTGTTTTTGGAGGTATAACAAAAATATGAGATTGTCTTATAAAACCTTAGTGTAATGACACGGTGGCGCAGTAGTTTGATTCTCGCACGGAAAAAATATTTGTATAGCTGACAAATAGCTGTTTTGGGTGTCTTGTTCATGTTACTTTACATGTTTATAAACACATCCATGATATACATAGAAGTTATTCCTAGTATGTTATAACGTGTTCCTTTTTTATTGAATGGAGCGAAGGAAGCAATAAACATTTCAGGCTTGTATATATTACGCATTTAATATACTTGTACAAAAGTGCCGAAAGCAGCTTACTTGTAAGTGTGAGTTTATTACATTCAGTCAGAACCTGTAGACGCAAACTTTTCATATGGGTTACGGTTACGGAGCTCCATTATATCCCTGCTAAAAACCACAAACCCGTTTTTACGGCAACTGTCACAATTTCTCCCACTTCATAGATTGTTGTCAATTTGTGGGAGTGCAGCCCTGATCGATGCCGCGCGACGCCGCATCTGTTGTTCAAACAACGTTTGTATCAACACGACAGCGACACCTTTCAAACGACATTGGAACATATTGTGGACACTATTTTATGTTGTTTTGTAGGTTGAAAACTGTCATTGATTCAACAATTTTTCGTTTTAAGGCCGTAAACAGAAAGAAAGCGGGCAGCCTGCGCCGATCTACTAACGCTTATCGGCACTGGTCCACTCAAGTAACAGCTACATAAAGCAAGCTGGTTGAAGCAGCATATGATTTAAAAGAGCGTCCATGGAGGTTCTTGGACGTTCTTCTCCATAGAGATCTACGCTTTGGAACGTGCAATTTAGCTTCACTTTTTTACCCGACTGCGCCAGAAGGAGGGTTATGTTTTTCGAGAGTATGTATATTATATGTATGTATGTATGTATGTATGTATGTATGTATGTATGTATGTATGTATGTATGTATGTATGTATGTATGTATGTATGTATGTATGTATGTATGTATGTATGTATGTATGTATGTATGTATGTATGTATGTATGTATGTATGTATGTATGTATGTATAATTGTTTGGCACGCTCTGCAGCCTGAACAGCTCGATGGATTTTAGCTTGAGAGGTGTCGTTAGATTCGTATTTACTGTGAAAGTGACACTGGGTATATCAAAATAAAAAAAAAACAAAATGGCGGATTTTTAGCGCCAGATTCAAATGTTTGGCACGCTCTGCGACCTGAACGGCTCGATGGATTTTAGTTTGAGAGGTGTCTTTAGATTCGTAATTACTTTGAAAGTGATATCGTAATAAAATAAAACTAAAAAATAAAAAACGGTAATTTAAAAAACTAAAAAACCCGACTGCTTTTCTGAGCATTAATGAAAAAGCCCTAAAACAAGAAAGTCGTTGTACCCGATTGCACTTATCTATATAATATTTTAAATACTGGCAGTCGGGACCCATTCTAGAAAGTCAGCCGTCTAGTCAATAGATTGGAGTAATCTGCAATGTAATATAGTGTTGGATCACTAATTCAACATCACTGACTTTATCCACACAGCACTTTTATTTCCTTGACTTGCCCTTTCTAAAATCGACAACCGACTACTCTCGTGGGTGCGAACACCCGCTATTAATAAAAATGAGGACCGGATCTACCGCCATCTTGGCAGAAACAATTAACTATTTATTCAAGTCAGTGTATGTATAAAAACAACCAGAAAAATCCTTACAAAAATATAAATGTCTGAAACATTTGATTTAATGTCACATAAAGTTCAAGAATTATTTAATGCACCACTTTAAATGTAAAGTCGTGATTTGACAAAACGAATATCAAAACTAACGCCATCTAGACGACAGTTATTTCTAACTTTAAAATATCAGCTGTCACACACGACAACAAGTGTCATTGTCATTTGAAAACCTTATCCAAACAATAAGATTCCAACAATAGGTATGTGCTCTCAATCCTAGAATGGGTCCCGACTGCCAGTATTTAAAATATTATATAGATAAGTGCAATCGGGTACAACGACTTTCTTGTTTTAGGGCTTTTTCATGAATGCTCGGAAAAGCAGTCGGGTTTTTTAGTTTTTTAAATTACCGTTTTTTTTTATGTACTGACCGACATTTTGACAGTTCTTAAGTGCCTGTAATTGGTCTATTTGAAATAAACTATTCTGACTCTGATTCTGCAGGGGCTATTTTCTGAGTACCTTTTATCTGTTTTGTCCCACACAGGTGGTTTATTATTATTTTAAAAATCAAATGAATCGGTCCAGGCGCATACGAGTAATCGGGGAGTACCTATACAAAAAAAAAAGAGATTGAAAATGAGAGATATTGGGTGCTCGCTGGGGGAATGATTGCCAATCACACTTATATCATAAACGCAAAAATTTGTGTGTGTTTCTCTGTATACAAAATTATTTTTAGTATCCGTGAAACCAGAATATATTTGGTTCAGAATCAGTAACTGAATCGATTTCCATAATTTTCACAACATGTTATATTTTTCACAAAGATATTTAAAAAACGGTCACATATTGGACACCACCGAGACTAAGTACAATACAGGTCACGGCATGTCATAGGCATTAGGCACAGCGGACAGCTGGGTGCGGTAGCAAAACCACCCCTCACTGTCCTAGCTTGGTGATCATGGATTTGTGTGAATAACCAAGTAACGTAACAAGCTTATGTCTTTGTGATTTTTCATGATACAGTTATGAAATTTTGAAAATAGATTCTAGCTGCAGGCAGGCAGGGTCGAAACCTGGTGGGGTCATGGGTCAGCTTCCGAAAGGAATACCCGGCCCCGGCACGATAGGCTACGAAGGAACGGGGTAGGTTTTTAGTCAGTAAGAGTCTGACACTACTTCTCGCTCTGCCGCGTATATGGAATTTATACCTTCACTCAACGCTTGTGTTTGCAAAAATTGAAAACCATGTCAGTGACGAAGAGAACATGACGTTTGGCGTCCCGCAGGGCAGTGTCCTCGGCCCAACGCTCTTTTTGATTTATATTAATGAACTCTGTAAACTTCTTATCAACGGTGCGAGGATACTGTCCTACGCGGATGACACCGCTATTATCTTTTCTGCTGAGACCTGGGACAAAGTTAGACTGGAGGCTGAGAGGGGACTGGCTAGAGTTAGTGATTGGCTATGTGAGAATCTTCTGACGCTAAATACCCAAAAAAACAACTACGTCTGCTTCACTAAATACGCAAACTCTCAGCCTGCGCCTGACTTTAATATTAGAATACATTCTTGTCGTACCTCAACCCAATCTACCTGTAGTTGCCCTGTAATTCATAAGGTTAATTCCGTCAAGTACCTTGGTATTATAGTAGATCAAAGGTTAAGCTGGTACCCACACCTCGAACTAACTATAGGGAGGGTAAGAAAACTCATATGGGTTTTCAAATCTCTGAGACATGTTATGAATGCAGAACTACAGAATAAAATCTATATCGCACTGGCCCAATCCGTAATCATATATTGTATCTCGGTGTGGGGAGGAGCAGCTAAGTCGTATTTTTTAGATCTAGAGAGGGCACAGAGATCCTTGATTAAGGTCATGTACTGTAAGCCCTACAGGTTCCCTACTGAAACTCTATACGCAAGCTCTAAGCTGCTCTCTGTTAGAAAACTCTACATACTACACATGGTACTAAGATATCACAAAATTCTACCCTTTAGCCATGCCAAGCTTAAAAAAAGACGGTGTGATCTAGTAGCCCCTCCATACTCAGCACGTTCAATTTTTGCCAGTCGCCAAAATGTAACTCAAGCCCCACGCGTTTATAATAAAGTAAATCGCATACTTAATATCTACCCTTTGCAGCTGTATGAGTGTAAGAAGACATTGATGGAATGGCTCTTCACACTTAATTATGATGCCGTGGAAGACATTTTGGTGACTCTAGGTTAAATTTCATGCATACAGACACACACACAAAAACACACACTCCAATACACACACACACACACAAAAATACACACTCCAACACACACACATTCCAACACACACACACATTCTAACACACACACACACACACACGCACACACACACAATCCAACACACCCCCATTCACACACACACACACACACACACACACACTCCAGCGCATCTCTACACTCATTCACGCCCACTCACACACACACCCACTCATACACACACACATACACGCAAAATATACATTCACACACTCATAAACACACGAATAAACACAAATTTATACAAACACACTCTAGTTTTTCACACACTGCCATAAACACGCTTTTCACTTCTCTTTTATTTGGTTTTATAAAAAAATGTGTAACTTATACCAAATTAGCACAACGAATCAATTGTAAAGAAATCGAGGAAGAGCGAGGTTTATCCCATCACAAGTATCTTCGGATTACTTTCTGGGAAGCCCCGGCAACTTAATTGTATTGATTTAAGACAATAAACACTTTTTTTTTTGTGACGTCACAGGCCGTGTTGTCGTCGGGTATATTTTCAAATCCAGAAAGCGAAAATGCTTCTTATAAAGCCTACCTTTACGTAACATTTAGGACGTCACTGGTGCGAGTTGACTTGGGGTATATTTTCAATTTGGATACCCGCGCGCGATTAATATAAAATATACCCGAACGTAACGCAGCTATCGCTGGCTACTCTTCTATCACGTTACTATTTTAATCATTCTATCCCTTTCCCCCGCTGCATTTTGTTTGTTATTGTTGCATCATATTTTTAGCACGTGCGAATCTCTATTGTTGAATTCTGTGATTGTCAAGTGTTTTTAATTGAAAAAAAGGAAATATAGGAGACAGTAGGGTGCCAAGTGAATTATAAAATTATAAATAAATAGTTTGTGCATCTATCAGTGTAAAAAGTGTGAAAAATTATAGATAAAGCTGGTTTAGAGGGTTTTATAACTGAACATTGTGGACTTATCGGGAATAGGAAAAACTAAGTCTAGGATTCAAGCTGGACGGCCATCAAACACAGAACGCAGAACCAAACGAAAGCATTACTTAGGACAGAATATTAAAATGAATGTCCATAACGCCCGATATTTTTTTTTTATTTGATTTCATTCTAGAAATTTTATTTCTTTAATTCATTTCCTTTTCTAATTAATAAACTTTGTTTTTCTTTTCTTATTGTATTATTGATCTCATTCCTAATATAAAAATAACTATATCCCTTTTTCTGTCTCTGAGTTCATTGAAAGGCACTTAATAAAATGGGTATAGATTATAGTGTAGCAAAATGAAGTGTCCTCCTTGAAAGTATACCCCAAAAAAATGTTGTAGTCGGGTATACTTTGCAATTTTAATACGAGCTATATACAATTTTAATGTATATACGAACTCAACACTATGGAGCGTTGTGTGAAGGTATAAATTCCATATACGCCGCTCCGCCCAAGGGCGGGATTTGTCATTGGATGATTTTACCCACCATAAAAAAAAACATAGATTCTCTGCATAAAAATACTAGACCCCTGTTTCGGTCTTCGCAATACCTACTAAAAATAAGGTTGTATATATAGAGGCACACTCACAGCGGCACGTTCGAGCGTGAAGAAGTAATAAACATTTATATGTTTGAACAACGCCGTGATAAGCTGGACGGATTTTTATATGCCTTGGCACATGATTAGATCATGTCCTGGAATACTTATGATTTTACTTATTATACCAGGTATATGATCCCTTAGGATAATTTTCCAGTACGCCGGCTATCCGGCCAACGCCGAAAACCAGCGCAGTGTGCTCATCGCATTGTGCATGAGGGCATAGCTTTATGCTGAGCGTTCGGTCGTTTTGCACGGATGTGACGCATATCTATCCTTTATAATTATTATTGTCTAGTTTTTAGTTGCGTCATTCCGTGTAAATAAAATGTTTTTCTTTCTTTCTTTTCTTCTTTTCACTATCTCGCGTGAGACCGCTGGTTGCAGCTTAAAAACGCCAATCTCTATAAAATCCGTACAAAAAAGATAAAAATATAAAGGATGTTAATGGCTGCGCCTGCGTTATGTCGAGTGAGAAATATTACACCTTAATCGTTCTCCTTTAATTAAAGTTTCGATGGCTGCGCGCTGGCTGACCTGCGGTAAGTAGCTGTGAGGAAATAGAGAAGGGTGGTTTATTTTAAATGGAATCGGTGAGATAATGGAATGCTTTTGACTAATCTAATAATAAAAAGAGCAGTGGTGGCCGAGTGGTAACGGCCCCCACTTAAGAGTTGTAAGTCACGGATTCAAACCCAGCCAGACACATTACTTTGTTTAATTTATTTCATCACCACGGTGAAGGAAAACATCGTGAGAAAACCGGCATGTCCTAGAACCAAAAAATTCGAAGACATATGACATCCACCAACCCACACTGGGCCCGCATGGTGAATTGCGGCCCATTCTCTCTCCTAGAGTATCCCAGCAGTGGGAACATTAAAAGGCTGATGATGATGATGATGAATAATAAATATTGTGCCTATATAATGAAAAAAGGGTTTATTGTATTTTTGGGTATTAAGTTCGACCGGAAATTTAAGTACATCGTAGGCGCGGATTTGTTTGCTGGATTAGTTTTACACAAAGTCATGTTTCGATTTCTATAGCAGCCTAGATAAGTAATATGCACAAGATATTTGTGTATTCAAAATATCTGAAGAAAGATGTGTAATAACATCTTAATCTCCTAAGAGCGGTTGTATGAAAATGTGCCTCGGGTTGGCACATTATTAATATAAGGGCGAAAGTTTGAGTTTGTGTGAGTGGGTTGTTGGTTAGAACACGGGTAGACCATATCTTAAACTAGCATATAGTATACAAGTTAACCTGGGAGTATGTTCTGTGGGACAGTTATCTGCCTTCATACGGGAGAAGCCGTTGCAGCTAGTCATAGATAACACTACATTGTGACATTTAAACCGAATGTTCGAAACCTATAACCGAAGATGTCTGTCGATATTTTCCCTTTTTTTAACAAGTAACACACACATACCACATAGCGGCATCGCTGAAGGCAGTCACCGTGGAAATTGGCGGAGCTTTCAATAACTGAACTGATCAATTACAGTTCTCAAACATATCGGACACAACCATTTCAGGTCTTAAAGCCTTTGTTTCTGAAAAGCTTCCTTCGGGCATTTCATGGAATCATTACACCTTAATTATCAGAAGTAATGAGGGTTTTGTTCTGAAATGTCTGTTTTGGAAATAATTTTGGAGTAAATAAGAGAGAGAGAAATAAGGCGAAATTCAGAATTGTTTTCTGTTATTGGCAATTGTTCCCTCCTACCCCGTGTTTCCTAGAATCGAAATCCTGTGTACCACTAGCGGTTAACATCGTCATAATTGAAATGTTCAAATATTATTGGTCGGTCGGCCATTATACACCAGCTAGTGTTCAAGTGTAGTATCCACAAAGTCAAGAAAATAAATGTTTCAAACATTATTAAGATAAAAATGAACATTTAACTCCTTGCTGGGACTTGGGCATCCACTTTAAGTAAGAAAATAAGCCGTAATTCGCAACGCGGGCCCATTGCGGATTGATAGATGTCACATACCTACGATTTTTTGTTTCCAGGACATGCCTGTTTCCTTACGATGTTTTCCAGCACCGTTTTTGAGAGCAGTGGTAATGAAATAAATTACACAAAGTAATGTATCTGCCTAGGTTTGTAAACGCGACATACAACTTGTACTTTGGGGTCGTTACCACTGGACTACAGTCGACGAGATTTAACACCAGTCGCTTCAAATTATGCACGTTACGCCCATCGAAACTAATTAATGTAATTACGAGTAACTACCTCTTATTTCTCCCTTCAAACTCCAATTTCCTTAAAATCTTTGTCTTTCATTTCACAATATTCCTTGTGAAAAACTCCTCGACATTATTATAAAATTACCGAAGACCACTTAGCACCATTATCGTTTGCTAGAGGAAATTGTATGCAAACAAAGTAAGGGGTAAAAAATCCAGGTGAACGAAGCAAGGGGGTTTTAAACGCGGGTTGGATGCAAATTTTTCCCCTGGGTCGTTCAGACCGCATTTAAAATAATACACAGTTCGCAGATCCGAGGGTGAGTCCCGAAGGCAGATGGTTAAATAATTTTTAATATGTCATTTGCATTTGGTCTGTGTGAAAAAAGAGTTGGTAGTATTTTCATAATTTGTTTATGTTTCAGGATGAATGTTTAATAGGGGGGTGTTTAAGGGGGATTTACGAGTGTTTACCGTGTTCGGCACGAGTACCCAACTCGTAACAAATGTTATTAATGTAGTGTGTATTTAATGGTTATTGGTTGTGTCAGTTAATGTGCCATTTTTCATCGTTGGAGCGAATACTGAATCAGCTTATAATGGTTTAATTGCTGGAACTCAAGCCTCCCTGAAAATTCTGTGGGTTGTGTCCAATGAAAAATCGTAGTCAATCTCTGTAACTCGTCGGCTTATAGCAAGATCTCGATAACTGACTGTTTAGCCACTAAAAATGTCTTATTCAGTTTTACGTTTATATAGTCGGCTGACACTTACTTACTCATTAACTGAGAATTACAAAACTTAGAAACAAATAACACTTTTAGTAAGCCGACCAATTATCCTAATTTGATTTCTATCGTCTATGATGAAGTGACATTGTCAATATTATGACAAAACATCTTATAGAAATTTGATTAAAGTCTGCTTTGCGACGATGTCAACCACAAAATATTTGAGAAAAATCAAATATTTTGTGGTTGACATCGTCCTATTTTTTAAGATATAAGTATTTTATAACTTAATAACTTCCCTGGAACCCTGACCGCCAATAGTTTGAATCCTGTTCCCGAAACCGTTGCGATACTGATTTTTAATTATTTTAAAATATATTTTTTATATTGTTCGTTATTAAAATATAATTATAATTTATATTTATATTAAAATGAATACAGTATTATCATAATAAATACCGATTAAGTTGATTCTGTATCGCGATAACTTAATTTTTTTGGCTGTTGGTAATTCATCCCTTTTTTGTATGGCAATATATTGGCATCACTGTAGGTCTGTGAACTGTGAGTATCAGGTCCTCAACAAAATTCAAATATCGTGTGATGTCTGTGCTTCGTAAAAATGTGCCATTGTGTGTACTGCTGTGCCCAGGACTATACAGGTATTTTACAAACCTTCTTAAGGTACGAGTCGTTCTGATCTATCTTTCCACATGGCACGTCATATCCACACCTGCGCGACATCCAAATTTCGCAATCGTTCGCCTGGCTCGCTAAACTAATGCTTTTACAAACTATTAAGACCTTATAACTTGTTCATATTCAAAGATAACGTACAATTCAATAACTATAATACAGTTTTATAGTATTTCAGTACCAAAACAAACGCGAATCTAAATAAATCAAAAGCACTAGAGCGTATATTCGTCACCTAGTGAGACAAAGCTAAAATTGTGATGCTTATTGCGCGCAGGCCGCGGCCCGACGGATTACGGTAATGGCACGGAATACTAAGTGTGGAGGACCGGGCAGGCACAGAGCAGGTGGTGCGGTACAGACGAGACAGAAAGTTAGAAGATAAAAGTCAAATATTTTGCCTATATTGTTCCACCGTAGGCGCGGACTTGCGGACGGCAAGCAAATGGGTAACTCGCCGTCATACCGTCCGGTAACTAACCCACCGAGCCCGAATCGTCGACGGCGCGCGCCGTAAGGAGTTGTCAACAAACCGTAGGGGCCCAACAGGGTCGAAGCCTACTAGGACCATAGCTAAAGTGAAAGTAAACCTCGGGGTCCTGAAACGAAGGCAAAGAAGAAACAGGAGAGATGATTTACCCACCTAAAAAAAAGTATAATTTGCCTTATAATGTTATCAATGCTAGGATCCAGGTACAATCCACCACGCGGTCCCAGTGCGGGTTGATGGATGTCACGTGGCTTCGAATTTTATTTCTAGTCACCTCACGATGTTTTCTTTAGGCGTTTTAAGACCAGAGGTAATGAATTAAATTACACAATTAAATTACACATAGTAATACATAAAGTAAGCTGGCTGGGCTCAAACCCGCGACCTACGAGTTGTAAGTCGGGGCTGTTACATTGGGCCACCACTGCTTTACAAATACTTTAAAGTGATTAATGCAGGGCAGAAAGACGAGCTATAAGTTTCGCGAGTTACGAAATAAAAAATAAATAAAAGACAAAAAGTAAAAGTAAAAGGCTGATAAGAATAGCAAGAGAAGTCATTAGATAGGTAATTTCCCTCCTTATAAAAAACCCAAAGGTTTTGAAAACATTCATAGTTCGTACAGCTAACTAGTAGAATTCGCTTTCGTTGTAGATAAGTGATTTCTGATGACAAGAATAAATAAGTTACTTCTAGACAAGTCTGCTCTATCGTGGACCACATCATCGCTTATCATCAGGCAAGGCAGTGACCAAGGAGAATAATAACAAAAAAAAAACAGTTCGATTCCCAAATCGAGTCTAGAAGATTGTGTGTGTGATTTTCTTCTATATTTGTGCTATAAGACCTTACTCCATGCCAAATTTCAGGATTCTAGGTCGACGGGAAGTACCCTATGAATTTTGATTAGCTTGAGAGCGTCGAAATATACGTTTTTTGCGATATAAATGGCCGTATCTTTTTTTTAATAAACTTAGAAGCTTGATTTTTTCACAGTTTCAAGAGACCGCAGACTTGAGAACGTGGTTTAAATATCAACACGATACCTCTACGCGTTTCCGAGATGACAAAAAAAGGGTCTTGACAGACAGATAGACGGACAACAAAGTGATCTTATGGATCTCCGTTTTTCTTTTTGAGTTACAGAACCCAAAAACTATCATACCCTTAATGTGTCGTTTTCAAACAACGTGCCTCGCGGATGCTAATATAAAATATTCACATAACTACCAAACACGTAACTACTATCATTTTCATAATCTAGATCACAAAAATAGCAAAAGGCCGCGGGCACTCACGTTCCCATCGGCAACTGAAGTATAAACAGGATTACGTCGACACCCAAACTACCTTACGTCTTCTGTTGTTCTGAACACAAGGTTATCTAAGGGCTAACACTCATTGAGCTTTTTTGCGAGTGGAATATCATCAAGAAATATCTTCCCCTTTAAGTGCAGCAAAAAAGGAGTGTAAGACTTGCTGAACAAAACCCACTACTGTTTCATCAGTTTTTTTTTTTTATTGTAGGTAAAATCATCCAATGACAAATCCCACCCTTGGGCGGAGCGGGAAGTAGTGTCAGACTCTTACTGACTAAAAACCTACCCCGTTCCTTCGTAGCCTATCGTGCCAGGGCCGGGTATTACTTTCGGAAGTTAACCCATGACCCCAGTAGGCTTCGACCCTGCCTGCCTGCAGCTAGCAGACTGGGCCTCTTCAGTGTGCTGACAGCTCCTTGAGGCGCGCGGGAACAGAACGCGCCGTCAAAGACTTGGGCTCTGTCCGGTCGGTTACCAGACGATCGGACAGCGTGCTACCCATTGCACGCCGTCCGCAAGCCCGCGCCTACGGTAGCCAGAAATCGGGATCGGAATCCCGGCGGCGGCTGGGGCGAGCGCCCCGTTGCCTCTGCCTGATGCGGTCGGCCTCTTCCTCTGCTAGCATTACTGCTTTGCAGAAGGAGGCGACCGCCTGCCATCTATTACTATCTAAACGCTAAGGAGTGTTCTTTAAAACCTATTTGCAGAATAAAAATCATTTATCATTCCAAGGTTACAATGATTCTTTCAAGTTATTATGTACAAATTTCTTTGAGGCGCGCTTGGGACACAAATTTTGATCGAAGCGGGTAATAAATAAATAATAGATAATAAGCAAGCCGTGCTTATGTTGGCCAGTAATTACCCTTCAATTCCTAAGCTTTCCTGCGGCGACTGGGAAGAATCTTGCCTCTCTCTCACACTATCCTCCATCTTCTTTACTCGCTTTGAAGCAATAATGTTTTACAGGAGATGATTGCTTCTTATGTCCTCTCGCTCATTTAACTATTAATGTTCCGAGTAGAATATAGAAGTTACTAGATCAGTATAATATAACTGTTATTCAGAAGCTAAAACAACTAGGCAAGATGTTCCATCTATTATCCTGACCGTTTCTACCTACTGATATTTTAATTAAAACTTTACATGAAAGAAAACCTTTTTAATCATTTGAATACCGTAATTAGAGACACAATAGAATGACAATAGGTGTGCAAACGCCGGCGTTCGCTTGGGTCTTGAGTAATTAAATTAGGTTAAAGTTACTTTTAGGCAGACGTGATCCATCGTCGCCCTCATCATCGCTTACCATCAGGTGAGATAGTGGTCAAACGCAAGCCTATCCATAATAAATAACACGTACCTACTTACTGACATCTACATAAAAAAACATAACCCTCCTTCTGGCGCAGTCGGGTAAAAATCACGCATACTCAAAAAAATTAAACGTATAAAATTAAAATGACAAAACTCAATAATACTACTAACATAAAAAGCCATTTTACAATATATTTTGGGGATAGAGATACCTAACTCAGGCTATCTTGTCGGTGATGGCGTTACTTATTTACAATTGAAAAGTAAACGCTAATGTTACGAGTATGATCCGATATCGACTAAATTCTCAGAAAAAAACACATTAAACTATATTTATTTTATTTACCTTCAACGTATAATACAAATTATGTAACTACTATAAACTAAACTAATAAATATAACTTAAAAGGTATATATACAAACTAAAAATTATAATATTTACATACGGTTAAAAGAAAAAGGAACGCCTTTGATGCCCAGAAAAAACTAAATTGATCGACAACCGGATTATAAGCATGAAAGTTGATTAAATATTCAAAAACATGTCACGATGTCAAGTCACAAGATGGTAATATTAAGAAAAATATTCCACAGTAACGTCTACAAAAATATTTCCTTGTACGGTCCGACAAATGAGGACGTGACCTAAGTTTACCTAACAAAAACAGTTTACTACGTGTAATACCCTTAATATATTTTACCAGTTAAGGTCGGTCACGTTTTAGGCCTAGCAGGCTAGGACATTTGTACAGGCTGAGGGTAGGAATGAGTTAAAGGCTTTGTCGAAACGTTTAGGTAGGGTCTAGGGGTCATGAGCATAGCGTTATGGGTCAATGAGTAGCAGAAAAATGTCTGGGAATGTTCGCTTTGATGTCGCATATTATCAGAGATAACGATTTATTAGTTCGAAGACTGCTGATCAGAACTAAGAAAGATTTTATAGACTCCTAATAATATTGTTGACTCCACGGGCTTTTCTTCATAGAAATATTTTCAGAGATTGGTATTCAGCAAGATGGCAAAGGCGATAGATCTGTGGAGAAAGATTTAAGAATCACATAACATCATGCTGGTTTAAATGTACTTTTTTAAGTTGAATTAAGACATTATTTATTACCCCGTGCCTAGAAAAGAACGTAAAGCTGTTGGTCTTGGTTGTCATTCGTAGATCATCGCCAGTGGTTACAGATAATCAGTCACCAGAGAGTCTGACCATCAATCTATCCAAGGAGTACCGTTTTGCCCAGTAACTAGATTGTGAAGGTCAGATATGTAGTCTAGAAGCCGACCCCAAGCTAATTGTGAAAGGCTAGGGAGATGATGACGTCATGCCAGTATTCCTTGACGCTTTAGGCAGAGTTGGATCTACCAATATTTTGCAATGCCCATTGCTTTAAGGTGACCCTTTCCCACTCGCCTACCGTCAACGTCACGCATGGTTTAACAGCTTGTTGGTTCATCTGAAGCAATGTTACGCAATGTTTGATGTAGAGGCAATGCGAAAAAAGAGATACAACGCCTGAAAACTCTGTTGGCATTTGGCTCTGTGATTTACTCGAATATTTCAAAAAACTTGTTCCAGGACATATGATTTTTTAAACCTTTAAAAGTTTTTGTGAAAAATTATCATCATTTAGAATCTCAATTAAATGTGCAACTCTACTACAGAAGTACTTGTTTTTATTTTTAATATATGAGTAAATTATGGAGGTTCACGTAAAATAGCAGATTTTCAGAGGTTTATAATGGATTAGTTTACACAAATTTATGTTTTGATTTCACTTAAAAGCGGTTGTATGAAAATGTATCTCAGGTTGACCGCTCTTAACTACCTGTCTGCTATTAAGGATTCGTGAAGTCAACTAGTGAAATTATGTATGTGGTACTTATTTCCTTTAAATACTTCTTGAACTTCTTTTTTGCACCAAGTGAAAGCCCATTCTGTGTCCAAGCAGTCTCTGTCCAGGTCGCTTAGAAGGGATTACATAATGTGATACAGTCACCAATCGTATGATTTCTTTTCTTTTTGTTTAAGATTTTCACATTTCTCACTGTGTTATTTTTCTTTCTTTCTTTGACTTAACCAGCGCCTTCGTTCGTCGTTCCTTATGCCGTATTTTGATGGCAGTTGGTAGTTTTGAAAAATGATTAAGTAGAATTGATTTTGTTAACAATTTGTGCCAAGTTTAAAGTTTATTAGCCCAAAGAATAAGATTGGCGCATACAACCTTTAACACCTCCTAAATCGTTTTTTAAAAAACGGATAATGAAAATCTTTTTTTTTATTTAGGTAACTTTATAGGTCTTAAGTATATTGTAAATTTTACGCATCGATATCTTTTGTATGTAGTCCGAAAATAATCACGCTTAAGGTGCTTCTTTGGCTTGCGAACGGCGAGCAATGTGTAGCTCGCCGTACGACCATCCGGTAACCGTCCGGACCGGGCCCTATTCGTCGACGGCGCGTATTGTTCCACGCGCGTCTCAAGGAGATGTCAGCAAACTCAGCAGGGTGGAAGCCCACTGGGGCCATGGGTAATGTGAAAATGAAACCCAGGCTCATGAAACGAAGGGAAAGAAGAGGTTAGGAGTAGGTTTTTAGTCAGAAAAAGTCTGACACTAACCCACGCTCAGCCCATGGGCGGGAGATATAAAAAAAGATGCTTCTAGTTAATCATCCTGAATATACTTGCCGTAACGACTAATCAAACGTCAAGCTCATCAAAACTGAAACAATATTCTTGTTTGTTTATGTACGTAGGTACAATATAGCAGGAAAATCTCATGAAATGGCGCGTCTCGATCTTTACCTAGCACATTTTATTTCTTGCGGCTACGTGTGAAGCAAACCCGGTGTGAAGACTGTGCCTTTAATGGGAACCTCATGTTACACCGTAGTGTAACATCGAGATGACAAAATTAAATAGTTTGCAAGGTGTCGATGTGAGTCGTTACTACGCTTGGTAAACTCAAAATTTTGTAGGTAATTAGATACCTGAGGGTCTGAGGGCCTACCAAAGTTACGACCGTTATATGTCAAATCTCTTTCTACAATCTTTAACGCCTCGGCGCGTAAGCGATTTTAAAAAAACGATAAGCGAGTATTTTGACGTGCTTAAGTTGATCGCTCGTTCTACAAATATTGTAACTTGGCTACTATTTAAACCATAAAACTACAAGATGTAGCGATAAACACTATAGAAACGATAATATTTTATTCTATCACTTTGGACGATGTGAACTTGGCTACGAATTTTCTATTCGTTGGTTCTGACTTAACGATGAGATGAGGTCATTATATGAGTGATTAGTTTTCTACTAACGATTGTAGATTATCAACTTCGCTAAGCCTGCTAAATACAGAGGCTGTACAAACAATTCTAATCGTGCCAGTCTGTCACTTTAGGATGTAGTATGTCAGATTTTTATTGACTTAACCACACCTGTGTCCTTTAGCTGTCCTTTGCGTTCTAGGATCACAAGTCCTTTTCAGAAATTTCCCGTGGCCTTAGTGAGCATGGGCCATGCAGGGCCCCTACGGTTTAAAAATGTACATCTCTTTGAAGCGCGCGTGGCTACTGTCTCAAGCTACGCACCGTCGACGACTCAAGCTCGGCCCTTACTTAACGGGCGGACGGCAAACTACCCATTACTTTCTAGAATAGAATAGAATTTATTTGTTAACATAGGTCAGATTACAACAGAGTGTGAGATGTTAAAAGTAGGCAGATCTTCTATGTTTTGCCCAGAGGCGTACAAACATATATAACTAATAATCAGTTTTAATTTATCTTCTTAAATTATTTAACCTATCAGATCACTAATAAAAATAAAAAAATAAAAAATGCTTTCGCAAACTCAGCCCTACAATTTCTGGGGAGCGCACTACAACTCTTGACGCCAAACTCTTGTCGCGGTGGCTGGGGCGTGAGGATATTCGTTTAATCACGGCTGCAGCCATTTCTTATATTAACTATGTATTTTATTAATCGTATTGGTGTTGTTGCAAACAACATTAGCGGGAGATAGTAGGTTTAAGCAAGAACTTAGGGTTATGAAATTGTTTATTATCTCTGAATGATACTCAAAAACCATAATTGAATCTCCATCTGATAATCATGCTTTTGTGTAAATTCAATTCAATCACAGTGTCTCCTTTTGTTACGCAACGGTGTGACATGTGGCCTTTGTGCCGACTCACAAGTGAGCTCTCACAGTCAGGAGTGTTTGCGAATGTCGTGCCGAGTGTCGTACGGGTAACAGGTTCTTTTCCGAGCGAAAACCTTTTTGAGACAAACGCCGGCGAATGATACGTATTTATGGTTTCTATGTAGAGGGGTTCAGTATTAAATGTTTTGACGTGTACATTTCTACTAACTGCTACTACTACTAGAAAATTATTATAAGGGATTACACTTCTGATTTACACGTGTACCACGTTTCAACGAAATTTGTTCAGCCATTCAAGCGTGGAGATGAAACAAACATTCAAACTTTTATAGACATAATAACATCTTTTAAATTCTTTCTTTAAGTATAATGTTTAAACGTCAACAGAAAAAGAAACATCATCATCATTTCAGTCGAAAGATACGTCCACTGTTGGCCATAGGCCTCCCCCAAGCGTCGCCACAACGACCGGTCCTGTGCGTCCCGCATCCATCGGAGTGATAGTAACTCATCCATGTTTTTGGTTGCCTGTTTTAGCTCGCCCAGCTTACATTTACTTAAAGAAATTAATTTCGTATATGCGTATATTAATTCGAGTTTAATTTTTTTTTTTTTTTTACAAATCGATAGTGTTTCATGTACCGGATCGACCCTCCACGGGATTAAAACGATCAAAATTTAACGGTGTATATAGATGACGTTGTAGCGACATCTATTAAATTATTATTATCTATTGTTATGGCCTGTATATTTTTTATATGTCTGTATACATTTTGGCCAAAAAATCTGCAGTGTCTGCATGTGGAATGTTTTGCAATTCAAGATACAAATCAAACCATTTCCCAGCAAAACACTCGCACAACGACAGGAAGCATCTCAAGAAAAATCACCCGGTCCATGCGAAGCAACAGTGACAAATAATAGGGATGTACACAGGGTGTGTGCAAAACTACACTCATCTGACAATCGAACAGCGGATAAACGGTACGTGAGTGAATTTGTGAACAAATAATGTATTGAGGAATTTAGATAACACGATGGATTTGTGAAATGTTTGGTTCTTAGTTGTGTATCTGTTTTTGATGGTTTTCTATTGTTTTATGTATGCTGTTGTATATCGATACGTGTTAAGCCTCAGATCAGTACATTAGGGAACAAAATGTCTGCCAACATAACAAGCAACACTGTCCTGCGTCATGCGAATGCAATGTAAAATGTTGGGGGCAAATGGTTAGACACTGGGCAATGTTGCAACGTCACAAAGACTGAGCGTTAAGGCCCTGAACACTGAGCGGCTAGCAGTGACGCGGCGTGCCGCTACGGCATAAACCGTCCGCCGCATTTCAGCTAACCGTATCGCCGCAGTCTTGTTACGGTCCGCCGCGTTTCTTCGTCAGTGCTTCTAGAAATTATAGACGTAGAAGAAGTGGCTATAGGTATTTATTTAAATTATCGTTGAAAACTTTCTTTGATCTAAAATGAACTTTTCTATATTAAAATCCAGGACACGCGTGACCTGCATATAATGTCTAGCGACTATGACTGGCCGGTAGCAGGAAGCGCGGAAAACGCTAGCGGATAAACGTGCCGAGTGCGTGCAGAGGTGCGGCGCGCCTACATTTAACCGTTGCGGCCCACCGCAGCGTCAAAACCAACCGCAGCGGTTTAGGGCTGGCCGCAAGGCTGGCCGCAAGAAATTGAAATGCGGCCAACCGGAACGGCACGCTGCATTACGGCTAGCCGCTAGTGCATTTAAGCTTAGATATATTAGGGAACAAATTCACAACATGACGCGCAATGCTCGATCTACGTGACACTACAACGTTGCTGAATGTCTAGCATCTTACCCCAACATTTAACAATGCATTTTCATGACACAGAACATGTTTTGGGACAATTTTACAGCGTTGCACATCATGTTGGCAGATATTTTGATCCCTAACATATCAGATATCAGAGGCATCAGAGGTATCTGGTAGTATCAGAGGTATAAAGCCTCCCTAGTCGAGTTACGATCGTTTCGTTAACGTCGAACGCTTTCAGTTGGCTATGCCTCCAATCCCTTTTTTCTGACATCATCTTAAGCGGTCGACGTTTATGAAACGATCATAACTCGGGTACTCTTGATTGGAATGCAAAACGATGCGATATGCGGTACTATGGACACAATCGCATTAAAGACGTAAAGAATAGTCTTTCGACGCATACTAGCGCCACATATCGTTTTTTTTTGGCGTGGGACACTATCAAATGACTTCTGCTCTGCGACAGATCTGAAACTCACCTGTATTAACTTTAGCGTTCCAGGACTACGGTGACACGGAGTACTAGAGACAAAGGAAAAGATTAAGTATTAGGCATGTGTCCCCAAACATAAATAAACTAGTGGATGAACTTTTAAACTACCTGACAGCATTTTTAATAAGCTTTATTACCTATACTAAAACATCAACATATATTTAACTAAACTGGTAACCCTAAACTAAACAAACCTCGCAACCCTAAAACGCTCACGCATAAAAATAACATCGACCCACCTATAAAAATATCACATCCATCCGTACGTTGGCTAGTTTCATCAGCTCTTATATTACTGACCATAAATTTCTCATAGTAGCTCGGTGTAACTTGAGTAAGTATTTACAGTGACTAAACCGGTATATATCACTGAGACCGACCAATTTCTTGACCGAAAAATTTATAACGGTTCTTGGGGGGCAACCCTTGATATATGGACGAAGGACATCCCTCGGAACACGAATCACTCTTAAGTGAATGCGGATATAATTCATATTGGGGGGTTACTAGTTATTTTGATGTCTACAGAATGGAAAGGGTTGGTTTTCTGTTGTAAAAAGATGGCTGAATGTTGACACACAAAAATTTTTAAATTCTAAGAATCATAGGACATTCTCCGAAGTAATTTGGAACGATCTAAAGTTGAAAAATCAAACGCACGTTTGTGCTTTTTTACTGTGTTTGTAACCGTTGTGCTGTCTGTCCCGAATAATAGTATTTCTATTCTATTCTTTCTAAAAGATCTACTACAAGGTGAACACGGTGACTTGTTAAAGACCGCAAGAAGAATGTAGGAAGCTGCAAGTTTCACAGGATTGGTCGATGTGGTGACCCTCGGGGAAGAGAGCTATGCTCAGCAATAAACGAGTCTTGGTAGAAATGAAGATGATGAAAGAGCAAGTATAGTAGAAAAGTGCATTTGCTCGCTACAAGTTCTATGGCTACTACAGAACATACTTTCACGGGTTCGGATTGGCATGCCGCTCTAAATATTCATCGCAGGTAAACAAGTATATTATACTCGTATATGAAAACTCATGACTTTTTATGACACCTTATTTATATTTTGTAAACTAATGACGTTGTTAATTTAAAATATACATAATGCCCTACTATAAGAGAATTGAAATACATAATACTGTTTTGTCCACAGAATCTAGAGAAATCTATTTCTGCCTAGAAGTTGTTCCCGAAGTTTTCGTCTCGCCTCCCACGCAAATAAAACTAACTTAAGTAGACGGCTATATAGGCTTATCAGACTTGTTTTTGCTTTAAAGATTGATAGAACTTAGAATTACGTTAACGCTAAGTGCGTTAGCAACCAGCGTACTATTAGGCATGGAGGAAACAACAGAATACAAATTATACGATACAGTTCGCTTTACTGTAAGGGTATCACAATTTTCACAAAGGACAGGAAGACCTACAAAAAGGTTGAATAAAAATGTAAAGATAAATAGAACAAGGGCTGCAGGAGTGTTTAAAACAGTTACCATAACCCTGGGAGGTAACAGGCTACTCAAGAAACACAGGTGGTTAAGTCAACAAAAATCTACCACACTATCTCACTCCACCCAAAGCTATAGAAGTTATTTATTGTTGTCTCAAAAAAAATGAGTTTGATAGAAGGGATGTTTTGAGGCACGTTTGGAAAACTACTTACCATTGACGACAAGGGTTTGATTTTAATAGGAAGAAGTGACGGCGAGCTACCCATTGGTCGTCGTCCGCAAGCCCACGCCAATGGTGGCCGGAGATTGCTCTGCAGTTCCAGACGCACGAGGCGTTTGGTGGTTATATCGTATTTCAATCACTCTACTTGTAAATTATAAGACATACTATACAGTGAGTGAGTACCTGTCAGAATTTATTTATTATATTATATATTTTTAATTATGTTTTTGTTTTGTGTAGACATTGTATCATTTGACTATATTAATTTCCGACATCTTACTCATTATTATCAACTATAACAATGTATTTAAATTTGCGCTACAATATTGCATGCCTAAGTTGGTAGACCACAATGAACTTCGCATTTACGAGTACATGACATCCTGAAATGTATTGATTTATAGTATTGTGTTCAGCAATAGAGACTGACTTCAACATTGAAAAAAATGTTTCCAATTTTCGGTTTCCTGTACTCTTATTAAAAAATCACAAAAAAGAAATCTCATACTCCGTAAGAACTTAACTGAATCGCGAATCGAATCTTGTAAACAGCAAATGTTCGTATAAACAAGTTCAATATTTCCGATGGGTTATGTAAATGCGTTGCTGCCGCTGACACGCGCCCGCTGCGACTACGTTTAATATCCCGAATGCTTTTTGAGAGATTATTCGCTTAAATGTGAGATGTGGATGTGTGAATCTGATCAGTTTCAGAGTGTTTTTTTTTCATGAAGTTTCTGGTAATGACGGGAAATTAGTTTTTAATTATTACAATAGCTTTTTATGATGACAAACAATTTTGAAGTTTTTTAAGGTTCCGTACCTCAAAAGGTTTTAAAAAACGGAAAAAAAACCATTATAGGATCACTTTGAAGTCCGTCTGTCTGTCTGTCAAGAGCCTTTATCTCAAGAACACGCGGAGGTATCGAGTTAAAATCTAAACGATATATTGAAGTCTGCAGTCCCTTTAAACTGTGAAAAAATTAAACTTCTAAGTTAACGGAAAAATAAGATATAGACGTTTATGTCGCAAGAAACGTATATTATTTCGACACTCCTATTTTAATCAAAATTCATAGGGTACTTCGTAGTTGGCATGACGCAAGGTCTCATAGCACAAGTATAGAAAAAAATCTGAAAACTGTAAATTTGTAGTTACGTCACACGTCACATAAAAAAATTGCGATTCGAAAAAATCTTCATACTGTCTTCATATTTTTTGTGTGGAACCCTCTGTGCGAGAGCCTGACACGCACTTACCTGGATCTTTTTTTATATTGTGATGATTTAGACCTAGATATATCACCCACGATGGAACAAATGAGCTCAGAAGATGGCTGTTCACTCCTGCCATAAAATCTGGTGGGTATTTTTAGTCACCAGATTTTATGATATTCGGACAAAGGGGCGAGCACGCGCATTTTTCCGCACTAGTGCAGAAAACCGTCTATTGCGTGCCTGAACGCTGTGGAATAAGAGCAGGTTTTCGAGTAAGAGTATTGATTAAAATTAAAGAGTTTAATTAATTCTACTCTCTCTAGCCTAATTAGATTTAACTTGAATTTCAGTTTCTTATGTATTTAATGATCAGTAAATTTACAATAAAATCTCACAAGAGTTGAAACAACTACAACATACATACTCAGAACATACTAACTTGGTTCATACGCTTACAAGTCTTGAATATGTTTAAAATGTCGAGATTTTCTTCAAGTGGATTTGTTGTGAGAACTCACAGCCAAAGCTAGCGTTGTGTTGCCAAGAAATGCTGACTGTTATGTTGCCTAGTTATTTGAAAAGAAAAGTTTTTGTATTGGGTAAAAAATATTAAATAAAAAAAATTCAAATAAAAAGTCGTAACCCTATTTTTGGGCTTCGCAGTCATGTACTCTAATCCGTCAAGACTTCAAAGTTTTTTAATACAACAAACGACTGTGACACTAGCGATTTTGCTGGAATATGAAATCCATAAATCAAATCTATAAAAAGAACAAAGTAAAAGAAACAAAATGTTATAGATGTTCAAAAGAAAGAATCGTAATAACAAAAAGTGACGTTAGCAACTAAATAGTATCATCACAATAACATTATCTGACTACCCACAAAAACATAACCTTAATATCTCATCCTGAGCAAAGTTTAGATATCATTTATCAGAAACCGATGTGGCAAATAATTTTCTTAGCAATATATTTCGAGAAAAATTTAATCAGTAAACTGGCAGTAACTCAGACATGAAATATATGACCAGTGAACAAAGTTTATCTCGTAATATACATATTAGCTCGGCGCAAGTCATAGGCGACAGCGTTTTGTAATAGATTTCTAATTGCAAAATCTATTTATTGCCAAGCCATCATGTGGCTGTGAAGTCACTCTAGCCGTATTATCGTTCAAAAATCCCGCTAATATTATAAAGGTGACAGTTTGTATGTATGTGTGTCTATGTTTTAACTATTTTAAATAGCGGATTTTGATAAAACATTACAGAAGTAAGATTCCACATGAGAATAACATTAATTTTGTACGTATTAATTTCACGCGGGCGAAGCCACGGCAGAATCTAGTAAACAATAAAGGATGGAAGAGTACTTCCAAGTAAGCGTTAAGAGGGCCACGACTAAGTCCAATTACGATTGAGGAAAAGTCTAAATATAAGTGTGTGACCACGTTAAATTGTGTTGCGCATATTACATTTAATATAATTACTTTTATTAAGAAATTCTGAGTAATTATTTTATTATCAAAAGACACAACTGTGAGTGATGCACCTTCTAATCTTTAACCATTTTGTCATATTGCATCAAAACGTAAGTTAATCTACTTGTCACAATAGTATGATGTTAACACCTGCCTTGATGTTTACCTTCAGGGTATAAAGTTTCCCATTAAGTATCAGACATTCCCTCGAATTTTCAGACTGACTCACCCGCTTGTAACTCGCACCACGACTCAATCGTGGCGCTATGAGTGTCATCGATATTTACATACAAATTGCCCCAACACCACTTCACTAGACTTGAACGATCCCGCTCCGACTCCACGATTATAAATTGTCGATATTATGCATAGTGACGTCACTATTATCGATTATATCGCCCTGACGAGATGAGATTTGACGTGACAGATGCTTTTCCTTAGGGAGAATATAATAAGTAATACTGCCCCTACTGATGGAAGATGACATCTGAAATATGCAGCTGTAGGTTATTCTTCTTACCATATTGATGATAATGTAACCTATAGAGGAGACTACTGAGAATTTTAGTGCAATATTTGTTGTTTGTAGCCACAATGCAATTGGAAAAGATAGGGGAGACTTCTCCCGCTTTGGGAGAGATTTACTGATTAAAACACCCCTGTGTTCCATCAGCTGCATTCTAGGGTAACAGAAATTCTTTCGAAAATTACCACAATCTTGGGCAAAAAAATAAAAATTGTCCAAAAGTAGTAGGAGAACCTAGAAATTCACCATCAACCATTGCATCACTGCTTACCATCAGGTGGGATCGCGGTCAAGAACTAGTTTATGTCAATTAAAAAGAAAAATATGCTTATTTAGAAATTTAGACCCCAAACTCTGTAGCTCGAAAGCAAATGCCTTGATGTATCTTATAATACTTGTAATTTACAGATCTCCGTACGAATCACTACACTACAGCTAAAAAACCACTTACGTAGTAATAATTTATGGCTTAAATAAAAAATAAAAAAACTTTTAAAGCAACAAGAGTGAGAGAGCAGGAGTGGCCGAATGGTAACGGCCCCAAACCTAACCAAGCGCTTTACTTTGTGTAATTTATTACATCACCACTGCTCTAAAAACGGTGAAGAAAAATATCGTGAGGAAACCAGCATGTCCTAGAACCAAAAATTCGAAGACATGAACAACCACTAATCCGCACTGGGCTCGCGTGATGGATTACGGCCCATTCCCTCTCCTAGAGAGGGAATGGGCCGTAATCCTGATTCCCAGCAGTAAGAACATTATAAGGCTAATGCTATGCTATGGTAATGCAGCAAAACCGCGTAATACATCCTTTTTTAGAGACCCAGTATTTCATAATCCATTCTATCAGCCATCGCCTAAGCAGTTTGATCTAATACATCGCCGAGCAGAATTAGCGAAGTCTCAAGACACCTATCGGTTATCTATTCGTTCATCCATCAAAACTCGGAAACTACTTACAAGATTTAGCAATTCCCCGGAGCTTGCGGATCTCTAAGATCGGTGGAAAGAGATAGAATGATGTTTCACTTTACTTAACTGTTATTTGTGTTTAGTGTTATTATAACCTTTAGTATTGTTTAAATTCTTGAGTGTAAGACTTGTTGCCTCATTGATTTGTTATTTGTAATTTACTGGATCACTAGGAGCATACGAAATATAAACTGTTAGTTAGCGAGTTTTTCTAAGCTAATTGACATTTAAAACGAATTACTTATCACAATTTTTACTTTAGTTTCGAACTACTATTTAGATAAGGTAATAACTACGTTTATCGTAAAAATTAACACGAACACGCCTAAAGTTTGGCTAGTCCACAATTTCAAGAAATTAATACAATCAACTTCACGTCATATAAAAATCGTTTTCTGACGATAAGTATCCAAGTTCATGCTAGTAGAGTGATCTGCAGTCCTTACGGTAGGAGTCCTGCGGGCCTAAAAAGGTCACATGAGCAATTCATCTAGAGCAAATCATATTCTGAATTCCTAGCAGATCATAAGCAATTCTTCTAATGTTCGTAAAATGCTTGCACAAATTAGTCGAATCATACTCAATTCATTGCATATCAGAATCATATTCCTTGTAAATATTGCCGTATAAAAAAAATATGATTCATAAAATATTATGATTCTACCAAGTGGCCTTTTTAGACCTGCAGCTTGTTTTATTGTATACTCCTCGATCTCCCATGTCTGCGAATTAAAACCAAAAGATTGTAACTTGGCTAGGGGGGTAGTCTAGTTAGAGGGTTATTGTTTACCTATTTACTGGGTTGTGAAAGTTGAATCGGCAGTTGCTCCATGTAAAATATTGATATTCAGATGCATTCTGTTTTGGCTGGAACCTGATCCTAACTATTGATATTATTATTATCTACTATCAACAATCACGATTCCTCCCTTCCTCTTTCTGATTCTCGTGGAAGATAGGTCACTGCCATCTATATCGTGGTTGGGAAAGGTTAGGAAGACTCATTAGGGACTATCGTCGATTGGATGCCTAGTTAAATATTTTTTTTAGGGTTCTATAGCTCAAAAGGAAAAAACGGAACCCTTAAAGGATCACTTCGTTGTCCGTCTGTCTGTCATGTCCCTTGAAGCTGTGAAAAATACAAACTTCTAAGTTAACGACAGCAAAAGAGGCCGTTTAACTCGCAAAAAACGTACTTCAAGCACTTTCCGCACTTTCAAGGGGATCAAAATTCATAGGGTACTTTCCGTTGACCTAGAACCGATGCCTAGAACCCAGAAATTTGACATAAAGCAAGGTCTCATAGCACAAGTATAGGAATAAATCTGGAAACTGAATTTGTAGATACGACACAAACAATTCGGAAAAAACTTCGAGACTCGATTATATAAGTCAGCTTTTTTTTTTTAAAAAAAAAGTACTTTTTCCCACACTAGGAATTACTCCTGTATCGTGGCTGCGTTCACAAACATGTAAACTCAAATACAAAAGACACCCAGAGCCGGAACATCTATTTGTAGGCCATACAAATATTTATTCCGTGCGGGTATCGAACCCACGATCCGCAGAGCAGCAGCCAATCGCTCAACCACTGCGCGATCCGTGGCGTGTGTTTGTACGATACCCTCGGTGTGCGAGTCCGAGTCGCACTTGCCCAGTTTTTATTATGTATTAATATATATTATGTATTATTATTAATAACATTTAAAAAACCGCGAAAAAAAAAATACAAAAATTACATAAGTTAGAAACCTTTCAAAGCTGGTGGAAGGGGAAGCTGTCAAATAAAAATAAAAGGATGCACACAGTGATCTGTGACGTCACTACCACTAGTTATGCAGGTACAAAAGAAATAGCAAGATGTTCCCACCACGCCTCCACTCTTCTCACTTCTCACTCATGATATTTGGAATATAAATTGCTGCTTCATTTAAGAGCGGCCAACCCGAGGTACATTTCATACAACTGCTCTTACGTGATTATGATTTTATTACACATCGTTCTCCAAATATTTTCGATACATAGAATATCTTGTGGATATTATCTAGACTTCTCTATAAATCAATACATACATTTATGTAACTAATCCAGTAAAGACCTCTGAAAATCTGTTATTTTACGTGAACTATGGCCCTCCATAATGTACTCATATATTAAAAATATAAAAAAGTATATCTATAGAAGCCTTGCACATTTAATCGAGAATGTGAATGACGATTATTTTTCTCAAAAACTTTAAAGCGTATTAAGAAAACATGTATTTCCTGGAACAAGTTTTGTGAAATATTAGAGTAAATCAAGGAATTACCGAATGCCAACAGAGTTTCTCTCTTTTTTCGCGTTTCCTTTACTTCAAACATCACATTGGATTGCGTTGGATGAAGCAACAACCTTTTAAACCATCGACATTGGCCCCTCTTAATAACCAATTTTAAAATTGTTTTTCGAAAATAGTTTTTTTTTTATAGATATTGTACAAAAATAAGCACTAAAAAATTCTCAAACACCATTCAAATAAACGCTTCATGCACACATATCGTCTTATCCCATAATAGGTGAAGGTATTAGTGGGAAGTAACGTAAGTAGAGATACCAATGGGAGGAGAACTAAATCACTGTAACAAATGTTGTCATTACTCTCATATCAAGAAACGTGTCTATTTGTGAACTAGCCAAAGCATACGGTGCTGCTTGTGTGATTTAAAGGAATTGTAGAAATTAAAAAAAAAATGCTGGATTTTTAGTTTGACTCTTACGTATAACATCATCATCATCATGCAGCCTACTAAAGTCCTCACTACTGGGACTCAAGCCTCCTCTCTTGCAGAGGGATAGGGCCATAATCCTACTCGCAAGCACGTTTCCAGAGCAGCGGTGATGCGCCTGGCTGGGTTTGAAACCGCGACCTTAGAACTCGAAAGTCGAGGCCGTTAGCACTCGGCCACAACTGCTCTCCATTGACTCTCCATCTCTCTCCAAAATACATTGAATATTATACAATTATCCAAAACTATTTCAGCTCACAATGCACCTCAAACTACATAATTTAAATCCAGCTCACTTGAAACTAGCACCAAGATTAAACTAATACGCATATTTTGAATCAAACTTCTCTCTCACACACAGACATCTTACACACAGACAGCAAGACGGACGAACTTCGCGGAAACGTAGGTATCGGGCGAAGAGTGTCGTTAATAAAATCACGTCACGTCAAGTACGCGGCGTGAAGTATGGCGTGATACGCGGGGATTATGACGTCATCGCCGGTGCTCACTCGAGCGGTGTGCGACCGATAACGTACGGGATACACATGGGTGGAAAGGAAGGTGAGCTCGTTACTTTTTCTCTTATCTCAAAAGTGCAAATCTATCTCTTTCTCTTTCTCATCAAATCAATATCTCTTTCTTTCATACTTACTCAAATATATAAGTAAGAAACAAGAGAGTTGTTATTACAGTGTAGAACGTATTGTATTGTTTCTGAAAATAATCCTTTATCCTGAATGTGCAATCAATATAATGCAATATATAGACAGATAGATAAGGTAGACTAGTTTTAGAACATTTTTAACGAATTTAGAAATTTTCTGTATAAATTTTAATTACATTATTGTTATATTATTAACATCTCCATGTTATTTCACCGTACTGCCACTAATGAAGCATGTTTAACATTGAATGCTGTGTACAGTTATATTTGGACTTTAGGTTTATGTACTACATGTTGTTTTAACTGTGCTGACTACTGTCACTGTAGTTCCTAAAATAAAATAAAAATCAAATCAAAAAAGCCTCCGTGCTTTGTGGTCATGGTAATCGATGCATGCTGTTATTAAACGACAGGAGACCGTTGGGGACTTTTGAAATAGTTTCTGACTCATAGATAATTCGATGTAAAAAAAAAAATGCTATTCAAGACACAGCACCGTATGTCCCCCAAACATATGATATCTAGTAAGATCGCTCCATGTGTTAAAGTGAACGTTTGTGCCCTAACCGAGTCGTCACCGGGACTGTTCTAACTTAGCTCGGTTTATTTTACGTTCCATTGTAAGTTCGGCAGGTATTGTTACGAACTAAGGAAGACTGATCGTCATAGATTTTGTGAGGAACTAGCATTTTGATAGCTTAGGTTATGTGTTTGGTCGTCTTTTGTGATGCGATCTTTTCTTCTAGAACAGTGGGGAAAATCTTTGTGCAAAATAAAATCTATTTTTAAAGGAAATTGCTTACCTATACCTATACTGGGCCCGCGACCAACCCGCACTAGGCCCGCGTGGTTGATTACGGCCCATTCCATCTTCTATAGAGGAGGCCTGAGTCCTAGCTGTGGGAACATTATAAGGTTGATTTATTTATTTATTTAAATCTCTATGCCCCACTAGCAGCTTTACCAGGCCACGAAATACGTCACTAAATGTGTGGTGGACGGCGTGACCAACAATGTTCAGGTGATGTACTTTCATATAGACAGGTAAACAAGCCTTAAGAATTTGGGTTAAATATTATTCTGGTATGTGTAAAGCTGAAAGTATTTTGGGGGATGTTGAATGATGCGTTAAAAATAAAATCGCATAAATAAATACAGCATAATCGTATGTGGAGAAAATTATAATGATAGTCAAACGTTTGAAGGTGCGTGAGGTTTTTAACTAAAAGTAAGTCAATGCTACAAAGTATTTACGTACTTATAAAAAACTTAGCTGATTATGAGGATTACCATAGAGAGTTAGAATACCGCCACTCTTTTGACTTTATTATTGCTCGATAGCAGAGAAATTTTTCAAAGTTACGTTTTAAATTGGTTTTAGAAGAAAAATCTTCATTTAAAAATGGACGGCAGGTTCTTCAGAATTTGTAGTTTCACTTGCATAACCATTTCTCTATTTTAGGAAATTAAAACGAAGGCCAAAGAAAAGATGGATGGATTGTGTGAGAAGAGATATGAAAGAAAAGAGAGTTAGTGATAGTGTGACGGATGATAGGAAAGAATGGAAGAAAAAAACGTGTTGCGCCGACCCCAAATTAAACGAATCAAGGGCTGGGTCATAATGATGAGGAAATTAAAACGAAAAGTCAAAAAGGCAACTAAATAACAAGTTGAAGTAATGCTAGAAAAATACCACACTATAAACAAGAACATCACAAGGAACATAATAACCTAATATAAAATTCATTGAACTCGGAGAATGCTTTGATATGAAACAAAAGAATTGCCATCGACTTGCGACAGTTTCCAGTTCTGCACAGAAACTTAGGACATAGGCAGACTGGTCACTACACTATTGTATTCATTTTATATTATTAACTTTAATTATTATTCACCAAGCGTTAATGTGAAGATTGCTCAAGTACGGTAAGCGCAGTAATAGAGTTGATTAATTCCTGCATGTACCGAATTTTTTTTATGGTCTACGGATAGTTTTTTCGTATCTAAGTAAATTATGTACATATTTGTGAATACAACCACGATACAGATGTAATTCTGGATCAATGTTTGTGATAGAATAACGGAAACAAAAGCTTCTAAACAACACAAACATCATCAACAATAAATGATAAATGATGTTTATTTTGCAAATAGGTTTTAAAAAATACTTTTACACGCCAATTTTTTTTTTTTCGTCACTTTAAACTAGATTAGGCCGATGTTTCCTAGCTGACTACCCTGAGAAGAAACACCGAAAAAAACTCAGGGTCACAGTCTCTTTTAAAGTCCATACAGTTTTGTAATGGTCAAATCACATGAGAACTATGCAGATTTGTCTGAGATGGTCTTTTGAAGAAAGAACCATACAGATTTGAGTGGACCTGTCCAGTCAGTGCAAGCATTTGTCAGTATTCATGAAGCTCAACTCAGGACTACTAAGGAGCTCAATGACTTGACGAACAATACCAAAGACAAATCCTTTTCTAGGGCGAAAATTCTCCTTTTTTTAGTAAGCTATTAATTATAGTAACATAGGTTAAGGAATATTAACGAGGATATGGGTATCCTATCTAAAACAAAGATAACCATATAAAAAATATTAATACTAACAATATAATTCTAATAGTATCATTCTGGTAATCATCAGTTTGTATTCAGTAAATCTGGTTATTTTACAAAACTACTACTCCTAAATGGTATTCACATAAACACTAACTGTTATTGGGCACGTGTATTTTTAAGTAAAACAACACTTTGGACCAGGAGAAATGAAATTGCAGAAGCAAATTCAACTTCAAAAGCATTTTAGTAGCAAAATAATTGCAAAGATAGGCAAAGATAATAATTAACTAAATAAAAATTGACTAGTCTGCCCCAGTCCTAGCAGAGTCCAGTTATTTTTTACGCGCTACCGTATAAAGTGGAAATTTAATTTTCCCTTTGTTGAGGGAAACAAGAGTATTTAATGCAACCGAGCGGCTTTCTTGCTCTTTTATTGTTACAACTGAAAAATATTCTTTTGAGAAAGCAGTATTGAGGTTTGCGATGTTTATTTTTAGTTAGTAGTCTGTAGGATTTCTTTTTGAATACGTAGATGTCTCTTGTGTGACCCAACTATTTTTAACATTGGAATTCATCCAATAATTTGAATAGGATGTTGATATCAGACTTTTACCGACTAAAACCCCACCTATGTTCTTTCTTTACCCTGGCGTTTCAAGACCACGGGTTTCCCTTTCGGTGAACAACCGATGGCGCTAGTAGCTACGGCCCTACTGGGGACCCCTACGATTTTACTGACATCTCTTTGAAGCGCACGTGGATCAATATGGGCCGTTAACGACTCGGGCTTGATCCGTACAGTTGCTAGATAACCGGCAGGAGAGCTATGTTGCTCCTCGTCCGCAAGCCCACGTCTATGATGGGTGAAAGTCGGGGTCGGGATCTCCGCAGCTAGAGCCTGATGACGTCCATTCTGTCACGCCTGCGGCCGCCTCTTTGGCGATCATTACTGCTTCGCAGAAGAAGGTGACCGCTACGTGTGAACCTTTTGACCGCTGGAGGGATCCATTGAGTTTTCTTAATAATATTTTTGACAAGTATCGATATTAATAGTAAATAGTCATATTTTTTTATAAGTAAGTATCAGATAGCGTGATTGTTGATAAGATAGAATGAAACCCCAAAATCGTGTTACACCAACCCCAAGTAACATTGTATGTGTAGAAAGACGATGGTCTATAACAAATAGGTAATTTTATCTTCACAGTTAGTTGGTAGACTGCCATCGATCACGAATTTAGCCCTGAAAATTCAACTTGGACCTATAAAAGACTAAAAGTTTTTTCTGAAATCATTTTCTCTTGTAATTGTCAAACCTTCCTTAATTTCTTTCCACGCGGGAATTCCACGAAGTTCTTGGCAACAAAATACAGTTAACAGACAATTTCGCTTTTTTAAACTTACAAAAAGGTACCTCAATTTCTGGACAAAAAAAGACTCGCAATTTAAAACAAAAGGCGCTGTCAAACGTGTTAAACCAGCTTTAAAACAAATTACATTTCCAAAGGCAACGAGAGTTGAGACAAAAGACATCAATCTAGCACAAATTCCATCTATTCTCTTCAGACATAAACGCACAATCACAACTTAATTACCTGCGGAGGGTTGACTAACGTTACCATTTTTTAACCCGCTCACAATCCGAGGACGGGTGCGGGGTACCCATCTAAATTTGCATACAGAGAGGCGGGAATGACTCAAAAATGGCGCGGTAATCGTCGCCCGGCTGTGGGGCGAGAAGTTGTGGATGATAGAATGATTGGATGTGGCATCTTTTAGATGGACGGATAACGATACCAACGGACATCTTCCGAGTATTTCTGACTGTTGACGGATTCCACTAAAGTTCTAGACTTATAAAGTTTCTTGCTTATCAGAATTATTGACTTTTCCATTATTTTTGGGAGGGTTTTGTGTGGCTGAAACGAAAAACTTGTATACCTAATGCAATATTCGTCTTATTATTGCGTATTAGCAACGTTCATTCAAGCTTCGTTTTTGTAAGTAAGAGAGTTCCGAAGGCATTTGATCAACTTTTGTAGCATTTTCCAAAACAAAATGGTTGTCTTTGGCTACTAAATAGTTGACCACAGCTACCAAATGATGCAAATGTAGCTAACATAAAATTGCTGCTGATAAAACACTAAATCCGCATACAATGAATGTTGCAGTAACCCATGTGCTACCAAAATCTAATAGGTATCTTTTATTTATAAATCTTCTTCCATTAGCCAACTGCTCTAAAAAAAAAACATTAAATTTTAAATTTTTAAAATATTAATTTATTTTCTGTGTAAGTATTAGTGTTCTAACAGGATAAATGAGTCAATATTTTGATGGTATTCTATCCCTACATTTAAATTAGTCTGCCCTCAGTCACCATTTACAACTCCCATATAAAGTGCCACGATCGATGGACGTTGCCACCTCCAGCTCTTCTACCTCTTGGTACAGTAATCTCAGTGCGGCTCGACACGGATATAAGTCAATTTAGCCGGGTGTAATACACCTTGCCGGGTATAATATACCCTGTCGGGTATAACTGCGGATATTAATACTTTTTCTGATGTTGAATGTCGGGATCAATGCTTCCACGTTTTTGTTGGGAATTACTAGTGATATAAGGTTATGGATGAGGTAATTTTTTAAATTGTTTTTTTTTATTAGATGATTATTAATTGTTGAGATTTTATAGTTATATTTAGGGTGGGTTTCTGAATTGAGTATTTAAGGCTAAAAAGGCTATAAGGGTAAAGTAAAGTTTGAGAAATAGGTACCTACTCAATCTCAAATGCTTGTATCAGAAATCGGGGGTAAATCTAAACAAAGGAAACTTCAATGGTCTGTGTGATTATATTATGCTGTTTTATTTGTTTTTTCAGTTAAAGATTGACACTCCCACTCTTCCCAGAATGCCACCCAGTGCATGAGTTGTTTCATGAGTTATCTTGTAAAACTGATTTTTTTATAGAAATGACAAGCATTTATTTCAAATAGACCAATTACAGGCACTTTTGAATTGTCAAAATGTCGATCAGTCCAAAGAATGAAGCTCAATAGCACGTTCTAAAGCGTAGAACTCTATGGAGAAGAACGTGAGTTACATAAATCTTGGTTACATAAAAACAATTTGCAATAATCAAATTACTTGGTAGATGAATTCTATTCACAGTTTGCTAATGCATTAGGGGAGAAAGTTATTTTTCCCATATTAATTTAATTTTGACTAAATTCAATCTCATGTTTTAAATCTCTATAACAGGTAGCAGGTATATTAATCTGTCCTAGCTCAGAGGACACCGGTGTCCTCTCACATCCACGCCACTATAGGCCTTAATTCCGATGTTTAGAGTCTACTTTTGTATGAACAAGTTGGGTAGTTGTGGATCGAAGTGTTAATATTTGGCACATCGTGTAACAATATGTAAGTCTATAAAAAAACCATTTTGCCCATTCTCTGATGTAAACGTGACCACCGCGGGCATAAATTACTTACATAGAAAGAAAAGAAGATTAACAAAGGCATGGGATAATATTACTTTAATTTATGGACAGGTAACAAGCAACAATCCACAAACGATATTGTTACGAATAATAAGACTTTTTCATTAAAAGTACAGTTTTTTTTTTAGGGGGAAAATCATCTAATGACTTTTCACGCTTTAGGGTGGAGCGAAAGGGTGGAAAGCCAGTCCAATGTTCCTTTGTTGCCTTGCATTCCAGGGTTTTCCTTTCACTGTACTGTTTCCGCGCGCCTCAAGGAGTTGTCAGCAAACTTTAGGGGCCTAGCAGGGTCGAAGCCTACTGGGCCATGGATCGATTTCCGAAAGAAAGATCCGGCCCCGGTATGTGGGGCTAAGTGGGAACGGGGTAGGTTTTATAGTCAGTAAAATTCTGACACTATCTACCACTCCGCGCAAAGACGGGAGATGTCATTGGATAATTTTTACTCACTAGAAAAAAAGCATTTTCAACTTTATTAACGACAATATAGGACCTACAAGCACGGTCATTATCAGATTGCATGCAAAAAGGTTTAAAAAAGATGAGCGATGGGTAAATATGAAGCATTTTTGCATAAAATCTATGAAAAAAAAACAGAGTAAGATATAGATTTGATTGTAAATCAAACCATTACAACGAAAAAACGTTACGTATTAATTCGAGTTTTAGAACAAAAGTACTTTATTTTTTAATTTTATCTTTATTAATCGATAGTGTTTCATGTACTGAATCGATCCTCCATGGGATTAAAACGACTAAAATTTAACGGTGTATATTTTGAACAACCGTAGATACGTTGTTCAAAACACTTTATACCGCTTCGTCTTCTTTGTCCTCTCCTGTTCGCTTTATTTGGAGTCGTGTCCCTCATAGTCGAAAAAGTTTTTAATTCTAACATTTATCCTGAAGAATATACAAGCTAAATCCCACTCACTGACTAATCACGTAATCTCAGAAACTATGATGATAAATGATAAATGATATTTTATTTTTGCAAATAGGTTCTCAAAAACACTTTTACACGTCAATTTTTTTTTTTCGTCAATTTTAACTAGATGAGGCCGGTGTTTCCTAGCTGACTACCCTGAGAAGAAACACCGAAACAAACTCAGGGGTCAAAGTCTCTTTTAAAGTCCATACAGCAAACAAGTAATGGTCAAAGCATATGAGAACCGTGCAGATTAGTGTCTGGGATGGTCTTTTGAAGAAAGAACCACACAGTTCTGAGTGGACCTGTCCAGTCAGTGCAAGCATTTGTCAGTATTCGTAAAGCTCAACTCAGGACTACTAAGGAGCTCAACGACTTGACGAACAATACCAAAGAAAGGACATTTGGGTAGGCCGCAAAAGTACTCATAACTGTCAGACATTAATTAAAATTAGAGAAAAACAAGAAAAAAAAAATCCACATAGTCCCCAAATTCACAATAATAAAATATACAAAATGTAATTTTACAGAGTTAATATTGCCAAAATATAATTATAAAAGTAATTGTTAATATCAAATTGTAAAAATAAACAATGACATAATTGTATAAAAAAGAATTTAAAACAAAAAAATTAATTAAAAAAGTTAACAATGTCATAATTGTAAAATAACAATAATCGTCAAATTAAATATAATAAATAAAACAAATAATAAAGACGGGCAATCAAAAAAAAAATAAAAAATAAAGTAAATGAAATAACAACAAATATAGTGAGTACCGGAGCAGGTCAATCCCAAGCCGTTTTGTCCTCGAGATACTCTTTTACAGTATAAAAAGCCTTCTGGCAAAGTTTCCGTTTTACAAGTTTTTTGAATTTATTAAGGCTAAGTTCCTGAATAGGACTGGGAATCTTATTATAAAAGTGTATACATTGGCATCTAAATGAGCCTCCTATTTTTCTGAGTCTAGTCGCAGGAACCACTAATTTGTGTTTGTTCCTAGTATTCACGTTGTGAATATCACTGTACTTTTTAAACAAATTTCTATTTTTGTGAACATACAAAATATTTTCATAGATATACTGAGATGGCACAGTCAAAATATTAATAGTTTTTAATTATCTTTAATTATCTCTTTTATTTATCTAAAACTATTATAACTTATCATCACATCAAAACAATATTTCTATGGGACCAACTCAGGAGTATAATCTTTCAATCAAAACGGCACGTAGGGTCCTTAAGGCCCTGATCGACGAGCGAGTAAAACCGAGGTCTTATGGCTTGTCGGTAAAGCTCGCCGGTGTATCATTGCAATACGGCCAACGAGCCTGGCTGGCGGCTCGTCGTATTTGTTTCATTTTCTACTCGGCTCGTCGTTCAAAACTGTTTTACTCGCTAGTCGATCAACAACAACGAGCCGCGAGTAAAACTGACGTTTTTTAAAACCGCGGTATTGGCTCGTACTTCGATCACCCATTTTATAGGGTGTAGACATCCACTAAAAACGGATTTTACGAAACTCCACCCTTAAGGGGGTAAAACGGTGGTTGGAAGTTTTTATGGAGAAACTGACTTTCATGCGGGCGAACCCACGGGCAGAAGCTAGTAATATATATATTTCTAATTACAATTACTGCAGTGGTCCACTTACAATGCCCCTTTAACACTACTAACATAATAAGTAACCGTTGCTATTGATTGTACCACACTATTCCGACAAACGAAATCCCAACGAACGCTATCCCGACAGATCACTTTCCCGACCTGCAGTAGATCGACAGAACACTAATTCGATGGAGTTTATCTCGACTGAACGTTATCCCGACAGTCATTTGGTCGACAAAACACTAGATCGACTAACTGTTGACCGACTGGATGTCATGCCGCCGTGCAGTAGCCCGACAGAACACTATGCCGAAATGCTTTCGCGATCCTATTTACCGAAACAACACAAAAAAAACTGCGGTCTCTATAAAATTCTTCTCAACCATCTCAAACTCCATATGATACGACCGACGTCGAAAACACCAGTATGCTTTGACCCCCCCACTCATCTCCACTCTCCCCGAAAATTAACGAGGCCCCTTTAAAATGTACTAAGTGCTGGAAGTGGAGGGAGGAAAGGAAGGTCTTCAAATTTTGGACGTGTGCTCATGTGCAGTAGCCTTTACACACAATGTGGGGAAATTATTTAAGCTTTTTATTTGACGTCTGTATAAACAGGTAAGTTACAAGTAAGTTTTAAGTGTGTCCTCTGAAATAAGAAACAAAAAAGTTGTTTAATTTTGTATATTTTTATTTTCTGCCTGATCAGGGTTTTGTATGCTATCAGTAGACAGTTCCTTATCTGAGTAAGCGATTTCCTCATAAATGTTTTTCAATTTGATTACTTAAATTACTTTTTTAATCACTTTATATCAATTTGGTCTTATAGTTGGGCATAATATCAATTCAAAATCAGCGTTTATTCTTGTGCGAAACATTCCAGTAAAATCGTTATTGTATTTAGTTTTAATAACACAAATCTCAGCCTAGAGCATTTATTAAAAAAATAAAAACACTTTCCCATCGCACACTACCGCCATCTGTGACAAACAGCGCGAACCTTATAGAAAAGACTTTCTTTCGTGTGTAACCTCGTTACAGAATATCGTACAGCGCCACCGTGGTAATAATCGGAACTAGATGTTTTGTTGTGCTGACAAAAGATGCCTTGTACTGCGCTACATTTTGTATCACGTTACACAATAATATGATGTCAAATGAGAAATGCAATAACGTGGTCCTAATGTTTTTGGCACATGCTGGGCAAGATTCATCGGCGTAATAAGTTTGCAGAGTTTGACTTTCGAATAAATTCAGTGTTTACTTAAGCGTAATTTAGACGGTACGAGTTTCTCGAACGTTTTGTTCGAGAAAATCGTACGCAATAATCGTAAGCAATAATCGCCATGACATTATCGTATCAAAGTGTTTAGACACAGGTAAGAAATAAATTCGAGTCGAGAAACTCGAACCGTCTAGGTATGAATGTTTAGACGGAGATGCTTTTTTGTTCTTACGATTATCGTACGTTCGAGACGAGAAACTCGCACCACCTGGGTATGTGTTTAGACGATGACATTTTTTCTATGCTCTTACGATTCTCGTATGTTCGAGGCGAGAAACTCGTACCGTCTAAATTGCGCTTAAAGCGCAATTTAGACGGTACGAGTTTCTCGCCTTTAGTTCTAAAATATATCTTGGGCAATTTTGTATTATCTTTTCTTTTTCTTGTACATCTATATGTGTATCATCTATATGTCACATACATGGTTAAATAATAGGCAATATTTACTCATGTAAAATTCAACTCATTCTTCTTGCCCTTTTATTTATTTAATGGTTCTTCCATTCCGACCAACTGAACCAACCAACTAGTTGTGCGGAATGGAATTCCATTGGATTACTAACACTTTTAACATTAACAGTTCCATGATGGAACTTCTGATGTTTTTTAGAAGCTTTTATTTAGGCTAAAATTTTGTATTTAACATGTGTAACAAATCGCGTGACAATGCAATATTATGTTGACATGGAGCTGATCGGATGATTGAGCTGGAAGATTCCCATAGGAACTAAGTCGTAAACGACACAATCCCTTCGAATTTCAGCTCGTTTGATTTGTATTGACGAATATTTAGGCGCTAGATGGTAACCAGACCAGGATCTAATGATAGAACTAGAAGATGGCCATAGAAACTCGGTAATAAGCTCAAAAGATAACCACATCGTGTTTGGAATTGTCTTGATGAGTATTAATTATATAAGTATATACCTACCGCGCTATAAAGCTTACTATGAAAAAAATATTTTCATTGAAAACTTGTTTAAATCAATAGTTCCTTTTTAAAAGAATCTGAATTTTGTTATCACTAGTTCCAATTTTATTTTAGACATTTATGAAATTTCTTAAGGGTTGAAAAACACTCGAGCTTGTAAACATAATAAGAATGATCTAAAACGATTTCATTAAAATAAATATAAAACGATTAAATAAGTAGTTCAAATATAACTATCTTTTCAAGTAGTCGTAGATTGTATGCCGATACCTGCTTGAGACTGGTTGAAAAGTGAGTGATTTGTTTGGATTTTGGTTGTTTTTTGGGGTCAGGTTGTTTTATTAAAGATTGATTATTTTTAATTTTCTACATTTTAGCGAGTTTTATTTGTGGGACCGCCTCGAATCCCTCAATTTGACATTCCACATGATCACAATCATCACAGTAAAATACGATCTCGCTACACTAATGATGAGTGAATGTAGTGCAAAATGTTACTAACGTAGTCTATAGTCTTTTTTACTAACAATAAGATGTTTTTTACTAAAAGAACTACAATGAAATAAAACTTCCATAAAATTCTTTATATATGTCAGTCTGTAAGGTATTTATTTATATATATATATATATATATATATATACTTTATTGTACACCAAGATAAAAAGATCATACAATTATGAGACTTAAATAAAAACATACAATGGGCGGCCTATCTGCGATCTCTTCCAGGCAACCTGGGCCAAGACGCCTGATAATAAATGATTATTAATACTAAGTTTTATTTTCAAAATTCATACCTAAGCGATGTCACCTCGGTAGTCAATCTCATTTATTAAAATTCATCCAACAGTTCAGGCTACAGGGCATATCTTAAAAGTACATACAAATATACATACTCTCCAACAAAAAACATTAGCCTCCTTTCGCGACAGTCGATTAAAATATATAGGTAACACATATGTAAGCACAGTCACGATCTCAACTAGTCAAACAAAATACTTTCCAAGTCAATAGTGTAAGAAAATGCATGGAGCATCGCACACTCCCCGAGTAGCATTGCATACAGGGAATGTATTGGCACGTTCTTGAAATACATGGATAAGTGCGACTCCTGGGATCACTGGATGCTTACATCTTTAGTCGGACGTATTTCTGTGTTAAACTTCTTATGATTTGTAGGAGAACTGGGTAACGTTTATTTATTTATGTCTGAAAACGTAGAAAAAAATTATATTTAGAGAGAAGAGCATAAAGGTACTGACTATTTCTAAGAAAATATTATTTCCAGCATCAATAGAGTAAAATGAGAATAAAATTACAATACACTAACAAAAAAAAATTAAAAATATAGACATAATAATAATATAAAGCTATAAATACATTCAGCATTCAGCCTGTGTTACACACATGTGCGCAGTGTAGTTTTTTTTTAATCAATGAACTCGGATCAGTATGAAAATTATTAAGTGCTTTTATAGAACAATAGGGTGACTGGTAATAAGTGCCCGATACTTAAACACTTGATTGTAGTCATGATAACAAACCACTTTTACTATGGGAACAAACCTGAAATCGCGAAAAAATCTGGTCAGTACATTTATGTTTGTCTAACTTGTCAAAATGAACTGAAGTTGGAAACCAGAAGATAATCATGATACAGGGATTTTTTAGTCCATGCTTTTCTTTACTTGGTATATTTTTTGAGAGACAAATGTTTCAATTTAGTTCGTCTAAAGTAAATACAAACCATATCGTAAGTTATGCTTGACTGTTATAATGGTTATGCAGACGATAAAGTTCACCACGAAGCATTTTGTTACGGAGAAAATATTATTCAAAGCCGTTTGCTTTTCTCCATAGAATGTCTCCATCCATAAAAAATATATATAGTCGTTTGTTTACTTCAATATAGGTGTAATCAAATATTAATCCCAGATAAATCCAATATTGTCAAATCTGGAATTAATTTCTAAGTGGAACTTACTGCTGCTTACTTACTTACCTTACTACTCTAAAATCTTTCGGCCCCATCGACCAATCCTAACCTAGATCCGGAGTGAGGAGGGATGGTAGGCGGTCGCCTCCTTCTGCGAAGCAGTAATGCTAGATAAGGAGGAGGCCGACCGCATCAGGCAGAGGCAACGGGGCGCTCGCCCCAGCCGCCGCCGGGATTCCGATCCCGATTTCGGGCCACCGTAGGCACGGGCTTGCGGACGGCGTGCAATGGGTAGCACGCTGTCCGATCGTCCGGTAACCGACCGGACCGAGCCCAAGTCGTCGACGGCGCGTTCTGTTCCCGCGCGCCTCAAGGAGCTGTCAGCACACCGAAGAGGCCCAGCCTGCTAGCTGCTGGCAGGCAGGGTCGAAGCCTACTGGGGTTATGGGTCAGCTTCCGAAAGGAATACCCGGCCCCGGCACGATAGGCTACGAAGGAACGGTAGGAACCCGGACGGAAGGTTTTTAGTCAGTAAGAGTCTGACACTACTTCCCGCTCCACCCAAGGGCGGGATTTGTCATTGCATGATTTTACCTACCATAAAAAAAAACCTATGCAGATTTTTTTCTTTTAACATATTACTCAGAACTTCACAAAAGGACATTACTTACACAAAAAAAATCAACAAACGCGTCGTCAGTCGGCACCCTATCTAGAACACCTATCTCCGTCTGAACGTGACTCCTCGATCCAAACGCATACACAAACAAAAAGGCGTATATTCCACTACTAAATATTCCGGGTGCGTCCGACCGAGAGCGTCTTTTTCAGCGTTTCAGGCATTGCCGTGAATTTTCAGCTGAAGTGCTAGGATTTGCATCATAAAGGGAGCGCTGTTTATCCGTCTGCCCCCTCCTCTCACCTTGTTTGCAGTTTTTCATGAAAAGGTTACGTTAGACGATACACAAAACGGTGGTGTGGATTTTAGAGGTGGTTTTACTTTGCATACTTGTGAGTTAAAGCTTTTGTGCTCTTTTGGTTGAAAAGAATTGAAGAGATCCTTGGACGTGCAAGCTCTCTGCGATCATCTACACCACCTTCTCACAATCATAGAGGAGAGTCATTGATTCTTGTAGTCACCTAATCCTTTTTTTGGAAAAAAAAGTATCCTATGTGCAATTCCAGGTCTTGGACTACCCGTGTACCAAATCTTTGGACTACCAGTGTACCAATTTCAGGCCTTGGACTACTCGTGTACCAATTTCAGGCCTCGGACTACCCATGTACCTATTCCAGGCCTTGGACTACCCGTGTACCAAATCCGTTCAGCCGATTAGCATGAAGAAGTAAGAAACACAAACATACACAGATACTTACAAACTGTTGTCTTTATAATATTAGCGAGATTTTTTTTTGTGCAGGACTGGAGCGATTGCCTGCTGCGTTGCATATCGCGGGTTCGATTCCCGCACGGCATAAATATTTGTATGACAGATACTATATTTGTTTGTATCTGTCATACAAATATTTGGAAACAAGGTGCGGAGGTGTCTTGTGTTATTATTGCACATGTTTATGAATGCACTTAAGATACAGGTGATGCACCTAGTGTGGGGCCACTTCTTCTTTTATTGAAAAAAAATAAAAATAATATAAAACAAAAAACAAACAAAGTTAAAATATCAGTCAGAAGCCTGAAACGCCTTTAACAAATTTTACCCTCTTATGGAAAGTAAATCAACGGTATGATAAACAAAATGGCTACGTATAAAACTACGCTTAACATTACGAGTACTTGGAAACAGCGGAGTAGGGCCATAATGACATCTGAGGAGGTCTAACACTACACACTATACTTATAAAATATATAACGATACGAAATACTTAACCTCCATCAGATTTGCGTCAACACCATAAAAAATTACAACCTCTAAAGCTAACACTAGACTGGGTGCTTTATCTTACAACAAGAGACTATAATAATAACCCTAAAATGCCTGAACGCGAAATTAAACGTTAACACTCGATCCTCAAAAACTACGGCAAAATGGCGCGTCAAAAAACGCCACAACGAATTATGTCAGTAATTGCTTCGAATTCACGGCTCCCTTCAGCAATTCCTTATGGAAAATTAAGGCATTTCAGGTGAAAATTGCATGGCACCACTGGACGGATAGTGACTTAAATTTAATCACAAGTAATGTAAAAAGCGGGTTTTTTATCGTGCACGTGATGATATAAATAAAATATTTTTTTTTAAGTTTAAAAGGCCTTCAGTTTTACTAGGCTGTCAAAAAGGAACTATAGATTGTATCTGTCTCTATAAAAATCATCGCATCAACCAAATATAATCTTTAAAGAGCGTTTAACTGTAAGCATAGCATCGTTCTATTTCAATCAATTAAATTATTTTACTATTGTCAGAAATTATGGCCCTGACTTACAAGTTAGGCGCATTACTCTGTGTAATTTATTTCATCACCACTAATTTTGTAGGTTTTGTAAGACTTAAAGTCACCCAAAGGGCAATGGAAAGGGCTATGCTCGGAGTTTCCTTGCGTGATCAAATCAGAAATGAAGATATCCGCAAGAGAACCAGGGTTGCCGACATAGCACGTAGAATTGCCAAACTTAAGTGGCAGTGCGCAGGGCACATTGCTCGCAGAACAGATGGCCGTTGGGGCCGAAAGGTTCTGGAGTGGTGGCCGCGTACCGAAAGACGCAGCGTTGGAAGGCCTCCCACTAGGTGGACCGATGACCTGGTCGGGTCGCTGGAGTCCGACTGATGCGAGACGTACAGGACCGGCCATCTTGGCGACGCTTGGGGGAGACCTATGTCCAACAGTGGACGTCTTTTGGCTGAAATGATGATGATGATGTGAATTTTGTGGGCAGGGCACATTGCTTGTAGAACGGTCATGTCCAAGAATCAAAGATTTGTAAACATAATTATTATGTTACATCCAACAATCCGCACTGGGCCAACAAGGTGGATTACGGCCCATTATCTCTCCTAGGCCTGAGTCCCAGAAGTGGGAACATTATCAGGCTGATTACGCCACGCTATGCTTCCTTATAATTAAAATAGTATATTTTGATACAAGTGCAGAAAGTTTGTCATTGCGACCGAGGCGGAATTAGCACGAGCCATAGGCGAGTGTGTTGTGGAGCCGAGTGCAGCAGTGACCAATTTACACGCATATCAAACGACGTTTTTCTATACACTTACGAGTTTTTGGTGGAAGACCAGCGTGCGCCTCGTGGGGGTCGACGCACGCCCAGCCTGATATGATAAATAATTTTATTACAATAAAATTGGCGGGGGCGAGCACGTGCTTTTTTCCGCCCTAGTGCGAAAAACAGTCCGTTTCGTGCCTAAAAGCAGTGGGACAAGAGCGGGTTTTCAAGTAAGTGTATTGAAAATTTATTGCCATTATATAAATTTCATAAGAATTGGAAATAATAAAAGATAACAAATTAAACAAAAAAAGTATGATGTAAGTTATTTTGAGTTTAAAATTAATAGCATAATTATAATGTCAAAATTGGCTCATAGCAGAAGTTATAATAAGCCTGTTTTTCATCTCAAAAGTCTACTTTCGAGGTTGGGCGGAAAATAAATTGGTGCCCAGGATAAGTTGGCCCATATCTCGTTACATAAATAATATTACCATTCATATTTTGATTTGAATATAATCGAAAAAAGTCACGTTGACGTATTGCGTGAAATTATTTTCATATTCTTACGTAACATCTCTATTGTTTATTATATACTAGCGAAAAAAACGTGTTACGCCAACCCCAAGTAATTTAGAAAGAAAGAAAAGAATGTATTATTATTATTATTTTTATTTATTTGTATAGTATATCTAAGAACCCTGAGGTCTTGGACCTTTGGAAGACGTACGAGGAGCCAAAACCAACTCGCAGAGGCCCTTTAGATACTTTTAATGGAACGTGATGCCAACCGACGATTAATTATTATTATTTTCTTTATTCATAGTATAAACATATAAATTACATTATTAAATATTACAAAAAACATTTAAAAATATAAAAAATAGTGTCCCACCGGTATCGGGAACAGTTATTAATTATATTATTCTTATTATATTTTTTAATGTCTTTTTTTTAATTTTTGTTTAAGTATTTATTAATATTTTTTTAATATGGGATCAGGGCAGGAAGAAGAAGAAGAAGAAGAAGAGTCGCACTTCACAAATGAAAGGTCGTCTTTCTCATCGCGAAGACTCGTGCATTCAAAATGACTTAAAAAACCCGTCTCGTCCACGTAGCGTATCCTAAAAGCAGGAATATTTAAAGGAAATGAACGTCGGAAAATAATGACTTTCAACCAAGTAAATCTTAAATTAAATTTATTTCAGTTTTGAAGAGCATCGGTCTAGTGAAGAGTAATGGCCGATTTCAGGACTTTACTTAATTAATTGTACTTAAGAAAGTTTTGGCTGATATATTGTTAGGCCGCGCGTTTATGCAAACCTCGATGGTTTTGTTTTGAGCACTTTCAAAGGAATGGATACGAAATTCCTTTGAGTTGGTTGCAGAAGTTGCAGAGCTTCAAAATACTTTATATTATTTGAACATAATTAACTAAAGTTATGTTTGTACTTATTTGAACTAACTTAAAATTTAAGTTTAAAATTATAATAACAATCAATTATAATAACAATTAAAATTAATCAGTAATATTTTGGTTATTATAATTTTAAAATGAATGGATATATTGAAATTCAACGTAGAAAAAAGCAATGTCAAAATTTAATTTAACATTGCTGGTTGCGCCAATTTGCTATGTTCCGCGACTTTGTTTTTTGTAATTTGTTTTTTTGGCCTAGCAATCCTATACCATCCGTTTTCCTTCCACCCGCACGACCTCTAGAAATGATTTGACATTGACGTTTTTTTTGTGCATTGTGAATGTGACCGCACCGCTAACACGCCCGCTCGAAATTACAAGAAAATTGGCTATTTCGTGTTCCAACCATTCAGAACTCAACAGTGGTGCAGTGTAGTGCAATACAGAAACTGGCAGTGCTTGAAAGTACGAAGTTCGGGATTCGCCGGCCGGCGCCATGTGGAACTTTCGAGGTTAAAGGTCAGTCCTTCTAATACATTTATCCCATTAATAAACGCTAGACGCAGTACCTGCATATTGTTAACAGGCCTTAGATCGCTTTTTAAATCTACAGTCCACAAAGCAAAATTCGCGCAACCATTACCTTTTTGGTCCATACGAGCAGGATCGTGAATCATTTTCTTGTAATTTCGCAATATAGTATTTGTTCCATAGGGAATAAACGCAACGCGCCTGTTTACCTAGATATAATAGTAGAAAACCCGCATCTAGGCATTTAGGCAACTATACGTTATTTCGCTCGTATAGTTAAAGAGTCATTGATAATTACGGTACCCACGCCGTCAACCGCACCGCATAATTATAGTTAGCTACGTAAATATCAGCGTAGATATAAATCGTTCGCATTCTTTTTCTTGACAAAATTCATTCGGAAGTCCTACAAATTGCATGTAGGTAGACGCATTTCAAAAATACCCGTTCATTGTTGAGTGAATATTTGTAGGAAACGGATAAACCATAGATTATATACGCATATGTTATTCCGTTCGTTCGCCGTTCACTTTGTTGTTTACAATATTACCATATTGTTCATCTGTTAATTATCGCTTACTTAATAATTCGTTAAGTGTTTGTTTGAGTGTATAGTGTGAATATATCAAAACAAGATGTCTCTTAAGGGAACCAAGGTTAGTACTGATTTAAAGGTTCAGTTAAAGCTTTTATACGCTAAAAGGGACTCGCAGTTTTCACGTGTTCAATCGATTTGTGATAAATCTTCGCAAACCTCGGATCTGGCGATTAGAGATGCTTTCTTGTGTTCGTTGGAAACTTTAGATAGTTTGCGCGCGGATTTTGAATCTACAATTAATAATATAAACATTTTAGAGTTGGAGTTAAATCCTGATTACTGTGTGAGTTATCAGGCATTGTCGTCCTTTGATGACTTGTATTGTCGTATCAAACGTATTGCTAGGAGTTTAGAGACTCCCCCCCCCGCGAGTGGTTTATCCAACCCTCCTCGCGAACGCCCACGATTGCCGCCAATTCAAATACCTGAATTTGATGGTGACATTCGAAATTGGAATTTATTTATAGATAGTTTCGAAAATATAATACATAGGAACACATCGCTGACAGATCACGAGAGATTGCATTATCTCGTAGAAAAATTGACCGGTAAGGCAAAGGCTGTCTGTGCTGGAATTACGTTTAGCGCTGAAAATTACAATTTAGTTTTGAACACTTTAAAAACAAAATACGAAGATAAGCGATTAGTAGCCACCGCATATTTAGATCAATTATTCGATTTGAAAAGTTTTTCCGTTTGTAACGATCATAATTTAGAGAAGTTTTTAAATATTTTCGCATCATCTGTTCGTGCAGTAAAGAACCTAAAGGTCAATGACCTCTGTGACTTTTTGTTTTTGTATATCGGTTTAAAGAAATTAGATCCTGAAACTGTTCGTCTGTTTGAAACGACTCAGCGCGGTAACGAAATACCTAAGTTCAAAGATTTAGAATCTTTTATTCGCGACCATATTAAGGTGTTGCAGCGCACGTCGGCGCGTCATGAAGTCACGAATAGGACAGGTTCCGATCGCCGTATAGACGCGTCATCGAAGTCAGTCAAGACTGCACATACGCTAGTTAATACCGCCTCAACACCTGACTGTTCTCTGTGTAAGGGTAGCCATACACAGCTGTACAAGTGTTCGGAATTTCAGAGATTATCGCCTAGGGATCGTTACAAGTTTGTCCGCACTAATAATTTGTGTTTTAATTGTCTAAGTGACAAACATCTGGTTACGTCATGTAAAAGTGGTGTTAGCTGTCGTAAATGTCCAGCTAGACATCATACCTTCTTACATTTTGAGAGTAGTAAGCTGCCATCGCAGCCGCGGCCTGCGCAGACGCGCGACGCTTGTGACGCGCGGCCTGCTGCAAGTGCAAACGACGTAACATTGTGTTCGCTTTCCGCCGCTGGTACTCAAGTCACTACCGTTTTACTTGCGACCGCGCAAGTTGTCATTGTAGATGCCTTTGGCAAACCGCACACCGTTCGAGCGCTACTAGATGGCGCTTCCCAGAGTAATTTTATTACTCGGGATTGTTGTCAACGCCTTGGTTTTAGTTTTAATAATTGGTCATCCCGCTCAGAAGTGAAAGGTTTTGGAGGTTTAAAGGCAACCATTCACGGTTCCATTAAAATAATATTTAGTTCACGTTTTAATCGTAATATTTCGTTTGAAATGGATTCGCTAGTCGCAGATAAGATTACGGAACGGTTGCCCACGGTACCGGTTGACACGTCCATGCTGACGGAGTTTAAGAACTTGCAGTTAGCCGACGGAAATTACGCTTTCCCTGGAGATATCGATCTATTGATCGGTGCTTCGATTCTCCCGCATCTCCAGTTATCACGTAAAATTCAAGGTCTTCCGATGTACCCCGCTCCGCACGCACTGGAAACAGTTCTCGGGTTTGTTATAGTTGGCTCCGCACCCGCTTATTTAAATAGTTACTCGACTGTGTCGCACTGTTGCACCGTCGAGCCGCCGCTTGAGTCTACCATCCGCAAGTTCTGGGAGATTGAAGAGGTCAATGTCCCACCTATTCTCAGCCCTGAGGATCAGGTCACTGAGGAGATTTATACCCGCACGACTACTCGTGATAAAGATGGTCGTTATGTTGTCGCGCTCCCTTTCAAGGGTGATATTTTTTCGCTCGGTGGCTCCCGTGCCTCCGCAGAAAAACGCTTTCTATGCTTGGAACGTAAGATTCAAGCTGAATTGTCTCCGGAAAATATATTCCATGTCGCTGGAACAGAAAACCCAGCTGATTGTCTCTCACGTGGTTTGCTTCCTGCGCAAATTTTAAATCATCCGCTTTGGTTTTGTGGCCCTCCCTGGCTTCATACCACTCCTAACGAGTGGCCAAGTGTTCCGTTTAACCCCGCTACTGTTTCAGAGCCACCCGAGGAGAAGAAACATACGCTTGTAGTATCAGTTCCGCGTGAAGAGTCAGTTGTTTTGTTGTTGTCTAATCGAGTCTCGTCTTGGTCGAGACTATTACGCTGTGTAGTTTACGTCCTAAGATTTTTGAGATTATTACCATCGCGTGGTTCTATAATCGCAGCTGATTTGGATAGAGCTGAATCAGTTGTACTTCGAGAGTTGCAGAAATTTTATTTTTCAATAGAATTTCGTAGTTTAGAATCACAAAAACCTTGTAGTCGCGCACTTCAGCATTTGAAACCATTTTTGCAAGACGGACTCATTCGTGTCGGTGGCCGTCTGCGAAATGCTAAGTTAGAGTTTGAACAAATGCATCCAGTAGTTCTACCACGCAGGGATCACGTTTTGGATTTGTTGGTGGACTATCACCATAAGGTGAATTGTCACGCTGGTCCCGATTTATTAATGTCCATTCTTCGACAGAAGTACTGGATACTTTCCGCTCGCAATTTGATACGCGCTAGAGTGCACAGATGTGTGCCCTGCTTTAAGCTCCGCCCGCGTTTCAACGCGCCGGAAATGGCCGACCATCGTTCTTGTCGTGTTGTACAGACGGTGAAACCTTTCATACATACTGGGACGGACTATGCTGGACCGTTTAAAGTCACTATTGCCCGTGGTCGTGGTATACGTTCCACAAAGGCATACATTTGCCTATTCGTTTGTATGACAACTCGTGCGGTTCACATAGAGTTAACCAGTGATTTGAGTACGCAGGGTTTTATGTCTGCATTTAAACGATTTTTATCTCGCCGTGGTCCCGTTAAGCGCTTATACTCTGACAACGGCACAAATTATGTTGGAGCGCGACGCAATATTTCGGAATTACATACATTCTTACGCTCCAAGTACTACCAAAGTGAATTCGCCCATGTCTTAGCTGAGAATCGCATTGATTGGTGTTTTAATACGCCAGCAGCTAGTCATTTTGGTGGCAATTGGGAGGCGAATATTAAAAGCCTTAAGTCGCACCTGTTTCGGGTCATAGGCGAACAGATTCTCTCGTACGAGGAGTTGAGCACTGTACTCGCTCAGGTAGAGGCGTTGATGAATACGCGTCCGTTGTGTCGGACTTTGTCTAGTGATCCATCGGAGCCACTAGCGTTGACGCCGGCTCACTTCTTGACGACGACTCCTCTTAAATATTTGCCCGCTTTAGATGTCGAGACTGACAAACTGCAGCTCCACCCGCGTCACGCTCTGCTAGATAGCTTAGTTCAGTCCTTTTGGAAGCGATGGAGGACAGATTATCTGCATACGCTGCAGTCGCGTCAAAAGTGGAACACTCCTTCAGATCCAGTCACAGTCGGTACTGTGGTGATACTGAAGACTGAGAGTGCGCCTCCTCTGCACTGGCCTCTTGGTGTAGTGGAAGAAGTTTTTCCGGGTTCGAACGGAATAACGCGAGTCGTAAAAGTTAAAACCGCAACTGGATCGTACCTGCGTCCGGTTATTCGCCTCTGCCCTCTGCCTAATCAGTAGTAGTGGCATAGTTAGTTATAAGTTGTTTCGCTACCTAGTATTGATAGTTTAGATTAGTAATAGGGTTTAGTTTCGCTTTTGTTTTTTTTCTTTTCTTTGAAGGTAACCCTTCAAACCCGGGGGGAATGGTTGCGCCAATTTGCTATGTTCCGCGACTTTGTTTTTTGTAATTTGTTTTTTTGGCCTAGCAATCCTATACCATCCGTTTTCCTTCCACCCGCACGACCTCTAGAAATGATTTGACATTGACGTTTTTTTTGTGCATTGTGAATGTGACCGCACCGCTAACACGCCCGCTCGAAATTACAAGAAAATTGGCTATTTCGTGTTCCAACCATTCAGAACTCAACAGTGGTGCAGTGTAGTGCAATACAGAAACTGGCAGTGCTTGAAAGTACGAAGTTCGGGATTCGCCGGCCGGCGCCATGTGGAACTTTCGAGGTTAAAGGTCAGTCCTTCTAATACATTTATCCCATTAATAAACGCTAGACGCAGTACCTGCATATTGTTAACAGGCCTTAGATCGCTTTTTAAATCTACAGTCCACAAAGCAAAATTCGCGCAACCAATTGCTTTGTTATCAAGGAAAAAACAGACTAAGTGCGTAGGTATTCTGAATTCGTACGTAGTAAGTACTTTTATTTTACAAACACACTCGGAGATAATGAATCCACTCTTCAAACAAACACGACACGTACCTAATAAAATTAGAGAACACTAGACAAAATAAATACATGAAAGGCCTACAGAGGCCAAACTTGAGGACAACGCCATCTAGCGAAAACCCGCGAAACAAACCAAAAAACGCCCTGAACACAGTGGCCATTGTCCACATTAAAACACGAACAAAAATTAGTACGACAGCTGTTCGGAGTTTTAATAAAAATAAACTTGTACTTTTATCTTTCAACGGAAGCGATCGAATATGAATTTTTTTAGTAAAAAATGCGCATAACTTTTTTCATTTCAAACTAGTAAGTTTAAATTAGTTCCAGGACATCGTCGCTGAGAGATACTTACCTACATTTGTGGGACTTATACATATCACGTTATGTTTTAGTGGGTAGTGAAGTTTTATAAATTAAGAAGTTCCAGGAATGTTAAAGTTTTTCTTTGTAAGTAAAGTAAAGTATTTCATTCTTGCGCACGAATCTGGTGCAAAAACCTCCCAAAGGCCTGCGTCATATGACCTGCGTAAGGTGAGGACGCCGTGAGGTCTTTTCAGGCACTCCACAAAAAAGGGACTTACCGTCATAATTATGATTGCGACAGTCGCCATCGCCATTCCACGATGAGATCTCGCTGGAAGTCTGACCGACAGCAGAGTTTCGCCCCGCCCGTTGCATCTCCACGCGTTTTGTCCTGGGAGCATGTTTCCTTTGAACAATTTTCTAATTTCTGGTGGGCGAACCCACTGGCAGCAGCTAGCTATTTGCTTTTCATGACTCTATGATTTAAAATCACATTAATAGTCAACCATCCCTAGAGCCTAGAAAATTACAAAAATGAAAACAAATAAAATCCAATCGGAGCGATAAGAATCTGATTCCTTGAGGACCAGTAGGTGTACACTGTTCAATTTAATTTCATTTGTGGGTTATGCCTCAGGCCAGTCTTGGACAGGTACGCAGGAAAATTGGAACTAGAAAAAAATATAGAAAAGTTGAGCGGTGAGTACCTAATACACAATTTAGGTGTTGAAATAGTCAATTCAGCTGTAAAATATAGATTGGATGTTGAATTATGAGATTAATTAATATCATTATGTTAGCTAAATTTGAGTTAAGGTTTAGATTAAAATCTCAGATATCAGAGACAGATTATTCTACTAATATTATAAAAGCGAAAGTTTGTATGCATGGAAAAACAAAAACTACTGTATCCCCAAATCTCTCCAAAATTTACCCAAGGAAACATACTCCTGGGATACAAAATACCTTAATGTCTTATTCCAAACCATGGTCTACAAACTGAAGGACTAACGAACACACACACACATATTCTGCATACTAACATTAGTTTGATTTAGTCTTCTTTTAAGAGTACTAAGAGGAAATTTGGCGGTTTCCTTTCAGTTTTTAGTTTTCTCTTTTCACTTTATTAGTTTTATACAGTTATAGTTAATCGCAAACTAGTTTTATGCAAGCATTTTCTCTCTATAATGTCCATAAAGTTTTGTAAAATTCATAAATATTAATGAATAAAGTGCGCTTTTATTTAACTTGAACTTTAAGACTTAAGTCAAAGGTTGTAGCTAACTAGAATTTCAAAAGAAAAAGATATTATAGATAAAGATAACTACTTTAGACGCCAGTTAAAGTTGTAAAGACTAGCAAAGTTAAGAAGAGCACAAAATAAACGGTTAGTTTGAAAGTTAACGTGCTAATACCCTGTGGTAAGATTCTAAACCGAGGGCTTTTAATTACACTAACGATTATGGAGAAACTAATTACGTTGTAGTAATTAATCTTGAATATGATACGATAAACCTTGATTTGAATTTGATTTCTATGTGATGTGTCTTTTGCACATTAAGATGAAATTAAATACCTACAATATTATTAAGTATTCGGTACTCGTTGACAAATAGAATAGAATAGAAAAACTTTTATTCGAGACAAACACAGCACAACGCTTAAAAACAAAAAGTAAAAATCTACAGAGTATTTGATTTAAAATATTACTCAAAGAATAAAAATGTTTATTTTTGTATCTTCCTAGAAATGCTGCAGTCTTTCCGTTCGATTATAATTTAGGTATATTCAAGGCTACAGTGGATAGACTCTTAGTAAACTAGTGCGCCTCACCATCAACGATTCCTTCATTGCTTACCATTAGGTATGATCGCATTCAAGCATTAGTTTATAAAACTATACATGTTGTCAAAGTGCCTTATTAAATTTTTTTCAATATATATTCACAATTTGAATATAATGCTCTACTTTTAACTTCTTTTTTTATTGATTACAGAATTACTTCTCAGCAATCATCGAAATGTCCTCAAAAACAATGTCTTACTTCAAAAACTTGATCATCACTGAGAACTTCTTCGGTGTCAGTCGACCCCACCTTATCGACGATCAAAAAACTAGACTTCTTTGTGATGTCATCGCTATCAGCGTTATAATCACCATCACCACGCTTATCATCATGGATTTCATCACCGTCAACCTGAGTATTGGTTCCAGGATATTTGAATTTATTCTCTGTATTGAATTTTATGGTCTTGTGATTGGATCGAGGTATAGAAAAGAAATATTTTATGCCATTGACAGACTTGACGAAAAATGCGATGTTGATCATGAATATGGAACCAAAATTCGAACAAAAATTATAGAATTGATACTAATATTTCTTCCGTCATTTATCGTTGATTTCATTGGACCGAAATTTTTGGGAGTTAGTACTGCTTCTGCTATATTTCTATCAGTGGTATTTGCTGCACACGATGCAGAAATGGCTTTTGCTTCTTTGGTGATAGAGACAGTTAATTTGAGACTAGAGAAACTGAAGTATGCTTTACCGAATACTGGTTCGAGGGTTTATAGGCATATTTTGATTGCTACAGCTCATATTAGTGAGCAATATACTCCAAGGGTAAGTATCTCATAAATTGCAAGAACTATAGTTTTGAATTTATGAGATTCTTAGCAGAATTGCTGATCTAGGTTGAAGAGTCGACAGCATATTTAATTTAAGTTTATTCTTCCAGCTGCTATTGATGCTTGCATTAACTTTAATCACAACAATAGCCTACGAATTCATTATGGTCCTCGCCGACTCCGAGAGAGTAAGTACATCGCCCAAATTACATTTCCCTCTTTTTAATCTGGTATGAATAATAAAGATAAAGATTACAAAAGCTTCCTTACATCTCAATGAAGATGCTTTTCAAGAAAAATCCTTAAGTATATTCGTATTAGTGCCATAAATCAGAGGATAATGGTTGTATGTGGCCATTAAGTAAGAGAGATGCCAAGTTGAAATTGAAAATCCACAGTATATTTGCTCAAGTTGTTATGGCTCATGATAATTTTAATAATGCGTCGCTGACCTGGAATTTAGATTAATACGAGTATGTGTGGAAGGACTGTGTCGGATGTATTATGGGGCGGTGCTATGCATAGGCAATGAGCTGGTAACTTGTCACAGATTGAAACGATGCTGTTAGTTGGGAAATGAAAAGGTTACAAGTGATATGATGAGAGTTTTATCTATGTTTTTGACTGCAAATCATGAGACACAGACAACTGATCATCATCATCATCATCATCAGCCTTTTTTTTTTAATATTCCCACTGCTGGGACACTGATACAAATTAATAATGATTAACTATTATAAAGCCTTAGAATTCGTAGTTTTAAAGATCCAAGCATACAAAGGGACAGACAGCGGTAAGCGTCTTTGTTTTATAATATGAAGTGATAATTGCTACATGGTAAGAAGCAATAAAAAAATCGTTTTAACAAAAATACTTAACTGAAACCAAAAATTATAAAAACCCCCAACTAATTAAAACCCACTAAAAACAAATAAACTTAAATATGGCGTCGCAAATCTCCATACACCCAAAAGACTATAGATATTGTCACGCTGTCTGACAATATTAATTCTCTGCTGCAGGTAAAAACCAGCCTTTGGGTCACGAATTTTGAATATTAGTTTTATAAATCCACAGTAGCACTACCTATAATAAATACTAAAATGAAATCCGAATGCAAACTTAATATACAAATGCAGCACATCTGTACAGACCTATTTGTTTGCTTTAGCTCTGCTAAATTAATTAATATCGATCCGTTGAGATAGCCAGCAACACAAAAGTAATTAAACTGTATCTCTCACGACGAAAAAAACGTTATTGTACAATGTGAGATGTGTGTATTGTTATTGTGTGTAATTGTATTTCTCAGTAGCAGCCCGGTGTCTAGATTTATGTATGGTTGATGCCAAAAGGTTTGCCTTTTATTATAGGGGACTTAGCCATACATATTAACTGCTGAAATATGGCTGTGTTAAACAATTAGTCCTATCTCTTTTGAAGAGTATCTATTCGTAAATTCGTGACGTTTGGGCACGCCGTAATTTTGGCATTAAGTCCCCTCTTTGAGGCGTGGCTGGAATGACCTCACGGTGTCCACACCTTCCTCATGACGCAGGTACTCACCGGAAATAGTAAGTTCGGTTAGTACCTGTACCGGATTAGTGCGGAAGTGACGCCCAGGTGTCACCACTGTGTGGACCGCCCGGAGGACATGGTGGAGCACACGGTAGAGGTGTGTCCCACCCTGCCGCGGGCAGAGCATCGCCGTGTCCTTGTGGGGGTGATCGGCGGCGGCGATCTCTCCCGCTGGGCTTTGGTACAGTCCATGGTCCAGAGCGAGGAGGAGTGGCAGGTGGTCGCTTCCATCTGCGAAGCAGTAATGCTAGCGAAGGAGGAGGCCGACAGCATCAGACAACGGCGCTCATGTCGCAGCCGCCGCCGGGATTCCGATCCCGATTTCCGGCCACCGTAGGCGCTGACTTGCGGATGGCGAGCAATGGGTGGCTCACTGTCCGTCCGTCCGGTAACAGTCTGGACCAAGCCCAAGTCCTCGATGGCGCGCACTGTTCCCGCGCACCTAAAGGAGTTGACAGCATACTGTAGGGGCCCAACGGGTTCGAAGCCTCATCTGGCGCCTTGGGCAAATATGAAAGTATACATCAGGGCCTTGGTACAAAGGCAATGAAAGAACGGGGTAGGTTTTTAGTCAGTAAGAGTCTGACACTATCTCGCGCTCTGCCTAAGGGCGGGAGATGTCATTGGATGTATTAACCTACCATAAAAAAATAAAAAATAATTCGTGACGTTATATTATTTGGATTTGGACTTTATGGCGAAAGATACTTCAAGCAATTATAGAAACGAGATAGTCCCATCAAGATCCTGAACACGTCATCGTGTGTGCATAATAGTAAAATATTTTCTTGCAGATAATACACCTATCATTCTACCTAATATGGCGCGAATCAAGATCTATGTATTCTTTATGGATGATGTGTTCTGCCATTGCAAGAACAGGCAATCTTTGCAACGAATTGTCATTGTGTTTGGCTGGCAGACTTACCCAAGACAAGAGTATTAGGAAAGGTAAGCAATGATAATATCAGCCGGTAACTACCTCCATTGCGGTGAACGAGGGCATTCTGGGTCTGATTCTCTGGGATTGTTCGAATGAGTAGCCGCAACCCAGGAATGCAAATGGTAACTAATGAAACATAGCAAAAATATGATATTTTCTCTCGTTCCACACTTGGGAGCGGTTAGAGAAACTCCCACGTTTTTCCATTGAAAATTCACAGTGGAGGTTCGGGTTTTGGAAGTCCACTGTGGCAATATCCTCGTCCCACAAAGCGGGAAGGAATAAGAATTTGAAAAACTCAATAAAAATCAGGATTTTTTCCTTCACCGATATAGACATCTGTGAAAGAAAAAATCTTGATTGATGCCCATGACAAACTTAGAAAGTTTATCCTGTTGTGCTATTCTCTAAGAAAACGCAGCGCTGCCTCAACGTCGTTGGTAATTCAATGTATCCTATTTGGATGTTCGTCGTTGCGGCAACGCTGCGTTTTTTTATAGAATAGCACCACTGGTCGCTACAATCCAGTAATTAATCTTTAAACCAAGAGTGGAAAGCTACTTCTAAGCAAGCGGGATTCATCGTCGAATATACACAAAGATAAATGCTTCCATATTTATTACGTGTCAAATACAATAGTGGTGCAATGCCTGATTTGATGCCATAGGCATATTTTAAGTAATAAATTAATAGCCTTGACATTATCTCGCTAGCCTCGATATTAATGATGAATGTCACGGTAACGGTTACGATTAAGTGCTTATAAGTTAAGTATGTAGCAAATTAAGCCAAAGATAAGAAGACTTGTAGTATAAGATTTTAATTGATGAGTTTCTTAATCAATATTAGTTTCTTATTGTCACAAATAATTAATTAGGCTATAGCTTACTTAACAAAATAAATGATTATGATTATTATGATTATGATTAATTAAGTACATAGATTAGATACGAGTACATTACGATACAGGAAGGAACTAAGTTTTCAATGAAGGTATCTGAATTGAATACAGATAAAAATTCATAATAATACGGTTACAAGTAGTTTTTATTCGTATTCATTAATAAAATCATTCATTAGGCAGACGTAGCATTCCCAACTACTCACTTTCCGGCCGTCAGATTAATTAAGGACCAAACCAGTTCCAGTTGTTGAAAGAGATATCCGCAAACCGTATGGGCCCAGCAGCGATGCCCGCTAGTACCGCAGGGAATTTCTGAAAAGAAAACCTGCCATTCTAGAAAGCAAAGGGTATCTGAAGGATACAGATGTGGTTTTAGTCAGTAAAAATCTGACACGCCCTTCCTATTCGATTAGATAATTTTCTACCTAAAAAACACATGATGGCAATAATGTGATCTTCAAGCTTATAAATAACTGAATCATCGTCTGCCTTCAAAAATCTCTCGCCGATCATCTTGATTTTTGGCAACTCTCACCCAGCTGGCCCATTGCTGCTTCAGCTGGCGAAATATATCACATTACCCAGGTTACTAATTTCATAATTTATTTCAGAAACGAACCCATGCCAGTACAAGACAGTTAAACGGTGGTACTCGATAGTGATATCTCAACGACCTGAATATGTCAGTGGTTCCATCCTATCTATTGGACTTAGCACACCTATGCTTGTGCTGGACCTGAGCATCAATTACATGCTGATTATGGTTCAGGTAAATACACCAACACATCACCAATCATCACCATAATTGCAACTGAAAAACTTCTAGGTACTGCTGGAAATAGACTTCCTCCTGTCTCTTTCCGGCCTGTGTACTTCTAATTCATCGGATGCAGATGCAGTGTATCGGTTCACATTGTAGGAGACCTTCCAATACACAATTTACAATATCTTTTGGTACGTGGTTGCCAATCAAGAACCTTGGCCGATCGGTTACCTTGGTTTTTCTACAGGTATCTTCATTTCTGATTCAGGCAAGCCTTAAGCTTGCTGATGAGGTCCATTGTGAGTGTCCACGTTTCGGAGCTACATAACATCACTGGCAACACGTTCTGCGGGCCTAAAAACGTCACATAAGCAAATCATATTCCGAATTTCTAGCAGATCATAAGCAATTCTTCTAATGTTCGTAAAATGGTTGCACAAATTAGTCGAATCATACTCAATTCACAGCATATCAGAATCATATTCCTTATAAATATTGCCGTATAAAAAAATATGATATATATTATGATTCTGCTGAAGTGGCCTTTTTAGCCCCCCTGATCTTAGACTATGAGACACTGTGGTATGTCAGACGAAAATATACCACGTAGCTTCTCAAAAGCTGCCCCACCAAGTCGGATTCGACGATTGACCTCTTTATCGTAGTTGACCTTCGTAACTTGAAAGTTTTTCCCAGATAAAGCTGTTTTCTCCTAGATCTACAACTTCGAGTATACAATCTCCAATCTTGATGGAATCAATCCTATCAAGATCAAAGACTAAAAAAAAGGTTATTAAATTAATGTAAACCAAGGTTATTGTTAATACCCATGTAGTATGTACCCATGTATATAATTACAAAACTTTGGTTTTATTCATGTTCCCTAATGTAACAATCCTAATAAGAAAATATACCTATCTTCTGTTTACTTATATTATTATGTGGATGGTGTAAAAGAGTCGAATCATATCAACAAGCTGTTTAAATATATCTAGTAGTTTGAGATAATAATATGTCTGTCTGGGGCAATTATATTACCAATATTTAAAAAAAAAATTGTAACTCAGCGTAAACTTTTTTTATAAATTTATGCTTCTTTCGTTTCAGATGTATCTTGCTTACAAATAAATATTAATGGAGTTTTGAAGTACCTGAGGAGGGCTTGTTATTGTCATCATCATTTCAGCAGAAATTTGTCCTCTGTTGGTCATGGGGCTCCCCAAAATGTCAACACAACGAACGGTCCTTTGCGTCGTAATTCAAATGAATATAGTAATGAAACCTCTTTCCTTATTCCATTACATTTACAATAATATATCATTTTATGACAGTATCATTGTAATATAAATGATTGTACGCAAATTAATATTTTGTGTTCATTGATTCAATATTACACAAATTATATTTCTTTTAATACAAAATATGTTTTTCTCATAAATGCATTTTGTTGAAATCTGAGAAACACACCTAATAATTACGATTATAATGCCGCTGAATTAATTCAAATTAACATGATAACATAATAATTATAATAGGTATAATCATTTTTGGGCCTGAATTATGTTTTAAATACACTGAGTATTGTAATTACTACAAATTAGTGGTCTTTAATGAATTTTTATTTTGTAGTCATAGGTAACTTTCTATTTTGACCCAGTTTTTATATATATAAGGTGTTAAAAAATTAACTGCAAGAATTTTGTCCACTTACTCGCCATCGAAAAACGAACACAACAAAAAAAAAAAATTTTTTTTGAGCGTTTTTATATTTTCACATAAATATAATAATTTCATATAATATTTTTTTGTGCGCTGTACCCAGGGCTGCGCTTGCGGCTTGGGCCGCCATCGTACCGCGCGCGAGCGGCTTGGTAGCGGTTCCCCCGCCGCCCGCTACTCTTCCCGCAGCTCTCGCTACCCCTCCCGACCCTTAGTTGTCCGAAATCCGTCGCGCGGTAAGGGTGTTTTCTTGTGTCATTACGGCGAATACGTGCGTTCGTGCAGTTTCGTGCTTTTAATAATGCCGTTTACGTATTCCAATCGAGAGTACTTAGATATGGTAGTGTGCTACATTACGACTGGTCAAAGTTTAGCTGCGGCACGTAACCGTTACCGTGAACTGTATGGTGAGCAACGACGAGTGCCTGCTGTCCAAACAATCCTAGGAGTCTACCAGTGCTTTTAATAGTCCTATAGGTATAATAAAATATGCTATTTGTAAGTAAGCTCGATAATTTGCCAGTCCAAAGTCTGAGAAATGTGATGGAAAAATTAAAATCAGCTGTTCAGTCGTGTCACAGGGGTGAACGACCCACGCGTACCTACGGCGGGGCGGCCGCGCCGGAGCACGTGCGGTGTACAGTACGCATATTCAATAATTTTGTGTGAAGTGAAAATATTGCATATCTCCGAAACGGGTTGTTATTTAAAAATCTTTTTTTCGCCAATTTTTTTTATTTGTAATTCTAAACCAGTTCTTACTTTTCTTGCAGTTAATTTTTTAACACCTTATATACTAGATATTTTTTTCTGCTTTTCGGTACAACATTGAGTGTCCTTATGGTGCTCACTAAACATAAACTACTTAAATACTACTACTACATAAACTACTTAAGTACTTTATTTTTTTATATGTTACTTTTAAATATATTTAAAATACGTCGTGTATTGTAGTGACTACAAAATGGTCATTAATTAATTAATTTAATTTTGAATAATTAATTTCCCGAATCGTGAAATAGTAATAATTATTATAATAACCAAAGACAATAAGGTATACCAGGAAAAGCATTTAACCACACATATTTGCAATGTACGTTAAAATTATTTAATGTGGCTGTTATGACAGGTTAACCATCAAAGGACCGCCATTGTTTGATTGGCTGTTGGCATTTGACTGGCCTGTTGGTCTAGTAGTTAGTGGCCCTGACTGCTATGCCGGAGGTCGTGGGTTCGATTCCCACCCAGGACAAATGTTTGTGTGATGAGCACGTCATTTGTTCTGTGTCTGGGTGTAATTTATCTATAATATGTATGTATTTAGAAATATATAAGTATGTTTATCAGTTGTCTAGTACCCATAACACAAGCTCTGCTTAGCTTGGGACTAGATAACGTTGTGTGATAGTTGTGGAATATTATATTATTATATTATATTATATTGTAGATTTAAGGTCCTGTGAATTGTTACTTTTTTGATGCGTTTTTTTTTTTTTGGTTGAAAGGTGACAAAATCTATATAGTTCTTAGCTACAATTTATGAAGATCTGTCCAGGTGTTCAAGTTCTTCAATTTGTTTGTTAACTGCGGCAGGGACCTTATTACTTTACTTTTAAACATATGTGCGACCTAAAATTTGAAATACTCATGTATATTATGCTGATTGCTGGTACCATTGAGCTGATCTTATGATGGAGCTCGAAGGTAAGAGACGTAACCCTGGATTACCTATTAGTAAACCTTTAGTTAAGACCTTAAAGTTTAGGCTCATTAGATTAGTCTTAACCAGTGCTATACATTTTTCGTGATGACAAGAACCTGGTGCTAGAACTGGGAGGTGACTGATGGAAGTCTGGAATGCCTACTAAAAAACCCATCGAGTTTGGACTCGTTAGATTTGTCAAAACCAGTTCTATGTATTTCTCATGATGACAAGAACCTTATGCTAGAACTGGGAGGTGGTTTGTTATATTATATCATTATATAGGTAGGTACAAGGTTTGCTCCCAGCGTGAATTTGGGCCAAACCGCTAGTTGATAATTAAAAAAGTGTGAAGTAAAAATAAAATAAATTAAAGAACCTATAAATATTTTAAAGATGAGCGTCACTGAGTCGGGGTACCACTAAGGAACTTGGGTAACGTTTAGATTGATATACAAAAAAACTAAGTTCTTACGCACATTTGTAACTTATAGGCATTTTCTATTCGTTAAAGCTAACTAAACTTCTGCACATTGCGGTCCCGGACTCTGTGGCGCTCATCTTTAAAATATTTATTGGTTCTTTTAATAGCAGTATCTTCCAGTGGTTAAGGGTGGATACTTTCTGAAGGGAAGCCGGAGTATCAAAAGTCAACTCACCTAAATGCAGCACGCTCCATGATGCAAAATACTCTCGAAAAAATAGGCTCAGCGTTTCGTTATACAACAATTAATCTGTTAAACAGCAGTCTATGAATGAATGCCATTGCTAAATGATGTCCGCAACCCAATGCACAAAATAAATTTACAGGTTACCTGGTTCACCACACTTCATCGTTTAAAAGAAATGGGAAACGACAAGAAAACATTATCAAAAACTGAAAGATTCGCGCCACACACACAATAGCTGCCATATCAATTTTATTGTATTAAAAATCCTGTCAAATAAAATTTATTACTCGTAGTAAGAGTTTTAAACAATTAAGTTCATTCTTATTTTGAATCATTATAGTTAAATCATGAATTAATTTTTCACCTCTAGATAGAGACATTGTTGAGTATAGTCTTGTACCTCAACACCTGTGGATTGTTTATTTGTTTGACTCATCATAGCCCGTCACGTAGCGAGTTATTTTGGCACAATTTTCTGCGTTCTAAAAAGAGACAGAACGAGTTCGAGAATAGGAGTTAGTTCATAGGAAAGTAAGAGATAGTTGCATAGTACGGGAATTGATTTAATGAACACGTAACTCGGTATTTTTCGGCTTGCGATTTTGGCATTCTAATTTTAAAGTTGTAGGCGTTTAAAAAATTTGAAGTAAGTAAGCAATAGAACGAACTAACAAGGTCGTTGATCTATAAGTAGATTACATTTTCATAAGTGAAGCCAGTGGGAATCGTGTTATATGGACCCTTCGCCACTGGAATCTACCTAACATAATCAACATTATAAATTTTTTTACCTAACATATTTCTTGGTTTTTTGTATGTACAATGAAGTATTATAATAATAAACAATATCAGCTTCACTGTAACACAAAATATAACCGGTTTAGCTATCTACTAAAATAACTAGTTGCTACGTAATTTGCTACGGCGTAGCGTAAGTCACCGCTACGCAAGATACGACGTAGCAATTAGTTTTGTACGTGCTTTGGACGTGTAGTTTCGTTTGAGAATTTTTACTTTTAACCATAGTAAAATACAATTAGGTTTCATGTAAAAAATATATTCTCTACGGCAAAAAAAAATCTATAAACTGTTGAAAAAAAATCTATTCGCTCTTATTTCAACATTCTATGTGAGTACTTCACTGGGAATACGAATATCGGTCACCGAACGCTGGTGGACAAAAAATACGGGTTTTTTTTTTTCATAGAAACTAGCCTCTATTATGTACACATGGAACTCTTCATTGGTAGTCACATGGCACTGGCAGTCTAGCGCGTTTAGCAAAATAAACGATCGAAAAATGTAGTAAAATTCATCTACATTTTTCAATACAAGTGAATGAAAAATCTGCGTGTAAAATAACACGTATATCATGGTTTATTGTGTACTAAAGTTTTTGCATGGATACACGTATCGTATTTATATTTCCCGATTTTTTTAATTTGTAGTAGAGTACTTAATTTTTTATTTATTTATTTATCCTCATACAACTGCCTTTACAGGCCTCAACCCAATGCGAAAGTGCAGTTATTATATAATTACTTATATCTAATTAAAAACTAAACTAAACTAACCTAGCTAAATAATAATATTAATATTTAACTGTCAACATAACATAATATTTTTTTAATCAATATAATATTCCTCATTTATACTATGAACATGCATTTATACTTCAACTAATATTATCTATTTTTATTTATTTATACTACTATTACCTATAATTAAATTAAATTAATTAATTTAGTACATGGTCTTTTTTTTTCGGTGGGAATATCATCCAATGACATATTCGTGCCCTTGGGCGGGGCTCGATAGTGTCAGACTTTTACTGACTAAAAACCCACTCCTGTTCCTTCGTTGTCTTTCATACCGGGGCCGTATCTTCCTGAAACCGACCCTGGCCCCAGTAGGCTTCGACCCTGCTGGGCCCCTACGGTTTGCTGATAAGTTCTTGAGGCGCGCGTGGAACTATCGTGATCTGGATGGTTACCGGACGAAAATTTGGCCTCACTATCTTAGCTCGTCAAGGGGTTAACACGAATTGAAATGTGGGTTATAAAATAAACGGTTTTATAATTATAGATATGAATATGCTTCAGATCATTGATAAAATATATTACCTATGCATGTATTATACATTTAATATTTCCTCTTGAATCACTCTACCTATTTAAAAAAACCGCATCAAAATTCGTTGCGGAGTTTTAAAAATCTAAGCATACATAGGGATAGACAGCGGGAAGCAACTTTGTTTTAAAATACTATGTAGTGATGATGTAAGTAGGATGTAACCATGCCACCTCCAACAGCGGCCAGCGAGCGTCTTCGTACTCTATGGTAATGTTGCTCTAAACCCAGATTCGGGTCCCTAAAGACTATAAGTAAGCTATTTTGAAAGCTAATAAATAACTACTCTAATGTGTGAATGAACAAATTTTGTAATTCTAACACCAAATTCCAGCAATTATAATAAATAATTGAATGGTCTAATACACTAAAAACTAGCCAAAGTGTCAGACCACCACATTTTAGGATTTCGTAGTCGCCCGTTACAGCTTGGGGACTTAGCCCCCTTTTGATTTTAGTTTACTAAGTTAATCTTTATTACTACGAACTATATTGCTGGAGTTCACTGTTGAACGACTTTATTGAGTATTGTGGTCCCTGATTTTTGCCTCCATGTTATTTTTTTTTTATTATCTCCATATTGGTTTAAGCCTCCAATTGTTTCAAATTTCATACAGTCAAACGTCCAATTTTTTCGAGTATCTACAAAAGTCTGCCGTGCTGCACTTCAATGATACTTCATTCTAGTTTTAACCGACTTCGAAAAGCTGGAGGTTCTACGTTCGGCTGTATGTATTTTTTTTATAGTATGTTCACCGATAGGTCAATTGTAAACCGATTTCGAAATTTTTTATTTTGATTGAAAGATTATACTTCCGAATTGGTCCCATAAAAATATCTTTTTGATCTGATGATGAACTTCGAAGATATAGACCGAAACTCCTCAAAAAATCATAGCAGAACTGTCGTTTTTATATATAATTATGGTCACCGACTGTTTGACGATTTTGAAAATTTTTTTTTTTTTTTTTTTTGAAAGATTATACTCTCGTGTTGGTCCCATAGAAATATTATTTTGATCTGATGATGAACTTCAGTACCTACCAGAGTGTTAGCTTTTTTAAACCAAAGATGACTGGTAGAGTTTGCCACGATACACTAAGCCCACCTATGTGCCATTACTGTACATGAAGTTTAAATAAATAAATAAATTCACAGTAAATCGATTAAAAGGTGAAAACCAATCTCTTTCGTATAGAGTACATACATACATAAATTTTATATAATAATGATCAAATCATTTATTAAACAAATTGCCGACAGGGGACTATTTGTGCAGGCCAATGATAAAATTAATGGGGTCCACAGAGTTTCGTATCTACCTTCGTGTTTGTACAAAAACTGAATTTTATACATATCCGTACAAATGAAGGCCTCTGCATGATTGTTGTGATTAATTGCTGGGCTTTTGTGAGGGAACGGAAGTAAAAAGTTGTGATATTATTGAATTTTTAAAGCATTAAAATTTCCCGCTTAGTAATAGCAAGTTTCGGACAAAAGTACATAAGAGTAACTGGAAAAAATATACACCAAATTACTGAGAAGAGAAAATAGCTGGATATAATCCTTTTAATATTATGTCTAGCTAGTTTAAATATGAATTTACTTTGTATTATCCATTCACGTAAATAAATAAATTAATAAATAAAAAATAAACTTTATCTTCCTAAGTATATTTTGACCAATTTTGTCAAGTCGATTTTGATGTCTGTTGTTATTTTAATTTACTGTGAATTTGATTTCAATTTCCAATTTATAACAAATTAAAAAAAAAAAAAAAAATTGAAATCTATTTAAAAAGATATCAACAATTTTTTAAAAAAAATAGTTTGGTTTCCCATTTTAATTTCTTTAATATCAATTTGACATCCGAATGTTTTGTTTCTAATCAGTTTATTAATTTTATTTTAAATTAGGTACTAGCAGCATATAGGTTAGTACTTCCATTGTGCTAAACTAGATTAAATATGTTTTTAAATATGTTACAGGGTTATACAATATAATGTAGGTTGGCAAAAAAAAAAATATAATTAGTACACTATAACCAATTACAAAAGAACTAAGCACGTCCCCTACCTGCCCCTTTCCCATCAAATAAAACCACCACAAAACAAAATCAAATTAGCACCAACAAAACGGTGTCATAACAAAAAATATCGAAGATAATGACACCAAACAGCCATTAAGACGAGCAAAAACTCTTCCTAATGTTTTTACAAGAAACCCCACCGCTCTCGAACAGCTGAGAGCATTAAAGGCTTATGCTCGAGCATTTTTCTTCATTCTCAGTAATATATTATTTCAGTGTGACGTCAGTTTGAATCATTAGTCATGTCGGGTTTTGACACCATGAAGCGCGCGGACGTATTAGAGGTCTTCAACTGACGTATATCAGTGGATTGAAATAAGCAGACATTGTTTGAGGTTGACTTGCTTGACAGACGACGGTCTTTGTGGTGGCCAGAAGTCCAAAAAATTTGCTTTGTTATTGTTATTTTTTGTGGGGATAACCTCATGGGTCGTTGACCTGGTGAAACAAGAACCACAGCACTGGTTACGTGAAGATGCCTGAGTTGGCTTCTCTACATTAGATTTTCAGCTGAAAAAATGATATAGATATCCTCATGGTTGCTTCCCCTGTATGGCTTAAGGAATAAAAAAATATTAGAAAGAGCTACTACGACTTTGGAATGCAAAAGGCAACTGAAAATACATGAGTAGGTTAGTAAAGAGAGCAAAAAAATTGTTCTAGTCTATAGAAGTATAAACAATGAGAAGGCAATACGCTTCCAGACCAGAGAGGTGATAACAACGCAACGGTAGACGCTCACCGTACCCACTAAGGGTGGTCCGATGATAGAAAGGCGATGGTGCAATCAAGTTATAATATATAATTCCTGCACACTCTTCAAAATGCATCCTATAGAGTATCGAAAGGCGTTTCCAGCGAAACAAACCAAATTTTTTGCGTCCCATAAGCTTCTCTCCTCTTCTTTAAATGATAATTATGTTAAACTTTAATCGACTGAAGCCTAATCACAGTGTTCCTTTTTGTTGGCTACTACCAGCAGCAGCACCAGGAACATGGTATAAAAACCGAAATTTCTCCGGATATACCTGTATAAAAACCTACTTCAATTGACGTGGCGTATTGCTTAAAACTTGACGATCATAATTATTAACAGCGAGCATTCGTAGAAGTAATCATCGAAAAGTTTTTATTCGACACCATCATCAGATCACAGATTTGAAATATTGTAAGACAAACCATTTTTTTAAAAGAGTAACCTTGGAGTTTCTTGCCGGTTCATCTCCATAGGAAACTAGCAACTTGGAACCGTGCACTAGCTTCTGATGTCTTATAAGTGCCCATGTAGGCCTATGTGAAATAAAACTATTTTGATTACGAAATTTGATTTTGGAGTCAGTTTTTCCTGATAGCTATAAACTAGGGATCTTTAAGTCAAAAGTGAATAGGTTACTTCAAGGCAAGCGTGTTCCATCGTCGGCCACATCATCGCTTACCATCGGGTCAGAGAGTGGTTAAACACGAGACATGCAATAATAAAAAAAATAATCTCTATATTTCCCAATACAAGCATTACGAGTAATTGCTCAAACACAAAAGCCAACCAGCGTCAAGTAACGTGGTAGTAACTAACTATTACTAACTGTAAGAAACTTTTTCGATTCCAACTTCGTGTAACCGGTAAATGTCGATTGGATTACTCCTAATTACTTTATCGGGTCCATCGAGCACCATTTTCAGTAATCAGGGATACGCCGATCACCCGCAGTTTTAATCTTCGAAGAGAGAATTTTTTAATTAACTTTCAGTTTAATGAATACAACTTTCAATAAGTACTCAATGATGTAAACTTGTAATTTTTTTACACTACAAATTACTCCTGTATTGTGGGTGTGTTCTTAATTATATAAACTCATATTACACAAGACATCCAGACCCGAAACATCTATCTGTAGGCCATACAAATATGTGTACCGTGCGAGAATCGAACCCGCGACCCATAGCGCAGAAGCCAATCGCTGTACCACCTACATTATGACTCGCTGCTACTCAACGGCTTACCTCTTCTCCTGTAAAACCTCAATCGATTTCTGGCCATGTTTGCCTCGTGAACGTGATCAGATTTGATCACACCACTTTCACCACCTTCAACCTCATCTGCAACTTCCTCTCTCAGGTTTCCGGTGAGTGATTTTCTTCACTTAGCCTATTCCCAGTTCGACTTTGTTAATTTTAATGCTACTTGATTTTTGAAGCGTAGGGAATAATTCTAACACGACATTTTCGCATATCACCTATTATGTTACGCTCCATTGCCCGTCGACAGATATTGTTATAATCAAAAATTTAAAGTCGGTGTTGAATAACAAAAAATCAATACCAGCAACACTGACTTCCGAAATTAAAGTTATTTTGATCGTTTTAGTGTTTTTTTTTTTTTTTGGCAGTTAAGTTAGTTATTTCTTTTAAATAAAAACTCTTTACTCCCAATTGATGTTTTCGTAAATATGCAAGCAACTTCAGTATCTATTTTTATGTCACTGCTGATGGAACCACCCAAGCCCAGAATAATTGCCTGTAACAAGTCAATAGAAAATTTTCAGAACGATAGCTTCTTAAAAAATATGTTTCGTACATTTCGTGAGTCGGGTTGACGTCTAGTGAGCCATGATGTAGTATGATCAGTGACAGTAGATGGAGCATACTTGGCAAATGGGGTTGAAAAGCTTATGGATGGTACTCAGTTGTGCGTGGATTTTTTGGATTATTATTTGTAGTTTTTTTTTTTTTTAAATATTGTTGAAGCCTCATTGGTGTGGTGTCAGCAAGTACTACGACAGATACGGGTTTTGTTATGACTGGAAAAAGTGCAATCAGATATTTGACATTATATTCTGCTCCATTCCAATCAACTATAAACAATCCACTCCATAATAACCATGTACTACCTCTTGTATTATTATACAGGTGATATTATACAGATGATAATTATTTTACAGGTGATATTTTACAGATGGCATTTTCTTTTTCTGTGTTGAAATTTATCAAATAGCTCCTCCCGCTCAGGGTGGAGCGAGAGTGGCTTAAATCTCCCTCACGCTTTCCGGTACCTTCCTCACGCGAGTTACTACGCGGAAGCAGGTGACTGTTGTCCGAGGTCTCTCGCTTTGTACCATATCCTGGACCAGAACCGGAGAGGTTGATGGCTGATTACCTCCTCGAGGACACGGTGATGCTCCACCGCAGCAAGGCAGACCTCCAGTGTTGATATACTCAACCATCCCAATATCCCGACCATCTCTGGGCAATCCGCAAAAAAATAACAAACAAAGAGCTGGACGTTTCTTTCTGTTACACAATCGTGTCTGGTTTTTTTTTTATTGTAGGTAAAATTATCCAATAACAAATCTTGGGTGGGGCGGGAAGTAGTGTCCTACCCTCCTCCATTCCTTGCCTTTGTCCCAGGGCCCTTGGTAACATTTTCACATAACTTTTGGCCCCAGTAGGCTTCGGCCCTGCTGGGCCCCTACAGTTTGCTGACAACACCTTAAGGCGCGCGGGAACAGTGCGCGCCGCAAACGACTTGAGCTCGGACCGGTCTGTTACCGGACGGACGGACAGCGAGCTACCCATTGCCCGCCGTCCGCGAGCCCGCGCTTACGGTGGCCGGAAATCGGGATCGGAATCCCGGCGGCGGCGGCGGCGTGTGCGCCGTTGCCTGATGCGGTCGGCCTCCTCCTTTGCTAGCATTACTGCTTCGCAGAAGGAGGCGACCGCCTCCCACTCCTCCTCGCTCCAGAGCTTGGCTTGAACCAAGCCCCAGCGCGAAAGATCGCCGCCACCGATCGCCCCCACAAGGACACGGCGATGCTCTTCCCAGGCGGGGCACACCTCGACTGTGTGCTCCACCGTGTCCTCCGGGCGCTCCGCACAGTGGCGGCACCCGGGCGTCGTCTCCGCACGAACCTTGTACAGGTACGTCCCAAACTTGCCGTGTTCGGTTAGTACCTGCGCCAAACGGAAGGTGACGTCGCCGTGAGGCCTTTCCAGCCACGCCTCAAAGAGGGGCCTTACCGCCTCGATCGTGGCGTGCCCAGCACGAGGTTGCGACAGTCGCTCTCGCCATTACACCATGAGATACAATCGTGTCTGGTGGAAAGTGAGGACGCCGTAGCGTTTCTGAAAACGGGAAATTGATCACCATGATTGTAGCCTGCTAAGTGTACAGGTGAAATATTTATAAGGTCTGATCAGCATAACATGTACTGAACATCATTTCAAGGGAACCGTATTCTCGAAATAAGTATTCCGTCTTCTATCCCAGGGCATGCTTCACCCGTATGTCAAACTTCACCCAAATCTGTTCAGCCGCTTGAGCGTGAATAAATTACAGCCTTACCAGCGGCTGGAACTTCGACACCGATTTCCAGTCGCCATAGGCGTGGGCTTGTGGACGATGAGCAATGGGTAGCTCGCCATCCGGCCGTCCGGTAACCATCCGGCTCAAGCCTGAGTTGTCAACGACATGTAGTGTTCTACGCGTGCCTCAATGAGATGTAAGGAAAAAAAAGCCATAGGGGCTCCGCAGGGCCGTCTACTGTGGCCATGGGTAAACTTCGGAAAGGAAAACCCCTGATCTGGAATGCAAAGGTAAAGAAGGAACATAGATGTGGGATTAGTCAGTAAAACTCTGACAAGCCCTTGGAAATCAATGGATGATTTCACACCATAAAAAAAAACACCTAAATATACTTATATATGAACTTCCCCTTTACAATATTAATTTCGTGTGATTTATGATTTAGATATGTATTTAAGTGTCTACCATACAAGCATTTTAAAGATTATTATTTATCATTCTAAAGCTTTGCCTCTTCGGACTCTCTGCAATATATAGGCTATTTTTAACTACCGATGTGCTGACACTTCAAGTGTAAATACGGCACATTTGTATGCCGAGCCAATATTTGACTCAAAGCGTGAATATGACACGGGAACGCGGCCATTCTAATATTGAATCTGATGCGTGCATCCAATATACGTCATGTGCATATCGTCACTCAAGGTATAGGCAATATTATTTGGTATTTTGATAGTGGGATACTTCATAAAGTATTCAAACATTTGATGAAACACGACTGAATGCTCGAATATTTGAAATCAGCAAACACATGAAGATTCAGTAGATGTTGACCATTTATGAAAATGAAACCAACACAAATTAGGTAAATGAAAAAACACAGCAATTTTCGTTTGCTGTTATCGATATGTATAGTTGTATGCATTCGAGTTGGCTTTCCTTTAAATAAAACCATGCGGTACATGGTGGAGATCCCACCCATACGTACAAAGGGTTTTAGGAACACATTCATTATGCGTACAGCTAAGGAGTGGAATTCCCTGTTGGAGTTTGTGTTTCCTGATTTGACCTAAGGGTCTTTAAGTCAAGAGTGAATAGGTTACTTCTATTCAAGCGTGCTCCATCACTTCTATTCAGTCGGCCACATCATCGTTTACCAAACAAACGCGAGCCTATCCACATTAAAAGAAAACCCTTTTTAGGATTCCGTACCTCAAAACGAAAAACTTAACCTTTATAGGATCACTTTTTTGTCCGTTTGTCCGTCTTTCTGTCAAGACCCGGGGACCCGGGAGTGTCTCGGGAACGTGTTGAGGTATCCAGTTGAAATTAAAACCATAAACTCAGGTCTGCGGCCCTTGAAGTTGTAAAAAAATGAAACTTCTAAGTTAACAAAAAAAGATACGACTTTACGAGTCATCGTACATGGCCCTCACGTATTGCAGTTCAGTACTATTTCGTCGCCTTGCACATATTATATTGTGAAGCGGCAGTACAAAAGCATTCACAGATGACTGTACTCATTAGCGATTACAGGTCGTTACGTACTAACTACCTACAGGTCATTGAACTCTCCCAGCTGATGTTTACTTAAAGAAATTAATTTCGTGCATGCATATATTAATTCGAGTTTTTTTTTTTAAAGTCATTTATTTTATTTTTTTATCTTTACAAAGTTATAGTGTTTCATGTACCGAATCGACCCTCCGCGCGATTAAAACGACCAATATATAACGGTTTACAGGTATGAAACCTCAAGTTTGTTTTAAATCATGAACATTTTCAAATTTGTTTTTAAAGCAAGCGATCAACATACACCGGAAGCGCCTCCAGGCCCTACAAACTACACTGGCTACTTGGTAAAACAAGCCAAATGAGCATCTTTACCAGGCAAACTAATTGGGACCCGCCCGGGGGCGTGCTTCAGAAAGGAAACCTTATTAGGGCCGGGTAATTATATGTCAGTTCGGAGCTTCGGTATTTTGGACCATTTTAAGGATTTTTTTGGTTAGGTGTCGAAAGTTTGTCGTTGGTGTTTTATTAGGTTAGGTGCTGCACTTTTTGGGAATGCTTTAGGGTAAGCATGAAAATAACATTAAAAACTTACTAACTTTTTCACGCAGTTTTGATCCTTTAGCGTAGCTTACAGGAAACATGCATTTTTTTTTCAAAATAAGATGAAGAGAAGCACATGCCACTCAGTGATAATGAAGCATTCGTAATCGTATTGCAACTTTACACAAATACCCCTTTTACAAGCATAACCCACATTTAATAGAAAACAGACCTAACACAAAAAAAGAGGGTATTTTAAAATTGGACCTTATTATTTAAACATAAGATTCAAATACCTTCTTTTTTGAGTTAGGCCTCTTTTCTATTAAGCATACAATTGACCAACCACCTTTTTTATGAGCCCGTTGTGTCTCACTGCAGGGCACAAAGACCTCCCTTCCGTTATTCCACTCTTTTCTGTCTTGAGCCACTTCAGGCTAATCCTTAAGGTGACATGGTAGTGGTCAAACGCGAGCCTATCAATAATAAAAAAAAACGTCTTCAGGCCTACCGTGTCGTTGGCTCCTGCAGTCCGTCATAGTCACTGGTTGCCTTCACCCAATTTGATTGTGACATGCGGCAGATGTGATCAGCCCTGTTCCAATTTAGTTACCAAGAAACTCAGATTAATATGCTGTTTAAACTTACTGCGTGATGAAGATGATGCTGTTTCTCCTGCAAGAATGTAAATAAGTAATAAGTAAACTAAACACTTTTCAATTAAATCCAATGTTAGAGAGACGTCCTCAAGTAACTTAGTTGCCCGGCAACTTTTTGTCTCCGTCGTTGTTTCGTCGCCGACATTTGTAAAACAGAGACAAGAGCGAAAGCGACGCAACTTATCCGTAAAAACTTGCTACCAAAAGCCGCATTTGTACAGAGTTATGTGCATAAAGTTTGTATAAATAAATAATATAATGAGCTACTTCTGCCAAAAAACTGATACGCAATTTAACAGAAGTATTTATTTATTGCAAAATTATTTAAAAAAAAATGTTGCGCGAATGAACACTCGGACAATCAAGTCTCTCAGCTGGTGCGGCGCTATTTACGCCTATTTTCATACAATCTCGTATTGTGTGCGGCATATAAGTTAAACTAAAATAGCGATCGACATTCAAACGACAGATCTCAACTCAAACTTAATAGGCTTAATTTGAGAAGCAAATTAGTAGCGAACTAAAGTTGCTCGTATGCACGGACTTGGTACAAATTTTCCAAAAAAAAAAAAAAAAAAAACGAAACTATTTTTCTTTATCAAAACTGCACTACAATATATAAACTCATACCAAATGATGCATCATTAAGGCCACTACGCATCCTACCTTGACCCAAGACCGTGCACCGAGGCTAGGGAAACGACTCGTTAAGCCTCAATGGTGACGCCCCGGGTGACAGACTGAGAAAATTAACCCTTGATTGCTATGACAGAAAAATAGGGAAAGAATTGTGTGGATGGACATGTTGCATTTTTATTTAGTTAAAAAACATTTTTTTTACTAAATGCGAAGCCTGAATATAGTTTGTTCAGAATCAGTAACTGAAGCGATTCCAATCATTTTTACACCATGTTATATTTTTTCCCAAAAATATTTAAAATAGTTCACAAGTTGGATACCACAGACACTAAGTACAACACAGGTCACGGCAAGTCATAACGGGCATTAAGAACTAGCGCACAGCTCGGTGCGGGAGAAAAATCACCCCGCGGTCACTCGCATGGCCCGGTGACCAGGTATTTGTGCGGACAACCCGGTAACATAACAAACTTTATGGTTTTTTTAAACTTCGTAATTTTTTATGATAAAGTTAAGAAATTTTGTACACAGATTCTTTATATAAAATTACTAGACATGTGTTACGGGTTTCGTATATATAATGTATACTAAAACTAACATTATAAACTCAGTTCTCTCGCTCGGATTGCAAACTCCTAATATTGAATGCAATTCTTAAATCCATTTGAGGCCTAACTCAAAAAAGAAGGTATTTGAATCATAAAAATTATGTTATGCGTTTTGAAGGGAAACCAGATAAATGTCCTAAGGAGTCCTCTGTGTTCACAGGCGAGTGTGTGGCACTACTAGAAGCATGTCGTTTTATAGAGTCACACCATAATATCGATAAGGCCGTAATTTTCACTGACTCCCTTAGCTGTCTTCAAGCTTTAGTCCAGAATCCCTTCAAAAGTAAATTACACAGCTCACTACTTCTAAAAATAAAAAAATCTTTATATACATGTGCTAATAGTCAAAGAGAAGTCCAGTTAGTTTGGATACCTAGTCATTGTGGTATCAAGGGCAATGAACGTGCCGATGCCTTGGCCAAAGACGCTTGTTCTTCAACTACAGCTGACCTTTCGCACAATTTTATTCAGGGGTATGACTTGCTGAACCTGCCAAAAGCAAGTCTTCAATGTGCATGGCAGGAACAGTGGAATACCTCTGGTAAAAAAAAGGGTAAGTTTTACTATGCAGTACAGCCAACCGTAAAATCAAAACCTTGGTTCTACACTCACAAAAAAATGTCTAAATCTGTTATTTCCGTCCTTTGTAGAATCCGTTTAGGTTTCTGCTGCACGCCTGTTTTTTTGGAAAAGATCCGTGTTCGTGACTCTTCTTTATGCGAGTGCGGATTGGAGGAAGGTACGCTTGATCACATATTTTTTGAATGCACAAACAACATTCCACCTTTAGACTTATATAGTCGTCTCCCGAAACTCAAAATTCCTCTCCCAATTAATATCCCCGCCCTCCTAACTTATCCTTCTCCAGAACTGCTTGTGGCGTTGATGATCTTCATCCGCCACAACAATATAAAATTATAAGTCATAAGCTCCAAATATTCTGTCTAAGTAATTGTGGTTTACGTGTGTATTTAATGTTTTAACAATTATATTATTTATGTATCTCTATTTTATGTTTGTTTCAGTCCAATACTAACACATCAAGTGCAACTGTACCACTCGAAGGATTTTTAAATCTCCAGTCACAAGCCCTTTTATTATTATTATTTTTTTATTTTTTTTATACATCACTTGCTTCTCCAATTTACTTCCGACATTGGCAGAATAGTCGACATCGGCTCATTTGCCATTAACAAAAATAGAATAGAAGGGAAACCAGAGATTAAAAAAAAAAAAATATGTTGGTCAGTGGGTAGCCTTAGGTGTTTCAAAATTGAACCTTATGGTTCAATTTTGAAATACCCTCTTTTATGAGTTAGTTCTGTTTTCTATTAAGTAAACATGCGAATTACGGTATCAAGATATGGGGGGTGCTAGCAATAGCAATAGTGCTTGCCTGCAAAGGGTGCAAAACGGCATACTAAGTAAAATTACAAACTCTCCATACTTTACGAGGAACGAAGAAATTCATGAATAGTTAAGTACGAAACTATGGCCTCAGAAATAGAGCAATATAAAAGGCAACATACAGAGCGTCTAGCCCCCCACGCCAATTCGTTTGCCTCTGGATTGCTTAATACTGCCAATGTGGTAACAAGACTCAAAAGACACCACGAACTTTAAGCAGAGGGTAGGGCGCTGGTCCCCGTTTCTGCCAATAACAACGTCTCACGCCACTCATCCATTCCCTTCCCGCGATTTCGCCCGCGCCTTACGAATCGGATTACGGCAAACGATCTTAAAGTTCATTCACGCTTTGGGTAGACGTTAAAAAAAAAAGATTTCATCGTCCTAGATATATTAATATAGTATAAATTATACCATCCCGGAATCCTTTTGAGTTTTCCTACATATTAATATCGCTACATAATGAAATAAAACTGACCTGAATTTGCAGTGGCGTGATATACTTTCATTTTGATTATTTTCGTGCACATAACCTTGCCACTTTATCACAATACACCGAATCCGCACATGTTTTCACCAAAACAACACTATAATACGATAACACATATTTTTACACATTCATATCATTATTTTTAACACTTCTAAACAAACTTTTTGCACTTCTAAACAAACTTTTTACGCGGGAGAAAATTTTATAACGTAATGGCGGCGATCACGCGCCGGCCGCCGGCTGGCGACTTTCGGTCTGCGCATGCGCGACGCGCTAACATGGCGACCGTTGGGACAAAAAACTAAACACTAAAATTTCTCTGTTATTATTTTAGTATTATTTGCAAAGAAATCTTTTGTTATTGTTTATAATTATTCTTGTGATATATTTTGTTTGTAATTTTACTTTATTCTAAATAAAATTATATTATTTTTCCACTGACTACGAACAAAAAATTGCAATTTTCTAAATTCGAATTTTGCGCAGAAGGCTGCGCACAAACGTTTTTTAGGAACAAAATGGTGGCAAGAGGCGACGTGCGCGAGGCGGAGATGTAGGCTAGAGATTGACACTATGAAAACACAATCGACTGTTTATCGAGTCAAATATCGTAATCGATTTTATCGAATTTAGAATTTATTTTTGTTTTTATATATTGAACGAAATAAATATACAAAACATAGTGAATTCCTTGTTAGTAAGCAAAATTGTAACTTTAATAATTAAAAAAAAAACTAATGCAATTTTATTTTCTTATTTAAAATGCATGATTTAGTTAAATATCAGTTACCTATAGGCAACTACTAGGATAACTACTGTTTAAGAATATTTTAAAACTCCACATAATATTGAATATAAATATATTTTAATAACTTAATTTCAATCGATTTAAACAAAAATCGATTAAACAACACCCTCAGACACGCGTATTGGACATCCCTTTTTGGTTATTTCGTAAAGCTTCGTGAATATTCGGCAATGCTCGGTACGATAATGTGTTCTCTGTCACACTTCAGCATTTCTGTCGGCTATCTCTGTCTTGAGTACACGTGGTTAAAAAAGTTCTGTTTGATTATTCATGCTGATATTGATAATTGTTTCGTTGATTGTTCATGTTGCTAATTGTTTCCATATAAGATACCTCCTGAACTTACCATGTCCAGTGAGGATCTGCGTCACATCTCTCCAGCCACTTCTCAAAGAGAGTTCTTGCTACAATTATTATTCATTACACGGAACTCAAATATTTCAAAACCTACCTTATATAGAAGTAATTATTACAACAAAGACTTCAGTCCTGACGCTGTAGTCTGGAACTGGCAAGTCATAAAATACTTTATAAATTAAAACTCTAGCCTGACGTGGCCGATCCACGTTAACTCAGTCGAATGCCATTATACCGATTTTTGCATTTTATAAATGAGGGCTTAATGGCGACTCTTTTGTTTTCACATCTTTTCACTTACCTGCAATTAAAATGGCGGAAGTTATTTACTTTATATGTTTACAATGCATTTCGTATTGATATAACTATACGATGCTTTCTTTGTTTGGTTATTAGCTTCAGAATTCATGTTTTGTAGTTTAGACGGTTACCCCATTAGTGATTGAACATCTTTGAGATGATAAAGTGGAGATGTTAACTGCCTCATTAGTTTTATGGTCGCCAGCACGAGCATTGATCGTGAGGTCCTGGCTTCAATTCTCGGCTCAGGCAAAAAATACGAGTACTATTGGAGTTTTTATAGTAAGAATTATTCTTGAATTGCGTGGACTTTGGAAGTTGGTGATATGACAACCTCGTGCCTCGGAAAGCACATTAAGCTATTGGTCTCGTGCGCACCTGATCATGCGGATTGCCGTTCTATCGGACTATGGGAGTAAAGTGCATTTGTGTTTGCGTACACACTTGTGCATCACAATATTTTCGGCGTTTTAGGCTAATCTCCGTTAAGATTGGCCACCGTGATTGAAATTTGGTTAGCAGGATTATGGAAAAGATAGGTAATTTTACGTGTGTTAGTTAAATTTCATAGTCAATTCTTAATTTGAAAGCAGTGGCCAAGGTTGGCCCTATTGTCACATACCTTCGAATTTTTGGTTCTAGGACACATGCGGGTTTCCTCACCATATTTTCTTTCGTAATTTTGAGAGCAGCGGTGGGTTTTAAAGACGTCATTTTAAACCCAAGCAGGCGCTTTGCTTTGTGTAATTTATTCCATCATCGCTGTTCTCAAATCTATGAAGGAAAACATCGTGAGGAAACTGGCACGCCCTAGAACCAAAAATTGTGATTAGGCACGGCTTTGAGGTACGGCTAATTAGAATTACGATTACGGTCCATTCTCTCTCCTAGTGAAATGGAATGAGTCCCAGCAGTAACAAAAATATAAAGCTATTATTCTTGTAGATAAGAGATTTAGGAAACAATTTGGATGAAATTGTTCATAGCATTAATAAGCTTAATCATACTCAGCCATAAGATTATATATTATTATGGCGTGTACTCGTAAAACAAATCATAACATTATTCCGTTCTACACCAAACCATTTTGATGTGCCGTAATTATTCTCTTCAGAGCGCTAATTTTAATGTAGAAGAGTAAATCTTTATTCAAAGTTTTCCGTCGTTTTATTTGAAGAATGAGTAGACGTATGCTGACAGAGAGAGTGTGTCAAATAGTGACAGAGATATTATATTTAATTTATCTGTCTCCTATTATAATCGCTACATAGTATAAAACAAAGTCGCTTACCGCTCTCTGTCCCTATGTATGCTTAGAGCTTTAAAACTACGCAACGGATTTTGATGCGGTTTTTTTAATAGATAAAGTAGTTCAAGAGGTAGGTTTATATGAAAAATACATGCATAATATATTCAATACCACCATTGCACCTATGCGAAGCTATACATATATACGACGATATGTAATCTTGTAGCTACTGACGATTCTGCAGCCGGTATGTGTAGTGATGGAAGAGGTGTCCGCATTGCAGATCTGCGCAACGAATTTTTGAAAAAAAATGTTGTTCTTCGTGCTGAATTGCGTACAAATGCAATCCCACCTTCGTGATAAGACTAAAAAAGCCTGCTGAATTAATCACGTTGTTCAAGAAGACCGACCCTGAAGATGAGCCAACTTTTATGGCGTTTATGGCAAAACAGTCCATAAGCGCACTCTAGTGTTTATATATCTTTTATTTCAGTATACGCTTCTATAACAAGCTGCCAAAAGCAGTAACTTAACTTAGTGAGGGAAAGTTCAAAACTCATATTAAGCGTGTCCTAACCAAAAAAGCATATTATAAGGTTAAGGACTATGTCGAAGATACGCTTGTTTGGCAATGACTGCTTCTGCACATGTGGCCCCCTGGTAACTCATTCATATTGTGTCTATTAACTGCTCCAGCCAGACCTCAGCTATCACAAATCCATTAGTAATTTATTTTATTAGCATCTGATAGTGTAATTGGTGATAGTTGTAATTTTTTTTTCCTGTTTTGATTTCGTTTCTTTATACAGCTTTTCTTAACAATGTGAATGTGAGAACACTGTAGACTTCGAATTCCTATTACGAGTCACTTTATCTTTATTATTATGATTATTTTTACTGTGCTCTTGGGCACAATATTGACTGGTCTACACTGTCCTTACATAATTATTAATACTGTAATTTGGAAATATTGCACAACAAACCATTTTTTTTAAAAGAGTAACCATTGAGTTTCTTGCCGGTTCTTCTCCATTGGAAACGACCAATTTGGAACCGTGCACTAGCTTCTGACGTTTTATAAGTGCCCATGTAGGCCTATATGAAATAAAAACATTTTGACTTTGACTTGATTTTATTTGCGATAATTCTTAGTTTTGTTGAAGCTATTTCTTGTTTTGGTATTTAAATAAAATGGATATTGTTATAAAAGACTACCTACATGTTCAATTTTATATACAATTTTCATTATCATACAAAATTATATGTTACGCGGCGGTCCATAGAAACCTGGGCAATCTCTTTTATGAATGATTAAATCTGTTGTTAAACGACTGGACCACATGACTGATTCACGTGAACCAATTCTACTTCATTAAACATATCATGTCTATAATAGATTACAGGCCGATCGACAGGCCTGTTGGTCTAGTGGTTAGTGGCTCTGACTGCTATGCCGCAGGTCGTGGGTTCGATTCCCACCCAGGACAAATGTTTGTGTGATGAGCACGATCATTTGTCCTGTGTCTGGGTGTTATTTATCTATAATATGTATGTATTTAGAAATATGTAAGTATGTTTATCAGCTGTCTGGTACCCATAACACAAGCTCTGCTTAGCTCGGGACTAGACGGTGATGTGTGATAGTTGTGGTAATATTATATTATTATTATTCCATTTATTCATTTTACATACTTACTGATTACATTTTTAAATATTTTTTAAAAAACTTACAAACAAAAAAACATTTAAAAATATAAAAAATAGTGTCCCACCGGTATCGGGAACAGGGTCCAAGCTACCGGCGGTCAGGGCTCCAGAAAAAGGAACCTCCTAACAATACGAGCCGTGTCCAGGAGTACCGCTTATTATTATTATTCTCTTTATTCATTAATATACACATATAAATTATATTTTTAAACATTTCAATACAAAATAAAATACATTTAAAAATATAAAAAATAGTATCCCACCGGTATCGGGAACAGAGTCCAAGCTACCGGCGGTCAGGGCTCCAGAGAAAGGAACCTCCTAACAATACGAGCCGTGTCCAGGAGTACCGCTTTCTGAATCAAGCCCTTGATCCAGCCGCCTAACGAGAGCCTCCTCAGGTGTTGGTCGAGGCTCTTGGCTATTAAGCCATTACCCGACACGACTATCGGTACAATGATCGCCGAATCCACTTCCCACATGTCGACAACCTCGCGAGCCAAGTCAATATACTTAATTTGTTTATTATTATTATTATTAATAAAAAAAATGGAAAAAAATATGGATTAATACGTGCAAGGGCCTTAGAACGCTAACACAAGTCTTCTGTGTAATGCTTATTTCTCTGTATTTTTAATTGCATTATATTAATATATTAAATATTAATTAGATTTTGAAAAAAAGTTTTGTGGGGGATTTAGGCCGTAGGCTTGGGTAGGCAACGTGTGACTCTCGGTCCAGGTTGTTCTTCATGCAAAGAATGACCATCGCTATTCAGTGAGGTAATGCGGCGAGTGTTATGGGCACCCTTGCACCGGGAACGATCAAGGGCGGGTTATTTATTGACGATTGACATTTTTCATTTAATTGTATAATGATAATTCTTTTGTATTTTACAAATGAATAAGTTTGCAATATTGAACTTTTAAAAACGTATTTCGCCAACCTCAAATAAAATGGGACAAGGCCAGGAAGATGATGATGATGGTAATTCATTGGACTTTATTAACTATTTGTTTTCGGTTCTTTATTAGGTTGTTTTTAGTCTGTTTAAACTATTTTTTGAAGTCTCAAGTCAAGGAGCTGTCAGCAAACCGTAGAGGCCCAGCCTGCTAGCTGCAGGCAGACAGGGTCGAAGCCTGCTGGGGTCATGAGTCAGCTTCTGAAAGGAATACCTGGCCCGGGCACGATAGACAATTAAGGAACGGGGTAGGTTTTTAGTCAGAAAGAGTCTGACACTACTTCCCGCTCCGCCGAAGGGCGGGATTTGTAATTGGATGATTTTCCCTACCATAAAAAAAAAAGTCTCAGGTTACTTATGGCGAGACAAAAGAAATACCTTACAGAAAACAGTTTTCTATAAATTTAAACTTTATTGTGAATGTTTCTATACATTTAAACTTTAATCAATCTATTCAGTAAACTACTTTGATTTTTCCGTGGCTTTACAGTACCTCTACCATGAGTTTTAAGCAATAGTATTCGTCGCTACTCGATATCGACGCCGTAAATATTTTGTATGGCAAATTTTGCAGCGCCTCTAGCGGTCACTTGCAGAACCAAAATCTGCCATACAAAATATTTACGGCGTCGATATCGAGTAGCGACGAATACTATTGCTTAAAACTCATGGTAGAGGTACTGCTGTTTACCTTTTAAGGTTATAGCGTTAAGCAGGTGATCGACGTACGAGCCTGTACCGTGGTTTTAAAGAACGTCGGTTTAACTCGCGGCTCGTCGGAGCTGATCGACTAGCAAGTAAAGCCCCTGATCGACAGCCAGTAAAACCGCGGTCTTATGGCTCGTCGGTAAAGCTCACCGGAGTATCATTGCAATAAAAACGACGAGCCTGACTCGCGGCTCGTCGTGTTTATCCCATTTTTTACTCGGCTCGTCGTTCAAAACTGTTTTACTCGCAATTCCATCAGCACCCACCAGCCTCGAGTAAAATCGACGTTAATCAAAACCGCGGTATAGGCTTCGGTAACACTTCTGAACGACGAGCCGAGTAGAAAACGAAGCAAACACGATGAACCACGAGCCAGGCTCGTAGTTTGTATTGCAATGATACACCGGCGAGCTTTACTGACGAGCCAGTTTTATTCGCCCGTCGATTAGAGCCTTTAGTGACAGAACGACGTCGATCAGATCAGTTAATATTAAATGAAACAAAAGAAAGCATTTTCGTAATTGTTTTTATTAAAACATTCACAATCATCGTTTACAGTATATCACTATAGGTAATGTCAGTCGGGTTCGCCTAATAATAAAAAGTATTTTTTTTTTCTTTTATTTTTAACAACAAACAGGATTTAAAATTTATCAATTTCGTTTTGCAGTGCAATTATAAATAAAAAAATGTTGCATTCAATTAAAAAAAAAAACTCAAGTCAATTTACAATTATTAAATGAAAAGCTTAAAACAAATGTTTATTTTTTACATTTTTTTTAATTGCATGCAACACAACACTTAGTATAGTAATACAATTTATTTTTTGTATATTTATAATATCTTAGTAACAACTATTATATATAGCCTAGGACATAGTCACTTTGTAACTTGGGTACTGCTCGTTTCGAGGCTGCCTTGGCGAGAGCAGTGCCTCGTCTCGACTCAAGCAATTCAGCGCTTATAGAGTTTAACATTTAATAAATTGACTGCCACCAACTGACTGTCAAATACCTAATGATGACAGGACCCTCCCATGAAATACTATTAAAATTATTGATGAATGCAATTTAATCCAACTCTAGTTTACCGAATAACCGCGTTAACGCTAATTGAAGAAGAAAACTAAGTTTTTTCTCAAACTCATCATTTTCAAATAATTCGTTCAGACGATACATAAAATCCAGAAAATATTTTTCGTGGAAGTAATTACGATTTTTCAACAGTTTCATTTAAATTTATTTAACGACAGCTTCATTTCAAATAATTTGCTAGGGCAAATTGTCATTATCTGATTCTATTTAGTTCGAGTGAGTATTGAGGTGTCACTGAATAATTCTACTCATACTGAGAAGATACCTGTAAATAGTTACACGCGTTTTTGGAGCTTATCAGTCACTCCACTTGACTAATTTCTCCATTCATTGACATAATTAGATTACCTAACTCCACATTTCATACAAATGTTAATTTCTATCTAACGACGCGCGTACGTCATGCCGCGATCAATTAATGAATTCAGCGAGTTATTAACATAACAAAATATGCTAACACATCGTTCCTAGCAGTTCAGAACGTAATTTATAACTAGTTCAATTTATATTACACCTTAATTTTTTTATTTTTTTTTAGTAATTAATTTACATACATCATTATAATTACTTTTCACAAAATGTACAATTTTCGCAGATAACACGGCGAAATAATACTGATAAAATGAGCGTACATTAAAATACATATTGGTATATTTATATAAATGCACTGTTGACCAAAAAATAATATAATATAAAAAATAATATACATTTTCACTTAGAGCAAGAAAATAATGCGATGCAAACAAGAATAATACTGAATTTTGATCGCAATGTTTTTAAAAAACAACACTATTTTAGCAATTTATAAAAAAATAAAATTCATGGCTATGTCTATACTTATAGTACTAATTTTAAGTAGGTATTCACTGTGGTCAATAACATTTACCATGAGTCACTTCAGTTTATAAATTGTCGACTAAAACTGGCAACAAATTAAATTTTTATAACAATAAAAAATGCTCCGCTTTCAAAAGAGGTACAATAAAAAATAAAAAGCACAAACTATTAATAATACACCGCGATACATTCTGCAAAGCGTGCTGCACATAAAGGTAAGTACATCCGACCTCTTATTTATACGGGCGTGTCGCGACCCGTCGGAGTGCAAAGCGTTGAAAACGTTGGAAAGCGTTGAAAGCGTTGGAAACGTTGGAAACGTTGCACGGTGAGGTGCGAAACACGACACGCGCTGTACAAAACGCAGCCACTGGATTTAATAGCCGTTTATATACCCGTACTGAAGTAAAGTGCTATGACGTACAACGTGTGTTTACTGCGTATATTGGGTTAGTTGTAGTGGAAGATGTTTGCCTGTAGCGTCGACAATAAATTATAACAATGCGAAGACATATAATACTATGAGTTCTATTTACATATTTTATGAACATCTGGTTTCTTTTTTTCTTTTCAAACAAAAAATGCCTCATACAAAAAATACTAATGTATAGTAAGTAGCTTTCACAAATATGTAAACTCACATACTCAAGACACCCAAACTCGGAACATCTACCTGCAGGTCATACAAATATTTATTCCGTGTGGGAATCGACCCCGCGACACGCAACGCAGCAGTCAATAGCTTCACCACTGCGCTAACCGTACAATCACTATTTTTTTCATTGTTGATTTTGACAAAGATTATTCTTTAGTGGTTATAGACCTAAAGCCTTATTCTACGACTACATTTTGAAGAATTTTTGAACGAATTATATTATTAAGAATTAAACTGATCCTATGGGTGATGTTCTTCGGGAAGATCAGATGCGTAGATAGTACTCTACTCGTAATAAGTACTCGTGTATTACCCGAAAATGAGCAACAAAAATACTCTTCTAAACACTAACTACTGCGATCTTTACGTATGTAAAGATCGCAGTAGTAGTTAGTGTTTTGTACTTTCTGCCGACCTCAAAAATTATTGAGTATCAAAAAAAAAAGTAGATGTAGAAGTGGCATATTAAATTGAACCATGTGCTATGGTTTCGCCCAATTCGATTGAGACCCGAAATTCAGTTACTGCGCATTCAAGGTCGATCGTCATTAGGTTCAACTTGTGTGACGAGGATTATAACCAATTTTTGGGACACAATCGAAGTGGAGGGCTGTGCATAACCACAGCAAATGGTTCAAATTATTTGCCGCGTACTATGTCTTTATTCAAAGTTTCGAATCACTGGTAAATTTTGATCAATAGTGGCTGACAGAACATTACACTACGTGATAGACATAGGATATTTATTCTTCCACGACTACATGTTATTTTTCAATCAGAAAGCAAAAACGTCGAACTATTCTGTGTAAAATCTACCTCAATCTAAACTGTTCAGGAATGTAGAAAAAAAACCATCAGCCTGTATATTTGCTGGTAGTTCTGCACACAGCCTTTGAAGCTACAGTGACTGTTTACTCCACAAAGTAAACACGCATGGCGCTGAGCTCACGCGTAGCCAACGCATTAGGAACCATTGACTGATCCAGGTGGGAAAGTAGGGGGGTTATGTGTGTATGTTGTGATTGTTGGAGATGAATTTGATCACTATAATCTACAATTTTATACTTTAATAAATATCTTTGAGTTAATATTTCTCATAAATACTGCCCTTAAAAGACGTGACATGTCACGCATGCGCAGTCAATCTCAAGTAATTTGAGATCTCTGAGAATTATTAGCTTTTTAAAATATTGCGTTGCCTTGGCCACGGCTGGTAGCTTTTTTTTTAATCTGCCTTATAATCTTCAAACTGCTGGGACTCAGCCCCCCTAGCCAAGTTACAATCGTGAACGCTTGGAGTTAGCCACGCCTCCAATTCCTCTGTCCTGATGTCATCTCAACAAAGGAATTGGGAACGTGGCCAACTCCAAGCGTTCACGCTAAACGAAACAATTGTAACTTGCCCCTAGCCAAGTTCACTTCTAGGCGAGAGAATGATCCAGCACGTAGGAGCAGTGCAGGACATCAGATGACTTCATGATTGTAATTTATGCTGGTTTTGTCCTTCACTGTTTTGAGAACAGTGATGATGAAATAAATTATACAAAGTAATGGACGAGCGCGAAGCTTCGTTCGCTCCTGTTAAAATAACAATATGCACCGCTATTATTAATAAGATTTAATTAAAAACTAGCCCTCGATTCAATTAATTGGCGACACAGATACAGGAGCATAACAATGATATTATTCTAACATTATTATAATAACAATTTCCATCGTCAACAGCGCGGAGAGTTCGCAACCCCGCCACGCAAAGTTTAAATTTAATCAATCACTTGGTATCCGCGTGGTATTTTCCATAATCCATCTAATATTGTTTGTTTTACAAGTTTATTATAACACCCTATACTTAACCAGAAAGTTCAGTAGTAGCTATGCCTATACACCGTAAAATTTTGATCATTTTAATCCCGTGGAAGGTCGATCCGGTACATGAAACACTATCGATTTTTAAAGATAAAATAAAAAATAAAGTACTTTTTTAAAAACTCGAATTAATATACGCATGAACGAAATTATTATTTTTTAAGTAAACAATTCAATGACCTTGTCATTGACTTGTATCAGGTAGTTGTCGGTCGTTGCGTACTAACTACCTACAGGTCATTGGACTCGCCTAACTGACGTTTACTTAAAGAAACTAATTTCGTACATGCGTAAATTTAGTTTAGAAAAAGTCCGTCTGCCCAAGAGCGAAAGAAGTCATTAGATGATTTCCCAACTCATAAAAATGTAAAAAAAAAACAGTAGGTTAATTTTAAGATAGCGTGTGCCATCATTACCCATGCTACCAGGTGAGATAGTGGTTCAATAAAAATAGCAATCCATTTAGGACCAATATTACAGCCTCATCAAAACCATTTCACCACCTTTTTAAGTGATAACCTATGTCCAGCAGTGGGCCATTGAGCTCCGTTCATCTGATTGACTGGCTTTGCATATTAATGGGCGGGCGCGTCCAATATAGGCCATTGTTCTGGGCCATTAGGGACAATGATACTTTGTGTAAATGTGGGGAAGGACCACTGATATAGCTGTGAATTACTGTTAGTAGGAACAGACTGTCCTGTATGTTAATAAAGGAATAGAATTAAGCCATTATCAATGAGACAAAGAAAAATGAAACGAATATCTACTACTTAATTGCTGGCGACTGTTTACCTACTTTTTTGTCATCTATGTATAAAATAAACGCTTAAATATGAGTAGTCTCCTATATTACAACAAATCAGTAGAATGAAAGAGTATCAACTTGGAAAAGGCTGATGTGTGGAATAATGGCATTCTGATGTTTATTATAGTACTAGTAACATTTGAGTTGCCACTACTCGATATTCTTTCGACTATTTGGCTGTTCAGATGATTATTTATTATCTTACGGTATTTATACCACATACAACAAAGAAAAGATCGTCCAAATCGCGTTGAGAGATCGTGTATTGATCGATTGCTCGACATTTTAAACATCCGTCTGACCACTAATAGACTTTGCAACAGTATATTAGCTAAGCCTACGTCAGACGAGGCAAGAATTTTATATAAATATATTATAATCATTTTAATATAAGTTAAAATTTCAAATTTGACTACAATGGAGCGACATAGTCAATTTAGTGAGAAACCAACTAAACAATTAAGATTAAAAATAAAATAGCACTAATACTCGTAGCAAATAGAAAGGTGTTGCTGAGTTTTTTACGACATATTTTTCTAGTTGGGTAACCGTAAAGGCTGGTTTAAACTGATTCGAGAAATACGAGAAATAAAGAATACTTGAAATAAGTTGGAGGAGGTCTTTGTCCAGCAATAGGAAGGTTAAAAAATAAAGGTATTATAACTGAGCTTTTTCAACAATGGAAGTATTTTGTAAGTCTAATGGAAAGTATTTTGTAAGTCTAATGGAAAGTATTTTGTAAGTATGATGGAAAGTATTTTGTAAGTCACCCACGTAAAATACTAATGTGCCCAAATTTTACATTCAACAGACTCTAAAATTTTTACCAATAGCTTTATTGTAGAAGCATCGTATTTTGTCCCAATTTTTACACAATAAACACATCTAAAGTACGTTTTATTGAGCATAGACCTTAATTAACTTTAAAATGGATATGGTGCATTTTTTAAACAGTGAAATCCATTCAGCCAAGCTAATTAAGTACATGGCAAGCGAAGGCAAAGGCAATTGCGGTAAGCGGACTACGCTTCCTTTAAGTATGTGAGAGCAGCTACATCATCGGAAAATATGAAAGAACTTGCTGTTCTTGTCATGAAAACTTTACTGCAAATATTTGTTTGACATGAAGATAAAACTGGCATTGAAAATCTGTGTTTTCAACATATTTGAAGATGCACAAACAGTACGAATGCAAAACATGAAACTCAATGACACAAACCTGTTAGATTTTCTTTTACTCAGAAAAAAAAAAATGTTGCAGGTTGAGAGGTTCTCATGGCTTACTTAGACAATAAACAGGCGTTTCGTAGGTTAAAACAAAGGCACTCTTGTTTGTTTAAAAATCAAATCTTATGTAGGAAAAATAGGCCAGTAAGTAATCATATAATGTGCAAAAAGATCAACCTATACGTAACATTAGTGTCGAAACATCAAAAATGGGAGTGGCTATTTCACATAAATAAGATCACTATCCTCCATAGTTTGGAGTAAAGAATCCTGTATCTTGAAGAACAATAAAGTAATCATGAGAAGGTTTGATATGGACCGGGATAGAATCCATACAATACTTATTTAATAAAAATACTTTAAGCGCATAAAGGTACAGAGGCGACTAAATACGAAACAAAGTAAAAAATTGGATTTTAGTAAATCCCTTTTCCTCACGATGTTTTCCTTCACCGTTTTGAGAGCAATGGTGATGATATAAATCCCTTTAGCTCCCTTAATCCGTTTTCCTTGACTTAATGCAAGGAGCATTAAGTCACAGTACACTAAAAATAAAATGAACTAAAAATTTTGAGTTCAGCTCGCTTGGTTCTCGGACTTTCACTTTAATGTAAATCAGAAAAATGAAAAAAAGATAAAATCGCTCAAGCTGATCTAGCTTCAATAAAATATACCACTGGTATTACTAAAGTTTGGAAAAGGGAAGAAAAGAAGAAGAAGAAAAGAGAGAATAAGTGAAATAATTTATTAGAAATTTACGGACTTTATAGAGAGCTCGCAGATGCAAATAATTTTGCTCTCACATAGTTAGAGGACCCCAAGAGAAACCTTTGTCTATATATATACCTAGGTATTTCACTAAGTCACTCTAACAGAAAATAGAGCAATCGAAAACAATCTGGGGGAGCTACGTCCAGTTGATTCAAACTGAACCTAGGGCTGTCAACAACTTTTTACGATTTTGTAAGAGGATAGATAAAACTATTGCAGATATTATTTGTTATCCCGCTTGTTTTTTATATTTATATTTTCGTTGATAAGTGTTAACCGGATTTTTTATTGTAATTTCTGTTTTTAGTATGAATTTATTTATTTATTTATATTATTAATCCTTTATGCACACAAACAGTACAGAGGCGGACTTAATGCCTTAAGGCATTTTCTACCAGTCAACCTTTGGGTGATGCAGAGGCAAATTGTGGTAGGTGCAAAATTAAGCATTACATATTATATATATATTATAGTTATTATATATATTAGTTTATATATATATATATATATTATTAATGATTTCTTATATTATTTTACTAACTTTAACATAACATATTTATAGATATTGGTGTACAATCGATACAATATTTATAAAAATAGCGCACAGAAAATGCAGTAGCATGTCCCCTGTGGTCTGTGCACCCCTCATTAGAGATATTGCTCCTTAAAGAAGACGAGGATATTTTTGTTTATTTTGTACAAATAATAGAAATAAAAAATAAAATTAAAATTAAAAAAAGCTAAAAATCGAAATTTGTGACTATTTTTAAATCATCAAAATTTCAAATAAAATGAGTACTAGAACTTTTTGGGTTGTGGTTATTGATAAAAAAAAAAACATTCTTCGCACAACCCTGCTCCCTGCTTTCAAAATTAATATATTTGCATTGAATGCGATGTTCAGAGTTCACTAAAAGGTTGAATTTATGAAGACGTTCCAAGCACCTTTACAAAATAGGCTACACGCTTCACTGGTAGAGTCTTATTTAGATAATAGGCAGCTCAAGTTTAATGTAATGTAATTTGAAGTTTACAGTGTTAGTTGACACTCTTGATTACTTTCAACTCGACTAAGTTTGTAAAAATTTTCCTGACATTTCGTAACTGTTCCCATCAAATTGAATTAAACAGATATTATAAGATATTCTGATATACTATTAAATCGATCTCAGAAAGCTTTTTTATTTATTTTATTATGGATAGGCGCGCGTATGACTACTATCTCACCTGAAGGTAAGCGATGATGTGGCCGACGATGGAGCACGCTAGCCTAAAAGTATTTAAAGCCTATTCACTCTTGACTTAAAGATCCCTAGATTGTAGCTAGCTTCAATAAAATTTTGCGTAAGATTTTTTTTTCGACGATACTTTTGTCGAATGTCATTTACTATTGAAATCAATCTTGATAAATATCTTACCGATGCAGTTAGCCTCAATCTATTGGATTATTTTAGAAAGTAAGTCAAGTAGACCGTATTATAAATTCTTTAACAGTTTTATTCAATAACTTATAAAAGTTTTCTTGGAAAACATCTCGTTGTTTCAACAGTTTCACAAACTGTAAGATAACGTTATTTATGGCTTCAATTTGTTTCACGATTCAGCTGTGTTCATCCCGTTAGCGATGAATTTTATTATTTATAATTGCTTTTTAAAAGTAATCCTACCTAAATTGATGGTGGGGTGCCATGACAGAAAACCTCCACGAGTGCCCGCAGGCTATAGTTCCCTTGCGGATACGTCCGGAGCGAAGGCTAGTCTGCGGGACGGTGCACCCTGGGAGGCGGCCAACCACCCCCTTGGGCACTCCTGCCTAAGGGGCCTTGATGGCCGTCTGCGAATGTTCTGTCGGGAGTACGCTTCAACGCGTGTCCCTCTGCTCTAGCAGAGGGCACAGTGGCGAAGCAAGAGCGGGCTCGGCGTGCACTCACCCTGCCACCGGGCAGGCAGGAGGAAGGCTTTCTCCTCCTTCTGCCACCGTTGTTCTCGTAGCCCCAGAGATTGTCCAAGGTCATGTTTCTGACTTTTGATGGGGGTCGAGGGTCTTGGCTTAACCGCCCGGGCCGCGAGGAAGACAACCTCTATAAAAAATTACCCCAAACCTCCAAGCGGCGGCGCACCGTGAGGGAGGTTGTTAGCTTGACTAATGGGTAGCTAAATTAGTCTCTAGTGCGGACCACTGAATTTGAGCCGGTACAACATGAAATATACTCGTGGGACCAAAATGGATAATATGAAATCAAAATTTTTTAAAACCCAAACCGAGAGTGATGCGCGGTCGGAGTCCGACGCGGCATCCGGAAGGAGCTCAGGCTCGGAGGTGGAAGAAGTGGTGGAGTCGGGAGGCGACACCGGAAGAAACGCAAGTTTCTTCCGGAAACGCTCCCTGTCGAGGGACAAGTCGTCCTCCGACGGAGAAAAGGGCTCGGCCCGAAAAATCCCTACCAGTGGGCGGGGAGCGGGCCGAGCACCGGGAAGAGGACGGGGAGTCACCTCCCAGGAAGCGGCTGAGCGAGCCGAGAGGCTCGCCGCGGAAGGGCGCCACCCCGCTGCGATGGATCCCTCGGGACCATCTGGCAGTGAGCGCGAAGACTCCGCCGAGGAGTCGCGCAGGACCTTCGGCGAGCTCGTGGTCGCCGCGCTGCGGGATATGGGCCGCAAGCGCGAACGAACGTCGAAGGAGAGGACGGTCCTCCGCCATGCCGCCTCTATGCAGGAGGCCTTCGACGTCGCTCTGCGAAAGAGCGTGGCGAAGCTCCGGGCCGAGCTCCGAGCCGGGCTCCGGGCCGAGCTTCAGGCCGAGCTCGCTGGGGTCCATAGGGCCGGCAGCCGGCCCCAGTCCCAACCTCAGCCCCAGCCTCGGCCCCAGCCCCAGCCCCAGGCCGAGTCAGGAAGCCAGCTGCTGACACTGGTGCAGCGGGAGCTGGCTGCTTTCCAGCAGCAGCTGCAGAAGCAGCTGCAGGAACAGCAGCAGCAGTTCCAGCTGCGGATCCAGCAGCAGCTGTCCCTGCTGGAGGGCATCGTGTTGCGCCCCCCACTAGCGGCCTCCGGCCAGCGAAGGGTGGCGTCCTACGCTGCCGCCGCGGCCTCGGCGGCTGCGCCCATGGCGGGCCCGTCAGGGCAGACCAGGCGCGTGGCCACGGCTGCGAACCCCGCCGGAGCGGCCCCACAGGCCAAAAAACAGCAGCAGGTGAGGCCATCCCCTGCTGCTGCCCCTAAGAAGGGCAAGGCGGCACCGGCCACTAAGGCGGCAGGAGCCCCTGCCGTGGCGGCAAGCAGGCGGTCTAGGCCGCCTCCTCAACCTGCGGATTCTCTGGCCGAAGCCGGATGGCAAGTGGCCGGAGCCAAAAAGCAGGCTGGCAAGGCGGCTCGGGCTGCCAGGAGGCGTGAGCGGCAGAAGCTGAGAAAGCGGACGGCCCTCGCGGCCAGGATTCGCAACCCGCGCTCTACGGCTGTAGTTCTTACACTGCAGCCGGAGGCAGCGAAAAAGGGTGCGACCTACGGCGAGGTCCTCCGTAAGGCGAAGCAGGCGGTGAACCTCACCGACCTTGGGATCACCGGGGGCTTCCAGATGCGGCATACCGCGACTGGTGCCCTGATGTTGGAGGTCCCCGGAGCCAACAGCGGCCCCACCGCAGACGCCCTGGCTGAAAAAATCAGGGCGTCCTTGGATGCGGAGGAGGTCCGGGTGTCCAGGCCCACAAGATGCGTCGACATGCGCATTATGGGCCTGGACGATTCCGTCGAGGTCGAGGAGGTCGTGGCCGCTGTCGCCAGGACGGGTGGGTGCCCTGCCGATCAGGTCCGGGCAGGCACCATCCGTGTTGACGGCACTGGCATGGGGGCAGTTACAGTGAACTGCCCCGTGTCAGCGGCCAGGAGCATCACCGGGGACGGCAAACGGCTTCTGGTGGGCTGGGTCTCCGCGCGAGTCAAGCTGCTGGAGCCCAGACCGCTGCGCTGCTATCGCTGCCACGTGGGCCACCACGTGGGGGTATGCTGCGCAGCGGAGGAAGATCGCAGCGACCGCTGCTTCCAGTGCGGTCAGCCCGGCCACAAGGCCGATACCTGCAGTGCAGCGCCGCACTGCTACGCATGTGCGGCGGCAGGCAAGTCGGCCGACCACCGGGCTGGGAGCAGGACCTGCGATCCCCCTGCCAAGGCCAAGGGCAAGGTCCCAAGGCCCGTCCCCGCGAAGATGCTCACCGCCGCGGCTGCCCAGCTGGCTGCCGCCGCCATCGCCTCCGCGGACGCCGCCGCCGCTAGGAGGGGACCCTCGCAGAGGGCACGGGAGGAGACTGTAATGGACTGTCAATAACGGCTCCATTACGTCTCCTCCAGGCGAATATCAACCACTGCGCCCCCGCTCAGGATCTGTTGCTCCAGAGCATGGCGCAGTGGTCGATCAACATCGCCGTTGTCTCCGAGCCGCACTTTGTCCTGCCCAGAGCCGACTGGGTTCAGGACCTGAGCGGCTCGGTGACACTCATTTCGTCGGCCGCCGCCGGTACCCCGGCACTCGAGGCCGTCAAGAAAGGCCGGGGTTGCGTGGCAGCACGGTTCGGGGACATAGTGGTGGTAGGCGTCTACCTGTCCCCGAACAGATCTCTCGCCGAACTAGACAGCTCCCTTTTGGAGCTGGATGCCGTCGTTGCTGGGTTTGACTCCAGCCTCCCCGTGGTCGTTTGCGGGGACTTCAACGCCTGGAACGAGGCGTGGGGTTCCCGGTTCACGAACCAGCGAGGTCGAAGGGTGGAGGAATGGGCCCTAGGACAGGGCCTAGTCGTACAAAACCGGGGTTCTGTCCCCACGTGTGTGCGGATGCAGGGCGAGTCGGTGGTGGACGTTACGTTCGCCAGCCCTGCACTGGCACCGCGCGTCGTCGACTGGCGCGTCATAGAGGAGGTGGAGACGTTCTCCGACCACCGGTACATCCGGTTTGACGTCTCCGCCCAGACCTCGACCGTGCCGGTCCGACAGACCCCGTGTGGTCCGCGTTGGGCGCTGAGGCAGCTGGACAGGGACCTGCTCCAGGAAGCCGCGATAGTACAGGCCTGGGTGCAAGCACCGGACAGGCCTGTCGACATCGACGTCGAGGCGGACTGGTTCCAGGTGGCCATGTCGCAAATATGCGACGCGGCCATGCCCCGAGTCCGGCCAGGACGTGCCCGGCGCCAAGTACACTGGTGGTCGCCAGAGATTGCGGCACTGCGCGATGCGTGCAATGCTGCGCGACGCCGGTATACTAGACACCGCAGGCGCCGCACCCGTCCACCGGGTGCGGAGGCCATAGAGGCGGAGCTGTATGAGGGATACAGGGCGGCAAAGCGCACCCTCCGAGCGGAGATAAAGCGGGCCAAACTCGAGGCCCGCAACGTGTGGCTGGAGTCTCTGAACGTCGATCCGTGGGGACGCCCATACAAAATGGTGATGGAGAAACTCCGCCCATGGGCTCCCCCGCTGACTCAGAGTCTCCGGCCCCAGCTCGTGGAGGGTGTGGTGAGCGCTCTGTTCCCTACGCGAGGGGAGCATACTCCCCCGCCTATGGCTCCGCCACCAGCAGCGGTGTCCGATGCGGACCACGACGGCAACGACGGCAACGACGGCAACAATGCTCCAGAGGTGACCGAGGTGGAGATGAGAGTGGCGGTGCGAAGGCTGAGTGCCAAGAACACCGCCCCAGGACCCGATGGCTTGCCTGGAAAAGCCTGGGTCCTGGCCATGGAGGAACTCGGGTCTCGACTGAGAGGGCTCTTCAGCGCATGCATGGAGAGGGGCCAGTTCCCGCTTCGCTGGAAGACGGGGAAACTGGTCCTTATCGCGAAGCCGGGGCGCCCCGCGGACTCTCCGTCCGCGTATCGGCCCATTGTGCTGCTCGACGAGGTGGGCAAGCTCTTTGAAAGAGTAATTGCAGACCGCCTCGTCGTGCATCTGGCACGGAAGGGGCCGGATCTTGCGGACGGCCAGTTCGGTTTTCGCAGGAGGCGCTCCACTGTGGACGCCATCATGCGCGTGCGAGCCCTCACGACGGGGGATGCGGTGTCCCGGGGCAGGTGTGTCTTGGCGGTGTCTCTGGACATCGCCAACGCCTTCAACTCCCTGCCCTGGAGTTGCATTGGTAGGGCACTCCGGTACCACCGGGTGCCCGACTACCTCTGTCGGGTGATCGAGGCCTACCTGTCGGACAGGTTCATCATCTACCCCGGTCATCAGGGGGAGTTGAAACGGCGAGAGATGTCGTGCGGTGTTCCGCAGGGATCGGTACTAGGGCCGCCCTTGTGGAACATCGGGTACGACTACGTGCTGCGCGCCGACCTCCCCGACGGGGTCAGCGTGGTCTGTTACGCAGACGACACGCTGGTCCTGGCGCGGGGACGGTCGTACCAGGCGGCGGTCGAACTAGCGACGCGCGGGGTTGCGACAGTCGTGGAGAGGATACAGCAGTTGGGACTCGAGGTGGCATTGCACAAGTCCGAGGCCATGTGTTTTCACGGCCCTCGGAGCGCGCCACCTCCGGGCTCCCAATTAACGGTAGGAGGAGTTCACATCGGCGTCGGGTCGACGATGAAGTACCTGGGACTCGTCCTCGACAGCCGGTGGAACTTCAAGGAGCATTTCCGACGTCTGGCTCCCAGATTGAATGCGACCGGGGCTGCGCTCAAGCGGCTCCTGCCGAACCTGGGGGGTCCAGACGCCTCCTGCCGGAGGCTCTACGCAGGCATCGTTCGGTCCATGGCCCTTTACGGTGCGCCGGTGTGGGCGCCATCGCTACGAAAGCGAGTGGCGGCCCGGCTAACCGCCTGCCAGAGGGTCATGGCCATCCGTATGATTCGCGGATACCGTACGGTGTCCTGCGAAGCGGCGAGCCTCCTTGCTGGCCTACCACCGTGGGATTTGGAGGCAACAGTCCTTGCACACATGCATGATTTACGCGTGGAGATGCAACGTCGGGGCGAAACTCCGCTGCCGCGACAAGTCGCGGCATGGCGGACAGAGCTCCGGCGGGATCTCATGGTGAAATGGCGAGAGCGATTGTCGCAACCTCGTGCTGGGCACGCCACGATCGAGGCGGTAAGGCCCCTCTTTGAGGCGTGGCTGGAAAGGCCCCACGGCGTCGTCACCTTCCGTTTGGCGCAGGTGTTGACCGAACACGGCAAGTTCGGTCCGTACCTGTACAAGATTCGTGCGGAGACGACGCCCGGGTGTCGCCACTGTGCGGACCGCCCGGTGGACACGGTGGAGCACACAGTCGAGGTGTGCCCCGCTTGGGAAGAGCAGCGCCGTGTCCTCGTGGGGGCGATCGGCGGCGATCTCTCGCGCCGGGGCTTGGTTCAAGCCATGCTCCGGAGCGAGGAGGAGTGGCAGGCGGTCGCCTCCTTCTGCGAAGCAGTAATGCTAGTAAAGGAGGAGGCCGACCGCCTTAGGCAAAGGCGGACACGCCGCCGCCGCCGCCGGGTTTCTGATCCCAATTTCCGGCCACCGTAGGCGCGGGCTCGCGGACGGTGGGCAATGGGTAGCTCGCCGTCCGTCCGTCCGGTAACAGACCGGTCCGAGCTCAGGTCGTCTACGGCGCGCACCGTTCCCGCGCGCCTCAAGGAGTTGTCAGCAAACTGTAGGGGTCCAGCAGGGCCGAAGCCTACTGGGGCCAAAGGTTATGTGAGACTGTCACCAAAGGCCCCAGGATAAAGGCAAGGAATGGAAAGGTAGGTTTTTTAGTCAGTAAAAGTCTGACACTGTTTCCCGCCCCACCCAAGGGCGGGATTCGTCATAGGATGATTTTACCTACCAATAAAAAAAAAAAAAAAAAAAAACCTAAATTGATGGTCGACCTCGAAAAACGAAAACGCTTTGCAGAAAATATCTGGGCTATTAACACCGTTCTTAGGCAACAATATTATAAAATTAGTGAGTATTTGTTCTTACAAATAAAGAAGCTTTTTCAACAGGCGTAGCCCAGCTACGACCGTTTCGTGTCGAATCTATTTCTACGATCGGTAACGCCACGGCGCGTATGCGATTTTAGAAAACGATAAGTTGGTAACCGTGTTGACACGCCTGAGTCGATCGTGCATTGTACAAAAATTGTAACTACAAATATAAAACTACAGGATATAGCGCTAAACACTGTACGATTTCATTCAATCTATCATTTGAAATGATGTGAACTTAGGTACGTATTTTCTATTCTTTTGTTCTGACCACGTGAATTAATAATAATAATAAAGCCAGCCTGAAGAAGTTTCCTAATATTTCGCAACTTGATAAGACAGTGTTTTCCAAAGTATGCAGGGTGACTAACACGGTGGCAATTCAATGAGAATGCGATCGCGAAACGATGCGGTGTGAATTAAAAAAAAAGGAATCGATCTCTATCACTATAGTGGTGGTCTACGTGACCGAAAAAGAAGGTATTTGAAAATCCTTATTTATCTTAAACCTTATTTTTAAAACATGTCTTGTGATACAAATACCCTCTTTTTGAGTTAGATCTCTTTATGATTAAGCATAATAGTTAAGATCAAACAGTTTGACCCCTCATACTTAGATGCCTTGTCAAAAAGCAGAATTCTGCCCCCCTAGCCAAGTTACAATGGTTTCATTTAGCGTGAATGCTTGGAGTTGGCCACACCCCCAATTCGTATGTTCTGACCACGTGACTCAGCGTTGAGATGACGTCAGGACAAAGGAATTGGGGGCGTGGCCAACTTCAAGCATTCACGCTAAACGAAACGAGTGTAACTTGGCTAGGTTGGCTGTGAAAACTCAGGTTTGTTTATCCATTTTAGGGCCAAATTCACCAATAAACTAATCGCGATTCGTTCAAACAAAACGCATTTTGAGCGCCTAATCGAGATTATAGCTTCATTTTGCGTTTCACCGCGATGACTTGAACCTAGATTACGCTAAACTCAGTTTCAATTCTTTTGTTGTCGCCCATGTTTACGACACGGGTCTTTAAACTAGATTACGCTGAGCTAGGTTTAGTTGAACTAAGTTTTTATATTGAATGGTGAAATCAGCCCTTAGTAGACAGTGATAGAATTAGTGAGGGACAGCAAACAATATTTATTTTCAATTACAATACAAATTGTCAAAAAAGACGCGCCGGGTACTAAAATAATTTCACGGTAGCTCGAAGGAGTGGGCGGATGTTTTTAATTAATTACATTTAAATAATTTTAATTAATACAATTCCGTTAAAAATATAATTCCGTGTACTTAAATCACCTTTATATTAATTAAATTATTTATTTTCTACAACAGTTTTCTTTTTCTTAAAAATACAACCATGCAAAAGGTGTGATCTTTGGATGTGATCAAGTTAAAGTTAGTTTAAAACTAAATTGCACATTCTTAGGAATAACATGTGAATAAACACTAAACAACTTTGGACAGTGAAAGATACTAGGTAGTACTACAGTTATACAAGTTTTATATTTCACTAGATAACTTAACACAGAAAGTATCGCATTTCTACATTGTACATTACCTACATACGAGAAATTTTGATCGTTTAAATCCCGCGGAGGATTGATCCGGTACATAAAACACTATCGATTTGTAAAGATAAAATTAAATATAAAGTAACTTTTTTCTAAAATTCAAATATACGTATATACGAAAACATTTTTTTCTGAGTAAACATCAGCTGAGTGAGTTCAATGACCTGTATGTAGTTAGTTACTACATACAGGTCATGGTCATGTAGTAAGTTAGTTAGCTGATATTTACTCGCAACGAATTTTATCTTTACAAATCGATAGTGTTTCATGTATCGGATCGACCCTCCACTGGATTAAAACAATCAAAATTTGGTCGTGTATATTTTTTAGGCTGTCTACAGAAGAGTCGACGCGACAATATATGACATCGCGATTTCATCGAAGTTGTTCAATGGGAATCATTTTTTTTTGTTGGGGTTTCCCCTTGTTTTCGGTGGGAGAGGGAGTGTAAAACCCACTCGTGTTCCATTCCTGCGACCCTGACAGGCATCGGCTCTAGCAGGCAATTTTGTGATAGTACTGTGAGGAGTGCGAGGAACATAACGCGCCGCCTTCGACATGGGTTTGGTTCTTACTGGACGGCGAGCTACCCATTGCTCGCCACTCGCTAACCCATGCATACGGTGGCCGGGAATCGCCCTGCGACTCCCGATGCCTGGGGCGTCTCCAGCATTCTATGCATTTATCTTAGTGTCCAACCAAACTTTTGGCATAAAACAAATTTCGGCCTAGTCAAAATGGCTGCCGAATCAAAAACTGAATTCGTGAGGTTTTAAGCTGTAATTAGACATGCTTTGTTGCACTTTATTCATTAGGTAAAAGATCATTTTGTTTTGTACCTACCTGACATATTTGTTACTCCTTCACGTACAAACGGCTGAACGGTGGTATGTTATCTTGAGATATATTTCTACATTCACGTGGGTGAAAGTGCTGGCAGAAATGAGTATGATTTAAAAATATAAAAGTTTTATTAAGATTGTCAATTTTTTCGCCAGTAGAAGCATGACCTTATATGAAAGCTTAAAAAGAAATTTGGTTTCAGTATCGGTCGGACACTAATCTATCTTATTTCTTTATAGCAACTTCTTTAAAGCGGGGTTTTTGCATCGTTATCTTATTTTTGCGTCGAGCCTTTCTGCTTTAAAGAACGTTTCAAAACGGTAAAACTTCACTAAATCTACCAACCGTAAAAAACCTAGCTAACAATTTTGTCCAAGAAAAAACCCAGTCCAAAGATCACACCTGCCCTTAACACAATCACTATAAAGTCCTCACCACACGGTCAATTACAAACGCAGCGTTTATATGCAACTTTCTCGCACCTTTCTCGCCGTGGTCACAACTTCGGGCCTCCGCGCCGCCGCTATGTCGGCACTGCGAGCGGTGACGCCGCGGTTCACCACGCATATACTTACTGACGACTGTGACGGAAATAAAAGATATTATTAAAAATAATAAATTATTTTTTTGAAACATAAATTTAAGATACAAAAATAATAATAATACAGCAGCTGCCTGATTTTAGGACTAATGTACAAAAAACCATCTTTGTTAATCTAATGTACCTATTTCTGTCACAATGAACCAATAAATTATTTTATCGTTTAGGTAAAGGTTAAATGGTTTCTAAGGAAAAGTCGTTTCAAAAATGTGAACATGAAAAGAATAATAACCTTGTAAATGTACAGTCAAGAGAGTTATTTAGTATTCACTCAGAAATATTCATATTTCCGGATAACACTGGCCAAAATATTTTTATTTTGTATTTAATATTTTTGCTTAGCCGAGTAATGTACTCAGGCACACATATTAACTGCCTTATTTATAAATAATTTATTTTGTCTTATTGTACGACTTTAAAATTTTGCTTAACTTTCAATTCATAAGATGCTGAAATTAAATGCTTTTTTACTCTCCATATTTTCTATTTTCTTCATTTGCTGTCTTCATTAATTAAAATTTGTTTCCGATATTTAATTGAATGTGTTGTTTCTTTGTACCTCAGATTTCTCCTGATTAAAAGGTGTCTTTGTTTTATAAAATAACAATGTGAAGAGCCCACCGTTAGATACGACCCCAATGTTACGAGGTACAACTTAATGAAATTAGCGAGCCTCTTAATATAATGGAAAAATATTGTGAGATGAGAAATTTTAATCACAGGGAAATGAGAAAAAATAATATAAACCTACTTACGTTAATTAAGTAGGTTTTGAAAGGTATTGTGATGAATAACGATCGCCATATTTTTAATAAATTTATTAAGGTAAAGGTCACGCAGTATCGTCTTACGAAAAGGAATAATTGGCTTGTAAAAACTTGGAAGCTAGATAGGCAATGCTCTACATATAATGAATTACAAGTAATATATCTAAAATTATCCTTTTGCTAGACTAAAAAACGACGTTAACATGAAATTGGATGATGATTGAAAACAAACTATAGAGAGGCGGACATGTCTCAGGTATTATTTACTAGTCAATTTTAAGGTGGTGCCGAAAACATAACATTGCAGGACAGGTGTAACTTAATAGAAAAAAACAAAAAGAAAAGAAATAAGTTTGTAAAATAATGAATAAACAAATACACCATTTATTATAGGATGTTATTATAAAACACTGTACAACGGAGGACTGGTGCCTTGGGTATTTTCTACCAGTCTGTTTTCTTCGGAAGTGGTTCAGAAAACATAACGTGGCAGACCAGTTCTACTTTATAGAAGGCCACCAGAACAGAAGTAAGTAAAATAAATACATACCTGATGAGATATAAAAGATATTATTGTAAAAAAAGCGAATCAATTCAATCAGATGATGAAATGGCAAGAGGCAAAGCAAACTAAACCTTAAAGAATACCAAAAAAAAAACATGATTAATGCTGAATGCTTCAAATAGTTCTATGTAATTATAAGACTAACACTTAATTTAAGTTACTTGTATTAACATTGTGAATCTTTTGTTGTCTGTGAAAAAAAAAATATTATTGATTTAGCATACTTACAGCACTAGCCGGTAAGATAGTTCTATCGCTGAATATCCTGTGCGGTTCTGAGTCCAGCCCAGGAGTAGTCAGCTTATTATATTCACCTATTGGCTTCTTATCTGCAACAAAATATCTAAAATTTATATAATGTGAAGAACTTGCGTAGAAGTTGATGTGGGAAAACGTCAAAACGTAACGGTTGGTGGTGAATAAAGCGTACAAAAAATTAAAAGGAATTCAACAACCACAGTAAATATACTAAAATAAATTACAAATAAAAAAACTTTTTTAAAAACAAGCTTTCAATTAAATGGGCTAAAAAGAAGAAAATAAATTTTTCCTTTATAACTTTTACTATCAATTTATAACGGCATTACACAATTTATATGATACAAAAGCTTGTCGCGAGATTTTGAAAATATTAAAATCAATAGATGAAGTTAGTTAACTTATTTAATTAATCAAGTTATTTAGCTGTGTATTTACGCAGTTAAATCTCGCGACAAGCTTTTATATCATATAAATTGTGTAATGCCGTTATAAATTGATAGTAAAAGTTATAAAGGAAAAATTTATTTTCTTCTTTTTAGCCCATTTAATTGAAAGCTTGTTTTTAAAAAAGTTTTTTTATTTGTAATTTATTTTTTACTTTTTAGTTATACCTTATTTAAATCACATTTGTAATCTCAGCAAATCCTTTCATTTCTTACCCATATTATAGGAAAGCATAAGGAACTGAGTCTGCTATCTTTAGAAGTCTGCCAGGTATTTTTTTATTTAATTTTTTTATGGTAGGTAAAATCATCCAATGACATCCCCCGCCCTTGGGCTTGGTTCGGTCTGTTACCGGACGGACCGCGAGCTATCCATTGTCCGCCGTCCGCAAGCCCACGCCTACGGTGGCAGGAAATCGGGATCGGAATTACGGCGGTAGCTGCGGCGTGAGCGCCGTTGCCTGATGCGGTCGGCCTCCTCCTTTGCTAGCATTACTGCTTCGCAGAAGGAGGCGACCACCTAAGAAGTCTACCAGGTTGAATTTATGAAACCAAAATGTTGGTTGTGAAGGTGAACCAGGTTGATCGTAAGACTAACAATCAACCTAACTTACATGAAATAGCCAATTGTCCAGGTTTTATATAACTGGGATGCACAATCACGCATACTGGGAAATGCGGAGAAAACTCAAGCACCGTAAAAAAATTGACGCACTTGAAATGTGACGCTGGAGGCGTCTACTGAAGATAAAACAGACTGCTCCACGCACTAACGTTTCCATTCTTAAAGAGCTTTGCATCAAAACAAAAACTTACGTCGATTGCGCAACAGCGAATTTTTAAGATGTTTGGATACATCATACGCAATGAAAGCTCTTTGGAACGTTTAGTGGTATAGGGAAGAGTAGAGGGCCTACGTTCTCGCGGCCAATCGCCTACCAGATGGACAGACCTCACTAAATCATCGTCATCATCTCATCTTCGAAGTGTTTCCTCATTGAATGTACACGAAGTGCCATGAATAGAGAGAGATGGAGAAGTCTCGCAAAAGCCGCAACCAACCAACCAGACGATCCATGACCACTACCACTCCACCAAGAGTATGACTGAGAAAAAAGAGAATATTGGATTTAGAGTAATGTCACTTTATTTTTCAAGTTACTTTCTGCAAGCCGTTTCAATTGGTACCTATTTTATAGGAGTGTATTAAAACTAACTAGCTATTTACTTATGTAAATTTGTACGGAACCCTCCGTGCTCGAGTCCAAGTTGCTTATGACCCGTTAGAACTTATTTTATTCGATCCGAAACGCGATGGGATTGTGTCGTTTTATTGCGGAACTCCTATGGCTACCTTCCAGCTCCATCATCAGATCCCGACTGCCATATTGATCAAAGTACAAATCAAAGTACTCGTCATTACAAATCTAACGAGACCAAAGACGAGAGAGTTGTGTCGTTTAACTGCGGAGTTCCAATGACCACGATCCAGTTACATCATCATTTACCATATAAGATCCAAGTACTCGTAATTAAAAATCAAATAAGCCTAAAGTCGATGGGGTTATATCGTTTAATTGCGGAGTTCCTATGGTAACCTTCCAGCTCCATCATCAGACCCTGCTTACCATATAAGATCCAAGTACTCGTCATTAAAAATCAAATGAGCCTAAAGTCGATGGGGTTATATCATTTAATTGCGGAGTTCCTATGGTAACTCTCCAGCTCCATCATCAGAACCTGGTTACCATATAGGATCCAAGCAGTCGTCAATACAAATCAAACGAGCCCAAATTCAATGGGGTTGTGTCGTTTAACTGCGGAGTTCCTATAAACACGTTCCAGCTCCATCATCAGAACCTGGCTACCTTAAATGATCAAAGTACTCGTCAATACTAATCAAACGAGCTCAAACTCGATGGGGTCCTGTCGTTTAACTTCGGAGTTCCTATGACCACCTTTCGGCTCCATCATCAGATCCTGGCTACTATACAGAATGAAAGTACTCGTCAATACAAAGTAAACGAGCCCAAATTCGATGGGGTTGTGTCGTTTAAGTGCGGAGTTCCTGTGACCACCTTCCAGCTCCATCATCAGACCTTGGTTACCATATAGTATGAAAGTACTCGTCAATACAAAGTAAACGAGCCCAAATTCGATGGGGTTGTGTCGTTTAACTGCGGAGTTCCTATGACCACCTTCCGACTCCATTATCAGACCCTGGCTACCATACATGATCAAAGTACTCGTCAATACTAATCAAACGAGCTCAAACTCGATGGGGTCGTGTCGTTTAACTTCGGAGTAACTATGACCACCTTTCGGCTCCATCATCAGACCCTGGCTACTATATAGAATGAAAGTACTCGTCAATACAAACTAAACGAGCCCAAATTCGATGGGGTTGTGTCGTTTAAATGCGGAGTTCCTGTGACCACCTTCCAGCTCTATCATCAGACCTTGGTTACCATATAGGATGAAAGTACTCGTCAATATGAATAAAACGAGCCCAAATTCGATGGGGTTGTATCGTTTAACTGTGGAGTTCTTATGATCACCTTCCGGCTCCATCATCAGACCCTGGCTACCTTACAGGATCAAAGTACTCGTCAATACTAATCAAGCGAGCCCAAACTCGATGGGGTTGTATAATTTTATCGCTGAGTTCCTATGGCTACCTTCCAGCTCCATCATCAGATCAGCTCCATGTCATCATAATGTTGCATTGTCACCCGATTTACACATGTATATAAAATTTCAGCTCAATCGGTTGAAGATATCTGCTTCAAAATTGAGTTGTAAGATTTGAGCCGAACATACATAGTTACATACAGTGCAAGCTAATAGAAAGCTTGTAAAAATAACTGATTTTCAAAATTTTTGTGAGTTTTCAAAATCATTTCCTCGATCCCTTTATTTTGATACCCTACGGCTTATATGACTGTCACGATTTTTTTATTTTTATTTGAAAACATACTACAATTGGGCATGATTAAAGTTTTACGACAGTGTCACGCTAAAGTTTATTCTATTCTATCCCAACGACATCTCTCAAGCCAAAATGGATAAGCCATTTTGGCTCTAGGGTATGCCAAAGAAATATACATACACACATGCACTCGAAAAACCATACCTAACTCACCATCTGGCGCAGTTGGGTAAAAAATCAAAAATACACCTTTTCTTTTGAGACAGTGTAAAAGCCACATCAGACAAAATTGACGCTACAATGGTAACACCATTTTTAAGAACCATTTCTACGATTTGATAAAACATGTTGCACTAGTCTGAGAAAGCTCAGTGCATAACCAATTTTACATAATAACATCACGCTAGAACCGCTTTCCGATAACCGTTAGTATCCACAAGTTAATGTCATGAAGAGGGTCCTTCGATAATATAATAATAACAGGTAAGGACCTTTTCCTAAACCCTTCCGTACACCCTTACTTTATCGTCGCGATTTTCAAACTAACAGATGAATAGATAACTATTTTGGGACAGAGTAATGCATTAAGAAAATAACAAAAGCGCCATGGTTAAAGTACCATACCATATGCATGAAGTTGTAGGTTCGAAATCTAGCAAGTATAGTACGCGGCAAATAAGATAAACCACCTTCTTCTTATCGTATCGATGGTTTTCTTTTCCCTCAAAGTTTTTGGGCCCAGTAGGTTGCCACGTTTACAGCGGCCTCAGTGGCATTTTTGAGGTCCTCCAAAGTACAGGTGTAGGGACACTTTTGGCACTCTAATAAGTGGGCCATCGTCTGGTCAGGAGCACCACACTCGCACTGGGTGTTGGAGGAGATAAACCATTTGCTATAGTTACGCGCAGTCCCCCACTTTGATAGAGAACCGACAATCGGTACTGCGCATTCGAGGACTATAACTTCAAAGTTCATCATCATATCAAAACAATATTTCAACTAAAACAAAAAATTTCAAAATTAGTCCACGATTGACCGAGATATTGGTGAACATACATACAGCCGAACATAGAACCTCCTCCTTTTTGAAATCGGTTAAAAATTAATATCAATCTTTAGGTTTTTAGATAGAGGTCAATCGTCTAATTCGACTCGACTGGGCAGCGTATGTGAAACTGCGCGATATCTTCTTGTCCAACATACCACAAGACGAAAGTCTATGACCAGTGCGTGTTGCCAGTGATGACTTACGGCGCTGTTTTTTTTTTATGGTAGGTAAAATCATCGAATGACAAATCCCGCCCTTGGGCGGAGCGGGAAATAGTGTCAGACTCTTACTGACTAAAAACCTACCCTGTTCCTTCCCTGCCTTGGTTCCAGGGCCCTGGTATGCATTTTCATACCTCCCCAGAGTCCCAGACTAGGCCTCGACCCTACTGGGCCCCTACAGTTTGCTGGCAACTCCTTGAGGCGCACAACGTGGTCTCTAACTATGGGCCACATCAAAAGCCTTACAGTTACTCTAAGGGCGATGGAAAGGGCGATGCTCGGAGTTTCCTGGCGTGATCGAATCAGGAATGATGATATCCGCAGGAGAACAAAGATCGCCGATATAGCCCGAAGAATCGCCAAACTTTAAGAGGCAGTGGGCAGGGAACATTCCTCGTAGAACGGATGGTCGATGGGGCCTATGGCCGGTCCTGGAGTGGCGACCGCGAAAATGCAGTTTTGGAAGGCCTCCTACGAAACGTACAGGATTGCTCGTTGTAGTGACACTTGAAGGATACCTATGTCCAACATTGGACGTCCTTCGGCTGAAATGATGATGATGAATATCAGTTTATCTAGTTGCTGAGGAGACAGTAGCTCCAAAAAACTTCAGATATATCGTCATGCTTGATGACATGTTGGTCCCTAGATTAGGGGACCAACATGTCTGAGACTTAAAATAATATAAGAATTTATTTTCTCTTTCACAAAGGTGCCTTACAAACTAACGTTACATTTATATAAGTAGATACAATTATTCCTTTGTGGGCGATATGAGTAGTAATCATGATTTATTATCTTCTGACAGCGGTTTGCGGAATGTGGAAAATTATCCCAAGGGAAGATTTCAAGACATCGTCTCTCTGTGAGCCAAATTTCATCTGAGTCCATTCAGCCATCTGAGCGTGAAGAAGTACCAAATACACACACAGATGCACACACATGCATAAACTTTCACCTTTACATTGATATTAAATGACGTAGGCGCGGGTTTGCGGACGGCGAGTCGTCCAGTCGTCCAATAACCGTCCGGACCGAGCCCAAGTCGTCGACGGCGCGTACTGTTCCACGGGCGCGTCAAGGAGATGTCAGCAAATCGAAGAGGCCCAGCAGGGTCAAAGCCTATTGGGACCGTGGGTTATGTGAAAGTGAATCCCGGAAACGAAGGAAAAGAAGGAACAGGAGTGCTTTTTACTCAGTAAAAATCTGACAGGACCTCCCCCTTCGCCCAGAGCTGGAGAAGTCATTGGACGATTTCCCACAAAAAAATAAATAAGATCATAATTAATAGTCACCCACCAACAAGCCGACGACTGATAGCAAGCCCACACCTCCGGCGGCCATAAAATGAGATCGGAATCGGAGCTGGGGCATCACACACACAGCCGCTCCCTCCCCGTGACAGTCATATCACTTTTATAATTTTAACGTGACAAACTCTTACCATAATGGCAAGGTATAATGTCAGGGTCCGTGTCCTCCCCGCTGCCCTCCATCTTCAGCTCGTACTGGCTGCAGTAGTCTAGCTTGGGAGACCCGCAGTACGTGTTCATGTTGTCTTGCTTCGAGAGGGATTCTACGCTTTGTTCCATGTACAGGGCGTTGCTGTGGAAGGTGAAATTAGTTGTAGTGTTTTAGCAGTAGATGGATAGGTTGTACGTAAAAAAAGACAGCACAGTAATGGGCCGTATCCTTAGACAGACATAGAAAAAAAAATTGAATCTTAAAAATTTATACTTTAAAGGCGCCTTCAAATTGGCGCGGATGCTTTATTCAAAAAAACTGAACACGAAACTCAACTATTAAATCTGAGTCAAAAACTTAAAGCCTATAATAGAAAAATAATTTTAGTAATAAACGGCGCAGGGAAAGAAGCATTAAAGTATTGAGAACACCTAAAACTAACGGTAGAGTAAATCAATACAACATGACAAAACACACCAAAATCACGAATGTTTAAAAATAAACTGATTTCCATTAAATTTTTCACAGGCACGCAAACCGAAAATACCGAAGAGTACACAATCAAATCTGCGTAAAAAATTCTTCGAGAAGAAAATCCCAAATTGGAATTACAGCTGAAAGATAACATAGGAAAAAGAAAAAAAAAAGGCCCAATTTAAATTTAGTAACCTAACCTTGTTTAACGACAAAGCTTTCAGATTCTCTTTAGATATCTAATACTCTTAGGGTATATTCACACAGGCTGTTCTAAATAAACAACATGATTATGGAACGCAAAGGGCAACTGAAACACGCCTGGGTTTCATTCAGTTGAAGTATCACATTCTCTCCTACTCCATACAAAGTGAGAGAAGTTGTTTGATAATTTTTAATCTAAAAGAGGTAGGCTTATTCAAAGGTAACAGATCAGACCATAGTAAAAACAAAAAATTGATAAGCGATCGTTCAAAACGGTCCACGGTTAATCTCTATATATATAAGAAGAAACTGACTGACTGACATATCAATGCACAGCTGAAACTATTGGAACTACGATCGTGAATTTTTGTTTTACACAAAGTTTCCTTTTATAACGTAAACTAGCCGTAAGAGAGAATTTTTGAAAATTCAACCTGTACAGGGATGACCAAAGTTTATATACAGAAACCTACTTTTAAGCAAGCGAATCCGTATATAATAGTTTACACCTCATATATAGCTTCTTAACTTTGCTTTGTAAGAAAATGTTAACGGGATCGTCCACTACGCGTATGGTGCGACCCTTGACCGGGCTGTGCTCTTGAATGTGTAGCTGGCAAACCAATTAACCCCACAGCTAAAATGGCAAACACCCGCAGACGCCTAGACGGTCAACTTTAAGAGTGAAAAGATTCGCTGCAACATCTTAAATAATCATTTTTAAAATGATTTTTGCTGTTGTTTGGTTTGGCATTATGGTTATGACATCTCCAATATCACCCGCATATTAAGTGAACGAATAAATGTGGTTGCAGTGAATAAAAACCGACTCATTTCTCCTGTGAATTGTCCGCATAGTCCGAATAGCTTTACAAAATTTAAGTGGCAGTGGGTAGGACACAATGCTCACAGAACAGCTGATGGTTGACGGTCCAAAAAGTACTATCCTAGAGTACAATCACGTACTGCAAGACGTAGCACTGGTTGACTTTCTACAAGATGGACCAGAAAACGCACAGGACCGCTCGTTGGGGTGATGCTAAGAGGGCTGTTTGGACGTCTTTCGGTTGAAATCAAGATGATGATTTACAAACAGTATAATCTTATTTTGAGAACTTATTGTATTGATGTGACGGTAATGCGTACGTGTAGAAGAGCCCTTATATATTTATACGCATATGTACATTAAGTACAAAAAGCAATCTTCCTACAAGGATAATCAGAGATTTAAAAATAAATATCATTTCCGAGGTTAAACGAACAAACAATATTCGTGAGGCGTTAGCACACGTTTTGTTGGAAAAATACTGGTTTCCGTAAAAGATTAAACGATAATCAGCTTTGCTGATATTAGGTTTTATACCGGCTTTCAGTAAAAATACATTATGATGGTTCCTGTCTAAACGATGTAATTTGTAGTCTTTTCCTGAAGATCTATACCCAAAAAATCAGCTTTAATAAAAGTTTAAATGTCCATTTTCAATGACTAGAGAAGACGTTTAGGCGCCCAACGTCTTCGCCAGACATGGTAAGTTCAGAAAGTTCCTGTTTTGGAGTCAGGCTGAAGAAACACCCAGTAGTCTTGGGCGAAACACCCAGAGCCCGGCTACGGCGACCTCTCGCGTCGCACTCACTATTTATTTTATTATTTTATGCCCATCATAGATATATTTACTAACAAACCAGGAAATAAAATTCATAATAACTTACGTAGAAGGCGGATGCTTGTCAATATCGTGCCTCCGGGCGGCGTGCCGTCGATACAGCGCGGTGATAACACCACACACGCCCGTGCACAGCAGAGCTGCCACTGATAGCAGGGACACCAGCATCGGAGACAGCGGGATCGAGTTGCTCACTCCTGCTGGAAAAAGGGGCTGGGTTAGTTTTTACAAGAATAATTTAGCAAAGCGTAAAAAACCGTGCAAGTGTGAGTTGGGCTCGTGCATTGAGGGTCCCATACAAACTTACAGTTCAATTCTCGAATCGAGTTCTGAAAGATTTTTACAAATCGCAAAAAGCTTTTTTTTTGTGACGTACCTACAAATTAACAGATTTCAGATTTTTTTGCTTCATGCCAAATTTCAGAATTCCTGGTTGACCTAGATTCCTGTGAATTTTGATTCCCTTGAGAGTGCGTGTTAACTTACAAGTTTGAATTTTTCACAGCTTCAGGGGACCGCAGACTTGATTATATGGTTTTAATTTCAACTGAATATCTCTACATGTTTCCGAAATAAAGGGTCTTGACAGACAGACGGACAACCAAGTGATCCTATAAGGGTTCCGTTTTTTTTCTTTTGAGGTACGGAATCCTAAAAACACATCCATATTATTCCATAATACATGTAACTGGAATAATGCACATCCTTATACATTTCGATTAGTAAATTAAGTTGCTTACTATCATAATTCAAGCTCTAACATTTCACTTACATGCACTAATAATAATAATCATGTGATTTTTTTTTTATATTTAAAAACGTAATCTATATGTATATACAATGAATAAAAAAATTATAATAAAAAATCATAGCCCTATTGTCTTTGTTTTCCATATGTTCCAATAGTCTTTAACCAACCGGGGTTTTTTTATGGTAGGTAAAATCATCCAATGACAAATCCCGCCCTTGGGCGGAGCGGGAAGTAGTGGCAGACTCTTACTGACTAAAAACCTACCCCGTTCCTTCGTAACCTATCGTGCCGGGGCCGGCTATTCCTTTCGGGAGTTAACCCATGACCCCAGTAGGCTTCGACCCTGACTGCCTGCAGTTAGCAGGCTGGGCCTCTTCGGTGTGCTGACAGCTCCTTGAGGCGCGCGGGAACAGAACGCGCCGTCGATGACTTGGGCTCGGTCCACCAACCGGGGGTTGTTCTTGGGTGTATTAACATAGCGCGCACAGCGATAATCGTCGGTTGGTATCACGTTCCATTGAAATTATCTAAAGGGCGAGTTGGTTTCGGCTCCTCGTACCTACGCCTACCAAAGGTCTAGGACCTCAGGGTCCTGATATAAATAAATTTATAAAAATAATAATCATAACCAATTACACAAACAAACAATACACGTAGACAAATAATAATAATTTATTTTTCTAGAAATTATTCTTTTATTAAGACACTAAAAAGTATAATTTACATATATACACATTATATCAAATTCAATTAAGTTTTCTTAGGTTAAAGCTAAATTATAAAAATTAAATTATCATTTATAAAGTCGTTTAAGAAATTAGCTACGGCAATCGTAAGCAAATAATATGGGAATCTACAAACTAGGTACGTTATTAGTGCATCGGTATTGGTATAAATGATTATCAAGAATCTCCCAAAATAGGTTAATTTTTTTGTCTAAAATAATTCTTAAATAGATCTGAACATACTGTATTTTCAGGGTTTTTTTTAAGATGCGACGTCATCCAATGACTCAAGGTGGAGCGGGAGGGCCTGTCAGACTTTTACTGACTAAAACCAAACCGTATCCTTTAATTGCACTTTGCGTTCTAGGACTACAGGTTTCTTTTTCATAAATTCTCTGCGATCCTAGCGGGCATCGGCCCTGCGGGGCTACTGAGTGCGTTTATTATGATACAAGTTACATAAATACATAGAACATTTAAATGTATGAATTAAATAGCTGAAATTTGACCTTCTTCATCATACAAATTCAAAAGTCCAAACCATGAGGTTTAATAAAACTACAAGACCGCCTTTTGTTCCAGTAGGTAAAATTAAATATTTCCGGCTAATTATAGGATCATTTTTTTAGTGTTACCGCGTCTTTAGAACGAAATGGATAACTGATAGAACACCTAGGCTTTGATCTTAATTAGTATTTTTTATGCTATTTGATGATTTTCAACCAAAAAATAAATACCCTGACAGGTGCAGGTGTCAAATTATCCCCATGTGGCACGAACAATTCATTAAGTAGGCTTTCAGGCCATTAACTAATAACACACGATACAATTCGCCGCCTATTTCCTACTAAGTACACCACAACGATTCCGCTTTGTAATCACAACAGCTCACTAATTACCAATCACGGTGTATAGACCGTGGACCCCACGGGGGTCGTAAGAAGTTCCTAATGAAGTGTACCAGGGGAACATAGGGAATGGGCAGCGGCATCGACGTGTGTTAATAGCATCATTTCTACCTCCCAAGCACGATAATTATGGATCGTTTAAATAATAGGAGGGCAAGCGAACAGAGCATATCTTCCGGATGGTATGAGAAATATAACGATAGCTTTTTCGGATTGTGTGCCGTTTGTGGGTTTTGTGTGACGAGATTGCGTAATTGGTCGCTGAATTAATGTTCTGGATTAAGTGAGGAAGGAAAACTGTATGACAAAGCTGTGAATAAGCAGACTAAGATAAGAAGCTTTTATTTTTCTTATTATGCAAAGTGACTTTTAATTTATTGTCAACCACGATCTGATCCACCGTAGGCGCGGGCTTACGGACAGCGTGCAATGGGTAGCACGCTGTCCGATCGTCCGGTAACCGACCGGACTGAGCCCAAGTCGTCGACGGCGCGTACTGTTCCGGCGCGCCTCAAGGAGCTGTCAGCAAACCGAAGAGGCCCAGCCTGCTAGCTGCAGGCAGCTAGGGTCGAAGCCTGCTGGGGTCATGGGTCAGCTTTCGAAAGGAATACCCGGCCCCGGCCCGATAGGCAACTAAGGAACGGGGTAGGTTTTTAGTCAGTAAGAGTCTGACACTACTTCCCGCTCCGCCCAAGGGCGGGATTTGTCGTTGGATGATTTTACCTACCATAAAAAACCACGATCTGATTTTTTTCTTTTTAAATAATTATTTTAGACTTGAAAATGTAATGCTGGTCCAGTGGTTAAGGCCTGCCGTTTAGAGGTTGCGGGTTTAAAACTGGACCAATACCAATATGATTTTTTAAGTTCATATGTACTTTTTTAAGTTTGTGTAGGATATCTAACATCACAGACACCCCGTGCCTCAAAAAAAACGTAAAGCCATTCATTCAAGGGCCCCGGGTTTTCCATTCAGAAGCGAACCCATTACGGTTTTGCTGACGTCTCCTTAAGGCGCGCGTAGAATACTACGCGCCGTCGATACTTGGGCTCGGTCGGGACGGTTTCCGGGCGACGGCTTGCGGACTGCGAGCAATGTGGCTCGCCGTCCACAAGCCCGTGAAAAAGGCTAAGGAGGTTTTTTTTTTATGGTAGGTAAAATCATCCAATGACAAATCCCGCCCTTGGGCGGAGCGGGAAGTAGTGTCAGATTCTTACTGACTAAAAACCTACCCCGTTCCTTCGTTGCCTATAGTGCCGGGGCTGAGCCTTCCTCTCAGAAAACGGCCCTTGACCCCAGCAGGCTTCAACCCTGCCTGCCTGCAGTTAGCAGGCTGGGCCTCTTCGGTTTGCTGACAGCTCCTTGAGGCGCGCAGGAACAGAACGCGCCGTCGACGACTTGGGCTCGGTCCGGCCGGTTACCGGACGATCGGACAGCGTGCTACCCATTGCACGCCGTCCGCAAGCCCGCGCCTACGGTGGCCGGAAATCGGGATCGGAATCCCGGCGGCGGCTGGGGTGAGCGCCCCGTTGCCTCTGCCTGATGCGGTCGGTCTCCTCCTTTGCTAGCATTACTGCTTCGCAGAAGGAGGCGACCGCCTGCCATCCCTCCTCACTCCGGACCATGGCCTGAACCAAGGCCCGACGAGAGAGATCGCTGCCGCCGATTGCCCCCACGAGGACACGGCGATGCTCCGCCCAGGCGGGGCACACCTCTACAGTATGCTCCACCGTGTCCTCCGGGTGTTCCGCACAGTGGCGACACCCGGGCGAATCCTCCGCACGAATCCGGAACAGGAACTTGGCAAACTTTCCGTGTTCCGTTAGGACCTGCGTCGTGCGGAAGTAAAGACTGCCGTGAGGTCTTTCCAGCCACGCCTCATGGATGGGCCTTATCGCCTCAATTGTGGCGCGCCCCGAACGAGGTTGCGATAGTCGCTGACGCCATTTCGCCATGAGATCCCGCCGGAGCTCTGTCCGCCATGCCTCGACTTGTCGTGGCAGCGGAATTTCGCCCCGGCGAGGCTAAGGAGGTGATGAATTTTATTTTAAATTGGACCTTATAATAAAAATACTTAACATAAATGAACTGTAAAATGTAGCTGCACAAATATAATTTGTCTGAGACAATTTTACTGTAATTGGAAAACAGTTAAGACTCTCAGGAATCTGGTGCATGCAAGACGCTCAGGACCGGTCGTTACGGTGACATTTGGGAGAGACCTATCTACTTAAAAGGAATGTTTAATGTTTCCGCTGCTAGGACTCTGGCCTCCTCTCTAGGAAAGTGAAAAGACCGTAATCCACCACACGTCACCACGTCCAGTGCGAATAGACCCCATGGTAAAAGTTGTTTTTTTTATACCTACTTTTACATCTTGAAATATACACGGCTAAATTTTGATCGTTTTAATCCCGTGGAGGGTCGATTCAGTATATAAAACACGATTTGTAAAGATAAAATTAAAAAATAAAGTACTTTTTTTTAAACTAGAATTTATGTACAAAATTAATTTCTTTAAGTAAACGTCAGCTGAACGAGTTCAACAACCTGTAGGTAGTTAGTACACCACGTCCGACCACTATCTACAAGGTCATTGACTCGTTTGAAAACGTACGTTTAAAAAAAGTACTTTTTTTATTTTTTCATTTACCGGATCTACCTTCCACTGGATTAAAACGATCAAGCCGTATATAAGACAATTAGTAGTCATGAATCCCATGAATAGCAGCCGTTATATAACAGAGCATAAAAGGTTTATAATAGTTTTTTATCCTGCCAATCAGAAATACTGCAATACGATCTATCAGATATCGGAGCAGGCATAATTACTGATGAATTTTAATACAGCACGAACTGTCTGCCATAAACGTTGAAAATGTATGTAATCGAGAGCTGAAAAAAAAAAAAATTGGTTTAAAAAAATGTGCTCAATCGAAATAAAACCGGCCAAGTGTGAGTCGAACTTGCGTGCTTTAAGTAATTCATTTCGTTTTATTTTATTCTGACTGTAATATGACCATAGGTATTATTACTAAAATACATAATAAAAAAGAATAAACTTTTATACGTGAAGTATTACTCAATGTGGATTCGTATAATTAATGTATATTATGTATACAAAAGCGAAATACCACTGACTGATTAATCACGAAATCTCAGAAACTATAACACATACAAACTTAAAATTTGGCAGGTAGGTTTTTTATAGGGTGTAGACATCCGCTAAGAACGGATTTTACGAAACTCCACCCTTAAGGGGTTTTTTTTTTATTGTAGGTAAAATCATCCAATGACAAGTCCCGCCCTTGGGTGGAGCGGAAAGTAGTGTCAGACTCTTACTGACTAAAAACCTACCCCGTTCCTTCGTTGCCTATCATGCCGGGGCTGAGCCTTCCTCTCAGAAAACGGCCCTTAACCCCAGTAGGCTTCGACCCTGCCTGCCTGCAGCTAGCAGGCTGGGCCTCTACGGTTTGCTGACAGCTCCTTGAGGCGCGCGGGAACAGAACGCGCCGTCGACGACTTGGGCTCGGTCCGGTATGTTACCGGACGATCGGACAGCGTGCTACCCACTGCACGCCGTCCGCAAGCCCGCGCCTACGGTGGCCGGAAATCGGGATCGGAATCCCGGCGGCGGCTGGGGCAAGCGCCCCGTTGCCTCTGCCTGATGCGGTCGGCCTCCTCCTTTGCTAGCATTACTGCTTCGCAGAAGGAGGCGACCGCCTGCCATCCCTCCTCACACCGGACCATGGCCTGAACCAAGGCCCAGCGAGAGAGATCGCTGCCGCCGATTGCCCCCACGAAGACACGGCGATGTTCCGCCCAGGCAGGGCACACCTCTACAGTATGCTCCATCGTGTTCTCCGGGTGTTCCGCACAGTGGCGACACCCGGGCGAATCCTCCGCACGAATCCGGAACAGGAACTTGGCAAACTTTTCGTGTTCCGTTAGGACCTGCGTCGTGCACCCTTAAGGGGGTAAAATGGGGGTTGAAAGTTTGTATGGAGAAACCGACTTTTACGCTGGCATAGCCGCTGGCAGAAACTAGTTTGATATAGCGGACGGTAGTTTCATGCATTTTATTCCAAATTTATTTGTATACATGTTCCTGTGTATGTTTGTGTATATGTTCCTGGTTCAATTGAGCGGGACAAACAGATAAACAGGGGTTTTGTTTTTTTTTTATTCGGGCATTCGGGATACAAAAAAAAAGTTTTAACGTTTGACAAAGATTTTAAAGTATCTACAACTGTTTCTACGAAAATATTTTTGGTTCCATATTTTTTTTTACTCACGTTACACTTGTCAGTTTTAGCCTTGCTTCAAAGACAAATATGTTCACAAGTGTCACAATATTAATAGATTTGTTTTTACGTGGAAAATTGTCAAAGGACTTCTCTCACTCTGGGTGGAGCGAGAGAGAGCTAGTTTTAGAGTTTCATCGATTAAAACCCACGATGGTTCTTTAGTTGCACTTTGCGAGGACCAAGGCAACTTTTCAAACAATCACAGTTCTGTCGAGCATCAGCTTTAACTGGTGCCGTCAATCTTATTTATCATTCCTTTGAAGCGAGCGTGGAACACAACGCACCGTCACGCCTCTCCTTACTGGACCGCGAGCTACCCATTGCTCACCGTCTACAAGCCTGCACCTACGGTGTTGGGAAACTCTCTGCGATTCCCAACGCCCACGGTGTCAGCATCCAGTATCCGCCTTACAAGAATATCTCAAAAAACAAATCACCCAAATAATATAACCACAAACTTATCTCTAGGCGTCTAAATATACAATAACCGTTAGTTTATAGTTCTGAGTAATCGCAGCGTCTAATTGTAGTAAGTTGGAAACTGTCGTGAATAATACCCGTTGCAGCCCCAATGAATATTGCACCGCTACCAACAGATTTACGACCAACGACTGGTTATTTAACTTAGCAATGTATTCCAAGATATTTATCGTATTACTTAGCTAGGCTCCTGCTAGCGGTTCCACCCGCCTGAATAGAGAAAACTAGCGTCTTCCTTTTTTTTATCTCTTTCTTTTGAAATGAAATGATATTTATTTTGAAAACCTATTTACAAAATAAATATCATTTCATTTCTACCAGTGTCTTTGTCCGCGTAAAGGGAGATACGCGGATGCTAAGTCGATGACAGTTAAAAACCGGTCAAGTGCGAGTTGGACTCGCATATGAAGGGTCGTGTACCGTCAGTAGCAAAAGTTGACGTTTGTTGTATTAATTGCCTCACTTAAACAGTTATTTTATTCTGTTTTTAGTATTTGTTATTTAGCGGTAACAAAAATACACCTTCTGGGAAAACTGTAAATTTTTAGTTACGTCACAAAAAAAAAAGAAATTAGCGATTCGTAAAAATCTTCGTAAATTCTTCGGGAATTGATCTGTTTTCATAGGTAAATTTTTACGGAACCCTCTGTCCGCGAGTCGCACTTGCCCAGTTTTTTTTATTATTATTAACTTCGATTTCTTTAAAGATTTCCCAATCCACGGCTTATCTTTCAAAACACCGAAATCACCAAAATTTTTGTCAAGTAGTCAAGAACTGTACTGAAATCTGTATTGTGTTCATACGCAATGACAGTGGCGGAGTGTAGCGGGTTGCGTGATGCAAGGTAACACTCACTCTGGAAATCTAGCATATAGGTATAAACGTATTTGCGCGACAAAATTATGGAACGGCCTACCTATGTGTATCAGTTAACTGCTAAAAGACTAACCATCAGATCAGCTGGCCAGTCAAACTCACATCTATCTTTTTCTAAAACACCAGCGAAAGACTTCGTTAGTGTTTTAGAAAATAGTTTTGTCTTGATCGAATCGATTTTGTAGCGCACTTAGGTACCTTTTATTTGATTCTAAAAATATCTATAAAACCTTCTCTGTCTTGTCTCGTCTTGTTTAACTAATAAAACAGTATTTTCGTAAACATCGGCTGCTTACATTAAGGTCGTCAGTCGCGCTGAGCGTCATTCTCTCAGTTCTATAAAATAGAATTAATTATCAGGGCTCAGACTGCTCGTTGATAATTTATTCTAATGTCTAGCTATTGTAATCATTTGTGACAGTGAGAGTCTTGAAAATGTATGCTTCAGTTAAAAGTTAATGCTATTTACAGCTGAAAGGTTTTTTTATACTACTGCCCAAAAAAGGGAGTTTTATGTTTTCAGGGTTCATGTATGTATGTATGTGAGTTTTTTTATTCCACCATAATATCTAAATGACTGAACTAATTTAGATGTATGAGCTGGAATCGTTAGAATCCTTGCTTCGTCCCGAGTAACAGATGCTATTGAAAAAATATAAAAATGCAATGTGGTTTGATAAATAAATGAACACCCACCCATTTTCTTTTTATTTTTTAATGTTTTAATGTATGTGATTATCGCCTAAGAGTTAACAAGCAAGGGGCGCTCGCCCCAGCCGCCGCCAGGATTCAGATCCCGATTTCCGGCCACCGTAGGCGCGGGCTTGCGGACGGCGTGCAATGGGTAGCACGCTGTCCGATCGTCCGGTAACCAACCGGACCGAGCCCAAGTCATCGACGGCGCGTTCTGTTCCCGCGCGCCTCAAGGAGCTGTCAGCACACCGAAGAGGCCCAGCCTGCTAGCTGCAGGCAGTCAGGGTCGAAGCCTACTGGGGTCATGGGTTAACTTCCGAAAGGAATACCCGGCCCCGGCACGATAGGCTACGAAGGAACGGGGTAGCTTTTTAGTCAGTAAGAGTCTGACACTACTTCCCGCTCCGCCCAAGGGCAGGATTTGTCATTGGATGATTTTACCTACCATAAAAAAAAAAAAATATGATACACCGTTAATTGAAACTGATGTGTAAAAAATATTCATTTTTGCAATTTTTTCTTTTTAGTTCATTTTTTTGACATGGCATGTTTTTTTTTAAGTATTACTTGTTTAATTTTCAACAACGAATGCCTTATGAATCAAAAATTCTTCTTGCAATTTGAAGGGCCTCGTATCTTATTCGCAACTTATCAGGAGAGTAAAAACAAACACTGAAAGCCAATAAGTGTGTGAAAGAGTCCATTGTTATAACTATTGATTTGAGATTCTAGGTATGCTGATTTTGATTAGATTCTTCTCGGTAAAAATCTAGGTCACCGAAATAACCGCGCATTGAACCAATGTTTCAATCCTGAAAAAACTCAGTATAAAAGAGATATTATCGTCATCTGTCCAAATACAAATCCTCAAGTTCTTCGGGCACATCATCTGTAACGAAGATTCGATGGAACAGTTGGTGATGCAAGGAAAAGTCAAGGGCAAAAGATCGCGTGGACAGTGGACGGACCTCATAAAATCTATTACACACTGCAACATATGACAACTCCCAAGCTGCCAAACACAGAGCTAGACGCTACGCAGCGTCGCATCACGACAGAGGCGGTGGTGCAAGACTCGATCGAGACATGACCACAACCCTATCAAGAAAAATCTAGATTTTATTAAGGGTAGGTACAACATCCAACCCAAGTTTTAGATTAAGTTAGGGAGAATATGTGAGCATTATTACTGGAAGTTAAGGCACGGAAAATTTTATAATTAAGTTCATAGATGGCTAAACAATGTTTACATTAGACTTTTCGGTTCAACAATTTAAATAAAGTAAGTTTAATGTAATCAAAAATCCACATTTGCGTATTTAGGCCAGTTTCCACCAAAAGGGAGAGGAGAGCAGACGAGAGGAGATGTGTTGCGAAGCTGGCAGGTTATTTCCAACAAAGCGGAGAGAAGTGAATTGGAGAGGAGATGTGAGCTTTGTGTAGCATAGATGTGAGCTATGAGAAAATAGGTACGGGGAGAGGGCAGCAGGGTGCGCGAGTGCATGCACCACCTGGCCGCCCGACTAGTCCGCTCCGCCGCACCACCACCAAAGCTAAGCGAAGAGATGTGGAAATAACGAAATCGGATTTATATATTGGGTATTAAGAAGATGATGTATAAGTATCACAATATTATATCCTCTAAATAACAGATGATTACAATCTTTTTGATTCAATTAGTCTATTTAACGACCGTGAATGTGCCCATGACGGCACAGTGGGCCCTAACCAGTGATATATTTTAAGGGTAGAGTTAACGTATTCTACGTTACGCGCTAACATCGCGATCAGAAAACTTGGACTCGAAACTCACACATCTATGATCAGTGTCATCACAGTCGCAAACCTATAGTCACTGATAGACAAAAACAGATATAATTATGAGCTGGCGCTGTTATGCGAGCGAAACAGCGATAGCCGCCAAATGTGTGTGATCGTCGAGACCGATGTGAAATCGTGCCATATATGCACAATTTTAGCAGTCTACGCGCTAGAAACGAGTCCCCTATCTTCCCAGAATACTAGCGCGCTTTTTTGGTCTCGCACTGATTATAACCATCTTTCTTCATTGTGTATTTACGACTGTGTGAAGCACGAATCGTTTTTTCTTCCTTTTATTATTTCCTCTTTATGTATCTTCATGTAATACCATTTGACTCGTATAAACACCAGCAGAGGTACGTATTTACGGCGTGGCACTAAGTTTATTAAATAATTACATTCTATCGTTGTATAAGTCTTAACAGTCTCTTCTACACAGACGTGACACTTAATTAAAATGTTGTTAAATACATTCTGTGGGTAGCTAAAAGTTATAAATTATAGTACTCTGCGGTACTGGTTACTGCCTGAGTATTTATAATTGTACAAAAGCACAAGTTTTCACCGAAGAATCCTCAAATTCAAGTGGCAGTTGGCATGACACATTGCGCAAAGAACAGATGGTAGATTGAGCCAAAAGGTTCCGAAATGACGACCACATCTCGGAAGACAAAGTGTTGCAAGGCCTCCCATAAGGTGGAGAGACAACCTGGTGAGAAGCACGGGAATCCAATGGATGCAAGATTGCCAGGACCGGTCGTTGTGGCAACACTAATGGAGGCTTATGTCCAACAGTAATTGGCTGGAATGATCATAATGGCGATGATGAAAAACTGTTTGTAGAGAATGAGTCTGTTGAAATTAAATGCCTCCATTGCTAGGAATCAGTTCTCCTCTCTAGGAGAGAAAAGATCGTGATCCAGTACGCGTAGACAGTGCGGAAATAGAAATGACGATGATGAATATAATCATCATGGGTTATTTAAGAACGATGAGTATAAGCTATCAGGCAAGATAAAATGGCAATAAGACAGTTGTCTGTCATTTAGCGAAGCCTCACAATTTCATTTTCTCCGGAAAAAGGAACGGAATTTCAATAAGTCATTATGGAAACAATGCTGAAGGTGGCATGTTTTGTTGGAAGACGTCTTTATGTTTGTCTGGTTTTCACCAAGTGACAATAATCATGCTTTCTCTCTTTTTGTGGAATCTCTTAATTCTGGCCTTAACGATAATAATATGGAGTGGTGTTACTATATGACTTTAGATGTGTGTATAGTTTACAAGCCAAAAGTTAAAACAAACCCATAGAATATAATAATTATTTTTCGAACTAATTATGACTAGAAACAAGCTCATATGATCGCAAAAAGGTATAATTTTGTTTTTCTTTCGGACCATATAATTTTTAATGATGTCTAGACTGTATGGCTCTAAGGTGCTTTGGATAATATACGAGTACGTCCACTTCTAAAACAAAATTTATAAATAATTAAACTACAAATGTGATAAACAAAACTATACACACATTGAAAAAAAAAACTATATAAAATTTGCAGTAAATAATTTGTTTTTGGATAAATATAATTAAACCCAACTGATTTCGATGTCAAATACTTTTTTGCTCGAGAAACTCCGGGAAGAACTGATTCGGTTTTATAATACTTAAAAACACGTACTACTTCCAATTTAAAACATACTTAACTAACTATATGTGTATACTGAAACAAAAACACTATTATCTAATTCAAATAAAATAAAAACAATATGGTGCTAAAAAACTCTCCCATACCACTATCGAATGGTTATGTGCCCAAAGGACTATGGACCACGCTGTAGAGCAATGCTTCTTCTCTGTCCAAGGATCTCTTCCACCTCTATCAAGCCAGCTCTTGGGTCACGCGAAGTGTCAACAAGGCATTTGGAAAAGTTTTGGTATAATTTGTGCGCACTTGGACCCCATATTCCGAGAATATCCCCTAACGGCTTGAAATTATAACTATCAACAAGGGTTTTATTATATTACCACCACCTCAGCCTCGACTTATAAGTTGTAAGTCACGGGTTCAAACCCAATCAGGTGCATTACTTATGTAATTTATTTCATCATCACGGCTCTCAGAAAATAGAAGGAAACCGACACTAATACACCGATATCCACCGTAGGCGCGGGCTTGCGGACGGCGTGCAATGGGTAGCACGCTGTCCGATCGTCCGGTAACCGACCGGACCGAGCCCAAGTCGTCGACGGCGCGTTCGTTCCCGCGCGCCTCAAGGAGCTGTCAGCACACCGAAGAGGCCCAGCTTGCTAACTGCAGGCAGGGTCGAAGCCTACTGGGGTCATGGGTTAACTTCCGAAAGGAATGCTCGGCCCCGGCACGATAGGCTACGAAGGAACGGGGTAGGTTTTTAGTCAGTAAGAGTCTGACACTACTTCCCGCTCCGCCCAAGGGCGGGATTTGTCATTGGATGATTTTACCTACCATAAAAAAAAAAAAAACTAATACACCGATATACCATGTATAGGGTGACTGGTAATTAGTGAACGATACTTAAAGACGTGATTTAACTCATGATAACAAACAATTTTTAGTATGGAACCAAACCTGAAATCGCGAAAAAAATCAACCAAGTCCAGTACATTTTGACAAAAAAACTAGCAGATTTTTTTCGCGGTTTCAGGTTTGGTCCCATAGGTAGTAAAAGTTGTTTGTTGTTAGCCTTAGGCTTAGGCTAAACGTCGAGCTACCCATTGCTAGTCGCGAGCAAGTTACCTAACGGTGGGTAACTACCAGGGGCGTAGCTAGTCCCACAGGGGCCCTGTATGAAAAGTCCAAATGGTGCTTTTTACAAATGCTTGGTTTACCCTACGACGCGATTGTGGATAACATGTTGTGAATTTTTGCCTATAATATAATTTTTGTATCATTGATACGGCAGATACAGCGGTAGCTACGCCTCTGGTAACCTAATTGAAAGTTCAGAAAGTATTAGAAGCTATTTGTATATAGAATTTCTTTTTTGCGAAATAATTAGACACTTCCTAGAAAGTTTTGTTTTTGCAAACTGCTTTTTTAATTATTAAAAAGCTTATTGTAAAGAAATAATTTTCAGAATTAGGAGCAAGTTTCACAAAGTAAAATATTCGTGTGATTCTTTTTGGTCCGGCCCTGGAGGCGTTTTTATTAATTTTCTTTTGGAAACTCCTTGTTTAAAACAATTTAATTGTTATTCCGAATTGTATACCTCCTGTTTTTCTTTCTGAAATAATGTTAATTATAAGTAGATAAGTTTTCAGAACTTGCTACGAAACAAATTTTATCATTTATACATACAGTATTTTTTAATTATATGTAAACTAGCGATTGACTGCGATCCCACCTGCTGGTAAGCAATGAAGAAATTGATGGCGAAGCGCACAAAATATTAGAAGTGACACATCATATACCAGTATGAAAACAAATTACTACCGGAGATTTGAAAATGAAAGACGATACGATTATCATTTTTGTTATTTTATCACCCTAGAGGATCCATGCGATCAATTTATTTTTTTATGAATCGTACTTATGTATATACCATCTGAACACTAAGTCTAAGTGACCATAAACAGCGGGACAAGCAGGTAAAACAAAGGGGGGGCAAGCAGAGCGATAAGGATGGCTTCACAAAGTTAGAGAAGAAGAAGAAAAAGAAGCCTACTTGTCAGAACCAGTGCGGTACCGCGCTGGCTGAAGCCAACATGCTGCTGCGTCCAGCAACACCCACGACGCAGCTGTACGTTTCGAGGCTACATCACACCACGAAGGTTAATGATATCGTGGAGTATGTACGGGTGAAGACCAATTGAACTTTGAGAGTCGTGCAGTTAGAACCGCGCCATAACACTAATTTCAAGTCGATTGTGTTGCGGGTACCGACTCACCATCTGGAGATCTGCCTCAAGGGAGAGTTTTGGCCGAAGGGTGTCGTGTATCGACGATTTCGCGGAAAGATACCGACTTCGCAGCGGAACACGACGCCGTCACTTCGTGTGCAATAAGTAGTTTAGTTTGTTATAGTTTAATTTTATATGTATTGGTGTATTATTTTGTAAGATTATTTGTGTATTGTATCTATGGACCTCAGTTGTCTCAGTTGTAATAAATGATTATTATTATTATAATTCAACTATTTGCTTATTGTGGTTTTTTTTTTTTGGGTAGGTAAAATCATCCAATGACAAATCCCGCCCTTGGGTGGGGCGGGAAATAGTGTCAGACTTTTACTGACTAAAAACCTTCCTTTCCGTTCCTTGCCTTTATCCGGGGGCCCGTGGTGACAGTCTCACATAACCTTTGGCCCCAGTAGGCTTCGGCCCTGCTGGACCCCTACAGTTTGCTGACAACTCCTTGAGATTGTGGTGGTACCCACACACCACACAACGCCATATGGCCCTAAACTAAGGAGAACTTGTGCTATGAGTACTATACAACTGATAAACAAACTTATGCATTTCTAAATAAATACTCATTATGGATAAATTACACCCAGATAGAACAAATGATCATGCTCACTGTATTCTTCTGTTCTGAGTGCCCATCACACAAACATTTGTCCTGGGGGGACTTGAACCCACGACCTCCATCATAGCAGTCAAGGCCACTGACAACTAGACCAATAGGTCAGTCGTCAGAATTCTACTGCTAGTAAAATCTACCTTCTTACTTCTAATCTTACCGGTATACTTGTCAGGCGGTCTGATGGCGACAGTATACAGCGTGACCTCTTCGCTTCTGCCCTTAGCGTTGACAGCATACAGGACTAGCGTGTAGCTGGACCTGCTGTCCAGGTCGAACACCTCGAAGGTAGGTGTGTGGTTTGATGAGACGTTGGCTCGGACCTAGATGAAAAAAAATGTAAGTTGGCTGGTCAAGGAACTTCATTATTATAGCAGTCAGTTTTCCAGCAACGAAGGAATATGCAAACTGTAATAAATTTAACTATTAGCCTAACCAACATATAGAAATTAAGAAAGTAAACCATCAACAGAAAACGCTACCATACTACTTTCGCAATTATTCTCAACCAGTTTCGAACCATCGTGTTTAATATCAAGTACCGTTACGAGTATCTCCAGTAAAAGTTATTGTTTTTTACTCGTTCTTTATATGATAATTATTTTGCAAATAGGTTTTTTAAAACTTTTACACGTCAATTTTTTTGTCAGTTTAAGCTAGATGAGGCCGGTGTTTCCTAGCTGACTACCCTGAGAAGAAACACCGAAACAAACTCAGGGGTCAAAGTTTCTTTTAAAAGTCCATACAGCAAACATGTGATGGTCAAATCATATGAGAACCATGCAGACTTGTGTCTGAGATGGTCTTTTTAGGAAAGAAGCATGCAGATTTGAGTGGATCTATCCAGTCAGTGCAAGCATTTCTCAGTATTCGTATAGCTCAACTTAGAACTACTAAAGAGCTCAACGAGTTAACGTACAATACCAATGAAAGGACATTTGGGTAGGCCGCAGAAATACTCAAATTGCCAGACATACTTCAAAATAACTGAAGAGAAAAAAAAAAGAAAATGATCCACATAGTCCTCATATTCACAATGTTAAACGAAAATACAAAAGTGTAGAAAAATTTAATATTTAACAAAGTAAATATTTGTATCAAAATTGGATTTAAAAAATAAATAAATAAATTCATATTGTAAAAATAAAAATAATTATCAATATCAAATTGTAAAAAATAATTATCAATGTCAAATTGTAAAAAATAATTATCAATGTCAAATTGTAAAAAATATTTATCAATGTCAAATTGTAAAAAGAATAGAAAAAAGCACAATTGAAATATAATTATATAAACCTTTCTTCCTTTCTACCTTGTATGTCTTCTCTAATAAGTATGCTATGACCTTTACTATGCCCATTTTGCACTAGTTGTAAAGAGCAAAAATATAAGATCTAACTAAATACAAATATGTCATCTTCAGACCACTATTATCATCAAAATGGGTAGCTCCAACACCTCCATATGGAACACCTGCACCAGGTCTTCAATGAATCTTTCCAGACACTTCACAAACAGTATGTTGGAGCTCTGGTCCACCACCCAGCAGATCTGTAGGCTGTGGTAATACTTACCATCAGAGAGGGCAGCTCGAGCACCTCCATGTAGAACACCTGTGGCAAGCCTCCGTCGAAGCCTTCCAGACACTCTACCAGCAGAGTGTTGGAGCTCTGGTTTACCACCGAGCAGTTCTGCAGCGCTGTGGGGTTCCCTGCTGAAACCCACTCGATTTAGGAACGTTTTCATCAAATCTTCACCGTTTGTAGAACGGTATAGTTTAAGGTAGGTATCCAGCAGATCAAGGAAGTGCGGGGCCTGTAGCAAATTCTACCAAGGGGCCTACTATTTTTTTTTTATTAATTTGATATGAACTAGTGCTTGACTGCGATAGCATTCGCTACTCTTGCTATGAGGCTAATCCGACACTGTAGGTATCCGTAAAGGTTGCCTAAAAGAGAGTAAGTACACATAATTTTAAACGGAAAAAAATCTCTAAGAAGATGATTTGAAGCGTATTAATTTTGTTTGGAATTTAAATGCTGAATAAATCACTTTCAAAAGGAGCCATTCATTTGAGATTTACATACGAACATGAGTAAGGCCGACAAAATAGTATACTGGTACAAATATTCAACATGACAAAGCGACACTGGTAGGACGTCGCGTTGTATAAATTAACTATCATTCTGAAGACAAAGAAATTATATAATTTGCGTCCTTGCGAGAATTATGCTCGCATTGTCGTCACGTCTTCTGGTACCTTTAATGCCAAAACTAAAAAAATGAACATGGTGTAGAATAATTTTAATAATTTCTGGCACCATTGGTGTAACAAAAATTTGGAAGAACTTTATTATTTTTTGGAAGAATTTCGAAGCAATGCTTTAAAACTGGCCAAATTAAAGCTTCGCACGATTTACTGCACGTGCCGCATTTATTGCATTTACAGCATGTGCTCCACTCATGTTACGATGGGCGGCGATAAAATACAAATACGAGCGATATAAACAAAGCGTCGCAAACTTTCTCGTGCAAGCAAACAGGCAACTTTGCAACATGCTTTGATATCACAAATTGAATAATATACACTTTGTACAAGATGAAAGGGCCATATAGGTATAATGAGGTATATAGGTAGTGTTTATTGGTTGTTAGTGAAAAATTTCCACCTTTATTTTCAGCTGTGTGAAGTTAGCAGTAATACGGTAAATTATTTTACCACAATAGACAACATTAGTTTTTAACCGACTTCGAAAAAGAGGAGGTTCTATGTTCGGCTGTATGTATTTTTTTTTATGTATGTTCACCGAATTCTCGGTCACTTGTGGACCGATTTCAAAAATATTTGTTTTGATTGGAAGTTATTAGAATATACTACGTTATTGGAATATACTCCCGAATTGGTCCCATAAAAATATATTTTTGATCTGATGATGAACTTCGAAGATATACAACGAAACTCTGCGAAAAATCATAGCAAAACTGTCGTTTTAATACAGTAAAATTTCTTTGTTTATACATGTAGTCGGTGGCTGACTAAAGGAAGAAGGGGAGGGGATATATAGAACTGACCTGATGATGAAGACGGAAGGTAGGTAAGAGCCGGAACTTTGTAATAAATCAGTGTATCCTGTCCGTGTTTGGTATTATTAGAATTGTCATGATGATTTGATGATGGAACCGAATGGCGGAAGGTACCTGTCTATTTAAGTTTCGCTGAGGGGCTACTACAACAAAAAAGTGTACTGTTACTTCAAAAAAACACCAAAAAGTGCAAAATAATTTTAATTTCGGAAGTCGGTGTTTCTATAATAGTTTGGTCTCTTCGTTATTTAACACTAACATCCGAAATTAAAGTTATTTTGCACTTTCTGGTGTTTTTTTGAAGTCGGTTGTATTTTTTTTGTAAAAAGTTTTTTAGTATATGCAAAACCCGAAACAAGTGTCTAGTATTTTTATGTAAAGAATCTATGTACAACTGTGAATCTATGTATAACTGTATCATGAAAAATCATAAAGTTAAAATATTTTTATGCTACCCGGTTGACGGCAAAAATACATGGATACCGGGCCATCCGAGTGATTGAGGGGTTATTTTGCTTCCGCACCCAGCTTTGCGCTGGCTCCGCGCTATGACCTGCCGTAACCTGAGTTGTACTTAGTGTCGGTGGTGTTTAACTTGTGACCTATATTCAGAGAAAAGATACTTTTCAAACTTTCAAAAAAATTTCGTCATCCATTTTTTAACTTCATTATTTCAGCCAAAAAACGTCTACTGGCATAGGCCTCCCCCAAGTTTCATCGTAACAACCGTTTCTATGCATCTTACATCCATTGGATTCCCGCTGCCGTCACTAGTAGATAAAGCTTCCTGAACTCTTGTTATTCTTGAACTAATTTTAATAAACATAATTTCTACTTATTTATGAGTTCATAATTGCAGAATTGCAGATACAGTTCTAAGGGCCTCCGTACGCTACGGTCGGGCCGCACTGCCGATTTTAGAGGTGCGGCGTCGCAACGCGGTTACGTGTTACGGCCCTAAGACTTAGGGCACTGCTAGCCGAAATAGAGGTCTCAAGACTAGTCGCTAACTGCTACTAACAGCAGCTGTTAAATTAAGCATAATTGCAACTATTTAGTTATTAAGAGTCATTGTCTTAGGAGCTATCATAATGAATTACCTGCAGCAACAAGCTTGTACAAGCAGGGCGCCTCCTGCCTCCCCACAGAGTTGGTGGCCGAGCATAGGACCGTGCCAAAGTCCATGTCAGTGGTTGGAGTGTAGCGGAGAGTGGATGTGTTGCCGTAGGCTGTGTATAAACTGTTGAGAAAAAAAGTTATTTGTGAGCTGAAAACAAGTCAATATGTACTGAAGATGTACTAGTTTTTCTAAATTGCAAATATTGTCCAGGAACGTAAATGATATCTAAAAGACACAGGCGGGTTTTCTATCACAAAAAAATACGATAAAAATTAAAAATAGTTTATTAAAATACACTACCTATTAGTAGCCAGCGTCAGGATTAACTCAGCTGCGTGACTTTGCGAATAGAATTTGAGATTCTCTCTTGGTACAGATTATTATATAAAACGCTTGCCAAATAGTTCTTCGAAGATTCAGGGCGTATAAATATCAAACCATGTGAACTGATCCTGAATCCAAAACTGTGTTTTAGATTCCGCATTATGGATGACCACAAATAAGAAGGATTTGAAACTTCGGAATTTTCAAATACTTTTTGGCAGTAGACATACACACTCGTAGCATTGACGAAACATATTTATAGAGGATAAATATTGTTTAAGTTTTTTTTTTTTCATTCCTACCTTACAGGCTTATCTAAATCGATATTGAGGTTTCTTATAGCTAAATTATAAACAAGATTTATTAATGATTTATTATAATTTTTAAAAAGTGCTATCTCAGTAAATTCACCCAGAGTAAAATTAAATATATCCACGTCTTCAGCTATGAGGCCGCGCGCGTGTCAGAGGTACCTCGCTCAGTAACTTAGTGCGCGCGCGCGGCGCCACCAGCAGGAGGATTTTTATTTATTTATTGTTGCACACCACAGTGTAGTTTTTTAATTCACAGATTGACTAGTAGAGACTGCCTTGTTTCACTAAGTCCACCTATGTAAAACTACTATAGCTAACTAGTATTAAACAAAATATGTCACCAACAGAATTCCGAAAATTAAATTCCTCTACTGGCTTTTAGGTATCCGAAACCCGTAATCAAGCCTACCATTCAAGTTCAAATGGCAAACTAAACTAGGCATAGCTAAGCAAATTCAGTGGCACAGTGACAAAGCGGACGGCCGTCCATTTCAAAGCGCTGCTCTTTACTAGGATGTGGCATAAAATACACGTAGATAGATACAGAAGGCCACCTTCATACGATCAAAAGCAAGCGCACGCATACATAAACGCGTATTGCGACGATCTCAAGCAAATACCACTCGAGTACACTTGCACTCGCTGTACGTGAAGCGTGTCAATGTGTGCGTGCTTTTCCCCGCGTTGTTTCATGCTGACCTTTCTGTGCCTATATTTTCTGTGGCCAGGCTGTAGGCATACGACACAACGTGTGGTGCTAATTTCTAGATTGCTCGTCCTCGATTAAAGAGACGCATGCGTGCTCTTCCGTGTGAATGGAGTTTGTTGTGGCGTTCTTGTATGATCGGAAATAAATTGTATGATAAGATTTTGAACGGCGTAAAACAAATTATTTTAGATTTTGTGTGAGTCATCGTTTGTTTCAGACTACAGTTTTTGGCATTTGTAAACCTACTCCTGGGACTCAGGCCTCTAGGAGAGGGAATGGGCCGTAATCCACCACGTGGGCCCAGTTCGGGTTGGGGGATGTCACATGTCTTCGAATTTTTGGTTCTAGGACATGCCGGTTTCTTCACGATGTTTTCCTTCACCGTTTTGACAGCAGTGGTGATGAAATAAATTACACATAGTGATGCGCCTGACTGGGTTTAAACCCGCGACCTACAACTCGAAAGTCGGGGCCTTCACCACTCGGCCACCATCCCGCTGCTCCTTTAAACCTATTATAGTCTACATTTATAAAATAAAATAAAGCATTTTTTACTGAATATCTGTGCAAAATATTTTAGCGTCTTAAGACTAGGTGGATATTTTTCAGAACAGACAATCCACACGCCTTAACCTAACAGGTGACACCCAGCCAACCACGTATATACGGGCTTGCGGATGGCGCATAACATGTAGCCTACCGTTCAATAAGTACCAGACTCGAGTCGACGGCGACTTCTCATCGTGTTCCTGCTTCAGAAAGAGATGCCAGCAAAACAAATTCTTCAAAAAAGTTCTCATGGTCCTGATACGCAAATGGCAACAGAAGGAGTGTTTGTGAAGGTAGGTTTTAGTCAATAAAAATCTGACACTCCCTCTTGCTCCACCCAGAGCAGTAATTATGGATATTTGATGATGTCTCTGGTCGCTTACAATGGGCTTCATCAGAAGACTTAAAGTCACCGAAAGGGCTATGGAAAGGGCTTTGCTGTGATCGAATGATCATGAATGAACATATTCGCAAGAGAACCAAGGTTACCGACGTAGCAAAAAGAATCGCCAAACTTAAGTGGCAATGGGCAGGGTACATTGCTTGGGGCCGAAAGATTCTGGAATGGCGGCCACGTACCGGCAAGGTGGACCGATGACCTGGTGAATCCGATGGGTGCGAGACGCACAGGACCGTTCTTTGTGGTGACACTTGGGGGGAGCCCTATGTCCAACAGTGGATGTATTTCGGCTGAAATGATGATGATGATTTCTCATGAAAAAAAATGGTTTAAGACCAAACTACTATAATATATACCCACAAACAAATCAGAATCTAGTATTGTCCATACAAATTAACGTCTAACAAGAGAATCAAATTCTAAATCTCATGAAACGTCCCGCATTAGAGATGCAGTAGAAACACCGCATTTACGCGCGAATCCATGTCGCCACATAAACACTTAATATGCATGAATATCGCTACAAGTGCGAGCGAAACTAGCGTTGCAGATACACATATACACTACACTATAGGCTCACGACCCGCGTCGAACGCACCCGCAGAAAAGGCTCGTAGCGTTGAATCGCAAGCGCTTTTGCCGCTGCACTAATTAGAGCCCGAATATGGACGTATTAAGCGACCGAAATTTCTCCGAAAAGCTGCCCAACTGACCCGTTAGCAGCTTAAAACTTGAGCTTCGTTGAGCCGATTTTCATTACTGTTTTATTCAGCAAACTTTTTCAAGCTTTGTTCAAGTTCAGGTCAGAAATAAACCAAAATAGACGTAAGAAATTCGCAGCGACCGACGGAGGCGTATTTGAAAAAGTTCTGAGTTTGTTTAAAATCTGTTTTTCTGGTAAATCAATATTTTGAGAGGTAAGTAGGTTATTGTAAGGCCTCTGGGATATCGATTTCTTGATGTAATTAGGATTGTTTGAGAGACGTCAGCCACTTTATGTTTGACACTAATTTCATCAGTCTATTCAGATGCCGAAATGTTTTTGCTACTATCAATGGACTTAATTTATTTAAGTAATCAAAACTACACTTCGCAAAATATTTGAATGCAATTGTTTACGTTCACAAAATTTATCTTGTTTGACATTTTCGAGTTAATAGTTTTATATTTAAATTGTTGGGGCCCGTTGGCAAAGTTTCAAGTCTACGAGTCACCACAAAATTTTGTCTCACAACGCTTAAATTTGGCAATTTTATGGCAACTATCAATAAATACATGAAAAATCAAATTCGAAAAAAGTAGTTTTCTCTCAATAATTTCGATAAATTCGCATAAAAATCAACGCCAATCTACATTTTTTACTAATTGCTTTCAATGTCAGAGCCAAATTGATATTCTGATGGAACATTCAACAAAAATGTACACCACGGACAAATTTTTAGTTATCAAATCGCGTTATTTGTATGCAGATTCAATTATCTATTGCAGTTTGAAATTGATACAGTAGGCATATGAGCGGGTTATCAATCTGCGTCAATTTTGGTGTAAAACAGAAATGTGTTGTAAAGGTTTTTGCCTAAAATATTTCATGTTTGGCCATGAATATATCTATTGCATATTTTCACTGTTTTTTTTTTGCGAAACTTTTTATAGGTATTCGTTCATGTGCGTTTATTTGCTTGCGTTAACATGTTTCGAGATTATTTTTTCATTTTTGTTTGGATCTGGAACAATGTCTATGCGTGTATGTTTTTTTAATTAGGCGTTAATAGCTGCACTACACACTACAGTATTTTACTTTTGTCACTATCTTCGTTTTTACTATGTAATTTGTAAACTTAAGTTGTTAAAAATAAATTTTATTATTATTATTTAATATTATTATAGATTATAAGCAATGATCGGTAAGTGTCGGTTTAAAACAGAATCAGAATGCAAAATACAAGTTTCAGGAATAGTGGAATAGTGCAGTTTCGATAAACCTTTGTTCTATGTTCGTTATCAACTCGAAAATCGGTTTAGTATTTTGCGTAATAGTTAAATATGTTTATGCTCGTGGCGGGATCAACAAGATAAACGGAATGGTGAAGAGATTGCTTGTTGCGCTGTGTGTCTTGGGGTTGATTCACACCCGAAACAAATAATTTTTAGGCCTTCAGATAATTGTACCGGGGCTAAAAGTCTTGATATTATGTATTAAGTTTGAGTAGTGAATGTACACGTTACAAAAGTAATTTCTAGTGCGGTGAAATGTTAAAAATAACAGTTTAACGTACTCGCACATACTTACGTACCATTTTTTTTTAATTCATATAAACTAGTGCTTGACTGCAATCCCAGCGGTGAGGCGTACTAGTTTATTAAGAGCCTATTCACTCTAGCCTTGAAGACACCTAAATTATAATCGTACGGGAAGACCGCAGTAGGCAAACTGTTCCAGTCTTTCGATGTACGTGGTATAAGCGACGAGGCAAAATGCTTAGTCCGGACCGTAGAAGTTTCAACAAAGCAAGGGTGGATATTCACCGTACGTCGGCTTGTCTCGTGATAGAATAGAGATGGCGAAATTAAGTCATACAATTCCCGCGCACATTCTCTAACTCGACGCGTGGCATTTTGCAGCACCAGCCCATATGTGGCTGCAGTACTTCATATACGAATTTCATACAAAAAATGCTTGAGAAAAAAAAATAGACTTCATTTCTTAAAGATTCAAAGCATTTTATTTCAAATAAACCATTTACTGGCACTTTTGAAAAGTCAAGAAGTCGGTCTGTCAGAAAAAATGATGCTAATTGCACATTCCACTTACCTTGGAGATATCTCAGTTTGTTCTCCAGAACTGTTGAAGAACCAGCTGAAGTAGGTAGGAGGTGGACTGGAGTCTACCACGCACTGGAGCACCACGGTCTCCATTTTGAGAGCCCCGTACACCTCGCCTTCATTCATCGTCTTACACATTGGAGCATCTAGGTGAAGAAATGTTAAAATTAATAACAAAGCTTTGCAAATTATTTCTAGATTATTGGCAACTGCAATTGATCAAAACTGTAATAGTTTATACTACAAGTTTTTTTTTTTGGTTTTTATTCAGGTAAAACTACATTAAAATTACTAACAACTAAGCGAGGACTAGATTACGCGGACGTCCGCCGCACACGCCGATCTGGGCGCGACCGTCTCCATACATTTTATATGAAAACTACACTCTTAGAACTACACTTGATCCGCAGCCAGGGCGCCCCGGGGCGTGGATCAAGTGCCTAGATCGGTGTGTGTGGCGGACGTCCGCGCAGTGTAGTTCTACCTTTATTCATAAACCGTTGGTAGGATTTTTTGTGATAATTTTAAAACACTTTTTGTAGTGATTCTAAGCTAGCCAGTCAAAACACGTTTTAGACTAATATATGATAATCTATGTACTTATTTACTTTCTATTTTGACACATTGCTTTTGCAATATTTTTTTTAATATTATTTAGACCATCAGATAATGTAATTGTTGTAGTGATAATTGTAATTATTTATTTTTTCTTGCTTTTATATAACCTCTTTCTACCTATAATATAAATTTGAGAACACTGTAGACTCCGCAAATTCTTAGATTATTTCTTATCATGACTCACTTTTTTATGATTATTTTTGTTGTGCTTTCTGGTACAATATTGACTGGTCTACATTGTCCTTACATAATTTATTAATGAATACTGTAATATGGAAATATTGTAATACCTATAGGTAAACATTTTTTTAAAAGAGTAACTATGGAGTTTCTTGCCGGTTCTTCTCCATAGGAAACGACCAATTTGGAACCGTGCACTAGCTTGTGTCGTTTTATACTGCCCATGTAGGCCTATGTAAAATAAAAATATTTTGATTTTGATTTTATGATATGTGTGTATCTATGTCATAAGACTGGAACTAGCCTGCGATACAACAGTCTGAAATTAACTGTAAGGCAATTGGCCGGACTGACACAACATCCGTCTGACCAGAGAATTCTCCCTTTTCAACGAAGATTTGAGATTTTACACCCTTACTATCAGGATGGAAGAACCTGTATATTAATAGTACCTAGTACTGAAATGTAACACCCCTGTACACCCACGCGAATTGTAACCAAAAGCCACATAATACGCTCCTAGTTCTACAAGCACACATCAAGCAAAACGTACATATCGTTTAGTCTTGATACGCCTATTTATAAAGGCAAGCATATGTTGATTTTGTTAGAATGCAACGTCTGAAAATAGCTCTTAATTACCTAAATACAAACAGTCACGTCTATACCCTTGAGGATTAACGGAATGTAGCGCTAAGTGCTCACTACTGCAGATTTATTATTCTTTTTGCTGCTTAACTATCTCTGCTGAATTAACATGTAGAAAGTTTCAAACAAATTATACTGCAGTCTTGTTGCCTATCTTACTACTATGTAAATGTGAAAGTCTCTATGTCCAATTACTCTTCAATGACTGTATAGATTTGATTTCAACTGGATTCTTGGGTAGAGGATTAGAAAATAGGATAATATTGTTCCTGACAGTAGATACCAATGAATTGACGGCACGGTAGGCGCAGTAGTTGAGTGATTAGCTGCTGCATTGCGGGCTGTGTGTTCGATTTCCGCACGGAACAAATATTTGTTTGATCTGTGTATGTGAGTTTATATGTTTGTAAACGCACCCACGATACAGGAGTTATTCCTAGTACGGGGCAGCGTCTATCTTAAAATATAATTTTAGCCAACTTTTTACAAAGTTCACAATAACTTCCAAATCAACGCGATTAAAATGTCGCCATCTATCTGAATCAAAGACAAAGCCACAAAACCTATCTCAGTTTAAATTAGGTCCAGCGTATAAATCTGCACACCCTGACAATTCTGGACTGATTCAGTGCTCAATCTGCTCGTAATCCCCGCGGGTTTCCACAAACTGTCGCAAACAAAGTCTACAAGACCACATCCATTTCATTTTGAATCTGGATTTCTTCCAGTTTTCCAACAAGCCACAGATATAATGTACCGTCACGTGTGGTCCCGAAGGAGCCGGCTAAGGCGTAGGCTCATGCAAGCCTTACATTTAGATTATATTTTGATTGCTGTGTGTGGAATTTTATGGCCAGCTAGTTGAGTTGATGTGTTAAAAGTGGGTGAAGTTATCGTTATTGATTTTTTGTTTTGGTGTAAGGAGATATTTCAATATTCATTGTATCTGTACGTTTTTATTGAACTTTTCTTAGTACTCGGTTCGCATGTTATATAAATTTATTAGAAGGCCTGTTATTACGCATAGATTACTGTAAAGCACTAGCTCTATAGCATACTTTGTGTATCGTTGTTGGTTACCTAAATAAAATAGCATAGAATAGCATTGCATCAGCTATATAATGTTCCCACTGCTGGGACTCAGGCCTTTTTCCCTAGGAGAGAGTTTCTTATGTACATAATATTTGTTATTTAGAATACATTAAAAGTATTTATAATCATAAAATCAACGTCTGGACTTGGATTAGAGTATCCAAGTTACGACCGTTCCGTTTCGTCGAACGCCTCGAGTAGGCCACGCCTCCACTTAATTTTTTCTGACCACGTGACTGAGTGTTGAGAATTGGAATTGGAGGCGTGACCAACTCGAGGCGTTCGACGCAAGAGAATCGAAACGAAACGGTCGTAAATTGGCTAGGCTTGCAGTCATCGCTAAGATACACACACACATGTCAAGAATTCTGAAAACAAATTAAAATGAATTAGCTAGTACCTAAATAATTTGTTGACTATAAATAGAACTCTTCAGCTCATGATTATGTCTCCAAAATGTAGATTAATTCTAATCTATCAAAGGTGCTGTCAGGCCTATAGAAGATGAAAGAGAAGAAGATTTATTCCTGAAACCTATTATTTCTTGCCCAACTAATATAAACTTAATCTAGAATAGAACGGTCCGTGTCGAACGTGATTCGAGTGTATATATATAGAAAAACCTCTTATATAGGTTAAGTAAATAACCCTGAAGTAACTGAACCATCTTAGCTACGCATTGAAATCAAACTCAAGTTCACCTACAGCACTATGGTACAAGCCCAAACAAGTGGGGGCAATCTACCATCGTATTTTTTAAAAATAAATATATTATTCGGCAAATAAGTTGAACTATTAGCAATGATTACGCGCAGCCCTCAACTTCAATTGAGATTCGAAAATTTTACGTATTTAGTTCACGCAACCGTATCACCATATTCGTTGCTTATCAAAAGTTAACTGCTGTCTATTATGAGAGTCCTTGTTTGATATTGTCGTGATGGTTTGACTAATATTTTCTAGAATTGGAGATTTAGGGTCAAATTCACCAACAAAACTAATCGCGATTATTTAAAACAAAACACAGTTTGAGCGTCTAATCGAAATTGTAGCTTCATTTTGCATTTCACCACTATGAATTGAATCTAATTTACGCTAAACTCAGTTTAAATCTTTTGTCCACTCGTATTTTCGACACGGGTCTTTAAACTAGATTACGCTGAGCTCAGTTTAGTTGAAGAAGTTTTTGTAGTGAATGATGAAATCAGCCCTTAGTTGCTTACGTTAATCAGTTTAACGTGAAATACTCACAATTGATCTGTAGCGACACCGGATTGCTAGTGGCACTGCCTTCGTTATTATAAGCCAGGCAGCTGTAGTCTCCAGCAGCTGATCTGGTCACACTCTGCAGCACTAAGCTCTGGTCACTCAGGATGATTCCAGCGCTAGCGTTATGCTGGATCTCCTTCGCCTGTGGGACATTTTGGATTTTAATCATGATAAAAAAATAAAATAATGGTAGATGAGTTATTAAAGCAATGAGACGGAGAGACACTGCTGGAGAAGGTACAGTATAACTTACAAACTAAATGTGTCAGTGAGTTTATTGTTTACTCTTAGGAATTGATAGATTGGTGATGGAGAAGGACAAAAATTTTCCTGCCGGAGTCTGTGTTTCCTGATAGCTACAACCTAGGGTTTTTTAAGTTAAGAGTGAATAAGTGACTTCTTTGTAAACATGTTCCATCGCTGCATCGTTGACCACAACATCGCTTACCATCAGGTATGATAAAGGTCAAACGTGCTAACGTTTCAATAATACTTTAGAAAAAATCTTGCGCTCTGCGCAAGTACATGACTACAATTATTCCAGACTATGAAGTCTCGCGGTGCAGAATCTTCCGGGGCTCCGTCTCGATTTGTATAGAAGTTTTTTTAACCGCTGACGTCAAAAAAGGAGGATGTTCTCAAATTAGTTGTGTTTTACTCAATTCTATAATAAAAACCACGTATTCTAGCCAATATTTTTAATTTAATAATCTCAAAGATTATTAAATTAACATGAGATAAAAAAATAACATTTAGGTACTTGTAATACGGGATAAACAACAAAATAAAATATTACCTAAACCTTAACATAACCTAACTAAAATAAAAATAAAGAAAATTTAAAAAGAAAATAACACCTATCTAAAGCCCAAAAGGTTTCAATCTCAGCATGTATAGGGTGACTGGTTATTAGTGAACGATACTTAAATACATGATTGTAGTCATGATAACAAACAACTTTTACTCTGGGACAAAACATGAAATCGCGAAAAAAGTCAGCCAAGTTCAGTACATTTTGACCACTTAGGCGAACACAAATGTACTGACCAGCAGATTTTTTTTCGCGATTTCAGGTTTGGTCCCATAGTAAAAGTTGTATGTTATCATGACTATAATCATTACAATTACCAGTCACCCTATATAGTGACTTTCAGAAAAAAATATTGAAGTGATATTGCGCTGCACACTCACCGAACACCGACTAAAGATACAATGTGGCTATAAATGCATATAACTTGCACACTAGTTTAGCTGCGGCATATCATCATCAAACAAAACCCAACTAACTTTTATTTGGCCTCCCTCTTCGTCTCCATCCATCCAGTTAAATACTCAACTCTTTTTGTTCTGGCATAACCACAGGTAAAAAAAAAAAATGTAACTACAAAAATTCGGCCGACTTCCAAAAAGAATTAACTTAAAAGTTTTTTTTTTTATTGGGTCAATAAGAAAATAGGTTCTTGTTCTTCTTATGTTACCAAGGATATTTAACAAGCTCTGTTAATACTTTCTAAATAACTAAAACACTATAAATAACTGTTGGAGATTGAAGAAATTCCCGCCGACCGCCGTCTCCGTTATTCACGGAAAAGTAACAAAAGGAAACCTAATCCATTGTGCTGATGCCTTTACCCATCTTGGATGGACAATAGTGGTCGAGGATTGAGCTCAGTGGCGTGAAATTACAGAGGCCGGTGTCCAGCAGGGAGCTGTTGTAGACCAAAATTTGATTGAGCAAACCCTTTGGCTTTAGCCATATTTTCTGGAACCCGGGTAGGCTGCTGTAAACACAAACTGGTGAAATGGGATTTTATACACCAGTTTGATATTCAATTTGAGTTCGGTGCTCCTGCTCAAAACATGCCACATGTTAGAGTGCCCTAAATGCCCATACACTTAGACTATATGTATGCTGCAATTAACATAGCCACCTACTGGGCCCAAAAAGTTTAAGGAGTTTGTCATCGATTCGAAAAGAGGAAGAAAGATTCCGTACTTAAGGCTGCAAAATCGAAACCCTTATAGGATCATTTTATTGACAGTCACAACCATTTTATTCAGGAATGCGTTTTTTTTTTTTAAGTTTTTGAAATTATCTGATGTCTTCTCCCGCTGTGGGTGGAGAAAAACGCCTAAAAGGTATGGAGCTGAAATTAATATCAAATACTTACTACTACCTATAGACTAAGATCCCAGAGGGACACCTCTGGGAAAGTGTCTGACACTTTTGATACTACTTTAAAAGAATAATATTCTACAAAACATATAAGAATCAGCCATAAAAATTTGAGTCCAGTAACTCTTATTTTTAGTTCCCTTTCTCACCTGGTACCTGCCCAAGGGGGAGAACCACAAGCACTAAGGTTTCCAAAGCACATGGGAATCTACTGAGATCCTCAGGTTTCATCCATGTGAAAATAAGTTATTCCAGACAGCTCTGGTATCTTGGTCTACGTCAACTAAACTGAGCAGCAGTAAAAAAAATGAAATTTCTAACGTAGGAAAAAAAAACGTCACAAAAATTACTTTTTTGCTATTCGGAAATCGTTTAAAACTCGATTCAGGAATCATACTGTTGACGTGTCACAAACGTGAGTCCGACTCGCAATTGACCGGTTTTTTTTTAGCGACTGTCCAATAGTTCGTTGTGACATCTGTCGGTTGAGGTGATCACTATGGTCATAAGTCTTAAGCTTAAACCTGAACTAATTGACTCGACTGCACGTCTGTAGTGTTCCTCAAGCTGACCTAGCCTGTTACTGAGTTTTCAAAGAATTAGAGGCCAAGTTATACTGGGTTAACTACCATTGGCACGCTACTTACGTGCTGTATGCATGTACATATATTCAGGATACTTACCCCCTTATACCACGTGAGTTTCTTAGCCTTGGGGTTAGCTTTGACGCTGCACTCGAAGTAAACGCCATCCCCTTCCTTGATGTAGCTGGGGTTCAGGTTTGAACCCAGTTTTAGTGTCACAATAGGTACATCTGTTAACAACAAAAAAACATTTTACTTAACTATCCTTGGATGCTACAGGTTAAATGGTTATAATCAGTTATGCAAGAGTATTAATTATTATTAACTACAAAATACAGGATAGAATTTCTGGATACGTTTGAAGATACGTTAAATGGAAGGTATTCATGCATATTAACCGTAGTCCTAGCCATTTTGAAGAAAACTTTTGTTTCGAACAATTGGCTGCAGAGTCGACTATCACACGGAATAAGCAGTTGTTATAGTAGCTTACAGACAGGTGTTTCAGATCTGGATGTTTTGATATATTATATATATTTTTGAGATTAAGAATGATTGTTAGAGAATCCACAATAAATAAATAATTCGACCTTCGACCGCAATTTTTGGTCTAAACAATCGCAAAAAAATATTTACAGTGAAAATGTTTTTCCAATATATTTTCCTTTTTTCCCTTGCTTAAATAGTTAATTTCAAATATAAAAGAATTTAGCCCAAAATATTATATTTGAACACTTTTTACTATACTAAATTTCTGGGCCGCAATCACTTGCACCTATTTTTAGTACACTAGGTCGTAATGTATATCGACCTAAATTTAGGTTGGGCCACAGGTTGGGCCTTACGAGGATAACTTACTCGTCTTGACTAAGGAAAAATACTCATCAGTCAGGAACATTTAGTTAATAATAATAAGAATTTGAGGGCAGCTAAATGAATATTGAAATTACTTGAAATAATATAATTACTTAAACAGGAACTATGAAGGAAAAGGAGTTTTTTAATTTCCGTACCTTTTCTGCCAACTTTAAATGTTATTAAACTAAAATACTTCCATAGCTTGGTGATCCATTAATCACAATAATTTTACGATTATAATTTGCATTTGAACAAATTTAAATACATAAATTTAAATAAAGCCAGTAATTTAACGATATTTGTCCAAAAATAAGCTATTTGTTTGATTTTATACAAAACATGGGTAATGTAGGTAAATATTTTTGAAAAGATCATTCTATAATTGAGTAGTCTTGTTTACTTTGAATTGTAATATTAATTAAGCTGAAATGCTAATTAAGCTACATGATAAATATGTATTTTGTTGTGTTAGGTACACTTTAGATGAAAAGTGCTAAATACCACTTGCTAATATTTAAATAAACTTGTCCTAATTTAGCAGTCACATGCTCAAACTATTTACCTAGTTATTAATTTTATGTGTAGTATTTAGTACTATTTCAGACATCGTGAATCACTAAAGAGGAGAATTACATTTTACAAACGTATTTTAAAGCATACCAACAGATAGGACTTCAGTTTTAAATATATTATAAAGAAAAACGTATTAAAGTTTAAAATCCATTAAAACAAATAACTCTTGCTAACAAATAAACAGAAACAGTCTAAGATTTGAGTCACTTACATTGCACATTGAGGAACCACCTATCTTCTATTACAGCGTTGGGCACCCGGGGGTTCTCGGCGCGGCAGACGAGGTACTTCTCGTGGTCTTCCGCCATAGGCACCAGATTTAAGGTGCTGACCGTTGCGTTGTTGTCCGAAAACTGAGTGAAAAAATATAAATGTTATTCCAGGATAGTCATTACCTGACTAACATTTTGCCAAGTAAGCTAGTGTGTATGACATTATCTATATATATTAGCCGGTAAACGTCCACTGTTGGATATAGGCTGCCCCAAATTTCGCCACAAAGACCGGTCATAAACGTCTCGCATCCATCTGATACTACCACGAGCTCTTACGTTGTTCATTTGACAACCTAAACTGAACTATTAAGGGGATAGATCTACACATATAGGTCAAAGGGTGTATATCAAGGTATATCCATCTTTCCCGCTCGCACGCTTGTACTTTTTAATACATCATAGTAAAACCCCTGATTCATGATAACCACATGCGCTTTTTATGTCTTGAATACCAAATAATTCCTGTATTTAAAAAAAAACCTCTTATACATGCATTATAGACAGTTCTCGAAAAAAGTAATTTAAGTTTAATAACTTGCATGACTAATATTTTATATAATCTTTGCAGAAGAACAAATGGGTTCCAGGAAAAACAAATCTATTATCAATACGTTATACATTTTCTTTTGCTACCATTACTGTGTGAACAATAAAGTGCTATTAAATTAATAATAAATATACGAAATACGAGGAACTCTTCACCCAGTTGTAGGATATAATAGGCTAATTATAACTATAAGCATCATTTAAATAAGAAACATATTATGTCAATATCAATAAAAGTGACCACGGGTTACTACACTTGGAATACCCCAAGGAAGTATTTTAGGCCCCATAATATTTCTAATATACCTAATGACCTTTCCAAGTCTATCAAATACCCCATGGTTCGCTTGCGGTAGTACATCGATGTTTGTATTTGAAGACCCTAACACATATCATGAATATGATGTAAACTGTGCGTTAGCTGTCTACATTTAATTTGTTAAATATACAAATAAGCCTAACAAAATGTCTCAAAACATTATTTTGAGGTAACGGCACTGGCAGAGAAACAGTTTTAAAACACAAAAGAAATGTTTCCGGGGCAAAGGTGGATTTAAAGTCACACGGATATATAGCATATGTTAACCACATTTAATATAATTAAAAATAATGACATACACATCATTTTATATATTGGAAAATAATTTATATAAACATAAAACGTCAAAACTACTAGACAAAGTTACCTTCGTCTAGTAGTTTTCTGTAATAGTGTAATAGTAGTTTGTTGTGCAATAAGCCACAGAACAATTATGTTCTAAATTGTTTTGTATTGGCGCTAGAAAGGAACTCAAATTTGTAAAAGAAATTAAAAATTACTTAACTTATATGATTTTATTATATATAGGGTGACTAGTAATTAGTGAACGATACTTAAACACGTGATTGTAGTCATGATAATAAACAACTTTTACTATGGGACCAAACCTGAAATCGCGAAAAAAATCTTCCAAATTCAGTACATATGTATGTGTGCCTATTTATAGTTTCAATTTCAACATTGTGTGTTTCTATGTCCAATAAAATACTTTTCTTTCTTTCTTTACATTTTGACCAGCTAGGCGAACATAAATGTACTGAACTTGGCAGATTTTTTAGCGATCTCAGGTTTGGTCCCATAATAAAAGTTGTTTGGTATCATAACTACAATCATGTGTTTAAGTATCGTTCACTAATTACCAGTCACCCTATATTTATATCAAGGCCTATAATTATTATTAAAAACGGCTTTAATGTTTTCCTATCAATTAACTTTTAATCTTGGTAGTACGTTATCATCATCATCACTTCAGGCGAAAGACGTCCACTACTGGACATAGGCCTCCCTCACTTGTCACCATAATGGTCGGTCCTATTGTGGTGGTACGTGTCCTTGCAATAATAAAAGTTAGTTATTCAGAACAACAAAACAAAGTTCCTGTTTTGGATACTAAGTACTAAAATAACACATTACCCGTACTATAATACCAAAGCTGCAGTGCCTAATCTAGCCAGAGTACTAAAATGTTACCCCATTTCTGTCTGCAATAAGTTTTACTGCTGGACCAGCGCTAACGTTTTCATTGTAAGGGGCTCTGTTTTATGGGTTTAGAAACTGAATGCTGTGCCAAAATAAGTGTTAAGTGTGCTTTAAAGTGTGTATAATGTTGGTAAACAACTATTTTCTGAAGATGCTAGGTTTGGCAAGAATATTAGCTATCGTAATAGATATTTTTGTCCTAGACTCTAAAGTGAGTCGGTACTAACCTAACACATACATAACATAATGGAATTTGCTAAAATCTGACATTGCACTTTATTGAACTGAGTCATCCAATTGATTGGTCCAAAATTCATCCTATTCTGTGCGACTCTCCTTTTTAAGGAAATTACACGCTGACTGATCAAAGCTTGGGTCACCAGAGGGCTGGCTTGTTCTTCGCCCAAAGAATTAGCATTGCCATCCAACGTAGACTTCTGGGCACATTTCTGGATGAGAGCGGTATGGAGAAATACGCCTGAGTGTGAATGTGTTTTGTATTATTTATTATATGTACACAGTTAGGTTTTAGTGTAAAAGCTTAGTAAATTTTCAAGTTTTTTATGCACATGTATAGAATGCACTTGTATGAAATAAATTTCAATATATCTAATTTTGAATTCAAGTCATGGACGAGGTACTCAAGCACTATTAACGACAAAGTAGGCATAACTTTCACTTCAAAGTTATTTTTTATTTTCGTTTAGAATACATATTTACAAGCCAAGTAGCTTACAAAATTATAATCCTGAAAAACAGAAAAAAAAGCAAGCAAATACCCCGATGGAGGTACAATCGACAACTAAATAAAAACAAAATAGTATTAAAACAAATAATTTGGACAATCAATCACAACAATGTCCGGGCATTAGTCATTAGTCGAAAGCCACACGAACGCTGAACTCATCTGTACCTATGAAAAATAAACATACAAAAACAAAATTGACTGTCTGTTGATTGAACGATGTTTAAATTAAACATGTCACAAATTGATATCCTAATTTAAAACTTTGTGAACGAATTATTTAAATTTGTTTTTCTGTTTTCTGTCAGTGCAAAGTATGATGGATAGGAATAATATATTGTCAATTTAATGGTCCTAAAACTTTTATGAAATAATTTACTACTAAATCCAAACGTTGCAATGTTATACTCACCTTAATTACTAAATAAAAATGTGAATTTCCATATTAGTAAAAGTCACTTTAATATGATAGCCAGACAAGTGTGCCAGCATAAACTTGGGTATTTCATGGTTTTAGTTCTAAATTAATTGTCATTTGATATATTTTATGGGAAGATAAGTTACGCGCTAATATCACTATTAGAAAACCTGTTCTCGAAACTCACACATCTATGATCAGAGTCATCACAGTCGCAAACGTACATTCACTGATAGACAAGGACAGAGTTAAGAGCCGGCGCTGTCACGCGAATGAAATCGCGTTAGCTATCGAATGTTAACGATTATGAATGGCGTGAGCTCCATCTATCTTACTCTTGCGCAAAATGGTGACCAAAAGAAATTTTAAAAGTTTCATGTACTTACGAGTGAAATGTGATTTTTTTATTTGAATAATTTGTACAACGCATAAAAGCACACAAAGGCATTTTGAAAAACTTTATCGCACTTAAAATTTTTGCGTAACACCAATCGTTTATGTCACTCGCCGATTGTGACTAACTGAACATAGGATAAAGAAACTATCCTGATTTTAGCGGTCCATCTTATGGTAAGTAGTGATGCAATTGTTGATGGTGACGCGCACTAGTTTATTAAGAGCCTATTCAGTCTAGCCTTGAAGACACAAAAATTATAATCGGACAGGAAGACCTGCATTGCTATTCTGAAAAGTTGATTTGCGAACTCACTTCTGAATCCGCAATGAAATAATGTGAAATTAAAGTTTCGTATTCTTAAATGGAGTGAATTCGACACTAGCGCCACCAAGTGATGATCAAAGTGAGAGGAACTAAAACGGGTGACTATTTTGACGTTTGTATTCTGATTTTGCATTCTGAAATACAATTCGCTTGTCATTTCGAAAGTCATCTCGCATCTCACACACGAATTCATCTGTCAAATAAAAAGTTACTATTTCTTGAGTGAATTCTAGAAATAAACAAAAAGAAAAATTATATATTCGCAAATATATACCTATTTGTGACTTTTTTGCAGAAAACTTGAAACGGTTAGTATGAACTAACTAATATACCGACCATAAAAAACTCTAAGCACTTGTGAACTTGTGTTTTCATCTATTTCTAACTTTTGTAGATGTCTCATTCTTTTTTGATATTGAGTAGGGATTGCAAACCGGGCCCGCCCGGGTCCGGCCCGGCCGGGTACCGGTGCCCTTTTAGAAGCTGATACCCTAGACGCTGCTGCAAGCCGTCGTCAAGCCCGGAATATTAGAAATCTAAATTTATTGAGCCGTGGTCAAGACTATGTGCATGTGTACAGGCGAGATGAGAAGCGAAGTGAGTGTGACTTTCGAGATGATTTACGAGATGACTTTCGAAGTGATTTACCATTTACAGAATAGCATTGCAGAGCAGGCAAACTGTTCCAGTTCCAGGTGAAATAAAGGTCGAACTAGGCTTGCGTTTGCAAGCCTACTGATAATAATAAAACATTTTGATACAAATGGAGAAATTTAGTCATTGCGGCCGAGGCGGTATACAGCTGAATCGTAAGCGTGGGTATAATGTAGCCGAGAGCTGCGGTGACCAATTTCCACATGTATAAAACGACACGCGATGTTTTTCAATACACTTACGAAGACATAAATGAACAAAAAAAACTGTGGTAGGTATGAGCTGATGCGTTTTTCCGCACTAGTGCTATAAACAGCAATTTGTGTGCCTAAAAGCAGCGGGAATGGGAGTGGTTTTAGACTGTGTTGAAAAAAAAAATTATATCTCAACATTTTTCAGATTATTGTACTTTCTGATTAAACCTTCAAAGCTAGAGGGTAAGCTTCTTTTCCAATAAGCATTTTATAACCGAAAAAATTATCAATTAACTACGCTGAAACAAAACATTACACGATCTTGGTTAAGTCAAAGAATAAATTTTTCACCTTAATAAAATTTATATTTTAGATTTTTTATTTAATGCATTATGAAGTTTGCAAGTTTTACCCAGCAATCGTTTCTGGGATATTTTCAAATATCTACCCTATGTATTGATACATAACTGCCCAACTTAGCTGCTCAACTTACTTTAAAACTTTTTCAATATACTTGCTCGAAAACTGTCTCCTATCGCACTTTGATTAGGTTCGATACGCCATCTATATCATAACAAGGGCTTTTTTCTTTCCCATTTCGTCACGGTCAACGGTGATTTTTTGTTTTTTAAAGCAAAGAGACGCAGATTTTTAAGGTTTGAATATATAACAATGTAAATTTAAATTGTGTTTATGAACAGAATATGATAAAGAAATATGGTTATTTACAATTTCTTTATCATATTCTGTTCATATTATATTATACATAAATTTATTTTAGCTATTTATTATTTTTTTAATAATTTCTCTATTAAACGTATAATTTATTAAATTTGGAATCTATCAGTCAAATGTAAAATTCATTGTGTTTTCTCATTTTCACGCATTTTAAACATTTTGTGTAATATTAAAATGAAGTGGTTTGATTAAAATTACCAAATTACTGTGATAATATTACACAAAGTCGATATTGATATAAATTCAACTTGAAAACTCTCCATCCACTTGGAAAAAAAATTTAAATCAAATGAAAAAAAAAGAAATTCATTGAATCCATCCATCAATCGAATGTTTGTATACTAAACTGTTGATAAATACCATGAAACCTCCTGACCGTCCGTCCACGTATTGTTCGTATGAAAAAGGTGATTCAAAGAAGTGAATTCGAAGAAATCTTGTCCAAAAGCAAAAGATTTTAGCTCGGGAAATAAATGAAACAGTGTGGCGTATTTTAAAAAAAATGACTTAGGACTTGAAGTCCATAAGAGATGCACTGTGAAAGGATCAATAAAATTCTAAGATCTTCATCTATTTTTAAATCAAATTCTTTTGCATGACTCTTCAAAGCAGCTAGAAAAAAGCTTACATGCTATATCAAGGTGGAATTTATCTGATAAGAAGTTAAATACATATTATTTTTGTGAGTTAATATTTTAAGAAATGAAAATATTTTTTATAAACGTAACGGAAAAACTTTATAGCAACATTTTTAAACAAAGGAATGATTTTCATGATTTTTTAGTTTGGTTTCTGGTAAGAAATTATTTGGATGTATTCTCATCTCACGTCCAGCCAACATTTAATTTTAATAAATATCAAAAGATAAACCTAAGCAAAGGGTAATCGGTTCGGTCACTGTCCATTTACGTGCATTCAATACGTAATCTTAAGATAACTTATGTGAAAATATGCTCATAAATGGTCCAAATTCACATCCCCAAACAATAAACATACATCCTCATTTCAATGTCTAATATTAGGATGAAGCGAGGTATGAAAATACTAGGAATAAAAACTAATTTGTCTGGACAAAGTTAAAAACGTTTTGTAATAAAAGTGTGTAAAGCTGAAAATGTTTGCGCATCAAAACTATATTCATTTTTCACTGTTACTTTTAGCAATGTTGAATTTCCTCGAATAAGGTTGTATAATATAAAAATTAAAACATAAAACCGTGAATTTTCATTTTTAGCTTTAATTTTGTGGTTATATTTATTAAAATTTCTGATTATTTTTATTTTCCGGTAAAACCGTAATATTTTACGTTTCAATTTAATTGATTGAAACTAGGCAACGGCGCTCACGCCGCCGCCGTAATTCCAATCCCAATTTCCGCCCACCGTAGGCGCGGGCTTGCGGACGGCGGGCAATGGGTACCTCGCTGTCCTTCCGTCCGGTATCAGACCGGACAGAGCCCAAGTCGTTTACGGCGCGCACTGTTCCCGTGCTCCTCAAGGAGTCGTCAGCGAACTGTAGGGTCGAAGCCTAATCTGGGGCTCTCGGGAGGTATGGAAATGCATACCAGGGCCCTGGAACTAAGGCAAAGGAGGAACGGGGTAGGTTTTTAGTCAGTAAGAGTCTGACACTATCTCAAGCTCTCTGGCCCCTCTCCTCCGCCCAAGGGCGGGGGATGTCATTGGATGAGTCTACTTACTTAAAAGAAAAAAAAAATCTTACAACCTGGGGACTTTGCGTTGAGAGAGAATACTTCTAAGAAAGCGTGCTCCGGAGCTGGAGAGCAGTGGTGGCCGAGTGGTAACGACCACGACTTACGAGTTGTGGGTCCCGGGTTCTAGCCCAGCTGGGCGTATTACTTTGTGTAATTTATTTCATCACCACTGCTCTCAAAACAGTCAAGCAAAACATCGTGAGAAAACTGGCGTATCCTAGAACCAAAAATTCGAAGACCAAACCGCACTGGGCCTGCATGGTGGATTACGGTCCATTCCCTCTACTCGAGAGGAAGCCTGATTCCCAGCAGTGGGAACATTATAAGGCTGATGTTATGCTATAGAGCGTGCTCTATCATCCACAGTACCATCGCATACAATCAGCTGAGACAGTAGCCTAGTAGTCAAGCCAATCAATTATAATAAAAAGTACCTAATGAATTCAGTACTTATTGTAATAATGAGTGATAAACGAAAGATTTAAACGATATACGTCCTACCGGCACAAATGATGGCTATTGTCCGGCATTTATTCCATAACGTATCGGAAACTCGGTTTTTGTTTCATTCTTTTTTTTTTTAATACAATTGCTTTTTCCGAGTACTATTGAATATGAGAGTTGATTAAAATTGTAAACGACACGGTGGAGCAGGTACTGAATTGTTACGAACTTACTCAATGTTCGATAGTGGATTGCGATTGAATGAATTCATTGAAATATTTATATTTGTTGTTGGATTAATATTATCTTAACGTTTAATTGTTGAACTCTGACGTCAACCTCATCCAGTTGACGACTGAGTACTGTTTAAGTACTACAAGAACGACTTCTGTTTTAATCCAGTCGATAGGGGAAAGGAAAATCTGCTCTTAGTGTAAACGATTTGATTCTCACTAGCTCACTTTTATTTACATAACCCTTTTCAACTGTATGTATTTAATTTAGCTTCCCTTCTTACCGGGTGCAGCTAAACGGTATCAGAATTCGTGTACTATCAGCCCCCCCAGGCAAGTTACGATCATTCACACCCCCAATTGCTTTATTCTGACCACGTGACTGACATTGAGATGACGTCAGAACAAAAGAATTGGGAGCGTGGCCAACTCCAACGTTCACGCTTAACGAAACGATTGTAACTTGGCAAGGGCGGCTGATCTTCAGAACCTACAAACCAGTTACTGAGGAGTATACCCCTTAGAGTAAGACCTCTAATCTCCCGAATTCAAAATTCTACAAAGACAAACGAGATCAAAGATTTCTCATTTGATCATGTAAACAATATCATACTCGTACTAAATAATACAATGATTTAATTATTTGCCCAAGTATTTATAGTCAAAAAGTAACATTCGATAAGGTCTAACTGGTGATGAAGACCAGTAACGGCCAACAGAACTTCACATTCTCATAGATAACCTATAGATAGTTAAGCAACTATGACACTATATGTATAAATGGTTCTGAATAGTTATTGTCAATTTTTTTTTTTTTTTTTTAATATCAGATCACTGATTTCTCACTTGATTATGTAAATGAATAATATCACATTTAATAATACAATGGTGAATGTTTGTATACAGAATGTGTGATTGTTTGATAGTATAGTATAGTATTTATATATTGATAGTATATATACTCTTTGATTGTACACCATAAATAAAATTATAATAAGAGTTTAAAAAAACGGTAATTTAAAAAACTAAAAAACCCGACTGCTTTACTGAGCATTCATGAAAAAGCCCTAAAACAAGAAAATCTGGCAGTCGGGACCCATTCTAGAATTGAGAGCACATACCTATATTACATTGCAGATTACTCCAATCTATTGACTAGACGGCTGACTTTCTAGAATGGGTCCCGACTGCCAGATTTTCTTATTTTAGGGCTTTTTCATGAATGCTCAGTAAAGCAGTCGGGTTTTTTAGTTTTTTAAATTACCGTTTTTTATTTTTTATTTTTTTAGTTTTATTTTATTACGATATCACTTTCAAAGTAATTACGAATCTAAAAACACCTCTCAAACTAAAATCCATCGAGCCGTTCAGGTCGCAGAGCGTGCCAAACATTTGAATTTGGCGCTAAAAATCCGCCATTTTGTTTTTTTTTTATTTTGATATACCCAGTGTCACTCTCACAGTAAATACAAATCTAACGACACCTCTCAAGCTAAAATCCATCGAACCGTTCAGGCTGCAGAGCGTGCCAAACAATTATACATACATACATACTTACATACATACATACATACATACATACTCTCGAAAAACATAACCCTCCTTCTGGCGCAGTCGGGTAAAAAATAGGGTGCCAAATGGGCGGTCTTATCGCTGAGACATTTCCCTTTGTATATGTATATTTGTCAATCTTCAGCACTCAATCAGCTGAACTGATTTGGATAAAATTTGACACAAGAAATCACCCTGTCCTGGAACAGAAAATAGTATACTTTTATTCCCTTGGCATAATTTTCTACGTTTACGTGGGTAAAGACGCTGACAAAGGCAAGTATTTCATAAACTGGCACCATCTATGTCATTTGTCTAGAAAAATAAAGAACTCCGCTCAGCCACTACGTGAATTGCACCATCAACTTCAGTTTGAGAAGTCGGTACTTACTAAGACAAAGGGACAGCAACAGTTAGTCGCTCACACAAGACGCTGCGTCTGCAGATGTTCCTGTGTCTTTATGTTCGAGCCATTTCAAGTTGTACTTTAGAACTCTCTTATTGTTTCTCGTGTGCTCTGTTCACCAGGTTTAACTGGCCTGTTGGTCTAGTGGTTAGTGGCCGTGACTGCTATACTGGAGGTCGTAGGTTCGATTCCCGCCCAGTACAAATGATTGTGTGATGAGCATGTCGGCGCATGATGGCCATCGGTGTCGACGTCACACAAAATTCACAGTCACAGTAATATAGAATGGCAGGAAATGTTATAGTGATGATAAAGAAATACCTTACTTCAAGTTCAAGGTGTTTATTCCATGGGCGGCGAAAGAGTGTGCCTTTCAAAACACATTACATCGGTTTTTATACACAGAAATAGACAAGCATCAAAATTCACAATGAAGGTAGAAAACTATTTTAAATAAATAGAACGGAAATCGTCATAGTAAATTCTTATTTAAATATGGCCATCCGGCCATGCTCCCGGCCGGCTCTGATATTTTAAAGAAATAAAAAGGAACTGGTCAAGTTAAATCCTCACAAGTTTAACCGGGTACTGTAATATGTTTAAAATAAGAAAGGAAGTCGTCATTTGATTCGTTATAAATTGAACAGGATGTTGTAATATTTAAAATAAATCGAAAGGAAGTTATCAAATTAAATCCTTATATAAATTCAACAGGATATCGCAATATTTTAAATAATTCGAAGGAATGTTATCATATTAAATCCTAGTTTAAATTCAACAGGATATTGCAATATTTTAAAAGAAATAAACAGGAAGTGACCAAATTAAATCCATATCAATATTATCAAATATTGGTTTTGCGCCCATAAGCACGATCATTTGTTCTGTGTCTGGGTGTAATTAATCTATAATATGTATGTATTTAGGAATATCTAAGTATGTTTATTAGTTGTCTTGTACCCATAACAGAAGTTCTACTTAGCTTGGGACTAGACGGCGTCGTGTGATAGTTGTGGAATATAGAATAGAATATAATTATCAACTTTTTCAAGTAATTTAATTTTATCATTTACAATTAACATGCACATTTACCGACCTGTGCAACTGCTGTTGAGATGCATGTATGTTGTGTGTGTGTGGAAGTTTAAAAGTGGCTCCAGTAACTGAAGAGTTGAAAAGGAAAATATTTGTATTGGTATGGTCATGTGAAGAGGAAGAATTATGAAACGCATGATAGTAAAAATGTGATGAATGAGTATTTATGTGGATGGATGGAGAGAGAGACCAAAGAAAAGATGGATGAGTTGGGCGAAGAGTGATATGAAAGAAAAGGAAGATAGTGATAGTGTGACGGGTGACAGGACAGAATGGAAGAAAAAATGTGTTGCGCCGACCCCAAGTAATATGAGACAAGGGTAGGAAGATGATGATGAGGTAATCGTCCAGCTATATTAGTTGATCACGTTCGTTATTCAACGCAATTAAAATTCAGCTTTTGATGTGGTATTTGTCTTCGTAGTAGATGCTGTAGACAATGAATTGGTGACTAAGATAAAATCAAAAGTGGTCGTTCCCCTTCCGTGGCCTTTTCTGGAAGAATCATGCATTTTTCTGGATAAAAACTACTCTATGCTACTCAGCAAGTGAAACCCATTAATTAAAAGATTTTCCATGACACTAGAAACTAATTACAGTGAACTTTACAAATACAGTAATAAATAAACTGCAACGTCTATATTTGAGTAACAGCCTTAGTTCTAACACCTGTATTTATAAAGAAGTAATTACTTGTTGCTAAGAATATTGGTTAGAATTCTTCATGAAAAATTTAATATTTTCTTAACTAAAGAATACAAATTGTTACTTATGTAATTACTTTTACTCAAGCAATTAGTTTTACTTGTTTATAAATACAGGTGTAAGTGTGATATTTGTTAACATCTGGGTCATCATAACGACTGCTAAATATTAACCTAAAAGGTAATATTATGCAAGTCAAAAGCTCAACTAAACTTATCCACATTCGCTCCACTTACAGTCGTGTTTACGTAACAAATAAGCATAAATCCTGCCAGTTAAAAGTTCAACAGTCACGCTATTTTATAAAACGGAATTTAACTCATAACTCCGGTCTTCAAACTATGTGAATAGCAATATCGGGAAACGTGCGGAAATAAAGTTAGACACGAGTACCAATAAAAAGATAGTGTATAGGACTACGTATACATTTAAAATGTTAAAATATAACCCATCCTACTCATTATAATTAAAAATAAATAAATATAATTATTTATTAAAATTGGTGGGGTTTTTTATGGTAGATAAAATCATTCAATGACAGATCCCGCCTTCAGGGTTCGACTTCCATTCATTTTTCTTATAGTGAGAAATCATCAAATAATTTCTTACGCTCTGGGTGGAGCGAAAGGGTTTGTCAGACTTTTACTGACTAAAACTCACCGGTGTTCCTCCAGTGGCCTTTTCGGATTCCAAGGCTTCGGTAATTCTTCCGAACAAACCCGTAGCCTTAACCAAAAACGGCTTTAGCAGTCCAACCGCTAAAGCCGTTTTTGGTTGGCCGGAATGGGTGAAATTTAAAATACATGATGATGTGTGGTGTGTGTGTGTGTGTGGTGTGTATGTGTGTGTGTGTATACATGATGTGTTGATGATGTTTTGTAACAAATAAACTCTTTTTCTTTCTTTTCTTTCTTTCTATGAAGGCAATGTCAAAAAAAAAGTTAGTATGGTATGGAACATAGGCGTATAGTCACTGTACCTGAACATTTAACTGGAATTAAATGCACACATACTCATACTGCCGCCTGTGCCACCCATTGACTTTCAAAACAATTTTCTTTGCGAAATATTGATTGATTGAATTGAGATGAAAAACACCTCTACAATATTTTTTTTATTTTTTTTGTGTAAACATATTTCTAAAGAACAAAGCCATTTGAAAGGTGTAACAAAATATGTGAAAAAATATTATTATCGTTATTTTTTTTTTTGCAAAATTTGGTCATACAAATACATCATAATTATGTTGATAATGATAAACAAGAATCTATAACAAAATTTTTTTTTTCAAACCTATTGATTGACATAGCCGTTATCGAGGACCTTCAGAAAGTTACTATTTTATGACACTGCTCGGGAGCTAGTGCCTTAAAAGGGAAAAATGGTTGGAAAAATAATTACCAGATTAATAGTATTTTCGCAAACAAAGTCACATAAATTCACGATTCCACATAAACAGTGGCAACAAATACACTCTCAAAACTATGCACAACTCGACGATGAAAAGAATTAATTACCGACGTGATGGCACATTGTCTAGCAGAGTTCTGACCCACATACTCCCATCACTCCACACAATGGCCGCCACGCTCAGTAACTTTCATAAATGATGCGAGAAAATTAGCAATTAACACATTTTCATCAAATTCCCGGTAAAGCTAACTTTAGCAAAATAACGGCAATATAGTAAGGTATTTGTAATAACACTAAAATGTGGTATAGCATTATAATTGAAATTGCTGTTTAATTACTTAGATTATGAAATGGTGCCGCGATTAACTAATTTCAGTGGTTACATCTACATAAAACGTTAAGTTTTGAAATCAAGTTACTTTTGTTAAACAGAATAAAATTCACAATCTGCTTAATTAGAGTTTTTTTATGTTCTCTTTGTGTAGCGCAACTTTTCTTTGTCTAGGAAATGTAGGACTATTCTTGAATATGCAGTCTCTTGTCCTCATCCAGTAGCGGTGTTTGTTTAATTGGAGACGGGATTAATCTAAAAGTGTAGATTTTTATGAAGTGGTAGTTTTCCTGACCGAGTTTTGGATGTGGTAGCCAATTTTAACAGATACTGGCTATGAATGGAGAGTTTTTATTTTTATTTTTTAAGCTTAAAACCAGTATTTTACCTCGTAGCTAGAGGTGACCAACTGGCAGACTTTTTTAATTAAAACGAGTTGCCATGACTAAGGTAAATGGGTATTGCAACCTATTTTGTTTAGATATCCAAAGTGGGAAAATTATTCGGTAGTTCAAAAAGTATTGCTTATAAAGTTAGAACGCGTGCCCCGTTTAGAACGAGTCTAAAAATTAAGAAGACATGAAATTCAAAACTTATTTTGATAAAATAAACACAATATATAGAAAAATCTGTTCATAAGGAGATTTTATTTTCATTAAATACCTACAGGTATTTAAAAGGGTTGAATTCTACCAGTGGTAACATTATAAGATTGATTATAATGGCTTAGCTTGTTGGACTAGACGGTGTTGTGTGATAGTTGTGGAAATATTAGTAAGTATATATAATTACTTTCACGAGATTCAACAGGAACCTCGTGAAAGTAGAAATTCGAGACAGTAATTTGATTAACAAAACCGATTTTCATCCATATCTACACTCAGAGGTTCAGTTGAAAATCAGCGTCAGTGAACTGCTACGTAGTTGTCTGGCATTATGCTGAACTGGATCTGTTTGGTGTAGCCGTGACACACATTTTTGTTGTTGTTTTTATTCATTTTTTTGTTTTGTTTAAGTTGGGTACCAAACATACGCGTTTTCTATCTTTTTTTTTTCAATTTTGGTTTAGTCCGCCATCACTATATCAGGCTTATTGGCTACAATAGTCCATCCTTCGACAGTTAACTATGACTTTGTACAGTATACACCAGGAAGATATTTAGTGTGGCTGGCAAAATTACATATTCATAGTAACATTCAGATCCATAACTAACACAGTCATAATTTTTGGTTTTCCCAAAAAAGTCAGCGAAATACAGCCAGATTTCAGCCACTAATTGGTCTACATCGAAGCTATCACGAGCGCTAAGTAGGTATTGTCAAGCGCTACAGGTTTACGCCAGTCTTCGCTAGTGGTGGAATGAATCCCGTTTTCACCTCGATGCATACGGCTAATCGGGAAATATTCTGTGGGATTGGTTTGAAAAAGGCACACTTCGATATGTTATCAACAGTTTCCGGGCTCGGAATCCCTAGAATCAGGTATTGTTTCTTCAAGTGCATTTGAATGAGTTTCTAGGCAAATGTGCTCCATTGTCATACACATCATCAAATGCCATCAGATGAGATAGTGGTCAAACGCGAGCACAACAAAATAAAAAATTTCAACAAGTTTATTTATATAGTGGCTTGATCCATACGACAAAAACTTCAAAGAGGAAGAAAATATGAACAGGTGTATCTCGCACCATTGAAAGAAGCCCCTCAGCTGCGATGGTATCGATGGTGTTTAAAACGACTCTAATAGCCTGGTCTGTGATGTTTTTATTCACATCAAGTTAATTAGTAAGTGGAATGATAAAATGATAATATTAATTTTGCAAATAAATTTTAAAATATTTTTACACGTTAATTTTTTCATCAATTCACTAAAGATGAAACCGATGATACAAACTCAAAGTGTGAAATCACTTTGAGTTTGTATCATCGGTTTCAAGGTTTACAAACTTTTAAATTATAATATTTATTAGTTTAGTAATATAAAAAGTACTTAAATACTTTTGATATTACTAAACTAATGTATATCATCAAAATACATAGGTTTTTTATGCCTATGTATACATAGGTATACATAGGCATAAAAAACGTTTATACCAGGTGAAATGTTACACTGAAATTGAGTGATATTACCACAATTCTTTTTTTTTAATTTAATATGCATTTTATTGACATTTGCGGACTATAGTTTCAGCAATAGGCTGCCCCAGCTCTGCTATAATTGCATATTCTAGTGGAACTATTTTGGATGGCATTTTGGCATAAATGAGACACAATTATAATAGTATGGTTTGTCAAGACGGACAAGAAAATTCGTGGAATCACACAGAAAATGATCAAGCGTTGTTAAGTCATACGATCTCGATAGACATAAGAAATGGAGGTACAGGGGAATGGAACACGGCGCAAGCAACACGAACGCGACGCAAACAGACCTAACCTAACCTAACAATTTCTACACGTTGTTGAATCGTGTATCGTTTCACGGTTAAATGTAAACCCTAAATATGTATTTGTGTAACCCGCTATAGACAGCTGTAACTGAAGCCAGATAACCACTTTCAAAACATGATTGAAAAGAGTGTCCATAGAGGTTTTTGCACGTTCTTCTCAGTAGAGATAGACACAATGCAATTAATAACGTCTGCATCGTTCTGACTGACAGGCAACTTCAGGGGTAAGCAGAATAGGGTGTTAAGTCCCAGATATCTCCATCGAAAAGAGAGGATCCTGCGACCAGATGGGTGTTTTTCTGGTTCGCAAAGAGCTCGCAGAATACATGGTTGATGAAGACGACAAATTCTAGGGTAGTGACCATGTATCAGAAGACGCAGCGTTGAAAGGTCTTCCACAAGGTGGACCGATGACCTGCTGAAGGTCGCGGGAGTCTGATGGATGCGAGACGCACAAGGTCGGTTATTATGGCGACTCTTGGGGAGGCCTATATCCAAAAGTGGACTTCTTTTGGCTGAAATGATGATTATGAGACGCCATAGACGTCGTTACACCACAATTAAATGGCTAGTAACTAGTAAATGTTTTAATTTAAATTAATGTTTTGATTTGTTCGAGCGTACATATTGAAACACAATAAAGGTAAGAAAAGGAAAAGAAATCCGCAATTGATTTCCAATCACAAAAAATAAAGGTCTATGAAGGAAATAAACATTTTAGGGAAAGAAAATCAGTTTATTTCAAACCCGATAACTTCAATTGCTCAAAGAGAACGTGTTATTTCATGTGAGGGACCACGTAATAATAGCTCGTGGGTACATTTAGATGTAGTTGATAGATAAAACAAGCAATTACAGATATCTAGGCCATCCATGTCACATTGTGTCCTAGGAGACCAACAAAAGGAAATGTGTGGTGAAAATCATCGACCTATATTCTTGCGATAGACAAGCACGTTCATATAAACTATTTGTCAAAATACTGAAAAGTTCAAACAATAAATCGCTACAGCGCTAGATTGCCATTATGTCGTCTAACAAAACTTTTAAAACTTACAGCGCTAAGAAAGCTTATAGAGGATACTTTTTCGCGACCAAAAGGTCTAAAGCGCCATGCATTTCCTAGTACTTACGCGTTTCGTTCAACTTAGTGTGATGACATGTCATTTATATAGATTTTTATACCGCAGAAGTGACACAGTTTCTTGCCTACAATACTTTATTACAATAATATTCTATTTCAAAATGTAATTATAGTGTATGTAAAAACGAGATCTCAATAACAGTAAAACAAATAAATAAATCAGTAATCACTAATAAGACTACAAATTCAACTGAACCTAATTCAAATTTAATATTAACCTGCACGTAATATGGTACGTAAATTACCTAAGTGCTAACGAATGACAGCATGCTTAACAACAAAACTTACCGATGAAAACTGATACCTCATGATTTGCTGACATTTCGTCGTAATTTATTTAAAAAAAAAAAAAAAATTATTAATTATACAAAAAAAGAAAGAGCGTTAAATAAAATATTTAAAAAATTCAAATAGTATAAAAGACCGTGCGAAGTCTGTATTTGGTAAACTAGCTGTAGGTAAAAACATAATTCAGCTTTTTGTGGGAGGGAACATCTGCATGTTTTAGTCTATGATTGTAAAATGGGGAAGAGTTTAAATAAAATAATATCTTCTCTAACGTACTATTACGATAGTAGAAGCTATTACATTGCTTGAACAACCAATGGTTTTACTTACTTGACTACAAAATTATTATATATGTCCAAGTTCACTTAAATTTGCATTTATAAGCGTCGCGCTGACACTGCATGAACGTCAAAACTGCACTAATGCCATCAATCTAAAAGTGTTCGGCCTGCAAGTCAATTAAGTGAAGTAAAGTGACTGTACGGCACGCCTCATCTAGTGCGTAGTACATATATATCAATGGGTGAAAATACATATAGTAGTTTACGACTCTAGCTACTAGATGGCGTTACTAAGGCATTTGGGAAATTTTGAACCCATATTTATTTTTATAAACATTGTCGATAAGAATTACTCCACCATCGTGGACGCGTTCGAGAAAACTGAAAATTTGCAAAATAGTGTTTTTTATGACCCACACAAAGAATCCAAAATCATCTTTTAAAGCCCTACGCAGACCGGGACGGTATGGCAAGGGATTTTTCCATCAGTCAGTGCACACTAGTTGCTTAGATATCGCGGCAGTCCAGCGCCATGCCACTGCATATGGCATGCCACGGCGTGTCACGGCGTGCCACGGCAGCGCGGCACGCCGCGCGGCAGCTCCTGTTGCTTGATACAATAAAATTTAAGACTTATTTCTACCCCCTCCTCACTCCACGGTATGTCACAACGAGCGCCAGAGTCCTTGGCATGCCGTATTGCCGTTGCCTACCATAGTTCGCCACGGCATCCCGCCGCGGGAGCCCGTGATGCGTCTTTCAATGCAATGAAATCCCTTTCGATGATGATGATAAAATTGATGATAATGATCTGCGTCTGCGTAGGCTTTAACAGGATGAAATGGGGATCTAAAGTTGGTATGTACTAACCTAGTTTTACGAGAGCGAAGCCGCTTGCAGAGGTTATTCGGTTAGAACAAAATAACATGTCAATAAATCTATAATTAATTTAGTGATATAATATTAATTGCGATTATTCCCTAACGAGTAGATACTTCCCTAATTAGTGGTTTATTAATTGCAAATTGTGTCACCACATTTTATAGTTTGTGGTATCTGAACGTCCGAATAATGTGACAATACGCGGATGAGAGATATTTCAAATACTCGTGTTATTTTCCAATCTAACAATACTTTTTCAAAAATACATAATGCAATATTTGACGTTTATCTCCCTCAAGGTTTTGTGCCACCTTTTTTGCTAGCCGTCTCGATCCGTACAATTTTTGGTCCAGGGTCGGACAGTAGAAGTCGCCACCTACAGTCGCCTCCACGAGGACATGGCGATGCTCCGTCCAGGCGGGGCATATTTCCACCATGTCCTCTGGACGACCCACATAGTGGTGATACTCGGGTGCATCTGCGGAAACCTCCCAAAATAACCGAGCCCAGTGAGGACTTGTGTCAGACAGAAAGTGAAGATGTCGTAACGCTTCTCTAACTATTCGCGCAAGAAGAGGCGTGCCGCCGCCTAACCATGTGGCCTAACACGTAATAACAATTATTATTATAGCTAGCCTGTACTGTCCCACTGCTGAGCAAAAACCTCCATTCTTTCCAATTATCATGGTCACTCGCTTTCTCGTTCCAATTCTTAAGGAAGACATCCAGTACGTCCCGTCATCTCCATCGTGGTCTGCCGCGGCCCCACGTCACTGTGTCCGGGCACCAATCCTGTGTTTTCCAGGCCCATAGCTCGTTAGACATGCAGCAGACATGTCCTGCCCAGTCTCGTTTATGTTGGGCAGCCTTTTGAGCCACATCAATGATTTGTGTTTTGGGGCGCAGTGTACTGTTTCAAACGTGGTCTGTTTAATAATTTTATACTGATTTTTTTTTATATTTCTTTTTATTTTCATACACAAAACGGTACCGTAACCGTATTCTTCGAAGAGTTGGGTAGAGGTTATAAATGATATTTATTTTGCAAAAAAGTTTTAAAAACACTTTTACGCTTCAATATTTTGTCAGTTTAAACTAGACGAGGCTTGTGTTTCCTAAATGACTACCCTAATAAGAAATACCGAAACTAACTCAAGGATCAAAGGCTCTTTTAAAGTCAACAAATAGGCGTCCAGTGCATCCATATGTCACCATTAACTACAGGTACACCAGCTTTATAACAGAGAAAATTTAATAACACAAATCACCCTTGCTTCTGGCAAACGCCAAGAAGTGCCATAAACGGGAAATATAAAGGATTGCTACGTAACTTGTGCACATCTAGCTATAACTGGCGAGTTCCCACGGGAGCATAAAGAAATAGTACTCAACTTCTGACACGAAATCGCGAAGCAGTAGTATAATAAGATAACTTTGTGAACGCTTCAAAAGCTTTGACTACCTCGCTTTAATTTGATAGTTTCTTACACTGGATGTTCCATTATTCGTTCAAAATCATCAAATAACAATGATAAATATAACCAAGAGTAGATTTCACAAGAAATCTTTGCAAGAAATCATAACCATTTGTTAAAATGAACAGAACGGCCGAAGTCAATTACACTTTATTTAAACGCTAATATGGAACAAAAAATAAAATAAAATATTAAAGCTAAATTTAATATATATTTTGCTCGTCTCCCGTGACATTAAGGAGCTACTCTTCATCGACTTGACCATAAGCCAACAAATTCGTCGATCCCGCGAATATACGTTGATTATGTTGGATAGATTACACCATAACTACCTTGTTTAAAGACAAATTCATGTTATATTATTTCAAAATCATCAAAGTTTAACAAACTATATTAATATAACCAACGATGAAATTGCTCATAATTATAAACTCAAGTCAACACTAACCCAAAACTAGCATTCGTGGTTGGATTTAATTAAAAACATCCAGTCTGGCATAGGCACGTTTACATTCGAAAGCAAATAGTAGATTATTGTACGGAGCAGATTATTAATGCTGAGCATATTTGTCATGTGGTAGTTCAATCAATGTGGGTTTAAACGTGGCTTAGGTTTGTAATCAGTACTTGAGCGGGGAAGCCGCGAAGAGAGTAATTGGTGCGGCAGCTGATTACTTAGACTCGTGTAAGGCGCAGAGAAAAATCTTTATTGGATACGAAATTGGTTAAGCAGCTTCCACTTGCAATATTTCTCTTTTACAGGAGATAAAGAACATTCTTTCTAATTCTTGAATGGCTGTTGTAAAAAATAACATGGTGTATTTTAAATTTTAAACGCGCTGACGACTCGCGCTTCAAGAACGCTCTTTTTCTGCACCGTAGATGCCTTTATATAGATTCAAACGCGCGTAAAACGTGATATATACGTGCGCGTGAAGCGCGTTTGAAACTCGTTTGAAGCGCGTACAAAGGGTCAGATGCCATTGTAGAACCGACGTCATTGTACAACTGGCGAGGAATCTCAGAGCAGAACGCGAAAGCTACGATCGACTACAATGCGTCTGTATCGCTGTATCTGCACGTATTGGCATAGTAGACGCGCGTTTCACGATCTCCCCGTGTGCTTAGATTACAAGGTTGCGTTCAAATTGAAGCGCGTGTACGCGCAGAATATGCGCGTTAAAAATACGCTGTGTGCTAGAGACTTAAGCTTCCATGATTTAAATGAAAAATAAGAAGCAAGAAAGGTGGATGATAGCGCAATGGTTGACAGTGTAGAATTGAAGATGGAAACGTCTGGCATCGATTCCAAGTAACATACTATAGAATCATATGACAAGAGCAAAAATATGATGATGATTAATCAGTACAGCAAAGAAACAAATTCACAAAGTTCGTTCCTAGTTTATCTCACTTATTGGGGCATTAGATTATATCAATAAAAAAGTACAAAGAAAATACTAGTCGTATACATATAAAAAAAAAAAAAACATTAATACATCTACAATATGAACATATGATATTAACATTAATGTAGGTAATAGCTTAATATTAGATTCGTTGACAACACAAAAAATAATAATGAACCGTTGGTTCCCAACATTCCATTTTAATGTAATAAGAGACTTAGCGAGTAATGAGAGCAAAGATTACCTCAAGCTGTATACCTAGCCGTGTTTGTTAAGTATTTTGTAATGAATATCGCATTACACGACTATATTGTCTTGAACTAAATTAATTCTTCTAATGCTTCTTGAGGCGTCGTGATGCGTGCCAGGCCAATGGAGGTTGGTTCCAGTTAGTCGGAACCGGATTCCGCATAGTTCTCGGTGAGTCGGAACTGTCTGCGGTGATGCCCCAGTGTGTCGGGGTGGTGCTATCCCAGTGAGTCGGGATACGATGCTGCAGGCTCCAGTGAGTCGGAGTAGTGCGGCTGGCTCCAGTGAGTCGGAGCGGTGCTGTGCGACGTAGGGCTTGACTGCTGTCGTCGACCAGGAGAGATTCTTCAAGGCTCTTCATGTGACTGGCCGAAGGTGCAGATGTTTAGCCAAGGTCGCTGATGAGGCTGAGGGTGATGACCAGGTATGACCAAGTAGGCATGCTGGTGGTCAGGATACCCATATAGCCGTGGGTGCTGGCTGTATGGCTCGCTGCTCGAAAGCTTGAGGAAGTGATGATGACGTCACGATGTGGTAGCTGCACGAAGGCTGCGCTGACGTTCTTTGTCGAGGGTCACCAGTTTGGTGGTATTTGGAACAGAGAGTAAAGTCCCACATACCTCCGTTGAAAAGGGAGGATCCTCCAACCAGACAGGTGTTATATCTGGTGGGCTACTGCCCTATAGATGATTTCGGGTTTGTTCTATATGTTCCAATCGCGCCGCGAATCTTACTTGCGCGATGCAGGATTAGTTCTTTTTGTGACGACATGGATGTCGCTACAGTCTTTTCCTGGAGGAACATAATATTCAACATAAATAGTCTAAAAAATACCATTGTTATTTCAACCCAACGTCTACCGCAATTGTTAAAGCATCACTTATGAAATAAAGTGTTTTACCAGTTAACAATGTGAGTCTCACGTTTTTAACACTCGTCTTGGTTTCTTTTCCTGCCTCCTACCAAGTGACCTGTACCTCCTGCTCAAAGTTGAAAGCCCTATACTCCATTTTGTAGTTTTCATCAGCTGACAGTTTATTTAGGAAATACACTTACGTTTTTAGCACTCCTCTTCAGCTGCCTGCCAGCCTTCCACCAGGTGACCTGCGCCTCCGGCCTGGAGCCCACGGCCCTGCACTCCACCTCGTAGTTCCTGTCTGCTGACAGTTGGGTGCGTTTGTTCAGGATCTGCACGCTCAGTGGCCTTACTGCAAAAAACTGGACTTTTAGGTAGGGGTTCAATTGTGGTGGGAAGAAGGACAAACTTTTATGACACTATGATATATATATATATATATATATATATATATTGACCGGCTTTAATACATTTAGTTTTTGTAAATGTTTATCCTGTCCACATTATGAGGTGTACAATAGAGTATATAATAAATAAATATTTTTTTAAGATATCCTTGTACGTAATGTTGGCATTATAAACTTATATAATTATATTTTCTCTTTACTTATTTGTTAGGTATTGTTATTCTTTATGACTTTGTCTTAAACTTTATTTTTATTTATTTTCACCTAAATCTATTGGCACACGATACCGTTGCCGACGTCTGCTAGTCGACACCGTCACCGGCCCACAATGAAAACCAGCGCTGTGGACTCGTCGCATTTTGCATGTGGACACGGATTTATGCTGAACGTTCGGCCTTTTTGCGCGGACGTGGCGCATATATACGTATTTTCTTTTTTTCAAAATGTTTGTAGTTTGTTATATGTTAGTCTTAAGTATGTGTCTATTCCGGAAAATATTTTTTTTTTCTTTCTTTTAACCTGTATATTATTTTAAAGGCTCTCAAAGGTGCTTCCACTATATGAATCAGTCTGATATTTTCAAAATTTAGATTCTAATACACAGGTTTCTGAAGCCTAATGAACAAAGTCTACCTTCAAGTCCCACAACAAAGATGTACACAAGATATCAAGTATAAACAAACTCAAGTAGTCGCGTCAAATTAAGTGGAAGAGGCTATCAGATTTGGATCACTACATCGAATTTGATGCCCATAAATATATTAGTCCACATAAAAATAACTGTCACAATAATAATAAGCAGGAGTGAGGTTTTGTCGGAAGCAATCAATAACGCTTGAGTTAATCACCAACCACCCAATAATAGTGGCCGAATATCGGACCACGTCGACAAAAATTTGTTCTTAATACGTGATATGACAAATAAATGTAACGCGCGTATGAGAGAAATATGCTTGTCTTATATACTTTCCTGAAAGCCTCATACAATCTGTAGAAAAAAAATCGAATTCTTATCACACGCTTTTAACGTTCATCAACATTTCTGCAGACAGTGTGACATTCACAAGTGCCTCATATTTACCAGACTGCAGAATAACAAGAATTCGTTCCATTACTCAAATAAAATTCTTGTTCACAACATAAAATCCGGAATATCCGTACTTTCCTCGCAAATGTACAATATGTACTAAATATCATTCGAAAACTTATAACTATTTACCTATAACTTACTTCACCCAATCTTGTCCTTCCTCAACGAACAAATACGTTCATATTAGAAAGGTATATTTCCAGAAAATGGTCGATATCAATTTCAATATTCCAATCGCAATATTATTTGCACGATCCTAAAGCTTTGCCTTCTGTCTGTGTGTACCGTAATTGAAACCAACTACCGGATTTGCTCAATCGGAAGTTCCAATTGAGTGCTTGCTTATAATAGACCCAAAAATGGCCACTTACCTTGGATCATGGAGATGGGTACAAGGAAATGTATCATGTACTTTATACAAGGTGTCTCAAAAGAAAGTTCACATTTAAATCTTTTTTTAAAAGAAAAGTCTTAGCTTTATTGAAAAAATGTTTATTTTATATTGAAGTACACTGTTTGGGAATTTATTTTTTAAAAATAACATCGTCCAAATGTAAACCGTTGCGCTCTCGGCATTCATTTAGTCGGGCACTAAAATTGCCTATGACAGCTCGGCAGGTAGTCTCCGTGATGGCTGCCATTTCATGACGGATATTTTCTTTTAATTGTGCCAGGGAAGTCGGTTTATTAGCGTAAACTTTTGATTTGACATAACCCCACAGGAAAAAATCCATAGGCGTTAAATCGGGACTCCGTGGAGGCCAATTTATGTCACCTCGCCTGGAGATTAATTTGTTCGGAAAAATTTCTCGAACTCGAGGCAGAGATCTGTTGGACGTGTGTGAAGTTGCTCCATCCTGCTGGAACCATGTTCTTTGGTTGTAACCAGGAAAGTTTTGCAGTTGGGGTACGAAAAACTCGTCTAACATCTCCACATAACGCTCTGAATTCACTGTGAGTGTGCGTCCCCTTCCATCTTCAAAAAAGTAAGGGCCGATAATTCCTCGCGCCGACATCGCTGCCCATACGGTGACTTTGGGTGAATGTAGCGGTTTCTGATGTTTTTGTTTTGGGTTGGTTGCACTCCAGTAACGACAATTTTGCTTGTTTACATGCCCATTCAGGTGAAAATGGGCTTCATCGGAAAACAAGATGTTGGTGAACGTTGGAAAGCGCTCAATCATCTGATTTACAAAGGCAAGCCTCTGACCAGCATCTTGAGGCTTCAGTTCTTGCACTAACTGAATTTTGTACGGGTGCAGCTTTAAATCTTTGTGTAAAATGCGGCTAATGAAGATCTGTGCACATTTAAAGCAACAGCACGCTTCCGAATCGAGAGGTTTGGATCATCTCGAATAGACTGAGTAACACTGTCCACGTTTTCGGCTGTTCTTGATGTTCTTGGTCGCCCAGATTTTGGTTTCTCCAGAGTTGACCCAGTCTCTTCAAACTTCTCAACCCATTTTGCAATGAGACGAGTGCTAGGCGCATCATTTAAGTGACGAATATGTCGAATACTGCAGAATTTTCTACGCGCTACAGTCGCCGAATTACCGTTTTTGTAAAACTCACGTACGCACAACGCACGATCCGCACCAGAGAAACGCTCCATAGCGACTAAATTCCCAAGAGCCAGACTACCGACTGACATACCCCCCGCGCCCCTCAGAATAGTTGCTTTCGCGTAATAAGATAAGCAAATGTGAACTTACTTTTGAGACACCTTGTAGTTGAGTAGAGTCTATCTAAAAAGTCAAACGACTTGGGTAATTTTACGGTACAATAAAATCTGATTTAGTCAACACTGGTTGAATAATCAAGGATGTTTAAAGGTCTTGATCATTGTTTTCTGATAAAACCTTATAAAATGTATCGTATACAAGTATTTTTATGATTTAGTATTATTGAAACTTTTTCAGCAGTAATAAAATGCAAAAGATTTAATTTAGAATATATTTCGGTACGTTTAATTATATTCTTTATTACAAAAGTAGGATAAATAACATAAAGTATCAAACTATTTCGTACCGGCTATAACTATTTGAGTGACAACTAAAATTCGTGTTGCCAGCAACAGATGTTTTATTTCGTTCAAAAATTCTCAAGTCATTTTACTTTTAAGACAGACTACAATAGTTTGCTTTTGGGACGTCAATATTTCAATCATCATCATCATCATCAATCTTTTAATGTTCCCACTGCTGGGACTCAGGCCTCCTCTCTAGTAGAGGGAATGGGCCGTAATCCACCACGCGGGCCCAGTGCGGGTTGGTGGCTGTCACATGTATTCGAATTTTTGGTTCTAGGACATGCCGGTTTCCTCACGATGTTTACCTTCACCGTTTTGAGAGCAATCGTGATGAAAAAAAATAACACAAAGTAATGCGCCAGGCTGGGTTTGAACCCGCGACCTACGACTCGTAAGTCGGGGCCGTTACCACTCAGTGACCATTGCTCAATATTAATATTTATAATATTTCAATACAAAATTTTAAATAATAGCAGACAGTGCCATTTTCTAAAATTAACGGCTAATTTGTTTTGTTTTTGGGAGCCTATGTAATCTGCTGTCAAATTATGTCAGGTGTCCAGTAAAATCATTGCTGCTTAAATTTTAGTCAAATAAATTTATAAATCAAAGCAAAATTATTGATTGGTAAATCTGGTGTTGAATCTGGAGCATATCCAGTTTTACTCATGCCTTTAGAAATGTTATAATAATATATTTGCATTCAGTGTGACAAAGAGATCCTGTCAGTCTATTCTGCAAACACTACACCGTGAAACCTCTGACGGAGCGAACTCAAACTGTCATTTCATCTTGATTGAAATGATTGACATCTCACTTCATGTTTACTTCAGTCAAGTTTTTACTGTGATATTTTTATAGAATAGCACAGTAGTGCAAACAAAAGGAGAAACATCCTTTTTTGGGTGGAGATATCACAAAATATCTTTTCCTGCTCTGAGTCGCTGCACTCCAGATCGACTTTGCGATCCAGCGTCGTTAAGACTCTTTCGAATCATGATCGATGCAGCCATATCCTCAAACTGTAGTCCGTGCCCAATAAACTTACAATTAATATCCAAGATCAGCAGCTTGGCTTCAGGGGCTGCAAGGTTGGTGTTGGAAGCCTGACAGACGAGCCTAGCATTCAGATGCTGTCTGCCCACGTTGGGGAAAGTCAGCGTGTTCACTGTCACGCCGTCAGGTCTCTGCTCGAACGAGTCGTCTATCACCGTGTTTTCTAGGTACCAGGTGAGGCGGGGGCGGGGATCACCTGCGGAGAAAATGGATAAATCTTACAAAACAAATAAAACGGTTTGTCAATAATAACGGGTAGTTAGAAGTTCGAAAGACTGAAAACTAAATGGTCGTTTTACTCAGTAGCTAGGTTTTGAGTCATTAAAGTCAAAATATTTATTTCAAATAAACCATTTAATTTTCAACTGTCAAGGAGTTAGTCAAAAAAACAAGTGCTAATTGCACATTCCAAAGCGTAGATCTCTATAGAGAAGAACGTGCCAGAAACTCCATGGACACTCCAGAGCACTACAAATAAAATATTCATATCCAGCTTCATCCCATCACACTGGAAACTGACACAGTTGGAAAAAGACAAGGCAAGACAAGGATTTATTTTGGGTTGCCAACATTACAGAAGATTATTGTTTGTAGGTATATAACCGATTCCGGTCCTAACTTTTTAAAATTGGGTACAGCCTTGACTCCATCTTCATTGACAGGTCAATACCTATTTATCTACACACATTTATAAACACTTAAAATTGAAAAGAACAAAACAGAATTTTATTTGAAATAAGAGCACAAAGGTTGTTTTTAAATTAAAAAAAAAACCAGCAGACCTGCGACAAGAGACTTGAATGAGAGATGTATACACATATACACACTGTATATAAATAAGTCAGATACTATAATATTATCTAAAATTAATCATATAATAAATACATATTTATATTAATGTTCAGTGTAGAAATAATTCTCATAAAGGTGTGATCGATCCCAACGCTATTTGATAACCGAAACCAATATTTTGTTAAGTTAGTTCCTGATAGCTCGATAGATGGCGTTGGGATCGAATTACATCGCGCTATGGTTTCGTTACACGGCAAAGGATGAATACTTTGATTTAACTAAATAAAATTGTCTTGCTCTGAGGTACTGCTTTTCATTAGAGTATCCCTGGCTTCAAAGCACCTTGTACTGATATTATACAATTAATAAACATAAATAAAACAGATAACTAGATACAATACTTAAATTAAACCATAAAATAGTGTTGGGTAACTCGCTTAATAAAAGTGAGAATGAGGGAGGCCCTCATTTTACCTCGCGAGGTACTCACGAGGTACCCCTCATTTGAGGCGAGGTGTTTGTACAGATCTAGCTATTGGATGGCGCCTCACGACTCCACGAGTACTCACGAGTCATAGTTACGAAGCACCGAGCGTGAAAGAGACAGAAAATCTTGCCAACCACCGCGAATCGCGTTGAGGTAGAGAGCGAAATGCAACAAAACAACCACGTAGGTAATATTTATTAGTGACGTTATTTTACGGAGTTAAGGTTCATAATCATTAAACGCTATAAATAATGTTAGTACTCTATTTCAACCAAAATTCAACGGAATTTACTCACTCACTCATCAATGTTGCTCGTCACTCGCCTCGCGAGTTCTCAGACAAAATACTTATTGTGCGCGTCGCACTAGAACTCTGTAAACCTCATGAGGAATTGAATGAGGTGGTTCATATTTGAGAATCGAGTAACTCTTTCAATTCGTCGAGGCGAGTTACTCATTTGAGGTACCTCACGAGTGAGGGGCTCATCACTACCATAAAAATACATATATAAATAATGTATTACTTCTATGTTGTTTTTTATTCTTCTATGCTTCAAATATATATATGAGATCAATGATGCTATACCTCTAAGTTCTATATTTTGCCTACAAAACTTTAGTCGCATCGCTTTACCGTTTTATTGGAATGCTATTTCCAGTTATCATCATATAGCACCTATGAATATGAAAAATGTCGTCTAGATTTCGTTTAAGGCGAAGATAGTTTTATTATTCCTGAAACCTGCAAGAGATACCTGTAGAGTTTAAACGTGTATCCGACTGTGTTTGTCGTAATGAATGACGGTACTTAACTGATAAATACATGAGCTTTACGTGCCCGCAGGGTCCCCGACCGAGGACGTATTTCAGCATCCTCAAGATTAAGAGGATCTTGGGAGTTTGTTTTGTCAACGCTACTCTTGTGTTTTTTTTTTTTTTGAGAATAAGGAAATAAATAGTTTCCTATTTAGACTATATTAGATACCGTGTTCAACATAAATGATGATCGATGCGACAGCTTAAGGTTTAGTTTTTCGATCTGTAGCATAGCATAGCATCAGCCTTATAATGTTCCCACTGCTGGGCCTCCTCTCTAGGAGAGAATGGGCCGTACCACGCGGTCCCAGTGTGGGTTGGCGGATGTCACATGTCTTCGAATTTTTGGTTCTAGGACATGCCGATTTCCTCACGATGTTTTCCTTCACCGTTTTGAGAGAAGTGGTGTTGAAATAAATTGCATAAAGTAATGGGTTTGAACCCGCAACCTACAACTCGTAAGTCGGAGCCGTTACCACTCGGCCACCACTGCTCTTTCGAGCTGTGATATAAATGAGAAGTTTATTATGAGCTGGTTTTTAGGATAAAAACGGGACCCTATTACTAAAACTCCACTGTCTGTCTGTCTGTCACCAGGCTGAATCTGAACCGTAATAGCTAAAAAGTTTAAATTTTCACAGATTACTTATACAATAGAATAGAATACAACTTTATTGTACACCAACGAAGTAACACAATCTATAGGTACTGTATTATGTATTTCTGTTGCCACTATAACAACAAATACTAAATACAGGATGAAATAAAATGTGTAAAAAAAGTTATCTAAATAATCAAACAGAAATCCTTCGTGCGAGAGTCCGACTCGTACTTGACCGGTTTTTTGAATAGGTAATCAGATCGTATTTTTTGCAATAATGTCAAAACTTTACAATGTGATATAATTCCAAAGTTTGTAAAGCTTCTAAACCATAGAATCCCAAGGTACCTACTATAGGCTAGTGGCAAATCTAAAGAAATAAATATTACCTATAAAAACAATCTTCTTAACTTCACACGTGTAATAGATACACGTGTCTTGTTATTTTCGTTAGAGGAAAACGTAAAGTTACCTTCAGGTTAGTATCGAATTATAAAAACCCTCAAGGTTTGTTTTAGTTTAATATCTAGCCAATCATTACAATTTATATATACATTGTAATCCTGAAAGAAATAAAATATCAAATATAAGAAACTTAAATAATGTATATAATTTTGTCTTGACACGTGTATAAAGCGACTTGTAAGGACACGTGTAGGCTCATACACGTGGAGTATTTAAGAGGGCTGATCCCCACTCGCTTGTCGTCAACGTCGAGCATGGTTGCTTCATCTAAATCAAATCAAACCAAATCAAATCATCTATATTGTGGATCATAGGTACATAATACAGCTGGTGTTAATTTTATATTTTGCGAACAGCTATGTCTTACCCTTAGAATGTACAATATAATGGAGGTATAGTGAGTCTACATGCATGTCACAATAATATAATAATACATTGCAAGTTATTAAACCATTAAATATTTGTTTTAGATACAAATGTCAATAAATAAACAGTTTGTTATTGACAGGACTCTGTCCTTCATCTGCTTTTCTTCAAGTTGTAGGTATACAAAAACGCATCATAACTCAGGCAGATTGTATTGTAACAGTGATTTGTCGGCAAAGAAGTATTTCATAGAGTAACAGCATTTGTTCACTAACTTGCTGCTTCTAAGCTTGTTGCTTCATCTAACGCAATCCAACGCGATGTTTGATGGAAAAGCAAAGCAAAAAAAAGAAGGATAACGCCTGAAAACTCTGTTAGCATTTTTTTAAAATAATTACTTGATTTACTAGAATATTTTACAAAACTTGTTTATACATATTTATTAAAAAAGATAAATTGTCATTCAGAATGTCGATTAAATGTGCAAGGCTTCTATAGATGAACTTTAGTATATTTTAAAATAATATAAGTACATTATGAAGGGCCAAAGTTCATGTAAAATAGCAGACTTTTAAAGGTCTTTACTGTTTACACAGTTTTAAACAAGTTTACGTTTTGATTTCTATAGAAGTCTAGATAATATATACAAGATATCTTTCGAAATATCTGGAGAAAGATGTGTAATAAGATCATAATCACGTGCGGTTGTATGAAAAGTTACCGTAATAAAAATATCACGATTTATTTGACTGTCAACATAAATAAAAGTAGCTCAACCCCAAATGAAGGATCAGATCATTTCGCGTCTAATAAGAAATCTACTTAAAAGATTTAAAGTAGGCATCAAAAGTTCAGAGGAGTGACAAAAAAAAAAGATAAAATGTTTTGGCATTGCGGCCGTCGCGTCCGACTGCTTGACACTCTTATCTCTGTCAGACCTCTGGAGACATCGTCACTTAGAGGATTTAAGAATTCATAACGACGTCTTGTTATTTTTTAAAGATTCTTGTAATTAGTAATGAAAATTTTTGGCTTCCATTTTAAGAATCCTTTCAAAGTCAAAATGTTTGTTTTGGTATTTCATACTAGTGACCCGCCCCAGCTTCGCACGGGTGCATTGGTGATATTATATATATTAAATATATTAAATATATTATGAATGTATTATTCATATAAACCTTTCTCTTGAATCACTTTATGTATTAAAAAAAAACCGTATCATAATCCGTTGCGTAGTTTTAAAGATCTAAGTGTACATAGAGAAAGACAGCGGAATGCGACTTTGTTTAAAAAAAAAGTAGTAGTGATAGACACTTATAAAACGTCAGAAGCTAGTGCACGGTTTCAATTGGTCATTTCTTATGGAGAAAACCGGCAAGAAACGCCCTAGTTACTCTGTAAAAAATCTTTAATCTTACAATGTTTCCTTAATAAAATATTTATAGGTATGTGAGGATAGAGAAAACAAAACAATATCGAACTCTAAAACATAATAAAAATAATTATAATGAAAAAGTGGATCGAAATATAAAGTAATTTATGAATCCACGGAATCCACTGTATTCTCACATTCATATTATACTTTAGACTAGTTGCAATTGTATACCAACAATATGCACGTTGGCTGCAATTGTACTCATGTGAATATTGTAATAATGTATTTACGTAGAGTAACTCGGTTAGCAAATAAATAAATCAAAGTACCTCACCACATCCATACTCCACGTTTCTAAACCTCACTCAGATATTTCTCTTACGAAGCAACCTTCAAAACGCCAGCCAAGCAATACATAATATTACACAAATAATTTATAAGCGGGTTCTATTTATCAGATTGCGGGATGCACAATACTGGTACATCAATATAGCACGAGTTTTTGGCAGATATACAAATATACAGTACTGACGTGGATTAGGTTTTTTCCTCAACCAAACAGTAAAATGATTAGTTGACCTACTTCTGGATATTGAGGAAAATATATTGCCTAATGTTAGCTTGGGAAATAAAGCACGGAAATGGTGGGTCAGATCTTTAGAAACCTTGTTATAACCATTTCTTGAGGTTTATGGCTTTGACATCTCTCAGACCCGTGTTATTTATAAATTAATGCAATATTATTACTGGAGCTATGGTGGCCGATTGGTAACGACCCCCACTTAAAAGCAAAAGAAAATACGTTTATTCTGCCTAACATAGACGCGCAAATTATTTACTAAAAAGCAGTTTCCCCGTCAGGCCATGTGTGGATCGGGCATAACTGTGTTGTACCTTACCACTTACGAGTTGTAGGTCGCGGGTTCAATCCCAGCCAGACGCATTACTTTGTGTAATTTATTTCATCACCACTGCTCTCAAAACAGTGAAGGAAAACATCGTGAAGAAACCGGTATGTCCTAGCACCAAAAATTCGAAGACCTGAGTTGAGGCCTGAGTCCCAGCAGTGGGAACTTTATAAGGCTGATGCTATGCTATGCTATTACTGTTAAACCTACTTTTCCAAAGAAAATCACACAAGGTGTAAATTGTCAATTAACTTCTTCCGTGTCTTTTAGTATTTAAAACCCACATTTTTTAGTTGGGTTATCATCCATTGACTTCTCCTGGTGTAAGGCGATAGGCTTCGGCCCTGCTGGGCCTCTAAAGTTTTGCTGACATCTCCTTGAGGCGCACTTGGAACACTGTGCGTCGTCTACAACTCGGGCTCGGTCTGGACGGTTACCGGACGACTAGACGGCGAGCTACCCATTGCTCGCCGTCCGCAATGTGTTCCTTTAGTTACCCTTCACGTCCATGAGCCACGGTAACTCTTCCAATAATTCCCACAGACTTTGCAGGCATCATTTCTAATGGGCCAGATTTAAATTTTCTGCGAGCTGTGTCATTCCAATCATGATAGCAGAAAGCATGAATAGGTACGTCAATAACGAACTAAGGATCAAATTCATTGTTAAAAACTCGAACGCACCAACAATAGACGAACAATAAAGGTCCTAAAAAATCATAGATACTCTAAAATAACGAGACCGGTACAGTGGAACCGATCAGATGCATAGCAGTCAAAAACATTGATGTTATTGGTATCTTTTCATTGTTTCATCAATCCAACTAGCGTTGCTATTTGTTTGAATAGTATTGTTTTGTAGAGTAGTTTCGAGTTTCGTTGCCCAAATCATGAAAAAAAAAACGAATCAAGTTGTTCCCCTATTTTCCTTTATTAATATACTCGCGTTTGATCACTTACCTGATAGAACTTACGGAAAAGAACCAAGGTCGCTGACATAGCCCGAAGAATCGCTAAACTAAAGTTGCAGTGGGCAGGCACATTGCTTGTAGAACGGATGGCCGATGGGGCCGAAAGATTCTGTAGTGGTGACCGCGCACCGGAAAACGAAGTGCTGGAAGGCTTCCCTCAAGGTGGACCGATGACATGGTTTTTTTTTTTAAGTAGGTAAAATCATCCAATGACATCCCCCACCCTTGGGCGGAGCGGGAGATAGTGTCAGACTCTTACTGACTAAAAACCTACTCCGTTCCTCCTTTGCCTTGGTTCCAGGGCCCTGGTATGTATTTTCAAACCTCCCCAAAGCCCCAGATTTAGCCGATGACCTAGTGGGAGTCACGGGAATGTGGTGGATGCGAAATGCATAGGACAGTTCGTTGTGGAGACACTTGGGGGAGGCCTATGTCCAACAGTGGACGTCCTTCGGCTGAAATGATGATTTATACGAAGTACTTTCCGTGGCTATTGTAATGGGTTGAAATATTTAGATCTAAATGGGTAGGTACTAAAGTTGCATAATTTACGTAAGAGGATGAAATGTAATCCGAGATACAGGCTACTACTTAGTTTGGATACAGATAATTCTAAGCGATACTGCAAACTATAAGCCATTATTAATTAATACATTTTCTATTTTCCAATTTTATTTTATAACTAGCTGTGCCCGCAACTTCGTTAGCGTGAACGACGAAACTTATCAATGAGTTTTTTGTGTAAAGTGCTATTTTTGTAGAACGTTATCTATCGTGCATACTTACCGGTATTAATACTTCTCTCTCAGCTTGGGCCTTTTGTGGCTAATTAAAATAGAAATGGGTGATGTAACCTGCGACAAACTTATTATTTGCGGTTGGTACAGTAATTGGGCTTAGGGATCGAACCGGAAAATTAAATTTGTTTTTTATTGTTTATACTTTTCCGAGATAAAAAGTACCCAGTGTGGTGCCCAGGATATTAAAGAATAATTATACCAAGATTCATCGTAATCCAACCGGTAGTTAATACGTGATGCCTGAACAAACAGACAGACAGACGGACAGACAGACAGACAGACAGACAGACAAAAATTTTTTTAATCACATTTTTGGGTTCGGTGTCGGTCTAGTAACACCCCCTGCCATTTATTTTCGCGGGCTTGCGGACGGCGTGCAATGGGTAGCACGCTGTCCGATCGTCCGGTAACCGACCGGACCGAGCCCAAGTCGTCGACGGCGCATTCTGTTCCCGCGCGCCTCAAGGAGCTGTCAGCACACCGAAGAGGCCCAGCCTGCTAACTGCAGGCAGGCAGGGTCGAAGCCTACTGGGGTCATGGGTTTATTTCCGAAAGGAATGCTCGGCCCCGGCACGATAGGCTACGAAGGAACGGGGTAGGTTTTTAGTCAGTAAGAGTCTGACACTACTTCCCGCTCCGCCCAAGGGCGGGATTTGTCATTGGATGATTTTACCTTAATAAAAAAAAAAACCTCCTGCCATTTATTTTTGTGATATTTTTAATGTACAGAATTTTTAATTCTACAGATTTATTATAAGTATAGATGTGTTCAATTAATTTGTTGAAATAATTCCCATTTATTTTATTATTGCCATATTTTATAAACTAACTATAAAACTAATTATAACTGTAATAATCAAAACTTAATAGGCATATATATACAAATTAAAAATAATAATATGTACAAACAGGTAAAAAAGAACTTATTGGGCTTCAAAAAATTCATCCACATAGATATCAATGGAAAAAGTACCCAGAACGCTGGCAGCATTGCCACGTTGAATAGAAATGAATGCCATATTTTTGTTTTCTTTTATAGTGGTATAAAATAAAACTTTATAACATTCTCTGCCGGAGTCTGTGTTTCCTGATAGTTATAACCTAGAAATAGGTTATTTCTAGGTAAGATCGTTCCATCGTCGACCGCATCGTTGCTTTCCATCAGGCAAGATCGTGGTCAAGCGCGAGTTTAATAACAAATATAATAAAAAAGTAATAACAATAATTTAACCCGCATGTCATTACGCAGCTAATTTCACCTAGTCATCGATCAGCCATTGCAGTGCTAGTGAATTTATGACATTACCTGTCACCTTCAGATCCTTTCAATATTGTTTCATCAATCTTAATCAAATCAAGATTGAATATTATATTTAGATTATTAGCTAATAACTATAGTCAGTAATCCAAAGGTAAGCCTTTCATGTTCAAGAATTTGATTAATTATATTTGATTAGATTACCTACAAGATCAAGATTAGAATTCCATGAATAATTCAAGATGATCAAGGCATTTAAGATATTTGATATTTTTGTTCATTTGCATAGATTCGAAGGCGATTGGGATAATCAATTAAAAAGTTCCTTTTCCTTTCAAATGAATAAGTAAGTAGATGGTGCAGCGTGGATTTAAATGACCAAAAAATGTAATCAAATAAATTTTAGTTTAAAAAGACTTGGTCTTTTGAGTTCAGCTTAAGAGTAAAGTTGGTTGCACCCACAGAAGATTTTGTGGGTACTGGCTCGGGTCTATGTTGAGTAACAGCGATAATATAAAAAAAAACATAGTAAATATTCAAGATTTTTATTGCCAGACCTTTTATAAAAATAAAATTTTAATTTATATAACTTTCAAATATTTCCGTGCCATAACCTCGTAGATATTTACCTTACCATCGACGATTGCATCACTGCTTACCATCAGGTAGGATTGCAGTCAAGTGCTAGTTTATAAAATATATATATATATACTCGTTTGAAATCGTATGTCAACTAATTTATATCATATCTTAACTTTTACCCAGCGTTTCAGCGGTCATGGTGTTATATTTTACATTTGTAGATTTCCAAAGATTCAAAATAGTTTAGAATTAGTAGAACCTCGCCTTAATTTCAATTTGAATCTTAGGTCTTAGTGTAACGCTTTTTTTTTTATACCGGCGATGCTCACGAATATTTTGTTTAATATTGTCTTCACGCTTTGTGAACTAAAAAAACAAAGTTTATACTACAAAATGCCACACAAGTGGCGAGCACTAATTTCCGCGCTGCTCACAATGGAATAAAATAAAAGCGAAATACCTACTCGCAGCAAATGCGGGAAATTCTAGCCACAAAAACTCTGTGAATACACTCTGTAGTATAGTGCAAGTGCTTTGTTATAGAGTCAAGATAAAACAGTATTTAGATAGCACTTAATATAGCTTTGGTCTAGAAGGGACTCGTTTGATCGAGCTGCTAGAAAAATAATTATAAGTAGAGTTTTACTCACTTTGAAAACGCCAATGATTGATGTGATAACCTAATATGCCCAATTTATTGAATACCACATAATATTCCATTGATTACAATCGAAAGAAGAATTTAATTGTAATAAAGACATGATACTGTCCTCCAGCAGGCTGTTGGGCACGCCACAATCTTGATGGTAAGTGTCCTCTTGGAGGAGTCGCTATAGAATCGCAATGGTGGCCTCTCTTTCCACCTGATGCAGGTCATTATCAGACATGGGTGTTCTTGGAGATAACTATTTCTTCTTCAGCAGGAAGAAACTCGCAGGTGTAAGCATTGTGCAGATGTGGCGCCGTTTAGCCGGGACAGAATATCTACCCGAGTTTTACATAGAGCGACTACCTACCTATCAGACCTGTACAGTATACAACCCAGTTACTGGTGGGTTCTGCCATGGTGACAAATAATACAGTCATCTGTATTAACAGTTTTGAGAGAATACTATGTGAGACTTACCTCCGAAGCACTCGCAGGCAAGTTCCAGAGTGTCTCCCTCATTGTAAGGCTCCAGCAGACGTGTGTGGCTTCTGGTCTTTGCGTCCATTATAGTTGGCCGGTTAGGTGGTGCTGGGGACAAATAAGTTGAACAATCAGTTCTTCTATCGTCCTAATTTTAGAATAGTACGAGTAAGAATAGGTGAAATGAGAAGTAAGTATCTCTCTTTTTGTCGATTTGGACACAGTTGAGTATGTATATATTTAGTTTTTTAAATTGGCTATATATTATAGTATTTGGATAAATAGTATATTATTGTATTTTATTTATAATTCATTGGTATATCTTTTGCATTATCACCTTTTATTTTCTTTCTATTATTGCACGTGCCTCTATTTTTTTCTCTGCATCACCCACAGATTGACTTGTACAAAATACCTACCTTTATGTGCAAAGAATATTAAATAAATGATAGATAATTAAGTAGGTATAAATATATAAGAAGACGTTTAAAAGTAGGAATCGGATTGAGGAGGGATGAAACGTATGTTAATCAAAGAGGTTAAGAGTATACATGTAGATAGATAGAGATGAAGGCAAAACAAAAAAATAGATGGATGCATCTGGAGCGATAATAATCAGCCTTTTAGTATTATCTCTACTGGAATTCAGGCCTCCATAATGTCGTAAATAGCTCGTATAATGCCATGGACACAGACACAGTACAACGAGTCTACGGCGCTGACCATATTCAGCGTGGGCCGATGACGGTGTCGACGCAAAAACGTCGGAACAGTATTGTGTGCCAATAGATTCGTAAGTTACAAAAAAAATATCATAGAAACAAACCCGAAGCACTTGGCTTATACTTGACATGAAAATAATATAATTTCTAATATAGACTTCCATGTATATTTTCTCCAGTAGATAGTAAGTTACCGATCGATAAGTCAACACATTGCTATTCGCCGTAGCACGCAGTACGGACGTAAATCAAACGGCTCTGTATTAATATCGCCTTGGGAATAACATAGTTACGCTTTGTGGTCTTAAGGTACAGACTTACCATCATATACTCTATTGGATGGGTTATTGGAATGGATTACAGAGGTATAAAAGCTAAGTGTGAGTCCGATAACACAAGAAAAGGTGCACAATACTACAATGATAAAATTGAGCGAAAAACGGCGACCAAGTAATGTTTCTTGTATGAAAACCCTTTTAATTTCTAAATTTATTTTCTTCTTCTTCTTCTTGTGCAGGACGGGCAGCTTAGCAGATGACGCATGTGCTGTACAGCGGCTCCTTACTTACGTTGTGTTAGAGATTTATTTTGATTTTATCAGTTGTTGTAGCGGCAATAGAAACATGTTATATTTTGTAATATTTTTTGTTAACAATAAAGAATTTAGAAACACACATTTTGTTAAAATTTCAACTGGTTACCTCTTACAGTTTATGAGATAGATGGATAGACAGGTAAACGAACGGGCGGAAAGCGGAGGTTTAAAACAGAACCGGTCCCGTTGGAACCCCTCACTAGAACACAAAAAATTATTGAAAATTCAGAGACCGATGCAAATTCACCATTTTTTTTTTTTCTTTTTCCTGACTTAGTCACACCGACCAGTCCAGTGTCTTCACTAGGTAAACAGTCTTCCTTATATTATGGGAGAGACTTCGCCACTCCAGGACTCATTACCTTCATTCCAAATGAAAGACGTCCGCTATTGAACGTACTCCCCTCCCCCCTACGTGTAGCTGCGAGGACCAGTTCTCACATCTCGTCTCACATCCAGCGGAATCCCGCAACCCTTACCAGGTTGAGAACAGTGGTGGCTGAGTGGTAACGGCCCCGACTTACGAGTTGTAGGTCGCGGGTTCAAACCCAGCCAAGTGCATTACTTTGTGTAATTTATTTCATCATTATTGCTTTCAAAACGTGACGCGAAGGAAAACATCGTGAGGAAACCGGCATGTCTTAGAACCAAAAATTCAAAGACATGTGACATCCAACAACTCGCACTGGGCCCGAGTGGTGGATTACGGCCCATTCCCTCTCCTGGAGAGGAGGCCTGAGTCCCAGCAGTGGGATCATTATAAGGATGATGCTATGCTATGCTATGCTACCAGAGTATCTAAGTCAACCTTGAAGGAGGTCTACCAACGCTGCGTCTTTCGACTCCATCAACTGCAGAACTGTCTAAAACCATTTCTAGTTGGATAATTACTATTTACTTTTCCTTTGCAGTTCCCGATATCTTTTTTTTATTTTACTCGCAGAACGCTGTCGTTGAATTTCCCGTACTGGAAATGGAAAATCCACGCTAGGTAAGGCGTGGATTTTTTTGTTTTTCAATACATTTGTCGGAAGTACAAATACGATGTAAACAAACAACGGGTATTTTTCTTTTGTAAACAATTGAAATCGTACTTGGATTTTCCTCTAAAATAAAATACATGTGTATTTGTGTAATAGCTGTTGGTTCTCCTTGGATTAAATAAATAAATAAATAAAACAGTGGCTTAATTCTATATTTCTCCTGTTACAATTTTGATTATGTTATAATTTCACCCTGTACCTATTCATTCCTACTAATCAGATACATAAAAAGGAAAAAACTGGGCAAGTGCGTCTCGGACAGGCACACCGAGAGTTCCGTACCAACTAACTTATGTAAATAGTTCAATTCCCGAATCGAGTCTCGACGATTTTTCCGAATCAAAAAATAGTTTTTTTTTTTGGTGACGTAACTAGAAACTGACAGTTTTCAGATTTATTCCTATACTTGTGCTATGAAATCTTGCTTTATGACAAATTGATGAGTTCTTGGTCAACGGGAAGTACCCTATGAATTTTGATTCCCTTGAGAGTATCGAAGTGTACGTTTTTTGCGAGATAAACGGCCGCAGAATCTTTTTTTGACGTTAACTTAGAAGTTTGATTTTTTTACAGCTTCAAAGGACCGCAGTCCTAACAGAGAAACAGACGGACAACAAAGTGATCCTATAAGGGTTCCGTTTTTACCATTCTCAAATGTACGGAACCCTAAAAAGATAATATCATAAAGAGAAAAAATAAATATATTTTTGTTTGTAATCAAAAGTTAAAACTACTCGACTGATTTTAAAAATTCTTTAACCAGTAGAATGCTACTTTACTACTGAGTGACATAGGCTATACTTTTTTTACGGCTAGGACTAGAAGCTAGTACTATAATAATGTGAAATCAGTATGGTCAGATAGAGGTACAGTCAGGGCTCAAAAGTGCAGTTGCACTCTACCGACACTAAAGTATGTAAAATTTCTTTGTAAAAGAGGGTCAATGGATCATTACCCATTTAGTTTGTAGCATAGAATCTAACATATTGAATAAACTAGTTGCAGAACACTGGAATTGTACAACAAAGAAATTTTAGACAGTTTAGCATTGTCAGAGTGCAACTGCACTTTTGACCCCGGACTGTACGTTAATTATGCCTCGCGAAACAATATCCATAGGTAGTAAGTACCTCGATCCTGTACCTACATAATTTTTAACAGTGTCGCGGGTCCAATCGCTAGCAGTAGCGTAACTAGGCATAGGCGATGTGGGAAATCCCGCCCAAAGGGGCCTCACGTATGACCTCGCTTCTTTAAGAACGAAGATGTTTTTTATAATAGATAGGCTCTCTCTTGACTACTTTTTCACCTAACGGTAAGTAACGATGTAGTCAAACGCTGGGTTGCGAAAGCAAATGTCTCGTTTTCAAATTTATGAAAGAAAAAGACCTCGCTGATGCGCCTTCGCCCACGTCTAAACTAGTCCACACTACGCCACTGGCCACTAGCACAACTAAAACCGTAAATGTTGATATACACAGAACTGGCTTTGATAGTTTACTTTACATCAATTTAAATTACTAATTTATTTAGGAGTCTGTAAATTATGTGAGTAAATAGAAACGACGTTTCATCAACAACATTTTAAATAGCAAATAAAAGCATTCAGGAAAACTAACATTGACATAACACAAAGTACAAAGGTTTTGAACAAATAGTATTCAAAAATGTATATTACATTACACCAATTTGAATGGGAATGTAAAATGTGAATGTGTTCTAAGTTTGAAACTCAATCACTGGCTGAATGTAATTTGAATTGAGTGAAAAGGAAATAATGGCCTGTAATCCTTCTAATATTACATAATATAAATGAAAAACTTTGAGAGGATTAATTTGTGGATGGATGACGGATTTGTGTTATTCTTTCACGCAAAAACTAAAAAATGGATTTTGATGAAACCTTACAGTCGTAGCTTATGCATAATAGACACATCATCTCTCTAGCCTTTTCCCAATTAACTTGGTTTTTTTTTCGTGGTGGATAAAAACATCTAATGGCATCTCCCGACCTGGGGCGGAGCGGGAGATAATGTCAGACTCTTACTGACTAAAACACCCACCTCCTTCCTTCTTTGCCTTTCATACCAGGGCCAAAGCTTCTTTTCAGAAACAGACTCTTGGCCCAGTAGGCTTCGACCCTGCTGGGTCCCTACGGTTTGCTGACAACTCCATGAGGCGCACGAGAACAATACGCGCCGTCGCCGAGCTGGGTTTGGTCGGATGGTTAACGGACGGTCGGACAGCTAGTTACCTATTGCTCCCCGTACGGAAGCCCGCAACTTGGGGTTGGCTTCCAATCCTACCGTCGAAGACCTCCACAACCCAGTTACTGGGCAACAGGATACTTCTTGGATAGACTGATGGTCAGACTTTCTGGCATCTGACTACCCATAACGGCTGTCAAAGTTGTACCTACGAATGACAACGGGGACCATTAACTACACATCGTTATCATCACTATACATCAGATTAAAATTGTTATTCTATATTAATAAAGATTGTGTGTATTTTGGCCATAATAATAATTATGATAGGTTGATGCCTCGGTCGGAAAATAATCTGTTGTGTGTTGAAAGTGTACTGCCTAAATCGTCGAAGATAAATAATAATGTACAATGGGATTGGTTTTTCTTAAACAGTTCTAAATTAATACAAATCCGTGACGGCATATAACTATATTTTATGTGGAAGGCAATATATCCCAATAACCTAACCTTATTTGAACATTTCAAATACTAAACTTGTAATTAAATCCTATTAAAGTAAAAAAACTGGGCAAGTGCTAGTCGCACTCGCACACTGAGGGTTCTGTACAAATTAACTTATGCAAATAGTTCAATTCCCGAATCGAATCTTGAATTATTTTTTTTTGTGACGTAACCACATTTCAGTTATCAGTTTTAATCCTAAATTTGAGGGCTAGGCCAACGGGAAGTGTACCCTATGAATTTTGATTTCTTGAGTGTAGAAATATACCTTCGTTTTTTGCGATATAAACGGCCGTATCTTTTTTTTCCGTTAACTTGGAAGTTTGATACTTTCACAGCTTCTAGGGACCGTAGGCTTATGTATATGATTTCAATTCGATACCTCCACGTGTTCTCGAGATAAAGGGTCTTGATAGACAGACATATGGACCCTAAAAACATAAATATTTAGTTTAATCCCGAGTTGGCGTTCAGGAATAAGCTGCATTTACTGCCAGCCACATTTACTCCATATTCTCAATTCGGAAAGTGACCCAAATCTGACCCTGTAAAACATTGCTTCGAATGATTTTAAATGCTTAGTAAGTACATCACGAACTTCTTATTTACCGAAACCTCATAATCTATGCGGCTAGCAAATGAGCTTGATTATTTGAAAGCGTTAAGCTCAGAAGCTACTGGTAAGAAGTGAAAAAATATTTCAGTGTTTGATAGCCCATTTAACGAGGAAGGGTCTATAAGGCTACGAAACCATGGAGGATTTTTGTGACTGTGCCGCCCTGGTTGCTCGAAATCGTACTAATCTATATTTAACCCTATCTTAACAAGTACTCTAGCTGTATCTGAAAGTGATACAGCTGGAACACTGATACAGTAAACTTTCTCTCTAATCGTGTAGTTTAATTTACTTCTAACGAGGACACACTCGAGTAATAGCTGTATAAGATAAATACCGTCAACGGAATTTATGAAAGAAGTCCACAAATATAAAGGAGAACACCATGACTTTTTTTTTAATTTAAATTGACTATATGACCAAGCGCCGGGCAAAAATCAAAACATGATATAAATTAGTTGGCTTGACAAAACAAAATAACATTTTTTTGTAAGTTTTTGAACTGGGCGTTGATGAGCCAGAGAGCCAAAACTATAATATAGGTCGAATAGTACGCTAGGATCATTGTGCTACTTTTATATAACTTATGCCTCGTTATAATTGCGTCTTGCGCTGAGAAGTTCCCTGGAACTTTCTGACAGCGTACACTTTGCTATTTTACGATTTCAAACATGTACCTACGAGATAACGTCACGGATATATTTGAAAGTTATAAAAAAAAAACAAAGCTTGTTTTTAAAAGCGCCTCGCAGTAACAAAAATCTTGAAGAATTATTGTTTTTTTTTTAATGAGCCGAAAAGCCGACATAGACTCGGGCGGAGTTCATACAAAATATTCAGTGACTACAACCGGCCTTTTAAGTTAGGTGTAGTTGATTTTGCTGTAAGGTATAAGAACTGATTACACGGATAGGGGATCGGATAGCTAGTAAAAAACCTAAAACAAGTCATTTAATAACTCCGACAAACACTAGTTCATGACAGGTAGCCCATTACTAGTTCCACAACATTTTGACATTCGTTCGTTTATCTCCATAGAATCAAGCCGCAACATAGCAAACTGAAATCAGATTATCCCTTCAAAGTCCCATAACGGTCGCGCAGTCAAACCCCAGCCCACAGTTATAAGTTAAGCCGCAAACCGCGTCACACGGTAACCTACGCAAAACGTTTAGCGAAAACTTTTTATCTGATTCAATTTAACGGGTTTCGTGTGAAAACGTTATAACGAACAAGAAAACTTTGCTCTTTGCTAATGTGGATTTATCAGTTCCAAGTCTTAATGTAGGTAAGCCTTGCTTTCAAGCCAGCGGTATTTGGAGTAACGTCGAAAGTTATACAGTGATGTCTTTCTTCCACTACACTTTTGTTTTGTTTCTCTCTTCTTTTGACAGTCAATACGTGTACACTCGGGTTCCTCCATTTATCTATGGTTGGTTAGTGATATATGTTGATTTATTTTATTTAGCCTGTATCTTCCCACGGCTGAGCAAAGGCCTCCCCCAACTTCTCCCTGGTATTCTTTTCCCAAGCCACTTCAAACCAGTCCTTGCGGTAGGCGTCTAGGTTACCTGGACAGCTCTTTCCAAGTTGCCCTCGGAGGACGTCATCATTTACATTACACGCATAAATACAAATTCACGAATTTTATCTATATTTTCATTATTTATTGTTTTGTTTCAATAGCCTATTTAACGTCCTTAAGAGTACCTATTTTAGCAAATATCATCTATAACACCCTAACAGAATATCAGCGCTGCGTTATTTATTGTTTTAAATAAATAACGCAGCATACGCTGAGTTAGGCGCCTTTTAGACCTCACACTGATCATAACTTTCTTTTCTCATTTTGTATTTTTTAGTTTATACGATTATATGAAGCACGAATAACCGTTTTATCTTTCTTTTACTGCTTTTGAACTTGGTTCAGACGAAAATTGAAATGTATATGAAAATATTCATAGTGTATAGTGCATACATGCATGTAGATGAAATCTTCCGTCCAAAAAAGTATTGTTGATTTTTAGATTTTCAAACGGTGGACTGTATCCTTGATTTTTATTTGTAGGCTAAATCTGCATACTAATAGTTTATCCAATCTAAATTTTTCCGTGCTTTGTTAGTTTTAACTACGTTTTTCTCTTAATTTTACTTGCGTAGCCACAAAAAACATTTTTGAGCATTTAGTTTTAGAGCAACTTCCAGTTTTAGAGAAATTTTCGTCAAATCAGCCCGTTTATCGGGTCTTAAAATCATCATAACTACGGCATGAGAAAGGGATGGTGCTAACCCTCTTGTGTAGGTTTGTCTCGATCTTACACCAAAATTATGATGATACAAACTCTGACTAACAAACAAAAAAAAATCTATACCATTAGCAGCCTTATAATGTTCCCACTGCTGGGACTCAGGCCTCCTCTATAGAAAGAAAAAAGAAAGAAAAAAGTTTATTTGTATCAAAACATGGCGCATATCTTAAAAGAACAGCTACACACACTGACTCTATATAATAAAATAAAAAAATAAAAAAGTACATAAAAAGATATGCGTCACATCCGCACAAAACGGCCAGCGCTCAGCGAAATGCTGGAGCTCGTGTGCAGGACAGAGCCACAGCGCTGATTTTCAGCGCTAGCCGTCGTCGACAGTGAGACGCTGATCGGCGTAACCATAAACAAATAGGTTTAAGAGGAAAAACTGTTATTATTTATAAAATTAATAGAATATATACGTAAATTATATAACACAACTAAAAATATAAAAACAAAACAAAACAAAACGCAGTAATCAAATAATCTATAAATTAATCGATCGAGGAGGCCTCTATAACATTACTTTAAATTAATCCCGAACTTCGCAATTATTTGCTCTAGAAACCTATCCCTTCACATTTACTGTAGTTTAAAAATCTGTTAAATAAACTCCGGCTTTTAAACACGGAAGAAAATGTTCTGTTTTTATATTGTAGCGCTTCAACTGAATGTAAACCGAGAAAAATGAGCTTCAATGTTGTTGCTGAGCGATAAACTAGCACCTGCTGGTTCCCGCACTTTCTCAATGCTCCAACTTTACGTTATCACAGTTTGTTTACTACTATACTACTGTTGAGACAAGACCCGCGCCATGAGTATTTGATGACCTAAACTGCACTGTCAAAGGATTGCTCTATAGAAAAAAAAGAAAACTTTTATTTGGCGGATTATATTTTTTTAAGAAATATTTTAAAATGTCGTTCTGAGGGGTAAACTGTTTCTCTACTCATTCTCTTCTCCTTAGTAATCCGCGTCGAACTTCTAACCAACAAACAACAAAAGTACTATGGCTCCTTTACTGTAACAGCAGTGCGTTTTTGGAACTCTCCCACATTACTTTCGCGACAGCCCTTCTCTGGAGGCGAAAGAGACAGGACTAAAGTCAACACCAGGATGACCAAGGAAATGAGGTGCGGGGGTGTAAACTCTTTGCCGTTGCTCATCGGCACAAAGGGTGTGAAAAGGGTCCTCTTTACTTACCGCGGTAGTGTTGTGTCAGAGATTGGAGGGACCGAAGAGGACATCGCTTCGAAGATTGCCAAGGCAAGAACAACCTTCGCACAACTCCTTCCTGTGTAGCAATCGCGGAAACTGAGTAGAAGAGTTAAGCCCAAAATATTCCTGTCCAACGTTAAAACCGTATTGCTGTATGGGTGTGCGACGTGGAAGGACACAAAAGACATCTCGTATAAACTCCAGGTCGTTATTAACCGCTGTCTTCGCCGTATTCTACTGGTCCGAGAAAATCTCCAATGTAAATCTGTGTAGACGCTGCAGTAAAACTTCGATCGACCAACAGATCAAACGCCACAAATGAAAATGGATCGGCCACATGCTCTGAAAGGATCCTAAACATTACCAAGGCAAGCCCTAGATTGGAATCTTCAAGGAAAGCGAAAACGTGGGCGCCATAAGCAGACCTGGTGACGAACGGTCATTGCAGAGGCGAAGAACATAGAGAAGACGTGGAGCAAAATGAAATACGAAGCTCAAGACCGAACAGGATGGCGGCACACTGTGGAGACCCTCTGCCCCATCTAGGTGACATAGGAACTTAAGCACAGTCAAGTAAGTCAAGCTGGGCAAAGGCCTCTCCCAAGTTCTTCCAGACATTTTTCTCCTACGCTGTTTTATACCAGTCTTCTTGGTACCTATATGTCTAGATTATCTTACCACCTCTTTCTAGGCTGGCCTCGAAGGCGCTTCCCTCTGCAGGTACCTACTGCGTGGAGACTCTTTAACTAGCGGTCTCTGTACATGTGGGTGCCGTAACCCATCCAATTTCCTTCGAGCCTGTTCCGAGCTGCCTCAATTTTCCCGATATTATGCATATTTTAGAGCAAAGCATGTTGTTCCATATTCGGTCTTTTCTTTTTATACCATAGCTCTCTGGCAAACCCCAAGGTAAATCTTTTGGAACAGGAAACACGTTTAATGTGCGTACAGTTAAGGAGTGGAATTCTTTGCCAGATTCTGTGTTTCCTGATAGCTACAACTTAGGGACATATAGAATAGGTTACTTCTAGGCAAGCGTGCTCCATCGTCGGCCACATCATTGCTTACCATCAGGTGAGATAGTGGTCAAACGCGAGCCTATGTATAATTTAAAAAAAAACAGTGAGTGACCAGGTCTGTGCACCGTAGGTTCGGATTGGCAGAATAACATGTCGATGACGTTTTTTTTTTTATGGTAGGTAAAATCATCCAAATCCATGATAGTGTCAGACTCTTACTAACTAAAAACCTACCCCGTTCCTTCGTTGCCTTTCATACCGGGGCCGTGTCTTCTTTTCAGAAGCCGATCCTTGGTCCCAGTAGCTAGGCTGGGCCTCTACGGTTTGCTGAAATGTCGATGAGGTTATACTTAACATAGATCCGTAGATTACCCTTACTTAGCGTAATCATGGACCAGTAGCTTATTTAGATATTCTGGATATGTGATAAAATAAATATTTCAAATCCTTTTTTGATACGTGAAATATTTTAAATTCTTCTTGAACAAATTACATGCACAGAATAATTGGTGCTGTTGTATATATAAGCTATAATTGTGCAGTTTTATAAGGTTGACGCAAAATAAGGCACAGGCACCAGTTAGTACATAATAAATTATGATTATTTTCAGCTTTTTAACCCCTCCAAAATTATTAATGTTTATTACCATAGTAACTGCCCTCACCAGAGTAAAGAATAATGAACCGTATCAAATTAAAATTTCCCTTAATTATACAGGTAATATACTATGAACAGCGTTAGTGTGGCGTGAACGCGGCGTGAGCGTGGCGTGTGCGTGGCTCGTACGTGTGAAAATAATCACTTCACAAGATGTTAACGAGTTGTTAAACATTTTAATTTGAGCGTCTCATGTGTACGCCATTAATTGGGGATCCGCTAGACTGAATTATAATCACGCAGTGCGGCAAACAGTGTGTCAAGTTTGTACCGAGAATATATTGCTTACGTGATTTTATTTATATGGAGGTTGGTTCATTTTTCAAGCTTGTATCTCCCGAGGGGCTGAGCAGGAGTCTATCGCAATATTTTTGGCCTTAAATTATTCCATGTCTACCTTGTCTCAGATTTTTTGTCTCGAACGACGAACGAACGTAGTGGTACGATATTATTCGTTGAACATTTCTGGTAACTGATACGGTTATTTTGCAAAAAAAAAATAGTACTACTGACTTTGGCTTTATAAAATTGAAACTAAGACTATGCACACTTAAAATTAGCCATAGATAACATTTGATAAAATATGTAATCAATCAAAGTTGTATGTAATCAATAAAAACCAGGGCTAGGTGTCTGACGCCCAGCAAATGCTGAGGTGGTCACTCTTTCGGTGCGGGCATGCTCAGCGTACTCTGTCGGTACTGGTTTGTTCTTTTTTACTTTGTGTTTGTAACCATTGTGCTGTGTCTGTGTGGAATAAAAGTATTTCTATTCTATTCTTCTGTGGCCTTGGACGACCGAGCTTGGCAGCAAGCCACGCTTCCCATCCGGCTGGGTGGCCTCGGCGTCCGCAAAATTTCAAGGATAAGTTTACCAGCTTTCCTCTCCTCTATGCACAGTTCTGAAATATTAACCAGGAACATTTTATCTTCCTCACTGGTTGATGTTGAGTTACCGTGTTTGTCCGATGCGTAGATTGCTTGGAAAATGGCTTGTCCCAACACGGTTTTGCCCAACATCCTGTCCTCACAGAGACAATGGGATGTGCCGCACTGCAATATTATACGTAACAAGCTCCTGAACACGTCTTCAAGTACTGCTAAGCGTGCACGTCTACTGGCTGTGGGGGAACGGGTTTGTGGCTTCAGGCACTTTCGTGATCCACCATAGGCACTATGATGGATGACGCCTCGTTTCGGCTCACAACTTGTTTACGCTTAGGCGCACCTTGTGTTGCTTCACATCGGTGTCACTGTGGCAAAGCTGTCGGCAGCCTCGGACACCATAGCCTGTCATGCAGCAGGAGCGCAGGCGCGTGCCGTACTATGTAGTACGGCGCGCTAGCGTCAATAACATTATTCGTCGAGCTCTTGTCATCGCCGGCGTACCTGCCGTATTAGAACTTAATGGCTTGGTAATTACAGTTTTGAGCCATTTGGGGTCAAAACGCTTGGATCATGGGGTCCGAGTGCGCGTATCCTTTTTAAGGAAATTTAACATCGCTTGATCGACACTTTGCGTGAACAGAGGGCTGACTCATTCTTTGCCCAAAGAATCAGCACTGCCATTCAACGTGGCAATGTTGCAAGTCTTCTGGGTACGTTTCCGGATGACAGCGATATGGAAGAATACTTCGACGCCTGAGTGTATTAGGTGTTTTTGTATTATATTTGTACATAGTTAGGTTTAGTATACATTCTTAGTTTAGTTTTTATGTACATAGGTTTAGTATAAATACTTGGTAAATATTTAAGTTTCTTTAGTTTTTGCAATAGAGAATTGTATTTTTATTTGTTACTAATGAACCCACTTCTTCTATTCAAATATTTTTTAAGCATGGTGACACGATGGACATCTCACCCACACGAACAAAACTTTTTGGGAACACATTCATAGTGCTTACAGATCAGGATTGGAATTCCGCCGGAATCTATTTATCGTTATAGAATAGAATAGAATAAACTTTATTGTACACCAAAATAGTAACAAACACTAAAACCAAACTACAACTATACAAGCGTGCTGCAGCGTCGACCACATCATCGCTTACCATCAGGTGAGATAGTGGTTAAACGCAAACCTATCAATAATAAAAAAGCATCTGTACGGAGTAACACACAGTTGTTGAATAAAATAATTAATCTACAGTTACCTCGCCAAATTCACTGAAGAAATCAGTAACAGACACTCAAATAGATCCAGATTGAACCTCCTGTCCTCTACCATGAGTTTTAAGCAATAGTATTCGTCGCTACTCGATATCGACGCCGTAAATATTTTGTATGGCAAATTTTGGTTCTGCAAGAAGTGACCGCTAGAGACGCTGCAAAATTTGCCATACAAAATATTTACGGCGTCGATATCGAGTAGCGACGAATACTATTGCTTAAAACTCATGGTAGAGGTACTGATCTAGCTCGACTGTGCCAAGGCGGCATAATCCTCGCTCCTGCTTAAGACACGTTCGGTCTTTGTTCTCGGCGCCAGAAACTCTTTGTCTAACATAATTACATCGCTCATTGTAACACTGTATCTATTTAAACGGTAAGTAATAATTTACGCAATTTGCTGTATTATTGGGGAAAATTGAACGCGTTGGAAATAGGAAATTTTTGGGTAATTTCAGTGGACGAGGGTAGTAATTGATCAAACACGCGATTAAGAGGAAGATCGATTTCCTTCCTTAATATACTACAGGATTTTCTATAGTAGCAAAAAAATTATTTGTATGTGATTTAAAACATTATTAGGGAACAAGTAAAAGGAAAAAAAAAATCAGTAAATATATCGATACCTATGGGCTTAAAGGGGTTTTTTAAGGTATGTTATCATCCAATAACTTCTCCGGATCTAGGTTGGAGCGGGAAGGCTTGTCAGATTTTTACAGACTGACAAAAAACTATACCTATGTTGCTTCTTTGCCTCGCATTCCAGGGCCCAAGTCTACTATTTTTATAAATTCGTCATTCCAACACGATTCCATTGTCATATTGCTAAAATGTCGTAATCTGCAAATCCGATCATTGGTCGGTCTGTGATTTTTTAGCTGTCAAAGTCAAAGTGACATTATTGCTTACTGTTTATTTAGAGCGGCCGCCGGCCGGCGTTTTCAGTGTTTTGTTTTTGTTATTGTATCAGTGTTTGGTTTTTGTTGTTTTTGTTATGATATAAGGCAGACATTCATTTGTCATTATGTAGTAAGTACAAGATTACCATTCTATGCCATTTCTTTTAATAGAGTGTCGGTGGTTGGTGGTACATTTGTAGATTATCGATATGTGGTGTGTTGGTGAAACCAAGTTCATAGATTTAAATAACAATGATACCTAAACAACTTTAATGGCAAATCTGCTCACATACTCCTAGTTTCAAAGAAGCAAAAACATCATAAGCTAGGCAATAAAAGTTAAAAGAGTTCTCTCGAAACAAAGTAACACTAATCTCAGGCAAGGACACACTACACGGAAGACCAAACATTAAGAATGCGCGCAAACATTTAATTTATTCACATGTCGCATTCTCCACACTGGCCCAGGTTCCTCCAATGTCTCACGCGTTGGGCCCGAAATAAATCCGGATCCCGTAAACCCCAAAGAACGGAACAACAGCTGTAATCGCCCGCATAAATGAATAACGGGCCGTGTCCGGACTGTATCCGGACCGTATCCCGGCGCACTTAGATTTTGGACCCAAACAATCCCGAAAGGGACAGGGTTTCTTAATGATGTAAGGTGATGGACTGGCTAGGTCCTTTTTCACGCGTGTTTTGTCTTCATAGGGATTCAGTCTTCGTGTGATGCTGTCGTTATTGCGTCTATAGGTTTTAGTGAAATATCGCAGTTTGATAGAGGTTATGTACAAGCGAATAATACAGCTAGATGAAAGGAATTTATGAATACACATGAATAAGTAAAATGAAATGCGATAGCAGCATTGAAACTAATGTGTTTTTTTTTTAATAGAACTGTATTGAATATTCGCGCACAACGTGCCATCACACGCGGCGGCGTGGCAAGTTAGGGCATGGAGATCCAAGGAGGTAACAACTATCCATTCCAATTCACCTCATTCCATGGTCTGGACAAGGCCGGACTCAAGAGCTCAACGCTTTTGATATACCTCTATGAGGACACGGTGTTGCTCAGCCTAAGAGGGGCTGACTTCCATCGTATGCTCCACTGTGTCAATACTCAATACTTTATTGCATTCCATAGTACATATAGGTGGTATAAAAATTGTCACGATCAATATGGACCCTGTCGGGCACAGCAAAGTTAGGAGAGAGGACGAAGACTATAACAATTCATGTAATCAATTAATTATTATTATAGGTAATTACCTACATGTGTAAAAGGTTATTAGATGTAGGTATATGTATAATATTATGTGGTGAATTATGTTACATATTTCAATTTATTTTTGTCATCTTTATTTTTAAACTATGTAATATGTATATTTAAATTGAATTATGTATGCATGTCATTATGTTATTATATTATAATGTATTGGTAAATTATGTCAGATATTTTATTTTATTTATTTTTGTCATCATTATTATTAAATTATGTTAATATTGAAATTAATTTATGTTTGTATATTATTATAACGTCTTTTTTTAAGTAAATTATGTAAGGTATTTTTATTTATTTTTATTTTATCGTCACACAATGGTGAAATGGTGACTTCCGATTGATTAATTTATTTATTTATTTAAACTTTATGCAACACAAAGGTACACAGGTGGACTTAATGCCTTAGGCATTCTCTACCAGTCAACCAAGGGTGGTGAAGAGAAAACATGGCAGGTGCATACAAAAAAAAACAAAAGATTATTAAGAAAAACAAGGATTCAAATATATATAAATAAAATATACATAAATATATATTTAATATAATATATACCTACATATACAAATACATATATTTTTATGAAGTAAAAGAATAGTAGTATTCTTCTTGCCAAATACGAAACAGGTACTTTTGGAAACACTTATGTCCGATGAGGACTTGCGTCAGGCGCATTGTGAGGACGCCTTGGCCCCTCTCTAACCATTCGTCAAAGAGGAAACTTACCAACACGATTATGGCGTACTCAGATATACGCATCTAAGAATAAAGTTACAGATCTGATTTGAAACAAACAATTTTATTTTGATACCGCCACTTCCTCATGAGTACTTATATTAGTGTTGTTTTTCGAAGTCTTTTATATTTTCCATTAAATCATCAAAGCACCTACAAGGAAACAACAACAAAAACACCCAGGTACATGAGTAAGTGGCCAAACTTACACCAAACAGCGGCCGTAACTAAACAACGTAGTCGTGTCCCGAATTTTTGCCCATCAGCCTTCGAATAAGACCCAAGACGTCCAAAATAAGAAATTTGTTCACGTATGAGTCCAAAAAACGTCCGCAGAAGTTAAATTTAATCGCACAACTAGTTAGGAAGAGAGGGCACGTAGACGCACGTGCAACGGGCGAAATGGGAAATTGTCCTTTTACGAAATAACCTATTCATAGTGCCGAGCTAATGCGCCGTGAAAACTACTCTTATGGACACATGTATGGGAATTACGCTTATGTGTCGTAATATTTCGGACACGCAAAGGCTGGTAATTTCGCCAGCGAAAGATTAAAGGTATTTGAAAAAAAAATTGGATGAATTTCGAGTTAATCTGGCTGGTGAAAGATTACCAATTTCGGCTGATTATTTTTAATCTTTTCATTGAAGAAATTTATTTCCGGCGTATTTTGTATTTTTCAATACGCAGCAAGTTTTGTTTTTGGCATCTCGATTCAATTCCTTTTTAATCACATTAGTGCGTTCCAAAGGACAATTATTTTTTAGCTATAGCACCAAAAATAAATCCCTGTGTGTAGAAAAATGTAGCCTGTATTTTTCAGCGCTGAATTTGTGTCGTACCCTCTATTTTTCGTTCCTTATAGCATGATGTAGTCGCGTGCAACGTACGCCCCGCTCGCAACGTGGCCTTTGCCACCACAAGGCGAACTGCTCCCGACAAGCTGTCATATATACCAGCGCTGCAAATGTACAACTTCACCGCAAAGCAAGTAAAAAATCACTCGGTAAAAAAATTTTGAAGTGAGGTTAGGTTTATTTTCATGAGACCAATATACCCGGCCTTTGAACGAAAAGGATCACTTCAAATGAGAAGGCGAATGAGTTAGCTACATAAAATATACTAACTCAATAAATAAATATAAGTTATACGTACATAAATGCGAGTAACATAAAAGGAAAAAAATGACGGACGCGACCTCAACGGTTGGTCTTAGAAATGCGAGTTTCTTTTCTGACGTGAGCAACCACTGTGACGAATTTACTGAATTCCCGTGGGATCGCAAAGAAATGGGATCGTCAACTTTAGACGCGGAATCGAGGGTGACCTCCGATGTAGAGATAATTTATAACATAACCTTTTATGAATATGGATTTGTTAGTGACAGAACATTTCAAAACACTACGAGTTTTCCTACAAATTTTATTAATAGACACAAATCTCAAACGTCTAACGAAGAAACATTTAGGTACCAACCAATATTAATTTATAAAGGCAATTTGGATTCATAGAGGGATCAAACGTGTATTTCGTATCGCTGAAGGTCAAAGTTTTACCCAATTAGCCAATTAAGCCTCAATTTCCTCTCAGCCGTCATTTACGACAAGCAAAGAGGAAAAATAACAGATAACATTATATTCTATGTTGTTACTTTACGATCACCGCGGTACGTACTAGTACACTGAGCAGTAAAATAATAACATAATTGGCTACTGAAACTCCGTCGAGTTTCCGTAATAAGGCGTCATTAGACAATGTCAGGAAGTTTCTTTTGTTTCTTCCTGACATTCTCGAGTCAAACTTTCATCGTTATAACACGCGTTTTATTAGACCCAACTTTTTAAACACACTCTCTCTAAGCGGAAAACAACCGTTCCTTTATAAACATTAACAATTGTTCACGAAATACTACTTCAAAAGTTTTCCGTTCTCGAGAGTCCAGAACGCAAACTGAAGATAAATTAAAAATGTAAAATAAGAAAACGGGCGTGATAACATTTATTTTTTTAATATTCCATTATTCGTCGGCAGAATGTCGAATGGAGCCGAAACGCTCCGGAACTAATTTCGTTTCGGAATTATTGAAAATGTCTGTAATGGTATTTCGGCGGACGTTTAGAAATGGAAAAGTTCTTTGATCGCACACATTTAATGAAACACAAAAGACTCGGCGGGTCCTTCTTATGAGAAAAATATGATATAAAATATTAAGACTGATTCAGTTCTATTTGGAACAAAATTACTGGATTTAAGGCTCCAAGTTTTGTAATGAATAACAGAAATAAATAAGGGGCATTTTAAATAACATTAAATTATCTTTGTGTTTATTTAGAGCTCTGGAAATAGAAAATTATATTTTCTACTACACCTAAACTACTATTTCATTTTCTAATGAAATAGTAAATTAGGTGTGAAATTTTCATGTAAGTGTGTATTCTACTTTTTTACCCGACTGCGCCAGAAGGAGGGTTATATAAAAACCACTCGGATAGTTATGAATTTTTTTTCCACTTCAATTTCTATTTTCTCATCGTTTTCACAGAGTTATTACATCATGGCTGTGTACTTTCATATTATGAAAACCAAAATATAAAATAACAATTTTTATTTTAAGTTAAAAGTTTTGTAATACAAAATTACTACTCCAAAAACTAGTATGTCCAACTGCCCGCTACTTCACACAAAAACATGAACGTTAGGACCAAAAATATTTCATTTCTGTTACTCCGTCATGCACCAACAATAATCAACTAAAATGGTTTTCATTTTATTGGCAATAAGTATTAATTGGACACTAATTGTCACGTTAACTTTCCATGCATCATTTAATTTCGCTTTCATCACAGAAATATGATCAGACAAATAATATTAATTAGAAATGATATCTGATTGTTGAACTAAAAACCGGGCAAGTGCGAGTCGGACTCACGCACTGAGGGTTCCGTACAAACTTACTTATAAAAACAGTTCAATTCCCGAATCGAGTTTCGAAGATTTTTCCGAATCACAAACAAGCTTTTTTTTGTAACCTTACTACATATTTACAGTTTTCAGATTGGTCCCTATACTTGGCTATGAGACCTTGCTTCACGCCAAATTTCAGGATTCTAGGTCAACGAGAAGTATCTCTATGAATTTTGAATCCTTTGAGAGTGCAGAAATATACGTTTTTTGCGACGTAAAACGGCGTCATCTTTTTAAGGCATATGGGCAGACGTATGGTGTGGGTGTATATGGGGTACATGGTTTAATTTCAACTCGATACCTCCATGCGCCTACGATAAAAGATCTTGACAGATAGACTGGCAACAAAGTGATGCAAAAGGATTCCGATTTTCCTTTTGAATTACGGAACCCTAAAAAGAGATCACGCTAATTATAAAGGCGAAAATTTATTAGTTCTTCGTGCTCGAATGACTAAACGGATTTTGATGTAACTTCGTAGCCGAGTAGACCTTGTCCTGGAATAGCACAAAAGCTGTACCCTTGGAACAATTTTCTACTTCAAAATTTAATATTTCATAATTGACGCCTTTACAGGAAAAGAGTTTTCATTTTCACATTTTCCACGCTTTTTAGTAATATTTACGGCAAAAATAAAAATGTGTTCGTAGTAAAAATGTTCAATTAGTTTTTTGTGTCGTATTTGTACATATCATTATTTTTTCACGAATGGACAACGAGTTTTTTTGTAATACAATTACTTATTTATTCGTAATACCCCGTTAACGTAAATGAAAACTTTACAAATACAGCTGCATCAAAATGAACATGGAAATAATATCATTACACTCGTAATAACTGCAATATTGATGGCACATTTTAAAAGGTTCTTTTTGCCTGAAACCGCTTTTCATATTTGATACATTCAGAAATACATGCTTGTATTTCTCCATGTGTTGGATAGAGACACACCCCGTGGACCCCTCGCCGTCCGACTGTCTGGTAACCGTCCGGACTGAGCTCAAGTCGTCCACGGCACGTATCGTTTCACGCGCGCCTCAAGGAGATGTCAGCAAACCGTCGGGGCCCAGCAGGGTCGAAGCCGACTTGGGCTATGAGGAATGTAAAAATGAAACCCAGGGCTCTGGAATGAAAGCAAAGAAGGAACAGGAGTGGGTTTTTAGTCAGTAAAAGTCTGACATTATCTCCCGCCCCGCCTAAAGGCGCGGAGATGTCATTGGATGATTTTCTCACAAAAAAAAAGTCCGGTAACCGACCGGACCGAGCCCAAGTCGTCGACTGCGCGTACTGTTCCCGCGCACCCCAAGGAGCTGTCAGCAACCGCAGAGGCCCAGCCTGCTAGCTGCAGGCAGGCAGAGTCGAAGCCTGCTGGGGTCATGGGTCAGCTTCCGAAAGGAATACCCGGCCCCGGCACGATAGGCAACAAAGGAACGGGGTAGGTTTTTAGTCAGTAAGAGTCTGACACTATTTCCCGCTCCGCCCAAAGGCGGGATTTTTCATTGTATGATTTTACCTACCATAAAAAAAAACCACATATACTAATTGTTAGTGATTTGGAACGCAACCGATATAGTTTTTATTTTTTACGCCTGTGGCGCCACTGTTGTGTTCTCTTTGTTCATGTTACTGCCTCGTTTTTTATTAGTGCAATAAAACTTCCATATACAGTTAAAATACGTTTCAATTATTTACCAAGACCACGAATTATATTCCTTTATGGTAGCAGAGCGTGGTTCTGTAGTGGTACAGTTTGAAATATCGAGTATCGAGTGGATTAACTTCAATCAGAAAAATTGTCGGTGCAATTTTGAATTTGAGGTTAAGAAAATTTACAATCTCAGTTGTAAATTACATATTTTGGTGAAATCTAGTAAGATGAGTGGAAATAATGTATTCAAGTTAGAGAAATTAATTGGAAGAGAAAATTTCACAACCTGGAAGTTTAGTATGAAGGCATACTTGGAGCACGAGGATTTGTGGTGTTGTGTTGAATGCCCCGATAATAAACCTCTAGATGCAAGTAAAGACGTAAAGGCGAAGTCAAAGCTGATATTGTTGTTGGACTCACAGAATTACGTACATGTTCAGGAATGCAAAACTGCAAAACAAGTGTGGGAGAATTTACAAAAGGCTTTTGATGACAATGGTTTAACCAGAAGAGTAGGTCTACTCAAAGATCTGATAAATACTACACTGGAGTCTAGTAATAGTGTTGAAGACTATGTCAGTAAAATAATGAACACCGCTCACAAGCTGCGCAACATTGGTTTTGAAGTCAACGATGAGTGGCTTGGCACTTTAATGTTGGCTGGCTTGCCGGAGGAGTACAAGCCTATGATAATGGGGCTAGAGAGTTCTGGTATTCAAATCAGTGCTGACTTAGTAAAAACTAAACTCATACAAGAGATCAACACATCAAAGTCAACCGCTTTCTACACAAACACTAAGAAAACAAGAAATAATGCGCAGCCAGTGAAATCAAAGGGACCTAGATGTTATAATTGTAATAAGAGTGGTCATTTTGCCAAAAATTGTAAACAGCCAAAGAAACAATCAGCAGACAAAGGAGTGAGCTCCAGTTTTGTAGCAGCCTTTTCAGCAACCGTCAAAGAAAACACTAGTGATGCTAGATGGTTTCTAGACTCCGGTGCATCCATGCACATGACTAGTAGAAAAGATTGGATGTACAAAGTCACTGAGCCACCTGTGAAGAATATCACTGTAGCTAACAGAGAGCCATTAGCTGTGAAGGGAGTTGGTTGTGTAGACATACATATAAGTCAAGATAAAGTGATACAAGTTAATAATGTTTTGTATGTTCCTGGGCTAGCTGCCAATCTACTTTCAGTTAGCACTATTGTGAAAAATGGACATAAGGTTACTTTTAATAAAAAGGGGTGTGAAATTCATAATGGGAAAGATGAGGTGGTATGCACTGCAACATTGAGCAACAAGCTATATATCATGGATATCAGTAAAGAAGTGGCACATTTAACCACAAGTTCTCAGAATTGTAATAACACTTATGTGTGGCATCTGCGAATGGGCCATTTGAATATTTCAGATGTGAAGAAGCTGCCCAATTGTACTGATGGTGTGACTCTGACTCAGGAACAAAGTAATGTCACATGCACTCATTGTATGGAAGGTAGGCAAGCAAGGACGCCATTCAAAAATGTTGGTTCTAGAGCAACAAGACCACTGGAACTAATACATTCAGACTTGTGTGGCCCTATGGAAAATTTATCATTTGGAGGTATGAAATACTTTATTACTTACATTGATGACTACACACGAATGGTTTATGTATATTTTCTGAAAGATAAGTTAAACATTTTGGAAACATTTAAAGATTTCAAGTTGAAAGTGGAGAATGAATTGAATCATAAGATAACAAAGCTTCGCACAGATAATGGTAAAGAATACTGTAACAACAACTTTGAAAAGTTCTTATCTAATCATGGTATAATTCATCAGACCTCTACTCCGTACACTCCCCAGCAAAACGGCATGGCGGAAAGAATGAACAGGACTTTAGTTGAACGAGCACGGTGCATGTTGTTTTATGCCAACCTGGGGAAGAACTACTGGGCTGAAGCACTGGCAACCGCTGCATATGTTATAAACCGCTCCCCGACAAAGTCATTGCAAGATAAAACTCCATATGAAATGTGGAAAGGTAAGAAACCCAATTTATCACACATGAAAATATTTGGCTCTGAAGCTATGGTTCATGTACCTAAAGAAAAACGCCAAAAATGGGATAAAAAATCAGTAAAAATGATATTTGTGGGCTATTGCGAAAACACAAAGGGATATCGTTTTATGGACTCTAAGTCACACAAAGTTGTCAAAAGTAGAGATGTTTCTTTTATCGAAAATTATAATGAGGATGTCGGTGTGCCAGTTGATTGTGAAACTTATATTCCAGTAAAGGACAGCCAAACAGCCACTGCAAGTTCTGGCTCACTACAAAATGCAAACTCGAGCAGTGAGAGAAACAAAATACACACTCAGGAGTCATCCACATCTGCACCTGTGACGTCCAGCAGAGACTCAGATACACGAGGTGAAGACTCAAGTGAGTATGACACTGACACTGGAGAACTTGATGAAACTTACCATCCTCCATATCCGATAAGGCAGGATTACGATAGTAATGTAACATTAAGGTCAGCTCGATTACAGGCTAAACAAGATAAGGCACAAAATGGTAAGATGGGCCTATTATGTTTGTTTACTGATTTGACTGACCCACAGACTGTTGAGCAAGCACTTACATCACCACAAGCTACAGAATGGAAGAGGGCCATGGACGAGGAATATACTTCCCTGATGAAAAATAAAACATGGACTTTGACAGATCTCCCTCCAGGTAAAAAGGCTCTTCCAAATAAGTGGGTGTTTAAAACAAAAACAGACCAGAGTGGAAATGTTCTGCGATACAAGGCAAGGCTTGTGATAAAGGGATATGCACAAAGATGGGGCACAGACTATGAAGAAATATATTCACCAGTTGTCAGGTACACAACTATCCGCTATCTATTTGCTTTAGCAGCCAGGTATGGATTGGAAATAGATCAAATGGATGCTGTATCTGCTTTTCTGCAAGGAGAGATTGATAGAGTCATTTACATGCAACAGCCAGAAGAGTATAAACTTGGATCTCAGGTATGCATGCTACATAAATCTATATATGGACTCAAGCAGGCCAGCAGACTCTGGAACCTGAAATTAAATTCTGTCCTGCACGAGTTAGGAATGACACAATCAAAAACAGATCCTTGTATCTATTATAACATAGAGAAGAACACTTTTATAGCCATCTGGGTGGACGATTTAATTTTATTTACTGCTGAAGAAAATACAAAAATTGTTTTCAAAGAGAAACTGAAACAATACTTTGAAATGAAAGATATTGGTCCTGCAAGTCAATGTGTTGGTCTACATATTACCAGAGACGGGGACAAAGTATTGCTAGATCAAGAAAAATATATAAATGAAATATTAACACGGTTCAGAATGTCAGACTGTAAATCTGTGAAAACACCATTTGAAGCTGGCATGAAACTTGGTGACAAAAATGAAGAAGAAAAAATTGCCGACTGTCCATATCAACAGGCCATTGGCTCCTTACTTTATGTGGCTCGAGGTACCCGACCTGATATATCTTTTGCAGTAAACACACTGAGCAGATTTAACAAAAATCCTACAACTGCACACTGGACTGCGGTAAAAAGAATTTTCAGATATCTGCAGAGTACCAAAGACTTGAAGTTGATATATACCAAAGATGGTAATGAGAAAATCACACTAATTAAACTATTTTATTACCTATTAATTTTACTTTCTTTTTTAATTTTGTGTTATGCTCATCTTTGTGTACATGAGTTGTCAAATCTTTGTATTAATGTTAAGTTTAGTGTACAATAAAGAATTAAATGTCACCCATGATCCTTTGGTGGCCGTTTCCATTCCAGGCTCACAGTAGCTTATTTGAACAGTCCTGCAAAAGGACTATTTCTTTAACTGGGACAAAATAACAGTATCCAAGTTGCTTCTTAAGATGGGTCGGTCCACACTACACGAAGTTAAGCTTTGCTCGTGCACCGCTCATGCTCGGCTCTTTTAGTGTAGTCTCCTTAAGAAATTCCATCTACCTTTACCCAACGCAGATATCGACCCGAGGATTTCATGCTCAACAGCAGTGCGTACGACCACAGACCCACACGGCAATTTATGTAACTTTTAATGTTCCCATATAATAATAGCATAATCAGACTTGTAATGTTCCCACTACTGGGACTCAGGCCACCTCTCGTTCAGAGGGAATGGGCCTTAATCTACCACCTGGATCCAGTTGTTTGGCCCAGTGATGGACGTCACATGTCTTCGAATTTTTGGTTCTAGGACATTCGGTTTCCTCACAATGTTTTACATCACCGTTTTGAGAGCAGTGGTTTTTTTTGTGGTAGGTAAAATCATCCAATGACAAGTCCCGCCCTTGGGTGGAGCGGGAAGTAGTTTCAGACTCTTACTGACTAAAAACCTACCCCGTTCCTTCGTTTGCCTATAGTGCTGGGGCTGAGCCTTCCTCTCAGAAAACGGCCCTTGACCCCAGCAAGCTTCGACCCTGCCTGCCTGCAGTTAGCAGGCTGGGCCTCTTCGGTGTGCTGACAGCTCCTTGAGGCGCGCGGGAACAGAACGCGCCGTCGACGACTTGGGCTCGGTCCGGTCGGTTACCGGACGATCGGACAGCGTGCTACCCATTGCACGCCGTCCGCAAGCCCGCGCCTATGGTGGTCGGAAATCGGGATCGGAATCCCGGCGGCGGCTGGGGCGAGCGCCCCGTTGCCTCTGCCTGATGCGGTCGGCCTCCTCCTTTGCTAGCATTACTGCTTCGCAGAAGAAGGCGACCGCCTGCCATCCCTCCTCACTACGGACCATGGCCTGAACCAAGGCCCGGCGAGAGAAATCGCGGCCGCCGATCGCCCACACGAGGACACGGCGATTCTCCGCCCAGGCGGGGCACACTTCTACAGTGTGCTCCACCGTGTCCTCCGGGTGTTCCGCACAGTGGCGACACCTGAGCGAATCCTCCGCACGAATCCGGAACAGGTACTTAGCGAACTTTCTGTGTTCGGTAAGCACCTGCGTCGTGCGGAAGTTGAGAGCGCCGTGAGGTCTTTCCAGCCACGCCTCAAGGATGGGCCTTATCGCCCCAATTGTGGCGCGCTCCGAACGAGGTTGCGATAGTCGCTGACGCCATTTCGCCATGAGATCCCGCCGGAGTTCTGTCCGCCATGCCTCGACTTGTCGCGGCAGCGGAATTTCGCCCCGGCGTTGCATCTCCATGCACTTATCGTGCATGTGTGCAAGGACTGTTGCCTCCAGATCCCATGGCAGTTGGCCAGCAAGGAGGGTCGTCGCCTCGCGGGAAATCGTTCAGTACCCTCGCACCATGCGTATTGCCATGACCCTCTGGCACGCATTCAGCTGGGCCCTCGGTTGCTGTTGCAACGTCGGTGCCTAAACCGGAGCCCCGTAGAGGGCCATGGACCGAACGATTCCCGCGTAGAGCTTCCGGCAGGAGGCGTCTGGTCCCCTGAGGTTGGGCAGGAGCCGCCCGAGAGCAGCCCCAGTCCGATTCAGTTAGGGAGCCAGACGTTGGAAGTGCTCCTTGAAGTTCCACCAGCTGTCGAGGACGAGTCCCAGGTACTTCATCGTCGACCCGACGCTTTGAGAGCAGTGGTGGTTAAAATAATTATATAGGGTGACTGGTAATTAGTGAACGATACTAATTACTATTACGATATTAGATGGGTTTGGACACGCGATCTATAACATGTAATCACGCGGATATCCAACCGAGGACCTCACGCTCCCCCGCAGTGCTCACGACCACGGACCCATAAGGTAGTTTATGTAGTTTTTAAAAATCACTGTCCTATTAAAAATCACTGTTTAACCGTGCAATGTTCCTATCCTATTAAAAATCACTGTTTAACCGTGCATCTACACGCTACCTCCAAGCATTCAACTCTCAAGCCATAATCGTAAAACAATAGAAAGAGCTCAAGCACGATTGTAAACGACCTCCCACTTATACCCACTGTATTGGAATCTTTCCAATTTGTAATTGCCGTGCTGCTGTAGCGGTAGAAACCACTTCAGACCTGTAACTGATTGCAGCCATTATCGCAGGTAGGAACGTGACCCATACTCTTGAAGCCTCCTTTTTGGTCCTGTACAATTGCGATACTGTAGTGGGTACTTTATGCAAAGTGATATTTTGAGTGTTCAGATCACATACGAAATGTTACATTACATTAGATTTCAATCTAAGATCGCAAAACTTGAAAATAGTTTTCTCAGAATAACGATCACAATCAATTGAACCACTTTTTAATATAGGTCGCATTTTTTAAAAAGTCTTTATTAAAAATATTGATGTGTCTATTATTTAATAAGTCAAGCTATCACGTGCACAAACCTGCCAAAATAGGTAAACGAACTCAAAAGGTTGTCGTCCAATTTAAATTTTCTCAAGCGCGGTAAAATAAATAGTTCATATTTCAATACGCATACGAATCTTGCATCTAGTACCATGTATTAGACAATTTGAAGTAAACAAATCAATCGGGCGTAGCAGACGGAAGAAATGATCAGAATTGCCAGTAAAACTAAAACAGTACATAAAATCTAATTTTTTTTTGTAATAACTTTTTTTCTCAGCATTAGGTCAACTGAAATAAAAATCATTTGAGGTGTCTGAGGTTTTGCGCATTTAATGTTACACGTAGTATACCCATTTAAGACTATTAAGAAAAAAAAACATTCTCTGTGCAGATTCGTTTTTAGGGTTCCGTACCTCAAAAGGAAAAACGGAACCCTTATAGGATCACTTTGTTATCCGTCTGTCTGTCAAGACCCTTTATCTCAGGAACGTGTGGAGGTATCGAGTTGAAATTAAAACCATATACTTACTCATGTTTGTAGTCAAAAATCAAAATTCAAAGGGTACTTCCCGTTAACCTAGAATCTTGAAATTTGGCAGAAAGCAGGGTCTCATAACACAAGTATAGGAAAAAATCTGAAAACTGTAAATTTGTAGATAAGTCACAAAAAATATATTTTGCGATTCGGAAAAATCTTCGTAACTCAATTCGGGAAATCAACTGTTCTCATAAGTAAGTTTGTACGGAATCCTCAGTGCGCTTCAAACAAAGCTGCAGTAACGCTTCCTCACTTGCCTACCGACAACGTCGACCATGGTTTAAAAGCTTGTTGCTACATCTAAAGCAATCCAACGCGATGTTTGATAAAGAGGCACAGCGAATAAAGAGAGATTGGTATTCGGTGTTTCCGTAATTTACTCGAATATTTCACAAAACTTTTTCCAGGTTTTTTTTTACCCTTAAAAGTTTTTTAGCAATATTTTCGTCATTTAGAACCTCGATCAAATGTGCAAGGCTTCTACAGAAGTGCTTTTTCGTTTTTGTTTCGTTCACGTAAATATTTTCAGAGGTCTTTACTGGATGAGTTTTACATAAATTTATGTTTTAAATCCTATATAAGCCTAGATTATATCCACAAGATATCTGTGTATCCAAAATATCTGAAGAAAGATATGTAAAATATCATAATCACGTAAGAGCAGTTGTATGAAAATATACCTCGGATTGGCCGCTCTTGAGTACAGTTACTTAATCGATTACCTATTTTAGATATAAACTTTCTCAGACTTGTAGAGACTTTCTTACAGATATCACGACATTAACTGCGAAATTTTAATAGCGCTCGTCAATCTGACAGAATGGTACTTAAGTCTTCGCTCTTAGTTTATTTAACATTTGGACATTGTTATTACAGAAAGTTTTCTGTTTCATGGACGTGACCGTGATTGAAATACCTATAAGTTCGTTGTACAATACTGACAACTCAGCTCAGTACAAAGTTGTCACTTTGTATTAGAAACTTCACCTTAGCCGATTAAAGTTTCAAACTAGAAATGGTTCGATGGTATAAACCTAATTTTGACAATCTTTCTATAGTTAATTCTTTGACAGTGATAATTATAAACATAATCAGACTTAAAATATTCTCACTGCTGCACCAAGGCCTCCTCTTTAGGAGAGTGAAAAGGTCATAATCCGCCACAAGAGCCCAGTGCGGGTTTGTGTATAATATAATAAGGTTCTAACGCATGCTAGTTTCCTAATTATGTTTCCTCCTTTCACCGTTTTGAGAGCAATGGTGGAGAAATAAACTATAAAAAGTAAAGCGCCTGCCTGGATTTGAATTATAGCATACGCATAGCAAAATCAACCATAAGAAATGGGCTGTAATCCACTACGAGGGTCCAGTGCGTCTTCGAATTTTTGTTTCTAAGAGCATGCTAATTTTCTCACGACAATATCTTACAGCATTTAGAAAGAAGTGGTGGTAAAATAAATTACACAAAGTCAAACGCCTCCGAATTCACGTCACAAGGTTCAAATCATAGGTCTTTCTGTTACCATTAGCAACCACTGCTCACTCAACCCACAAGGCACGTGAGGTATGCCAATGGAATCATTATTTGTAATAAGACCGTTACAAAATATCACTATTTCATTACTATTAGAATAAAAACCAGCGTTTTACAATACCTGACACGTAGAATAAACTTAAGTCAAACATGGAAGCCTAGGTTGGATTTTCCGAGTCCCGTCGGAAACACGCTGTGACATAAATTAGGTGCAATACTCTTGCGCTTGGCAATGCTGGCAATAGGCCAATTGGACGAATAATGAAGTCAGATGGTAGCTTTATGAGTGAAAATATACGATTGATCACTGTCGCTTAGATGTCACACTACCATCTATTGTAGCTCGAATTTGGTTAGCAGCTTATTTGCCTTGTTAAATTTTTAAATATTCGATGATTTCCCAACTTGATAAAAAGCTGAAAATATGGCAAATAAAAATGCTGTACAAAGCGTCTTTTCTAACACTAATTATAATCTTCGAATGGCAGCCGAGGCCAACAGTTTAACGTGTTTTTTGTGTCTGGATGTGTAATTTACAGACCAGGGTAGCCTTGCTTAAACCAGGAGATAGACTATTACGTCTGCAATTAACGTCTATAAGCTCCTCTAACATTCACGATCACACAAGTTCTATAGATTTGATAACAAATGAGTTAACAACTGGTAAAAGAAGTATTGACCTTGTTAGCTAGATAATACTGACTGCCCGTCAGTATTTTCGTCATCACGGGTACAATGTGGCCGAACGCTCTAAACTTTGAACAATTGGCTGCGCCGTAATTCCTTTTGGGGGTCATATGGCAAATGTGTGCTGCGTATTTTTTCGAGTATGCGCATAGTTTGAAACACCCAACTTCAGAGTAGGTTGTTACCTACACACATTACTTCATATACTAAATTTGGGCCGTACCTACCAACTATAGATTTCGTTGGTAATCAAGCCTAAAAGTGGGCTAAGACGAGCCGTAACAATGGATTTGATTGATCTGTCAGAAAACTCAAACTCAAAATCATCGATTTTACAGCCTACATGGATACTTATAAAACGTCAGAAGCTAGTACACGGTTCCAATTGGTCGTTTCCTATGGAGAAGAACTAGCAAGAATATCCATGGTGACTCTATTAAAAAAAGCGATAGTTTCTACAATATTTCCATTTTACAAGCAAAATAAAAATTGTAATTTATGATTCCACGGAGTCTACAGTATTCTCACATTGACATAATAAAGAAAAGCTATACAAAAATAAAAATAAACCTGTCAATAAATTATACATAGATGTATACAACAATAAATTAACATTGAAATTGAGGGGCTATGTTTCAAATAATAAAAAAAAAAACATTGCAAAAACAATGTCACAGAAAATATCGAATCATTATTTGATCATAAAAAATATGCCAAGTTTTCAATTTTTACGTGAACTATTAGAAAATATTTTGTAGATTTTTATTCCAACATTTTCTGGTTTTACTTAGTCACACATAATTAATAATCTTTCAGTACAAAGTCAAGTCCTGTAATTTCCACGCGATAAGAAACAGCTGACGCACGCAGCGCACAGCTAACAGCCTAATCGGATTAAAGCAAAATAGGTTGGCAATTATATAATATTCTATTTCACAAACGACATTAACAACATGTTTTATTAATTGCATTGAAATCGCCTCGTCAGCGTCCATTGTTTGCGAGAATAGATCATGATTAGTCGTCCAATGATGACGCTGACAAACGGACAGCTTACAAATTATATTTACTGTGTTACAAACGTTGACAGTTGAATTAATTTGAGTTTTGTTTTTATGATACTTTTTTTTTCCTTTTTTGTGCTAAATTTATTCACATTATTATAAATTCTAAAATGAAACTTTCTCGGTTTCATTTTTTAAACTAACAAATGATAAAATTGGGCTTAAATTACAAAAACATTGGGTATTTTTCAGCATGGAATTAGATCTGAAACTGGTGAAATAATAAAAGTTGTATTTAGTTAAAACGATGAAAATTATATCTGGCTTCTAAGTCCAGACTTTTTTGCATTTAAAATGGAAAATAAATAATTTCTAAGCTCTGTTTTGCTCGTAACATCTGATTAGTTTTGCTCTGATAGATTAATTCTCCTGTTTTGTTCCCGGCATCTCTGTAATCCTACGACACTGGGTATTTTACTTAGCCCACCACACATTCCTCAGCGTCTGCTTCCAGCCAGGCTTTAAACAACCACTATTTAATTACAGCTGGCGTGACACACAGAACTCATTAAACAATCTTGAAATCCACAGGGAAATTAATTCGTAAAAAGTTGGTAGTTTTTTCTGTGGTTTGGCTTTCTTTGATATAGGATTGATCTTCACATGGTACGTTTTGATTGCTTTTTAATTGGGCTGCATTTTGAATTCGCTTGCTGATGACAGTCAAATGTTTTCAGATCGCTTGACATTTTAATTTATCTCCTAAAAATTATTGGGTTCAGAAAACGCATGAATGTGTTATGTAATATCTTTTAATGAGACCACGAACATATATCCAAACTGGTGATGCCACTCTACCTATAGACCTATATAGACGTCCAAGCCATCATAATATATTTGAGGCACGCCTTATGAATAGTCCTGAATTTGAATGGTTTTATAAAAAGCGCGCCACGCTTGATGTCCGGTCCTTACTCATCGCATATTCAATTTCTTGTGAAACCCCTCTCATTTATATACATGAAATTTTTTCTTGGTGTTCAAGTCAAATTCTTCATATTTAATTAAAATTCTGAAGAGAAGACTTATATTTCTTGTTATAAACTAGATTTATCATTCTAAATTGTGACAGTCGGGGCCATGAATAAAACTTTCAACTTAAGAAAATTTTTGATTTTGAAATTTGCTTAGTGAAAAACAATCTACTTATTTCTGAAGCATTGTAAAGTTAATGGCTATTTATTTATTGTAACTTGAATTTTCTTGTGTTTTCTCATAACAAACTTTGTTACGACGAGAATAATCAAATTATAGTTCAATTAATTCAACCTAAAAATATTTTGTGACCCGAATTTCGGGACATTAGAGTGAGGTTTTTAACTTTACCCAACACAGCCTTATTTATGAGAATACGATGTTTTTTTAAATCGCCTCGTGTAAGGTCAAGATATAAATAAGATGACATTTGTAGGCATTTTTATTTCCCGCTCACTGTCGGCTAGATAAATATCGTCCCTAAAGACCGAATTCTGGAGTTAGGACCAAAGATCGATGTTAGACGATACATATTGCGTGTGTACGCTCGTAAAATTCAAATAACTCTTAATACTGTAAATAAATAAATCCCATTCGTGTGCTAGTCGTGGAATATTGGATGCTGTGCCTAATAGATATTATATCATGTATCTTGATTTATTTTCGGTGGTTTATGTACGGTACCTACGTTTATTATTTAGTTTTATAAATATTTTTGTCGTTGTGGCACCTACTAAAAAGGTGTACAAATAACATATGGAAATAGAATAGAATAAACGTGTAATGTAACGTATGGTTACCAAGTTATTCTGCACTTCAGTGGTCTGTTTACAAAACTTTTTTTTAAATTTCTTGCTGGTACAAAAGGAGATTACATAATTGGTCTTATAATGTTGCCACTGTTGGAACTCAGGCTTCCAATCAAGGAGAGGGAGCGGGCAACTTTTTGGCCTATAAAATGTCGGTTCCTTGAGAAATCGACATTTGTATTTTTCTTAATTTTTCGGAAAACAGTGAAGCTGAAATAAACAAGTAACACTAAGAAAAGCACCTGACTAAGTCTAAACCCACAACGTGCAACTCGTAAGCCGGAGACGTTATTACTTGGCCATCACTGCTCTCTGAAGAAGATTACGAGCAGTTTCACCATAATTTCGCATAAATTTCAACTTTATATTTTACCTTCAGTGTAAAGTCCTTGTCTTAAATTCTGAATAAAATATTCCAATATAAAAGCAATTTAATAATCTGGAAATAAAACGGACAAACTAACAAAAATATCAATAAGTTAAACCTCGAAACGTAGTTTTTCATGTAGACATACCTAATACGTTATATTCCATTTACTGGCCCGACCCTTTTCACCAGCCCGGCCAACACGTCGTAACGCAATAAATAAAAATAACTCCAACCTTAAGATCAACTAAAACCTTTACATAAGTTTTATTTATATAAAATGCATAGAATATTTTATAACATTAGCATATTTAAATATTACGTTTGCTCCCTTTACGTGAACAGAATAATTTATATTAGTGACTTTTGAATTCAAAACGGTACAACACTTAAAATCCAACTTTCAAGATAAATCAACATTTAAAAGGATCGTTATGATTAAAAATGCTGTTTGAAATTATCTCTCTAGTATTGTAAGCGTTAGACTTGACCTGAGAACCTCTCTTTTAATTTTTGAAGCCATAATTGGTAGCTAGCATAGCATAGCCTCAGCCCTATAATGTTCCCACATCTGTGACTCAGGCCTTTAGGAGAGAGAATGGGCTACAATCCAACACGCGGGCCCAGTGCGGGTTGGTGGATGTCACAAGTCTTCGATTTTTTGGTTTTAGGACATGCCGGTTTCCTCACGATGTTTTCCTTCACTGTTTTGAGAACAATGGTGATGAAATGCAATTTACCCGTGACCTACAACTCGTAAGTTGGGGCCGTTACCAAAGTGCCACCACTGCTCTCAATTAATAATTCGTATACTTACTAATTTATACCGCTCGATGTCCACGTCTTAATAGACATGCTGCAAACTCCAATAAGAATTTTGATACTATTTTCATTATTATTCAGGTCGTGTAATGTATGTAGAACTACAACATCTAACTGTAGTAATGAACATCCTTATGCACCACAACTAGGTATCTTCAATGCTTGAGTAAATAGGTTCTTAATAAACTAATATGTCTCACCATCACTGCTTACCATCGGGTAGGATCAGTCAGTCAGGCATTAGTTTATATCAATTTAAAAAATAATGAAAATTAAATTACAATCAGTCATGTAGTGTTTTCAAATAAATTAGTTTTATGTATTGGTATCTACACACACAGACAAACTCGTTAGTGACGAAAGTAAACTAGAATTATTCTAAATAAAAAATCTTCTTTTTTTAAAATCTTTTAAAGGAAAATAATTCATCTTTATTTTAGAATAAAAAATTATTTATCTTTAAATAGCTGAAATAAATACAGTTACTGATTTTGAAAATACTACGCTTTTTATGTTACATGCTGTATACGTAACATTTTTATAATTAACATAGATAAAGAACAGAAATTAAAAAAAAAAAAAAAATAGATTTTTAAGCAGCGGGGTTTCTTTTATGATAAGAAATCATAAAAAAATCGTCCCCCTCTAGATGGTGGTGTTATACTGATTAAAGCGTTGAAGTGTTATTTGTAATCACACTTGTTTTACCTCATAATTATTTCTTGATCCTTGTTCTCATTTATTTTTATACTATTGTATTGTTTTTTGTTAGCTTTTACTAATTTATTTATAATCTTCAGTTTGTTTACTTTTTGTTTTTTTTTTTACTCACTCTTGTAACGTCTTATTACGTTACAAGGTACCTCCCGTTTTTCTCGTACGGTGACTGCTTCGAACAATTCTTTGTCCAAAATACGGAGGTGGATAAAACGACAATTACCAAGTAAACTAAATAATAATACTCACTAATAACAGTAAAGTTAACCCTTAGGTTCCTGGTGGGCGAGTTCTTGAAGTCGACCCTGCAGCGGTAGACGCCTGCATCGGAAGACACCACGCTGTCCACGAACAGGACCGCGGGGTTGGCGGCCGCACGGAAGTAGGCGCGGGTGCCGAAGCCGGACGTTGAGGACCAGAGCTTCGGTTGGGTCGCCAGCCGGCCTCGGACGTCGTAACTGGACACAAAGAGCGGTGGTTATAATAAGGGAATAAACAACATATACTACACTATTTTTAGTATATGCGAAGCCTGAATATACTCGTCGTGTTCAAAATCAGTAACTGAATCGATTCCAATAATTTTTACATCATATTATATTTTTTCCCAAAAATATTTAATAAAGGTCACAAGTTGGACACCACCGATACTAAGTACAGCACAGATCGTGGCATGTCATAGCGGGCGTTAGGTGCCAGGGTACAGCTGGGTGCGGGAGGAAAACAAACCCTCAGTCACCCGGAAGGCCTGATGACCATGTGTTTGTGTAGACAACCAGGAAACATAACTAAACTTATAACTTGTGATTTTTCATGACACAGTTATAAAATTTTGTATTTTATTGTAATTATGTACTATACATTCTTTGCATAAAAATACTAGACTCGAGTTTCGGTTTTCGCATATATTAAAAAATAATATTGTTTCTTATACATTTGGTTTGAATTGTTGATTAAACTAATAAAGAACGAAAATAATGTTTATTGGGCAAACAATTTAGAAATACAATATTACAATATTGTGTTAAAAACAACTTCTTTTAAATAAATAATAACATTGCGTATTTTTTCTAACTAAACAGGCAAAAGAATTGACCAAAGAAAAATTATAATGTGTGGTCATACAACGTGTTGTAATATCACATCACTAGTTAGTAAAACTAATGGTCACAACCCTAGTGAGATATATTTTTCATTGTCGGTATAGGTGTGGCGGCCTAAGCAGTGTCTGATTAATCTTAATATTATGTACTAGTTCTAAGTCTAATAAATCTAGTATTCACTATATCAAGTGTTTCAATATAAACATTACATGGTGTCAGAAGTGAAGAATCCAAAAACACGAAGAAAATCGCGAAAAAAATGGACCACTCATCAACAGTCAAAAGCGGTAGCCATTTTGAACAAAGTCTGAACAATGCGATTAAAGCCTTGCAAATCACCTCAGATTCAACAAACAACAATGCGGAAGCATGGAAACGCTGGTGGTAGCAATTTGAGCTGTATTTGTTAGCCACAGGTCTGGACAGGGCAGGTGAAAAACGCAAGATCGCCATTTTACTCCATCTCATTGGTGAGAACGGTTTAAATATATATAATACATTTAACCTCAAAATAGAAGAGACACGCTAGTGGATGTCAGAGAAAAATTCGACCATTATTTTGAGCCTAGGAGAAACTTGACCATGTGCCGTTATAGTTTCTTCACAAGGAGACAACAGAAATCCGAGTCCATCGAGGGATTCCTGGCAGATTTAGAAAACAAAAGTCAAGAATGCGAATTTGGAACGCTCAGGGAATCACTCATCAGGGATATTTTTATCGCAAATCTAAATCTAGATTTAGCACATGTCCGTCAGAGATTGCTGCAGGAACCTGATCTGACATACCAGAGGATGCGAGAACTAGCAAGGACACTCATCGTTGCTCAGCAGGATGCAGAAAAGATGCTCAATGGTTCTACAAACAATGGTTCTACAAATGAAAATACAGAAAATGTTATGCATCTACGTCGGAGGAGCCGTAGTCGAGGGGAACGTCGACAGCGAGCTTCACCAGTCGGTCAGCAGGGATCTGGCGCAGGGAAGTCACCCAACAAGGGAAAGCAGTCTCCCAACCCTGAAAAGCGCTCGAGGACGTGTAGCCGCTGTGGGCAGTCTCACCGCTACAAGTGCCCAGTGCAAGGAGTCAAATGCAGGTCATGTAAATCTTTTGGTCATTTTGCTAAGTACTGTTTTACAAATAAAAAAGTCAGTCATTTAGAGTCGTTTAATTCAAGTGATAACAGTAGTCAAGATTATTTTGTTGGAATTATAAGTCATAAGTCAAGTCAATCCAACAGTCATTTAAAGTCACATAAACATGTCAAGTCAATAGGCACACCGTCACACACTATGCACCTACACCGACAATCACAGTCAGGATGGTCATATAATGGCCAGTCACAGTCTAGGAATGATTCCGATGATGAGATTGGTGTCATATCTGAGAGATCTCATGTAGACTCACATTGTCATAAAAAATATTATAAGTCATGTCTCAATGATGAAAGTGGTGAAAATGTAATATCTGAGAGGTCTAGATATAGCCTCGGTGATGAAAGCAATCACCAGTCTGAGAGACTCAGTGTCAAGTCAAAGAAGTCAAATAAATATAGTCAAAGTCAAAGTTCATATCTCGATGATGAACACAGACACATGTCTGAGGAATCACTCACTATCACAACAAAACCATTTCATCAAAAGTCATTTGTTACACTTAGAACAAGTACATCAATTACATCACCACAAAGTCAACAAGTCAACACAGTAGATGCAACACAAAACAAATACTATTCTAATCAGTCATGGAACATAAACATTTTAGTAGGTCATACACAAATTAGTTGTATCATTGATTCAGGAGCTGATCTTAACATAATGTCAAAACAAACTTTTCTTTGTTTAAAACGTCATTCTCAAATGACACTTGTCAAATGTCAGATAAATGTCACTGGATTTGGTGGCAAGTCAATACCCATAATTGGTAAAGTCAATGTCAGATGCAGCTTAACCTTGAATAACAGTACTATTATAGAAAATATAGTATTTATAGTCGCAGATTTAGTTTGTCCAAATGTCCTAGGTCTTCCCACTTGTGAGAAATTAGGTATAATTAAAAGAGTTTTTTCAGTGTCAAAACAAAATTTTTGTCAACAAATTCTTACACAATACAATGATGTATTCCAGGGTCTTGGATGTCTGCCTCCTGTCTGTCACCTGAAACTCAAACCTGATGCAGTGCCATGTGTGGATCCTCCCAGGAGAGTACCATTTGCGTTGCTCGATAAACTTCGCGAAGAGTTGGATCGCATGGAAAGAATGCAGGTGATTGAGAAAGTCACTAAGCCTACAGAATGGGTGAATAGCATAGTAATTACTGTCAAGAGTTCAGGTCAGTTGAGAATTTGTTTAGATCCTAGAAATTTAAATAAGAATATTATAAGGGAAATCTATCCACTTAAGTCAATTGATGAGATAAGATCTCAGTTAGTTGGAGCTGAATGTTTCTCTCATTTAGATGCTTTTTCAGGATTCTGGATGTTAAGATTAGATGAATATAGTTCTGATTTATGTACCTTTCAGACACCCTTTGGTAGATATAAATATTTAAGATTGCCTTTTGGTATAAATGCATCATCAGAAATATTTCAGAGAGTTATGATGAATTTGTTTGGTGATTTAGAAGGAGTCTTAATATTCATCGATGACATTCTTGTCTATGGACCGAATGAGGCCATACACAATGAGAGATTACATAAAGTCATGCAAAAAGCACGTCAAGTCAATTTAAAGTTCAATAAGTCTAAATGTAAATTTCTAGTTTCTGAAGTCTGTTTTTTAGGTTATGTTTTTAGTAAACATGGTGCTAGGGTCGATCAAGAAAAAGTAAAAGCAATTGTCAATATGCCTACACCACAAAATGTCAAAGAATTGCAAAGAATTTTAGGTATGATCAACTATTTAGGTCCCTTTATTAGCAATTTGTCAGAAAAAACTCAAATTTTAAGAAATCTTTTGAAAAAAGCTTCAGTCTGGACTTGGGATGAAAATCACAGTAAATGTCTTAAGAGTTTAATAGATGAAATCACAAAGTCACCAGTCTTAGCTCATTATAACCCCAATATTCCATTAGTCTTGTCAGTAGATTCGTCTAAGTCAGCATTGGGAGCAGTCATTTTACAAAACAATAAACCCATTGCTTATAGTTCAAAAACATTAACAGAAACTCAGTCTAGGTATGCTCAAATTGAGAAAGAATTGTTAGCAATACAATTTGGTTGTGAAAAGTTTCACCAGTATGTATATGGTCATAGAGTAACTGTTCATACTAATCATAAACCCTTAGTCTACTTATTTGATAAACCGTTACATGATGTACCAGCTAGATTACAGCGAATGATGTTAACTTTACAAAAATATGATTTGAAAGTTATACATGTCCCAGGAAAGCAGATGTATATATCAGATACATTGTCTAGAGCAGCCTTAAAAGATCATTATATACCAGAGAATGAATCAGAAATGTCTTGTCATGTCAATTTAATGTATTCAAATTTAGCTGTCACAAAGGAATACAGTACAAAACTAATAATAATAATAATAATACGACGGTCTATAAACTTCTTACATCCATCCTGAGAGCGAAAATTAATATACACATTGAGAAAAACTCAATTATGTCTGCCTCTCAGAATGGATGTAGGAACGGTTCTCGCGGTACTAAGGAGCTACTCCTCATCGACATGGCCATAAGCCAACAGGTTCGTCGATCCCACAAGGATCTGTCGATTTGTTGGATAGATTATAAGAAGGCCTATGACTCTGTGCCACATACATGGCTCATGAGGGTGTTAGAGTTGTATAAAATAGATGCAACTTTACGCATCTTCCTTGAGTCATGTATGGGGCAATGGAACACAGTCCTTCGCTATCCAGGATGTCGATCAATCCAGAGGGACGATGAGCCTATATGGATTAAACGGGGAATATTTCAGGGCGACAGTCTGAGTTCGCTTTGGTTCTGCTTAGCTCTGAATCCTCTAAGCACGTTGCTAGAGGAATCAGGGTTGGGCTATCGGTTGAGAAGAGGTGGTCAGGTTCTATCCCACCTTCTTTACATGGATGATCTGAAACTCATTGCCCCCAACAAATTACGGCTGATGGACCTACTAAAGGTAACTGAAACTTTCAGTAGTGCCATCAGAATGGAATTTGGTGTGGATAAATGTGCAGTCATGCATGTAAAGCGAGGGGAGATTATGGAATCTGAGGGGATTCAACTCTCGGATTCCATACAACTTAGATCCCTCCCCTCGACCGAAACCTATAAGTATTTGGGTATGTCGGAAGCGTTAGGTATTAACGTCGTTGACATGAAGCAAACGTTGAAGGAGCGTTTCTTTGGCCGCCTAAAGAAGGTTTTAAACAGCCTTCTGTCAGGCGGAAATAAGGTGCGCGCCTTCAACGGCTGGGTCATGCCGGTTTTAATGTACTCTTTCGGCATACTCAAATGGACTCAGACCGAGCTAGATGCCCTGGACAGGCGGGTCCGTACATTGCTGACCGCAAATCGGATGCATCACCCACGATCATCAGTGATGAGATTGTACATCCCGCGGAAGTGTGGAGGTCGAGGCTTTCTGAACGCAAAGACTCTACACAACCGCGAGGTGTGCAACCTCAGAGAATATTTTCTCAAAACTGACGTGGGTATGCACCGCGATGTGGTCGCAGTTGACAAGGGACTCACCCCGTTGTCCATGGCTAAAGAGAACTGGCGCAAACCTGTGGTAATTACTACTGATGACCGCAAGGAAGTGTGGAAAGGCAAGGAGCTCCACGGGCGCTTTTACCGAGCTCTTCATGAGCCCGATGTTGACTTCACGGCGTCCGTGGCCTGGCTACGTTTCAGCAACCTCTTTGGGGAAACTGAAGGTTTTGTCTGTGCGATTATGGACGAAGTTATCCTAACGAACAACTACCGGAGACATATTATGAAGGACGGAACGGTTGACGTGTGTCGGGCATGCCACCGTCCGGGTGAGTCCATCAGACATATTATCTCTGGTTGTTCTCGTCTGGCTAACGGCGAGTACTTGCACAGGCATAACCAAGTAGCCAGGATTATTCATCAGCAACTTGCCTTGAAGTACAACCTAGTGGATTCTGAGGTACCGTATTACAGGTATGTGCCCGACCCAGTTCTCGAAAATGACCATGCCACGTTGTACTGGGATCGGTCTATCATCACTGACCGGACTATTGTTGCCAATAAGCCGGATATAGTGGTGATAGACCGGTTAGCGCGCCGCGCAATAATAGTCGATGTCACCATCCCACATGACGAGAATCTCGTGAAAGCTGAGAAAGAGAAACAAATCAAATATCTCGACTTAGCACACGAGGTTGTCGACATGTGGAATGTAGACTCGGCTATCATTGTGCCGATTGTCGTGACTGCCAACGGCCTTATAGCCAAAAGCTTCGACGACCACCTGTCGAAGCTTTCGTTGCGCGGTTGGATCAAGGGTCTGATACAGAAGGCAGTACTCCTCGATACGGCTCGCATTGTGAGGAGGTTCCTTTCTCTGGAGCCCTAACCACCGGTAGCTTGGACCCTGCTCCCGACACCGGCGGACTACTGTTTTTATATTTTTAAATGTTTTTTTATATATATATTTGTATTCATAAATATTTAAAAATAGAAAAATATGTAAAGAAAAAAAATAAAGGAAATAATAATAGCATAGGCACAACCTCGTAGCCAGGATTATCCACCAGCAACTTGCTCTTAAATACAATCTTGTGGAAACAGAAGTACCGTACTATAGGTATGTGCCCGACCCAGTTCTCGACAATGGCAATATCTCATTGTATTGGGATCGATCTATAATCACTGACAGGACTATTGTTGCCAATAAGCCTGATATAGTGGTCATAGATCGACTAGAGCGTCGCACAATGATTATTGATATAGCGGTCCCTCATGACGAGAACCTCGTGAAAGCTGAGAAGGAAAAACAAACTAAGTATCTTGACTTGGCTCGCGAGGTTGTCGACATGTGGGAAGTGGACACAGCAGTCATTGTGCCGATAGTCGTTACGGCCAATGGCTTAATAGCCAAGAGCCTCGACCAACATCTGCGGAGGCTCTCGTTAGGCAGTTGGATCAAGGGTCTGATTCAGAAGGCAGTACTCCTGGACACGGCGCGTATTGTCCGGAGGTTTCTCTCTCAGGAGCCCTGACCACCGGTAGCTTGGACCCTGTTCCCGATGCCGGTGGGCTACTATTTTTTATATTTTTAAATGTTTTTTTTTTTTGTATAACCTTCTATAGAAAATATTTAAAAATGTAATTTATATGTATATACAAATAATAAAAGGAAATAATAATAATAAAATTTAATAATAATAAAATTTATTGGTCCATTGCTACAAATTGTTCCTTAATACTTAACTTATGGTAGTTATACAGTAACAGGTAAAATTAACATAGGCATTAAGACAGTGGTCCCCAAACTAGGCAGTGCCTGTATCTTGGAGGCCAGAGTTGCGTTACTTACATTTTTCGAAGACATGTTTGCAGTATAATAATCAATCAAGATAATACAAAACATAGCAGAAAAAATAAAAATAAAATAATAATAATTCTAAATATTGTGTTACATAGTGTGAGTTTGGTGAATTGTGGTTTGTCAGTGTGAGTGTGTGTGATGTGTGTGTAAGTGTGTGATGGTGTATGTGTGTAATGGTGTGTGTGTGTGTATGTGTGTAATGGGTGGAAGCTTACAGAGTAGAGGCGCTATATGTAGAAGTGTTTTGGACTTAAAATTTCCTCCGTTTCACTGTATGGTAGGGATAGAAGCCAGTCTTTTAACATTCTTTTACATGAGTGTGTGCTAAGGTCTTTAATGTTACAACTCTTGCTAATGTTATTGTAGATCAGAGTATGTAAGTAAGAGGGGCATCGTCTAGCCAGAAGACTGTTTGCGTTAGGAAGGGGAACATGAAAGACACGTTTTGAAAGCAGGGTTTGGTAGTCTGGTCTATTTTTTATGAATTTGTGTGCATGCAGTGTGGCACTAAGGATAAATAAATGCCGGACACGGAGAACTGGAAATTTTTCATATAGTTGGTCTGTCGGGAACCTGAAGGGTTTTTTAAGCATAACTTTGATTACAGCTCTTTGAGCTCTTTCTATTTCTATAAAAGAAGTTTTTCCGGCTCCTCCCCAGACGGAGATTCCATACTGAAGTACCGACTGGCAGAGACCGAGGTATAACGTTCGGAGTATTTTAAAAGGAGTACAATCTCGAAGTTTCTTCATAACGTAGATAAGTTTTCTGACGCGGCCTGCAAGATAGTGTATGTAAGGTTTAAATGATAGATGTTCATCAATTGTAATACCTAAATATCTAATGGATGGAACGCGGTCTATAGGGGTACAAGAACAGTTTGCGGGTACTGAGTTGTGATCGTTACTACATGTGTGGAACTTGAGTGTTAAGTGACGGGAAGGACTGGAAGCTATGGTTTTGGAGAAAGCGATGTGTTTTGTTTTTTTCACATTAAGAGTAAGTAAGTTTCTACTAAGGGTTTCAGACATTGTAAGCAGGCCATGTTCACCAGACATGTACACCTGTTCCCATGTTTTGCCGTGAAATAGAATTGCCGTGTCGTCTGCATATGAAATTATTTCAGCATTTTGAAGCGGTGCTTTAAGTATGTCATTCATATACAAGACAAAGAGAGTTGGGCCAAGAGTGCTGCCCTGAGGAATACCAAAGTTGATTGGCAATAATCCACTAGAGTACTCACCTACTTTTACCAGTTGCCGGCGATTGGATAAATAGCTTTTAAACCAATCTAGCGCACTTCCTCGCATTCCTATACTCTCTAGTTTAGACAGGAGAAGATCTATTGAAATAGTATCGAATGCCTTGGCTAGGTCAAGGAAAACTGCCATTACATGATCACCCTTTTCCACACAAGAAGCTATAGAATTGGTCAATAAAATGGCGGCATCCTCGGTCGATTTGCCTCTTCTAAACCCAAACTGTTTATCAGATATCAAGTTGTTGCCTTCCAAAAAGTTTATTAGTCGCTTATTCACAACTTTTTCGAGAAGTTTTGACAAAATGCACAATAGAGCAATAGGCCTGTAGTTCTCGGGTAGTTCTTTTAGACCGCTTTTGTGAATAGGCCGGACACAGGCAACCTTCCAACAATCTGGGAAAATTCCATTTTCTAAACTTAAGTTAAAAATATGCGTGAGAGGTTTTAACAGTGTTTTTTTAAGTAAAATAATTAATTTAACATTAATTTTGTCAAATCCGGCGGCACTATCAATTTTAAGTTGAGCAATAAGATTTTCTATCTCATCTTCGTCTGTTGGGTGGAAGAAAAATGAGTTTGATGGAGTTTCGCTTGATTTGTATCTGCTTGCAAGGGATGTTTGGGTCTCAGACAGTCGTGTCAGAATTTTGTCGGAGAGATTTTTGCCTATAGAAGTGAAATAAGCGTTACAACTATTGAGTGATTCGAAAGGGTCCTGAGTGTTAGATAAGAGTTGGGAAGAGTCACTTTTTTCTGTATTTGGGTTGTAAATAGATTTAATGGTATCCCATAGCTTTTTGGGGTTACCTTGGTTTTTGATTATGAGTTGACTGTTATATTCAGTTTTTAATTTATGTAATAAGTTGTTGCAAAAATTTTTGTACCTTGTGTACACGAGGCGTCGCATTTCATCGTTTGGGTAAGATCTAAGCTCTAGATGAAGTTTATCCCGATGCCTCATGCACCTTATAAGGCCTGGGGTTATCCAGGGTTTAAGAATGTGTTTGTTTCGACTGATAGTAATTCTACGTGAGTGTTTAGCGATGGAATTGGTAATAGTATTAATTAGTAGATTAACTGATGTATTAGTGCAGTTAGTGCTTAAAACATCAGACCAATCTCTGCTATTAATTTCTGCAGCAACTGCTTCTTCGTCAACTATTGTTTTCCAACGGATTCTAGTTTTAGTATTAATGTTTTTTAGTTCTAAGGCAGCCATGATTATATCATGGTCGGTAATGGATGATTTACCTACGATCCCCACAGATTTGAAATTTGACTTGATAAAGATATGGTCAAGACAGTTGGGGCCTCTGGTGGGCTTGGTGATCGCAGGCAGAAGACCATGCGAGGCCATGAGACTTATATATTCAGTTTGATTGGTGTTTGTTGCGTTATAAATATCGATATTAAGGTCTCCGGTAACTACGATAGTCTGGTACTTTTTTAGTTGTGCAAGGACCGTATCTAATGACGACATAAAATTATCAATATTCAAAAAAGAAGGAGACCGGTAAATTCCCAAGACGGCCACTTTGTCGTCTATAACTGTAAGAAGACTGTCCGCATCTGCGACTTCTGTATCTAATATAGTAATATTTCGAGATTTTTTTATATAGATAACGACACCTCCATTCTTATTCTGTTGTGTATACGTACGGAATGCGGAATAACCTTGTAGCGAGTCCAGTATTGTCATATCGGTTAGCCAACACTCAGTTAAAACTATAACGTCAAATTCGGTATCAAGACGCTGGAAAGCTGAGTAAAAAACGTCAAAGTTGTGCTGGTAACTCCTAATATTTAGTGCAATGATTTTAAAATCAGTAGTATTATGTAGCATTTTCCTACAATCTTCTAATTGATTACAAGTGTAACACTGTATAGTAACGTTTTCGTCAATATCCTGGATGATCTCAAGTAAAGCCATTTATGTAGTTATAAAGAAATACGTTAATTGAAGTCACTATTAATGTTGTTATTGTTACTACAAGTGTTACATGAGCACCAGAGTGTAGGAAATTGTAAAGGTTTATATGTGTGTGTAAGTGAGAATTGATAGTTTTTTTGAGGTAAACAGGAGTAGATTGTGTGTTTGATGTAGTGGTGTTTGTGTAAGTGTTATTGTGTAGCGGTGATGTTACAAGAGTACACAGTATGTTTATAAATTGCACAGAATAAGCACAGAAATATCTATTAATAAAAGGAATACAAGGTAATAATATAAAATTTAAAAAACTATAACTAATGTGAGATCTAAAAGGTAAATGAGATCTAAAGTCATCATAAAATCTAAAAGTACACAATATAAAAGTTATAAAAAGTTTACACTGACTGTCGTAGGCCAGGGTTGTCGCTTCCACATTGCATGTCGGTTGACTTGAGCCCATTGCATCGTTCTGGGGTCCCACCCAGGTAACGTTCGAGGTCTTCGTTGTTTCGTATGAGGATAGATGGGTTGCCTTCCTGCTTTCGAACGAGAATTGCGCCATTTTTAATCCAACAGTACTTATACCCGTGTTCCTTCGAAGCAATTTTGTTCGCTCGAAATAACCGCCTGTTTTCGTGAGTAAGGCGCTCATTTATAAAGATACTCCTCGCTGCACCAGCTATCTCAATGTCAGACGAAGAGAGAGTTCTTCTGTCCTTGGCAGCCTTCAAAAATTCGTCACGCTTGTAGCGGCGTACAAAACGAACAGCAAGGGTTCGCGGTGGAGTTTCAGCTGAATCCTTGGGATGTTGTCGACGTGGACCGGCTCTAGTCACGAAATCTAGATCTTTTTCCTCTACTGACACACCTATTTTGTGGGCCAGGACGCACACGATATGAAGCGGGTTTTCATTTTTGAGCTCATTGATGCCTGATATTTCGAGTTCATTCCGTAGTGACGTTTGGGCTTGATTGTTTAGCTGTTCATGAAGATTAGCGATGGTATTGTTGAGGGAGATTATTTCTTCTTCACGTTTCTCTAGCTTTTTTATTCTTAAGTCATATTCATCGAGACGCGTGTAACATTGTGTAAGGTGTTCGTTCAATGATGTGATATGGGACTTTATATCTACCACGTCTCCTCGAAGTAATTTCATCTCGGAGCTAAGAGTACGTAAGATCTCTGAGTCCGTAGGTGTAGCGGAGGATGACTTAAGAGACGAAGCAGACTGGTAGTAATCCGCAGAGCTAGGTGTTGTGATGTCGGCGTCGGTCAACTTCGCCTCCTCGGATATAGGAGTGCGCGAGGGCGAAGAAACTCTTCTCAATGCCTTAGTTTGACAGGTTGAGCAGATCCAGTTTGACTTCATTTCGCCTGTTAACTTGGCCTGGTTCCCAGAATTTGCACATACCATGTGAAACAGAAGGTCGCATTTAACGCATTTTATATTGGATGATCTCAGCGCTTTGTGACAAGCTGCACAATTATTGGCCATTGTTATTGTTTATTATTTACGATATCTGATAACAAAAATCGGTGGCACAAAATTCTTGGAAATTAAGCGGGCGCACCTGCGTCGGCCGCGGCGAGCTCTTCCTAGAAGCGCGAAAAGGATGAATTATTTTTTTCGGTGCAGCCCGTCTCGTTTACTCGCGGTGAGGCGGGGGGTACCTCGGCGCAAAGCGATCGCGGAGCACGAACTTTCTTATTAGAATATGCACTGGACTTTAACACTAGTACTTATTTAGATAAAGGTCAATATTATGTGCTATTATTTATTTTAGATTGAGAATAAATATATTTTTTGTAATACACGTCCACACTTCACAAGACTTACGACGCAACTCTGCAACATACAAATAAAGATGAAACTTTGCAATTGTTAAAGAAATATTATTATGAAGGTTGGCCAAAAAATAAAAATAAAGTCAGTCCATTGGCAAAACCATTCTGGAGTACACAAGCTGAAATTCATGTAGTCAAAGATTTGTTGTTTAAAGGTTCAAAATTAATAGTACCTCAGTCTATGTATAAAGAAATGTTGGCTAAAATTCACGAAGGTCACCAAGGTATAAATAAATGTTTAAAAGTAGCAAGAGATTCTTTGTATTGGCCAAGCATGTCAGCAGATATTAAAAATGTGGTAGAACAGTGACTCATATGTGCAAAATATAAACCGTGTAATCAAAAGGAACCACTACAAAATTTTGAAATAAATAAGTATCCATGGCAACAAGTTGGTATTGATTTAATGTATTTTGATAACCTTACATATTTAATTGTCACAGATTATTACTCTAAATACATAGAAATAGCTTTGTTAAATAAAAACAGTGCAGCCAAAAATGTAATTACACATTTAAAGTCTATTTTTGCCCGTCATGGAATACCTTTGTCATTAGTGTCAGATGGTGGACCTCCTTTTCAGTCATTAGAATTTAAAAATTTCCTACATGAATGGGACATAGAACATAATGTAACTAGTCCATATCATTCACAGTCAAATGGACAAGCAGAAAGTTCAGTCAAAATAGTCAAAAATATGTTAAAAAAATGTAGAGAAAATTCGTCTGACCCATATATAGCCTTATTACAATATAGAAATACACCTAAGAATAACTTACCATCTCCAGCACAATTGTTAATGTCTAGGAATTTAAGAGATAACATTCCAATGTCATACAAAAAATTAAAACCAAAGGTTGTAACATTTAAAAATTATAAAGAGTGTGTCAATAAGAACAGTGAAAATAAGTCTAAGTATTATAACAAGAATACTAAGTCATTGTCAATATTATATCCCAATGATCATGTCTACTTCAAAAGAAAACCAAATTATAATTGGGAACAGGCCATTGTCAAACAAAGGTTGACAGGTAATAGGTCATATATCATTGAGGATGTCAATGGAGTTAGGTATAGGAGAAACAGAATACACCTAAGGCATAAATATTCTCCTATGTTATCCAACTCATCGCAGGGGAGAGAGGAAGGTGATAGTCAGGAGTCAGCACCTCAAGAATCCTCATCTCAATCCATAGGTCAAAAGTCAACCCGTTATGGTAGAATTGTAAAGCCAACTAGAAGGCTAATTGATGAAATCAATTAAATGTACTAAAGTGTATTTTAGATTAAGTCATATTTAAGCCAAGATGTTTTGTATTGTAAAACTAAATAAGTACTTGTCAGATACTTTGTATTGTCAATTGAATTTAAGTCAAGTCCGTCCACAGCCTATGTTACATTGTTTGTTAAAGGTTAATTTGAACTTAACAAGGGGGATGTTGTAATATCACATCACTAGTTAGTAAAACTAATGGTCACAACCCTAGTGAGATAAATTTTTCATTGTCGGTATAGGTGTGGCGGCCTAAGCAGTGTCTGATTAATCTTAATATTATGTACTAGTTCTAAGTCTAATAAATCTAGTATTCACTATATCAAGTGTTTCAATATAAACATTACACAACGGACAACCTTTTCTTAACGCTGGCTTTCAACTGAAACTTACCTTGTGTGTACGGATTCATGGTGAAATGGCGGGAGCGATTGTCGCAACCTCGTGCTGGGCACGCCACGATCGAGGCGGTAAGGCCCCTCTTTGAGGCGTGGCTGGAAAGGCCCCACGGCGTCGTCACCTTCCGTTTGGCGCAGGTGCTGACCGAACACGGCAAGTTCGGTCCGTACCTGTACAAGATTCGTGCGGAGACGACGCCCGGGTGTCGCCACTGTGCGGACCGCCCGGTGGACACGGTGGAGCACACAGTCGAGGTGTGCCCCGCTTGGGAAGAGCATCGCCGTGTCCTCGTGGGGGCGATCGGCGGCGATCTCTCGCGCCGGGGCTTGGTTCAAGCCATGCTCCGGAGCGAGGAGGAGTGGCAGGCGGTCGCCTCCTTTTGCGAAGCAGTAATGCTAGTAAAGGAGGAGGCCGACCGCATTAGGCAAAGGCGGACACGCCGCCGCCGCCGCCGGGTTTCCGATCCCAATTTCCGGCCACCGTAGGCGCGGGCTCGCGGACGGTGGGCAATGGGTTGCTCGCTGTCCGTCCGTCCGGTAACAGACCGGTCCGAGCTCAGGTCGTCTACGGCGCGCACCGTTCCCGCGCGCCTCAAAGAGTTGTCAGCAAACTGTAGGGGTCCAGCAGGGCCGAAGCCTACTGGGGCCAAAGGTTATGTGAGACTGTCACCACGGGCCCCAGGATAAAGGCAAGGAATGGAAAGGTAGGTTTTTAGTCAGTAAAAGTCTGACACTGTTTCCCGCCCCACCCAAGGGCGGGATTCGTCATTGGATGATTTTACATACGTTAAAAAAAAAAAAAAAAAAAAACCTTGTGTGTACGGATGCGAATCAGTTTTATAGGTAGTGAGGTAAATAAATATATGGCTATTTTAATTTATTTATTTATTAATGTATAGTAAATGAAAAATAATATTACAGATATTTAGTGATAGAGGAATACGTAATAACAAACTACTAAGACCACAAAACCTAAATGGTATAAAACTATTAGTAAATCTGATCGTACAATCCTTGCGATTAACAAGAACTGCGATTTTTACCGATTTAGCCTCAATACAAGGGGCTGCAACCCAAAAAGATGGGCAGATCAGGTCCGCTCTACACTGGACACACAATTGCACGTCACAGTGCATGACCCCAAGAACCATCACAGATGGCAAGACACCATCAATATGAAGCTAATCCAGCGGGAACTTTACGACCCTCAGTAATGAGGAATACGACTCGAGGAGGAGGAGCGAGCCTCAACCCACCACTATCAATCCACGACTAAAGTATTCTTCCACAACAATTTTACCAGATGAAAAGACAGTGTTCTATTCAAAAGAGCTCTCAGGGACGTGCCAAAGGAATTGTTTTTCAAATCGTCAATATCACAGTTTTGAGTTACATCTAGGTATTTGTGTATGCCTTTAGTTTTTGCTTTTATACTATTATTCATTTCTAAACATAATTATTATCTAACATGCAGTGTGATACTTTGGAGCAAAAGCCCTTTCTTATTTCTAATATTCTCAGTCTAGGATTTTGATGATAGCGAAATCACGTTTTAAGTAAGAAATTGGAGAGAGAGCCTTTATCTTATGTATCTTAACCTTTTAAAATTTTATAAATGTGAACTAGAAGAGCCACATATTAGGTCCCATTAAACGCAAGGCGACATCGCGGCAGACCAGGGCGGAAGTGGAGATATGAGCTGGACAATTATCGGAGAGACTGGCCCACAATGGCCGAGGACAGCCGTGAGTGGAAAAGGGAGAGGGAGGCCTTCGCCCAGCAGTGGGACATAATGGGCTAAACCAACTAACTAAATATGGGTTTAGTTACGGAGCCCATAAAAAGAACCATAAGTTAAGTTTAAAGTTACATTTAAATGTAAATAGGATAAAAAAATAGCGAATCTTTCTCTTGAATAGCAGTTCTTTACACAGTTTTAGTTTGACTCGAGATTTCTTACTTAAAACGTGATAATTTTAGTATAATATTTGTACTTAACGCACGATATCCTAGTAGGTTAGGTACTGTGTTCGCAAAGTAAATATGCGTTTAATGAGACCATACACACCCTAAAACATAACAGTATAGGGTGTAATAAGACTAAATTTTAAAACGAATATATAATATAATATTCCACAACGCCGTCTATTCCCAAGCTAAGCAGAGCTTGTGTTATGGGTACTAGATTACATCCAGACACAGAACAAATGATCATGCTCATCACACAAACATTTGTCTTGGATGGGAATCGAACCGGCGACCTCCAATATAGCAGTCAGAGCCACTAACCGCTAGACCAGTAGGCCAGTCAAAAATATAAAACACGTGTAAGTTATTACTAAAGTAAAAAGTGACAGTAATGCGATTATCCCTCAGGAAGTGGATGACTACAGCTAATTGTTATCCGATGGCTAGTGAGTAATGAGCCGAGCGGATCTAACTACCCCTTATCGCCATCTCAGGGTTAGTTAGGCGGAAAGTGGTACTTGGGACAGTAGCCTCGTTAACTTCTCACTACTTGGAAGCTTAGTGTTTGGATGTAAGATAATTATCAGTTATAATGTGTAGTATATTGTTATACCAATATAATAATATATTACAGAATGTTAACTAGTCACTAATATTCTTACACACAGTACGTCTAAATCTCTTACTTTCAACTTTCCTTTACTAAGTATGCTGAAAGATTTATCTTTTACAAATAAGTTTTTTGTTTTTAAATTATATAAACTAGTGCTTGACTGCAATCCCACCTGATGGTGAACAGTGATGCAATCGTTGATGGTGAAGAGCGCTAGTTTGTTATGAACGTATTCACTCTAGCCTTGAAGATACTTAAATCTAAAGTCAACTGGCCAATCGCCATAGTGTTAACGGGGTATCCCCTTTTATACAATGGCTACACAATAGCGATTGGCCGAGGCTGGGCCCACATGAAAACGTAACATTAAGCCGCCTTTGTACAGTGTTATGCGTATAAAGTTTTTATAAATAAATAAAGAATAATCGGACGGGAAACCCCAGCAGGCAAAACGTTTCAGTCCTTCGATGTACGCGGTATACCGCGTTATTTTATGTCTTTTGACTGATAGTATACACACGCACAAATAAAATAAAGACAAAATAAATAATCAGCAAAATTGGTACAAAGATGAAGCTAAAGAAATCTCTTCCAACCTGCCTTTCTTGGCTTTTCATAGGCAAATACTCTGATTCAAATATTTCACAGAAATTTAGTGTTTATGCGAACATAAATTGCTTACTAACCAAGAGCTGCTACTATGTATTTTGTATTTCAAACAATTTGAAAGTTGCTTATGAGTACTTTTACCTCTTGAAAGTTTGTCAATTAATTACAAGTGACTCTATATTATTTCACTTTATTAAGCTTTAAGTGCTTAACGAAAGTTACTAAAGCTCAAACTCTAGAAACAGTTAGAAGTAGTAACTGAAGTTTACACAATCTGGAGAAATAACTACGTACAATTTAAACGTATTACTAACCCCGGGGTAGTAAAAGACCTTTCAAAGTGCATAAAACCAAGTAGTTCTGCAAACGCCAGAAAACAGAAATCTGTCTCCAACAAAATAATTGCAGTTGTAAACTCGATGTTTATCTGTACTAAACTTGTCGATAAAATGTCTAAGCCTTTTAGTCTTCACTGCAGTCTGTGAACGTGAAGCAATCAATCTGGAAGCTTTTAGCATTCAATCGAGGAGAGAGCTGCGACCGATACCCACCTAACGATAGTCGGATAGTGCTGCACCCAACTTTAGTCCTACTGACATTTGTTACCCATGTTTGTGTATAGCTATTGCATTTTAGAATGGCAATAGCGGTCATTGACCTGGCCAGAGTTTTTGGTGTTATTCTTTTCATAAACTTTTTTTTCTTTTCATAAACAGAATTAAAGTAAGCACCTTAAGCCGCAGCCACAGGAGGCACCCCAAGCATCGGCCCTCATAGGCACGGGTTTAGCGTCGGCAAGCAATGTGCAGCTCGCTCTACTGCCATCTAGTATGGATTGAGTCAAAGTTATCGATGGTGCGTAGTGTTTCACTCGTGTCTCAAAGAAATGTCAGCAAAACCGCAGGGGCCAGGAAGGCCGATACCCACTAAGATCACAGGAAACTACTGGAAAGAAAACTTTGTTCCTAGAATGCAAAAGGCAACTAGACACAAGTGTGGTTTTAGTTAGAAACACACCTTTCCATACTACCATAGAGCGGGAGAAGTCATTGCATGATTTCATATCTCAAACAAAACCCTAAAAAAATATTTTATGACATACAACAGTTAGTCTCTGTTGTGAAACACTGCAATGCAGTATAAATATAAAACATTTTTTTAATTGTGTTCATTGTGGCAAATAAATCAATGAGTGTTCAATTGTTGAAATATAAAACATTGCAATTGTTTGAATCGAAATCTATTCTGATCCAATGTATGTTAAATTTAATAATGAAACACAATTCACAACGTTGCGGTTTGGAGGAAACATTTGTTTAGCAGGCCGTGAAATAGTGTATGTTAAAAGGTCAATGGCCGATATTGTCATGATAAAATGAAACAACTGTAACAAACAGTGAAGTGTCTGAAATCTCTTTCACTTTCGCTCTACTTTCGGAGTCTCTTTAAATATTCAGTCTTTCTTATTGTACTTTGTACGTACCGCGACCTTTTTGTACCAGTTTGGCATTCCGTGATATTGTTTTTTTTTTTTCTCTTTCATTGCAGTGTTAGCTGAAAAATTCAGCTGTTTGACATTCTCAAGATTGTTACCGGCTACGAACATGTTTATATTTGCATGCAAGTTTTTTGAACATGTCATTTACATTGTTACGAGTCTGTACTTCAAATAAACGACTGTAAGTTGCGAAGTTATGACATTAATTAGAGCCAAGTGTGTGTAATATTGTCCTAGTTTGTTACGTGTTGGGAACTTCTCCGCGGTACTTCATGAAACAATTTTACTAATTTATACTTTAATGCTGTTTAAAATAAGCATTCGGTTTTGATGTTGGGATTCTGTAAAACTTTTCCTAATTACTGAACAAGTATATAAATAAGTAAATTACTTTCTAACTAAGCTGTTCTTTCAGACTTGGTTTTGTAAAAATTTATTATATAGATAGACTTTTGCCGCCTCATTTCAAAACGCGATCTAAAATAGTTCCGGGACTATTACTCGGTTTAATCCTGATTAAACGCTATCTAAATGTAGTTTTCGGGATTATTACTAAATTTAATACCAATTAAAAGCGTTCTAAATGTATTCCGGGACTATTATTAGGTTTTATGCCAATTAAAACTACTAATAGTCCCGGAAATATTTTAGATATAAATAAGGCCGTTTTGAAATAAGGCGATTGTAGTTTAAAAAAAAAATCCTACAAAAAAGTGCACTTTATTAAATATATTGGTCGAGCAAATTCTCTTTTAAGAGGGCCTTCCCCACTCGCCTATCGTCAACGTCGAGCATGGTTTAAAAGCTGGTTGCTTCATCTAACGAAATTCAACTCGATGTTTGATGCAGAGGCAACGCGAAACAAGAGAAATAACGCCTGATAACTCTGTTGGCATTCGGTAATTACGTGATTTACTCGAATATTTCATAAAATTTATTCCTGAAAATACGTATATTTTAAATTAAAACCTTTAAAGTTTTTGAGAAAAATTTTCGTTATTCAGATTCATGATTAAATGTGCAAGGCTTATTTAAATGTATTTTTATACATTTTAAATATTTGAGTACTTTATGGAGCTCCAAAGTTCACGTAAAATATCAGATTTTCAGAGACCTTTATTAGATTTGTTTTACACAAATTTATGTTTTGATTTCTATAGAAACCTAGATAATATCTACAAGATATCTCTGTACCTATCCAAAATATCTGGAGAAAGATGTGTAATAACATCATAATCACGTAAGAGCGGTTGTATGAAAATGTACTTCGGGTAGGCCGCTCTTAATTGAAAACTCTTCCAACATTACACTGATATTATAAAGGTAAAAGTTGGTGAAGGCGTGTGTTTGTGTGTGTGTATGTTTATTACTTCTTCACGGTCGAACGGCTAAAGGGACTTGGAAGAAATTTAGTACATGGTTAAACCATGTCTTTGAATAGCACATAGTATACTTTTTATCTCGGGAGTTTCTTTCTTTTCATCCAAATCAAGCCGCTGGTAGCAAATGTTTATGAATAAAAATTACTACATCAATCCGAACCCCGGGGCCCTGGAACGAAGACAATGAAAGGAGCAGGGTAGGTTTTTGGTCAGTAAGCGTCTGATATTATCTCCCGCCCCACCCAAGAGCAGTTGTCATTAGATGATTCAACCTACCATAAAAAAAAATCCAGCAGCTCTCTAGTCGTGCGTAAACCAACAACAGATATTTCATTTATATTTAAATATGAGATAGAAAAACAATACCAAAAGCTTCTAGAAATAATAAACTACAGTATTTTATTCCCTCGTTTTCCTACAGCGTTTGATTAATTCACGTCATTTCAAAATGTAGCAGTCTACTAACAATTTTTAAACTAGTGATCCGACATATAAAAATGCAATGCCGATATTTCATGTATCGACATAAAACAAGAGGAATAGGTGTGACTGGTAAAACCTTCCGCTCTGCTGGAGCCATTCGGATATTTTATTTAAATTTAGTTTTGCCCATAAAAAGAAACGAGCTCGAAAATATGTTTCGCCGAATAGTACGGAAATAACCAGACCGGTATTATGCACTAACCAAATAACTAAGTAAGTTTTAACTTATTCTCTGTGTGTGTAAAAGCTTTGCTTTAAGATTTTCTCTAGCATCGTATTCCTATAGAAACAGTTAGACTCAAAAACTCATTCATAAAATCTGTAGAAGTAAGAGATTTCTACTTTTTATATTCTTAGACGAAAATAAGTAGGTAAGGGGCCGTTCAAATACCTATTACGTAAGCAGATTTTTTGGAAATATTAACCCCCCCCCCTCCCCCTCGTCAGCAAAAGTAAGCAAAGCTTTCACATCAACAAGCATTTTTCAATTTGTTCTTAATTCTTAATTCTTTATTGTACACAAAAATATAACATGGCATATAGAGATACAAACAGTTCATGTACAAAGGCGAGCTTAACTCAGCAATGAGTTTTCTCTCAGCAAACCTTTGAGTTATAGAGAGAAAACATATTCGAGGGTAGGATCCAGTGCACAATATCATTCTACATAACTAAGTAAGTCTAATATAGGTATAATTATATTATATAATTATACTAATACATACTATACATATTAATAAATTAATTATGTCCAAAACGAGAGGAAGTGCTCTTTAAGTTTCCTCTTGAAGACATGCAGAGAAGGGCTGTCGCGAAGAGAGTGAGGCAGAGAGTTCCAGAGACGCACTGCAGTTACAGAAAAGGAGCCATCGTAGCGGCTAGAAGTATAACGCGGAGTACGAAGGAGAAGAGAAGAGGTGGTGCGACAGAGTTTAAACCTCGGGACGAGGGCAAAGCGTTCACGAAGGTATTGAGGGGTATTAGGATTGATCTGGTTTATTTAGTTATTAGTTTATGAGGACATTGTATGTTTGTTGGTTTCGTAGGATTTTGAAACATCGATATCTTTCTCTTAAAAAAATAAAATATACTGCTGACGTAATCACCATGAAGACCCCCCCGTCCCAAATATCATCAAAATTAAGCAAAGCAAAGACCCCCACCCCCCTTTAGTGCTTACGTAATACTTGAATGCCCCTTGAATGAAGAACTGTAACAGTTGCCTAATCTTTATTTATATTTAACAATAAGCCTCATCAAAAGGCTCAAAGTCACACAAAAGGTTATGGAGAGGGATATGTTTGGAGTTTTCTGGTATGAAGTTATCCGCTGGATAACAAAAGTGATGGTCGATAGGGGCGAAAAGTTCAAAAGTGGAGACCGTTTACCGCAAAGCTCGGCGTTGGACGGCCTCCCATAAGATGGACCTGGTGAGGATGGCATGAATCTGGTAGACATAGCAAAAGCTTATGCCCAACAGCAGACGTCTTTCGGGTAAAATAATGATGATGATAAATCTTTCTCAATACACTGACTCGAAAACGCGTTTAAGCACGCAATGGACGGTTTTCCGCATTAGTTCGGAAAAGTGCACGTGCTCGCCCCCACCTCAATTTCATTGTAATAAATTTGTTTGTCGTATCAGGCTGGGCCCTCGTTGATCCCCACGAGGCGCGGGTCATCTCCCACGATTCGTAAGTGAAAAGTAAAGGGAAGGCCTACTCCGAAGATGCGATTATGCTTAGAGGCATACACCATACTATCAAGTGTATTATAAAACAAGTAGTAGAGTGTAGTAATTAAGTAACTAAATCAATGTATGTTAAGTAGTAGAATTTTTATTTCATTTACCTGTACAACGGTTCTCCATCAGTTTCCTTGAACCATAGCACCATGGAGACATGGTCTTCTGCAGCCAGGGGCTGAATGTCACATGGCAGGGCAGCTTTCTTGCCCAGCACGCCCTGTGCGTGAGCTGTGGGTACTGCAACAAAGAAACGCATATTATTAGCTATTGAAATGAAACAAGTTGCTATTTACAAGTTACATTTCTTTTATCTTAAGTAAGACGTCACCCTTCTCCTTTCAAACCTCTCTGTCTTTGGCGAACTTTGGGCAAATTTGTGAATATGATTATTTGACACCTTTGCTGCGGTTCTGTAGGGGCCCAGCAGGGTCGAAGCCTACTGGGGGCCAAGAGTTGTGCAAAAGTGAACCCCGGGGCCCTGGTACGAAGGCAATGAAGGAACAGGGTAGGTTTTCAGCCAGTAAGAGTCTGACACTAACTCCCGCCCCGCCCAAGGGCGGGATTTGTCATTGGATGATTTTACCTGCCATAAAAAAAAAAAAATTGCTGCGGTCAACCTCGACGATCTTGTTTTCCATCAGTTATTCGGTAAGTGACAATCTGGGCAAAGATTGTCACTTACCGGATGCCTTGTTATAATCATCATCATCATCATCATCATCTGGCTTTTTTAATGTGCCCACTGCTGGGGCTCAGGCCTCCTCTCTAAGAGAGGGAATGGGTCGTAAACCACCACGCGGGCCCAATACGGGTTGGTGAACGTTACATGTCTTCGAATTTTTGGTTCCAGGACACACGATGTTTTCCTTCACTGTTTTGAGAGCAGTGGTGATGAAATAAATTACACAAAGTAATACGCCTGGCTAGGTTTGATCCCGCGACCTACAAGTCATAAGTCGGGGCCGTTACCACTCGGCCACCAATGCTCTCCTCTTGTTATAATGCCAATGTTGAATTCCAAAATAATCATCGTTACTTAACGGCATCGTGACAATGCGGTAGTGATGCTAGAAACATTTAGACCCTTCTTATAAATTATTCCACGGATATGTCACGCGTAGAGCAAGTAGACAGGGTCGCGTTTCTGTCTTGTAATGTCTTGTAAGAAGTTCGAAGCTAGAAACAGCGACAGAATTGATAATGATTTTTGAATTCGGAGCTGTTTCGAACCCAGCCAGGCGCATTACTTTGTGTAATTTATTTAATCAGTGAAGGACAACCCGCACGTCATACAACAAAACATTCGGAGACATGTGACGTGCACCAACCCGCACTGGACCCGCGTGGTAGAATAAGGACCATTCCTTCTCCTAGAGATGAGGCTGGAATCTCAGCAGTGGGAACATTAAAAGGCTTATTATGCTTTTGAATACGGACTGACAGTGACTTTTGTATCCAATATCTAAAACGGGAAGAGGTTCTCAAGTCGTCTTAATATTTTTTTAAATCTTATTCAGCGACACCTTTTTCAAATGTCAACCAATTTGGTTTGAAAGAAGTTTGTCCCCTGGTGGTTCGGTTTAAATTTTGAACTTCGAAGATAGACTATGTAAAATTTCAATAAAATGATAGCATGATATCAAATCTTCTGGATTAGTGTGATCATTTTTTTATCTTAAGTACATGTTGTTTCTGCATTGTGTGTCTATATTGTGTCAAATAAAATATTTTTTCTTTCTTTCTTTCTTTGATCGCATTTATATTTTCTAAAAAACTTTTAAATGTCACGGACGCTAAAAAACCGCCGACATTAATACGTACTCTTCTATTTCCTCGTACTTAAGCTGGGCAAAAAGAAACTGTATCTCATTGTCTTTACCTAGCTATAGAAATAGTCCTGTGATTAAAGTAATGTGACCCGATAGTGGATTCATTATTCTAATGTCCATACTTTTACGTATATAGGTAGACAATGCATCGGTAGCTACTGTGGAGACTCTCTCATTAGAACCTCTTTAGATGGCTTTGAATTCACATCACATTATAAAGTTACGGATATACTAGCGGTCCCGACATTCGTTGTCTTGCCTGAAAACTATCTTTTACAGTAATACCAAGTATATTCATAAATAGATTGACTTAGCAATCGCATGAAAAAATGTATCTCACAAGTAACCAGACTAATCTATGAATACTAGACCACTTTTAATTTGGTCCACAATATAGGTGTAGTTGCACTTTGTGATTACAAAATAAACTGCAGTGTTATTACATTTATTAAATAAAAGGAATACACATCAATTAAACTAGTATGTATAATATACAAATTGAATTGTCTGATCTTATTGTTTTTCGATTTTAATTGAGTGTTGTGTAGTTGTTTGTTTTTTAATTGTTGCAATTCTGCCCGATACTTAACAATATTAATTATTATAGAGATTGGCGCTGATAGCCGAAATACAGGTTTTTGTCTAGTTTGGCTATAGATGTTTAAGTCTTTCTTATTTATATAGGTACATATAACCTACATACACAACATTATGTTAAGTATAATATGCGAAACCTGTATACAGTTTGTTCCGAATCAGTAACTGAATTGATTCCAATATTTTTTTTACACTATGTCATATCTCTTCCCAATTGAAAAAGGGCACTAGTTGGACACCACCGACACTAAGTACAACACAGATCACGGCAGGTTATAGCGGACATTTGGAGCCAGGGTAAAGTTGAGTGCGGGAGCAAAACAACACCTCAGTGGCCCGGATGACGCAGTGACCATGTGTTTGTTTGGACAACCAGGTAACACAACCACTTTATAACTTTGTGATTTTTCTTGATACAGTTATGAAATTTTGTACATAGATTCTTTGCATAAAAATACTAGCCTCGTGTCGGGTCGGGTTTCGCTATACTACACTATAAAAAATGAATTAATTTATACATAATTATTGTATAATTATATTATAAACGAAGGTAGTTAGCTAGCCTCCTCCTTGCTAGCATCACTGCTTCGCAGAAGGAAGTGACCGCCCGCCACTCCTCCTCCCTTCGGACCATGGCCTGTACCAAGGTCCGGCGCGAGAGATCGCTAAAGCTGATCGCCCCCACGAGGACACGGCGGTGTTCTGCTCAGGCGGGGCACACCTCTACTGTATGCTCCACCGTGTCTTCCGGGCGGTCTACACAGTGGTGACACCCGGGCGTGCCCGCGTGATAGTAGAAAATTATCCTAAGGGTACATACAGCCACGGTAAAAGTATTCTATACGCTATTTCAGTATAATGGCCGCCTGTGTACTAAATTTTATTCAAATCCGTTCAGTCGTTCGAGCGTAAAGAAGTAACAAAGATACAAATACACTCATTCACACACACACACACACACACACACTAACAATCTTTCTCCTTTGTAGGTACAATGACTTATCATGAACGTAATAACCTACAACATCATATAAACCTAAAAATGTAAACGATCTTTACAACAGTTCATTCAACTCAGCTTAATTTACGAAAAATATCATATATATACAGTGACAAGGCTATACTCATTTTTGAAATCGTCACAAAAGTAATCCAATATCAGATATCTTTTATTATGGCAGGTACGTGCCTCATGTAATATATAAAGAGCATTAAAATAAATGTACATCATAATGATACGTAGGGACTGGCAAAGAAAATGTAAGAAACCATAACTGCCGGAAATTACAGTAGACTGACACACACGTGGGCCACGTCAGATTTGTACTAAGAGTCGCGCCGCGTATGGATAGCTCTATAAATCTAGTTGCTATATAAAATGTATGGAGACCGACGCGCCCGAATCGGCGTACGTGGCCCACGCCACGTGTGCTCGATATAGTTCTACCTTTGTCTTTACTATGGACTTGTACACAGGTGGTCTGAAAAGTTTCCGACCTAACAAAAATACAAGACAGTTTTTCTTACAATTTATTTTTCTTTTTTTTAATTGTCGTCTTATAACTGTATTAACTACTCCCAGCGATGCCTCCATCTCTCTAACTATTTGGCATGGCGGACAGAGTTCTGGCGGGATCTCATGGTGAAATGGCGAGAGCAGTGGCGTAACTATATCATCTAAGACCCGTGGCAAAATCATTGGATGGGGCCCCAAGAAAATCGACAACTTTTTAATTTAAATTGAATCAATCACTGGAAATGCAGGCCTAAAATATTCTTAATTATTAATGAATCGGCAGGTTTTTTAATAAGTAGCGTATCTATAAGGTGGTAAGGCTAACAAAATAGTACGGGAAAGTGATCCTTTTCTTGTGAATGCGTTTAATAAATCTTAATAATTTACTTGAATTTGTATATTTACTTCTGAGCTGAAGGCCTCTTGAACCGGGGGCCCTACCAGGTCAGGGGCCCGTGGCATTTTGTCATCCTTGCCACCCTATAGTTACGCCACTGGGCGAGAGCGACAGTCGCAACCTAGTGCTGGCCACGCCACGATTAAGGTGGTAAGGCCCCTCTTTGAGGCGTACGTCATGCGAAAGGGGAGGACGCCTTAAGTCTTTCCAGCCACGCCTCAAAGAGGGGACTTACCGCCATAATTGTGGCGTACCCAACACTGAGTTGCGAAAGTCGCTGACACCATTTCACCATGAGATCCCGCCGGAACTCTGTCCGCCAGGCCAAGACTTGACGCGGCAGTGGAGTTTCGCCCCGGCGTTAGGTTATGTATTTTTCTGACAAAATGCCAGCTTTCAGGTAGGACATTGTCTACCGAGACCGGTAATTTTTATATAAAAGAATAGTACAGGTACATTACATACCCCTGGGCATCTGGGTGTCCACATGCTTACTGTAGTGCCACTGTATACTAACAAACCAGGTATCGACCTAGGTCACTACCAAGTATACCTACATGTTTATTTTACCCAACTACGCACTACTATTGTACAGGCTGGAACACCTTAATAAAAATACATAAGGTTCGAAGCTTTGCGATCCAGCTTTGCACAAAATGAAGACACAAAAACACAACACACTCGGATCGTTGAACCGAATTTGTGTTTCTGACCACTCTGCTCAACAAACTATAGTATAATTCAATTAGTTCCAGGCATTATTGAATTGCAATCCGCTTAAAATTAACCAAAAGTATCAAAATACGTGCAAACAACCAAAATGATATCTTTAAAAAGAGTTTCAACTTTTTACATCAAACTTAGAAGACAGTGTTTCATTTAAACTAAGTTGATGAACAAAATCTTATTATATAGACGAGATTAATATATAAGAACAGACAAATAACATTGCTCGTCTTTTTGATATCATTTTTAATCTTACTCGAGACGGAGTACGTACTGTAACTTGTTTAAGTTTCGTATAGTATTCGATGTTTGTAATGTTAATTGCGATGACTAGAACACACTCTTTGATGAGAAGATTAAAGTTTCCGCTTCGCAGCGCAAGGTATTAAGACTTGCGAATGTTTCAACATTTCGTTTCAATGTCACAGTTAGTGTATTACAGTTTTCAATACTGTGCCTAAATTTAACTAGACTCTAAATATGTTAACAAGCATTTCTATAATCTAATAACGTATAATAACAGCTTAGACTCCAACATTATCTCAACAAAATTATTATTAAGCACAATGATTTGACAATTCATGTACAAAGGCAAGCTTAACTTAACAATAAGTTTTCTCTCAGCAAACCGCACCAAACCAATAACAACCAACCACCAACTTAGAATCATCTTAGAGACTGTCAACGTGAAACATACATTCATTGCAACACACGCCCAGCAAAAAGTCCGTCTGTTTCGGCTCAGGCCAGCCGTGCCTGACGCTCAGTCGCGCGCGACAGGCGACTAGTCTCACGGTATCTCGTGTCACGCTGGACTTGTGTCGCCATGAGAACCGCCACATTCACCCGATCCAGTTACACTGGACACCAGTTTTAATTAAATGTTTTTCAAGCCTTTGTGACTGTACGCTATTTTATTTGAGATTGTTTAGTTCTGTTAAATTAAAAGCTTGTACATAATTAATTTTGTTTGCTCGTGTAAAATATAGGTTTATAATAATATTATAGCTTTATTAAGCTTTATATTATAAAGCTTTACTAGCGTTTTTTTAGGGTTTCGTATCTCATAAGAAAAAACGGAACCCTTATAAGATCGGTTTGCTGCCCGTCTATCTGTCTATCAAGACCCTTAATCTCAGGAACGCGTGGAGGTATCGAATTGACCATATACTTAAGTATGCAGTCTCTTGAAATTGTGAAAAAATCAAACTACTAAGCTAACGGGAAAAAAGATACGGCCTTTTAAGTCGCAAAAAACGTATGTTTTGGAAGTCTCGAAAGAATCAAAATTCATCTTCTTCTTCTTTTCGAATCGATGGTAAACTCGTTAAATTATTTGGGCCCAGTAAGTTGCCACGTTAACTGCAGCATCGGTGGCACTCATTATGTCCTCCAAAGTGCAGGTGTAAGGGCACCTGGGACATTCAACATGTGGATCAAAATTCATAGCACAAGTATAGGAAAAAATCTGAAAACGGAGAATTTGTAGTTACGTCACAAATAAAAACTATTGCGTTTCGAAAAAATCTTTGAGACTATTCGGGATTTGAACTGTTTTGATAACTGGTGTGGGACGCAACCTGTGTCAACACCCTTGCGCCATCCCATGTTCCTAGTTCGGCAGGATGTGCCGGCGCTGCCGCTGCAGCCGCTGAGACCCTCAAACGGCGCAAATACAGTAACCTTATTGGTAATTACAGTTTTAAGCCGTTTGGGGTCGAAACGCTTGGATCATGGGGTTCGAGTGCGCGTATCCTTTTCAAGGAAATTTCACGTCGCTTGATCGACACTTTGCATGACCAGAGGGCTGGCTCATTCTTTGCCCAAAGAATCAGCATTGCCATTCATCGCGGCAAAGCTGCCAGTCTTCTGGGTACGTTTCCGGATGAAAGCGATGTGGAGGAGTACTTCGACGCCTGAGTGTAAGTATTTGGTGTTTTTGTAAATATTCAAGTTTATTTTGTTTCTGCAATAATTTAGTTTTGTAATGTTCCTTTTCATTAGTTAGTTAATTTTATCTTTGGTGTACAATAAAGAATATAATCTATCTATCTATCTGTTTGTACGGAACCGTCAGTGCGCGAGTCCGACTTGCACTTGCCCAGTTTTTTATTTCATAGGAACAAACATTAAAAAAAATAGCCTACAATCTATTCCTGACCTACCAAAAACTACACCGTTCTGGAGAAATTTGGTAACAAATGCCATGGCACGAGATTTTTATTATTATTATTAGGTTTTATTAACAATAGTGTACATTTTTATCACAGATAGTTTTTTGTATGCTGAACAGAGAACCTTTTACAAAAATATCAACAATTTAACATTCAATTTTATCCCTTTTAGTATTCATTTTGAACATAAGTAAAATTTGAAACGTATATATTCTTGAAACTATCCAAATTACATTGCATTCACTCTGGAATCTAATAAAAAGCCATTTAGCTTTACGAATCGAATTAAACTATCTCTATTTATATCAAGTAATTTCTATTACATGAACCTAGTTTTCCAATAATGTAATAATGTTCTTCAATGAGCAAACTAAATACAAATTAACTAATAATATTAATTTGGCATCGAATGATGTACTTACCTATATAAAAAGTTTAATTCATTTATCATAATTATTTTTAAACTCTTTATAGCAATTCATCACCTTTTCAGCCGATAGAAGTCCACTTTTGGACAGAAGCCTCTCCCAAGTGTCGCCACACTAATAGGTTCTGCACGTCGCGCATCTATCGAATGCGCCGGCGGTCCTCACCAGATCATTGGTCCACCTCGTGTAAGTCCTTCATGGGTCAAAGTCAAAGTCAAAAACGTTTATTGCGAACTAAGTGTACAATGTTGGTGTTATATATTATATCAGTACTTTTGACTTAGCAGCCTTTTACAAGCATTGCAATTTTAATTCATCCTAATTAATATGCAATAAACATTATTAGATATTACTTAATCATTATTATCAATTCAATGAATAATTACAGTTATGTCAACCACTTTAACGTTAATAATAATGAATTTAATATAATATTGATGTCAAATGCCGTCAATTCAATTTAGAAAGTTATGTCAAAAAAAAATTAAATGTCAACAATAATGAATTTCATACTCTTGTAATGTCAATAATATCAGTTCAATTGAAAAAATAGTATTATGTCTAAAATTTAAATGTCAATAATAATTAATTTAATACGGGTTCCTTTCTCTGGAGCCCTGACCGCCGGTAGCTTGGACCCTGTTCCCGATACCGGTGGGATAATATTTTTTTATATTTTTATATTAATGAAGAAAATTAATTTAATACAATTATAATGTAATAGTACAATTTAAATAAAGATGGGTAAATATTAATGTCATCCTTTTCAGGTAATACAAATTACACTATGCAACAAAATAGAAAAAAGACAAATTCACTGGGTTCACTGTACGTAATTACGATTCCCCACCCTAGACCTAATTGAAATATATAAATATTTTTTTTACATCACATCAAGTTTAGTAGTGAAAGGCATTTAGTGATTTTACTTAAAATTATATGAAGTAGGAACATAAATTGTTATTCTACATTAAAAAAAATCTTTTTTTTGGAACGATTGGCTTTCCTCTTATAGTCATTAGTGGCAGTGTCCCTCTGAAGGATCCTACGGTAGTCCACAAGCATGGCTAGCAACCATCTACCTTGATAACGCTTTTTATACCCTGTAATTTTTTGATGAAAACTTTCACCGTGTTCATCACTTATTACACCTATGTATACGGAAAGAAACTTAAACGTAAGTGTAAGAAATGGATTTTCAAAGACATTTTGCATCTTCGCTTATGATACACATTTGAAAACATGATAAGTTTTTCATAGAAGTCTCGTAACTTGTGATTCCCAAGGATTTTTTTTTGTAATGTCAACAAATTAAACTGACCATGCATTTTTTCAATGGGACTGAGGCTATCATCGATATATATGTACTACGGAGGCTATATAATCAAGTGGAATCTTTCATTAGTGCTCATATGCCAGGAGCAAAGAAATTGTCATTGGTTTTTGCCCCACTTAATGTTTGAGAAACAAAAATTGAGATCCGCCTTTGGAGAGTAATTTTACAATTTTTTTTTTTTTTATCAAATCAACTTAGGTGTCTGGAGAATTATCTTCATTGCCACTGATGACATATTAGCATACTTCACTGAAAGTTTCGAGTTTTTGAAAAACCTTTCACAGTTGTTGTGCAGTTATAGACGCCAACATGATTTTTAGGTTTACAGCACTGCATTGGTCCACCAAAAAGTATCTGGTTTTTAAATATTACCTATAGGACAACTCGTCAAATATTTATACCATTTTAAACAACATACTATTAACCCACAATTAGTGCTAGATTTTTAAATTTCAATTTTAGTTTAAAATTAGTAATACTCTCAAACTAAAGCGAAAATGGCACTATTTTTTTCACTTTTATGAAATAATTGACCACAAATTGAACAAATTAAGTGAAACTTAACAAAAAAATGCGACATTTTGTAGATTTAAGAGTGATATTGCTTTGTACACATTAATGATCTACCTAATCGAACATGTACGCTCGAACAAGTGTTGCGCAAAGTAAACAAAGTGAGATTTCGGTTTTGGGATGTGATATCTAAATATAAATGTGTAGTCTATCGTTTATAAGGTATACTTAATACGAATCACCATCCGGGATATCGGTGATTTTTTCGGTGTTGCATAGTGTTATTTTACCAATTTTATATAGAATTAAAAAATGATAGATTAGATTTTATTATTCGTATATAGCACAGATCGTCATTTTTGTATAGTAGAAAATATAGTTATTTTGAGCTAGACTCTAAGTATTCTCTTACTGAGTAAAAACATTTTTGGATTAGGCATAGTTTTAGCCTTTTTTGGAATAATGTTACTGATTTCTCAGTTTTATATATGTCGGGCAATTTATTATATATTTTTATTGCCATATAATATGGACTTTCACTTAACATTTTGATTCTTGAGAATGGAGCGCATAACCTCTTTTTATGGCGAGTGTTTACGTTGTGCGTATCTTCCACTTTAGTGAACTTGTCGAAATTTTTAAAGACGAATACGCAAATGTCGAGTATGTATATTGACGGCAGAGTTAACATCTGATATTTTGTAAAGTATGGTTTGCAGCTTTCAGTATTGTCTATTTGAGCTAGAATTCTTATACATTTTTTTGCATTATGAATAGTTCATTTACGTTAACACTATTTCCCCATAGCATGACGCCATATCGCAGACACGAGAATGCATATATGCGTAGTAAGCAGCCATAGCAGTTTGTATGTTAGTGCTCTGTTTAATTTGGAAAAGGGCGTAAGAGAATCTAGAGAGTTTTGTTTTTAAATAATCTATGTGTGACTTCCAGTTGATGTGTGTGTCAATATTTATGCCAAGTAAGCTAAATGTATTAACTTCTTCTATTTGCGTATTACTGAATGTTACATTTAAATTGAGCGGTGGTTTTTTATATGATCGGAATTGTATCATTTTACTTTTACTACTATTAATTTCTAAATTGTGGTTCTGGAGCCAAGTATCTACAATTTGGAGGGTATCTTGTATTTGTAGACTAGGGTTATTTACATTTCCACACTTTATTAATATTGAAATGTCGTCTGCAAATAAAACTGCTAATGTGTTCTCTTTATCTAATGTTTTGGGAAGATCATTAATATAGATTAAAAATAGTGGGCATCCTAACACACTACCTTGTGGGATTGAGCACGTGATGTGTTTTTCTTATGCAAGTGATGGGTTGTGCCGTGTGTCACACCTCCACCATGTGCTCCACATTGTCGCCCGGTGGCTCAATGGTGTCGCCTGGGCCTTTCATTCGAACAAATTAGGTGCCATAAACCCTTTGACATTAATAAATATTTTATTTACAATTTGATATATTGTAAATTAATTTACGTACGAGTACATGTTGATTTTTTTATGTAGTAAGCTTTTTGTTGTGTATGTAAGGATCATGTGGATTATTCTTCTTTTCAGTAATTTTAATATTTTTCTGGAAGTTCAAGTACTTTATCCTCATCTAATTTAAATTAATGAAAAAATTGACGTGCAAGAGTGTTATTTATAGGAGTAATAACCAATTTGCAAAATAATAAACATCATATATCATATGATTGAATTAGAAACTTATTCTACTAAGTACTGAATAACTTGATGATGGCTGTCACGCTAAGCGCTTCCTAGAATCTGTAGTGTTCTGGCGCTTATCTATACTTATAATAAATCTGTAGAAGTAAAAATTCTGTACATTGAAAATATCAAAAAATAAATGGCAGGGGGTGTTACTAGACCGACACCGAACCCAAAAATGTGATTAAAAAAGTTTTGTCTGTCTGTCTGTCTGTCTGTTTGTTCAGGCATCACGCAAAAACTACCTGCTCGATTACGATGAAACTTGGTATAATTATTCTTTAATATCCTGGGCACCACACTGGGTACTTTTTATCCCGGAAAAGTATATACAATAAAAAAAAAAACAAACTTAATTTTGCGGTTCGATCCCTAGACCCGATTACTGTACCAACCGCAAATAATAAGTTTGTCGTAGGTTACGTCACCCGCAGTGGAGTTCACTAAGGGGCGCTGCACCTGGCTAAGATACTATAATATTTTATCGAAGATACAATTAATTTAAGTCCTCCTAAACTGTGCAATGGTACTCGATAAAAGGTTATAAATCTACAACCTAACACAATTGAGGCAGAAATTTTAACCGGTTGTGGTGCCGGGGAAAGTACTCATGAGAGTATAGCAACAGAGTGCATTTATAATGGGACTATGAAGTCCCATGGACTTCCTAAGGCACGGTGGTTTTCTACCACAAACAACCTTGAGCTGCTAAAGAATAATTCCTAATAGTAAAGCCCAATAACAAATTTTGTCCGAACCGAGAATTAAATCCAAGATCGATACGCAGCAGCCTCGCTTGTGACCACAAGACCAATGAGGCAATCAAAGTCTTTTGAAATAATAATTAATCAAATACGATATTTCCGCAACATTCAATGGCAATGATTCCTTGAATTTAACCCTGTAATAAATACGTGAGGAGGTACTTAAACCTGACTCCAAAACATCTTTTGATGATCTCGGAATACGACCCTCGATATCCATTAAGTAGCTCATCAATTATTAATCTGATAAATCTACTCAATTAGCAAGCCTTTGCCTTTTCACTCCACAGTAAATAGATTTCTTTGTAAGCGATACTATTTTGATTTCGAGCCAATCTTAACGGACGATCCAATTGAAACAAACATTTGTAGACGGATTTCCTTATTTACTAAAGATAACTTTGGTAAGGAGAGTCTCAGAGGAGGCCGAGATAAAAGGAATTTTTGGGACAATAAAAATAATCTTCCATTAATATGGTAAATATACTCTTTATGTCCCCACTCACTCTTCATTCGCCTGCAACGGCGTCTTGTTAAAACAAAAATAATGATTCTGTTCTTTTTAGAAAAAATATCTTTTGCATTTCTTCGGCTTTCTTAGCAAGAGTTTACGTCAAAAAAAACTAGTTATGACGTTTTTCGGTTCCGAATTAATTATTCATTTTCTTTTACTACGAATTGGAAGGAAATAAAAAACATGACATCTATAATTTATATACGAACGGAATTGCGGATGACAGCCCTCATTTGTATTTGTCATTTTAGTGCTCTATAAAAATATGATTTGGCGAAAACATTGTGTGCCAAATAAAAAGAGATATTTTAATATCGAAGATGTAGAAGTTAAAGGACTGTTTGATATAGTTTTGGCGAAGAGCCAACGTCACATAGACGACAAGGCACTTAATATTGTTGCCATACATGGCTTAATTGCTTGCTAACCGGGTTTAAACTTGGTCGTGCAGGATATAAACGAATTAAGACGACGCGATCCTCCGTGACTTGTGAAGTAGGAAAACTAAAAGAAACGGACAACTTTTTTCAAGCTGCACTGTGACTAAACAGTTAATTTCTTTTCCGGGAACTAAAATACTTTCTTATGAACTAGCTTCTTTGGATTTGGAATTTATTAAATGAAAAAATTAGGAGATATTTCCCTGTTTCGTGGGATCCAGTCTCTTCCCAAGTTAGGCAAGTAGACATTTAGAAAACACTAGTTAAAAAAAAATTAAATAGATATGTAATTACAAGATTTATAACATTATTGAATTAAAAATAGTCTGGAGTATGCAGGAATGAATGTGCAGTATACACCGTAAAATTTTAATCGTTTTAATCCCACGGAGGGTCGATTCGGTACATGAAACACTTTCGATTTGTAAAGAGAAAATTAAAAAAATACTTACGAAATTAATTTCTTTAAGTAAACGTCAGCTGAGCGAGGTCAATGAACTATAGGTGGTTAGTACGCAACGACCGACCACTACCTACAAGGTCATTGACTCGTTTGAGAAAAAGGTCTTCTGTTTAGTCATAATTTATGGGATTCAGCCATTTAAATACAGTACTCTTTAAACATCTATATGTTAACTGCAATAGATTTATATCATGCTAGTTTGCAGATAGTTTAAAAACAGCAACAGAAAAGTCGGTTGAAATTATTAAACTTTTGTTCTTAAAACATTTTTGTTTTTTATTTTACGCAGTATCATACTGCGTAAAATAAAAAACAAAAAACATAATAAAATAAATTTAATTACGTGTCAGGCTTTGAGAGCAGAGGCCAAAATAAAAATGGATGGTAAGAAAGATGACACGTCTCATAAAAAGCCTCCCAGTGACGACCCCAATTAAATTCAGATATGGAGAGAATGATAAAGATAATACAGACACTATGACATATTGATAAAGAGCCAAGAACCAAATCATAACGTCGGAACATAGATCTCGGGGCCGACAGTCATAACAAATGACTTGCGGGGCTGGCGGCGGATCTCGATGTATTGGCCTAATAATCGAACTTGGCACGTGTGTGGATAATCTGTGTGTTTTATTAGGACTTACAGGTGAAGGAAGATAACATTTATTGTGAGAATACTGCTGTAGAAGGGCATATTAGAGGCTGTGTCCGCGTGAAAGTAGAAAATTATGCCCTTGCCAACCCGTGTAACAAATTTCATCTATAAATCAGCCGTTTGCGCGTGATGGAGTAACCAACAAACATACACAACACACCCACACACCATCACACACCCATGCATATTTGCATAGACTTTAGCCTTTAAATTCTAATATCAATACGATGTTCAGCCTGCCTGATTGCTAACACATTTATGACTTCGTTACCTACCTTTAAGTCTATCAAATTTCTCAACAGAGTTTACATTTTATATTTAAATTCCTATTCCATTCTTTGAAGTTCAAACTCCCATTGCAACAACAAATCTGGAGCAAATCTTGCATCAAAATCTTTCCTATATTTTATAAAGCATAAACTGAGTCGGTTTTACAAAGATATCTCGGTGTCTTTCAACTATGCCAAGAAACTCTCCGATACCTCCCGATATAAAGGCGGAGACCAAGACCTCCCTAGAGAGATCCTGAGGGATCCTGAGTTATCCTACTCTGGCGGACGGAGTGTCGTAAGCACTCGACGTCTAGTTAAGACGTAGGCAAGATAACTAGACGGAGATGGCTACATTAACAAAGTAAGCCACGTTTGATCCGAATATCATACACAAGAGACGCTACAGTTTTGTTTACGAGTTATTGGCTATGATTTGCCTTCGACGAATAAGCTGCAGTAGCGAGGAATGATAATGAAGGGATTATTTTGTTAAGATGATTATTTTGCGATTTATCTATAGTCAAGCTTGGTGATTACAGGGTATTATTCTACTGTTCATAGGCACTATGGTAAATATTTTGTCAATTTAAATTTTGAACAAAAACATTTTTTTTTATTTAGCCTAGGCCAAGCCATCTCGTATCAGTCCTTATGGTAGGCGTCTAGGACATCTCGTCCCCTCTTCTTAGGTTGACCTCGGCGGTGTCAAACTAAAATTGGTTGCCAATAGCCAGATTCTGCCTTTGACAGGCAGGCAATTTCAGAATCAAACTATTTAATTATTTCGTCAAAATTTCTAGCTCTGCTCACCACATCGATCGCCTCAACGTCAAAGATTAGCAAGTTCATAACTCCTTCGAGCGAAACAAAGGCGATTATAGGCTGAAGTAGATCCATGCCTTGCAAACCTCAAACCTACAGCTAAACCACTGGAACAGTGTGGATTAGGATTTCAGAACTTTAAACACCCTTCAACCTCAGTTTATTAATTCGTGGGTTGATCGATTTGCTTGTCTATTAATTAGTCAAAACACTGGAGAGCTGAGACTTAACTCTCTGAGTTGGCGATTACATGCTTGGGACACACGTGCTGACAGGTAGGTTAGCAAGTTTTCTAAAGTTAGAAATTGAGGGAAGGAAATGTTGCGCGGAACTTGTTATAACTTAGATTACCTTGAAATTATTATAACTGGTATTATATTTTTATTACTTTTGATGTTAAAATACGTACCATGTTTTTTCTTTAACATATCATTCACACATGACATGTGACACATGTAGTAAGACACGTGACATTCACCAAGCCGCACTGGGCCCGCGTGGTGAATTATAGCCCATTCCCTCTCTTAGAGAGGAGGCCTGTGTCCCAGTAATGGGAACATTAAAAAAGGCTGATGATGATGATGATGATATCATTCAAACTCAGAACAACATTACGAGTATCAAAAACCCCATAAAAAAACTAGGTGTATAATTATGACGTGATTTTAATTACAAAAATACAATATTTTTAGTTATCAATTGTGTTTCAAAATTAACCAATGGAAAAGTTTCCAAAATAGTAGACCAGTGCCAAACAAAAACACATGGCACCATGACACATCACACTTTTAAAACTGTGAACACAAATTTTCACATTCAGCACAACCTTCCAATAACGCCACAAATACGGGTAGGCAATACATCTTACTTCCCCACTGTGTTAGCGATCGTTCATTCCCGTGTGCGCCGCCGTCTGTTGACCACGTGTGTCGTAAATAAACAATATAGTTCGGTCCTGTTCGGGACTCGTCGGGCAGTTCCGTCGGTGGTCGGAAACTTACAACTACCGTCCATCTTTACGTAATGATGAACGACGGCGCACTGAATGGGAGTTGGGTTTACTAGGAGTTAGTTTGAACGTTTCTTATTGGTCGTAAACGTGGTGTTTTAAGGTTACTGCTTAAGTTGGACGATGGTATTTTTTTGTTTAGGTATTAAACATACCTAAGTAGTTTTATGCTGAAAAACAACGTAGCTTTTATTTCATTTTTTTTTTATTATTCTCTAAACGTTTGCGTTTGACCACTATCTACGAGTATTATTATTTTAGACTAAAATTTTATGTAATTGTTGTCTTTATTAGTGACGTGTATAAGAGAGATTATTGAAGTGTCTCAAGATGAAAGTCTATGACCTGTGCGTAATCCTTGCGATGGCTCTGAAACTTGGTATCTTACAATGGGCCTCATCAGAAAGCTTAAAGTCACCCAAAGGGCAACGGAAAGAACTATGCTCAGAGTTTCCTTACATGATCGCGTCAGAAATCAAGATATCAGCAGTACAACCAAGGTTGCCGATATAGCTTGAAGAATCGCCAAACTTAAGTGGCATTGGGAACGGCATATTGCTCGCAGAACAGACTAACGGTCGATGGGGCCAAAAAAGTGGAATGGCGACCGCGCACCGGAAGACTCAGCATTGAAAGCCCTCCCACAAGTTGGACCAGTGACATGGTTTTTTTTTTTTTTTTACGGTATGTAAAATCATCCAATGACAAATCCCGCCCTTGGGCGGAGCGGGAAATAGTGTCAGACTCTTACTGACTAAAAACCTACCCTGTTCCTTCCCTGCCTTGGTTCCAGGGCCCTGGTATGTATTTTCATACCTTCCCAGAGCCCCAGACTAGGCCTCGACCCTACTGGGCCCCTACGGTTTGCTGACAACTCCTTGAGGCGCACGGGAACAGTGCGCGCCGTAAACGACTTGGGCTCGGTCCGGTCTGTTACCGGACAAACGGACAGCGAGCTACCCATTGCCCGCCGTCCGCAAGCCCGCGTCTACGGTGGCCGGAAATTTGGATCGGAGTTACGGCGGCGGCTGCGGCGTGAGCGCCGTTGCCTGATACGGTCAGCCTCCTCCTTTGCTAGCATTACTGCTTCGCAGAAGGAGGCGACCGCCTGCCACTCCTCCTCGCTCCGGAGCATGGCTTGAACCAAGCCCCGGCGCGAGAGATCGCCTCCGATTGCCCCCACGAGGACACGGCGATGCTCTTCCCAAGCGGGGCACACCTCTACCGTGTGCTCCACCGTGTCCACCGGGCGTTCCGCACAGTGACGACACCCGGGCGTCACCTCCGCACGGATCTTGTACAGGTACGGCCCGAACTTGCCATGTTCGGTTAGTACCTGCGCCATGCAGAAGGTTATGACGCCGTGAGGCCTTTCTAGCCACGCCTCAAAGAGGGGCCTTACCGCCTCAATCGTGGCGTGCCCAACCAGTGACATGGTGAAGTCGCGAGAATCCGATGGATGCGAGACGCACAGGCTCGTTCTGTGTGGCGCACTTATGAACGGCCTTTGTCCAACAGTAGACTTTTAGGGCTGAAATAATGATGATGATGATGAATAAGTGAAATAGTACATAGAATAATAATTAACGACGACTATGGTCAAAACTTTCTGATTACTTGATATCGTGATAATTTTATCTTCGTAAGTTCTCTCAATTATAGTTTAAAGATTTGATACTTTATCATAGTATTTAAAAGTTTAAAATATTATTATAATTATATACTAATATTATAAACTTTTATTTTATAATTATAAGCAAATTAATTTTATGATAATATTATATTATATTTGAAATATCTGATTACTTATTGTGCACACCGACCACAGAGTTTTTGTTTTTCAACACGCATGTTGACTGGTAGAGAATGCCTTGTTGCAGTAGTTTAAATAAATAAATAATATTCAGGTAGCTTATGTTAATTCTACAGAATTTTCAATTTATTCCATAGGTAGACGTGAACGTGAATATGACGTGACGTATACGAGTAGGCACGTGACCAACCACAGCGCCCGAGCCGCTCCTTTGATGGCTACCACTCCCCAGTTATAAGATTACAAAAATGTCTTGGGTGCATTAAAGATTGGTTTCGACACAGAATATATCGCAACTGGTATCTCAAATAGATTACATAGTAACAAGTACTAAAGATACCAGTTCCATTTCCCACAGGGTTTTACATTTTTAATAATATAATTATAATTAATTTGATTTAAGTAGATAATACAAATAATAATGAAATTAAATTAATAAAGCGAGGTATTTAATAATTTTGTTTAAGTGTTTTGTTTTTATAATTTATTTATGCTTTATTTCATGTTATGGCAAATAAATGCTTTATCTACCTAAACACCTGAGTTTAGATAGCCCGCAAAATACAAGGGGTAATATTTAAACGAGTGACAGTAAATTAAAGTTTTAAGTGACAAAAATAATTAATTTATGTTGTAGTATTAGTAAGTGAGCGACTGACTGCGAGTGACGAGGAGTCAACAGAACAGCAACCTACAAAGTTATTTAAAATATAAAATGAGAAGCTTCATAATATTTAAGCGACCGTATATTTGTTTGTTAACGTTAAAACGATATTAGATAATAATCAATATTTATTTCACAAATACAAAAGTATATAAAACACTTACTAATTAATATGCGGAGGAGTTTTATGATGCCATTTTTTAGTTAGTAGTAGTTTTTAGTAGAGTAGGTTTTAGTGTATATATATAGTTTTAAACGAAATTTATTTTAATTTTAAAACTATTATAGAAACACCGACTTCCGAAATTAAAGTTATTTTGCATTTTTTGTGTTTTTTTTTTACATTGAAGGCGATTGTATTTTTTTGTAAAAAGTCTTTTGACTTACGTTATTGCCGACAGAACGTCTCTTAAACTCTTTAGCAAAATACTACTAGTATTTCTCCTGGGAAAATTTTTATGGGCTCTATGCGAATATTCACCTTTACGAATGGAAACTTATTATTGCAGCAATATTCACCTATTTTTGACATAACGAAATTCCCAATACTTGCCGAGTTTAAACGTGTAATAGAAAACCTGCTTCTTGTTAGCATTCCTGGGAAATGTTTACAAACAAACAATGTTACTATTACGCCGTTATAAGAACCGAAGAAGAGGAACTTAATACTTCCACAACTGTACATTCTTGTAGTAGTATTATTATTTAACTTTAATGTAAACGTTGTTCAATTACAGTGAAACGAGTTTATAATTTGAGACAATTTGAAATAAACTTAAAGTTAAAAGCTCTTCTATCTGTCAACGGTCGACGTTGGGTAGCTCGCTGTCCGTCCGTCCGGTAACAGACCGGTCCGAGTCCAAGTCGTTTACGGCGCGCACTGTTCCCGCGCGCCTCAAGGAGTTGTCAGCAAACTGTAGGGGCCCAGTTGGGTCAAAGCCTACTGGGGCCAAGGGTTAGATGATAATGAACCCCGGGGCCCTGGATTCAAGTCAGTAAGAGTCTGACACTATCTCCCGCCCCACCCAAGGGCGGGATTCGTCATTTGACGATTTTACGTACCAAAAAAAAAAACGGTGGATGTTGAACCAATATTATTGAGTAGCTTTATTTAGTTTATAATTTTTTGTTTATAGTGAAGCAGTTTTAAATACGAGTGCAAAGGGCATACTGCTATAATTAGTTCCAGCAGACCGCTTGTTTGTCACGTTTACTGACTAAAAGCCTTAATGGCAATAACACAACGTTTTCATATTCTAGTTAAAGCTATGTTTTGACGTAATACGTCAAACCTATCGTATTTATTCTCCAGATAAGAGCAGAAATAGTCTAAAGCTGACGTCAATCAACACACTCGATCGATGTCGCCAATCTGTCTTTAATAACATCCTTAGAACCCTGTTCACATGGTCCTACAGCTCCATGAACACTAATCCGTGTTCCTCCCACACCGTGCGATGTACAGGCTCTCGCATCCGGAGGGAGGCACCGGAATTAGATTATGGAAATTAGTTTAGTTCGATGGACTGCATCCACCTGAATCTTGATTACATCATAGTGCAATTTATCAATTTGTACATTGTTGGAAATTAGTTTGGAGTTAAGGCATAGAAGTAAGTTTTGGAGCGAAAAAGTAGAAAAGTATTGTGATAATGATCAAGATGTCTGAATATGATGATTTTAAAAATCAAGATACGGAATTAGGAAAAAATAAAAAAAATAATCCGGGGAAATGCGAGTCGGACTCGCACACCAAGGGTTCCGTACAAATGAACTTATTTATGTTAATAGTTGAATTCCCGAATCGAGTTTCGAAGATTTTTCCAAATAGCATAATTTTTTTTTTGTGACGTAACTAAAACTTTACAGTTTTTAGATTTTTTCTTCTATTTGTGCTATAAGAACTTGCTTCATGCTAAATTTCAGGATTCTAGGACCTAGGTTCTAGGATTTTTCACAGCAAGGGACCGCAGACTCAGGTCTACGGTCCCTTGAACCTGTATACTCAGGTATACGGTATTCATTTCAACTCGATACCTCCACGCGTTCCCGAGATAAATGGTATTGACCGACAGACGGACAACAAAACCAAGCTTCTAAGGTAATGTCGCAAAAAATGTTTATTTCGACACTCTCAAAGGAATAAAAATTCATAGGGTACTTCCTGCTGACCTGGAACCCTGAAATTTGGCATGGAGCAAGGTCTTATAGCATAAGTATAGGAATGGATCTGATAACATCACAAAAAAAAACTTAAAAAAAAAATGGAAAAAAGGAAAAAAAAAACAATATTCGATTCGGGAATTGAATTATTTATATAAGTTACTTTGAACGGAACCCTTAGTATATGAGTCCGACTCACACTTGCCCTGTTTTTTTGTCTAGTCTAGGTCTTCTACGTTGACGAAATTTCTATACATGTTTCAAAAAAATTGTTTTACAATTTTGCGTCACACGTCTATACTGCATAATACAATCACATCCAAGATATACGTAAATGTAGGTAGACTGTGTTTAAAGTTTCAGAAAAATAATCCTCCTACTGGGGTCATGGGTTAATTTCCGAATGGAATACCCGGCCCCGGCACGATAGGCTACGAAGGAACGGGGTAGGTTTTTAGTCAGTAAGAGTCTGACACTACTTCCCGCTCCGCCCAAGGGCGGGATTTGTCATTGGATGATTTTACCTACCATAAGAAAAAAAAACGACTCCATGAAAAAAATGGCTTTTTGAAATGTTTCTACATCAATTCCCAATGGGTCCAAGAGATTTGTCCAAAGTACAGTCAGTAAAAACAATTGCTTGTTTGTTTTAATCAGTTACAGCCTTGAAAAAATAAATAATTACTAACTATGATTATTTTAATTTACTTTGATAATTCTGAAATTGTGATTTATAACTTTTAGTCTATTTAAGTCTAATTAAAATTATTTACTATAATGGTTATAAAACTATAATTTTATCTCCTTAATGGCTATTCACCTCTTTGGATGCATGTAAAGTAATGCTTACCGTTTCATAAGTAATATATTAAGTAAAAATATTAATTGTCTTTTATTTCATAGAAATAGAAATAGTGAACATTTATCCCTTATCAAAGCTTTTACTGCTGACTTTACCAAACATTCTCATGGACTCGTCGGGAATGAAAATATTTATTATATTAAAATGACATGGACTCATTGGGACCTAATGCTCGAACTTTTATTTTTCGAGAACAATGGACTCGTGGACCTAGCACACAATATATAGCAGGCTTCCACAGCACGTATCCATAGCATGCATCCATCCATATAAAAAAATAGCTTTGTTGAACCTGTTTACATCAGTACTAAGCTATATCTAACAATGAATATGATTGATCTTATCAAACGCTACCATAGCAACGACTACGTACACTAGGACGTAACGTGATACCGTCCGGCCGTCCGGTAACAATCAAGCCCTCAAAGGCATTGTATTCGTCGTGCGCCTCAAAGAAATGTCAACAAAACCGTAAGGACAAACAACAAACAGGGAAATTTCTGAAAAAGAAAATACCGGTAGTTCAAGAGCACAAATGGTAACTGAACGACATAGGTATCTATTTTAGTCAGTAAAGTCTGACACACTTTTCCACTGCTCCCTAGAACGGCAAAAATCTTAGTCGTCATATCTTTCGCTAGCACTGGTTCGTCGCAGGAGGCGACCGCATCCCATTCCGATCCGGTCAGGGATGATCCAGGGATGACCTAAGGTCCAATCATACTGACTGGCTAAGACTTTTACATCTATATTGTAAAATACGAGAGAAAACCAAAACAAACAATTGAGGATTGAACCTTTACAGCTAAAATTGCATAACAAAGTATCTATTTTTCTTAAGAATTCTCCAAGCAGAGAATAGTTTAGTTCATTTAATGTTGTATGCTATAAACCTATTGCTATTTACTTTACCAAACACAGAGCTAGTACTGTTAATTTACCAACAGAAACCTAAGAGCATTCTGTCTAACCGGAGAATCGATCTCTAAAAGCAATAGTCAGAGATATAACTTGGATTATAATATAGACCGTATCGTTATAAGATTAGGATATGTATAGTGTGTCTTTGATTTAGACAGATCTGAATTTGTAACTCAAATTGATGGTATTTCCTTGGAATTGGAAGTAATATGATAGTAGAATCGAGTTGATCTAGGCTATTCTAGACGATTCTCTAAAGATAATGGAATTGTAACCAGATTTAAAACAAAATTTTAAAATTAAATACAGCTGCTACTTTGCATGATATGGATATAAGTGCCCGTAAAATAAAATTAACATAACAATGCAAATTAGATTGTAGATTTTTGTGGAAAAGGTTTTTATCGCTGTCCTACATTATCATGTGAGCATAATAAGTATGATGATATAACAACAGATAAACCAAAAAATATAACGTTATTATTAGATTGGTCGACTGGTAGAATTTTATTTTTGGTGTTTGTGGAACAGTAAGCTTAAAACCATTATTTAAATGAATAATAATATTTGTTTTATGTTTCAATCTCTCTAGAAACCTTAACACATGAACCAATCACTCAACTACTACTCAAACCGTGCCATTACTAGACTAAATGATAGAACCAGAATAAATAACAGCCATATTATGATATGTTTTGACTAACTCTGACACTTGAACGAAATAGACAAATTATCCCAATTTAAGTATACTTTTGTTCGTAAATTCTCTCAAGTTATCAGCCAAACAAGTGGTCGCGATGTCATTGTTAGAAACAAGAATTCAAACACATTTTCTAATTTATTGCACGAAAGGGACACATTCAAAATGAAGAGCTCCCTAGAGTCTATATACGGAGCAAAAATATCTACAATAATTTAAGAAGAATATAAATTGGGTCGTGTTATGTGGGAAATGTCATACTGTAAGAGGAAAATTTGTGATTTTATGTAGTCATAACCTCGTTTTATAATTGAACTATTACGTACATATTGCCCACTTGAGGGTGACTAGCCTTGATCCCTATAATTGTAGTGGAGATACCGACCGCTTTAAATTCGTTTCAGGTTATGTTTGTTACGAATCCGTATATTTTAATTTCCGAATCGTTTGTTTTTCATTGAATAATTTATTACGTATTTGAGAAGTTACGTACTTAAGAAGCACTTAGTAACGACTGCTACAAATCAATATATTTGGCAGATTTAGTTATGTACATGAACATTAATTCTGAATCTAAAATAAGACTTACTTCTCAAGTCTTCTAATTGTGTAGGAACTAAGATCTACTTCAACAAAAATATTAGAATAATAGAAACATTATTACATAACGTCTAACGTATGACAAGAGGACACCCTGAGCGGTGACAACTTTGAAATTATTTATTTGCTTCTTTGGATTTTGTGTTTTCAGTAAAATTTGCTATTTTTATTTTTTAAACTTTATTTGTATGATATCTACGAAAATTCGTGATATTATACTTTCGTGGACTTAAAAGATTTTTGGGACTGCTATAGAATCATTCTGTGTTTTTATTTCAATAGCTTTCGTTTGATAAATTTTACGTAACGATTTCCATTCTTCTACGATCAGTATGGGGATAAAACTTCCCAATTTTTTTTTTATATTTTCCCACTGCTGGGCAGTCTCCCTAAATTACTTACAATTCCCTGAAGCGAAAACTCATCGATATGTGTATCCTGCCCATCCTAACCTACGGTGCTCAGACATGGTCGCTCACATTTTTTATGCAGTAAGAGTCTGACACTATCCCTCGCTCTACCCTGAACGGAAGAAATTAATCGATGATGTCCAATCCAAAAAATAGTCATAGGTCATATTGACATTGCGTGCCTTTTTCATTCAGTCATTCAGAAGAGAATTCTAAAACCGCATTTTTTCCACATTGTATCTCATAATATATGCACAACACATTTTTGCATTTTTATAGCTACATTTTTTTTTTTATCATACAGATAAAAAATATCTCAATTTTAATTTTGAAACTTAATTTTAAATTTTGTATAAATTTAAGATTCTTAGTCGAAGTTTACATCGACTAAGAATCTTAAGAATCTCAGAAATGTGCACTTTGGGCACATTTTTGTATAGTTCATATAAAAGAAGAAACTGACTGACAGACATATCAAAGCACAGCCAAACCTACTGGGACTAGGAATATGAAATTTTACACAAGATTTACTTTTATGACGTAGGCGAGCACTAACAGAGAATTTCCCAAAATCCACCCCCTAAGGAAATGAACCCGTTTCATTCAAAAGTTCAAAGTTGGTATGGAGAAACTTATTATCACGCGGGCGAAGCCGCTGGCACAAGCTAGTAGTTTATACACTGTTAAATTTTTATTGTTTTAATCCCGTGGAGCGTCGATTCGATACATGAAACACCATCGATTAAATAAGAGAAAATTAAAAAATAAATTACTTTTTTTAAACTCGAATTAATTTACGCATGTATGAAATTAATTTCTTATAGTAAACGTCAGCTGAGCGAGGCCAATGACCTGTAGGAAATACCGACTTCCGAAATTAAAGTTATTTTTAATTTTCTAGTATATTTTTTTGATTGTAAAAATGTTTTCCCTAAAATCTAGAATTGAAATGAAAAAATCAAATTACGCTTAGAATCCTAAAATTTTATCAAGAAGACATGTTATTGCAACCAATAACAATACAGGTATCAACTGTCGGCCTAAAGCCGGCTACAGTCTTGGCAAACACCGGATCCGGCTGGCAAGCCCTGGCAATACGAACGGATCCGGATTGTTTACGGCCGCTTGTGTCCCAGGAATAATCTCGCGGTTCGCCGCGTACGACCGAATTGTCAGCTCGACGGCCCACTCTGTGATCAATTGCGAAGGAAAGGTACGAGGGACTGACATTACTAAACATCCTGTGGAATATCGTATATTATTTCCTAAAGGATTTGACCACAAGTAACTAATTTCATGTTGAGCGTCCCTTTTGAAAATTTCCACTTTGTGTTAAAAGATTATCCGAAGAAATTGGTATCCGTGTTGACAAAATCCTCAATGACTGACTTTATTGCTTTTTCTTAGAACAGATGGGAGTACAAAAATATAGAAAAATAATTTTAATTTCAAAAGACGTCGTCAAAAAATATAGGAAGGTTTATTTTATCACTTTTTTGATGTGATCTTTAGAACTAGACAATATACAAGTTCTATGGTATTTATGGTGGTATAGTGGCTATAGTATGGAGGTGGGGTATGGTAGGAATGATAAAATGTTCATGAATATTGACGAAATCTACCCATTGGTCGTAAAGAAGTTCCATTCTGAGCCTTCGTAGTGCAAGTCCAGTCCAACGCATAGTTAAATACCTACCTACCTTGCTTTGGAATTGCAATGAACCTAACAATATCTCAATCACTATGCATTTCCTTAAATAACTATTAAAAAAAATACAAGCCAATTACGAGTAAAAAACCACTAAAAAGTACAAAATAATTTTAATTTTGGAAGTCGGTGTTTCTACGAGTATATTAGTTTTGTCTCTTCATTTTGCACTTTTTAGTTTTGCAGTTTTGTTTTAAAATACAATTATTTTAGAAACGTTAGGTCGGAGCTACAATTTAGATCAATATTAAAATAATCATTATGATCTGTTTTAAATAAAGAGTTATACCTGAATTAATAACTCCAAAAACATGACATAATTAGTGAAGCTAGGGTTTAACAGGGTGAACTGTAAGTACATAATTAATTATATTGGGTACCAAGAGTATATCAGCGTGATGTTACGTTATATGTTTCAACAGAAGCTCCACTGAGGCTCCACTGTGGCTACCATATTAGCCACAGTTCAAAAGTTATGATACAAAGTAAATAATACGATTGCAGCAATCCCGGAAGATTTGCTATCATTTATTGAAGAATTCCAATGTCTATCTAAGTTCTTTATTGAATATTCACTAAATTAAAACGAATTTCGAAAAAGTTCCCAAGAGTAGACAAAATCGGTTTACGATTGGCAAAGTCAGTGCTGAAAACATACAATATAAAAACAAATATCAAGTGAATTCAGTATTTTCTCCTGTTTTTGAAATATGAATAAAATTGTGATCATAAAATCGAATATGTCCGTTAAAATCGACCGGCAGCAACGCGTACACGTTAGAATAAAAGTGTTGATTCAGCATTAAATCACTTTGACCTTTAGATAACCTAATAAATCGATAACAGATATAACTTTTAATGTCATCATAGCATAAAAAGTAGCCGACCCTATTTCTATAACTTTCATCTAGGTCAGCCCGACGCTAAAACCATTTTAAACAAATAATTTCTAAGTCGGTAACTTTTAAAAAGTTCTGTCTAGTCTAAATCGATTTATTTTGCCCGTCTGCCCGTTGAAAGTCCGTTTGTGAAAAGAATTTCTATAATTCAACCCTCAGAGCCTTACAAACTTGTTTGATTGCTCATGTCTTTGCCAACATTCGGAGGGTTAAGAGCTTGTAGTGTGTATGGCTCGAAACTAATTGAATAGCTCGTGTTTCTCGAAATGCTTTTTAAAGTCTACATTCTCTTCAAAGTTGGAATTAGATTAGTCAACTGCGGTAAATTGTATGTGGATTATTTTGTTTGGCATAGAACTTACGCCTTAATTTATTTTTAAGTTTGGTTTGTGACTAATTAAAAATTGCGGAAATCACACATTAAAATTTTTTCATCAAACAATTTGACCATTCTTTGTTCACACAATGTTATGAATATAACAGTAAATTTTAATATTTTAGTGAAAAATAGATATGAAATAATTTTCAAATAAAACTGTCACATGCAGAAACGATTGGTCTATTTGAAAAAAAATGTGAAATATTGAGTTTATTTATTAAAAATATGTTTATTAATGAATCATATTATGTACATTACACAAAAACATTTGGTTGCGCCAATTTGCTATGATCCGCGACTTTGTTTTTTGTAATTTATTTTTTTGGCCTAGCAATCCTATCCCTTCCGTTTTCCTTCACCCGCACGACCGCAAGAAATGATTTGACATTGACGTGTGTGCATCGATTGTGAATGTGACCGCACCGCTAAAACCGCCCGCTCGAAATTACAAGAAAACTGGCTATTTCGTGATCCAACCGTTCAAAACTCAACAATAGTGCAGTGTAGTGCAAAACAGGACCTGGCAGTGATTTAAATGTGCGAAGTCGAGGATCGCCGGCGCGGTGCCACGTGGAACCTTCGAAGTCAAAAGGTCAGTGTTCCTCCCTATCCCATGCCAGGCACAGTATCTGCATATTGTTAACAAACCTTAGATCGCTTTTTAAACCTACAGTCCACACCACAGCAAATTCGCGCAACCATTACTTTTTGGTCCTACGAGCAGGATCGTGAATCATTTTCTTGTAATTTCGCAATATAGTATTTGTTCCATAGGGAATAAACGCAACGCGCCTGTTTACCTAGATATAATAGTAGAAAACCCGCATCTAGGCATTTAGGCAACTATACGTTATTTCGCTCGTATAGTTAAAGAGTCATTGATAATTACGGTACCTACGCCGTCAACCGCACCGCATAATTATAGTTAGCTACGTAAATATCAGCGTAGATATAAATCGATCGCATTCTTTTTCTTGACAAAATTCATTCGGAAGTCCTACAAATTGCATGTAGGTAGACGCATTTCAAAAATACCCGTTCATTGTTGAGTGAATAATTGTAGGAAACGGATAAACCATAGATTATATAGACAGGTTATTCCGTTCGTTCGCCGTTCGCTTTGTTGTTTACAATACTACCATATTGTTATCTGATAATTATCGCTTACTTAATAATTCGTTAAGTGTTTGTTTGAGTGTATAGTGTGAATATATCAAAACAAGATGTCTCTTAAGGGAACCAAGGTTAGTACTGATTTAAAGGTTCAGTTAAAGCTTTTATACGCTGAAAGGGACTCACAGTTTTCACGTGTTCAATCAATTTGTGATAAATCTTTGCAAACCTCGGATCTGGCGATTAGAGATGCTTTCTTGTGTTCGTTGGAAACTTTAGATAGTTTGCGCGCGGATTTTAAATCTACAATTAAGGATATAAACATTTTAGAGTTGGAGTTAAATCCTGATTACTGTGTGAGTTATCAGGCATTGTCGTCCTTTGATGACTTGTATTGTCGTATCAAACGTATTGCTAGGAGTTTAGAGACTCCCCCCCCCCGCGAGTGGTTTATCCAACCCTCCTCGCGAACGCCCACGATTGCCGCCAATTCAAATACCTGAATTTGATGGTGACATTCGAAATTGGAATTTATTTATAGATAGTTTCGAAAATATAATACATAGGAACACATCGCTGACAGATCACGAGAGATTGCATTATCTCGTAGAAAAATTGACCGGTAAGGCAAAGGCTGTCTGTGCTGGAATTACGTTTAGCGCTGAAAATTACAATTTAGTTTTGAACACTTTAAAAACAAAATACGAAGATAAGCGATTAGTAGCCACCGCATATTTAGATCAATTATTCGATTTGAAAAGTTTTTCCGTTTGTAACGATCATAATTTAGAGAAGTTTTTAAATATTTTCGCATCATCTGTTCGTGCAGTAAAGAACCTAAAGGTCAATGACCTCTGTGACTTTTTGTTTTTGTATATCGGTTTAAAGAAATTAGATCCTGAAACTGTTCGTCTGTTTGAAACGACTCAGCGCGGTAAAGAAATACCTAAGTTCGAAGATTTAGAATCTTTTATTCGCGACCATATTAAGGTATTGCAGCGCACGTCGGCACGTCATGAAGTCACGAATAGGACAGGTTCCGATCGCCGTATGGACGCGTCATCGAAGTCAGTCAAGACTGCACATACGCTAGTTAATACCGCCTCAACACCTGACTGTTCTCTGTGTAAGGGTAGCCATACACAGCTGTACAAGTGTTCGGGATTTCAGAGATTATCGCCTAGTGATCGTTACAAGTTTGTCCGCACTAATAATTTGTGTTTTAATTGTCTAAGTGACAAACATCTGGTTACGTCATGTAACAGTGGTGTTAGCTGTCGTAAATGTCTAGCTAGACATCATACCTTCTTACATTTTGAGAGTAGTAAGCTGCCATCGCAGCAGTAGCCTGCGCAGACGCGCGACGCTTGTGACGCGCGGCCTGCTGCAAGTGCAAACGACGTAACATTGTGTTCGCTTTCCGCCGCTGGTACTCAAATCACTGCCGTTTTACTTGCGACCGCGCAAGTTGTCATTGTAGATGCCTTTGGCAAACCGCACACCGTTCGAGCGCTACTAGATGGCGCTTCCCAGAGTAATTTTATTACTCGGGATTGTTGTCAACGCCTTGGTTTTAGTTTTAATAATTGGTCATCCCGCTCAGAAGTGAAAGGTTTTGGAGGTTTAAAGGCAACCATTCACGGTTCCATTAAAATAATATTTAGTTCACGTTTTAATCGTAATATTTCGTTTGAAATGGATTCGCTAGTCGCAGATAAGATTACGGAACGGTTGCCCACGGTACCGGTTGACACGTCCATGCTGACGGAGTTTAAGAACTTGCAGTTAGCCTACGGAAATTACGCTTTCCCTGGAGATATCGATCTATTGATCGGTGCTTCGATTCTCCCGCATCTCCAGTTATCACGTAAAATTCAAGGTCTTCCGATGTACCCCGCTCCGCACGCACTGGAAACAGTTCTCGGGTTTGTTATAGTTGGTTCCGCACCCGCTTATTTAAATAGTTACTCGACTGTGTCGCACTGTTGCACCGTCGAGCCGCCGCTTGAGTCTACCATCCGCAAGTTCTGGGAGATTGAAGAGGTCAATGTCCCGCCTATTCTCAGCCCTGAGGATCAGGTCACTGAGGAGATTTATACCCGCACGACTACTCGTGATAAAGATGGTCGTTATGTTGTCGCGCTCCCTTTCAAGGGTGATATTTTTTCGCTCGGTGGCTCCCGTGCCTCCGCAGAAAAACGCTTCCATGTCGCTGGAACAGAAAACCCAGCTGATTGTCTCTCACGTGGTTTGCTTCCTGCGCAAATTTTAAATCATCCGCTTTGGTTTTGTGGCCCTCCCTGGCTTCATACCACTCCTAACGAGTGGCCAAATGCTCCGTTTAACCCCGCTACTGTTTCAGAGCCACCCGAGGAGAAGAAACATACGCTTGTAGTATCAGTTCCGCGTGAAGAGTCAGTTGTTTTGTTGTTGTCTAATCGAGTCTCGTCTTGGTCGAGACTATTACGCTGTGTAGTTTATGTCCTAAGATTTTTGAGATTATTACCATCGCGTGGTGCTATAATCGCAGCTGATTTGGATAGAGCTGAATCAGTTGTACTTCGAGAGTTGCAGAAATTTTATTTTTCAATAGAATTTCGTAGTTTAGAATCACAAAAACCTTGTAGTCGCGCACTTCAACATTTGAAACCATTTTTGCAAGACGGACTCATTCGTGTCGGTGGCCGTCTGCGAAATGCTAAGTTAGAGTTTGAACAAATGCATCCAGTAGTTTTACCACGCAAGGATCACGTTTTGGATTTGTTGGTGGATTATCACCATAAGGTGAATTGTCACGCTGGTCCCGATTTATTAATGTCCATTCTTCGACAGAAGTACTGGATACTTTCCGCTCGCAATTTGATACGCGCTAGAGTGCACAGATGTGTGCCCTGCTTTAAGCTCCGCCCGCGTTTCAACGCGCCGGAAATGGCCGACCATCGTTCTTGTCGTGTTGTACAGACGGTGAAACCTTTCATACATACTGGGACGGACTATGCTGGACCGTTTAAAGTCACTATTGCCCGTGGTCGTGGTATACGTTCCACAAAGGCATACATTTGCCTATTCGTTTGTATGACAACTCGTGCAGTTCACATAGAGTTAACCAGTGATTTGAGTACGCAGGGTTTTATGTCTGCATTTAAACGATTTTTATCTCGCCGTGGTCCCGTTAAGCGCTTATACTCTGACAACGGCACAAATTATGTTGGAGCGCGACGCAATATTTCGGAATTACATACATTCTTACGCTCCAAGTACTACCAAAGTGAATTCGCCCATGTCTTAGCTGAGAATCGCATTGATTGGTGTTTTAATACGCCAGCGGCTAGTCATTTTGGTGGCAATTGGGAGGCGAATATTAAAAGCCTTAAGTCGCACCTGTTTCGGGTCATAGGCGAACAGATTCTCTCGTACGAGGAGTTGAGCACCGTACTCGCTCAGGTAGAGGCGTTGATGAATACGCGTCCGTTGTGTCGGACTTTGTCTAGTGATCCATCGGAGCCACTAGCGTTGACGCCGGCTCACTTCTTGACGACGACTCCTCTTAAATATTTGCCCGCTTTAGATGTCGAGACTGACAAACTGCAGCTTCACCCGCGTCACGCTCTGCTAGATAGCTTAGTTCAGTCCTTTTGGAAGCGATGGAGGACAGATTATCTGCATACGCTGCAGTCGCGTCAAAAGTGGAACACTCCTTCAGATCCAGTCACAGTCGGTACTGTGGTGATACTGAAGACTGAGAGTGCGCCTCCTCTGCACTGGCCTCTTGGTGTAGTGGAAGAAGTTTTTCCGGGTTCGAACGGAATAACGCGAGTCGTAAAGGTTAAAACCGCAACTGGATCGTACCTGCGTCCGGTTATTCGCCTCTGCCCTCTGCCTAATCAGTAGTAGTGGCATAGTTAGTTATAAGTTGTTTCGCTACCTAGTATTGATAGTTTAGATTAGTAATAGGGTTTAGTTTCGCTTTTGTTTTTTTTCTTTTCTTTGAAGGTAACCCTTCAAACCCGGGGGGAATGGTTGCGCCAATTTGCTATGATCCGCGACTTTGTTTTTTGTAATTTATTTTTTTGGCCTAGCAATCCTATCCCTTCCGTTTTCCTTCACCCGCACGACCGCAAGAAATGATTTGACATTGACGTGTGTGCATCGATTGTGAATGTGACCGCACCGCTAAAACCGCCCGCTCGAAATTACAAGAAAACTGGCTATTTCGTGATCCAACCGTTCAAAACTCAACAATAGTGCAGTGTAGTGCAAAACAGGACCTGGCAGTGATTTAAATGTGCGAAGTCGAGGATCGCCGGCGCGGTGCCACGTGGAACCTTCGAAGTCAAAAGGTCAGTGTTCCTCCCTATCCCATGCCAGGCACAGTATCTGCATATTGTTAACAAACCTTAGATCGCTTTTTAAACCTACAGTCCACACCACAGCAAATTCGCGCAACCAACATTAATATATACACTAAACGCTACTCCTCACCTAACTAAAATATGGCGTCAAAAAACTCGCATCCGCACTAAACTCCGCATTGCTGTCGACGGAAGTGAGCCCAAAAGGTTGGCTGCATTGCCACGTTGTATGGCACCTACAACCTACCTAGGTCAAAGCCAGCCCTTGGGTCACGCGAAGTGTCAACTTTTAATGAATCTATTTTGCTTTTTTCATTTTTATGTTCAATCTTAAAAATGACGTGGATAACATTCAATCGCCATCGCAAAGACAAATCTAGCCATATTGAACATCTAAAACTTTCAACAAAACTCGTTACTGCCATCTAATACGCAATGTTGACAAGTAACCACTCAGAGCCTCTCAAGAGACGCACATCACAATACTCAATCATCGAACTCAAACAGAACTGATTGTTCATCAAAACAACATGTTGGCTACCGTTGCTAGCCAGTTAGAAAAATAAACATAACAGAAGCTATTTTTTTGGTCCGCACACCTGACATCTGTTGTCAGCTGTCATCAGTTGTCAACCGACAATGTTAACGACGTTAAAGGGTCTGAGGTGCTATTCTTTAAAAAAACGCAGCGCTGCCTCAACGACGAACACCCAAATAGGATACATTGGATTGTCCACCTAATCTACCTATATATTGGATTGTTAATTCAATGTATCTTCTTAGATAAATAATAATAATATAATTCTTAGAGAATAGCACCACTGAAGAGGCGACAATCAACTAGTCAATAAATATTTCGTTTTGACGACATTGAATAGAAATGGCGGTGGGATAAATTTTATTAATACACTCAGTGTCAGTAAATGTGGTCTAAGCTTAAACTTCTAATCGAGTAAGTTGTTCTATACCTACAACATTAATTTTAGTATAATTATGCGAAACCTGATACACCTGTCTAGTATTTTTAAGAAAAGAATCTATGTACAAAATTTCAAAACTGTGTCATGAAAAATCACAAATTATTAAACGTTACCTGTTGGCCGCACAAATATGAGGTCACTGTGCTATCCGGGTGCCTAAGCTGTGCGCTGGAGCCTAATCCCTGCTATGACCTGCCGTGACCTGTGTTGTACTTAGTGTCGGGGGTATCAAAGTTGTGAACTGTTTAAAATGTTTTTGTAGAAAATATAACATGGTGTAAAATTTATTGGAATCCATTCAGTTACTGATTCAGAACAAACTATATTCAGGTTTCGCATACACTAAAAATAATGTCGTATATCCTATGCACTGTTATCTGTCCGTATATCGTCGATTCGGTACATGAAACACCATCGATTTGTAAAGATAAAATAATTTACGCATGTACTAAATTAATTTCTTTTAGTATACGTCAGCTGGGCGAGTCCAATGACCTAAAGGTAGTTAGTACGCAACGACCGACAACTACCTAAAAGGTCATTGGCTCGTTTACTTGTCTCGGGAACTGATCTACTCTCTGTTTCGGGGTCTTATAACAAAAATTTTCAATTTTCAGATTTATATTCCTATAAAAATCTGAAATTTATAAATTTGTCGTTACGTCCCAAAAAAAAACCTTTCTCAATTCGTGAAATGAACTATTTACATAAGTTAGTTTGTACGGAATCCTATGTGAGCGAGTCTGACTCGCAGTTTTTTATGACTGGTTATTACAATCACAGTAAAAATATGCTACACAGGACTATATTGTTCACCGGGGTCTGCTTGTAAATAGTCGATTTTTTATTTCTTTTTTTTATGGTAGGTAAAATCATCCAATGACAAATCCCGCCCTTGGGTGGGGCGGGAAATAGTGTCAGACTCTTACTGACTAAAAACCTACCGTGTTCCATTCATTGCCTTTGTCCCAGGGCCCCGGGTAACATTTTCACATAACCTTTGGCCCCAGTAGGCTTCGGCCCTGCTGGGCCCCTACAGTTTGCTGACAACTCCTTGAGGCGCGCGGGAACAGTGCGCGCCGTAGACGACTTAAGCTCGGACCGGTCTGTTACCGGACGGACGGACAGCGAGCTACCCATTGCCCGCCGTCCGCGAGCCCGCGCCTACAGTGGCCGGAAATCGGGATCGGAATCGGAATACCCACGGCGGCTGGGGCGTGAGGGCCAACCAAAAAAAACACACAGCACAAACTGAATATAGTACAACATGAACTGTTACTAAATAATCCTAAGTTTTTAGACTAAGACTAAAATATAAGTTGTATTTACTTAATATAGTATTTATAGCCTGCAAGGTCTTTGGGCCAAGAAGCCTCATAATTTTTTTATATTTTTTTGAAAAGTTTTCGCGATTAAGTACCTGCACGATTTTATGCTACTGTTTAGGCCCGTTATAAAAAATAAAATAAAAATAAAAATCATTTATCTCAGACAATTTCAATGTCCATATTATGTTAGCGACTGAAACTTCAAACTATGTTAGTTATAGGAAATGGAAAAGAAAGAGTGATTTTCTCTTTCTGCCATCACTTGGCATTAAATAATGCACGCGCTTAGCTTAGATTTTTAACAGACTTCGTCATGTTTTTTGCATTTAGTTTGATCAAAAGTTCGAGTGTAAAGCTCAGGCTGGCCACATTTGTTGCCAGCGAATGTAATATTTGGGCAGACATTTTTGTAAAGGCAGGTTCTAATGGGAATAATTTCTAGGAATTCTAGTTTGTAGCGAGGTGAGTTATAATCTGCATTATCAGCCTTTTAATGTTCCCACAGCTGGGGCTAAGGCTTTCTTTCTAGGAGAGGGAGTGGGCCGTAATCCACCACGCGAGCCCAGTGCGAGTTAGTCAGTTTCAATCTGAGGCTTTATTATTTCTAAAGATTTTGTTTTGTGTTACTGCTAGAAAATAACGAAACAAACGAAGTTGATTTATTAAGGTATGATCGTTCAGAGGAGCTTGCAGTTAAGTAATAACAGTCACATGGGTCAGTATTTAAGGTTAAGCAACACCCGCCGAGGTCAACGTACGGATGGGTGACCACCTATCACGTACAAAAATTCTTTCGTGCCACCAGTTACGGCATGTTAAGCCGTTGGTCACAGATGTCATTTGGAAAATCTTTGACAGTCGTTACGGAGAGCTAGATATTTTGACATGTGTCGTGCCAAGGGCTATAGTGTTCCTATTTAATTACTGTGTTGTGGAGTTCCGACAGGCACTGAGATTGGATAAAGGCTAGAGAGGTGATTTGAAGGCAACTGTATACTGTAACATGTACCTAAAGCAAAATCAAAGGAAATCAACTCATTAAATTATTGGACTACTTGGCTTTACAAAATCCCAATGCAATTTACGTACAAGTGAAATTGTTCCTTTGTAAACACAACTCTTTCTGGTTGACTTGAAAATAAAAACCCTAGTTCAAAGCTTGCTACAAAGCTACTTACATAATAATACAAATCGACTTTCATGGCTTCGAAGAAAACGACTTATTATTTTGATTGAATGCTAATCATATTTTATTCATGTAAAACGTCAGACTTTTGAGTCTTTGAATCTTGAAGACGCCATATTTTTATTTTTACTTTATTACGTCGTAGAAATCACTTATTAGCTGGTCCCTGAATACTTGTTTGATATATTAAACGAGCTCTGTTCCCGACCGCTAAGGGTAAGGCTATGTTGAGACGAAACGGGAAAAATCTGAGAAAAAAAGAGCGAAATTGTATCTTTATGATACAATTCACACAGTTCCAATCCGCTTTGTTCTTGTCCGCTCCGCTCATCACTATAACCTCACCCAAGCGCTTGACATTTCAGGTTCGATCTGGGAGCGAGCAAATATTTGATTAGGTTTTTCTTTATCTCGATGCGGCTTATACAAACTAATATGACGGATATAAGTCACGTCGGGTCCTATATCCGGACGCGGGTAACTTTGCTTACGAATAGTAAGTAGTATGGTAATGCAGAACTGCTCCGTTTCTACGTACTTCAGGGTATCAGCTGGTAGCAGATGCAGGTCGTAGTTTAAACGCTAGGCAATTTATAGAACCGAGGAAACCGTTTGTGTAATGTCGTTATTTCTCGATGAATTATTACATTTAAAGGAAAAAGGAAAACCGTTTTCTAAATGAAATGTTTTGTGTTTAAAACCCGTTTATAAAATACGATGGCGCTTTGATTTGTTAGTAGTTATGAGAGTGTTGAATAGTAGGGAATAAGGACATTAGATTTTAATGTTGCCAAATTAAAACAATAAAATTAATTAATTGCAATCACGTAAATTTAAGTGATTCGTCTGCGTGTTTTGCTAAAAATAAACTTAAGTAGATGTGTGCCTCGCTTGGGCAAAGCATCGCCGTGTCCTTGTGGGGGCGATCGGCGGCGGCGATCTCTCGCGCTGGTCCTTGGTACAGGCCATAATCCGGAGTGAGGAAGAGTAGCAGGCGATCGCCTCCTTCTGCGAAGCGGTAATGCTAGCAAAAGAGGAGGCCTATCGCGTGAGAAAACGGCCCTCACGCCCCAGTCGCCGCCGGGATCCCGATCCCACTTCCCGGCCACCGTAGGCACTGGCTTGCGGACGGCGAGCAATGGGTAGCTCGCTGTCCGACAGTCCGGTAACCGTCCGGACCGAGCCCAAGTCGTCGACTGCGCGTATTGTTCCCGTGTGCAGGATCGAAGCATACTCTAGGGCCATGGCTGATGTGAAAATAGACACTAGGGCCTGCCTGCCTGACATCACGCTGGGCCTCTATGGTAAGGGCGGGAGATGTCATTGGATATTTTTTACCCAACGAAAAAAAACCTATGGTTCCAGAATAAGTGATCAAATCTTTATTTATTTTAACTAAGTGATAGGGATTATGAACTCACGAAGTGGTTCTCTCCCGCATCATAAATCAACTATTTCGAAGGGAACTGAATGATCCAACATAATCCCGGTTACTGGGGCCAAAGGTTATGTGAGACTGTCACCAAAGGCCCCAGGATAAAGGCAAGGAATGGAAAGGTAGGTTTTTAGTCAGTAAAAGTCTGACACTGTTTCCCGCCCCACCCAAGGGCGGGATTCGTCATTGGATGATTTTACCTACCAAAAAAAAAAAAAAAAAACATAATCCCGGTACGCTGCGTCCACACCTCAAAAACATTGTTTTCTTAAAACTAAGGGGCTTTTTATTATAGCATATGGATTTCAACACGCAGGCGGATTTGCACCGCATGAGTATATCCTTTTCATACAAGTATTTATTGTAATGCGGGGAATAAGCTCGTGGGATGCGTGCGGGGCAGGGCAATTCCGCATGCGTGACAAAATACGCATGTTAATAAAAACACTTTGAACAATCACATACTTATGTACAAGACACTACACAAGTTTCAAATAAACCTCAAAGACTTAGCAAATACTACTCTCAAGTCAAGTCTAATAATTCTTTCATAGCGTAATAGCTGCGCCCTGTACATTGACCTCTGCTCCCACATATACAGGCGAAGGCTCAACCGCAACTACTCACCACAAAGTACGATTGATTTCCAAAGCAACTGCATCCTGCCTCCATTACAGGTATACCTGTACCTGTAATACAAGTATACTTGTACCTGTAATACAGGATAACAGGTGCGTACAATTCCGTACACTCGAACCACGTAGTGTATTACTGAATTAATTTGTGCAGGGAATGGCTTGCGTTGAGTAGCGTAGGGGTTTGATACTAACACTGTGACGCTTTGAATTTAGAGTGCTGTAGCTCTTCTCTGTGCTGTGACGAATGTGTACGCCCCTGGCGTTTGCGACTAGTCGAACTTGTGGTGTGGAAACAAATCATGATAGGTGTAATTAACTCAATAACAAGAAAAAAAAAAAATAAGAACAAGACTTAAGGCCGAAAGACGTCCAAAGTTGGACATAAACCTCCTACAAGTGTTGACACAACGAACGGTCTTGTGCGTCTCGCACCCATCGGATTCCTGCGGTCACCTTATGGGAGGACTTCCAATACTGCGTCTTCAAGTACGTGGTCGCCACTTTAGAACCTTTCAGCCTAATCGACCATCAGTTCTGTGAGCGATGTGCCTTGCCCTTGGCAATTCTCGAGACTATGTCGGCAACCTTGGTTCTTCTGCAGGTATCTACATTCCTGTTGCGATCACGCAAAACAAATTCCGAGCATAGAATTTTTTTTTTAGACTTTTTAATTGGCCTCAGAATGACTATAAGACTTCTGATGAAGCTCATTGCGAGCAACCACGTTTTAGAGAAACTGGCAATCCATGGCAACACTTTCTGATCATAGACTTTTGTCTTGAGCCACTCGTGGTATATTGAACGAGAAACACCCTTTAAACAACTTTGTTTGTTTCTCCTTTAGTATTTAGGTAAATTCGATGACTATGTATGTATATAAAGTAGCTTACTACTTTATATACATATAATGAGCATTAGTATTTAAGTGTCGTTTTTATAAGCTCCATAAAGTTTAGATACAAAAGGGTTTATAAAAGCTATGAATGTATTACGTACGAGTTACTACGTATGTTTCAACTTTTGTTTGACTTGGGTAGTCAAAGCTTGTGAAGGAAGAGTTGAAAATGATTTTCAACTAGCTTTTACTAACATAAATGGAGAAAATGCCGCATGGTAACGTACCAGGCTAAAAAATATTTTACCTCTCTCCTGTACCAGATCATGGCTGGCTTCAAATCACATTAATACTTATTAAAAGCGTTAGATTTTTAGGGTGATCCCCGGCCACAGTAGGTACGGGCTTACGGACGGCGAACAATCAGTAGCTCGCCGTCCTGCCGTTCGGTAATTGCCCGGACGGCGCTCGAGTCGTCGATGGTGGGTAGTGTTCCACGCGCACCTCAAAGAAATAGGATTAGAGCAGAACCGTAGGGGCCCAGCAGGACCGACGCCAGCTGCGGCCGTGGATTATTTCTCGTAGTCCTCGAAAGTAAAGGACACAGTTGTGGTTTCAGGTTTCAGGGTTAAAAGTCTGACACGGCCTCCAGCTCTACCCTGAACCAAGAAAAGTAGGAGCAACTCAAACAAATACTAATATTAAAAAGGCGAAAGTTTGTGAGTATATGTATATAGCTGCTAATTCTTCACGCTCGAACGGCTAAAAGGAATTTGATGAAACTCGGTACACATGAGATTCTCTGTGTCCCAGGAATATGTTCCCTTGGAATAATCTTCCACTATCAAGCGGGTGAACCGCTGGCCGCAGCTAGTATACAAATCCGTCAAGCCGTTGAGACGTGATTAATTATCAAAATTTGTAGAGTGGGATCCTGTTACAGTATCTCGTACCTACTAATATTATAAAGTTCTGATACTTTGTATGAATGCGTTTCACTTCTACTGTATATATGCGACGGTAATGTGAAGAGACACTGACTTCAATACAGGTACATAGCTCAGAAGTACGGGCTTCAAATTTTTTAGTATAGTATCCTCCTCCTCCTCGATTCGCATTCCTCATTACTGAGGGTCATGAAGTTCCCGCTGGATTAGCTTCTTATTAATGGTGTCTCGCCATCTGTGATGGTTCTTGGCGTCATGAAGTACAACGTGTAATTGGGTGTCCAGTGTAGAGCAGACCTGATCTGCCCATCTTTTTGGGCTACGGCCCCTTGGTCGTTTGCCATCAACCATGCCAGTTATGATGAGCTGTGCTATGTGTGTGTGTAGTATAGCATAATGCATAATAATCAGCCTTATAATGTTTGCACTGATAGGACTCGGCCTCCTCTCTAGAAAAAGGAAATGGGCCGTAATCCACAACACGAGCCCGATGGGAATTAGTGAATGTCACATGTCTTCGAATTTTTGACTTAAAGGATCTGGATATGCCAGTTTCAAGTAGGTATTTGGTTATGAATCATTGAAACAAATTACACAAAGTAAGTCGCCTGGCTGAGTTTGAAGCCGCAACCTACAACTCGGTAAGTGGTGTAATACATGTCAATAAAGTATTTGATATGTGAATGTTTGAGAGACACAATAGAAAGACAATAGGTGTGCGGACACCGGTGTCCTCTTGGGACTTCACAGTTTAAAGAAATGAACTGATTTGGATGTTATTTGATGGGTAGGGTATGTTCTGGACTTACCACATATAATAATTTTATCCTCAAAGTATAGGAAAATGTTCTTAAATAGCAGAAGCTAAAGACTATGCCTAGCTAATTGGTGATCCAGATTTGGTTAAGTCCAACCTTCAAAGCCTTGAGCACAGGCGTAGAGTAGCCAGCCCTTCGGTATTTTACAGGATGCCTTTTGGAGAGTGTGTGCGGAAAATGCATGACTTGTTTTCGCCATCTCCATTCTACTATCAGACAACCCGACGTACGGCTGATATCCGGGGCGATCGGCGGCGGCGATCTCTCGCGCCGGGGCTAGGTTCAAGCCATGATCCGGAGCGAGGACGAGTGGCAGGCGGTAGCCTCCTTTTGCGAAGCAGTAATGCTAGCAAAGGAGGAGGCCGACCGCATCAGGCAACGGCGTACACGCCGCCGCCACCGCCGGGATTCCGATCCCGATTTCCGGCCACCGTAGGCGCGGGCTCGCGGACGGTGGGCAATGGGTAGCTCGCTGTCTGTCTGTCTGGTGACAGACCGGTCCGAGCTCAAGTAGTTTACGGCGTGCACTGTTCCCGCGCGCCTCAAGGAGTTGTCAGTAAACTGTAGGGGCCCAGCAGGGCCGAAGCCTACTGGGGCCAAAGGTTATGTGAAAATGTCACCCGGGGCCCTGGGACAAAGGCAATGAATGGAGCAGGGTAGGTTTTTAGTAAGTAAGAGTCTGACACTATTTCCCGCCCCACCCAAGGGCAGGACTTGTCATTGGATGATTTTACCTACCAAAAAAAAAACCCTTACGTTGTTGAAACCTCTACGGTCCTGACTAAGTGTTTTGTTTCGTCGTGATTTAAATCTGCGTACATCGAGGGACTGGAACAGTTTTCCCGTTGCGATTTTCCCGTCCGAATATAATTTAGGTATCTTCAAGGCTAGAGTGTATAGGCTTTTAATAAACTAGTGCGCTACACCATCAACGATTGCATCACTACTTACCATCGGGTGCCACCGTAGGCTCGGGCTCGCGGTCGGTGGGCAATGGGTAGCTCGCTGTCCGTCCGTCCGGTAACAGACCGGTCCGAGCTCAGGTCGTCTACGGCGCGCACCGTTCCCGCGCGCCTCAAGGAGTTGTCAGCAAACTGTAGGGGTCCAGCAGGGCCGAAGCCTACTGGGGCCAAAGGTTATGTGAGACTGTCACCACGGGCCCCAGGATAAAGGCAAGGAATGGAAAGGTAGGTTTTTAGTCAGTAAAAGTCTGACACTGTTTCCCGCCCCACCCAAGGGCGGGATTCGTCATTGGATGATTTTACCTACGTTAAAAAAAAAAAAAAAAAACTTACCATCGGGTGGGATTGCAGTCAAGCACAAGTAGACATAAATTAAAAAAAAAAAAAATGGTACTAGGCCTTATTCTAACAGATTTAATGGTTGCTTTTCTCGGAATAGATTCTATCAAAATCTAGTTCATATGGAGTTATTTTTACCTAAACAAAGGCGACTATAATTTGATACTTAATCGGACGGCAGCTACCTGTACAAGACACTAACCTATGTAGCTGACATGGGAGTTGATGTGGGGTCGTCGGGACGATAAATACGGAGCACAGGTACTCATTTATCAGATAAAAGGTCTCTTCTTACGTAAACAACTCACTGGCTGAATATTTTAAATATTGGCGCTCGGGAAAAGGAGATCTAGGTAACTATTGACTGGTTCCTGCATTTAGTATGCAGACCAACATAGGACCTCTTTTTAAACTTTTTCAGCCCTTAAACGAAGAACTCGATTAATATTCTCATAGTAACGAACATTTTTATTAATTTATTTATTTCCAACTTAATATTAACCCCCTTTTAAGTCCACATGTTGTAACGAGCTACTACAGAATCCTACACTGCGCGTGACCCGATATGCACTTTGCCAAGTTTTTTTTACATTATTCATGTGTCAATACGGCGACTAATTTTTTAAGAATAATTGTTTTGAATGTAATATTTCCGTGAAACACTGCGGCCTTAGTACAACGACAAAGAACGGTGAACGGATCGCATAGCAGTAAAACCCACAAAAAAAAAAACTAGCGAAATTTCCACCCACTATTTTAGCCGAAAAGATATTTCACAAAAAAATAACATACAAATTCATCCATCACACAGTTTTGGGTCCACACAACGTCCTGCAAATCGGCCCAAAATGGGTTTGAATCGATTCCCGATACCATTCACTATAATGAAATTGGGAGTGTGTGTTGGTTCGTTAACCCCTATTCTTCTTAGACGGCTGCTTAACGTCACCCGCTACCAAAGAGTCGCCCGAAAAACAAATAGTCGATCGCATACAGCTGTAGTTAGAAGAAACTCGGTACAAAGTTGTTTAAACAAATGTTCGACTGTGTGTGGTGTGAGGTATGAGATAGTGGCGGGGTTTATTGGAAATAAAGTCTTTTAAATAATATTGACAACATAAAAAATAAATATTTACAAGTTTACAATATTTTATAGGCAACACACCAATTTATAGGCAACTGAATAAAAAATATTGTTTATAAATTAATTACTGTACAGATCAAAATCGCATATACAGTAGATTTTGATAAAGAAAATAAATTATAATTTAAAACTTTTGTGCCTGACTGTATCCCCGGGTAGCTTTAAAGTATATTTTCAAAGTTTCAGTGTGGGTCCAGTTAACCAATAAAAATACAGAAAATAAATTATGTGGTCAAGTGGACCCTCGGGTCCAGTTGACCAATAACTCATACACAGTGTAGACTGATTAATATACATATATTAATACACGTATTTACTTTCCCCACACCTAATAAAGCTAATTTACATGCGTAAACTCAAAATTAAGTTCAGTTGGAAACCACAACGTAAAAACTGCTACGTAGTTGTTGGACATTATGCTGGACTAGACCTGTTTGACCTAACCGATACATAATCTTGTTGTTTTTGTTTTATTTTTTAATTAAAGTTTCTTCTTATGTACGAGTAGTTTCTTGTGCCTATGTGCTAAATAAAAGCATTCTTTCTGTTTTTTTTTTTAGTACTCGAATCTCCGTTAGGTCAGTCCGTGGACCATACAGTAACACACACGCTGACAGAGGTAATATTTTCGATCCAAAATAGATTTAAAAAAATGTAGAACTCGTTCTTTTACGGAAACTCTATACTAAAATAACTGTGCTGCGTAGTGGCAGAAATCATTATAAAGTTAATATTTCCTTTGACAAGCTTTACCACAAGAAACTCTAATAGGTACTACAAACCTACTGTGACTTACTTGGAAGTTTTCTACTTAAATATCACTTCGCTTAAGTCCTCTAAGCCTTAAGCTAGTTTCAGAACCACGAATGTTGTAGCTACAGAAATAACTCAACGCCGAAATAAATTGAAAACGCTAAATATTTCAAAGCGTTTATTATTCCATTCTTTTGAGGTTCGAATTAATTAATTAATTTAAATTAATATTAAACGAGCACTTAGATTTAATGGAATACATTTTGGTTTTGAACAAGAAATTAGTATTTTAGTTAAATATAAATTCGTACTATTAATATTACTTTACTAGCTCTTGCTGGTAAATGAAAACTAAAAACAATAAAAGAATATTATGTTTCACTATAATGACTTGTTGCCTGTAAATATTAAAGGCAGTCCTAACTCACTCACTGACCTTTCAGCGCCTGGCCTGAACTTTTGAACCTAGAACGCTAAAAATTTGCGCAGAGGCTCCTTTTATGATGTATAGAAATAATAAGAAAGAATTTTTCAAAATTCTCTCCCTAAGGGGATGAAATAGGGTTTCAAATTTTTTTATGGAGAAACATACTTTTAACCGGATAAAGCCGCTGCCAAAAGCTATATCCAGAATAAACGCATGGCCATCCTTCCGCTACCGCGTCCGCTCCCGCTACCGCTCATGCCCCGCGCGCAATCATAAACCTTTGTTTACATAAGTGACCCCCAGCGCCGCGGGAATACATTACCGGACTTGTGAATGGACAATTTCAATGTTGATATTGACATTAAAATAATTATGTTTACATACAACAAAGATTTCTTTCAATTTTCAGAAAACAGACGTGTTTTTGTGCCGTAATATTAAATGTATCGCTGTCGGCGCCCCCATGTATTATGTACGAATCATTTGCATTGACTTGTGTATTCCTTTTACTCTTTTGTTTATATATAATGTTCCGTATATTTTTATTGTACATGTCATTTGATGTTCATTAAAAGATTTACCTGGAATTTTTTTCCGGGAATTTTGAATATTTGCGAATTCATAGACTTCGACGTGCTCTTTTTAAACTTTGCCACCTCGTATCTTTGCCGAGCCCGTCGCCATATCGGATAAATTTTACTTAAAACTAGTTTTTTTGTTTTTTGACTTATTTTCCAATAAAAATATCTACAAAATACAATGAATTAAATAAAAAATCCTTTCTTTTACGAACAAAACTTTTATGAGTAAATAATGGTTTTAGCGTAAAAGTGCCGAAACAACTGGCATCAAAATTTTGATGCAATTAGGAAAATTGTTGCATTGCAGCTGAGGCAGATTGCAATGACTTCGTGTGTTTAGAAGTAAATAAAAGTTCATAATTAATAAACAAGATTTTAATTTATACTTTTCTTACAAAAAATCTATCTTATGTGTGCCATCATCGAAAATGACTAAAAAGTTGTGCCATTTAATTAAGGTTCTTTATGAATAGCTATTAAATTATTATTCTTATTAAATAGTTAACTCATAAGTTTATTAATATTGTAAACGCTACAACTGGTTTTAGTTATCTATCTATCTATCTTATATACCCTGATAAAATGCCCTAAATAAAAGCAGACTAAAAAAAAATTATTACTATTCTCACAATTATTTTGACAAGATATACAATAGCTTTGTAGCACGGATTTTTTTTAATACTCTGTGTTCATTTTTTTAAGATGATGTGTGATTTTCTGAGATTTAAAAAAACGCTTACCTCTGACTATACCCAGCAAATAACATAAATTATTACAGTTGTAAAAGGCCAAAGAACACGTGGAAAGAAAAAAATTATTAAGGTAAATAAGAGACAGTTGTCAAGTAAGGTTGTTGAAGAACTGATTTCCACACGACCATGAAAGTCAAAACTTTGCTCGAAACCAGATTTTGAAAAATGCTGATTTTGGACGTCCTATCCCAACATGGTGGTTTGAGTGGCAAAGATACGATGTAGCAAAGTTGAAATAATTCAAAAAGAGCACGTCGAATACCTACTTTAAAATCACCAATTTTCGAAGCTTCCGGAAACTTTCCAAGTAAAACTATAAAATGACTGAACCTACAGCGTGTTCCGTTACATTTACTCGTAGTTGGTAACAGAATAAACAATAATTACAAAACCTCAATGTTTATTCTCTGTTCCCATTTTGTTTGTTATAATTTTCGTTTCTTCTCAAATTGCGGCGGCTCTGTGAATGATAACAAGAAAGAAATCCTCGCAACTGAAACTTTGGCTCGTGCTAAACATAACAAAATTTAAATCAACACAAATTTTATTGTGAAGTTAAAGAAATCCGTGCTGAGGAAAATCAGAGCACCTTTAAGTTCCCAACATCGATCCTCACAAAATGTTACGCAAAAACAATTTATTCCGAGAGGATCCCTTTGGACCAGTCTTATCGGGGGTACTTCATTTGTTGCCGAGATTTGAAGCCCGCTATCTAGATGGGGTTGTTAAAACCCCCGACGGTGTAAAGTGGGCGTGAAGTTGGTACGACACAGACATCAAATGATATCTTATAAATTATTATTTTACTCAGATTAGTTCGTATACCAAGTTGGACTTTTGAGCGAGAGCAGAGAATAAATTACTATCTATAGAATTTACATCTCTAAATTTAGCTCATTAATGTCTCAAGCGATTGCTCCGTTTAGAATGTCTGAATGTCACGTTAATTAAGAATTAATTGACTTCTGTTATACCTACCAGAATGCCTTCTTGATAATGAACGTTAGTCACTTTCTAGATAAAGAAAGATAAAATAACTCACAGCTGAAAATGTACGGCCTAATTCCCTGACGACTTATCAAACAATATCGTCCAATCACAAAACAGGGAACATTATCTAGCAAACTTTTATAGGCGTACAAAATATAAAACAGAGTTTCTTATGTTCTTACAATAATTACATTGCTTGCTACAGTTTCGTGTTTATTTCCGACATTACAACTCATCCAACGAGCATTTTAGTCACCAGCGATAAAATTTAAGCACGTCGTTAACTTGACTATCCAGTTACTTGCCAAACTGAGATCAAATGTGACTTAGTCACTACTAAATTTACTATTACTGTTATAAACAGGGGAATTGTCGGTTGTTTCAAACCTCTAACCGCTGGCCAGAGAAGCTATTGAGGACCTAATTGTTCAATTACGCCAATCGTCTATTTAACAATTTGGGACGTCTTAATTATGAACCAATTTCAAAGTAATTAGGCATCAAACGGGTATGGAATTAGTAAATTAAGTTCGGCTCGGAGAACCTTCGAATTATAGTGTGATTGAGTTTAATGCATGAATAGTGAACATTTGTTGTGGACCAGTTTAAGGTTGAGTCACATAGTAAAGCAAGAAATGACATCTAAGACTAAACAAATAACATTGTGACAAGGAAATCATGACGAGTTGAATTATCTGAGATCGAGCAATTGCTAATTATAAAATAGGTACAAAAAAAAACATAACAATGTAAGATTTCAAATGACAAGATGCTGTTATTTCAAAAGCTAGCTTTTATAGAAAAAACGATTAACTTTATCAAAAAAGAGCTTTATTATTAAAAAGCCTTAGCTTTAGAATTTTGTATAATAATTAAAAGGGACAATCCTTTAAATACAGTCCTAAGCTGTCTCTTACAACAAGCATTCCCACAGATGTGTGTAGATTTAAAAACTAGAGTAACCGACTCGTGTCTGCCGGCGAGCTCATCGCACAAACGGAATTAAGTCAGCCATTCCGCCCAGCTGCAGATAAATTACGTACAATACAACAACTGATGCTATGTGAAATAATTTTTATTACGATTATAATACTGATTAACTCTTATTATAATTATCAAAGATATCGAGAAATACTTTTAGAATGCCAGAGCTTTTTAATTAAGCTTAGTTTAGTAGGCCCAGAAGGAGACGGCGTGGCGTGACGAGTCGGACCTTTACCTAAAGGATCGGCCAAAAGTAGCTAAGGACAGAGAAGAGTGAAATAATGGAAAGCAGGCCTTTGTCCTGCAATGGGATAGGCTCATAATAATAAAAAAAAAACAAAACTAGTAATGCTAGCAAAGGAGGAGGTCGACCGCATCAGGCAACGGCGCACGCGCCGCCTCCGCCGCCGGGATTCTGATCCCAATTTCCGGCCACTGACAGCTCGCTGTCCGTTCGTCCGGTAATAGAGCGGTTCGAACCCAAGTCGTTTATGGTGCGCACTGTTCCCGCGCGCCTCAAGGCGTTGTCAGCAAACTGTAGGGGCCCAGTAGAGCCGAAGACTACTGGGACCTAGGGTTAGGTGAAAATGAACCCCGGTTCTCTGGATTGAAGGCAATGAATGGAACAGGGTAGGTTTTTAGTCAGTAAGAGTCAGACACTATCGCCCGCCCCACCCAAGGGCGGGATTTGTCTTTTGATGATTTTACCAACCATAAAAAAATGCCAATCCATTATCAAACTTATATTATAAGTAACTGTGTCTGTTTGACGCTTGGTTTCATTTCCAATCTCAAACCGATTAACCAATTTTGATGAATTTTGGTATGGAAATAAACTTCAGTGAAGGAGATAGGATACTTTTTATACCAGGAGTTCCCTTGAAATAGTTCCGACTTTCATGAGGCCGAAACCGCTGGCAGGACTGGGTACTAATTCTAGCATAAAAGAGCTCACGGGTTGTCATTATCATAAATAGGGGCATTTTATTATTTATGTGCGCACAAGGAAATAGTACTACAACCTACTGGGCCTAAAACTAAGAGAAAAGGAAACTATCGATTCAAGAAGAAGAAGGGAAATAGTAATAGAAAATAAGTCTTTAGACACAAATATGTATAAGTATAAAGGAACTGATTAGAAATTAATTTCTTTAAGTAAGCGAGAATGACGTCATTGGACTCGCTTAGTTGATGTTTACTTAAAGAAATTAATTTCGTACATACGTAGATATATTACTTAATTAGAATTAAAAAAGTACTTTATTGTTTTATTTTATCTTTACAAATTGATAGTGTTTCATGTACCGGATCGAACCTCCACGGGATTAAAACGATCAAAATTTAGCCGTGTTTATTACTTTTGAAAACGAAAAATGACATTTTTACATGTACTCGTACGTCCCTTTGTTATGAAGCCCTCGATGTGTTAGTTTAGTTTTCAATATAATTTAATACTAATAAAACAATCTACCCAATGCTATAAATTTTTAAAATGAAATTGCATGGTTCTGTGCTAGCAACTCAAATACTCAGAGAACGGGCAAAGGGTTCACTGCACGCTGAAACTTTCCATTGCAGCTGCAGCCAAAACTGTCACACGGTACCGTGTAACGAATATTAATATGGTTTACCACCATACCTCTTCATGTTATATCGTTCCTATACCTGCTTTGTCACCTGCGTCTCCCATAACACACAGCGTCTTATTCCATAATGAGTCTTACTTGCAAAATTTAACGAGCCTACGTAATGGCAACGTTAAGTTTATTAGGGGCGATATATGAAACTCTCTGATCTACTAACACGTGCTTAGTACAGCAAAAAATGCTAGTCGAATTCTTAACCTCGTCCTTTTTTTAGGCCCTGATCGACGTGCGAGTAAAACCGCGGTCTTATGGCTCGTCGGTAAAGCTCGCCGGTGTATCATTGCTACATGAAAGACAAGCCTGGCTCGCGACTCGTCATGTTTGCTTCATTTTCTACATGTTTAAAACTGTTTCACTCGCTAGTCGATCAGAACCAACAAGCCGCGAGTAAAACCAACGTTTTTTTAAAACCGTAGTTTAGGCTCGTACGTCAATCACCCATTTTATAATAATCGATTATAAACAGACTCAACTATACGCAGCACAGCTAATGAAAATAATGAGCATAAATATACACTAAACACACTTCTTCCTGCCCTTATCCCATATTACTTGGGGACGGCGCAGCACGTTTTTTTCTTCCACTCTGTCCTGTCACCCGTCACACTATCACTAACTCCCTTTTCTTACATATCACTCCTCATACATTCCATCCAACTTTTCTTTAGCTTCCTTCTTCCTCTCCATCCATCTACATGTAAACTGAGAACTCTTCTAGTAACATGCGTTTCATCCTCTGCACATGATCATACCAGGACAAACGATTTCGTTTTAACTTTTGAGTTACTGGCGCCACTTAACTAAGTTATCTGATTGATTGCAAAAATGGTTGTTAATTATAATACCGAAATAGGTTCGAGACTGGAGAGTGAGGTAGTGAATTAAGTCTTATATTGTTCCTACTGCTGGAACTCAGACTACCTCTCTAGAAGAGGAAAAGAACCGTAATAAGCCACGTAGAGATAAGCCAAGAACCACGCAGAACCAGTGATTGATGATTTTTTGTTTACTCACGATTTTTTTTTCACTGTTTAGAGAATAGTGATGATGAAATAAATTACACAAAGTGCCTGACTGTGTTCGAACCCACTGTTTACGACCACTAAAACTGAAGCACCACTGCTCTCGAATGAAAATGGCAGAAAGATAATAATTGCATTTACATTAGAAAACATCAAATAAAAAAATAAAAAAGAACCATTAACAATAAAAGTAGATTTGTAGAGAAGAAATATCAAAACGGACACAATGAAAATACATGTAGGTTAAGTAACCAAAGATCAATAACCATATCCAATAAAAAGGTAACCGAATATTTCATTCAGTATTGAACACAAAAACAAAATTAATACTCTCTGAGATGCCATCAAACCCGGGTTTCATTTACTGAATCGCTAACAATAAACCGTGGTCTAGATGTAAATTCTCGTTCCCGATTTTGTACTTAGACCCCCCACTGAGTTAAGTAGTTTAAATCTATTGGATTTGGTCCAACCTTTAATTTTTATGCTTATGATTGTCGAAATAATTTAGTACCAAAATTTAAACGAGAAATTATAGTGGAATCAAACTCTTCCTTCAAGACCTTTTTTTTTTTAAATTTATATAAGCGATCCTACCTGATAGTTTTTTTATATGGTAGGTAAAATCATCCAATGATTGTCATGCGGGAAATAGTGTCAGACTCTTATTGACTAAAAACCTACCCCGTTACTTCTTTGCCTTGGTTCCAGGGCCCTGGTATGCATTTTCATACCTCCCCAGAGCCCCAGATTAGGCTTCGACTCTACTGGGTTTATTGTTTACAGTTTGCTGACAACTCCTTGAGGCGCGCGGGAACAGTGCGCGCCGTAAATGACTTGGGCTCGGTCCGGTCTGTTATCGGACGGACGGACAGCGAGCTACCCATTGCCCGCCGTCCGCAAGCCCGCGCCTACTGTGGCCGTAAATCGGGCTCGGAATTACTGTGGCGGCTGCGGCGTGAGCGCCGTAGCCTGATGCGGTCAGCCTCCTCCTTTGCTAGCATTACTGCTTCGCAGAAGGAGGCGACCGCTTGTCACTCCTCCTCGTTTCGGACCATGGCCTGTACCAAGGCCCGATGCGAGAGATCACTACCGTCGATCGCCCCCTTAAGGACACGGCGATGCTCTTCCCAAGCGGGGCTCACCTCTACCTTGTGCTCCACCGTATCCTCCGCACGAATCTTGTACAAGTACTTCTCGAATGAGATCTTTCCAGCCATACCTCAAAGAGGGGACTTACCGCCTCAAACGTGGCGTGCCCAATCCTACCTGATGCTAAGCAGAACTTGTTTATTAAGAGCCTATTCAATCTAGCCGCGTTTGAACACGCAAAAATAAAACACACGTTAAATTATAATTGGACGGGAAAAACGCAGCAGGCAAATGATCCAGTCCTTCGATGTAGGCGGTATAAACGATTTATATTAAGAATACAAGTCGTTATTCTTTCATTTTTCTATAGTTTTATTAGTAGTTCTTTTCTATTCTCTACTGATAGCTGTCTCTCTTTCACTGTTTCCCCTATTCATCATACAAATTAATCCTATGCATCATTCTCTTACTTCTCCCGGTCTGGTTGGAGCATTAAATCATGTTACTTCATTAGATGCGTGTTAGTTCTGATAGCGAAAAAATCTATGCTTTACATATACTTTTTAGAATATTCTTCTAGCAACCGCTTTGAACTATTGACCCACCATCTACATTGAGTTTTAATGTGGTATTTACAACTGAATATACCAGAAGCTATTCTTTCTCAGGTTCTTTTTAACTAGATTCTCGTCCCTACATAAGTCAAAGTTACGGTGTAATTTCACAGCTGAAGGTAGAACATCCGCAAGTTCCAAAATATATGGTCCTCTAAAAATAAGCCACTTGCCTTCTCCGGACCACAAGACCAGCGAAGCATACATCGTTGTTTATTAGCGACAGTTACTCATATTTCTTAGAGAAACTGGTTTCTTCGGTCTTGTTCACTAAAGTTAAAATTAAATGAATTTTGTCCAGTCCACCAACTTATACAGGTAGGGCACAAAATTAGTGATTGAAAGAGTGACTGAAAAGTTGAAGAGAACAAATATGCTAGCAAAAATACAAGCATGACGCGCTATAATCATCACCAGCAGGTGTGGTCTGCGTTGATATCCACAATGCACGCGTTACACCATCCTTTTGTGTTCCCACTGCCGGGACTCTGGCCTCTCCTCTAGGAGATTTAATGGGCCAAAATTCACCACGCGGGCCCAGTGTGGGTTGTCTTGCAATTTTGGTTCTAGGACATGCTGGTTTCCTCACGATGCTTTCCTTCACCGTTTTGAGAGTAGTGGTGATGAAATTGTATGTGTGTGATGAATTGCATAAAGCACCTGGTTGGCTTTAAATCCTACGCATTGTTGACCTACAATGCGTAGGTCGGGGCCGTTACCAATGGCCTCACGTAATCCTGTTTTATTCACTAAATCAGAAAAGTATTCCGATCCGTTCCAAACAAAAATGCTAAATTAGCGATTTTTCTGCGCTCCAGAAGAATTTAAAACTTATAGCAGCGAGAGACCTATTTAGGCAAATCTTGAGCATGGTCTTCTTGTGTAACAATTAGCACATTTTGCCGTTTGTGTGTGAAGAAGATACAGACACACACACATGCAATCTTTCACCTTTGTAATATTAAGGCTTTTTTTAAGGTTGGAAATCAACAATTGACTTTTCCCACTCTAGGGCGGAGCAAGAGGGCGTGTCAGTCTTTTACTGACTAAAATCACAACTGTGTTCCTTCAGCTTACCCTTTGCGTTTTAAGACCACGGGTTTACCTTTCAGAAGTCAACTCACGGCCTTAGAAGGCTTAGGTCCTGCTGGGCCCCTACGGTTTTGCTCACATATCTTTGAGACCCTCGAGGAACACTACGCGCCGTTAACGAGTTGCGTTCGATCCGTACGGTTACCGGACGGCCGGACGGCGAGCTACCCATTGCTGATCATCCGCAAACCTACGTCTATTATGGATAATATTAGGGCTAGATTATTCATGTTTTAACTTCCTAGCCAAGTAACCACAACGAAAAAACTTCAATGTAACAAATCTCATTTACCATCAATTTCATTACCAACAGTTTCAAATAACTTTCTTACATCGCATCCGTGGTCCGCACCTAAGCAATAGTACCGCGATTCTTGCTGACACCTCAGCGAGGTGCCCCCTCTCCCCCTCTCTACCGGCAGCTCCCGAGCGACCAAACTTTTCGCTGAACTGCACCTTACGTAAACATTGTACCATGACATGTTTGTTCTGACTACCGCTTGCAATTGTTAGCAAGTTTCAAGCGAATGGAAAATTAAATCATGTTGGAGCAGTTTGAAAATTTAAGCGTTTTCATAGTCTGGTTCTGATTTCACGTGAAATCGTTTGATTTTATAGGTAACCAAATCTATATTTTTTAGATTATCCTACTAATTAATTAACAGCAAACGGTTTTAGACTAAACCACAAAAATGCGTGGCATGTTAAATTAATTAGGAAAAGGAAATTAAAAGAAAGCACACTCAGAACACTTTACCAAATTAATACAGTAAAAGGAAAAGTACATCACGCGTAGAGCTGTATTATATTCCCAAAGAAATCCCTCAAGGCTCACAGTTTCAACATGGCGGAAAATCACAATGAATTTTCTTACACCTCGAGATTCAAATTTTTAATTACAACTTGTTAACAGTCTCCATCAGTTCAATAGAACTCGGCAGAAGTTCCGAAAAGCAACGATCCTGTGAGGGTCGCTTCCTATTTTTGGGCACACAGTACTAATTAGAGAGCTCAGCAGTTAATTAAGAAGGGTGGTGCTGGCGATCAAATTTTAATAAAACTCTAATTGTTTGCGCGAAAATAAGGCCGCCATGAGTACTTTAGTGTACACAGACTCACACATGCACACGCGCGCGTTAACGGCCTTTATTTCTATATTAACTGTAATCATGGAAATGGCGGACAAAGAGATTCGCGAATGAAGAACACAATGTCACGTTATCACGGAAGGCAGAATTGTTTTTACTTTCAGCTTTTGTTCACTTTTTGGTAATTAACTACATTGTTACGTTTAAATTAAAAAGCTACAGATTAGTCCTCGGTACATAAACTTCCAGATAAAACACGGAAAGTAAACCAGACAAGTGCTTCATCCCGCATCGTTAGGATCACAGAGATGTAGCATCGCGATGTGATGAACTAGCAAACTTGAACGTGCACTCAAGTTTTAGTCCTTTAAAGAAGTTCTTACGTCCGGTCAGGAGGCGACACGCGTCCTCGCAAATAAATGTTACATCTTACGAATGGAAGCAGAGCTGACGCGCTCGGGAACTCCGCCCGAGACGTAACTAGTTCAATGGAACCTCAAAAGAGCAGCGCAAACGACTTGAACCATTTCATGACAGAAAATAATCTAGGAAAGCGGTGTTTTGAGGAAAAATTGCAATAAAAAAACGTTTTAAACGCTGCAATAAAACTATTCAAGAGAACAGCGAAATGAAGCTTCATTCACGTCAAAGTCACGCCGCCGCCAGCCGCGCTACACAGTTATTGCAGCACCATTAACAATTCAACATCAAAGAATTCGAGTGGCGCAAAATTGTACAGAGTTGACGCCTCGCCGCCATATTTGATAAAGCGAATTTTATTATTCGAGATAGAATGCAATAAAAAGTGCCATTCATCCTGCGTGCCGGCAATATTTTGTAAACATAATAAACACGGAAACTATCTGTATTCCCGGCGGCCATGCCCTAAAACCGGCCAGGTCCGCGCTTTGACGAGGGTTACTAACTACATTATTGTTGAACTCTAATTTATTATCTACAAAGTGGATCACATTCAGTCTTTCGGAAAGCGGAGAGTGAGTATGGAAACAGTTTTGGGATGTCAGTAATACGATTATCTCGTTTTACTGCGACAAATTGTGAGAAAGATTTACGCTCGAAGCAACATTTTATATTCTTTGTCTACAGACGTTATCTAAAATATGTCTCGTCGGCTTGTTGCGGCGAGAATATTTGATGACGAATACTTTCGACCCCTCCCCCCCGCGTCGCCATATTATTATATGGGGACGCTGTCGAACCTGAAAACATAAATTCCTTAAAAAAAATCTGAAGAGGGTATGCTTGGCTGGGTGGCGAAATGTCTTGATAAAATTAGTTTCTTAACAAGTGGTGCGGGATAAGTGTACGTACAGAAATACGTGAGACTAAAAGGATGGAACGTTTTGATGAAAAGTAGATGAATCGCGTGAATTAATGATTAACTTGACTACTCCCGAGAGAAGCCTCTTAGAACCCAAGTTGTTTCAGTATGTAGGAGCTTGGATGTGTTGAGATGGATGAGAAGTGCAGACTGACACCGCCTTATATTATGACGGACAGCTATAAGAATATCTCCTTTAGAATTATTTTAGCAACAGTACAGTCAGGCAGTCATCACATTATAAATGAATGGTATTTTTCTTCACTGTTTTATTCACAAGCAAAAACAATACTTCAGGAAAAGTAGGTACATACATTCATATTTTCTATGAAAATGTTTCATAATTTAAACCACAGTTCAGGTTAAACATAGCAACTTATTTATTTTCTAGCCAGACACAAACAAAATGCATTAGCATTTTTCAATAAGCTTTTATTTTTTGTGCCGACAGAATACGAAATATCAATTCTATTTTAAGTAAATATATTGTTTCGTTGCAAGTAATTTTAGACTGTAGACTCTTGGTTGTGTATGGCGTGCAATATGCTGGGTTTTTTAGAGCAGGTTTAAAATAAAACGTGTCCTCGTGGGGTCGTAATTCGCTGTGGTGACGTATGCTCAGCGTACCCATAACGGTTTAGTGCAGTAAAAATGTACAATATGCAGCTGAAATTATACAGGGATTTTGGTCAAGAGAAAATAGAGTTTTTATAGATTTACATACAAAATGTAAATCTCTAAAAACTCGTTTATTTTCGTGATTGGTGGTGAAGTTGTGGGCAAGACTCCAAGTTCTCGATTGTGGTTCTAAAATACTGACTTGAAATTTTTTTTTGTATCTACTAGTAGGTATAAGCACGTTTTAAAATTACTTGTCAACAAAGTATTTAAGTTATAGTCCCGATCTTAATCCGTGGATATTCTGTTTTCGTGTTAACATGATTTGAACTATAAAAGTTCGTACCGTGATAAAAAGTGGCTTGTCAGCAAACTCAACAATATTGCTTCTTGCTGACTACTGAAGTGAACATTGTAGAACGTCATACTTTTAAAGTTTTCTTTTTAATTCATATAAAATAGTGGTTGACTGCGATCCCAATTGATGGTAAGCAGTGATGCAATCGTTGATGGTGAGGCGCACTAGTTATTATTTAGTTATTATAAACTTTATTGTACATATAATAATAAAAATCAAAGGAAAACTATGTAACTAAAGCACATACAATGGGCGGCCTTTTCGCATTCCGCGATCTCTTACAGGCAACCTGGAATGGAAAGTAATTTTCGGGACATGTTATTTTTATTTTTTTCTAAGCTTTTTTTTCAAGCCCATAATGTTAACGAAGCGGTTAAAAATAAAATAGTAATAACCAATTGTATGTTAGAATTATTTATTTATTTATTGCTTAATTCATTGTTTGGTAGACACCAAGATATGTCAAATGCGACTAGTTGTTTCGTAATAGCTGTAGAGGCTTATTTCAGTTTCTATTTTTGAATTTTTTTTTTTTTTTACGAGAATAAGTCTTTAAAATTGCTTCCATTGTAGGAGGCCATTCAAAAAATGAATGTTAACTAAATCGGGGGATACAGTTTGGTGTTGCCACTACATCATTTTATCACTTAATTAATCGTGTACAATCAAAACTACGCCCACTGTAATTACACACCACAATGTCACCAAAAATCGAATACCTAACGACTGAAATCCAGTCAATAACTGTTACTAACACGATTCGAAAATTTAATAAATTATTTACAATAATTAAGCACCAGTGATTCCGTACTAAATTTACGAGTATACAGGGTGAAGTTTTCAAATATGCCTAGTCCAAGTTAGTGATAGCATGACGGGTGACAGGGCAGAATGGAAGAAGAAAACGTGTTGCGCCGACCCCAAATAACATAGGAAAAGGGCAGGAAGATGATGATGATCCTCATCATCTGGTTTAGTCAAGAATCGAACTCGTTGATTTATGAAATAAACTCTAACCGTTTTATAACTTGATAATATCGAGTTTCTTTATGTCAATACTTCCCAGAATTTTAAAATCAAGCGGTTTGTTATGACTAAGAATAATAACTTATTTAGCGCAGCCATAAGATACTTTGTTGTTTTTTTTATTTGAGTTTTCAATACTTATTTGTAAATTGTGTGCACAATAAACATGTTTTCTTTCTTTCTTTATTTTTTTTCTATTATCATGTAACAAGCTTCTGCCAGTGGTTTACCTGCGTGAAAGAAAAAAATATAAATAATATATATATTTCATACAATTGTGAACAACGTTATATTGGTGACAGAATTTTTAAAATCGGTCACAAAATTACAAATCTTTCCTATTCATAAAATTCATATAGATTTAAAAATCCAATAATACAGAGTTAGATTTCATCTAAGCCGGTCACGAATTTTTAAAATCGGTCACAAAATCACAAATCTTTCCTCTTCATAAAATTTGTGTAGATTTAAAAATCCAATGATACAGTTTTAGATTTCATCAAAGTAGGTCTCGATACTCTTTTGAGTATTCACACAATATGTAGGTAAACTTGAAAAAATCAACCTGTATAGATAACCTAACCAACACCCATTTTCCTATAAAAGGTGGTTACAATTTACCAACCAGTAATTTGACCGAGGTTACAATGGGGACAAGCTGTATTGTGTGATTAACATAGTTATAACAGGTATAATCGTCGGTACATTTTAAATGGACGGAGGAAATAATAATTTGGTAATAAGATTGTAAATTGCTGCTTTATTACAGTTTCCGGATATTATTTTTATAGGTTTCTTTTTAGGCGTTCGTGATCGTCGCGTTGACATTATTTTTAAACTGGGGAACGGCGCCGAGAAAGGAATCGCTTGGAAGTTTTTAGAAAACAGTCTGTTACATGATATACTTGATTGAAAGATATTAGAGAAATATTTATCTATTTATTAGATGTCATATTTGCACTGTTAGATTTGAGATGGAACAATACAGTATAATATTCAACAACTAATCACAAGCTAAGCAGAGCTTATGCAGTGCTGAGTACTAGGCAACTGATAAACATACTTATATTTCTAAATATAATAATAATAATAAATAATAATAATTTATTTTCTCACTACAATATACAGTCTACATCATCAATATAATGGGTATACAAAAGATCTGTAAGAATATATTGTAGGAGACTGGTGCCTAAGCTAGACTCTTCCGACCAAGTTCCCACCCCTTAACTTTTACATTACCTAGGTTGTGTACTAGCGCGATGACAATGTAGTAAGGTACCCAACAACTTTATATGAAGACAATATGTTTAACAGCTTTAAATTAAAATAATAATATGGTGTTAGTATATTATATGCGTAGTGTATGTGAGTATGTGTGTGTGATGGTGTGTATGTGTGTGCGTATGTGAGTTTGTGTGGTTCCAGTTACCTAAGAATGATTACACTATATTAGTAAGAATACGCTCGGTATCATCATAGTTTAGCTCTAATAGCCATAAATACATACATATTATAGATAAATTAATCCCAGGCACAGAACAAATGCTTATCACACAAACATGTGTTCTGAGTGGGAATCAAACCCACGACCTCCGGTATTATAGCAGTCTAACAACTGGACCAGAAGACCACGCGAATGAAAGTAATATTATACCAGGTCAAGCAAGGCAAAATAAAACATAATTTTTAATCAAATAATTTCTGAAGGCTCTTACATAATTATAAAAAAAAACCTGTGATGATAAGAAATGCCTGTTTAGTACTAATAAGATAAGAAAATAATTTACCTGCAGCAAACCATATGATTTTTTTTCTATAGAACATTGTATTATATAATTGAGTCGGTACTTATAAAACTCGAATATTCCTGTAAAAGCATTTGCAGTATTATATTGTTTTCAATAAAATGTTACGAATGCAATACAATTTATTATAAGAGCTCGATGATGCCATTTCATAAATTTTACATTTCGATTTTAATATCATATACATTTCCGCAGTGCTTCTACTATTTAATTCTCTTTTGCTCAAATTGTACCACGTAAAAAATTTAATATATAATTAGTACGATAGCTACGTAAATCGTATTATTATTTTAATATTCAAAGATTCCACAATGGACCATTATTAGTTTTAATCATAATATATGCGCCTATTTATAGTATTTCCATTTGAAATTTTGTATACTCTAAGTTTTACTTAAAAAAAAAAAAAAAAATTCGTAATAGGATTCTGTTTATTTAGCAAAATAGTGAAACTGATGTACACAGCCTCGCTTCTATGCAATATAAATATATATATATATAATTCTGTCTATGTAATCAATAAAATAATAATTGTAAATGAGCTAATTTTGAATATAATATAATGCCTTATATTATATCTTCGTATAAAATACAATCGAAAAGGGTAAAATTCCAGGGCTCTGGGATCACATATGCACCAACAGACAAAAAATCGCTTCGAGGATTAATATCTATCTTCAGAAATACGGGCGCGCGATCATTAAAATATTCGCAAGAAATACAACGAGTACGAGGTTGAGATTGTTTATAGAGCTATTATACTTATTACAACCTTAAAAGTAGTCTATACAGTATTTTTTTTAAGTTATAAATTTCCCTATAATTGTAATAAATCTTTAGCAAGATTAATGAACTGGTTATTAAAATAGACAATGAATAAATGTCTCTAACTAATAGAGTGACGCAGGTCAGAGTGACTCGTCATTTAAAAGGAAGGTTTGCACAATACCTGGTTAGTCCTGAAACAGCTCAGCACACACGTTGGCACAATTTTCTAGGCACAAACTCTTTTCACATGATTTTAGAATTTTATTTGCGGGTTCAACACTAAGAAATCTAGTGCACTAGTTTACTGATATTCATATTAGTATTATCAGCCTTATAATGTTTCCACAGCTTGGTCTTCTCTCAGAAAACCGTGGTCTTATCGCTCTTATCGCACGACGAGCCACGTAAAGCTCACCAGCTTGCAGCTCATCGTTATTCGGCTCGTCTTTCAAAACCGCGTGACGATCACGGCCAGCGAACGACGGGCTCTGGTACAGACTTGGTACGAAGCGAGGAGGATTAACAAGCGGTCGCCTTCTTCTGCGAAGCAGTAATGTTAGCAAAGGAAATGGCCACAGGCGCATGAGAACAGCCCTCAAGCCCTAGCCACTGGGACAACGACCCCGAATTCCAGCCACCATAGGCGTGGGCTTAAGTCATTAAATGTTTTCCAAACTAAAACAACACCGCTAGAGGACTAAAGACAATAATTTGTTTTAGGTACAATTCTTCGGACATTCTTGGATAATCTCTGTAACCGAGTAGTTCTACTAACAATTTTCCAATTCAATGTCTGTGCGGTAACGTTTGCCTTTTCTCCATCCAACCTAATCTAAACCCTCGAGCGCTTTCGCATTTTTTTTTATTTTCATGGTATAATATAATACCAAGATAACACAAAGCTTCAGACTCCCAATTAGACATGTTAACCTCAAGTCGACTACGATAGAACTGATTTACTCGGTAGTCGATCAGCACCAACGAGCCGCGAGTAAAACCGCGGTATAGGCTCGTACGTCGATCATCCACTATAATTGAGAGTTGGTCATGCTCACTCAAATGTGTCACAGATGGCGGCGCGCGTATTGGATCATTTGGTTCCCTTTAAAATGTCAACCATTTTTGATTGAGTGGTACCGATACGCGTCATGTCCGTGAACGAGCACTGCTAAGAGATGACCAGTCTCTACCGACAGTGCCTTTAATTTTAATTTGTAACTGTGTTAGAATTTTTTGTTCTTTTTTTACTTTACATACATTGTTTTTACATAGTAGTAGCGACAAAAACATGTAACTGAGACATTTGTAATACATAACATGATTGGAAAAAAGTGTCCATGGAGTTTCTTGCACACTCTTCTCCATAGAGATCTACGCTTTGAAATTTACAATTAGCAAAATTTTATTTTTTGACTGTCTGACTTCTTGACAAATCAAAAGTACCTACCGGTAAATGTTTTATAAGTCATATCTTGAAATAAATGACAAAAAAAAATGAAAATTCTTCTGTGGCCAAAAGTAGCAATACTGTGAAAACCAATTCACTTGCGAGCATTGGGGAATCTATTTTGGCAACCTCAAACTGTAATACTTTTAGGAAAAGAAAACGTTCAAGTTCAAAATATTGTCAGACGGTGTTACACTTTTTGCTATCGATATTGTTTGAGTTAAATTGGAGTAAAATTTATTTAAAATTTATTTTATTTCCAAAACTTATTCTACGTCGGTTTTATTTCTTGAAGAGAGGCCAAAGCAGAAATACATTTCCATGCAACCGCTTTTCCGTGATTATGACGTTGTTTCCTAGATATTTTGAAAACACAAATATCTTATGTACAAATTATCTAGGTTTTCATTGAAATCTAAACATAAACTTAAGAAAAACTAATCTAGCAGCTCATATTGTACTTACTCATAAATTAAAAATATCAAAAATATACCTATATAAACCTGGCACATTTAAAGGAAATTGTGAATAACGAAGATATTTTTCAAAAAATTTCACGTTTTAAAAATAAAACACGTTTTTTCTGAAACAATATTGTGAAATATTCGAGTACATGACGGAATTATCTCTTTTTATTCGTATTTCTAGAGTCGGTTGAGAAGCGAGCTAAGATCATTGTTAAGTGATGCACTTGTTGAGTCGAAACTCCAAAGTCTTGGGCATCGACGCCGAGTCGCTCACCTGTCGGTATTCTATCGGTTACATTTCGGGGAGTGAATTGGAATTGCACAACTTAATTCCAGCAAGTCCGTTCCATCATCGGACCACTAGACGTACGGCGATGCGCCACCGGTACATGGTGGACATCCCACCCATACGTATACGTTTTGGGAACACATTTAATGTGCGTACCAAAAAGTGGAATTCCCTGCCGGAGTCTGTGTTTCTTGATAGCTACAACTTAGGGTTCTGTAATTCAAGAGTGAATAGTTTACTTCTAGACAAGCGTGCTCCATCGTCGGCCACATCATCGCTTACCATCAGGTGAGATAGTGGTCAAACGTGAGCCTATGAATAATAAATATATAAAAATATTATTCTATATTAAGCATTGCGTTGGATTAAATATAAACGATGTTGATGTTGACGATAGATGGCTCACGAAGCTCTCATTCTTTTCAAACGTAGGTAATATTTGTCTCATTTTTGAAAGCTAAAGGAAGACAGTGTTGTAAAACCCCACCACAAGGTGGACAACTTAGTAAAAACCGCAGAAGCACACTTGGACGAGGATTGTCTGGCAGCAGCTGTCTTTCGGCTGAAATGCTGATGATACAAAAAGTATAAGTTTAAAGGTACGAGTATCATTTGAGATACAAGAAAGACTTGAATGAAGTCTTATTCAGGAGTAGGCCAGTGCAAGGTGTAAATAGTTACAGAACTGTTGCGGAACAGCCTTCGATGCTGTTTCACGTTTCGACTAAAAATGTGTGGCCAATACCTCAGTTTTATAGAACGTTGCGTCGGTGCTGATCGACTAGCGAGTAAAACAGTTTTGAACGACGAGCCGAGTAGAAAATGAAGCAAACATGACGAGCCGCGAGCCAGGCTCGTCGTTCGTATAGCAATGATACACCGGCGAGCTTTTCCGACGAGCCATAACACCGCGGTTTTACTCGCCCGACGATCAGGGCCTTAATACACGAGCCCCTTCAAAACGTAGCGCGATCAATCTTTTGTTTTCATAAAATGACGATTCCTGTAGGCGTGGCCTCCATTGCAGTTAGTGCAAACGGGACGTGACCCAGGTCATAAAAATCAGCATTTGCATTTAAGCTTCTAGTTTATTTCTCCAGCTCAAACTTAAGCGAACTATAGATTTGCGTGCTGACCTATTTCTGACGTCACGTGAACAATTGATTGGTATTACAGACTGGATGGTTCAGCATGCATTGTGCAAGTATGAGCGAACTCAATTTTACTGTCGTTTTGTTTGTTCTAGCACAGTTATTGATGTTTGCAATCGATTTATGTACAGGACAATTTTGAATGCGGTGTTTCTCACTAATAGAAATTTTAATTCATATAGGTTTTGACGCCACGGTTTGCGCAGTGGTTAAGCAATTGGCTGCTGTGCTGAGTATCGCGAATTCGATTCCCGCACGTAACAAATATTTTTATGGCCTAAAAATAAATGTTCTGAATCTAGGTGTCTTGTGCTTGTAAGTTTACATGTTTGTAATCGCATTCACGACATAATAGTTATTCCTAGTGTAGGGCAAACAAAATTTTTTTTAGATATTTGAATTCTTAACCTAACCGCTTTTACTGAAGAAACAAGCCTGAAATCATGATTAAAATATTAACTAACCCCAAACAAAAAATTAGCTAGCATACACTAGTACACACATTATCCGATACATTTATGAACAAAACAAGGTATGAACAAAAATCTTAAGCATAAAATGGGTCAAAATTGACTCTTAATTTGTCGACAAGAACATAAAAGTAACTGGAGGGTAGACCAACAAACCTTGTTAATAAAACAACAATTTTTATGACGAGCATGAAGTTTTACTGCTGCGACGACCGGCTATCGTCCCGACGAGAGCACCTAATCAAATAATAACTAAGACATAAGTTTTTATCTTTAAAATCATCTCTATGAGAGCACGACTCCACGAACAGTCGTTATACTACCAATTAAAAGTTACTCAGAATTAGTTATCAATAGAGCTTCAAGTTTTAGACTCTACCAAGATTTAACTAAAGATGATAGAGGACAGTTAAAAAGTGAGACATTATAAATGCGAGGTTGGCTTTGGGTCGAGCCGCCTTGAGAGAGGGAAATATTCACAGCTTTAAGTTAGGTGGAACAGTTTTCTCTGCAGAATAATTTTTCATTTTTTTTCTATGTGTGTGTGTCCTTTATTTTATAATGCTAGCCTTTGCTCTCAGGTTTGCTTAAGTTGTAAAACGGCTATTTTTTTTTCATGATTTAGGATCTTTTCGGGTAAAAATAATTTACAAACCATTAACTTAGAAGGGGGTAAAGTGAAAGATGTAAACTTTTATGACTATTTTTTATTTGCTTAAACAAAACTTGTTCAAGGAAAACAGTTGAGCTAGGCGCCATGATTTTTTTTTTGCCGTTTCGTGACAAAGGCGGCGTCCACTTCCAATCAGTCAGAATATCAACTTTTGACGCGGAGTGACTGCCATTAACTATCCCCACAACCCAATTACTGGGGAACACAGTTATTTTGAGGTTATAACAGTGTTTTGACTTTTGAAGTTATGCCTATCCATGACAACTACCATACCTAGATATATGCTCTCTAAGACAGGCAATTAGTGAGCTGTGGGATTGATAGAAAGACACGTTTCTGAGCAGTTTTGACTGTCCCTGTCGCTCCACTTAGAGCGTTCAATCAAATCAAAATAGTTTTTATTTCACATAGGCCTACATGGGCACTTATATAACGTCAGAAGCTAGTACTCGGTTCCAAATTGGTCGTTTCCTATGGAGAAGAACCGGCAAGAAACTCCATGGTTACTCTTTTTAAAAAATAGTTTATATTTCAATATTTCCATATTATTGTGGTGGGTGGAGACGTAAATCAAAAATCCTATGTTTAATACTATTATTATATTGTTTAAGAAGCAGCTCACTTATTAATATGGCTATTAAAGTTTTTTTTATAAAACGGTTTAAGAGTAACACAAAAATTAAAATTAATCAAAAGTGGTTTTATGACAGCGAGGGACGTTGAATTATGAATTTCGTTTATTGATAGTCAACTCAAAACAATTTCTATTTACCTATTTAATGTCTGACCTTACCAAGGTTACAAAGCTGTATCCTTGCCCACTGCCCAGTGTTAGGTTCATAGATCATCTAAGTTTGCCCATAAAATATTACGACTGTCTGCCCAAATAGAGGGGTGGGCAGGACTCAACTGGGCACAAACAAGTGATAATTACTGATATAAATAACAAGGCTACACTGTTTCCAAACATTAATAGTGAAATAAATTTTGTGACCCGTGATTCCGGTTTCAGTGTCGGCCATTTTGGATTGTGAATTGTTCAGCTGCAGTTTGACTTTGAGGGTTCGATGTCAAGTTGGAATGATTTGTTGCAGCAATTTTTGGTTGTTGGTGTGTTCAGAAGCATGTTGGGGTGATGTATGGAGGATGGTCGTTCGGTATGCTGTGCTTGATAGTTGTGGGTTACTACCTCGTAAGATGCCTTTTTACGCTGTGTGCCCCAAAAGTAAAAAAAACGGATCACTGATTTACAGTGATCCGTTTTGTTGACTGATTATTATAGGATCACTGTTTTGTCCGTCTGTCTGTCAAGTCCTTTATTTCGAGAACGCGTAGATGTATCGAGTGGAAATTAAAAACCATATACTCGGTTTGCGGTCATTTGAAGCTGTGAATAAAAATCAAATTTCTAAGTTAACGGAAAAATAGATGCGGTCGTTTATGTCGCAAGGAAACGTAAATTTTGACACTCTCGAGGGAATCAAAATTCATATCAACAACAACAATTCATAGGGCACTTTTCGTTGACCCACAATGCTGGAATTTGGCATAATGCAAGATTTTACAGCACAGTTATAGGAATAAATCTGAAAACAGTTTTGTTGTTACGTCACAAAAGAAACTTTTTTGCCATTCGGAAAAACTTTTCGAGACTCCATTCGGGGATTGAACCATTTACACAGGTAATTTGTGCGGAAACCTCACTCTGCGAGTCCAACTCGCACTTGCCCAGTATTTTTTTTTTTTGTTACATTTCACCGGGCGCAGCATTCAGTTCCCGTCTAAAAATATAATTTGATAAATATTTTTTTACAGTTTATTTGTTACATTAAAAGTTCTTCTAGTGGCAGCCGACTCTTAGGGTGTTTTTAATATCGTGTGGATTTATTTCCACACGCATGCGGATTTGCTCCGCATGCGTAACCTCCACATTGCATACGCACGCAGGACTCGTCTTTTTTTCTTTTGAAAATTTCTGAAATCCGCACGATCATCGAAAATGTGAAATACTGCATGCATGATGAAAACCGCATGATAAAAACATCTTTACTTTTAATATCATATGGATTTCATCACGCATGCAGGACTGCACCACACTGAATGCGTCCCGCGTGCGTATTCCCCGCATTACAATAAATACTTGTATGAAAAGGACATCCGCACGCGTAGCCCCCACAAATGTCCTTTCATAGAATAGAATGAATAGAATAGAAATACTTTTTTTCGAAACAGACAGGCATATCATACAAGTATTTATTGTAATACATGGAATAAACACGCGGGACGCGGGGCGTGATATCGGCCAGCAGCCTTACATGCGGAGCAATTCCGCATGCGTAATAAAATCTGCACGGCATTAAAGACACCCTAAGAGTCGGCTGCCACATCACACACCTTTTAATTTTGTAGCATCTGGTCAGGTCCTTTCCGTTCATACCATTCCTGTCTAAAGCATACATTTCTCGATATTATAAGTTTTCCGAGTTTATGCGAAACACGGATAAACCTACTTAGAAGAGCTGCCTTCCAAGATTTCCAATAAATGGGAATTCAAACGCTATAAATATTTAACTTTCATATCGGGAGTTTTACTGCATCAGAATTTCTAGTTTATAGTGATGTTTTTAAACTTTTGTAGTCATAACAAGGAATTCTTTTAGATCACTGTCCATCTATCTATCCGTCCTTACTAAAAATACTTAGATTAAGTTATTATTTGTTTAAAATGTAAAATTTCAGAAAAATTAAAACATAACATACCATTTTTTGAGATAGAAAATCAATTAATGATTTTCCCGCAGCTCTAGAGTAAAGCTGGGCGTGTCAGAATTTTACTAAATAAAACCGCAACGGTGTCTTTCAGTTGCCGTTTATGTTGTAGGCTTACAGGTTTCCTTTACAGAAATTCCCCGTGGCACTAGCGGGCATGGATCCTGCTGTAGCCTACGGTTTTGCTGACATCTCTATGAGGCGCGCGTGGAATAGGTACTACGCACCGGCGACTACTCGGGCTTGGTCTTCACCAGATGGGTGTATGGCGAACTAGCTCGTTCACAAACCCGCGCCTACGATGGCCGAGAAAAAGTCACTCTGGGACTAGTGTTGCCCGGGGCGTCTCCTGTGGCGTCGCTGTGTCGTGAAGATGTCCGTTCCCTCATGTTTGCGACCATTTCCTTCGCTAGCATTACCTTTTCACAGAGGGAGACGATCGCATTCCATTTTCTCAGTCGAGTCCATGGCCTGAAGCACCGACGTGAGACGTCACCGACACTGATTCCCTCTACGAGGTCACGGCAGTACTCCACGCAAGCAAGTTATACCCCCACCGTATGTTTCACTGTGTTTTTCCATCTGAATCCGGAACAGGAACCTCCCGAAATTTCCATGTCCAGTGAGGACTTGCGCTATGTGGAAGTTGAGAACGTCGCAGCGCCTCTGTAGCCAGTTCTCAAAGAGAGAACTTGCCATTGTAATTGGATAGGAGCCAAATATTTGAAGATATATAATACTACAGTATTTAAATAAATACGTGACGCTGGATCAATCTTTTTTTATAACCCAATGGCATTCCACGCGGTGCTACTCCTATCGATCACATTTTTTTCTAACTTCCATTACTTACATAGCTGGATTCTATAACTTTTTTTCAGTTATCATCGTCTTTTGTGAGCCCATTTATATATATAAGTTCCTAAAGTTCAATTCTGAGGCGTTTGAGACAGTTTTTACAAATGGTGATCATGCTGGAAATTGGTGCAAGCTGCTGCATTAAATACGTTTAATAAATATTTTGAATTGGGCTATTTTACGGTGTTACTAGCGTCTGCCTCCGAAGCGGTGAAGTGGGCGAAGCAGCCTTCGCCCTTTGTGAATGTCGGTTTACCCCCTTAGAGATTTTTTTTATGTTAGATAAAATCATCTAGTGACAGATCCCGCCCTTGGACGGAGCGGGAAATAATGTCAGACTCTTACTGACTAAAAACCTACCATGTTCCTTCCCTGCCTTGGTTCCAGGGCCCTGGTATGCATTTTCATACCTCCCCAGCGTCCTAGATTAGGCTTCGACCCTACTGGGCCCTTAAAGTTTGCTGACGACTTCTTGAGGCGCGCGGGAACAGTGCACGCCGTAACCGACTTAGGCTCGGTCCGGTCTGTTACCGGACGGACAGACAGCAAGCTACCCATTGCCCGCCGTCCGCAAGCCCGCGCCTACGGTGGCCGGAAATTGGGATCAGAATTATGACGGTAGCCGCAGCGTGAGCGCCGTTGCCTGATGCGTTCGGCCTCCTCCTTTGCTAGCATTACTGCTTCGCAGAAGGAGGCAACCGCCTGCCACTCCTCCTCGCTCCAGACCATGGCCTGAACCAAGGCCCGGTGCGACCGAGCATCGCTACCGATCGCCCCCACGAAGACACGGCGATGCTCTTCCCAAGCGGGACACACCTCTACCATTTGCTCCACCGCGTCCTCCGGATAGTCCGCACAGTGGCGACACCCGGACCCCCTTAGGGATGGAGTTTCGTAAAATTCGTTATTAAAGGACGTCTACACCCTATAAGGAACCTACCTGCCAAATTTTAAGTTTGTAGATGTTATAGTTACTGAGATTTCATGATTAATCAGTGAGTGGTATTTCGCTTTTATACGAGTATATATAGAAGATTTTAAAAGGACAGCCAAAAACAGGTAAAGAAGCCTTTCGGTAATAAAAAAATTGACAGTTTGAGATCAAAGTTTGAAGCTTGGTCCTGATTATATAAAACAAAAGAATGTCCAATCCATCACTTTTTCCTCCATAAAATTACGAAGATAAGTAAGTAAGTTATTTTTTTTTTTCTCAGTTCAATTTAGTTTGTATAAAAACTTTTTTTCTTTGAAGAACCAATCCGCAAGAAGTTCAGCCCATTTCCTAAAGAGCCTAAGATTTCCTTTGAACTGTTAGTCCTTACAAAAAAAACCTCTATTTTAATTTCCTGAAAATCTGAGACTTTTCAATTTTTATAATAATCTAAAAAGGCCATTTTTAATTTATTTACTCATTACGTTAGTTTTTACCGGACAAAATCCTAAGATTTTTTGACAGAAACGGTAGCTAATGGCCAATTTGTTGAACATAGTTTTGGAATTACTAAAAAAATATCAGCCGTGGGCGTTCCCGATAACATTCGTATCTAACCTAAAAAAAACTTTACACGTCCTTAAAAAATCCTCTTGTCCTTCTACAAAATCGAACGTGGGAACACACAATAACCGCCAAACTTACAACCACTTTACCAAATACAAGGTAATCCCAAATTAGCATAAACAATACTACCTCGACAGACGTCGCCCACCTGCGGCACATACTCCACTCACACAATACTCATGTATTCATGATAAATACATAATAATATTTGCATGTATATGTGCTGAACATGGTTCTGTCACCGGTATCGGTGTCACAGAGTAAATAGCTACAGAAGGCTCAATACAACAAGTAAACAGGCACATACACATAAACTCGCTTCATGTGCAGTGAGTGCAATTAGTGGACTCCCAACCGACATGTCTTTGAAATCACCGCCCGCACGCCGTATGTGTGGGTGCGACGGTTTTCGCTTGTTGCATGAAGCCGGCCTTCTGTGTTTACTATTCTGTGGTATTAGTACCTCATTCCTACTCGGGCACGTTTAAATAATCAAAGCTTGTGGAAAAGGAAACCTGGTTTAAGAAATGTCTCATAATGTGAAAACATAGGATTGAAAATTTGGGAATCGTACGTTACATATAATCTAAAATAACCTTTCGGCTGACGCTGAAAATCAGCGCTGTGGTTCTGTCTTGTACATGAGAGCCTGCTTTTTGCTGATCGCTGGCCGATTTGCGTAGATATGATGCATGTCTTCCCAACATTATTATTATAAAGTGTTATTATTGTTATTTTTTATGGAATGCGCAATGTTTGACGCAAATAAACTCTTTCTCTTTCTTTCTTTGAAGTTAGTTATAACAAACATTTCCAATTTATTCGTGCTATAATGTACACAGATTGGTTGTTATCAAATTACCAGCGAGTACACAATAACTGAAATGCGAGCGTGAACAGTAAGTGGTTATTACGGGTTACAATGAGGATGTCAATACGTGTCAGGTTGTAGTCATATGAGCAACGTCTAATGAGAGCTTTCTGATGTATAATGAGTGCCTGAATGAGTGATGAATTATATAATTGTATGTTTCCATTAACGAGGAAAACATTTCTTCACTTATTTTCTGTAAATAAACTACAAATATTTATTTATTTTCAATTAGCATCGAACAAACATACTAACGATGTGTTAAGTAATATTTTATTAAAAAATCTACGTTATTTTACATAAAATTAGTAAATATGGTATGTAGAGATTTAGAGTAAGTTTATAGAGCTTCATCTCTATCAAATATAGATCACTGTACTATGCGTTCCAAATAATAATAGGAAAGCCAATAACCTCGATCTGTCAAATGTTGAGTGAAATGTACGTTTGCAAAAAAAACTTATTTGCTTAACAATAATTTTTTTTTGCTTTTTATTACGAAGTCTTAGTTAAGTCTAGGTGAAGTTATTGTTAAATAAATTAGCTAAATACATGTGTGTGTGTTTTAAGTCATAATTAGTTAAAAAAAAAACTATTTTCTTTCTTATTTTCATTGTTAGGAACAATATTCGCCTTCTTCTTCCTTTTGCCACTAATCAGACATTTCACACAGTGACGCAGAGATGAGCAAAATTGAAGAACTAGATTCTGATAAAAAAATTTCGTTCACGATTCGTAAATAAACTAAATTTCTAAAATTTATTTTTTTGCTCGCCGTACCCAATTTCTTCAATTTGACAGTTCGACGTGACGTCACAACATGGCAATCGATCCTATTCTCATTTGGACCGCATTGTAAGTGTGATAGTCTTTATGTAAAAACCCAATGTGCCTGTAGCATCTGCATTATTATACCTACCGCACGTTAGTGGTGATACTGAGTTTTTAAGCAAGAAAAAAAATAAGAAAAGGAAGCAAGGAAAGAAAGAAAGAAAAGAACTATTTTTGCTTTCCTTTATTTCTTTAAATAAAGAAAAGAATTCCTGTAGATGTCATTTACACAGACTTCAGTAAAGCATTCGATAAGGTAGATCATGCTCTTCTTATAAAAAAACTTGATGACGTGGGTATAGGAGGATCACTACTTGAATGATTTCAGTCTTATCTGAGTAGCAGGGTGTCGGAGGTTGTCGTAGGTGGTTACCTTTCCAATCCATTTAAAGCTACGTCGGGTGTTCCGCAAAGGTCACATTTGGGACTAATCCTCTTCAATATTTTTATTAATGACATCACACAATGCTTTTATTTTTTATTTAATCATTTGTATCAGAACATAATTCCATATAAAAGTGTTAGTAAAACTTACAACTATGTTAGTACCATTATGCTTACTTATTCTACACAAATAATTCTTTTATATATAATTTTCATTTATTTAATATTAAAAAGGACACCACCCGAACTGTGAACCTTATTCCAGTGCCTCACAATAGGACACTCAACCCTCTCTATTATGCTTTAAGTATTCAAATTTTTTTCTTTTTGCCGACATCATGAAAATAATGAAACCCATAGTTACCGAATTTGACTCTGCTTTACTGCAGGACAACCTGGACAGACTGACGAACTGGTGCCAAACCAATTATATGTTCCTTGACGTCTCTAAATGTTGCACCAAACCACACTTCTATATAATAAGTCAACAAACACTTAAGGAAGTAGATCAAATACGTGACTTGGTAGTCATCCTAGACAAGCAAATGAAGTTTGATAAACATATCCTACACATATCATCGAAGGGGTTTAAAATGCTTGGTTTCGTGTTACGTAACAGTACAGACTTTAAAAAGGCTTCCACTAGAATAAAATTATTTAACACTTTGATTCGCCCAATACTGGAATATAGCAGTCCAGTCTGGAACCCTCACTACGACATATATATATTAAACACCTGGAAAGTGTTCAGAAGCGTTTCCTATACCATCTTTGTTACAAAGATCAATTAGCCAACACATTAATTAGCTACAGAGATAGGTCGGAGCATTATAAATTGGTCTCCCTTTCTGATAGACGGAAAACAGCAGACCTGGTACTACTTCACAAAACATTCAACGGCGCCATGGACTGCAGCGAACTTCTCAGTAAATTAAACATAAGCGCGCCATCTCGTCTGCCGCGGAAACATAGTTACAGTTTATTTTACGTCCCCGGATCAAAAACCAATCTGGGACACTTCGCCGCCCTTCCAAGACTCTGTAGGCAATACAACGATCTGTCGAAACATTTCAACCTGGACATAGCGCTGCCACTCTCAAAATACAAGAATATATTGACTTCCGCAAAATAACGACGTATGTATGTACTTATGTTGCTTTTTCTACTGAAACTGACTAGTCCTTATCCATTATTCAATTACATATCAATTTAATTGTAATTTTAAGATATTAATTGTTAGTTTATAAGTTGCCATTTTAATTTATTGTTAGTTTGTAAGTTACCATTTTAATTCTTATTTTGTTAATTACCATTTTATTTATTGCTTAATTATTATCATTTTATTCATTATTAATCTATTGCTTGATTATTATCATTCTTTTTGGCTAAATTTATCTTAATTCAAATTATATTTCGATCCTAATTTGAATACATAATTATTATGCTGTCACTTAGTTATATGTGCAGGCTGTGGTCTCTTGTAACTGAAGGAACACACGCTAAAGGACCTCTTGTACTATTTGTGATCTTGATATGTTATTAGATACTGTGTATCCTTTGTTGGAGATCCCAATAAAAAAAAAGAAAAACAAGAAAGAAAGAAATAATTAAAAGAAAAGAAAGAAAGGGGAAAAAGTAAACAAAGAAAACAAAGTTACGTTAAATATTGTTATAGAACTGTGTGCAAACCCAAAACCCTATTGCTGGGTCCTTGGCAACGAAAGTGCAAGCCACTGGCTTATCGTAGTATAGTACGCGGCAAATAAGTTGAACCATTTGCTATGGGTTACGCGCAGCCCTCCACTTTGAATGAGATCCGAAAATCGATTACTGCGCATTTTAGGTTGATCGTCATATTGGTTCAAGTTGTGTGACAAGGATTGTAACCGATTGTGACTGCGCGTAACCATAGCAAAGGTTTAAATCATTTTGCCGCGTACTATACGGACTTTGATAGATAGCGAAGAGACATTATAGATAGATAGATATATTCTTTATTGTACACCAAAAATAAAATTACAATAGGAACTTAAAATTAATAGGGTTTATACTGATATTGATGGCCCTGACGTGCGGCCAATTGTATGCATCTCGTGAAAACATTGAATATATATATTATATTCAATTTCTCTAACAGTTTTATTTTTGTACAAAATTTCCTCGCCAAACTTTATATTTTGATAGCGAGATACGCCCGCTTTTTATAACATCTATCAAAACAGTTTACAAAAACAAACAATCCAAAAAATACTCTAATATTTTTGCGGTGACCATTCAGCGCGTCCGGCCAATTTTAATTAGATCTCATCCAGGCTTATTCAGTAGCCTGATAAACTTTGTTATTCCATATTTAAAACGAAAAATGGTTGATTGGTTTGCGATAAACTCAAAAACTGAACGCTGTATGAAATAATACAGTTTTCATCATTAGATATAGTGATTCACGGGGAAAGTTTGAGTGTATAAATACATATTACAATAGAAAAATTCTGAGAAATTCAAATCGAGTCATTAGTTTAAATATAGATTATCTAGAATAGAATAGAACAACTTGTATTCGGGACAGACACAGCACAGTGGTTACAAGCGCAAAGTAAAAAAACCGGGCAAGTGCGAGTCGGACTCGCGCACTGAGGGTTCCGTTCCGTACAAACATAAATTGTGGTTTGCAATTTCTGACGTATTAAAAAAAAAAACTACCTACTAGATCTCGTTCAAACCAATTTTCGATAGAAGTTTGCATGGTAATGTACACATATATTTTTTTTAGTTTTATCATTCTCTTATTTTAAAAGTTAAGGGACACACACACATTTTACCTTTTTGAAAAAAAAGTAGTTAATTTTTAAATTTTCTTTATACAAATCGATAGTGTTTCATGTACCTAATCAACCCTCCGCGGGATTAAATCGACCAAAATTTAACGGTGTGTATATATATATAAAATATTGATTTATCCTTACTCGTGGGTATATAATAATCCTTTAGATTAATATATACTGTCACAACTGCTTACACTGTAACCAACAAAAAGCCTAAACATATCAAAATAGCGATTTCAATTCTCTTCAGTAATAACTCATCCAGCTCATTGTCACGGGAGACAAATTGAGGATTCGTCATCGTTTGCGACGCACTGTACCGGAGATTTGTGTGAAACTGTTCACTCACTATCCAAGGGATATAAATGAGAAATTATTTACTTTGCGGGATTCATGAATATCTTCTATAATAAAGTGATATATACAATATTGATCATCATCATCTTCCTGCCCTTGTCTCATGTTATTTGTGATCGGCGCAACACGTTTTTTTCTTCCGTTCTATTCTGTCACCCGTCACGCTATCACTAACTTCTTTTTCTTTCGTATCACCCTTCACACAATCCATCCATCTTTTCTTTAGATTTATAGACCTGTGCAAAAATATATACTTACAACACCGAAAATAAATCTAATACAATAAATCCATCATTTTAAAAATATATGACACATTAACTTTTGACTGATGTCCTAGCATTAATCCGAACTCATTTGTCATAAACTTGTCCCGAACTTGTCAATAATTTCAGATCGACCACGTCAGGGATTTTGGTTTTGATATTGTTCTTTATTTTGAGTTATAGAAAGTAGTCGCGCCAACAGTAGCGCTGAACTTAATAGTTCAAGTGCGCCGCAACTAACGCCGATCAAAAATAGAAAAAAAAGCGGGCAAATGCGAGTCGGATTTGCACACTGAGAGTTCCGTAAACACTTACTTATTTAATAGTTCAATTCCCGAATGGAGTTTCGGATATTTTTTCAAAACACAAGTTTTTTTTTTTTTGTGACGTAACAACAAATTTACTGATTTCGGATTTATTCCTATACCTGTGGTATAAATTTGAAAGACCTTGCTTTATGCCAAAATTCAGGATTCTGGGTTAACGGGAAGTACCATATGAACTTTGACTCCCTTGAGATTGTCGAAATATACGGTTTTTGTGATACAAACGGCCGTATTTTTTTTTTTCGTTGATTTTTTCTCAGCTTCAAGGGACCGCAGACTTGAGTACCTATATGGTTTTAATTTCAACCCCTACGCGTTTCTGAGATAAAGGGTCTTGAGAGACAAGACATATATACAAGCAGACGGACAAGAAAGTGATCCTAAAAGAGTTCGGTTTTTCATTTTGAGGTACGGAACCCTGAAAATTAATTTTGGTAATTTTAAAAAGGTAAAAGTTTGTTACTTCTTCACGCTCAAACCGTTGAACGGATTCTAATAGATTTAGTATAATATTATGCGTAGACTAAGTCCTGTGGAGCTATTCTCTAAGAAAACGCAGCGCTGCCACAATGACGAACACCCAAATAGGATAAATTGGATTGTTAATTCAATGTATCCTATTTGGATGTTCGTCGTTGCAGCAGCGCTGGATTTATTAGAGAATAGCACCAGTGGAAAACTTGGACTTTTTATTTCCACAGTATCTTTTCTTAGGATAATTTTTGGTTTTAACACGGACAAAACCGCTAGAAAAAATTATAAAGACATAAAATTGCTTCTTCTTCTTAGCGTGTCGATGGAAAAATTATTTCAATTCCTTTCCTGGCCCAGTAGGTATTCGGCCACGGCAATGCCGTCCACTGATGCTGTCATTAGGTCCCTACATGAACAGGTAATAGGGCACGTGATGCAGGATGGAAGGATATAATATTGCTTGTAATTTATAAAAGTACTAGATGGATTACAGGCATTTTATCACTGATAAGGATGCCTTTATTCCAGATAAACGCGGCACCGTTCATCCCCTAGTGTCAAACAAAATATTTTTATGTTAAAACTAATGCATTGCATTGCATTGCATCAGTCTTATAATGTTCCCAGTGCTGGGACTCAGGCTTCCTCTCTAGGAGAGGGAATGGGCCGTTAAAACTAATATTTTATTTTAATTTTGACTAATATTGATTTTTAATTTGTTATTATGAAATAGTAATGTCATAAATTATGACATTACTATTTTTCCCGGGTGTCGCCACTGTGCGGAACACCCGGAGGACACGGTGGAGCATACTGTAGAGGTGTGCCCCGCCTGGGTGGAGCAACGCCGTGTCCTCGTGGGGGCGATCGGCGGCAGCGATCTCTCTCGCCGGGACTTGCTTCAGGCCATGGTCCGGAGTGAGGAGGGATGGCAGGAGGTCGCCTCCTTCTACGAAGCAGTAATGCTAGCAAAGGAGGAGGCCGACCGCATCAAGCAGAGGCAACGGGGCGCTCGCCCGCCGGGATTCCGATCCCGATTTCCGGCCACCGTAGGCGTGGGCTTGCGGTCGGCATGCAATGGGTAGCACGCTGTCCGATTGTCCGGTAACCGACCGGACCGAGCCCAAGTCGTCGACGGCGCGTTCTGTTCCCGCGCGCCTCAAGGAGCTGTCAGCACACAGAAGAGGCCCAGCCTGCTAGCTGCAGGCAGGCAGGGTCGAAGCCTACTTGGGTCATGGGTCAGCTTCCGAAAGGAATAACCGGCCCCGGCACGATAGGCTACGAAGAAACTGGGTAGGTTTTTAATCAGTAAGAGTCTGACACTACTTCCCGCTCCGCCCAAGGGCGGGATTTGTCATTGGATGATTTTACCTACCATAAAAAAATAACATTACTATTTTTTGTTGACATTATCTACTACTAGCTTTTGCCCGCAGCTTCGCTCTCGCTCTACTCTACTCTACCCTACTCTACCCTATATCAATAATATATTTATATAAGTATAGATTTTAATTTTACTTTTTGACTTCAATATTATTCTTATTTTAAATATGCATGATGTGATTCGCTGTAAGTTTATATACCAATACTAGTGACCCGCCCCAGCTTCGCACGGGTGCTATGGTGATATTGAATATACTCGTATTATGCACGTAAACCTTCCTCTTAAATCAATCTATCTATTAAAAAAAACCGCATCCGTTGCGCAGTATTAAAGATCAAAGCATACATAGGGACATATAGCGAGAAGCGACTATGTTTTATACTATGTAGTGATTAATAAAGCATAGCGCACTTTACACTAATACCTAAGACTCTTTGTAATACCTTAAAATAATAATTGATGAAATAAACAAAGTGCAATTCATGTTTGATAACTTTTAACTTAAGACACTATTTCAATTACTATAAGCGATGATGTGGTCGACGATGGAGCACACATCATGTGTAGAACACCCAGATTGTAGCTATCAGGACAAATACCTCGGCAGGGAATGCATGAAGATGTAGATACGCAATTAATGTGTTCCCTAAACGTTCAGTGCATTTGAATGGGAAGTCTACCATGTACCGGTACTCCGGGGCCTTGGGAAAGTATGAAAATGCACACCAGGGCCCTGGAACCAAGGCAATGAAGGAACGGGGTAGGTTTTTAGTCAGTAACAGTCTGACACTATCGATGTCTTTGGATGATTTTACCTACCATAAAAAAAAACCATGTACCGGTGGTGCAACGCCATTTGCCTAGTGGTTCTATAAACGGAACGAGTTTGGGAGAACAGTGCTATGTGACGAAATTTAATTCTAACTGTTATTATTATTATTTTTTAATCATCATCTTCATGTTCTTGTCACTAACTCCGCTTTTTTTTCCAACGACTCCTCACACAGTATATCCATCTTTTCTCAAAGGCCTATTACACCACTCGATATTCCGCCTACGATACACAGACTGTCTTAAAGTTTACTTCCGAGTAAAATAGTCTGACCCTTATTACACTACGCGACGTCGACTTAGACCATCTGAATATCGAGTGGTGAAATAGGCCTTTTTCTTTGGCCTAATTCTCTTACTCCATCCATTCATACGTATAAGTACTCATAACTCATTTAGTATCATTCTTTTCATTCCTCCTTTCATTTTTTTTGTTTGATTAAGTTAGATAATTAAAAAACAGTTGAAAGGGACGTTACCTAAGGTGCGTTGGACTAATGAAGGGTCTTAAAAGTAGATCTACTAAATTAGGAATCTAATGAGTTGGATTTTAGGTCACTAGTGAGATTTATTAGTTAAGTTAATTTGTGTGGAGGTAAACTACTATTTAAATTAGGATATCCCAGGCCCTGTTTTTGTTTTGAATAACAATTTATAGACACTTGTGCATCGCAAAGAACTCAGGCATTTGTTTTCTTCTCTTTCCTTTCATAAACTTGCATACAATTTAAACTTATACTCTAACACATACACACGCACTTCAATTTACTGTTAATCACACAACAACTGAGCATTCACACTTAACGTTCTGGAATTTATTTAAATTGTTTATTTGTGAATTGAAAATATGAACCTGTTTTGTTTAAAAAAAAAACTTGTTTTGGATTTGTTATATTCTGACTTTTTTATTATTACTATTATTAAAATTAGCTTTTACTTTTGCTCACTGCTGAATACTAAGCTCTTTCTAGCATACTAAATGCGGGAGGGTCCTGGTGACCTGTACGAGTAATACAGGTTGTTGCACATACCTACATCAGGCACCAGTCCCTCACAAAATTAGTTCTAAATTGTAAGCACATTGTTAAAGCTAGCATAAGAAAAATTTTGTGAAGGGAAAATAAATAAAATTATTATTATGAATTTATTTATCTCAGGACCCTGAGGTCCTGGACCTTTGGAAGGCGTACGAGGAGCCGAAACCAACTCGCAGAGGCCCTTTAGGTACTTTTAATGGAACGTGATGCCAACCGACGATTGTCCCTGTACGCGCAATGCTAGTGCATCCAAGGACAACCCCCGGTTGGTGAAAACTATTGTGACATATGGAAAATAAAGACCATAGGGCTGTGGTTTTTGGAGTCTTAAGTGGACTGGTTACCAAGAACTATGTGAAAACTATGGCCCCTGCCTAAACAATGTTATTAATATCCATCGGTAAACAGGCAGGGGGTGACTTGCACACTCAATAAATGGGCCCCCAAAAACGGCCGCTAGCACAAAGTTACGTAGCAACAAGAGGGCATCATATCCTGAGGTGCTTGAGGAGTGGAGAGGTATACCACGGCTATCAGGATAATCCCAGAAGTGCGGTCAAGATCCCTACCAGCACCTTACTGGATTATAAATCCTTCTCCCGAGCACGATTGCTCTTGCGATTCTCCACTCAAACCAGCCAATAAAGGCAAGAGAGAGGTGGGAGCTCTGTTCCTCGTCAGTGTTCACTACGGCCGGCCAATAAAAGCAAGCCGGAGATGAAGAACGAGAATTCTCCCTGGAGATCGGGTCCGTGGGGTCGCTAATGCCTAACAGTTCGCCACAAAACTGCCCTGCGGATTGTATCTCTCTTAGTCTGGCCCCTCACCCTAGGCGAGTTACAACCTAGGGTTTATTGGAGCACGCAAGCCCCATCACGACGTCAACGTAGAGATACAGCGATGGGGACTATTATTATTGTTAGAATACTTACAGTCATTTTGTTTTATGGAAATTCAGCATAAATATTTGCTACATGAACACTAGCTTTGTTGCTGCAGCTTCGTTTTCCTGGTCTATATCACAGGAACCCAGCTGCTTATCGGGATATAAGTCTATCGGCGAAATATTCACTTAAGAATTTTCGAAAATTACTTATCTCCTACCCGTCAACTTTACGCCGTTATAATTTTGTGACACGTTGAACAGACCTCATTAAATCTGTGACAACTCCCAAGTCACCAAATATCGAGCTGAAAAAAGTCCTATCACGACAGAGGCGGTGGCGCAAGACGCGACCGAGACATGACCACGACCACTCTGTCAAGAGGGCTAGACTAAACGGGAGAATCTAGTGTAAAGAGCTCATCTTTTAACTTAGTTTGTGTTTTGTGTTATTGTTTCTGATCACAGGTAGCAAACTAAACTGGTCCACGAACTTGTAGCTATAATGACGAATACGAGTCTATGAAGCTACGCGTCACTAGAGAGCGCCTAAGTAATGCAAGACAAGTGTCACAAATTGATAGAAAATTCAATCACAACTAAATTCTAAATACCTCCCTCTCCCGCGCCCAAAAACATCACGTGTATGTTTCCACAACAATACCTGAACACAACACGTTTTCACAATAAAATGCCTCGAAACTTTTGTGAATACAAAGCGCTAACCGTGATATTTGGCGTTACACCTCAGTTTGCACCCTTCAAGGGATTACAAAAGATATGACTACCTTTTTACTCAAGCCTCTTTTCTTCTCTCCTCTCCATATAACACCCCCATTTACATATCATTCGGGCGAATAATCATTTATAAAGTTTCGGGTATAAATGGGCTTGACAGCTGAGTTATGAAGAGAAAGCTATTTGTCACTAGTTCCAAGTTTGTTTTTATCTAGAATGGAGATGTATAACGTAGCTTGTAATTAAGAGACATTTACATTCTTTGACGACCTGTTAGTGTAGTCTGTGTAAACTCAGTAAATGACTAATAAACAGCCTGTGAATACAAAACTATAGCCAACTAAGTAATGTTATTAAAATGTAAATTAAATGTTTTCTGACAAATGTCAACTGAAAAATAAACAATCCTTTAATTCAATGAAAAATTGAAGGGAGCAAGAGAGACTCAGACTTATGCTGACAAAAACTGCGTTACCCTGTCATGGCGACACTTTCGAAGAATTCTCCAGCTCACTGAAAGTATAGGCTGTTGTAAGATACGGTTTGATTCTGAAGTCAAGAAGAGACTACGGATTTTTTTATAAGCTCGTAATTTCATCAGCATTTTATACTCTGCATATAACAAACAAGCTTAAACCCGTGGCTTCGCACACTCTCGTGGCCCATTCCGCAAAGACCTTGCATATTTTTGGGCTGAAAGTTTAGTAAACATATAAATCGTTACTACGACACCCTAGCGTCACCCGCAGGTTACCTCTTGTGGCTCAACCCTCAGATAAAAAATGAGAGACTTTCTATTGTTCTTTGCATTTCAGGACTCTGGTAACGCATTCGATGAATGCCGTAGTCTTGACACAATCCCGCAACTTCGGCAATTTTTTTTTAATGTTAAAAATTAGTGCTTGACTGCGATCTCATGCGATACTGATGGTAAGCAGTTATGCAATCGTTGATGATGAATCGCTCCATTTTATAAGAGGCCTTATAGACTGTTAAATTATAACCGGTTGGGAAGACCGCCGCAGATGAATTGTTCTAATCCTTCGATGTACGCGGTATAAACGCGCAACCCTTAGTCCGGATCGAAGAGGTGTTAATAACGTAAAGATATTTATAATGTTCTAGTCGTAGAGAACTCTAATGCCTCGAGGCAGGATTAAGAATTTTAGTTTCAATTTGACGTCATAGATGGCGTTACAGTGTGATGCTTACACAATTTGCATAATTATTCTAACTTTGCCCTAAGCAAAACCTCAGTCATAAATTACCCTTGCACAATCTATAACATAGCCTTCTTCCACGCTGATTCCATAAGTAAATTATACAAACTATATAATCTGAATGCATAGTTCACAACCGTACGGCTTCACCCGGGAACCTTGCCTTGTTAGTGATGTTCACAAGTTTTCTTTGCAAAGAAAAAACTAACCGTTGGAAGGTTGAACTGACGGTAAGTAGTATTTTTTTTACTACAAACTACTGTTCCCGAAGATTACAAGAGTTCGGTTTAACAATTGAATTTAGGTGCAAGTGGGTTTAAATAGAGAAGAGTTCCTAGTTATCTTTGATGTTCACAAACTGCTATGTGGTGGCAAGATGACTTAGGACTTGCCCTAAGAATTACGAATCAATTTTCGTCATAAATAATTTTAGGCTTAGTTAATATTTTAACATTACTAGCTACATTAATAATTATCATTTTACAGTTTGCAAAAACAAACTTGACGTAAATATTAAAAGACAAAGAAAAATTTGCTTTACCCATAAATAACAAGCCCTTAACCGCCACAATTTTAACCATTGCTAAATCGGTGCAAACCGTATTTTGGTTAATCTGACATGTAACGGTTAATGAGGTATTGGTTATCGTTAAACTGTCTTGGTGCAACTAATTTTTAGACAGGTAGAGAAAAGAGAGTCTGAAACACAGAACATATAATACAGAGAATACAACACTACTTTCTTTATTCCGTGGTCTGTAAGGACTTAGAGAACTTTGCCCAGTTGTGGGATAGAACAACGAGTAAGTAGATAAAACGGCCTTTTAATTTTTTTGTAAAATAACATATTAATTGTTTGGGAAATGTGAAACTGTAAAAACATAAATTGGTCTTGGGTAAATTAAGGCACGTACGTGGGAACTAAGGGTTACAAATATACGTACCTTAAGCAGGTACGAGTATGCCAGAGTAAATTAAAGCGTCGTATCAAATGGTGTATAGACGAGATATGTTTAGGCAAGTATATATATTAAAAAAAGTACTTACTCTAAGGAAAAAAGGAAACTTAAAATCACTTTGCGTAAAAGCCATATTTTTTTATTAATACATTTAATCGCAAGACCTTGCCTAGAGCTCAATTGATCGTACTATCAAGCAAAGGCCCTAAAAAGTCAATGTATCGAAAAAGCTGTTACTAACATCTACTAAACTATCACATGCCATTAAATACGCGCATAATAATACATCCATAAGTAAGTTAGAAAATGAAACAAAAAGCTGGAGATTACGCGCAATCCCCAAGCGACGCTCACTCGACGCTTCGTAGGAAGGTCGGCGAAAAAATCGGGAAGGGTCGCTTCTATAAGTTATCCAGGTGTTTGGTTAGTCGCGGCAAAAATTCGCGAAGTTGCCGGACCGACATATTTTTGCGGATAATCTGATAAACGTGCATAAACATATGTAAAAGGAGGGGAATTTGTTACGGTTTTTGGGACTTGACTTCCCTATTCATGGTTTAAGGTAACATTTATTGTGGTTACGGTTCTGGGGGATCGATTTGCGTTCCAATGGCTTTCTGTTAGTCGATTCGATTCGTGCATTGAACGCCCGAAATATTTGCATGACCAACGCGCAATCGCTTTGGTTGGACGTTTGTATTATTTTGTTCGTGTTTGTAAAGGTATCTACAATGCAGAAGAAATCGCAGTATCCGCAGTGACACACAGTGATCTACACATGAACAGTTCTTTAAAGGAAAATGGAAAAATATTCGTTTAAACTCAGGAGCGCGGTTCAAAACATGCAGTCTTTGACTGACAAGTCCGTTCGCAAACGAAAAGTTACAATCGACGTTTCTCGTTCAACAAACGTTATTGAATCAGATTCTATCTGAAAATTCATTTAGTAAACAGTTTTCTGCTAACCTAATAAAAACGAAAGTTCGTATTTGTCAACCTTTCGATTGTGGATACACTTATTTGATTTATTAATCGTTTAGGTAGGCAAATTCAAGGGTCAAAGGGTCGCCTGGCCCAATATTTTTGCTACTCCGTTTAGATTACACCGGTTGGACCTTAGATTTACTCCGGGTCCAACTTTAATCGGCTTCAATATTTCACGAAATTTTTTGTGAAGATGCGTTTATCTTCCACGCAAGAATTTAGTTTATGTACTCGTACCTATTTAATTACATACGGACTACAAGGTTTACAAGTACATAAATAACTTCGTAATGTCAGATGGGTTTTGAACAAACCAAAGAGTTTTCTGTTTTAATCCAGTATATTTTTAACACAGTTATATGTTTTCTGTGTACAAAATTACGTTATGTATCCTAAAAGAATTTTATATAAAACAGAACTCAATCTACACTGGGGAAGTTTTTAAAAATGTGGCGTATTTTTGTTAACATCATCTGTATTACTTCGAATGCAATCTAAAATATTGTGTTTTAAAGCTGGGCATCAAAAGCGTATTTACAAAAAATGTTAGTCGAGATTTTTATTTAGTTTTCAAAATATTCATATACATCCTAATATCTGCAAAAAAATGTAACGTGAAAATTCACGTTCATATCCTGTTTCAAAATGTGTTAATTATAATGTTACGTACAAAAATGTACAATCTGGATTAGACATTCTTAGAACCAGTTTTCGGATTTTATACTAGCTCAAAAATATTACCAAAACAAAAAACTTGGCAAAAAATATCACGTACACAAAGATAGCAATACGGATCACACTTCAGCGTTCATCAATTACCTACTTAAGACCTCTTTCACACGAACTTGAAGCATGGCCCATTGTGTACAGGCACCATTATATTTTTTCTCCCCATTACGCCATATCACACATTGGGATCTAATATATAGCCGCGCAGGTCCCAAGGAGGGTAGTTTACGACTCAAGTCGATACAGATAGCACAGTTTCCGATACCCCGTACTTGCGACTTGCGAGGTAGATACCATCGGTCACCTACCACCTGATTTATAAGACTTAACCGCCCTCTATGACCTGATGGTCATTTACTGAGACGTAGACCAGTTTTACGTGTATGTAAGTTATGTTTTGTAATGCGATAACTATTTGATACTAGGTTAGAAATAGAGTAGTACTTGAAACTGTTATGGAAAAGGAAGCTACAATAAGCAATGACGATATGTATTTCTATCGATATCGATAAAAAGAAAATCTTTTCTCACTTCATTATGAAACCGTGTAACTCATATACAGCAGCTAAACCAATACGTACAGCGTAGTTAGTAATTTTCATATTATTAAAATGACTGAATATTGAGTACCTAGTGTTAGAAGGATTTCCACAAGGTGTGACCAGGTGAGTGTCGCGGGAATCCAATGATTGCGAGACGCGCAGGACCAGACGTTTTGGTGACGCGTTTCGGGGAGGCCAGTATACGGCAGTAGGCGTTTTTTGGGAGAGGCCCGTATACGGCAGTAGGCGTTTTTTGGGAGAGGCCTGTATACGGCAGTAGGCGTTTTTTGGGAGAGGCCTGTATACGGCAGTAGGCGTTTTTTGGGGGAGGCCAGTATACGGCAGTAGGCGTTTTTTGAGGGAGGCCTATATACGGCAGTAGGCGTCTTTTGAGGGAGGCCTTTATACGGCAGTAGGCGTTTTTTGGGGGAGGCCAGTATACGGCAGTAGGCGTTTTTTGAGGGAGGCCTATATACGGCAGTAGGCGTCTTTTGAGGGAGGCCTTTATACGGCAGTAGGCGTCTTTTGGGGAGGTCTGTATACGGCAGTAGGCGTTTTTTGAGGGAGACCTATATACGGCAGTAGGCGTCTTTTGGGGGAGATTTGTATACGGCAGTAGACGTATTTCGGGTCAAATGATAATGATAATGATGAACTGAGTATTCAGACATTGAACTTAATACGACTTTAAAACAACTACCATTCAACCAGTTAGTCAGTATGGTACTGTAACTTGACAAGTAACTCTAAGACCGTTGGAATATTCGACATACAGCACGTATTCTGTATGTGGAATATTCCGACGATCTCAATTATATTGAAACTAAATACCCTTTTCAGCTTCGCTCCGATAAGTACTAGATTTATTTTTAATTCTCAGTTTTCCTCTACTATAGTATAAACGTATTATAAACTTAAATTTTCCCCATGAATCATTCTATCTGGTTTCTCTGAACGCAATACTGAAATCGTAAAAAAAAACGGTAATTTAAAAAACTAAAAAATTCGACTGCTTTTCTGAGTACTCATGAAAAAGCTCTAAAATAAAAAAGTCGTTCTACCCGATTGCACTTGGCTATATAATATTTTAAATACAAGATAAATTGTAGCAGTCGGGACCCATTCTAGAAATGGAGGCTTAGTGAATTGAGAGCACATACCTATATTACATTGCAGATTACTCCAATCAACTGACTAGACGGCTGACTTTCTAGAATGGGTGGCCTATGGCAAGTAATATGCTAAATGTAAATGTAGCTTTGTTTGTCGGTTACTTCAATACGTCTTAATATGTGATCGGATTTGGATAACACTAAATTGGCACACCCCTACTATACCTGTCAATGTCCTAACATAGGACTTTTTAATCTAGTAATATTTTCTCTCAAGATCATTTTCCACACGGGAAAAAACTACTGGTAGGCGTCAGTAAAACCAGAAAATACTTATTGAAAAAGAGTTTTTATTTTTTAATTTGTTTCACAAAGCATCATAAATGCTCTTGCGCCGAAGCCTAATATTTACTGTTTATTTGATGTTGTTTATCAGAATTAGGCGCAGACGTCGTTCAAGATAAATACACTCGATTAAGGTTACCTTTTTAGGTTCCTAGAGGTCAACAAAAACGTCTTGGACGAATTTATTTTAGGTTAATCTTTGTCGCCTTGGAGACCTCCTGATCAATCAAAGCTTTTTGCCAGTATTTGTGACATTGACTAATACAAATATTATACTCATCGTCCCCTTGACTGAGCTGAATATGTTTATTTAAGTATCTACCAAGCGTCAGAACTCCCATTGTTCCTGTGCTTTTCGCTTACAGCGAATTTTCACGCCTTTCGTCAAGTCAAGAAATATGTGTACGACAATTTGTTGTAAAGTACCTGGGGCACTAGTCTGCTATTTTCATAATATCGTCATTCTAACGCGATTCCATAGTCATTTTATGAGCTGTATTGTTACGAATCAAAAGCAATAACTACACAATGAAGTTCGGTTAATGATAGGTCACTGATCATTGGAACTGTCAAAATTTTAGCAGATCACCGCATACGTCAAACATTTATTTATCATTATGTACGAGATTACCATTCTACGCCATTTCTTTCAATGGCAGTGGCAGATCTTCGGAAAGTAAAGAAAGACAGCGTATATATCTTATTGCTCGTGATAGTACCTATGTTGAAATAGCCTCAAGCTTTTCAATTCAAGAAATGGAAATCTTTAAAACATCGCCAATCTTAATCGATTGGCCAACCAATAACCTGGCAGCACTAGCAGCGTATAAACTGAAGCTCAGTCCCCTGGCCACTCCCTTACATTCGACGGCACAGCTGGCACGCATCCAGTATCGCACTGTAGACCACTCGAGGAATGCTTATCTGTCCCGACTTTCCTAAAATACGAGTATATCACGCCTTCGTCCAAACTAATGTTTTAAGTTAAGCACGGTAAACAGCCTTATATAAGTCCTTATTCGGTCTGAAAAAATACCTAAAATTTTATTACGTCGAAAGTTTTGTAAGCTCGAAAATTCGGTGTACATGTCAAAGAGAAAAGTAATGACTCAGCCTGAAATAAGATCAGGGAAACTCATATAAGACTTTGAGTTTCTTAAGGAAAAAGTTAATATCTGTTTCGAAGGACTAAAGACCTCTTTTTCAAACACCTAAGTAAGTTACAAATAGTTATTTTAGACCTTTAGCCAATCAGTCATTTTGAAGGTCAGTCGAGAAACGGATCTCAATAAAGATTAAGATAGCGCTGATGAAATGTTTGAATCTACATTCATCAAGCTTTTACCATTCGGAGAAACTTTCTTTTTGAGACAACGTTTCCTTGACGAGGTACCTATTGCTCATGATTGCCTAGTAATTTGTCTTGCTTCAAAGTGCTCGTGTTTTTTTTTCTGGAACGGCCCGTAATTAACTGATTCTAGAATAAATTACGATTAGGTTGGATTACTAGATGTTTATCTGAGTTAAATCGGCACGCACTGTAATAAGAATTGGTGATGCTGCGGTAAAATATGGACCAAATCAAGATACTGAAGTACAGTAGCCGTGTAATATAGTGTGACCACTCTCAGAAATTATTTTTAATTAAAGATGGCTAGACAGCTTATCATAGAATATTAGATAAAAGCTGAGCTCTTTTTTATTACGTACTTTGACATTGACATGAATATTTTGGCTTTACTTTTTTATATTTTAATTTTTTACTATTGAAAATGTGAATTATATGGTTCTTTTTTCATATAAGTTAAGTACTTTGACGTTTCTATAAGTTTAAGTTTCTTTTTTTGTATTGTGCTTCGACTAGTTCAGCTCCGTAGTGGAGCTGTACGAATACTGAGAAGCGGACAGCAGGCTTAGCCAAGTCGATAATCTACAATCGTTAACGCTTGTAGAAAACTAATCAAATGTATGTTAGAACAAACGAATAAAAAATTCGTGAATTAATAGAATTGAATGTAATCGTTTCTACAATGTTCATAGCTACATCCTTTGGTTTTATGATATAAATGGTAGATTAATTATTTTTTTCGTAGAACGAGCGATCGACTCAGATGCGTCAAATTGGCTACCAACTTATCGTTTTTTAAAATCGCTCACGCGCCGAGTCGTTACCGATTGTAGAAAGAGATTCGATACGAAACGGTCGTAACTTGGCTAGGCTATTTATTGTACGCATTTTAAAAGAGAATTTGTACTCCGAGGTAGTTTCGGAGTTTTTTCTCAGAGTAATCAGCTAGACACGACCACATTAAGTTCAAAAGAGATCACCCATTCTGGGATAATTTTTAATTATTAACGATAGCCTATCGGCCATCATTAATAATTACATATTTTTAAAGCACAAGCGAAACGCATTATTTTTTACTATGCCATCAAATTCGAAAACTATTTGAGTTGCATCACTGCTTACCATCAGGTAGGATCGCTGTAAAACACTAGTTTATATCAAATAAAAAAAGTTTGGAGATATCATACCATTTAGGAATTAAAACGACGACAATTTAGAAAACAATATGTATAGGTTTTAATCCATATCACACAGATTGAAGATGGGCTAGTTAGTAGTGTTCTATGCGTCAATACTAATCACATCATTAATCATCACTTATCATGTTGAAATCATCATCATCATTTTGCGGCACTGCGCAATGCGTGCAAAGCTCCCGCACCGCCCTAGAGCCTAAAAAAAATTATCATCATTTCAGCCGAAAGACGCTCATTGTAAAATAGTAGAATAATAATTATAGGGAATCTTATACAAAATGGTGGACATAATTTATTTTAATTAAAGATCGTTGTATATCTTTGTTACCAAATTCATTACAGCATTGTCGTCATCCAAAGAAATGTTTCTACTCCAGCCACTAATTAAATAAAATATAATTCATTCCTGGCTGCCGACTTTTTTATTTTATCCCAAATTATTGAAAAAAAAAAGAGTCCTCCCATATGTGTAAAAATGTTTTTCATAACCTATTTGCAAAATAAATATAAAACAAAAATACGCACGACAGACTTACGGCCCCTAAAAAGTAATAAATATCGCAGCACATTCTAAATTGTTTACTGAACGCCTTTTGACGGAAGTATCGTTTGAATTCCTCGCCGTCGCATCCATCTCCGGACGTTCACGCACGTGCAGCCTTCTCGACGATCCACTCCGAATCTCAGGAACGACGAGCGACGATTTAAACAGCCTCGGATCCGATCCCAAAGAATTGTTTCCGTAGCAAGCTGGGAATTAAACGACGTATCTTAAAGTCACCGTAAAACTCTGCGATAAGATTCCGAGCACTTTCAAGCAATGAGTCGCTGGCTAGCTTTGCGACAGTATTTTAAGTCCATTTTAGGCTAAACCTGGGATATATTACCGTCATTAGCTTTGCACAAGTATTTCTGGCTTGGACGTATTTTTATCGCTTAAGCCTCTGTTTTGAGGACAAAAGCAAGCCGGGTTTGCACGGCTTGTATGTCTCTTTTCATACTTTTTTATTAGGTTTTTCGGGGTTCCGAGGTTCTAGTCGGATCCGTAGTAAAGCGATTATTGCTGATTTATGGGACTGCCTGGCTCGTTTTATTGTGGTTCATAGCTGACTCGTGGAGTCGGGCTTATAGCTTTCGCGTGGTAGTTATCTTATACTTTTATATGACATTAAGGTTTGTTATATTCTAAATACTTGATAGGCTACGACTACAGTGGAATGACAATTTTTAGTTCTACAAACGCCAATTTAACAGGAATAATCAGAATGCCTTTTTTTGTGGAAAAATCATCCAATGACGTCCCCCGCCTTTGGGCGGAGCGGGAGATAGTGTCTGTATTTTATTGACTAAAAACCCACTCTTGTATCTTTGTTGCCTTACATACCAGGGCCGAGCCCTTGGCTCTAGTAAGCTTCGACCCAGCTGGGCCCCTACGGTTTTCTGACATCTCCTTGGGGCGCGCGTTCACCGCGAAAGTCCCTGTTCACCATGAGATCCCGCCGAAACTCTGTTCGCGCAGGGACTGTTGCCTCCAGATGCCATGGTGGTAGGCCAGAAAGGAGGCTCGCCGCTTCGCGGGAAAAAGTGCAGTTTCCCCACACCATCCTTATGGCCATGCCCCTCTGGCATGCGTTCAGCTGCGCCGCTGATTGCTGTCGTAGCGACAGCGCCCGTATAATTTCCCATCCCCTATTTGGTCGTGGCTTATACATAATACCTACTGTTAAATCTATATAATCCCATCAAAGTGAACCTCCTATCCTTCGAATACTGAATATCACAGGATCAAGTTCTGATCAAAGTGTCCAGCTTCCCGGAATTGTGTTCAAGATATTCAGCATTCAAGTTAACGCACCGGTAACAAGGCAATGCAGCTTCCAAGTAACGTAGGTGAGGTAATTCATAGCAACATTGTGGAAGCAACAACCGTACCTAGATCATAGAAATAGCTTTGGCAAACAATATCACATATCATCTACAGAGACCTAAAGGGAACCTCAATATGCATTGGTGGTGAGTGAACTGGATTATCTAAACCAGTAACTGCCAAGCAGTGTTCTGACCACTGATGGTTCACAAGTTGAGCCAAAATATAATTTACAAAAGTTTTAAAATTTCAATTTTTTCAATCAAAAAGTGACATTGATAAGAACTGATTTCAAGTGTAACCTGAAATACTTCTTATGGTTATTTTAAGCATATTGTTAGAAATTAGCCTAGGCCCTTCCCGCCGGGGCTTTAACTTTTGGTAGAGACTTAAGAGTTCTTAGAAAATTATATATTGTTATCTTATTAAATGTATAATCCTTCTGTCGCACACGTAGTGTTTATCACCTCTTCTTCTTTTTCTTCTTCGTCCTGCCCATGTTCCCAATTTATTTGGGGTCGGGCCTCCTTATACTCCTGCGCCAGGATACACGATCCTGGGTTGTCGTAGATATAAGGTTAAGGGCCTTTACGTCACGTTCTACCGTAGACCACCATGTCGAGACCGGTCTTCCTCTACCCCGGGACTGAGATGGAATATTCAGCACAGATTTAACGGAGTAGTTTTCGTCCCTTCGCATTATATGGCCGTACCATCGAAGCCTTGATTCTTTAAGTTGTTTATCACCTAACTCTTCTTAAAGGGCTTGAACGATTTGGACGAAATTTTGTGTATACATATATTGGAGTGGGTGGGGCCCCTGAATGGTTTCAAAATACAATCGTACCCGGTTGGTGGTGCTCCAATCGGGTGCTCAATCAATTTTGTTTTTTTTTTCTAAAAATAAACCAGTTTTCAGACAGGTCAACGTCTATCGAGATTGTTACGTGTTAAAATCTATATATACAAAAGCGAAATACCACTCACTGATTAATCACAAAATCTCAGAAACTAGAACACCTACAAATTAAAAATTTGACACGTAGGTTCCTTATAGGGTGTAGACATCCACTAAACACGGATTTTACAAAACTCCACCGCTTAGGGAGTAAAATGGGGCTTGGAAGTTTGTATGGAGAAACCGACATTTATACGGGTGAAGCTGCAGGCAGAAACAAGTATATATATTATTAATATCGAAAGACATTAAATGGTTTTGGTGTTAAGAGGCTATTTATTTCTTTACACGTTAACATTCCTAACAAGTATCTTTAAAACGGGAATAACAATTATTATCGTTACAAAAAACGCTAGAACGTATCGCAAACTGAAATAATCGTCTGCACACAGTCGGCTAAAGTATTAACATTAGTATTCGTCGCGCGTCGCTCGATATATCTGAAACCCTGCAATAGCCGACCTCTTTAAATGCCTGTTACATTCGGTATTAGTTAGTTCTACGTTACCTTCTTTACCTTAGGGCCAAATTCACCAACAGACCAATCGCGATTATATAAAACTAAACGCAGTTTAAGCGCCTAATCGCGATTATAGCTTCAGTTTTAGCTCAGTTTCTATTCTTTTGTTTTCACCCATGTTTACGACACGGGTCTTTAAACTAGATTACGCTGAGCTCAGTTTAGTTGAACTAAGTTTTTATATTGAATGATGAAATCAGCCCTTAGTGTTTTATTTAAACAAACAAATGAACAACAAACAGCCATGACAGAGTTTAAAATCATTAACCCAGTGTCACTTACAATCACATGATACAAAGTCAACCATAACCAATTTCCTGTCACAGCATTATACAACTTATGTGTAAAGACACAAGGACTAAAATCGCGTAAGATGAATAAATAAATCACTTAAATAGTTAAAGGTAACCATTCATCAATGTGGATCGAAAGTAGGCTCCATTATCACATATTATTTACTCCAATTAGACTTTACTCATGTCTGTAGTAGATTACAAAATGGACTTTATTGCCATTAAGTTAAGATGTATAATTAAATAAAGGTTTATTATAGTTTTGTTTTACATGTACTATACATAATTTAGTAGGTTTGTTATAGCCAATAATTGGTTGAAATCCACGTGTAATTTTAGAATAATGGTAATTCGACACGATGTACATTAATATAACAAAGCTATTCGCATAGATGTGAATTCTAAATCTAGATTTATTTGGAAAGGCTTTATAGAGGTCATATTTAATTCTGATTGACCAGTGAATAATGATTTGATGGCATGGTCGGCGCAGTGATTGAGGGATTGACTGCTTCGCTATATATAATGCTGGTTCGATTCCCGCACGGAACAACTGTTTGTATGGCCTACAGATAGTGTGTATGTGTGTTTACATGTTTCTGAAAGCATTTCAATACAGGAGCAATTTTAGATTTGGGGCAAAAAAAAAATGCTTAGTGAATTTGACCATATCGAGTTACTAAGTTAAAAACAGAAAGTTAAAAATATGAACGCAGTGGGTAAGTACTTCAAAAGTTTTAAGAGGAAAGCGGACATCGTTAGTGCAAGTTTCAGTTGAAACTTGAAATTGATTTTTAATAGTTTTATTAAGATTCTCATTTGAATGACTATAGTCTTTCTCCAAGTTACCTTTAATTCCATTTTCTTGGGATAAAAAACGGCATAAAAAAGTGTTTCACCTCGACGCTTATACCGCGTACATCGAACGACTGGGACAGTTTGCCTGCAGTGATCTTCCCGTCCGATTATAATTTAGGTGTCTTCAAGGCTAAAGTGAATAGTCTCTTAATAAACTAGTGCGCCTCACCATTATCGTTTGCATCACTGCTTACCATCAGGCAATAATATTACAGTCAAGTACTGGTTTATGTCATTAAAAAATATATAGGGTGACTGGTAATTAGTGAACAATACTTAAACACGTGATAGTAGTGAGGCGCGCCACAATTGGGGCGATAAGGCCCATCCTTGAGGCGTGGCTGGAAAGACCTCACGGCCTTCTCAACTTCCGCACGACGCAGGTGCTTACCGAACACGGAAAGTTCGTTAAGTACCTGTTCCGGATTCGTGCGGAGTATTCGCCCGGGTGTCGCCACTGTGCGGAACACCCGGAAGACACGGTGGAGCATACTGTAGAGGTAAGCCCTGCCTGGGCGGAGCATCGCCGTGTCCTCGTGGACGTACTGGTCAAAATGTACTGAACTTGGCTGATTTTTTTCGCGATTTCAGGTTTGGTCCTATAGTAAAAGTTGTTTGTTATCATGACTAAATTCACGTTTGTATCGTTCACTAATTACCAGTCACCCTATATATATCTTAGAAATATATTCCCATGTGACAGTGCAATTTCCATCATACACGCGGGTTCGGCACGCCACGATCGAGGCGGTAAGGCCCCTCTTTGAGGCGTGGCTGGAAAGGCCCCACGGCGTCGTCACCTTCCGTTTGGCGCAGGTGCTGACCGAACACGGCAAGTTCGGTCCGTACCTGTACAAGATCCGTGCGGAGACGACGCCCGGGTGTCGCCACTGTGCGGACCGCCCGGTGGACACGGTGGAGCACACAGTCGAGGTGTGCCCCGCTTGGGAAGAGCAGCGCCGTGTCCTCGTGGGGGCGATCGGCGGCGATCTCTCGCGCCGGGGCTTGGTTCAAGCCATGCTCCGGAGCGAGGAGGAGTGGCAGGCGGTCGCCTCCTTCTGCGAAGCAGTAATGCTAGTAAAGGAGGAGGCCGACCGCCTTAGGCAAAGGCGGACACGCCGCCGCCGCCGCCGGGTTTCCGATCCCAATTTCCGGCCACCGTAGGCGCGGGCTCGCGGACGGTGGGCAATGGGTAGCTCGCTGTCCGTCCGTCCGGTAACAGACCGGTCCGAGCTCAGGTCGTCTACGGCGCGCACCGTTCCCGCGCGCCTCAAGGAGTTGTCAGCAAACTGTAGGGCTCCAGCAGGGCCGAAGCCTACTGGGGCCAAAGGTTATGTGAGACTGTCACCAAAGGCCCCAGGATAAAGGCAAGGAATGGAAAGGTAGGTTTTTAGTCAGTAAAAGTCTGACACTGTTTCCCGCCCCACCCAAGGGCGGGATTCGTCATTGGATGATTTTACCTACCCAAAAAAAAAAAAAAAAAAAAAAATCATACACGCGGGTGAAGCCGATAAAAAAAGGCAGTAGACAAAAAAAAAAAAATATGTTCAGATTAGTAGAGCATCATATCTGTCACTCTCTATCTCTTTCCAAATTTCAATGTATCATGCTTACCCTGTTCGTACACATTTATTACGGAAACCGGGAAGCGACATCGAATAAGCTGGGTAAATGTTATAGTTCTTAGCTTATATTATAAAGCTTAGAATACAGATTGGTGATAACGGAACAATGTAAGTAACTAGTACACAGCAGGAAGTTCGCTTTAATTAAAAAGATTCAGTTTTTCATGAGCTCGTTGTTCTTAGTTAATAATGCAGGGGAAGACTACGTTGAAGGCAAAGTTTATGGTCATTACAGCTTTATTAAAGACACTGATGACAAATATTTACTAGAGTTTTCATAATTGACAGTAGTAACCGCAGTAAATGAGTGACTGAATACTGCGCTGCGTATCACAGGATTGATTCCCACACAGAACAAATATATGTATGGCCTACACTCCACAGATAATTGTTCCGGGTCTAGGATTCTTCTGTACGTGAGTTTACATGTTTGTAAACGGACCCATGATACAGAAAATAATTCCTACTGTGAGGCGTTTAAAAAAAAAAAGAAGGAAAGTATAGCTTATACTTAGTTTTGGAGGTCAGACAGGCAGACGCGCCGCGCAACATATACTTAGTATTCGGTAACCTTCTTTCTACTGCGAATATCTTCATTTCTGATGTGATCACGCAAGAAAACTCCGAGCATAGCCCTTTCCATCTACTACTGGATTAACTTTTAATTTGATAATGCTTTAACCTATCTTTGTATGTCTTGATCTGCTTATTGAATACGTTACAAACGTTTCGACTAACAAGGACGAAATAAAGAGATTTGTCTCGATCGCAAGCCAGATGAACCCATTCAAAAAAAAAAAAAGAAAAAAATACATTCCGATACAGAACAGAAATAACAAAATACTTTAAGAGATGAAAGCAGGAAGGACACAAATAACTTTTGGTACAGCAACCCAAGTTCTGAGTAAATGGTATGAACTGTTCTTAGAAACATCGATGCTGTTTTCCTTTCGCGAATTCATCTTTCTTTTATATTCAAAGTTGATCATGTTTGAGAGTGCTCACACCACGAAAACTGATATATCACATACTATAACAGAAATGGGGCGTAGGGGCAATTCTTAATACCATTGTACCCATAGATTTAAGTTTAGTACTAATTAAGTAACTTTCTTGGTGTACAATAAAGTTTTATTCTATTCTATTCTTAATAGGAATTTAGATAGTGACTAGTGGTGAGGCGCTATCGAATTTTTGACAGACGAAACGCAACCGGTCTTGCGACGACAAACGGTTCTTAAATGGTCCTCGTCGCAACTGATTTGAAGACGAAACTATCTATGTTGAGTGGAGACTGGAGTAGTTGCAAAAGATATTCGCTGTCGCAACTAGTTAGGGACGATTTAAGAGGGGCAATAACATTTGTGCTCTATTTCAAAGAAAGTTCATTTTTCATTACGAGAACTGGTTTTGGAACGTGAACGATGACGCGACGAGTCATAGACGACGACGAGAGATAGTTGAATCAATACCTTTAACTTTATTTGCTTAATAGTAAAATGAAAAATCGCATTAATTTATTCGAAGACTAGTTTGTGCAATGAAGACTATTTGGTAGCAGGAACTACTGTTTCACCGTGGCAGAACAAAAAACGGTCTGTGAAAAGTGTTCGTCGTGGAGATGCCCATCGCTAATATAGAGATCCAAGTTTTATTTTATATGATTTTATTATTTAACTATGCCATGATTATATGATTTTATCTATTGCTTGAAATTGAATTAAATGAAACCAATAAGGCAAAATTGCTTTATGTAATTTTATTTTATTTATTTTTGTGAACTTTTATGGGAATAATGAATAAGAATTTTATAGCTACTAACATAGTTTTAAGTTAATATTTTATTACTAACACTTATATGAGTGCAAACATGAAAATAAAAAATAGGTAAGTATATTATTATATAATATACTTTAGCTTACCTTGTGTGTCCTATCTCTACCTTTAAGTAACAATTCCAAGGTCGGTTAGGTGGTATTTATTACTATAATTTCGTCTACAATCTATGTGTAGATAGCTTAACTGAAGAACGTAATCGATTAAGGAACGTAATAGAACATAATCGATTAAGGTACTCGTTACCGAAATAATGCGGTTCATAAAAGTCGACTAATCGTCGAAATAAAATCGATTTGCGAGTGCTGCTCGCGGTACGAGAAAACTTGGCATCGTTGTGTAAGCTCTGGTGCATAGCTCATTGGGTAAGTATCTAGTATAGAAATAGTCTGAATCGAAAACACGCAGAAGTACAAATTGAAACTAATTTAAGTGAACGATTTTTCAAGAAGTTGACGAGTTAACAAAAATTTAAAATAAGTTCAAACTTTGTCATTGCGACCGATGTGTAATTCGCCCGAGCCGCAGGCAAAGGTGTTATGATGCCGAGTTCTGTAATGACCAATTTACGGATAAATAAATGAAAGGGGCTGCCCGGCGACTCGAGTAAATGTAATAAATTGTGATATGGGCTCGCTGGCTCACCTTCTGCACTAGTGTGAAAAACAGTAAATTGCGTGTCTAAAAACGGTAGGAATAGAGGCTGGTTTTCGAGTATATAAAAATACTGAGCAAAAGAACATTTCACAAAATAAAAAATTGAAAATCATTAACTTTTAAATATTATGCTGAGGACATGGTGCTGTTGAGCACATTAGTCTGCGGACTAGGTTAGCTGATGCAGATATATAAGGAATATAATATACTTGTGATCACGGAGTTTTTCATAATATAAAGATCAGTGAAAGGATGATCTTTAAGACTGCCATTACGAAATGTTCTGCGTAAATAACTCGATATCTAGACTGAATGAAGTTCCTCTAGAAAGGCTTGAGTAAATCATATATCTAGGGCATTCTTTGACAAGCGACCACAAAAAAACATGCAGACATGGAACGGGAGCGGAGGGCATTATCGATGAGAGTGTATATGATAGCTAACATAATCGCTCGATGCTCTAATGAGGTAAAGGTTACACTCTTTAAGACATATTGTACATCGCTCTACTCACGCAGTTTGTGAACTCTTTAATTAGGAGCTATTATACCCTCCTAGTCCAGTATTATTATAATTCACACATCTATGCGCAAGGGCGTAGCATCCATGATAAGCAGAGTACGGCAAGACTGTATTGTCCTTTCAAGTCTTTGTTCTAGCAGACATTACCAATAGGGAAGACGGAGTTTTGATTTTAATTTAATTAACGTGATTTAGTATTATTTTTGATTTATTTTATTGGAATGATTTAATTTGATTTTATTGTGGTTTTATTTTATTGATGGACGCCATTTTATTTTTAACCGACTTAAAAAAAAGGAGGAGATTCTCAATTCGGTTGTATTTTTTACGTTTTTTTAGGGTTCCATACCTTAAAAGGAAAAACGGAACCCTTATAGGACCACTTTGTTTTCCGTCTGTCTTCAAGATCCTTTATCTCGAGAAGACGTGGAGGTGTCAAGTTGACCATATACTCAAGTCTGCGGTTCCTTGAAGCTGTGAAAAAATTAAACTTTTAAGTTTACGCAAAAAACTACGTGATTGATGTTTGGAAAGCGCGACGCGCCATACTACTCGTATCTGTGAAGGACTAGATACTGTTTATGTGGGTTTGGGTGTGCTCGTCCATCACGCTATAGATTGAAGTTGCGAAGGTAGAGCTGGAAATGGCATGTGATAAAAAATACAATTTCTGGTTATGAACACCAACGCGAACGAGATAAAAAACACAAAACTAGATGTAATTATCCTATGCTTAGCCTTTAAAAAATCTCATACAAATAATAAAGTACTTATCTAGCCAGGTTTTTGCCAGCCTTTTATAATTATATTACCACTAAAGGTCTAGTTATTTTTAGTCATTATTGTGAGCCTAATCTCGCTAAACGATACCTTGACTACGCTCACCTCCAGCAAACCTTACCGTATTTACTCAAAACATTTCGTACAAAATTAGAATTAACGTAGGTACTCCCCCAAACATACGACTAGGTACTCGATGATCAAACGAAGTTTTTGTATAACGACAAGTATCGATCACAGTTATGTACCTTTGGCTTTTTCCGAAGCCATTTGAGATTAAATTGATGTATACGTACATATACATGTGTACATGGATGGATGTTAGATTGCTAAAGACATTATTTTCCCGGTATTTTTGTAAAGTTGTTTTACTTAGAAAGAACAACACTTTCGATTTACAATTACAATTTAATTTTTTCTTGATCAGTAAATTATAAATAAAGTTTATATTGCAAATACACAATAAATAACACTTACTCGACAATTTTTTCGTTAATTTAATCTAGATTAGGCCGGCATTTCCTCGCTGACTACCCTCAGAAGAAATACCAAAACAAACTCAAAGGTCAAAATCTCTTTTAAAGTCAGTACAGCAATCATGTAATGGTCAAATGATATGAAAATTGAAAACCATACAGATTCGAAGTTCACTTGAACAAACGTTTGGCTGAATGTTCGTTTGCTCATAGAACTGTTGGTCAAATGAATGATTGCCCAAAAAATAATCTTCTAGCAACGTGCTAACTAAGATCAGTAGGAAAATAAGCAGCGCTGGTCTATCACGGAAGAGTTTAAATACCTAACACGAGTTACCTTAGAATAAATATTCATTTAGCACAGCATAGCATCAGTCTTATAATGTTCCCACAGATGGGACTCAGGCCTCCTTTCTGGGAAGGGAACACAATCTCTAGAAGGGAGCACATAGTGAATGTCACATGTCTTCGAATTTTTGGTTCAAGGACATGCCGGTTTCCTCACGATGTTTTTCTTTACCGTTTTGGGCAAAATAAACAAATTTTCTTTCTTTCTTTCAGTGGTGATGAAATAAATTATTCGAACCCGCGACCTACAACTCCTAAGTCTGGGCCGTTACCACTTGGCCACCACTGCTCATAATAAAAACATTATATATATCAAATAATAGATATATCCAATAAAATATAAATATAGTGCTGTGAGACACTTCCAGTAATGTTATACTTGACCAGTATGATTTATTAATGCGACAACATATTACTAACATTACGAATGAAAATGACAGTTTCAAAGTTGACATATTGTGGCGTAGCTTATGCGGAGAAGCTATGAAAACAGGGGGTATACACAAAGTGATATTTTGCGTATTAGCAATAATGACTGTCAAAAAGTCCATAAAGTATGGGATCACAGAATGTCGCGTGGTTTCGAACGACAATGTTTTTTCATATTATCTGACATATAGGTATCATTAGCACTTACGTTGTTATTGCTGATGATATGTCATTTTGACTCACGGTTTCAGTTGGTGGCGTGGTTGTACGATTGACTGATGCGCAGTTTGTAGTAAGTTTAATTCCTAATAGATGTTTCGAGCCTGGGTGTCTTAGATAGATTTATTTATTTGTATGATAGATAAATTTATGTCTTGTGTTGTAAAATCATCCAATGACAGATCCCGCCCTTGGGCGGAGCGGAAAATAGTGTCAGACTCTTACTGACTAAAAGCCTATCCCATTCCTTCGTTGCCTATCGTGCCGAGGCCGGGCCTTCCTTTCAGAAACTGACCCATGACCCAGATAGGCTTCGACCTTGCTGCTACGGTTTGCTGACAGCTCCTTGAGGCGCGCGGGAACAGTACGCGCCATCGACGACTTGAGCTCAGTCCGGTCGGTTACCAGACGATCGGACAGCGTGCTACCCATTGCACGCCGTCCCCAAGCCCGCGCCTACGGTGGCCGGAAATTGGGATCGGCGGCGGCTGCTGGGGCAAGCACCCCGTTGCCTTTGTCTGATGCGGTCAGCCTCCTCCTTTGTTAGCATTACTGCTTCGCGAAGGAGGCGACCGCCTGCCATACCTCATGTCTTGTATTTGAGTTTGAATGTTTGTGAATGCACCCACAAAAGAGGAGTAATTCAAATTACGCGGCAAAGATTAAGAAAAAGCTAGGACTGGGCCATTGTTTATATCGTGCATCTAGTTTTAAAAAAGACTGTCACACAGATATGAGTCACTGAAACGACTCTACAAAGACAAACTCTAAACAAAACTCGAAACCAGTAAGGACAGCCATGTGTTTCAATAAGTAACCTTTTCGTTCTACGACGTACACATAAACACACATTATAGTTTGTATAAGGCGTACTTCACAGAGGTGAAGTAACGCGACGAGATGCACACTTGTAAAGATAACGGTACAATATAGAACTTTATTTACTATGGAAGAAGATTCACATTTTGTTTGAGAATTCGAATAACACTACGCGATAAAGTATGATGTAAAGTAACAGAGATGTATAATGTTTAAATACATAACATAATTTAAAATAGTGTCCATGAAATTTCTTGCTCATTCTTCTCCGTAGAGATTGATTGCAATGTGCAATTAGCATCATTTTTCTGATTGAGTGACTTCTTAATAATGCAAACGTACCTATAAATGGTTTATTTAAAAAAAAATGCATTGAATAGAAGCAACAGGAGTCAGCGTGCAAGCAAGAGCCTGCTAAGCCCGGGCTACTATTCTCGCAGTCGAATATACTCCGCGGCTTAGCATCCTCGTGGTGCCGCTCCGTGTAACTTTATACAACTAGGGCCCTAATACGTCTTAAAACCATCGTGATGTTGAAATGAAAGAGATGGAGTTATACAAATTTGTTATGATTGCATTGGCACTTCGTATTACAGCCCCTGGGTTTTAAAACGCGTCGCGTCTCCATGTGAACTAACCCTTACCTTTTCAGTGTTGCAGTGCATTCTATTCGAAACAAGAGTAGATTTTCAGATACATTACCGCCACGTGTGACTTCGATGGGTATATGTGTATATAATGTACATATTTGTATGTACGAATGCACTTGCTGTTTGAAGATTTTTCGCCTCGCAATGTGAATATCGGAAATGTGATTTTATTTCCAATTCAAATAACACTTAAATTTTATATTGAGGCATAATTTATTTATATTATTATTCATTTAATTAATGTTACAAAACTCATTTTAGGTTCATAATATGTACATGACCAATACTTTAATGTCAATTGTTTTAAATTGCACAAAATTGAAAAAGAAAGTGGCACTAAATTATCATATTAGTATTTTGAGCGACACGTAACATTATTATCCGAATAAAATAAATCTAATTTCTAAGTTAAAAAAAAAAATATGGCCATTTATGCCGGAAAAAAAGTTTATTTCGACACATTCAAGGGAATCAAAATTCATAGGATTCTTCCCGTTAACCTACTCTAATAAATCATGTAATTTATCATAAAGGTATCATAAAGGTTTTTTGTAACACATGTAGGTATAGGAATAAATTTCAAAACTGTATCATTTCTTGTTAAGTCAAAAAATACTTTTTCGATTCGGAAAAATCTTAAGAGATTCAATTCGTAAATTGAACTATTTACATAAGTTATTTTGTACGGAACCGGGCAGTGTGTGAGTCCATTGTCTTATACATTGCCTCGCACATAGTATAACTCCTGTATCGAGGGTGCGTTCACTTATACTCAAGTACACAAGACACCTAGACTTGGATCAACTTTCTGTAGATCATAAAAATATTGGTTCCATGCGAGAATTGAACCTGCGACACGCAGCAGCCAAAAGCTGTACCTCCACGCCTTTCATGCTATCTTTTTTTTTCCTTATTCCTTTGATCCGAAATACTACAACGAATAGCTCGAATTTGTCAACCGACTAGTAATGGAAAGGTCGAGTGTTCATAGTCCACTAGTGCAATAACTAACTTTGTACATAGGTATGCTCTGAACGGAATACATTTTCGAGTAAAATTTATGATATTTCCGAACATGTAGTTTGACCGGTAACCGACCCTAACATGCTACAAGGCTAGGAAGTTATTTCCATACAATCTCTATCCGCATACCAAACGTAATCCTAGAAAAGAGTCTGTAAATTTTGACCGATATTGTAAAAGCAAGGATGGTTTATAAAAGCAATGGCAGCAGTTAGGTCCCATAGTAAAAGTTGTTTGTTATCATGACTACAATCACGTGTTTAAGTATCGTTCACTAATTACCAGTCACCCTATATAATTTAATTTTTTTTTTTTCTATTTTTCTATCTTGCTCAAGTTACCGACATAGCCCGAAGCATCACCAAACTTAAGTGGCAAACAGCTGCAGAGCACAATGCTCGCAGAACAGATGACCGATGGGGACGAAAGGTTCTGGAGTGGTGACCACCAAGATGCAGCGTTGGAAGGCCTACCCACAGGATGGCGGAAATTCAACTCGTGCGAGAAGAACAGAACAGTCGTTACAGCAACACTTGTGGGACCTATGTACAACTGTGGACATCTTTCGGCTGAAATCATGATGGTAATGATCTTATTTATCAGTTTGTTCCGAAATGACGCCTACGTGGGTTTTACTACATGAGCATTATTTTGTTATTCAAAGTAGCCTAAGAAAACTATCTTAAAAAATTAAAAACTAATCAGAACTTTCCGAGGACACTTTAACAATAATTAGCAATTTTATATTTAAGCTACAACTACATTAGACCGACGTACACGTGTAACGCGCCTGATTTGTGCGCAGAACGACGCCGCTTGGCGTGGATCAAGTGTAGCTCTACAAGTCTAGTTTCCATTTTAATATATGGAGACTGACGTGCCCAGATCTGCGTGTATGGGACACGTGTGCGCAGTGTAGTTCTACCTTTATGTAATGAAGAGGTAGAGGAAGTTAAGAGTATGCTTTCCTCCTTTTTTGACATTTTATGGGGATGATGACCGAGTCAGAAACTTATAGCCATCTTCTCTTCTATCCTAAATGCTTAAAATATTATTATTACTTAATGGTACTGGTAGATATTATTATTACTTACTGGTAGTGTTAACTAGGTCAAGGCATAAAAAAAAAACTAGGTCAAGGCAATTTGACTAACATTGTGGATTATTATTGGGTACATATTTAAATATCAAACATTATAATACCTACGGATAAAATTTCGTCGTTCAAAACATCGAATATTGTGTCATAATATTGAAAATTGTTCTGCCTAAGCTTAAAATACCTAACATTGAAATGCCGATTAATAAAAATGTGGAATGATTAAGAATGTCCTCCTAAGTTTAATCTGTCAAAATTTATTATTTACGTTAAAAATACCTACTCGTTAAAATATCAATTTTTTCCGTAGAAATCTGTTTTATTTTAAGAAGTAGCAGTTGGTTACAGTTCTAACCTAACCTAACCTTTTTCATCCAATTCAAAATGACGAATCATACCTACAATCTCCCACAGAAATGTTTTCACCATTGACTTGTAGTTAGTGGCCGTGACTGATATGCCGGAGGTCGTAGGTTCGATTCCCACCGAGGACAAATGTTTGTGTGATGAGCAGGATCATGTGTTCTGAGTCTGGGTGTAATTTATCTATAATATGTGTGTATTTAGAAATATATAAAAAATAAGTTCTGTCTAGTACCCATAGCACAAGCTCTGCTTAGCTTGAGACTCCATGACGTTGTGTGATCTAGTCGCAGGCAGATTGTATGATACATCATTTTCAACTGGGTGAAATAGGTTGGGTTAGGATAGATCTGTGAGCAGCCACGCGTGAGTCGGTGAACGCTGCGGCCAAGTTGCTTGCAGATTTTATTTCATCATTTAATAATTTTTCAAGTTTTCACAATATCCGAATTATCAAATTACCCCTTGATATACATATCTACATTTCTTCTATAATAATATTACTTCGATATTTAGGACATTCGACACACGACAGTAGGTTATCTAACCATTCGACATTATAAACTTACGTTATTTATATTTTAGATGTTTTGAGCGGTAAAATTTTAGCCGCAGTTGTTTTATTAGGAAACATTCAAATATGTAGCCTTATTATTGTCTGAGGAATAAAAATAAATAAATAATTGTTAAAAAAAAAACAAAAAGCACATTGTATTAAAACTGTATTTTCGTTGCAAAGGAAAACGCGTAGCAATTTGCTACGAAACTCGTAGCGCTGTAGCCTCGTAGCAAGTGGGCAGCGCTTTCGTAGTAACCTTATTTTTCTTGAATTTTATTTCAAATGATGTCCATACAGATAGATAGAGGTAGCATCTAATATACGCTTTTGCGATACGGGTTACATTCACGAATGTTAGAATTAGATTCACCTGCGAGATAGATTAAAAATTAAAATACTTTTATGTTACGAATTTATTTTTAAATCTATCTATTTTATGACACAAAGCAATTATTTTTCTTTATTAGTAAACAGTCCCATTTAAATGAGAGTTTTAAAAAGTAAACTCATTATCAACCCAACTTTTTCCGTCTATCCCTAAAGTCTTTAAAAGATTATGAGCACAAAATACGTAGATAAAAGTACATGATCACCTACCAATGAGACATCTGCGCAGCTCACACAAAAACATCGAAAGACTGAAACCTCCAATGAAAAGTTATCACTATATTTCACAACCAAGTTGAAAAGTAGCTAACAGTAATAACGTAGGTAACAAGAAGTCGAAAAATGAGTGAGGTCACGCCTCCATTACTCCAGTGAGGAGGTACCTAATATTCCTCTCCGATATATCATGCTTGATAGCTACTCAAGCTCGACGAATTAATGTATCATTGCTAAGAGCCTCTCACGTTAAACTCGCTTAATTAACTGTGCGACATACTGCGTGAGAAATGTCGTACATTTTTAATTGTGCTTGATTTCATCTATTTTACTCCACTGCGCCAGAAGAAGGAAGGTTACACTAAAAATATATATATTTTTTATTCTTTATTAATAAGGGTTTTTATCCACATAGATACGTCAACCTCATTGTACCTTGTAAATATATAAAGGAAATAGTGGATTTTTGGCAAAGATATGTCAGGTACCTATCAGAATAATAATATTATATTTCCACAACAATCACACAACACCGTCTAGTCCCAAGCTAAGCAGAGCTTGTGTTATGGGTACCAGACAGCTGATAAACATTTATATATTTTTATATACATACATATTACAGATAAATAACACCCAGATATAGAACAAATGATCGTACTGATCACACAAACATTTGTTCTGGGTGGGAATCGATCCCACGACCTCCAGCATAGCAGTCAGGGCCACTAACCACTATACCAACTGGCCAGTCAAGAATAAAGAGCTCGAGGTGACGATTTCAAAACTTTTACTTAATTACTAAATTGTAGGAACTAAAAAAAAGTTGTTTATGTTAAAAATTCGACCACAAAATAATAATATAATATTATTCATATTGTAGTCTTGATGTGTAATATTCTTTTTATAAACAAATAAAAATAATACAACTATAATTATTGTCGAAACATGACGTTTTTATACAGTTGATTAAATAAATTCCACCTACTGCAGAGACTTGCTTTTTACAAGCTTTTATTTATTTTTAATTTTACCTGTCCCGATGTTTGTCTGTGATCAAATCTTGCAAATTAAATTTGACCCACATCCCGGTTACCGATTGATCTTAAATTTTGCATGCATATATAAATCAGATGACAATGCAAAATTATTATAACATGGAGCTGATCTGATGATGGAGCCGGACGGTGGCCATGGGAACTCGTTAATTAAACGACACATTCCCATCGAGTTTGGGCTTGTGTGATTCGTCTCGACGAGTGTTTTGGTGCTAGATGGTAATCAGGGTCTGATGATGGAGCTGGAAGATGGCCATAGAAACTCGGTAATAAGTATTAATTATATAAGTATATACCGCGCTAAAAAAGCTTGCTATGAAAAAAATATTTTCATTGAAAACTTGTTATAAAAGTAAGATCTGAATTATAATTTGAATTTGGAATTTGAATTGAAAAACTATTAGCTAATCTGTTTAATTGTTTGAGCTCATCCTATATCGTTGCTGAAGAATGAATACCTCGTATGTTAATTTTTTTAATTTTTTGTAGGAACAGAAAGCCTCTCTTGTGTAATTTCTCTGGCATAATATATTTAGGTAAGGCATTGGTTGATAACATAAATAAGACCTTTTTATTCTTCAAAACATGAGGCAAAAGCACTTAAAAATATTTTAAACATTGATAAAAAAATAGTTTTTCCGTTTCTTGTGAAGTTTGGATTTCTGGACATACGAGGTTATCATTCTACAGCAATGATATGAGCTATATCTATGTCACCCGCATACACATTGACCGCTGGGCAACAGTCTCCATAAATTGAGCACTTGAGGATGGACGACGTAACCGAGGCCGACCGACGAGGGAAGAGGTGGCGAGACGATCCAGATGCTTCCCATAAGGGTTGGTTCAAAGTGACTAGACAAAACAATACCTGAAAGGAAATCCTTTTCTCCCAAATGGGAGAAGCCTGTCTCTAGCAGTGGGAAAGAATAAGGTAAACAAAAAACCGGGTAAGTGCGAGTCGGACTCACACATTGGTTCCGTCTAAAGTTACCTATGAAAGCAGTTCGATTCTCCAATCGAGTCTCAAAGATTTTTCCGAATAGCAAAAAAGTTTTCTTTTGTGACGTAACTACAAATTTACAGTATTTCCGATTTTTTCCTATACTTGTGCTATGAGATCTTGCTTTGTGCCAAATTTCAGAATTCTAAGTCAACGGAAAGTACCGTAGGTCCCGTTTTTTCCTTTTGAGTTACGGAATCCTAAAAAAGAGGGATTTGATAATAATATCTCATTTGGTTTTAAACTGATAAAGCAAAGTTTAGAAGGTTTAGAATGTACACATTCAGATACAAGTCAACAGGCTCTACCACGAGCTCGTAACGCGATCCATTTGACGACCTAAACTGAACTGTTAAAGGAGCTATATAGGGTGTATAGCTCCATTCGACTGGCCTGTTAGTCTAGTGGTTAGTAGCCCTAACTGCTATGCCAGAGGTCGTGGGTTCGATTCCCACCCAGGACAAATGGTTATGTGATGAGCACGATAATTTTTTCTGTCTGTGATCATTTATCTATAATATGTATGTATTTAAAAATATATAAGTATGTTTATCAGTTGTCTAGTACTCATAACACAAGCTCTGCTTAGCTTGAGACTAGACGGCATTGTGTGATAGTTGTGGAATATTATATCATATTATATATTATCCTTCTTTCTCGCCCGCTCAAATGATATTTTAACACGTCAAGACACGTAAGACACAATATCAAGTTAGATGTACATGTCAAAGTCAAGTCAAGTCAAAACTATTTTTATTTCATATAGGCCTACATGGGCACTTATAAAACGTTAGAAGCTAATGCACGGTTCCAAATTGGTCGTTTCCTATGGAGAAGAACCGGTGAGAAACTCCTTGGTTACTCTTTTAAAAAAAGGTTTATATTGTTACCGGCAATTTATATAATCCGGTATTCTATACAATACTACTACTATACTACTATAGAATATACTATACTAATATAGAATATGGTTTAAAGTAAGGCTTTTATTTTCAGCTGGTGATAAAAAATATAACCCTAACCTAACCCGTCCGTGTCGGTGTGCCCTAAAATTACATTTCCTCCTTCCCTGCTTCTTCTCGTCTTTTACATACATTACCGGCTGCACATTCGATACTGTATACAATACCTGAAATATACAGATTGCCGGTGACATACACACCTAACTTTCAATATCGCCTCTTTAGAGGATCCTGTGTAATAAAGGACTTCACTATGAAATTATATGTCGAAATGAAATCGTTTTATAGTAAAGCTAATACTAAACCATAACCATTGACCGCTGAGTTTGTTTCGGTGTTTCTTCTCAGGGTAGTCAGCTAGGAAACACCGGCCTCATCAAGTTAAAATTAACGAAAAAAAAATTGACGTGTAAAAGTGTTTTTGAGAACCTATTTGCAAAATAAAATATCATTTATCATTTATAAAGCCTAACTACCATTAAATTCTACATCAAATTCCTACAGCAATTTCGGCGTCCCAAACAGAATATTCAATATCTCACAAAATTGATTTTCGCCTGTAAAATCAGGGAATACATACCAATGCCAGGAATCACAAATCCGCTGATGAAATTAAAATAAAATAATTAATCAAACGAAACGATGAGATTTCGAATGTTTGATGTACGAGTACATATTTGTATTTACTTCAAGTTATTGAGGTCTAATTTAATTAAATGCTCTCAATGAGGACGATATAGTAAACAAATTAAAAGAAAAAAAAGCTCTTTGCATGAAAATATTATCGACTGGTAGGTATTTGGAACAAATAGGAATGATTCTCAATAAAATATGATGCTTCCATTGGGTTATATTTTCGTCTTGTCGAAAGTGCTTCAGAGAAATTGTTACCATGGTTTTTGTAGACAGGAAAACCAACTTTAACGAGATATTAATAACAATATATTTTATCAGTCCTAAACTGTTTTGTCAGTCCATTAATGTTGTGAAAAATCAAAACCACTTTTAACGTGAAATTAGTTACACCGTATTTTGTGTGACTTTCATCTCGTTGTCATGTTTGTCTCCTATGCAAGGTTCCACTTATTTTGTTCCAACGATCCCATTGTTAATAATGATAACGTTGATTATTATGTAGCAACCCAAACCCCACCATAAAATCAAGGGACAACGGTTATGCCCAGCAATGGGATGTGACATAATAATAACCCGTACCTATTAAAGATAATTATTATCTAAAACTATAACAATTTAAATGTGATTACAAAATTAATGACGCGAAATAATTGAGCAAAACTGTTTACGGGATTTGATGGTAAATTAGTCGATTTATCAAAGAAAAAATAATATAGATATGAGTTAGAAATAGTAAAGATACATTTTGATCATGATTTTTTTTTTTATTGCGTCACTAACAATGTTGTAACTACAAAAATTAGGTAGTAACTTACTTGGCTTGTCCAAGTCGCTGATAAACTCCTCAGTCTCCACATATCCTTGGATCCTGTCAGCAAGCACTATGAGTACCAGCCACAACACTCGGTAAACACTCACTGACATATTATTAACACAACTTGATCCCATCGTTACTAACTACACTAAACTGATTTAATTTCTAACAACATTTTTATCTCGGGTCTGTTTTAATTTAAATTCAAATAAAGAACAAAGTTTATTCCATGGAAAACTTGTTGATCTTATTTTTAATTAAAACTCACTTTTCTTTTATAAATAAAAATGAATGTACTAGTATTATATTTTTATTTGGTTCGAATAAATATTAGTGTAGGTGAAACACAACGGCTAGACACGTGTTGTTCGACTGTAAACAAATCGCGCTTTGACAGCGAGCTCGCGACGCGTGGAGCAGCGTGCGTGCGTCTCGACGCCGCGGGCAACACTGATCGAAAACCGATAGGGCAGCGGGAACAATCACAGAAAAAAAAATATTTTCATTCCAATTTTGAAAATATTCACAACTGTAGTTCTTTTTTTCAAAAGTGTTATGCGTTCACGACAGCTGTGATTACTATGCTCGCCAAAGATCTGTAAAGAGTCCTAATATGTCAGACCGTACGGGACAATCTGTTGCCTCCTTTTACAATAAAAATAACCGAATTATACTCTACGTAATATCTTCTTTACAACTCCCTGGGAGAAAATAACGGTATATTACCGATGCCATAATTTCACAAGTGCGTAACTATACAAATATAGGTTTTATGATAATATAATTCAAGACTAACATAACGGACAATAAAGTGTTAAAAGTTTTGGGAATATAATAAAACACTTGGATGGAAGTTTCGTTAAAATTGGGTCCCGAATGTCGGGGGTTAGCTGTCAGCAGCAAAACGTCTTTATAAGTTTGAGTTGGCAAATGTTTTAGTGTGGTACCTACCTGGGCACAGTTGGGAGAGAAAGGGATGTACGAGTTTTTTTTTAAGGTTGAAAATCATCCAATAAGGATGAATCGAGCAGGCGAGTCAGACTTTTATTGACAAAAACAACCTCTGTGTTCTAGATAAACATAATATTGGTAAAAATTACATTTAAAATTTACAAACACAATATTTTTTAATTAAATGAAGTATGAGTTGTGTTGTTGTTCCTTCTTTGCTCTTTCTAGACCAAGATCACGGGTTTCCTTTATAAGAGTAAATAGTCCCAGTATGCTTCGGCCCTGCTGGGCCCTACAGTTTTGCTGACATCTCTTTAAGGCGCGCGTGGAACATTATGCGCCGTCGATGACTCGGGCTCGGTCTGGACGGTTACCGAATGACCGTACCGCACCGGATGGCGAACTACACACTGCTCGTCGTCCGCAAGCCCACACCCACTGTGGCTGGTGTTTGGTTAAGGACGTACGGTTTATTTAAAATGGTTAATTTTTTTTTTTAAGTCAAATTTGTAATTTGATTTAAATGCTCGAAACTGATAAATGATCATCCCGGTGAATGGCGAATAAGTCTATCAACGATGCTATGCAACTACTAAAACGTTTAATGTGTGATTTAATTAATTTAATACGCTTCAATGTCAACATAAAAATGATACAATTGATATTATGGGTTTGTTCGTGTAAGGGAAGTGGCATTATTTATTTGTGGATAGGAGCCTTTTTGGCCTCGCACAAGTCTTCTTAATCTTTAAATATTGTTTTCTTTTATTTTTTGTGCGAGTTACAAATAAATGTTTTTTCTTTCTTTCTTTCATTATACATACAGGTTTTCGATCAAAATCACTTTGCATTCCATTTCATTTCCTTTTAAGGGAAAATGGAAGTGATCCTTTCATCAGGGGTTTTTATCGACCAATAGTTCTTTCAGGTGTTCTCGGTGCGTCTAGCAACTTCTTTATCTTGCCTCGCCTGGAAAGAAACTGTATGGTCGAAGAGTATATAATCATGCTAGGGATTGCAATCCGGATTCTTCGAAATTCTAAAATAACTGAAAAATCCGGATTTTACTGACTTTTTGAAATCCGGTTTTTAAGACTCGAATTCGGTTTTTTCGGATGTCTGTTAAAACTGGTTTTACCGAAAAAATATTTGTATTTATCCAAAAATTCCCATTAAAAGTAGTCCGAAAAATATTTGAATTGGTAGAATTAGGTGTAGTGTAGTATATTTGAGCGAATTTGGTGCAAAATCCGCGAATGATTAGATATACCCATAAACCATGCAGCGCGACGCCACGCCGCGCCGAGACGCGCGCGTCTTCCCGCCTGTGCCCCACGCCTCGAGGGCAAGTGTGAGCAGTGATCATCATCACCAGTCAACGACTGATCAACGCAACTGATTTGCCTTTAATGATTTACGTTGAAATGACGTTATTTGAAAAGGTGGAGGTCGTGAAGGAACTCTAAAAAGAACTCTGAACAGGTTGCTATCCATACCGCCGACCAGTGTTGAGCCCGAAAGAGTTTAGTCTACCGCATGTGATTGCAAAAATCAAATAAGATCGCGCGTAAACGATGAGCCATTTGACGCGTTCATGTTTTTAAGATCCCGTTTTTTAAAGAAGACCGATTAAGTACTTCAGTGATTTGACTGACCTATTTAGATAGAATAGAAGTAGAATTTATTGAGTAGTTTTTTTCTTGAGACTGCATTTTTATGAAAAAGGAGGATACCTTGATTGTCTTTTTTCTAGGGTGAGAAAATCATCCAATGACATCTCTCGCCCTTGGGCGGAGCGGGGTTTAGTGTTTTACTGACTAAAAGCATACTCCAGTTCTTTCTTTGACTTGGGCTCGGTCCGGACGGTTACCGGACGGCCGAAAGGCGAGCCAACCATTGCTCGTCGTCCACAATCCTAAGATGGTTGGAAATTGGGATCAGGATCCCGGCTGGGGCGAAGGCCGTTCGAGCGAGCGCAATGCCGCGTGCGAGCCCAGGCAGTCGTCTCCTTCTGCGCCGCAGAAGGAGGCGACTGCCTACCATTCCTCCTCGCTCCGGACCATGGCTGTACCACAGCCCGGTGCGAGAGGTCGTTGCTGCCGATCAAGTTTTTTATTTCACACTTTTTAATTGTAGTGCCCGGGTCAGCCAAACTTAAATAGATACCTTCCGCCATTCGGTTTCATCATCAAATCATCCTGACAATTCTAATACCTAATACCAAACATCTATATATATGCTAGCCGACACACGGATTTATTACAGAATTCCGGTTCTTACCTACCTTCCAGCTTCATCATCAGATCAGTTCTATGTATCATCTCCCCTTCTTCCTTAAGTCAGTCACCGACTACATGTATAAACAAAGCAATTTTACTTGTTACGTCAGTTCTGCTATGATTTTTTGAAGAGTTCCGTTCTATATCTTCGAAGTTATTTTATGGGACCAATTCGGAAGTATAATCTTTCAATCAAAACAAAAATTTTCGATATCAGTCCACAATTGACCGAGATAACAGTGAACATGCATAAAAAAAATAAAAAAATAATACACACAGCCGAATATAGAACCTCCTCCTTTTCGAAATCCGTTAAAAAAGACTGATACCCAAAAGTTTTGTCGATTATTTTAGTTGATTTTATTCTGTCGAGCAGCGAATTGAGCGAATAAATATGCCATTCAAATATTTATGCCATTTTATTTGAGTTTCATCAAACCAACTCAAAACTTAGAAAAATCCGGATAACCCGGATTTTCTTCGGACGAGAGTACAGAAATTCGGATTCCAAAAAAATCCGGATTTTGCAATCCCTAAATCATACCTTGCTTTGATGGGCTGAAATAGTCATCGCGGCTTTAAAAGGCAAAGGGCAAAAAGGCTCTGTACAGTAAAAGGATGATGATTTATTTTTAGACGCTGAGCCACTTCACAAGAAGCTTTATTTATACAATACTAACGTAACTTAACATCCTTAAATAGAATGATTGACAAAAAACCTACTCTTATGCCGAAGACGTAACCATTTAAAAGCCTACCGAAATATATTGGTTGTATGCGTAATGTTATACCTACGTTATACTGTCATTACAATAAATAGAACTTGTGAATAACGCTTGGCCACGTGTATCTGACGGCAATGGTATATATTGATTAATTAAACTAAACACAAGCATTCTTAAATATTAAGTATCAAGCACTACATTATAAAAGTTTCCAGTTTTTAGGGTTCCATGTCTCAGTCGGCAAAAACAGAACGATATAGGATCCCTTTATTATCCGTGTTCCAGTCTGTATGTCTGTCAAGACCCTTTTCATCAAGGTTCTGTGGTACCTGGCAACTCACAGTACTAGCATGTCTTGTTTAATTGTTTTTTTTTTATTTCTTAGAATGTTGTGTAATGTGTTACAAATATTGTTAAATTTTCATCCATTCGACACAAATGTAAATTTGTTGATGAAGTGAATAAATAAATAAGATCATAAGCTGAAATTAATATCAAATACTTGGGTCTGCTATCCTTTTGGGCAGTAAAAAAAAAACAAACTTCTAAGTTAACGCTAGAACACTGGTGTCTTAAATGCTAGAGTGAATAGGCTTTTATTAAACTAGTGCGCTTCACCATCAACATCAGTTTTCTATTCGGACCTACTAGCTATGTGGTAAATACGTGTGTATCTACCATATAATACACCGTTAAATGTTGGTCGTTTTAATCCCGTGACGGATCGATTCGGTACATGAAACACTCTCGATTTATAAAGATAAAGTTAAAAAATAAAGTACTTTTTTTCTAAAACTCGAATTAATAAATACGCATGTATGAATGTATCAGACCTAAGTTCATCTAGGATGGTCAAATATTTTTAATGACATAAACTAGTGCTTGACGGCGATCTCAACTGGTAAGCAGTGGTGCAATCGTTGATGGTGAATAGTAATAGTTTATTTAGAGCCTGTACACTCCAGCCTTGAAGACACCATAATTGGACTGGAAGACCGCTGCATCGAAAAATCACAACACAGACACGTAAATCTGTTTTCACAAATTCAATTGCTGTTTTAACTGAAAAGCTCCAAATAAATACCTAAACTGGCTGTAATGCTCATCTATAGACTTAGAGAGGACTTACAAGGGTCTCCGTTATTTTATGACGGAGTTCCCGCGCAAATCGTCAGTCCGCCCGCAGGGAAAGGATTGTTTGAGTACTGCTTATTTTTACTCGATATGTAAGGAAAACATTACTTTTAATCTAAAAATTACTATCATCCGGTTCCTGTATTGAAACTTGAGAACTATTTATATACTACAATAATTCTCACTTCCATTTTACCTTAATCGCGCCTGTTTCAATGATTCCACATATTGAGAAGCTGCGCTTGCGCTGCGACATACACTTGAGATATACACAGTACACCAGTTTTGCAACATGAAGTCCAGCCACAAAAAGTCCCGCCAAAAAAGAGGGCAGTTTCTAAAGTTCCACCACTCGATATTCAGACCGGTCATAGTCGACGTCGCGTAGTGTAATAAGGGTCAGACTGTCTTACTAGGAAGTTAACTTTAAAACAGTCTGTGTATAGCACAGATATGTCAAACAGTTGACATATCTGTTGTGTATAGTGTGCGGAATATCGAGTAGTGGCGACGCTTACACTTTAGATTCTCAATTCAAAAACCAGACGTATGTTGTTTTACACAGTTTTATGAAGGTCAAAGGTCATTATAAGTTGAGGAAACTTCAAAGTCGACAAAAGAAGAGGGAATTATTTTCTTTTGAGCGTACAATACAAAGGCATTAATTTAGTAATTAAAAAGGTACTTACTTATTTAATTAGACCAAAATTAATTTATTCTCTTTATAATGGTTTCAAGATATTTCTTATTTCTGACATAAAATAAAATTATACCGAAATAGGAAAATTGTAATCTTGGTTGCTAACGTCAAAGACAAATAATTTTATTTCAATTAGACCATAGACACTTAAAATTTCAAGTTACAATAAAAAAAGCCAAAAGCGGTACCGAACCCAATTGATTTTTTTTTTTGATTTTTTTTTTTTATACAATGTTGCCCTTAAAACGATAAGCTCTTAATCGAGCGTTTGACAAACACAAGATAGCCATACCAACACCTACCTGTAGGCCGTGTAAATATTTGTTTCGTGCGGGAATCAAACCAGTCACACGCAGCGCAGCAGTCAATTTGCTCAACCATTACGCCAAAAGTGCTGTCAAACTTGCTAGAAATAGTATTTTAACCTATTAATAAGTTCCTTATATACGGCTATCGGCTATCGGCTTAGGGCGCCGACCAGAGTGGAAATCCTTTCCAGAGCAGCTTTATACTAGGTGGAAAGGCGGGCGAAGGGGCTAACTGGTGATCCAGATTTGATTAAGTCCAATCTACAAATCCTTAAGCACAGAGGTAGAGTGGCCAGCGTTTCGGTATTTTACAGGATGCATTTTGGAAAGTGTGCAGAAGACTTGATTCCGCCATCTCATTTCTACCATCAGACAACCCGATGTACGGCTAGTATCCATTCTTACGTTGTTGAAACCTCTACGGTCCGGACTAAGAGTTTTGCCTCGTCGTTTATAGCGCGTACATTGAAGGACTTGAAAAAATTGCCTGCTGCAGTCTTCCCGACCAATTATAATTTGGGTTCTTCAAGGCTTCAGTGAAAAGACTCTTAATAAACTAGTGCGCCTCACCATCAACGATTTCATTTCTGCTTGGGATCGCAGTCTAGCACTTGTTTATATGAATTAAAAAAAACCAGGCAAGTGCGAGTCGGACTCACGCACTGAGGGTTCCGTACAAAACATTCACATGAAAACAGTTCAATTCCCGTATCGAGTTTCGAATCTTAATTATTTTTTTGTGAACTACTAAACTTAAAGAAACTAATTTCGTACATGCTTATATTATTTCGAGTTTTAGAAAAAAATGTACTTAATTTTTTATTTTATCTTTACAAATTGATAGTGTTTCATGTACCGGATCGACCCTCCACGGGATTAAAACGATCAAAATTTAACGGTGTATATCCTTACATGTAGGAGCAAAATAGTGTGTTGCGTCGACAACCATAGACAATACATCTTCGAATCATCTACATTATGTGGTAAACATGTGTGAGCCGCGATGGTGCATTAATAACACCCTCTGTTACCAACACATCTGCTAGACAAAGGCCTCTCTAATTACAAATTTACCAGAAGCAGAATGCCTTCTCATTAATTAAGTTAATAAATGAAATCATCTGCCCACTGCGCCGTAAAAATTCGTATTAATAAAAATAAATTAATTTTGTCAATTTATTTTACATCTGTTTTCGCCGGCTCCGAAGTTCTGAAACATTTTTATTGCTCCTCGAATTATTCTTTTGCTTTTGGTTATTATTGCTAGAACAAATGCTTTTTATTATTGTTTAAAAGTAAGTTATTTTCTCTTCAATCGTAAGAACACGATATCTCGACTGCTGAGAATGTTGTTTTAAGTTTAATATCCTGGTCGAAAAATGTTGTAGAACTGTTTTTTTTTAAATTGATATAAGATAATTATATTCCGTTAAAGAACACAGATAGAATGATATAACTATACTATTTTGATCGTTTTATTCCCGTGGAGGGTCGATTCGGTACATGAAACACTCTCGATTTGAAACGATAAAATTAAAAAATAAAGTAGGTACTTTTTTAAACTCGAATTAATTTACGCATGTATGAAATTAATATCTTTAAGTAAATGTCAGCTGGGCGAGTTCAATGACCTGTAGACAACGTAACAATCGACAACTATCTGCAAGGTCGTTGACTCGTTTACTAAAATAAATTAATTTAAACGAGTCCAGTTTTAGAAAAAAAGTACTTTATATTTTTATCTTTACAAATCGATAGTGTTTTATGTACCGGATCGACCCTCCACGGGATTAAAACGATCAAAATTTAACGGTTTATAGAGACTTATTATCTCCTTTTTCATTAAACAATGTACTACTTTTTGCTTTTAAATGGATATTGTAAAAAGAAAGCTGACTCCTTCAATTATTTTGAAAGTCAACACTTTACAGTATACTTTTATAACAGCAGTCACTGGCAGGCTCGTATTCAGTTGTCAAATTAACGGGCTTCATAAATTGTATTGTTACTGCGACTGTCGACAGGACGGTAGGACGCTGCAGTACGTTCATTTATTCACTACTTACACCCATTCACCCCGCTATCGCAGAGTTGTGGCAATGTTCTTAATTCATTAAAAAATACCTTAGTGTCTGCTCCAGTTTTAGTTTTTCCTGGTTTTCAGTTCACTGCGACGCATCAAGTTATGGCATAGGTGGTACCCAGAACTTTGACGGGACTGACCATTCTATTGCGTTAGTAGAACCCTTAGTGAAATCTAACTAATTAGTAATATAGTGCGATCGAACGTGAAGCATTAAAAGTCAATAACATCGGCAGGAGTAGGACGGACGGTAAGGCCCCTCTTTGAGGCGTGGCTGGAAAGGCCCCACGGCGTCTTCACCTTCCGCTTGGCGCAGGTGCTTACCGAACACGGCAAGTTCTCTAAGTACCTGTACAAGATTCGTGCGGAGACGACGCCCGGATGTCGCCACTGTGCGGAGCGTCCGGAGGACACGGTGGAGCACACAGTCGAGGTGTGCCCCGCTTGAGAAGAGCATCGCCGTGTCCTTGTAGGGGCGATCGGCGGCAGCGATCTCTCGCGCCGGGCTTTGGTTCAAGCCATGCTCCGGAGCGAGGAGGAGTGGCAGGCGGTCACCTCCTTCTGCGAAGCAGTAATGCTAGCAAAGGAGGAGGCCGACCGCATCAGGCAACGGCGTACACGCCGCCGCCACCGCCGGGATTCCGATCCCGATTTCCTGCCACCGTAGGCGCGGGCTCGCGGACGGCGGGCAATGGGTAGCTCGCTGTCCGTCCGTCCGGTAACAGACCGGTCCGAGCCCAAGTCGTTTACGGCGCGCACTGTTCCCGCGCGCCTCAAGGAGTTGTCAGCAAACTGTAGGGGCCCAACAGGGCCGAAGCCTACTGGGGTCAAAGGGTATGTGAAAATGACACCCGGGGCCCTGGGACCAAGGCAAAGAATGGAACGGGTTAGGTTTTTAGTCAGTAAGAGTCTGACACTACTTCCCGCTCCACCCAAGGGCGGGATTTGTCATTGGATGATTTTACCTACCATAAAAAAAGGAGCAGGACGGAATTTGTTTTTGATGTTGTTGTTTTTGTTGTTGTTTGGTTGAGCGAAATTGTGTGTCAGACTTTTAATGACTAAAACTCAGCTGTGTTGTTCATTGGTCCTCTGCGTTCTAGGGTCAGGGTAACCTTTTCAAACGTTACGTACATATCCTGATTACCAAAGCTCTGATAAACAACAAAATGAAGGGTAGACACCTAAATTTAAACCAAAATATTTCAATTCTAGAATGACGGCCGGTAAGTCACCGGTGCTAGAGGGTTTCCTCTGCGGTACGCCATAGCACGAATATAATAAATTATAAAGCAGTGTAATATGTCATGCCTAGTATTACATAGCTGCTGTAGGTATTACAATGAAGTAACGTGCTTCGTTTTGATTCAATGAAACGACTAGTGGTGCAAGGGAAAGTCGAATTATAAATGATCACGTAGCCGCTTTCCAATGCGGTGAACGAACCTCATAATGTCTGTGACATGCTACAGCATTAATGACAACATTCTCAACTCCCAAACACAAAGCTGCATGGCGTCACATCACGAGGGAGATGGTGGTATAGGACTCGACTTTAACATGATCACGAGTTCACGACCAGAGATTCAAAATATTGACCACCAGCGAGTTTTTTTTGGCCTTGCTTCCGAGGCTATTTTTTTAAATTTGATTTTAAGCTTAGGTTTTGGTTGACATTTTTACACGTTGACGTAAAGATCAATCAATGAAACACAATCAATCAAGCCATATAATATGTTCCTACTGCGGAGACTCAGGCCTCTTTCCTAGGAGAGAATTTGGGCCATAAACTACCTCGCGGGCTTTGTACGGGTTGGTGAAGTTCGAATTTTTGGCTCTAGGACATGCTGGTTTCCTCAAGATGTTTTCCTTCACCGTTTTAAGAACAATAGTCATAAAAAATCACAAATTAATGCGCCTGCCTGGGTTTGAACTCGCGACCTAGAACTCGTAAATCAGGGCCGTTACCACTCTACTACCACTGTTTTAGTTTTGCAGGAACAGGAGGATCATTTTAGTGATAAAAGCCCATTGACTCGCACTGGGTCCGCGTAGTGGATTACGGTCTATTCCCTCTCCGAGAGACGCCTAAATCCCAGCAATGGGAACATTATAAAGTTGATTATTCTATGTATGCATCACTGCTTACCATCAGGTGGGATTGCAGTCAAGCACTAAATTATATCAATTAAAAAAAAAAAAATTATGCTTGCAAAAATTAAACCATACAAACAAACAATGCATCCATCAAATCTAATCCCCTAACATATCACTCACAAAAATATATCATGTTGTTTAGAAATTATGTTATTTTAAATACCTTGGGAGTATACCATGCATTGGATGAAATCCCATTCCCATAATTTTTCGACTCATCAACATTTTTAAACTCATGTGACAGGTGTCCACTGAACACAAAATTACATAATTTACGAAGCATAATGCATGACGTATATTTTTGTGGAAATAGACAAAAAAGCCGCGCATGGGGACCCAATGGCATGATTTATAATTATATTGTTCTCTTCACAACAAGTTGTGGCATTAGTACCACCAAATTTTCCATGATGTATTTGCTGTTCCCCGCGTTACTGATTTATTCCTGTTGGTCGTAACATGCAATATATAACCGTCCTCGGTAAATGGACTATCAAACACTTAAATATTTTTTTCAATTCAAATCACTTGTTCCTAAGATTAGGGCGTTCAAATTCTTTAACTTAATAATATTTCTAGCCGCGTGGAAGTAGGTTTCTTCATAAAAACTTCAAACCCCCGATTCATCCTCTTAGGGGCTGAATTTTGGGCAAAAAAATACCATGCCATAAAAGAAAACAATGTGTTCATGCTCCTTATCCCAGTAGTTTAAGCTTTTATGTATATAGATGGAAGATTATTTAATAGGTCGTCCATTCAAATTCTTTCTGAGCCAGAGTGATTATAAGTGACGATCACTAAAGGTCGTGTTTGAGCGATTAGTGGCCGTGACTAGTGGGCGCCGGCAGTCGGTCACCGGCTTAGCGCTTACTGGCCTAGTTTGTAATTACTGTAAGTGGAGTAAAAAATATCTAATACTACGAAGTTTCTTTATTATCACATCAAAATATGAAATTGTTGGCAAGCGGTATTTCTCGAACAAGGCTCTGGAACGAACAGGATAATTTATTGAAAGAACACGATTGGTGGATGGGTTATATTAAGCGTCCACTTGGGGAAATTTAGCTAATAACTTTGAAACCCCTTAAAAAGTTGGCTTTTAGTCAGCAGAAATCGGACACTTCCTTTCGTTCCACCCATAGTGGAATCTCACAACTCATAAAAAAAAGATTCTTAAAAAAAGAAAACCAAACCGACACACACACAACACAGACATTATTAAACCATAATATTTGGTTCTATCAAACCGTTGGTTTTTGAATTTGAACATCTTTGACAGTCGTGATGGGTAGTAAGAAGCCTTAGAATTCTGACAGTATAGTAAGTAGACTAGTACCAGTCGTACCAAAAGGAATAACATAGAGTTTTTACTTAGTCACTAAGTTGTGAAGGTCAGATAGACAATCACTGCACGTACAACACTATTCATATCACTAATGTCTGTCAGTATTTGGCAACCTATAAAATTAATTACATTACAGAATGGTATATTCACCTGCGCACTGTGACTGTTCATATAGACGACGTTGACTCAAAAAGCTTTTACACCCACGCTGGCGTTCGACAGGGTTGCACATTGTCTTCACTCCTGTTCAACGTTTATACGGAGTATTTCATGAGAATCGTGTTGGAACAGTGGGACAAAGGAATCTCAGTGGGAGGTAGAAAGGTGTCTAACTTGAGATATGCCAATGACACTGCCCTTCTAACACAATCGAAGGAAGATATGGAACACCTGCTGACACTTCTAGAAACAACAAACCTCTCCTTCGGTCTTACGCTCAACAGGGACAAGACCAAGATGATGATAGTGGATCGAGCTGTACTGAATCATACTGACATCACTATGATTGGCAACTGTGAAGTTGTTCAATCGTATGTATATCTTGGTTCTACCGACACGAGCACTGGAGGATGTGAAGATGAGATTCGAAGGAGATGTGCACACGATATGCTGTTGGCAGGCTGAAAAGGATCTGGTACAACCGTAACATCACTAAAGCCACGAAAGTCCGCCTCATGAGAAGCTTGGTCTTCCCAATATTTCTTTATGGCGCAGAAAGGTGGACGGTCCGCCTCAAAGACTGACGCAAAATCAATTCACTCGAGTTGTGGTGCTGGCGGCGACTGCTGCGGATCCTTTGGACAGCACGGAAGACTAACATCTGGATCCTAGAGGAGTTAAAAATTAAACAGAGGTTATCATTGACTGTGCATGTACGAGTCTTTAAATATTTCGGTCACGTTGTTCGCAACGAAGACTCCATGGAGCGACTCGTTATCCAGGGACAAGTGGAAGGGAAGTGATCACGCGGGCGCTCACCTACGCGTTGGACAGACCTCATCATAGCTGCAACACAAACTTCCATAGTCCAATGTTCCGGAGACGCTGTTAACCGGGATAAGTGGAGCCACATCGCAGGAGCCTCACTCGCCAACGAAAATGCAACATTGACAACAACGACCACTCTGTCAAGAGTAAACGACTAAGGAGGAGGATATTCACCTACTTGGTTATTAGAATTCTCTGATCTGAGCAAAATCCGTACTAACCGTATGCGATTGTTGTTCTGTTACATTCTAATATCGATCGTAACCAACACCAATAACGTATGACAACATATCCCCTCTCTGATTACTTCTTCAAGCCCATCAAACAGCCATCAGTCAATAATGAAATTTTATTTGAGCACGTCTAGCAAGCCTCATTCGCTATCACAGGCCGCCTGGAGGATCAATTGAATTCTGCACAAAGGAAAAACACAATTGTGTACTGAAAAATCACGGAGGGATCCACGGGCCAGAATAATAGCGTTAAATAAATAATATGAGAGCGTCTCAACTTAATTTGGCAGCCCTGTTATGTATTACATGGTGGAGTGGCCTTGAAGTCGGCGATGGCGTATGGGAGTTTTTAATGTTAGCAGAGAATCTGTCTAGTTTCTTGGAAAAGCGTCAGCTTCGCAATCATAAGGTGAAGTACTACTTCTTAGTATTTGGCTTTATCTACCGTTCGGTTATTTTCCCAAAAAATAATTGCAAGCCAATGTTAAATAACTTCACGGAAAATACAACCAAAATCAAAAGATTTAATATGAAAACCTCTCCGCTTTACGAATTATTCTCCTAAATCCCATTGAGTAGTAGTAGCCCATAATAAGTGTTTCTGAACTCATATTATTATGAACGCCACTAAGCCAGCTAACAACGTAGGAATATTTGGAAAGGCACTTTATGAATTCTTATTAAACAAAGACTGCAAAAGGCACCAATATAGATGCTCCAATAAAAGTGGTTCTCATTTATTATAATTTGAAGGTCAATTGAATCAACTGTCAAATATCAATCAAACGTTTCATGGAAAAAATCAGGAAATAATACTTATTTATTTCCTGATTTTTTCCATGAAACGATGGGCAAAGATGGTTGGTGATTGACACAATAGTGTTTGACTGGGATTCAATCATTCTATAAAACCATATTTGTTTAGTGACGAAAAATCTGATAAGCTATTCGTTTTATATTTATTCTTTTCGCAGGTATTCATAATTAATGACAAAGCTATTTGTGCAAATTATTATCAATTCAGCGAAGCCTTTTCAGATCGAATAACTCCGGTGTAGAGGCCACCGATTAGAAAAAAGGGAACTTGAAAGCTTGTACTATGAAACGAGCTACACTACAGATTCACCGTGAAAATACATTACCATTGCCGGCTTTATTGGCATTCTGGGTAAAGATTCGTAAACAAAACCAGCGATGTAAAAGACATTTGAAAAGATTTTCATATTTGTTAATTTTAGGTTTTCTAGTGAGTGTTGGTAAGAGTACGAGCAACATATGAAAGGTTTGAATTATGGGTACCAGCAGAGTTGATGGCTGGCGATTGAAAGAGCAACAATGCCGTAACAAGATTAAAATTCCACACAAGATGGATCGAATTTGATAAGATCCTCTTAGTAAACAACGTTTCCCTTTTACCATGTTTATTAAGTATTGGTTTAGCGAGCGACGGCATCGGTATGGCGACGCTCGTCTGTGTCGGATATTTTGGTAACAAGTCTCTAACATAAGTGCGAAATCGAGTTGTTCAAAAGACGCACTTATAAACAAGAAGTATATTAGTAGAAGACGATATTTGATAAATATGATAATGTTGATAATTTATGGTAATTACAACCATGATGATAATGACGATTAACCTCATTGTTATGTCATGGGATTAAGAATAAACTATAGGAACACCCGACGCTTTACTACGCTTGAAATGAGCTGCAGTTTTGTCGGAATAGGTTGTAAATATTATTAATTACTTATTTATCTCAGGCAAAAAGTCCAGAGAAACCCCGGGGTGTTTCTCTGGACGAAATGCATCCATCGGCATTTTTGAGTCGGCGAGTAGCAGTGCGTCACCCGCTGCTGACAATAATGCTTGCGTTGCATCTTGCTCCGCCGCTGCCGACGCTGTATCGTCACCGGTCGAAGTAGTGACGCATGTAACCCTAAACGTGCCTATTCCGCTATAGTTGCCACAAACAAACCTGCTGTGTCGCAAACAACGCGACAAGCAGAGCGATGAGGATGGCTTCACAAAGGTAAAGCAGAAGAAAAAGAAGCCTACTTGTCAGAACCAGTGCGGTACCGCGCTGGCTGGAGCCAACATGCTGCTGCGTCTAGCAATACCCACGACGCAGCTGTACGTTTCGAGACTACATCACACCACGAAGGTTGAGGATATCGTGGAGTATGTACGGGTGAAGACCAACTGGACTTAGAGAGTCGTGCAGTTAGAGCCGCGCCATAACACTAATTTCAAGTCGTTTGTGGTGCGGGTACCGACTTACCATGTGGAGACCTGCCTCAAAGGAGAATTTTGTCGGAGGTGTCGTATATTGACGATTTCGCGGAAAGATACCGACCTCGCAGCGGAACACGACGCCGTCACTTCGAGTGCAATAGTTTATTTTTTTTTATGGTAGGTAAAATCATCCAATGAGTTTAGTTTATTATGTTATACTTTAGTTTTCTATGTATAAATGTATTATTTTGTTAGATTATTTGTGTATTGTATCTATGGGCCTTGGTTGCCTGATAATAAAAGATATTATTATTAACGCAGGATAATTTTTTTTTTAAATAACTATACAATAGGTGGTTTTATCGCACGAATGAGTATGTCTCAAATAGTATTCTTCTAGCCTGCAAAAGTAGGTGTATACGGCTCAACAGCCTGAATTCTATTTTTACTGAATCTGCAAATTGTTTTACAGGCAAATTATTTTTACACGTATCGCCCACTGAAATTGTGTACTTTGACATCTTTTCAAACATTTTTTGCTCTATAGGTTTTCCGAGCACTGGAAGTTATTTTTATTCATTTACCTAAAAAGTAATTGACTACCTATAATTATTTAGCTTTAACTATATTTCAGGAAAGTTTGGCCTAGTTGCCTTAATTCACCGTCATTGAATAACTCATATGTGTTAGATTTACTTAGAGTAACTGTAATTATACCTTATGACTGTATCAACACAATAAATCTAAACTTTCATACTACTATTGTAATAATGAGGGTAAATTAATTGTTTGCAGGAGCTATTGACATCAATATATGAAATACTAACTTGTGCCAGCGGCTTCACCTGCATCAAAGCACAAAATAAATAGCTTATTTTACTCTGTGAAGATTCAGCTTTATAAGGGTGAAAAAAAAAATCGGTCATGTTGTTTTTGAGCCAAATCGTAACATTTATAAACAAACTTAAAATCTAATATTTTCTCATTATAATATTAGTATTAAATATAAGTTGATTATGAAAATCTCTCTCTGCTATGAAGGCTCAGCTGACTACAAAAAGTTGGGAACCCTAGCAAAGGTGAGTCATCAATTCACGCAGGAACAGGTGCTCAAACTTTATCAAGTGCAAGTTTGATCATGTATGGAGTACCTACCTGCTACCCTGTGTTCAAAAATAACCAGAGTAGAGTGGCGACCCAGGGTCGTTCTTTTATATCTCGTGTAGCTACTCTAGAGTTAACCCAACCAACTCTAACTCTCAGCAGGTTAGGTTGGTGTAAATGACAGTGACAGTTGAACTCCACGTTCGCGTACAAAAATGCGAGTGTACCTGCCCGATAACGTCATTAGAGTTAACTGTAACCTCAAATTTGAACGCGGCCCAGCCTGGACCTGCCAGATACCAGCTTGAAGCGCTTGAATCAATTGAGAAACGAGTCATTGGTAACGAAGCACTCGTCGAGCCGTAGCTTCAAAGTCTTGAGCATCGAAGCCGAGTTGCTAGCCTGCCACTTTTCTACCGGTTGTGTTTCGGAGAATTGCATAACTTAATCCCGTCAAACCCGTTCAACATCTTCATTTTACGTATAGCTCAGGAGTGGAATTCCCTTCAGAAGTCTGTGTTTCATGACAGCTACAACCCAGGGATCTATGATTCTAGACCACCGTGCTCCGTCGTCGCTTACCATCAGGTGAGACAGTGGTCCAACGCGAGGCAATCATAATTCATGCTACGAAAGCAGATATTAAGATGAAAACTGCACGTAAAGCAGTCATCAGTTTGGACTGCAGGATTCTTCGTGAGATTCTTCGCAGCTTTGGAACGCTAAAGGTAATTGAAGGAACACAAGTGGGCTTTAGTCACTGGGAAATCATCTAATGACTATTTCCGCTTTAGGGTAGAGCGGTAGGGCTTGTCAGTCATTTACTGACTAAAACCACTGCTATTCTCGTTCAGTTGCTTTTTGCGTTCTATGACCACGGGTATCATTTTCGTACTTTTTCCCGTGGCCCTAAACTCAGACAAGTACTTCTCGCTCCATCCAGAGCGGGAGAAGTCATTTGGTGATTTCCATTTCACACACAAAAAAAGGCAGTCAGAAATCTAAAAGTTGCTGCAATATGTATAAAATATTGGCACAGATGGCAAGTTATTGCAACAATTCAGTTATGTAAATATATTTATACTGTGTTAAATATCCATTTCCAGCCACACCTATTTAGACTAAAATATAAATTTCGTTAGGACAAGGTTAGGCGAGAGATGGAAATTAAAATAACAAAAAATAAAAGGTTTGAATTAAAATCTCTAGTTAAATAAAAATGCAAAAGGCAAACGAAACATAAAGCGACGTCATTTAAAACAAAAATAAACGGATTATGGCTGAATTTGTGTTCGCAAAAATCTAGACAAGTTTACGGTATTCTTGCTTTCTAGAATATGGCAAGATGGCGCATTAGACAGATATTAAAATGGCTTATTCAGCAGAAAGCCGTCTTGAGGACGACTTGGGCATTATTTTGACTGTTATTGGTATAATGCTGCGCCTAGTTTATCTTACCTGACTTTGTTGTGATTACCCAAGGACTATAGTTATACATAATAGCTAATTCGACTTTTTTAGTTGAATATAAATGCTGCATGGAGGTATAAGTCGAGCGCAAGCTTAGCTTTTTCCCTTTTACAAGCTTTATATTAGTGTCACCAGTCCCGATGTTTGTGATCAAATCTTGCAAATTAAATTTGATCAACTTACCGGTTACCGATTGAACTGAAATTTTGCATACATGTGAAAATCGCGTGACAATGCAATATTATGATGACATGGAGCTGATCTGATGATGAAATCGGAAAATGGCCACAGGAACTCGGTAATTAAACGACAAAACCCTATCGAGTTTGGGCTCGTGTAATTTGTCTTGTTAATTTTGGTGCCAGGGTCTGATGATGAAACTCAGTAATTAGAGCAATAAGATAACCTTATCGTGTTTGAACTTTTTGGAATAGACTTGATGAGTATAAAATTATATTGGTAAGTATATACCGCGCTATAAAAGCTTGTTATGAAAAAAATAATTTCTTTGAAAACTTGTTTACGTAGGATATTACGAAACGTCTTCTCTCGCTGTCGGTGAAGCGAGAGGTTTTACTGACTAAAACCTAGTATTTCATCAGTTGCTCTTCGGAAAATCCGTAAACCCTGGCAAGTATCAGCCTCTAACATCTTGAGCAATAAGCTGACATCTCTTTGAGGTGCGAGTTGGAGCGCAACGCGCCGTCGACCTTGGCTTGGTCCTTTTATGGCTCGGAGGCCGAACGGCGCACTATCTATTGCACCCCGACCGCATGCCCGAGCCTACGATGGCCCGAAATCGTCCTGCAAGCCCCGACACCCGGGGTGTCTCCGGCGAGGTTAATAAGCATTCCGCGTCCCAGCCGTGCCTCTAACACGACATTTAATAAACATTAGACATTTAGTAACTAAGTCGTTAGGAGAAGTCAGAGGTGCAAATTTCTGACATATACGTAAGATGTCGAAAGGAGGAGGCCGACCGCATCAGGCAAAGGCAACGGCAACTCACATCCCAGCCGCCGCCGCGATTCCGATCCCGATTTCCGACCATCATGCTCGTAGCTCGCTGTCCGACCGTCCGGTAACCGACCGGACTGAGCCCAAGGCGTCGACGGCGCGTATTATTTCCCGCGCGCCTCAAGAAGCTGTCGCCCGTCACACTATCACTAACTCCCTTTTCTTCCATATCATTTCTCACACAATCCATCCATTTTTACTTATATATTCATGACTCTTTTAGTAACATGCACTTCATCCCCCCTCTTCACATAACCATACCAAGACAAACGATTGCCTTCCAATTTTTCATGCGCCTATCATTGCCATTCACCAATCACCACTATTGGTATAAAACAAAGTCGCTTCTCGCTGTCTGTCCCTCTATCTAATAAAAAATCCGTTGCGTAGTTTTAAAGCAAACGTAGATCTTTAAAACTACGCAAGGGCTTTTTTAATAGATATAGTGATTCAAGAGGAAGGTTTATATAATATGTAGATATAATACATGCAAAATATATTTAATATCACCATTGCACCCGTAAAAAGTTGGGGCGGGTCGCTATACAGTATACAATAAACGAAAAGGTAATATAGTAAAGTTAATAATGATGACCCGTACAAAATGACAACCGTGTAGATGAGAAATCATTACTTACGATTTATGAAATAATTATTTTCCGTTTTATTTTCGGAAATAACGAATGTTGATTTCCGACCTTTTTTGTCGCAATCAGTGAAACAGGAATAATTATGCATTGCAGCGACAATATGACAGTCTTGTCGGGTCATCGACCTGTGAATCAGAAATCTGTGAGTACGATTTTAAAATATAATTTTGTACTGAAAAACGTTAATGTGAAAGCTTTTATTACTCAATCCGTAGTTTTTGCATCCGTATCAAGAGTACAAGTGGTTTATTTATATTATTATCATGAATACTGAAATAACATGAATACATATTCATAATGGGAATTATTATTTCACTATTAATATTTATACTACTGAATGTTCAAAGCGATCTCTCTCGCCGGGCCTTGGTTCAGGCCATGGTCCGTAGTGAGGAGGGATGGCAGGCGGTCGCCTCCTTCTGCGAAGCAGTAATGTTAGCAAAGGCGCACGTCGGCTCGCGCCCCAGCCGTCGGGATCCCGGCCCCGACTTTCAGCCACCGTAGGCGCGGGATTGCGGACGGCGAGCAATAGGTAGCTAGTGACGGACCGTCCGGTAACCGAACTTACCAAACCCAAGTCGTCGACGGCGCGTAGTATTCCACGCGTGCCTAAAGGAGATGTCAGCAAACCGTAGGGGCGCAACAGAGTCGAAGCCTACTTGTGCCATGGGTTAAGTGAAAATGTACCTACCCCCGGGGCCCTGGAACGCAAGGCAAAGAAGGAATAAATGAGTGGGTTTAGTCAGTAGATATCTGGCACGCCCTCCTACTCTGCAAGGTTTTTTCACCTAAAAAAAACCTAAAACTATATTTCTAGGGTTCCGTAAAGAAAAAACAGAACCCTTTATAGGATTACTTTGTTCTCCGTCTGTCGGGAACGCGTGGAGGTATCGAGTTGAAGATTTAGGAATTGATTATTTACATAAATTTGTTTGTACGGAACCCTCAGTGTGCGAGTCCGACTCACACTTGCCCAGGTTTTTTTTACACTCAATTGTTGCTGCACACTACTCCATTTCAGTAAAATAAAATAAAAATTACAAAAAAAATACAAACGACATCAGTGTAAAAAAAAACCACAAAAATGTGCAAAATAACTTTAATTTCAGAAGTCGGTGTTTCTATAATAGTAAGTCTCTTCGTTATTAAATACCGACTTCCAAAATTAAAGTTACCGACCGACTAAATGTATAAACAAAGCAATTTTACTCGTTACGACAGTTCTGCTATGATTTTTTGAAGAGTTCCATTCCATATCTTCGAAGTTCATCATCAGATAAAAACAATTTTTATATGGGATCAACTCGAGATTATAATCTTTCAATCAAAATAAAAAAAAATCATAAATGGTCTAAAACTGACCGAGATATCGGTGAACATACATATAAAACGACAGTTCTGCTGTGATTTTTTGAAGTTCCGTTCTATATCTTCGAAATTCATCATCAGATCAAAACAATATTTCTATGGGAACATCTTTCAATCAAAACTAAAATTTTCAAAATCGGTCTCCTCCTCCTTTTCGAAGTCGGTTAAAAATCACCTCCTTTTCGAACCCGAGTTGGACTAACGCGCAAAGGCTTCCGAATACATCAGGTATGTTGTTAAATTAGATAATAATTATAGTTCATATATATATGGAAAATGAAGATATACTTAAGGGTTTTACAGCTGTGGTTTTGGAAGACTAGTACTGGTTGCGCAAATAAGCTGTGGACTGTAGATTTTAAAAAGCGATCTAAGGTTTATTAACAATATGCAGATACTATGCCTGGCATGGGATAAAGGTATTGGGAAAGAGCACCGACCTTTAGACTTCGAAGGTTCCACGTGGCACCGCCGGCGATTTTCGACTTCGCACATTTAAATCACTGCCAGGTCCTGTTTTGCACTACACGGCACCACTGTTGTTGAGTTTGAATGGTTGGATCACGAAAATAGTCAATTTTCTTGTAATTTCGAGCGGGCGCGGTTAGCGGTGCGGTCACATTCACAATGCACAAAACGTCAATGTCAAATCATTTCTTGCGGTCGTGCGGGTGGAGGGAAAACGGATGGTATAGGATTGCTAGGCCAAAAAAACAAATTACAAAAAACAAAGTCGCGGATCATAGCAAATTGGCGCAACCATTCCCCCCGGGTTTGAAGGGTTACCTTCAAAGAAAAGAAAAAAAAAACAAAAGCGAAACTAAACCCTATTACTAATCTAAACTATCAATACTAGGTAGCGAAACAACTTATAACTAACTATGCCACTACTACTGATTAGGCAGAGGGCAGAGGCGAATAACCGGACGCAGGTACGATCCAGTTGCGGTTTTAACTTTTACGACTCGCGTTATTCCGTTCGAACCCGGAAAAACTTCTTCCACTACACCAAGAGGCCAGTGCAGAGGAGGCGCACTCTCAGTCTTCAGTATCACCACAGTACCGACTGTGACTGGATCTGAAGGAGTGTTCCACTTTTGACGCGACTGCAGCGTATGCAGATAATCTGTCCTCCATCGCTTCCAAAAGGACTGAACTAAGCTATCTAGCAGAGCGTGACGCGGGTGGAGCTGCAGTTTGTCAGTCTCGACATCTAAAGCGGGCAAATATTTAAGAGGAGTCGTCGTCAAGAAGTGAGCCGGCGTCAACGCTAGTGGCTCCGATGGATCACTAGACAAAGTCCGACACAACGGACGCGTATTCATCAACGCCTCTACCTGAGCGAGTACAGTGCTCAACTCCTCGTACGAGAGAATCTGTTCGCCTATGACCCGAAACAGGTGCGACTTAAGGCTTTTAATATTCGCCTCCCAATTGCCACCAAAATGACTAGCTGCTGGCGTATTAAAACACCAATCAATGCGATTCTCAGCTAAGACATGGGCGAATTCACTTTGGTAGTACTTGGAGCGTAAGAATGTATGTAATTCCGAAATATTGCGTCGCGCTCCAACATAATTTGTGCCGTTGTCAGAGTATAAGCGCTTAACGGGACCACGGCGAGATAAAAATCGTTTAAATGCAGACATAAAACCCTGCGTACTCAAATCACTGGTTAACTCTATGTGAACCGCACGAGTTGTCATACAAACGAATAGGCAAATGTATGCCTTTGTGGAACGTATACCACGACCACGGGCAATAGTGACTTTAAACGGTCCAGCATAGTCCGTCCCAGTATGTATGAAAGGTTTCACCGTCTGTACAACACGACAAGAACGATGGTCGGCCATTTCCGGCGCGTTGAAACGCGGGCGGAGCTTAAAGCAGGGCACACATCTGTGCACTCTAGCGCGTATCAAATTGCGAGCGGAAAGTATCCAGTACTTCTGTCGAAGAATGGACATTAATAAATCGGGACCAGCGTGACAATTCACCTTATGGTGATAGTCCACCAACAAATCCAAAACGTGATCCCTGCGTGGTAGAACTACTGGATGCATTTGTTCAAACTCTAACTTAGCATTTCGCAGACGGCCACCGACACGAATGAGTCCGTCTTGCAAAAATGGTTTCAAATGTTGAAGTGCGGGACTACAAGGTTTATGTGATTCTAAACTACGAAATTCTTTTGAAAAATAAAATTTCTGCAACTCTCGAAGTACAACTGATTCAGCTCTATCCAAATCAGCTGCGATTATAGAACCACGCGATGGTAATAATCTCAAAAATCTTAGGACGTAAACTACACAGCGTAATAGTCTCGACCAAGACGAGACTCGATTAGACAACAACAAAACAACTGACTCTTCACGCGGAACTGATACTACAAGCGTATGTTTCTTCTCCTCGGGTGGTTCTGAAACAGTAGCGGGGTTAAACGGAGCATTTGGCCACTCGTTAGGAGTGGTATGCAGCCAGGGAGGGCCACAAAACCAAAGCGGATGATTTAAAATTTGCGCAGGAAGCAAACCACGTGAGAGACAATCAGCTGGGTTTTCTGTTCCAGCGACATGGAATATATTTTCCTCTGCGGAGGCACGGGAGCCACCGAGCGAAAAAATATCACCCTTGAAAGGGAGCGCGACAACATAACGACCATCTTTATCACGAGTAGTCGTGCGGGTATAAATCTCCTCAGTGACCTGATCCTCAGGGCTGAGAATAGGCGGGACATTGACCTCTTCAATCTCCCAGAACTTGCGGATGGTAGACTCAAGCGGCGGCTCGACGGTGCAACAGTGCGACACAGTCGAGTAACTATTTAAATAAGCGGGTGCGGAACCAACTATAACAAACCCGAGAACTGTTTCCAGTGCGTGCGGAGCGGGGTACATCGGAAGACCTTGAATTTTACGTGATAACTGGAGATGCGGGAGAATCGAAGCACCGATCAATAGATCGATATCTCCAGGGAAAGCGTAATTTCCGTCGGCTAACTGCAAGTTCTTAAACTCCGTCAGCATGGACGTGTCAACCGGTACCGTGGGCAACCGTTCCGTAATCTTATCTGCGACTAGCGAATCCATTTCAAACGAAATATTACGATTAAAACGTGAACTAAATATTATTTTAATGGAACCGTGAATGGTTGCCTTTAAACCTCCAAAACCTTTCACTTCTGAGCGGGATGACCAATTATTAAAACTAAAACCAAGGCGTTGACAACAATCCCGAGTAATAAAATTACTCTGGGAAGCGCCATCTAGTAGCGCTCGAACGGTGTGCGGTTTGCCAAAGGCATCTACAATGACAACTTGCGCGGTCGCAAGTAAAACGGTAGTGACTTGAGTACCAGCGGCGGAAAGCGAACACAATGTTACGTCGTTTGCACTTGCAGCAGGCCGCGCGTCACAAGCGTCGCGCGTCTGCGCAGGCTGCTGCTGCGATGGCAGCTTACTACTCTCAAAATGTAAGAAGGTATGATGTCTAGCTAGACATTTACGACAGCTACCACCACTGTTACATGACGTAACCAGATGTTTGTCACTTAGACAATTAAAACACAAATTATTAGTGCGGACAAACTTGTAACGATCACTAGGCGATAATCTCTGAAATTCCGAACACTTGTACAGCTGTGTATGGCTACCCTTACACAGAGAACAGTCAGGTGTTGAGGCGGTATTAACTAGCGTATGTGCAGTCTTGACTGACTTCGATGACGCGTCTATACGGCGATCGGAACCTGTCCTATTCGTGGCTTCATGACGTGCCGACGTGCGCTGCAACACCTTAATATGGTCGCGAATAAAAGATTCTAAATCTTCGAACTTAGGTATTTCTTTACCGCGCTGAGTCGTTTCAAACAGACGAACAGTTTCAGGATCTAATTTCTTTAAACCGATATACAAAAACAAAAAGTCACAGAGGTCATTGACCTTTAGGTTCTTTACTGCACGAACAGATGATGCGAAAATATTTAAAAACTTCTCTAAATTATGATCGTTACAAACGGAAAAACTTTTCAAATCGAATAATTGATCTAAATATGCGGTGGCTACTAATCGCTTATCTTCGTATTTTGTTTTTAAAGTGTTCAAAACTAAATTGTAATTTTCAGCGCTAAACGTAATTCCAGCACAGACAGCCTTTGCCTTACCGGTCAATTTTTCTACGAGATAATGCAATCTCTCGTGATCTGTCAGCGATGTGTTCCTATGTATTATATTTTCGAAACTATCTATAAATAAATTCCAATTTCGAATGTCGCCATTAAATTCAGGTATTTGAATTGGCGGCAATCGTGGGCGTTCGCGAGGAGGGTTGGATAAACCACTCGCGGGGGGGGGAGTCTCTAAACTCCTAGCAATACGTTTGATACGACAATACAAGTCATCAAAGGACGACAATGCCTGATAACTCACACAGTAATCAGGATTTAACTCCAACTCTAAAATGTTTATATTATTAATTGTAGATTCAAAATCCGCGCGCAAACTATCTAAAGTTTCCAACGAACACAAGAAAGCATCTCTAATCGCCAGATCCGAGGTTTGCGAAGATTTATCACAAATCGATTGAACACGTGAAAACTGTGAGTCCCTTTTAGCGTATAAAAGCTTTAACTGAACCTTTAAATCAGTACTAACCTTGGTTCCCTTAAGAGACATCTTGTTTTGATATATTCACACTATACACTCAAACAAACACTTAACGAATTATTAAGTAAGCGATAATTAACAGATAACAATATGGTAATATTGTAAACAACAAAGTGAACGGCGAACGAACGGAATAACATATGCGTATATAATCTATGGTTTATCCGTTTCCTACAAATATTCACTCAACAATGAACGGGTATTTTTGAAATGCGTCTACCTACATGCAATTTGTAGGACTTCCGAATGAATTTTGTCAAGAAAAAGAATGCGATCGATTTATATCTACGCTGATATTTACGTAGCTAACTATAATTATGCGGTGCGGTTGACGGCGTAGGTACCGTAATTATCAATGACACTTTAACTATACGAGCGAAATAACGTATAGTTGCCTAAATGCCTAGATGCGGGTTTTCTACTATTATATCCAGGTAAATAGGCGCGTTGCGTTTATTCCCTATGGAACAAATACTATATTGCGAAATTACAAGAAAACGATTCACGATCCGGCTCGAAGGACCAAAAAGTAATGGTTGCGCAAATAAGCTGTGGACTGTAGATTTTAAAAAGCGATCTAAGGTTTATTAACAATATGCAGATACTATGCCTGGCATGGGATAAAGGTATTGGGAAAGAGCACCGACCTTTAGACTTCGAAGGTTCCACGTGGCACCGCCGGCGATTTTCGACTTCGCACATTTAAATCACTGCCAGGTCCTGTTTTGCACTACACGGCACCACTGTTGTTGAGTTTGAATGGTTGGATCACGAAAATAGTCAATTTTCTTGTAATTTCGAGCGGGCGCGGTTAGCGGTGCGGTCACATTCACAATGCACAAAACGTCAATGTCAAATCATTTCTTGCGGTCGTGCGGGTGGAGGGAAAACGGATGGTATAGGATTGCTAGGCCAAAAAAACAAATTACAAAAAACAAAGTCGCGGATCATAGCAAATTGGCGCAACCAAGTACCAAGAACTATTTAAAGACTATGGGCCCCTGTATAAACCAATAACAAAGGCAGGGAGTGACACACTCAATATGACATACTTAGCAACAAGGGCACAACATATTTTGAGGCGCTTAAGGAATGAAGAGGTACCTATATCTAGGATCTCAGGACAATTCCCAGTAATTTTTTACTTTTTGAAAATACAAAAGTACTGATTTTCACTACGTCCTTTTATTTAACCTACCTTTCTACTAGTACCTACTGATATTTTTACTAACTATTCTTTTTAGTTTTACATTCAAAAGTGACCCCTAAATTCAAAACAAAATGTATTTATTCGCGTCATGAATCCGTGTTTGGATTACAGAAGTTGACATACTTACTATACTAATTTTTAACTGAATCTGTCCAGCCCCTCTAGCCAAGTTACAATCGTTTCGTTTAGCGTGAACACTTGGAGTTGGCCATGCCCTCAATTCCTTTGTTCTGACCACGTTACTGAGCGTTGAGATGACGTAAGAACAAAGGATTGTAGGCGTGGCCAACTCCAAGCGTTCACGCTAAACGAAACGATCGTAACTTGGCTAGGGGGAAGTTCATTCCGAGCAAATTTTCTGTGCCACATGGACAGCCGGACCTACGAGTGATCCAGAACTAATATCTCTCTAAGCCAACCACAATTCAATCAATCACAAACAAACCTACGAAACAAAAAATTAACTGCTCCTTTACCTACCAAAAAAAAAAAGCATTAAAAATTCATAACCGTTCAGCTCTATTTATCCGGAGATAACTAAATATGATCAAAAAAATATGGAGAGCAGACATGAAAACAAATTAGGGTTCACTCCATCACCGCGTTAACGCAGTTAGTAACAACACAATATATCAGACATGCAACCCTGAGGCTCTTCGGGGAACGCAGTGTGGGGTGAGACGGGGAAACAGCTCTCTGATGGATATGTTCAATTCAATTAAAAATGAGATATAGATGGCATCCGAATTCTTATCGAGCTATTCGGGATATCAGCAAAAACTAGTCGATTCTTCACGTGGCAAAACAGGTGGGCTTTTCTTTGGTCAACGAACCTGCATCGCTATTCAACGTAGCGATGCTGCCAGCGTTCTAGGCACTTTTTCGTTGACAACAATGTGGATGAATTTTTGATACGTAATTGTAGCGACATCCATGTCGTCACAAAAAGAACTAATCCTGCATCGCGCAAGTAAGATTCGCGGCGCGATTGGAACATATAGAACAAACCCGAAATCATCTATCGGGCAGTAGCCCACCAGATATAACACCTGTCTGGTCGGAGGATCCTCCCTTTTCAACGGAGGTATGTGGGACTTTACTCTCTGTTCCACTATCACCAAACTGGTGACCCTCGACAAAGAACGTCAGCGCAGCCTTCGTGCAGCTACTACTTCGTGACGTCATCATCACTTCCTCAAGCTTTCGAGCAGCGAGCCATACAGCCAGCACCCACGGCTATATGGGTATCCTGACCACCAGCATGCCTACTTGGTCATACCTGGTCATCACCCTCAGCCTCATCAGCGACCTTGGCTTAAGCACTTGCACCTTCGGCCAGTCATATGAAGAGCTTTCTCCTGGTCGACGACAGCAGTCAAGCCCTACGTCGCACAGCACCGCTCCGACTCACTGGAGCCAGCCGCAATACTCCGACTCACTGGAGCCTGCAGCATCGTATCCCGACTCACTGGGATAGCACCACCCCGACTCACTGGGGCATCACCGCAGACAGTTCACTCACCGAGAACTATGCGGAATCCGGTTCCGATTCACTGGAACCAACCTCCATTGGCCTGGCACGCATCACGACGCCTCAAGAAGCATCAAGAACCATCGATCTCCGATCTCCGGAGGGGAGTGATGTAGCGACATCCATGTCGTCACAAAAAGAACTAATCCTGCATCGCGCAAGTAAGATTCGCGGCGCGATTGGAACATATAGAACAAACCCGAAATCATCTATCGGGCAGTAGCCCACCAGATATAACACCTGTCTGGTCGGAGGATCCTCCCTTTTCAATGGAGGTATGTGGGACTTTACTCTCTGTCCCAAATACCACCAAATAATGAATTATTTTTAAACGCTTTTGTAGATACTATTATTTTCAGTTTATATCTAAACCTATTAAGTTATTTAAAAGTATGTATATCATATTATAATTAGCAATGCAAAAGCATTTTTGTCAACGAAACTACGATTATTTTGAAGTTATCTATTGTCTAGGAGCCAGTTAGTTGTCAGAAATTAGAAGCTATTTGCATTTACACTTCCAAAACGTACTTTTAAGATTCGATACCTAAGTATCTGAACTGACGCCAATATTGAAAAGTTATTTTCAAAAATATAACCGCCTTCAATGTAAAAAAAAAACACTAAAGTATACGAAGAAATAAAACTATAAACATCGACGATTTCATAAATCAAAGCTATTAAAAAAGGCCAGACTATTATGATTGATATGGCTATATATAACCAAATGCTTAATGAAAATCGTTTGCATGAAAATGAATTAAAGCTGTTAAAAACACGCCTAAAATGATTATCTCCGTATAATATCCCGAGGTGTCGACTTAATTGGTTTGGAAGTTTTTAACTTAATTTGCCTCTTCTAATTTTCATTATCTTCCTTATTTAGTATATTTTGTGCCCGACAAGATAGACGCAATGCTGATAAAATAAACAGGTGGCAAGTTCTTCATGGCACCGGTTCACATAATCATTTGTTCGCCGGCTATTGCTGAAAACCAGTGAGGTGGCGTTGTTTAATGCCATATATTTATTGTGTTTCAATGTTATACCTACTGAGTGACGTTTTTTTTCTTTTTTTTTATGATTCTGTGACTTATACGACAAAAACGGAACCCTTATGACATCACTTTGTTTGTCCGTCTGTCCATCAGTCAAAACCTTTTTCCTGAGGAACGCGTGGAGGTATAAAGCTGAAATTAATATTTAGGTCAGAAGTAGAAACCACAAGCAGCAGCAAAAAAAATAATCTTTCAAGTTAATGCAATCTAAAGATAAGACCCTTTATACTCCGTTTAGGCGTATATTTCGACACTCGCTAATAAATCAAAAGGGTTCTTAGCATTGACCTATAATCCTGTAATTTAGCATGAAGCAAAATCTTGTAGCACAAGTCAAAATCTGAAACCTGTAAATTTGTAGTTACGTCACAAAAAACTTTTTTTAGCATAACATAGCATCAGCCTTATAATGTTCCTACTTCTGGGACTCAGGCCTCTTCTCTAGGAGAGGGAATGGGCCGTAATCCACAACGCGGGCCCAGTACGGATTGATGGATGTCACGTTTTCGACTTTTTGGTTCTAGGACATGCCGGTTTTCTCACGATGTTTTCCTTCACCGTTTTGAGAGCAGTGGTGATGAAATAAAAGTAATGCGCCTGGCTGGGTTTGAACCCGCGACCTACAACTCGTAAGTGGGTTCCCTCTATTTGGCAGAATCTTAATATTCCGAAATTTATTTGGCATAACACACTTGGCATAATCTGCTTTAATCGAATATTTTTAAGGCATAAAAAATATTTTGTAGAACTATTGTTTGGCAGAATGTTGGCAGAATTTTATTTGGCATAATATTATCTTTGTAATAGTTCTCATTACGCATATTTTCGTTTCGCCGATTTACAAAATAACTTTTTGTTACTGACCAAATCCTCATTTGCACTTTTTCCATTTGCCAAATGATTTATTTGCCACATTTTCACCACACTGAAATAAAATTTTACCAAATTTCGGTCATAAACATAAAGATGGTTACTTGGTAGCATATGTTATACATTAAATCAAAATAGTATCATAAAAGTTAAGATGTTGTGCTCCAAAATTTAGTGACAGAAACGAATCGCTGCAAAACCGACTTTACACAGTCTTGTCTGCCCTACCCCTAGAGTGTAATTAAATCCCGCGTAGGCGCAGAGGGGTAGGGCGGCCCGCGAGTTGAGGAGCAGGTGGTAAGCGTTTAAGCCATCTGCGACGATAAGCTCGCGTGGCGCCGCCCAAACCCCGCAGCGCCGGAGCCGTGACAGAAAAAATGCTTGCTGCATGCTGCATGCCTGCTTGTATGCTGCATGCCTGCTTGCATGCTTGCTTCCATGTTGCATGCCAGATTGCATGCTACATGCCTGCTTGCATGCTGCATGACTACTGCATGCCTACTGCATGTTACATACCTGCTTGCATCCTGCATGCCTGCTTGCATGCTGTATGCCTATTGCATCATGCATGTTTGCTTGCATGTTGCATGCCTGCTTGCATGCTGCATGCTTACTGCATATTGCATGCCTGTTTACTTGCTGCAAGGCTTAACATTATCGATTAACATAACAATTACAATTAACATTGTCATCGTATGTGCGTAGCGATAAAAAAGTATTTTGTTTAAAAATAGTATACTGTAAACCCTTTATGATATGACAGTTCTGTTTTTTAATGACTATAGATATGAAATGTATATTAAAAGAAGAATCTGCCAAAGAATTTTCTGCGATATGATGGTTCTGCATTTTGCAAAATAAAATTATGACATAAAAAGTTCTGCTATAAAGGGTAGACCCCTCGTAAGTCGGTGCTGCTCCAAAAAAAGAAACTTTTTTGCGCTTCGAAAATATCTTCGAGCCTCAATTCAAGAATTAAATTATTAAAATATATTAGTTTGTACAAAACCCTCAGTATGCGAGTCCGACTCGCACTCACCCAGTTTTTACTGTTGGTAAACTCGCGTTTGACTACGAGTACTATCTCACCTGACCGTACTGATAGTGTAGTCGACGATGCGATAGAGCAACTGTTATTATTTCGTTAAGTTTTACTCATAATGTATTATTAAGCGAATATAGTCTTTGCGTAGATACGTTTAACTTTCTCCCTTTAATTTTACAATAAACATACTCATATTTTTTTATTAAACCTCCTATTTCGGACCCACGACCACATCAAATTGCACTATTCCTATAACAATAAAAAGCATGGGTTTCCTAAAGACCTCATTGAATCGAATTTTGCGGAATCGGTATGGCTACTTTCCTAAATAAAAAGTGTTGGGTTAAAAAATAAAAGATGGCTGGCTTACAACCTTTGGGCAATTTTCTGAACCATTAAATATATCTCTCCTCTTAGGGCTCCCGTACAAATTGCTCAATAAGATAAACTGGCGACGATCTTCTGTATTTCTTTTTGCATTAACTGTCCCTTTATTTGGCAATCTAAGTCTGGCAACGGCCGATTGATATTCTAAAATAAGATAATTTCTCACAAGTCTTGGAATGTTTGATCAATACGGCCAATCAGTCTTCTCTCACAGAAAAAAAGGCAAATGTGCTTGCAGTGGGAACATTATATATATTCATTATTCAGAAATCATTCAGTGTTACCGATATACTTAGTTTTCTTGTCTGCATTTAAATACGCCGAAGAAAAAGACAATGTCGAGGCCCCGTACAGCCTCACTGTCACCGACACCTGTAGACGTAATGACGGAGTCAGCAAATAATATTGTTGTAGCTAAATACTGGGCCAAAGGCTATGATTATAGTAATAATAACTATATTTTTTATTTATTTATCTCAAGACTCTGAGGTTCAGGGCTTTTGGATGGCGTAGAAGAGATCAAATTTTACTTGCAGAAGCAACCCAGATACTTTTTATGGAACGCAGCACCAATTGACGATTATCCCTGTACGCACTATGCTGGTGTACCCAAAGACTACCTCCAGTTAGTGGGAAACTATTGGGAAATATGGAAAACAAAGACATAAGGCTATGGACATGTTTTTCATCGATATAGTGGTGAGCTTTTTTAAAGATATGAAATCGTCAAATAACTCACGCGTGCGGGAGTATCAAATATCGATTGATTAAAACCCACCCGCGTTTCTTTGGTTGCCTTTTGCGTTCTACGGCCGCGATGAAGATCTGAGTTGTGGACAAAATAAAATAGCGAGTCACTTCATGAAATATATTAGCTTATTCAGTTGCATCCGGTTCGAATAGAAGCTAATTTAAATAAGAGATAGGAATAACTACAAGTTACTAACCGGTTTTCTTGTTAATTAGTACTATTAACGGCTGGTTCTACGATAAGTTGGTCAACAAACCTGTTGGTCTAGTGGTTAGTGGTCCTGACTGCTATGCCGGAGGTCGTGGGTTCGATTCCCACTCAGGACAAATGTTTGTGTGATGAGCACGATCATTTGTTCTGTGTCTGGGTGTAATTTATCTATAATATGTATGTATTTGGGTAAATATACAAAAGTTGGACAACTTTTTGTCCCATTTTGCAAACATAATTTTAACCATAATATATATGATATATTAGTTTGTATGGATAGTTTATCTTATTAATATACTATCCTATGCCAGGCCAGTCAGTTTTTTAAATATTTTGAGAGTTATTTGCATTTTTTAAAATTTCATTACCATAGGACTGATGAGGGTGGCAGGGTACTGATTAAAAACACATATTCGTAGGAAAAAATAAGATTTATTGTAACTTTGAGTATTTGCAAGTACAAATAGCTTAGAATATAATAAAGGCACATTTTTTAAGAATTAAATCACATTCAACTTTGGGTATTTTCAAATACAAATTATCTTAGAATCTAATGAAGGCATATCTTATCAATATTACCTCTAAAACTATTGAAAACTAAAAATCTGAAATACGTCAGTCTTCAAGACAGTCTTTTAAATTTATAGTGCTTATTTTTACTTTGAGGCAGTTTCTTTAATATTATATAATTCTGAGAAACTTAAAATTATAACAAAAATAAAGCTGCTTATAGCAATACTGTATTTTCTATCACTAGGTAAAAATTGCGTAATGTAATGACTATTAGACAAAAATAAACAATAAAAACAGCTCTTATGCTGCAACAAAAATATGCTTCTAAATATCAAAATTAGTTAACATATTAATAAAAATTACTTTTCAAAAACGTCAATCTTCTCTTTAAATTGGTAAAATATCCTTTTCCCTTTTGTAATCAGGTTTGGTACAGGAAGTTTTTTTATTACTTGGTCCATTGGTACATCTGACACATCACTTTCGTCTAATTTAAACAGAGTACCATCATCATTACAAATTTTAAGAAAAGTTACTCTCAATTCACCATCTTCATTATCGACAGAAGAACAGATCCCTGCATAATGGTATTCTGCTCTTCTCACTATGTATTTAATCAAAACATAATCACCACTGCTATATTTATTTTGAGTTTGTGCTTTTCTGTAGTCACTAACTCCTGGCATAGATAGATTACGTTTGGAAGTAGAGCTGCTACCATTGTTTTTTGCGTAGGTAGATAGTAGCAGAGTATCGTCTTCAGAGTCAGAGAATACGGTTGAAACATTTAAATGTGTATCTGGCAGTTCTCTTTTATACCTAATAGATCCTAGCCTGTAATGATGGCATCCATCAGGAAACAACAGAAACAACTAAGTGACTTCATTGTAAGTTGGTTTGGCAAATAAACAGAGCCGCACACCTGATGCACATTAAGCGTCCCCTTAAAAGCAACAAATTTAGAGGAATTCTCGTTGATTGTGGAGTTCATTTGCTCAATTTCATGGTCTTCAATCACATATGCACGTATACCATGGCATCTTTCGCGAATGACAGCAACGAACTCTTTCAAGTCAGTTATATCACCTCCTGTAGCAATTACATGATCGGCAGTTCGCTTACAGGTGGCCCCTACAAGTTAGTTTATCTCTATATTTTGATGAATATTGTTTCCAATTGTTTCTCGTTATCCGTTGCTCGCGAGGTGTCATTTCTTTGATCAATTTCTTTGACCTTTTTCTTTTTTTTTTAAATACTGTAACCGTTGTTTCTCTTTGTATTCTGCTAATCTAGCTGGGTCACTTTTAATTCTTAGCAAACGAGCCTTTTCGGCTTCTCTTTTATTTTTTAACACCTCTTCCCTCGATAATTTTTGTTTTTTTTTAGGCGGCGGCATAATGTATACAGTCTGAAATAAGTAAAACAAATTATTAACTTTAACATGCAGTAAAAAGATCTGAAATAATATATAGAACATCAGTTCCCTGGAAACACGTCAGTCCTTTGGCGCAAGCTTAGACAGCGGACTGACGACAGGGTACTGATGAATTGAACATTAATTTGAGGTTATCCTTGAAACTTAATTTTATATCTAGATTTTTAATTATTGAGATGATATATTTATACAAATCACATGTAATCATGCATAAATTAAAACAAAACACAGCCACTAAAGGAAATAAAGACTCACCAGAGTACTGAAAACTTCAGTGGATCAGCACAAACACACGCGGTAAAAACGGCGCTAGCACTGGCCTCGTAACAGCTACCGTCAATGTGGCGCACTCTGCGCCTAACTTCAGTATCAACATTCAATCTGTCAAACAGTTGATCAAAGTGGAGTAATATTTTGCGGGAATTTCAAATTTTAATGGCGCACAAAGGACTGATGGGTAAAAGTAATGACAAAGTTTGTTCAATTTTTTAAAATAGCTTTTTACGGATTTTGTTAATAAAATTGGTTAATATGTTTTAAAAATGTATTGTAGAATATATAGAAATATTAAGATTAACAATAAATACGGAATAGTTTATTATACAACCACTTCATTAAGCGTTTTTGTAATTGTGACACGCCAGGGAACTGATATTTTGAGGATTTATTGCATTATTTAACAAATTAGCTTTTAGTGTATGTATTTTAAATTGAGTGGGTACACAAAAAGGATTTTAGAGTTTCATTATATATTGTCACATAACAAAATAAATTAAAATTTTCGTATTTATTGACTGATGACAGTGAGTAGGACAACTTTTGTATATTCACCCATTTAGAACTATATAAGTATGTTTATCAGTTGTCTAGTACCCATAACACAAGCTCTGCTTAGCTTGGGACTAGACGACGTGTGATAGTTGTGGAATATTATTATTACTTACAAGCAATATCAAAAAGCCGTGTCGGCACTTCTTTGTTATAATCGACAAACGAGTGCTGGATGCCGGCAGCTAGCTAGCTATGGAATAGTGATCAGTTCTCGCTGCAGAACAAAAGATCATGAAAATGCAATTGAGTTGAATCGTTACGTTAATACGAACCAAGTCTTCTTCTAATTTCTTCGGGGATTGTGCAAATTACTAATTTTATCGGCAAATTAGAGTGCTGAAATCGTCTTTGGATTCATTGACATCCCAGAAACAAAATGTTACATGTTGATGATTTGTTTAGTCAGGGTTACTTACCATGACTTATTAAAATGTCAGGCGTGCGAGCGATGGAACTATACGATGGAATTCAGTTTAGGTCGTAAAATGCATCACATTGAAAGCTCGTAGTAGCACTGCTGATCTTAGACATACTTTTAAACGATGATTTTATTATCCTGGTGTGTTAATTTAACCTATCTATTTTTGTTATAAATATACTTCGTAAATTCTGTTCTGCGGAACGTTTGAAAAGTTAATGTGCCTTAGAACGCAAAGGGCGACTAAAGAACGCCCCCGATCCTGATTTCCGGCCACCGTAGACACGGGCTTGCGGACGACGAGCATGAGTAGCTTGCCGTCCGACCGTCCCGTAACCGTCCGGAGATGTCAGCAAACTGTACGTGCCCAGCTTGGTAGAAGACTACTGGAGCCTGGGTCTGCTTCTTAAAGGAAGACTCGGGCTTGGTATGAAAGGCAACGAAAGAACAGGAGTAGGTTTTTAGCCAGTAAAAGTCTGACACGCCCTCTCGCCCCACCGTAGAGCGGGAGAAGTCAATAAAATTGATGATTACCCAAATCAAAACAATAAATAAAATTCTGCTCGTAATTTTGACACACAGACCTCCTTTCTATAAAAGGGAGCGGGCCGTAACCCACAACGTGAATCCAGTGCAGGTTAGTGAATGTCACGTCTTCGAATATTTTAGTCTTTTACTCTTCACCATTTTTGTAATAATTGCTTTTAAAATATAGTAACTAAGCTAGCCACCGAGCGAGCCGGACGTGTCAATCCCTAGCTCCAGACACTAAAATAAAAATGAAGAGTTTTATTCCTAAATCTCACAGTAACATTAAAAAACTTTTGTAATAACATTTATCAAAGATTACGTTCATTGTGAAGCAATATTTAAATAAATGAACTACTGCTACTTTTTATAATATAACAAAAAAATCACAGTGATCCGAAAACTAAGTATTGAAAATTTGTTCTACCAGCAAATCTTACGAAGATATAAATTCATTGTCGTATAAAGTCAGAAATATTTGAAAGTTACAAAAAAAATTAAGCTTGTTATTTAAAAGCGCTCCGCATAAACAAAAATCTTGTTTTTTTCTGTTTGTTTTTTTTTTTTTTGTAAAAATCGACTTTGCTGTGCCCGATAGGGTCCATATTGATCTTAAAATATTTTATACCATCTTTGTACATAATAAGGAATGCAATAAAGTATTGAGTATTGACATAGTCCCGAGCGAAGTTCATACAAAAAAATACGGTGACTACAACCGGCCCTTAATTTACTACAGGTAGCTTTCATTGCCCGGCTATTAAAATGGAAGAACTAATAATTTAAACTTTAATTTTCGAAGTAAAGTAAACTCTATTTTAACGGTTATGTCCCCGCGCTTACTGACGTCAATTACTGATAATTATGAGTAGTTAACTTGCTTCTACAAGGGTGGATGGTACATCGATCACAAATTTTAACTGTAGCTAGTTATTTATATCAGTTAAATGAATGACACCTTAGAGGGTACGTTTTATTTAGTTCTGCTACCAGTCTTAGGCCGTGTTTATGGAGACGCAGCGCGTTGGGCGTTTCGTCGTACATTGCAGTAGCGGTCCGCGTCATCGCTCGCGCAAACACAAACATATTGCAATATATGACGGACCACCCGACGAGCCGCGCAACGCGCCGTGTCTCCGTAATCGAACACTTAGTGTAGCCTTCAAAACAGCTGAGCTGAGTAGTGCTCACAGAAGAGCTATATGTTTTTTATATTCCGTGGTTTAAAAAAAACATCCAATGACTGTTCTAAGACTGGGTTTCCTTGTCGAAAAATTTCCGCGACCCTAGCGCCCCCTACAATTTGCTAACATCTCTTTGAGGAGCGTGTGGATGACTAGGCCCTGTCGACGACTTGGGCTCGGTACAGTCGATTACCGAAAAACCAGAAGGTATTCCGTAATTGTGCCGTTCGTACTGGACATGTCTTACCCATTCTCTTGTTTAAATTTTTTTTGAAGATATTATATTATTCTCACTTAGTAAAAGCGACAAGGAATATGTAACCAATTTTTTTTGGAAAATAACAAGATTTAAAAGAATGTCCTTAAAGTTTCTAGCACCTTCTCTATAGAAATCTATGTAATGGAATATAATAATTAGCTTCATCTTTTCGACGTACCAACATTGAAAATTTAAAATTGCCAGTAAATGGTTCATTTGAAATACAAATACTTTAAGTTTGTATACAAGAGAGGCACCATTAAGTCCGCCTTTGTACACTAGTGCATAAAGATTTTTAAATAAATAAATAAATATTATTGGAATGTTAATGATTGGTCATGTGCCATTTTGATAGCGCTTGTCAACCCCATACCCTTTTGAGTTCTTGATATTACTGTCGCTAATAGAATGTACTCTTAACTTTATACAAGGACAGACAGGTTAATGTTTAGTTAACTTATATCGACCACTATAAGTGCGATGTGTAGTAAAGTCGCATAATATAAAATATGAATATAAGAGAACTATCATCCGCCAATATGCTACATTGACAACTTTACTAGAAATAATCAGAAATACGTTTTGGTGTTGCCAGCATTGCAATTAATAATCGAATACAAAATAAATTAAATAATATTTTTACTTTTTATTTTAATATATATATTTATATTTTAATTTTAATATATATATATTCATATATTATTATTTTAATGTATATAATATTCTTAGTTACAAAAAAACAGAGTAAATATATGTGATTAGGTATAAAAACCTAACAGATGTTAAAAGTGTTTACACTTTACAAAGGAAAATTCCAGCATAGTTTTCTTGAGTAGAAAATACATTGCAAAAGTATCAAAAGCTTAGGACAGATCTATGAATACATAAATATCTCGAAACGGGAAAACTGCAAGACATTTCGTTTCAGCAACAAGAAAGCTCTATTTATAGCAGCTTATATACATATTTATGAATTTTGCTCGTAATTTACCCAATTAATTCTCTCTATCATAACAAGGGTTAGCTAAGATCCCACTGATATTAAATTGTCTGTAGTTTTGGATGTTTGTTAATGTTTCTCGGCTAATGAAAATAATAAAGTAGATGTTACCAAAATAGTTTGTCAAACCATTACCTGTCGTACTTCGCAAAATTCATAATAAAATGTGGTGGCGAAATAATAAATATTAACCTTTGGAGGTAGTGGAACAGAGAGTAAAGTCCCACATACCTCCGTTGAAAAGGGAGGATCCTCCGACCAGACAGGTGTTATATCTGGTGGGCTACTGCCCGATAGATGATTTCGGGTTTGTTCTATATGTTCCAATCGCGCCGCGAATCTTACTTGCGCGATGCAGGATTAGTTCTTTTTGTGACGACATGAATGTCGCTACATCACTCCCCTCCGGAGATCGGAGATCGATGGTTCTTGATGCTTCTTTGAGGCGTCGTGATGCGTGCCAGGCCAATGGAGGTTGGTTCCAGTGAGTCGGAACCGGATTCCGCATAGTTCTCGGTGAGTCGGAACTGTCTGCGGTGATGCTCCAGTGAGTCGGGGCGGTGCTATCCCAATGAGTCGGGATATGATGCTGCAGGCTCCAGTGAGTCGGAGTATTGCGGCTGGCTCCAGTGAGTCGGAACCGGATTCCGCATAGTTCTCGGTGAGTCGGAACTGTCTGCGGTGATGCCCCAGTGAGTCGGGGTGGTGCTATCCCAGTGAGTCGGGATACGATGCTGCAGGCTCCAGTGAGTCGGAGTAGTGCGGCTGGCTCCAGTGAGTCGGAGCGGTGCTGTGCGACGTAGGGCTTGACTGCTGTCGTCGACCAGGAGAGGTTCTTCAAGGCTCTTCATGTGACTGGCCGAAGGTACAGGTGCTTAGCCAAGGTCGCTGATGAGGCTGAGGGTGATGACCAGGTATGACCAAGTAGGCATGCTGGTGGTCAGGATACCCATATAGCCGTGGGTGCTGGCTATATGGCTCGCTGCTCGAAAGCTTGAGGAAGTGATGATGACGTCACGAAGTAGTTGCTGCACGAAGGCTGCGCTGACGTTCTTTGTCGAGGGTCACCAGTTTGGAGGTATTTGGGACAGAGAGTAAAGTCCCACATACCTCCGTTGAAAAGGGAGGATCCTCCGACCAGACAGGTGTTATATCTGGTGGGCTACTGCCCGATAGATGATTTCGGGTTTGTTCTATATGTTCCAATCGCGCCGCGAATCTTACTTGCGCGATGCAGGATTAGTTCTTTTTGTGACGACATGAATGTCGCTACAAACCCATAAGTATATTTTATATTTACATTAAACAGTTTTTTATTCTCAAGATACCTGATATACGCGTTAATGCTAGTTAGTTCAGGTCGAATCCAATTATCGTCTCTCTCTATCGACCTCTAATTTCAACCCCTCATTCAAAAATGAAATGAAAAGAAAAAGACAGAAACAAATTCAATATAAAGTTATTCATAACTAAAGCACTGAATGGATGAGAGGCGATCGGTGGCGCCAATCTCTAGCGCTGGGCCCTAATTCGGGCCATGGACTGGAGTGAGAAGGAATGGGATGCGGTCGCCTCTTTTTACGAAGCAGTAATGCTAGCGAAAGATAGGGCCGCCAACTTGAGGAAACGGACATCATCACGCCCTAGCCACTGTCACTAGAGACGTCGTAAGCGTTGGTAGTCGTAGAGTGATCCACGGCCACTGTAGGCAATGTCAGCAAAACCGTAGGAGTCCAGCAGGGTCAATTCCATGGGGAATTTCTGAAAAGGAACCTATGGTCCTAGAACGCAAGGGGCAGCTGAAGGACACAAATGTGGTTTTATTCAGTAATAGTCTGACACGCCCACCTGTTCCAATAAAGAGAGAAGTCATAGCACAATATCCCACCTTAAAAAAAAACACTGCTCGATAATATGACTCATGACCCAAATAGTAAAATAGGTAGACTGTGACGTGGATATAGGATACTTTATACCCCGGTGTATTTTCCCGTGAGATAATTTTAACTTTTACGCGCGCAAATGCGCTATCAAGTGACAGTGTTGTACAAGTCTACTTAGTTGTCTTAATGTTATGACACTTCAGCCAAACAGGTCCTAAATCAAAATGATTGGGCTGTGAAAAGAAAATCGGTCGGGACTATATTTTGACCGTGTGAGAGGTCAGCAGTAAAATGAATCGATAAAGTACCGCGGACAGATTCGGATGCGGTTACGAAGAATAAGGATTCAATTTAGGAAAGGTTTGAGAAATTTTTCGGCGTCCTATACTGTTATTAGATGATTCGTTCAAGTGTGCGATTTAGTCCCAAATATTGCGGCGCTGTTTATGTTCTGAAGAATCAATATTGGTTATTGGCTAACAGATGGTCGATCTAGCCGAAAGGTTCTGGAGCGATGGCCACGGACCTAAAGACGCAGCGTTGGAAAGCCTTCTACAAAGTGAAACGACAGCATCAATGGACGCGAGATGCACAAGACCGGTCATTGTGACAACACTTGGGGAGGCCTATGAGGCGGTGGACATTTTTCAACTGAAATAATGATTATTAATGTGTTATATCACATGTTGTTCGTGTTTTGGGTTTTTTTTTGGTAGGTAAAATCATCCAATGACATCCCTTGAGCGGAGTGGGAGATAGTGTCAGACTCTTACTAACTAAAAACCTACCCCGTCCCTTCATTGCCTTGGTTTCAGGGCCCTAGTATTCATTTTCATACCTCCCAGAGCCCCAAAGTAGGCTTCGACCCTGTTGGGGCCCTACAGTTTGCTGATAACTCCTTGAGATTGATTACTTGTTTGAGTTTCATTCTAACGGGCCTGTTGGTCTAGTGGTTAATAGCCTTGACTGCTATGCCGGAGGTCGTGGGTTCGATTTCTACCCAGGACAAATGTTTGTGTGATGAGCACGATCATTTGTTCTGTGTCTGGGTGTTATTTATCTATAATATGTATGTATTTAGAAATATATAAGTATGTTTATCAGCTGTTTGGTACCCATAACACAAGCTCTGCTTAGCTTGGGACTAGATGGTGCTGTGTGATAGTTGTATGTGATAAATATTATTATATATTCGCACACTCGCGAATTATCTAGAGTAGAATGTGGATGAATTCACGAGTTTGCGAATGAAACTCTATTATTACCTTTACCATGATTTTAAATTAGATGGACCAAGGTGACAGCAGTGGACAATGCTCAGCTATCGATGAACAATGCCCCGTTGTTATTATACCAACAATGGTTAACCAACAATAGCTGTCATTTTGGTACATCTAATTAAAAATCATGGTAGGTATAGTTCGTAGGAGTTCTTTGCAACAGGCACTGATTGGAGGTGCATTCTCCTTTATAATACCTTATTTAATCATACGCATGAATACGTTTTAGAAAGATTCTTGCACGTAAATTGATTTTAATTCATAAAAGTATTCATTTTAATACAATCTTCCTGGTTGTAAAAATGGTTTATTGCATTTTTTGGTCGACTTTTATAGTATTCACGAGATTGCTACCTAAAACATGGAACAGTTTCCATTTGAGCCTGCATAAAGGAACAGAAATAATTATTTTACATGGAAAACTTTGTACGCAAAAACACGTTTGAAAAGCGACCAGAGACCTGTTCAATTTGTTTCGGTTAGTGGCAGTATTTTCCGCATTTTGCATGGGCCGCAGGTGTCCGTGGATAGTGAAAATTCACCGCCATATTCGTAGCAGCCTATCGAGGTATCGAGTGAGTATCGGCTAACAACATTTTGGGTGTATTATGCCTGGGTGAGTAAAGTGACGGATAGATTTTTGATGAAAGTGTAAATTTTGATTGATACCAGCTTTTTGCAAAGCTACTAATTGCTATTTTGTATGAATAGAATACATAATAATTTTAATGCAATCTGCAATCTTGGTAAAGCAGAAGACCTAATCTATTTATTTATTTTTTTATTTTTTATTTTTACATTTTAAGTACATCAGCTGTATCACATAAATTGATTTATTTTACATTACATGCACTTATTTCACGAAAAACCTAACTATTTTACAGAAAACTTTTAAATACTTTTTTACGATAACCATTTCAGACTTTATTAACATTTGAGCGTACAGTTTAAGTGTTCACCTGCCTACCTATAACGAAGTAAGCAACTTTATGCTCTACTTAAGGGATGTCTCGTGTTTCCACGAACAACTTTAATATTACGAACGTCCGTCAAAAGTAGACGCTTAGTCAAAAGTATCTGTTTTCAACGATACGACTGGCGAAACTGCCGGATCAACTTTAGCGTACATTGCGTATTTAGTTTCAGAGCTATCTGTGGAATCCCGTTGAAAAGCGGTAATGATTATAAACTTTGGCTAGATTAACAGGTTGTGTGGTATGGGTGAATACCCAAGCTTACTTTTAATCATTGTTAAAATATCTATTCCCCAATTCGTTTCGAGTGTACCGTTCGGCAGGCCGTGCCAGTTTGTTACAAAAGTTAAAGACATTTGAATTTGTAACAGTAGCCGTTCTACAAGTTATAATGGTTATCATTGAATTATAACAAAGGGATGTAGTTTTTATGCTAATTTCACAAATGAGCCAAGCATTGAGAGGTATGCTGTGTTATTGGATCAATTTAATTCTTCATAATCTTATCACAATATTCTCGTAGGCGCAAAGCCTACTGAAGCCCTAGGTCGACTTCTGAAAGAGAAACCCGTAGTTCTAGACCGCAACTGAAGTAACCTATGTTTGATTTTGGTAAGTAAAAGTCTGACACGCTATCCCGCTCCGCCCTAGAGCGAGAGAAGTCATTAGATGATTTCTCATCTTAAAAACACAGTATTCTGAAAAACGTGTAAACAGCTGTACCGTTTTCATACAAATACGCATAATATTGACACTTCGAACCTCAGTCTCCACAGAATGAAAGGGAACAGAACATCGGCATCCCTTTTGCAAATAACAAACGTTCAAGACAGGCCACTTTCAACCCGACTACGTCAACATTTTTTTAATATTTTCGTTCAGTATATTTAAGGTATGATAGGGTAATCTCTGGTTACCGGAATGTGAAATTTTAGCAAACATCCGAAGAATTAGTGTCTTTTTTGGGGAATGTCACCCCAAAAAAGACACAAATTCTTCGGATGGATGAAAGTCATCAGACTATTTATAATACACGAAATATAAGATAAATCAAAATGGGAATAGACCGCGCTGTAACAGATTTTCGGATCTGCGTCATCAGGTGAGGGGGTGCCCGTGACCATAACAACGGGTTCAACTTATATGCCGCGTACTATACTCTCACTGTGTATCACCTTCAGTTGCATTCCAGGGCCACCATAAGTCTTGCTTATTTCTAGATGAAGACACATTTCATCAGCGATAAGGATTGTTAATATTATAATGGAGAAAAAATGTTAGATTTTATGACAATCTTTAATAACTTAACCGTGACTTACTTTAGTAAGAGATTCCTGTATTTTTAAGAAACAGCCTTATTCTATTTTCAGTTCTGATTACATAAAAAATTGCTCCTGTTTGCTCTGAAATGGTTCGTTTTAATTTCGAGAATTGGCCTTCTACTTAGTTCAGTACCTATATTTAGGGAAGAAAAGGTTAATAACCTCTAAATACACATTTTACTATGTTGTCTATAGTGTTTTAGTTTTTCTATTGTATTCAGCGTTTTGAAATTGCACTTCAGATTCCAGCCCCCCTAACCAAGTTAAAATAGTTTCGTTTAGAGGGAACGTTTGGAGTTGGCCCCGCCCCCAATTCCTTTGTTCTGACGTCATCTCAACAAAGGAATTGGGGGCGTGGACAACTCCAAGCACACTCACGCTGAACGAAATGAGTGTAACATGGCTAAGGGGGCAGGGCAACATTACCGCAGTTTGAAGTTTCAAACCTAGAATAGCCTGTTAAAGAAAAAAAAATTGTAGCCCTATCAACAGAAGACATGCAACAGTCGTCATTAGCTCAACCCTGTTTTAAAAAACCCAACGTTTTTGTACCAATTGTAACCTCTTTCGTAAACATGTTTCTTATTTTTTTTAGGGTTCCGTACCTCAAAAGTAAATCAAGAACCCTTATGGATCACTTGATTGTCCGTCTGTCTGTCTGTCTAGACCATTTATCTCGGAAACGCGTGGAGGTGTCAAGTTGAAATTTAAACCATATACTCTAAAAATCAAACTTCGAAGTTAACGGAAAAAAAAGATTGATTCAGAATCTTGGCTGAAGAGAGAGGGTTTGTCAGACTTTTCCCTAACTTTAGTTTTTTTTTTTTTTTTTTTACGGTAGGTAAAATCATCCAATGACAAATCCCGCCCTTGGGCGGAGCGAAATAGTGTCAGACTCTTACTGACTAAAAACCTACCCTGTTCCTTCCCTGCCTTGGTTCCAGGGCCCTGGTATGCATTTTCATACCTTCCCAGAGCCCCAGACTAGGCCTCGACCCTACTGGGCCCCTACGGTTTGCTGACAACTCCTTGAGGCGCACGGGAACAGTGCGCGCCGTAAACGACTTGGGCTTGGTCCGGTCTGTTACCGGACAAACGGACAGCGAGCTACCCATTGCTCGCCGTCCGCAAGCCCGCGTCTACGGTGGCCGGAAATTTGGATCGGAATTACGGCGACGGCTGCGGCGAGAGCGCCGTTGCCTGATACGGTCAGCCTCCTCCTTTGCTAGCATTACTGCTTCGCAGAAGGAGGCGACCGCCTGCCACTCCTCCTCGCTCCGGAGCATGGCTTGAACCAAGCCCCGGTGCGAGAGATCGCCGCCGATCGCCCCCACGAGGACACAGCGATGCTCTTCCCAAGCGGGGCACACCTCTACCGTGTGCTCCACCGTGTCCACCGGGCGTTCCGCACAGTGACGACACCCGGGCGTCACCTCCGCACGGATCTTGTACAGGTACGGCCCGAACTTGCCATGTTCGGTTAGTACCTGCGCCATGCGGAAGGTTACGACGCCGTGAGGCCTTTCCAGCCACGCCTCAAAGAGGGGCCTTACCGCCTCAATCGTGGCGTGCCCAGCACAGGGTTGCGACAGTCGTTCTCGCCATTTCACCATGAGATCTCGCCGGAACTCTGTCCGCCAAGCCGCGACTTGTCGCGGCAGCGGGGATTGGCCCCGGCGTTGCATCTCCACGCGCAGATCGTGCATGCGTGCAAGGACTGTTGCCTCCAGATTCCATGGTGGCAGGCCAGCAAGGAGGCTCGCCGCTTCGCAGGATACCGTGCGGTTTACCCCCAATCATCCATATGGCCATGACCCTCTGGCAGGCGTTCAGCAGGGCCGCCGGTCGCCTTCGCAACGTCGGCGCCCACACCGGCGCCCCGTAAAGGGCCATGGACCGAATGATGCCTGCGTAGAGCCTCCGGCAGGAGGCGTCTGGACCCCCCAGGTTCGGCAGGAGCCGCTTGAGTGCAGCCGAAGTCCGATTAAGTTGGGGAGCCAAACGTCGGAAGTGCGCCTCGTCCCTAACTTTAGTACTAACCCAAGCCGTGTTCTGTAGTTGAACTTTATGATTTAAATTGTCGTAGGGCCACGGTCAGTATTTCAAATGTACCCTCTGCCCCTCTTCTCACCTCTCTGACCTCTCTTTGACGCGCACCGTTGATTCGGACTTAGTCCTTGTCGGACAACCAGACAACGAGCAGTGGGTAGCTCGTCGTCTGGTCGTCCTGTGCGGTCTGTGCTTACTGTGACTGGAAATCATTCTGTAACTGATCCCGGCGCCCGGGATGTCACCTTTGGCGGCGGCTGGGGCATGAGGATGCCCGTTCCTTCACGGTTGCGGTTGTTTCCTTCGCTCGCATTACTGCTTCGCAGAAGGAGGCGACCGCCTGCCACTCCTCCTCGCTCCGGAGCATGGCTTGAACCAAGCCCCGGTGCGAGAGATCGCCGCCGATCGCCCCCACGAGGACACAGCGATGCTCTTCCCAAGCGGGGCACACCTCTACCGTGTGCTCCACCGTGTCCACCGGGCGTTCCGCACAGTGACGACACCCGGGCGTCACCTCCGCACGGATCTTGTACAGGTACGGCCCGAACTTGCCATGTTCGGTTAGTACCTGCGCCATGCGGAAGGTTACGACGCCGTGAGGCCTTTCCAGCCACGCCTCAAAGAGGGGCCTTACCGCCTCAATCGTGGCGTGCCCAGCACAGGGTTGCGACAGTCGTTCTCGCCATTTCACCATGAGATCTCGCCGGAACTCTGTCCGCCAAGCCGCGACTTGTCGCGGCAGCGGGGATTGGCCCCGGCGTTGCATCTCCACGCGCAGATCGTGCATGCGTGCAAGGACTGTTGCCTCCAGATTCCATGGTGGCAGGCCAGCAAGGAGGCTCGCCGCTTCGCAGGATACCGTGCGGTTTACCCCCAATCATCCATATGGCCATGACCCTCTGGCAGGCGTTCAGCAGGGCCGCCGGTCGCCTTCGCAACGTCGGCGCCCACACCGGCGCCCCGTAAAGGGCCATGGACCGAATGATGCCTGCGTAGAGCCTCCGGCAGGAGGCGTCTGGACCCCCCAGGTTCGGCAGGAGCCGCTTGAGTGCAGCCGAAGTCCGATTAAGTTGGGGAGCCAAACGTCGGAAGTGCGCCTCGTCCCTAACTTTAGTACTAACCCAAGCCGTGTTCTGTAGTTGAACTTTATGATTTAAATTGTCGTAGGGCCACGGTCAGTATTTCAAATGTACCCTCTGCCCCTCTTCTCACCTCTCTGACCTCTCTTTGACGCGCACCGTTGATTCGGACTTAGTCCTTGTCGGACAACCAGACAACGAGCAGTGGGTAGCTCGTCGTCTGGTCGTCCTGTGCGGTCTGTGCTTACTGTGACTGGAAATCATTCTGTAACTGATCCCGGCGCCCGGGATGTCACCTTTGGCGGCGGCTGGGGCATGAGGATGCCCGTTCCTTCACGGTTGCGGTTGTTTCCTTCGCTCGCATTACTGCTTCGTAGAAGAAGACGACCGCATCTCATTCCCTCTCACTTCAGATCACGGCCCTAACCAGAGCCGGACTTGCCTCCACGAGGTGCAACTTGGTGATGCTCCGCCTAAGCGCGGCAGACTTCCACAGTGTACTCCACCGTGTCCTAAAGGTGATCCGCGCACTCGGGTATTTCTTTTACCTGAATCAAAACGAGAAACCTCCGAACTGGCCTTACCCGGTGAGGATTTATCAGGAAGAAACTGAAGATGCCACCACGATAATGGCGTGCCCAGTGAACATGTTTCTAGAACGGATTTCGGTATGTTTTTATTTTCCTTACTTCACCATGTAACAAAAAGATAAAAAACTTGGTGAGTGACAAGGTCTAGAAGTCTTACAAAGAACATAATTCAATCGTCAATCTTTTTTCAGCACCAGAAGTCACAAGAACATTCACATCCCTTGAAATGATTTGAAGGCAACTAGAAATTGCGTAGGCTCTCAGAAGATATTTCAAATAAAAATAAGGCTTTAAGAGCCGAATAATATTTTCTACGTACGCAAGTAAGTATCCTAATATTTCGTCGTATAAATCAGACCGAAAATAGGCCGTACCTTTCTAAGAAAGAAAACCCTAAAACATCGCGCAATAAAACAACATTTTAACTTGTATTCCCAACTCCGAGCCTCGGTTACTTTGGTAGAAAGACTCCCAGTACTCGTTCCTTCACGTGATTATAATAAAATAAAAATAAAAAGTACATACGTGGTTTGGGGAGAGCGCGTAATAGGCGGGCGTCAAGGTCCCTTGTATTATGATAATGACAGGCATGCGGTGTTATTGCTGCGTACGAAGACAGACGGGCTATTGCGCGTACTGCCTAACGTATGCTGGTATAAGTCGGCAAGATTGAACGTTTATGTAGATATATCGCACGGATATACCTCACGGTGTATTTTTCTAGGGAAATTTCCATACGCTGGTGGTAAGAAAAACTTGGGGTATATCTGTTAGAGTCAGCAAAGTAGGGCACGGTCTTCAGTTGTCAGATTAGCGAGTTAGAAAGTTTAAAATGTGCGTTGCTTGTAAGATCAGAGGTAAGATATTTATGCGATTGAGTTTCCAACTTTTTTATTGAACTTCTAATTGTTTTCCTGTTGTTGAACGAGCGTTGTTTTAAATGAATGCTGCCATTAAATAACCATATTTTATTTAAATAGATCACTAAAACGTGACTCCTTTCGCCAAAAATAAATTAGGATCTACTTTGATTTTGCAACGTAAAAAGCCAGAAAAGGCGAGGCAGAAAGTTTTTCTATATCCTCATTCGTTATCACAACAATGAATAATAAATAAGGAAATTATACAATTATGTATTGGTGTAATTGAATGAATGTTCTTTGTATTATAGTCTGATTCATCATCATCATTTTTGTTTTACCAAATTATTTATACACACTGCGTCTACATCTCTCATCCAACTCTCCTGTCGCAGGTCTGCTGGAAGAAATTTCGCTAGAAATAAGCAGTACCTTTGTACTATTCTATATGTATTTGTTTTTCTCGTTGTTAAGTTTTTGTGTGTACATGAATAAATAATAAATAATCGTCAGTTCAACCGAAAGAGGTTCGCAACTAAACCTCTTCCAAGCGTCGCCACAACGAACTATCTAATACTTCTCACATACAGCGGGTTCCCGCGACTATCACCAGTTTATTGGTTCATATTATGGGAGACCATCCAATATTGCGTCTTTCAGTTCATAGCTGCCACTAAAAAGCCATTTGGCCTCATCGACTATCTTTTCTGTGTGCATGGTAACTCTTTATTCTATCTGGATAAAGACACATTACATCAGCTACAGCATAGCATCAGCCTTAATGTTCCCACTGCCGGGACTCAGAGCTCCTCTTTTATAGGAAAGCGGATGGGCCGTAATCCACCACGCGGGCCCAGTGCGGATTGGTAGATGTCACATGTCTTCGAATTTTTGGTTCTAGGACATGCTAGTTTCCTCACAATGTTTTCCTTCACCGTTTTGAGAGTAGTGGTGATGAAATAAGTTACATAAAGTAATGCGCCTGGCTGGGTTTGAACCCGCGACCTACAACTCGTAAGTCGGGGCTGTTACCAGTCGCCACCAATGCTCTCAGCTATAGTGATAAAAGAAACAAATAGATTTTATGCCCATCTTTAATAACTTCACCGTAACATTGCTTTAGTGAGAGATTCTCATATTTTTAAGGAAATTTCACATTCTATTTTTAATTCTAATTTTATAAAAAAAATAACTCTTGATTACTCAGAAATTGATCGTTTCAATTTCGGGAATTGGCTTTCTGATACTTGGTTTCGTACCTATTTAAGGTAAGAAAAGGTTAGTAACCTCTTGACAATAAATATTAGGTTTTTTGTCTATAGTATAGTATTTTTCCATTGTTCTGTGAGCAATCTGGCAGATTGTGGATATCTTCATTTCTGATTCGATCACGCAATTATAATCGGACTACGAAAAGAGAAAAGCTTCACTATTTACACCAATTATGTTTGTATGGTCGTACAAAATGAAACATATCACGTGTGTACTCCGTCGTTTCCAATTAATATAGTTGGATGGACGCTGCCTACTAATAACACGGCTGATACAAAGATAACATTACTCCTGAACGATCACCACTTCGGCTGATTGGTTCTGCACTCTTCAACGTAGTTTGTTATAAGGCTCTTTTTTGCTTTTTAACACTCCATTTTGGTGATGTCATCGTGACTTATAAGGGTGCGTCCGCATCTGGCGAATGTGCAGCTCGCGAGTCGTTTGCGAGCTGTCTGCGAACTGCGCGCGTGCATTCACGGCAATGGTTTGGTGCGCCTCTTTAGCGCAACTCATGCAAAGCTCGTATAAGGCGTGCGCGCGGCGCGCGATCTACGCGCACGCAATTCTCGCAGTTACAGTTACGTTTACTGGCTCTGTACTATCGAAGATGTCGGACGACACTAGTGCTCTTAATATAATTGCTGCATCATTAGCTATTATATTACTGATAAAAAGGAAAAAAAGAGACAACGGCGTTGGTGGCAAAATCCTATTTTTAAAAGAAAACAGAATATAGTAGCGGAGTTGAAAAGCCATCAATTAAGCGGAAACTATGCAAATTTTTAAAATTATCACCAGAATTATATCAAAATCGACTACAGATGGTTACTTTCAAGATTGTGCGGGCGGAAGGAAGATGCGAGTCGCTAGCGCACCGCCCACGCGCTGATCGCGTACGGCGCGCGCAAATTGCGCGCGGGCGGCGCAGGAGCGACACACGAACAAAAATACACGCGCGCAGCTCGCGGGCAGCTCGCAAACAGCTCGCGAGCTGCACATTCGCGGCACATTCGCCAGATGTGGAATTGTAGACGCAGCCTTAGATAAGAAGCTAATTTCGGAAATCTTGGGAAAAGTGAGACAGTACTTCTGCGTAAACTTATCTAGCGCGAGTTTGATCGTGTATGCTTTCCTTTTGCAACAGAGCTGCAGTACTTCCCCGAGATCTAAACGCGATCCATTTTACGGCCTAAACTGAATTGTTAAAGGGTTGGAGCTATATAGGGTGTGAAGTTCCATCCCTTTTTCTCGCGCGCTCGCTAGACATTTTAATACGTTTTTTTTATGGTAAAATCATCCATTGACAAATCCCGCCCTTGGGCGGAGCGGGAAATAATGTCAGACTCTTACTGGCTAAAAAGCTACCCCGTTCCTTCGTTGCCTATCGTGCCGGGCGCTGGCAGCTAGCAGGTTGGGCCACTACGGTTTGCTGACAGCTCCTTGAGGCGCGCGGGAACAGTACGCGCCGTCGACGACTTGGGCTCGGTCCGGTCGGTAACCGGTCGATCGGACAGCGTGCTACCATTGCACGCCGTCCGCAAGCCCGGGCCTGCGACCTTTTAATACGTCATGGTAAGTCGTCTAATAACATTTATATTATACCAATTTGATGAGTTTGAATCAAACGAGAATAAAAAAAAACAAATCAAAGCTCAAAGAAATATTAACTTGGGAGAAAATATTTAACATAAATATCACTATACGAAACCCCATAAAAGCAACCAAGTTGCAGTTGATTGCCATTGGCTCACACCTTCATTTAAGGGTTATAAATGAAATCGTTTCTCCTGATTTGGGTGGAGTGAGAGAGTAGACTTTGCTGACTAAAACCTTTGCGTTCTAAAGCCGCGTTGACTAGCACAAATAATCCTGTGGGCCATATGGTGGTCACTTACATATTTATAGTGTAGGAGTGCTATAATGTATACGTCTGCCTCAAACTTAGGAGAATACAGGTTACGTTATTTAGCACTCGATTACTGAAACCTCTTCCATATTATTATATTATCGTTAGTCTCTTCACCTAGATAAACAGTTTTACATAGTAACTACACATCGTTAGTCTGCTTGCATATTATTCATATTTATAGGCACACATAACAGGCATCTTGCAGAGTGCCTAGAACGCTAGACTATAAGTCATTGAATATACTTTGACAGAAAGAAAAATTTTTGTAAATTTTATAATGTATTTTGACACCACCTTGTTATTAATGCCTTTTTTAGGGTTCCGTATCTAAAGGGTAAAAATGGGACCCTATTACTAAGACTTCGCTGTCTGTCCGTCTGTCTGTCACCAGGCTGTATCTGAAGAACCGCGATAGCTAGACAATTGAAATTTTCACAAATTAGGTAAGGTATTTTTGTTGCCGCTATAACAACAAATACTAAAAACATAGGTGAGATAGCGGTCAAGTGCGAAACTATTATTATTATAAAAAAAAATGTTTTTGCTCGATATCAATAAATTATAACAGGTAGGAACTTGAAATATCAATTAAATACTTAATTATATATTTACTTTAATAATAAATAATAAAAAAGATATATTTAGGGCTCTCTTACAACAAAAGTGATTTTTCTAGTCAATGGTACGGAACCCTTTGTGCGCGAGTCCAACTCGCACTTGGCCGATTTTTTACACATGTTGACAGCTTGCTCGTTAGTGTCCTTTAACATCTCATACACCTAAAGAAAGTTATTCTGTCCCTAGGGATTTAATGTAGTATGAAGGATAACGTGGTTTGAATTTGGAATGTCAAAAATATTTGAAAAAAAAAAAAACTTAAAGAAAATTAAAATGTACGCACACCAAATGACTATATTAGAAAATTAAACTTGCCAATAACAAAAAGAAATGTTCTGTTGTGACTTTAAAAAAGATGAAAGAGCGGTAGCGTTTTAGAAAATTAAAACTATAGTTCAATTTAGTAATGAATTTTGTTGGTTTCAAATACCAAAACATGTCGAGTGATATTTATTAACTTGTAAATTATATTTATACTAGCGACCCGCCCCAGCTTCGCACGGGTGCAATGGTGATATTATATATACTATGCATGTATTATACATATAAATCTTCCTCTTGAATCCCTCTATCTATTAAGAAACCCCACCAAAATCAGTTTGGCGGCCCGGCTAACCGCCTGCCAGAGGGTCATGGCCATCCGGATGATCCGCGGATACCGTACGGTGTCCTGCGAAGCGGCGAGCCTCCTTGCTGGCCTACCACCGTGGGATTTGGAGGCAACAGTCCTTGCACACATGCATGACTTACGCGTGGAGATGCAACGTCGGGGCGAAACTCCGCTGCCGCGACAAGTCGCGGCATGGCGGACAGAGCTCCGGCGGGATCTCATGGTGAAATGGCGAGAGCGATTGTCGCAACCTCGTGCTGGGCACGCCACGATCGAGGCGGTAAGGCCCCTCTTTGAGGCGTGGCTGGAAAGGCCCCACGGCGTCGTCACCTTCCGTTTGGCGCAGGTGCTGACCGAACACGGCAAGTTCGGTCCGTATCTGTACAAGATCCGTGCGGAGACGACGCCCGGGTGTCGCCACTGTGCGGACCGCCCGGTGGACACGGTGGAGCACACAGTCGAGGTGTGCCCCGCTTGGGAAGAGCAGCGCCGTGTCCTCGTGGGGGCGATCGGCGGCGATCTCTCGCGCCGGGGCTTGGTTCAAGCCATGCTCCGGAGCGAGGAGGAGTGGCAGGCGGTCGCCTCCTTCTGCGAAGCAGTAATGCTAGTAAAGGAGGAGGCCGACCGCCTTAGGCAAAGGCGGACACGCCGCCGCCGCCGCCGGGTTTCCGATCCCAATTTCCGGCCACCGTAGGCGCGGGCTCGCGGACGGTGGGCAATGGGTAGCTCGCTGTCCGTCCGTCCGGTAACAGACCGGTCCGAGCTCAGGTCGTCTACGGCACGCACCGTTCCCGCGCGCCTCAAGGAGTTGTCAGCATACTGTAGGGGTCCAGCAGGGCCGAAGCCTACTGGGGCCAAAGGTTATGTGAGACTGTCACCAAAGGCCCCAGGATAAAGGCAAGGAATGGAAAGGTAGGTTTTTTAGTCAGTAAAAGTCTGACACTATTTCCCGCCCCACCCAAGGGCGGGATTCGTCATTGGATGATTTTTACCTACCACAAAAAAAAAAAAAAAAAAAAAAAAACCAAAATCAGTTGTGAAGTTTTAAAGATCTAAGCATACACAGGGTCCGACAGCGAGAAGCGACTTTGTTTTATACTATGTAGTGATTTCTTTAGTATAATATTTCTTTTATATAATTTCTGGCAGTATACTTATTTATTCTCATTATATATTTATTAAATAAAGGAGAAAGAAGTGTATCCAACAGTTGGGGATAAATCTATCTTTGTCTGGGGTTGCTTGCTCGTTTCGTTCGCAACCCAAAATGCCGCGCGTGGTTTAAAGAAATTGTTTTATCCCCTAGTCACCGAACATTATCTACTATTATGTACCTTCGTGACAGTAAAAGATGAGAGGTTTGTAATTGATGAGGGATAATACGTATGAAAAAGTGTCCATCGTGACCCTGGAACGCAGTAAGCAATTGAAGAAAGATGAGGGGATTTCCATAAAAGTTCTATTAATACTCCCTCGTTCGACCTAGAACGGGAAGTTATTAGATAACCTCCTACCCTCAAAAAAGGGGCTCTGGTTACGTATTATCAGCACCGCCTCTCTACTATTACGCACAAGGAATGTTTTCTGAGGTAACTGAGTTGATGAGTGCAAGACTCCTTTGTTCCTCTGAAAGCAAGCCCCACTGTCATCCGTAACGTTACGTGTAGACAGAAGATCAAAAATTCTGACCACCTGTCTTGTCTTGGTAATGGTGAATAGTCATATTTATATGGGTTATCGATGTCACATAGGCAGTTACCTAATGTAAAATACTAGAGTTCAGTTCATCATATTCATCGTTTAGAATAGAAGCGGATCCAAATGAAGGACGGACTAGAAAAAAATAAAAATGAGTGTACGATTGGCGGTTATGTGATTAATTTTTTTTTTATTTTTTTTTTTTTTTAACTCAAAATCATTTATTTCACATAGGCCTACATGGGCACTTATAAAACGTCAGAAGCTAGCACACGTTTCCAATTGGAGACGAATCGGCAAGAAACTCTTTTAAAAAAAAATTTTGATTCTACTTTTTTTTCCATATTGACCGGACCCATCTACTGTATACTAGTAGATATATACAGTAGTTTCAGTTGCGACCTTTGATGGGAAACGGTTAAATTTTCAGACGATTTATCAAACCGTCGAAGAGCTCTCGGCTAATCATGCTTTGCCATGGCCAACCTATAAAACTAAAGACATATTCTCAACACTCCACAGGCTCTGGGGCTTTGGGGAGGTATGAAAATGCATACCAGAGCCCTGGAACCAAGGCAAACGAGGAACGGAGTAAGTTTTTAGTCAGTAAGAGTCTGACACTATCTCCCGCTCCGTCCAAGGGCGAGGGATGTCATTGGATGATTTTACCTACTATGAAAAAAAAAAACACTCCACAGATGTAACCACACCTGTGGAGTGTTGAAATCTTCGGATGATTCCAATCTTCAGTGTTTGTGCGCAGATCATATGTCACTTTCCATTTTGCATCAAATGCCCTGTCACCTGATCATGTAACGTCAAAAAGTCAATCTATTGACTACATCAGCGGATGGCATTGCCGTGACTGAATACTGGTCTAGGCAAGGACATCACTTTATTTTCTATTTTTTCCATTACATGGTAAGAAGAAGTAGTAGATGATATACGAATGTTTGTCTCAATTAGACGCACTTGTCAAGAAAATATTTTAGTTATTATAGAATTAATTAAAAGACGAAATAGTTTCTAGTTCTTGAGAGATATTCAAATTCAAGTGATTTTTGCTAAATGTGGATTGTATTTCGAAAGTGGATTTCGAATTAAACATGAAAAGTACATTAGTTTGATAATCTTGTTGCGATCATTTAAATCTGTTTTTAAGCACCAACTGCAATATTTAAAATTATTAGTAGTAGTGTGTCAGTACTGACACGGCGTTCTACGTAAGCGATGCTGTTAACTCGAATCAAACGCGATGCGGTATTTATTCTACGTGTGTGAATTCGTAACTTTAACCGCCGTTTATTTGAAACAAGTTACCGCATCGCAAGATAGCGCGATAATATCAAATAAACTATTAGTGTCCGCTTCGCTTCTCTCTTCGTCGCATTGCACCCACGTGCGGTTAGTCACGTTGGTCACTGCAATGGTATATCAATTGTTTTTTCTTCCCGCCGCTTCGCGTTCTCGATCGCGTTATATCGCCTACTTAGGATACCGCATGAGCAAGACTCAAGAGAAAAAACTGGGCAAGTGCGAATCGGACTCGCACACTGAGGGTTCCGTACAACCTTACCTATATAAATAGTTCAATTGGAATGAAGTCTCGAAGATCTTTGCGAAATGCAAAAAAAAAATAGTTACGTTACAACAAACGTGTTTTTAGATTTATTCCTATGCCTGTGTTATAAGAACGTGTTCCGGGTCAACGGGAAGTAGCCTATGAATTGCCTTGAGAGTGTCGAAAAATAAGTTTTTGCGACACATTTTTTTATTTTTTTCGTTAATTTAGAAGTTTGATTTATGTACAGCTTCAAGAGACCGCAGGCTTGCGGTTTTGGTTTTTTTCTCGAGATAAAGGGCGACATACAGATGGGATTGCAGTCAAGCACTGGTTTATATCAATTTAAAAAAAAAAAGACAGACAGACAACAAAGAGAGGATAAGGTTTTCGTTTTTTTCCTTTACGGTTTTAGGTACGGAACCCTGAAAGTGTTACTGACATGTGACAGTGACATTGTATGTAGGAATAAAATTACCAAAACTAAGTAAACACAAATCCTACATCCTGTCCCAGTAAATCAGCCGCTTGTTAGCGAAACTTCTCAAATAACAAACTAACTCCCCGCTCATCCAAAAATGTTTTCCTGCAGAGTACCTCTGCAGTCTGTCTGAATATTTAACTGCGATTTGACGGCAAGTCAGATCTGCCCGGAAATAGGACCTGCTTTGCGTCTATCTAGCTAAACGTTTGGGCAGCACGAAATGTGGAAGCAAAAGTGAGTTTTGAGATGTTTTGAACTAAATAATAATGTCTACTGAAGTCGATTTGCTTGTAGTAAAAGAATGTATCGTCACAACTCTCAAGTTCTTTACAAGGAATCACAGTACACAGCATAGCATAACTACAGCCGTATAACGTTCCCACTGCTGGGACTCAGGCCTTCTTTCTAGGAGAGGGAACAAGCCATAATCCACCACGCGGGCCCAGTGTGGGTTGGTGGATGTCACATGTTTTCGAATTTTTGGTTTTACCCTGGATGGCTGTGAAGCTGAAAGGCGCGAGTGTTTTGTTTTTTTAATAATAACGTAAAATATTAATTTCATAGGAATAAATCCCATGTTAATAAGCGAATAAGCGTTTTTAATTATCTCAGATCCCTACAGTACCGAGGCCACACACGCGCGTGCTTTTACTTGTGTACTTTTTTTTTGTGGCGGCAGAGAATCGTGATTTTTGTTTATTACTGACACTGAGAGCAGACAGTGACAAAAACAAACTGGCAGTGACAGAAAAGTTGAAGAGGAATCGTTTGTCTTGGTATGGTCATGTGAAAGAAAAGGGAGTTAGTGATAATGTGACGGGTGACAGGATAGAGTGGAAGAAAAAAGACGTGTTGCGCCGACCCCAGGTTATATGGGATAAGGACAGGAAGAAGAAGAAGAAGAAGACTGACACTGAGAGCCGTGGTGGCCGAGTGGTAACGGCCCCGACTTACGAGTTGTAGGTCGTGGGTTCAAACCCAGCCAGGCGCATTACTTTGTGTAATTTATTTAATTACCACTGCTCTAAAAAACGGTGAAGGAAAATCGTGAGGAAACCAGCATGTCCTAGAACCAAAAATTCGAACACATCTGACATCCACAAACCCGTACTAGGCCCACGTGGTGAATAACGGCCCATTCCCTCTCCTAGAGAAGAGGCCTGAGTCCCAGAACATTATAAGGCTGATGCTATGCTATGATATACTGATACACTAGCGATTATACACTACCTCACTGATGATGTGGTCGACCATGGAGCACGCTCATCTGCTGATATAAATTGAGTTTACTGTTTTGCTTGTTAGATTCCAGATTCGACTATCAGCTCATTGTTTAGTTCATTAGTCCCACAGAAACGCGGTGTAGCAGACTCCAGACACATACCTCGCTTTGTGGAAACTCCAAAACTAAGAACAACTATTTGTACACAAATATCAGTTGAAGTAGGTATCGAAACCGCAAAGCCTTTTCAGACCAGATGTCGCATTTAGATGGTCAAGTTAATATCGCTAAGCTTTCCATTTGAGGCTTTATTTTTTGGGAAATCATTCAATAAGTTCGCTCGCTCTAGGGTAGAGCGCAAAGGCGTGCCAGACTTTGACTGGCTAAACCACAATAACCCTGCCTTGCGTTCCAGGACCCCGGGTTTCCCTTTCGGAACTCAACCCATGGCCCCAGCAGGCTTCGGCCTTGCTTAGTCCCTAAGGCGCACGTGGAACATGACGCGCCGTTGACGACCCGAGCTCGGTCCGGACGATTATTCGACAACTGAACGGCGAGTTACCAATTGCTCGTCGTCCGTAAGTCAACTTTTATTCCCATTTAAGGCCAAAACCACATTCTAAAATAAAGAAACTGTTTACCAGCAAAGAAGCGAAGTCTCAGAAGCAGCAAACCATAAAACATAATCATAAGTGACTTACAAACTTCATAAATAAGTGGTACGCAGCTTCTCGCAATGAATCTTGTAAACCTCGGGGCAGTTAATTTAATCAGGAGAGAATTACGACCCCAGCTACACACTGGGGCTACGGGGCCCGGGGGCCACTAACACCCACGTGATGGAAAAATGTGGCTTCCTAAGACAATGGCGTGATGGATGGGACAATGGTGGTGGCTCTTCGATCTGTTTGGCAATAATAGAAGCTGTGTTTGTTCGGCCAGTGACCGGGTTGAATATCCTATTGTTTTGTTCTGTACACAATAATTATTTTCAAATACGCTGAATGTTTTGCTTAAAACGACGTCTCAGTTAATTTGTTTGTGATGTTGAGAATAATTGTAGGGTTATTGAGGAAGGTTAAACAGTGTAGGGTAACCTTTGTTGAGGAAGTCAATTAAAATTACATAATAATACAAATACAATTTTTTCCTCTTTATAATATTAGTATATATAAACGACCTATTAAAATAAAATCATAAATAAGTAAAAATAAAAAGTTTTATTATAAAATTTTAAATAAAAAAAATGTTGCTAAGTACTTAATTTATACCATGTGTTTTTTGTCGTAAAAGGCTAAAAGAAAAGCACGCATAGATTTCATGTGGACGTTGTGAATAAAAGGTGTACCTATATCAAATAAATTAATGGTTCCGCAGGCCGGCAGAGCACTGCGTGGGCAAATTGGGCCAAACACATTCTTGTACTGAATATTCAATTATTTCGCCCTCTTCAATTTGCTATAGTAGACGGGCATTTGAATTCGGGCAGTATAACTTGGCACATACCACGTTGATTTATTATGGTTCCTAATAGATGTAAGATTAATTGGATTTGTATAGGAAGAATATACCTATTAGTAATTTAAGGGATCGTGTTCTTTCATTAAAAATACTTTGACCTCCAAGAAATAAGCAACTACAAAGATCGTATATCTCACCATCTAGCTACTAGATTTATTTCAAACACAACTACGCGTTAAGTGATAGGGCGTTCCATTTCCAAAACACGGCTAAAGTACAAAGTAAATATCCCATCCCTTTCGACCTCTACAATCTTCGCGAAATAACAAGGAACTCCATTTTTCCGTTACTAGCGAGATAACTTAGTACCTCATCGAGACCTTCGCACCTTCCTTGACCCTTACAACTTACACAAAGTAAGCAACTCCATTTTTGCCCCAAACCAACTTGACAGCTCATTTCAGCTCGAGAGAAACAAAAGATTTAGAACCTGTTTTGTTTTGCCAAGAAATATATAAAAAAAATGAATGAAATTTGTATTAATATATCTGCTATCCAGTTACTACTTAAGTACCTTAATCTAATTATTTTTAGTTTGAAATTTTAGTTTAGTTATTACCTGTTGACAATAACTGTAAGTGATCCTGACCAAATGATGGCCCACATATTAGAGTGCCCATGATGCCACTATAAGTAATAAGTAACTGTAATACGACTGGTGCTCTAATAGCTTGTTCCAAATTAACATCTTTATCAGAATGGTATCGGCTCTCAGTCTAACCAGAGCTCGATTTTCCACAGACCGCCTGACCGTGCCACCTGAGTCATAGGACCTTAGTAATCAGAAAGCTAGTTCTCTCAGTGAAACCGACTACCGAAAGATCATCCGGTTTTCAGAATATCGGTCCTTTCGACTTCAAAGGCAACAAACACATGGTCATTAGTCACAGATGCAGCCTCTTTGCAAAGATGTACCTAATGTATTTATTCTTTAAGTTTTTGTGCGTACATAATCAGACTATTTACTCTGTTTTTTGTACATAAGAATATAATTTATCTTCGATTGTTCATAGCAAATGACTAATTTGGCTAATAGACTGATCTGTTGGTCTAGTTGTCAGTGGCCCTGCCTGCTATGCCGGAGGTGCGTTCGATTCCCACCCAGGACAAATGTTCGTGTGATGAGCATGATCATTTGTTCTGTGTCTAGGTGTTTTATCTATAATATGTATGTATTTAGAAATATATAAGTATGTTCATCATTGTCTAGTACTCATAGCACAAGCTCTGCTTAGTCTGAGACTAGATAGTAATTGTGAGAAAGTTGTGAAAAAAAAAATTCTATGTGATTATCTATAACAAAGTTTTCGATGTAGCATAATGGCGGGCGACAGCCTTCTTGTTCAATTAGCGATCATTGAGATCAGACGCAAAATTGGTTTCTTGCATTAATAAACAAGAAATATGTAACGGAGATATTTGTAATATATAACATAATTTAAAATAGTGTCCACTTTCGACGCTTGACCTAGCGGTCGATCGGGCTGTCATGGCATTCCTCTAACAGCTCAATGTTAGAGATGGTCTCGGGCCAGTAAATCCTGAGGATGCGACGAAAACATGGCTTATTATAATTATTAAAATCAAATTAGTAGCACCGTACATGGTTATTTTTGTTCAGTTTAGTGATGACACTGTGACTTGAAGCGAATTTTTGCTATCGTCTTAAAAATTACTCATAATATTTGTTCGTGTTGTTATTCGACATTGTATACAAAATAGATATAGCCAATTAAGTAATGCATAATCCAAGGCTGAATTAACAACATGATTCCGTCTAATCTATGTTAATGTCGGAATTCATTCCTCCAAGCATTCCCTCTATCAGTTTAATGAACTGAGGCAGTGAACTTCTTCGGTACATACTTTGTACTTTGTCTTCGGGCGATTAAGCAAAGTACACAGAGTACTAAGTGCGGTAGAGTGGCACTCATCACCGGTTGTACCCGATGACGATAGAGCGATAGAGATGTCCCTATCCGGTTCGAGACGACTATGCAAATAAATTCTGGTATAGACGTGTACAGAAGTGTTTTGCTTGTTTATTCTACCCATTTTGCTTGTGGTTTCAATGAAATTACTTAATACTAATGATAGGTACTTCGTTCTATTTCAAATATATAGATATTTTTATTTATTGTGCTCATCTACCACAAAGTAGTTTTTCTAAACTAAAGATTGACTGGTAGAGAATGCCTTGTTGCAATAAGTCCGCATATATACACCTTTAAATTATGTTTTCAACAAAATCAATTTCTTTAAGTAAACGCCAGCTAAGCCAGGTCAATGAACTGTAGGTAGTTAGTACGCAACGACCGACAGCTACGTACAAGGTCATTGACTCGTTTACTTAAAGAAATTAATTTGGTACATGCGTATATTAATTCGAGTTTCAGAAAAAAAGTACTTTATTTTTTTTACTTTACAAATCGATAGTGTTTCATATACCGAATCTACCCTCCACGGGATTAAAACGACCAAAATTTTACGGTGTATTCGTACACTATACCTACCTGAAGTTTAAATAAGTAAATGAAATTGAATTTTAAGAAAACATCGCTTAGGCTGATTTTTTTAATTTATGTGTCATACTAAAATATGGTACAACGCATGATCGCATTTCAAACTGGCGTTAAGAAGAAACAAAAATTAATCGCGTTAAAAACATTATACACAGCCGGCCATATTTGTTTTGTTAAAATATTAAAAAACACTAGAGTCATGCCTAGAGTACAACATGCCTTTCGTGCGCTGAATTTGATATATGTTGTGTGTGAGTGAGGCCTCTGGGTAGAAATGTTGATACCCTTTATCATTGAGTTCACCGAGTCAGTAGCGATAGTAATTTGTATAATTTTAAACAATAATTTAAACATGTCACGTGTCAGTCCGCGTTGATCTGTCAACACTCTCGGGGCAATCGCTTTCCCGGAAACAATAAATAATTTAATAAACACACTTGTATTGTTTGTATTGTTATTTATGAACTTCTGCACATATGTCAATATTTGATGTCAAAATTTATAAACATAATTCAAGAAGTTAAATTAATACTGACAACGATGTTGTAATGTATGCCTACGATGAAAACAGAGGTTTGATCTATTTTGAACACCCTCAAGCTTTGTGGAGGGAGAAGGAGTGTCAGAATTTCACTGACTAAATCCACCCGTGTTTCTTCAGTTGCCCCTTGCGTGCCAGGGCCATTACTGATTTTAGCTGTGTTCTGTTAGCATTGTGGTTGACCCTAAGTATTTTTTGACATAGTATATGTGACCCCAAGATAGATTGGAGAAGGCTATTAATTTGTAAGTAATTACTTAAGTCTTGTTTCAAGATTGATTACGTCATAGATTTAGCAGTCAAAAGCACAGTTGCCAATCGTGAGGTCCAGGTTCATACCTATACGAGTACTTTACAGAATTTTATGACAAATGTTTGACGTTAATTGTCCAACCTTAATTTTCCTTCCAGTTATACATACATAGGTATACACACCAACAAGTTATCTGTATATGTTAGGCAGGAAAATAAACAGCAAAAATAGCAATCACTTATAATTCCGCGCGGGTAGTGTGGGGTCAAACGGTCTCATAGTTAACGAGCGGCACCGAACGCGTTTAACAAACCAGAGGCGATATCCGTACAGTCTTTGTACTACACGGCTATATTGCTATAAAGGGTGGGCAGAATAGTAAAGATCGGTGCTGATAATGTTAACATGCCCCAAGGCACCAAAGGAAAAACGCGGTCAAAAGATTTTGTTGGAGATTCAATAGCAACAAGTAGCAATGATTTTTTTTTATTATTGATACGATCGCCCTTATTTCATCTGCCCCCCTAGTCAAGTTATGATCGTTTCGTTAACGTCGAACGCTTTGAGTTGGCCACGCCTTAGAAGAAGTCACGTGGTCAGAACAAAGGAATTGGAGGCGTGGCCAATTCCAAGCGCTCGACGTTAACGAAACGATCGTAACTTGGCTAGGGGGGCAGATGTTAATCGATAAAGTAGTCGACGTAGGAGTACCTAAATTTAACCTATTCAATTCAATCCACCATGTACCGGTAGCGCTTCGCCAAAGAGCTTAATGGTCCGATGATAGATCGGGCTTCGCGGAATAAAATTATGCGATTCTGGGGAACACTCCCTGAAACATAATCGATAGAAAACCAATATTCTAGTAGCTTCGACTAAACTAGTGCATCTATTTATTTAATCTTCATGCATAAAGTACAAAGGTGGACTTAATGTCTCATCCGACCCAACGAATGCATCTTATCCGATGACCATCTTGGCTCATATTTTAGCGTACCTATTAAACTGGTATCTGGCAGATCCGTCTCTGAAGCGAGAGCTGTGCTCCAGCCATGATTGAGTTTGAGGGTAAGAGGCTGATACGTTTAGTTCTACATTAGATGCATGCCATTGTGCTACTGCAATGCTTCTAATCTTATGTTCTTCTCGCTTGCTTATGGTTTGTGCAATGCCGAGGATATTTCTGATTCGCTATAAAGTGCTGGGTTAGTAGCGAGGTTACTTTTCACCGTTTGTCGATGGAGTAAAAAAATGAGCAAAATAAACTGTGTTGTTTACAATGAAGAGAAATTGTGGAGAAGCTTGGAAGGAAATGAAGGTCTAAAATCGCCAGCCCGCAGTGAGCAATATACGAACAATGTTCATTCCTCCTCTGTTTAACAAAAAGCTTTTGCCAAACATTGGGACTGTTACAGACTGATATTATATTGTTAATTGATGGCAACATCGCCCTGGGCACAATTCCAAAATAACTTCTGGTTCTCTGAATTTTATTTTTACCCCATTGGAGACTTGGAACCCCCTTGAAGGCCCCCTTTTACAATCTTTACAAACTCGTAAAGTCTACACTTGATAGCCTCTTCGAGTTGTATCAGTGTGACTGTATTTATGTCCGATATTTGCATAATATTCATCTGCATATTTTATAGACATTTTGCCATAAAACTGAGACAAAGCAAAGATGGTCTCCCTGTCGCGTCTCAGATAGCAGTTCAGTTAGTTTAATGATAGACTACTCACGCTTTTATGACAAGACGCTGTTGTTGCGTTTTAGAGCTCTTAGTAATAATAGAGTAGTATTAACAAATGGTTCATTATTTCTAACGAAGAAAGCAGTGTTATTTCCATCATTAATTTCATACAAACTAAAAAGAAAGCATTTATAATGTTTGGAAATTTCAATAAGGACAAAGTTCGAAAAGTTATTTAAGCCCTCATAAAATGTGGTCTTACTCAAAAGTCCTTTCGATGAATAAAGGGAAGCGATGGAATTTGGCAGAGATATAAAATTATTGTAACGTAACTTTGTAGGACTCCTTACCTACTGATTTGATGGAAATTAACATTTCAGGGAACAATCGATTACATTCCTCAGCTGTCCGCCTAAAGGGTTTAGGTACAAATAAAAGTGATTGAATTCAATGATCAAACGAACTCGTAAAATGTCCAGGATCTAATAACTAGACCCTACTCAGGGTCAAGACAAATAGGACCTATAGTTTACGTGCCCACTCCGACATATTCTTTGTGGCAAATTTCAAGCGGTTTCCCATCGGGGAGCATATTCCGTAACATTTTATACCGTTCCGGTCGACCGGGCCGGCCCGGAGGTCATTACCCATCGGCTTTTCCGTTTTACTGTTTCGGTTGTTGTTTTGCCAAAATTTTTCGGCCATCATCAGGCCGAAGTTGCCATACTTAGCGACTTCCGGCTCCTAACCATTTTTATGACATACAAGACGACGGAACCCGAGGCGTTAGCCGCAATTTGGGGTTTGTTGTCCTATATTTATTCTGATTTAATTCCTTTTGGAAGTTCGTTTTTCTCCCGAATCTTTTTTGTTACTGCTCATAAAGTCTTTAAGAGTTCGATCTTCGTCCTTTTTAAGATTTAGGATCAATGTATACAAGTTGTTTGATCTGCCCTATTGAATTTCTTGCCTTCATTCGTGATTACAATACCGTTAATCTGGAAACCATTGAATATCGGAGTCTTTAGGGGAGATTAAATCTGTTATTTGGTCTCGATATTGAAAGTATCATTTTTTTATTATATATTCTGGTGCCTTTTGCATGTAATTATACATATATATACAGTCCTGTCGTGACCTCCTGCTTCATCACTTTCACTCGCACGACATTTCTTTATCTGTTTCTGTCTCTGGCATTGTGAAGGGCATTGTATGCCGTCGAGTCATGCACGGTGTGGATCTGGTCGGACCAACGTAGTGGGCTTTTCCCTTCCACTTTACCGATTACGATAAGCCTTTAGAGGTTGCCACCGTCTTTCCTTGCAATGTGACCGCAGTATTTTAGAATCTTGTAGAGACACTCGGACGCGTAGATACAGTAGTTACAGGAATAAGTTCTAGTGTGAGCAAAGTTTTTATTATTATTTTTAAGAAAAGGTTTTAAAAAAATTAACTCCTCCAAATTATTTTTCGTTTTGCAGATCGTATCACTACATGCGTGATATCATATCAGCCTTAACCGTTCCACTAACGTTTCAACACGCTGACAATTTGCTGACTCATTTTGTCAATTGCTGGACGGACGATTCAGCAATCAGCATATTGATAGTGGGCTTCAACAAGCCTACACACGATGCAATCAAATGCTGACTCATGACAAATGGTCCGAGAGTGTGAAATGGCACCAAAAAGACACTTTAAACTGAGCCGGTACTAAATCTCGGTGTTCTCTAAAGAGGGTGAAAAGTTAATAGGCACCTACTTTATTCAGGAATACTTTATTCCAGGTAATAATATGAATACATGGGCAGCACTTGTGCGCCCGATCTCCCGCGAGCAAGTGCCCGTCGCGCACATTATAATAATCGATGGCATCACTTACCAGCTTATGAATATTTTACATCCCTCATAAGACTCATATGCCCCCCCTCTGGCGCGTTTCACCCTCTAACGGGTAATGTCCGCCCGTAAGTTGTGTTTGGCGGGTAACACAGCGTAACTAACGCCCTTTTTGTGGATATTATCAAGTTGCAGTTGATGAAATTATGCGCGCTTATTACCTAATGGGTTACAATACTCTGCGGAGGTATATTTCGAAAGGATTTAGGCAACCGCTGGAGCAAATGAAAGGATTCTGGTGGAATTAATTAATTGTTTTATACGTACGGCTTTAATAGCGGCTTGTAAGCCCATAGAATATTATGTTAAATTGAAATGTTCTATTATAATAGTATTATATTATTTACTAGCGACCCGCCCCAGCTTTGCACTGGTGCAATGGTGATATTAAATATATTGTGCACGTATTATACATATAAACCCTCCTCTTGAATCACTCTATCTATTAAAAAAAAAACGTAACAAACTTACCTACGTAAATAGTTCGATATCCGAATAGATACCCGAAAATTTTACCAAACTTTTACAAATTCACTATTCTACGGTTTTCCTATACTTGTGCCATACTGCCATGATAATTGCTACTGGTCAAACTCCAGAATTCTAGGTCGACGAGGGGTATCCTATACGTTTTGATTTCCTCGCGAGTGTCAAAATATACATGTAAATTGATCATAAGCAGCCATATCTTTACATTGCGTTGACTTAGAAGTCTGATTTTCTCACTGCTTCAAGAGGGTAGCAGACTTATGTATTTGGTTCAATTCAGCTTTGTAACTCTTCGCGTTTCTAAGAAGAAGGGTCTTGACAGACGGAGCTACTAAGAGATCCTCTATGGGTTTCATTTTTGCGGACTGTTACGGAACCTTAAAAATACGAAAGATAAAACTAAAAGCAAGTTAAAGTAAAATAAAATGAAGACGACATTAACTTCTAAACATCTCCCAAATAGACTGAGCAGAAGAATTCCTTTTAAGAAATAGTTACAATAAATTCCTTGGAAGCACTTTATAAATTTTACATGAGTCACAATCTGAGATGTAGCGAGTTATTACAGAATATTTTCCCGCAGTAAACATAAGAAAATATATTTGTAATACGTTACATCAAAGAGAGTGTATTTTTATGTCAATAATATTATATTGGAGTCCAAATACAAGAGTAAGCGGGCGCAGTGTGTTATCTGCGGACGGATGGCGCTCGAATACTAATCTCGTGTGCGAGGAATTTGTTGCAAGTTACACGCCGGCTTTACACAACTATTCATGATGCCAAGCGAAGCTACTTTCAGTTTTCTGTTTTCAGTTGAACATACAAAAATATTTTTAGTACATAAGAAACCTGAATGTAGTTTGTTAAAAATTAGTAATTGAATCGATTCCAATAATTTTTACACAATGTGATATTTTATCCCAAAAATGTTTAAAAAATCTACAATTTGGACTCCATCGATACTAAACAAAACAGTTCACGGCAAGCCATTGCGGGCATTAGGCGCCAGGGCACAGCTTGATGCGGGAACAAAGTGCCCCTCAGTGGTCCGGATGAACCGGTGACCATGTATTTTAATGGACAGCCATGTAACATAACAAGCTTATAACTTTGAGATTTTTCATAATATACCTCGTAGTTATGAAATTTTGTACAAACATTCTTTGCATAAAAATACTAGAACCGTATTTCGGGTTTCGCATATACTTACTAAAAATAAGGTTGTAATTAATTATATTCTTGTTGTACAATAAAGTGTAAATAAATAACTACCCGCGTGAAAGTTATAAATTACATAAGGAAACTACCATACTCCCAGGATAAAAAGTATCCAAAGTGCTATTCCAGAACATGGTATTCGTGTGCCAACCTTCATTCAAATCCGTTCAGCTAATTTAGCATGAAAGAGTAACAGACAGACACACACACATATTTATACATTTATAGTGTACCTGCTGCCAACGACTTCACTTGCCTGACAGTAGAAAATTATACCAAGGCAACACATTTGCGAGATAAAACATATCAGAATTCTTATATGCTAGTCCAGGAGCTGTTCAGGCGTAAATAAGTAACAAACACAAACTTCCGTCTTTATAATATAAGTGGAAGTGTTTGTAACAAGCTTAACGATGACGTTAGATTAGGACGTTGCAACTATTTCCAGTTCCGTCTGTAAGTGTCCCACAAAAAAACAGCCGCTTCTAGCTTCTTTTTGTGGCGGCTCTTTTTTGAGGCCCGTATGCGGAACACTAAGTTGCTATGTCCTAATTAATAAAAACACACATACATTTCTTTTGAATTTTATTGTAAAGTGTGAAAAAAAAAAAAAAAGGCCAGCGATGATAGACCTATTAATATCAAATGGTACCTAATAAAAATAAACTGTCTTTAAAAATTGCTTCCTCAAACACCACGCCTGCAGAGGAGGAGACCGACCGCATTAGGGCTAAGGAGGAGGCCGACCGCATTAGGCAAAGCGCACACGCCGGCGACGCCGCCGGGATTCCGATTCCGATATCCGGCCACCGTAGGCGCGGGTTCGCGGACGGTGGTAACAGACCGGTCCGAGCTCAAGTCGTCTACGGCGCGCACTGTTCCCGCGCGCCTCAATGAGTTGTCAGCAAACTGTAGGGGTCCAGCAGAGCCGAAGCCTACTGGGGCCAAAGGTTATGTGAGAATGTCACCACGGGCCTGGGATAAAGGCAATGAATGGAAGGGTAGGTTTTTAGTCAGTAAGAGTCTGACACTATTTCCCGCCCCACCCAAGGGCGGGATTTGTCATTGGATGATTTTACATACCATAAAAAAAAGAAAAACACCACGCCTCACAAAAGCAATAATGATCGCAGTTATTAATTCTTGGCGATAAATATAATTCAATAGTTAAGTACCTTTTACGAATATCCAGGGAAGAAAGACGAAGTTAGTCCATTTCAATCTTACAGACTTATTTGAAAATCTGTTCAAGTTTATTTCTCCTAGTACGAATAGCCAAAGTATAGTTGCCAAAGAGGGCTTTGAAGAAAACCGCGACCTTCTCCTCACCTCGCCAACTTCAAGTAGTCAAAGGCTACTTGGCATAGTAGTTTATACGAATAATCAAGATCCAAATATCACAGATTTGGAACCAAAGCCGTCTTGATTTGTCAACACTGTTTGATTTTGTTATAGTGGAACCAAATCTCCGACGCTACTCTTGTCTAGTCGTCCTTGCTCTTATTTGAAAGGCTTTTGAGGTCTTAAAGGTATGTATCTCTTCGAGAAATTTGTTCGAATCGCTGCAATTCAGTTAACCGTTATTTTAGTTCCTGACCACCATTACTGCCACATTACATTGCCAGCTCATACGAGTAAATTATTAAATTTAGTTCAGTTCTTTGTTTAGATCGTTAGTTTATTACTGCAATTACATAATATTCGAAGGTAACGTAAATCACTTACATCTCTGATTTTGAAACGTTCCGAATATTAATACGGGTTGAATGATTTTTTTTTTAGTTATAAACTAGTGCTTGACTGCAATCCCACCTGATGGTAAGAAGTGATACAATCGTTAATGGTGAGGCGCACTAGTTCATTATGAGCCTATTCACTCTAGCCTTGAAGACACCCAAATAATCAAAGGAAAAAAAAATTCACTGTGCTCACATATTAAAAGCAACCAAACCAAGATCTATATAAACCATGACATGATTTAAAAGAGTGTCCGTGAAGTTTCTTGCACGTTCTTCTCCATAGAGATCTACGCTTTGGAACGTACAAACTTAGCTTCACTTTTTTTTGACTGACCGACATTTTGACAAGTCAAAAGTGCCTGTTAATGGTCTATTTGAAATAAAGTTGCTGATTTCTGAATTAAACAGTCTTCTTTTTAATAGGTTTATTCGCCTCTAAAAATCTACATTTCCTGCGAAATTACTAAGTCAGCCACAATTAACGAGCGTCTGAATGATCTTAGCCACTAGTTAATCTTCTACGTAAGCTTCTTTCTGGATGTTAAAAAAGACAAATTAATTTATCAGAGGCTATCTCATTTCCCCGTTGCTTAGTTATAAAATGAAAAGATCACATGGCCAATAAAAAATGTGTGGCTTGACTTATAATAATTTATCTTTTATAAGTGACAAACATTCAGGAACCCTAAACAAAATAATCTTCTTTTCAGGTCTTGTTTTCAATAAAAAATTTGCTGCATAAAGATAACAGGGTTTTTTTTATTTTTTTTATCGGGGTTCACAAAACCCGACTTAATATAATTTGACAAAAAGAATAGCTAATATTCAAAGACATGGGCCCCCAAAAACGGTCGCTAGCACGCTAGTTATTATTTTTAAGAGAGACACAACTGGAGCACGGAAGGACGACAAAGTGTCAGGAGGCATCTCTTCATCACGAAAAAATCACGATGGCATTGACAGCGTAAAATGGATTGACTGTGCACGCAGGAAGCTGTCTACGTGGATTAGATAGATTAGAACAATCTAATCTACTGCCCCCTTCCAGTAGATAGTAATTCCCTTAAAACTGCGTCCCTGAGATGTGCGGCGAGAGACACAAATTTTATTATGTTACCATAAATAGGGACCAATTAGTTTGACCAAGTTTTAGACCGGCTAAATTAGCCTATTCTTTCCTGGGGTACTAAAAATGCCTTCCCATTAAATTAGAACAAGATGAGACAAAATTTAAATCTTGCGTTAAACGCACACTACGCAGGCAAGCATATTATAAGTTGGGGGATCACTAAAATGTAGATTAAAATGCTAGACTCAATGCTGATCCTGGTGCATTGCCACTAGAGCGTACATAGATTTCCGATTGATTGTATTGAATTTACTTTTCTTTGAATTTTGACAACATTATTGTAGTATTGTATAATTTTTATAATATAGGTATTATATCTTTACTGCCAGTAGCTTATTTTAATTTAGTACAAACATACGTATATTTCGAATTGTTTTTTTTTTTTACTTTGTATATTTATATTGTTCTCGCATAATAAAAGCAACAAGAGATATGCATCCGACATATTTGTAATATTTATTTATTTATTTACCGTTTACTTCAGGCATTAAACCCATAGTAACATTTAGTATTAGTCGTACAGAATAGCATAACAACATTGCACATATAATAACATTGCTATAAAAGAGTTTCTATAGAGTTATTAATTTGCACACTCTTCTCCATAGAGATCAACACTTTGGAATGATAATCAGCATCATTTTTCTGACTTAATTCTCAAATGATTGATTTGAAATAATAAAAGTAAAAAATGTATGTAAGAAAACATAGAAAAGATATATTATACATTAAAAAGAAAAACAACATTGCTATTACGCAATATTGATTGTTACCAAAGCTTTTTCCTTGTCTGTATAAAAATAGCTTTACCAAAATATGATTATGGAGTCGTCGTGCTGCCTAAAATAAATACCCTAATAAGAGTGACGTACCATCATAAAGTTATTTAATTTAATATTCTTCACCGCCTCCTCATACGAAGAGGAACTGTCAGAAATACATGAGTTATTCAAAATACCTCTTTTGATGTTTCCTCCATCGTGTCGAGTAGAATAAAAATATAACATAATAAATAAATACATATACTTTTAAATACTTGATGTAAATGTTGGGATAGAAATGAGTGGACTTTATTTTCTGTAAGCGTTGGTATATTGCCGTTACTCCGATATTCCAAATTACAACTGTCCCAGACAAATAATAATATATAAATTAATTCGAGAGGTCGTCTGTCGCGCAGCTGACCGTGGAAGCGAGTGTCCGCCGCACGTATATGTACGCCGCCTGCGCGTGCACACCGCGTCATGGATCTGTTGGGTTGGATTCCCAACACTTGACGTCTATAGAAGAGGAAGTTTTCTTTTCTCTTTCATTTGTGTAAATTCTACAGCAGTTGTTATGTTTCCACGTGACGAAGGTAGGTTCGAATCTTGTTTTGAAGAGGTTTTGGATAAAAGTTTATAATACTTTTAGTAATTATTAATCCATACTAATATTTTTTGATTTTGTTGATAGGCTTGTGCTTGACCAATATCTCACCTAATGCAATGGTGGTCCATGAGGTCGACAATGGAGCGCCCTTGCCAAGAAGTAACCGATTCTCTCTGGACTTAAAGATCACGTTATAAATTATGTGAAAGTAACTGTTGCGGATAAATGACTGTACCGAATTTGATGAAATGGCGAACTCCAAAAAAAATGGTTGATTGATAAATTTCAAAATGTTTTTATTCTACAAAGGCCCACATGGGCTACTTGGCATACTTATAAAATGTCCGAAGCTAGTGCACGGTTCCATTAGTCGATTCTATGAAGAACTAGCAAGAAACTCCAGGGTAAATTATGTTTATTTTGGGGAATAAATGTTTTTTCTTTCTTTCTTTACACGGGTAAAATACTCGTATACTATAATAAGATGCTTTATATACCGTGAGAATTTCTTTACAGATTATTTTCTACATTGACGCAAGCAAAGCCGCTAGCAGAAGCTAATAGAACCATAACTTTTCCTGACCACACTAAAACTACATCCACCAGGAGTCTCAAACATTTCTCCCACCTTCATAACTCAGCCAAATATAAACAAGTTTTCCTCCAACAATACGAACCTACTGCAGATAAAGCACTCCCTTTGTTTTTGTCTGTATACCATAATGCGACGCTGATAGCTCACTCTCGCTGCTATCGGCAGGGGTCGTAAACTGTGCGTTAGAGTAGTAAAGATGACGGTAATGTGCGCGGTTACTGCGAGAACATGCACTTCTGACTAGGAATTTTTGAAAAGATACGTATTTTATTTGATTTTGTGATTTATTCATTCGATTTGCCTGCTGCGGTCTTCCCATCTGATTATAATATAGATTCTTCAAAGCTAGAGTGAATAGGCTCTTAATAAACTAGTGCGCTTCTCAATCAACGATTACATCTCTGCTTACCATTAAGCATCAACCTTGGACCATGTCTACATAAACATGGGCCTATTCATAAAGATCAAAAGAAAATTCTCAAAATTGAAAAACCGACCCAGGACCTAGTTTCTTTTTTTTTTAAACTAACAATATTTTTGTTTTATAATTATGTTTACCAACAGAGGGTCATATTCGCACCAGCGAAAAAGCTCTTTAAATAAAGATTTAAAAAAAATGACAACTGTTCTTGGAAAAGGTTGATGTTGTTAACAGCCAGGAAACATGCTTAACAATCTTCATAGTTAGTTTTCCGCAGCGGCGACGAAACAATTTTTTCCAATTTTATTACTATACCTAGGCACTAAATCCCGTATTCTACGTTGGGAATACTATCTTTGATACACTTCTAGGTAAACAGTTGCAAGCACTTGCCTACCTTTTGGATTATAAAAACCACATTGTATGAAACCTACTTGTACCTTGTTCCTTTACGGTCCAATAAAACCGTTTTAAACCCACCTCTAGAATTCATCGATTTTTTGGGTTCCGTAGTCCTAAGTAAGAACCCTCGCAGTATCGCCATGCCCGTCTGTCTGTTCGTCCCTTCACAACCTAGCATAGAGACTTTTGTTACAAGAAAGCTGCAATACGAGTATTTAAGAAATAATATTAATATTAACCTCGGTGATAAATTGGTAAAACAAAATCCAGAAAAAAGGGTATAAAGTTTAAATCCATGAAAAAAAAAAAGTAAAGTTACCCCTTTTTTGTCCTACACGCAAATAGGGATGATTTTTTTCTCGGTATTACGGAAACCTGCAAAGCCCGTGGCCCAACACACACTTGACCGGTTTTTGTATTTATTTGAGCACGTATTTACGAGTTTACGAGCCAAATACACGTCAGATGCACGTGGCCGAGCGTTTTTCACAAGTTCTATTTATTAATATGACAGTATAACGTAGGTATAACATTGAGCACACCATCAATATACGAGTATTTTGGCAGGCTTTTAGTTTTTACGTCTTCGTTTTTTTATGGATAGGTTTTATGTCAATCATTCTATTTCAGGACGTAAAAATTTGCTCCTATTAATAAGTAGTCCGGCATTTATGCTTATACTATTGGTTGCGCCAATTTGCTATGATCCGCGACTTTGTTTTTTGTAATTTATTTTTTTGGCCTAGCAATCCTATCCCTACCGTTTCCGCTTCCCGCACGACCTCTAGAAATGATTTGACATTTGACGTCTGTGCATCGATTGTGAATGTGACCGCACCGCTAAAACCGCCCGCTCGAAATTACAAGAAAATTGGCTATTTCGTGATCCAACCATTCAAAAACTCAACAATAGTGCAGTGTAGTGCAATACAGAAACTGGCAGTGCTTGAAAGTACGAAGTTCGGGATTCGCCGGCCGGCGCCATGTGGAACCTTCGAGGTTAAAAGGTCAGTGTTCCTTTCCTAATACATTTATCCCATTAATAAACGCTAGACGCAGTACCTGCATATTGTTAACAAACCTTAGATCGCTTTTCAAACATACAGTCCATTAAAACATCAAGCAAATTCGCGCAACCATTACTTTTTGGTCCTTACGAGCAGGATCGTGAATCATTTTCTTGTAATTTCGCAATATAGTATTTGTTCCATAGGGAATAAACGCAACGCGCCTGTTTACCTAGATATAATAGTAGAAAACCCGCATCTAGGCATTTAGGCAACTATACGTTATTTCGCTCGTATAGTTAAAGAGCCATTGATAATTACGGTACCTACGCCGTCAACCGCACCGCATAATTATAGTTGGCTACGTAAATATCAGCGTAGATATAAATCGATCGCATTCTTTTTCTTGACAAAATTCATTCGACCATCCTACAAATTGCATGTAGGTAGACGCATTTCAAAAATACCCGTTCATTGTTGAGTGAATATTTGTAGGAAACGGATAAACCATAGATTATATACGCATATGTTATTCCGTTCGTTCGCCGTTCACTTTGTTGTTTACAATATTACCATATTGTTATCTGATAATTATCGCTTACTTAATAATTCGTTAAGTGTTTGTTTGAGTGTATAGTGTGAATATATCAAAACAAGATGTCTCTTAAGGGAACCAAGGTTAGTACTGATTTAAAGGTTCAGTTAAAGCTTTTATACGCTAAAAGGGACTCACAGTTTTCACGTGTTCAATCAATTTGTGATAAATCTTTGCAAACCTCGGATCTGGCGATTAGAGATGCTTTCTTGTGTTCGTTGGAAACTTTAGATAGTTTGCGCGCGGATTTTGAATCTACAATTAATAATATAAACATTTTAGAGTTGGAGTTAAATCCTGATTACTGTGTGAGTTATCAGGCATTGTCGTCCTTTGATGACTTGTATTGTCGTATCAAACGTATTGCTAGGAGTTTAGAGACCCCCCCCCCCCGCGAGTGGTTTATCCAACCCTCCTCGCGAACGCCCACGATTGCCGCCAATTCAAATACCTGAATTTAATGGTGACATTCGAAATTGGAATTTATTTATAGATAGTTTCGAAAATATAATACATAGGAACACATCGCTGACAGATCACGAGAGATTGCATTATCTCGTAGAAAAATTGACCGGTAAGGCGAAGGCTGTCTGTGCTGGAATTACGTTTAGCGCTGAAAATTACACTTTAGTTTTGGACACTTTAAAAACAAAATACGAAGATAAGCGATTAGTAGCCACCGCATATTTAGATCAATTATTCGATTTGAAAAGTTTTTCCGTTTGTAACGATCATAATTTAGAGAAGTTTTTAAATATTTTCGCATCATCTGTTCGTGCAGTAAAGAACCTAAAGGTCAATGACCTCTGTGACTTTTTGTTTTTGTATATCGGTTTAAATAAATTAGATCCTGAAACTGTTCGTCTGTTTGAAACGACTCAGCGCGGCAAAGAAATACCTAAGTTCGAAGATTTAGAATCTTTTATTCGCGACCATATTAAGGTATTGCAGCGCACGTCGGCACGTCATGAAGTCACGAATAGGACAGGTTCCGATCGCCGTATAGACGCGTCATCGAAGTCAGTCAAGACTGCACATACGCTAGTTAATACCGCCTCAACACCTGACTGTTCTCTGTGTAAGGGTAGCCATACACAGCTGTACAAGTGTTCGGGATTTCAGAGATTATCGCCTAGTGATCGTTACAAGTTTGTCCGCACTAATAATTTGTGTTTTAATTGTCTAAGTGACAAACATCTGGTTACGTCATGTAAAAGTGGTGTTAGCTGTCGTAAATGTCCAGCTAGACATCATACCTTCTTACATTTTGAGAGTAGTAAGCTGCCATCGCAGCAGCAGCCTGCGCAGACGCGCGACGCTTGTGACGCGCGGCCTGCTGCAAGTGCAAACGACGTAACATTGTGTTCGCTTTCCGCCGCTGGTACTCAAGTCACTACCGTTTTACTTGCGACCGCGCAAGTTGTCATTGTAGATGCCTTTGGCAAACCGCACACCGTTCGAGCGACGTGTAAAAGTGTTTTTAAAAACCTACTTACAAAATAAATATCATTTATCATTTATCATTTATCATTTAGCGCTACTAGATGGCGCTTCCCAGAGTAATTTTATTACTCGGGATTGTTGTCAACGCCTTGGTTTTAGTTTTAATAATTGGTCATCCCGCTCAGAAGTGAAAGGTTTTGGAGGTTTAAAGGCAACCATTCACGGTTCTATTAAAATAATATTTAGTTCACGTTTTAATCGTAATATTTCGTTTGAAATGGATTCGCTAGTCGCAGATAAGATTACGGAACGGTTGCCCACGGTACCGGTTGACACGTCCATGCTGACGGAGTTTGAGAACTTGCAGTTGGCCGACGGAAATTACGCTTTCCCTGGAGATATCGATCTATTGATCGGTGCTTCGATTCTCCCGCATCTCCAGTTATCACGTAAAATTCAAGGTCTTCCGATGTACCCCGCTCCGCACGCACTGGAAACAGTTCTCGGGTTTGTTATAGTTGGTTCCGCACCCGCTTATTTAAATAGTTACTCGACTGTGTCGCACTGTTGCACCGTCGAGCCGCCGCTTGAGTCTACCATCCGCAAGTTCTGGGAGATTGAAGAGGTCAATGTCCCGCCTATTCTCAGCCCTGAGGATCAGGTCACTGAGGAGATTTATACCCGCACGACTACTCGTGACAAAGATGGTCGTTATGTTGTCGCGCTCCCTTTCAAGGGTGATATTTTTTCGCTCGGTGGCTCCCGTGCCTCCGCAGAAAAACGCTTTCTATGCTTGGAACGTAAGATGCAGGCGTCTCCTAAGTTGAAGCAAGCCTATGATGATGTGCTGATCGAATATTTAGATAAAGGTTATATCTCATCAGCGCCTGCCGAGACTGAGGAGACACGTGATTACCCGTTTTACATCATCCCGCACCATGGAGTTGTTAGAGAAGACAAACTTACAACTAAACTGCGTGTGGTTATGGATGGTAGCGCTAAAACTAGTACTGGCATATCGCTTAACGATATCTTGTATTGTGGTCAGAACCTCCAGGGTAACTTATTTGAAATAATAGTAAATTTTCGCTTGTTTGCTATTGCGCTCTCTGCCGATATTCGGCAAATGTTTCTTAGTATTGGAATCAGAGAATGTGACCGTAGATTCCAACGCTTCTTGTATAGATTTTCTCCGCAGGAACCTTTGAAGGTTTACGAATTCAATCGTGTTTGTTTTGGGCTTAACACTTCGATCCACAACTACCCAACTTGTTCATACAAAAGTAGACTCTAAACATCGGAATTAAGGCCTATAGTGGCGTGGATGTGAGAGGACACCGGTGTCCTCTGAGCTAGGACAGATTAAGTCTAGTCCCTTTCACGCTCTTCGCACTATCAAGCAGTTGGCCGCTGACGAGGGTGATACATACCCGAAAGCAAGGGCCACTATTGAAACCGGATTGTACATGGACGATTTTGTGTACAGTGTACCTAGTGAAGCAGAGGCTATAGAGACCGCTGCTCAAGTAATCAGCCTCATGAAGTCCGGTCAATTTGATCTGGTGAAATGGACAAGCAACTCGCAAGCTACATTAGAGTCGATTCCACCGTCACACCGGTTGACTTCGGTAAAGGAATTCGATGATAGTGATTCGCATAAGATCCTTGGTTTAAGTTGGTCACCCGCAACTGATATGTTCAGTCTTAAAATTAGCTCGACTCCGCCAACTTGTACCAAACGCGTTATCCTAGCATGTGTAGCTCGGATATGGGATATAATGGGTTTTGTAGCTCCTGTCGTTTTATATGCAAAGCTGCTTATAAAAGAGCTTTGGCTTTCCAACTGTGATTGGGACGACACCGCTCCTGACAGTGTTGCCAAGTTGTGGGCTCGCTATAGGAAAGAGCTTCCAATGCTCGATCAGATACAGATTCCTCGCCATGTTGGTATAGTACCAGACACTGTTGTTAATGTGGTAGGTTTCGCAGACGCCAGTGAGAGGGCTTACGGGGGAGTGGTTTACTTTCAGGTCCAAAATGGCGATAACATTTCAGTTTTCCTCATTAGTGCAAAATCAAAGGTATCTCCTCGTAAGGTTGTCTCTCTTGCTCGTCTCGAACTCTGCGCTATTCTTATGTTGGTTCAATTGATTACATCTATAGTCAAAACTTGTCGTCCTCGCATTAATATAGAGAGAATTGTGGCGTTTTCAGACTCAACCGTTGCTCTATGTTGGGCCCACTCTTCACCCCATCGATGGGGCACGTTTGTCGCAAATAGGGTGGCTAAGATTCAAGCTGAATTGTCACCGGAAAATATGTTCCATGTCGCCGGAACAGAAAACCCAGCTGATTGTCTCTCACGTGGTTTGCTTCCCGCGCAAATTTTAAATCATCCGCTTTGGTTTTGTGGCCCTCCCTGGCTGCATACCACTCCTAACGAGTGGCCAAATGCTCCGTTTAACCCCGCTACTGTTTCAGAACCACCCGAGGAGAAGAAACATACGCTTGTAGTATCAGTTCCGCGTGAAGAGTCAGTTGTTTTGTTGTTGTCTAATCGAGTCTCGTCTTGGTCGAGACTGCTACGCTGTGTAGTTTACGTCCTAAGATTTTTGAGATTATTACCATCGCGTGGTTCTATAATCGCAGCTGATTTGGATAGAGCTGAATCAGTTGTACTTCGAGAGTTGCAGAAATTTTATTTTTCAATAGAATTTCGTAGTTTAGAATCACATAAACCTTGTAGTCCCGCACTTCAACATTTGAAACCATTTTTGCAAGACGGACTCATTCGTGTCGGTGGCCGTCTGCGAAATGCTAAGTTAGAGTTTGAACAAATGCATCCAGTGGTTCTACCACGCAGGGATCACGTTTTGGATTTGTTGGTGGATTATCACCATAAGGTGAATTGTCACGCTGGTCCCGATTTATTAATGTCCATTCTTCGACAGAAGTACTGGATACTTTCCGCTCGCAATTTGATACGCGCTAGAGTGCACAGATGTGTGCCCTGCTTTAAGCTCCGCCCGCGTTTCAACGCGCCGGAAATGGCCGACCATCGTTCTTGTCGTGTTGTACAGACGGTGAAACCTTTCATACATACTGGGACGGACTATGCTGGACCGTTTAAAGTCACTATTGCCCGTGGTCGTGGTATACGTTCCACAAAGGCATACATTTGCCTATTCGTTTGTATGACAACTCGTGCGGTTCACATAGAGTTAACCAGTGATTTGAGTACGCAGGGTTTTATGTCTGCATTTAAACGATTTTTATCTCGCCGTGGTCCCGTTAAGCGCTTATACTCTGACAACGGCACAAATTATGTTGGAGCGCGACGCAATATTTCGGAATTACATACATTCTTACGCTCCAAGTACTACCAAAGTGAATTCGCCCATGTCTTAGCTGAGAATCGCATTGATTGGTGTTTTAATACGCCAGCGGCTAGTCATTTTGGTGGCAATTGGGAGGCGAATATTAAAAGCCTTAAGTCGCACCTGTTTCGGGTCATAGGCGAACAGATTCTCTCGTACGACGAGTTGAGCACCGTACTCGCTCAGGTAGAGGCGTTGATGAATACGCGTCCGTTGTGTCGGACTTTGTCTAGTGATCCATCGGAGCCACTAGCGTTGACGCCGGCTCACTTCTTGACGACGACTCCTCTTAAATATTTGCCCGCTTTAGATGTCGAGACTGACAAACTGCAGCTTCACCCGCGTCACGCTCTGCTAGATAGCTTAGTTCAGTCCTTTTGGAAGCGATGGAGGACAGATTATCTGCATACGCTGCAGTCGCGTCAAAAGTGGAACACTCCTTCAGATCCAGTCACAGTCGGTACTGTGGTGATACTGAAGACTGAGAGTGCGCCTCCTCTGCACTGGCCTCTTGGTGTAGTGGAAGAAGTTTTTCCGGGTTCGAACGGAATAACGCGAGTCGTAAAAGTTAAAACCGCAACTGGATCGTACCTGCGTCCGGTTATTCGCCTCTGCCCTCTGCCTAATCAGTAGTAGTGGCATAGTTAGTTATAAGTTGTTTCGCTACCTAGTATTGATAGTTTAGATTAGTAATAGGGTTTAGTTTCGCTTTTGTTTTTTTTTCTTTTCTTTGAAGGTAACCCTTCAAACCCGGGGGGAATGGTTGCGCCAATTTGCTATGATCCGCGACTTTGTTTTTTGTAATTTATTTTTTTGGCCTAGCAATCCTATCCCTACCGTTTCCGCTTCCCGCACGACCTCTAGAAATGATTTGACATTTGACGTCTGTGCATCGATTGTGAATGTGACCGCACCGCTAAAACCGCCCGCTCGAAATTACAAGAAAATTGGCTATTTCGTGATCCAACCATTCAAAAACTCAACAATAGTGCAGTGTAGTGCAATACAGAAACTGGCAGTGCTTGAAAGTACGAAGTTCGGGATTCGCCGGCCGGCGCCATGTGGAACCTTCGAGGTTAAAAGGTCAGTGTTCCTTTCCTAATACATTTATCCCATTAATAAACGCTAGACGCAGTACCTGCATATTGTTAACAAACCTTAGATCGCTTTTCAAACATACAGTCCATTAAAACATCAAGCAAATTCGCGCAACCAACTATACAAGACTCCATTTTTAGGGTTCCGTACGTCTAAAGGAAAAAACGAACCCTTATAGGATCACTTTCATCACTTTTTAACTGTATTAAATTTTGACATTAATAGTACTTTGACTTTGGTTAATCATTTGACATTACTTTTGACATTATATCTGAAATTTGACATTAGATTTATATATAGACATATTTTTAATAATTTTACTCAATTTTTTATATTATTTCAATTTTAGTTCTATAAATTGTTTTTGCAAGCCTGTGACAATTCTATTTTAATACTATTATAAAATTATGTAATATTCAACACAATATATTATTGTTATGAATAAACGAAATGAAACTTTGATGTCTATCTGTCTGTCTGTGTGTCTATTAAGATATATATATCTCGGGAACGCGTGGAGGTATCGAGTTGAATTTAAACCATATATTTAAGTCTGCGATCCTTTGAATCTGTGAAAAATTCAAACTTCTAAGTTAACAGAAAAATGACATGGCCATTTATGTCTTAAAAAAAACGTATATTTATGGATTTATGTATATATACCTAAGAATTTTTCTCTTGAGAGTATCTCAAGAGAATCAAAAATTCATAGGGTACTTCCCGTTGACCTAGAATCCTGAAATTTGGTATCAAGCAAGGTCTCATGGCACATGTATAGAAAAAGTTCTGAAAACTGTAAATTTGTTGCAACGTCACAAAAAAAATGCAATTCGGAAAAATCATCGAGAATTGAACTGTTTTCATAGGTAAATTAGTACGGAACCCTTTTTTAAGACGGGAAATCATCTAATGACATCTCCCGCTCTAAGGTTGAATCTGACACGCCCTGTGCTAGCCTCCAACTACCAGTTCCTTCCTGTCCCTGTTTTATTATGCGTAGAATTGCAAAGTACACCAAAATATGTGTAATACTTATTAAAACAGTTGCCGGTTTCATTTGTATACCATCTCTCCATATTACTGTAACAAAAATAATATAACCAAAATTGACTTCGACATTTCGTGACAAAATCTGTTGTTGAGATTATTAGGTCATGAAAAAAAAAAAAAAATAAGAGGCCTGTATAAATAATTATTAACACACCGTTGGGCAGTGTTGCTTTAATAATAAGCAAGTTCTAGGTACCTAAGTAATGACATACGAAAATCTCGTTTGACGTAAAAAAAACTCTTATGTAACTTAATTTTATCTTGATAACTCGCCTGTATCATTCCAGTTCCCAATTTCCATTTCTTTGCCTCTCGAAACACCTCCGTTTCTTTGACAAATTATCAGATACATATTTACAATTGTATTGGCAAAGTTGTACGGAATGTAAACACGTGGCTGCAATCGTATTCCCGTCACGTAATCGCTCCGGCCCCTAATAAACTGATAAACGACATTGTGATTGCGAAATTTTTATCGGAAATACGATTTTAAATTAATATTGTTTTATCTAATATTAGCATCAATGAAACGCCGTGCGGAATAAAAGGGCATTGATTTGTGAAAGATGTTTATTTTTGTCATTTTAATATTGAACGGTCGTGGCTGCCCATAGGTTTAGGGGATCTCGAAACGAACTTGAAGCGTAATAGCATTTTTTTATTCAGTTTAAAGAAGTTTGCTCACTCTACAGAACCATGACTTTGCTACTATGACAATGCCCTTTACAATCTTATCATTACTAATATTATAAAAGCTAAATTTTGTGTCGGTTTTCTTTTTAAGGTGGAAATTACCTGATGACTTCTCCCGTTCTGAGCGGAGTAGGAGGGCGTGTCAGACTTTTACTGACTAAAACCCACTTACGCCCTTCGATTGCCTTTTGCATTTTAAGCCCACGCCTTTCAGAAATTGCCCGAACCGGTTGGGTCCCGTTTAGCATCATCACATCTCTTTGAGGCGCGCGTGGAACACTACGCTCCTTCGACGAAATTAGTCCTTACTGAACGGCCGCCCGGCGAGCTGGCTATTGCTCATCATCCGCAAGTCCGCGCAAGATCGACTGTTGCGGCTGTTATAATTTAGCCTAGAGCCCCGTTACAGGTTATTTATCAATAAACAATATCACGTTATTTCCATGAAACCAAAAACGAACCTCATATATGTCCCCTTTACTACCAAAAACACAACTACCCAATATCTAACAAACAAATGAACACGTAGCTCCCCTTCAAAATCAACACACAAAGCACCAATCTATTTATTAATCTTAGCATGAGCCGAAACACAATCACAACCTGGAATAGTGCAAACCAACCATCGCAAGTTACGCCGTCAGGCCCGTCAAACTAAGTTCCAAGCGAATAGCCCAAGTTGTGTGACGAACGTGAGAATGGTACACAAATGGTACGCTATGGTACACAATGGTACACGATCGGGAACAAGTTATGACACCCGTAAGTGATCCCAATTAAGTTGAACTGTGTGCACAAGTGTGATGGTTTTAAGTGGAGACGTGAGGTGGTTGCACACTGCTGCGGTGTGGCGTGTCGCGTGTCGGTAGACGCGCGATTGTGCGGTTTAGTTGGGATATGATTATTGTGGGTTGTGAGTGATATCAATAGCAAGTAGATGTCACTTATTTTATTTATTTTTAATAGACTAATAAAATATCAATTGTAAAACATCCTAAATGAACTTGGCTGTTTGTATGCCAAAGACTCATAGTGTAAAGAATATTATCAAAAAAACTATTATACTTATTATAAATATATTATAGTGTTGAGTTTATATAGTATTGTTAATAGGTGTAAAATAAAACTTCCTTTTACATAATAAAAATCGTATCAACTCAAACTTAACACAACGCCATATAACTCTTTCGAGTCTCCAATTAAGGTATGAGTACACTGAGTCGATGCACGCACGCGCGATTAAGCGATTAACGTAACAATTTCATGTTTATAGGCCTGTTGGAACGGCACCTCTGTGTGTTTTCCCCAATAAACAAATAAAACTCGAAGTGGAGCAAAACCAAGTGCAGTGGAGCTGTTTAAAAATCATAAAGAATAATATGTAAGCTTTAAAGTTCTGTGGCACGAATACCATTTGCATAAATACAGGCAAAACCGCGCTACCATATCGCATAACCATCAAATTATGTGACGTTTGGAAAATGTCGTGCGAAACTAATTTAAGTGTAATGCAGCTAAGTTAAACTTAGTTGTATCGAATAAATCTAAAGAGAATTTACTACAATAGTTTTCCTTATTAATGTGATAATGATAACAACTAGTGCACTGTTACATGATTGTCAATAAAATTCCCAATGAAAAAATAAATATGAAACATAAATAGTCGCGTATAATACTAAACCCAAATGTCACATAAATTTCTCATCCAAAACGACAAACCACTGTTTTCGCGTAAACGTCAAAGTTATATCTCACGAAATCGGCTTGTAAAATATTGTGGACTATTAAAGTGGTTGTGTTTGGCGTTTCCTCACAATCACTTCCACACAATTGTATGCCATGTTCGGCAGAGAGTTCTGGGGGAATGTTGAAAAAAGTTACCGTGGCTCAAAAAAAAACCCACTCGTTTTTCTTCATTTGACTTTTTTAAAAAAAATTTTTGACTTTTTTTTTGTTTTGTCATTTTGTGTTTTTTGTTGTTCATTTTGTTTTGCTCTCGAGTACAAAATGTCAAATGAAGAAAAACGAGTGGGTTTTTTAATAACAGTAATAAAATTGTTAGCTTACATAGTTACTAGCTTAACTACCGAACCGTTCGCTACACTTTAGAACAGAAGTCATTAAATTTGGTGATTAACAACATTAAAAAACCGGGCAACCGCGAGTCGGGCACGTGCACTGAGGGTTCCGTGCAGATTTACCTATGAAAACAGTTCAATTCCCGAATTGAGTTACAAAGATTTTTCCGCATTTTTTTAGTGACGTAACTACAATTTGGAGCTTTTTGATTTTTTTCTATACTTGTGCTATAAGAACTTACTTTGTGCCAAATTTCAGGATTCTGGGTCAAAAGTAGACTATGAATTTCGATTCCTCGAGAGTGTCAAAAACCTATTTTTTTTGCGATGTAAACGGTAACAACATGTAGTAACAGCATCAAGAGATCGCAGATTTAAATATATGGTTTAAATTTCAACTCGATACCTCCACGTGTTCTTGAGATAAAGGGTCTTGATAGACAGACAGATATACATACAGACAGACGATCAACAAAGTGATCCTATAAGGGTTCCGTTTTTTTCTTTTGAGGTACGGAACCCTAAAAATGTTTAGAGTAGAGAGGGGGGAAAAAAGAGAGGGAGAAGGACAGATACTGTATAAGCCATAATTTTAACACATATCCATTTAGCGAGGCGGCGACCCTCCTTGCTGGCCAACCGCCATGGGATCTGGAGGCAAAAGTCCTTGCACACATGCACGACAAGCGCATGGAGATGCAACGCCGGGGCGAAATTCCACTGCCACGACAAGTCGAGGCATGGCGGACAGAGCTCCGGCGGGATCTCATGGCGAAATGGCGTCAGCGACTATCGCAACCTCGTTCGGGGTGTACAATCGAGGCAATAAGGCCCATCCTTGAGGCGTGGCTGGAAAGACCTCACGGCACTCTTAACTTCCGCACGACGCAGGTCCTAACGGAACACAGAAACTTTGCCAAGTTCCTGTTCCGGATTCGTGTGGAGGATTCGCCCGGGTGTCGCCACTGTGCGGAACACCCGGAGGACACGGTGGAGCATACTGTAGAGGTGTGCCCCGCCTGGGCGGAGCATCGCCGTGTCCTCGTGGGGGCAAGCGGCGGCAGCGATCTCTCTCGCCGGGCCTTGGTTGAGGCCAAGGTCCGGAGTGAGGAGGGATGGCAGGCGGTCGCCTCCTTCTGCGAAGCAGTAATGCTAGCAAAGGAGGAGGCCGACCCCATCAGGCAGAGGCAACGGGGCGCTCGCCCCAGCCGCCGCCGGGATTCCGATCCCGATTTCCGGCCACCGTAGGCGCGGGCTTGCGGACGGCGTGCAGTGGGTAGCACGCTGTCCGATCGTCCGTTAACATACCGGACCGAGCACAAGTCGTCGACGGCGCGTTCTGTTCCCGCGCGCCTCAAGGAGCTGTCAGCAAACCGTAGAGGCCCAGCCTGCTAGCTGCAGGCAGGCAGGGTCGAAGCCTGCTGGGGTTAAGGGCCGTTTTCTGAGAGGAAGGCTCAGCCCCGGCATGATAGGCAACGAAGGAACGGGGTAGGTTTTTAGTCAGTAAGAGTCTTACACTACTTCCCGCTCCACCCAAGGGCGGGACTTGTTATTGGATGATTTTACCTACCATAAAAAAAAAACATATTCATTTGAGTCGTGATAATTTGATGATGGTAGGGACCACTTTTAAAATCAAAACATTCTTAACCCCTGTTCGGCTTGATCGCGGACGATAGCGCAATATTAACGACCACTCAACAAACGACCAACGTGTCATACATCGAGGTCGCATGTCGCGGGTCACCTCATCACAGTAGTTACACGCCTTTATTTTCGAGAATGTTATGCAAGCCTAAGTAAATTCTTTTAAAGGTTTTTGAGGAATTTCCAATCGAGTATCGGAATGAGAGGGAATGGTTGGGTTGAATGAAGAATTAAAGTATTTGACCTTGAACACGGAGTGGTGATTCGTGTTCATGATGGCCGATAATTAAATACTTTTTTAGTACTATCCGCATTGCGTTAGCTAAATCAATCGATATTTTACATTTTATTTCGTTCATCTTGCCTAATTCATTAATATTTGAGTTTACGAGTACATTGACGAATTACTTTAAAATAGTAGATAATTATGAATTTCAGAATATTTTTGGTTACTGAAATGTATTAAAAATTTAGTTTCTTGCTCGTTCTTCTCCATAGAGATCTACGCTTTGGAACGTGTAATTTAGCTTCACCTCTGTTCACCTCTTTGACTGACCGACATTTTGACAATTTGAAATTGCCTGTAAATGTTTTATTTGAATCAAACGTTTCTGATTTCTATTGCAGTATAATAATTTGTGTGCTATATACAGAAATAACACATTTTAATAGTGCAGACAGGCAATTACTGTCCATTCCAGGTTGCCTGGAAGAGATCGCTGAATGCGATAAGGCCGCCCATTGTATGTATGTGTTTTAGTTTTTAGTTTCCTATTGTATGTGTAATGATGTACAATAAAGTATATAATAAATAAATAAATAATAAATAAAATACCTAAAAAAAATAAAGCTTCTACAAAACTCAACAATCAGAAAAGATCTAGCCAGCTACAAAAATCTCTATTTAAACATTCTATACACAGAACTTGAATTGGCGCGCAAAGTGTCGGTCCGCCACTTAACAGCGCAAACACTAGGCAGCGCAGCTAGCGCAGCCGACGGACTGCGCTGCGCTAAACACTGCGCAAACATTTGCTGAACACACCTCGCCTTTGCTATTGTTCTAATAGTTAAAATGTAAATGCAGGGGAATAATAACCTTTGTTTTTTTTGTGTTTTCGTGTAAGGTTTTTTGCATTGTTATTTGTTATGTTTGAAAAATATCCGATTGCACAAGTCTCTGAACGTGTACATTAGTAAAAATCTTCATCATCGAAGGACGAGGCAATTACACGTATAATTGAACAATTAAACTAGCTTACCTGTAAGCGCTGTTCGATTTGAAGTCTACAAATCATGGAGCGGCAAGCGGACAATGGATGCGTTGTCAGTCTTTTTTGTTATTACAAGATTTAAAATACGTATACAACGTGTCGCTGACGATACAACTTTAAATTAAAACACTGGTAATACCAGTCCATAAGAATATTATTAAACTACCAAAAAATCCTAAAATCAAAATGTTTTTTCAAACCAACTACTTAAATAAAATAAAATCGTGAACAAAATAGAACACCATTTATAAATATCATTACACTAACCTGCGACAACAGCGCCGTGTCATATAGTGACAATCTTTTGGCGCACTTATTATTAATGCTCAATAAAAACAATTACACCAAATAACAAATTTTTTAATAATAAAAGTATTAGTCTTAATCACTATTCCTCACATTGATTGCCCGCGGTTACTTAAATTAATATAAATGTGCCTTACAAAATGGCTCGTATGTCTAGCTATCAGTTGCTTAGCCCCAAGGGCTTCAAAACTAATCTGGGTCATTTTTTCCACCGTTAACAGGATGCAGATTCGATTTAGTCGCCTGTCACGCTCACCCAGTGCAGATATTGATATGTCTCACTCTTTGCGTAAATTCAAGTATGTCTTGCATTAGATATTATTACAAGATTGAGAAGAGAGTTTTTTTTTCACTTACTTTATAAAAGAAAGGACAAAGGTCTCATAACTTAGAATTTGTAATTTTTTAATTATTTAGAATTTGTAACTATTTAAATACTTGGAATTTGTATTTCTTGTCATATTCATATTGGTTAGCTTAACGTCGTGCAAATGTTATGTAGTGAACACTTCTTCAGTACCTCTACCATGAGTTTTAAGCAATAGTATTCGTCGCTACTCGATATCGACGCCGTAAATATTTTGTATGGCAAATTTTTGTTCTGCAAGTGACCGCTAGAGGCGCTGCAAAATTTGCCATACAAAATATTTACGGCCTAGGCCTCAAAAAATCATAATTGGCACAAATTATTATTTTTTATACTGTTTAGTGTCAGTTTCTCTTGAAGTACTCCATTAGTAAAAAGCTAACATATTTTTATCCCAGAAACCTTGATACCTCTCGCCATAGGACTTTAAATTCTGAGGAAAAGTTCGTTTTGTTCACCACTCACGCTTCCAAGGTTTTCAGAAAACTATTCAAGTACGAATGTAAAAAATACATTTTCAATGACATGATTACGCTCATTTTGAGATATTTAAACTATAACTTAGATACAATTTCTTCATAATCTTTAGTTTTATTGTTTAGTTGTTTTGTTATTTAATGGTGTATCAAGCATATTTTTCAACAGTGGATAAGTGGCGATCAAATTATTATCCTTCAATTTATTTATTTTTTGGGGCCTTCAAAGATTCGGTCTTTAAGTTTAGCATTATAGAGTTTAGGAAAGACGGGTTTTAAATATGTCAAAGTCCATGTAAATGTCCATGTGCTTTATTTTATTTTCTGTAGTTGAACTCAAGCAATAACGGGTATGGAAAGTAAATATATTTTATTTCCTGCAGCCCAGTCAGTTAATATGATTCTAAAATTTTCAGAGCTCAGGAGCCCATATTTTTAATGATCGTTACTGGAATTTGGAAATAGTGAAAATACGCCTATTTTATTGTTTCAGTAATGGGTGTCTTTGTGTTTTTCAAAATAATTTTACCACAAACAGCAAAAGTTATTCGAATTTAATTAACACTTTTTTAAGACTTTTTAACAATTTTTATGTAACCGATCGTGCTAATTAAACGAAACAATAACGATTGATACACGCGATACTCCAAAGAAAATTGTTTCAACTTCTTTTAGTATACACGTATATTTAAAAAAATTGACGTGATAAAAATATTTCACATACAATTTTGAGATAAAAACTTTAGAGAAATTAAGTTCGGTATAAATTTGCGAATGGGTAAACGAAAAAAAAGAATTTGTAAAGTAGTGTTTTTGGTATGCGGACTGCGAACATCATGATGTATACTCAGTTTAATTTATTGTCGTATTGAAAGCGCCACCCCGTATATGTGACACCCTCCAGTAACCAGGAAATATACTAGCCAAGTTTACACAGTTTTTTTTTTATGGTAGGTAAAATCATCCAATGACAAATCCCACCCTTAGGCGGAGCGGGAAGTAGTGTCAGACTCTTACTGACTAAAAACCTACCCCGTTCCTTCGTAGCCTATCGTGCTGGGGCCGGGTATTCCTTTCGGAAGTTAACCCATGACCCCAGTAGGCTTCGACCCTGCCTGCCTGCAGTTAGCAGGCTGGGCCTCTTCGGTTTGCTGACAGCTCCTTGAGGCGCGCGGTACCTTAACATTCTACAAAATATCTTTGGTATGGAAAATTTGACCTGCTGATCTAATATAGCTAGCTGTATGTATTATAATTAACCAAACGATGCTTAGTATCAATTTAAAATCATCTAGGTAATGACATCTCCCGACCTTGGGCGAGGCGGGATGATATGTCCGACTTTTACTGACTAAACACCCACTCCTGTTCTTTCGGTGCCTTTCATAGCAGTGCCGAGTCTTCCTGTCAGAAGCAGACCCTTGGTTACGGTAGGCATCGACCCTGCTAGGGGCTACCTACGGTTAGCTGACATCTCGAGCGCGGGTTTACATTACGCGCAGTCGAATACTTGGGCCCTATCGGACGGTCGGACGTGCCAGCAGCTTCCCGGCGTGAACGTAGAAAATATATACCTAGCCCATGTTATTCAGTGTTAAAGGAGCATATCTAATGAAAGATTTTTTTAAATTAGGCCAGAAGTTTTCAAGTTTATTCAATACGAACAAAAATTCAAAGCGCTGTGTCAACTTATCTAATGAAAAGCTTAATAGAAAATTTTATTTTACACATAGTCACCCAAAAGTATTGCGTCCCAAAATAGTCTTGCTCTTTAAATCTATTTGCAAGGTTAAACGTTTCAATCAATCTATCTCGTGTAATGTCGTCAGATCTATTTGAATATATCGAGTTATCCAGGGACCTCAGGTATAATAAATTATAAATAAAAAAACTTTTTAAAAACAAGCTTTCAATTAAATGGGCTAAAAAGAAGGAAATAAACTTTTCCTTTATAACTTTTACTATCAATTTATAACGGCATTACACAATTTATATGACATAAAAGCTTGTCGCGAGATTTTGAAAATATTAAAATCAATAGATGAAGTTATTTAACTTATTTAATTAATGAAGTTATTTAGCTCTGTATTTACCCAGTTAAATCTCGCGACAAGCTTTAATGTCATATAAATTGTGTAATGCCGTTATAAATTGATAGTAAAAGTTATAAAGGAAAAGTTTATTTCCTTCTTTTTAGCCCATTTAATTGAAAGCTTGTTTTTAAAAAGTTTTTTTATTTATAATTTATTTTTTACTTTTTAGTTATACCTTATTTAAATCACATTTGTATTCTCAGCAAATCCTTTCATTTGTTACCCATATTATAGGAAAGCCTAAGAAACTTAGTCTGCTATCTTTAGAAGTCTGCCAGGTTTCTTTTTATTTATTTTTTTATGGTAGGTAAAATCATCTAATGACATCCCCTGCCCTTGGGCTTGGTTTGGTCTGTTACCGGACGGACGGACAGTGAGCTATCCATTGCCCACAGTCCGCAAGCCCGCGCCTACGGTGGCAGGAAATCGGGATCGGAATTACGGCGGCGGCTGCGGCATGAGCGCCGTTGCCTGATGCGGTCGGCCTCCTCCTTTGCTAGCATTACTGCTTCGCAGAAGGAGGCGACCACCTGAGAAGCCTACCAGGTTGGATTTATGAAACAAAAATGATAATGGTGGATCGTAAGACTAACAATCAACCTAACTCACATGAAATAGCCAATTGCGAAGTTGTCCAGAGTTTTTCTACCTGGCATCTACAATCAAAAATACTGGGAAATGCGGAGAAGATTCAAGCAACGTAAAAAGATTGACGCTCTTGAAATGTGTCTACTGAGGATAAAACAGACTGCTCAACGCACTATCGTTTCCATTCTTAAAGAGCATCAAAACAAAAACTTTCGTCGATTGTGCAACAGCGAATTTTTAAGATGTTTGGATATATCATACGCAATGAAAGCTCTTTGGAACGTTTAGTGGTACAGGGAAGAGTAGAGGGCCTACGTCTCGCGGCCAATCGCCTACCAGATGTACAGAACTCACTAAATCATCTTCGAAGTGTTCCCTCACTGAATGTACACGAACTGCCATGAATAGAGAGAGATGGAGAAATGTCTCAAAAGCCGCAACCAACCTGCCAGACGATCCATGACCACTACCACTCCACCAAGAGTATGACTGAGAAAAAGGAGAATATTGGATTTAGAGTAATGTCAGTTTATTTTTCAAGTTACTCTCTGCAAGCCCTTTGAATTGGTACCTATTTTGAAGGAGTGTATTAAAACTAACCAGCTATTTACTTATGTAAATTTGCGCGAGTCCAAGTGGCTTATGACCGGTTAGAACTTATTTTATTCGATCCGAAACTCGATGGAATTGTGTCGTTTTATTGCGAAACTCCTATGGCCACCTTCCAGCTCCATCATTAGATCCCGACTGCCATATTGATCAAAGTACAAATCAAAGTACTCATCATTAAAAATCAAATGAGCCTAAAGCCGATGGGGTTATATCGTTTAATTACGGAGTTCTTATGGAAACCTTCTAGCTCCATCATCAGACCCTGGTTACCATATAAGATCCAAGTACTCATCAATAAAAATCAAATGAGCCCGAACTCGATGGGATTGTGTCGATTTCTTAGGAAGTTCCTATGGTAAACTTCCAGCTCTATTATCAGAACCTGGTTACTATATAGGATCCAAGCACTCGTCAATACAAATCAAACGAGCCCAAATTCGATAGGGGTTGTGTGGTTTAACTGCGGAGTTCCTATGACCACGTTCCAGCTCCATCATCAGACCCTGGTTACCATATAGGATCCAAGTACTCGTCATTACAAATCAAATGAGCCTAAAGTCGATGGGGTTATATCGTTTAATTGCGGAGTTCCTATGGCAACCTTCCAGCTCCATCATCAGACCCTGGTTACCATATAGGACCTAAGTACTCGTTAATACTTATGAAACGAGCTCAAAGTCAATGGGGTCGTATCGTTTAACTGCGGAGTTCCTGTGACCACCTTCCAGCTCCATCTTCAGACCATGGTTACCATATAGGATCCAAGTACTCGTCAATACAAATCAAACGAGCCCAAATTCGATGGGGTTGTATCGTTTAACTGCGAAGTTCCTATGACCACCTTCCGGCTCCATCATCAGACCCTGGCTGCCATATAGGATAAAAGTACTCGTTAATACAAACTAAACGAGCCCAAATTCGATGGGGTTGTATCGTTTAAATGCGGGATTCCTATGACCCCCTTCCGACTCCATCATGAGACCCTGGCTACCATACATGATCAAAGTACTCGTCAATACTAATCAAACGAGCTCAAACTCGATAGGGTCGTATAGTTTAACTGCGGAGTTCCTATGACCACCTTTCGGCTCCATCATCAGACCATGGCTACCATATAGGATTAAAGTACTCGTCAATACAAACTAAACGAGCCCAAATTCGATGGGGTTTTGTCGTTTATGTGCGGAGTTCCTGTGACCACCTTCCAGCTCCATCATCAGACCTTGGTTACCATATAGGATGTAAGTAGTCGTCAATACGAATCAAACGAGCCCAAATTCGATGGGGTTGTATCGTTTAACTGCGGAGTTCCTATGATCACCTTCCGGCTCCATCATCAGACCCTGGCTATCATACAGTATCAAAGTACTCGTCAATACTAATCAAGCGAGCCCAAACTCGATGGGGTTGTATTGTTTTATTGCTGAGTTCCTATGGCTACCTTCCAGCTCCATCATCAGATCAGCTCCATGTCATCATAATGTTTCATTGTCACCTGATTGTGTAAATCAGGTAAAATTTCAGCTCAATCGGTTGAAGATATCTGCTTCAAAATTGAGTTGCAAGATTTGAGCCGAACATACATAGTTACATACAGTGCAAGCTAATAGAAAGCTTGTAAAAATACTCGCTTTTTGTTAGAATTTTAAATGATGTTGAGCTAAATCAGTGTACCTTGTCATTGGCTCAAAAAAGTTGACTGGTGCTCCATTACGAGCAGAGATAGTGACGTACAGGGTCATGACGTTTCTGTTCTGATGATCTGTTTCTGTTTTTTCTTGTTTACCGGTGACAATCTCGACTTGTAGGTCGTAGATTCTAACCCAAGTTAGTAAGTACCAACTTTATGTACTCGTAGCTTATTTCTTCACCACATCTCTACAAAAACGGTGAAGGTTTCTTTACGAAAACGTCGTAAAGAAACCAGCATTAGCCAGACCAGACTGGTTATGCTGAGTGTAGTGACTTACCAATCTCTTTGCCCCGCTAATTTCTCCACCACTACTCGACGTCATGTAGTTCCTGCTGACACAAGATACGAAGGTTAACGTAAATATTTTCACTAAGTGTTACTCTAGAGTCGGGAGTGCTGCGCAACACGCCGGCTGCTCCGAGTTGTGGCCTCATTAGACGCGCAGTTTACTGCTACAACTTGGAAGCACTACTTGGTATTGTATGCAGCTAATTAGTTCATTTTAGAGATACTGTTTTGACCTTGTTTTGTCTTCAATGGTAGCCGATGTACCTACACCACGTAGGTACTTACATAAGTGAGAGGCGATGGTAACTGTAATAGTAATATAATCGTAATAACATTTCACAACGCCGATCACAGCAGAAATGAAGATACCTAGCGTGTTCACATTAGAACTGAAAATAAGCGCAGGAGAACCAATAGTGACAATGCCGACATAGCGAGAAAAATCGCCAAACTTAAGTGGCAGTAGGCACATTACTCGCAGAACAGACGGTCGATCGGGACGAGAGGTTCTGGAGTGGCGACCACGTACCGAAATACGCAGAGTTGGAAGGCCTCCCACAAGGGTCCACCTTGTGGGAGGCCGATGTTATAGTTGAACGTCGAGGGAATGCAATGGATGCGAGATGGACTCAGGAGCGGTCGTTTTGGTGACACTTGGGGTAGGCCTATGTTCAACAGTGGTCGTCTTTCGTATGAAATGATGATGATGATGACAACGCCATCTAGTACCAAGCTAAGCAGAGCTTGTACTATGAGCGCTAAACAACTGATAATTATACTTATATTTTTTTAAATATTCTAATATTATAGATAAATTACACCCCGACACAAAACAAATGATCGAGCTCATTACACAAATATTTGTCTTGCGTGGGAATCGAATCCAAAACCTCTGGTATAGCAGTCAACCACTAGACCAACATGTCAGTCGTACTGTCAGAAACTAGTGATTCAAACAGCCACCACCACCTCCACCATCCTCCGCCACTACCACCACCATCGCCTCTCCAATCTAGATTGGACCTATGTTCCTATACAATATGTAAAATAATGAATTTCTTTCTTTTTTTTTCAGAACTGGCTAATGAATCGATTTCAGATATTTTTTTAATAGTTTTTTTTTTATCCAAAAATATTATTTTTAGGTTCCCGTACCTCAAAAGGAAAAAAACGGAACCCTTATAGGATCACTTTCTTGTCCGTCTGTCTGTCAGCCTGTTTATTGGGAACGCGTGAAGATATCGAGTTGAAATTAAAACCATACACTCAAGTCTACGGTCCCTTGAAGTTGTGAAAAAATCAAAAACTTCTAAGTTAAAGGAAAAAAAGATACGACCGTTTATGTCGCAAAAATCGTGTATTTCGACACTCTCAAGGGAACCAAAATTCATAGGGGACTTCCCAATGACCTAGAATCCTAAAATTTACCATGAAGCAAGGTCTCATAGTACAAGTTTATGAAAAAATCTAAAACCTGTAAATTTGAAGTTACGTCACAAAAACATTTTTGCTATTCGGAAAAATCTTCGTAACTCAATTCGGGAATTATACTGTTTTCATACATAAGTATGCACGGAACCCTCAGTGCGCGAGTCCGACTCACAATTGGCCGGTTTTTTATTAATTAATTTATATTTTGATAAATTCTTGATTGCTTCACTTTATTGTTTGCGTGTGCGAGTGTAGTGTGTCGATTCCCACATTATTTGAATACAATTAGGACAACTAATGTGTTGATGAAACTCTAATTTGCATTTCACTACAATTTCAGTACTGAAATTGTGATTGTAGCTTTATTTTATAATTTATTGAGGTGTGTAGGGGTGTACATTACATGTTACATGTATAATTTCAGGTCTAAAATAGTTGCTTCATTTTCTATTTGAAAATGTTGTAACATACTACAACTGTTATTATACATATTAATAAATGCTATTCATATTTTTAAACTTATTCGTGGTCTTATTCATTTTTAAAAACACACTTGTTGTATGCAAACAGATACTTGTTATTCAGGTGAGATAGTGGTCAAACGCGAGCCTACCAAAAATAAAAAAAATAAAAAATAGTGGTGGGAAGTCATCAAATGACTTCTCCTACTCTAGAACGTGAAAGCGAGTCAGACTTTTACTGACAAAAAATTCCTTTTATATCCTTCAATTGTCCTTTGCGTTCTAAGGCCACGCTAAACTCTTCAAAACGGCCTTTGCTAACCAATAGACAAGTCCTTATTTGTAATTATCTTATAAACAATTCACAGTTTTAGTACGTACATACACATTAGTAACGCACTACAAAACCGAACACATTTCTCCTCAGCTATAAAGCAACGTCAGCTCATCACCATCACCATACATTGTAACAATTTATCACTCAGCACTTAAATTGGCAAATGAAACCAGTAGAAGCGTAGTACGCCATAGCTACGCCGCGTACTATACGTTCGCAGTACGCCGCACGCCGTTGAAACAATACGCCGGTGTGCCGTAATGTGCCCGGCGCCTCGTTACGGCGCGGTCGCAGTGCGAGCGGGCAGCGGACTATTGATAGGTAGATAAGCCACGTATTACTTGCTGCGTTGAATAATTCAATCGTTTTATTCATATAGGTGTAAATGCACTTTACCCGGTGCCTATTACAAATGCGTCAAAAGCAAGCTTCATTAATATCTTCGTCAGACAATCAGGGTTGAGTGGAGAACCGCCGTGCCCTCGTAGAGACAAACGATGGCGCCGACCTCTAGCGCCCAGCCCTGATTCATGTCATGGTATGGAGTGAGAAGGGACGAAAGGCGGCTAACGCTTTCTTTCCGGCAGTCAGTATTACGAGTGGAGCTAATCTTTGTTCAATCAGAATACTCCGGTGGCTATTCCTGGTCACCATAAAATTATGCGCGAGCAATGAGTAGCCAACCACCAAACCTAGGCTGGGTCGACGACGCGTTATGTTCCATAAAGTTAGGACCGATGACTGCTAAAGCTGTGGATTGATTGAAAGAGTTACCTAGGCCGTCGCAAAGCACAACATAAAGAAAAATGTGGGTTTTACTCAGTAATCGTTTGACACTCCCTCCCGCTCCACATAAAGCGTGAGGAGGAAGTCATTTTATGATTACCCACTAAAAGTAACACTGAAGTAATCCAGGATGATTGCTAAAGATACCATGTTTACACAAAGAAAATGATATTTAAAAAGAAAGAATGATATGTCTGTTTCATAAAAAAACAATAATAAAAAAAACACTTTTGATATAAATAGGCATATGTAAAAAATACACAAAAGACAAGCACACGACAGCATAGTCTAACTATTAAACTACTTATGATTAAACTGAGCAATCAAGATCATCATCATTTCAGCCGAAAGACGTCCTCTGCTGTACATCTGCCTCCCCCAACATCGATACAACGAACGATCCTGTGTGTGTCACATTCATCATAAGTATTCCCGTGACTCTCACCACACCATCGTTCAACCTTTCAGCCCGATGGACTCGTTCTACGAGCAATGTGCTTGGTGATTCTTCAGACTATATCGATAAGATCGTTATTGTTATATTCAAAGGTTTTACAATCTTACTCTGGTAAATCTTTTAAAAGGTTAAACTTTAACCGAGACAAAAAAGAAAAAGTTTTCAACAAAATAAAGCTGTATAAGACAGCGATACACTATAATTGACACAATCCACGGCTCGTTAGACTTCTCATGCGGGTCAGCTGTAAGTATACTTACGACAAACATCTTCCTAGGTCGTCATAGGACGGTAGTGGCAGCTCATTACGGCCCGGCCACTATGCGGGCGGGTAGCGAGCCTCGCCGCCGCCCACCGGACTCTTTGAATTAAACATTTAATACTTTTGAGCTAGAGAACTAGAAAAATGTTGGAACTCTTTTTACTTTAAAACGATCGTCTTTTGTTCTTTTTAGAATCGTCTTGCTGGTTTAGTTTTGTTTGTTTTAGTTTGAATGAAGTAGTGGAATTGTGAGTACGCGAAGAACATATCACAATATCACGCCTGTGACTTAAGTACAGGTGTACCTAAAGTTTACCCACATTTCGTTAATATTTAGTAGAGTTTTATTAAGCTACTTGCCTAAAGGATAGCCTATAAATTCTTGGTAAAATCCACTAACACTTTACCCGAGCCTGGAACCTTGTCCAGGGTCTTGTGTTCAGTCGTAGCAGTTGCAACCACAACATCAAAGATTCAACAACGAAATTGAGGAAGGCAGAGTGGGGAAGCAGAGAAACAGGTAATTTTTTTTTTACTGTTATTTGGAATACATAATTACATACACTACTATGCTGGAGTAATTAAAAAGTATAGTCTCTAGGTAAATCAGAAACAACCTTAACTCAAATATCCTTCGAAGGTTTTGAAACTTGAATATTATTATGTCAAAAGTTGATGAATTATATTTAATTAAATTCCGACACTGTTTACTCGATCCCGCTACCCGCCCACGCTGTGACCTCGAGTCTAGACTAAAAATAATTAAGTTGAATGAGATTGCAATACATAAAACAATAATTATATTTCATCCGCGATAATAATGGGCACTTAATTAATAAATTCTTGAAGATTCCATTACTGCTGAGTGCTCACCGTAAATTTGTGAGGGGTAGGCAGATATAGTGCCCTGCCTCCATTGTGCTTAATTGCTTCAAAATGTTGTATCATCATCCCGATACCTTTTGGCTGAGGTAGCGTGTTTCGTAGAGAATAGGTAAAAGTAACAATGTCAGTAATTGCTCTTTCTAAATCATATTCTTTTAAAACTATAGGCTACGCTCGGAGTTGCCACAGGCAATCAAACCTGAAGTGAAAATATCCGCAGGAGAACCAACATTACCGACATAGCCCGAAGAACCGACAAACTTAAGTGGCAGTGGGCAGGGCACATTGCTCGCAGAACAGATGTTCGAGAGGGATGACAGGTGTTGGAAGTTTTTTTTTTTTTTTTTCTCTCTTCTTCATTATAGTTTGAGTACATATAGATATATTATGTAGGTATATTGTATTTATAGGATATAGGTATATATTTATATAAGATAATATGTAATGCTTAATTTTGCGCCTACCACAATTTGTCTCTGCATCACCCAAAGGTTGACTGGTAGAAAATGCCTTAAGGCATTAAGTCCGCCTTTGTACTGTTTGTGTGCACAAAGAATAAATAAATAAATAAGACCTCTTACAAGGTAGACTGATGTCCTGGTGAGGATAACGAGAATCTGATAGAGGTGCGAAACGCACAACTGTACGGTTGAGGAAGGCTTATGTACAGTGATGGTGCTCTTAGATGAAGATTTTACCCGTACGGTTAAATATTTGAAAAACATTTTTCTGTCAAAGTAGGAAGGAATCAATGTTTTCAGCGAGCGAAGTCAGACTGTGAATGATAATGTGATGATGATCAGTTAGGTGCAAATACAGCTATCAAAGAATACAGTGGAGTAGAACCAATGAATTGATTGATGAATTAGATGAAGAATTGCGTGCCGCACCGACAACTAACACTACAAATTACCGTAGGAGCCCAGCAGGGTCGAAGCCTACTGGGGCCATGGGGCAATGTGAAAATGTCTCCCGGGGCCCTGGAACGAAGGCCAAGATAGAACAGGAGTGGGGTTTTTAGTCAGTAAAAGTCTGACACACCTAAAAAAATACTACAAATTAAAACCTGATCATCTTAAATCTTATCGGCAAGGCCGAAGCTGGAAGGAGTAATTTGACGATTACTGTCCCAAAAAAAAACAGTAGGAAAAGGTCAAATTATATTTAAAGAACTAAATCTAGAATCCTAAATATAGAGAGAGAGAATACCAATCACAAGTTTTTTGCAAAAATTTACACCCTTACGTTGTTGAAACTTCTACGGTCCGGACTAAGCGTTTTGTTTTATACTGCGTACATCGAAGGACTAGAACAGTTGGCCTGATTATAATTTAGGTATTTTCAAGGCTAGAGTGGATAAATAGGCTCTTAATAATAAACTAGTGCGCCTCACCATCAACGATTGCATCACCATCAGGTGGGATCGCAGTCAAGCACTAGTTTATATCAAATAAAAAAAGTAGTTCTCAACAATGAAATGAGATAACGGCTCAGATTTACGAGTTGTAGGTCGCGGGTTCGAACCCGACCAGGCGCATTACTTTGTTTAATTTATTTTATCACCACTGCTCTCAAAACGGTGAAGGAAAACATCGTGAGGAAACCGGTATATCCTAGAACTAAAATTTGAAGACATGTGACATCCACCACTCCGCACCGGGCCGGCGAGGTGGATTACGGCCCATTCCCTCTCCTAGAGAGAAGGCCCGAGTCCTAGCAGTAGGAAAATTATAAGGCTGATGCTATGCTATGTTAGTTCTCAACAATAGTGTTATTTGAAGTGATCATAAAACAAGTAAGATAGAGGCAGCGTTTTAATATACGTGATAGTCGCGGTTTCACGCTGTTACAGTTCCAAAGGTGTCATAAATGGTGACCATGAGACGGGAGTGTTATGGACTATGTATATTAGGCTGACTTTAAAATTTAAATTAGTGTTGTTACGAAGGTTCGATTGAAGGGCCTTTTTTTTTCCCTACTCGCCTATCGTCAACGGTGAGCGTGGTTAAAAACCTTGTTGCTTCACCTAAAACAATCTAATGCGATTTTTGATGAAGAGCTAACGCGAAAAAAGGGAGATAATGCCTGAAGACTGTTGGCATTCGGTAATACCGAGAATTACTGGAATATTTCACAAAACTTGTTGCAGGAAATACGTGTTTTTTTAAAACCCTTAAAATTTTTTGATAAAAATTGTAATCAATTAGTATCTTGATTAAATGCGCGAAGAGCTTCAATAGAAATAGTTTATTTATATGTTGAATATATGAGTACATTATGGAGGGCCAAGGTTGCGTAAAATAGCAGATTTTCAGAGGTCTATAATGGATTAATTTTACACAAATTTATGTTTGGATTTTTATAGAAGCCTAGATAATGTACACAAGATATCTGAGTATCAAAAATATCTGAAGAAAGATGTGTAATAACATTATAATCACGTAAGAGCGGTTGTATGAAAATGTGCCTCAGGTATCAAAAATACTCGTACAAACGAGTTTATACTTGTTGTTGTTGTTTTGTTTACCTAACTCAAAGCCTTTCATTAACTATTATCATTATCTCATTTATTAATTTCAGAAGTTATAAACAAACCAAATCAATATAGTTCAGTAAGCCAGACACATTGGAATGTCGTGGGACAAGTGAATGTACCCAACCTCAGCGAGGGACAGGCTATAAATTAAACCTAAATCCGGATCAGAACCAATTTGAAACGTGACTATATTTGTGATATCAGATAGACGTAGCTATGGAGGTGGAGCTCTATAGTCTATTGCCAGGGAACGGACACGCAGGAAATTATTATCGTCACCACAATCGTCAGACGAGTGAGGTTCACAACCCGGTTTCTGTAACAGAATTATTGTGAACGTGTCAAAAATTAAACATGAGTCAAGTGGTACGATTGGTTAATAAATTCATTTAACTAAAGGAACTTCTCAAACGGTGATGATATATCTTTAACTATTTAACTACATTTACACTAATATTATAAAGAGGTAAAGTTTGTATTTTAGTTTTTAGGATGTAAATATGTACGCGGGCGAAACCGTGGATCTGAAATAAATATTTCAATTCAATTTTTGAATTGAAATATTTATTTCAGACGAAGCAAATTGATGATTGCAAAGTCCATATTATGTTAGTAGATATAAACTTATAACTATGTTAGTAAAATTTTAAATAAATATTATTTTGGCTATCCACTCTGTCGGACACCACGCCCAGAAATGTGTTGGTGCCACTTTTTATCTGACACCACAGGGAGGCCGTTCTTTTCCGAAGCACCGCCTGGAAGCCATCCGTGTTGTGGTCGACGAACATGCCGGAGGAACTGCACCGCCATGGAAGCACGAACAGACCCCTGAACGCGTTGTTATACAAAGCTAATTATTAATTAATTTTTAATTGGGATACCTTGCTACATCATCATTATTGTACCTATGTTAAACGAATGAATAAATGACTTATCGCTATACTATAATATTATTATCTATACAGACACATTTAAAAAATTACTGCGTGAGACAGTATTTTGAATTATATTTTTTTTTCTGTCTATCTGTCTGTTTGTCCCGGTTAATCTTTCACTGGTAAATAATTGATGTTATAAGAAGTAATTTAAACTATTTTTATTCTAGTAAAAAAATAAGGGGTGTACGCAAAAAAAATTTTGGTCGTGTTTGACGCGGACGAAGTCGCGGGCACCAGTTAGTAGGTAATTTATTTTTGGAGGAAGTGGAACAGAGAGTAAAATCCCACATACCTTCGTTGAAAAGGGAGGATCCTCCGACCAGACAGGTGTTATATCTAAAGGGCTACTGCCAGATACATGATTTCGGGCTGTTCTATATGTTCAAATCGCGCGAAGAATTTTACTTGCGTGATGCAGGATTAGTTCATTTGTGACGACATAGATGTCATAAATGGAAATGGACTGGTCACACGTTCAGGAGGGATTCCGATCATATACCTACACAGGCATTGGACTGGTGTCCTCAAGGGAAAAGGAAACGCGGCCGTCCTCGGCAAACCTGGCGACGCAGCGTGTTGGCAGAAGCGACGGCCATTGGAGGTGAAGCGTAGAGCACAAGATCGGTCGCAATGGGTGACTACTGTCGACGCCCTCTGCCCCAGCTAGGGGACATAGGATCTTAAGTCAAGATATTGAGAAGCACGTTCTATGAGACCTATACACCGTTAAATGTTTCGTTCGTCTCGTTCTGATCGTCGATCCGGTTTATGATACACTATCGATTTGTAAAAGATAAAATAAAAAAATAAAATATTATTTTTCTAAAACTCGAATTAATGTATGCATGTACGAAATTAATTACTTTAAGCAAACGATTCAATGACCTTGTAGTTGTCGATCGTTGCGTACTAACTACCTACGGGTCATTGAACTCGCCCAGCTGACGTTTACTTAAAGAAATTGATTTCTTCACGGGATTAAAACGATCAAAATTTAACGGTGTACGTATATTACTAGCTTTTATCATTCCCTTGAATTGCTTCAATTTGTAAAGACCCGACACGACCAAGATGAGTTGACCGCGGAGCTCTTATTATCTATAAGCTCACCAAGGTTGTAGCTCAGCTAGTAAGTATCTATTAACACTTTTCATAAAAAATGAATAGATTACTTCTGACCAAGCATTCTTAAACCGAATAATCACTTAACAAGTGAGATTTAATCTTAAGCAATCCTATCAATAATAATAATAAAAAAAGAAATATGCCCAAAAAAAAACTTATCAAAAGATACCTTTCATAAGCCAAGGTTTAAAGGTCTTAGAACCTGAAGCAAGTAGGTGATTAAACAGGAATATAATTACTCCATTAAACATAATTACGATGTCGTTATCAAGTTTCAGGGCTCTTATAATTAACTTTAATTATAGATTACCGCCGGCCCCTTCAAACAGTATAGTCATTTACCTTAATCAACTTACAAACCAAAAATGTAAGAGTCATATGTATAACAATGTTAATTATTACATAGGTACTCGTACTTGACGCTTTTAATATCGCCATTATAACCACGCAGTCAGCAAACTGTAGGGGCCCAGCAGGGCCAAAGCCTACGCGGGCAAAGGGTCATATTAAAATGAAGCCCGGGGCCCTGGGTTGAAGGCATTGAAAGGAGCAGGGTAGGTTTTTACTCAGTAAGAGTCTGACACTATCTCCCACCCCACCTAAGGGCGGGATTTGTCATTTGATGATTTTACCTACCATAAAAAAATGTTGAACATAGCCTTTTAAGAGCGTCCAACCCGAGATACATTTTCATACAACCGTTCTTAAGTGATTATGATATCATTCTTCAGATTCACATCATTATAAATTATACGTTTGTGTATAACGAATCCAGTACAAACCTCTGAAAATCTGCTATTTTACGTGAATTGTGGCCATTCAAAATGCACTCATATATAAATAACATATAAAAGTATTTCTATAGAAACCTCGCACATTTAATCGAGATATGTAGAATCTCGATTGATTAGAAAACTATTTCTATTGAAGCTCTTCGCATTTAATCGAGATTCTAATTGATGACAATTTTTCTCAAAACCTTTTAAGGGTTTTAAAGAAACACAAACGTATTTCCTGGAACAAGTTTTGTGAAATATTCGAGTAATTCACGGAATTACCGAATGCCATCAGACTTTTCAGGCGTAATTTATCTTTTTTCGCCTTGCCTTTTCATCAAACATCGCGTTGTGATGAAGCAACAAGTTTTTAAACCATGCTCGACGGCTGCTTCTCGATCCGTATATCATCAACTTGAGCAGGGTTTAAACCTTGTTGTTTCATCCGACGCATATTGCATGCACAATACACAGACAAACGCATGTTTGCGTGTGTATTGTGGCAACGTGAAAATTAAAAAAAAAGAGGCAACGTGAAAAAAGAGAAAACGTTTGATCGCATTTTTTACATGCGGTAGGTCATTCTGACATTCACTCGAATATTTCACAATACTTTTTTTACGGGAAGTACGTGTTGTTTTATTACCTTTAAAGTTCTTTGGAAATTGGTCATTCAAAATTTCCATTTTTTTAAATGTTCAATAAATATAATATTTACATAACTTTTTAAATTTATGAGTACATCATTAAAGGACAAAATTCACACAAAGTTTTCAGAGCTCTTTACTGGAAGTTAGTTTTACACAAAATATTTTGATTTCAATAGGAATCTGGAGAATATCCACAAGATGTATTTTCAAAATATCTGGAGATTGTAAGGAAAGAATAATTTATATTTAACATAATATTTTCCACAACTATCACACTCCGCCATCTAGTCCCAAACAAAGCAGAGCTTGTGCTATGACTAGACAACTGATAAGCATACTTATATATTTCTAAATACATATGTACATTATGGATAAATTACACCCAGACAGAAAAAATGATGACCATTTGTTCTGCTCATGACATAAACATTTGTCCTGGGTGCGACCACCGACAACTAGACAGGCCAGTCAAATGTATCTACTTGATTGTGGAGGTCGGATAGGGAGTCCTCCTTTTGAAATATTGGTATTCAGCTGCATCCGGTTTGATTGGAAGTCAACCCTAATATAGCCAAAAAAAGCTAGGCAGACTGAGGTACCTACTCATCATTATGTTGGATATAGGCCTTCCCCAAGTATCGCCACAACGAACAGTCCTGTACGTCTCGCATGCATCGGATGCCCGCGACCCTCGTCAGAAATTTCCAATTTGACCCAGTAGTTCCTGAGATTAGCACTCTTCAGCTTTATAATATCTCTTTCCTAGCGACTTCGCTCGCGTAAAAGTAGGTTTCTTCATACAAACCACCATTTCATCCCCTTTACCTTGTGCAAAATTCCACGCTCCTAGTAACATTAGTTTCGACTGTGCATTGATATTTCAGTCATTTTCTACTTTGTATAACATTCGAGATAGTACCTATAGATGGTTATGAGACCAATAGTAAAAAAAGAGCAATAGTTATTTTCACCACGCAAACAAAACAAATGTTTACATTTTTTGTCGTTGCAATTAAGAAATCTAGTTATTTAACACTCTCATTCCAAAAATCCGCTTTTAGCCCTTCTGTAGGGGCCCAGCTTGCATGCTGGGCCCCTACGGGATGACTGCTACGGCCACGAGGAAATTTCTGCAAAGGTAACCTGCGGCCCTACACCCCAAAGGCAACTGAAGGAACTTAGTTGGGTTTTATCAGTAAGAGTCTGATACTCTGCCCTAAAGTAGAAGACGTCATAAGAAGATTATTCTAAAAAAAAAACCCTTGACCTTCACAATGTAGTGTATTTCGTACTAGTGTAAAAACTAAAAAAAAAAAATTGTTAAATGATCTAGAAATGAAGTTTCACAACACCTACAAAAATACTATATAAGCCACCAATTCATTTTCACGCAGCTTACAAAAATGGCAGTAAAAAAACAAATTGCCTCTCAAGAAAAAAAAAAGATAGATACTTATGAAAACTTCATCAATATAAAAGTACTGTAATAAACCATCTCTACATCATACGCTATGATATTAAACAGCTATCGCAATAAACCGAGCTAACTGCTACAAGGGAGAGTGTAATCGGCTATAAACAATGCTAACGGGTATGTACCTGAACATTCGTACGTTAGGGGGAAGTATGAAATTTAAATGTAAAATACGTCATACATCGCACTGCCAACTCGTTGTCGAGGCTTTGAAAGTAGCGGTGTTGAGTGTAAACGTTTCGAAAACCATTTGCAATAAATATAGGTGTATGTGTGATGGATGTCATGACCACGTGAAAAACGATAATGGTGTGATAGCACAAAAAAAGCCCTAGAAACGCATTTTATTAACCAACCTGAATTTTTTTTAAATGGACACCGTATTCAGATCGGCCGCAGCAAAGACAATCTCCACAGATTCAGGAATGGTTCTAGTCTGCAATATTTTGCGTCAGCTACCAAAAAATGAATCTTATGACATTGTAAATTGAAATACGCGTCCAAACAACAATGCTCGACTGTGCTCGAGCTTGCAAGGTGCGTGTTTTGTATTTCATTTTGCAATATAGACATAAGATTAATTTTTCAGCCCCTCTAGCCAATTTAAGATCGTTTCGTTATGCGTGAACGCTTGAATGTGTAAACAAAGGAATTGGAGGCGTGGCCAAATCCAAGCGTTCACACGTAACGAAACGATCGTAACTTGACTAGAGGGGCGGTAGTGTCAGAAAATATTCTGCTCTTCCTTGGTCTTGGTGACGCTTTAGCAGTATCTCTCCGCAGACCACGACCCACCTTCCATCGTGCACCACATGTTACGTGTTCACGTAAGGATCTGATGTCAAGGTCAGGAGACGGCATTGCAGTAGCCGAATACAGGGCCAGGCAAGGGATTCAATCGAGAAAATTTACAGTTAATGCTATCGCCATGCTAAGAAGAAGAAATTAGGAAAATATGTAACATAACATACGAAAAAATGTACCGTAGCAAATGAAATTCTGTAGTTTCTACTTACCCCATGATCAAGCTTATGTATATAAATAACTATCACCAATAAAGAAGACCAATATAATATTAATAAGCAGTTGTGGAAAAACCTAATGCTTATATTAACTTTACATGTAAAATATTTTTTTTTTTTCAACATTTGAAATATTTTATTTCACATAGATTTCCATAAGCACTTATAAAACTTAAATTCATGGTTCCAATTGGTTATTTCCTTTAAGGAAAAACCGGAAAAAAAATCAAGAAACAAAAAAAAAACCATGTGACAATATTAACAGCTATAAGAGAACAGTGTGGACCAGTCAACATAGTACCAACTAAACATCATAAATAAAAAGTGTAATGAAATATTTCTATTTAATTAATTATATTTATTTATTTATAATTTATATAATTATAATTGCGAAGTCTACAGTGTTCTCACATTCACATTATAAAACAGGGCCAATATTAGTCTATTCATTTGACAAAATCAATACTTGTCACTGCACATAAGGACGTGACATAGACATGTGTACTGACAGATCCCGTCATGCACATGTCCATTACCGTCGCATGTCCAAGTCCAATGATCTAATCCTCGAGGTAGTCCCAGGACAGGCAGGTTTAGCACTTGTTTAATAGTATCTAACAGCTAACAGCCCTAAGAGGATTCCGCTGTCAGCCCCGTTAGCGCAATCCCTTGCGAAACCCGACATATATCTTTGACAAAAGCTTCGAGGAACATCGTAAGCACATACAACGTTCTTTGTCATCTTCATAAATAATGTAATTTATTGCTAAACTGTTTCTCCTAGATAGACATGAATAACTTAGCCGAAAGGATGAACAAGCCGAATTCAATATCACAATGTTATTGTTGGTTCTCTATTCTTCGCCATATTTTATGGGGTTTTGCCAAGCGTGATACAATATCCGATTTAGGAGTGATATATGGTTCTAATCTGAACATTATCTTTTTAGTAATATTATTGGTAACAAAGGTGAAGTCGGTAAGTTTTTTGAGTTTGTTTTGAACATCTGGTTGAATTGGGAAGGTTTTGTAATAAAACAAAGCGTTACAAAACAAATTTGTTTTAGACGGAGAAAAAATCACAAGGTATAATTTTATATTTCTTTTTTGTTTATAAAAACATTCACGTACTGTCGATCACTTACAACCAGCTAGCTCTGAATAAATAAATAAAGAACGTTGCGACAAGACAATCTAATTTCATATCCATTATAACTTGATCTCTTGAGAATCCTTGTTTTAAATTAAAAATAAATTATATCTACACTTTCGTTTAACAACTAAATTAGAGCGGCACGCTGACCCCGCTGGTCTCAGGACCGCACTCCATTTACTCAGTAAAATATAGCACCTGCAATGCCATTCCGCGTCCCTCTGTTGAATATTGATGTATCTCGCATCGCCTTGCCGGGAATCGACTCCGAATACCTGCGATGACGATCTATTGCATTGGCCGCAAGATTGCGACCTTTGTCTTGTCTGTGACATCATTGATACATATGTTGCTAGTTGTGTGACTGTTCTTAACACATACTAGTTGACAGTAAGAAAGAAATAAAATTGTTGTATTTGACACAACAGAAAGTACACAAGCATTAGTGGTATACTTTTTTATCGATACGAATAATTTCTCATCACTATTTAGTTATGTAAGCTCATTCGGAACTGTTCCACTACCGCCGTAGCACTGTAGCACGCTGTAGCACGTCGTAGCACGTCGTAGCACACCGTAGTCCGTATTGTGCAGTGCGTTTGGCTTCGTAGTCGCATAAGGCCTAATGTCCACGAACGTGTAGCGTCATAGACGCGTATTGCTCATTATACGCTTGGTGTACGCCTGCTCACAGCTTACATACAAAACTATAAAACTCTGTCGACCAAGCGGCAACGACACGATGGCACAACGTTTGTACAACAAATAAGGCCTTGCCCAGCACTGGGTTGTGACAGTCGCTGTCGCCATTTCACCATGAGATCCCGCCGGAACTCTTTCCGCCATACATCGACTTATCATGGCAGCGGACTTTCACCCCGGCGTTGCATCTCCACGCGCATATCGTGCATGCGTGCAAGGACTGTTGCCTCCAGATCCCATGGTGGCAGGCCAGCAAGGAGGCTCGCCGCTTCGCAGGAAACCGTGCGGTCTCCCCGCACCATTCGTATGGCCATGACCCTCTGGCACGCCTTCAGCTGGTTCCTCGGTTTCTTTCGCAGCGAGGGCGCCTATACCAGTGCTCCATAAAGGGCCATGGACCAAACGATGCCTGCGTAGAGCCTCCGGCAGGAGGCGTCTGGACCCCCCCAGATTCAGCAGGAGCCGCTTGAGGGCAGCCCCGGTCCAATTCAGTTTGGGAGCCAGACCTCGGAAGTGTTCCTAGAAATTCCACCGGCTGTCGAGGCCGAGTCCCAGGTACTTCATCGACCCGACTAAGTGGGTACTTGAGGATGGACGATGCCACCAAAGTCGGCCTGGAAAGAGGTGGTGAGACGACCTAGATGCCTACCGGAAATGTTACTTTGAGGTGGCTCGATAAAAGAATTCTTGGAAGGATTTCAGGGAAGCCTTTGCCCAGCAATGGGAAATATGTGACATATTCAAGTATGTACAAATAAATATACAAGTCGTAGTCTGCCTATCCATTTCGGTCATTCGAAATTAACCAAATGCAGTTGTATAAAGTACGCAGCAAATAAGTTGATCTAAAAGGATCGATGTTGCTATGGTTATGCGGTTATGCGCAACCCCCCCTGTACCGCACTTCGATAGAGAGTCACTCGAAAATCTATTTCTCCGCATTTAAGTTCGATTGCCATTTTGTTTCAATTTTTATGCCGCGTATTGTACCGGTACTTTTTATGGAGCTCCTCTATTTATGGCCCTTATTCCAATTAAATCCCGTAAAACAATAACTTTCCAAAAGCTATTTATCTCATTAATGGCTAGGTTTATAGATTTGAAAACATATATTTATTAAGCATTAAATGTACCTACAACATTCCGAATATATGATTTCTACAAACGATTTACGCCTTAACATTTTTTTTTTAGGTTTTTCAATACGACTTTGATGTTTTAACATATGTTTATACAAAAAATTTGGCGGTGATTCTATCATTTGTATTTTTTCTTCTATTTCAATGTAGCGATATTATAGAAAAAGAAAACAAAACCTAAAGAGCCATTAATAGTAGATATAAGTTTCTGTGAAATTTTTACTATTTTGGTGTACAATAAAGATTTATTTATCTAAAAGAAACAAATGATAAACTATTTTCAAACGAGAATAACATGTCTGAAATATAAAGTTTATTTTAACTTATAACTCCAAGTTTATCTCAAACTATCACAGTTCAAAGGCTGTTGTTTCATAACACTACAATCATATAGGTACCTATTAGTTTCACTTTACCAACGTATCCACGATGAAGTGTGTGAAGCTCCGCCCATTATACTCAAGGTCATTCGCGATTATATGAGCCTTAATGAATGGCGCATTAAGAGTAAAAGTTAAGCTATTGCATAAATCTCTGCGTCCTACTTTTTCTTTACAATCCGTGAGGATTGCGCCTGTAATACTTCATAGTAATGCCATTTATCACCTTTAAACAATCTCCGTATTTATGCAGATCGCAGCTGAAAGTTTCAAGTAGTTTTAACAGTAATAATACTTAACCTTAATTTAACCTGTCAACAACCATGAAAGCGTTCTAGGAATATCGGGTCAAAAGAATTCATTTCATCTTATTGCAATGGCTGCGTTCCGAGTCCTTGATTGAAATACCTACTTAAAGTAGAAAATTACTTATTTATCGAAGTTACTTCTTGATTCTTGAATGAGGAGTTATTTGTATTATAGGTATATTATGTTTATATTTACACAAAAAAAAAACGTAGATTTGTGTTCCATATTATGTGGAGTCCGAATTAAGTGAGGGTGACATTAGAGTTGCGGCCAGCTGCTATTCAGCAGTGATGTGGTGCCCAGTGCCACCTTATCACCGCGAGTCCAATGTCTTACCAAGTACAGTTTAACCCTGGAGAGAAAACATCCAGAACCTGCAGATGACCTAACATTCCCTGAACCTCCCGAGACCTCACCTATTCTCTTGCCTGTATATTTTTTGTATGTATGGTATATATGTATCTAGGTTAGTATTAATAATTTATAATTTTAGTTTGCATTTATATTTGCACCAAGTGCAACCCCATTTTGTGTCCTGGCAATTTTTGTCCATACTAGGTTGTCTGGAAGAAATCGCCGAGTGCGATAAGGCCGCCGATTGTATGGTTTCTTTTTTCTATGGTTTCCCTTTATAATAATTGTAATCTGGTTGTACAATATAGTGTAAATAAATAAATAAATAAAACCTTCTATGGTCTTTTAGGAAGTTTTAAGTTCGTCGCTTTTGATGGAGTTTCTGTTTCTACTTTGCGGAATAATAGTTAACATCTAGTCAACTCTTCATATGAACAGAGGGTTGGGCCTTCCTTTAGACTACGAATCAGCATTGCTATTCAACGTAACAATGCTGCCAGCGTTCAGGACACTTTTCCCTTTAACAGTTATGTTGATGTACTTTTTGATACCCAATGAATTAATTATTTTAATTATTTTCAGAAAGTACATATAGAAGAATATTTATTTTAGTTGTTTTTTTTTTAAAAAAAAAAACATTATAAGTATGTAGATAGAAACACTTTTACAGTTTTTATTAAACGTCACACAAGTTTATTTTCAAATTTCATTTGCAATTCTACATAAAAGGGCCCAATAGTAAGAAATTGAACTGAATCCCGTAATGTACCTGCTTCTTTACTCACGCGTTAGACGCGTTTGATGTAAAAGGCATTTATAGAGGAGAAATAAGGATTAGAGAGAAAGTTCGTTATTTGGATCAATATCATATCTATCTACCTGTCATACCTGATGAAGTAAACCGAATTATAAAAGATTTAAAAAATAAAAATAGTGTAGGGTACGACGATATTTCAACAAAGGTTCTCAAGTATGTTTCAGCAATAGTATCACATCCACTCAGCTACATATTCAATTTAAGTATTGAGTCTGGAACTTACCCTGATAAGCTAAAACCTACTGTCATAAAACCTTTATTTAAAAAAGACGATGAGAAAGACATTAAGAATTACAGGCCAATAGCTCTTATTCCGGTAATATCCAAGATATTCGAAAAATAGATCTCTGGGTCCATAGAGGGATACCTCAACAAACATAATATACTTGTGAAAGAACAAAAAGGATTTAGGAAAGACCATTCAATAAATATGGCAATATATGACTCTCAATGATATCATAGCTAACATGGATAAAAGAGTCCCAATATCAGCTATCTTCATGGATATGACCAAGGCATTTGACTTAGTCAACCATGACATATTACTGAGCAAGTTAAATGCATATGGAATAAGGAGAAATGTCTTATCACTCATAAATTCTTACTTAAAAAAATAGAACTCAACATACAGAAATAAGTCGAATTTGTAAGTTAAATAAGACTGTTATAAAATACATATCCGAAGAACGGATAATAACTTATGGAGTGCCCCAAGGCAGTGTACTAGGGCCTTTATTATTTCTTTTATATATAAATGACTTTCCCCAAAATATACCCTATCCTATGACACTGTTTGCTGACGGCAGTACTATTATTGTTAAACATGACAATAAAGACTATCAAACTGATATAATTAATGCATTACAACAAGCCGTTAACTGGTTAGAGTATAACAATTTAATCATAAATTTGAAAAAAATAAGTGAACTTTCGTCAAAGAGTAGCTAATTTGGAACTAAATGTAAACTTTAGTAATGAAAAAATTGAAGAAGTTACAAATACAAAATTTTTAGGCTTAACAATAGACAATCAACTTAATTGAAAACAACACACTTCAATATTAATTAAAAAAAATATTAAGTTTGCTTTTGCTTTATATAAACTAAAGAAAGTAGTGAATCAAGCAGCGGCAGTCACTACATACTATTGTTATGTCGACTCTATATTACGCTACGGAGTCATGTTTTGGAGTAACTCCTGCAATAAAGACATTGTGTTCAAATCGCAAAAAAGATGCATTAAAGCTATTACCGGTATAAAAATAACTGATAGCTGCAAACCTTATTTTGTATTGCTAAAAATTATGACTTTACCTTGTTTGTACATATTTGAGACTGCTTTATTTGTTAAAAAGAACATGCACCTATTCAGAAAAGCATCTGAACATCGCTATAAAATAATTAGACCATAATATAGTCATGAACTATGCATTCGACCATCAAAGACCGCCTTAATGCACAAAAGCATACTTTGTATGGTCCCAAAAATATTTAATAAATTACCAAATGGAATTAAGGACTTAGACATTATCCAATATAAAAATAAATTAAGACATCTATTAGTTGAAAAATGTTATTACACTATTGAATTCCTTAATGATAAAATGTAATTAATTTGACATTGGTATTTATTGAATTTTGACATTGCAATGTAACCATTATTATAGTTATTTGACATTGTAATGTTATAATTAATTGACATTGATATTGATTGAATTTTGACATTTTTTATTTCTATTCATTAAGTTATTTTGCATGTTGAAATTATTTTATTTAAAAAAGTTGATTATTCTTCTTAAATCTAGTTAAGTGAAAGAGTATACACCTTCAAGGTAGATTTTTGAGGAACAAATTTATCTAATATTAAGATCTCATGTAAAATGTACCAAAAATCACACTAATAAATGAATTTTGAATTTTTTTGAATTTAGAGTTTTTGAAAAATCAAAGAATAAATATGCCTCAAAAATTATTAGGTATTATATACATTTTGATATAATTAAAGAGTCGCGGCATTCTCCTATAAAAAGAGAAATTTAATGTTCTCGTGAACATTAAATTTCTACACAACATCAAAAATTGTCTAAGAAACTTATTGAGGTTGAGTCTGACGTCTTTTCAATTATATATTTTTTAAGTTAATCTCAAAATCATTTTATTTCACAAAAGCTTAACAAGGGTACTAATTATAAAACGTTGAAGGTAGTGCACAATTCCATATGGTCGATTCCTATGGAGACTATGAACCAGAAAGAAACTCCATGAATACTCTTTAAAAAAAAAATATGATTTTAAAACATTAACTTTGTACCCAATAGCGTCTCTAAACTTCTCTCTAAGCTACTTTTTAAATAATAAAACCCAAAATCTTCGTCCTCCAAACTATTTTCCTAATCCTAACTATTTTCTTCAGCAAATTCACGCAATTTGCCAAGCTGCCTCACTGTCATAAAGCTGTAACGTTTGCTATCCTCTAAGATTATTCAGTGGCCACGTTGCACGGCACATAAGCCCTACATTATTCACCACATATGACGAACGGCCATCGATTGCAATGCATTCACATTATACAACACATTTGTGTACAGAAGGATCACTCCTAATGGATGTGTGAGTCAGGTGGCATTGTTATATCCTACAAACACGACAATAACTCACGCCGTGGCGAAAAGATAAGTGAAAAGCCTTGATTGCGAACAATCCTTTTTTTAGATGGAAACTGGCCTTCCCATGCTTCACCGTATCGTCCGGGGGGGGCCGTACCCGGGCGTCCAAGCGGTCCGCATAATGTTGACATCCGGGCGTTTCCTTCGCTTACACCCGAAACAGGAACCTCTCGAACTGGCAATGTCCGATGAAGACCTGCATCAGCTGAAAGGTGTGACATAGAGGCGATTCTGCAGCCACTACTTAAATAGTGTGGTATGCCAAAAATGGTAATCGTCTGCGATTCTTAATCCATGGGGTAAAAATAAATACGAATTAATTTAATTCTACCGTATACCCTATAGGTAATATCCAAAAGATATTCTAGGTTCGGGGATCAATAAGGTCGTTCCTCTAAAAAAACCTGCTGATATTCAGATGCCTCCAAATAGACTGGCAGCCAATCCCAGCAATGTAAAGGCTAGGCTGATGGTGACTTAGGTGTAGGCACTTGTCTTGTATCCGAGTAGTTTGAAAACGGAACTTCTGCATATTTCTCGTACGTAAGTGCATGTAATGTACATAGTTACGTACATAAGTTCGCAGTAGTCGGTATCAGCTCTTGCTGCTTCCAATCGCTACAGTATAATTGACGTCACGTGGCCGAGGATTGAGATTTGGAGGTGAGCTGTTTAAACCAGGTGGACTTGTGCGTTCAAAGGCGTTACCACAAGCTTTTATGACCTATACTGAACTGTTAAAATCTATAGCTCTATCTCTCTTACTCGCTTGCACGCTGATATTTTTACACGTCATGGTAAGAGGGTACTGTAATTTGACCTCAGAATATCAACATTTAAAAGCTAATATTTCGTCTAAATACACATTCAGACTTACTGTTAGTGTACCGAAGCTCCTGAAACAATATTAACTTCAGCTGGTCAGCTTTAGAGTCAAAATTGAAACTGATCCAGATTTCCTTTTATTTATTTAATCTTTATCTACATAGTGTTTCGTTCGCCTATGTTCAAGCGAATTTAATGCAACAAGGCATTCGCTACCCCTGTTGACCTAAAATCCTGAAATTTGCCATGGAGCAATGTATAACACAAATACACCGTAAAATTTTGGTCGTTTTAATCCCGTGGAGGACAGATTCGGTACATGAAACCTCATCGATTTGTAAAGATAAAAATGAAAAATAAAGTACTTTTTTCTAAAACTCGAATTAATATAAGCACGTACGAAATTAATTTCTTTAAGTAAACGAGAGGAGGCCTGTGTCCCAGCAGTGGGAACATTAAAAGGCTGATGATGATGATGAAGTAAACGAGTCAATGACCTTGTAGGTTTTTTTTTTTTTTTTTGTGGTAGGTAAAATCATCCAATGACAAATCCCGCCCTTGGGTGGAGCGGGAAGTAGTGTCAGACTCTTACTGACTAAAAACCTACCCCGTTCCTTCGTTGCCTATAGTGCCGGGGCTGAGCCTTCCTCTCAGAAAACGGCCCTTGACCCCAGCAGGCTTCGACCCTGCCTGCCTGCAGTTAGCAGGCTGGGTCTCTTCGGTGTGCTGACAGCTCCTTGAGGCGCGCGGGAACAGAACGCGCCGTCGACGACTTGGGCTCGGTCCGGTCGATGACCTTGTAGGTAGTTGTCAGTCGTAGTGTACTAACTACCTACAGGTCAGCTGACGTTTACTTAAAGAAATTAATTTCCTACGTGCGTAAATTAATTCGAGTTTGAAAAAAATGTATTTTATTTTTTATTTAATTTAATCTTTACAAATCGATAGTGTTTCATGTACCGGATCGACCCCCCACGGGATCTCCGGCGGGATCTCATGGGGAAATGGCGTCAGCGACTATCGCAACCTCGTTCGGGGCGCGCCATAATCGAAGCGATAGCCCATCCTTGAGGAGTGACTGGAAAGACCTCGCGACGTTCTAAACTTCCGCACGACGCAGATCCTTACCGAACACGGTAAGTTTGCTAAGTTCCTTCTCCGGATTCGTGCGGAGGATTCGCCCGGTTGTCGCCACTGTGCTGAACACCCGGAGGACACGGTGGAGCATACTGTAGAGGTGTGCCTCGCCTGGGCGGAGCATCGCCGTGTCCTCGTGGGCCCGGCGATCGGCGGCAGCGATCTCTCTCGCCGGGCTTTGGTTCAGGCTATGGTCCGGAGTGAGGAGGGATGGCAGGCGGCCATCGCCTCCTTCTGCGAAGCAGTAATGCTAGCAAAGGAGAAGGCCGGCCGCATCAGGCAGAGGCAACGGGGCGCTCGCCCCAGCCGCCGCCGGGATTCCGATCTCGATTTCCGGCCACCGTAGGCGCGGGCTTGCGGATGGCGTGCAATAGATAGCACGCTGCCCGATCGTCCGGTAATCGACCGGACCGAGCCCAAGTCGTCGACGGCGCGTACTGTTCGCGCGCGCCTCAAGGAGCTGTCAGCATACCGTAGAGGCCCAGCCTGCTAGCTGCAGGCAGGCAGGGTCGAAGCCTGCTTGGGTCATGGGTCAGCTTCCGAAAGGAATACCCGGCCTCGGCACGATAGGTAACAAAGGAACAGGGTAGGTTTTTAGTCAGTAAGAGTCTAACACTACTTCACGCTCCGCCCAAGGGCGGGATTTGTCATTGGATGATTTTACCTACCATAAAAAAAACCCTCCACGGGATAACAACGCTCGAAATTTGACGGCGTATATCTTATTAGTCATGACTGTACACACAACCAAACCAATTCACTTTGCCACAGTCAATCGACAAATCAGCCTTCAACAGTGATTGTTTTCCCCATAGACTACCCATTGTATCTCCTAGTGAAGGCTTGAGGTCTCTCCCGGGACATTAGGTTGACCTTTTTCCAATTGATCTCGAAATAAAAGTAGCAGCTGTGTGGGGAACTGATTGAAATGGACAAAAGAATAGCCGATGAAGCAGACCATGACGACCATAAACAGTAGCTGATTCGTTAGATGAAAAGACATATTTTCAGCTTTATTAATTAAGTATGTATCAAAAACTGCACAGATTAAAAAAAATATAAGACACTGGTACAATGGTACTGGCAGCCTGTAAGCTAACTATAGATTAGAAAAACTGAGCAAGTGTGAGTCTAACTCGCACCCTGAGGGTTCCGTGCAATATTACCTATGTAAATAGTTCAATTCCCGAGCTGAGTCTCAAAGATTTTTCCAAGTCGCAAAAATAGTTTATTTTTTTATTTTCGTGAAGTAAAAACAAATTTATTATGTGGGAAGTACCCTATGAATTTTGATTCCTTGAGAGTATCAAAATATACATATTTCGCGACATAAAAGACCGTATCTTTTCTTCCGTTACCTTAAAAGTTTGATTTTTTCACAATTTCAAGGCATGGCAGACCTGAATATATCGTTTTAATTTCAACTCGATACGGCCACACCCACGCGTACTCGAGATAAAGGGTCTTGACAGACAGATAGACAACAAAGTGATCCTATAAGGGTTCCTTTTTTTTTACGTTACCCTTAAAAAGGAACAATTATATTATAGATATACTTATACACCGTTCAATTTGGTCGTTTTAATCCCGTGGAGGATCGACCCGGTACATGAAACACTGTCGATTTATAAAGATAAAATTAAAAAATAAAGAACTTTTTTCCTAAAACTTGAATTAATATACACATGTAAGAAATTAATTTCTTTAAGGTAACGAGTCAATGACCTTGTAGGGAGTTGTAGTAGTAGACGTTGCGTAAAAACTACCTACAGACGTTTACTTAAAGAAATTAATTTCGTACATGCGTAAATTAATTGGAGTAAAAATGAAAATGTACTTTATTTTTCATTTTTATCTTTACAAATCGATAGGGTATAAATTCTTATAATACTAATGCAGTAAAGCCAACTTTAGAAAATTTAAGCAATACGTGTCTGAATGAAAGAACTAAAAAAGTGCCGCTTCTTGTCACAATTAATAATAATTTTAAAAATTTCCCAATCAGCTCTTGTACACAATTAGAAATGTTCTCTTTTGATACGTGGATGTCTGATATAAACTTAAATGATATATTAAAAACTAACCTAGATTTAATTAATAAAGCAAAGAATAAATACAGTATTTCTAAAATAAAAGAAGAAACATTAAAATGTTTATCCATATATTCAGAATTTTATAAAATTTATACGGACGGATCAAAAGATGGTGATTATGTAGGCTGCGCTTTGTATGACGAACAAACTGAATGTTTGAAATTTAAAATCTCCACCAATTTGTCTATCATGTTTGTCGAACTCATTGCTATTTCAGAGGCGTTATCATATATTGAATCCCTAGACCAGGGCAAATATGTTGTTTTCACTGACTCAAAGAGCTCCATTCAACACCTGGCTCGATGCACCGCATCTTTTCGAGGTAGACCGATAGCCTACTCAATTATTAAATCCATTTTAAGACTTAATTCTCAAGGTAAACAAATAATAATTCAGTGGATCCCGTCTCATATAGGTATAGATGGCAATGACAAGGCAGATTATCTGGCAAAGCAAGCATGTTCGGATGGCACTGATTTCATAGCTGTTCCTCACTACATGGACTATGTTCCCATTCTTTCCAATTTTGAAGACATATATTTTTATATATGTCTTCAAAATTGGAAAGATTACTTTGATCTTCGTTCAAGGGAAAAAGGCATTTGGTATAGAACAATCCATTCACAACCTTCTTATTCACCATGGATTGATAAGTGTTTTTTTACCAGGGCAGACTTAACCATATTATTAAGACTCCGTTCAGGTCATATGCCTCTCAATGAATTTGGTTTTATGATGAAAAAGTTAACATCACCTGTTTGTAGTACATGTAACGAAGACGAAGACACATATCATATTTTGATGAGATGTGTTTGGAATCAATCGCTCAGAACACAAATTGGCGTACATAACATTAATTTATCGAACCCTTTATCAGACAAAATAGTCCTTATAATTAATATGGTTAAGTTTGCTCTGAAAAACCGTCCGAGGACCTAGTTATATATTTTATTTTATGATTATGTTTACCTACAGAGTGTCATATTCGCATCAGCGAAAAAGCTCTTTAAATAAAGATGAAACAAAAAAAAATCGATAGGGTTTCATGTACCGAAGAAGCATACAAAAACTTGGTAATATGGATATGATTTTAAACATTTTAAAATACCTTGAAAATTATAATATGTAAGCAATTAAATTTTGGACAAAAAAGAACGAACTTTCGACGCCTCCTTGGTGTACAAATGCATTATGGTTTTATCCGATAAAACTTTTGGTTACCAAACCAGACATTCGGTATTAGTTAACGCTAAACAAGGCCGCTCTAAACCGGTGCAATTAAATCGGAATCGCTTTAATTATTAACACCAGTAAATTTCACTAGTACGGTACTTTACGGGTATTAGTAGAGGATATTGGTAGCCTGCATTTGCCCTAATTGTTGAATTTAATCGACAGAGCTGTTAGCAAATGGAGTGCTAAACCTACCCCATTCCGCTGCAGATAACTTTCAAGTTTAGTAACAGAAACCGATAGACGTTTATAAGAACTGGAAATAACATGAGAAATTCAGCTGCATAAATTAAATTGAAAAACATCTCTTAACGAAATGCGCCAATTAGTTACAGCATAGCGATAAAGTTACAGGGTTTTATATTTACTACGCTCGATAATAGATATAATTACATATTAACACTCCATCGGTTACTTACTCTGTGTATCAAATTTTAATATAAAGAAAGAATTGCTTTTTATTTGGCAGACAGATAAATTTAAAACAATACCAGCATGTGCCTGACGGCTGCGCCAGATACATTCAGTCCAGCGAAACCCCAGACAACAACAAAGTAATTGCGTTGGTTTTCATTTGCTCTTCAAATTAGTGTATAGCTTCAAATCTGTAAATGAAGATTCTTTGGGAAAAACAATTAATGAAATAAAAATATGCAACATTATAAAAAAAACTTGTTTGTGACAGCAGTCTTTGTTTTTGGTGGGGAAAATCATCCAACGACATCTTCCGCCCTTAGGCGGAGTGGGAGATAGTGTACCAACGCCACCCGCCAACCCACACCGCTCCAACGTTGCCTTTCATACCAGGACCAAGCCTTCCTTTCAGAAACAGACCCTTGGCCCCAGTAGACCCTGTTGGGTCCCTACGGTTAGCTGACAACTTCTTGAGGTGCGCGTGGAACAGTACGCGCCGGCGACGGTGCCTTTGGTGGCCGAAAATCAGGATTGGATTCCCGGCGGCGGCTGGGGCGTGAGACCCGTTGCCTCACGCCTCCTCTTTTGCTAGCATTACTGCTTCGCAAAAGGAGGCAGCCTCCTGCCACTCCTCCTCGCTTCGAATTATCTTTGTTAACCTTCAACTTGCGCCTTTATCCAGCAAATAAAAAGATTTTCTTTCTTTCTTTGCATGTACCAAGACACACCACCGCCTTGGATACGGAGCGAGAGATCGCCGCCGCCGATCACCCCCACGAGGACGCGACGGTGCTCTGCCCACGCGGGGCACACGTCTACTGTATGCTCTACCGTGTCCTCCGGGCGTTCCACGCAGTGGTGAGGGCATTTCTTCAGCACTAGGCTAGGCTTGATACTTTTTCCGTTACCACCTTTACAGCTAACTGCAATGTATTTAATAATGAACATAATATTATAGAGACGAAAGTTTATGGGTGTGTGTGTATGTTTGTTATTTCTTCACGCCCGAACGGCTGAATGGTTTTTTTTTAATTTCATCTTTAATTTTAGATATTTCAACTTTTATGTAATTCAGATTATTATTCTGGGTTTTGCCAAAGTTTTCTAGAAAACTCATCATCTCTGTGCGAAAGTTTTCGAAATCTTTTTTATATTCCTTTCTTCGCTACGCTCTTTTCGTTTCAATGTGTCGTCATTTTTATGATCATCATTATCGTAGAAGGTGAGTAAGTTGGGTGCAGACCCGCTAGCGCTTGCGCTCTCGCTTATCGCTCTTGTATGTATCGGTGGCGACCTTTGTACATTCATCGTGTGCGCGTGACGTATGGTTTGTCGTATTCTGCGTTCGGGTGTGAGTGCGAAAAATAGCAACTATCTTCTTTACTCGCAGGGGTGAGCGGTGCTGGTATTGAAGTGTTTATGTGCAATATAATGCTTACTATATTGTACTACAGAGCAGTGGTGGCCGAGTGGTAACAGCCTCGACTTACGAGTAGTAGGTCGCGGGTTCAAACCCAGCCAGGCGCGTTACTTTGTGTAATTTAGGTATTTCATCACCACTGCTCTCAAAATGGTAAAAGAAAACATCGTGAGGAAACCGGAATGTCCTAGAACCAAAAATTCGAAGACATGTGATATGCACCAATCCGCACTGGGCCACCGTCGGTAGGAGGAGTTCACATCGGCGTCGGGTCGACGATGAAGTACCTGGGACTCGTCCTCGACAGCCGGTGGAACTTCAAGGAGCACTTCCGACGTCTGGCTCCCAGGTTGAATGCGACTGGGGCTGCGCTCAAGCGGCTCCTGCCGAACCTAGGGGGTCCAGACGCCTCCTGCCGGAGGCTCTACGCAGGCATCGTTCGGTCCATGGCCCTTTACGGTGCGCCGGTGTGGGCGCCATCGCTACGGAAGCGAGTGGCGGCCCGGCTAACCGCCTGCCAGAGGGTCATGGCCATCCGGATGATCCGCGGATACCGTACGGTGTCCTGCGAAGCGGCGAGCCTCCTTGCTGGCCTACCACCGTGGGATTTGGAGGCAACAGTCCTTGCACACATGCATGACTTACGCGTGGAGATGCAACGTCGGGGCGAAACTCCGCTGCCGCGACAAGTCGCGGCATGGCGGACAGAGCTCCGGCGGGATCTCATGGTGAAATGGCGAGAGCGATTGTCGCAACCTCGTGCTGGGCACGCCACGATCGAGGCGGTAAGGCCCCTCTTTGAGGCGTGGCTGGAAAGGCCCCACGGCGTCGTCACCTTCCGTTTGGCGCAGGTGCTGACCGAACACGGCAAGTTCGGTCCGTACCTGTACAAGATTCGTGCGGAGACGACGCCCGGGTGTCGCCACTGTGCGGACCGCCCGGTGGACACGGTGGAGCACACAGTCGAGGTGTGCCCCGCTTGGGAAGAGCAGCGCCGTGTCCTCGTGGGGGCGATCGGCGGCGATCTCTCGCGCCGGGGCTTGGTTCAAGCCATGCTCCGGAGCGAGGAGGAGTGGCAGGCGGTCGCCTCCTTCTGCGAAGCAGTAATGCTAGTAAAGGAGGAGGCCGACCGCCTTAGGCAAAGGCGGACACGCCGCCGCCGCCGCCGGGTTTCCGATCCCAATTTCCGGCCACCGTAGGCGCGGGCTCGCGGACGGTGGGCAATGGGTAGCTCGCTGTCCGTCCGTCCGGTAACAGACCGGTCCGAGCTCAGGTCGTCTACGGCGCGCACCGTTCCCGCGCGCCTCAAGGAGTTGTCAGCATACTGTAGGGGTCCAGCAGGGCCGAAGCCTACTGGGGCCAAAGGTTATGTGAGACTGTCACCAAAGGCCCCAGGATAAAGGCAAGGAATGGAAAGGTAGGTTTTTTAGTCAGTAAAAGTCTGACACTGTTTCCCGCCCCACCCAAGGGCGGGATTCGTCATTGGATGATTTTTACCTACCACAAAAAAAAAAAAAAAAAAAAAAAAAAAAAACTGGGCCACCGTGGTGAATAACGCCCCATTCTCTCTCCTAGAGGGGCCTGAGTCCCAGCAGTGGGAACATTAAGTATAAGGCTGATGCAATGCAATGCATATTGTACTATATTGTTTTTATTTAAACTATATCGTGTCCTCCAAATAATTGTTTGTGCGTCACACTACACTATTATAGATGCACGACAATAATTAATGAAGATCAAATTAATACCTGGTGTTCTGGTTCTCATTATGTTAAGTAATTTGGCCAATTATGCTCCAGGGTTCCAGATTAATGTGCGCATACGTATATATATATGTAACTAATGTATACATGTATTTGTGCTGAATTCGATACATATGCAATTTCAATTTTAACAAGCATTAATGAAGTTGATTCTGAGAACAATTAAGGGGTAAGTTGGATATATGTTTTCGTCAGTTATATTTAAATTACTTGTATTTTTGGATATGTTTAAAAAAGATTCACAGTAGTCATGAGTATAATGGCATAGTTGGCGCAATGGTTGATTGACTGGCTGCTGGGCTAAGTGCCGCGAGTTTGACCCCCACACCGAAAAAATATTTGTATGTTCCAGGTCTGAGTGTCTCGTGTATGTGACTTCACACGTTTGTAAAAGCACCCACGATACAGGAGTCACTCCTAGTGTGGAGCAATGTTTTTAAAAAATAAGAAAGAAAAAAATAGTGCCACGTGTCATTGCCATTCTCAATATGATCGCAATGAATAACTATTTTATATTTATCATCGGCTATATTATCAGTAATTCATAAGGTGTAAAAAACATCACCAAAGGTCTCGACAACAAGTTTACGTAACCAACTCTCCAAACTTTCGGTTTTCCTGAAAATTTCAGGATTATATTCTTTAATTCGTTATCAAAAGATGGCACGTCCTGATTAGCGCGAACTTTTCCCATTTCACCCACGGCGAACAAACCTACGATAGGAAATCTAATCTATAATTTCTTAATAATAGGCGGGAAGTCCGCTCAGCGGCGTCAGAGCGGAAAATTAGCTCCACCGCCTCCACAACAGAGATAGTACAGAAGGTCCGCTACTTAGTTCTAGGATTACGGAAACCCGTAATCCTAGAACTCTAAAGGCAACTGAACCACACAAGTGCGGTTTTAATCAGTAAAAGTCTGACATGCCCTCTCACTCCGACAAGCAGAAGTAATTGAATCCAACCTTAAAATAAATAAAAACTGGGTGCTCCGTACAAACTAACTTATGAAAATAGATCAATTCCCAAATCGAGACTTGAAAAATTTTCAGACAAATTATCAGTTTTCAGATTTATTCCTATACTTGTGCTAAAAGACCTTGTTTCGTGCCAAATTTCAGAGTTCTGGGTCAACGGGAAGTATGCATGAATTTTGATTCCCTGGAGAGTGTTGAATATACGTTTTTTGCGACATAAACGGCCGTATGTTTTTTTTTTTAGTTAACTTAGGAATTTGATTTTTTCACAGTGTCAAGGAACCGCAGTCTTGAGTATATGGTTTTAATTTCAATTTGATATCTCTACGCGTTTCCGAGATAAAGGGTCTTGACAGACAGACGGACAACAAAGTAATCCTGTAAGGGTTCCATTTTTCCTTTTAAGGCTCGAAACCCTAAAAACGCACACATATACATACAGTGAGTATAAGCGCACTTGCGACCGGCATTTGTAGTGTGTCATACGTACACGTCTATGTGTGCGTGTGACAGTTTTCGCTCGTTGTATGGAGTGCACCTTCTATTCACATCTATGTGACCATTCGTTCTGCTTGAGTAGTGACGCTCAAACTGAAAGCGAATGATAATAATAGAAGTTGCAATGCACTGGGTTTTTGTTTCGGAAGGGAATTTTCTTTATAAAATAGAATAGAATAGTCAATATAATTAAACGAGTTGCGCTTGTGTATCGCTCTAGTATTATTAAGCCACACGCTATGTCAACTTTTCTCATACAATAAAAATGCAGTCAGCATTCCGCACCCCACCCACCCTTACTGTAGGGGGGGCCCAGTACTGTACAGTTACTGTAGTATCTCGTTGTCCAAAAAGACCAGAACGGGGAGCGTCGCGTCACCGTAGCCCTGGAACGCAAAGGACAGCTGAATGTGTATGCGTGAAGTTGAAATAAACTCTGAGGGTGCAGTTGCTGGAGTCGCACCGAAACGTCAATTTCAAAACGGTCATGGTGAGTACTGAGAGAACTGCCTTCTGCACCACACCACAGGACAGCACCAAGACAAAACAGTGCGAAGTAAAGTATTACTAACATAACTCCAAATCATAATTACTAAAAACAATGTAAAAAAGTTGTGTCTGTTACTATCTAGGGTTATGGGTGATACATGGGTATTTATTATTATTTTTTAGTCACTAAAAGACTAAAACTGCCTTTTGCTCCACCTAGAGATTCAGCAAATATAATTGGCGTTATTAAACATATAATTATCTATTTTCGTGGTACCTTTAGAATTCAAATAATCAAAATTATTTTGTCGATTCTCGCAAACACATTTACTATGACACAAAGAAATCAGATTTAGTATCTGAAAGGTCTTTAATTTTACTGTGACGTCGCTAAGTACCCCATGTTGTTGGTACTTTAATGAAAATAAGTATAAAGAAATGTAAAGAATTATTAAAGAACCTTCGTGAGTTATTGAATAAAATATTAATTTGGACATCAAAGCAATACGTAAGTACGGCAGACAATTTATTATTAATATATTTGAGGACTTTTTCTAAAAGTTGAAATAAATTACGGCAATCTTTTACTTGTTTCATCATACACGTGGATTGTATTCAATAATAAATTAAACTACGAATGAATGAGGTCGATAGAGGCATTACTCATATACCTACAGACTGGATTATATTTTCTGGACTGGTCGCCAACACAGTATATTTTAGGTGCTCAACATTTTACAAAGTCAACGACAGTACGATTTATCATTTTTTTTTGGGATTTGGGGAATTCCCGCTCTAGGGCGGAACGAGAGGGCCTGTCAAACTTTTACTGACCCACCTATTTTCAGTGGTAGTACAAACACGGACTTTGATGCCTTAGGTTTTGTCAACCAAGCGTGGTTTTTTTATGGTAGGTAAAATCATCCACATCTCCCGCCCTTGGGCGGAGCGGGAGATAGTCTCAGACTCTTATTGACTAAAAACCTACCCCGTTCCTTCATTGCCTTGGTTCCAGGGTCCTGGTATGCATTTTCGTACTTCCTCAAGACCCCAGAGTAGGGGCTTCGGCCCTGCAGGGTCCTACAAACCAAGCGTGGTGGAGAGACAACATGGCCGGTGAATGAAAAAAGACATAATATTATTATGAAAAAAGGTTATTCAGAAAAATTTTATGTCAAAATTTTTAATAATTTTCAAAGAGGGACCTAGACCAAGTCGTGACATAGTTGTACCGAAAGTGGTTAATATTACAAAACTTTCCCGTCAGTTTGTTTAAACCAGATACTCTTAACAAGTCGGGATCAGGCTTTCTTGGTTTTAAACTTTCCTTACCTACGTTGAATAAGAAGAAATATTTGCATATTTAAATTGGGAAGAGGGTTCAATGGTTCATCGGTGCCTACTTAGAGGATCAAATTTAAAATATTTTCATCATGAATACTTACGTTATTGTTTTAATTTTCTGATTTACTGTCACTAAATCTATCTGGACGTAAACGGTCATGTAAGTGAGAACAATATCCTTTTTAGGGTTCCGTACCTTAAAAGGGAAAAATGGAACCCTTATAGGATCACTTTGGTGTCCGTCTATCTATCCGTCAAGACCCTTTATCTTGGGAACGCGTGGAGGTATCGAGATGAAATTAAAAACATAATACTCAAGTTTGCGGTTCCTTGAAACTGTGTAAAAATCAAACATCTAAGTTAACGATAAAAAGATACGGCCGTTTATGTCGTAAAAAACGTACATTTCGACACACTCAAGAGAATTAAAATTGATAGGGTACTTCCAGTTGACCTAGAACCCTGAGCAAGGCTCATATCACAAGTATAGGAATAAATCTTAAAATTGTAAATTTGTGGTTACGTCACAAAAAAAAAATACAGTATAAGTTTGTACGGAACCGTCGCTGTGAGAGTCCAACTCGCACATGCCCAGTTTTTTTTTTCTATTTAAATAAAGAGGGACGAACAATATTTTTTAAAGGCTGACTTTTTAATTTATTACATTAAAAGTGGAGAGATAGCCTGCTGTCAGTCATCCAGGTTCCGAAGCGAATGGTGCAGGGGAGCGTTCGAAAACTTAAAATTGAATTTGCAAGAAGTATTTTAGTTAAAAATAAGTTTTCAAAACCGTGACAAAGATGTAAACCATTGAAGTACTTATGAAAATCTAAAATTTTGTATCGGTACGGCTGAATAAATATTTACATATGTCCCAGCAGTGGGAACATTAAAAGGCTGATGATGATGATGATGATATTTACATAAATATATAAAATAATATATACTATTATTTTATATATTTATGTAAATTTCATTCCATAACCGATGCCGTCAGTCGCCTTTTAAAGGTTAAAGCTAGGCCTCGCCAAACACCAAACGCTGAGAATCCGGATAACTGACGATAGGCTATTTCTATATACGATAAATATAACTTTGTATTTGCCTTTAGAAAATGCTTGCAGTTTTTTTGTCGTTCGCCTCCCCGTCGATTTGTAATGCCAACACGCTACACATGTCACATATCTGCAACACGCTATAAGCAGTTTTACTAACCATTATAATAATTATTGTTTATGTTATAAAACGAACAGTAGGCAGAGAGTCCACGATGAGAGAAAGACACCGCACAACAACAATAATATCTACAATACCTGGAATAACGATAACAATTTCTCCAAACTGTAAAAAACAATCTAACAATAACAACAAATGTAAAAAATCCCAGAAACAGAACAACAATAACCAAGAAAGCCGATCAGCTCCTATCACATCGTGCACAAACTCGAGCTGGCACATGTCGCCAGATAGCCCATTTGAATTCATAATGGCGGCCGTCGCCAATCCAACAGATTACAGCGCACAATAACACAGGACTCGGGACAGATCCCACGATACCGACTGAGCGAGCACAGTATAGACAGGCAAAGAAGGTCGACTCTTTACAAAAACGTGCACGCATACATAGACGCGTACTTATCGTCGACCGACGTCAGCATTAAGTCCTCGTGGTAGAAGAATTAGTCAGCTAAACGCAGCGCTACCAAGCGCTATGTTTGTGATGGTTCAAGTCACTTGTCAAGTCATTTGTCCAGGAAGACAAAGAGGAGAAGCGACGGAGGACGACGGACGGGGACGGGGAAGGGGGAGGAAGGGGTAGGAAGTTTTGATTTGTTTCTGCAGCGGTCTGGACAAATGAGGTGACTTGACCCATCACAAACACAGTGCCTGTGTGGAGCCCCTTCACAGGATATTTATTTATTTATTTAATCTTCCTGCAACCAAAGGTACAAAGGCGGACTTAATGCCTTAGGCATTCTCTACCAGTCAACCTAAGGTGGTGGAGAGACAATATGGCAGGTGCATAAAAAAAAAGGAGGGAAAATACTATTTTGAAAACAAATATTACAAAATTATATATAAAGCTAAAAGTGGACATACATACATATATACTTTAATATATACCTATACATACACATTATATAAAAATATTTATACAGTGAAGGAGTATTTGAGATGATTCTGCTATTGGTGTAGAAAGTAATTCCGCAACTTCCGCTTAAACGCGTTCTGACTCGTGGCCGTTCTGTACTTCTACCATGAGTTTTAAGCAATAGTATTCGTCGCTACTCGATATCGACGCCGTAAATATTTTGTATGGCAAATTTTGGTTCTGCAAGTGACCGCTAGAGGCGCTGCAAAATTTGCCATACAAAATATTTACGGCGTCGATATCGAGTAGCGACGAATACTATTGCTTAAAACTCATGGTAGAGGTACTGATATCGAAAGGTACCGAATTCCACATAAGGATGGACTGTATATAGAAGGAAGAATGAACTAAATCAGAAGTATGAGAAGGGCAAAGCAGTACGAGATTGTGAGAAGAACGCAGATTCCTAGCGTGGGAAGAGCAGAGATATTGAAAGTGAGATATAAGATAAGAAGGAGGGGTAGGAGAGTTAAGCAAAGAGAAGAGGGTTGTCAAAGCTCGCAAACTTCTTCTCTGGCGAATAGCCAACCATTTGAGTTCAGATCTGAAGCTTGATACATGATCATATTTCCTCAAGTTAAATATTAACCTGATGCAGTTGTTGAGGAGCCTAGCGTTGAGATCTAAATAGCACACATCACCATAGTCGATAATCGGGAAAATTAAAGTCTGCACAGGCATTGTCTTGGTCTTTGCAGGTAAAAAGTTCCTCAGAACATACAGATACCGCAAAGTCCCGTTTAGCAGACACTAGAAACCTGACTTTGCCAGCCAAGCGTTGAGTCAAGATGCAAACGGATCTCCTTTACACTAGAGCTGATGGGAATGACTGCACCCTTGAAAACAATAGGAGGTAGAGAGCTAACCCCCACTCTACGCATCATGCGTGTACTACCAATAACGATGGCCTGACATTTTGAGGGGTTTACAGACACTCCAAACCTATCAGATCAGTCACTGATAGCATTCAAATCTCGGTTCACATCCTCTATAGCGTCTGAAAAACTTTCCACCCGCACAGCTGCATACAATTGAAGATCATCGGCATAAAGGTGATACGCACACCGAAGACAGTGATTTATAAAATTTATGAAGATGGAGAATAGTAATGGAGATAGAATAACGCCTTGCGGAACACCAGCCTCCAGGTCACGCCAACTCGAGGAATTCTCATCAACGCGAACCGACTGCTGACGTCCCCGAAGATAAGAAGAAAACCATTCTAGCACCTCGGAAGAAACCATAAGATGGGAAAGGATAGATAGGAGTATATCGTGATTGACGGCATTAAAGGCATTGGAGAAATCTATTAACACTAACACAGTAACTTTTGTATCCTCAATTGCTTCTCTAATGTCGCCAGTCACTTAAAGAAGAGCGGAGGCTGTACTGTGCCCAGGTCTGAATCCAGACTGGCATGAGCTTACGAGGTTGTGTCGGTGGACAAACCCCGAAAACTGCTTGTGCACCAAAATTTAACGGTGTATTCCGAGTCCTAGTTCACGGTTGCCGATTTGAAGTTTTCATTCAAGTGTCTACCCATACGATCATCGGTTTTACGACTTATACCTATGATAAATGGTAATGACAAATGATATTTATTTTGCAAATAGGATTTTTATATACAATTTTATACGTCAATTTTTTCGTCAGTTTAAAATATTATAAACGTAATAGTCAGCTTAAACTGAGCTGCTGTGTATCGCATATGCACAGCATTTTAAAACAAATGCCTGTCGCGAGGAGAATTCATTCGCTGTAGATACGTGAAGTGTGTCATTGTGTGTGGGTTCGTTCGTTGCTGCAGCCGACCTTCTGTACTTGTCTAGTCTGTGTCGCCCGACTGCTTGTGCGTTCACGTTGTCGGCACAATTGAGACATCGAGGGAAACTTGGGCCTTTTAATGCTTCCATTCACAGAATTCGTTACGTTAAAATTAAGATTCGTACAATGATTTTTGTGAACGCTTTCGTTTTATGCATATTTTGGAGAAAATAATTTAAAGAATCTTGCATTTTTACAAGCTTTCTATTAGCTTGCACTGTATGTAACTATGTATGTTCGGCTCAAATCTTGCAACTCAATTTTGAAGCAGATATCTTCAACCGATTGAGCTGAAATTTTACATGCATGTGTAAATCGGGTGACAATGCAACATTATGATGACATGGAGCTGATCTGATGATGGAGCTGGAAGGTAGCCATAGGAACTCAGCAATAAAACAATACAACCCCATCGAGTTTGAGCTCGTTTGATTAGTATTGACGAGTACTTTGATCCTGTATGATAGCCAAGGTCTGATGATGGAGTCGGAAGGTGGTCATAGGAACTCCGCAGGTAAACGATACAACCCCATCGAATTTGGGCTCGTTTGATTTGTATTGACAAGTACTTTGATCCTGTACGATAGCCAGGGTCTGATGATGGAGCCGGAAGGTGATCATAGGAACTCAGCAGTTAAACGATACAACCCGTCGAATTTGGGCTCGTTTGATTCGTATTGACGAGTACTTTGACCATGTATGGTAGCCAGGGTCTGATGATGGAGCCGGAAGGTGGTCATAGGAACTCCGCAGTTAAATGATACAACCCTATCGAATTTGGGCTCGTTTGATTCGTATTGACGAGTACTTTGATCCTGTATGATAGCCAGGGTCTGATGATGGAGCCGGAAGGTGATCATAGGAACTCCGCAGTTAAACGATACGACCCCATCGAGTTTGAGCTCGTTTGATTAGTATTGACGAGTACTTTGATCATGTATGGTAGCCAAGGTCTGATGATGGAGTCGGAAGGTGGTCATAGGAACTCCGCAGGTAAACGATACAACCCCATCAAATTTGGGCTAGTTTGATTCGTATTGACAAGTACTTTGATCCTGTACGATAGCCAGGGTCTGGTGATGGAGCCGGAAGGTGATCATAGGAACTCAGCAGTTAAACGATACAACCCATCGAATTTGGGCTCGTTTGATTCGTATTGACGAGTACTTTGACCATGTATGGTAGCCAGGGTCTGATGATGGAGCCGGAAGGTGGTCATAGGAACTCCGCAGTTAAATGATACAACCCTATCGAATTTGGGCTCGTTTGATTCGTATTGACGAGTACTTTGATCCTGTATGATAGCCAGGGTCTGATGATGGAGCCGGAACGTGATCATAGGAACTCCGCAGTTAAACGATACGACCCCATCGAGTTTGAGCTCGTTTGATTAGTATTGACGAGTACTTTGATCATGTATGGTAGCCAAAGTCTGATGATGGAGTCGGAAGGTGGTCATAGGAACTCCGCAGGTAAACGATACAACCCCATCGAATTTGGGCTAGTTTGATTCGTATTGACAAGTACTTTGATCCTGTACGATAGCCAGGGTCTGAAGTGGAGCCGGAAGGTGATCATAGGAACTCAGCAGTTAAACGATACAACCCATCGAATTTGGGCTCGTTTGATTCGTATTGACGAGTACTTTCATCCTATATGGTAACCAAGGTCTGAAGATGGAGCTGGAAGGTGGTCACAGGAACTCCGCACTTAAATGACACAACCCCATCAAATTTGGGTTCGTTTAGTTTGTATTGACGAGTACTTTCATCCAATATGGTAGCCGGGGTCTGATGATGGAGCCGGAAGGTGGTCATAGGAACTCCGCAGTTAAATGATACGACCCCATCGAGTTTGAGCTCGATTGATTAGTATTGACGAGTACCTTGACCATGTATGGTAGCCAGGGTCTGATGATGGAGTCGAAAGGTGGTCATAGGAACTCTGCAGTTAAACGATACAACCCCATCGATCGTACTAGTTAGTTTTAATATACTACAAAATAGGTACCAATTGAAAGGGCTTGAAGAGAGTAACTTTAAAAATAAAGTGACATTACTCTAAATCCAATATTTTCCTTTTTCTCAATCATACTCTTGGTGGAGTGGTAGTGTTCATGGAACGTCTAGTAGGTTGGTTGCGGCTTTTGCGAGCCTTCTTCGTCTCTCTCTATTCATGGAACTTCGTGTACATTCAATGAGGGAACACTTCAAAGATGATTTAGTGAGGTCTGTCCATCTGGTAGGCGATTGGCCGCAACAACGTAGGCCCTCTACTCTTCCTGTACCACTAAACGTACCAAAGAGCTTTTATTGCCTATGATATATCCACACATCATAAAAATTCGCTGTTGCACAATCGACGAAAATTTTCGTTTTAATGCAAAGCTCTTTAATAATGGAAACGTTAGTACGGTGAGCAGTCTGTTTTATCCTCAGTAGACGCCTCCAGCGTCACATTTCAAGAGCATCAATTTTTTTACGGTGCTTGAATCTTCTCCGCATTTCCCAGTATTTGTGATTGTGGATCCCAGGTAGATAAACTCTAGACAATTTCGCAATTGGCTATTTCATCTAAGTTAGGTTGATTGTTAGTCTTACGATCCACCACCATAATTTTTGTTTCATAAATCCAATCTGGTAGACTTCTCAGGTGGACGCCTCCTTCTGCGAAGCAGTAATGCTAGCAAAGGAGGAGACCGACCGCGTCAGGCAACGGCGCTCACGCCGCAGCCGCCGCCGTAATTCCGATCCCGATTTCCTGCCACCGTAGGCGCGGACCTGCGGACGGCGGGCAATGGGTAGCTCGCTGTCCGTCCGTCCGGTAACAGACCGAACCAAGCTTAAGGTCGGGGGATCTCATTGGATGATTTTACCTACCAAAAAAAAATCCTGGCAGACTTCCAAAGATAGCAGACTAAGTTTCTTATGCTTTCCTATAATATGGGTAACAAATGAAAGGACTTGCTGAGAATACAAATGTGATTTAAATAAGGCATAACTAAAAAGTAAAAAATAAATTACAAGTAAAAAATACTTTTTAAAAACAAGCTTTCAATTAAATGGCCTAAAAAGAAGAAAATAAACTTTTCCTTTATAACTTTTACTATCAATTTATAACGGCATTACACAATTTATATGATATAAAAGCTTGTCGCGAGATTTAACTGTGTCAATACACAGCTAAATAACTACATAAATTAAATAAGTTAAAAAACTTCATCTATTGATTTTAATATTTTCAAAATCTCGCGACAAGCTTTTGTATCATATAAATTGTGTGATGCCGTTATAAATTGATAGTAAAAGTTATAAAGGAAAAGTTTATTTTCTTCTTTTTAGGCCATTTAATTGAAAGCTTGTTTTTAAAAAGTATTTTTTACTTGTAATTTATTTCATTGTAATTCATTCGAATATTGAATTTATATATTATGTGTTTTTAAGTTTCCGTACCTCAAAAAGAAAAAAACGGAACCCTTATAGGATCATTTTGTTGTCCGTCTGTCTGTCAAGAACCTTTATATAAAACCACATACTCAGGTCTGCGGTCTCCTGAAGCCGCGAAAAATGCAAAGTTCTAAGTTAACGAAAAAAAATTACGGCTGTTTATTTCATAAAAACACGTATATTTCGACACTCTCAAAGGAATCAAAATTCATAGGGCACTTCTCGTTGACCTAGAATCCTGAAATTTGGCATCAAGCAAGGCCTCATAGCACAAGTACAGGAAAAAATCTGTAAATGTAGTTACGTCACAAAAAAAAATTTTTTCGTTTATTCGAGACCCGATTCGCGAATTGATCTGTTTTCATTGGTAGTTTGTAGGGAGCCGTGAGTGCGCGAGTCCAACTCGCACTTGCCCAGTTTTTTTTTTACATGGAAAATTATCAAATAACTTCCTCCAACTTGGGTGGGGCGGGAGGGAGACGCAGACTTTTACAGACTAAAACCCACAGTATCCTTTCAGTTTCCCTTTTTTTCGGGGACTGCGGTAACTCTTTCGAATAATCTACAGTCAATGTCTAGCTTTTCTAACAAAATATATAAGTAGTTAATAAGAATAAAAAAATTCTAATAATATGCTACGAGTATAAGTAAAGAAGAAAAGAAAGAAAGTAAATATGTTTATTTTGTCCAAGTACTGTAATAAATACAGGTTATCGCAATTACAGGTTACATAAGGTAAAATTTTGTTCAACCCTTTTTATTCTTTGAAGTTGTGTGTTGTAGAATTATTTATTTTACGCCGAAACATATGACAAGGGCGGGAACAATTTACCTGCTGCGGTTTTCCCATCCGATTAAGTATCTTCAAGACTATTGTAAATAGGCTCTTCATAAACTAGTGTGCTTTACCATCAATGATTACATCACTGCTTACCACCAGGTGCAATTTCCGTCGGCACTGGTATATAACGGTCCTGTGCGTCTCGCATCCATCGAATTCCCGCAACCCTTACCAGGTCATCGGTCATTGTGGCGACATTTGGAGGAGCCCTATGTCCAACAGTGGACGTCTTTGGGTTGAAATAATGATGATGATGACATTCAGATGATGATAGGGTGACTGGTAATTAGGGAACGATACTTAAACACGCGATTGAAGTCATGATAACAAACAACTTTTACTATGGGACAAAACCTGAAATCGCGAAAAAAAGATTCTGGTCAATACATTTCTGTTCGCTTAACTGGACAAAATGTACTGAACTTGGTCACCCCCGGTTGGTTAAAAACCATTGTGACAAATGGAAAACAAAGACAATAGGGCTATGGTTTTTGGAGTCTTAAGTGGACTGGTTACCAATGCCATTAATATCCATCGATAAAAAGGCAGGGGGTAACTTGCACACTCAATAAATGGGCCCCCAAAAACGAGCGCCAGCACGAAGTGACAACATATCCTCAGGTGCTTGAGGAGTAGAGAGGTATACCACGGCTATCAGCACAATCCCGGAAGTACCAAACCGTAGGTTAGTATCACGTTCCATTGAAATTGTCTAAAGGGCCTCTGCGAGTTGGTTCCGGCTCTTCGTACGTCTTTCAACGGTCCAGGACCTCAGGGTTCTGAGATATATTGACAGGTAAAAAAAAAAAAATATTCCACAACTATTACACAACGCCTTGTAGTTTCAAACTAAGCAGAGCTTGTGCTATAAGTACTACACAACTGATAAACATACTTACTCATATATTTCTAAATACATACTTATTATAAATAAATGACCCTCAGACACAGAACAAATGATCGTGCTCATCACACAAAGTGCTGTTGTGCTGGGTGGGAATAGATCGAACACAACCACGACCTCAGGCTTAGCAATCAGGGCTATTAACCACTAGGCCTACAGGCTAGTCTGAACAAATTCTGAACAATCTTGTAGTTATGTATATATGCTTTTTTCAATTCAGGGTGCCTACTGAATAAGTCGTCGCCCTCGCCCTATACGCACAAGATTCTTCTTCGCCTGTTATTACCACCACCTACAAAAATCCTACATAATTATTTTTTATTTACATAAACGTCTGGCTAAAACTCTAGCCAGCAAGCCTCGATACCTGCTTAAAATTTCCCCACACCGATCCCGACAACTTGAAATACCATCGGGATCCAACTTCAGCGGAACTGAGGCTAACTTTAACAGACTGCCTTCAAATTCATGCGCCATATGGGGTGAACACTTCGGCTCTGTTGATACTTGCTAGCTGTAGATGCTTTGTGGTAAAAGTGCTGGATTTAAATACACTATGATTATGGAGGATAGGAAAAAGTACTGAAATATTTTTCTTTTTAATTATTTATTAACATGTTAAATTGAAGCTGGTAACTGTTATGGTTTCAAAGATGTATAAATAAAATGGTGAATATAACATGTAAATTAGCTTTGCTGAAATATTTTAAGAAACTACTATGTAAATTAAACACATCACAGTAAAGATTTGAAAAAAAAAAAACATTAATAAAAATTAAGCTGCCTGGTTGCGCAAATAAGCTTGGTGTGGACTGTAGGTTTAAAAAGCGATCTAAGGTTTGTTAACAATATGCAGGTACTGTGCCTGGCGTTTATTAATGGGATAAATGTATTAGGTAGGAACACTGACCTTTTGACCTCGAAGGTTCCACGTGGCGCCGGCCGGCGAACCTCGACTTCGCACATTTAACCACTGCCAGGTCCTGTATTGCACTACACTGCACTATTGATGAGTCTTTGAATGGTTGGATCACGAAATAGTCAATTTTCTTGTAATTTCGAGCGGGCGATGTTAGCGGAGCGGTCACATTCACAATCGATGCACAAACGTCAATGTCATTTCATTTCTAGAGGTCGTGCGGGAAGGGAAACGGAAGGGATAGGATTGCTAGGCCAAAAAAATAAATTACAAAAAACAAAATCGCGGATCATAGCAAATTGGCGCAACCATTCCCCCCGGGTTTGAAGGGTTACCTTCAAAGAAAAGAAAAAAAACAAAAGCGAAACTAAACCCTATTACTATATCTAAACTATCAATACTAGGTAGCGAAACAACTTATAACTAACTATGCCACTACTGCTGATTAGGCAGAGGGCAGAGGCGAATAACCGGACGCAGGTACGATCCAGTTGCGGTTTTAACCTTTACGACTCGCGTTATTCCGTTCGAACCCGGAAAAACTTCTTCCACTACACCAAGAGACCAGTGCAGAGGAGGCGCACTCTCAGTCTTCAGTATCACCACAGTACCGACTGTGACTGGATCTGAAGGAGTGTTCCACTTTTGACGCGACTGCAGCGTATGCAGATAATCTGTCCTCCATCGCTTCCAAAAGGACTGAACTAAGCTATCCAGCAGAGCGTGACAATTCACCTTATGGTGATAATCCACCAACAAATCCAAAACGTGATCCTTGCGTGGTAGGACCACTGGATGCATTTGTTCAAACTCTAACTTAGCATTTCGCAGACGGCCACCGACACGAATGAGTCCGTCTTGTAAAAATGGTTTCAAATGTTGAAGTGCGCGACTACAAGGTTTATGTGATTCTAAACTACGAAATTCTATTGAAAAATAAAATTTCTGCAACTCTCGAAGTACAACTGATTCAGCTCTATCCAAATCAGCTGCGATTATAGAACCACGCGATGGTAATAATCTCAAAAATCTTAGGACGTAAACTACACAGCGTAATAGTCTCGACCAAGACGAGACTCGATTAGACAACAACAAAACAACTGACTCTTCACGCGGAACTGATACTACAAGCGTATGTTTCTTCTCCTCGGGTGGCTCTGAAACAGTAGCGGGGTTAAACGGAGCATTTGGCCACTCGTTAGGAGTGGTATGAAGCCAGGGAGGGCCACAAACCAAAGCGGATGATTTAAAATTTGCGCAGGAAGCAAACCACGTGAGAGACAATCAGCTGGGTTTTCTGTTCCAGCGACATGGAATATATTTTCCGGTGACAATTCAGCTTGAATCTTAGCCACCCTATTTGCGACAAACGTGCCCCATCGATGGGGTGAAGAGTGGGCCCAACATAGAGCAACGGTTGAGTCTGAAAACGCTACAATTCTCTCTATATTAATGCGAGGACGACAAGTTTTGACTATAGATGTAATCAATTGAACCAACATAAGAATAGCGCAGAGTTCGAGACGAGCAAGAGAGACAACCTTACGAGGAGATACCTTTGATTTTGCGCTAATGAGGAAAACTGAAATGTTATCGCCATTTTGGACCTGAAAGTAAACCACTCCCCCGTAAGCCCTCTCACTGGCGTCTGCGAAACCTACCACATTAACAACAGTGTCTGGTACTATACCAACATGGCGAGGTATCTGTATCTGATCGAGCATTGGAAGCTCTTTCCTATAGCGAGCCCACAACTTGGCAACACTGTCAGGAGCGGTGTCGTCCCAATCACAGTTGGAAAGCCAAAGCTCTTTTATAAGCAGCTTTGCATACAAAACGACAGGAGCTACAAAACCCATTATATCCCATATCCGAGCTACACATGCTAGGATAACGCGTTTGGTACAAGTTGGCGGAGTCGAGCTAATTTTAAGACTGAACATATCAGTTGCGGGTGACCAACTTAAACCAAGGATCTTATGCGAATCACTATCATCGAATTCCTTTACCGAAGTCAACCGGTGTGACGGTGGAATCGACTCTAATGTAGCTTGCGAGTTGCTTGTCCATTTCACCAGATCAAATTGACCGGACTTCATGAGGCTGATTACTTGAGCAGCGGTCTCTATAGCCTCTGCTTCACTAGGTACACTGTACACAAAATCGTCCTTGTACAATCCGGTTTCAATAGTGGCCCTTGCTTTCGGGTATGTATCACCCTCGTCAGCGGCCAACTGCTTGATAGTGCGAAGAGCGTGAAAGGGACTAGACTTAAGCCCAAAACAAACACGATTGAATTCGTAAACCTTCAAAGGTTCCTGCGGAGAAAATCTATACAAGAAGCGTTGGAATCTACGGTCACATTCTCTGATTCCAATACTAAGAAACATTTGCCGAATATCAGCAGAGAGCGCAATAGCAAACAAGCGAAAATTTACTATTATTTCAAATAAGTTACCCTGGAGGTTCTGACCACAATACAAGATATCGTTAAGCGATATGCCAGTACTAGTTTTAGCGCTACCATCCATAACCACACGCAGTTTAGTTGTAAGCTTGTCTTCTCTAACAACTCCATGGTGCGGGATGATGTAAAACGGGTAATCACGTGTCTCCTCAGTCTCGGCAGGCGCTGATGAGATATAACCTTTATCTAAATATTCGATCAGCACATCATCATAGGCTTGCTTCAACTTAGGAGACGCCTGCATCTTACGTTCCAAGCATAGAAAGCGTTTTTCTGCGGAGGCACGGGAGCCACCGAGCGAAAAAATATCACCCTTGAAAGGGAGCGCGACAACATAACGACCATCTTTATCACGAGTAGTCGTGCGGGTATAAATCTCCTCAGTGACCTGATCCTCAGGGCTGAGAATAGGCGGGACATTGACCTCTTCAATCTCCCAGAACTTGCGGATGGTAGACTCAAGCGGCGGCTCGACGGTGCAACAGTGCGACACAGTCGAGTAACTATCTAAACAAGCGGGTGCGGAACCAACTATAACAAACCCGAGAACTGTTTCCAGTGCGTGCGGAGCGGGGTACATCGGAAGACCTTGAATTTTACGTGATAACTGGAGATGCGGGAGAATCGAAGCAGCGATCAATAGATCGATATCTCCAGGGAAAGCGTAATTTCCGTCGGCTAACTGCAAGTTCTTAAACTCCGTCAGCATGGACGTGTCAACCGGTACCGTGGGCAACCGTTCCGTAATCTTATCTGCGACTAGCGAATCCATTTCAAACGAAATATTACGATTAAAACGTGAACTAAATATTATTTTAATAGAACCGTGAATGGTTGCCTTTAAACCTCCAAAACCTTTCACTTCTGAGCGGGATGACCAATTATTAAAACTAAAACCAAGGCGTTGACAACAATCCCGAGTAATAAAATTACTCTGGGAAGCGCCATCTAGTAGCGCTCGAACGGTGTGCGGTTTGCCAAAGGCATCTACAATGACAACTTGCGCGGTCGCAAGTAAAACGGTAGTGATTTGAGTACCAGCGGCGGAAAGCGAACACAATGTTACGTCGTTTGCACTTGCAGCAGGCCGCGCGTCACAAGCGTCGCGCGTCCGCGCAGGCCGCGGCCGCGATGGCAGCTTACTACTCTCAAAATGTAAGAAGGTATGATGTCTAGCTAGACATTTACGACAGCTAACACCACTGTTACATGACGTAACCAGATGTTTGTCACTTAGACAATTAAAACACAAATTATTAGTGCGGACAAACTTGTAACGATCACTAGGCGATAATCTCTGAAATTCCGAACACTTGTACAGCTGTGTATGGCTACCCTTACACAGAGAACAGTCAGGTGTTGAGGCGGTATTAACTAGCGTATGTGCAGTCTTGACTGACTTCGATGACGCGTCTATACGGCGATCGGAACCTGTCCTATTCGTGACTTCATGACGTGCCGACGTGCGCTGCAATACCTTAATATGGTCGCGAATAAAAGATTCTAAATCTTTGAACTTAGGTATTTCGTTACCGCGCTGAGTCGTTTCAAACAGACGAACAGTTTCAGGATCTAATTTCTGTAAACCGATATACAAAAACAAAAAGTCACAGAGGTCATTGACCTTTAGGTTCTTTACTGCACGAACAGATGATGCGAAAATATTTAAAAACTTCTCTAAATTATGATCGTTACAAACGGAAAAACTTTTCAAATCGAATAATTGATCTAAATATGCGGTGGCTACTAATCGCTTATCTTCGTATTTTGTTTTTAAAGTGTTCAAAACTAAAGTGTAATTTTCAGCGCTAAACGTAATTCCAGCACAGACAGCCTTTGCCTTACCGGTCAATTTTTCTACGAGATAATGCAATCTCTCGTGATCTGTCAGCGATGTGTTCCTATGTATTATATTTTCGAAACTATCTATAAATAAATTCCAATTTCGAATGTCACCATTAAATTCAGGTATTTGAATTGGCGGCAATCGTGGGCGTTCGCGAGGAGGGTTGGATAAACCACTCGCGGGGGGGGGGAGTCTCTAAACTCCTAGCAATACGTTTGATACGACAATACAAGTCATCAAAGGACGACAATGCCTGATAACTCACACAGTAATCAGGATTTAACTCCAACTCTAAAATGTTTATATTCTTAATTGTAGATTTAAAATCCGCGCGCAAACTATCTAAAGTTTCCAACGAACACAAGAAAGCATCTCTAATCGTCAGATCCGAGATTTGCAAAGATTTATCACAAATTGATTGAACACGTGAAAACTGTGAGTCCCTTTCAGCGTATAAAAGCTTTAACTGAACCTTTAAATCAGTACTAACCTTGGTTCCCTTAAGAGACATCTTGTTTTGATATATTCACACTATACACTCAAACAAACACTTAACGAATTATTAAGTAAGCGATAATTATCAGATAACAATATGGTAATATTGTAAACAACAAAGTGAACGGCGAACGAACGGAATAACCTGAATCAATGAGTAAATATTACCCAATTTCTCGATTAAATCATTCACGTCGTTCATATGCGTATATAATCTATGGTTTATCCGTTTCCTACAAATATTCACTCAACAATGAACGGGTATTTTTGAAATGCGTCTACCTACATGCAATTTGTAGGACTTCCGAATGAATTTTGTCAAGAAAAAGAATGCGATCGATTTATATCTACGCTGATATTTACGTAGCTAACTATAATTATGCGGTGCGGTTGACGGCGTAGGTACCGTAATTATCAATGGCTCTTTAACTATACGAGCGAAATAACGTTTAGTTGCCTAAATGCCTAGATGCGGGTTTTCTACTATTATATCTAGGTAAACAGGCGCGTTGCGTTTATTCCCTATGGAACAAATACTATATTGCGAAATTACAAGAAAATGATTCACGATCCTGCTCGAAGGACCAAAAAGTAATGGTTGCGCAAATAAGCTTGATGTGGACTGTAGGTTTAAAAAGCGATCTAAGGTTTGTTAACAATATGCAGATACTGTGCCTGTATGGGACGGAAACTAGGGAGGAACACTGACCTTTGACCTCGAAGGTTCCACGTGGCGCCGGCCGGCGAACCCCGACTTCGTACTTTCAAATCACTGCCAGGTCCTGAATTGCACTACACTGCACTATTGTTGAGTCTTTGAATGGTTGGATCACGAAATAGTCAATTTTCTTGTAATTTCGAGCGGGCGATGTTAGCGGAGCGGTCACATTCACAATCGATGCACAAACGTCAATGTCATTTCATTTCTAGAGGTCGTGCGGGAAGGGAAACGGAAGGGATAGGATTGCTAGGCCAAAAAAATAAATTACAAAAAACAAAATCGCGGATCATAGCAAATTGGCGCAACCACTGCCAAAATGAAAATTTCGTAGTGCCATAGTATTCTGTAATAATTAACTTTCATTTTCAAGGTTAGTAATTAAGCAATTAGGCTGCATGTCACAAAGGAGACGTTCAATAAATATTTTTTTTGGTTTTGGCTTGGTCTAAAAATATTTAAAATATTGAAAAGCAATCTGCCCAACCCCAAAACCCAACTTCTAAAGGCGTAATTATCTCCATTTTGTAGCACATTAAATAACATTTTACAGTCCTCCGTCTTTTTTAAGTGATGTGGAATAGATATAAGCTTGTAGTACTATATATTATTTTGTAGGGTTTTCTTTTTGAGTTTGCAATACTGGTATTTGACGTGATAGTATGTATAACTTTGTATCAGTGTGTGTGTATCTCCATGACGCTCAATTAGGTATAGTATATAGCTATGTGCGTTTGTTTCAACGTCAAACATCAGATTGACAGATTGTCAATCTGACATTTACGGATTTGACTTTCTTTCGACACTTTTTGATATTGCATTATCATGATAATATTATATGTTTTGTCTTTATTTCATAAAACGGCAGTTCTTTAAAATCATAATAAAATCTTAAGGTATATAATAGTCAATTTTAGCTACTAATTTAAAACTACCACTACCACCACTACCACGCTACTATTTTAAATAATTCTATTGAGTAGGAATTAATACACAAAAAAAATGCGTTTTGTTTTTACTGAAACATTTTTCAGCTTTTAAAAAACGGAGAACTGAAAAATTATTATTCAATCATAAGCTTTCAAATAAAGTATATCACATTGATGTTCAAATTTCTTCGGAATAATAGATAATAAGCCCATTTTTGACCTCTCCTTTGGCAGCACTTTCGACGCACAGTGTCTTTTCTCTATCTTTCCCAAATACTAATTTCTAGTAATCCTGTATTTACAATTTCTTCATGTTCAAAACAAGCTGATAAGAATACCTCACGAGCGCACCGCATAGGCGTCACACATTCCTTTATTGTTACAAAATGACCGACCATAATGCCCTTATCCAGGGCGACTCAGTGGAATGAATGCGCAGGTGACAGGGTGTTACTCCGACGACAGCGCCTTACAATGCATTGTTAATGGCGGTCCCGGCTCCCCTTGACCTTTGTAATTGAATTGTTACGGTACAGACTGCAGAAAGGGTTGGGCCGGGCTTGTTGTGATGATATTGCTAAACAGTAAAAGCAACTTGGTAGGTTATCTTTGGAGGAGAAAGGAGAATTTCATAGCATATGTTTGATGGACATTAAATAGATTTTTATTAAGTCTACGATGTCTTCAGCAGGGCCAATCTTTTTTTTCTTTGCATGTCGATGAACTTAACTGACCAATATTTGGCAACCTGTAGCGCTCCGTCATTAGCCTCGTACAAATCCATCCATCAAAGTGCAGGCTGTTGTGCAAAATGTGTAGTAGCTCCACAGTGGCACTGTGTCAGAGATGGGTTAAGGAAGCCCCATTTGGCCAGATTATTTTTCAGCGGCCAACCTGGGTCCACAGTCGGTTAAGAGATTTCCAGAGCTACAGGCGAAGAAGAAGCAGGGTAAATGCAAGCACACAGGTGGGTTTTTAGGCAGTAAAACTTTAGCACGCCCTCCCACTCTACCTTGCGGGAGAAGTCATTGGATGATTACCAACCTCAAACAAAAACGTTGACAAAAATTCTTTGTATAATGATTCTATTCGCGAGTAAAACTTGGCCGAAGATGGCCCAAGACAGTCACGTTTGGAAGGAGAAAGAGGATACCTTTCCCCAGCAGTAAAGGCAAGAAAAATGATTCCATTACCGTAAACCTTTTCAGCAACTGAAATAACTTTAACATCATAACATTCGCAACTGAAAGTGCAGCGTTTAATCCTTGACATATCTCGCGCACAATACTCGCGACAGTCCGTCCGTGATAACGGAGGCATGGGCACAGCGTCCCGAGGCATTGTGTCGCCTTGTCGCTCGTACCGCGGCAGCGTCGCCGCATTGTTCCGATGCAACTCCGCGTCTTTTATTGTTCTGTCGCTTGTGTGTGGTGGAGGAAAGCACAATCGATTTTGAACGTTGTCTGGGTAAAGGTAAGGTGGAATTTTGTATGACGGTTTTGCAAGTTATGGAGAGGCCTTCGATAGAAAAATAAAAGCCAAATGAAAACAATGATTTCTCCTTTTGTACCTTACGGTTTTAGTTTACACTGGATCATGCCAGGAAATGGGAAGGGCGTTGAATAGTACGTAAGTGGAGCGTTTTGTTTCAGTCAGCCGCGACAAAGTTACGAGTAGTTAATTGGCGGTTCAGCGGTTTTACAGAACTGTGAGCTATTGAATCAATGTTGGAAATCATATTTCTGTGTATTGAGTTACGATTGTAACTCAGTTTGGTTTAATTGTTCAGCTACCCGGAGTTTGATTGAATAAAATTATATTTGCACAGAAGCGTGGTTTGAGGCAGTGTTCCGCAAAGGGTGTGCCGTGGTAAACTAGTGGACCGTGGTGATTGGTCAGTGTGCTTCAGAAAAATTAGATTATCTCTTAAATTTATCAGGCAGATCAACCAGATCAATCAAAATTTCAATGTGTTCGAAATCTATTCTCCAAGGGCAGTTCCTTTAGGATACGTACCGATTAACGAGCAAGAAGAACTATTCGAAATGAAAACGGATTGCACATTAAAATAAAATTTAATAGACTTAAAGTTTCAGGTACTAAGAGTTAACGGCTACTACTAACTTTAAGGTAGTAAGAGACTTCTCTCTCTGCCTATTACTTTGGAGAACACAAATTTTTGTTTAAGATGGAATATCATTAAATTACTTCTTCCGCACTAGGGTGAAGTGAAAGGGTGTTTCTGACTTTTACTGATTAAAACCCACCTGTGTTTCTACATTTGCCCTTTGGGTTGGTCTTACGAAAGTCTTCCAACATACCCGCAGCCGTAACAAGCATCGACTTTACTGAACCGCTTCAATTTTACTAATATCTTTTTGAGGCATGGGTGAAACGAGCCGTGAACTCGGGCTTGGTTCTTGCCGAAGAGCTGGATAGCAAACTACGTATTGCTCGTTGTCCGCAAAATCACGTCTATTGTGGTCGGAAAGCGTCCTGCGACACCCAGCGCAAAGGGCGTCTCATTCTGAAAATGATATCTATAGGAATTCGCCCGGGTGTCGCCACTGTGCGTTCGCCCGGGTGTCGCCACTGTGCGGAACATCCGGAGGACACGGTGGAGCACACTGTAGAGGTGTGCCCCGCCTGGGCGGAACATCGCCGTGTCCTCGTGGGGGCGATCGGCGGCAGCGATCTCTCTCGCCGGGCCTTGGTTCAGGCCATGGTCCGTAGTGAGGAGGGATGGCAGGCGGTCGCCTCCTTCTGCGAAGCAGTAATGCTAGCAAAGGAGGAGGCCGACCGCATCAGGCAGAGGCAACGGGGCGCTCGCCCCAGCCGCCGCCGGGATTCCAATCCCGATTTCCGGCCACCGTAGGCGCGGGCTTGCGGACGGCGTGCAATGGGTAGCACGCTGTCCGATCGTCCGGTAACCGACCGGACCGAGCCCAAGTCGTCGACGGCGCGTTCTGTTCCCGCGCGCCTCAAGGAGCTGTCAGCACACCGAAGAGGCCCAGCCTGCTAACTGCAGGCAGGCAGGGTCGAAGCCTACTGGGGTCATGGGTTAGTTCCGAAAGGAATGCTCGACCCCGGCACGATAGGCTACGAAGGAACGGGGTAGGTTTTTAGTCAGTAAGAGTCTGACACTACTTCCCGCTCCGCCCAAGGGCGGGATTTGTCATTGGATGATTTTACCTACCATAAAAAAAAAAAAAAAATATCTATAGGAATATGAATATACGTACTCGTAGCAAGGTGGCAAACTAACTCCTATCTCTCTTTGTAGAGCTAGATGGAATAACCCCTGCTCCTCCTCCTTGCATCGTTTATCCACAATGCTAAGGGTCGTGACCTCGACCTTTCTTATGGACTATATTTCGCCATGTTGTCCTATCTACGGCGATGTGGATGGCATCGCAGACTATGGTCTCCAGTGAGGCACGGATTTAGTCTGACCAACGTATCGTACTCCTGCCCCTCGGTCTTTTACCACCTACTTTCCCTGCAAGCAGCAATTTTTCCAAGTAATCACCTCTCTTTCTGGCAATGTGGCCAAAGAAATGAAAAACTCTTCTCTGGCATATGGTGGTGAGCCTCATGGGAATGACACTTTTATTAATGAAAACCCACCTTTGTTCTTTCATTCTCTCTTCCAGGGCCAGTAGCTCTTTCGATGCATACCGCAGATGCTAACTAACTTTACATTTATGTCTCCATCATAGTTACATTTTCAAATTCTCAAAGACTTTTGTAAGACCACCCAAAAATATGTAACAAAAAAAAAACACAATTTTATTTAAACACTTAAATCAAAAACCAAAGGGTTAGTTCTCACACAGTCGGGTAAAAAGGGTCCAACAAATAAACTGGCTAAAGCGTAGTCCAGAAACATTAGAGACAATTCGCCCTTTACATAGTAATTAACTAATTGTGTCCGGATCTCTTGCGCGGAGATAAGGTCAAAGCTGCCCAAACTAGACAATCAGTACAATGAAATCAAATCGGACCGCTTACCGATAAACCGCCCCTTGCTCTCCTTTTAACGTCGGGTTCTACCCAAATTATGGGTCAAAGTGAATCCGTATTGTGGAATTATTATAGTTTTGTCCTTAGAGATTAGGCTTATCATTTTCTTTAGTACTTTTTATTACATATTAAAAAAAAACACTTCACTGTCATTATATACGAGTATGTTACCGTTAGAGTGCGGAATATGTTAATATGCGCATTTACTAGGTAATCTGCAAATTAATGGGTACAATCCATTAAAGTGTAAAATTTCATTTAAAGTAGCAGATTATCTCTACTTTACTTCTGGTTGGTTATAAAAAATGTAACCACGAAGGCTCGTCTTAGCCTTGTATCCTAACCTGTCCATTTCAGGGTAAAATTAATATGTCATCAAACGTTACATATTATTAAATATTTATTTATTTATTATTAAGGACCTCCAACAAAGGATGTACACACAAAAGTAATTGTTACATTTAAGTTTTAAACTAATGCACTCCCTCAATTACAGGAAGCCACATGATTTGGAGTTCTTGCAATTTATAAAACTAAAATAGAAAATTATGCTACTAAACTAACACAAATAAAAAATTAAAACATATATTTTTTATTTTAATTGTTAAATTCAATGAATTACAATGAATTCACATGTTTTAGTCAAACAAAGAACCTGTTTTATAATTTAACCGTATGCTTGGTCGTTAGACTACTGATTACCTAGGAAGTCTGCAGATTGTCTAGCTAATATAAAAACTTTAACATTTTTTTGCACTTTAAGATCTTTTTTTTTTTTTTTTTGAAGGTGGAAGCTACATAGTTAATTGGCGCTCTAACTAATTCACGTTTAACGGTAACATATTATAAACTACATAAATAAAAATAAAAGCCATTTTCTTTTAGTTTTTGAAGAGTTAGTTGTGTTATAAAAGATTAATGAGAAACAGTGAAAATATGTCATTCATCATTTCTTAGAGAGACACAGTAAAACTTTTTTTTTGGGGCTCTCCAAGAAATAAATATGCTTGAGATACTCTATGCGCTAGTTTAATGAAATGACTGTGACCCAAGAATACCAAGACCCCATATACACCCCTTCTTAAAAAAGGAAAATGCATACAGTATAACTAATTACTGATTATATATTTGAGTTAGTAATCAATTAAGCTACTTTTTAAAATAAATAATTCACAACAAATTTTTTGTTTTGTTCTTGACTCCTGGGATATATTTTGTAGCGCTTCAAAATGCACTATGTGTTCATTCTGGGCAGCATTTGGTCCAACTCCCATACAAATATTGGCAATGTCCTTTATATTGTTATACAATCCTTGAACACAATCAAGTTTAGGAGTCAGCTTAGCTATATTCTAGTTACACTTTGTAATTATACACCCACGATACAGGAGCAATTCTTATATAACTTTTTTTTTAAGTCCATATCTTTTGTTTTTAAACGCGTTTAATTCCTGACGTAATAGACTTTTGGTTTTATTTGAACACAATTTGCACTTATTAACATACATGCGTTCCTCAAAACCTGTGCCCACAACTAGTGATGAATATATTTATTATCTTTTTGCAAGTAGGTTTGCAAAACACTTTTTCACGTTATTTTTTTTTCGTCAGTTTAAAACTAGATGAGGTCGTTGTTTCCTAGCTGAGTACCCTGAAAAGAAACACCGAATCAAACTCAGGGGTCAAAGTCTCTTTTAAAGTCCATATAGTAAATAATTATGTATTGCTCAAAGAAAGAAACATACAGATTTGAATGGACCTGTCCAGACAGTGCATTTTCAGTATTCGCAAAGCTCAACTCAGGACTACTACAGAGCTCAACAGTGAACTTTACTATCAAACAACATAAAACAGCGATCTTAAAACCGTGGAAAGTTCTCTTAAAAATCACAATCAAAATGCCACACACACGCACGAGCCGCCATTTAGACCCAAACAATTACTCGCTGCTGCCAGCAACACTTCGCATTTAACCAGACCATATTTCATAAACTTTTGCAGGGTCGAATGGACCCCAAGTAGGGCAAACTGACCTGGATTACAATCTAGGACGGATGCCTAGAATTTTGGACTCGACGCTGAAAAATAATTCAATTAGTAAATAATAGTTTCTAAATTGTTATAACTAGACAATTGTGAATTTAACCTTCGAGGTCGATTTGACGGCTGAGGTTTAATATGAGTGATTTTTAGGTGATATCGCTTTTTTGCAACAAAATAAATATTCATTTTGTGTTTTACACGTTTTTATATAGTTTTTTTAACCTGTCTCGGTCTCAGACTATACCTATAATTTAATCTTACAAGTCAAATACCGATTTTCGATGAACTGAAATTTTGCATGCATAGGTGCGTTAATCGTATGAAAAATACAATATTGCTAGCACATGGACCTGATGACGGAACTGGAAAAGACTTATAGTTAATTCTGAGCTATTTTAGTAGTTTTTAGGGTTCTGTACCTCAAAAGGAAAAAACGAAACCCTTATAGGATAACTTTGTTGTCCGTCTGTCTGTCAAGACCCTTTATCTCGGGAACGCGTGAAGGTATCGAGTTTAAATTAACACTGTATACTCAGGTCTGCAGTCCCGTGAAACTGTGAAAAACAAAACTTCTATTTTAATGAAAAAAGAAGATAGGGACGTTTGTATCGCAAAAAACGTACATTTCAACCTCTGAAGGGAATCAAAATTCTTAGGATACTTCCTGTTGACCTAAAATCCTGAAATTTGGCATAAAGCAAGGTCATATCAAAAAATCTTAAAACTGTAAATTTGTTGTTACGTCACCAAAAAAAAACATTTTTGCGATTCGGAAAAATCTTCGAGACGCGATTCGGGAATTAACGAATTTCATAGGTGGGTTTGTGCAAAACCCTCAGTGCGCGAGTCCGACTCACACTTGCCCGGTTTTTTTGGTTACAAATGTTTTCTCTAGATATTCCACGCATGTATCAAAATAAAAAGTGTCCGGTAGTGTAATGTTTTTCCAAACGTAGTGTGTGTTCTGGTTTTTTTTTTGTGATTGTTGTATGGGTTTTTTTTATGGTAGGTAAAATCATCCAATGACAAATCCCGCCCTTGGGCGGAGCGGGGGGTAGTGTTAGACTCTTACTGACTAAAAACCAACCCCGTTCCTTCGTAGCCTATCGTGCCGGGGCCGAGCATTCCTTTCGGAAGTTAACCCATGACCCCAGTAGGCTTCGACCCTGCCTGCCTGCAGTTAGCAGGCTGGGCCTCTTCGGTGTGCTGACAGCTCCTTGAGGCCCGCGGGAACAGAACGCGCCGTCGACGACTTGGGCTCGGTCCGGTCGGTTACCGGACGATCGGACAGAGTGCTACCCATTGCACGCCGTCCGCAAGCCCGCGCCTACGGTGGCCGGAAATCGGGATCGAAATCCCGGCGGCGGCTGGGGCGAGCGCCCCGTTGCCTCTGCCTGATGCGGTCGGCCTCCTCCTTTGCTAGCATTACTGCTTCGCAGAAGGAGGCGACCGCCTGCCATCCCTCCTCACTACGGACCATAGCCTGAACCAAGGCCCGGCGAGAGAGATCGCTGCCGCCGATCATTGTTGTATGGGTGCTGTTACTGTCGTGTATTTTTATTTTATTTATATATAATAAAATCCACGACAGACACGAAACAAAAATTCCACGACTAGTATGAACTAAGTTAGTTTAATACTCGTATATAGGAGATATTATTATGTACGTAAATGAATTTCATTTCCTCAGCACAGTTGTTCAGTCCACGAGTTTGAAAAAGTATCGTCGTGAATTCTATCAAAAACTTTCTTCGGAATCTTAATATTAGATGACCCAGCAAACGTTGTTCTGCCATCTAAAATATCAAAACAAAAAAGGGGGAGGAGGATAGGAAGGAAAAATATCCTACGACCTATACTCAGACCTAGCCAATATACATCGGTCAAACCGTTTCGGAGGAATAGAATAGAATTTTATTTTGCAAATATGGGTAGTACATAGTAGTTCTTAGGATTACATTACAGCTCAGCCACATTTTACCGTTCGGCATGCAAATATTTAAAAATTATTATCTGATTATTACACTTACATTTTATCTTTAAATTACTAGATAGATTTATACATTATTATTATTCAACTTTATATTATCAAGGAGGAGTTCGGTACCAAACACTATGACACAAGTTTTTTTTTTTATAAATCCTAAATCATGATTTATGTCTCTTTAGTCGACTTTCGTTTATTACAATTTATCAATATAATGAAATATTGCTCTCTTTTTTTTAATATAAGATAGATTGCTAAAATATATTTAAGTATACACGCTTTATTTCTTCGAACAATTGAATTTCCATAAAAATGGATAATATTTTTAGCACAGAACGTGGGAGGAGCATAATATGTAGTTGTCGTGATATATCGTGTACTGTTTATAACTATACTAACTGCTGCCATCGGATTCGCCCATAGAAAATCCCGAGCGAGCATACTCCTGGGATTTTTTTTTCGTGGGTAATAATCATCCCATGACATCTCCCGCCCTTGAGTGCCAGATTTTTACTGAGTAAAAACCCACCCTGTTTCTTCATTGCCTTCGTACCAGAACCACCAGGGTCCAGGTTAATCGTTTTCAGCGACGACGAGCAATGGTTAGTTCGCTGTCCGACCGTCCAGTAACCGACCGGACCAAACCCAAGTCGTAGACGGCGCGCCTCAAGAAGATCTCAAAACCGTCGACGCCTACTGGCCATAAATTCGCTTCTGAAAGGAAGTCCTGGGGTCCTTGAATGTACGGCTACGAAAGAACATAGGAGTGGGTTTTCGTCAGTACAAGTCTGATACGTTCTCCCACACCTCCCTAGAGCGAGAGAAGTCATAATATAATTTCCCACCTAAAAAAAACTCTGCTTCTGATTCCGATAAATTTTAAAACTGCGGTTCCGACTTCGACTTCGATGTTTGTGTAAATGGTTTCATCAAGTCATTGGTACATTTGTACTTACACAAAATAATCTCTTATTCACAGCATATATATATATAAATATCACAGCATATTGAAACTTTGAGGAACAGTGAATATGGAAGGTTTATTCTACTTATTATTATAAATGTAATATTTCTAACTGAATAAACACGGGCGTTGAGATAGCACCTAGACAAAGAAAATATCTGGAGTATAAAAACAAGAATAAAAACGCTTCTCCGACTAAATCTGAATTTCCAAAGAAATATTAAGAAAAGCAGTCAAGTGAACTCAAACATAAAAGCCACTATAGGTACCTATTAGGCTGAAAACTCTTAAAAACTAGCTTCAACTAGATAAAACAAAATATTTATTTCAATTTCCAGAAGATCCTTCAATCGAACCTGATAGAACAGAACATTGGTCTAAAATTTCACTAAAAACCGCTCCCATTATGTTGTTTACAAAGTCTGACAAGTATCACAGTTTCTTTGTTCCACAAAATATCGAAAACTACAACGATTTGTATAATTCTTTCGTTTTTCTCGTAGAAAGGGAATGGCGATATAATGAGCCAAAACTTTCTGACTCACTTTCAAACTGTATTCGCTCCGGTTTCTTTGGCTACACGGCGGATATTTTTTCTGTATTTATTATAACTTTCTTTAAGGAATTCATAAAGTGTATTTTGCTTACTTTTGTGTCAAATTGGAGCTTTGTAAAAGATTGTAGGAATTTCTATTATACGAAGTATTATTAGCCTTGTCACATTACAGATATATTTTTTATACATTTATAAACTGACCACCAACGAGCCAAAGCATAAAAAGTAAATGATGAGAAACTAGCTAATATGTCACCTGTATCGATAATGTTGGTTTACCACAGCACACTACTACATAAAATCTGCAAGTTTCACCATAACATTCCTTTTTCCCGTCTAAACCAGCGCAGTCACATTTTTACCCGACTACGGCAAAGCCAAAGGATTTTGACTGGCTATGTATGTATGTATGTATGTGAGTATGTTCATCTGTTCCCTCACAGCTCCTAATCTACTAATCGGAACTCGACGTATGAGGTATCGTTAGAACCGTCTTATTTGTCCGCTGAACATAGGCTACGTAACATGTACGTACATAGCCAGTCAAAATCATAACCCTCCTTTGGCTTTGCCGTAGTCGGGTAAAAAAAAATCTTGCCAAAAACTGCCGTTACTATATTATTTTTGCTTTTAGTCCGAAGCCTCCTAAAACTTTGGCTATACAGAGAGAATACTAGCTAGGATTGTTTGAACTTTTAGATTGCCATGACACGACTATTCGCAACTCCATACAAGTTAATTAACATAGTCGGTACAGGCCTGATTTGACTCGTGTGAGCCGAACGAAACGTGTCCCGCGTAGATTTCGTATTCATTGCTTTAATCTACCGAAAGAAACAAATGACTATGGCAGGCTAATCTGGTAGTGCAATAAAAAGATAAATTGTTTCTGTTCAATAAACGTCCAGCTCAGAGGCCGAATTCTGAACAAATGTTTCCATTCTCGAGGAGCTGGGCGTCAAGGAGCGCTTGTCTACGCTGGTGTGCAGTCGTATTTTTTAATACTTTGTCCATATTTGTCGACGTGCAAGTGACTCTATTGATTGCCATTTTATACTAGGAAAAATTGACGGGGCAAGGCCGCGTGGCGGATCGCCAATACGATGGATTGACCAAATCAAAGCGACTATTGACGGCCCATTGAACGAGTGCGCCCGGATCACTGCCAGCAGGTAAAAGTAGCTGGAAGTCGTGCGGCGATAGCTACGACCTTCATGATAACTACGACCAGTCGGGCAAGAGTGCGGCTCCTGCCGAACCTGGGGGGTCCAGACGCCTCCTGCCGGAGGCTCTACGCTGGCATCGTTCGGTCCATGGCCCTTTACGGGGCGCCGGTGTGGGCGCCGACGTTGCGGAGGCGACCGGGGGCCTGCTAAACGCCTGCCAGAGGGTCATGGCCATACGGATGATTCGGGGATACCGCACGGTATCCCGCGAAGCGGCGAGCCTCCTTGCTGGCCTGCCACCATGGGATCTGGAGGCAACAGTCCTTGCACGCATGCACGATCTGCGCGTGGAGATGCAACGCCGGGGCGAATCCCCGCTGCCGCGACAAGTCGCGGCTTGGCGGACAGAGTTCCGGCGAGATCTCATGGTGAAATGGCGAGAACGACTGTCGCAACCCTGTGCTGGGCACGCCACGATTGAGGCGGTAAGGCCCCTCTTTGAGGCGTGGCTGGAAAGGCCTCACGGCGTCGTAACCTTCCGCATGGCGCAGGTACTAACCGAACATGGCAAGTTCGGGCCGTACCTGTACAAGATCCGTGCGGAGGTGACGCCCGGGTGTCGTCACTGTGCGGAACGCCCGGTGGACACGGTGGAGCACACGGTAGAGGTGTGCCCCGCTTGGGAAGAGCATCGCCGTGTCCTCGTGGGGGCGATCGGCGACGATCTCTCGCGCCGGGGCTTGGTTCAAGCCATGCTCCGGAGCGAGGAGGAGTGGCAGGCGGTCGCCTCCTTCTGCGAAGCAGTAATGCTAGCAAAGGAGGAGGCTGACCGTATCAGGCAACGGCGCTCTCGCCGCAGCCGCCGCCGTAATTCCGATCCAAATTTCCGGCCACCGTAGACGCGGGCTTGCGGACGGCGGGCAATGGGTAGCTCGCTGTCCGTTTGTCCGGTAACAGACCGGACCAAGCCCAAGTCGTTTACGGCGCGCACTGTTCCCGTGCGCCTCAAGGAGTTGTCAGCAAACCGTAGGGGCCCAGTAGGGTCGAGGCCTAGTCTGGGGCTCTGGGAAGGTATGAAAATGCATACCAGGGCCCTGGAACCAAGGCAGGGAAGGAACAGGGTAGGTTTTTAGTCAGTAAGAGTCTGACACTATTTCCCGCTCCGCCCAAGGGCGGGATTTGTCATTGGATGATTTTACCTACCGTAAAAAAAAAAAAAAGTCGGGCAAGAGTGAAACCATAAAAAGAAGCCCACAGACTATTCATTTAACCCACTTTTCTTTGCTCTATCCATGATGGAATCTACTACACTGACGTATCCAAAGAAAAGCCTCACACCCTAAGGTTTAAATGTTTCAACTCCAAATGCCTCAAACACAACAATTCCCAATAAGGTAATATATTTGCAACATTTAAAGTTTTCTGCAAAGCTGCAGTCGCAGTACAGCCCTTGTGTTAAGAAGATGTGACGTTGATAATAATAAAGAACAAATGGATAAATTTTCACAAAAAATTACTATCATAAAAGAAATCAAGTATCGCGATAACTTTATTCATTCAGCAGCGACCATTACGTAAATCAGTTGGAAAGTGGCCCTTCGTGAACGGGTTCCGACCAAATCTTTTTATGGGGCCCATTTGATATTGGCGGAATGATAGCCACATATGTGACGCGGTGCCAAGCACGGGGCCCTGTGCGCTCGGCTCGTAAATATTACATTATGCTGGTGATGGAGCGAGGTACGGCCAGCTTTGTAGTAGGAGACAGAAGATATATGGAGCTACACGATGATATAGAGTTGTTGAAGAATTGGTATAGTTTGTTATTCAATGGACCCCATAGCCGATAAGGTTTTTTTGCATTGCAGCAACCACTCCAGCCTACCGTACTCAGTAGTTGGGGTGGCGCAAGGGTGTCGACACATGTTAAATCCCAATTGTATGGAACATTATATACTAATGAATTGTTCAATAATATCTGGTTGTATAACACCGAACGCCTTCTTTAAACCTTTAGTATAAGCATAAGCTGCTGGGATACGTGAGAGGGAGAGGGCTGTAATACACTGCGTGGGCGCACTGATTGTTATTGGAAGTTACATGAATGTCTCCGAAATGTTTGATTTGGTGGTGATGAATTAAGTATTGGGTTCTAACCTGCTATTTTTTTTTTTTTGCGTATTATACCAATGACCTATTAGTTTGACCCTTTTTGCCTGTTAACTGAAGCATGGATGAGGTGGTAATTTGACGATTTCGTATGTAAAAAAGGGGTCCCTATGCAGCAAGGCCGTTTGTCACCTAACTGTGCTGTATTCAGTATTGACTAGTGGCATAGCTGGCTCTATAGCCAGTTTTATCGCCAAGGTGGTATATAACGGCAAGATTGGAGGCTTGGACCTTTATTGGATTGCTTCGATTTTTGGATAGTATCGGGTGTTTACATACGACTAGCTTAGTGTTTGTAACCTACAACGAGGATTGTGGACTATGAACTGCCAGTTGGCTTCTTGTAGAATAATATTATTCTACTATATAATATAGGTGGGATCTCATAACTTTTGCTAAGATATGATCAGTATCCATTCTGCAGTGTGCACTAATCGGTATAACGACGTCGTCGAGAGGCAGAAAACTATGGTGTGTAACCTGGCCGAAGCCTAGTCGACGTGACGGATGTGCTGATTCGCTTTGGTTAAGTGGTTGCGTAAAGTTAATGGCGAGTCTTTTGGAGAGGCGGTAAAAATAATTTTCCAATTTAATAACAATAATAAAAAGGTAACTGTTTGAATCCCTGTCTCTTGAGCTAGGTTTGCAACCTGTGTTACAGAACCTAGCCCCCCTAGCCACGTCAAAATCGTTTCGTTTAGCGTGAACGCTTGGAGTTGGCCACGTGACTGAGCGTTGAGATGAAGTCAGATAAAAATTGGGGGCGTGGCTAATTTCAAGCGTTCACGCTAAACGAAACGATTGTAACTTGGCTAGGGGTCTGTTATGATAACAATGTAGGTTTTCAGCTAAGAAGTCATCGCATAGCAATAGCCTCTCACTGGATTTCAACCCAAAAAAAAAGTATTAATATTTTTATTCGCGTGAGCAATAGCGATGTTTGGTTTATTTATGCGAAATTACGGCGGTCAATAGCGCTGTAGTACACGTTTTGCATGAAACGGCCTGCGTTCATGCCGAGTGTGTACAACAATACATACCTGGGTATAGACTGTGTACTGTAGTGTATTGTGTAGGTGCGCTGTAATCTTGGAAAACACTTTCCCCTTTTGTGGCTCCGGTTTATATCTTTAATTTCGTTCGCTTTTACTGATGGTTCTGTGAAATGGTTTTCGTGAAGTGAAAATAGAAGAAGTTTATTTTTATTTCCGGTTTCACAGAATTGTGATGGTTGTGGAGGAAGTAATTGTACTGCTAATAAATAACTTTTGTAATAACAGCAAGTTTATTTTTAAAACCAGCCCACCTGTATTAAGCGTGACGATTATTTATTGATCGTTTTCTTTGAATTCGTTTCAGTTGAACACAAGGCATTTATTTATATTTGCTACAAAGTTTCCACAACAGCGGTGTAGCATGGAAGGTATAAACTCCCCCGGGGCCTTAAAACGAAGGCAAAGAAGTAACAGGAGTCGGTTTTAGTCTGTAAAAGTCTGTCACTATGTATATAGATGTTATTGGATGATTTTCCCTCCTAAAACAAAGGTTTAAACACACTACCTCTCGCGCATTTCAACCACTAAGCTATTATTACTTTATTACAACGCCAATTCATTACATTCAATTCATCGACGGTACAATTCCCCTGTAGATATTTGCGTCTAAGCTGCTGCTAACGTAAAACAATACGACCCTACAATAAACGTTATTGTGTCTCTCTTAATTGATACCAGCTGATAACAAAAGGATTAGTTTCCAAAACGGGGAACCCACCTCGTTGTTTAGCCTTGTACAGTGTACTTACCCCAGGGGAAATGATTACTTAGGAAAAAGAATTTTACACCGGTTTTTTTTTTAAAGAATAGAGATTAATATTAGATTTAAGAAAACGAAAGGTCAATAAGTATGTTAATCCCACGAAAAACAAATGTGAAAGAATACCAAGTTCACTTTACGTCTTCGCATATAAAAGCAGTGAAATCTAACTATGCTTATATAGTTTTATGGGTAGAGGCGTAAATCAAAAGGGCTTCTACGCTTATTATATTATTGTACTTATTGTTAATAGAAGCTTTATTACAAAATATTTAATATATTTCTTATATTTTTCTTATTTGACAATCTCAAACTATCTAGAAGAAGTTATCTTCTTTTTCAACTTCAACCTCAAGTTAACTTTGCACGTTACCGGCATGTAACCTGTTTGGTCACCACATGAGCTACGCCCCTACGAATAGAAATGCTGAGGCTCACGAGGCAAAAATCATTTAAGATTTAAGTACAACCTGCTAACTCCTAACCAAGATATCCCTACCTATGGAGGAAATCATTTTATATGATGGTGGTCGTCTCCTTTAGGAGCGAGCCTAAGTCATGACGAACGATAAGCAAAAATTCAAAATCTATTTACAATATTATTAAGCGCTAACTTTGCGCTCACTATTCAACATTGTCATGCTTAAACCCCACCACAGCAAAACCTCGATATAAATCACAGTGCTGCACACTAATTGTCATAATTGACATCTACTCAGAAGGGGTCTAACATAAGTCCACTAAAACTCTTACGGTTATGACTTTAACCTCATCGGACGCTCATCGAGTCAGAGAAGGAAAAGGCAGAACTGTGAAACTTTAAAAGAAAAATCAAATATCAAATCTATCATTCCATTTTGACTGAATTGTGGGATTTCAATCATCAGCTGCTGAACCAATGGTGTCAACCAGACAGCCTTTGCAAAGGCTATGCCTTATCATCAAACTCGGTATTAGCCCTGACTGATATTCCATCTCTCCCCCTTGGGAGGGCCACAGTTTCCATAATAATTTGACTACTAAATTCTCTGCAAGTTTCTTAAATCATAACTCCTGTCATGCATAACCATTTAGCTGCTTTAAACGATATAGTGCGATTTGGCATGTTTTCTAATCATTAACATGGATCTAGCTATGTCTAAATATAGGTCACCACACACATATATGTAGGCTACCAAATTTAGAAAAGTTAATAAATTCACAAATTTTATAAGATGTCGTTCGCTATACTCATAGCTAACCTGGAATTCTTTCACAATTATGTTTTTTGTGGGATATTATTACATTTTGAGAAACATACTTCTTGTTTCTCGAGTCCAGATCTGGCTTTAAGTCCAGATTCGAGTCAACACCAAAGCCAACACACGTTCACAAACCTGTTCTTCGTTATTTTTCATTAAATAGTTTCATAAAAAATACAAAGTTATCTTGTTCGTAACATCCATACAGAATGTTCAACAATAGTCGTATCAGTATTTTCTTCTATTCAAATCGTCAACATTACTATGTAACAATTTGTATTCTATAGTTAAAAATTGAAATTTTTAATTGTTTAATAAGAAATTACTTAGCAACAAGTAATTACTTCTTTATAAATACGGGTGTTAATGTTTGTGATTATTTCAGTAATAAAAAGTGGGATTTATAAGTAACGCAAAATAGCGAACATGAAGGCAAATTTTATATTATAGGGGTTCAAAATTGGGCCGAAATAATTTGTATAATATAACCATGGACCGTGCACCCTTTAGCTTCAATAACTTAGCTGAAAATCTATTTAAATAAATATCAAAATTGGTAGGCTAGATTTTGGTAATGAGTCCTAACAATTTTAGTAGGTTAAAACATAAAATAAAATGCCAAACAATTTTGAAGCACATAAATATTTCAAAACTTTTACTAGTTGTACGGGCGAAGAAATAGCCGGTAATACAGCCAAGAATTTAATTTCACATTTTACACTGAAAATAAAATAAAGTCCCGCCAAAAGTTTGCACCCAGTAATAAAATATATTCGAAATATGCAATACCTGATATTAACATTGCGTTGCGTTTTCAATAAAGTTGAAACTGAACATGTTCCGCGTAAACTCTGTACAGTGACCAGAGTCGCGTTGTTGTTGAAAGATGACGACTTTTTTCAGAGTTTCATTTACATAGGAATGTATTTGAAGAGGTTGGGAATGTGAGAACACCCTAGACTGCGTAGATTCAAGGATTACAATTTTTATCGTGCTTTTGTGTACAAAGCTGACCGGTCTACATTGTCCTCTCATATATATTAATATTGGAGTATGAAAATATTGTAGAAACAATCACTTTTTTAAAAGAGTAACCATGAAGTTTCTTGCTGGTTCTTCTCCATAGGAAACGACCAATTGGAACCGTGCGCTAGCTTCTGACGTTTTATAAGTGCCCATGTAGGCCTATGTAAAATAAACGATTTTTATTTTGAGTTTGTGGTTATTTGGCCCATATTTAGCGAATGTGTGAGCTAATTGATTTTAGAACTTGCAACGCGTCATATTGAAGTGGAATTCGGAACGTAAACGTTTGTATATATATAATTGCATGAGTGTTTAGTATACCAGTATGAGGGCGGAACAGGATGGTTCACACAGAGACCATCAAAGTAATAATAAAGGACAATGGTGCATGCATGTATTTTATCAAGTTACCCCGGTACAAAATTTTGGATTTGGAATCGAAATCGCTGCTATGATCGTTCATTGTAACCGGGGCTTTCTATTCTGGGATATGAAAGTCCTCATAAAGTTCAATTTCAGGTCTACCCTTGTTTGTTGACTGGCTTAGCACAAGCTCTGCTTAGCTTGGGTTTAGACGACGTTGTGTGATAGTTGTGGAATATAATAATAATAATATTGTAAAGAACAAATATTTGCCTTTGATTTTGATCACATACACGGACGTTAAAACCGCATTAAAACCGTTTTAGGGTTCCATACCCAAAGGGTAAGAACGGGACCCTATTGCTAAGACTTCGTTGTCTGTCCGTCTCAAAATACTCAGTTTTTTAATTTAATAATAAAATTAAAATAAAACAAATATTTAAGGGATTTGTGTTTTTGTTCTGTTGTTTACCTAGTCAATGGTACGGAACCTTCGTGCGCGAGTCCGATTCGCACTTAGCCGATTTTTTTACTATCAATTTAAACTCGCGCTTGACCACTATTTCACTAGATGAAAAGCGACGATGTGTCGATGATGGAGTACACTTGCCTAGCATTATTTACTCTTTACTCTAAGACCGCTCTGATTGTAGCTATCAGGAAACATTGACTCCGGCAGGGAGATCCACTCCTTAGCTATACGCACAATGAATGTGTTCCCAAAACGTTTCGTGGGTATGGTGTAGAATAAACTTTAACAAAACAAACAAACAAGAAAATGGTATACATTTGTTCAGTAATTGGCCTCAATAACTCCAAATCCACAATCACAGCATACTAATAGACAAAGGAAACTATTCGTACAGCCTCTGATTCCCAAATCGCAGAGCTACCTCCCATCGATCCTCTCGAAATTATTGAGTGTAAGAGGCGATTGTGTAACAAAGAGAGGTAATATTTCATCCCCGTCCCCTGGGCCTGTCCACTACAAGCGTAGATGGTAAGCATGGACGTAGCGCATGGTATCAAATAAACATTAGCTGAAAATTGTAAAAGAGAGAAAAATTATCAAGAAAAAACGAGGCGAGAGAGAAACCTGGGACCTCTTTAACTATTTTTAGAGTTCCGTACCTCAAAAAGAAAAAACGGCACCCTTATAGGATCACTTTGTTGTCTGTCTGTCAAGAGCCTTTATCTTGAGAACGCGTGGAGGTATCAAGTTGAAATTAAAACCATATACTCACGGCCCCTTGAAGATGTGAGAAATTAAACTTCTTAGTTAACTAAAACAAAGATACGGCCGTTTGTCGCAAAAAACGTATATTTCGACACTCTCAAGGGAATCAAAATTCATAGGGTACTTCCCGTTGACCTAGAACCTTGACAGGCACGAAGCAAGGTCTTATAGCACAATTATATAGAAACAAATGTTACGTCACAATAAAAAAAAATCTATTCGGAAAAATCTTCGAGACTTGATTCGGGAATTGAACTATTTACACAAGTTAGTTTGTACGGAACCCACAGTGTGCGAGTCCGACTCGCACCTGCTCAGTTTTTTCTTTTTAAAGTCAGCTCAGGTGTTTAATCTGATTATGAATGAAAGCAAAACAAAAATACTCATTTTCATCGAGTCGTCAAATGTCACCACTGTACACCACTGATAATACCCCGATAATGTCCGGCACTACACTAAACAAGCCCAATTTCTCTTTGTGTGGGATATTTTCACATAACTTCTCCCGTTCTGAAAAGAGAGGGAGCAACAGACATTTACTAGCTCAAATCAACTTATGTTCATTCACTTGCATGAAAATAGCTGAAGGAAGCACTCGAATTGAAATTTATAACAGTGAATTTATGACTAACTACTAAAAAAGCTAGATTAAGTGAATTAAAAATAAGGTATGACAATAAAATGGCCTTATTGTTACAGTATACTTACTGTTATTGCTCACTCTATTCTCTCTGTGGGCGACTGTCGATAAGCCTCCTTGAAAAGTTGGTCGCCATTCATTTAGCAGGTGATTTACTTATGACTTACTTCCACAACGTACGTAACTGAGTTGAGAGTTCCTGCTGGTGTAAGCTAGAAGGTGTTTGTTTGTCTACTAGTCTTAATTGGCACCTTAGTCAGGCATTTCTTTGATTTACGTATGATAAGAAGCCATTACGGATTAAGTAGAACTTGGGTGCATGTAGAAGCCATGAAAAATCGAAGTCTATGTTTAGTCTATGTTTCAACGAGAAGTGGTTTCGTTAATAATCACAAAGTATAGTTATTCTTAATTTTTTTTAGCTATTCTACACTACACTGTCCAACTTCTGGACAAAAGTCTTTCGCCACTCTTAAACAAAACTAAATTTGAAAATTGTGTGGGAAAAGTTATATTGTTGTTATAAATAAAGAAGATAATGTTTTCGTCGCCATGTAAGAAAAATAAATTACATTAATAACGCTTTTCCTAATTTGTCTTGATCAAACTGAGACAACTTCCTTATTGCAATATAGCTTAAAGGGTGGACAGTCTCATCCTGCCATGCATAGCCAAAGGCGATAGCTATCCAATATATTTCCCGTCTATATTCATGTATCCTATATATTGTATAATATTCCATGTGAGGGACGAGACTCACTGCCGCAAATACGTTCTTATAAATCATGAAATATTGGTGCGTTCACCTTTGATATTCAATATCGACACCACAACGCATATCTCTAAGATCAACTCTATCTCCAAAGAATAAGGTTACATTTCCATAGGTGCAACAATATGATATTGTCTCGCTAGGGCTGCCACGCACTATGAATATGTGAGGTGTGAATACTTTCTGCAGGATGTAGACGCGACATGTGTCGAACGAGCGACTATTTGTTTACAAGGTATCTTATCCTGTCATTTTCCTTTATAACATAGTGGCACGTGCTGTCTTGGGAGATTTGTTGCATATCTGTTAGACGGAACTTGAGTTTTAGATTGAATACGATAGTAATGTAGCGAGCAGTCGGATTTGTCCCATACTTTTTTACCAGATCATTCTTATCATTTCACTGTACCTAAGGTAAAAAGGATCACCGTAGACTAAGATGAAATTGGAGAGCTGAACTTGACTCCCGCAGCCGTCAGACATATGTGGAAATGGGGGTGGGAGGTTTTTACCAAGTAGTAAATAACTTGCTAATGAATGAATGATAGAAATAAGTAATAATCCGGGTAAAGAATTTCTGTCAATTCTTCGATTTTCTGTGTGTAGCCAAATTCACAGGAGATATTATAGTGCGCAAATACTCAATATTTTATTGCAATCCATATGTTACACAGATGGTATTGAAAATTGTCACAGACCATTATGGACCCTGTCAGGCACAGCAAAATTAGGAGCGAGGAAGAGGGCTATGTAGCAATTTATGGAATTCATTAGTATTGTAGATCTAATGTGACGCGTTTAATTGGGTTTATTATAGTAGGTATGTATGTTCATCGTTATAATATGTCTATGTATAAATAAATTTTGTCAGGTATTTTGTGTCGTCATTATTATTAAATTATTTAAATTAAATTATGTATGCATATAATTTTATTATGTCTGAATAAGATCAGGTAAATTATGTCAGATATTTTTAATTTTTATCGTCATTATTATTAAATAATTTTCCTATTTAAATTAAATTGTGAATGTATTTTATTATTATGTTTGTGTATTGGCATATATATAATATAAGTTATAATATAAGTTAAGTCAGGTATTTTTATTTGTTTTATCGACATTATTATAAAATAATGTTTTAATTTAAATTAAATTATATATGCGAATTATTATTATTATGTCTTAGATATAGAATGGGTTAAATGTATAAATACAGGTGCATTATCAGTTCCTTTACTCTCATAGTACGATGGGACGGCGCGCGATACGATACGATAGAGGAGAGATAGACACAGAACATTTCAACTTGTATGACGAGTATTATAACCAGATTTTCGGTTCAACTTATTTGCCGCGTACTATACTATACATTAATTTGGGGCACAGAGGTATGTATGAAAACCCATTAGAATTCGAACCCTAGTCTGTCAGCAAGCAATAGTAGTAGCTAAATTTATAACTGTATTAATAGTACAGTTATAAATTTAGTAGCTAACGTATATATTTGTGTACTTACCTACTAAAGTTATAGAATTTTAAATGAAATCATTAACTTAAGCTCTGTATAGCGTCAGATAGTTTCATGTACAGGTGGTTAACAGGTACTTATGAATACAGATCCTAGTAAATAGCTTCAAGTTTGAGCCGTAATTTATATTCAATGTTTATGTTTGGATTTCACTAGAAAACAAACTTTATACGCGGTCAAAGCGAATGTGGTCTCATCAAAGCAAATTGTGGATCTGGTTTGTACCAACACATGTAATATATGTGTGTTAGTGTTAGATATTAACATAGGTACATTTTGGATACACATTAGTACACCTTAAAATATGCTTAGACTTTGATGTCATGATTAGTTCGCAAACTATTTGAAATATCGTCAAACAGAATACACAGACGTTTAATATATTTATTTTAGAGTTTTGAAATTACTTACATAAAAATAAACAACAAACTACAGTGTGGTATACAAATTGAGGAGTAAAATAATATAACACCTACAAAGAAAAAAACTAGGTCCACAAGAACAACTCTACAGGTTTTGATTTCCTAGTAAGTAAATGTCAAAATATGCGCCTAAACGGATCATAAACGGCCGTGTTTACGGAGACGCGGCGCGTTGGAAGTTCGTCGTACATTGCAGCAGCGGGCCGCGTCATCGCTCGCGCAAACAGAATCATATGGCAATGTAAGATGGACCGCCCGACGCGCCGCACAACGCACCGCGTCTCCGTAAACAAGCCCTTACCGTCTTATAAGTTTGATTTTTTCGCTGCTGCTTGGAATAGCAGACCTGAATATTTATTATTAATTTCAGACATCTACGCGTTTCTGAGAAAAAGGGTCTTAATTGACCGACGGACAACAGAGTACAATCACTTTGTGTGTGTAAAGGTTCTGTTTTTGCCGACTTAGTTAAGGAACTTTAAATCTTTATGAAAAAACAAAGTGAAAGTGGCCAAGCGCGAGCCTATCAAAAGTAAAAAAATGGCTTAACCAGACAATAATCATAATATTATTGATTCATTATGTTTCAATAAGAACATTCCCTTTTGTTTGATTTTAAAGTAAATAAAATAGTAAACAATAAATCGCTCTCACTATTTTCCTGTATGTGCGGTGTGCGCTTCTAAAACAAAACAGTGCAGGAAGTGGGATGCGGTGCGACAGGTCTTAACATTTGACCAACTTTAACTTAAATCGAACATCAGCGAAATGTCGGATTCATTTACAACTTAGAGAGTACCAAACCATTTTATTTTCACTTTTTTATGGTAGGTAAAATCATCCAATGATAAATCCCGCCCTTGGGCGGAGCGGGAAATAGTGGCAGACTCTTACTGACTAAAAACCTACCCCGTTCCTTTGTTGCCTATCGTGCCGGGGGGCCGGGGCTTCCTTTCAGAAACTGACCCATGACCCAAGCAGGCTGAGCCTCTACGGTTTGCTGACAGCTCCTTGAGGCGCGCGGGAACAATACGCACCGTCGACGACATGGGCTCGGTCCGGTCGGTTACCGGACGATTGGACAGCGTGCTACCCTTTGTATGCCGTCCGAAAGCCCGCGCCTGCGGTGGCCGGAAATCGGGATCGGAATCCCGGCGGCGGCTAGGACGAGCGCCCCGTTGCCTCTGCCTGATGCGATCGGCCTCCTCCTTTGCTAGCATTACTGCTTCGCAGAAGCAGGCGACCGCCTGCTATCCCTCTTCACTCCGGACCATGGCCTGAACCAAGGCCCGGCGATTTTATTTAACAATCATGACTTAGGAAAGATTTTTTTTATTTATTTAAAAACATTACATTATCATCTCTTTAGCCTTTTTCCAACTATGATGAATAAATACTTATATAGACTTACACCCGTATTTATAAACAAGTAAAACTAAATTCTTGAGTAAAAGTAACTACTTATGTAACAATATGCATGCAACAATTTGCACAATAAGCGTTAAGAAAAATTTGAATTTTAAATGTAGTTTTCAACGTCAAGTAGTGACTTAATAAGATTTTATTTAGTAACAAGTAATTACTTCTTTATAAATACGGGTGTGACACTCACACTTTCTGACATCTGATGACTGTCAAAAATGTACGACTGACAACGGGGACGGCTTTACGTGCATTCCAAGGCACGGGGTGTCAGTAATGTCCTAGACAAACTTAGCACATACGTGTATTAATTCAAAAACTCACATTGGTACTTACCCGGTTTTTTTTTTTTTACTTACCCGGTTTCGAATTTGCAACCTTATGCATGAAAGGCATGGGTATCTTAACCACTGGCCTAAGTAAGCATTGGGGTCTCTAAAACGTTACGATAGTAATGGGTTTACGTCAATATTCGGTTTAATTTTAAAGTAGAAAAAAATAATGAATCTTATATGCCTCGATATTTATGAAAGAACAGTAAAGCTTTAAGAACACCGCAGTGAGCTGTGGTAACGGCAACAACTCACAAGTTGTAGATCGTGGGTTCAAACCTCTCCAGGCACATTACTTTGTGTAATTTATTTCATCATAAAAATTCACAAAAAAGTGCTAGAGAACATCGTGAAGAAACCGGTGTTTCCTTGAAAAAAAATTTCAAAGTTGACATCAACCAATCCGTGTTGGGCAAGCGTGGTGGATTCCATTCACTCTCGTATAGAGGAAGACTGAGTCCCAGCAGTGATTACATTATAAGGCTGATTATGCAACATGCTATGCACATACATTGACTGACCTGTTGGTTTATTGGTTAGTGGCCCTGACTGCTATGGCGGAGGTTGTGGGTTCGATTCCCACCCAGGACAAATGTTTGTGTGATGAGCACAATCATTTGTTCTGTATCTGGGTGTAATTTATCTATAATATGTATGCATTTAGAAGTATATAAATATGTTAACAATATTTACGGCGTCGATGTCGAGTAGCGACGAATACTATTGCTTAAAACTCATGGTAGAGGTATCTACTGTACCTTTCTCTATCCAAGCGTAGTTGGATACTATCACATACTCTAAGTATTACGACTACACATTAAATTGCTTACGTATCAACAACAATGTTGACCGTTCCATTCCATTTTCATTGAATTCAAAATAAATATATACGAGTATGATCACACTAATATTATAAAGGCAAAACATTGCGAGTGTGTTTATTTACGCGAGTAGACCATGTTCAGGAATCATTCGTTTATCATCATTTCAGCCGAAAGACGTCCACTGTTGGACATAGGCCTCCCCCAAGTGTCGCCACAATGAACGGTACTGTCCATCCATCGGACGACCCACAAACTCTTGCCAGGTCATCGGTTCACATTGTAGGAGGCCTTCCAACACTGCATCTTCCGGTATGCGGCTGCCACTCCTGACTCTCGGCCCCAAACCCCATTTGTTCTACGAGCAATGTGTTCTGCCCATTGCCACTTAAGTTTGGCAACCTTAATTCTCCTGCGGATATCTTCATTTCTGATACGATCACGCAAGAAAACTCCGAGCATAGTCTTTTTCATTGCCCTTTGAATGACATTGTAAGCGATCACATTTCATATGTTTTGTCATATGTCATCACTTGCAAAATGCACTGGTCATAGAATTTCGTCTTGATACACTGTGGTGTGTTGAAGTCCAGGAATAGCACACATAATTATTGTATTGTAATGCAGTACAGTATTATATTGTATATCGGGCTGGTCCTCCACTCTACGTCTAAAGCTCGTCATACTACTTTTTTATCTCGGGTATATGTTCGCATAAGATAATTTTCTACCTAAACGCGGGCGAAGCCGCTGACATCAGCTAGTCAAATCCTCTAATATTTTAATCTTGTTAATTCATAACATTTTGTCTAACGAAGTAAGACAGCTAAGATCTACGTCACAATGGACCTTCATTGCAATTAATGGAATCTAGCACAATCCATTGTAAGACCTAGGACTTATTCATTAGGATCATAGAATACTAATTTGTTTGCGCCAGACTATTGTTAGGTGCTAATTGAAGATGTCTGGCTGACCTGACTGGCGACGAGCCAGATTTCGTGTCGGCCTGTCGTTGGGCACTATTTATCAGTTATTTTTTAACTAAAGCCTAATTGGTATTTATAGGGATACCCAACAGGGTTCTGGTGGTCAGATAGGCAATCATTTCATCCTAGATCCGGAAGCTGGAAGCTAACAGCCTGCTTTTATTTTTGTACAATATTTTATACTAAACAAAAAATAACACCAATAGAATAATTTGGTTATTAAATGAAGCAGCAATCGGATTTCTAATATTGATGTGAAGAAGAGTGGGGGCGCTGTGGAAATATCTCGCTATCTCTATGTTGTTCGCATGTCACCTAGGCATACCTGACAGTGACGTCACATTTCAGGATGTGCAATATGTGGATCCTTATTCTGTTACTCGAAAATTTCCCCTTCCACCAGATTTTAAGGTTTTCTAACTTAGATTTGAATGGATTTGAGAAATTCCTATTATCCGATTTTGGATAAATTTACAGTTTTGATATTAAATGATTAAAAACTTTTTACACAAAAAAAATAACCGACTTCATTAAAAAATATTTATTTGTATGGTCACAGTCGCATAACTTCTCATTCATGAGAATCTTTTCTTTTCTATTCATCTTCATTGTGATATCTATGCGAGTATGAAGTTCCGTTGGCCATTTCTGGTCTTCTTCATCAGTTCCACTTCATCAAATGTTACTTTTTGACTGTAAATGCTTAAGTCCTCGATAAAAATACAAAAAATACTATATGGTTGCCTATAATATTTGAGGAGTTCCCTCGATTCCTCATGGATGCCATCATCAAAACTGGATTTTGAAAAAAAAAAATGGGACCAATTTGGAAGCACGAGAAAAAAAATATTTGCAAATCGGTCCATAAACGATGGAGATATGCGCGAACAAACATAAAAAAAGCATATATGCGGTCGAATTGAGAAACCTCCTTTTTTTTTAAAGTCGTTTAAAAACAAAACAGGACAAGTGCAACTCGAACTCGCGCACTGAGATTTCCGTACAAACTTACCTGTGTAAACAGTTAAATTGTTAAATGCCCGAATCATGTCTCGAAGATTTTTTCCAAACATAAAAATATAGTTTTCAGGTAATATGGATTGTATTTATTTATTTTATTAGGAACACCAAATCAAACTCCGTTGTATGAATGAGAACCTCAGGGAATTGGAACGAAGGCAAAGAAGGACCAGGAGTGGGTTTTAGTCAGTGACACGCCCTCTCTCGCAGCCCAGGGCGGAAGATGTCATTAGATGATTTCCCACCTAAATAAAACCGTCTTATTCTTGTTTTCAGGATTCTAGGTCTACGGGAAGTGTCCTTTGGGTTATCATTTCCAAGCAAGTGTCAAAATATGCACCTAAACGCAGAATTAACGGCCTTAACTTTACATTGCGTTGACTTAAGAGTTTGATTTTTTCACTGCTACTTGTGATAGCAGACCAGTCAGTTCCTGCACCGGATTCGTGTGGAAGCAACGCCTGGGTTTCACCACTGTGTGGACCGCCAAGAGGACATGGTGGAGCACACGGTAGAGGTTTGCCCCGCTCGGACAGGTCAATCGGTGGCAGCGATCTCTAGCGCCGGGCCTTGGTACAGGCTATGGTCCGAAGCGAGGAGAACTGGCAAGCGGTCGTCTCCTTCTGCGAAGTAGTAATGCTAGCAACGGAGGAGGCCGCACGCGTGAGGCAACGGCTCTCACGCCCCAGCCGCCACCGGGATTCCGATCCCGGTTTCCGACCACCGCAGGCGCGGACTTGCGGACGGCGAGCATTGGGTAGCTTGCCATCCGACCGACCGGTAACCGTCCGGACTGAGCCCAAGTCGTCGTCTTCTGAAAGGAAGGTTCGGCCCCGGTATGAAAGGCAAAGAATTAACAGGAGTGGGTTTTAAGTCAGTAAAAGTCTGACACTATCTCCCGCCCCGCCCAAGGGTGCGGAGATGTCATTGAATGATTTTCCCAGCGGAAAAAACCGACCTAAATATTCCATATTAAACTCAGTTTCATATCTCCACGCGTTTCTGAGAAAAAGGCTATTGACAAACAGACAGTCAATGAGTGTGTGAAAAATGAGTCAACTACCCAGTTGGGAAAGGGCTCGGTAGATTTACCGTAGAAGTTTACCTTACAACTTGCAATAAAGAAGAAAATGACGTCTAGATCACTATCACTAAATGTAGTGGAGATTATTATATTATATTATCATGCAAGAGACTAAGCCCTAACACTAGCATTTCCTCCAAAAATAATTCTGATACGTACATTATGTAAGTAAAATTATATTAAGAAGTATCTAAGTATCTGAATCTACTTAAGGCCAGGGTCGTTACAAATAAAATTACATGCAAACAAGGCGGTTTAGTATTTAAATATTGAAATACCTTGTTCGCCTCTGTAATGTGCTTTCGTAACATTAGCGATCTTGAAAGCACTTCTAAGCGAAGCCATTAAGTACTAAACGTCGACTAAGCATATTAAACAGCATTGATTATTTTGTTTCTTCAAACACAATCAAATACAGTTTTAATATGCATGACATATATAACATTTCTATGAAAACCTTTCACTCATCCTCTAACCCAAAACTAATTATAGCTGTATCACATCCCACTTGAAAGCTCAACACAAAAACACAGCACATTTCAGCTCATCTCCGCTCGCTAGTAAAGGTAGTGTGTAGCTTTGACAAACGATCATTAGATGCAGCCAGGCGGCGTCATTAGCCAGACACTCGACACCACCCCCCCTCTCATGCCCCCTCCCCCTCTCGCAACCGGCCCTCCCATGCCCTCCTCAGCGTCATTATAAAATATCCCACACGCCGACGCGTTATAACAAATGCGGAAAAACTACGTCCTCATTGAAATATGAGGTTAAACTTATTTATGTGCGGTCGTTTCTGCATGCGGCCGGAGTTAAATAAAAATATTTTTGAATACGCTTTTTATGCTTTTCATTTATTTTTATATAGTTTCTTGCTTGCCACTTGAATAAGAAATAAGAGAATTCAATAGAATATGTTTTTTTTTTGTTTAAAAACTACAGTTGTCACTTTTAAATTCAATTCTCTTTGTGAATAAAGCACATCATAAACAGCGGTACAAACAACAGAATGAACTAGTTCATGAAGTAGGTAGTCTAACCAGCGGAAAGCTAGTTTTTAAGCGAGTTAACACTAGAGTAATTCGCGAAATTAAACATAATTTTGTGAAACAATTTTCGCTCGTAGACGTTGTCTACGACAGGCGTAGCGGGCTCTACGAAAACGCTACGATTTAATTAATGCATTTCTAGAAAACGAGTTAAAAGCTTTGCTTTACACAGTGAGCTCAGTCTTGTTAGTTTGTGTTACGTATAATGTTATATATAGAAAGTATATAATGTAAACTAGCTGTGTGAGCACTGTTGCTGAGGCCTTGGGCGTTCTAAGAAGCAATTAGTGAGATTGAACTCGTCACTGTAGCGCTTAATAGTAGTTTTTGTCGGCAATGAGGGCTACAGTGTGAAAGAAGATAAGGGTGTTAATGGACTCTATTCATACCTCTACGCTGGTAGTGATTGAGAATGGGCCTCTTGTTCAATAGCAGCTACATATTGCTAGGTAGTTGAATTTTTACAGCGTGTTATCAATAAAACTAGCCAAGTGCGTGTCGAGACACTGCCCGTGGTCCCGCTGGGACGAAGCACTGTCGTCTATTCATAAAGGTGTTCGGCAGTGACGATCTTTTGCGTCCAGCCCTGATCCAGGGCATCCACCTTTTGTTAAGCAGTTATGCGAGTAAAAGAGGTGATGAAAAGCATTTGTTAGCACGGCCCCGCCGCTATATGAGACCCGCTGGGGTGTCCAGAGAGTCAACGAGTAGGTTGTTCATGGTCCGATAAGGTCTAGGCCCGAGTCGACGGCACATTGTGCCTTCACAAGGGAAGTTAGAAACTAATATTACCTATTAGATTAGAAGCTAGAAAAAAAAATCATCTCGATATACATAGGGACCTCCCCTATGTATATGAAGATGTTTTTTTTCCTAGACCATTTTTAGATTCAAGATTTTATTCTACCAATTTTTCAGCGTTTGGTGCTAACAGCCACAAAGTTCAGCCGCGAATGGACGGACATGGCAAAACTAAAAGGGTTCCTTGTTAGGACTAAGGGACCATGGAACTGGTCTGATGATGGGGTCGGATAGTGGCTATGGGAACTACTGAGGGCAACAAGATAACTCCACGGTATTAGAGCTTTCTGAAACGGTGTTGATCAGAACAACTCATACCTTTTTTTGATTGAAAATTGTATTTATTTATATTATGACGGTAATGGCCATCGGTAGGTATATTACGACAATAAAACTAAACTCATAATTTGAAGTAAGTTATTGTTGATTTTCAGGGGAGAGGCCGATGTAGGATCAGGATATTAGTTTTTATATGTTGTTTCATCCGCGTAGTTTCAACAACTAATTAATTTGTTCCCGTATTATGAACAAGTAATATACCCGTTGATACCAGTCCTCTATCGGCACAGTACAATTGACGTCACTCGCCACTATTTGCAATCCAATCGTGTTCTAATATTAATTAACAACCTTTGTTTGTTCCCATTGTGGGCCAGCCCTCACACAATGGCCGTACGAACTTCACACAATGGTCCAGATTGGCCATGCTGCCTTTTGTCCTATTACACAACTATTGGGAATTGAAAACTGTTATTCTTTTTTGTTTTAGGAAGTATTTGGTTTTGATGTTCGACTGTCTTTTGAAGGTGTTCAATGGATCGTGGGATTAAAACAGTTTCTATATACTCTATTGTGTAGTGGTGGTATTTTTTTCCTGACTTACCAGATAAACCTATTGTTACCCTTGTTAAGGAAAGCCTTATTAAGCAATTTAGTCAGATATTGCTAGCAGGAAAAGAATGCTTGTCAGGCAGCATGTATTGTAGTTTTTCTTCCTTCATTTCCGTCTTCATTTACATATTGTATTAATTAAGTTTTACCAAAAGATGAATGTACCTATGTAGCGCAATCAATAAACGTAATTAAATGAACCTCCGTTCTCTATTAGACATGGGTAGGTAAGTTCCAAAGGCAGTAATTTTACACAGAAAAGGATCCACTCTGACCACCAGACTATTTCATTAAAAATCGTAGTCAAGATAGAAATAGCACACACACATTCACACAACCGCAAAAACACACTTCAGTAACCACAATGAGGTCCACACACACTAATTCAAACGCGCGCACATAATCCTTTCACCTGTGTCTTACATAATTAGAGCACATCGTTACGCCAGTGGGCTCGCACCCTTACACGCCACTCGTTGTGCGCCAGGCCTTACAGCTCTGACGTCACTTAATCCGTAAACTTATTAAGTATGTGTTTAATAAAGGTTGCGGCTGTAAGGGAGGGCGGTCGAGTAGATGCTTTAGAATAGTGTTAGCGTAATATGACGCAAATTGAATTGCTGTGCCTTTGAAATAAAACTTATGACGTGCCAGCAGAATATCACTTAGTTATTTTTCGAAGAGTTAGCCACAGATAAGAAACATAGAGCACACCCACAATTTGACAGATATATCCTGACGTCATAGGATGAAGCCTCATAACTTGCATTCTAATGACCATGAATGAGGGATTATTTAGCATTTTATAACCGGGCGGTGTACACAAAACCGTACTTGAAGCTACTAACATTCCAATCAAAGTTATATATGAAAAAAAACGAAATTATTACTTTCCTTATCTTCCAATGAACGCTTAAATTCTCGTCCTAGGAATAGAAATCAAACGCGTCAACACTAAAAATGATTAGTTAATTTGAACAAGAGACAGTGAAAAATGATAGAGATTACATCACCAGCCTCTGGCTCTGATAATGTCAGAATGTAATTACCGATCTGCTGCCAATCAAAGTTGTTGTTTCAATCAATCTAAATCCAATCCCTAAATTGATCAACTGTTTACAACATGGCTGGAAATTCTCTATTCTATACATTCATTAATTTGAAATGGCACATAATTGAAAGATTTAGAGTCTACGTATGTGTGGTACAGTTGATAAAATAGTCTGATATACAGGCATTGAACATGAATAAAATTAAGACTGTTGACGTGTAAAGGTGTAATTTTAATTTAAGCCGCATTAAGCAGTTTGATGAGGTTGAGGTGGTCAAATGTGATTGAACTAAAATAAATTCCACCAGCACTGTAAAAAAAAAAAAAAAAAAAAAAAAAAAAAAAAAAAACTGTATCAGACTGCTTAATGTGACTTAAATTAAAATTACACTTTTACATGTCAATAGTCGAGCTTTAGTCTTTACCAGACGAATGGACGACGAGCTACCCATTGCTCGATAACATAAATTTCACCAGCTCTGCATAAGACTGCTTAAAGTGATTTGTTCTTACATATTTTTCGGTCCTCTCCTCTACAATAGACTAAATGTGAAAGCAAACATTTTTACCCCTTTATGACTGTCAAAAAATATTTTTGAAAACATATAATTTGACGTCATTACTTATATATAATTTTGATGTACCCAATGTCATTCTAACAACTAAGGCAAATCTATATTTTAAGAGGTTTTTCTTACATTAAACTGTAACAAGCCGTTTGATAAATGTCATTTATTAATGTTAATGCAGGCTATTAATGTTGTGTACTTTAAGGTTCACATTCACATTAAGTAAATTGTAAAATTTTAAAGACGTGATCACTCAAAGAGTGTACATTAGTGTACATAAATCACACGTATCAACTTTTTCGGCATCCTTTATTATCTCGCTACTGGCCTATATCCTTTCATTGCTCTATGTTTAAAAAAAGTAGCCTACACACTCATTTCTTCAGCGCACTGTACTAAGCTGTACCGTTCAGTTGCAATATTGGAAAAGTTTCCTTCAATTTCATTCGTCAAATATTTTCTGAACTAGTTTCCAATGCTTCAGAAAAGTTAAATTTGTTTTTTGTTTAAACGTACGTGATTGGAATGAGAAATTAATGTTCGTTTTTTTTTAATGCTCTTTTTGATTGAAGATGTAAGCATAGCAGCTGCGGATTTTTCGGTTTTGATTCGATTACGATTACCCTTAGTATTTTTTAAATCAGTTTGAGAAACTACAATCATGTAGAGTCTATTGACAACATGTATGCTGTAAAGGTCACAGACAGGGTTAAATGATTATTCTAGGGATATATTATTGCTCAAATTGAACGAATTATTGCCCAGCATGAGGACACTTTAATAGACATACGAGAACATAATTATATAGAATATTGTTTATGAATAAGAGTTGCAGCATCCCGCCTGTGCGCACCTTTTAAGTCTATATTTTTTTAGAAATATTCTCTATGTATTTTATGCCGGTCCCTTACCCAGAAGGGACGAAGCCTACTGGGGTCATGGGTTGTACAAAAGAGAACCTTGGAAGCTTGGAACGAAGGCAAAGAAGGAGCAGGAGTAGTTTTAGTCAGTAAAAGTCTAAAACGCCCTCCCGCCCCTCATGTCATTGGATGATTTCCGAACTAAAAAAGACAGATTTTATTATTAAACCAAAATGTACAAAGGTACGATTGTTTAATGAAACATACAAATATCTCACTAACCTCACACATTCTCCACGAGGTGCCGTTTAAAACTAAACTGCGCAATAATAGCTAGACAAAGTTGAACAGTTTGCGCTCACCAGTTAGCCGCTTTCAGCGCTGTATCCCGATTAACCGTCTAACAGCGCTCGCTAGTTCAGCATACAATGCTGACGGCGCGGCAAGCGCCTTGATTAGAGGTATCGGTTTATTACCTTTGCTGTTCAATACTTGTATCTCGGGTTTTTAGAGTTCAGTACTGGCAATAAAAACCGAACCCTTATTTTCGTTCACTTTGTTGTCCGTCTGTCAAAGCTATTTTTCTTAGGAACGGAGGTGTGAAGCTGAAATTAATGTCAAATATTCAGATAGTAATATGCTACTCCAAGCAGCAGTAAAAAAATCAAACTTCAAAGTCAACATTATCTAAAAATAAGACCGTTTGTTCCGTTTAGTCGCATATTTTGACACTTGGTAGGAAATCAAAACCTGTAAAATTAAGGTTTTATAGCACCAGTATTGATAAAAATCTGAAAAATATTAATTTGTAGTACTAAGTCACAAAAAAAAGAGACTCGGAAAAGTCTTCGAGACTCGATTCACGAATTGAACGATTAAAAGTTGTACGGAACCCTCGGTACACAAGTACGATTCGCACTTGACCGGTTTTTTATTGCTCTTAGACAGTGAATAGCGATTGATTTTGTGGCGGGAACCTTTTTGAGTAGACTTGACATTGATGGTTCGAAATTCGAGTGATCAACGTTTTAATAATAAGAACAGCCCTCCATGAGGACAGCGTCGAGATTTTGAAGTGTAATCTGCCTGGTGCTTGCTGCTACAGAGCTTGAGGTACTGCGTTAGATTCTCGGATCGGACACTGTTATTGGGCTTACTTCCAAACATGATATAAGCATGGAACAAGGAGGAATCGCAGGCGGTCGGCTCCTTCTGCGAAGCAGTGATGCTAGCGAAAGAGGAGGCAACACGCGTGAGGGTATAAACGTTCTCACGACCCAGTCGCTGAGGTTCCGACCCCGACTACCAGCTACGGTAAACGCGGGTTTGCGGACGTCAAGCAATGGGTAGCTCGCCGTCCGGCCGTCCAGTAACTGACCGGACCGAGCCCAGTCGTCAATAGCGCGTAGTGATCCACACGCTCCTCAAAGAGATGACAGCAAACCGTAGTCCTAGCAAGCAAAGGGCAACTGAAGGAGACAGGTTTGGTTTTAGGCAGTAAGTCTGACACGCCCCACGCCAGAAGTCATTGGATGATTTCCACACCAGTGATTTTTATTTTCACAAAAAAAAAAAACATGATATAGGCATTCTTCCTCTCTTGGAGAAGGAAAGGGTCTTAACCCATCATGCAGGTCTAGTGCGCGTTGGTAGAAGTCACATCAGTGATAAAGAAATAAGCCTTGGTGTGGTTACTGTGATTTTTCCAACCAATTAATTGTGAAAAGGCTATCGAGATGATGAGTCCAGGAGTTTATTAATTACTCACAAAAACACATTTTTTCCTACTTTATTATATTAAAAGAAGTATTATTGTTTAAAATAAAATCTACTATTCAATTTAATAAGAAGATTAGTGTAAGTATGTAGTTATGGTACTGACATATTAATTGGAGCCTCTTTTATCAGAACTCTTAAATATTTTAGTTATTAATACATTTTAATATAATATTATTAATTAATATAGTTTAAAAACTGTAACAGCGTAGCAAGCAATAAGAGTTCAGTATAATTGAAAATAACTGGGTCGGTAGTAATGTGCAACATTTAATTTTATTTACGTTTTCAATTATGAGTTTCTGGAAAATTTACTAAAAAGATAAGGTGATTTATTAATAAATAAACAGCTTATAATAATTACAACGAACTAACAGGCAGTGGCTGTTTCTTTTTTATTTAAACTTTACGTCCGTTTTATTTACTGTATTTTTTTTTACCTCGTATTTGCAATAGAACGAGTTCTTTTTGGTGAAACTAGAGTTGCAAATTTTTAAACCACTGTTTTTTACTACGTATACACGATTTGAAAACCAATAAAATTTACACATATTTCAAACGCAAATGTAAATAAACATGGTGAGTTGGCAACCGAGCGTCCACTCGCGTCGCAAACAACCAATGTACTATTGAGAGTTATATATATATAAGACCGAGCGCACGCAACTGAGGCCATTCCAGTCTATCACGCAGATCTGTAAGCATCCAACTTCGGATCCACTACATCGGAATAGTTAATTCTAATCGCTTTGTTCTAAGACCCGAGGGTCAAGATAAAGGGGAATGGGGGGCGAGGGGGTCTGCTTTGTGCCAATACCCCCAGGAATGTCATTGTACAAGTGTCGAAATTGTACTGTAGTTGGGGTAAATTGAAAGCTCTTGTGGAATGTTTTGCGGCTCTGACGTACTGCAGGGAAGAGGAATATACTCAATATTCCTCTCCCCTTCCCTCTAGCCGTTTGGAGCTTGCAGATGCGGAATGTTGAATGTCGTGTGGACGAATGCTTGGCAATTACCGATCGGGTAAACGTTTGCACACACACTCTTTTCAAATGTCTCTAAAATACATGCATCCACGATTTAAAGAAATACGTATATTGAGGTGAGAAATTAACGTACATATACCAGTTAATCAACACTTACTTACTAAAACAAGCTAATCGATATAGCCCGAAGAACCGCCAATTTAAGTGGCAGTGTTCAGGGCACATTGCTCGCAAAACAGATGGTCGAAAGGGCCGAAAGGTACTGTAGTGGCGACCATGTACTGCAAGACGCAGCGTTGGAAGGCCTCCCACATGGTGGACCGATGACCTGGTGTGGGTCGCAAGAATCCCATAAATGCGAGACGGTAGTTAAGGCCACACTTCGGGGCGGCCTGTCCAACAGTGGACGTCTTTATCGGCTGAAATGATGATGATGCTAAACACTTACTAATACATCGTTGTTGCGCTCCTTCAAGAGCAGTCGGGTAAAATAAACTCTAACTAAATCCGCATAAGTTATCACAGTAACTGCTCTTGTCTTTATTACCAGAAAAGAGAATGTCATAATCACTTACACTCCTTACGACACACACGCTAGGCCTCAAATATATTGCTCCATACTAGCTGAAAATACGACCTATCTATTCTGATACATTAATATGTCCAAACTAGTAATTCTTTTAGTCGAGGATGGTCATCGTGCCATGTTCTAGAGACGTGATTCGTGCCCACAATATGTCGATATTTCTCAGCCTAGCGCTTGTGTCGTACCGACAATATCTTCCACATGAAATACTGCCTTATTTATTATAAGCTCGTACAATATTATACGCTGTAGTGTAGTTGTATTTTGCGGATAAAAATTGAAAGAACTGTAATCACTGAGATTCTTTACATTTTATTGAAAATCTTTATTGCGATATGTATTTTATTATATCTAGGATATTAAGTCTGATGATGGTTTTAAGAGTTTTGGCGGAATTTTTATGAATGAATTCCAATTTTGAATCTCTAGAGCCAACACAATTGGATAATTAGGAAGCCATTTAAAATCATTGAAAGAGGCACTATGAACTGTCAAGCACGAGCGCCATTCATGAATGTCCACAAGTCTCTGAATGGGTCCAGCTGATACGAGCGCGCTAAAGCGAGCATAGTCGGGCGACGGCGTGCGTTGCTAAAACGATTGATATAAAGGCCGCGACGCTTCGACGCTGCGAGTGTGTGTTGAACCTTAAAAGAACTGAAGACCAAAGAAACGACGGATGGTACGTATAAACAATTATTATATGGCTATAAAGAGGCTAACGACAGAGATAAAGACTTTAAAATAAGTATTAAAGCAAGATACATGTTAACAAACAACTGCGATACCTTGACATGTTCAAATTAAGGACCCAAGTAGGCCGTTGCAGACACAACCTGGCAAAGTGGGGGATTACAGACAACTCCGACACCCAGTGCGAGTGCGGTGCTCCTGACCAAACAATGGCCCACTTATTGGAGAGTCCAAAAAGTTCCTACAAATGCACCCTGGAGGACCTAAAAAACGCCACTGACGCTGCTATAAACGTGGCAACCTACTGGGCCCAAAAACTCTGACGGAAATGGAAAGCATCGATTCGAGAAGAAGAAGAAATTAAGGACCATAGCATACTGACAATGATGACCAATGTGAATATACTCACAGAACCTACTTTCCACAGCAACTAAAATATATATCCAGTTCTCTTCCCAGCTTAGTTTATTTCACTTACGTATAACAGCCGATTTATAAAACAAATTGGGTTTAACCTGCTACTAAGCCATTAATTAGGCCTCGTAAAAGTTTAAAAACAGCTAAATTTACAACCTTCATCAGCATAACTAAACTATAAAATAGAAATGGCATTTTCTGACAGCTGCTTGTTATTGTGAAAATAATTTAATTAAGTTCCACAGGTTTGTTCGATGTCCAGGAGCTCATCAAGAGAATCGTTGGTCAAAGATTTAGCTCAATGACGTGTATATCTTCAAAACCTATCACCACCACCAGTCTACCTTCTACACCATGTTTTATGCAAATAAAGTATCTTATTTTTAGCATTGGGCTGTTCCTCATCTCTCTTGCCTCTTCCCAACTAGCTTCTTGAAGTTGACTTTTAGTCTAACCCGAATTGGCTGAATACCCCTGTTGTACATGGAGCAACTGCCTATGAGACATCCACAACCCAGTTACTGGGCAACACGATACTGCTTAGATTAGACTTTCTGGCATCTGAGTACCCTGTAACCCGCCGAAGATCTACGAATAACAGGGACCGACGGCTTTACATCCTTTCCGAGGCATGGAGTGTCAGTAATATCCTAGATAAGCTTCGAAAAATACATAAGGATTCATAAATATACTTGGTACTTGTCAGGTTTCAAACCCGCAACCTCATGCATGAGAGGCAACCGTGCTTTAACTACTGGGTCAGGACGATACTGTTATAGGCTGAACTTTTTTGACAGTATAACATAATAATAGTTCAAAATTTCTGTGCAAGTGTGCTGTCTGTGACACCGCAAGTGTTAACAAAAAAAAAAGGTTGTAGATTTAAATTAAATATGAGTAAGTATTTTGACATTTGTTAATCAATCACGATTAAGTGATTGCACGAATCTTCTTTTTTCAGAAGCTAGTTTACGCTCATCAAAGTTATGACAGATAATCTAGTCGGAATGTCAACTGCAATCATTCACACTTGAGTACTAATCTGGTGAATCACATAACAGAATCACTCTCAGTAAAATTGAATGCCACGTTTTTTTCATAATCTCAGCGATACATTTTCTGTTGTAATTTTCTTTAGGTTCTAGCACTAAATTCAACAACTAATAAAGCCGACCGCGGTCGAACCCTTGCAATTATTATTCTACAGCCGTTCCCGCAAGAAACTTGCTATTTAGTTTCAGCAAAACCAAATAAAAAGTCAATAAAGTACAAATAAATCAGCCTGTCTACGTAATAAAGAAATCTAACTAAGTCCCAGCCGAACTAGGGTCTGCACCGACCGGAGAGGTCGCGCGTAATCTACTCACTTTAACTTTGCAAATTGACAATTGGTTCGGATTGAAGTCGAACAAAGATGATAATTTAAACTTTTATCGATGAAGTCTGTTTGGAATTTGGATTAAAAGAAAGTGATTTTTTTTATCTTGATGATTTAAGTAAATAATACCTGTTTAAACATTGATTTCACTTGATCAAACAAGAAAAATTGTGCTGGTAGCTGGCATTATAATTTCAAATTCAAACTCAAATCATTTATTTTTAATACCTAAACCATTAACAAACACTATTGAATTGCTTAAAAGTCGGTCAGTCAAATAAATAAAGTTCTAAAAGTAAACTCTTCTCCAATATACAGACGTCACTATAGCATATTGTGTGCTCAAGGCCAACACTAAACATGAACGATCTATCCGCACATACCTCCACCCCACCACAAAAGTTAATGCCCCTCCCATTCGCAGTCCATCGCGGGCGAACGACAACATTACCATTACCATAACGACTACGAAAAAACAACCGGCCTGGTGTGTACACACCCTTACCCATATTGTTTCACTTAAACGACATTCTAAACTCAAGGGATTTACATACATCGAAGCAGCCGACGATCTCACTGGATTTTTCTACCTACATAACACATATGATCATCACGCCTGAAGTATTCCCCAAAGAATTAAACAGAGGTGTAGAATACATTTAGTACCTACTAGTTATATCGCGCCTACAGTATAAATAAACTAGGTAGGTAGCTCTCCCATGCGGCCCCGGTGCAGGTTGGTGTATGTCACCTGTTTTCAAGTGTTTGGTTCCAAGACATTCCGGTTTCCTCGGTGTTTTCTTTTACCTTTTTGAGAGCAGTAGCTTGATGAAGAAAAATTACACAAAGTAAAGTGCCTGGATGAGTTTGATATAGTCAAGTAACGGAGGTGGGTTATTTTGGAAACGAATTCGGAAACGCAGTTTTACCGGAATCGGAACTGAAATTGAAAGCGGAGGTGGAGGTAGAAGCGTCAAATGAAATATTACTAAAACTAATAAAAACTCAAGATAAAAAAAAACTCGGATAATGAAGAGCGGTGGAGGTGACATAATGTAGGTATTTAACACGAGTCAGTGGCCATCCGGCAATTGACTGAAGCAGTTGTGTTGTGCCATTACACTCTGCTGATGAGCCATAAAATACCCCAGAACTCAGTACAATACAAACAGAATACACAGGAAGGAAGATTCCCCGCGTGGCCGAACTAGTAATAACTGGTATAACTCCCGATTAAAATTTATAAGAACCGAATCTAAAATCGAAGGTAAATCAATCGGAAGTTCCGAACTTTCGGAATCGAAGTCGAATCTTCGTAACATTTCTCTATTGAACCCGTCACGTACAACTTGTAAGTCAGGAACTTTACCACTGGGCAACCACTGGTTCGGGCTGTTACTGGGAAATTCCAAAAAGGAAAACTCGATTGCGATCTGCCTACCCTTCGAATTGAAATAAGTACTGTTCTCTCCATTAACAACGTGTTGGTACAAAGGCGAAAACACGACCTGTGTGATGCCCGGTTTATAATTTCAATTTAGTTTGGAGCGTACGAAATTAAATTGAGAGGATTTGGGCTTAGTTCTGTAGATGTTGTATTTGTGTATTTTCTATACAAGTGGTGTAAACCTGTGTTAGTGTGTCGAGTGTGCGAAGTTCTGGAAACGATATATCGTAATGTAACGTAGCTATTATAGCTGTTGCGAGTACCAACCGACCTTTATACAAACAAGCTTGAATCAAAAATATAAACCACTTACGTGCATACAGTGAAACGTACTTGTAAACCAGCAGGTTGAACCGCATTGAATAAATTGAAACAAACTGTATACAATGGAAATATTTTATTGTAGAGTGCTTCCATTGCAAATTATATTGCAGCTCTTTCGTATACGAGTCCGTGCCTTTTGATATTATTTAATTGAACCTTTTGTTATAGCATTCGAAAGGTGAATTTATTTCACGGTATTATGTACAAGGGTTTTCAACCATTTCAATCATTACACGTATTGATATACTAAAAACAAACGCAACTGCGGCTGCATTGAATAAAAACAAACTATCTCCAAAAGTGTAAACCATAAAACCTTCCTAATCAAGGAATCCAGTCGCGAAGCTAATGCCGCTTTCACACGACGTCCATTGTAGGCTTCGTAGACACACGATTTCATAAAATAAATTTCTTAATCTTTGCAGAGGTTGAGTATTAAACTGTTAAGAACCGAGAGGACGCCGGCGTCCGCACACCTATTGTCTTTCTATTGTGTCTCTAATTACGATATTCAACAGGTACACGAAAAGAGAAAATAGATCAATAAAATAAAAAAATATTTTCGCGTAATAACGCAATCTTAGGACTAGCTAACAAATTACAATCATTCTATAGAAAAAATATATGCCACGTCCGCGCAAAATGGCTACGCTCAGAATAATACTATGGCCACAAGCATAGTGCGACGAGTCCACCACGCTGGTTTTCAGCGTAAGCCGGTGACGTTGTCGCCAGGTCGCGTCACGAGTCCTGTGACCCCCACGTTGTTCGCGGCCTGACAGTCGCGTGGGCGAGGCGGCCGTCCGTCCAGCGTCCCCCTAATCAAGTTACTTTAACGGTAATAGGAAACTACCGTTTGACATTAGAATTTCCATTGATGTTATGGGTTTCGGTTATACGGACAAGCTTTGCCTTTGTAGCGAATTGTACCAAGCAACTGTCTGAGCAGAGATTTGAAACCGTTTTGGTTGATAGCATAATATTGTTCGGTAAAGGGTCGCCCACGCTTCAGGTACATTGATATTAATTTGATTATTATAAACCGCGTCAAAATTCATATCGCAATTCACAAGACGTCTCAAATGTAAATGTTTTCGGTTAAAAATGAAAACATTGTTAGTTCAAATTGATTAAAATTTCATCTAATATCTTACCTTAATTTTCATACTTAGTTTATATTTTTATAGTAAAGATGCCGCGTATTAAGAATTATCTGCGTATTGGCACAGTCATTAATTTAGTTACATTGACAACTTGGGCTCGGTCCGGTCGATTACCGGACCGCCGGACGACGAGCTACCCATTACTCGTCGTCCACGACTCCACGTCTACCGTTACTGGGAGACGGTTGCACGCGCGAGGGTTCGTTCCTTCGCCAGTATTAATGCTTCGCAGAAGGAGACGACCGTCTGCCATTCCTCCTCGCTCCGGACCATAGCCTGAACCGGGGCCCGACACAAGAGGTCAAAGCCTCCGACTGCCTCCACGAAGACAAGGCGGTGCATCGCCATCGGCTTCACCGTGACCTCCGGGTGGTTCACACATTGGTGATATCCGGGCGTTTCTTCCGCCTGAATCTGAAGTAGGAAGGATATGATCTACCGGTCTCCCAAATTTCATCCAAATTCACAGTTTGTTCGTGAATAAATAACAAACATACCCACATAGGTTTTCTTTTTATGGTAAGTAAAATCATCCAATGACAAATCCCGCCCTTGGGCGGAGCGGGAAATAGTGTCAGACTCTTACTGACTAAAAACTTGCCTTTCATACCGGGGCGAACCTTCTTTTCATACCCACATAGGTCAGGTATAGATACAAACTTTTGCCTTTATAAGATTAGTATGATTGATACTACTACTTCATCAAAAACTTACCGATTTAATTAGTAAATTTTGGCTAAAGTCAAATAAAGTATAAAGAAAACATTTAAGTGCTTAGTTTAGAATATAATTGGTAAAGTAATTCAATATTTATTATAACTACGAATCCAATATTGGATCAGAATACGCCCAGCGATCATCAACCAACGGAGAGGTTCCTAGAACAAGTTAATATTATTGTAAGGGTGTATATTTGTATGTTTGTTAATTCTTCACCTACAAACGTCTGCACGGGTTCGAATGAAATTTGGCACACCGGTAAACCATGTCCTAGAACAGCATTTAAAATATCTTTTTATCTCGGGAATATACACCCGCGATAAAAAGTATATTTGTGATAATTTTCTGAGTTTATTATTATTATATACTTTATCCGGTACGCGGTCGCCACTCCAGAAACTTTCGACCTTTCGGCCCCAACGGCCATCTGTTCTGCGAGCAATGTGCCCTACCCACTGCCACTTCAGTTGGCGATTCTTTGTGCTATGTCGGCAACCTTGGTTCTCCTGCGGATATGTTCATTTCTGATTTGATCCCGCAAGGAATCTCCGAGCATAGGCCTTTCCATTGCCCTTTGTGTGATTTTAAGCCTTCTGATGAGGCCCATTGTGAGCGTCCGTCCTGGAGTGACGACCGCGTACCGGAAGACGCACTATTGGGAGGCCTCCTACAAGTTGAACCCATGACCTGGCAAGGGTTGCGGGAATCCAAAGTATGCGAAACGCACAGGACCGTTAATTGTGGCTACACTTGGGGGAAGCCTATGTCCAACAGTGGATGTCTTTCGGCTGAAATGATGATGATGATGATGGTATACTATACTTTATTGTACGCCTCAGAATGTAGACAGAAACATATCACGCGGGTAAAACCACTGGCAAAAGCTAGACTAAAATGAACGATTCGTGACCTGGGGTGCTATTCTCTAAGAAAACGCAGCGCTGCCTCAACGACGAACACCAAATAGGATACATTGGATTGTCAACCTAACGCAGCTATACATTGGATTGTTAATTCAGTGTATCCTATTGTGATGTTCGTCGTTGCGGCAGCGCTGCGTTTTCTTAGAGAATAGCACCACTGATCGTTTGAACTTTCTGACCTTTGTACATTAATATAATATAACTTAGGATTAATATACGAAGATTTATTAGACTAGTATTATTAATTTGCTGATTTTCCAATTTGACTGCGTAAAAAAGTTATGCAGCAATTTCTTGTGATGTTGAAAAGATTGAATTTGATTTTTTTTAGAGGAAAATTGGCAACTTAGTAACATTTTTGACTTTTTTTATTTTCAAAGCGATTTCGGTTATGTCCTCTACTAGCATAAATAAAAAAACATGTTAAAAAGAAAGAAAAACATTTTATTACATGTTTTACCTACCTATATATCTACCTACTGTTTTATTGCTCTTTTTGTTTTGATCTGGCCAAGACAATGTCCAGTACCTGTAAAAATATTTTTTTATGTGGAAATCATTCAATGATTTCTCCCGCTCTAGAGCGGTGTGGAAGGGCGTGTCAGGACTAAAACCGACACCTGTTCCTTAGATTCCTTACGTTCCAACCCCGGGTTCTCCTTGCAAAAGCGAACCCATGGCGCCAGTAGGCTGCGGTCCCTTCGATTATGCTGACATCTCCTTGAGGTGCGCGTAAAACACTGCGTGCTTTCGACGACTCGGACTCGATCCGGACGATTACCGGACGGCGAGCTACTCATCGCTCACCGTCCGCAAGCCCACGCCTACGGTGACTGGAAATCAGTCGGAATCCTGGTCGAGTTTCTTCTCAGATTAGTCAGATAGTAATCACCGGCGCCATCTAGTTTTTAATTTATTCATTTATGTATCGTATAGTGTGCGTGCGGGTTGGTGGCTGTCACATGTCTTCGAATTTTTGGTTCTAGAACTTGCCGGTTTACTCACGATGTTTTCCTTCACCGTTTTGAGAGCAGTGTGGTGATGAAATAAATTACACAAAGTAATGCGCCTGGCTGTGTTTGAACCTGCGACCTACAATTCGTAAGTCGAGGCCTTTACCACTCGGCCACCACTGCTCCCTGCAGATTGTTTGGTTGAATAAATTTGAAAAAAATCTTTAAAAAAATATATTCCGTAAGACCTGATACTTCGCCAGTCTGCACAAGCCCTAGCAGTATATTTAAAAGAGTTCCTTATATCCGGCCGGCTGCGACGTTATCCACTGCAGTGCAGTCCCGGAAAGTGCCCGCGGGACTTAACGACGTCCCAACACTACGCTACTTTTAATTGATTCCCGTTCAATTGGGCTTTTTATTAAAGCATTATTTACTGAAACTTCGATAAATATCGGTACCGTTTTTTTTTTCAATTTGATTTGGATTTGATAAATATAGTGAGAAATTAAAATGCGTGTAACGGATTATAGTAGGACCGGATGAAATAAATTATATTGAAGCTTAAAGTGATTTATATCTATCTATAATCCTTACTTCAAAGATTTATTTATTTTGTAACAAAAAATTCACAGTAATTCTCAAAGGCGAAATGAAAAAAAAAATTGCGTTTGTATAGGTACCTACCTAAGCACCTGAGCGATTTGAATTAAGCAATCTACGCCATTTTAGGTTCAAAATTGTGGTGGATATAAACATGTTCTAACTGAACACTAATTACGTCATTCCATTTAACATGCGCCATGTTCCCTGGATGATAATTTATCTCACGGACACAGTAAAAGTTTTTGTGAAAAATGGCCAACTAAGTAATAAAGAGGAACTTTGGAAAATGTGTTCCCATACGCATTTTAATACAGTCGGGGTCAAAAATGCAGTAGCACAATACTAATGCTGTAAAAGTGTCTAAAATTTCTTTATAGGTATTAAAACTTTAATGGTCTACAACCAGTTTATTCAATGAGTATTTTAGGCTACAAATTAAATCACTCATGAACCATTGACCCTGCTCTACAAATAAATTGCAATCACTTTAAAATTTGGTAGAGTGCACCGGCAGATTTTTGTGTACCTATGCAAGCTTGCTGTGAGCGCCAGTATTGAGTACTGTAGCAGAGCTCGTAATGAGTATGATAAGCCAATAGAATACTTATCATAATAAGCCAATTACACTATTTTTTTTCACTCTTCAAATTCATATTATTTACTTTAATACTAGCTGTTGGCCGTGGGATAGCTCTCATTTCTTTAAATTAGATTTTTACCACAGATGAAATAAAATAGTAAGGTACGTAGGTATGTCTTTTATGAAAGTACCTCTGATATATTTATGCATAAACATGATAATCAGTTCAGTTCATTGGTTTAGGCGTGAAAAGGTAACAAACAAACTTACTTTTGCATTTAAAATATTAGCCTGTAAAATATTATCCGAATCTTAACTAATAAAGTTAAAATTCGGATAACATTTTACAGACTCACAGTCATAACTTAGATGAGGTAGATAGATCTATACAGCTTGTATTTTCTTCTGATATAGGTGATCACAGAGAGCTATTAGGTAGATGGTATAAAACTTCCATTTATTTCATTTTTAACGCGTTTCGTGCTTCTACCTAAAGAATATTTATTGTTTTTTTTTTGGAGTAAGTACGGTTGGCCGTTTTAATTATTTGCTGATGTAGTTTTCGTCAAGCGTCTACACAACTGGACAATATGTAGAATAATTGAAACGGGCGTAATCTCAGTAAAGTGGAGCTGATTTTTTTTTTTTGTACTGTTGACTACCTCAGCGAAGTTTGCGAAGAAAGCTAGCTCTATTTGCTGAATAACAAAAACAAATACTACAAAAACTAAATAATGTGTTACTTTCGTGTTCTAATATTAAACAAAGTAACTGTATTCAATGAAAATAAAGACTTCTCCTAAAGTTATCAGTTACTAGGTCATAATATAATAATGATTTATTTTAATTTTTTTTTTAATTGCATAATCAGCCTTATAATGTTACCACTGCTGGGACTCAGGCCTCTAGAAGAGGCAATTAAAGAAAGAAAGAAAAAATAAACATTTATTTGATGGCCCGTAATCCACCACGCAGGCCCAGTGCGGGTTGATGGATGTCACAAATGTCTTCGAATTTCTAGGACATGCTGTTTCCCTCCACCGTTTTGAGAGCAGGGGTGATGAAATAAATTACACAAAGTAATGCGCGTGGCTAGGTTTAAACCCCCAACCTACAACTCGTAAGTCGGGACCATTGCCAATCGGTCACTACTGCTCTACCAGGTCAATTAATCTCAAAAAACAAAAATCATTATAATTATTCACCGACCACCTGTAGTTACCCTGCAGCTTATGTCTACACTATTGCTAAACTCTAAGCTCGTATGCGAGAAATAGTCAGCTAGGACCCCTTCAACTGCAATAAATATTTCTTCACCACACGAACAACAATACATTTCAGTGTTCTACATTTGTTCTCGAGAGTGCATTGAAGTTGTGCAAAATTCTATATATATATGTAACAATATCGTCAATCATTGTTGTATCGCAAGTCGGGCACCGCGATCCTGCGCCCATTACAGTAATTGAATTGCGAACAATTTGTTTCCTTTGAAGAAATTGTTTATATCTTAACAACACATTTTACACTTCAACAAAATATCCAATACCTCTTTTACGTATCACATAAGGCACATTTTCCCGCAAAAGTGAGTTTTTGGAGTGTAAATGGACAGTGGTTATAGGACCACTCGGAAGTATTCGGATTTTGATTTATACCCGATAACGGAATTCGCTTATAGCCATGAATGCGTAGCAGGAAGATGCGGAATTTATGCCACTGCTTGTTTCGACTTTAAGTGGAATTGAGACAAGAAATGCTGGAGCCATTCAATGGGATTAAAGTACCAAGTGCTGTGGTCAAAGTATGGTCTCATTTGGTGACAGGAACAGGAACTGTGAAACAAGATAGTACCTTAGAGATGTTTTGACAGGGTTTAGCACCGTACAGATATCCCATATATTCCAAGACATATCTTTTGACTAAAATCCACCTCAAATCATCAATTATAGTTTGTTATATATTGAAATTGATCAGAGTTGTCATTTAAACCTGGCTCAGAATATAGACCTAAATGAAAATAGTTTTTTTTTTTACAAACATTATTCTATTTAATGCAGTGGGCAGAGCACATTACTCTCAGAATAGATGGTCGATAAGGGTTCTGGAGTGATGAACACATACCAGAAGACGCAATACTAAAAAGAGGTAGACCATGCACCTCGTAAGTGTCGCCGGTATCCGATGGATGCGTGGCCGGTCGTTAAGGCGACCGGCTCAGGTGATGTCTTTGTTAATCAGTGGACGTCTTTCGACTGAAGTGATAATGATAATTCTCATAAGAAATTGGTGATCACTATCCTATAGTACATAGTACCGCAAGTCTTAAATTATTATTCTGTGGCTTAGGTGTCAAAGCGGGTATGTGATGCCTGTAGCAGACGTAACACAGTTTACTTGATAATATTAAAAAGTGCGAGTAGCACACGAAAGGTTCCGTATTTCAATATTAAAATATAGCAAAAAATACCGATAACATAACATTTCTTGTATGGAAACCCCCTATAATTTAACTTTATTATTTGTTGTCGTAACGGCCATAGAAATACATATTCTGGTAAATTTTCAACTCTACCTCTGACGATTAATGAGATACAGCCCACTGACAGACAAATAGACAGGCATAACAGAGTCACGTTGGCACCATTTGTGTACGGAACTCTAATAAAATGAACAAGTTCGAGTGTCGCGGGTGACAAGACGCTCTTGTAATGAGCAACGTGAACAAGTGACGGCCGGGAACTTTGGGAAACTTCACCATGGTGTTGCACGTCTCTACACAGCTGCTACAGCACATACAAGCTTACTTTCTGTGTACTCTTAACCACTTTTTAAAAGGCTTCAGTTCAACCTACTGACTGCTCTTTTATTTATTTAAATTTCATGTACAGTAGTGGTACATAAGCGGACTTAATGCAACAAGCCAAACCAGTCTCTTGTTCAGCGATATGTTCGCCAAATGTTACCCGATTTTGATGGTTGTACTTTTGTTATATATATACATCAAAACCACTTGGAGAGCAAAGTGGTTTTGTTTATGGTAGGTAAAATCATCCAATGACAAATCCCGCCCTTGAGCGGAGCGGAAAATAGTGTCAGACTTTTTACTGACTAATAACCTAAACCGTTCTACACTTTCATTTGGTTGTTCTGATGAAGAACTTTTGGAGATAGACCATGAAACTCTTTAATATTAATGATAGTAAGTAAACAATTTTCAATTCGAACTAGTACTCCCTAAAATTAATACGTTCAAATAAGCATACTCTTCAGTTTTATAATATTAATTAAAATAACTAGCGACCCGCCCCAGACTCGCCCCAAGGTAACTAGACATACTTAAACTTTCCTCAAAAATCACTCTCTCTATTACTGGAAACTGCATGAATATTCGTTCGGTAGTTTTTAAGTTTATCGTATTCATACAGACAAGCAGACACGGTGAAGAACTTTTTTTTATAACATGTAGGGATTTTGCCCCTTTTACTGAAGGGACGAACACTGCAATCATAAAAAATAGAATTTGCTGCTCTGTTCAGAATCAGAATAAATAATAATTATATCATAATACTTTATTGTATAGGTCTTTTACAGATGGTATGACTTAGTAATAAATTACAGTTCCATTATGTCCTGCCTATTAGGCAGAAATTACAGATAATACTACATACACACATTCAAATATTCAAAATTAATCGAGTCAAAATTATTATAAATGTCAAAATTACATAATTATTCAATCATTTAAGAAACACACACACACACACATTCTGTCAACAAATATCTAACAGATATGTCGATAAATATGTAATACCTGTTAAGATTCTTTAGGTACTGAGCATTTAGTTTCACTTAATAAAACTAGTCTAACTAAACAGAACTCATATTTCATAAGGGCTGAGGAGATCGTTTCCCTGCACATATTCATAGTCCCAACTTTGCGCCTCGTCGGCACTTCGAGGTATTGACTACGTTGTGAGTTGTGACGTCACAGCACTCGTTTTCACTTCCCTCTCCACTAAGTTGCGCTACGTATGTAGGTAGATGCGACTAGTTTTATGTACTGGACCGACTTTATTGTTATAAGTTGTTGCAAAATAGTAATAGCCCTCGAGTCGTTTCGAACTTTTAACAGACGTATTTGAGTCGATTTCGTCGACGGAAAAAAACGGAACCCTTAAGGATTCGTCATGTCTGTCTGTCTGTCTTCAAAAATGATATTGAGGTTTCTAAAATATTTTTTTCCTAAACTGAATAGTTTGCGCGAGCAAAGTGGTAAAATGTCTATCCCCCCCCGCCCCTGTAACTTAAAACTAAAAAAAATATATGATGTACCATGCAACCTTCCACCGAAAATTGGTTTGAACGAGATCTAGGTAGTAAGAAGTTTTATTTTTTTAACACATCATAATTCGTAAACCGCAATTAACCAAGTTTGTACGGAACGGAACCCTCAGTGCGCGAGTCAGACTCGCACTTGCCCGGTTTTTTTTATTCGAGGAAGCAACTTTATATCTATATTATAATCTATTAGCTTTTATCAATCACATACAAAAAAACTTTGCCTTACCACATAGCTTCTATAACGTAGGTGCATTCATAAACATGTACCCGGAACAACTATCTGTAAGCCATACAAGTATTTGTTCCGTGCGGGAATCAAACCCGTGACTCACTGCAAAGCAGCCAATCACTCAACCACTGCGCCAATCACACTGTCCAAACTTTGTCCTCGTGTAAATCGTAAATAATTCCACGGGAACGTCCTAACGAGATATTTATTTAACATTTTATGTACACACATATAATGACAAAAGAAAACAAGAAGGAAACAAAAAATAGGTAAAAAGGTGACTCAGAAATTATTGTTGTAATAATTTCTGAGTTGCATCTAAATCTATTCAGCCGTTTAGGATTAAACTGTGGAGCCCCAAGAGGACATCGGTGTCCGCCACCTATTGTCTTTCTATTGTGTGTCTAATTACGGTATTCAAAAGATTTGACTAACAAACATCGAGACAACTTCGGTAGTTGAAATATATACCTATCTAGCGATCCGCCCTAGCTTTTCACAGGTGTTACAAAACTATTAAAATTCACTACTTTTGTCTACAATATTCACATCTAAACCTTCCTTATTAATCTTTATGTTTATTGATGAAAACTGGATGAAGAACTATTCAATCGTTTTCGAGTTTGTCGTAAATATATAGAAAAACCAACGTAATATAATAGGGTACTTTGTACTATGTACGATAGTGTGTGGGGTAATTTTATGTTACAATATGTTTGAATAGGTACCTACTATAGTAGGGTTAATAAATAGAACAAAACAAATCAATACACATATCATTCATCACAAACCAAAGCACTAAAGCTAGACACCGCAATAATTAGGCGCACCTGCCACTCTGCCGAGCCGCTAGGCGGGAACGCCGTGACGTCACCGCCAGCTCGCACTTACCTCCGAACCTTTGCGATATTAATCTCCTTGAGCGATGCTTATATATATACGATATCAGATTAACCGTAGCGCTATTAAAACAGCGGAAACAACACTTCTTTCTTAATACACTTACTCGAAACCCCGCTCATTATCTCTTATCCTTACCGCTTTTAGACACACACGATTTTACTGTTTTTTTTGCACTAGTGTGGAAAAGTGTGTAAGCTTACCCCGCGACCATTTATTACAGTCTATCGCATCAGGGGGCGCGACCCCCACGAGTCGTTTATTTATTTCCTCGGAAGTGTATTGAAACGTCGTTTGATACACATGGAAATTTGTCACTGCAGCACTCGGCTACAAAACACCGCCTCAGTTGCAATAACAAACTTTCTTCACTTTTATCAAAATGCTATTATTCTCAATCTAAAGGCGTAAGGTGCGCGCTGACAATTTTCTTTTTCAGCGGGCTCTTGCAAGTCCAACACCAGTTTGCGTTCGCCTTTTCGCAGATTGGTCAATGAGACTTTTGAACATATACATGTTTGCATGTCCACCCTGTCAGTTCAACAGTCTTATACTTGTGGAACTTAAGGAGCTTTAATTCAACTTTTGTTGTATATTTATAATTACTTCTATTTTTATTTTTTACGAGCTGCAGCGCGTAGCTTCGCTTGCGTGGTAGTAGAAAATGATGCCAAGGGAACATACTCTAACAGAGTGCCCGTTTAGGTTCGAACCCACGAGCATAACCAGTACTTGTAAATGGTAACCAGTGGATACCATTATGGGTCTACAACTCCCACTCGCTCAAAAAACGAACGTGATGAATCATTCATCAAGGGCAGCTTTCATTTGTTTATTGGCCAACCAACAATTGTATACACTATATTGAAAACAAAAAAAAAAACTAGAATCTAGATTAGTGTTGCAATTTCATTTAGGTCAGCACCGCATGCCTCTTTTAAAACAGACTGCGTGCACCAAGAATCCCATTCTTAGATCAAATCAAAATTCCCCAAATTGTTAGTCCTTAATTTAACTTGGAAAAAGACTTTTATCCAAGGCAAAAGTAACAGGGCGTTGGAAATGTAAGTAATGTCTATCGGTTGGGCCATTTATCTCCGAAACGGCTCGACCGATTAGTGCGGGTTGCTCTAATGGTTTGTGGCGTTAAAGTAGTGCTGTAGGTAAACCCGCTTTTAGGCCAATCCCTAACAATTTCGATCGATTTTGACCTACTTGAAAATAGTGCGTTGTTGGTGAAAAATATATTATTATTATTCTGATGGTTACATCTTTAACTATTAGTTTAATTTCTAAATCAAGGATTTAGGCCAAGAAGCTGATTTTTTACTTTGAAATTCTTTTCTTAGTCGGTACATTCTTGACAGAATCATGTTCATTTGGCAGCTAGGTTAGGTTAGGTTTATGGTTCATCATTTACGCGTTTATCCACCGCTGATGGCGTGGCGTCATCACGGCAAGGTCCACCGCTCCATGTGAACGCGACGTGACGCAACGCCGAGCCGCGAGCTTAGCTCACACCTTCATAGTTACCAGCCCTTTACTTGAACTCACTTACATCATAAGAGAGCAATCGCAGAAGTTTTTCTTGAGTGAAACTCAGGTTTTAGGCTATGAAACTGCCTCTACCTTAAAGACTTTTTAAGTAGACAACCAGTATCCTACAACCTGGTCCAATAAAATAATGTACTTAACAATAATCTTATCGTTTCGTGCACAGATCGTTCATGGTACGGATTATTGACTTTACGATTTACGAAAACTGCATCATCATTGATTGATACTGTTATTAAGAAACACACACGATCTTCATTGAATGTACATAATTACTATGATTAGTAGCTGTCATGATAGTAAAAGTGGGTACTAGTCCCTGATAGCAAAAATTTTCAACATTCTCTTAAAATTAATTGGACAGGTAATGTGTTATTTCATCATAAAATCTATTATAACACGTGAACCTTCTGTTATCTGTTCAGCGTACCCCCTAAACAACACTTGTTTGCTCACACTGCTGTATTAGCTAAGATGAGGCGTGCTTTAAAGGGATGGTCCATGTCACTTAGCTAAAAAGTCTTGCATGTTTGTAGGGTAGTCTTGTTGCTGTATGAAGGGTTCCACGTGACCCGGCCGGTGTCTTTGTTGTATTTAATATGGTTGACTTAGATGAGCTAATAGAAGCCAACCCTGATATAACTGGTAAAAGGCAAAGTTGGTTTATTGACAGGAAGGGCTAACCTGGAATCCTGTTATAGTTTTTGAAAGGCTAGGTAGACTGATTGACCAGGATGGATTAGGATATATGAACACAAAAGACAGAAGCTGTTTTGGAATAGTCTTAAAATCTTCGTTTGTTTTTTGAAAGAATTATTGCCTCTAATGCCAAGCAATGCCTGAAAGACTAATATATTTGATATATTAATTTAATATGGGCGTCGACCCCGCCTCTCATTTATATTTTAATATGCAAGTATAGCACAGAAATATGGCTGGCGCTTAAAGTCTATGATTACGTATTATAATGAAAACATAACCGTATTACTAAGAAATAGTTAACTTGCTACTTACACGAAGTAAATATCTTTTAGTAAAGGCATTAATATTAAATTCACGACCTTTATTTACTCGTACTTTTGATATCCAAACTTTTTACACGCGTACAGTTTTTTATTTTACACTTTTAATTGTGGCACGCGATGTCACCTTGCGTTTATTATAAGCCAATAAGTTGCGTGGTATGTGTTACCTATAAGTTCCCTTATTCCTCACGGATCCCATTGTCAGAACGGAAGGAACTCTCTGTTTGACACATGACGGAGTTCTGAGGTAGCAAAAAAATATACTTAGGTACCTACTACGAAAATTCAAATCGGGTAAAAGGGTGCTAGCAACTTAACTTTATTTGTTTTAACTGACCAACATTTTGACAATTTCAAAAGTGCCTGTAAATGGGCTATTTGAAATAAACAGTTCTGATTTCGGATTTCTACTGCAGATTGATCGAGGGATAACTCCCTCAGGGTCACGGTAACCCGTAGCCCACGTAAAAAAGAAACGGTGAATTTTAGTCCGTAAAAGTCTGACACTCTTTCCCACTCCACCAGCGAGAGCAATCATCAGGAGATTTTACACGTAAAAAAAGCATAGCTGGGAAAAGGCACCCAGCCTTTTGAATGATAGACACGCAAAGTTGTAATTTAATCTCGTAATGAAACTTATGATAGGCTCTATAGTTTTTCCCGAGCATAACTGACGTGACGCGTTGCGGTACGATGCGGTACGGTGCGATACGATGCGACGCGACGCGACGCAATGATTAACGAGCGAATTGTGTGAAGACTCACTTGAGCGTTATCCCCGATAGTGCGAGAGCACGCTTTTGAATTTAGCCGGTGATGTGCTCAAAGTGCAATATTAATATTAATTATTTTTGCATTTCATTAGACGTTGAGGTATCTCCGTGACTTGCATTTGAGAATCTTCGGCGGGCGCTGCGAGAGACGATAGTGTTAGTCGTGCTTTAAATACAAGCCGTGTGTCGCAGTTTACTACCATACTAATAAACGACGTACCTGAAACTATGGCTTTGAAGTCGGTCCGTGACGAAATGTGGACGCTTCGCTTTTTAAGGCTCTAATTCCCAAGCAGTGCCACACAACAGTGACTTTCTGAGCCCTGCTCTTCGGTAACGGCTAAGTCAATAGAAAAAAAAATGTTTTTATACATGTACAACCTACCTACATTTGCCAAAAAATAAAATAATGACATGATAGTTTTTCGCTTGGTTTCCCTACTCCTTTCAAACGGCTTTGATCTTTAAAAATATGATTACACAAAAAAATTGTTGGTTATGTGTTCTTCAGAATGTACATAGCATAATTGTAAATCAATCAATATTTCGGAAAAAATGGTTCTACAGGTCGGCGGGGCTCTATGCGGGCGAAGGCGACAGTACGAGTAGGTACATATGTATGCTTATAAGTCCGGCCAGATGTTTAAGGGGCACCTTTCCCGCGATTTCGCGCACGCCTTACGGATTACGGCAGACGATCTTAAAAGAAATTTCACGCTTTGGGTAGACGTTCACAAAAACGAAGACTTCATCGTCACATAGATATTAATCATATAAATTATTCCTTCCCGGAATCCATATGAGTTTTCCTACCTATTAATATATAATCGCTAAATAATGAAATAAAACTGACCTGACTTCGCAGTGACGTGATATATTTTCATTTTATTTTTTTGCACTTATGTGCAAAAAAATAATCCTTGACACTTTATCACAATACACCGAATCTGTACATGTTTTCACCAAAACGACACTATAATACGATAACACATATATTTACACATTCATATAATAACTCATAACACTTCTAAACAAGGTTTTTGCACTTCTAAATAAACTTTTTACGCGGGAGAAAATTTTATAAAGTAATGGCGGCGATCACGCGCCGGCCGCCGCGCCGCTCGCGACGTTCGGTTTGCGCATGCGCGACGCGCTAACATGGCGGCTTTGCGGACGACGGATCTTGGCGCGCCCGATCTTTGCGCAGAAGGCTGCGCATAAAAGTTTTTTTTTTTTTTGCTAATATTTTTGGCTTGGATACTAAGTCCTTTAAGCCATGTCTTCGTGTAAAAACTTCGGTTTACCATTAGAATATGGATGTCCACATTCTAATGTTTTTTGTTTTGTAGTGTTTGGCAGCAAATGTATCAAGTAAACCTTCTCGGTAAACTTCGCTGAGGTAGGTAATCAACACTACAATAAAATTCTCAGCTCCATTTTACCGAGATCGCTCCTGTTTCAACTATTCCACATATTGTCCAGTTGCGCAGACACTTGAGATACAAAACTACACCAATTTTACATCACAATATCCACTAGGAATCAATTTGCGAATAATTAAAACAGCCACTGAACTTCACTTAATGAAATCCCGCCAAAAACTCCGCACAAACGTTTTTTAGGAACAAAATGGTGGCATGAGGCGACGATTGACACTATGAAAACACATTCGACCGTTTATCGAATCAAATATCGTAATCGATTTTATCGATTTGGAATTTATTGATTTTTGTTTTTAGGAGATATTGAACGAAATAGATATACAAACATAGTGAATTCTCTTGTTAGTAAACTCATAAAATTTTATTTTCTTAGTTAAAATGCATGATTTAGTTAAATATCAGTTACTTATAGGCAACTACTAGAATATCGACTGTTTGGGAATATTTTAAATCTCCTTATAATATTGAAAATAACAGTACATTATGATATAAGTGTGTAATGTAGGAGGTTAACGTCTTGGCGGTATTAAGACCCGAGCCGTGGCGAGGGTCTTAAGAGAGCCAAGAACGGTAACCATTCATTACTCACGTGTATCATACGACGTTTTTCAATACACTTGTGAAGAAAAATAATTTAGCTAACTAATATTACAACGGTAAAACTAGTAAAATTTTTCATAACATGGCGCGCACTAGGCACGCACGCGCTAGGCTATGGCTATATGGTCTTTTAATCATATCGCCTACATAGTTGTCGTTTGTTTTCTGTAGTGACAATAGACTAAGGATGTAACATTTTTTTAAGTTTTTGTAGTATTTGATTTTATTTAATTAATAAAGCCCATAAAATTCACTCGAAAAAATCACGCCAAAAACAGCGCACATCTTAAAATGACGGCCATAGACCACAAATAATTTTTATTTTTTCGTATTCAAAGGACCATGAGACAAATTGGGCTCATTTTCCATTTTTCTCAGCGTTACGACATATGCCATTGTAAAGGACTCTGTTTGTAACCTTCAATTCCATAGGTGAAAAAAGATATGCACCTAAATAGGTGTTGCAAGAATAGAGAATTGGTCACTGATTTCTTGGTTAATAATAATAGACGCATGTTGAATTATTTATTTTTGTTTGATAGTGTATACTTTCGAAATGATCCCATAGTTATAAATTGTCCATCATTTGAAGATGAACTTGGAGATATGGAACGCAACTCCTCATAGCGACGGGTCCTACGTATACTAGTACAAGTGCAAAAACACAACTGTTCAGGAGAGCGGTTTAAAGGTTCCATAGCTTGTAATTTTGTCATAAATCAATGGAAATTCTTGAAATTTTGATATGTTATATTTGATATCTAAGGGAAAATACTGCATTATTGGTTTTTCTTATTTTTTTATACTTTGGAAAATAGCATCACATGCATTTATGTAGCTTGTTTTCTTTACTATGGTAGAACCTGTAAACTGATACAAGTGGCCACTTATACCAGTATATAGTGTACTTGCTTTTACTTATAATATAGGAAAATTGAAGGATTTTACTCTTTTATCATGCTATTTCCAATCTGTTGATTAATATGAGGTTATAATATTAACAATAACATCTTCTTTTATCGACATTTAAACACTTACAACAGTTTCCTCAGTATTAGAAAACTACTTGCAACAGTTTTCTGCATTGTTATTAACCTTAAATATTTGAATGGGTGTGGCAGAAGATGAAATAAAAACATTAAAAATACAAAATAAAATTTATTTCAAATAAATGACAATAAATGTTAATATATTATTTTAATATATTATTATATTTGATGTTAATATATTATGGCATTCTTAATGAAAAATAAAATCAATGGCCTTGCCACCTTAAAAATAATAAAACTGAAAAATGTAATCTTCTTAAGTAGTAACTTTCGTTTATTATATTAATTGATTATTTATATTTTCATTAGTACTTCCTAATGAGTCTTACGTAATACTAAATCAGTCTTTCAGACTTTGGCAATATGTCACATTGTTATTTATCGTAACAATAATTACAGTAGATAATGGTATAGAAAACCCAATAAAAAAAGAGAAAAAACATGTTGGAAAAGACAACAAGGCTTTCTAAAAATTTAACCTGGTCAGATCGGTATCTTAAAATTATTTTAATATTAATGGTACCGCTCAGGAATCACATTTGACTTGTAAAGATCTTTAATTTTTTTCTTGTCAATTGGTAATAAACTCTTGTAAGCTACATCTAATCTGTAAATACAGCTGGCTATTTCATTGGCACTTTTTTAGCTGTCTGTTCGTCCCAACAATAACAATAACTCTGCAGATCAGCGGTATAAAATGGAGTAAAATGTAATTTTTTCAAAACATATTTTGGGGCATTTACAAGCGCTTTTTATTTTTTCTTCTCATGTAACTTCCCCGTTCGACTCATTATAATTAGGAGGATTAGAATTCTAATCCCCTGTTTAAATTGAACTTGCGTCTTTCATCAAACCATATATTTTGGAACTTTTCTCGCAATCAGCCCTTATCTTTCTTTTTTTTTTGGGTTTCTTTTTTGCACACTTGCGGGACTACTTAAAGGTGAATCAGTGTAGTCTGAATTTGATACGAGTAGCAAGTAATTGTCAAATTCATCATCAATTTGTTGGCAAATAGGTAAAAAGAAAGTAATGTTAAGCTATTAATTTCATCATCAGGAAGGTCATTTTATTTTAATACATTTGATTCATAAATTGGATTTTGACGTGGATATAGAATTTGAGATTCATCTTCTTTATAGTTGTTTTGCACAGTCAGAGGACTTGGCAGAATCTGACTAAATATTTAGTAAAATTCGCTATAAACTTTCTACTGTAGGGGTTTCCTCGAACATATCTTCTGGGTCGCTTAAGCTTATAACCTTATTGATGAATGAAATCTCTTTAGCAAAACAATACGAACTTGGAGGTAAGGGGGGATCAAAAATTATATAATAAAATAATTATGCTGTAAATTGCTTCTAAAATGTATTAAAAATAGTGTTCGATTGATTTTATTAGTAAATAGATATTATAATTAAAATAATGTAGGTAACTAATATCAGGTAACAACATAACAAAAACAAAAAAAATCAGATGTGACTTTGTAAACTGATACAAGCGCAAAATTTATTAAAAAAAAAACATGAATTACAAAATCACATTTCATTAATTTAGTTTAGTATGTTTGCCAGGCTTTTCTATTAGACTTTCATTTTTGAAACTATTTTTTTCAATAAAATCGGTGGGTTCCGTGGTCCCGTTACACATATTCAAAGTTTGATCTAACTCTTCACGTATTTCGCGTGATGGTACGATCGGCTGATCTAAAATAAATCAAAATTAATGTATTAATTCATTTTTAAATATATTTACAAATAATCGTTAAAATTTAATAAAACCACTATACAAAGTACACGAGTAACCACTATGAATCTTGTATACTGGTACAAGTGAAAATACAATTAAACAACACGTAATTATGATTTTTTTAATTTTACATTTGATCAAACAATATGAAATATATTATTATACTATGCTATACTATTTAAAATGTCACTTAATACTTACCTTCGTAATTTTCTGGAGTGTTTATTTTACTATACTTATTTTCTAATAAATCTATTATTAATTAACCTCGTGAGCGCTTCATTAATGTGACTTCTTACCACTACTTACTCAAGACAAACAAAATCTGAATTGAAATTGAGATCTGAAATGAAGTTTTTAACAAATGAATACGTTAAACTAAAACGCATCGCAGTTATACCAGTGTTTAACGTTCTCCCGACTTCGTCACCGCGCGTATACTAGAGTAAATGGCACTTGTGCTGACGTGTCGCGTCGCACGCGACTACCTACACTGGTGCAAGTGACTTACATCAGTGTAGATGGTCGTGTGGCTGAAAATGATGTCACTTATATCAGTTTACATGTTTGTATCTTTGAAATTACTTGATAATTTAATATAACTTTTACAGGATATAAAGTTAAGGTAATTTTAAGGCTTTTGGTGCAATAAAACGTATTTCGCTGTTTTGCGGGTTACACCAGTATACGTAGGACCCGTCGATAGGATCATAGCAGAACAGTCGTAACAAGTAAAATTGCTTTGTTAATACATGTAGTCGATGGCTAACTAAGAGAGAGAAGGAGCCAACTCCGGCTACATCACTAGATCAGCTCAATGACACCTTATAACCAAAAACAAACTTTTTACATAAGCAATAGTAGTGTATGATTCTGTACTAATATTATACTCCAAAAGTGCTAAAAACCTTGGTATCCATATGGACACTCATCAGCGCGCACTGTTCCCGCGCGCCTCAAGGAATTGCCAGCAAACTGTAGGGGCCCAGCAGGGCTGAAGCCTACTGGGGCCAAAGGTTATGTGAAAATGTCACCCGGGGCCCTGGGACGAAGGCAATGAATGGAAAAGGGTAGGTTTTTAGAGTTTGATACTATTTCCCGCCCGACCCAAGAGCGGGATTTTTCTTTGGATGATTTAACCTACCATAAAAAAAAAATTATGTGAGTAAGAGGGTATTTTATTTTTTTCAGTCTCAAAACATAAATTTGTGTAAAATTAATCTAGTAAAGACTTCTGAAAATCTGCTATTTTACGTGAACTTTATACTACTCTAAAAATATAAAAATTTCGCCGTTTGTCTTCACATTTAATCGTGATTTTGAATGACGACAATTTGCCTCAAAAACTTTTAAGGGTTTAAAAAAAACACGTATTCCATGGAACAAGTTTTGTAAAATATTCGAATAAATCACTGAACTACCGAATGCCAACAGAGTTATATGGCGTTATCTCTCTTTTTTCGCGTTGTCTTTTCATCAAACATCACATTGGATTGTGTTAGATGAAGCAAATTTAAACCATGCATGATGTTGACGATAGACAAGTGGGAAAGGCCCCTTCTAAATCATGTCGATGTGGTTGAGCGGCCAAGAAGTTACCTTAATTGTTATTGTATTTCTCAGCTGATCCGCCATCTTGTCTGTCCCAGATGATGCGGTGTATTCGTCACCGGCTCCCAACCTAGGAGTAGATAAAATGTGAGACCCGCCTGTCTCCATACATTATTTATTTACTAGGAACAAACGCCTAACCTAACGTCTAGACTGTAAGCTTTGTGGCTCGCCTTACTTAGACGTAATATTAAAGATGTAGCTTCATAACTGTGCCTAGGACAGGTGTATCTACCTAAATAGCCTTATGACAATATGTAGTGAATTTTTGATGAAGGATTAAACTAAAATCGCTTTGTAAACGTTGCTAATATGTAGGTTATTGGAAACACGACTTGGTCTGGGGCTGTAGGTTAGGTACCTAGGTAAGTTATGAACTCGAAACCTAAGCCCCTCCTGGCGCTAATCATTGTAAAGTTATTACTCAAATCTAAACTCTATAACTATCTAATCCGCTGTCGAAGCTTATACCAAGACCCGCAGTAGGCGACGCCAGTGTTCGCCAATGTATAATATAATTTTCTTGCCAAATATAGAGAACAAAGTAAAATCCAAAAAAAAATCCAAAGTTAATATAGTTCTATTCGGTGCAAAGTAAATTGGTTCTAAAAAATTTAATTCTAATTATTTGCTTATTACGCGAGAACCCTCCACAGGTGAAGGCCTCCTCCAAGGAACTCCATCTTTCTCTATCTTGTGCTGTGTCTACCCAGTTAGAACCAGCCGTTTTTAAAATATCGTCTGCCCATGTGTATACGATCTTTCCCTGTGTCGTTTTCCACGTAGGCCTCTTCAACGAGTCGCCCTTATGGTTGAACGTTCATCTGATATTCTTGCCACGTGTCCCGCCCATTTCAGCTTTCTAGCATAGTCGGGCATCGGTGGCTTTTGGTAACGTATTCGTTAATACATCTTACTAATTCTATCCTACTTCATAAAAGGCAAAGTCCTGACTCACTGACTCATTCAGCCCTGACTGGAAGCTTTAAGTTTTATTAAGGCCCCACAGGCTAGGCCTGTTAAGCAGTCCACAACCTCAGCTGACTTGCGAGAGCACACAAAAAAACACTGAATCATCAACGCCCAGCTGGTTTAAGAGCTTCCATAAACGATGTGACGTACAAAAATTAAAAAAAAAAATTACAAATTTCACCCCCAAAGGTAATGCAACGGATGCCCAAAGTTTGTATGGAGACGTCTATATTGGCACGGGTGAAGGCGCTGGTAGAAGCTAGCGTTATATACGGTGACTGGTAATTAGTGAACGATACTTAAACACGTGATTGTAGTCATGATAACAAAAAACGTTACAATAGGACTAAACCTGAAACCGCGAAAAAAAATCTGCTGGTCAGTACATTTATTTTCGCCTAACTGGTTAAAATGTACTGAACTTGACTGATTTTTTCGCGATTTCAGGTTGAACACATAGTAAAAGTTGTTTGTAATCATGACTCAAATCACGTGTTTAACTATCATTCACTAATTACCAGTCACCCTATATACAGTATAGATATGTATATGTTTGAGTCAATCTCTTTTCAACTGATAAAGAAATTTACATGGAATTTTATACACGTGCTGTAGGCTATGCCAGTATTAGGACATGAGATCCTTGTTATCTTAGTAGTACGTTTCAGCATGTTAATTTTCGATTTTCATGCACTTGCAACGGCTTGCACACGCTGGTACATTACAAATAAATAATGTTACTACATGTTTTTGCAAACCTTTGCAGTTAAACAAACCTGAAGGCTTGGACGCTTGGAGTTTGTTTTAAAAGATTTTAAATAGCATTGAGCTGTTCTGTTTTTCTATGAATAATACCACGAAAATGAATCACCCGAATTGCCTTTTACCAATTTAAGCGATTTCATACCAGAACAGAAATTTCCCAGCTTCTAAAACAAACAAGATCATCTTGTAGGGCAAATTACCTGATACTATTGTCCAAATCCAGGTTAACCACGGAAAAAATGTAATATTGCCATCCCGCGGTGTCTTCGAACTAGGCATAGTCAGTGCCCTGAATGGTCTTACCTCCTTACAATAAAAATTGGATCTAATAATATAGGACACTGACTTAACATGAAGTAAATGAATTTTGCAAAAGCATAAACCATCTGCTTACACCATTTGATCGCAAACTAATGGTGACCCGGTAATTAATATTCGTCAGCAGCGCGCGCTCCTCAGAGAGATGTCAACAAACCGTAGGGACCCAGCAGGGCCGATGCCCACTAGTTAGGACCGCGGGGAATTTCTGAAGGGGAAACCCGTTGTCCTAGAACATCAAGGGCAACTGAAGGACACAGGTGTGGTTTAGTCAGAAAAAGTCTGACCAACGCCCTCACGCTCTGCCCAAGGGCGGGAGATGTCATTGGATAATTACCTACCTTACAAAAAAAACTAGGTTAGTTTCAAATATCTTAAAAGGTTACTAGGTCACCATAAAATTACTACATGTAAAACACCGACCCCAGTGTGTTGAATAGTTCAGTGGCCAATATTGCAAGTGCTATGCAATCTATCACTACGGTGGACGCTTGGGGCGCAAACCGTCAATAACTGTTCAGGACACTTTCATCGCTAGCTGCTAGCCTGGTACTTAGGTAGGGTAGGTCATTTAGTACCTACAGTTACTTTTACGCGTTGGTATCACTGCATATTTTAAAAGGGAACCGTAAGCAGACAAGCAGGATTGATGTGTAAAATTGCATGTTAGTACTTGTATTGAAGCTATGCAACGCAAGTGCTTGATGACGCTTAAAATAAACATTTACCACCTTATTCCAAAACGCGATCTAAATAGTTCCGGGAATATTACTAGATTTAATCCCGATTAAACGATATCTAAATGTAGTTTTCGAGATTATTACTTAATTTAATACCAATTAAAAGCGATCTAAATAACGTTTTGAATTTCTCTGCAATTCTCACTCTAAGTTTCTTAGGTCGTCAGAGAACTTGCGACTTAAAATGCCAATACATTCCACGACTTTCTTTAACAAATCATTTACTGTACAAGCTGCTCGTCTGTGGAATGAATTGCCAGACACAATTAAACGCGCTGAATCGTTGCCTGTTTTTAAAAGACTCGTTAGGGAACCTTACCTGTCGCTGTGAATGTTGTTAGTCGTCATGTACATTTCTGTATGGTTATCAATATGTATGTATTTATTATAAAACATATGTATATATCTATTGTAATATAAATATGTATATCACTGTTATTGTCACACCAATGACTGCCCCATTTCTTTTCCAGACAATTACTGTCCATTCCAGGTTGCCTGGAATAGATCGCAGAGTGCGATAAGGCCGCCCATTGTATATGTGTGTTTTAGTTTTAGTTCCTTGTTTTTGTTTATGTAATGGTGTACAATAAAGCATATAATAAATAAATTTATTTCCGGGACTCTTATTAGGTTTAATGCCAATTAAAACTAATAATAGTCCCGGAACTATTTTAGATCGCGTTTTGGAATAAGGCGGAAAGTGTAGAGTTTTAAACTATAAATATTTTAAAATGAGTAAGGCTCAATAAGGCCTATTATAGATATCTAAGTTGTCTTTTCAGAAATCTCAAATCTGCGCTCGTCAAGCCGCTATAACAGTCCAATTATAGCTATTTAAGTATCATCTATCACAAGTACCTCTTGGCCGTCAGCCACACCAACACCTAAAACACTTGTAGGTCGAAATTAAACTCAGCCCTAGTAAAATCAAAGTACACGGCGCTTAGCGCGCTGCGGTTGCGAATTTAATCAACTGGGGAACGGAAAATTGTAACCAAAATTGATGCGAATATTTTATTAAAACTTCCAAAAGTACTCGTTAGATATATTGTGGAGCTATTCGAAGTATCTCGAACACCTGTTAGCTTATTATTTGTAGTCGTATTACCTATTAGCGTTTATTTTGAAATTGCTATTGAGTTATATTTAGGAAAATCTCACAAATAAGGATTGTACGAAACTCGAAACTATTTTAAGACGTAAATTATGTAGGCCCTATTAGCAAAACAATAGATGTTTTCTATTTAAATGTATCATCATGTTGTAATGTCCCCGGGGCCCCAGAACGAAAGCAGAGAAGGAATAAGAGTGGGTTTTAGTCAGCAAAAGTCTGACACGACCGCACGCTCCGCCCAAACCCGTGAGAAGGATGATTTCCCACCTAAAAAAAAGGATATTCTAGTTCAAAATTCGTTGTTTCAGTAGACTACCTAAAGAATTGTTTAAAGACTGTCTCAGTTTCGAAACTTGAAAAGGCAATAAAATATCTACTGTCAATGGTAAAAAACACAGTATTCAATCAAAACAAAAAAAAAAACCTTCACAGAATCAATGTAAATAGGCTGACGAAAATTCAAATGTCCCGATCACTTACATAACTAGCTATCAAATATTTACTGAAGAGAATCTTAAATCCTCCGCCTCCCTCCAGCTCTGCGATCAACAGACCGACCACAACTGTTTAAAATGCAGGCTTCAATTCCAACCAGTTTAAATCAACAAGAATGTACCCTTAACGAATTTGTAACTCAGTTTTGTAACATTGAAACCGATGTAAATGATCTTGATCAGAATTATTTACAGTTCATCTTACAAACAACATTTTAGTCTTTGATGTATAAGTTTTACATAAATGACAATAATACGAGTAGTAGGTTTGATAGGTGTAGCTACCCTGTGATACAAAAGACTCGTGAGATACCAGTGAATACAGTAAAGATTGACGAGAAAAAAAATGACTAGTCACTAGGGAGCAGTGGTGGCCGATCGGTAACGGGGACTTACGAGTTGTGGGTCGCGGGTTCAAACCCAGCCAGGCGCATTGCTTTGTGTAATTTATTTCATCACCACTGCTCTCAAGGTGAAGGAAAACATTTTGAGGAAAGTAGCACGTCCTAGGACCAAAAATTCAAAGAAATGTGACATCCAACTTGCACTGGGGCCGCGTGGTGTATTAATAATAATAATAATATTTTTATTGAATTTGCTTTAAATACAAACATCAGTGTTGCCCTGGTTCTTGTACTAGAAGATCCTGTATTACGGCCCATTTCCTCTCTTAGAGAGGAGTCCTGAGTCCCAGCAGTGGGAACATTAAAAGGCTGATTATGCTATGATAAGCATAGCACTATAGTTAGTCACATATAACAACATTAAAAAAATTAAAAACATTTAAAAAGAGTTTAAAAAAGATCTGTGCGAGGTAAAAAAGGCTTCTTATCTCAGAACATACAACGATATTTAAAAAAAAATACATATCACCAGTATTCTGATAAGCCTGTGATGTTAGAGACACACTCATGGCCCAGAGACTAAAGAAAACAACATAACTATGTTAATAAACTTGAAAAAATGTGAAGCCTGTACAGTACATATTTCCTAAACATAAGTCAAAGTTATTTTCATCCACTCAATTAGGTATTTAAAGTAAGAGTCAGGCTCACCAAACAAATTAATTTGCTTTAGCGATGAAGAAAAACAATAGATTATTTATTCAAGAATAATAAGGTCACAATGTTTTGTGACCTAATTGTTTGCATAATATTATTTTTTTAATTCTTGAATAATCTTTTATATTTTATTTAGATGCTTCGGTGTTCTGGGCTATTTCTATACATCTCTAGTTTGGAGTTCTGGTTTAGGTAGAATTAATTTAATTTTGTGGCGCTCATACGTATAACAAAATGAAAATAAAATATATATAATAATATGTCATGACTTTTTCCTGAATTAAGTAGGGTTATTATAGCTATCTCAAGTTTTATATGGAATATTATTCGGAGACATTTTGTTTAGGCAATAAATCATTCTTCTGCATTTATGATGGTTCCATACAATGTTTTCGTAACGCAGGTATAGTAAGCGGCAAACAAGTAGAACCAAAATGGCTGTCATTGCTATGGTTACACGCAGCCCCCGCTTCGATTATGACCCGAAAATGTGTTACAGCGCATTGTGGCTGATCACCATTTTGGTTCAACTTATAAGCCGCATATTGTACATGCTTTCTCTGGTTACGCGTAGTACGATGTAGCAAATGAAGTTTTTGTGTTTGATTCGAGTTCGCTAACGCCGGATGAAAATTGTGATAAATTAATTTTTATTATGGCTTTCAGATGAACTTCTTCAACTTCCACCGTCTGTTATGATAAAAATCATTTAATAACTAGCTTTTGCCCGCGGCTTCGCTCCCGCTCTATCCTACTCCACCCTACTCTACCCTACTCTACCCTACACGACTTTATTTTATATTATATAGATTATCTTTGTGTTTATTTAAAAAAAAAACTGCCATATTTTTATAATTCTTGAGTCCCATAATTCATTTCGCAACAACAAATGGTCAGTCTCGCAACACATCCCGACAAACTGTTCCCCGATATCCCGGTGCGAGACACACAGAGACTCATACCAGTACGAAGGTATCGACTTCCGATCTCAAACCCAACTGGCCGCTATCAGCTAAACTTGCTTGTCCAGTTTGACGGTAGGTTTGCGCTACTCGGCATTGCCGCAAAATTCGCTCACTTCCTAATTAGATTTCAGTATCGCCGTCCGCAATTGAATGCTACCCCGTGTAGCGTAGTTGGCGAATAAAAGTACAGATTATAAATAGACGAAATAAGAGCCAATTTATATTACAGATTCTTTTCTTTACGCTTTGTTCTGGTTTATAAACCAATACATTTTTTTACCGAGTACCTACTCTCTCACTTTATGCCTTCCCTACCCCTAAAATCTTTGGTCGTCGAGAATACACAATCCTATAAATATATACCTATAAATATATATACAAGGAGATATTGACTTACTGACATTTCAACGCACTGTCGAAATTACTGAGCCCAGCAACAAAATTTTGAACGTCCATAAAGCGGGGCGCTCGCCCCAACCGCCGCCGGGATTCCGATTCCGATTTCCGGCCACCGTAGGCGCGGGCTTGCGGACGGCGTGCAATGGGTAGCACGCTGTCCGATCGTCCGGTAACCAACCGGAACGAGCACAAGTCGTCGACGGCGCGTTCTGTTCCCGCGCGCCTCAAGGAGCTGTCAGCACACCGAAGAGACCCAGCCTGCTCGTTGCAGGCAGGCAGGGTCGAAGCCTACTGGGGTCATGGGTTAACTTCCGAAAGGAATACCCGGCCCAGGCACGATTGGCTACGAAGGAACGGGGTAGGTTTTTAGTCAGTAAGAGTCTGACACTACTTCCCGCTCCGCCCAAGGGCGGGATTTGTCATTGGATGATTTTACCTACCATAAAAAAACGTCCATAAGGCGGTTTAAGATCATTTAAGTTTTTTTGAAAGAACTTTAACGCATGGTCCGACAAATTAGTGTGGTACGACTACATTTAACCGATTAGAGTGGGTAAGATCTAATTTTTGTATGTTTGTGGTAGAAAATAAGAAATACAGGCGAACAAACTGGGGTCAAGGGTCGGCTTCTAAAAGGAAGGCTCGGCCTTGGTATGTTAGGCAAAGAAGGAACGGGGTAGGTTTTTAGTCAGTACCCGTACCCGCTCCGCCCAAGGGCGGGATTTGTCATTGGATGATTTTACCTACCATAAAAAAAAAAAACACTATAAAGAAAAGTACTAGTTAATATAAGATGTCAACTCTTTCTCACAGTCCATCAATATCTAAACTATATACAAGGATCACTTATAGAGAAAAGAAAGAAAATTATTTATTTGGCACCACACAAGGCCCACAAACACTAGCTGAAGATATCTGTCGCCTATCATCCATGGCGATAAGCGATCTTCTCCCTACTCTTGTGGCTTGTTACTTGAGGCTGGTACACCAAATTTTCTTCTTCATACTCGTCATTGCAATCGACACGCAATCGTTCACATCGTTCCTCACACAATCCATCCATCTTTTCTATACCTCCTCACTCCCTCTAAGATGATTTTTGTCGCCAGAATATCTCCACTCCTTAAATTGACTCCAAGACAAGACGCCATTAACTCATAAGCCGAACATACTTCACTTACGCCTCAGATAACAAAAATATAAAATAAAAAATACCGCGTTATCAATTCACTCACAGCTTTCACTTAGAAAAACAAGGAAACTCGACATAAATAAGGGGAAAACACTTTCTTAACAATATATCAGGCGTCGCTCGCGTAGGCTGTAGGCACATCGTCAAAACACAACACTTTTAAAGACAAAGCCTGTAAACACACAAACAAAGCCGCGTTACATGAGAAAGCTATTTGTTATGTCCGAGTGTTTGATAAAAGCGGCACAAATAAACATTTCGCTAGCCATCGACGGGTTCTTTGCATAAATTTCAGTTATGGCGAGACATTTGTCAATGGATAATGCTGTGCCGGCGATATTCATGGCCGCGCGTATATCGGCGCGTGCATACATCTCAGAACGCCAACTGCTCGATAAATATGATATACGACCGCTCTAAGACTGTGTGTTCCTTGTGTGTTTACGATAGCGGCAATTATTGCCTCTAATATGTTCTGTATGATAATTCGGTGTATTTCAACGATTTCTTTTGAAGAAGGTACGCGGAATGGTTTTTTGATAGGATTATGTCTGGCTGCTTTCTTACGGCACAGGGAATATTTAATATAGAGAAAATATGGAAAACGAATTATGATAATGGAGATAAATTTCAGAAAGACTTCGTTGCTACTATCGCATGGTTACTTATTGCTAATCTTGTACAAGTAGCAGACTCGTTGATCGTTCATGTTTATAAAGCTTTATAAACATGAACGATCAACGAGTCTTAATCAAAAATCATCAAGAGATAAGTTTGAAATATTATTGACTACCAAGTATGTAGGTTTTTGTTAATTTAATATGAATTTGAGGGCTCGGTTAGTAAGGTGGTTGAGCGATTGGCACTGCTGATTGCTGTTGGTGATTGCTGCTTGTCGCGGGTTCGATGCCCACACGGAGCAAATATTTGTCTGGCCTACAGATTGTCGTTACGAGTTTGAGTTAATTTGCACCTATGATATAGGAATAATTCCTAATGCAACTAAAAAAAGTGCTTCCTAATCAATATTTTGGAGGAGATAGGTATAATAATGTCTAGCAGTTCAGAAATTATGATAAAATATCAACTAAAACGTGTATCGTCTTCATAATATCACATTTAAGTTTTTCACTTTTGTCAGTCATAACAAACCCATTTTTAAAGTAACTATTTCAAATATAAAATAGACAAAAGACAAGGGTTAAATGAGGGGCTCTAAAAAGCGTGAATGATTTTCGACAGGCGTCTCATTTGTGCGCAACGATAATCCCGGATAGAACAGACATTGAGATCTGTATCATACTAAATGAGATCCACTGCGGCTATGATATCTGGAACCGTGGAATGTATTGTGGTAATTATGTGATTCCGACAAACGATTTTTTGCTGTTTTAAAATTTCAAGTGTCTTTGCCCTTAAAATTGTAGTTTGTTTCTTTTTTTAATTGGTATAAACTAGTGCTTGACTGCCATCCTACCTGATAGTAAGCAGTGATTGTCATAAAAAAACCTCACTATCAACAATCGTTGAGATGAGGTGCACTAGTTTGCTGTTTATTCAGAGCCTATTCACTAACGAATTAAAGCTAGAGCCTTGAGGACACCTAAATTATAATCGGACGGGAAAAATACATAAATTCCGCCAAAGTTATACCGGTGGAGGGATTTTCACAAGGTTTGGCAATCGGAGCAACGTGTTCTCAGTTAGAGGTTTATTAAACGACTGGCGTTGTGTATACAGCATGACATTTAGGATGTTAACTATAACGTGCTACATACCAATGATTGGGTAGCTCGCCGACCAGCTAACTATAGGAGCCCAACAGAGCTGAAGCACACTGGGTCCATGGGTCGATATCTGAAATAGATACCCGTTATCCTGGGACGCAAAGGGCAACTAAAGAAAAATAGGTATAGAATTAGTCAGTCAAAGTCTGAGATGCTCTCTCGCTCCACCCTAAAGCGGGGTACATGGTTTTCCACCTTAAAAACCCATGCATGATCTATTCCAGTGAAGATCATCGTCCTCCTGTCTATCTATCACATAATTATTGTAACTTTTTGTTGCTATAGCAGGTAATCGATTGCTAGATATATATTGAATGAATGAGAGTGGCAGAGGCATTCATCGAGACGTACATCAGAGAGACGTCATCGAGAGTACAACTGTGCGGTCACGCTATACTTTGCTCTGTAAATAAAATTTATAAAAACTAGTTAAAAGTGCTATTACAACTGCATATTGCCAATAACTCAATAAATAAACATTGGAACTTACGAATTTAATAATCTCTACTGTGAATTATAGTGATTAAGTGTATTAAAACAAAAATAATTGAGTGCACAGTGACGATTCACATAAGTGTTCTAAGTTAATTAACATTTTATTTTAAACCTACCGACTCATTATTTTATGACCGAACGTCATACTTACAAATTGGTCCACTATTTCACGAGTAGTAATCAGGCAACTAACGGCGTAAACAGTTACGAGTCTACCTCGTCGTATATCGCTCGTGGTCGCAAGTTCGAACCCCAGATTCTTAATTGTCTTTTTGTGAATCTTTAATTTGTTAAATAACTTCTGATGAGTGTGGAACTATGGTACAGTCACTAAATTAAAGAAGTTGGTTGGTAATAACAGTCATAAATATATAAACTGGAAAAAGAAAAAACTCCTTTTTTGCATTTGGATCAAATTCTAACTATAAAACTGACTATCTTTCTGTAAATCGTTATAAACCGCCAAAATGGAGTTGGAAAATGTTACGTTTCGAAAAATCAGAAAATCAAGTTCTTTGCGAAACATCTCAAAATCGACACTTTTCGATACATCTCTTTATAGTATGCCCGATGCGTCGATAGGTAGCGCTTATGCTTGCTGTGAAGAAACACAGAGAAAAGTTAGGGATTTGAACTCTAAAGAAAAAGAAACTCTCGAAAAAGTTATCATACACTGAAAGTGCTTCACCTAGTCGGAAAACCAAGAATATCAAAGCCTATAAGAATAGTAAGCGTAGGTCATCCACACTAGCTACATCTTCTCCGAAAAATGAGGAAATTAATTCTACTCCATCTAATAATAACAATCATGATACACAGCTGACGAGCAACACGGACGAGATTCTTGAATGCTTAAATAATAGTAAAAATAATACGAAACTAAATTGTAAAAAAAATGCAAAGTATTGTATTATTAGCGAAAACCGGCAAAATAAAATCATCTCAATCGCGGCTAATGTAATTAAAAAACACTCTGATGTATGCCACTACTTGCTGCCAAATTGTGGGATAAAAAATATGTTGCATGGACTAGAAGTTAAACTTAAGGACTTCACTTTAGACGACTATTGCATAATTTTAATTGGAGAAACGGATTTTAGAACTACCAAAAACTATTTCGACATAATATTTGTTATAAGAGAATACCTTCAAAAAAGCCAACACACAAATATTATACTTTGCGCGCCTACATATAAATATACAAACCATGCCACAATGTATAACTGGCGTGTAGAACAATTTAATAATCTTCTTTATCTGGATATATCGTCACATCAACATGCATTTTTTCTCGATTCAAACAAGAATCTCTCATGCGATTATGAAATGTTTAACTATAATTCTGGATCAATCAACAATTATGGCATGAGAACAATATTTAAGGATATAGCTCAGTTAATATCAGAAATAGAGCTTAATTTGAAGAATGAAAATAAACAAAAAGAGCAAACCCTGTTTTTTTTCTAATAATTACTTAAAAATATTGCATCAGAATATTGCCGGATTACTGAACAAATCTGATGAACTATCAGTTTGTTTGGAAGAGTTGAGAGAAAAGGATAACGAAATTGATATAGTTTGTATATCAGAACATTTCATGATGATGGGATATGAACATCTATATACCTAATTATAAGATGGCGGCATGTTTCTCTAGAACAAACTCGAAAAGAGGTGGTACATGTATTCTTGTAAAAAATGAGCACCAATTTATAGAAATTCCTGATATTGCCAAATATTCCATTAGCCACAACACTCAATAATACCAATTATTGAGTGTTGTGGCATGAAAATAATTGGTCATAATACTGTAATTTTATGTTTGTATAGAGTCCCAAAAAACAATAATATAAATGTATTCTTTGAACAACTTGAAAAAATGTTACAAACTATTTCTAAAAAACAAAAACAAAATGTCATTATTGTAGGTGATTTTAACATTGATCGTCTCAAACGGAGCAACATATTATTTGACTTAGAATGTTTATTATTAAATTACAATCTCATATTTGAATTAAATGAGCCTACGAGGCTCTCTAGTGGAACTTGTATCGATAATTTCGCTCATAACATAAAAAAATACAAATGTAAGTCAAATGTAATAGAGTTTGGATTGTCCGACCACACTTCTCAGCTACTTAGATTTGCTGTCAATGAAGTTTGCTTAACTAACCAATGGCAAATAGAACGTCGAGACTATAGTAAAGAAAATACTGAGAAATTTAAGAATTATTTACAACAACTAACATTTTCAGAAGTTTATAACACGACTGATGCAAACCAAGCTTACAATTCATTTATGAGTACATTTAAACTTTTATATAATCTTTGTTTTCCATATAAAAAAAATAACCATTAAAGTTAAAAAAAAAAACCTTAGTGGATATCACGTGGAATAAAAGCTTGTAGTAAAAAAAGGAAAAATTGCTTTGGACTTATAGACTTAAACCTACTGTACTAAATAAAATTAATTTCAAAAACTACAACAAAATTTATAAAAAGATTTTAAGACTCACCCAAAGAGCACAAAATAATCACATTATTAAAAAAGCGAATAATAAGTCGAAAGTTACTTGGGGAATTATAAATAAATCAAAAACAAATAAGCCAAAGGACATAATGTCATGTATAAAAATCGGAGATAAAGTAGTAACTTGTCCCCAAGCAATTTCAAATGAATTTAATAATTTTTTTATAGATAAAATAAAACCTATACCAGGCTCTGGTTATCAAGTCACGTCTGGAATCAACAAAGTTAATAAATCTATGTTTATGGCACCTAGCATTCCTCATGATATTTTAACAATTATTAAATCTTTAAAAAATACTAGTAGTGTTGGGCATGATGGAGTGTCAACTAAAATTATTAAACATGTAGCACACATTATTTGCGAACATCTGAGCCATATAATAAACTTATGTATCGTTAGTGGAACATTCCCAGAAAGCTTAAAAATTTCAATTATCAAGCCACTGCTAAAAAAAAATGATAAACAACAAATGGGTTGTTATAGACCAATCGCTCTGCTTTCAATATTCTCTAAAATATTCGAAAAATATTTTTACAATCAGATCTATCAATACTTAGAAAAAAATAATATATTACTAAGAGAACAGAAAGGTTTCCGGAAAAGTCGAACCATAAACATGGCCATTTACGATTTTTTAAATAATATTATACGTCATATAGATAAAAAAACACCTGTATGTTCGATTTATTGCGACATGACTCAAGCTTTCGACTGTGTAAAGCACGATATCCTATTGAAAAAATTAGAAGCATATGGTATTAGAGGAAATATACTGCAATTAATAGAAACTTACTTAAAAGACAGAAAACAATATACAGAGATAACAAAAATAAATATTCATAAAAAATGTGAGGAAGTTTATAAATCAGATATGCGTACAGTGATGTTCGGTGTGCCACAGGGCAGCGTATTGGGTCCTTTGCTTTTTATTCTTTATATTAATGATTTACCAAAAGTTACAAACTACCCAATGACTCTCTTTGCCGATGATAGTACGGTCACTATTCCCTCAAAAAATATGAATACATATGAGAACGACATAAGTAATACTATTCAATCAATAGCCCAGTGGATGAATAATAATAATCTAAAAATAAACATAGAAAAGACAAAATTAATATGGTTTAGCCAACGTATAGTTCCACCTAATTTCAACATAGCTTATCAGGGTATTATGCTCAGCACAGTTGATACAACAAAGTTTTTAGGCATCATAATAGACAAGAACCTCAACTGGAAAGCACATACAGAGGCATTGACCAAAAGAATTAGTTCATCTGCATATGCACTTTACAAATTGGCAGCCATAGTAAATATTGATGCCCTTGTTACAGCGTATCATGGGATTGTAGAATCTATTCTGAGATTTGGTATTGTATTTTGGGGCAACTCAACTAATAGGGAAATGGTTTTCAGGTCACAAAAAAAGTGTATTAGGGCTATGTTTGGACTTGACATTATGGAAAGCTGCAAACCTTTGTTTATTAAATATAAATTATTAACAGTCCCTTCTCTGTTCATATACGAGGTAGCGACTTTCGTTAAAACTAACCCTAACTTATTCACCCGTCGCTCTGACGTAGTTCTTCGTAACCGTCGAGATAATGATAGACTATGTAGTGTAAGGTCCAATACAGCGTTAATGCAAAAAAGTGTTTTCTGCCTGGCTCCGGTGATATTTAACAAAATACCTAAACTCATTAAAGAACTTAATGTACCAAAATTTAAGATACAACTGAAGAAATATTTGATTGATAAATGTTTTTATAATATAAATGATTTTTTAAATACTTAACACCTATAATTTTGACATTTCATCAGTATTTCCTGCTATGCTAATAAATATTTTATGCTATGCTAATTTTAATTTGTGTAACATTTTAAATTTTGTTTCTTTTCTTAATTTTAAGTATTTTTTTTTAATTTAATTTTTGCTTCTTTTAACATTTTTTATTTTTTATTTGATTTATAATTTGTGACATTTTTACGCTTTTTTGTATGTAATTTTTGTGTAAATTTTGTTTATTTTCAATTTGATTTAACTGCACGAACTTTCCTAAATGTACTACTCGGAATCTCCGTGTAGTTTGTACTTTTGCATGCCTTGTGGTTAAATATGGCTGATGCTTATTATATCTTTATGTCATCGTTTTTTTTTTTTATACCCATATTTGCAAAATAAACATCTTATCTTATCTTATCTTATCTTATCCTGAACACTGATTAGGCAAAAAATGTGAAGAAAGATTTAAGTGTGATGCTTACAATTAAAATGAGGACAGTTCTTGGTTACAAGAGTAGATAAAGGTCACACAAACGATACAAGGAACACGCTGTGAAGGAAGTTAAGGGTCTACTTTGATTAGGGGAAATTATTGAGGTGACGGCTAATAGAGAAGTAGATATAGAAGATGAGATATTCCGTTGTCCCTGAATATATTGATAAATGACATTTATTTTGAGAAATTGGTTTATAGAAAACACTTATCTTACGCGCTAATTTATACTAGTGAGGCAAGTGTTTCCTAGCAGATTCCCCTAAAAAAAAAAAGACACCGAAACTCAGGGGTCAAAGTATCTTTTAAAATCTATACAGCTTTGGCATGAAAATCATCCAGTTTGGTATATGAGGTGGTCTTTTGAGAAAACCACTCAGATTTGAATAGGAATTGGGATAGGATGAGAATGCTGACCAGCATCTACACCGTCTAACCACATTTTGTTCAGTTTGCCTGTTTTCTATCTCAGACTACAAATTGCAAGAATCCGACTCTTAATTTTTTTGTTTTTATATATATATAAAAACGTGTTGCGCCGACCCCAAGTAATATGGGACAAGGGCAGGAAGAAGAAGAAGAAGAAGATATATATATAAAAACTAGTGCTTGACTGCAATCCCACCTGATAGTAAGCAATTAATTGGTAATGATGGTAAGTAATTTTCAATTTATTGGTTTACTGATAGCTATTATGCGACGACAGGTTTTCACTATAATTTTTACCATGAAATAAAAAAGGAGACAACCATACAACCGACCATCTCATAGATATAATAAGTAAATCACTTGTCGTCAGCCATCGACAGTGAGATGTGCTCCCACCAACATATTATGAACATACGTTCAGCAGGTAGGGTCGAGGTACAGCAGCGATGCGCCCTTTTCACGGCGACGTGAATTAGTGAGCTCCCCTCGGAAATTGCTTATTACTCGCTTGGCTTCAACCGTACGCAGGCTAGGCTGCATACGTACATAGATAATATCATCATCTGACACATAATAACGTTAGCTTGAATGAGGATGCTTTCCTCATTATTCTGTAACTACTAACGAACAAAGAAATAGACATACACGTGTTCTTAAATCTTCTCGTTAGATTCGATCCTAAAATTTTAACAAAATAAGGCTATGAGTGTCATTACGAAAATTTACATCATTATATATGAAGTTTATTTCAAAATTATTTTTAACTTTCGCTTGACCACTAGGCAAGCGATGCTGTTTTGGTCGACGTTATAATACGCTTGCCAAGCAGTAACCTATTCACTCTTGACTTAATGACCCTAGAAAAGTTGTATCAAGCGTTCAAATAATCTTTAAATCATCCCCATGACACTATAAATCGTATATAAATGGTTTTTGAAGACAAAATTACATATTTAGCAAATTAATAGGTAGCTAAACTGCGATCTTAACATACCCAACTTTGCAAAACATACTTGTACTAGTTAACAAAATAAAAAAGACATAATAGAAATAGCTCCGTTTATTTAAGCTGCCAAAGTATTCGGTTTCCCGACAGGAACAAACAGGTAAATTCTCTGAGCCTGTATCTAGATATACAAATAAAACTGTGTACTTACTCTTTTATCTATTCCGTGGAAATAAATAGGTCGACAAGTTGGCAAGCTGCACTCTCAACCTGCATGGATTTTAACTGTTTTGTTTCTGTTCATATCCGACGGCGGGACATTAAGTAGCACGTACGAATGGCTGCTCAGAGCTCAGCTGGTAATGCACAATGCACATAAATATCCTCACCTGAAATGTTTTTACATAGATTGAAAGCGCATGGAGGCAATTAAATAGTGCTTATGGTAATGGAACGTTAGTATTAGGGGTTTTTATCCTTTCGTAATCTGTATTAGAAAACAATTAGAAAGTTATTGTGTTTTGCGAAAGTCCAATAGGTTAGTCCTTATTTTTTTATAATACTTATGTCATATATATATATATTGTGAAGAGTTCTTAGTCAAAGTTTCTAGAAAAACGTAGTAAGCACTTATTTAAGTGTTGTGATGATATTGTTGGTTGGAAAGTAATCTTCAAACGACTCGCAATTCCACAACATTCGGGACTGAATACAGTGCAAAGTACAATATAAAGTCAATATCAAAATGCGTGCATATTCTGAGCTTACGTATTCGGAAACAAACAATTCAATATTTCTTTAGAATAGAAGGAATATTTGGATTCGGTTCGGCAGTTTGGAAGTTATAATGATATTTGTCTGCCAAGCGCAGTGCGACCGATTTCCTTGGACGCGCGAATGTGACAATATCTCGAAATCATATCGTCGGATATAAAGTTGATCATCCACTGCTCGGCGGGATGCGCACAGAGAGGTTTGACACGCTAGCAACGCGGTTCGTTTTCGCCTGCTATTCATTCATCCCTCTTAATAACCTGAACTAGATTCATACTTAAACCTAATTTTGAAAGTAACTCGGCCTGTCTGTCTGTTTAGTACACTTTCACGCCTGAACCGCTGTACTGATTTTGACTACTTGGACAAATTAAGACTTTTTTGTCTCAGGAATTATGTTCCCTCGGATTAATTTGAGAGTTTCATGTAAATGAAACCTGTGGAAGAAGTAAATATTCCTATAAAGCATAGCTTAAGCGTGTGCCTCAATGGAAGAATACATTAAAGGCAAGTTGGGCGACGCATGGCGCAAGTTGGTGCAGTAAGCCACTTACACGGTGTTACCGCAGACACTGAATGTGTTATGAGCGCGCTCAATGTACTTGTCTCGTTATGTTTTGTCGTACATTGTTGCTCGAGTGTTGTGAAGCGGGAATAGTTATTGACAGTTCCAAGATTCAGAAGTTAGTGAGTCCAAAGCACAGTTTCAGAGAATCGCTTTCGGCCATTTTGTTCTCTATAGAAATGTAGATATTAGGGTTTTGTATTTTGAATGTTTTCGATGGTTTTTTTTTATGGTAGGCAAAATCATCCATTGAGCTCGGACCAGTCTGTTACCGGACGGACGGACAGCGAGCTACCCATTGCCCGCCGTCCGCGAGCCCGCGCCTTCGGTGGCCGGAAATCGGGATCGGAATGCCGGCGGCGGCGGCGGCGTGTGCGCCGTTGCCTAATGCGGTCGGCCTCCTCCTTTGCTGGCATTACTGCTTCGCAAAAGGAGGCCACCGCCTGCCCTCCTCGCTCCGGAGCATGGCCTGAACCAAGCCCCGGCGCGAGAGATCGCCGCCGCCGATTGCCCCACAAGGACACGGCGATGCTCTTCCCAAAATGTTTTCGATGGTGGCGCACGCTTGCATAGAAGTAATCTCACTCTAACTCTTGACTTAAAGATCCCCAGGTTTTAACTATCAAGAAACACAAACTCCGACAGGGAATTTCACTTCCAAGCAGCTGTACGCAAATGGTTGTGTTCCCAAAACGTTTTGTGCATTTGTGCTCTGGGACTCTGGGTCAATATGCATTGATCCTACTCATGTACACGTAAACATACAGCTTGATCAATTCGTTGAACTATTTCAGTTTTCTCGATCCAGCTGTGTGATAACGTAAGATTTATAGTATAACGTCAATGTTGGAATATCTCTGCAGACTTATTTCGAATTTCACCAAACATACAATCTCCAAAAATTGGGATAACTTTGAATATAAGTGATTCTAAGTTAATTTATTAGTAGTAGGCAATTTTAGATTGATGATGAATTAAATCATGTTAATTGACACTCCACCAATATCTTATGACATATAATAGATAACCTAAGAATTATTATTGTGGCTTATCACAACGAAAACAAATTTTATAACATATTGACACAATCAATTTGTTCGACGACATTCAGTGGTACAGTAATGGGCCGACTAACTAAAGAAGAAAAAACATTTTACAAAGAGAATGGATACATAGTGCTTAAAGATGTACTTTCAGAAGAAGAGTTGAATGCCATCAGTGAAGAATATGACAAGCTGTTCGCACGGAAGAACCAGGACAAGATGGAGAGTTCGTGGGTGGGGAGCGATGCGGATGACAGGAAGAGTGACGCCGCACACACGGTGAGGGTGCTAAGCCATACTGATACTACCTGTTCACCCATCCTACTCGTAACATCTACTATAAATACTAAAGTAACGTAATACCTGTCTGTTTGTTACCTTATCATGTCCTAACGTAACTCACGAGGTTAATGTGTTATGTTGTAGATTCGTAGTTTATTGCATCAATAATTCTAGATTTATCAGCTGAATAGATTTGGATAAAACTTAGCATATGGTAGACTATATTCTAGATATAGGTCATTGTAAAATTTTTGGGTCTCGCAAGATAGAGGCTAGTTTTCTTTCGTCTGTTTGTATGTAGGCTACGGATAGTTTGGGACCCAATGTCTCGCTAGATATGGAAGGTATAGAGAAACACACCTTGCCTCGACAGTATTTCCACATCTAATTGGTATTTGCAAAAACCCAGCTATTTTTCGACCTGTATCTAATGCTTGGTTTTCATCGCTGCGTAGGTAAAAGGCATCCACAACCTGCAGTACCACCACGCGGTGTTCAACTCGTTCCTGTTCAGCAGCAAGCTCCTGGATGCTCTAGAAGACATAATGGGGACTAGCAACATAGTGCTGCATCACACTAAGGCGCACTTGAAGCCACCAGAAAAAGGTGCCGCTTATCCTATGCATCAGGTTAGTGCTTTCTGTCAACAATAATAAAACTTGTGAAGACTCAAAGCAAATATATTTTAAACTAGCGACCCGCCCCAGCTTCGCACGGGTGCAATGATGATATTAAATATATTATGCTTATATTATACATATAAACCTTCCTCTTGAATCACTCTATCTATTGACAAAAACAGCATCAAAACCGTTGCGTAGTTTTAAAGATCTAAGCATACATAGGGACAGACAGCGGGAAGCGACTTTGTTTTATACTATGTAGTGATAAAGCATTTACAGGCACTTTTTAAATGCCAAGAAGTCAGGCAGTCAGATAAATGATGTCAATTGCACATTCCAAAGCTTGTATCTCTATGGAGAAGAATATGCAAGAAACTCCATGGACACTCTTTTCAATCGTTAATTCAATATGGAGGACACTGTTATAAAAAAAAAATTTATGTACTATACCCATGTTTGCAAAATAAATGATTATGATCTATTATTCTAAGTCATGGTCATAATCATTTTATGTATTACAAATACTTATTTCTTAGCGCTACTGTTATGTGAGAACAATGTAAAAAAAAAACATCCTACAAAAAGCCACTGGCAGCTAACAGATGACCAGTCTCAACTGACAGTGTCCGTTCACGAAAATGACGCGTATATCAATGCCACTCAGCTCATTTTGAAGGGAACCGAATGATCCTACACACGCGCCACCATCAGTGAGGCAATTGTTAAACAAGACTAATAGTAACCTAAAACCATAAAGTGTTCCATGATACTGACATTTGCAAACACAACACGAAAAACTTGACATAGGAGTATTTACCGATTGTATTTTTGATGACGTTTATCGATCCGCTATGAACAGCTCTGCTGGACACGCTCAACTCTTGACTATTCTGTCTCAGGACTACCACTACTTTCCCTACGAGAACGACTCAATGATAGCAGCCTTCCTGCACCTGGACGCGGCGGGGCCCGACAACGGAGGCCTGTTCGTGTACCCGGGGTCCCACAAGCTGGGCCCTCAGGAAGACGTCGGGGCGAAGGAGACCAACTTTCACTTTGTGGATCAAGTAAGGATATTATGTAGATAGATAATGCTTAAAATCGTTGCAAATGAGCCTTATTTTACACATGATTGGATCAACACACGCGTCTTTTTTATGGTAGGTAAAATCATCTACTGACATCCTCCGCCCTTGGGCAGAGCGGGAGATAGTGTCAGACTCATACTGACTAAAAACCTACCCCGTTCCTTCGTAGCAAAGTTTCCAATAATATGATGATTTTTTTATCTCTAATTTATCATCGCTAACAACTCTGGGTCTCCAATAAGCTAAATAAAAACTCATACATAATTACTTGCGACCCGAATTAATCACTCTGTAGGAGTCGCGACCGAAGTCCATACGGACTGATATGCTGTTAAATTAAATACTTTAATAACTTTAAAGATTTATTGATAGAACGGTAATTATGCTAAGTTACGCTAAATGATATGCTAATGAGTACGAACGCACCCGGTTTGCTGTCCGAATATGTACTGAAGCCGCGCCGCACTTAGCGTGGCGTGATTCGGTTGCTAGATCAGCAAAACGTGTTCGATCGTGATTATTGTATCGAATACACTCTATATATTTGTGAAAACTGCATGAAAATTCCTTCAGTAGTTTTTGAGTTTACCGTGTTCATACAGACGCGATGGGGGCTTTGGTTAAAATTTGTTAGGATTATAGTTTTTTTTTTTTTTAATTCTGATTGGATCTCTTTTTTAAATTTAATTCAAGCACACATTTGAAATTGTTAATTCTTAGAACTTTTAAATCTAATAAAGTAATTACAAAACATTTCTTTTATTTCAGACAAAATTCTCCTTCGAAAAGGCGACCCCAGTAGTGGCGGGTCGCGGCGACGTGGTGGTGTTCTCGTACCTGCTGGTGCACGGCAGCCCCGCGAACACGTCGCGACGGCCGCGCCGGATGCTGCTGCTGCAGGCGGCCGCCGCGGACGACCGGCCCTTGGGCCAACAACCGCTTCGCCCAGGCCAGGGCTGGCTGCTCAGAGGTGTCAACTTCAATAGAGATGCCAGCATTTCCAAAAGATTTGAAACTAATTAAGAGCTGCGTTTCGGAGGACTCAAATGAATAATGCCGTTTTACCTTTGGGGTGAGCAGAAACAACATACCACCTGCTACGTTCCTGACATACCTACACTAAAAAGGTCTTCAATTAGGCCAGGACCATTTTTTTTTTTTACGAAAAGTACTAATAAAACTGCACATGTTCTAAATAAGTACATAAATGTTCCCTTTAAAGTGAAATAACTTTTACAAATAAAAATATTAAGAAACTCACTCACAATACGAAAGCAAAATCTTGACAGACTTCATTACATACGCAACGATTCCTAAGGCTTGCCACGAAGTAAGAAGATACTTAATTAACAATAGTAAACATAAACATTAGGAAAATACTTCAGCTAGTCTTATGTACTAACAAGAAACTATTTGGGTAAACAATCAAAGCTAGGTGTTTGGTTTCACCAAACATTACATTTGCCCATACAACGAGCCGAGACAGCTTTTCAAGTTCATTGATCTATATTTCCATCGCCCATTGAACTCGTTTTACTCTAAAATTCGTTTAAATGTACATTTATTTACTCGTAATTAGGCCCGACCGTTCCGACAAAGTAATATCTAATAAATAAACACTTAGCAAAAGATATCGTAGAAAACAAAACAATAGATATAAAATATTTGGAACACGCTGAGATGAACACACAAAATATTCTGACAGGATACGAATAGGTTGTACAATCAGAAGCTGTTAGTTACGCATTCTTATCCTCACAGGAAGACGTGACTGGCGGCCATTTAGCGTAGGCTCCACGTGAACAGACGAGGAGTGTGTCCGCTCAGTATTCTATCAGCGGCCGCTGGTAACTCGTTGTTTTGTTCATTCTGGCTAATGAGCGCCATAAACGTGATGAAACGCTCACGTCTGTCATTTCGTACCTTGAACAATGGACGCGTTAAGTGGAAGCTAAGCTGAAGGCTTGGCGGCAATAATCAGTCGTGAGTTCACTGGCATGATTATACGAGTACGTTGTAGATGCGCTGCCTAGCATTATTATTTTTGGGTCAGACTAAACCAATTTTAAAATTGAAACATATTTTTTATTTTATTTATGTAACTGGCACTAAACTAGTGCCTAAATATCATAAATCGCCATACCGAAGGATCCATATCGCTATAGGGATGCTCACTGTAGAAAAATAACACGTTTAGTGGATTTGAAAAGAACCTAAAAACAAAAAACTATGGCGACAGTGATTCAAAGATAAAAATATATTGAACACATATTACATCTGTACATTCTTCATAAAATAAATAAAGAGAAGTGGTCATAATGCGCTTTTTGTACCTCAAGTTGTTTATACATTCGTATTTTTTAGTTATTTAAAAATATTTTCAAATGTGAAATTAAAATATAGTAACAAACAAATGTTATTCAGCGACAATATCAGCGTCCTAGGGGACGCTGATATTAGACCCCGCATTTGTTATATTATATGCCTTTACAAATTACCTTGCAAAAATACAACGCGTAAGTGCGTCCTCTTAACAAAAGCTCAGTCAGGTATCAGCTAAAGAATTGCGCAGGGCCCGTGTGGGGCCCGACTCGGGGCCCTCGATCACGAGCCCGGGCCCCGTAGATAAAGCTCTAATGTATGACCGACGATTATTCCACGTTTATAAGAAAACCCTCGACAACTATTCGTCGGCCGACAAGGGAAAAAGTAATTTTTCTTTAGCGTAGCAGTTAATCAAAATGTTTGTTACAACAACTGGTAACATGAGTAAACGATCTGCTTACATTCGTACTAGGAACCGAAATATTGACTGATGCAGGAAAATATATCAAGCCATTGCAGGACTTGAATGAGGTATGTGTATTTGCTTCTCATGGAAAATTAAACTTAGATCAGAAACAAAAAATAAGCAAATATTTTCCCGTAAAGATTTTCGAAAGTGGCTGTCCAAATCCAGGCCAGAACTCCCAGAAATTATAATTCATCGAAGAATGAGCCCTAGACTGTGTTATGGAGAAAACAACGTTATGTTCGTGTGACAGCACACTTTATTATTTGAGGAAACACTCCTTTGAAGCAGTTCTCACACAAACGATCAAAGAGATTTATTTTATACTTATTTAAATGAAAAATGATTATCTGTATAACGTGTCGGCGGGCGTCTCGATACGTCTCGGTCTCGCATTGCCTGTCGCAGTGTTGCCAACCGATGTCACGAGGTTCTCATCCGCGGCGTCGCGGGAAAGTATGAAATCGCGCGCTATAATACCCTAACGTTTTGGAACTTTTTGGAATGGTCTTGGTGAGTATTAATCACATAGGTATTTACCACGCTAGCTTGCTATGAAAAAAATATTTAAAGAAAACATGCACTATAAAAACAACACTGTATATTTTACGGGTGATCTCAAAAGTTACAAAGACCCGAACTAATTATTCAAATCTGGCTCCGCTCTCGTTCTGCTAGTGCTGCTGCGGTAAGGTTCCCAGGCTACTGAGGAAGAACTCCATTCTGCTGATTGGTTGGTCTGCGCTCCACAGCGGCTTGAAGTAAGTTTCCAAGGGCTTGCACTTCCCAATGTGCACCAGTACCCATCCTTAAAATAAACACACTACATTATGAAGTTAGAGAAAATAGTTGTAGTACATTACAGTTAGTATTTCAGCAAGAAACCCTAAAAATTCGGCCTGTTAATTAATAAACATTTAGTATGTTTTATTTTACGTTATCCTTAATGTATATCCAATGGCACTTAGTGACTTCACCATCAATAAAACCTCGTTAATTGTAAATTCATTCACTTGTTCAGCTTTTGGGAGAACATACGGCCCCATATACTCTCTGTCGTTTTTCTATTGGTTTACATTTTGAGGAATGCGTCGCAAATGTACAATTTAATTTCGCCAAGCCTGTACATCTTTATGGTGTACATCCTACCTATGCACACAAAACGATGAGTGGTCATGGTGTTAGACTCCACTAAACCAGTCCCGGTCTTTCGAGAATACCTTCGGGTGATAGACGGTACCATGAAAATATGGTTTGAAGACGACAACGTCCTGACCTGGCTGATCCAGAACATAACCTTACTTAGACTTCCAAACACCGACCGTGGTGATGTCATGCGACAGCCCAACGTGTCGGCTCCTGTTCGAACCGTGCTTTTTGTTACCAGATTGAGTGTTCTGATTCATAAGAACACTTGGAACCCTCAAACCTCAAGCATAACCAAAACTGCTACAGTTAACCTACACAGACCGCTAGAGGCAAAACCACGAATAATCACCCTGAAAGTTTCTCACTGATTATGTGTATAATACAGTCATCCAAATAAACACACATAGTTCTCTAGACTGGTAGCTAAGGACCGTAGGTCAGTCCTAGGCTACCAGTCTAGAAAGCAAAGCTCTAAAATACCATGAAAAATGTCAGCGCTCGTATAGCGATCACTGCACCTACTGCTGCCACAACTGCATCGCATAATGCGAGAAAAAGCTGCCCCAGTGGTTTTCAAGCTATTTTTATAGGGCATTACCCGAAGAGCACCCTATGAAAACTCAAGAATCAAACATATACGCATAGAGGAAAATACAGGATGCAGTGCAATCATAACACTGTGACACTGCAGTAAATTAAAGGACCAGCTATTCACTGGGTAATGACGTAGCTAATGAACAGGCTAGGACCACCTGATGTGGTTATTTTTGGACCCGAACTCATCGTGCAATCCCCTTTGCTCAAATGCGTGGTAGGCTAAGAGAATATACCGGCACATAAACGGAAATTGGTATTCCTCGTTACCAGAACGAAAGCTAGACAAGAAGACCATGCCATACCTACATAAAACCCTAACAAGAATCATCGCCTTCTGCGACTGGGTAGAGGCAGCCTGCGCCAGGAAACGGTAGGTAAAGGACAATGTAAAGGGAGGTTTCTTTGTGTGATCACATTAGAAATGAACACATTCGCAAGAGAACCATGGTTACCTACATAGCCCGAAGAATTGCCAAAATCAAGTGGCAGTAGGCAGGTACACTGCTTGCAAAACAGATGGTCGATGGGGACGCAAAGTTTTGGAGTTTGCGTCCTCCAGAACTTTGCGCACTGGAAGACGCAGCATTGATAGGCGTCCCGGAAGGTGGACCCATAACCTAGCGAGGGTCGCGGAAACCCGATGGAAGCGAGACGCACTACATATTGAAATGAAAATAATCTTACTGCTCGGTTCGTAAAACTTCATCCTGCACTGGGCGTCGAGGAACTTGCAGTAGGTTTCGAAGGTCGTGTAACCGTGGTCGAAATTGTCACCCGGCTTGCCTGTGCAGATCATCGCCGCCATCCAGTCTGCCACCACGGTCCCACAACCGTACGGATCTTGCCTTATTTCGTCTGAATATCGAGCACATACATGCTTTATTCTGTAAGAAATACATAGAAAACAATATGTCAAGAGCGACACGCTGCCACACCAAGGTTCCGTACCTACAAATATATGTAAGAAAAACAATTTTCTATTTCTAAAGTTTTATTTGTTTGTGGAAAAAAATGGAGCCTTAAAACTGACCAACTAACATCAACGAAATGTAACAAAGTAATGGTGGTCAAGCCGTTTGACACTACGTTGGCTGTGGGTTTTCTGGCGATTTATGTCAAGATGATCGAGTACTGAATTCCAAACGACTAATTACATTATTTTTAGGGTTCCGTACCTCAAAAGGAAAAAACGGAACCCTTATAGAACATTGTTGCGCGTCTGTTTGCCTGTCCAGACCCTTTATCTCGGAAACGCTTCGAGGTATCGAGTTTAAATTATAACCATATATTCAAATCTGCGGTCCCTTGAAGCTGTGAAAAAATCAAACTTCTAAATTAACGGAAAAAAGATACGGCCGTTTATATCGCAAATAAACGTATATTTCGACACTTTGAAGGTAATCAAAATTCATAGGGTAACTCCCGTTGACTTTTTTTATGGTGGGTAAAATCATTCAATGACATCTCCCGCCCTTGGGTGGCGCGGGAGATAGTGTCAGACTCTTATTGACTAAAAACCGAGGTCAGTTTTTTAGTCAATTAGAGTTTGACACTATCTTTCCTTCATTGCCTTCGTACCAGGGCCCTGGTGTATATTTTCATATTTGCTCAAGGCCCCAGACTAGGTTTCGAGCCTGTTGGGCCCGTACAGTTTGTCAGCAACTACTTGAAGCGCGGGGACAGTACGCGCCGTCGACGACTTGGGCTCGATCCGGCCAGTTACCGGACGGTCGGACAGCGAGCTACCCATAGCTCGCCATCCGCAAGTCCGCGCCTACGGTGGCCTAAAATCGGGGTCGGAATGAGCGCGGTTTTCTCCCTTGCTAGCATTATTGCTTCGCAGAAGGAGGCGACCGCTTGTCACTCCTCCTCGCTCCGGACCATGGCCTGTACCAAGGCCGGGTGTCACTTCCACACAAATCCGGTACAGGTACCTCCCGAATTTACCATGTCCGGTGAGAACCTGCGTCGGTGTGGACGCCGTGAGGTCTTTCCAGCCAAACCTCAAAGAAGGGCCTTACCGCCATAATTTCGGCGCGCCCAACAGTGGGTTGCGGCAGTCGCTCTCGCCATTTCACCATGAGATCCCGCAGGAACTCTGTCCAGCGGAGTTTCGCCCCGGCGTTGCATCTCCACGCGCAGATCGTGCATGTGTGCAAGGACTGTTGCCTCCAGATCGCATGATTGCCACCATGAAGAAGGCACGCCGCTTCGCGGGACACCGTGCAGGATACCGTATCATCCATATAGCCATGACCCTCTGGCAAGCGTTCAGCTGGGCAGCCGGTCACTTTCACAGCGACGGCGCTCACACCGGCGCCCATAAGGGCCAAGGGACCGAACGATGCCTGCGTATAGCCTCCGGTAGGAGGCGTCTGAACCCCCTAGTTCGGCAAGAGCTGCTCGAGGGCAACCCGTCCGATTCAGTTTTGGCCCGTTGACCTAGAATCCTGAAATTTAGCACGAAGCAAGGTCTCATTGCACAAGTATTTATAGGAAAAAATCGGAAGACTGTAAATTTGTTGTTACGTCACAAAAACAATTTTAGCGAGTCTGTCAACGACTAACTTAACAACTTTTAATTTTCCCGCGGGAACAAAATTTCATACGTCTTTGCAATGTTTGAATATTTGACGAGACTGTCACTGAGGTATGGCTAATGTTATAATGAGTAACTTAAGCTACTTACTTTTTATTTTCCCGCGCGAACGGGACTTAATTCCCAGAGCTTGGGACATCTCTGATATGGATAAACAGATTTTGATAGGAATTTCACTAACAGAGAATAATGTTTTTAAACTCTACGCAAACGAAGTCGCGGGTAATACTCGTACTTAATTGATAATAAAAACTGATTTTCGTGCCTTCTATATTACAATCCAGAGATAGGGCAATCTATTGTGTAAGTGGATAAGCATTGTTTAGAAGCCAGGTTGTTCTAATTGTTCTATCGCAAGCAGGCGGGTCGGTCTCTGATGTGTGTGTAGGATCACGTTCCTACACTTTTATTTTTATATGCATAGCTCGGAGCGGTCGGTGACGGAAAATAGTACATGCACACTAAAACCATGTGCACGAGCATCTGTACTGACAACCAAGATCAACCTGCCGTCGTATTTCTGAAAGCACCGGAGTGAGTCACAGATGCTACACAGACACGTACCTTCGAAATAAATAGTGACACTCCTCGCCACATACTTCGGGCTTTCTAGTTGTGGACTCAAAAACCGATACGTTGGGGTCGCGCGTGGTACTCAGCACCCACTCGCCGTCGGCCCAGTACGGCTCGAAGCCGTAGTTGGGATAATATTCGAAATGTAATGACTTCGCTTTCTGGTGCTTGAGGATGTCATAGAAGCCCTTCGTGGTCCTCGGGGCCTTCGACGGCTTCGTCGGCTTTGTAGGTTTCTCTCGTGCGGCTCTTGAAGAGATAAAGTGAGAGTACAATTATAAAACATTAGTTTTAGTATAATTATGCGAAACCTGATACACCTATCTTGTTCTACAAAATTTCAAAACTGAAACTTTCATGAAAAATCACAAAGTTATAAACCCGTTGATAATGATAATAATGTAATAATTATAATAATATAATATATTTTTTAAATATTTTTTTATATAAATATAAGTAATATATGTGTGTTTTAAAAAATATTTATAAATGTATTAAATAAGTAAAGAAATAAATAAAGGTAAGAAAAATAACTACTATCTCTTATATTTTTAAATGTCTTTTTTTAATTATTTTTTAAAGCCGCGCCAGCAGCAGACACTCAACATCGTTCTTCAAATTTATATGTTCACTAAGTTATTCTTTTAAATATAAAGATTGATAAAATGCTATAATAATAAAGAAATGCATTAACTATAATAATAAAGAAATCGCAGTACATCGCACCTTAGACTTGGCACGACTTTGTCTAGATTTCATTACTTTTTAGAGATAAACAAGCAGCTCCATCGAGACTTCGCTGGGTTTTTACAGAATGTTTTTGGTGGGATTTCATTTCTTTTTGTAGAAACGTGGGCATACAGTCAGCGCATTCAAGCGACGTGTGCGGGTATCACCGCCACTCTTAGGCCGTGTTTACGGAGACGCGGTGCGTTGCGCGGCGCGTTGGGCGTTTCGTCGTACATTGCAACAGCGGGCCGCGTCATCGCTCGCGCGAACATATGGCAATGTACGACGGACCACCCGACACGCCGCGCAACGCTCCGCGTCTCCGTAATCGAGCACTTACACCCGTATTTATAAACAAGAAAAAAACTAAATACTTGACTAAAAGTAACTACTATTTGTATTCTATAGTTAAGAAAAATTTGAATTTTGAATGCAGATCTTAAACGTCGAGTAATGACTAAATAAGATTTTACTTTAACAAGTAAATACTTCTTTATAAATACGGTTGTTAGTCCAATGCATTATATTTTGACCAAATGTTGAGTGAAATTAATATTTTAGTGTAATTTGTGTAATGTTCGAGTAGAATAAAGTTAATCGTTCGACTATTTCTTCTTGTAAACTTGTAAGTATAAGTATAAAAGCCAGTCTAGTCTTATCCAGTTTTCCTATAATTTTATTTATATGCGTATTAAAAGCAGAAGGGGAGGCATTCGCCCAGCAGTGGGACGCTATAGGCTAGATTAAATTAGAAGATGTGTCCTACTACGCTGGATTTTTGCAATGACAGTCGATTTTTTTATGTACCAATAGTAGAAGTGGGCATTACCATATCTCTAATACAGCTGAGACCAGCTGAGGGTTCTTCATTAGATACTTCAGACCTTCGATTTTTAACATCAAATGAAGCGGCCCACCAAGTTGAATATTTTTTGTAAAGGCGGTAATCGATCTCTAATGGTTTGGTTGCGCTGTTGTGTTTTCTAATCAAGTTCACCAGGTACTCCAGATCTTCGATTATCCTAGTTTTTATAGTTTTCCCTTTATGTCGCCATTAAACCCTAACTCTGTACCAAATTTCAGCTCTCTGAGTTTATGGGAAGTACTAGTTCTATTCTGATGATCATGAATGAGTGAGTGAGTGTCATAAATGCGAAATTTGCTTTCGCTAACTTCGGAACTAAATGACCTACAGACTTGACACCGTAGGCGCGGGCTGGTCACCGTAGGCGCGGGCTTGCGGACGGCGTGCAATGGGTAGCATGCTGTCCGATCGTCCGGTAACCGACCGGACCGAGCCCAAGTCGTCGACGGCGCGTTCTGTTCCCGCGCGCCTCAAGGAGCTGTCAGCTCACCGAAGAGGCCCAGCTGCAGGCAGGCAGGGTCGAAGCCTAATGAGGTCATGGGATAACTTCTGAAAGGAATGTCCGGCCCCGGCACGATAGGCTACGAAGGAACGGGGTAGATTTTTAGTCAGTAAGAGTCTGACACTACTTCCCGCTCCGCCCAAGGGCGGGATTTGTCATTGGATGATTTTACCTACCATAAAAAAAAACCTACAGACTTGAAATTTTGGATTTTAAGTATGTGATTATAGCTTATTGGATGACGCCTGAAATGCGGCGAAATGGTTCCAATAAAGGATGGTACGGCAGTGTTTGCTTCGCGTTCGACTTGGCGCGGGGGCACTGCCGTGCCCCCCGATTCAGGTTTCGCATATACTAAAAATAATATTGTATCTCTACCAAGCTAGACTTACTCCCCCTTTATCATTAAAGAGAATGTGAGCATGCGTTTCGTGTATGTAAAAATCGTCGTGATTCAACAGGTGAGCATGGTGCAAGCGCTGGTAGAGTTCTATCAGAGAGGTGGTGGGGATCCATAAGAGGAGTGGTGGAGTTTCATGAAGATTGGTTCCATAAAGACCACCTCATAGAACCAACCTTCACTCGAGCGGTGGTGCTAAAGGTTGTATATAAAGAGTGGAAACCCTGTTCATCAACAACAGTCACGACCACTCTGATAAGGTGTGCTTGACTAAGAAGAAGTAACATCCTCAAGATGACTCCAACGTCGAGCATCCCATTGCTAACCATCAGATGAGCTCATTATTATTATTATTATTGTTTTATTAGGGTTCCGTAACAAAAAGGTAAAAATGGGACCCTATTACTAAGGCTCTACTGTCCGCCTGTCTGTCATCAGGCTGTATAATCTGACGAACCGTGATAGTAAGGCCGCCTGTCTGTCATCAGGCTGTATAATCTGACGAACCGTGATAGTTAGCCAGTTGGAATTTTCACAGATGATGTATTTCTGTTTCTGCTAAACAACAAGTACTAGAAACACAATAAAATAAATTGTTGCAATTGTCAAAAAAAAGGTTATAGATACGGAACCCTTGGTGCGCGAGTCCGACTCGCGGTGTATATGTTAGAGGACAACCCAACCAGCCCAAACTACGTGACAGCTGCTATGTTGAGCCACGCCGGTGGTGACATGTGGAGATTTAAATAGTTTTTAATTTTATGATTTACATACGTCGTAGTGTGCCACAGAACGGTGCACCATTGTACTGAAACATAATAATATCAGTATTAAACTGTCGTTAATTATGTCTTCTTAGTATTTGGATAGGTTAAAACCTCGATTTAATTAAGATTCGACATTTTGAATAATTTTGAAAAATTGATTGTTTACATAATATTTCTTGAAATTAATTATCTACGCAATGTAGACTTTTTATGACTACTGGACCCTCGATGAGCGTAATGGAATAATTCAAAAAGAAAAAATAACAAGTAAATTCAACGAGAAACTATACTTACATAACACAAATATAATCTCAAACGCTAAGCCATACACCTGCATATCCAAAGTGAATTGCAGTAAAACACACAATACATATTACCATGTTGATAAAATCAGAGAAATATAACCATTCATTTTTGCTGTTAATCATGCAAAACTTATTTCCGTGCTTATTTCCGACGAGGTTTCAGCAGGACGCCACACCTACTTGAGGTCTTGATATCGACACAATTTCGTTGCGAAAAAAGAATCAAGAAGGCGTTTGACGTGTCATAGTGGGGCATGGTCTACTTTCCTTCCATCACCCTTGATAGACCGGTAGAGAATAGGTTTAAGTCTGCCAAACTACATATCTTTTGTATAGCATATGTTGTAAATAATACCAAGCGCCATTAACTCTACATACACTCGTAGATCTAACAGATTTAAAGGAGGCCGTGACAAAAATATAAGTAGGCAAACAATGTATTATTTCTATAAGTTAAATACAATATTGCAATCATCTGAAGTAAAAAAATAAGCTTAAGTAGGAGTAGGCTGGACATATCGCACGAAAGTACCCGGTGAGAAGGGCTAAGATCGACATTCAATGGAAGCCAGACGGAGGGCGTCGCCGTCGAAGTCGACCGAGGTGAAGTTAGTGTAACGATGTATAAGCAAGTGTGAGCAATGTGGTATCTGACCACATTTGTGGGTCACACTTGGTTAGGGATCGCTCAGAAAAAAAAGGTTAAGAAAGAGAAAGATCAGGTCTTTTCCTAGTACAGAAATACAAATTGGGCTAACAAGAAAAAAAAGAAAAATTTCATATTATAATAATAATATTTCGATACAAATAAACTTTCCAAAATTGACCTTTGAAATTGAGATTTTATATTTATTGTTATGTTCATAAATAATATCAATTGAGGTACAAATATCGGCAAAGAGACACATGTCATGTATCGATACTACTCTTTATTATTCCGGTTATTGTACGATGTATGTTGTGACGACACAGACTACCCTCCATGACACAGGGAGCCCTAGTGTAGAGGATAGTGTACTCTATTACATTATGTTATGCTTTTTCTGGACAATCAAGGATTATAATAATATTGAACCAAAACAAAAATATTTAATAATTTTATAAACGATAACAAACTTGTCTGCTATGCTAATGTGAAAAGACCGAATTGTCAAACCTTACAATTCCTTAATTTAAACAGCAGAATACCAGTTTTGAATCTATTCTGCTTCCTTTGCAAGCAACTCCTTCGCAATCATCTGAGCTTGCTCATTTAAATCAACAGTAGTAGAGTTGGCCGCCTTCTCGAAGTCCTCTTCATATTGTTTCACTCTCACATCAAAACCGTCGTCATAAAGTGGAACAAACTTGTTACCACACGGTCCTCTATATATCATCATCCAACCTGAAATTATTAGCCGGTGATGTAGTAAATCTTCATTATGGCATGCCGTTGAGTCGTCACCATCATCATCAGTTCAGTTGAGAGACTTCCACTGCTGAACATAGGCACCTCATCAGGGCATCCACTAGCCGTTATGTACAGAAGTAAATATCTCGATCATAAATTGACATTGAAAAGGAACCGTTGTCAGTTTGAAGCGAACATGTTTGCTCGTAGTTTCAGACGATGCTTCCCTCCGACTGTTTGCCTTAAGGCAAACAGTCGGAGGGAAGCATGTGCCTTTTTGTTTTTACTTTTTTGGTAGAACATCATCAAATAACTTTTCCCGGGTTGAAGCTTTAACTGACTTAAACCGGTTTATTCTAGAATTCCTTACCGAGAAATCCCCACCAGGGAGAATTGTTACTTTTTTTCCAGAAATCCCCTAACATTATTATATCACACACACTATCACACAACGTTTTCTAGTCCCAAGCTAAGCAGAGCTTGTGTTATGGGTACTAGACAACGTATTATAGATAAATACACCCAGATACAGAAAAAATGATCGTGCTCATCGCACAAACATTTGCCCTGGGTGGGAATCGAACCGACCGACCATGACCTCCGGCATAGCAGTCAGGGCCACTAGCCACTAGACCAACAGGCTAGTCAAAGATTGAATTAATTAACACAAAATGTGTTAATCAATTGAATCAATGTAATCGTCTAGTGAGCGTAATATATAAATCAACCAAATTGGCGCCTTTTTTTGTTAAATAATTTAGTAACAACAATTTATCTGGCGGGGATTCTTACTTTTTTTTTCTAAAAATCCCCCCTGAGCTGATTTTATTTTGCTACCTCAGTTGACCTTCAGTTGTCACACACAAAGATCGCTCAACGACTGCGTTCAGTATAACAACTCGTTTAGCAAGCTGATGGGTCTACCCCGCTATATGTAGTATGCAAGGGCGTCGCCTATTGGAAGTATAGAGAATAATAAAAAGTTTTTTTTTTAATAGTAATAATAGTTTATTTTCTCCACAATATAACCACTTTGGCACACTGGGTGCATGTACATGTGCATGTACCCGGTGTGTCAGGTGTGCGCAAAAGATATTTAAATTAATCTCTGCAATAATGTATTTTACTAACATAGTTTTTTAAGGTGTGTGATTATTACTAACAAAATATGGACCACGGTCTGAAATAAATTACTTTTATTTATTTATTTATAACTCCTAATTGCTAGCCTTATATCTACGGTATCATATAGGATGAGCATTATATTAGACTGGTGCTTAAACTAGGCTCTAAAGCTGTAAAGCAAGCCTCTAGGGGGGGCCATAGGCCCCTAGCCTTGGCGACGCCCCTGGTAGTATGTGTCGGGGATGTTGGCAGATGCGCGAGTTAACTGCTTTTAAATCATCATTTCAGCCGAGAGACGTCCACTGTTGGACATAGGCTTTTAAATAACAATGCATAAAATGTCCGCTTCTCTGTTGCGCGGTGATGGAAAGCTCCAATAAAATGCTAACCATGACTGCGAGTGGCCTGGGCCTTGTGTACGAGGGTCGCTGTTGTGCCATTACTAAGCATGACTGCGAGTCGCCTGGGCCTTGTGTACGAGGGTCGCTGTTGTGCCATTACTCATGGGTTGCATACACTTGTATTCGTTATATTGTTTATTTTATTTTGTTTTGTTTCAGTGCTTACTGCCATATCGTCAGCATTTCTGAATACTGCATGGAAAGTCAAATATAGAGAAATTGTATTATTACAAAATGTTTTCAAACTTTGGTGGCATTGATTTTTATTTGATTTTATCAGGAACAAAGCAGGGCGGTAAGGTTCTTGTGGGGTAAGTCACGAGGGCAAAGTCTCGTTCTTGTATTTTATTTGTAAAAAAAACTGTCATAGTAGATGATATTTATTTTGAAAATTTGTTACACTTTTACGGGTTATTTTTTTCTTTAATTTAAACTAGAATAGAGTAAACTTGTGCAGTGGAGCAGTGGTGGCCGAGTGATAACAGCCCCGAATTACGCATTGTAGGTCGCGGGTTTAAACCCAGCCAGGCGCATTACTTTGTGTAATTTATTTCATCACCACTGCTCTCAAAACGGTGAAGGAAAAATTCACGAGGAAACCGGCATGTCCTAGAACCAAACATTCGAAGACATGTGACATCCACCAACCCGCACTAGGCCCGCGTGGCGGATTACGGCCCATTTCCTCTCCTAGAGAGGAGGCCTGAGTCCCAGCAGTGGGAACATTAAAAGGCTGATGATGATGATGATGAGAGTAAACTTTATTGTGGGTCCAACATAATAGTAACAAATCATAATAGATACACACACAAAGTAGAAACAACATAGAAAGCACTTAAGATTATAAAAATATCTAACAATGTGTCTCAAGGATGCGCCAAATAAGTCCAGTTTAGCATAAAGTATAATATAAAATAAATTAAATGTGTATAGAATACACCTGCCTTTCTACCAAACCAACAAACAGTGAGTCAGAGTCGTGGGTGACGAACCATGCTCAGTTGAAAATTGCTTTAATTTATTTAGTGCATCGAGGACTTACAGCTAATATAACCAGTCAAAAATTAAACCATAAACATTAGAAAGCCAATTACAAGTCCTCACGTATAGGCATTATAATAGATTATAATACATTAAAATACATGGTGTGAGCACCAAAACAAAAAAAGCTTCGCATTTAAACCTAATGCTACTTGAAAAAATTGACCATTACACATTTAGTTTGTGGCCAAACTGCCTTAGTAGATATAGACGAGTCCAAGTCAAACCTTGAGGATAAAAAGTTTATAACAATAATGTATCTAGTCTGTGCCAAAAGTCAACTGTCGCGTTGTGGCCAAAGATTTTATAAACTATCAGTTTATCCCTAGGATACCTATCGGCGCAAATATTCCTAACAACGCGCAGAATGCACGTGCAACGAAACGTTACGAACTACTCTTGTGGCACGCCCCACCATCGGCGCCCCGCCAGTCAAAAGTGAAAGGCAAAGGAGTTTATAAAAGGCGTGCGCAGCGCGTGAGCGGGCATTCGTTCGTCGACATTCGAGTTGATCAGACGTTGTAGGAGTGTATTTTATTATTATATTACTTTGAAATAGATTTAATAACGTTTATGTTATATAATTGTCAAGTTTAATTATACAAAAGTGAGTTATAAATAAAACAATAAGTGATGAAGATGATTTTGTTATTCGTGAAGACTCCCCTCTCTTATATACCTATATAAGATCCTTGGTCGTGGCGTCCAGTGGAACCCACAGAAATCTTCTTATTATTAAGATTTCTATGGTGGAATCTAACCCAGCCATCCGTCAAATATCAATCTTCATTTCGTGTTGATAGATTTTTATTCGAGATCATATCGAAAAGGGGTACAACTTTACCGTTTCCACAAAGTAAATAATATTTAATATTATACAGTTTTGCCAAAGAGAGAAAAGTGGCAAAACACACCATAATTGATATAAACAAAGTCACGGAACGTGTAGTAACTATGGTCGGCATGTAACAGTTTTATTTTAATATAGAGTTCCTGAGTAAACACCTGTCCCTGACGTCACTAGCTATGTATAAATTAAAAGAAAAATTAATTTAACCCAAGGATCATAGATATTCTAGGGACAAACAGGATTGCTTTCGGAGCAATATTACACACTCTAAAGTGTACTTTATTTTCATACCAATTAGGTTTATATGTTTCATTGACAAGCAAAAGGGGAAAAACGTTCCGATGTAAGACAACGAGAAAGAGGTGGTGTATCCCTTTGTTACCCCTATTTTAACTAGGGTAACCATAAATTTACTATTTAAGTAAATTATTGATATTTTGGTCATTGCAGCATTTTAATATTAAGTAATTGATGCTGTAAAATTCTACTTATAGACGGCAAAGTAACAGTAACTCCTAACTGTCTGTGAAACCTGAAAAAATAGTTTAATTTACTAAGAAGTCAATAGGAATTAATTTTTTTTAAATATATTTTTTAGTAAAAAACATTATATTTTAGTGATAAAGAGAAAGCTTTACTTTTAGTAATCTTACTTGAGATTCCCCAGTTAAGAACGGATTTGGGACCCATGGCATAAAAAGAGATCACGAAATCCATGGTATTAAAGTTTACACCGTAAGCGTTTCAAGGATCAGTTCTTTAGTAAAATTAGTTCAGATTGACTACTTTTTTTTAATGAAATGGCTCGACTGTGGTTCGTACAGCTACGACAATCGCGTATTTAATTTGGCTAGAGTGCTAGACGAAGCGTTCGACACTAGATCCGCGTGCGTTCGCATATGATATTCGTATTATCTATTTAACCTTTCGTCCAATAATCATTATCATCATTTCAGCCCAAAGACGTCCACGGTTGGACACAGACCTCGCCCAAATGTCGCCACAATAAACGGTCCTGTGCGTCTCGCATCCATCGGATTTCCGCAACCTTTACCAGGTGAACGGTCCACCTTGTAGGAGGCCTTCCAACGCTGCATCTTCCGGTACGCGGCCGCCACTCCAGATCCTTTTGGCCCCAATGGCCATCTCTTCTGCGAGCAATGTGCCCTGCCCATTACCTCGTTACTTTGGCGATTCTTTGCGCTATGTCAGCAACCTTGGTTCTCCTGCGGATATCTTCGTTCAATTAATATGCAGTTTAAGATTTAATTAATTCAAGTTATCTGCCGTGTACTACATCTTGAACTTCTTTAGAATAGAATTGTCCCGTCCCCTTTTGTATCGTAGTCTTCGGAACGTTTTTGAGGTTGTCGTGAGCAATCTAGATAGTTTATAAAATCTTTGATTTATCCTTTTTAATATATTTTTTATTTGTTTTTTAATGGCCTCCCACTAAGGAAGCAATTTTAAAAATTTATTCACGTCAAAACGATACTGTCCAATAAAAAATCAAAACATAATATTGTGTGAGACTAGCGCCCAAGTTAAGCAAAAGTCTGGAGTTAGGGTGCGTTTCTACTGAAACGGAGAAGAGCAGTGAAAAGTAACCAGTGTTTCCATTAACTACCCTCCTCCAAGTAGGAGGGTAGTTCACATGTGTGGTGTAGACTCCACTTATACTGTTTCCACTGATGCGGAGTGGATATTCGAGCATTGTGATTGCACAATTCACGGTCCACAACTCTTGTCCACTCCACTCAGCTTCGCGTCAGTGGAAAGGCACCCTTAGCGCTCATTGAAGGTGTTTTTTGAAGAACTGTCCTGTTTGCATTTCATTAAGGAGTGGCTGGAGAAGCGTCCCTGCATTCACATCTTCCGCATGACGCAGTTTCTCTCTTCCAAGTGCAGTACAGTGTAGTGCAGGTTCCGGGGACATGGAAAGAAAGAAAAAAAAGAAGAAAGAAAAAGAGTTTAATTGCCACAAACATGGCGCATATCTTAAAAAAACAGCCACACACACTGACTCTATATAAAAAAAAAGTACAAATAAGATATCCGTCACATCCGCGCTAAACGGCCAGCGCTCAGCAAAATGCTGGAGCTCGTGTGCAGGACAGAGGCACAGCGCTGATTTTCAGCGCTAGCCGTCGTTGACTGTGAGACGCTGATCGGCGTTCGCCGATCGGCGAACCAATAGGTTCAAAAGGACAAACTGTTATCTATTATTTATAAAATTACTAAAATATACGTAAATTATATAACACCAATATAAAATAAAAATATAAAAAAAAGAAAAGAAAAACAAAACGCAGTAATCAAATAATCTATGAACTAATCGATTGTTTTAGTCGATTATTGTTTTAGTAGGTTCGGGAGCTTCCTGCACCGATTCAGGTGGAAGAAAAGGCAAGGTGTCGACGGACCACACGGAGGACACGGTGGGACATACGCTGGAGGTATTCCCCGCTTGGTTGGAGCACCGCGGTGTCTTCGTGGAGGCGATCGACGCCGGTGACCTCTCGCGCTGGACCCTGGTACAGGACATAGTCCAGAGCGATAGGGAAGGAAAGGTATTTGCTTTTTTCTGCAAAGCAGTACTGCTAGTAAAGGAGACGCCTCAACCACCGTGACCGTTATACGGATTTATAAACACGGTAGGCGCGGGCCTGGGGAGGACTTATAATGGGTAGCTTGCCGTCCACACCGAGTCCAAGTTATCGACGGCGCGTAGTGTTCTACTCGCTTCAAAGAGATTGTCAGCGAAACTGTACGGAACTAGGGACCCAGCAGCGACAGCTGCGGGGATCTTCAGAAAAGGAAAACCGCGGTCCTAGAATGCAAAGGGCAATTTAAGGACACAGCTGTGGTTTACCCTAGACCGGGAGAACTCATTGGATAATTTTTTACCAAAAAAAAGGCAATTCCTATAAATAAGTATACCCGCAACGAATCTTATGGAATGCATAAGTTTTTCAATGTGTTTAGTGAGTTCATAACCTTGGTTGACCTCTTAACTTGGTTACAACTTAGAAAAAAACAACAAAAACAAGTAGGATTTTATAATTTAGAATCAAAAACTTGCTAGCAAGTGACCTGTAAACTTGGTCGGCTGCGTCCTGCGGGGTGTGGGTGTAAACCGGCCTACACATTCGCACCGTGAACACCCGCGAAAGCCGTGAACCGCAAATGTCGCGGGCTTCGCGCTAGTTCGCGCCTTGTTCCCCGTTCAGTGTCGATATTTTGCACCGGCAACAAAGGCTTTACGAGGCGCGAATGTCCCATGAACCCAAGGGCATCCACACTCACGTGTAAAATTAATAACCCACAAGACTTGGTGCCGTGAGATCGTATTTGTTTAAGAAGATGGTGCGTCAAAATGAGCTTCGGTTGGACGAAAGAGCTGGAAAGCATGTTGATCGAATGTTATCATACCGAATCCATCTTATGGTATGCTAAACACAAAGATCTTAAAAAAAATTGGGCAAGTGTAAGTCGGTCTTGCGTTCTGCAAATATTTATTTCAATACCCGAATGGAGTCTTGAAGATTTTTCCGCTAGCTTCAAAGGACCGCAAACCTGAACATATGGTTTTAATTTCAAATCGTTTTTATTTCACTTATTCTTAAGATAAAGGGTCTTGACAGACAGACGGACTGACGGACAACACAGTGATTCTATAAGGGTTCCGTTTTTTAAAAGATTCGAAAGAGGTGAAGGATTCTGAAAAGAAGTGCAAGCAGCAACGAAAATTACAAGCCCATTTGGTTTGCCTTCGTCCATCCATTTTCTTTTTATCTTTTATATACACGTAATTGTAGTGAGCCAAAGTGCACGGCGACAGCAGTGCTTATTTCGGCGTCCATTCTCGACGAGCGCGCGAACTAAACTGTGAACGATCGCGAATGTGGAGGGACATGATCACATGAATGAATTCGCGCCGTGAATTCGCGCAGAAGTTTGGACACCACATGAGTAGAGAAATGGTACAGAGTTAAAGCTTCCTAAGAACGTGAAATATTGTTACCTATTTTGGTAGGGTTGTCACAATAGGTGTAAATAAAATAAAATAAAATAATCTATACTAATATTATAAAGAGGTAAAAATTGTAAGTTTGTATGTAGGGGGTAATCTCTGGAACTCATAATCCAATTCTAAAAATTTTTACACTGGTAGAAAGCTACATTATTCCTGAGTGCTATAGGCTATAAATTATTTTTATAACATGTACATTAACCAAGCTATCACAATTTTTGTCTTGCAAGTCGGAAAAAAAATTCCTCATAAAACCGAATTATTTGCGTGCGCTGCCTAGAGAGTTGCTTAAAATTAAAAACAATGTATGGCAACCCGATTCGTCTTAATTATATCTACAAAAAAGTCCGCGATACCATATCTATCTTTTATATGTTATCTTTTATACTTCTTTATTTGTATTAAAAAAGTATTTTTTCGGCATACTTACGTTTGGTTGATTATTTGAGCAACGAAATATTAATTCTTGTCACAATAAATTATTTCAATATCACAAGGACATCATACAGATAAGATTTGCCATTTACAGTATGTCAATTGGTCATATAGGTTCGGAGATAATATAAAATTACTAAAACGCAAAATGCCACTAGCACAACTTTCATTCGAGCTCTAGATCGATCATGCTTTGTGCGAACGTTTTATCCATTTGTCCATAGATTTTTTTTTTTTTTTTTCGGTAGGTGAAATCATCCAATGACAAATCCCGCCCTTGGGTGGAGCGGGAAGTAGTGTCAGACTCTTACTGACTAAAAACCTACCCCGTTCCATTCTTCGCCTTGGTCCCAGGGCCCCGGGTGCCATTTTCACATACCCTTTGACCCCAGTAGGCTTCGGCCCTGTCGGGCCCCTACAGTTTGCTGACAACTCCTTGAGGCGCGCGGGAACAGTGCGCGCCGTAAACGACTTGAGCTCGGACCGGTCTGTTACCGGACGGACGGACAGCGAGCTACCCATTGCCCGCCGTCCGCGAGCCCGCGCCTACGGTGGCCGGAAATCGGGATCGGAAACCCGGCGGCGGCGGCGGCGTGTACGCCGTTGCCTGATGCGGTCGGCCTCCTCCTTTGCTAGCATTACTGCTTCGCAGAAGGAGGCGACCGCCTGCCACTCCTCCTCGCTCCGGAGCATGGCTTGAACCAAACCCCGGCGCGAGAGATCGCTGCCGCCGATCGCCCCCACAAGGACACGGCGATGCTCTTCCCAAGCGGGGCACACCTCGACTGTGTGCTCCACCGTGTCCTCCGGACGCTCCGCACAGTGGCGACATCCGGGCGTCGTCTCCGCACGAATCTTGTACAGGTACGGACCGAACTTGCCGTGTTCGGTCAGCACCTGCGCCAAACGGAAGGTGACGACGCCGTGGGGCCTTTCCAGCCACGCCTCAAAGAGGGGCCTTACCGCCTCGATCGTGGCGTGCCCAGCACGAGGTTGCGACAATCGTTCTCGCCATTTCACCATGAGATCCCGCCGGAACTCTGTCCGCCATGCCGCGACTTGTCGCGGCAGCGGAGTTTCGCCCCGACGTTGCATCTCCACGCGTAAGTCATGCATGTGTGCAAGGACTGTTGCCTCCAAATCCCATGGTGGTAGGCCAGCAAGGAGGCTCGCCGCTTCGCAGGACACCGTACGGTATCCCCGGATCATCCGAATGGCCATGACCCTCTGGCAGGCGTTCAGCCGGGCCGCCACTCGCTTTCGCAGCGTCGGCGCCCAGACCGGCGCCCCGTAAAGGGCCATGGACTGAACGATGCCTGCGTAGAGCCTCTGGCAGGAGGCGTCTGGACCCCCCAGGTTCGGCAGGAGCCGCTTGAGAGCAGCCCCAGTCCGATTCAATCTGGGAGCCAAACGTCGGAAATGCTCTCCGAAGTTCCACCGGCTGTCGAGGACGAGTCCCAGGTACTTCATCGTCGACCCGACGCCGATGTGAACTTCTCCTACCGTTAATTGGGAGCCCGGAGGTGGCGCGCTTCGAGGGCCGTGAAAACACATGGCGTCGGACTTGTGTAGCGCCACCTCGAGTCCCAACTGCTCGATCCTCTCCACGACTGTCGCAACCCCGCGTGTCGCTAGTTCGACCGCCGCCTGGTACGACCGTCCCCGCGCCAGGACCAGCGTGTCGTCTGCGTAACAGACCACGCTGACCCTGTCGGGGAGGTCGGCGCGCAGCACGTAGTCGTACCCGATGTTCCACAAGGGCGGCCCTAGTACCGATCCTTGTGGAACACCGCACGACATCTCTCGCCGTTTCAACTCCCCCTGATGACCGGGGTAGATGATGAACCTGTCTGACAGGTAGGCCTCGATCACCCGACAGAGGTAGTCAGGCACCCGGTGGTACCGGAGTGCCCTACCAATGCAACTCCAGGGCAGGGAGTTGAAGGCGTTGGCGATGTCCAAAGACACCGCCAAGACACACCTGCCCCGGGATACCGCATCCCCCGTCGTGAGGGCTCGCACGCGCATGATGGCGTCCACAGTGGAGCGCCTCCTGCGAAATCCGAATTGGCCGTCCGCAAGATCCGGCCCCTTCCGTGCCAGGTGCGCGACGAGGCGGTCTGCAATTACTCTTTCAAAGAGCTTGCCCACCTCGTCGAGCAGCACAATGGGCCGGTACGCGGACGGCGAGTCCGCGGGGCGCCCCGGCTTCGCGATAAGGACCAGTTTCCCCGTCTTCCAGCGAAGCGGGAACTGGCCCCTCTCCATGCATGCGCTGAAGAGCCCTCTCAGTCGAGACCCGAGTTCCTCCATGGCCAGGACCCAGGCTTTCCCAGGCAAGCCATCGGGTCCTGGGGCGGTGTTTTTGGCACTCAGCCTTCGCACCGCCACTCTCATCTCCACCTCGGTCACCTCTGGAGCGATGACGCCGTCGTTGCCGTCGTGGTCCGCGTCAGACACCGCTGTTGGTGGCGGAGCCATAGGCGGGGGAGTATGCTCCCCTCGCGTAGGGAACAGGGTGGTCACCACACCCTCCACGAGCTGGGGCCGGAGACTCTGAGTCAGCGGGGGAGCCCATGGGCGGAGTTTATCCATCACCATTTTGTATGGGCGTCCCCACGGATCGACGTTCAGAGACCCCAGCCACACGTTGCGGGCCTCGAGTTTGGCCCGCTTTATCTCCGCATTTGTCCATAGATGGCGTTCTGCAAATACGTAATTTTTCTGAATCATGGTGTTAAGATTTTCCGTGGATTGATGACGCTCTCCATTTATTGGGCCCACGTTGTCGTTTGTTGGTGTTCAAATTGTTGCATGTCAGTATGTTGCTTATTGGTTTCGGTTGTTTCGTTCGTTTCGTAAAAGTTCGTGCCGTAAAAGGCGATTAAAGGATAATTTACCTTGAGCAGACAAGAGAACTTCGGTAATCTTCGAAATTACTGATCCGATTCCAAAAATTATTTTACTAATGGGAAGGTACAGTAATGTCGAGTGTAAACTTATGTTATATATACTACTAAAAGAAATTTTCCGCGGACGAAGTCGCGGGCAGAAGCTAGTATTTGATAAATAGACTTATTATTCAGTATAAAACACAATTATATATTGTTATGTTATGTATATTTTACATTCACCACACACACCTACTACGTACATACTAACCTATTTAGATACCTACAAATGTTTATTAAAAGCTTGTAATAACAATAAAAAAGGCAAAAAAATACCGTGTATTACGCTCTTCTTATTAAAAAAGGTACTTACTTGAAAAAGTAATAATTAAATATTTATTTATCTATTGTACTTCTTGGGATAATTAAAGTATGATATATTTTTATTTATCTAGTATTGTTTATACACACAGTACAATAAACTACTTTTATTAAAATAAAATACCATGTCTTTACATAAAACATTTAAACTTGTAACGTGCGTCGCGTCGACCCTAGAGATCTTCCACTTCCGCGTCAACCGGTTTTTTCCAGTTTCGCCGCGTACGCTACAAGCGGCCAGTACCTCTACCATGAGTTTTAAGCAATAGTATTCGTCGCTACTCGATATCGACGCCGTAAATATTTTGTATGGCAAATTTTGGTTCTGCAAGTGACCGCTAGAGGCGCTGCAAAATTTTCCATACAAAATATTTACGGCGTCGATATCGAGTAGCGACTAATACTATTGCTTAAAACTCATGGTAGAGGTACTGTAGTCTCGTACACATTCCCCGCGTGCTTGTATTGGTGGAACTGATTCGCGCGGTTGTATGAAGCTTTGTCTCTGTACCATTACTACTCATGCGGTTTGGAGCCCGCTTAAGATTGTAGGAGTGTCTGGTGTTTAAGACTGACGTAAGAATAACTGTCAAGCAGTTGGAATCCCGCATTCCACAATTGAAAACAGTGCTGAAATTAAATTATGTATATATTAAGAGTTGCTTCAGAATTATGTAGATAATTTAATCAACCTGGAATAGATACTAGGAATCACATAAGAAGAAAATTGAAGACACAGTACTTAAACCCAAAACGACTGCTCTCTATACAAAAAATAAGTAACACTTTTGATTAAAATAGCATAATTTATGTACAGAAGTGATTCTGTTTTAAATGTAGATAAGTAAATCGAAGTTATCTGAGTACGTACTTGACACGCCGTGACGTGTACTTCATGCGTATGCAGCTGGACAGGGATCGCAGAAGCCGACGTACTTTTCAGCCTTATAGCGCTTCATGAAGGTTTCTATATACTTCACTGTTCTATTTTTTACGGCGTAGTTAGTATATGTTATAAAATTTCGGAAACATGTGCCTCTATACATCACCATCCAACCTGAAATAATTACGTATGCCATTTAGCTAAATAAATAAGCGATATCTAAACTAAAAGATACTCATTTTTAGGGTACCGTAGATAGATAGATAGATATATTCTTTATTGTGCACCAAAGATAAAATTATAATAGGAACTTAAAATTAATAGGGTGTCACAATGGGCGGTCTTATCGCTAAAAGCGATTTTTTACAGACAACCCGCATCCCAAAACGAAAAACGGAACCCTTATAGGATCACTTTCTTGTCCGTCTGTCTGTCAAGACCCTTTATCTCGGGAACGCCTGGAGATATCGAATTTAAATTAAAATATTCAAATTTGCAGTCTCTTGAAGCTGTGAAAAAATCAAACTTCTGAGTTTGATTTTCCGCTTATGTCGCAAAAAAAACGTATATTTCGATCCCTCAGAGGAATCAAAATTCATAGGGTACTTCCCGTTAACGTAGAATCCTGAAATTTGGCATGAAGCAAGGTCTCATAGCACAAGTATAGAGTTAAAATTTGAAAACTTTAAATTTGTAGTTACGTCACAAAAAAAACTTTTTTGCGATTCGGAAAAATCTTCGTAACTCAATTCGAGAAACTGTTTTATAATAGGTAGTTTGTATGACCCTCACTGCGCGAGTCCGACTCGCACTTGCCTGGTTTTTTTTTAGTTTAGATATCACGTAAAGATAGATACAAATAGATTATCGCGTAAAACATAATAATCTTATGATGTCTTATAATTGTCTGTTATTTCTGCATATTACTTTTATAATTTATAATAAGTAATATATATTATCAAACACAATGTAAATTGTTCCTGATAAATAATGTAACCAGTTTTCCACCCGCGTTGTAAATTTCAGCTGTAAGTTGCTTCAGAGCCTTCCTAAACTCTCACAGGCATGTCCTGATGTCTTCGGTAGATATAGTGTTGGAACAATCTTGCTGTTGATTTGTTTCCTAGATTCGCACCGAGTTCTGTAATTGACATGTACAACCGTTCACAGCATGCCTCGATCTCCAGCACAAGCCTCGATTTGACGGATAAGACTCTATTATTATCGCTCTTCATTTTTATGAGCTGGGTCTGCCCAACAATGATCTTGGAACCTTTATTCCACTTTGTCGTGTATTTAAGCGACAGAGATCGCTTTTCAAGAACTTAGAATCTGCTCCTTCTCTGTCAAATCCCAGTTTTCAGAAACCCATCGTTATTCGTCCACAGAGCCTCCTGGGCACTCGAAACAATTGTGAAGTTCAAGCCGAAAATTTTCGAAGTTTTGGATCTAGATCTGTGCAGAATTGAGCGTATATTTCATCAATCGAAACCATTTCAGTTTGATTTTAATAATCTATGAGCCTCTTACCATTTGGTGGTGTGTTTGTTTGCACCGTGTTGATCACAGAGCTATCATTGAATATTTGCTTCTTCGTTTATATGCTAAAGATGTTTGATCCAGCCCATCCCACAGTAAGTGCCCATAGCGTGCAGTCGCTTAGTTTTATAATTTTAGCGTGTGTGGAAGTTTCATTTTATTAGGTTTGCCACTAGCAATAGGTTGACCTGCGAGAGAGCATTCTTAAAAAAAATCGTTTTTACTCGGCACTGTTCAACACAATGCCACACATCAGAGAGACACTCACATGATATAATATTGTGGTTGTTGGTAAGGCCATCAGCTTTTCTAATACTGAAGCAGATGTATTTTTTCTTGACTACATTTATCAACGATAATAGGTTTTTTCTAAAGCTAATATCTAAACGTATTAAATTCTCGCTGAACAGCATCGAAATTCCTGATCCCATGTATCGTCAAAAGAGATAACTTCTCCAAAGGTGAGTTTAAGATTCGTAAGCTCGTTTATATATACGAGGAATAATGTGGGTCCCAAAATGCTACCCTGGGGACTGGAAGAAACGTATTTTTTTATTTATCAACTCGTAGTACTACAGTATTGAGACCGCAAAGTTAAATAAATAAATAAAATATTTATTTTATTTTATTTATTTACAAATTTAAGTATCTTCTAAAAAAAATCAGTTCTATGCCCCTAATTCCTAAACTCTCAAGCTTTTTCAGTAGAAGGGAAAGAAAAACCGTATCAAACGCCTTAGCCAGATCTAGAAAGACAGAGCGACATTTTTTTCCTCTATCCATATTAGATATACAAGTTGTTACTTACCCATGATTCCTAAAACTGCAAACTCAGTAATACCTAACTCAGACACCGCTTTTCTGTCGTTGGAACCTACTAAAATTAAGTCGAACGCATAAGTGATGGCAAAACAACGACCCTTTTACACATTGTTCAGTGTAAAGAACCCTAACTGTAAGACGCCCATTACACAATAGGTTTTCCTGTCAGTTTTGCCACAGTCAAAATTTTGACTGACGAATAACCTACCGTGTCATTACACGGTAGGTTGATTGACGTAGCATAGTACTTTTTGACGAAAACCAGTATTCATGATTGATGGCATGACCGTGTAATGGGCGCCTAAGGGGCCAACTCGCTGTGAGCCGGTTTTTATTAGCGCACCACCCTAAGGTCGACTGGTAGAAAATGCCTTTGGCATTAAGTCCGCCTTTGTACAGTTTTTTTTACTTGTGCAAGAAGTTTAATAAATAAATAAATAAATATTCTCCTAGCAACGGAGACTGGCCTAACTTTCGATTGACCCAAACGGCTTCTATTAGTCCCCTCTTGCTAGATTTGCTTTCCAATCATAAAATATAATATTTACGCTCTACGTTGCTACAGTCCTTATTTTTGAGTTGGCAGAAGTTTACAAAGGTTTCATACACATAGTCTTTATTTCGCCCACATATCTTCCCATACCTGTAACAATTTGTTAACATTACAACAGAACGTAGAAACCACAGACTTACTTAAAAGTACCTAAAGAGTGCCTGTCCTTATCATCCATCTTGTTTCGTGGTGTCGTATGTGTTCTATCTTCTTGTGTCGTCACCTCCGCAGTTGGGCACATTCTATTCACGTCATCGTTAACACAGTCACTCTTCCCACCTCTAAATTGTATACCTTATTTGGTCACTGCAGATGCCATTATATTAGACTACCTGTTACTTAGATACCTTTCTTATACTATCCCATCCCATAACGCCCAAGCAAAACTATAGTATTCTCATCTCAGAAAGTAACATTCTAATTTATACAAAATAGAACAAAGATCTTTAAGATAACTTAAGCAATTTTTTTTTTGTTTAACACTCTTTTGTCTCACTCCTGGGCAAAGCGGAGGAGTGGGGAGGGGTCCCCAATTAAAATTACAGACGAAAAATAAAAATAGTCTACTAGTCTACGTATACTAACTCCGTATAGACTTTGGGGCAACGAACGCCACACATGAACAACGTGGAATTCTTGGACGTCTCATCCCTATCGAACACCCAGTCGCCCCCCGTCCAGTACGGCTCGTAGCCGTAGGTAGGGCTGTACTCGGGGCGGCCGCGCACCGGCCCGGCCTCCAGGCTCGGCAGGATCAAGTCGAAGTCGACCGTGGCCGCGGCTCGTGTGCTCCCTAAACAAATATTGTTAATTTTTAAAGGTTTATATTAGCACGCTACGCTGCGCTGCGCTGCGTTACGCTAGTCCCGACACAAATGAAGTGCTATGCGATTTCTAACTATATTCTTCTGTTCTGTGATATTCACTCACTCACGTGTATTTCTAAATCTCCTATTCCGCTTACTCAAACAAGTGCCAAATAGTTTTCCATTTTTTTTAATTTGTTTATAAACATTAATATTTGTTCGTCAACTTTGGTTGGATGGAATTTAATTTGATAAGTACATTTATTTCTTGTATAGTGTAGTGATCGGTTTGTTCGTTTCACTATCAACTTGTACCTGCATATTTTGATTCTTTTAAAACCAACGAATCTCGAACTAAATAATAAGGCAGAACACTTGTTAGTTTTATTAAACGGTTTTATTTAACTAGACCTGTTTGTTTGGGTCAAATTTAGTGATTTAAAGTTTACCCCCTTCCTGTTGACAGATCAATGTGATTTTTTTATTGTTAAGTCAATCAACCTATATTATACATTTTTTAAGAAGTTTATGTGACTGACGTACATAAATACGTCTGATTTTGACGTTCGAGCGAGTTGACGACAGAAAAGTATATGAAATCGGAATGTACCAGCTCGCGCGGACTCGCGAGTGTTGTAGGAGCGAGTTGACGAACAAATTTTGTGCATTATTCTATTTACATGTTGTATATAGTAGCTCCAATTAGTATAATTCATAAACATTGATTTGATTAACTACACAACTTAATAGAGCAAAAATATTGCTCACCAGGTATCTCGTCGGTCACGCCATCTTGCCTACAGAAAAAAAACACATAGATCTTATTACTTATTGTTTGTCATGACGAAAGTACAACAATTCAATCGTCTTCCTTCGTCGTCTATCTATCGTAGTGTTAAAAATATTTTTTAAGAATTCGAATTTAAATTGAAAAGTATTCATATCTTAAATACAGGTAATAATAGATAAAATTAAAATTTTTAAATAACCCCCGACGTATCATGAGAAATGAACAAAACTAATAAAGACAAATCTTACGAGCCCAAACTCGATGGGTTTACTAGTAAGCATTCCAGGGTTCCATCAGCCACCTCCCAGCCTCTTGACATCAGGTTCTTGACATCGTGAGAAATGTATAGCACTGGTTAAGACGAATCTACTTATAATGAGCCCAAACCCGATGGGCTTACTAACAAAAAATCCAGGGTTACGTCTTCTACCTGAGCTCCATCATCAGACCAGCTCAATCGCACCATCATGTACATGAGTATTTCAATTAAGTATTAGGACACACAAATGTTTGAAAGTAAAGTAAATACGTATTATCGATACCTACCGTAACTAACAAATGAGCGGAGATCTTGAACACCTGGACAAATCTTCATAAATTCTAGCTCAGAACCATCTCGATTAAATCAGCTTTCAAAAAAAAACCGCATCAACATTGGACTATTCGTTTGGGCGCTACGATGCCATGGACAGACACACAGACAGACACGTCAAACTTATAACACCCCTCTTTTTCGTCGGGGTTTAAAATTATAGTATAAGGGTTTCATAGTTACAATGAATAGCTATTAAATTTACAGTATTGCTTGTGTGAAATGCCAATATAAGCTTGTTTCCTAAAAATTACATCTCTAATTTATTTAACCAAATTCAAACCCCTTGCCTATGCGTGTGCGCACTTGGCAAGCTTTAGCTTTAGTACAATGGGGCAGTACCTAGCTAATATTTTTTTTTTTTTTTTTTACGGTAGGTAAAATCATCCAATGACAAATCCCGCCCTTGGGCGGAGCGGGAAATAGTGTCAGACTTTTACTGACTAAAATCCTACCCTGTTCCTTCCCTGCCTTGGTTCCAGGGCCCTGGTATGCATTTTCATACCTTCCCAGAGCCCCAGACTAGGCCTCGACCCTACTGGGCCCCTACGGTTTGCTGACAACTCCTTGAGGCGCACGGGAACAGTGCGCGCCGTAAACGACTTGGGCTCGGTCCGGTCTGTTACCGGACAAACGGACAGCGAGCTACCCATTGCCCGCCGTCCGCAAGCCCGCGTCTACGGTGGCCGGAAATTTGGATCGGAGTTACGGCGGCGGCTGCGGCGTGAGCGCCGTTGCCTGATACGGTCAGCCTCCTCCTTTGCTAGCATTACTGCTTCGCAGAAGGAGGCGACCGCCTGCCACTCCTCCTCGCTCCGGAGCATGGCTTGAACCAATCCCCGGCGCGAGAGATCGCCTCCGATTGCCCCCACGAGGACACGGCGATGCTCTTCCCAAGCGGGGCACACCTCTACCGTGTGCTCCACCGTGTCCACCGGGCGTTCCGCACAGTGACGACACCCGGGCGTCACCTCCGCACGGATCTTGTACAGGTACGGCCCGAACTTGCCATGTTCGGTTAGTACCTGCGCCATGCGGAAGGTTATGACGCCGTGAGGCCTTTCCAGCCACGCCTCAAAGAGGGGCCTTACCGCCTCAAACCTAGCTAATATAATGATTTAAATTTTAAATACATACATACCTTCGCATGACACATTTTTTTCGTTGCCAGAACCTGAAGATCCCCACTTGGCGCCACTTCCCCCCCACACAAAGCAGTTCTCCCATCTTCATAGCGCCGTGCTTGGCGGTCATGATAGCCGCGCTCACCAGCAGCACCCCCACTAAACATTGGACATCATTGGTTTAGCGTCCGGTTCATCGTGACTCGTGCTGATACTGTTTTCGTTGTGCTTATTTATTTTGCCTCAACAGTCTTTATTTATTTTCTTTTATGTTCAGTGGTGGCAATGACTGAATATATGTAACCTACCCATTACAGCAGTTGGGAGAAAGTCATTAGAAAAAAACAAACCAGCTTAAGCTAATTGTTTAGGCCTGGCGCTCCAGACAATTAGTATTCTATCAGAGATTATCAAAAGGTCAATTACTATAAAATTAAAAAAAATAATAAACCCCGACAGTCCTTGTCATCAATATGAAGTGTATAGAACTTTCAAACAAAAAACCGCATCAAAATCGGTCCATTCGTTTGGGCGCTACGATCCCACGGACAGACAGGTCAAACTTATAACACCCCTCTTTTCCGTCGTATATGTCACGTGGTCAATCCTTGCATTTTAGCATGTTGTCAATCAATATTGCAATTATTTACACAGTGTGTGGTTTGCTCAAGTTCATGTGCTCGCGTATAAATAAAAGGATTTATGTATTTCACGAAATGTAGTTACAATATAAGAGAAGATACTGGTACACATGTCGCTGAGGGGCAAGCCTATAATGATATTTACACAAAAATACTTACTCATTAATAATAAAACAATTAGAACAGTTATATTATTTTCCATAATTTATTCAAATCAGCAGGTGCAAGTTAAATCCATAACTCTATCGTGATTAGATATTATTTTACATCTGTAGAGATCTATATAATCCTTGTGTTGATTTTTCAAAACTAACATATTTTTATTGTCAAAGTAATATTGTAGAGTTAATTATTAGTTTTATGATTGGACACGGCAGTTGGATCTCGATAACATCGTACCGGGTCAGAGCGTCGCGGCCGCCTCGCTCACCACTACGTCTCTGAGCTCGTTCACTGAGCGAAATGTGAGGATTTTGTCTGCTGAGACATTCCTAAAGAAAGACCTTGTACAAAAACAACAGACAATATTCAAAAATTATTGGAGATTTGATAACAAATCCTAGGTTAAGTGAAGCCACTTGGTTAAGGTGATGCTTGCTGATGTTGGTCCATGAGTTCAGTCGCAGATCTTTAGCGGTTATTCTAGACAATCCCATGACGGAAAATACTACCCAAAAGTAAAAAGGTACATAATTTAGTAAAGATAGTAAATGTGTATCGGTCGGTTTCCTGCATCCGACTAGAAGTTAAGATGACTCAAGTTGTATCGCCTTCATGGCTCATCCCGCTAAAGTTAAGCCAACTGTGAATAACTTAGCCAATGCGTACCTAATTTTAACATTGAATAAATTATAAACGACATTCCTTTGTTCTTAAAAAGGTAACGAAACCTTTTAAAAGAACTCTAAATCCCGGCGCGGTCCTCTGTATTATTCAATTACATAAATTCAGGACTGACGACTGAATTCAGAATAAGAAATTATTGAAATGGCAACAGGTAACTTGATTTACTGTAAAGCCTGAATCGGAGGGAGATCACAGATTTTTTTTTTGTTTCATGGCTCATTATCGGCAGGAATCGGATCTGAAGGTGAATCAATCAATCATGCACGTGAAAGATTAGATAGAAGATATTCTTCATCGAGTATTATCTACTTTCTCAATGCTTGCCTTCTTGATGAAAATAGCATAATCGACGAGGTGAAACAAATAAAAATAATTATATTGCATCGCTTCATTCTTCAGATATAACATTCACAACGTAGTTCCTCTACCCTACAAGGCAACTTCGCACTTTTTTTAAATTTACCCCCGTATTTTTTAATTTTTCTTAAGTAGGTCACTCCTAGCAGTTCTGTCAAACCTCATTCTTTTTCCGTGCGAGCACGGCCGGTAATCTTCATACAAAAAACGTGGGTCGTAGCGGCCATTTTTACGCTAACATGACAGGACGTTTTGCGCTGGTAGTTGGCTAACATGGATCACAGTACAAATGTTTTTTCTAAGTTGGCTAAATGCTGCTATGGCTGTGATTGGCTTCTGCGACAGCCAATCACAGCCATAGCAGAGCCGACGTACAATTCGTCAGTGGGTTTCAAATTTTGTAATTAATGTTGAAGTTGAACTTTTCTAAAGAAAGTGAAATTTATAGTGATATTTGCGTAAAATTTACCTACATAGTTAAAACTAAAATGTACGTGATTAATGAGATGTTAGTTGGCACCAAATGTACGTTTTTTGTTGTATTTATATGTCACAAAATGTCGACTGCCGGTGCAAAAAGTCTTGTGTTTTTTGGTGTATTTGTGTTATTTACAACGGATTAAGCTTTTTTCGTGACCTAGTGTTCTAGTAAAGTTATTTTTATATTTTCAGATGTACTACTACTGTGTTGATTTCACAAATCCTGAAACATTTGCACAAAAATTTCAAGTTTGGGTGAAGAATATTTAGGGTGATATTGCGAGTCTGGACAATGCTACTGTCTAAAACACTTAAAGAATTTGCTTTTGGCATATGCTATGAGAAGCAGGTTCTGTATCTGAATAACAGATTCAGCAATTTGGCTGTTCCCATGTTGATTTTACCTACAGGATGTATTTCAGGTACCTACTTAACCAAATACCTATTATACCTTGCATCCACACTGCAGTTAACTTTTGTGAAGCAACAAAATGCAACACGGTATTAGGTAACTATCTGTAACTTATGTGGCTCCTTGTTACTATTTGCTGATTGTTACTTACGCGTCCATACCGCCAACAACATAAATTAACAAAATATTACAAAGAATAACTTTCAACACTAATCAAGTAGCACAATATTTGTGCTCCAACTTCTGCAGGCAATTGTAGAGCAACGTTGCTTGACTTATAACTAACACGGCAACACATATTAATATTATATAACTTTTTGCTGTTGGATGTTGCTGAGTAACACTTGGGAATGTTGATCTACAAAAAGTAACTGCGGTGTGGATGTCCGGATAATAACTTCTGTAAGTCTTCACAATTCTGGTTTGACTTGTCTTATAAAGTTTAAAATATGAGTTTTTTATTATACTTTAATTTTGGGCTATGACTTTTACTTTGAGCAATTTATTTTTTTACAATGGCTCTCAAAATAGTGTAAGAAACCATGACATCCATCAATGTATTCTGGGCCAGAATGGTTGATTGTAGCCCACTGTCTTTTAACCTGTTGAATAGCATAATTAGAGACATAATAGAAAGACAATAGGTGTGCAGACGCCGGGGTCCTCTTGGGAAATAATGAATTAAAGAGAGTATACTATATACCAGCAGTGGTAACATTATCTTGATCATTATATTGAATTTCAATCCATATTATTTTAGGATAATCTCGGTCTTTGCTTTTCAGTACCAAGTACAAGTTCATTGATTCCAGATAGCTCACTATCTACTCCAAATCCAAGAAGCTTCATTATTGAATCCTGTTTACTGCTGTACAACAATAGGAAATGTTGAACACAGTCCTCTTAGTGGTAAGTAACTTATTATATTTATTCCTAATACTAATGGCAATATCTTTTTGTGGGTGTTTTCTATCTGTAATGTAGATTTTTTCACTGTCACTGGAATCGGTTGTTTCGGGTAATTCTTGTGTCGGATTTGGTGGGAAGAAAGGTAATGAGCACAGAGCGAGGGGGAATGGTAGGCGGTAACCTCCTTCTGCATAGTATAATGCATATGAAGGAGTTGGCTTAAACACCCCAGTGGCTATCTTCTCCTGCGACTGTCATTGGGACATGGGTAGTATAATATTTCAAAAGTTAAACATAAAGGTGGCATCTCAACGTAAGTGCTTTGATTGAGAGGCTACTGTATTTTAAAAAAATGATACCATGGTCCTGAAACGCTAAGGGCAACTGGTGGATTTTAGTTAGTAAAAGTCCACCCTTTTGGGCCTAAGAAGAAAAAAAAAGGAACATCATGGATGAATATTTATCATAATTTGATATGATTTTGTAGAATTTCATAATTAGACATAATTGGAGTTTGGTGGTGTTAGATTTGATTTTTAAAAAATAATGATAAAATAATCCTCAAATAAATAATATAATATAATATTCCACAACTATCACACAACGTTATCTAGTCCCAAGCTAAGCAGAGCTTGTGTTATGGGTACTAGACAACTGATAAACATACTTATATATTTCTAAATACATACATATTATAGATAAATTACACCCAGACACAGAACAAATGACGTGCTCATCACACAAACATTTGTCCTGGGTGGGAATCGAACCCACGACCTCCGGCATAGCAGTCAGGGCCACTAACTACTAGACCAACAGGCCAGTCATAAATATATTCATAATTTCAAGATTGGATTGGTTTAGGGACTACATTGACGAAAATATAAATTTGAAAGTTGCTCTAAAAACACACGACGACATAGATAACGCGACCGAATATATAACTTCCTTGATCCAAAGAGCATGTTGGATGAACACTCCAGAAATAGCATGTACCAAACGACTGTCCAACTACCCCTTGGAGGTAAAAATAGCAGTACTTGAAAAAAGAAGGCTTCGTCGAATTTGGCAACAAAGTAGACTTAGTGAGGATAAGTCGGGCTATAACAAGGCTGCTAGAGACTTAAAAGACCTACTGCAAAAATGGAATGATGACACATTGGAAGCACAGTTGGAGTCATTATCTGCTTCAGCCGCATCCAATTATTCACTCTGGAAGTTTACCAAAAATTATACCAGGCCTATAAAATCTATACCTCCCCTTAGATGGAATCAAGACTGGGCAAGGACACCCCAGCAAAAAGCAGACGCATTTGCTGAACACCTCGCAAACGTCTTCCGCCCAAATGATCCAACAGCCAACACATCTGAAGAGGAAATAGAAAATGTCGTCAATCAAGACTACCAGATGTCTCTTCCTCCTCGCCCTGCAACCGTCAAGGAAGTTTGGGCAACAATAAAAAAATTGCTAGACAAGAAAGCACCTGGTTTTGATTTAATAACAAAAGAAGTTTTAACTCAGTTACCGAGAAAGGCTATAGTGTTTTTAACAACACTTTACAACGGCGTTCTGAGGGTCCAATATTACCCACATTCTTGGAAAGTATCCCAAATCCTCATGATCCACAAAGCGGGTAAACCACCAACTGAGGTTTCATCATATAGGCCAATCAGTCTTCTTCCAGTCCTCTCCAAGGTGTTTGAAAAGATCTTGCTTCGTAGAATAATACCCATACTCAACAAAAATGGGATTATACCCTCCCATCAATTTGGATTTAGGTCCCAGCACTCCACTGTCGAACAAATTCACAGAGTGTGTGACAGAATCAGAAAATCTCTGGAAGAAAAACACTTCTGCGGCTCTGTCTTCCTAGACATCCAACAGGCATTCGATCGAGTCTGGCACAAAGGTCTGCTGGCCAAGATCAAAACCTACCTCCCTCATAGCTACTTTGCACTGTTTGAGTCTTACCTATCAGAACGAACCTTCCAAGTAAAAGAGTCAGAAGCAACGTCTAAACTCCTAGACATAACAGCGGGCGTCCCTCAAGGTTCGGTGCTAGGTCCTGTCCTGTACACTATCTTCACGGCAGACCTTCCCGAAATTGATGGTGTCACTACTGCCACATTCGCTGACGACACGGCAATATTATCAAGCAGCGACAACCCTACAGTTGCCTCACAGACACTCCAAAGGGGACTTGATAAAATCTCGAAGTGGCTGCAAACCTGGAGAATAAAAGTCAGCGCATCGAAATCCGTTCAGGTCACGTTTACCCTACGAAGAGGTGACTGTCCGCCAGTAAAGCTCAATGACGCTGTCCTGCCACATAGAGACACTGTGAGATATCTGGGTCTACATCTAGATCGTCGACTCACCTGGAACCAACACATTAAATCTAAAAGAGAGGAACTCAATTTTCGGTTCAAAAACCTTGCTTGGCTGATAGGGAGAAATAGTAAGCTGTCGACAGATAATAAACTACTTATCTATAAAGTAATCTTGAAGCCCGTATGGACCTACGGCATACAACTTTGGGGAAGCTGTAGCAACTCCAATATGTCCATCATGCAGCGCATGCAAAATGCAATATTGAGATCCATATGCAATGTTCCCTGGTTCGTTAAAAACACCGAAATACACGAACAACTGCAAATGCGAACAGTGAAAGAGGAATTCCTTAGCGCCTCCGAAGCATACATGAGAAGGCTCGAGAACCACCCTAACGAACTTGCTACCAAGCTGACAACTCGGTCTTACCATAAACGCCTCAAAAGAAAAGACATCTTGTCAATTTCGCCACGACAGACGTAGTTTGGAGGTAGTGGAACAGAGAGTAAAGTCCCACATACCTCCTTTGAAAAGGGAGAATCCTCCGACCAGACGGGTGTTATGTCTGGTGGGCTATTGCCCGATAGATGATTTCGGGTTTGTTCTTTATGTTCCAATCGCGCTGCGAATCTTACTTGCGCGATGCAGGATTAGTTCATTTGTGACGACATGGATGTCGCTACATCACTCCCCTCCGGAGATCGGAGATCGATGGCTCTTGATGCTTCTTGAGGCGTCGTGATGCGTGCCAGGCCAATGGAGGTTGGTTCCAGTGAGTCGGAACCGGATTCCGCATAGTTCTCGGTGAGTCGGAACTGTCTGCGGTGATGCCCCAGTGAGTCGGGGTGGTGCTATCCCAGTGAGTCGGGATACGATGCTGCAGGCTCCAGTGAGTCGGAGTAGTGCAGCTGGCTCCAGTGAGTCGGAGCGGTGCTGTGCGACATAGGGCTTGACTGCTGTCGTCGACCAGGAGAAAGCTCTTCATATGACTGGCCGAAGGTGCAAGTGCTTAGCCAAGGTCGCTGATGAGGCTGAGGGTGATGACCAGGTATGACCAAGTAGGCATGCTGGTGGTCAAGATACCCATATAGCCTGGTGTGCTGGCTGTATGGCTCGCTGCTCGAAAGCTTGAGGAAGTGATGATGACGTCACGAAGTAATAGCTGCACGAAGGCTGCGCTGACGTTCTTTGTCGAGGGTCACCAGTTTGAGGGTAGTGGAACAGAGAGTAAAGTTCCACATACCTCCGTTGAAAAGGGAGGATCCTCCGACCAGACAGGTGTTATATCTGGTGGGCTACTGCCCGATAGATGATACCAACCACCAACCAATACCAATACCAACCAACGACCTGACCTGACCTGTACCAATATTTCAAGACATCTGCTTATAGTAGCAACTGATTGCAGATAAGCCCGGAAAAGAAAAAGAAAAAAAAAAATAATTTCAAGAGCTAGGTAATTAAAAATGAGTGAATTAGGAGATCGCACACCTTCTCAATAGAGTTTTAGCCTCCTCAATTGAGTTCCTTTGTTAAATAAATTTGCTTCTAATCCATACTGCCATGTCTAACTTAATGTTATAAATGCGAAAGTAAGTAGAACTTCCGAAAGAGTGGAACTTAAAATGAACATGGACAATACCAAAGTCATGGTAAACAGCTATGTAGCACACACTCCTATCAAGATCGGAGACTCTATTTATAGATGTGATACCAGTATAAAATACAAATACACAATTGTGATATTAGCAGTTCTTTGTCTGTACCCTTCATATACAAATTTTGGTGGTTTTAACCCCTGTGTATGTTGTCATGTCTCGCTAGCTTTAGGTAAATAAGCCTTACCTATTCCAATCACTAATTGTCAACCTATGAGTAAAAGTAAGTGTTGACTTACTTTATTTCTCATATTTATTACCTAGATACTTACTTGTGAAAATATCTTTCATCATCTTTTCAATGATGCTTGAACACTCTGAATTGTATAATATAGCGCTTCACAACCTTTCTTTAAGCTTTGTTAACTCCGTATCTGATATAAACATTACACACATCTGCCTTAAATGTAATAGTACGTCCTATACTTACGCACTACTTGAGCTGCTTGTCTACTACTCAAGCTGCTTGTCTACTACTCAAGCTGCTTGTCTACTACTCAAGAAGTTTTGCTGTTAAACCCTGCTGGTAAGTTACTAATGACCCTGCTTCAGGTTAATTCGTTCATATTTCTTTTATTTTATTTTTATGCTTTGCTTTTCAGCACAAAACTCTACTGATTCCAGACTGCAACCATCTACTTCTCAGGAAGTTTTGCTGTTAAATCTTGCTGGTATGTTACTAGTTGCTTCCTTCAGGGTAATTGGTTCATTTTTCATTATTAAGGAACCGGTTTCATAGATTTTGTTTGAACCATTGAATTATAAAGTCAATTATGTATGTATACAATCGCATTATTATTTTTTAATCTTTCTTTGCTAACAATATATTTATTAGTTACAACAAATACTTGTAGTAAGGTTTTCCGATTGTGTTTTAGTTTATTGTCTTGTCATAGCATAGCATACGTACCCACGGGTAGGTGAACAATGTTTGCAGATTTACTCTATAAACACTGAAAATCTTACATTTTAAACGAGGATGAAGTTCATGGTTTAGCAAAATGCTCTTTTAATGCAATTTTACAATGCAATTTTACAGAACACTTGGACTTATGTCCAAAATGATTTTTTTAATTAGTTGAATATATTTAAATTCTCACATATTACTTATATATTTAAGTTATGTGACAAAGCGTTCACGGTCCAAGCGTTGCGTTTGTGGAACGCAATTAGGCAAGCTCAGGCACTAGCTTGTTTCAAAAATCTAATCAAAGATAATTTCCTTATTTATACAGTAACTGCTATTTATATATAATATTCTAATATTGAGTTTATTTACTGTCTTTTATAAATATAAGTGGTCCCATTAAATTAGAAAGACAAATTTTAACAATTTTCATTACGTCTAACCAAATATATCTAAAAAAAAACAAGTGTTTTTATTATATCAGTCAAGAATAATCCGTAGGTACAATATGGCGCTCGCGCCGCACCGCGCGCTTCCTCGTAAGTACCTACTTAAGAGGCAAGATAACTGGGTGGGTACCTACAGTGCCTACCATAGTTTTATTTTTGTTGACTTTCGTATTTAATCGTAATAGTCATTCCGTATTTAATCGTAACAATAACTTTGAGTCGACTACATGTCGCCTTTTTAACCAACTTAAAAAAGGAGGTTACTTAATTCGACCATATTTAAGCATTTTTTTGTTTGTTCGCGGATAACTCCGTCATTTATGAACCGATTTGCACATTCTATTTTCCCCTTAAAGTGTATGCTTTCAGATTGGTTCCATTTTTTTCAAAATCCAGTTCTGATGATGGAATCCATTAGGAATCGAGGAAATTCCTCAAATATTATAGGCAACTACACAGTGATTTTGGTATTTTTATTGAGGACTTAAGCATTTACAGTCAAAAAATAACATTTGATGAAGTGGAACTGATGAAGAAGACCAGAAATGGCCAACAGAACTTCATACTCGCATAGATATCACAATGAAGATAGTTAAGTGTTTATGACAATACAAATAAATAAATGGTTCTGAATAGTTATGTTGAAAATGGTATCATCAAAGTGACCTGATGATGATGGAGCCAGAAGATAGGAACCGGAACTCCGTAATGAATCGATGTATCCTATACCGCACTAGTGCAGTAATGTGCGCGTACTCGCTCCCGCCACAATTTTATTGCAGTAAAATAATTCTACGGCTACGAAAGTATGGTCCGTAATGAGCGTGCGCGTGGTTAAAAATCAAAATCGAATCAGCCTTGTTTACAGTAATTAATTGAAATATTACTTTACGCCGGTAGGTTTTGATTGATGGTACTTGCATATCTTTCTTAGTACTTGAAGGATTTGGGCTTGTCGTAAGCTTTCGTTACGTTCACGATAACACACGACCAGGCATTCTTGATTTGTGTACGCGTAATAAGGCATTGTTGTCGATTATGATAACTACCTACGTAACAACTCACACAATTAAACGTTCAACGTTCGCGAATCATGTTACCGTCTCGGTTGCGCGACGAAAACTGAAATTACGTCATCATTATTCATTGTCATAGGCAGTACACGGTCAATCATTGCCATCAATCACTATCAATCAATGAATGATTTTTAAATGACGGTGAGCACCATCGTTTAAATTTCATTCATAATACGTCATGAATCATGATTGATGGCAATGATTGACCCTTACATGTAATGGGCGCCATAAAAGCGGCGCAGGCGCCCGAGAAGCGTTATGTTAGAATGAAGGATCTATTACACCACTCGATATTCCGCACAAGTTACACAGTCTTAAAATTTACTTCCTACTTTAAGACAGTCTGAGTCTTATTACACTACGCGACGTCGATAAAGGTCGTTTTAACGAGTGGGTTTATGTAACCAACATTTTTAGATTATTTTCTTTATCGATTTTTTTTTCTGTAAGTATGTGAAGCGGTTTTTCTTATTTTTTTTTACCGTTGGCTTTATTTTGGTGGTCTGAATGATATCTAAAAGTTTGTCCATCTAATTTAATGGTACCTAGCAGAATAGTTATATAATGTAATTTTATATACTATGTATAGTCTAGTATATAATTTTTAATCTAAAGTTTAATCCTTCTTCAATTTGCAGTACACCGCAGACTATTTCCCTTTTTATTCTATTTTAAGTTCTTACAGTGCACCCTAAGGTTGTCAGGTAGATATCGCTGTTAACGATAAGATCGCCATTGTACCCTTAGATTTAAATTTTGTTTAAAAGTTTTTGTTACTATTTTCATGCACGGTAATGTTTATTCTATTCTATTCTCAATTATTATTTTGTATTTTTCCAGGTGCAAAAAATCTGCTATTTGAAAATGAAATCTAAGTGCTGTATTTGTAAATCTTCGCGACAGGACGGTTATTTGCACCATTTCCCGTCTAATAAGAAAAGACTCGCTAAGTGGTTAAAGTGTCTAAACCGTGAATCTTTACGTCCAGAACAAGTTTCAAATCTTTATGTTTGTCATAAACACTTTGAAAAGAGATTTATTACGGCTAAATCACGTCTCACTGTCAGAGCCTATCCTTCTCTGTTTACTGAAGATGAAATGTTGAGTGCAGTTCCATCTCGGGAAATTACCAATAAATATGATGGTACTTAATAAATATATTATTATTACTTTTTGTTCCGCTAGTAGATCATGCTGGTTTACAAACTTGCTTCACTCTAGTACCAGGTTCTAATTTAGTGACTGAAGTAAGCTTAAAATCAATAAAAAACATTTCATGTGAATAAAGTTCTGCTGCTTGAAATCTATTTCATGGATACTGAAATTAATTTGTTTGTCTGATTTCAGAAAATGAGTTTCCTGTGAAAGAGCATTCATACTCTCGTCAAAAACACTTTGACCACACTTACTCACAGGAACCACTGAACGGTTTGTTAAAAGAAGATCAAAGACCTAAGTCTTGGACTTGTAAAAGCCATTCACTTTATTTTTTTATTTTGTTTTTCAGAAATTCAAGCGATTGCTTCCACTTCCAGGGAGTTTCCTCTCGAGCAACTGCCACAATATACACAAACAAGTCGAGATTCGGGTAATGAATCTAGTCCCATACGACTCTCACACACTTGAAATTATGAAAGACGTTTGCTTTATTTTTTAATTTTGTTTTTCAGAAATTCAAGCGATTGCTTCCACTTCCAGGGAGTTTCCTCTCAAGCAACTGCCACAATATACACAAACAAGTCGAGATTCAGGTAATGAATCTTCTCCCATACGACTCTCACACACTTGAAATTATGAAAGACGTTTGCTTTATTTTTTTATTTTGTTTTTCAGAAATCCAAGCGATTGCTTCCACTTCCAGGGAGTTTCCTCTCAAGCAACTGCCACAATATACACAAACAAGTCGAGATTCAGGTAATGAATCTTCTCCCATACGACTCTCACACACTTGAAATTATGAAAGACGTTTGCTTTATTTTTTAATTTTGTTTTTCAGAAATTCAAGCGATTGCTTCCACTTCCAGGGAGTTTCCTCTACAGCACCTGCCACAATATACACAAACAAGTCGAGATTCAGGTAATGAATCTTCTCCCATACGACTCTCACACACTTGAAATTATGAAAGACGTTTGTTTTATTTTTTTATTTTGTTTTTCAGAAATCCAAGCGATTGCTTCCACTTCCAGGGAGTTTCCTCTCAAGCAACTGCCACAATATACACAAACAAGTCGAGATTCGGGTAATGAATCTAGTCCCATACGACTCTCACACACTTGAAATTATGAAAGACGTTTGCTTTATTTTTTAATTTTGTTTTTCAGAAATTCAAGCGATTGCTTCCACTTCCAGTGAGTTTTCTCTACAGCACCTGCCACAATATACACAAACAAGTCGAGATTCAGGTAATGAATCTTCTCCCATACGACTCTCACACACTTGAAATTATGAAAGACGTTCGCTTCATTTTTTTATTTTGTTTTTCAGAAAATCAAGCGATTGCTTCCACTTCCAGTGAGTTTCCTCTACAGCACCTGCCACAATATACACAAACAAGTCGAGATTCAGGTAATGAATCTTCTCCCATACGACTCTCACACACTTGAAATTATGAAAGACGTTCGCTTAATTTTTTTATTTTGTTTTTCAGAAATTGAAGCGATTGCTTCCACTTCCAGTGAGTTTCCTCTACAACACCTGCCACAATATACACAAACAAGTCGAGATTCAGGTAATGAATCTTCTCCCATACGACTCTCACACACTTGAAATTATGAAAGACGTTCGCTTCATGTTTTTTATTTTGTTATTCAGAACTTCAAGCTATTGCTTCCACTTCCAGGGAGTTTCCTCTCAAACAACTGCCACAATATACACAAACAAGTCGAGATTCAGGTAATGATCTACCCTTTTCTCTAATATCTTAGAATATATGTGTGTTAAATAGTATGCTATTATTCTACTATTGCTGCTTTTTTTTTTGTTTTTATTTGCAAATAAATCTTGACTCACATTATTTTCTTTGACTATTTCAGAAGTCATTGCACACAATCCAGTAACTAATCAAAACGCAGGTAATTCAATCAAAATAAACAGTTTATCCCAGACAGACATAATCCCTCATGGCCCATATCATTTACATACACTATCTACCTATGTTTCAGATTTGAGTCAAGTCAAAAATGCAAAAAAATTGGAAACATCCAGAAAACGGATAATAAGGAAATTTAAAGATTTGTCGCCAACATGCCAAATCTTGTATAAAGAGTACAAAAAAGCAAAAAAACAATTAGAATTTAACAAAAGAGCTAAGAGAGCTTTGAAGTTTAACAAGGAAACATCCTTCGAAAATGTAACAGCACAAATGAATCCACTTGCAAAAAGAATCTTGAAAATGCAGATTAATCTTTGCACCAAAAAAAAGAAAGGACGTCGATTTACATTGGAAGAAAAACTGATCGCATTATCAATAATGAAGCAAAGTCCTGTTATCAATTTTTACACAAAATATTTATACTACCATCAAGATCAACTTTGAATAAAATGGTGGCGAAATTAAACATTGAGACAGGAATCTGCCCTCAAGTTTTCAAATTGATTAAAAAAGAGGTTTGTACTATATTTGTAGTTTTTAATAGAAACAATACTGAATCTAACTTTCTACTTTGGAACTGAAAAAATATTTACTCATTTACTATTTTTTTAAATTTATTTATATTACTTTAATTCGTTTTCAGGTTGCAACATGGAAGACCAAGAAGAAAATGTGTTCTGTGATCTTTGACGAAATGTCACTAGAGACTGCCTTAACTTACAATAAAAGCAAGGACACCATTATTGGCTTTGTAGAGTTAAATAAAAAAAAAAAAACAGTTTGCTGACCATGCCCTCGTTTTTATGCTGAGAGGAGCAGTTTTTAAGTGGCAGCAACCAGTGGCTTATTATTACTGCCAAGGAGCTACCTCAGGACTGGAACTCAAAACACTTTTGAAAGAAGTTATCTCTGCTGTAGTTGGATGTGGGCTGAAACCAATTGCATTAATTTGTGACCAAGGTGCTTCTTTTCAATCTGCAATAAAAAGCTTGAAAGCAGACACAGTTCGTGACCAAATACTCGCAAATCGGGAACCAGGTTAGAATAATTCAATTAATTTTCCCATTATAGCTGTGAATGTAAATTCAGAAAGATTAGCAAATGATTACCATTAAGGGTAAAATTGCTGACTGATCCCAGCAGCATGCAGGTTTAAAGTAAGAGCGTGGACACATGTCAACGGCACGTCACCGCCACCGTGTAACGTCACGACCCCGCCACCGTGAGACAGCGCCGTGCCGCGGCAAGTTACAGAGTACGGTGCACCGCGGGCACAAGGTAACAACCATCGTTCAGTTTTCGGTCTGGAGCAGAATAATACGCGGTCCATGTCAAGACAAAAACTGAACGATGATTGTTGTCTTGTGGCCGCGGTGCACCGTACTCGTCACCGTGCCGCTGACGTTGTACAGTGGCGGTGCCGTGCTATAGACAATGTCCACGCCCTAACAAAAATCGTTTAAAAGACCATTGTCACCAAAATGTGATACTATCTATTTGACTGTGTTACGGTATCTTGCCTACTGTAAAACTTGTTAAATTTAATCATAATTTAATCTAAAATGTCTCATATTTTCAGATGCCACAGTTACAATAAGTGGAGTCAATCTGAGTATTGTGTATGACCCCTCACACCTAATAAAAGGTCTGAGAAATAACTTTTTAAGTAAAAATATAGCTTTCAATGGAAAAATTTCTAAATGGCAAGACATAGTAGATGTGTATGAAACAGATTGTCATCACACCGAATCCAGACTGCTTCACAAACTGAGTGATCAACATGTAATTCCAGAAAAGATTAAGAAAATGAAGGTATATGTATTTTTAATTTCTTTTCCATTAAATTATGATGGCAATTTTTTCCAAATACTTAAAAATTTTATTTTTAATTTTCAGGTTAAAAATTGTGTGAAGGTCTTCAGCGCGACTGTATCTGCAGCCTTATCATATACAGCAAAATTTTGTAAGTAACATCATATGAAAATAATGTTTTGCATGTTTGAACAAGTTCGATTCCTAGTTATAGTAGTAGTTATTTTATTTTTGTGGTATATTTTACCACAAAAATAAAGTAACTACTCAATTGTATCAGTAGAATTAAGCACTGGTATTATTATTAAACACATAGTAAAAGAAACATGAACAATAAAGTTTATATAAATAAATTATTTATTTCAGCCCATTATGCTGATGGAAGACCGGTCAGTAGCACATTGCCAAATACAGCAGAGATCGTTCTATTTTTTGACCAATTATTCGACAGCGTTAATGGATCTGCAATATTCTCTAAAAGAAGCAAGGGAAAAATTTTAAGAACAGCGGTGGTAGAAAAATCAGCTCATCATCAGTTTTGGAAAGAGGCAATTAATAAATTACAAAAAATTAAATATGTGGATTCGAATGGAAAGGAAAAGTCAGTGCCCTCTTTACTAAATTTTATTGTTACACTAAAAAGCTACATGAGGTTGTGGCAGATTTTAAAAAAACATAATTTAAAAATAATGAGACCCAGATATTTTAATTCAGATCCAATTGAAAACTTTTTTGGTCAGGTAAGGGCATATAACTACCGCAACAATGACCCAACTTGCCACAGCTTCAACTGTACCTTTAAATCATTATTGATAACTAGAGTTATAAAGTTCCACAATCAAACTTTCAATTGTGAGGATGATCCGGCAGACCAAATTATAAATTTACAGCCATTGTTTACTGAAGAAATTAAAGAAATTGTCGAGCCAGGTCATTCGGTTACAGGTCGAAATGTTGAAATGATTGTAGAGCAGGCTCGACGTGAACGACTGAACGTCCATTCGCGTGCTTACACAGCGGGATGGGTAGTACGCAAAATTTTTGATAAATTGAAACTTAAATGTAACGCCTGTAGAAATAGTCTTAAAAGTGACCAAAGTACTATCCATGACTGGATAAACCACCGCGAATACACAGTGGCAAAAAAAAGCTTGAACTATCCATCCGAAGGTGTAGTAAGGTGTTTTGGTACAGTAATAACTGAAACAAATGAGTACTTGGAAAGCAATGCCCATCAAAATAATGTAGCGTTACATGTAAAAGATGTAATTTTGTCTAAGTATTCATTTGACTTTATTAACTGTACCGAACACAAGGCGATAATCCTCAATCATTTAATTTCATTAACTGTGAGGTTTACAATAGTTAATTGGTGCAATGTTATAAATAAAATTTTGAAGGGCACGGATATTCATAGGTTACGTACACGTAATTTACCGCCGATGCAACTAAAAGCGTTTGAAAAATATAAAAAGAAATTGAAAAATAAATCATTTAATAAATAAGGCTGAGTCCTTATTAAATGATTTATTTTTCAATTTTTCAGCATAATAATTGATTAATGTATGCAAAGTCTTAATTGAATTTTAAATACTTTGATTTATTCAGTAAAGATGTAGCTTTCTAATGGTGAAAGAATTTTTAGTCGGTCAAGTAGTTTGAGTTAAATCGTAACATACAAACAACTGTAATCTTTCCTTTTTCTGTAATATAATTATTATACCTGTTAATTTAAAAGTAAATTGTATGTGTACAATTTTTTGAAAATATAATTCTAGCCTATGTAACTCAGTAAAATGTAGCTTTCTAATGGTGAAAGAATTTTTAAAATCCTTTGAGTAGTTTGAATTAAATCGTAACAAACACACAACTGTAATCTTTCCTCTTACTGTAATATAATTATTATACCTGTTAATTTAAAAGTAACTTGTATATGTACAATTTTTTGAAAATATCATTCAGTAAAAATGTAGTTTTCTAATGGTGCAAGAATTTTTAAAATTGGTTGAGTTGCAATAATGTGTGTATGCAATAAATAAATGTATAAATAAATAAATGTTGTGTTTTAATTATTTTCCTGCAATCAGATCAGAAAATTAATAAAAGTAAAAAAAAAAAAAAAAAAACTGAAATGAGAACCTCCTTTTTTTGAGGTCGGTTAAAAATACGGCATTTCATGCTGTATTCCTTTGCCAGTATTCGCGGCCGCATTTAAGAAAAAAACAAACGTCAAGTTCTATTCGAGTACTCGTCAGTTGTCTATGGCCAGCGCCGCTACGGTCCAAAAATTTTGTTCCAAGTTACCCATCTGATACGTAGTATCTCTCTGTAATCTGTGCGTGCGAGGCAACGAAAGCACGTGTTCTCTGGGAACAGTCCCCTTTTTCAAAACTAACGGTTTTATTATTTTAAATTGAGTTGTTTTTCCGTTTCACTTGTTAACTATATCCAAATTCAGTACTAAAGTTAAATTTGAGCATTATAATAAACAAAAAGATTCGTAAATTCGAAGAAAAATAACGACAACAAAGTCGTCGCATGGCGCGAGTGTTAGAAATTTCGGATTACGATGTTGATTTCAATAACGCCACCGCGCCGTTGACAGTAAGTACTTACTTATTTTATGTAATTTTGGTGAATAAGTGCTAAAATGTTATTTTCATAGTGCCAATTGATACATACCTAATCTTAAAGATTTATTTGTTGCCTTGATTCGAAATCGAACGTGGCAAGCCTGGGGGTTGGCCGTGAGTCAACACGAAGGTATAAAAGCAAAATAATAGCCTGTCTTACATGAGACAGCTAAACATTTTTGCAAAATAAGACAAAAGCCTGGGGTCTATCCGAGAGATAGAACGAAGGTATATAATTTTTGTCAAAGTATTAGCAATCTCAAATAAATCATTTTATTATGATTGAGGCCGATAAATTCGACTTAGATTAGTCTGCTAATCCACAACGAACTGACGTTCCTGAGATACCAGTTCTTGATCCAGGACTACCAGTAACGAATGACGTACCTCTGGTCGAACATGAGCTCGACTCTGAAATTCTATCTGCACTTGGGGAGCTCTCTGATGAGAAAAAATTAGCACAAAGATGGCCTATTTTATTTAAAAAGAAAACTTCCGATGGAAGTCAAGGACAAGTTATTACAAAAAAATATATATATATATACCTACATATATATATCTTGTTCCTTCCAACTGTCCAATTTTGCAAGCACCCAGTCTTAATGCTGAAATTTCGGCTGCTATAACGGATATGGCTAGAAACCGCGACAAAACAAAATTGAGTTGTCGCAACTACTTCTTGGTGCTGGGATCACAGCCCTAAACAGGGCGATGACTCTTTTCATGACTGGCAATTAAAATGCTAAGTGACAGTTGTCGCATCTTGTCCCATCTTCACCATACAGATACTAAAGCACGTATCAAAATGGTTACACCCGGAAAATAATTCCTCAATGTTATCGAAGATAACAAAAGGTAGTACTCTGTTCGGATTAAAACTAAACAAAAAAGCTTCAAATGCTATCGAAAGGCAGGGTCTACAAATAAAAAAGATTTCGGTGCCAGAAAAACCCCCACACACCGTTCGATCGGCCATCACTAGACCTCACTACCAGGAAAACTGGCCAGGTCCTTCGCGTTACCAGTCGAACAAGGGGGGGGGGGGGGCGGAGACCAGAGGAGACAAGCCCCTGCAGTATGTAAGGCATAGCCAGCGGCGCAAACGAGGTATTCGAACACGAATAAAGGGCGTGCTCAACCTCAACAATAGATCAGGTGCATGCTGGACAAATACATTATTTTTATACTCACTGGTTTAACATAACTCCGGTACAAACCATGTTACCTCGTAATTGTCTCTCACAGACAGAAAAAGAGGATATGAATTAGGCTATCAAGAAGTTACTCGATATAGGAGCAATATCAACATGCTCACCGACTAAGGATAAAATAATATATAAAAAATATTCCCTACTGCCAAATCATACGGTGAAGAGCGCTTTATTTTGAATTTAAAGCCACTAAAGGAGTTTATATCCAAGTTCCATTTTAAAATGGAAGACCCTTTCCATTTTAAAATGGAAGAACTGTTTCTAAATTAATCCCTGATAATGGATTCATGGCCAACATAAATCAAATCAAATCAAATCTATAGATTTGATTCATAGATTTGAAAGAATTAAAAAGTATGCACTTTTTACTTCGAGGACGATAACGCACAAAAGGTTTTGTACGAATTTAACGCTATGCAATACGGTTTATCTATTGCACCAACTATATATTTATAATAATTACTCGGAATGTCGTCATAACGTCACAGAAACTTTGAAATTATTAGAATCTCTTGATTTTATAACAAGAGTTAATTAGAACCAAAACAGAAACGCAAATTCTTAGTATGAAACCTAAGAAAAAGAATAAAAAAAAAAAAAGGAATTATCAATGTCCTTACCAGATCAAAAACGCAATCATATTTCTAAATTAATTGATACATTTATACTTTTGCCACAGCACTCTATGAGAATGTGCTCAACCAGAGTTCTTACTTACCGCTGCTTTCCGCGCAGCAAAATACGGATGGATTTACGCAAAAATTTTAGAAAATGTATAGCCTTGAAAATAAACAATAACTTTGAAACAAAAATATATTACTAAATATAATTTTAAAAGGTCTAAATTGGTGGTCAAAAAATATTTCTAACACATCCAACCCCATAAAAGCACACATTAATTCACATTAGAAATATTCACTGATGCCTCTAGGACAGGCTGGGGTGTTTGTTGTAATAACGAACGCATAAATGGCGCCTGGAAAAATTCTGAACTAAAGTTTCACGTTAACTATCTAGAGAAAAGGCTAGAGTGAATAGGCTCTTAATAAACTAGTGCGCTTCACCATCAACGATTGCATCACTGCTTAACATTAGGTGGGATTGCAGTCAAGCACTAGTTCATACCAATTAAAAACTCTTAGTGGTATTTTTAGTGTAAAAATGGTGTGGTCGCAATTATTCTGATTGTGTTTTAATATTACGTATTGATAATACGCCAGCTACTAGCTATATCAACTAAATGGGTTGAATACAATTTCCTCATTTATACAATTTATCTCGGTCTATTCGGCAGTGGTGTGAGAACCGAAAAATCTGGTGGTTTGCATCTTAATTAAACACACACGACAGTGTTATAGCCGACGAACAATCTAAAACATAATAATAATAAAAACACATACAGAATGGGAATTATCTAATGAAGAATTCCATACATAAATTAGGTACCTAAGCCAGTTATAGATTTATTCGTTTCTTGCACCAATGCAAAATGCGAGCGCTACGTGTATTGGTGACTAGACTCTGATGCTATCACCGTCGACGCCTTTACTGTTAGATGGCGCAATAATTTATTTTATGACTTCCGCCATTTTCATTAATATTAAAACGCTTACAAAAAATTGTTTTAGACATAGCCGAAGGAATTCTTGTATTCTCTATGGCCATAGAAGCATCACAAGCCTGGTATCCCCAGTTAAAAATGATGCTTGTTTCAGAAATCATTAATCTAAAAGCAAAAAAAAAAAAAAAAAAAAATGAAATATCTTTTCATCTTCCCTTCCACTTTACAAGTCGGTTACTCTGGGTGCCGCGGTGCTCTCCGGCTTGCGCTCTTAACCTAAAGTTACCTTTAAACTATGGTGGAAATTTTGTTTAGCTAATAATATTAGCATGTTTGAGCTGTCAATTCCAAGCGTCATGACCTTCTTGTCCAATCAAGTTGATGAGAGAGCATCATATGGCTCCCTACACAGCTATCGTTCTGCCCTAGCGCTACTTCTAGGAAATAGTATAGGAAAAAACGACTGCATCAAAAGACCACTGTAAGGAGTGTACAATTTGCGACCGTGTGTATCTAAATACACGAGTACCTGAAATCCTCAGGTGGCACTCGACTATATCTCTAACGGGTTCCCAAATAGGAATCCACCAATCGAAAATATCAAAAATGCTGGCTGTTTTATTAGCTGTTTGCATAGCCCACAGAGTTCAAACGTTCTCGCTTACAAAGACCTCAAACTTAAAAATAAATTCTAAAGGCATTGATATAGTCATAATTGACATAGTAAAAACCGTAAAAACATCGGCCCCAGGTAGAGCCCAACCAATCTTATTTCAACCATACTTTGTGGACAAACCAAGTATTTGCCCATTGACTTTATTTAGAAGATTACCTTCAAAGAACTAAAGAAATTAGACCCGAAAACGTACCTAATTTATTCCTAACGTTTAAACAGCCCTATAGGCGCGCTACGGCGCAGTCAATCAGCCGTTGGATAAAACTAGTGTTGTGTGAGAGCGGCGCCGGCGTGGATGTGGCAATGTTCAGCGCGCACAGCACACGCCACTCCACGTCCACGGCGCGCCGCGCGGGCCTATCCTAGTTGGACAGCAGCTTCTCAAACATTCGCGAAATAATATTGTCGGCCCATACGCGAAGAAAATTACTTTGCAAGTTCTGTTTGTTTTCCATCAAATACAAATTAAATAAAACTGATCTGTTATAAATTAAGAATCAACCCAAATAAGTACCTAATTATTTAAGCAGTTGACTTAATGTAGAATCAAGCAATAGATAAAATACCTATCGTAAATTAAAATATTGTCATTGTATAATTAGATCGAATTAATTACACTAGGTATTATTATTGAATTAAAATAATAATAATAATAAATAACAAAAAATATTATAAAAAAATAAAAAAGAACAGCAAAAACTTAATCTCTAAACATCTACGTTGTGAATGTTATATCTGAAGAATGAAGCGATGCAATATAATATAAGATCAAACGAACTTCGGCAAGTGAAGTTCGATCGATATTATATTAATCGCTTCATTCGAAGATATAAACACCCACCCACCCTACTTGCCCATAAGTAAGTTTTTGCTAGATTCACTTACTCTAAAAAGAATGAGGTTTGACAGAACTGCTAGGAGTGACCTACTTAAGAAAAATTAAAAAATACGGGGGTAAATTTAAAAAAAGTGCGAAGTTGCCTTGTAGGGTAGAGGAACTACGTTGTGAATGTTATATCTTCGAATGAAGCGATTAATATAATATCGATCGAACTTCACTTGCCGAAGTTCGTTTGATCTTATATTATATTGACGAATTTTGAGCAGCACACTTTTGTTTAAGTTGGTTAAAATCAGGTAGTTATTTAATCCCACGGACAACCTAAATAGGTTCTCATCACGGAGTGTGGCACGGTATTACCCACAACTAACAGTTTATTTCAATTCCTCACTACGAGTTACAATCCGAGGCGATTATAAATTTTCTCGAGCTTAGTCGAGAGTCGGGCTTACTGCGTACCGGTAAATACTTAAGTAAGTAAGCACGTAAGCATCACAAAAGTATTTGATTTGCGAAACAACGGGAACGCCCCGGGATCCCGCACATGACGGAATAATAATTATTTGCCTTAGAAACAGCCCTATTTGCTTAAGACCCGAGCGAACCTCATGTTAATATATTTTGCCATGTAATGTCTTCATTATAAATAATTAATTAGAAATTATAACGTCTGTTTTGCATATTGCATTACCATCTGGAATCATTTTAAACTGATGGTAGTATTTACTTTTACAGTAACATCGATTTCATCGACTAAATGTTTTGAAGCAAACTGAAACAAAAAAAGTGAATTTATTAGATATATTTTGTTTTGTTCATCTATCACATGATTAATATGCACAAACTTATGGTTGTTTTATTGATACATTACATAAAATTTATATTACCGTGTATTTTATTTAAGTACTTATTGTTTAAATAGATTATACCATTACTGCACATTATATTACCTAAGATACTAAAAAACTGATTTATTTTTGTATTTTCTAGCATAAGTACTTACCTTTTGATGTTTGGGCAGGTCACAATTGCGGCGGTTAACACCCTCTTTAAGGAGCAATTGTAGAAGCGCCAGGGCTTATTCACTTTCCGCATGACGCAGGCCCTCACTGGATATGGCGAGTTGGGGAGTCACCATTATGTGGACCACCTGGAGGACATCGTGGAGCATACAGGGGAGGTGTGCCCCGCTTGGGTAGAGTACCGCCGTGTCCTGGCTTCTAGAAGCGATCGACAACAGCGTCCTCTTGCGCCGGGCCGCTAAACCCACAGGGAATTTCTGAAAGGGATTCCGTGATCCTGGAACGCAAAGGGCAACAGAAGAACCCAGATGGGTTTTTGTCAATATAAGTGTGAAATGCTCTTTCGCTCCACCCTAGAGCGAGGGAAGACATTAGATGATTTCTCACCTCAAAAAAAATAGTATTGATGTTGAACTGGAGCTACTTGGCGCGGCGGAGTGTCATGAAGGAAAAGGGTAGAGTCTTCATAATTATGTTTGAATTTCAATAACGCAAAAAATGTGTTTGAATGTCTTACAAGGTCTCACAACAAAGTGCAAGGTCAATAACACAAATAATGAAAACTTAAAACTCACCTACCTATCTAAAAAGCGTGAGCAAACGCTCTGCTACGCCGCCGCCGTCGGCAAACAGCGGGCGAGTTTCGCGCAGGTGGCACACAGCACAGCGCGGTCATTAAATTAAAACGACAAAGATGAACATAACTCACCGAACTCATATCATAATTCTTAACAAAGTCGCTGGCTTGTAATTCGTCTGCAGCGTCCCGTTCGCCGTGATATATCGCCCGAGATTCCGCGCCGGAATAATTTTTCCCTCGCCTTTTCAAATTCACTCCGCTCCGTTGTCACATGACAAATTGCATTCACTTATATACCTACACACTTTGCGACACACAAATTATCTTTATTTACTCACTGACACACACATTTTGTCGAGTTAGTCTAGATATATCATGACTGTTTTTATTGTCAGCGTTTTTGCAAAACCATTTTTTGTTGCTTGTTAGGTAGATATTTATTACGTTTACCGAGTCGTTAATTATAATTATTTTCTGTGACCAAGCATATGTATCAAGCGAGCTTTTATATCATTGGCCAGCTATCCACAATAGCATAGCAAAATATTGCGTAAAGTAGTAGTAATTGAAAATAGCAGCATGAAGAGCCAATGCCGTGCGACCAACTATCCTACTAGGAATTGCTAAAAAAAAACTCGGGAATAGATAAATTAATTATTTACAACATGTCTGCTTTACGACCTCCACCTCACTCACTCCAGCATCATTAGTCATCTTGCTGGTAGCATATCTTAACAAGGTCCATCTTAATTTCAAATTTAAATGAAGCCTCTAATTTGATAGTAGGTACATAATTGAATAATTTATCACAGAATTTGCACGTCACACCTAAAACCAATTCATTACTTTTTATTTATTTACACCCAGCTCTCTCATTGAATTCAGGACAGTTTCAAGTGGGTTACTAATTTCGCCATCTCCCGGCTCCTCGCTGGAGAATGGGGAATAAGCGGGATGTACAAAAACTGGACAAACACGGTATGTCCATTAGTGATCACTGAAATGTTTCTTTTTCTTAAAAACAATGGTTCTCTGAACTTTCTTTTTGGCGCTTCTAATTTTTTTCAGTTTACGTTTAATTCTATTTAAAATGTTTAATTTGTATTTGGCACAGAACAGAATCTTCTGTTCTGTGGTATTAGACCTACAAGAAACTCCACGGTTACTCTTTTTAAAACAATGATGATTATTATTCATATTGTAAATAATTATAATTGCGATATTCCGATATACTCGTACATTGTCCCATGAGTTTGTTTCGGTGTTTCTTCTCAGGGTAGTCAGCTTGGAAACACCGGACTCATCTAGTATAAACAGACGAAAGAAAAGATTGACGTGTCAAAGTGTTTTTTCTAAACCTATTTGCAAAATAAATATCATTTATCATTTATTTATCATTTACATCATCATCATCATTTCAGCAGAAAGACGCACGCTTTTGTACATAGGCCTCACCAAGTGTCGCCACACCGAACTGTCATGTTGTGCGTCTCACTATTCCAATATTTCGATATTACAAATAATTAACAAGTAGGTAATAAGCAGGTACTACATAGATTATTTTCTTTTCATTCCCATTAATAATATACAGCTTCACATTATAAAAAAGTGTCTAAGTATATAATTAAGTATACCAAATTATAAACTATGAATTTCATGACAAAAACAATAACAAATCATTACTGAATTTAGTCAATGGTTGAAATAACACAAAAACACTGCAAAAACATAGTAGCCAAGTGCGTGTTGGGCCACGAGCCGTGTAGGGTTCTGTACTTCTGTTGTGGCCTGTTTCAACATGCGGACTTAGAAGGGAGCTCCGCGCGGTCAACAAGTAACGTCACTTGGTCCACGAAATTTCGAGTAGTCTGTTAATAAGCGGCACTAGGTCTAAACGTGTGTTTCGTAATGTAAAATTTTATTGTTCTGGCATGAATCATTCGCGGGCAGCGCCCAGTCCACTCGGGACCCGCGCGTTGGCAATGCGCAGTCAACGCAAGGCAAGCAGCGAGATGTCACCGAGTGGTCCACACGCCGCCCGCGCGTGGAGGGCGAGCGACCGAGGCGATCCGGTGACGCTACGGAGTGGATGTAGGGAGCGCATGCCCATACAAGTGCATATAAAGACTACTAGCCGCAGCAGGCGAGGCGCTGCGGAGCGGGGCCCAGGTGGCTCTAATGAGCTGTGACCTTTAAGTTTATTACTATGAAAATAATAATCGAGTTATAATAGGTACGTGGCAAATAAGTTGAACCATTTTCACGGCTACGCGCAGCCCCCCACCCCGACTGTGGCCCAAAAATCGGTTACTGCGCATTCAATGTCGACCGCCATGATGGTTCAACTTGTGTGACGAGGATTATAACCAATTTTCGAGTCCCCAATCAAATGGGGACGCAACTAATTCAACTTATTTACCGCGTACTATTACTGCTTAACGGTCAATGGTGTTTAAAAACGGGCATGGTAACCGAAGGAAATTGCAGTACGCTTTTTTGATAAAGAGTATAAAGACGCTTTTGATGTGAATTGAAAGTTTCCTAGCTAAGTTCTGTAACTTGGTTTCGCTATTTGTTATAAAAGTATATGCTGTTTGTAAGGAATGACCTTATTTGTCCTTGTTCCTTTCATAATTATTATGAAAATTTGTTCTAATTTTTATTTTTAACTAAGCAATTTTTAGGGTTCCATACCTCAAAAGGAAAAAACAGAACCCTTATATCCTATAATCCCATATATCCTAAACCCTTATATCAGGATTTCAGGTTTGGTCCCATAGTAAAAGTTGTTTGTTATCATGACTACAATCACGTGTTTAAGTATCGTTCACTAATTACCAGTCACCTATGTATGGAAAGCAATCAATAGACTGCGCAACCACAGCAAATGGTTCAACTTATTTGCCACTTACTATACATGATGTGATAACAGCACTCTTGAATCAATCATGGTCGATCTCCGAAGCTCTTTACATCAGATCTCCACCAAATGGGGCCACTCAGCAGATTTTTTTTTTTTTCAAAAATAAAAATTAATCTGTAATTTAGCTAATCATCAAAATTCGGTTCACTTTGGCGAAAATACGAATACCTATCTCTGATAGCATACACAGCATTAGCGAAGATATCACTGAACAAGATACCACAAAACAAAACAAACATGCAAGTGACTTGAGAACCTCCTCCTTTTTTGGGAGTCGGTTTAAAACTGCTCCATTTCCCTAAACGTCGCCAAGAAACCAAAAACTTGCCTCCCACTGTCCTAAACCCAGTAAAATTCTCACCAACTTATTCAATTTACCGCGCAAACCCGCAGGCAATCGTCAGTGCAATAAATCACGCTCCATAATACTCCAGCCAAAATTATACTAACGTAAATCATAAAAAGTGTCTGGAGCGGTCATCAGGCGTAGATAGTGCGGGGACAAGGCCGCATCAATCAAACTTAGCCTCGCGGGAAGGCGCGGCCGATACTGAAACAGGGACCTGTTTTTTAAATTATTTTTTAGAGAGGGTTGGTGTGTCTATCTGACAGTTTAATTGAGTAATAGTATTGAGCTATTGAATTTGAAGAACATCACTATGCAATTCTTTCTGTGGTTCCGTCCTACAAAAATGGGGACCATTATTAGTGCTACCACAATCTAGAGAAGGAGCTGTATATGGTGTATATCTCCATCCGTCTCTCTTGCTTGAAAAAATGTCATTTTAACACGTCATGGTGAGCCCCCAGGTCAGTTTTTGCTCGTCTGTCACAGAAGCTTTGCTCTATTAGGTTCCTATCTAGCTATACCTGAGATGGTAAAATGGTTGAAGTTGTTCATTTCCACGTGTTGATGCGACATAATTTATCTACATTATGCGAGTATGGTAACTCGCATAATGTAGATAAATTATGTCCCTCGTTCAAACAAACATGTCAAGTGTTACTTTCTGCAGTCAATAATTTTCTGATAACAGCTTTAAACTTAGGTATAAGGTACTTTAAGCAATTTAGGTAATTCTGCAAAAGACACAGGTATCAGGGTTGATAATATCATAAGCTAATAGAGCAAATAGTCACAGTGCGCGGTGCCCCTAATAAGACCCACTAATAAATTTTATTAGGTCGCGGAGCATTTGTCGAATTTTTATTACGGCAAAAATTCGGCCGGGCCGACTGCTCACTCTGCACTCCTATTCTACTCACTACTTGCGATCACTCCGAGGTATTCCAGTCGTGTACTGACCACGCAGCAACACGTCTGTACCCTTCACAAGTCAAAGATCTGACAAAATTGCTGATGTGGGGTTAATGTTTTTGTTCAGCCCATTTATAGCAGGTATCTACAGTCCAGCACCTTTATAGATTCCGACGACGCAACAATTTTCCAAAAAAATTGAATAAGATAAAGGATCTCCGTTTGTTTTCTTTACCCATATTTTGTAATTTGTCCTATTTTTAAGGTAAAATGCAGCATAGATCCTGTATTTTACCTCAATACTCTGCTAGAACAAATTATCATCTATTTGAATAGAGGAAATTATCCCCAAGCCTCAGCTGAGCTGGCTAACCGCAGTTCCATATTTATGTAGAGATGGGGCGATTTAAATCGATACGATCCGATTCCATAATAGCGCTGCAGTCATGTTAGAGCTCCACTGAGACCAGCTTGCTAATTAAACCCAAACTTGTAACTCATACCTTTTGCTGAGAACTGTTACCTTTTCGCAACATAAATGAAAACGGTATATAAATAGCGAGTGTTGTGCAAACAGTATCCAGTCCCGAATTAATTTAATCTCATCGGTATCAGTAAATTGTGAACTCCAGATGTACTTTGTTTACAACACTAATCAGAAGTTTTTGAAATTCAAGGCGGGCACCGCACCGCAGACAACGCTGCGACAAGCTTCATAAGTATTCATCTGCGGAGTTCAGAATCGGCGAACCCACGGGACATAAAAGTATCTCTTGAATAAACGTTTAACTTGGAGATTGGAGCCGTTATTCCGCTTGACTCAGTAGGTACCACTATGAATTCTTGCAGCGCTAATGTTCAGCGAAGCATTTTTATTGCTCTGCCAAAGAAATATAAAATACCATCTTAATAACTGAGACGAGTGGTCGCGTCCACATGAGTAGAGAAAGCGGCCTCAGCACACGATCAATTCTCCGTATAGTAAAAGTTTTATTTCCCGCGAGGTGGGACCGACCTATGACGAATGTTTATAGTGCACACGTAATACTTGAATGTTTACATACGATGAATGTTAGTATACTTGGAGTTGTTCCTATTATGTCGGTATTCTCCGGGCACCTCTCTATAACGTCAGCCGGTGGATGTTCACGATGTTTTACATAATATCAGCGTAAAGTATTTACGTCGCAGCGTGGCTCGCGCTTCTATGAACTTCGTGGAATATGATAAGCACATTACTTTCATATTCAACAGTCGCAGTCATGTTCAACGCACTTCACTCGAGTTCACCTGTATATAGATAGAAGTGCACGTTATTGAACTGTAAATTTTTATTTGTAACATTTTCCTTTATTTTTCACAATCGGATAACATCGCAACATGCAGTAGCAAGTGTATCAATTTACTTTAGTATCCCATTTATGACAATGTAAGACGATCTAGAGTCTAGTGGGAATGCTCTCATGTGGAATGTACTAGGTAGGAGAGAAAATGTTTTATTTCAAGCGTCGGTTTTATTCCGTGTGTAGATAAATTAGTCATGTCTTCCATTCTAGCTAAGGCCCGCACCGTAATGCTTGGGAAACTATCACAGACCTAAAAGAACACAGTATTCTTCAACTAGATACCTGGGTACTGAATTATTTGCGCTATTCGTCAAGTCTCTCCTACCAAAAATTTCTGGCCTGTAAGCCTTCGTATCACATATTTTATGTAGATGATGAGTAAAAGACAGAGTATCTCGGAGATAATAATTAAATCTTCATTTTCATATCCAGTTGTATTTACGGCGATACTAAACCAAACGACGCAGCTAACTGCGCCGTAGTCGTAAATATCCGCGGAGTAAGGGCGTGTGGGCGCGCGCAGATGGCACGCGGCGCGATACGGCGGGCACTGCGACCCCGTGCAGGGCATTAACTGATCATTAGGACACACTAAATAACTGTCGCGTACGTGTACTAAATGTATTATGATACTTTTCGGCGTGTTATGTTATGGTACTTTGTTTTTAATAACTTTAGCCCATGTTTCTGTCCGCGGCTTTAGGACCCATGTAACATGTTGGTTTTGTTTTCTGTTATAGGTAAAAAAGGTATTTTCAATAAGTATCTATACTTAATCGAAACCCCACCGCATTTAGGCACGCAATAGACTATTTCCGCACTAGTGCGGAAAAAAGCGCGTGCTAGTACTTCGTAAGTGTATTAAAAAACGTCTTTTGATTTTGACTCCATAACACTTCGAAGAATTCCGCCTCGATCGCAAAAGTATCTCCAATTGTATCAAATTGTACCTATATAACTAATTTCTTGATTTTGTAGTCTTATAAATCGTTTGTGATCTCATTCTTATTTATTAATCTCAAAATCAGTTTATTATTTTAGGTACCAAGTATCAAAAACATTAGGTAGGCTATCTATCGTCTGGAATATTGTTATTCGTCTATACTGTCAGTGAACTCGTCCTAATTATTAAAATGTTAGCTTCTTCCAACGACATTGTCCTCGTGAAAGTCGAAAATTATCCAGGGCATACTCCCGGGCTATGTGCCGGTCAACCTGTGTGCCGTCTCTAGGTAGTAATGCATTCACAGTAACTTAGGTACGTAAACAGGGTCGGTTTCTAAAACTCAGATTCGGCCCCGGTATGAAAGGCAACGAAGAAACAGGAGTGGGTTGATAGTCAGTAAAAGTCTGACACTATCTCCCGCACCTTCCAAGGGCGCGGAGATGCCATTGGATGATTTTCCCATCGAAAAAAAAGAAAAGGGGTAATAAAGTGATAGCGAAATTTGGTTGGATCAAAACATTTGCCGCCATACGGGCCGTTCAAGTCTTCGGTCTTAGCGGCGTCGGTCACGCGGCGCTATGAGCGGCGTCTCGTGGCGAGCGCCATACATTTTCATACTTTTGATGTTACCACTCGCCGCTGCCACTCAACGGCAAGATCGACAACGGGCCGTTATTCCAAAACGCGATCTCCTTAGATCGCGATGTGTTTTCTGTTTTAATTGGACATGTAAATCATGAAAAACACCAAATAAAACTAAATGAATCGTTTATTTAATTTTATTTGGTGTATTTCATTATATGTCTGAATATCCGACATCATGATTGGTGGTCTAATGGATCTTAAAATAAAACAATTGTATACGACTAAAAACTTGTATTATTCTATGATTATTAACATACGACCTAATTAATATTTATGTTGCTCAACTTTATTAAGTATAGTAACGCGACGACCAGTCTTCACTGAATTTTGTTTTACTACACTCAAAAAAGGATAAAAATTACATCGAAACATTTTTTTCAAACATATTCGCTTCGAAAATAGAATTTAATGTAAACTGCGAGTCACGTATCAAGAATATCGAATTTTGAGAAACATTTCGACATAATTCGTTTATTCACAAAAGTGTCAGCTAACCTACGTACAAGATATGTTTTTAAATAAGTTCACATTACTATGTTGATTTATACTTAAGTTTCACATATATAAGGGGACAAAATGCCCACTAACATGACGTGCAACACTCAATCAACGTAACATTGCAATGTTGCACAGTATCTCGTCACTTGCCCCCCCCCCCGGCCTTTAACAAAGCATTCACACGATACACGTGATTGTATAATTTCAATTGACAGCGTTGCGCGTCATATTGCGGGACATTATGTCCCCTAATGTATCAGAAGTTTTAAACTGACAATAACCGATGTGAGACATCAAAAGTAGACAATTTCATCGTAACATTATGGCTCTGCCATTTTAAGTATATTAGTGTACTATCAACTCGATAAACTTGCAGCTAAGTAGTAAGGCAAAGAAAAAAATGCATTAAAATTCTCAATTTATGCGCTGCATTATTGTTGTGCTCACGCGGACGACGAGTGTGCACCGTCCGCGCCCCGCGGTCTCAACTTTGCACAGTAGGTAACAACATTATTTTATAATACATACAGATCAGTAAGGATCGAAAGGAATTTTCTGTACAAAGCTACTAATCTGCTGGAGTGTATTCATTCTAAATATAATTACACTGAGATCGCTTCCGCCACTAATTAAAAACTTGCAGTATTTACTAAATTAAGTGGCACAACTATCGTTTCAAACTGTTTGTGTAAGATCAAAATACGATAATATTACAGGGTCAAAAGAGTGAAATCTCTATATTTCCTCTCACCGTACTTTGGTCGCGAAAACTGTTAACAATGAAGAGAGTAAGTTTATATATCTTGGAGGATCTGAAGTGCACAACAACAATCGCACTTACGACCTTCTATCGACACATCAAACATCAACAGCGCGCTATATTCTACGACATTTAAATCTGTGAAATTGTGTTTCGAATCGAAATAGTAACTGCAACAACATTTTGACCCGGTAAAGTAAATCTGTGACGTATACTAAGTTTTGTCTTTGTAACACATAAGCACTCGTTGTACACATGCAACTGAACACATGTGAGATCCGTTTAAAAATACTACTAATACTATAAACTAAATACCCATGCATTACGATACCAACCTTTGGCACTCACTCCTGTTCATAACCAACTTTTTAGATCATAGACAATATTTTACAGTTTACCTCTTCCTATATCTTAACAGGCAACGATGCAGTCAAGTACTGAACCTTAAGCGTTAGCCCACAGCGAACCGCGACTTAACGATGCTCAAATAGGCCATTTAATTCGCGTATTCGATTTTTTTCACTTGAATATGTACTTTATAACATAGTAAATAAAGGTGTATTAATATCAAAAGTGTACGCATCTCCGCAGTGTGAGCTAACCCTTTATTCGCTAACACAAAACACGCGAGTATTATAATAAAACTTAGGTACTACGTGTTTTACTAAAGCGAAACCCCGTCTCTGTACATAATGGCATCTTTTTAAGCAGCCATAAGCTAAAGAGATATCGGACATACTGTTTAGCACTTCAACATCGTGTTTTGGAATACTTTCCCATAAAAAGTTCTGGTCCGATTCTTCCTTCTTTTCCTTATCTATGTACAATAAGTTCGTTTTATTTCGATATACTAAAGCACGGAGACACCGAACCGGGAACGTCAAAGTGCCGCTAATAATATTCGTGGCCGTGAATTTTGAATTCAACCGTCACAGGTACTGTCACTGCCACGCCTGCCTCGTGTGCTGCTTAATGACAATACTGGCTCAAGCAACTGCCGCCGAAACATCTCCATGACATCACAATTATGTAGACAAAAAGAGATAGTACTATATATGTATAGATCCGTGTCCGTGACGGCTCAGCGGCGAGAGTTAACGGTGCGCTGCACGGACGACATGCCGTCCACGAAGCGCGTGCGGAACAACACGTTGGCGTTGTTGAACATGCCGTCCTTCAGCGACACTATTATAAACTGCAAGGGAACATTCTACAGTTAACATCGACATTGGAAACGCAATAAAATAATTATGAAAATTTCTGTTAAAAAAAAATATCATGGGTAGCATATTTTTAATAACATAGAGCCACTGCAATGAAAAAAAAGACATGCTGTATTTGCAGATCTCTGATAAAAATGTGGCTGAAGGTTCGATTCTTTTTTTCTTAGATTTCTTAACAGCAGCCGGAAGTTTGTATTTTGGGGCTGGTTGATGATAATAAGTTCACTTCTATACCATGGATGCCAGCACTGATGTTCAAGTTGGTGCGAGAGTATAGTCATAGTGTTACCTGCGAGTGTCGGAAGTGCTCCTTGAGCATCTGTCCGATGTTCTGCGTGTGGCTGAGGTCCAGCGCGGCGTCCACCTCGTCCAGGATGTACAGCGGCGCCGGCTTGAACAGCAGCATGGCCAGCACGAGGGACAGCGCCACTAGGGACCGCTGCCCGCCCGACAGCTCGCCCAAAGACTCTTTCCATGTATCGTTGAAACCTACTTTGACCTGGACAAAATGGTTCGAAGTCAATATCAAAGCAGTTAAATCTAACATCTATAAAATGAACCGAGAATCCCTGGAGCCCCATTCGGATCAAATCTTCAACAAGATGATTAAGCAGATGTGGTAGACATGCTCTTCAGTGGAAACCGCGAGTCGCCCAAGGTTTATTGAACTGCTGTGAGAAACCAGTGACGTCCGATTGGAGAGATCCATGGCTGATGGTGATAAAAAATTAGACCACAAAAACCAAAATGCTCTCCAGACCCGTCCATTATGCCTGCTTCTAATATAGCACGTACCTCAAGTCCATCCAGCACGGTCATGCCGTCGAGCGGCTTGAGCTTGGCCTGCGCGCCGGGCAGCAGCGTGGAGAAGATGGAGCCGAAGTCCCTGTTGACCTGCTCGCACGCCGTGATGAGCGTCCTCTTCTTCTTCTCGTCCAGCTCGGCCATCACTTGCACCAGCTTCGCTCTATCGGCTTCCACTATCTGCTTCTTGCGCATCACGTCTTGGTACTACGAGATAAGTAAACGTTATAACCTTGTCTTCTATGAAATTATGCGTCCAACTGAAAAATATGGTTGTCAAAAGTAACATTATTATATACATATATATGTGTACATTTATTTACTGTTATTAATATAGGTATTTATTTGTATTATCTGATTTTAATTTTAGTCCATTTTAACTTGTATGAATTATTTATACACACTGTGTCTACATTTCTCATCTAACTCTCCTGTCGCAGGTCTGCTGGAAGAAATTTCGTTAGAAATAAGCAGCACCTTTGTACTCTTCTGTCTATATTTGTTCTTTCCTTTTTTTAGTATTTGTGTGTACATAAATAAATAATTGTTTAGTTAGTACTGTTTGTTGTTTTATAACTAGTCATTACGTAACCGTAAGTTGCTAACAAATACCTAAGATATACACTATTATAACATTAACGAAATTGGTTATTGAGGTAAGCATTTACGTTAACAAAAATAGATCTCTCTTTCCAGTTCCTGGCTTATTCAAAGAACTCTCTAGATTTTAGAATCATGTACTGTGTCCGCAGTATAATTTTCGTTATAGTAACCAGACAATGGAATGGCCGGAAATGGTCAACCTCGATCACACCCTTGAGTACTGTTGCGTAATAAACTTGTCTCTTGATTTCTTACCTGTTCTATGAACCTGTTAAGCTGCGTCCAAACAAGTAAATCAATTTTACTCATAGGACCAATGTAAAAAAATAATAAATATAATATTGGACATAATTTACTAATACTTTGCCATAATAAAATAATGACACGTATTCACAATCTAATTTAAATATATATATATAATTCAATAATAATGATGACAAAAATAAATTAAAATATCTGACATAATTTACCAATACATCATACCTATAAATCTATTAGATTCTACGCACAATAATTAATTGCATGAATTGTTACTTAGCCTTCATCCTCTCTCCTAACTTTGCTGTGCCCGACAGGGTCCATATTGATCTTGCAATATTTCATACCATCTATGTACATAATATGGAATGCAATAAAGTATTGAGTATTAATTTAATGCGCAATCATAAAGGCGTATCGTTTTAACAAGTCAGCTTCATTACACTGACTGAAAAGTAAAAGAAAGACTTCATTGCCACCATGCGTTCAGGTCAAATTTCATAAAAGTTTCGACAGAAATTTTCGATATATCCGATTCGTATTTATTTTTCCTCTGGTCCTCGCGCCAGCTTATCTTTCTCTCCTTGAGCTGGGCCACCCTGGCTCCGGCCACGTTGTGTTCATACCTGTTCCTCCTCTTTGCCGAGCAGCGTGTGTGCCCGCGCGTTGAGTCCTCGCGCCAGCTTGTCCTTCCTCTCCTTGAGCTGGGCCACCCTGGCTCCGGCTACGTTGGCGTGTCTAAAGTCGTACATGCCACCCGGACAGCCGAAGTATTCGCGCTCTGTAGTAATCCAGGGGTTCTCGTCTTCCATAGATATGATCTGATGAGAAAACCATTGAATGTTAGTGACAGATTCTTATCAAAAGTATTGGCTGAAATAATTAAAAAAATGAAGTGTGTCTGTTTCCCCCTACCTTGGCCTGCAGGTCAGTGGCCTCGGTCTGCAGCTCCTTGACGGCGTACTCGAGCTCCTTGATCTGCAGTTGCAGCTCGCCGGTGAGCTTACGCAGCTGTTCCTTCTGCTGCGCGATGGCGGCGATCTCCGAGCTGCGGCTCGCTATCTCCGCCTTCTGATGCCTGATGCGGCTCTGCATCTCTTTAACGGCTTCCTGTTCGTATTATATGGTATGAAATGGACATGAGAAATGAGGATATGCGTAGGGTAGATCCATATGAGGGACATTTTCTTTTTGATTAATTTTGAAGGTTAACAGATACTTTTATTTATTATATTTTGGAGGAGGTAAAGCACAGTACCACAGAATATATAATAGTACCTTACCGGTACAGAAATTTCACTCCCGAGTTTAGGTATGATAAACGCAAGCGTCCGGTCACCGGACTAGTCTCAATAGGCTGGCACTCGCTCGACTTGTCGCACACGCAGCGCACGCATCCGCGAAACAAATTTTAAAGTAAACTGATTAATACCGTAAGGTACTGTATATTCTGTTGGAAATCTAATCAGTTCTCTGTCGTGAGTGATGGAGGCACATAAAACAAAAAAGACAAAAGATATTGTATTGCAAATGGATGTTTGAACTCCACAATTAAAATACCCAGTTTGTCACTGTTTGCTCTTCCCAAGGACCCTGAAAGGTACGTCATTTATATAACAGGTCACACACTTACTTAAATAAACGCTATGATATAAACAAAATTATCGTGAATGAAAAAATAAAAATCCATCATAAATTGGTCTCTAACTGCATTGGTTGTAATATGGCGGTGAGTGTCTGTTTATACTGAACGAACCTATCATATGTCAATGGCTAAGTGACTCGCGCGCTCGCTCGATTAAGCATTTATGCTACATTAAAATTTAACAATCGTTGCTTTAAATCAGGAAGAAAATCAATAAAACAGTATTTAAAAGTAAAACAACTATAAAATTAAAAAAATAAGAAAACGTATTGTCTGTTGTTATATATTTTAGTGCCTACCTACTTAATTAAACATAATTACTGCATAATTTGGTCTTTGTTTATCATTATATCCCTATTTTTATTATTATTTTACAGGTAGGCATTTCATATTATTTAAGTACCAATCTCGGTTGTCTAGCTCCTAGACTATTGCCCGTTTGGAAATCGTATCAACATGTGTCGCCATCTGTCTCGCTTCGCGTGTATTACTTTCACAGATAAAGTAGTACCTCTGACAGCCCTGGCAGATTGAAGCGAGACGGCACACAGTTATTGTACTATGAACGCTATATGCAATGCAAAAGGTTGAAATTAGGTTGTTTTCCAGAACAGTAGGTAAATATCTCGACGATTTTGCGCCGCTTGTATGGAAGTGAGACAGGCCTGACAGTACAGTATATTCTTACAAATTTTTGACATCTTGCTTAGAAACTTCAAGTAGAACACTCAATAAAGCGTTCCCTAACTATAGAGTCAGAACTTGCTAAATAGCCGCTTTGTTTCTTTCTACTTTTAGTCGTTGCGCATGTTGGTAAATGCTAAATGATATTTATTTTGAAAATAGGTTTTTTAAAAACACTTTTAAAAAACCCTTAATTCAATTTATACTAGATGAGGCCGGTGTTTGCTAGCTGAGTACCCTGAGAAGAAACACCGAAGCAAACTCATGGGTCGAAGTCTATAAAGCAAAGATGTAATATAATCATATGAGAACTATGCAGACTTGTGTCTGAGATGGTCTTTTGAGGGAAGAACCACGCAGATTTGAGTGGACCTGTTCAGCCAGTGCAAATTTGTATAGCTCAACTTAGGACTACTAAGGAGTTCAACGAGTTGACGAACAATACCAATGAAAGGACATTTGGGTAGGCCTAGAAATACTCAAATTGCCAGACATACTTCAAAATAACTGAAAAGAAAAAAAAAATGATCCACATAGTCCTCATATTCACAACACTTGGTGAGGGTAATTGCTCAGATCATTGCTTGTGTGGTGACTCACGGTAGCGGCGGTGTGTTCCTGCTTAGCGGTGTCCAGCGCCCGGCGCAGTTCCCCTGCAGCGTTGGCGCCAGCCTCCAGCTGCTGCGTGCTGGTGGCGACGGCCTGCTGCAGCTCCGACACCTCCAGCTTCAGCGTCTCCAGCTCCTGCTCGCGCTGCTTCCACGACGCGCCGTGAAGTTCTGCTTCTTTTTTTGCTTTTTTTAGAGCTTCTTCGGCTTTTTTAAACTCCCTGTTGGGGATTTTAACTTAACATATCAACAATTTTTGCGTGCACGGAGCTTTACCACATTATTAGCGCGGTTCATTTGTTTGTCAGCTGCACATCCATGCGTGGCATGACTCTGGCAAGCTGTCGATGATCATGCTTATGTATATTTTCACAAAGAGAAACAGCTATGAATTTATGACTTTGCATGAAGTCGGTATAGAACATGGCTGTCCTCTCACCTCTCCCTGTGGCCTTTAATGTCTTGCACTTTGTCCTCCAGCTCGCGCGCGCGCGCCGCCGTCTGTTGCTGCGTCAGCTTGTCGCGCTCCACCGCCGCCGACAGCTCTGCTACCTACATCACAATAAAAACATTCTAGTGCAAACTATATTAAAAAGTGGGACAACAAATTAACTATAAGTAGTGCGGACGGCGCACGCGGCTTGAGTCAATGACGTGTAGTATTCGTAGTGATGTCAGCAAAATGGACGGGGCTTACTAAGTCTGGTGCCTGATAGGGTTACGGGATCGTTTGAAGGAGTAACTCCAAAGGTCTTGGAATGCAAATAGCAACTAAAGGAACACTGGTTTGTTTAACCTTTTGATTACCGTAATTAGAGACACAATAGAAGGTTAGTAAAAGTTTGATACTCCCTCTAACTTTAGCAGGAGCAAGAGAAGTTATTTGATGATTTCAACCTCAAGAAAAATATATGTAAGTGCGCACCTGTGCCCTCAGGCCCTCGATCTCGGCGTGCGTCTGCGCGTGCGACGTGGTGGCCAGGCGCGCCTTCACCACGTCCAGCTCATGAGACATTATCTCGTACCTGACGGACACAATCAAAACGTTCAACCAAGTTTTTTGGGAATAAATACTAATTTGTACGGAAAGAGTATCGTTGTAGTTACGATAATATTTAGGTTTAATTTTATTAGCGACTGGAGTCGTAGGTTTTTAACTAGGGCTATTATGTTATTGTAACTTCTTTTATTTAGTTTGAAGAGCTGCAGTCGGATTATGAGGACGTAATGTTGCTTTTATTAGTAGGTATGGTAACAATATCAATACCACTAGCGCCATCTACATGTAATGTATGTACTAGTACTTTTGAAATATAGTTTAGTTCGTTGCTGTCAACCATTGTTTTATTAGGTTATGGGCCCAGTCTCATATTATAAGTGTATTTAAAGCAAGTTTTTTTTTATCATACTGCGATAATAATGTCGACGAACTACATAGTGAACGTCCCAAAGTTAAAGGGTCGTGAAAACTACGACGATTGGGGTTTTGCGGCGCAAAATGTTGTGGTGTTAGAGGGCATGGCGGATAAAATCAAGACAAAGTTATCGGCATCGGCGTTTGCGAGTGATATTGAGAGTGATGCTAAAGCCAAGGCAAAATTAATATTAACAATCGACACATCTTTATATGTTCACATCAAGCAGGCAGCTACTGCATATGATTTATGGTCTACGCTTAAACATATGTATGATGATTCCGGCTACACTAGGAAGATTAGTCTGCTGAGAAATCTCATTAATATTCGGCTTGAAAACTGTGAGTTAATAGCACAGTATGTTACTCAAATTGTGGAAACGGGCCAGCGACTTCAAGGAACAGGATTCAGAATAACCGACGAGTGGATTGGAGCATTGATGTTAGCGGGTTTGCCCGAAAAATATGCGCCTATGATAATGGCTATTGAGCACTCAGGAATTGAGGTTAGTGCAGATATCATAAAAACCAAGTTGATGGACATGTGTGCTGTGTGTGATAAGGTTGGTACTACATCCGGTACAGAAAGTGCATTTATGGCGAAAGGAAGACATAGATTGAAAAATGGCAACACTAAAAGCGGCCATATTAATAGACAATCAGATACGTCAAGACCTGAGAAGATTATAAAGTGCTATAAATGCAAACAAATAGGTCATTATAAAAATCAGTGCCAGCAATCGGAGAATACAAAACGAAAACAGACCAACGCCTTTACTTACTTTTTTCTGAGTGGAATTTTTAATCGGTTCAGCTGGTATATTGATAGTGGCGCAAGTAAACACATGACCGCAAACAAAGATAATCTCACGAATGTATCACAACAGGAAACCAAAGAAATTACTATCGCAAATCAGACTACAGTTCCAGTGATGTGTTCTGGCGACGTAAACATCGTTACAGTAGTCAACAATGAAAAATACGACGTCACAGTTACAGATGTTTTGTATATACCAGATTTAACCACTAACTTGCTTTCTGTGAGTCAGTTGATTAGGAATGGCAACAGTGTAATTTTCAAAAGAAATGTTTGCTGTGTTTATAACCAACAGAGAGAACTCATTGGCCAAGCAGAATTAGTTGATGGTGTGTATAAATTACAAACATTACAACCAGAACAAATATTTGCAGCACCTGCAATAACATCATGTGAGACTTGGCACCGGCGATTGGGCCATATTAACAGTAGTAGCCTGAATAAAATGAAAAATGGAGCTGTAAAAGGAATTACATATCCAGAGGTGGCAAACATAGGCAAATCTTCATGCACTGTTTGTTGTGAAGGCAAACAAGCTCGACTGTGTTTTCAGCAAAGTTCATCATCAAAAACAGAAGATGTGCTGGAGATTATACATGCAGATGTTGGAGGTCCTATGGAAAATCAGTCGATTGGAAGATCAAAATACTATGTCTTGTTTGTGGATGACTATAGCAAAATGGCATTTGTATATTTAATGAAGGCTAAGAATGAAGTATTCAAGTATTTTCAAGAATTTCAGTGTATGGTAGAAAAACAAAAAGACAAGAAAGTTAAGTTTCTTCGAACCGATAATGGAGGGGAGTTTTGTAGTCGCGAATTTCACAGTTATCTTAATAAGCAAGGTAAACTATACCTATAAGATAACTGTGAAATTCGCGACACCAGAGAACTAATGCATATACGCCAGAACAAAATGGTTTCTGCGAGAGGATGAACAGGTCAATAGTTGAAAAGGCTAGATGTTTGATCTTCGATGCTGGATTAGAGAAGAAATTTTGGGCAGAAGCCGTCAACACATCAGTATATTTGAGAAATAGATCTGTTGTCACAGGGCTGAATAATAAAACTCCTTATGAAATCTGGACGGGTCTGAAACCAAACCTAGGTCATTTGCGTATATTTAGCAGTGTAGTTATGGTTCACATTCCGAAGGAAAAACGTTTGAAATGGGATAAGAAGGCTAATAAGCTGATTTTTGTAGGTTATGCAGAAAACACTTAAGGATATAGAATATATGATCCTGTAACTAATGTTGTCACAACTAGCAGAGATGTAATCATCATGGAGACTTCAAACCAGAATGTGGTAGAAATACCATCGGAATGTAAGCATCCAGTGGAGGTAACTCAGCAAGAGGAAATTCATTCTGATTATGAAGATAATGAGAGTTCTTTCTCTGAAGGTGATGATATGGATGAAACTTATGTCCCCGAATCTGGAGTTTCTTCAGTGAGTACTTCTGATAATTCCTTTGACACAGCCTCAGATCCAGGTGTTGAACCTAGTGAGCCAGAGCAATTACCCAGACGCACTAGAGGGCAAACAGATAGGTATGGTTGCAATAACTTGTGTGTTGCAGAGTGTCAAGATAGCAGTCATGGAGAGATCACACTCGGGGAGGCATTAAATGGCCCAGAAAGTACATTCTGGCAAGCAAGTATGAAGGAAGAGCTAAAATCATTTGAGGAAAATGATGCCTGGGAACTTGTCAATCATCCTCAAGACAGTTCAGTGATAAAAATGCAGATGGGTGTTTAAAAAAAAAATATGACAGTAAAAATAATGTGCGTTATCGTGCAAGATTAGTTGCGAAAGGTTTCTCCCAACAAGCTGGTGTTGATTTTCATGAAACCTTTTCCCCTGTGCTTCGATATTCCACATTAAGGTTGTTATTTGCCGTAGCAGCAAAGTTACAGTTAGCAATCAGTCATCTTGATGTAACCACAGCCTTTTTGAATGGTATTTTGAATGAAACTGTATACATGAAAAACCTGTTACTTTTGAGTGTGATGATACAAATAATAATAAGGTACTAAAGTTAAAACGAGCCATATATGGCTTGAAACAGTCTTCCAGGGTATGGTACCAAAGAGTTAATGATTACTTAATTAATTTATGTTATAAAAAGTCAGCATATGAACCTTGTTTGTTTACTAAATTTAAAGGTAATGTTAAAATAATTATTGCATTATTTGTCGATGATTTTTTCGTGTTCTCAAATTGTACCAAAGCTACTGAATAACTAGTTTAAGAACTGGGTAGTAAATTTAAAATAAAAAACTTAGGTCAAGTAAAACAATGTTTAGGTCTAGGAATTAATATGTGTAAAGATGTAATTACTGTTGACCAGGAGCAATATGTAGATAGTTTATTAAAGAAATTTAATATGTTACATTGTAAAACTGCAGATACTCCTATGGAGGCAAATTTAAAACTAGAAAAATCACCAAATGTATATAGTGAGTATCCATATCAACAGTTGATTGGTGGATTAATGTACTTGGCGGTCCTCATCAGGCCAGACATTGCATATAGTGTCAGTTATCTAAGCCAATTTAATAATTCATATAGTGGGACTCACTGGAGACATTTGAAAAGGGTTTTAAAATATTTAAAGAAAACCAAAAATTATGGTCCTGTTTTTCACAAGGATAATTCTACTATTGAGGGTTTTGTAGATGCAGATTGGGGTTCAGATGTTACTGACAGAAAATCATATTCAGGTTTCTGTTTTAAATTGTCAAATACTGTAATTTCATTTGAATGTAGAAAGCAAAGAAATGTTGCTTTGTCCAGCACTGAAGCTGAATATGTTTCCTTGTCTGAAGCCAGTAAAGAGGCAATTTATTTGAAAAGATTATTGTCTGAAATCTATGGAAAATCGGATACTATTGTTTTGTATAACGATTGTCAGAGTGCTCAGAAACTAGCAATGAATCCCATTTTCCATCGAAAATCTAAGCATATAGATATACGATTTCATTTTGTTAGGGAAGCTGTCGCCAACGACTATATTAAAATTGCATATTTGGAAACAGCTGAAATGCCTGCTGATATTCTAACAAAAAAATTAGGTTCTGTTAAACATCATTACTTTACTAAGAAACTTGGCATTTCACCTGTTAATTAATTACTAAAGCCCGGTCGCGGAGCAGAAAGAATTTCGTACAATGACCTTTGGGCCTACTACAGTGGTCACAAACATTTTAATATTAAATGCGTTTTACATTAAACATTTGAAGGAGAAAAAAAAAGACTAATTTATTAAATAAATTATTGTTATTAAATATATAAATTATTAATTTACATTTTATATTATAACAATTTAAAAATCGAGTTAAAATTACGAATTCGGTAGAAATATGATAATAAAATAAAAATTATCAGTGTCATTCATTATTTAAATTTATGAATTTCAAGGATTTTTTGTAGTCAGTAAATGCTAACCAAAAAAAAAAACCACATTCAAAAAATAACAAAACTTAAAACAACAGTAAAATGTTTACAGTAAAGGGTTTACAATCCCTGACGACGGAGGCCATTGCATCTGTGCGAGCGAGACGCATTATATTTACGCGTGAGTGACAGAGACAGGTAATAATAGGTCAACGTACGAAATTCTTCCTGCTCGGCGGCCGGGCTTTTTTAGATTATGTATTGATTTTGTTAAGTGGAGGTGTTGCTTTTATTAGTAGGTATGGTAACAATATCAATACCACTAGCGCCATCTACATGTAATGTATATACCAGTACTTTTGAAATATAGTTTAGTTCGTTGCTGTCAACCGTTGTTTTATTACGTAATAGTAATAATGAGAATAGTTTAATCAAGCACAATTATAACAGGGTAGGGTATTATTAGCACAATTTATAACAAGGTGGGAATAGTATAAGAAGCACGTTAATATTGCTTTGTGAGTAGAAAAATTTAGATCTAATATTTAAATAAGGGTTTATCATAAATTAGGAGACTTATGTTAAGTAAGATACAGTAATTATCATTTCAGCCGAGGGATGACCATTGTTAGACTTAATAATGAATGGTTTTGTGCGCCTCAGAGTTGTAGACGTCGCCGTCGTCATCGTACGGCATCTATCGTATTTTCGTAAATTTTATTAGGTGACAAGGTGGACCATTTTGTGGGGTTTTTCAATGTTGTGCCTACTCTACTGGTGTGCGGTTGTCATTGCATAACCTTTCGATTTGATCGATTTTTAACATTAATGTGTCATTTTTACTGCTATTTAACTTTGTGAATTCTTTAAGAGATTGTGAATGGGTAATAATGTGTTGATGTAATATTTTAAATAAAAGAAAATATTTTTGTTACTTGTAGTTCAAGTTTTACAGATTTAAAAAACACTTAACTAGTTTTGAAAATTTATATAAAATAAAAAACTTTTTTAAAAGTAATTAAAAGGAATCTAAAGTAAGACGTTAAAAATTCAAATACATTTGAAATTAGTATTAATAAATATGTACGAATATTAAGGTGCCATGTTTGTAGTTTTTTTAAGTGGAAACAATGATGTTATTCAATATTTTATTGTAATCTATATGTGTAAATAGATGGTATTGAAAATGTGACAGATCATTATGGAGTGTGTCGGGCACAGCAACATTAACATTAGGAGAGAACAAGAGGGTTAAGTAGCAAGAACAGAAACGTTATTTATGTAGAGTTGTGCACCGTGAAATGTTATGAGGGTAGTGTTCGCGCACAGCGAGTACAAAAGTTAGGTTGTAGATAGTTGAGGCCGCTAACGTCGCGCGGCGCCCGGCCAGCGCGCGCGGGCGGGCGCGCGCTGCGCTCAGCTGTAACAAACCTTGATGAACGGCTGAGCCTGCACTTCCTTTATTTCTTATTTATTCCACACTTTATAAACAACACTACCTATTCATTACAAAACCTCACTACAAACTTACAATATACTTCTTACAATTTATTCTCACTTTCTCACTACAACCTATTATCGCAATAATACTATATTTTTTTTAAATATTTTTTGTATTTACCAATCTAGACTCCTTTAATTAACAAAAAAAAAACTTATATTTTTTGTTCATAATCAACAAACATAAAACCAATTTTTTCTAAAACCATTACTTGGTGTTGATCATAAACTTTACCTATATTTGCCTTTACCTTTGTGTATACACAAAACCACTAACAAAAACTATCATTTAATAAACAAACATTACAGAAAGTAAACACCATTTTTTACAGCATATTACAACATTCACTTCCAAACTATGTTACAGACATACCAACTACAAAAATGTATTTCGAAAACCAAATTATGCCACCGCACCATTTTATGTAAAAACAAACCACAATCCATACCTAATAGTACATTTTAATACAAATGCAGAAAGTTTGTCATTACGACCGAGACAGAATTGCCACGATGAAGCCAAGGCCTGCAGTAACAAATGTGTCAAACGTTTTTCAATACACTTACGATTCGTAGGGATTGGCCCGCGCCTCGTAGGCGTCGACGCGCGCCTGATACGATCAACTATTCTATTACAATAAAATTATGCCGGGAGAGAGCACACGCTTTTTTCCGCACTAGTGCGGACAACAGTCAGTGGACTGTTGTCCGCACGTGCCTTAAAGCAATGGTATACGAGCAGGTTTTCGAGTAAGTGTATAAAAAAATCATTTACATACAAAGTTGCAATATCATCCGTCATCAATCAATCAATATTTTGAAAATTAGAAACGTTTTCGATACACTGCAACTAGCATGCAAATGCGGAAGTTCCTCACAATAGGACCATGCCCCTCAGATCAACTAATATATTGAAGATAATAAAAATGAGAGTGAAATAACCTTTGCTGCAAGGAGGTGTACTTCTCCCCGGCTTGCTGCATGGACTGCAGCTCGGCCGTGTACTGCGACAGCTGCGCCTTGGCCGTCTTCAGCTCTTGCTCCAGCTCCTTCAGCTCCTTCAGCTGCACCAGCATCGAGCCTCCCTGGAACAAATTTTATGAACTCATTACTTTCGTAATTTTATTATCCTTTGATTTCGAGGTCTTGGGTTTTTAATTGCTATTGAGAAACTACATGAAGTTTAAATTTGTATGATTGATAATAATAGACCCGCTATTTAACATGACTCTGAAATACTACGGCCGCTTTGTGGCTCCAAGTACATTCTGTCTAAAGTTAGAAGCTATGTAGTACAATATGAACTCACAATGTTTATATTATTGTTAAATTTCAAGTCATATCAACAACATCATCACTCACAGCCAGACTTGCTGAACCTTTCTCTTTTCATGCGAATCCTCACGTTCCTGTGCTATAATCTTCGAAGCCCTAACCGCGCCGGCAACAATAACTGCTAGCCTACAGCACGTTGAACAATATTCCTTCTCCTAGTCCTTGAACGCAACTCGTTCAGTGACTTGAATTCCGATATCAAAGATAATACTATTGTCATACCCGGAAAAACTATTATTATGCAGGCCGTCCAAATATTCATTACGTGCGGGAATCGAACCCGCGACACGCAGCGCAACAGCCTATCGTGCCATCTTTTATCGACATCTTCGTTTGCTGGTACTGTTGCTCATTTTTGTGTGGAAGCAATCTACACGCGCTTAGGCTAAAATCTGTATGTACCTAAAGAAACTATCAGGTGGGATACGATAGTACATGAATGAATATTGTAGCACAGGACGCCGACTAACCTGTATGCGGGCGCCGCCGGAGAGCGTGCCGGAGGGGTCGAACACGTCGCCGTCCAGCGTGACGCTCTTGCGGCGCACCTGCGGGTGGAACGTGACGCGCTTGGCCACGTCCAGGTCGCGGCACACCAGCACGCCGCCGAACACCCACACCATGGCGGGCGCCAGGCGGCCGTCGAACGACACCAGGTCCAGCGCCAGCTGCACGTTCTCTGGACCGCCGCCCTGCACATCACACCACTCACATTCTAATAAACTGTTAGGATACAGATTTGTTAATGTCCGAAAGACCGACAGTAAATTTTACTAAGGATCAGCTCTCACCTCGACACGACATAGCGATATAGAATAAAACTGTCTGTGTGATCGCATCCATAAAAAGGCGCATATCAGAGAGAGAACTCGAGTACTTCCGACACAGTGAAGCAAGAAAGATCTCGCTTGACTGCACGGTGCAGTTCACAAGAACTGATTTTTCCAAGCATTGGTGCGAACTGCCCCTTTTTTTGAAGTGAGAAATTATCAAATAACTCTTCTCGCTCTGGGCGAAGCGATTGACTAAAACCCACCCGTGATTCTTCAGTTACCCTTTGCTTTACAAAAGATTTTAGAGATTTTTAGATCTGTGTTGTCTGTTTATTAAATAAATTATTATTATTATTATTTACAGGATCGCGGTAACTCTTGAACAACCACACAGCCCGTGTGAGTTGACACTAAGGGCTTATATTTTATTAATCAAATTATTTACGTAAAGATTTTAAAAAAAACTGTCAAAGCGAAGTATTTATTGTTTTGAAAAAGTAACCAGAATGCACAAAAATCAAGTCGGAAACTGTCACAAGTATTGGGAACAAGAAACGGTAGGAAAAAGGAAAGTTTGAGAAGGATTGTGCAGGATGTACTCACGATCTGCTGCGCGATGCGCAAGGTGTTCCGGTCGATGACGTGTCCGCTGATCTTGTTGAGCGGCACGATGGTGGTGCGCGTCTGCAGCTGCCCGCGCTGCAGCAGTAGCTTGCTCGTCACCTCCGTGTCCACCACCACGTTGTACAGCTGCCAAAAGACCACTCTTCAGCAGTGTTGCTCCCGAACAGGGAAGAACAATCTCAACAGAGATTATTTCGTTTAATCTTTCGGCCACTACGGTCTTCTACCAAAGACATTATTAACATGCCCCATATGCCTGGTCTTTACGCCATGTTAAAGTTTCAGTGTATTTAAACAATATTTGTTAAAATACAGTGAAACTTTAACGTGGCTCATCATGTACGACTATGAGTTTTATGTTGTGGTAGTCGGTAGTGAAAAATAGAAATAAACTTCGGTTCGTAAGAAACTAAGCGAATTGGCTATTTGACGTAACATACCCGTCCTCCAGCAGCAGTCTCCAAAGCAGTGCAGTACACCGGATCGCATACGTCAAATAATCTACAGATTGTGCCTGGAACAAGAACAAGATATGATATCAATAACATCTCTATCACTATCAACTCTTTTTTATGGCATCTAAAAAAATCGTTCATTACACTTGTTGGCAAGGTTTTTGCCACAGAGATTGTGTATACTTTGAGTATTTCTACTTAGCTGTATCTACCTTCATCATAAAACTCTACATACTTTATTTCTATTGGCCAAAGATTTGTTATGATAACCCCTTAAAATTTTACAAAACCTTCCACTAAATTCGCTCGAACTGCAACAACTTTTCCTTAAAGATAGTACTCAATTGTGAGATAGCCATGCATGAGCTAATCATTGTTTGTTTCTCAACACATAAGCTGTATTATTTAGCCTAACAGTTTCTGCTACGTCCTTCAGCTCCGCCTGTCGCTCTGCGCTGTATGATGTCTGCGTTACATACCGGCCACCCTGTTGCTGTCGAAGCCCGGCTCGGGCGGCTGGTAGCGGAAGTTGCAGCGCTGCAGGCGCGCCGCCAGCGCGTCGCAGCGGTCGCGCTTGTCGCGCAGCGCCGCGTGCAGCGCGCGCACGCCCTCCTTCAGCTCCGCCTGTCGCTCTGCGCTGTATGATGTCTGCGTTACATACCGGCCACCCTGTTGCTGTCGAAGCCCGGCTCGGGCGGCTGGTAGCGGAAGTTGCAGCGCTGCAGGCGCGCCGCCAGCGCGTCGCAGCGGTCGCGCTTGTCGCGCAGCGCCGCGTGCAGCGCGCGCACGCCCTCCTTCAGCTCCGCCTGTCGCTCTGCGCTGTATGATGTCTGCGTTACATACCGGCCACCCTGTTGCTGTCGAAGCCCGGCTCGGGCGGCTGGTAGCGGAAGTTGCAGCGCTGCAGGCGCGCCGCCAGCGCGTCGCAGCGGTCGCGCTTGTCGCGCAGCGCCGCGTGCAGCGCGCGCACGCCCTCCTTCAGCTCCGCCTGTCGCTCTGCGCTGTATGATGTCTGCGTTACATACCGGCCACCCTGTTGCTGTCGAAGCCCGGCTCGGGCGGCTGGTAGCGGAAGTTGCAGCGCTGCAGGCGCGCCGCCAGCGCGTCGCAGCGGTCGCGCTTGTCGCGCAGCGCCGCGTGCAGCGCGCGCACGCCCTCCTTCAGCTCCGCCTGTCGCTCTGCGCTGAAGGTCATTCCAGACAGCTCCGCCTAAACGGTATACACTATTATGTCATTGAGATTTACTTGCGCCAAAAACACCACTCACACTAACTTAAAGGTTAAATAAAAAATTCTTCGAATCAGTTAATAGCTGATTTGCCTTAGTTATCAATCATAGACACTAACTGTGAAGAAGTGGTTTATATATTAAGAATATGTATTCTGTAATCTGCCAACAATCTCAAAGGTGTTCGAGCAACTCCTGCTGCGACACCTGACTCCACACATCTCTCCGCGCCCGGAGCAATTCGGGTTTCGAGCGGAACATAGCACGACGCTTCAGTTGTCGAGGGTACTGCACCTCCTGACTCGACAGCCATGAACAAAAAGGAGTATGGGGTAGCAGTATTCCTCGACATGGAGAAAGCCTTCGATCGTGTGTGGCACGAGGGGCTAGTTTACAAACTAGCCACCTCTAGCACGCCCCGTCGCGTCGTCAAAGTGGTCCAAGCTTTCCTGTCTAACAGAGTGGTGGTCGACGGGGTGCTCTCCGCCCCCCGGCCCGTCCAAGCGGGCGTACCGCAAGGCAGCTGCGTCTCGCCTGCATGTTACTCACGTTACACCGCCGACATTCCTACAACCGAGGATGCCACGCTTGCGCTGTATGCCGACGACGCCGCGTACATTACTACGTCACTCAACGCCAAGTACGCGGCGCCGAAGATGCAGCGCGCGCTCGACCTGATTCCGGACTGGCTCGCCAAGTGGCGACTGTCGGTTAACGTGGGTAAGACACAGACGCTCCCACCTCGTCTGAAACTCAGCGGAGCCGAGGTCGAGTGGACACCCCAGGCCAAGTACCTGGGTGTGACCATCGACCGACGGCTCACAATGGGACCGCACGCACACAATGTTGCTGCGCAGGGTACAGTCGTCCGCAACCAGCTCAAACCAGTGCTCTCTTCCCGACTCCCGGCGCGCGTCAAACTGGGCATCTATAAAGCCTACATCCGCCCAATATTGACGTACGCCCTCACTAGTGAGGCGAGCCGAGAAGGACTCCGCGCGCAACAACATCTTGCATTGCGTAGAGTCGTCGACGCCCCTCGCTACGTGAGGAACGACATCATCCAACGCGACCTCGGGATTGAGAGCCTGGACGAGTTTGTGCGGCGCCTCGCGAAAGGGATGTTCGCGCGTGCCGATGCCTCAGCTTGGCCGCACATCAAGCACCTGGCACCCTGGCACGCGACCCCTCCTGACGCGAGACGACTCCCCCGCGACCTGATTGCGGGCAGCGTGTCCCCAACACCCCCGGATTGACGCCGTCGTCGGGTAGGTCGTACCAGTCTACACGCGGCCTACTCAAACATTAAGACTACATACTACACGTATCACGACAAACACCGTGTTCTAAGTTAATATAGGCAAGGTGCGATTCGACCATACATTCGCCACTACTCACTCGCTAAACTCACGCACCGAGTAGACAGTGCAAGCTTACTATTCGGTGTACGTGCACTGAGTAATGTCACACATACAATGTTGCTCTCACTCACATATAAGTCGACTCTGCGGTCTAATTCGCTCGCGGCTCGCTCTGCGCTTAGGTTAGACAAGAGTTTGACTGCCTACTGGAGGTGCGTACGGCGCCGGCACACGCAGCTCGTCCCCCGCCGGGCTTCCTCTAGGTAACTAGGGGTTCCACCTGGCGGCGACTGACCGCCGGTGTTTCGTGAAGATTATGTCAACATAGCGCCCTGACGCGCCTACAGTATACACATACAGACATTAACACATAGAGCCCTGTCGCTCTACATTGCTGTGCATATCATAGGCAACCCAATGACGGTCCGTTTTGACGGGCCCCGGCAGGACTCCGCGGCCAGGGGTCAAAGCCCCGAAGCCGCTCGTCCTGACCCGTCATGACCTGACAGACGTCATCAACACCGACACATTCATCCACTTTGTGGCGACTCTCGCCAGCGGTCAATGTGCATGCGGCATGTGCACGTGTTCTTCAATCTATCTCAGTTTTTAAGCGCAGCGTGACGATTTTTATCCTGCTTAAATAAAATTTACTACTGGATGTCCGATATGACTCTAAAACAGGCAAATCGATGGATGATGCGCTATGCAACTTTACCGAATTCATCGCAACGGATCTAAAGCCTTTAACACAGTCTCTCCTGTGACATCATCCAAGAGATTTATAGGGGAGACTGTGTTAAAGGCTTGACACCGTGGAAATAAGAAGTTCGATATTGCTAATTTTTAAGAACTATCTTAACACTCCTACACAGTGAGTGAGAATAAGCGACACAGTGAGCGGGAAGAGCTTGAGTATCTTCGAAGTCCCTCTAGGTAGCATTTTAAGCCCATCTCTTTTCATGTGCTATATCAATACCTACCTCTTATTAATATAGCACATGAAAGAGATAGAGATAGAAGTACATGGCCAACGGAACTTCATACTCACATAGATATCACAATGTAGATAGTTAAGCGACTATGACAATACAAATAAATAAATGGTTCTGAATACTTATGTTGAAAATGGTATCATCAAAGCGGCTTGATGATGACGATGGAGCCGGAACATAGGCACCGGAACTCCGTAATGAATCAATGTATCCTAGCCGTGTTTGGGCTAATTAGAATTGTCATAAGATGCACTTTGGCTATAAGGTACTATCAAACTGATCTGATGATGGAGCTGGAAGGTTGAAGGTAAACACGAGAACTTCATAATAAAACAATGTATTCTAGCAGTGTTTGGGTTTATTGGAATTATCATGTGAAATAGGCACTCTGGTTATAAGTGCATTGCAACTAAAAAGTGTGAAAATAACTTTAATTTCGGAAGTCGGTGTTTCTCGGTAGTGTTTGTTTCATAATTAACAACAACTTCCGAAATAAAATTTATTTTGATCATTGTAGTGGTTTTTTTTCTAGTGAACTCGGTTTTTTTATTATGGAAACACCTGGGACAACATCTTTAAATGTGCCCATGATAATAATCTAAGTGAAATCCAGTAATGATTTCTACAAAATACTATGGATATGTTTGCTGAAAATTTAAAGACATGGTGGAACGCAAGCAGAATTATAAAAAACTGAGCAAATTAAAACGTTTAATGTTTGCCTTAGTTTAACATTACAAATTTTTGTCCAGCTAAACCATAACAAATTAATACAGTAAGTGTGTCTACCGTATGTTTGTAAACGTAATCGTCCATAACTTCAACTGTAGTCTCCAATCTTGACAGGAGTGGATGCGACGTGGTTATTTACTACGACTTTTTGTCCAAGTTCTTCCTGTGACCCACGTGTGCGCGTGTTTTACGCAAAATACGCGCTTTAGTCGTGGAGTTGCGGATACTAGCCCGAAATATAATACAATTGTGAACCACTTTTTCGCAAGCTCTACTGAGATCATCGAGCATTGTACTAAGCTGTTCCGTAATCTCAGCCATGACTGTTATATCGTCGGGAAACTCAAGTTGAGTGATAACTCGCCATTGACATGAAAGCCTACTTATATAGTTTACGCCTCAATCATGTCTACCAGAGAGGTTCGGTTCCGATTCCGAGAGGTCGGAACTCCATTTTTTTTTTTTGCATTTCGATTCTGATATAAGCACCTCCGATACATCCCTAGTCTATACACAAGTTTTATGAGGTATCAACATTTATTTATTTAGAACCGAGTTTAACCAGTCCAAATTTTTTCCATAACTATTGTCGCTACTGACCTGCAGCGCGTCGAGTTCGGTCTGCGCGCGCACGATGTCCTGCTGGTCGCGGTTGTACTGCGCACTGTGTCTGTTGAAGTCTCTCTCCAATGCTTTTAGTCTGTTCTCTGCGTGCTTCTTCTCCATCGTGCTCTGAGAGATACGGGTGGCAGCTTCCGATGCTTCTTGTTTGGCAGCTAAGCAGGTAAATAATAATGTTTATGTGTAACATGATGAGATACAAATGTACAGCCAGCACTTAGCATGAAATAGGTTTTGCGTCTTATTTGATAAACGATTAAGCTTTCTGAAATGAAAATTTGGAATTATGAATGTGTCAATCATTACTTTAATGCCAAAGATGGACCCCAAAGTTGAGTACGACAAATATTCAACTTATCAAAACTTATATTCGGAATTCGGGTCGATACTCTCGAAAGCATGATGTGCTCACATCACACAACATACCGCGAGAGGGCTACATAAAGTTAAATTACCCATAAGCTGGTCTTGCAGCGACTCCGAGGCTCCTTCCAGCCCAGTGCTGACAGCGAGGAACTTCTGCTGCGCTTCAGCTAGCGCTGCGTTGCTGGATTCGCTCGCAGTCCGCAGGTTCTCAAATGTAGATTCAACCTGATGACAAACACAAAATTAAATAACGTGTGAAGTCACGGCGTCGCGCGCGCTCCGTGCTCTCCAGCGCCGCGAGCTGCCTCCAGGCCCTCAACACGTCGCCGCGCTCCTCCGACACCTAACGAGCGGTATGTGCCCTGACCTGGTCCAAGGCGTGCCTCTTGACGGCGAGCGCACCTTCGTCGTCAGCCCTCGCGCGCTCGAGCAGGCGCGCGCGCTTGTCGTGTGACGTCACGGCGTCGCGCGCGCTCCGTGCTCTCCAGCGCCGCGAGCTGCCTCCAGGCCCTCAACACGTCGCCGCGCTCCTCCGACACCTAACGAGCGGTATGTGCCCTGACCTGGTCCAAGGCGTGCCTCTTGACGGCGAGCGCACCTTCGTCGTCAGCCCTCGCGCGCTCGAGCAGGCGCGCGCGCTTGTCGTGTGACGTCACGGCGTCGCGCGCGGCCTTGTGCGCCGCCGCCGCCGACGCCTCCGTGCTCTCCAGCGCCGTAAGCTCGGCTTCCAGGCCCCGCAGGACGTTGCCGCGCTCCTATCAAGCAATTTATAGGTATGTAGCGACATCAATGTCGTCACAAATGAACTAATCCTGCATCGCGCAAGTAAGATTCGCGGCGCGATTGGAACATATAGAACAAACCCGAAATCATCTACCGGGCAGTAGCCCACCAGATATAACACCTGTCTGGTCGGAGGATCCTCCCTTTTCAACGGAGGTACGTGGGACTTTACTCACTGTTCCATTACCCCTAAACTGGTGACCCTCGACAAAGAACGTCAGCGCAGCCTTCCTGCAGCTACTACTACGTGACGTCATCATCACTTCCTCAAGCTTTCGAGCAGCGAGCCATACAGCCAGCACCCACGGCTATATGGGTATCCTGACCACCAGCATGCCTACTTGGTCATACCTGGTCATCACCCTCAGCCTCATCAGCGACCTTGGCTAAGCACCTGTACCTTCGGCCAGTCACATGAAGAGCCTTGAAGAACCTCTCCTGGTCGACGACAGCAGTCAAGCCCTACGTCGCACAGCACCGCTCCGACTCACTGGAGCCAGCCGCACTACTCCGACTCACTGGAGCCTGCAGCATCGTATCCCGACTCACTGGGATAGCACCACCCCGACTCACTGGGACATCACCGCAGACAGTTCCGACTCACCGAGAACTATGCGGAATCCGGTTCCGACTCACTGGAACCAACCTCCATTGGCCTGGCTCGCATCACACGACGCATCAAGAAGCATCAAGAACCATCGATCTCCGATCTCCGGAGGGGAGTGATGTAGCGACATCAATGTCGTCACAAATGAACTAATCCTGCATCGCGCAAGTAAGATTCGCGGCGCGATTGGAACATATAGAACAAACCCGAAATCATCTACCGGGCAGTAGCCCACCAGATATAACACCTGTCTGGTCGGAGGATCCTCCCTTTTCAACGGAGGTATGTGGGACTTTACTCTCTGTTCCACTAGTTCCACTACTCCTAAAGGTATAGAAAACAATTAACCAGTATCTTCAATCAGTACTTTCAATTTGTTAAAATATGAAATGAGAGATTTACAAAGAAACTAAACCCGAACGCTAAACGATCGTTTTTTCGACTTGTAGCCATAATCGTGCATTATGGCTACAAGTCGAAAAACGATCGTTTAGACAGCAATACGGCTAGGTCACAAGTAACTAAAATCGCAAACCTCAAAGTAGGCTAGCATTTTGTCGCGCAGCATACGGTCGTGTCAAGCAAGTGTTGAATATGTTCAACTGAACCATTTCAAAGAAAATGATCAAGTCACTTGTAATTTCCATCAACTAAAATGTAGTTTTGTGACACTTGAGGAAGAGACTAGTTGCACAGCAAATCTCCCTTTTAATACTTATTTTTTTATGATGGGGATGGGGTTGCGGTTTAAAAAATGGAAACTTATTTTATGAATAATAATCTCACCTGGTCCAATGTCCTGTTGATCTCGGCAATTTGTCTGTCAAACTCTTTGGCTTCCCTGTCATGGTCCTTTATAGTGTCTTTCTTAGTTCTGATTTGATCCTGCACCTCTGATACTTTGGCCACAGCATTTCTAGCATTTTCTTCTGCTGTTACAAACCTGAAGCAAAATCACAACTTTTACATAGTTTATCTAAATGTTGGATTAAAATTAACAACACTAGTTTCTCCTGAAGATACATTCCCAAAGGAACCATACATTTTTCTGCTATAATAAGTGCCTGAATTCATAAAAAGTTTTCGTAATAATCATTACTTCACAGATTATTGCCTACAAACTAGTAAACCCTTGTGACCACCAATGACACCACCTTACTTGCAAGATACGTTTTCATAAATGTTTGTCCTGTATTTTTATGAGATTTACATTATTATTAAATGTAAGAGAAATATTAAGAAAAATACACAAATTACTGATGCTTCAAAAACTTGTAAACTTAGGAAAGTTGAAATGTTTTTGAGTTTATGACTTGAGATGCAAATGTTTATTCAAAATAAAAGATCCTCAGATAGTCAGCAGAAGTTGCTTGAGTATATGTGTGCGAACTTTCAGCATATTTAATGCAATGCAATGCATTTTTTTTTTTCAAATGTCTTTTCACCAAGTAAAATGTTTACATAAACAAGTTGTATGTTAAGAGATCATCCATTTTCCAAAAATTAAGCTAGAGTTCTAATATCTCGGTCAGACTTACTTATAAGCTATGTGTAATCTAGTAAGATTCTCGAGCTCCCTTACGACTTTCTGGTACTCTTGAAACTGAGCTCTTTCATCTTGTAACTTTTGTAATTTTGGAGCAATGTCTTCACGTATAATCTGAAACATACAAAGTAGATTCAACCATGTTATGACCTATCTATAAGCTATTCTATCCAAATCGGTTGAGCTAGTAAAGTTTTAAAAACAAGCTCACAACGAGCGAGTTACTTTGCATTCATTATTTGGACATATCACTGGATACTGTGCCATTCACGCCCTAAATTACAAATATTTAAAATCCAGCTCAATGTTGAAGAGACAGATTGCAGGACAAAAGACAACAAAAAAAAAAACTTTGCATTTATAAAAAACTAATATGGACATTACGAGACACACAGGATCGGTTGTTATGGCGACACTTGAGGAAGGACAATCCAATAGTGGGCATCTTTCGGCTGTAGTGATGATAATGATGAATATTATTTAATTGGTAAATAATGATACAGGAATGGCAACAATTTACCAGTCATGTTGATAGTGTCTGTTAATAAAGAAGGCTTTATCACTAATTAGGTATAGGTACACTAACACGCATCCACGCGTTTAATTGATATTACTTTAGTTCAAAGAATATTTACATCATTTAGCTCCCTCAGCTTGGCGTCTTTCTTCTCAATAGTTTTCTGAGCAGCCTGCTTCTTTGCTTCATACATCCTGGTGCCTGCGGCCTCTTCCACCATTGATAAGATCTATAAAAATCATAGTTTACAAATATTCTTATTGTATTATCAGATATTTTTCCTTTTATCTAAATATCTTATCAAGTGCTCTAATTGTATCTGGCATGATGTCTCTTGAATCTAAATAACTAGTAGCATTAATCAATGCCTTTCAGATATTTACTGACTTTCTTCTTTTGTAAACAGTACTATTTTGTAACAATTAATGATATATGACAGTATTATTGTTTTGTTGGTGTCCAAAAGGCAGATCTGACTGACTGAGCTGACTAATTTATCAACAACCAAGAAAATAATTTAAAATGAAAAATAAGACAATTCCAATAGCCCTAAGAAGCAAGGGATATGTGTCATATCGAATTATGTGTATCAAATATTGTCAGCTCAAAGATTGAGTATTGAGGCCTAATCCTATCCTACAACACTTGTCAAAACTACAGCTGCTTCACTCAAACATCATAGGATCACTTACCTCAGGCGGTTTCATATTCAAGACCTTGGTGATGCGGCCCTGCATGATGAGGAAGTGAGGGTTGTTCACATTGAGCTGCACGGAGCAGAACAGGTCGGCCACTCTCTTGTTCTGTACATTGATGCCGTTGATCATGTACTTGTTCTTGCCACCCATAACAACCTGTAACATCATGTTTCTTTTAAACAATAGTATTATTTATTATTTGGTTTGTGTTCTCGTAATGTTTTTAAGTCAAGTGCAACAAAAAGCATTACAATGGATATGATACAAACAATAAATGACAAGTTTAAGTAGTTCCAAAGCCAATGCCTTTTTTTGTATATGTATTACTTGAAGTTTTGTATTGTATATTTATCTTGTCATTAAATTAATGTAGTTTATCCAACTTATAACAACTGCAAGAAAATACCTGTCTTGTAACAGTGATCTCATTTTGATTCTCATAGCCAATGGGGCACTGCCTCCTGTCTCGGTTGTCAAATGTAATGCTCACAGTGGCCTTGGTGATACCTGCCTGGCCATGCTTGTATATCAGCTCTTGCAAGCTGCCCGCACGCACCTAAAACATTGACCGTCATACTTGATCACAAAGAAATCTGGTATATTTAGAGTGTAACACTATTGCACAGCTCAGGTAGCAGCGCGCCTATGATGGTATAAAAAAATTAGGACAACGCAGATAACCAACCAATACACACTGTCAACTAAGAATATCTTGTTTATCAAAGACCGAGATTTTTATAATTAACTTTCAACAGACTAGGGGTAAGGGGGCTAACCTGAATAAGTCTGCAAAAACTACAAAATTGTAATAAAGAATAGCATTGGCGGGAAAAATCTTAACCAACACACATTGTTTACAAACAAATGCATTTCGCGAGTACTTACGTTTGATAAATTTGTGATTCCTAACACAAAACATATCGAATCCAATATGTTCGACTTTCCTGTACCATTCAGCCCGGTGATAGCATTGAATTCCGGATCGAACCCGGTGATCTCCACACGATTCCCGTATGATTTGAAACCGTCCAACAGTATCGACTTGATATGCATCTTAACGATGATCAATTCATCGAGAAATCTGTTACAGCACACACTTTTTCACCAAATAACTAGAAACAATAGAAACTGCAAAAGATCTCGTAAAGCGGGAGCCGTTGGAAATTATAATTTTTAGACATTATTTATTAACTGTCAAATGCGGCTTCGCGGTACTAGCTGCTTTCCGTTCCATTATCCGAAGTTTACAGTTTACTTGTGTAACATTTTAAATATAATGATTTTGTTTTTAGTTTTTTCCCAAGTAATCATAGTAAACGAATTAAACAAAACAATAATTTTTTGCAAGTTGTTTATATATAACTGATTTGTAATAAAAAAGTCATAAAAAGTTTGAGTAACATTTTTGTCTGTCTTCCAACGTGCGTCTACTTGAACGCCATTTATTGATCTTTTTGTTTGACGTTTGGAATTATTAGTTTGTGCAGTTTCAGTTATTTTGCGTATATTTTAGTTTTATCAAAAATGGATTATAGTAGCACAGGTGCGATGAGAAGTCCTTTCTCTCCTCGAGTTAGGCAGTCTATCACAGGACGAAGGCCCATTGGGCTTTCGTCAGCTAAAAAGAACCAAAGGTTCGCACATAACCTATTCTGTTTAACCTTTTTAATTTGAATAGAAAATGTGAGGGTTATAATCAATGCATGATTTTTTCCACAGTAAGTTTATGCAGTCTGCAGGTGAGCAAACTGGTGATGTTGTGTACAAAACTCCAGTTACCACAATAGAAACTTACGGAATGCCCCTCCCTGTGATGGTCACTGAAGCCCTTACATTTGGTAAGTACAACTATCCTACTAACAATATTTTTCAAGAGCACTTACGCTATCATCAGAATAACATTACAGTTAGTTATTTTTAGCTATTCACCTTTGCCATCACCACTCTTAAAAAATCAAGGTACATTACTTGCAGCCAGTGGCGAGGTAAGCGTTCGTCTGTCTGCCTGTGGTTGGTGCTGGGTGGTCTCAGGGCGACGTATCATATCCTGGCCTCGCAACTCCACCATATCCAGCTCTGCATCAGCTGCTCCTGCTAGCACTATCGCTCGGGAGCTCTCACTACCCCAGACTGATCTTGCACATAAGGCTGATCTGGTTGTGCTATTCTATATAGAAGGAGCTCAGGTAAGTTACTAAGTAATACCATCACTTTGAATACTATTTGTAATTTTTATTCATGGACAAAACAAAATGTCCATATCCAAAACAATAATTTGTAATCTCTGAATTTTTTACAGATGCCATCCTGCATAGGAGTATCCCCTGAAGGGACAGTCCGTTACTGGCCTTCCGTCGGGCAAGAGGGAGTGTACATTGATGTCTCGTGTGAGCTGGCTGGCCAGGAGTGTGAGAAGCTTGGAGACTATACTCCGGAAGGACTGGTGCTGGCCACCACTACTTGCACTGTTGTACTGCTCAACCCTACCATTGTTGGTAAGTCATCATTTGTAAAAATGTGTAATGTATTGTGAGCACTAGCTCGTGCCTACTAAGACACATACCATGTGAAATGCACAAACACAATGCAAAAATTGTACTTGTGTTAGACTCTTATCTTGATTTTGAAATCATAACATATTTAATGATTTATCTATTGCATTTTTCAGTGTTTTCTTCATTATGTAGATAGAAAAGACTAGATAAAATAAATCTACTAGCAGTGTAACCTGCATCCAATATTGACTTACTTTCTGGCCACAATGGTTACTTACATAAACACAACATTGCAAGACAAATCAATCAAAACTACTGCATTCAACGGCATAATATAATAACACATTCATTGTTTCCCACAGCACCCCTTGTTCTTACATAATGAACATGTTTTAAACTGTCATATCCCCAGAGGACACCGGTGTCCGCATACCTATTGTCTTTCTATTGTGTCTCTAATTACGGTATTCAAAAGGTTAAAGTTGGTAGTGCTACATATTTTATGCAGTCTGGCACTGCAATGACATGTCAGCTGCCCCTACTACAGAATTTTCCCACATTTAAGTAAAGCCTTGATGTTGCATAGTAAATTATTTGAAGTCAAAAGTAGTATTGTATTGTGGACTGTTGTCTGCAACTCCATGACTAAAGCTTGTATTTTGTATCATAAGTAGTACCTACATAATTTAAATAAAAACTCTTAGAATTTATTTTTCACAAATTGTTGACCTTATCTGGAAGCTAAACTCCTATTGCATTATAAATGCGTTAGTAGTGGGTAGTGGTACAATAGAGGGGTTGTTTGCAGATGGTCGCGCGACAGTAACGTGTCGCACTTTGCGGCCGCCCAGTGGCTGGCTCGGCGGCATCGGGCGACGCGTCTCCTTGCTGTTCTTCGGATCTATGCCCGCACATGCTGACACAGTGAGGACTTCTCTATGCTAAATTTAACCTACCATATTTAATGTAGAAAACTACCTGTTATGGTTATTACTAGAATTATTTGCAGTTTAGGTATGCATATATTACTTTGGAATCTATATTAATTTTGCTGCAATTCGCACTATCATTTGCAAGCATTACTTTTGAAAAGTAACTGAAACAACAAGGCTTTAATGCAACACTCAATTTACATGGTGCTACAATGTTGCCCGGGGCACAGAATATGTAATAGTACAAGTACAGAAATTTCATTCTGCGAAAGCAACCCTATGAATTTAAACCTATTAACAACGCTACTAATGTTCATAATACATTGCACAGCATGGATGTGACCTTGATTTTAATAGCGTACTGGAGATAGCCACACTTGTAACAAATCATTATGCATCTTAAATCCAAGTAGCAAGTCTTTTAATACGCCCGATAAAGCGCCTTTGAACAAACCGCTCTCGTTATATGGTTAGGAGTTGTGTGTTTAAAAAAAAAAATATACCTATGTTTTATAACATAAAATATGTACATATTTTCTAAAATTATTTGGTACCTAATTGGTACAAAAAATCACACATTAAAATGTATCGTAAGAAAGTAATAATAATAACATTATAATGAACATTTTGTAAGATGTCATTCCAATAGTAAGTTAGTTACTATTACTAAGGGCGAGCGCGCACTACGATAAAAAATCGTTGCGAAAAAATATCGCAAATCTGTGAACCACAGAAATACACTACAATCCGCGCATTGCGAAAATAAATCGTTTGCTATTTAAAATTGCAAATGCGAAATTGTATGTGTATTTTGTACCTTACGAAGCGGTACCGAGGCCCGCGCATTGCGGATAAAATCGCAAGCGCAGCGGTCAGTCGATTGACGATATTTGACGATGTCAGACGCATATGAATCGGAATCGCCTGTGGCCACGCCACCTGCCGCCATTAGCGATGATGGCGGCTTCTTTTGTAAGTCCATGTTCCTATGTATAGGTGCACTCCCGTCTTTCGTGGTGGCACAGTACCTATTGACTGTCTCCTCAGTCCGCTATTTCGCAGGCGACAATAAATCGTAGTGCGTGTATGAAATATTGTAGTTTGCGATTTTATTTCGCATTAAAAAAATCGCAACGATTTTTTATCGCGGTGCGCGCTTAGCCTAAGACGTTTACTTATTTTGTTTTTTTTTTATCTTTAAAATCATTGCTTTTTTCATGAATTAATTCATGAAAAATGTCGCAAATAATATTGAATGTCGTATCAGCTTATTTAATATTGTTGCAGAAGCTAGTGGGCGTGGTAGTGCTGGCGGGCGGCTCGCAGTCGGAGAGCACGATCGCGCTGGTGTCGGGCGGGCCGGCGCTGCAGCTGTGGCGCGGCGCCGAGCTGCACGAGCACTCGCTGCGCCGCGCGCTCACCGACGCGCACCAGCGCGCGCATCTCGCGCCGCACGGTCTCCTATACTAACCTTTATTACCAACGTCTCGATAAGTCTTGTGGTGTCGTGATGCGTTCGGTAGCGTCGTGTCTCGCAACGTGATAAAACTCGTTTAGCTTCGCATTGAATATCAATGTGTACTGACCCTTACGCGACCTCCTTAATCCATAGCAGTCATACCTGATTGGCGAGCACATTTTCCGTTTGACAAACCCGAATGACACTATGCCAGCGCTTCGACGCGTTCAGATTTGCAAAAAAAACACTTATCGCGACGCCGACGGCACATGACAAAGCCAATCAATATAAAATCTGAATAACAAGTAACTCTTCTAATCCGTAGGTGAATTGAACAGCCTCGAGATCATGGCCCTGGACGTGCGCGCGAGCGGCAACAACGCTCTGCTACTGCTCATCGCCACTGTCAACGTTGCACGCTCGCCCGAAATGAGATATGCTATCGGTAAGTATGCGGCACTGTCACCTAGGTTCTGAAACGGTTACTATCGAAGTAACTAAAACAATGTCTTGAGGTGGAAAATCATCGACATCAATGGTCAAAGTCGATTCACATTTAGCAAAGATATTGCTGAACAAGATAAAAAAAACAGTCAGCTTAAGAACTTCCTCCTTTTTGGAAGTTGATTATAATAGATTTCAGTTTACATATATGTTAATTTATTTTATATTTGATGCATTAACTAGCGTGTAGATATGTGTCAAGTATCGGATCAAGATTGTGACGTATGATTCGGTCCCCAGCGCACATCTGCGTGGAGGACCCCAGCAAGCCGCGCGTGACGTCGGTGGTGCCGGCGCGCGGCTGGGCGGGCGAGGCCGACGAGCCGCCGCGCTTCCTGCCGCTGGCGCACCGCGCCATCCTCTACACCAGCAAGTACATCGCCATCGTCTCCAGTAAGTGTTCAACTAGTGAACCAGCGTCGCAACTGTACTACGTCGAAACATCGATATACTTGCTATCATTAATTTGTAACACGTGCAGCTACCGACCTTCAATCCTCCTTTCATATTCCTTCTACCTTCATCCCACTCTTTCCTTTCTACTTTCCTCTACCGACTTCAATCTTTTCACCCTCTTCCTACTCCTCCTCCACCCCACCCACTGTGTTTACAATATTTAAGTCACACAAAATCCATCACACAAACATACTTGAAAAGTATTTTATAATAATTATATGTTGCTGCATTTATTTTCTATGTAAATGCAGCAAAGCAGTAGTGTTGTCTCTGTGCCCGTACTTTTACTTAGGCGCCGAATATTCGTGATGCGTCATCGACTTAGTTTTGTTCCCACCAGCAACAGTTGCCAACGACAAGGTGGACTACATCGACGTGTCGTCGGAGGGCGACAAGCTGCTGGGCGCCGAGCTGTGCGGCGGCGTGCCGCTGCTGTTCAGCCACAAGCACGGCGTGCTGGCGCTCAGCCAGCCCGACGCCGTCCATACTACGCCGTGAGTATACACAACATACACAACGACAAGGTGGACTACATCGACGTGTCGTCGGAGGGCGACAAGCTGCTGGGCGCCGAGCTGTGCGGCGGCGTGCCGCTGCTGTTCAGCCACAAGCACGGCGTGCTGGCGCTCAGCCAGCCCGACGCCGTCCATACTACGCCGTGAGTATACACAACATACACAACGACAAGGTGGACTACATCGACGTGTCGTCGGAGGGCGACAAGCTGCTGGGCGCCGAGCTGTGCGGCGGCGTGCCGCTGCTGTTCAGCCACAAGCACGGCGTGCTGGCGCTCAGCCAGCCCGACGCCGTCCATACTACGCCGTGAGTATACACAACATACACAACGACAAGGTGGACTACATCGACGTGTCGTCGGAGGGCGACAAGCTGCTGGGCGCCGAGCTGTGCGGCGGCGTGCCGCTGCTGTTCAGCCACAAGCACGGCGTGCTGGCGCTCAGCCAGCCCGACGCCGTCCATACTACGCCGTGAGTATACACAACATACACAACGACAAGGTGGACACCATCGATAATAATATATGTTTTATTCATATGATAAGTCAACTCTGTTCCACTGATCGCATGGAGCCCCCACAAATTCTTGTAATAATTCTTTGAGGTGGTTTGAGGTGATCCAACCACCTGAATCTGGACTCAAATAGCTGACTTGTTACTAAAAGATTTAATATGCATTTCATCCAGCAGACTGCATAAAGAAGCTGTGTTATTCATAATAGACGGGATGGGAGAAAGGGATTTGGAATTAATATGAGCTAATAAAATGTTTGTGATTTATTGCCAGGTCGATGTGCGAGAGTCCAATGGGCTCGCCCTGTCCGTCCGACATGTACGACGGAAATCTGTCACTCTATGAAATTGATCCTCATGAGGTAAGTTAAAAAATAAGATCTAAATGTGTAATCTCGCAAAGGTTAGTCATTTACGGTTATTTTAAGGTTCTTCCGACGCGAGTGTCGAATACTTTTATAAAGTGTTAACACATTTAATTTCTCTGAGTATGGTTTACCTTACCACACACAAAAGTAAAGCTGTCAACAGTCGCATAAAGTTTGATCGTCTGTCCTCAGATAAGCTTGGTAACGACGGACGCGTGCGGCAAGCTGAAGACGGCGTTCCTATTCCACGTGCGGCGCGACGCGGCGGCGTGCCGCGCGCTGCTGGCCGAGCTGTTCCCGCGCGCGCGCGACCACGACGAGCGCGACGTGGACAGCGTGCTGGACCGCAGCGTGCTGCGCATCGCCACCGAGATGCTCGACGACATCCCCGCCGGGGACCCCAGGTCAGGGACAGAGACTCTTGTTCCTATTCCACGTGCGTGCTGGCCGAGCTGTTCCCGCGCGCGCGCGACCACGACGAGCGCGACGTGGACAGCGTGCTGGACCGCAGCGTGCTGCGCATCGCCACCGAGATGCTCGACGACATCCCCGCCGGGGACCCCAGGTCAGGGACAGAGACTCTTGTTCCTATTCCACGTGCGTGCTGGCCGAGCTGTTCCCGCGCGCGCGCGACCACGACGAGCGCGACGTGGACAGCGTGCTGGACCGCAGCGTGCTGCGCATCGCCACCGAGATGCTCGACGACATCCCCGCCGGGGACCCCAGGTCAGGGACAGAGACTCTTGTTCCTATTCCACGTGCGTGCTGGCCGAGCTGTTCCCGCGCGCGCGCGACACAATGACTACGCTACACCTTGACACGTATTGCCGCTAGATGCTTCACATCTCACATAGCAGTGACTGACAGTTGTTGATGCAGATGGAAGCAGCGCGGCGGCGCGGCCACGAACATCTGCCTGGGCAGCTCGGCGGCGCTGCAGGTGGCGGCGCAGCTGCGCGACAAGCAGCGCGCCTTCTCGCTGTTCTGCGACTTCCTGCGCGCCGTGGGGCTGTGGCAGCGCCTCGGACTCGTCACCAGAGGTACCATTATGTGTTTTGCGGTTGTGCTGTAAGTCTCTGACTTTAGCACAACGCGGTCCTTTCTAATTTTGCAGATAAATTGATCGATTCTGAATCTGACAAATTGCGAAATGTGGATTTTTGGAAAACTATATTACGATGTCTTTTTTTATTTTAAAAAGCGCTGGTTCTTCACCTAGTTTTTTATATATAATTGTTATTATTGAATGTTCAGAATGCGGCGGAGGCGTGGTGAGCACGGAGAGCGCGCTGTGCGGGCTGGCGGAGCAGCTGTCCATAGCCGTGGCGCTCCGGAGGCTGCAGCAGGGCGCCGACGCGCAGCTCATCGACGCGGCCATCTACCAGGTCAGTTAGCAGAATGTTCAGAATGCGGCGGAGGCGTGGTGAGCACGGAGAGCGCGCTGTGCGGGCTGGCGGAGCAGCTGTCCATAGCCGTGGCGCTCCGGAGGCTGCAGCAGGGCGCCGACGCGCAGCTCATCGACGCGGCCATCTACCAGGTCAGTTAGCAGAATGTTCAGAATGCGGCGGAGGCGTGGTGAGCACGGAGAGCGCGCTGTGCGGGCTGGCGGAGCAGCTGTCCATAGCCGTGGCGCTCCGGAGGCTGCAGCAGGGCGCCGACGCGCAGCTCATCGACGCGGCCATCTACCAGGTCAGTTAGCAGAATGTTCAGAATGCGGCGGAGGCGTGGTGAGCACGGAGAGCGCGCTGTGCGGGCTGGCGGAGCAGCTGTCCATAGCCGTGGCGCTCCGGAGGCTGCAGCAGGGCGCCGACGCGCAGCTCATCGACGCGGCCATCTACCAGGTCAGTTAGCAGAATGTTCAGAATGCGGCGGAGGCGTGGTGAGCACGGAGAGCGCGCTGTGCGGGCTGGCGGAGCAGCTGTCCATAGCCGTGGCGCTCCGGAGGCTGCAGCAGGGCGCCGACGCGCAGCTCATCGACGCGGCCATCTACCAGGTCAGTTAGCAGAATGTTCAGAATGCGGCGGAGGCGTGGTGAGCACGGAGAGCGCGCTGTGCGGGCTGGCGGAGCAGCTGTCCATAGCCGTGGCGCTCCGGAGGCTGCAGCAGGGCGCCGACGCGCAGCTCATCGACGCGGCCATCTACCAGGTCAGTTAGCAGAATGTTCAGAATGCGGCGGAGGCGTGGTGAGCACGGAGAGCGCGCTGTGCGGGCTGGCGGAGCAGCTGTCCATAGCCGTGGCGCTCCGGAGGCTGCAGCAGGGCGCCGACGCGCAGCTCATCGACGCGGCCATCTACCAGGTCAGTTAGCAGAATGTTCAGAATGCGGCGGAGGCGTGGTGAGCACGGAGAGCGCGCTGTGCGGGCTGGCGGAGCAGCTGTCCATAGCCGTGGCGCTCCGGAGGCTGCAGCAGGGCGCCGACGCGCAGCTCATCGACGCGGCCATCTACCAGGTCAGTTAGCAGAATGTTCAGAATGCGGCGGAGGCGTGGTGAGCACGGAGAGCGCGCTGTGCGGGCTGGCGGAGCAGCTGTCCATAGCCGTGGCGCTCCGGAGGCTGCAGCAGGGCGCCGACGCGCAGCTCATCGACGCGGCCATCTACCAGGTCAGTTAGCAGAATGTTCAGAATGCGGCGGAGGCGTGGTGAGCACGGAGAGCGCGCTGTGCGGGCTGGCGGAGCAGCTGTCCATAGCCGTGGCGCTCCGGAGGCTGCAGCAGGGCGCCGACGCGCAGCTCATCGACGCGGCCATCTACCAGGTCAGTTAGCAGAATGTTCAGAATGCGGCGGAGGCGTGGTGAGCACGGAGAGCGCGCTGTGCGGGCTGGCGGAGCAGCTGTCCATAGCCGTGGCGCTCCGGAGGCTGCAGCAGGGCGCCGACGCGCAGCTCATCGACGCGGCCATCTACCAGGTCAGTTAGCAGAATGTTCAGAATGCGGCGGAGGCGTGGTGAGCACGGAGAGCGCGCTGTGCGGGCTGGCGGAGCAGCTGTCCATAGCCGTGGCGCTCCGGAGGCTGCAGCAGGGCGCCGACGCGCAGCTCATCGACGCGGCCATCTACCAGGTCAGTTAGCAGAATGTTCAGAATGCGGCGGAGGCGTGGTGAGCACGGAGAGCGCGCTGTGCGGGCTGGCGGAGCAGCTGTCCATAGCCGTGGCGCTCCGGAGGCTGCAGCAGGGCGCCGACGCGCAGCTCATCGACGCGGCCATCTACCAGGTCAGTTAGCAGAATGTTCAGAATGCGGCGGAGGCGTGGTGAGCACGGAGAGCGCGCTGTGCGGGCTGGCGGAGCAGCTGTCCATAGCCGTGGCGCTCCGGAGGCTGCAGCAGGGCGCCGACGCGCAGCTCATCGACGCGGCCATCTACCAGGTCAGTTAGCAGAATGTTCAGAATGCGGCGGAGGCGTGGTGAGCACGGAGAGCGCGCTGTGCGGGCTGGCGGAGCAGCTGTCCATAGCCGTGGCGCTCCGGAGGCTGCAGCAGGGCGCCGACGCGCAGCTCATCGACGCGGCCATCTACCAGGTCAGTTAGCAGAATGTTCAGAATGCGGCGGAGGCGTGGTGAGCACGGAGAGCGCGCTGTGCGGGCTGGCGGAGCAGCTGTCCATAGCCGTGGCGCTCCGGAGGCTGCAGCAGGGCGCCGACGCGCAGCTCATCGACGCGGCCATCTACCAGGTCAGTTAGCAGAATGTTCAGAATGCGGCGGAGGCGTGGTGAGCACGGAGAGCGCGCTGTGCGGGCTGGCGGAGCAGCTGTCCATAGCCGTGGCGCTCCGGAGGCTGCAGCAGGGCGCCGACGCGCAGCTCATCGACGCGGCCATCTACCAGGTCAGTTAGCAGAATGTTCAGAATGCGGCGGAGGCGTGGTGAGCACGGAGAGCGCGCTGTGCGGGCTGGCGGAGCAGCTGTCCATAGCCGTGGCGCTCCGGAGGCTGCAGCAGGGCGCCGACGCGCAGCTCATCGACGCGGCCATCTACCAGGTCAGTTAGCAGAATGTTCAGAATGCGGCGGAGGCGTGGTGAGCACGGAGAGCGCGCTGTGCGGGCTGGCGGAGCAGCTGTCCATAGCCGTGGCGCTCCGGAGGCTGCAGCAGGGCGCCGACGCGCAGCTCATCGACGCGGCCATCTACCAGGTCAGTTAGCAGAATGTTCAGAATGCGGCGGAGGCGTGGTGAGCACGGAGAGCGCGCTGTGCGGGCTGGCGGAGCAGCTGTCCATAGCCGTGGCGCTCCGGAGGCTGCAGCAGGGCGCCGACGCGCAGCTCATCGACGCGGCCATCTACCAGGTCAGTTAGCAGAATGTTCAGAATGCGGCGGAGGCGTGGTGAGCACGGAGAGCGCGCTGTGCGGGCTGGCGGAGCAGCTGTCCATAGCCGTGGCGCTCCGGAGGCTGCAGCAGGGCGCCGACGCGCAGCTCATCGACGCGGCCATCTACCAGGTCAGTTAGCAGAATGTTCAGAATGCGGCGGAGGCGTGGTGAGCACGGAGAGCGCGCTGTGCGGGCTGGCGGAGCAGCTGTCCATAGCCGTGGCGCTCCGGAGGCTGCAGCAGGGCGCCGACGCGCAGCTCATCGACGCGGCCATCTACCAGGTCAGTTAGCAGAATGTTCAGAATGCGGCGGAGGCGTGGTGAGCACGGAGAGCGCGCTGTGCGGGCTGGCGGAGCAGCTGTCCATAGCCGTGGCGCTCCGGAGGCTGCAGCAGGGCGCCGACGCGCAGCTCATCGACGCGGCCATCTACCAGGTCAGTTAGCAGAATGTTCAGAATGCGGCGGAGGCGTGGTGAGCACGGAGAGCGCGCTGTGCGGGCTGGCGGAGCAGCTGTCCATAGCCGTGGCGCTCCGGAGGCTGCAGCAGGGCGCCGACGCGCAGCTCATCGACGCGGCCATCTACCAGGTCAGTTAGCAGAATGTTCAGAATGCGGCGGAGGCGTGGTGAGCACGGAGAGCGCGCTGTGCGGGCTGGCGGAGCAGCTGTCCATAGCCGTGGCGCTCCGGAGGCTGCAGCAGGGCGCCGACGCGCAGCTCATCGACGCGGCCATCTACCAGGTCAGTTAGCAGAATGTTCAGAATGCGGCGGAGGCGTGGTGAGCACGGAGAGCGCGCTGTGCGGGCTGGCGGAGCAGCTGTCCATAGCCGTGGCGCTCCGGAGGCTGCAGCAGGGCGCCGACGCGCAGCTCATCGACGCGGCCATCTACCAGGTCAGTTAGCAGAATGTTCAGAATGCGGCGGAGGCGTGGTGAGCACGGAGAGCGCGCTGTGCGGGCTGGCGGAGCAGCTGTCCATAGCCGTGGCGCTCCGGAGGCTGCAGCAGGGCGCCGACGCGCAGCTCATCGACGCGGCCATCTACCAGGTCAGTTAGCAGAATGTTCAGAATGCGGCGGAGGCGTGGTGAGCACGGAGAGCGCGCTGTGCGGGCTGGCGGAGCAGCTGTCCATAGCCGTGGCGCTCCGGAGGCTGCAGCAGGGCGCCGACGCGCAGCTCATCGACGCGGCCATCTACCAGGTCAGTTAGCAGAATGTTCAGAATGCGGCGGAGGCGTGGTGAGCACGGAGAGCGCGCTGTGCGGGCTGGCGGAGCAGCTGTCCATAGCCGTGGCGCTCCGGAGGCTGCAGCAGGGCGCCGACGCGCAGCTCATCGACGCGGCCATCTACCAGGTCAGTTAGCAGAATGTTCAGAATGCGGCGGAGGCGTGGTGAGCACGGAGAGCGCGCTGTGCGGGCTGGCGGAGCAGCTGTCCATAGCCGTGGCGCTCCGGAGGCTGCAGCAGGGCGCCGACGCGCAGCTCATCGACGCGGCCATCTACCAGGTCAGTTAGCAGAATGTTCAGAATGCGGCGGAGGCGTGGTGAGCACGGAGAGCGCGCTGTGCGGGCTGGCGGAGCAGCTGTCCATAGCCGTGGCGCTCCGGAGGCTGCAGCAGGGCGCCGACGCGCAGCTCATCGACGCGGCCATCTACCAGGTCAGTTAGCAGAATGTTCAGAATGCGGCGGAGGCGTGGTGAGCACGGAGAGCGCGCTGTGCGGGCTGGCGGAGCAGCTGTCCATAGCCGTGGCGCTCCGGAGGCTGCAGCAGGGCGCCGACGCGCAGCTCATCGACGCGGCCATCTACCAGGTCAGTTAGCAGAATGTTCAGAATGCGGCGGAGGCGTGGTGAGCACGGAGAGCGCGCTGTGCGGGCTGGCGGAGCAGCTGTCCATAGCCGTGGCGCTCCGGAGGCTGCAGCAGGGCGCCGACGCGCAGCTCATCGACGCGGCCATCTACCAGGTCAGTTAGCAGAATGTTCAGAATGCGGCGGAGGCGTGGTGAGCACGGAGAGCGCGCTGTGCGGGCTGGCGGAGCAGCTGTCCATAGCCGTGGCGCTCCGGAGGCTGCAGCAGGGCGCCGACGCGCAGCTCATCGACGCGGCCATCTACCAGGTCAGTTAGCAGAATGTTCAGAATGCGGCGGAGGCGTGGTGAGCACGGAGAGCGCGCTGTGCGGGCTGGCGGAGCAGCTGTCCATAGCCGTGGCGCTCCGGAGGCTGCAGCAGGGCGCCGACGCGCAGCTCATCGACGCGGCCATCTACCAGGTCAGTTAGCAGAATGTTCAGAATGCGGCGGAGGCGTGGTGAGCACGGAGAGCGCGCTGTGCGGGCTGGCGGAGCAGCTGTCCATAGCCGTGGCGCTCCGGAGGCTGCAGCAGGGCGCCGACGCGCAGCTCATCGACGCGGCCATCTACCAGGTCAGTTAGCAGAATGTTCAGAATGCGGCGGAGGCGTGGTGAGCACGGAGAGCGCGCTGTGCGGGCTGGCGGAGCAGCTGTCCATAGCCGTGGCGCTCCGGAGGCTGCAGCAGGGCGCCGACGCGCAGCTCATCGACGCGGCCATCTACCAGGTCAGTTAGCAGAATGTTCAGAATGCGGCGGAGGCGTGGTGAGCACGGAGAGCGCGCTGTGCGGGCTGGCGGAGCAGCTGTCCATAGCCGTGGCGCTCCGGAGGCTGCAGCAGGGCGCCGACGCGCAGCTCATCGACGCGGCCATCTACCAGGTCAGTTAGCAGAATGTTCAGAATGCGGCGGAGGCGTGGTGAGCACGGAGAGCGCGCTGTGCGGGCTGGCGGAGCAGCTGTCCATAGCCGTGGCGCTCCGGAGGCTGCAGCAGGGCGCCGACGCGCAGCTCATCGACGCGGCCATCTACCAGGTCAGTTAGCAGAATGTTCAGAATGCGGCGGAGGCGTGGTGAGCACGGAGAGCGCGCTGTGCGGGCTGGCGGAGCAGCTGTCCATAGCCGTGGCGCTCCGGAGGCTGCAGCAGGGCGCCGACGCGCAGCTCATCGACGCGGCCATCTACCAGGTCAGTTAGCAGAATGTTCAGAATGCGGCGGAGGCGTGGTGAGCACGGAGAGCGCGCTGTGCGGGCTGGCGGAGCAGCTGTCCATAGCCGTGGCGCTCCGGAGGCTGCAGCAGGGCGCCGACGCGCAGCTCATCGACGCGGCCATCTACCAGGTCAGTTAGCAGAATGTTCAGAATGCGGCGGAGGCGTGGTGAGCACGGAGAGCGCGCTGTGCGGGCTGGCGGAGCAGCTGTCCATAGCCGTGGCGCTCCGGAGGCTGCAGCAGGGCGCCGACGCGCAGCTCATCGACGCGGCCATCTACCAGGTCAGTTAGCAGAATGTTCAGAATGCGGCGGAGGCGTGGTGAGCACGGAGAGCGCGCTGTGCGGGCTGGCGGAGCAGCTGTCCATAGCCGTGGCGCTCCGGAGGCTGCAGCAGGGCGCCGACGCGCAGCTCATCGACGCGGCCATCTACCAGGTCAGTTAGCAGAATGTTCAGAATGCGGCGGAGGCGTGGTGAGCACGGAGAGCGCGCTGTGCGGGCTGGCGGAGCAGCTGTCCATAGCCGTGGCGCTCCGGAGGCTGCAGCAGGGCGCCGACGCGCAGCTCATCGACGCGGCCATCTACCAGGTCAGTTAGCAGAATGTTCAGAATGCGGCGGAGGCGTGGTGAGCACGGAGAGCGCGCTGTGCGGGCTGGCGGAGCAGCTGTCCATAGCCGTGGCGCTCCGGAGGCTGCAGCAGGGCGCCGACGCGCAGCTCATCGACGCGGCCATCTACCAGGTCAGTTAGCAGAATGTTCAGAATGCGGCGGAGGCGTGGTGAGCACGGAGAGCGCGCTGTGCGGGCTGGCGGAGCAGCTGTCCATAGCCGTGGCGCTCCGGAGGCTGCAGCAGGGCGCCGACGCGCAGCTCATCGACGCGGCCATCTACCAGGTCAGTTAGCAGAATGTTCAGAATGCGGCGGAGGCGTGGTGAGCACGGAGAGCGCGCTGTGCGGGCTGGCGGAGCAGCTGTCCATAGCCGTGGCGCTCCGGAGGCTGCAGCAGGGCGCCGACGCGCAGCTCATCGACGCGGCCATCTACCAGGTCAGTTAGCAGTACGTGCTAGAGCACTGTGGCAATACAATATTAAACCTTATTATTTTTAGTTGAGAAAAATCGCATAACACCCTTTAGAATCTCGCTCGTTAACTTAAACACTAATCGATTTTTTTTTTTTGTTGTAATACTATTTTACTATTGAATTCATTTTTATTTGCGGCAGCCCCATAGACTACTTCGAAAAAAACTGGAGCGGTGCGTTTACTTTTTTTAATAAAAAAAAAAAAAAAAGTAATTTAATTATCCTAACCCGTCCCTGGTTGTCGTCCCTTGCGCTCGTCACCGCACGAGTGGCCGCAAGCGTATACAACCGAGTTCTTTTACTTACTTTTAGGTAATTTCATAGGTTGACTTGCAATAAACTGCTGAAAAAAAAATTAGTTTCTTATTGTAAGATGCTCACATTTTAAGTTGTAGTATAGCAAAAAAAAGATTTAGACAAGCATGTGTGTTCCTCCTGAAGTGTCCTAAACCGTATCTCGGTGTGTATAGCTACCCTTAACTACGTGACGTAAGGCCGCAATACTGTAAGGATACGACGGTACATGTGAATATATGATAAGCTAAAGGAACCTACTAAGACCTACAAGCCTAACAGCCCTACGACCCTAAGCCCTACAGCCCTACCCTATCATATAACTAGTATGTGATAAATAAATATATAAATAAGTTCAGGATGTCTGCACCATGCGACCTAAGGTTACAGACGGATAGTAGACAGGATGTCCAGGTTCAGGAAGGGTACACTCACTGCCAGTCCCGCAGACTCACGAGACTGATCTGTGATGGCTAAAGGTGTCTTGGCCACAGTGAGGGGTAATGAGACAAGAATATAAAATTCTAATCTGATTTATTTACAATAAGTTACAGCTTATATACTACTTTTTCCTAACACACACTATTACATAAAATCGTTGTGTCCTATGCGTTTAAGATGCAACTTAATCATAATTTTAACTGGACCGTGCCTCCGCCGGGCCGAGTACTGAGTCAATGTCCAAAGTAACATTGAAAAAGGTGTATAATGGACATTTTGTTCAATGCATTACTTACTTTTGTTGTTTTTACACGCTTCTTTTGCAGTGATAAATTATATCGCGTATCATTGTGTTACTGAGAAGTTCAATGATTTGTCAGGTGGTGTGCGGCGACAACCCGGAGGTAGAGGAGGAGCCGGAAGTAGAAGAAGCTTTGTCTTCAGGTGCGCTGTCCCCCGGCGACGCGTGCTACCGCCGCGTGTCGCGCGCCGCCCGCGTGCTGCGCGCGCTCGCGCTCGCGCCGCCGCCCGCGCACGACGCGCGCGCGCACGCCACCCACGCCGCCGCCACCATCAACATACTTACTGTGAGTTTTATTCTAACACTTGTAATAGTCAAGTGTTGTTTGTATTGACGTTAATACCAATGGTACTTGTCGTCCAGAACGTGTTGACGGCGGTGCACGCGACGCGGCTGCAGTGGCAGGGCGGCGCGGCGCTGCCGGCGCTGGGCCCGCGCGCACTGCTGCCGGCGCTGGCGGAGCTGCAGCGGCGCGCAGTCACGCAGGCGGCCGCGCAGTGCCCCGACGCCACGCTGCGCGCGCAGGTGCACGAGGCGGCCGCGGCGCTGGCCGACCTCATACTGACGGACGCGGAGCATCTCAACGCTTCCTCACATACGCAGCATGTGTATGAGCGCATTCGGCGGGAGGCTATACAACCATTTAGTGAGTCTAACAGTTCGATCATCACCAAGCCAGTAAATAGATTATCGTACCGTAACATTCTTTTTATTTATTTCAAGAAAGATTTATGATTTTATAAAAATAGGTAAATTCAAAACACTTTATTGTTAGCTACAGGAAGAAACATAAAGTTGATTATACTTTCTCTAAAATACCGGAATCATAAAAATCTTAATTGTCTCATTTTTTTCCGGTATTTTAGAAGACGTATTATCAATTCGTATGTTATTAAATTATTTTCTAATTCTTTATGGAACATTGTATCAAGTTCAAGATAATACCTAATAGCTGCAGTCATAACCTTGGCACCTACCTAGGTTATGATAGCTTATTGGCATGAAGACTACACTTATGTACATTTTTCAAAAACACAACTACAAACCCTACCACATGAGCGGTATCAATGCACATTCTTGACAAACTTTTCGAAAAATACGTTTTTAAGTATGGATATAACTATTTTAATACAAATCAACTATTATCCACCATGTTATTTTAACAAATCTGAATGTATTTTATATTATAAAACGTAGGTACTTATTTACATTTTTCAAAAACACACAACTTCAAACCATACCATATGAGCAGCCTGTTCAAAGGCGCATAACGTGCGTAATAAAAGAAACTCTCGATGCGCGGACTTAAGGTGCATTTTGATTCGTTATGAGCGCGACTCGCCCCTTGTGGGCAAATATTTTGAAGGTCATGTTCGTGCCTTGCAATGTAATAAGAACATTAGGAGCACTATTAGTAAGTTTGAATTCGCTTGTTTGCTTTCGCGAAATAAATCTTCTGTACTTTTACTATTACTTATTCATGCTTCTAAGAACTTTAGGTAAATGTACTCTATGTTCCGACCTTTAACTATATTGATCAATAAAGAGTTTTAAGAACAACTATTATTCCTATGTGACTTTTTCAGTCGACGAGGGGCAAACGGAGCGGGCGGCGGCTCTTGCCGAGAAGTTCAAAGACTTCGAGTTGTTGATAGAGATGTGCATCAAGAGTAACGACTTGGACAAACTATACGCGTACATCGACAAGTATTCTAACGAGGTGCGTTTGTTGTTGTATTTTTTTTTAATTTATCGTGATGAACTGTGTTAAAAGCGCGTGATATTCTATAGTATATGTAGGATACCGTGCATAATATTGTTAATAAAGTTTAGAGCGTTATCTTCTTCTTTGCGTGTCGATGAACTCAAATTAAACCTTTTCTGACCAATATTTGGCAACCTGTACCGCTGCGTCATTGGCCTCGTACAAATTCTGTGAAGTGCAGGCTGTTGTGCAAGATGGGCAGCACAGCAGGTGACGCATGTCTTGTGGAGAGACTCCATACTGGCGCTGTGTCAGAGAAGGGTCGAGGAAGCGTCATTTAGCCATATTATTTTTGCAGCAACCAATCTGAGTCCGCAGTCTGTTAAGAGATTTCCAGATTGGCCACTGTAGTTCGCGTCCAGGGGAGAGATGTTCTGATGGGGTGATAGAGTGTGATAGAGTTGGGTGTTTTTGCTTCTACAGCGCGCATCTTTCATCCTCTGCACTGTCTTTAAACATGTCATTAATCGCATAAAAATTTGCGTAACTTTGCTTTTTTTTTTTATAAAAAATTAGTATTTAAATAAATAATAAGGTCTTTTTCCCGATTTTTTTTTTTTTTTTTTTGTAAACTTAGTTACATTATGTTTATGTTATTTTCATTCTTATTGTCCTTTTCTAATTTGGATCAAAAAGGTAATAAATAAACTTAATAGCATCAGCCTTATAATATTCCTACTGCTGGGACTCAGGTCTCTTCTCTAGAAGAGGGAATGTGCCGTAATCCACCACGCAGGCCCAGTGCGGGTTAGTGGATGTCACATGTCTTCGAATTTTTGGTTCTAGGACATTTCAGGACGGATTTCTAGGACGTTTCCATTTCATACCAAATGACTTAACTTTCTCGAAACAGTTAAAATCTGTTAATAAAAAAGGCTACTATACCGTTGAGGAATTTAAAACTAACAAATTGTAAATCTATTGAATGTAAATATGAAATAAATAAATGACTAATACTACATTTCCTATATAACTAAAAATCATTTTAGTCATATAGGAAATGTAGTCGAATGCATTGATGTAATTAATTATTGACTAATGTTTAGTATGATTTAATAAATTGTAATAATAATATTTGTCCGGAGGTTTCTCTCTCAGGAGCCCTGACCACCGGTAGCTTGGACCCTGTTCCCGATGCCGGTGGGCTACTATTTTTTATATTTTTAAATGTTTTTTTTTTGTATAACCTTCTATAGAAAATATTTAAAAATGTAATTTATATGTATATACAAATAATAAAAGGAAATATTAATTCAACTTACGGATTCCATACACCTTAGATCCCTCTGCTCAACTGAAACTTACAAGTATTTGGGTATGTCGGAAGCGTTAGGCATCAATGCTGATGACGTAAAACGGTCGTTGAAGGAGCGCTTCTTCGGCCGCCTGAATAAAGTACTGAATAGTCTTTTATCAGGCGGGAACAAGGTGCGCGCTTTCAACGGTTGGGTCATGCCGGTGTTGATGTACTCTTTCGGCATGCTCAAATGGACTCAGACAGAACTTGACGCCTTGGATAGGAGGGTCCGCACACTGCTTACCGCAAATCGGATGCATCACCCACGGTCTTCGGTGATGAGACTGTATATCCCGCGGAAATGCGGGTGTCGCGGCTTCTTAAATGCTAAGACCCTACACAACCGCGAGGTGTGCAGTCTCAGGGAATACTTCCTGGAAACCGACGTGGGCATGCACCGAGATGTGGTAGCGGTGGACAAGGGCCTCACTCCGCTCTCCTTGGCTAACGAGAACTGGCGCAAACCTATAATACTGGACACTAATGACCGCAGGGAAATTATGGCAGAGCAAGGAGCTCCACGGACGCTTTTACCGGGCCTTACATGGGCCCTCTGTAGACCTATTAGCGTCCGTATCTTGGCTCCGTTTTGGTGACCTCTTCGGGGAAACCGAAGGTTTTGTCTGTGCGATAATGGACGAAGTTATGATGACGAACAACTACCGGAAATATATTGTGAAGGACGGTACGGTTGACATCTGTCGGGCATGCCACCGACCCGGGGAATCAATCCGACACATTATTTCTGGATGTTCTCATCTAGCTAATGGAGACTATTTGCATAGGCACAACCTCGTAGCCAGGATTATCCACCAGCAACTTGCTCTTAAATACAATCTTGTGGAAACAGAAGTACCGTACTATAGATATGTGCCCGACCCAGTTCTCGACAATGGCAATATCTCATTGTATTGGGATCGATCTATAATCACTGACAGGACTATTGTTGCCAATAAGCCTGATATAGTGGTCATAGATCGACTAGAGCGTCGCACAATGATTATTGATATAGCGGTCCCTCATGACGAGAACCTCGTGAAAGCTGAGAAGGATTATTATTTATTATGAGCCTGTAGTGTCCCACTGCAGGGCAAAGGCCTCCCTTCCATTCTTCCACTCTTTTCTATCTTTTGCCACTTCCGGCCAATCCTTTAGAAAGGAGTCCAAATCGTCACGCCATCTCCTTCTGGGCCTACCGCGTCGCCGGATCTTGCTATATTCGGGATCCAGTCGTTGGTTGCTTTCGCCCAATTCTCTTGCGACATACGGCAGATGTGGCCTGCCCAGTCCCACTTTAGTTTAGCGGCTGAATATCCTACATCTGCAATTTGTGTTTTGGAACTAAGTATACTGTTCCTTATGCGGTCTATTCTTTTGACCCCGAGAATACTTCGTTCCATTGCTCGCTGGCAGACCCCGAGTACGGACTTCTGACGTTTCGTTAATGACCACGTTTGCGCTCCATATGTGAGGGTGGGAAGAATGCACATGTCCATGAGTTTCCTTTTAAGGGAAAGTGGAAGTGATCCTTTCATTAGGTGTTTCATCGACCAAAAGTTCTTCCAGGTGCTTTCGGTGCGTCTAGCAACTTCTTTATCTTGCCTTGCCTGGAAAGAGACTATTTGGCCGAGGTATATGTACTCATGGACATATTCAACCTCCACGCCCTCCTGTTCGTCATTAACTTTGTCTTCGTCATGTTCATTTTGAGTCCAACCTCGAGGCTAGCATGGCTCAGTTGTTCGAGCATAAGACGTAACTCAGCCGCTGAAGAAGAGAAAAGGACAATGTCGTCAGCAAAGCGTAGATTAGTTAATCTTCTTTCCCCGACGACAATGCCCTTGTCTCTCCAGTGTTCATCTAGAGTTTTTAAACACTTCTTCAAGCGTTGCTGTGAAGAGTTTTGGAGATAGCGGATCACCTTTTTTGACTCCTTTTCGAATTGGAAAAGATTGGCCAGTAGTGTCCAAATGTATATGTATGAGAAGGATAAAAAAACTAAATATCTTGACTTGGCTCGCGAGGTTGTCGACATGTGGGAAGTGGACACAGCAGTCATTGTGCCGATAGTCGTGACGGCCAATGGCTTAATAGCCAAGAGCCTCGACCAACACCTGCGGAGGCTCTCGTTAGGCAGTTGGATCAAGGGTCTGATTCAGAAGGCAGTACTCTTGGACACGGCGCGTATTGTCCGGAGGTTTCTCTCCCAGGAGCCCTGACCACCGGTAGCTTGGACCCTGTTCCCGATGCCGGTGGGCTACTATTTTTTATATTTTTAAATGTTTTTTTTTTTTTTATTACCTTCTATAAAAAAAATATTTAAAAATGTAATTTATATGTATATACAAAGAATAAAAGGAAATAATATTAATTGATATTAATTATATCTGCCTCTCAAAATGGGTGTAGAAAAAGGTCCCGCGGTACACGGTATTAGCCAACAGGTTCGGCGTTCCCGAAAGGATCTGTCGACATGTTGGATAGACTATAAGAAGGCCTATGACTCAGTTCCCCCAACAATCTGCAACTGATGGAGCTACTGAATTCAACTAAAACTTTCAGTAGTGCCATCAGGATGGAGTTTGATGTGGACAAATGTGCAATCATGCATGTAAAGCGAGGGGAGGCTGTGGAATCCGTGGGCACTCAACTCACGGACTCCATAAACTTGAGATCCCTATCTCCTACCGAAACTTATAAGTATTTGGGTATGTTGGAAGCCCTAGGCATCAATATCCCTGAAATGAAGCAATCGTTGAAAGAGCGTTTCTTTGGACGCCTAAAGAAGGTTTTCAATAGCCTTCTTTCAGGCGGAAACAAGGTGCGAGCCTTCAACGGTTGGATCATGCCGGTATTGATGTACTCTTTCGGCGTACTCAAATGGACTCAAACATAACTTGACGCCCTGGATAGGCGGGTCCGTACACTGCTGACTGCATACCGAATGCATCACCCACGATCGTCGGTGATGAGACTGTATATCCCGCGGAAGTGTGGGGGGTCGAGGTTTTTTAAAGACCCTACACAATCACGAGCTTTGCAGTCACAAGGAATATTTCCTAGCTGCCGACGTGGGTATGCATCGAGATGTGGTAGCTGTGGACAAGGAACTCACCCCGCTCTCCCTGGCTAACGAGAACTGGCGCAAACCTATAGTGCTAGACACTAACGATTGCAGAGGAGTGTGGCAGAGCAAGGAGCTTCACGGACCCTTTTTCCTGGGCCCGATGTAGACCAATTGACGTCCGTAGCCTGGCTGCGTTTCGGTGATCTTTGGGGAAACCGAGGGTTTTGTCTGTGCAATCATGGACGAAGTTATCATGACGAATAACTACTGGAGATTTATTGTGAAGGACGGCACGGTTGACATCTGTCGGGCATGTCACCGGGTGAATCAATTCGTCACATTATCTGTGGTTGTTCTCGTCTTGCTAACGGAGAGTACTTGCATAGACATAACCTTGAAGCCAAGATTATTCATCAGCAACTTGCTCTGAAATACTCTCTTGTGGAATCGGAAGTGCCGTACTACAGGTATGAGCCCGACCCAGTTCTTGATAATGGTCATATCACTTTGTACTGGAACCGGTCCATCATCACTGACAGGACTATTGTAGCCAATAAGCCTGATATAGTGGTGGTGGACCGAAGCGAGAGGCGTGCAATGGTTGTTGTGTATGATTGTATATCCTGAAATGTAAGGTTTCTTTCTCATTTTTTATGTATTCGGTTTGCTGTAAGAAAACCCAATTATGGGTTAAGCTCGCCTATGTACATCCACTGACCTTTTATTGTTTTGTTGAAACTGTATGTACAATAAAGAATAAAGAGAGAGAGATAAAGAGAACCTCGTGAAAGCCGAGAAAGACAAACAAACTAAGTACATTGACTTGGCTCGCGAGGTTGTGGACATGTGGGAAGTGGATTTGGCGATCATTGTACCGATAGTCGTTTCAGCCAATGGCTTAATAGCCAAGAGCCTGGACCAACACCTTAGGAGGCTCTCGTTAGGCGGCTGGATCAAGGGCTTGATTCAGAAAGCAGTACTTCTGGACACGGCTCCTATAGTCAGGAGGTTCCTTTCTTTGGAGCCCTGACCGCCGGTAGCTTTTTTTTATGGTAGGTAAAATCATCCAATGACAAATCCCGCCCTTGGGTGGAGCGGGAAGTAGTGTCAGACTCTTACTGACTAAAAACCTATCCCGTTCCATTCTTTGCCTTGGTCCCAGGGCCCCGGGTGCCATTTTCACATACCCTTTGGACCGCCGGTAGCTTGGACCCTGTTCCCGATACCGGTGGATCTTTTATATTTTTAAATGTTTTTTTGACGCGGTATAGGTTGCGTAAAATTGATCGGAGAGAATTTAGTTTGAGTTCATCGACACGCAAAGAAGAAAAATGTTTTTTTATTGTTCTTTTTTTGAAATATTTAAAAATGTAATTGATAAGTTGTTTGTAAGTGGAATAAGAGGAAATATTAATTAGAGTCGATATAATATAATGAAACTTAATAACTTTCTTATGTAAAAATTGCAGTGTCCTTATAGGGTGCGTGTTTTAAGACTGTATCATGAACTTCTAATGTATGCCTAATAACCAGTGTTTTACAAGTTGGCAAATAAATAAATAAATAAGTCGGGGCCGTTACCTCTTGGCCACCACTGCTCTCATCCGGTTTACCGGATCGACCCTCCACGGGAATAAAACTATCAAAATTGAACGGTGGATGTATACCTGAAGTACTTTCTCGCAGGGCATAGCGTCGGTGACGTTCGCGCGGCTGGCGGAGGGCGGCGGCGCGCGCGCGGCCACGCTGCTGCGGCACGTGGGCGCGCGCTACGCCGGCCCGCTGCGCGCCTGGCTGCACGCCGCGCCCGCGCGCACCGCGTTCCTCGCGCTGCACGAGCTCAGCACGCAGCACTACGCGCGCGCCGCCGAGGCGCTGCTCGTCATGGCTAATGAGGAGCTGGACTCCGTTAACAGGCTCACGGTAACTATTGCCCACTACTAAATAATTATTAATTAATGCTTTATTGAATATTGAATTAAACATGTCGTTCTCTCGTTCCAGACCACAGCGTCGCTGGCCAAGCTGTGCCTGGTGGCGTCGGACGAGCCGGGCAGCCAGCAGTCGGGCGCGTGGCAGCGCCTGGAGTCGCGCCTGGCGCTGGCGGAGCAGCACGCCGCGCTGCCGCGGGACATCCGCCTGCACCACGGGCTCGACGCGCACGACACCAAGGTGCTGCCGCCCGAGGACGTCGTGCAGGTACTGCTGGCCGTTGTGTACAGCGCTAACTGCGCCTGGTAGCTAGTCTACACCTGCACCCACCTCGTGCCGACAGCGCGCGCCTGAGCGGCCAGGCCGGCGCGTGATACCAAGGATAGAAGGCTGAGGCGCTAGCAACCGTGATTTTCCTCGCCGCTCGACTGTGCTGCTAGGCGGGGATGGTCGTAACACAGTTACAGATTTAGGATGATATAGTTTTTTTTACTATTTAGTCGTTTTGTGCTCAGTCATATCGACTAAACTGTCAAGAGTAGTTTACATGTTACATTGTAGATGTTAGGATCACTTTTCAATCAAAAACATTTTGCCTTGATAAACACATGTTATATTGTCAAATCTTTGAATGTCAGTCTGGATAGACGATTTGCTGTGAGTCCTGACGAGAAGTAAATGGTCACTCATCTACAAACCCACTGTAGACGCCGGTACTGAGCTTCACGTGGTTTATGACGGGGTGGAAGAAAGAATGAAAACTAGCTTCTTTACATAACTGGTATAATGACCAAAAGAAAGTTACAAAAATAGAAAAATTAAAATAATTATGTAGGTAAACAGGCAGTCCAACGATCTATGGGCGAGTGACGTGACTTCGTCGCTCGCGGCTGTTATGCTTTCGTGTCGTATGCGTGTGTGCGTGAGATGTTGGTGAGCGCACACATGCTAGGCGTTAACACCCACCAAGGGGAGTGTTGCTCAACCGACCATTAGTCGACCTGCAGGCTTAGACAGATGACTTTTCTGCTCGTGTTAGCGTTTGGCGGGAACGCTAACAGAAAAGTCATTTGTGTAAGCCTCAAGCTTTGTCTAGCTTTGAAACACGTGTCTAGTATTTTTATGTAATAAATATATGTAAAAAATTTCGTAACTGTATCATGAAGAATCACAAAGTTATAAGCTTCTTATGTTACCTGGTTGTTCACAAAAGTACATGTTCGCTGGGCCATTTGGGTGACTGAGGGGTTGCTTTGCTCCCACACCCAGCTGTACGCTACAAGGTCATATACTAAAAATAAGGTTGTATACACCGTTCAATTTTAGTCGTTTTAATCACGCGGAGGGTCGATTTGGTGCATGAAGTACTATCGATCTGTAAAGAGAAAATTAAAAAATTAAGTAATTTTTTTAACTCGAATTAATTTACGCATGTACGAAATTAATTTCTTTACGTACATGGACACCTATAATTCGTAAGAAGCTAGTGTATTATTAACTGATTGTATACCTTACAGATGTACATCGACTCGGAGAGCAAGTCACTGACGGAGTACGACTACAAGAAGGCACTCGACCTCACCGACTACATACAGGACATGGAGAGGAGAGACGATCTGCGACTCAGGGTAAGATTCAGGCGGATTGGGGCCGCATAATATTCAAGCGGTTTCTGCCTACACTAGATCTAAACGAGGCCCCAGCCATGCTCTGGCTCCATACAGGACAGGAGGCGAAGGAAGCATCGGAGAGCGTTAAATGGGACAGTCGTCACTTCCTGCCCCGCGCAGGAGGCGCTTGGGTCAGACGTCGGGGATTACCGGCCGCCTTCCGGCTACCAGCCAGCTCGTCGCCCGATAAGGTTCAGGCCCGGATCGCTGAAATGGAAGGGGCTCACCAAAACCGATACCTGCAAGACTGCGGCACTGCTTAAAAAAAGTAAAATGCAAAAAAGCAAATGAAAAAACATAGGTGGATTTTAGTCAGTGAAAATCTAACATTCCCTCTTATTCCATCCAAAGTATTAATCATTTGCAAATTAGTATAACAAATAGGCTCTTAATAAACTAGGGCACCTCACCATCAATGATTGTATCACTGCTTACCATCAGGTGGAATGGCAGTCAAGCACTAGTTTATATAAAAAAAAGAAACCACCAAAAAAAGGGTACATTATGAAGTGTTACATCATTGCACTGCTACGACTTGGTCACTCCATATGCTACATGAGCCGAACAATATCGCTACGCAGGGTTTCGCTATCGCCTGACTACGTGCGTCTCCATGCCGCTCCGGTGTCACCACATCATCTCTCCCAACTCCAGTCGATCTAGTCCCCTTGGTCGATGCGTGTTAGTTGTATCACCTCACATCTTTACATTTTAAATGACTATTGACTTACAATTTCTAAGTGATGTGGTGCTAGAGTTGAATGTACATAATGTGGTTGTGGTGCGGCAGGTGTGGTGCGCGTGCATCCGGCGCGACGACTGGGCGGCGGTCCAGGTGCAGGCGCCGGCCGACGAGCTGCACAACAAGATGTTCTTCCGCCTCATCGACCTCGTGCACGTCATGGGTGAGCTAGCCCCACTCTATTCTTACTATACTACCGTCCCAAAAATAAAACTAATGTGTAGCATCAAAGGTCACATTTGTAAGAACGTCAGTATATCAAAGAGCGATTAATTATTCATCTTCTCTTTTTATCTCCGACCAAAAGATTTAAACAGAACTTATGTTGGTCAATAACACGTTAAGCCTCTTGTTGGACTGTGTGTAATGTGTGTTAGAAGCCACAATCATAAACGAAAGGGCGCCTTCAAATTAGCTGCAACGAGACGCGCGGCGGCAGCACCATTGTCGCGCTACTTTGCTATTCCATATAATATATCTAAATGCCGCGCGGTTGTAGCGCGACAATCGCACGTTTTCGTGGCTAATTTGAAGGTGCCCTACGTGTTGACCACTGTGGCACTTCCAGAGTCTTGCGTGACATACTTATTCATTCCATTCATCAAAAGTATCTCGTTGAAGTATATAGCAGCCAAGTTGTATTGTGCAGGCGGAGACCTGGAGCTGCTGCTGCCGCCGGCGGAGGACGTGCTGACGGCGCCGGAGCTGGCGGAGCTGGTGTCGGACTCGCGCTTCCACTTCCTCATCAAGTACGGCTACGAGTGCGTCGATACCACGCGCAACGATTCTATCAACGAGGGGTAAACCTGTCACATGTAAACGTACTCATCACTTTGGACTTTGTCACATTAAACTCATTCGTTATCTCGTTACATTGTTGATGTCGTCATTTCCATTGTATAATATGACAATGTTCTTAGTATGTCATCGGTAACCTCCCTTATATTACTGGTCGCGGTTTATATTTCGATTTAAAGGGGTAAATAATGCAGCGAAAAAATAAAGGCAAGGATATTTTTTGCAGGGATAGTATAAAAGTTCACTATATTGATGGCCATCTGTTAATCAGCCAGTGGTTAGAAATGTATTAAAGGCGTACGTATGCTGCGCGTAATGCGGAACCCAGAGGAGAGGAGGAGGTTATCTATGTAATAAGGTTAAGGATTTCATAAGTCGACCGTACAATCAGCCGCACGTCTTTATATGGAACACGAGACACACCTTTACTACAACACTAACACGTTGCGCATTAAGAGTCGCTGTCAAATTAAAATTGTTTAGATAAACGTGCGGTCAACTGTACGTCTATTGAGAAATATTGTTATGTATTATTACATTTATGTTAGTTATATACTTTGTACCAAATAAACGTGGGAATATTATATCTTTTATCATCACACCCACATCGGCAAACATGTAGTAACGCACAGTACAGTACAGTAGTAACGCTGCCACAGCGTACCGAAGAACAGGTTGAAAGTTCTCCCATTGCAAAATCAAGATCTGCAGATCTGATAGATGATAAGCCATGACTTGTCACGTAAATTTTAGCATAATTCCGTTGTGAAAAAGAGATACGTGCTATTCGTTCTGAATTACTTCCTTCTCTTTCCAGCAATGGAACATGGTTTAGACACGTCATGTTAAGATCGCGATGTGTACAGTGACGTCATTTGTGTGTCATTTCTATAAAACGGAATAAAATGTCGCCAGAAGAGTATTAAAAAAAAACACCCTGTGTTAAACATAGTACATGAAACATACAAAATAATAATGTGAGTACATAATAGAACCCCTGTAATAGACACACGTCGTGAAAGACTTATTGAAGTCTGATAATATAGAATGTATTTAGAATAGATTGTTAAGGCTCAGTGAAATGTAAGTAATATGTAGCAAGGCTTGTGAAACTAATAGCTATCTGCCCTTGTTTTTTCTTCAGTAGTAAGTAGTAAATATAGCACACGAAGCTATAGGAAAGGTTCAGCGTCTAGGCAGTCTATCCCGATTTCTGATTTAAGCATTAGCATTTAAGTATTTTTGAACTCTACTCTAACCTAAAACCCTGTTAAAATTTGGTATTTCAAGTGCGCGCGCGTTAAGTTGGCGCGCGGCTGAAATCGAAACTAATCATTAGCTGGCAACATCAAGCGCGCCCCCGGGGACGCGACAAGTAACTTGCGAGCTCTCGAAGTAGGATTTGACACATACTTAACTCAAAATACTCAATTCAGAAACCGGTACTGACCTGTGTGACAGTTTCTTGCTAAAGCTCGATGTGTAGACCTGAGTGGTTATAATCGACTTCGTTATAGTTTTACCAGTTTTGGGGTTTAATCCTGTCAGTGGGTGGCTTAACTTACGAAGTACTGTTCATCAATTCTTATTCTCAATTATACCATTATCACTAGAATTTAAGAAAATAAAAAGTGGTCATATAATATAGTTTGCAAAGAGCATGAAACCAGAGGCCCAAGTCTGCTATTTTTATAAATTAGTCATTCCAACACGATTCCATTGTCATTTTGTTATAAGTTCGTAATCTGCAAAATTCATAATGACCGATCATTGCTCGTTCTGTGGTCTTTTAGCTGTCAAAGTCAAATGTGACATTACTGCTTACTGTTTATTTAGAGCGGCCGCCGGCCGTTTTCAGTGTTTTGTTTTTGTTATTGTATCAGTGTTTGGTTTTTGTTATGATATAAGGCAGACATTCATTTGTCATTATGTAGATAAGTACGAGATTACCATTCTATGCCATTTCTCTCAGTGGAGTGTCGGTGGTTGATCATTGTAAAGTCATAATGACGCCAATGAATTAGTAGTTTACCAAACTTGTCAAAATCAACAAATAGCAAATCATTGATAGAACATTCTGATACTATGGTAACAGCAGACTTGAGGCCTAGTAGTAGCGCCACAAGTAAGACACCTTCTTAATTTATTTATTGACAACAACTTGTACAACATTACGGAGGAGAAGCCATTGTACAGAAGAAACTTGCAAACTAAAAATGGTCATTTAATTAAACAATTTCATGTAAATGATCCTGGCATGGTTCCAGGGTAGCTTGCGATATTCAAATATTGTCGTACGTTTTTTGCAATTTGCAGTTCAGTATCGGATAGCACGCTGATAGAACATAATATATTTGCGGTAATGACGTCTATGTTTTACTCAATTATACTCATCAACTTTGCTAACTTAGAGAAGAGATGAAATGTGTTCCATTTTAATACAAACGTTACGTTTTGCTTCATCGTTCTCTTGCCCTTACGAAGAAGAGATGCTAAAACTATCACGAGGTCGACTATGCTATAGATTACATAATTATAAGTTAGTATTTCGCTGTTTGGTTTAAAACATTAAGGGCCTGTTTCACCATCTGCGATTGAATATCCGTTAATTTAGTCGACAGATAATTTCATAGAATTTCTGTTACATTTTTGAATTTATGAAAGAACTAGCGGCTATGTGAACATTGTGAAGCAGACCCCTAAGGTTTTTTATTTCAACTATTGTACTGATAGAACTCGTTGTCTCTAGTGTTGTTTTATTAACTTGTAGTTTGTAGCGAAACGTATTGAGAACAGTATGAACCTTCTAGATTCCTATAGTCACGAAATAAAATAAACAAAGATTGTATAAGTAGAAATAAGTTATTCATAATTTGAGTTTAGCTAATAGTACCTTAACAAAACAACTGTAAAGTTACGACATAATGATGATCACCAAGTTGCAGTCGATCATGCAAGTGTATTACTTTTTATTATTGATAGGCTCGCGTTTGACCATCTCACCCGATGGTAGGCGATGATATACGCATACGATTTAACGACAAAAAAACATTCATCTTAAAACTTCAGATACATGAGGAGACAAAACTTTCCCCCAACATAATGCGCAGCACTGTCAAATTGTCCAACGTGTCCCGCGTCACGTAAATGCGTCGTATAATGTTGGAGGGCAAGTTGCGGGACACAGGGCAACGTTGAAGCTTCACGTAAATTGAGCGTTGCGCGTCATGTTGGGACACATTTTGTCTCCTAATGTATCTGGAAGTTTAACAATATGTATTTGCAACTTGGAGTCTTAAATTCAAGAGTGAATATGGTGCTCCATCATCGCTTACTATTAGGTGAGATGATAGTAGTCAAATTTCTTATTAAAAAAAAAACAATGTTGAGAATTTGTCTAACTGAAGTTATATTAAAGGATTTCTTTAACAGATCTACACCTAAATTAGAATTTAAACATTCTTAAAACCACGAAAACTGCCCTCTACTTAAATTGTATGTCAGAGAGTGTACGTAGAACCGCAGAATAATAAGAGATGTTATAATTAATTATTATTACTAATTTTAAGCTCTTAGACGTAAGTCGGATAATTCCCGCTACGGCTGGGTTATCGAAACGCGTCCGACTGACATTCTTGGGGCACACCCTTATTCTGAAAATACACTCAACTTAAAGATGACCCCTAAAAGTTTTCCTGTTGCTATAATACACAGTCAAGTTATAAGTGGCGGTAAAAGATGTAACCCTAACCTATAGGTACAAACTATTGTACGCGTTACTTGATGAGAACTTGCGAATCTATATTGAGGAATATCAACTATTGCAATATAGACTTTTACAGTATTTCAAGGGTGCGAAATGCTTACGCAGTCAAAATGTCTCACTTTCTTTTAAATCGTATTGCGTAACGAACCAATAAATGGTCCTCTACGAAAAATATTAACATGTTGGTGCAGTGATCTAATACAAAAGAAATAAGAAATAGCTCCAAGAGTTTCAGTCGAATTGCAAACAAATAACTCACCATTCGATGATGTGCTGTCAGACTGATTTAGATGTAATTAGGGTTAGTGTTCAGACCGTAGCTGCAGATGACGGAACTATACAACATTATTAATAGTCATTATTTATAACCATTTAGTATTTTCATTTGGTCCAATTTATGACATGTTTGATTCAAATCCTCATCAACCAATCTTTTTCGCAACTATATCGTAGTCTTCTTCCAGTGAAAACCGATGCAGCTAAATAAAAGAGTTTAAATTACCAGGCGAGTCTGGCCAAGGGGGTACCGTGTTACCAAGTTAGTGGCTTGTGGAGGTTAGAAAGGCAATTGCTCCATATACAATACTGATATTAAGCTGTATTCGGTTTTACTGGCAGCCGACCCTAGTTTAATTGAGAAAAAAAGTAGACAGTTTGAACATGAACTCCAAAAAACACAGTTACTGAGTGCATATAAAATAAAACTACGCAGAAAACTGGCGGTTAGACATACCATCGCATCCCGTAGCCTATGGCAAAGATCTATATATTTGAATTTTCGGACAATTTAAACGAATGGTCAATTAGTTAGTACAAAATACGCGCTTTAGTCGTGGAGTTGCGGATACCAGCCCGAAATACAATACAATACAATTAGCTAAACAATATGTTTTCCTGATTGTGCTTAACCTATAATGTCAACCACTGTTTAACCACAGCACTGTTGAATAATAATATGATATAATTGACCATTTAACCAAATAATTATTATTTTATTTACTTGGTTGGCTTACTGCTAAAAATATGAAATATAGCTGCAGGGTAGATCAAGACGAGCCGTTTACAAGCCTCCACATTTATAATATGCGAGTGAGGTCAATACTGATAAACAAATGACTGCCTCAATAATCTGGATGCCTCGGCCTTCTAGTTGGCTGGTAGTGGTTGCAAACTTGTCAGTAGCACGTTTGGGTCTCTATAATACTTCGTTATTTGTAGATACGGTTTGAACTTGTAGTTTTAAGTTTAATGCCGGATTTTACTTACACTAGGTGACGCTTACAAATAAATACCTCAATACAAGCACTCTTTTTGGAGAGTTACAATATCCAATAATGCAATCATATGGCATTGGTCTAGGCGTCTCTTATTGTTAGTGAAAGCGGACTGAGAGCCAAGACAAGATTAGGTTTATTTGACAGCGAAGTTGGCTAATATAACCGTGTTCGGGAAATACCCCATTGTTTTAAACACCGAAAGACTAATTTCTTGGGACTGAATATAGGAATGGACTGTTAATGTAAACTGCTCTAATGTGGCTCTCATAGTATTTAGGTGGAATATATTGTTCAATTTACGCTCAAATTGTACAATCTACTGCATTGCAAAAAATTTTACTAATCGATTGGTTTGATGCAGATAAATCTTTGTTTTCAGTCGGTAAATGTAAAAAAGTTACTAAAATTAAAAACAAAATTCTACCAAGGAATTGTAGCGTACAGCAAAAGGTTCGTCAAATCCAAACCTTTATAATATGTTTCAGCATATTTGAACTAAATTGGACATTGTGCTCCTTATTGTTATGTAACATTAAGGTTCTAATCCCAGTGGCGGATCGACAAGGACAAGGGCCCTTGTATACTTTACATTGAATTCCTAATTTAAATCGTAGAAATTATAATTTGCGTCTCCTTAGACGCTATGTCGTATGGACACCTTAGAACGTTGATCCGCTACGAATGAAACGGGTCAAACAGTTTACCTACTTACAATTTAATTATATCTGCAGGAAAAATTATAGAGAGCAATACAATTTGAAGACTGTTCATTTTACATAAATTAAAATTTCAACAATAGCATAAGATATTTTTTTATTAAAAGGCATGTTTTAAGTCTGAAAATGTATTGACCAAATTTAAAATTAACTTATTTAATGTGTTACAGATCATTAATAATTCAGTACAAAATAAATAATATGCAAATAGTTTTTCTTTGCCTTGCTTCTGTAATGTAATATTAGATATTCATTCATTTGTTTTATGTATTCATTTATTGCTTCTTGCTACTTTACTACGTTGCACTAGTTGTAATTAAATTAGGTAACATTACTTTGTAGCTGTTAATGTTGACTTTGTTGAAAACTATAAAATTTGTAAAATTATGATTTTTGTTGATCTGATTATTTTTTGAATAAAAATTTCGTTGGATAAAACATGGACTAGATTTTCTTTATTTCCACTTAGTAGGTATATTTCCCCGGAGGGCCGCGTGCCGGGCGAGCGGCGCCGCGGCGCGCCACAGTGCCGGCGGCCGCTCAGCCGCGCGCATGCGTCCCGCGCGTCGCCTGAAGCTCGCCGCACGACGAGCCTTTTGTTTACCTATTTCCACACGACAGTTATCGCGGCCGCGTCTCGGGAATCCTGAATAATAATTACTTTGGTTTTCGATTAAAATCACTGTACTCATTTTTTTAGGTACCTATCGAGTGAGTTTATATCAGTGCCAGTTGGAAATCGATACGTTTTCTGTGCTCTAAGGATTTTAAAAGGGGACTGATTTACGAATCTGCGTTGCCGGCTCAGCCGTGTAAGTATTTATTAGATATTTATAGTATTTATATTCATTTGTAATGATTACTGAAGGAAATGAATATCACATAAATTATATTTTCCGCGACTTGGTATGTAGGTACCTTCCTACAATTCAACCGATTTGAAGTTGTATGTTATTATTTCTATAACAGCTGCTTTAGTGGTTTTTCGTTGACTTCTGTCCTGAAGTGACAATTGAATTTAATATTTTTCCATTCTATAATTTGTTGTTTCTTTGGGATTGGGACCACAGACTTAGCGAATATATCGTCTACTATAAACAAACGTCATACTAGATTCACGTTAGAATCATAACTAGTCGGCAAAAGTGAAAATTACTTGGAAGTTGATTTTCTAAAAGTATCCAATAAATCATTGTTTACGATGTTATTTTTTGGCCATTGGTCAAGCTAATTGATAGAAAACGCATTGTGTCAAAATTTAGCAATAATATAGGTAGGTACTATTTTTAACCTATTATTTGACTTAACTACAGATCAAAAACCTCGTCCTACATGTTATATTGACCTACATTTCGTCTAATGTTTTGGTCAAAACATATTCCGATGGATGACTACAGCTCAGAAAGTATGATAGGACCCCTATTTGGTGAACCAAATATAAAAGATATCGATGTTGCCGGCATAACTTTTGGTGTAAATTTTTTACCAGTCCCATATACGAGTATAAGGGGTCAGGGTATAAAAAAAAATCGGGCATGTGCGAACTGGACTCGCGCACTGAGGGTTCCGTATAAACTAATCTATGAAAACAATGCATTTCCGAATCAAGTGTCAAAGGATTTTTACAAATCGGAAAAAAATAGACCTAAGCTAAGAGACCTTGCTTCATGCAAGATTTCAGGATTCTAGGTCAACGGGAAGTACCCTATGAATTTTGTGAGTCGAAATGTACCTACGTTTTTCAATCAATCAATCAATCAATCAAATCATTTATTTGCTTGAGTATGGGTAAAACATGAGATGGTGAAATAAAATAGTTGTTCTTTGGACCATACCCTACCACTAGAGGTGTACAAATATTTCAGCCTTAAAATATAAACATTTTATAAATAAATAATATACATGCATTTCATTATTACAATCGATATTAAATATAAATTAAACACAAAAACTCATACAAATTTCATTATACCATAATTGAATTATTTAATTACATTTTTCATTTAGATAATCTTTAACTGAATAATATGCTTTATTTATGAGATATATTTTTAATTTATTTTTAAAACTGATTAAATTATTTTCTTCTTTTATACATTTTGGTATCTTATTATATATTTTAGGGCCCATACAGAATGCACTCTTGTCGAACATAATTGTTTTGTGGCTTGCTGCACAAAGAGTACTGGCATGTCTAGCACTTTTCAGTGTTCTATATTTATGCAAATTATTTCTTACGTCTAAAGCTAATTCAAATATATACAATGATGGGAATGTCAAAATTTTTAAATTTACAAAATGTGGTTTACAGGTATCTGTGGATTTTAATCCGCAGATCGCCCGGATACATTTCTTTTGGGCTTTAAAAACTGTTTCTCTCTCAGTACCGTTACCCCAAAACATTATACCGTATCTTAATGTTGAACCAATATAGGCATGGTAAGCAGTAAGGAGTGCGTTCTGACTAACAACTTTTCGAAGCATATACAAAGCATATGAATATCTACTTAATTTTGTACACACTTGTTCCATATGTGTCCTCCATGTCATATCAGAGTCTACGTGTAATCCTAAAAACTTTGTAGTTTCTATTATTTCTATGTTTATATTTTCATAACTTATCTGCAATGTATTAGATTTAGATTTTTTATTTTTGAAATTCATTATATATGTCTTAGATAGGTTTATTTTAAGTTCGTTTAAATTTAGCCAATTAACTATAGATGCTAACGCACAGTTTATATCATATTCATATGTGTTAGGGTCTTCAGATACAAACATCACTGTACTATCGTCAGCATAAAGAACCATGGGGTATTTGATGGATTTAGGCAGGTCATTAATATAAATTATAAATAGCAAGGGACCTAAGATACTCCCTTGGGGTACACCCCTGGTAACTTTTATTGGTGTTGACATATATTTCTTTTCAACTTTTGTGATATGAGAAATGCTAGATATTTCAGTTTTTTGTTCTCTGTTACTTAAATATGATTTTAGAAGATCCTTAACATTTCCTCGTATTCCATATGCTTCTAATTTGTTTAATAGCGTTTCATGGTTGACGCAGTCAAAGGCCTTCGTCATGTCCATATAAAGAGCAGAGACGTCTTTTTTGCTATCCATACCCTTTAGCACCGCCTCGAGGAAAGTGTATAGCGCATTATTAATAGATTTATTTTTCCTGAAACCCATTTGTTTTTTTTTGCGACTTATACTACCGTTTTCTTCAATTGCTTGCTTCAAGGGACCGCAGACCTGAATACATGATTATAATTTCAACTCGATACCTCGACGCGTTCCCGAGATAAAGGGTTTCATTTATTTATTTATTTGGAATAACAAACAATTACATAATAAAAAATAACAATAATTAAAACTTGAAATTATACAATTATGTAATCAACGGCGTTATTCGCAACAATCGGAGGTATATAAATCATGCGCTTAATTGAAAATTGACAATTATGACATGAATTACCTACTTATAAAAAATAAAATTTAACAAAATTAGAATATTATTAAATATATTAAATTGAAGAAGATTAACATGTCGCACAAACAAATAACTTCTACAGAGTTGATAAGGTATCAAATTCTTTGAATGCCTTGAAAACGGAATTTCTAAATCGTCCGGGCGTACCTAGTACAGAATAAGCCGATTTGGAGAAAATGCTTATTATAGTTGTTGGTTAGACGGCGCAATGGTGCTCGCACACCAGCATTCGTCCGACAAGATTTTATTGCAAAAAATGACTGCTTACGCGCCGCACGCATCTGTACTCTTCTAGGAACCAAATAACAAATCCTGTTGCAAATATCGGAGCAGTCATAAGCATTATTGCATTGGGTTTCGACAGAGGACAACACAGTAATCCTACAAGGGTTTCGTGTTTTCCTTTTGAGGTACGGTACCCTAATACCTGGACCAACAAAGTTTCCAGCGACTTCAAGAATCGTATTATGCAAATTTTTCTAAACTTAAAACAATATACAGAATGCAGTCCTAATATTTAACACACTCAACTCAGAGACTGGTCTTTGCCGAAAACTCAGAGCTTGGCGGAGTGAGAATAAAATTCGCATCTGTCATTTCTTATTTAATTATGATGAAGCTATCCTGTTCAACTATGACATCTCCCACCTTGTAGTAGGTACGTGTTCATGTTAATTTTTTTACAGACACAGGCTATAGGTAACCCTAATAAAAAATAATAAATGTCGTACAGTTTTAGCTCTACTTAAGTGCCATACTTCCTGCGGTTAAGGGGTGAGCACGCCCAGCCAGTTGGTTGCGTGTCGACGTTAATTCAACGCTGTTCCCAGTTAGCCGAGCTAACCAGGCATAATTGGAACAATTCTCCACACACACTTGGTACGGGTTAAACTATTGTTCTACTTTGTGCTAATCTTCTTTACTTACATTCATAAATTGTTGGCCATAAAATACTAGTCCTAACAGGAATAATCCACCGTAACAGATCTTGTCAAATCGGCAAGAGAGCTAGCTAAATGATATGATCCCCCCTCCCAGATTTGTAAGTCGAAAGAGATTCAGAGTTGAATGCGAAAGACAGTAAAAGTTAAACTTTCATCCGTTCTTCAGGCTACCATGATCAGGCTATAGTTTGAAAATTAAGGCTCTTACGACAGTGCATTTAGATAATTATGTTTTGTATAAGTAGTTTGTCCAGATAATAGAAGGGATAAAAAATATACAATTGCAAAGACAAGTGGGTCCCCGTCCAAATAATATTCCATCAAAGTTTTCCATGAGTCATTGATTCTTTCTATTACCTCCTTCAACATGAATTTCATGGGACCGATCGTCTGGCCAGCGATGACCGCTTAGATTACCGGCACGCCACGCCAGTTAGTCGCCATTACCGCCTAGCTGCCTTGGAGCGACCTTACTGCTTCTATCTGATACCCGACACGAAACCGATCCAGACGGATTTCAGCGAAATTATAATAAGGCAAGAAATTGCCTAAACGTTTGTCAAGGACAGAGAAACACAAATTAGGTAACGGAATTGGCGAGCCCAGATCAATACTTGCCTTATTTTATTATAGATTAAGCACAATGTCGAAAATCATGATTGTCTTGAATATTCCTTTTCCCTCAATGTCACAGTGTCATCCATCTCCACCTGTCTCTAGGTCAACAAATAAACAAAGCTAGTGTCCATGGTCCAAAGGGAGGAAGAAGTTTATAACGTACGTACGGAAATCTTTCCTAAGTCATATCTTCTAACTCTTTGTTCATTCTTATTAGTTACATCCTGTAGGATTCAAGTTTTCAACCTATGTCGCTAAAATAACGAACTAATTTACATTTTGGTTACATTAATTAACAACGACACAAATAAAGTTCGTCCAATCAAACAGACTCTTATCTTTAATTGCGAATATTCACGAATTTGCAATTCTATATCCAACAAATTAATCAACTGTAAAAACAAAAGGTAGACAGGTACATAATAGGGGCGCCATGTTATTGCGTGTGACGTCATCCAGGGCGCACTGAACAGTTGCACACGTCATGGCTCGAGGGGGGTGCTTTTATCGGATCACAATCTAAGAGAATATTTGCAGCCTTCGGGGTAGTTTTCATGACGTCAACTGAAACTATATCCGTCACGTGCTTTCCTAAAATGGTTCCTGGTAGAAAGCCTGGTAGATAGGGATGAAGATTTGGAATTTGCAAAAGATAATGTATCTCGGGTATCTCAGTCCCTTTCATATATTAAGTTTCACAATGTCAGTACTTTAGTTAACAGTAGCTACCGTTATCAGCCCTTTTAACGGCACTCGACAAAAAATTAATGAATCGGTGGTTTGACAAATGAAGTGAATAACAGTAAGTGGCGTACGTACTTTATCGTACATCGACATTCCACTTTATTTCCTTAATAACTTTCGCAAATTAAACGACACAGATCTTCACCATTTCCAAATACTCAATATCAAATATCTGAATTAACTCCACCCTGAATATACCTAATTCCCTCCCACTCAAGTCTCATGTTGGTTCGTAATTACCATAGAAACTGCCCGTCATGGCTACTTGGCTAATAGTGCATGTTGGTGCCAACCATGGGTTGCTCATTGTTTACACGAAATTAAATAGGGAAAGTTCTCTAACTACGTTTAATTTAATCACCCATCAAATTATAATAAACTGTATTGTGTAGATTTAGGTAAGTGTAATTAATCAAAGTATGACGTTAGTAGCAGGGTACATTTCTTACTCATGCGGCTACATTATAATATGTGTCAGTTTTGCCAATGACACTACTGAAAATAGGTATATGTGGTATATTTATTAAAAATGGGTGCATTTTATAAAAGTTTCGTTTGGTGGTTTGTGCAAATTAAATTATTTTTTCAATACACTTGGTCAGAAAGTGGCTCTTATTGCACTACACTTAGGTATATTATAATGACACCTGTTACCAAACTGTGACATTTTGATTACCATTACGCACTAGTGCTGTAATGTAGCTATAACCTTTTTGTTCAACCTGTTTGTTCGAAAAACAAATTTTGAATACGAAAAAATAATAATTGTTTGTTGCCGTCATTTTAAGATGCGCGCGGTTTTGAGCGTGATTTTTTCGAGTAAAGTTTTATTAATTAAATGGCTTTATTAATTAAATAATATCAAATACTACAAAAACATTATAAAATGTTACATCCATATTCTATTGTCACTACTGACATTAAACGTAAAAACTTTTCACAGAAGAAACCAAACGACGAGCAAAATGATCAAAAGACCATATAGCCATAGCCTAGAGCGTGCCTATGAAAACAGATTTAATTTTTACCGCCATGTTATGAAAAAATTGAGTAGTTTTACCGATGTAATATCAGTTAGCTAAATTATTTTGGTTCAAAGTTTTTTGAAAAATGTCGTATGATACACGTGAGTAATGAATGGTTACTGTTCTTGGCTCTCTTAAGACCTCGACGGTAACCTTCTACATTACACACTTATATCATAATGTCCTATAAAATTACTAACTCTGATACAAAAACTTCTTGGTCTCCAATGAGATTAAAACTTGCCATATACCCAGTTCTATAATGTAGGATATTTTGTCCTAAATTGTAAGATACTATGTTAAGTTATATACTTTTAGAGCGAAGAGGACGAAGGAAGAAAATAATAGGTGTTCCTTGTGAGGTTATGTACCTATTAAGTGTAAAAGTTAAATAAAGATTTAAAAAAGGTATAAAAAAGCTGGTGCTTGGTGTCCGCAAGCCTTTTTAGAAGCTTTAGGAGCTCGCAGCGGTGAACTGGAGACGGCCTGTCTGTCAGAGGCCAGGAGATACAACAATGGTTGTAGGTAGATCCCGTAACCAGAGCTATCTACAACTTGAAAAACCCAACAATCAACATTTTATCAGTAAAGATAATACTTACAAAGATCGACCACTCAGCACTTTACTCGGCTTTCGAATCTCTTTCTAAAGATTTTTACCGGTCAATCAATCTGATGGTGGCTCATCTGACAACATCAGCAAATAAATTTTAAATCAGCAGGCACCATATATTGTCTCACTCAGTTGATTTGCTTCATGCAGTCAGTAAAATAGATGACCGGATCGGAGATGTAGTAAAATCTTCGCAACCAAAAAAGACAGCACCATGTCGTGTTTATAGTTCTTAGTTCATAAAAACTGGTTTTAAAAAGATTTTATTCAATTATCTTATTTCTTGAAGTGTTTACATTTCAATACAAAAACTATTCTATAATAGTTCAACGATACTTAATTATAATCAATTCAAAACCCGCAACTAACTTATCATTAACTTGGTAGCTGAACATAATAGGGCAGACCTAGTTAACGATTAAGCAACAACAATGCGTGTGCGCGCGTCGCCAGGCTCGTGAGAAAGTGCCTAGTGTACGATGGTAGTGCTGGAGCTGGCGCTGCTAGCTTGCGGTCCCGCGCAGTTGCCCCACAGGCCAAACGTCAGTTTTTCTTCGCCTATTGTGTGCTAATTAGGTGGCGTCTCGTCATACTGATATCTATTGTTTGTGGATACTTGCTATTAGCTGATATTGATTTTAAATGTCTTGATAATTGTATTTTCAATAAAAATAAAAATCCATAGACTAGAAACCCGTTTTTGCCCAAGGGTAAAGGGCTGTTCTTATATAAAGAAGAAGATTCTCTATAAACATAGAGCATGCATACCTACATATGCGTTAGCGATTTTAGGCTTATAATCAGTACCTTCTCTGCGCCACTAACACCACTTTTCCTCACGTTTTTACCATCATCCATCCATTCCTGTGAACTTATCAGCGAATTCACTCGCAGTCTGTTGTATTGCTTACTGTCTTATAAATAACGGATTATCCTTAATATTCCTTCAATAATTTTATCAAACACCTAGTCCATGGTATTAAATTCACTTCACGTCAATCTCACAATGCGCTTCGCGCTTCCTATCAAACTGGAAGTCTGGAAGACTTAAATAATTGTTGAAACCTGTGTCCGAAGAATGCATGACGAATAGATCGTATGAAATAGGTACGTGATCATATTGTATGATTACGGAGATATTTTTGGCACTCCTCTTCATTATGTAAGACAGCGGGTGTTATGTAGGTGCCAAGAATGCCAAGTTCCATCAAGAATCCACATTAAACGCCACTTTAGGTAATACGGCTCATTTCAGTAAATAGGATTTCCTTCATTGTCTGAAATCATCAGCTAATGCAATGATCTGTCGCCAGCACCGGTCACAACTGCGACCTTCACGACATCACGACAGATGATTAGCTAATCATCTCCAGTCTGTTAATGCGTCTTCATCCTCCCACTTTACGTTGTAGTCTTCAACATCTGTCCCCGGCTCGAACTGGGTCTGCGAACTACCGATGCCGAATATTATGTAAGTATTGAACTAATTACATTTAAGCAAATTTATTCAGAAGCCACTCCGCCTGTCCAATCCAATTACTTAGTTAGCGTACCAATATCTAATGATAACAGCTCAATTACTTAGGTCAATGACGTCCTATGAAATACAAGTCTTAAATTTTATGGTAGCCATCTGCTCGGTGATGTGTCGCATAGCGGAAAACTCATCACTTTCACATAATTACTAAACAGCGGATATAAAGTCTGTACGCGCAGCATAATAAATATCCAGTAACAGTAACTACCTAAGTGACAAACCACGAGCTAGTAATTTCTTTAAACTTACAGTACTTTGTGTTAATTCTGATGGTCTTCGTTAGGAGAAGAAATCTATGAGGTGCGGGATGCACAGGAGCGGGCGACGCTTGAGGAGGCTTACCTTTCTCCAGCTGGCAAGGTCTTCTCGACCGGATGTCTATTGTGTTTATTAGTCACTTTTATTAGGTCCCCTTTCTATTCAGTCACATTGTGCGTGTATCTTTTCGCCAAAATCTAACACGATTGGTTCCACATCAGACTATCGGTGTGTATCGGTGCGCGGTGCGCAAGCGCATCCTACTGCATAATTCATTGCTTTGTTTCGAGCCGCTCCCGTTCCGCGTGGGCCCTGCTAACACGCACAGCGATTTATTAGCTCATTCATATCCATTACAACTCTCATCAATGATGCTTTCTTGTCGAATTAAACTCAATAACCACAACGAAAACAGGAAGTGTTGATAGCATATCTAAACAAGTAGCCAGTTATGAATAGGTCCCTAACTTACGTTAAAGTTCGCCAGGTCTGAATAAACCATTTCAATGTTACTTATTTAAAATTCAGAAGTGTGAATTCGTGTTTCTCTAATAAGCGAAGTATCGTCGAAGCTTGAGGACGAGCACGTCGCGACGGCGCATAAGATATAAATGTTCATTGAGTAACATTGTTAATAGAATAAGAATTGTCACTTTACATGATAATTGAACCGGTACATGAAGATGTCGTAATTTTCTTTAAAGAATGTTGTATGTAATTTATCATTATCAGTTATTTTTCAGTATATAGTCGTGAGTTATCTGACCTTGTTATGTACGCTTGTAAATTATTTACATTCGTTACCTACAGAAATAGCAAAAAAGCTTAAATTGTCTGGTACAGTTAGGTACAGTTTTCCATTAGTTCTATTGAAACGAAAGAAATCCTAATTACCTCTCGTTTCAATAGAACTACTTTAGAATACAATTTTTCTCGATTTTCCGTTATCGTTTTATTCGTGAGACCACATTGCTTCACAAACGCCATTTCTGCGGATAAAATTCACAAACAGGTCACATGGTATCGCTAGATAAATAAAAGTTTGCAAGCCCGCACCTATGTTTGCCATAGCTCAACTAACCATCTATAGGAGGTAGGTGCTGTACTGGTATGGCAGTAGGTATTGTATGCTCTGATATAATGGTGTTGAATGAGGCATTATGTCCTCACGAGCAGCTGCGGCAGGCCGGACGCGGCTATTCAGAGGGAAGCGACACCGTAAAGGGGTTTTATATACTTAAAAGTGTATGGCTGTCCGACTGGCACATCTTTTGTGACGGACATGACTACAATAGCGTAAAGTTTGCACCTGTAGTGTTCCCTCTGCTGTCCGGTTGACGTAACCGGCATGCAGATATCTGACGGATGAGTAAGCCGTTTGTGTGATTGAAAATGGAACAAAATGCTGTTGGTACATCGATATATATGTATTATGTTGGTAGGAAAATGTGATGTCTTTTATGATAGGTACAGAAGTTTGTGGAAGCTTTCAGTTTGATAATATTGGACGGTATTTTGTTCATTAGTTTGCATCTGTAAAAAGATTTTAGTATCATTTACAAGCTTTATAAATTAGTGATGAGATAGTTCATCTCAGATGGTCTAAATAATACAATTCGTAAAACGGCTAATAACTTACATCGGTACCTACTTAAATTCTTTAAAGTTTTACTTTTTACTTAAATTGTTAATAATATTAAATCTCAAGATTGTAACGGCTGGAATGGGCGAGTCAACCAGACACCCCGGTGACCTAATTTCCAAGCTTGGGGGCCCACCTGCCCCAACTCACGACCCTCCAAGAAGGGTGGCGGGGTCGATGCCCTCTTGTTTGAAGGTCAACGTACCACGTCTTGGTTTGTTCGTTATACTTGTGCGCCAACGTAAACTTAGAGTACATTTTGGTACGGAGGTATTAAATGTCTAGATTAAAAAAACAGGGTCAGACCATATGTGAACCAAACTTTTCGGTTTCGTTTAATATATGTATATTTCAACAATTTGTTTGAATTTGGAGAATATACATTTAGGTGCTTTTGGTGCGTCACGCCAAAGTCAATAAACGAAGGCTATAAGTAAACCTTTGGATAAGACTGTAAACTCTTGAATACACTATACGTCCAGAGTGCAGAGGCAGGAGTACATGCAGTAAACAGAACCAAACAAGTTACAAACGCCTCATTACCTATAATTTTGCGATCAATGTACGTAACGTAACCATTTGACATCAAGGGACTCGTCTTTGACAGTCCCGTATTACTCTCCCGTTGCATTGTTATAAATTCCGTGTTATAATGACAGATGATCGTATGGCGTTGAATCCAATGAAGTCACGGTTGACAGGCTGAACCTGCGTGATTCATTGCATCGCTGGCAAACTTCTGTGGACAACGAGACGGCGTGATCGCGGAGCTTGAGTCAATAATATTATGGATTATAAGACGCAGAGTAGTAAGAGAATGGAGTGTGAGATTGGAGGCAATCGCATTGGTCTTGCGCGCTGATTGTTTCTTAGATAGCGCGGCAATCTTCGTTCTCTCGTCAAGCCATTTTTTGATAGCATTTTTTCCCCTAATTTCTGACCAATGGATTTGAAGTTGAATACTTGCCAGCATTACCAGCTTGAGAACCTATCGACCTTTGACATCAAAATAGAGTCCTAATTTAACTGGTTTCATTTCGATACGTTCTTGACAGCAAATAATTAATTTATGTAGATAGCCCTAAGCCCTATGTCCACACTACTTAGTTGGCTTGGTGATCGTCTAGTTTCTACTGTCGAAAGTTTTCTCCCGGCTGCATGTTTAAAAATTGGATGAGTTCGATTACTTTTTCATTTGTTCTCTACTCTGATCCATACGGTCACGGTCCATAGGTTCCACGGAACGGTGCCGAGTGACCGCCGCACCTTCGTGCCCACTGGAGCGAGGCAGTGCCGGCACCACTTGATGACGCCAATAGCTTCTGACTGCCGATGTCCCGATAGACGTTACTTTCGCACGCGAGTACGTGATGCGGATGTTTTTACGGGACTAATTTATGATCGCACTCCACAACGCGTGAATTTCTGTCAGAAATTCTGTCAGATTCTCGATCGATGTTCAACGTGCATTTATAAATGGCTTTAAAAACCATAAATACTGGCTGCCTTTCTGTAAAATTTGGGATGTGCAGTCGGGGAAACAGGTAAATCAAATATACGGGAAAGCTCTCTTTTGCATTCTAGTGAGAATTTAACTTCTAAATAACTCAGTCCCTATCGATGTTGAACGATTTAAATGGTATCTCCACAGTTACACCATTTATTCACATTTAAATAGAGTCTGATCTACAACATGTGCTGGGAATCGCCGTGAGAACAAATTATGGTGATTAATATGGGCCGTATATTATAGGCCATACATTACGGTTGAATGGCCAGGTGTAAATGAGAGCTACTTATTTTACCCGCTGATTGATCCATTTGATGCGCCACGCTGCGTACAAGCGCGTGGCTACATGACATGCTGATTCATAGTGGACGTCATTGTTCTACGCCGTCATTTGAAGACATACCATTAGTATTTTCACAGGATTCTACTGCTCTTAACATGCAGTTTTAGCAATTAAGTACGTGAATAACCATAGAATAGATAATGTTAAGCAGAATCGAACGAAACAGTTTCATTTACCCAAGCGAGCGTCTGCTCACCGTTACTGCAAATAAACTAGACAGTCCGCCATCGTTCAGCGTATCAATATAGATTGCTTTTTCGTAGAAAGACTGAGTGAAAGAACAAAATGCACGATCACACTAATCTTATTGCTTTTTTTTAGTTTTGCCGGCGCGAAACGGTTGAGCACTCTTAAAAACTATGGGATTTTATATAGTAGGTAAAAAACTTAAGTAGGTACTTAGTATCAACCTCCACTTTAAATCATCTTTTAAACTGTCCGACAACTCGTCCGGCTACAGAAGGTTTAGAATATAAATTAATGCCTAAGCCTGAATTACAAATTCAACGGTCACTTAGCATTGTCCATTAGATAAGCGAAAAGTCATTATTAGGTGGGTACTTAAGTACATAGGTAAGGTTCATTGAGTAAATATATAAAGTTCGAATGAAATTCTCGAACTGAACTCCAGTATGAATGTTTCAGGTGTTGAGCAATGAGTTACAAAAGAAGCATGCCTTTAACTGCACCTGTTTACGCCGCTCTAAAAATATTTCTCAGAAGCACTCAAGCCTCGTTTAAGTTTTCACCACACACCTACTATACTGTCACAAGTATCGCAACATCGTATAAATCCCGACCTTATCACCGTGTTCCGTTCAACTTACCGGACTTGTACGCCAGCCCGGCGCACCGGCGCACGCACACGGGCTGGTAGAGATAAGATAGCAAGAGTCACTAAACCGTACCACTGATGCTTCCACACGTGAACGTGCATAAAGTTGTCTTATCTCATGAGAGCTAAAGTTTTTGTCACACCTTTATGTCTGTTGCGAAGTAGTTCCTAGTTCCTACTTATAACACGATAGTAACTTAAGGAAAACTCAGACAATATCTCGAGCACTGCATTTTCCTTTTTCGCTATTTTTTGAACAAGTCTAAAACAACACGTATTAATTATTCTTTTTAGCAAAACGAAGGTTTTCCAAGTTTAACTGCTCTCAATAACATAACATAACATCAACGAACCACGGTGTTTACTTATAAATACCTTAGTTTCAATCATCAAAGGGCTCGGTTAATTAGCTGAAGATCAACCGCTAAGAGGCGTCCAGTAGCCGCGGAGCAGCGCGTGCATGACAGCGGAAGAGGAACTGCGTCCCGCGGGTGTCGCCTTACAAAGCGCGGACGTGCGACACGACACACTAAGATACGTCGGACATCAGCGCTGCATCTCACAGTCTCCGGGGAAACTGGGGCGGTTGTGTCGGCTTTGACTTGGAACTGTAATAACTGTGTCAAATACAACAGGTTCTTCTCGTCATTCAGCCGTAAAGACTCCGTGTAACTACAACAAACAATATTGTATTCGTAAACTGTCGATGATCGTTTGCACGCTGCTGTGACTCTTTCGCAATAGGCTTTCATAATATTTTAATTTTTATTTTTACTTATTGTAACTTTATGCACAAATAAACTGTACAAAGGCGGACTTCGTCCACGGTGAATACGGTAAGGTGGTTCAAATATAATAGAGCCACTTCATTTCAAGATCAAAACTTTACGGTGTTTTTATGTGTTGAAATAAAAGACTCATAAAACTTTCAGCAGTGTTCATAATTTTCAGCGATTTTCAAATGGTTTTCTAATAAACCTGAAGGTGAACAATATTTTTAGTTTACGGCAATCTATCGAGTATGTTTTATTGATCTTTTTATTGGTAGATGAGTGGATGCTGTGTTTATATGATAGTCCTTGAAGCTGCATTATCTGGGATCATCGGAACACTTCTTCTGGCCACTTAACATTGTCGTAAATCGCGTTCTCATAAAAAGTTAGGGAGCAATAAATTAGAGATCTAGTTTCAAAGTTTGACTACATTGAAGTGATAATCTTATGAGTGGTTACTCCTCGCGGAGTCGCGGTATTTCACACCAACTGAGAAGTCTTTCTTCATAGAAATAAGTGAGAAATATGACGCACATAGTACACATACATTGGTCTAAAAAGTTAGTTACGAACATTTTATGAAAACTTTTTACGCAAGAAAACAAGCAACGACTAGACAATTTGATCAAAAGCCTATATAGCCATAGCCTTCATCTATGGGCAAATAAAAAAAAAATTGATGCGCGCCTATGAAAACAGATTTAATTTTTTACCGCCATATTATGAAAAATTTTACTAGTTTAGCTGTTATAATAATAGTTAGCTAATTTTTTTTTTCACAAGTGTATTGGAAAACGTCGTATGATACACGGAAGTAATGTATGGTGACCGTTCTTGACTCTCTTAAGACCCTCGCCACGACTCGGGTCTTAATACCGCCTCGACGGTAACCACTTACATTACACACTTGTATCACACACAATGCACTATTAGACATTAGAAAGACTGTGAAAAAGAGATTGATTTTAAGCTATCTATAGAAATTGAAAAATCATTTCATTCGCTGCACTTTTTCCAAGAATAAAGACTTGCCAGTTGGATGAAACACTGTGAGGAGCAAACGCTCTTAATAGAAAAAAGTCAAGTGCGAGCCGAACTCGAGCAAAAAAGTAATTATGCCCAAAGTGCCGCGCGAAAGTGGCGTGGCTGCAGCGTTGCCTCCACACGGCACTTTGCGGCTAATTTGAAGGCGCCTTTAGTGTTATGTGGTTTGACTTCTGGGCATTTTTTTTTCTTTTTTTAATATTAGGTACCTTAGTACCGACCGACATATGGCCCTAATACACCAATTTTGCTTGGCGAATTACAGATTTCCCATTTTGACGAACAAGACCTATAAGGATTCCGGTTTTACCGACTGAAGTACTGAAACCCAAAAAAGAATATTCTTACAATTATAGAATAAGCACGACCAACAGTAGGTTCCAACTCGATACAATGTTTTTTTTTTCTTTTTTCCACAACTATCAGTTTCAAGCTAAGCAGAGATTGTGTTATGAGGACAACTGATAAACCAGATATTATAAATTACACCCAGACACAGAACAAATGATCGTGCACATCACACAAACATTTGTCCTGCGCGGAAATCGAACCCACGACCTCTGGCATAGCAGTCAGGGCCACTAACCACGAGACCAACAGGCCAGTCTTTGTTCAGATTGTGTTTGCGTAACATGACAGTTTACTGCAAAACATTCTTCTGAAATATTTTCAGCTTCAAAGTAGGCTGCCTATTCTTAACTGTTTTGACCATCTGTAATAATACCCGAGTGTTCGGCTGGACAGCGCAAACGGCACACTCATCGTTCACAATACATCTGATTTATTGAACCATATCTTTTAACGTGTTTATAGGATCGTTAGCAACACTGTTTACTATAACATTTGCAAACATTACTGTAATATTTACAACGATTTCACAAAGATCTTTGTGAACGTAAACATATGCTTGGGCAATTCAATTGGGTACAATTGTCGAGTACCTGACGGTATCACGGAGAGTTTTTCTCAATCGCTTTACGTGCTCGGTTAGCATTTTCTGCGGGAAGTCGCGCGAAGGCCGAGTTTTTATCGGCGATTGCTCAACTCTGGCAATTTGTCTCGGATCGATTCTCACAACGAGGATACTTATCCAATATTATCAATATTTTTTCCGGTCTCCCGTTGCGGTTTGCATTTCACTTTTTCATGTCACTTGACACAAAACAAACAGAGGGTTTTATAAATGCAGAAATTTTAGATTGAGCTGGCTTTTGCCCACGGCTTCGCTCCCGTCAACTGACTACTCTATTCTACTCTACTCTAACGTACTCTACCCTACTCTATTTTTTTATTGATATAAACTAGTGCTTGACTGCAATCCCACCTGATGGTAAGCAGTGATGCAATCGTTGATGTGAGGCGCACTGGTTTATTAAGAGCTTATTCACTCTAACCTTGAAGACACCTAAATTATAATCGGATGGGAAGACCGCAGCAGGCAAATAGTACCTACTCTACCCTACTCTACCCTACTCTACCCTACTCTACCCTACTCTACCCTACTCTACCCTACTCTACCCTACTCTACCCTACTCTACCCTACTCTACCCTACTCTACCCTACTCTACCTTACTCTACCCTGCTCTACCCTACCCTACTCTTAGAACTTTCTCCTTACAACAATGACAATAACAAACAACAAAAAAAGAATTAGCAAAATCGGTCCCGCCGCTCACGTGATGCCGTGACCAAGGGAAATAGGGATTCATTTCTATATATTTATTTTTATATTTATAGATTATTGCATTCAATGACATTCTATTGTAACGTTAATGAGTCACAGATATTAATTACTTAACTATAACTGTAGATACTCATAGTTATGTAGCATCATTGGTTGCTCGCGTGTTCGAGAAATAATTACCTAATAAAACCTATATAGAGTCCGTAATTAAATGTCTAGCTGTGATAACTCTGTAGGTACCAGGGTGTCATAAATAACAAACAGCTTGCTAACTGCTGCATAGCAGTAACGGTGCCGAGCTGTCGGAAGGTGTAACCCAACCGTACGTGTGACGGAACACGTCGGTGATATCGGGCCCTTAGACCACTGACCCAAAAGTGTGACACCAATACGCATAATAGATTCATGTCCTTTGGTAGAAAAACTTTCTTTAAAATAGTGACGGTGATAGTGGTGTAACAAGACCGGTACAATTTGAAATGGAAAGGAGGATGATGATCTCAAAATAAGAATTTTGACAAGAAAATATGTGTTAAAGCTGAAAATTATTCCAAGGTTACATACTCCCAAGATAAAAAGTAGCGCATGCCCGGTTTTAAAAGTCTACCCGTGTGCCAAGTTCCATCAAACTCTGTTCTGCTGTTAAGATGTGAAGAGTATCAACACACAGTTATTTTCGACTTAGTGTTAGTATTTATACTGTAATCTCTGTAGCAACTCCTAATGTCATAGTATGAGAGACCATGTTTATCCTTTGGGAACTTAAAAAATTATATTATCGCCTCAACTTTTAGATGTCCCAATTAATAGGTACGGTCTTTTGTGATATATCAACATGCGCATCTAATATTGGTTTGTTCACTTTATGAATAAGACAATCAAGAGCCCACAGTCAAACTCTCCCATGTTTCCCGTGGTTTGTTGGCGGCGTACTAATCGGTAACCTTTTGAGGGCTTTGGCATGCCACGGCTAGCGGGAGCCGCACGCGCAACGCATTCGTAAACATTCTACAATGCACAGGTGCATTGAATATTTTTCCTACCGCAGAAGTTTTACTCCAATTAGATTTACATTGCTTTTTTGCCTTATTGAAAATTGGAAGGCAGCTTATGTTTAACAAAATGACAGTGATCCGGCTACGAAGGACAGAATTAGTCGGCCCGGATCAGCCCACCTGTCGGTGTCAAACCCTTCCGATCATGGGAAGGTTTATATTTAAATGTTCAGGAGTTTGCCGGTGCCAGTGATTCGTAAAAACTTAATGTAGACTAAGACTAAATTAGTGGTTAGGCCTCAGTATTATTAATTTGCCAAACTCAAAGCATTTATTAAAAAAAAAAAAAAGGAATTTTGGTTATGACTGTGATATCAAGAACACAATCTTCCAATTTGCCCACGTGGACAATATATAAAGTTCCCATGGTTTTTTTTTTTATGGTAGGTAAAATCATTCGATGACAAATCCCGCCCTTGGGTGGAGCGGGAAGTAGTGTCAGACTCTTACTGACTAAAAACCTACCCCGTTCAATTCTTTGCCTTGGTCCCAGGGCCCCAGGTGCCATTTTCACATACCCTTTGACCCCAGTAGGCTTCGGCCCTGTTGGGCCCCTACAGTTTGCTGACAACTCCTTGAGGCGCGCGGGAACAGTGCGCGCCGTAAACGACTTGAGATCGGATCGGTCTGTTACCGGACGGACGGACTGCGAGCTACCCATTGCCCGCCGTCCGCGAACCCGCGCCTACGGTGGCTGGAAATCGGGAGCGGAATCCCGGCGGCGGCGGCGGCGGCGGCGTGTACGCCGTTGCCTGATGCGGTCGGCCTCCTCCTTTGCTAGCATTACTGCTTTGCAGAAGGAGGCGACCGCCTGAAAGTTCCCATGCAGGTTACAGTAAACTCCTCTGCAATGGCTTGGCCGATTCTTATGAAAATCTTGTGTGTATATTCAGTAGGTCTGAGTATAGGACGTAAACTATTTTTACTGTCCCACCCCCACCCCCATTTTTTGCCTTTAACAACCAACCTAAATCGAGGTTGGTCTAATGTGTTCCTATTTCTACATCGATCACTATTTCTAGTATTCATTTTTAGCTGGGTGGTATTTCTGTTTCTTATTACTAAGTTGTCATTTCTCGTCGCTGTAGGACATGACAATACGAGCTCGCCACTCGAGTAATGCAGCGATTTGTACGACGGGCAGGCGTTAGTGCCCGCACTCGTGTGCTAAAGATACCTAATGTTAATGGTAGAAATCGATACTTGATTGCAATTCGTCACCAACCAGCAATGCAATATGGCACCGCATAACTTTTGTTATGGCTCAAGTGTATCGGGGAAGCGAACAAGACTTAACACCCTATATTCTTAAATAGGTAAACAGTGGAAAAGAACTGAAATTGAGCCTACGCAGGAAGCTTTTTCGATGATTCATAACATAAATTTCTGTTCCCATATTTTGATACTGTACTCTAAGGCTACATATGTAGCTAGTGCAATAGGTATCTTTCTGGCCACTGCGTTGAATTCGTCTGACGATAGCTCTTCAACTCTCATTGGTGGCCGAAAAATTGACGAGATGGAGTGTTTAGTCGTGGTGCGACCCTGGCGGAATAAACGCGAGCTAGTTAAAAGTTTAAGCATCATTATTTATTTATGCACTAAAAATGTAAATAAGAACTAATAATAAGAACAATACAAAGGTGCAAATGTTGTGTGAAAATACTCTTTGAATACCAAATGTTAATGGACTTAATATTTTTACAATTATTATGGGACGTAGGGCACCCCGACTCGGGCAGGTTAGGTGAGAAGGGGGTTTCGGAGTTTATTCTAGTGGGCGAGCGAACACAAGAAAGGTTCCAAATTCCTGAACTGACTTGCTTGGATCAGTATTGCTCACAGCGAATCTTTTGTTGTTGCAGCGTTGAGCAGTTGGTTGCGCAAGCAATGGTATGGTGTCGGCGCAGCAGCACGGTGCGCGCGCGCCGTGCGCGTGGCTGTGCGTCGGCGCAACGCTAGTGCTGCTGGCGCTGCTGACCGGCCCGGTCGCAGCCGACGTCATCTTCAGAGTACCTGAAGTGCTGGTGAACCACATTTTATTATGTTTTTATCAAAACTTGCTTTGAAATACAAACTTTTAGATTGGTACTGATTGAATTCAGTTCTCGAAAATGACCATGTCTCGTTGTACTGATTTTGATCTATCATTAGTCATCACTATGGTCATCACTGACCTGAGGATTATTGTCGCCAATATGCCTGCAATCAATGGATCGACCGAATAGCGCGCCACACGATGAATGTTATCATCCCACATATTGAGAACCTCGTAAAGTCTGAGAAGGAGAAACAAATTAAATACGAGGTGGTTGACTAGTGAATTCGAGAGCTGTCAATGTGCCGATGGTCGTTAGTACGGGCAACAGGCTGATTGCCAAATTTCGATGGTCATCTGATGAAGTTATCGTTGCGCAGTTGGATCTAGGTCCTTATACAGATGGCAGTACTCATCGATCCAGCTCGCATTGTAAATAGTTTCTTATCTAACCTAATCACTGGTAACTTAAACCCTGCTCCCGACTTTCTACCAATATTTACCGATTTGAGATTGAATGCTAAAAAAAGTATTCTATTAAAAATATTTAAAAATGTAATTAGTATGTGTATTAGATGAATAAATGAAATAATAATAATGGTTCCTTTCTCTGGAGCCCTGACCGCCGCGCGCCGCCGCGCATCGCAAGCTTGGACCCTGTTCCCGATACCGGTGGGCTACTATCTTCTATATTTTTAAATGTTTTTTTTTTATTAAAAAATACATAAATACAATACACAATATTACAATACCACACAATATACAATATTTTTAAAGGTTTTTTTTTTATTCAAAAATATTTAAAAATGTAATTGATAAGTTTTTTGTAAGTGGAATAAAGAAATAATAATAAATTTATTTGATCCAATAACATCCAATTACACACAAGAGCTAAACAATCATGGTAGTTACATGGTAAATATAGACTGAACAGAATCTTGTGTACAAATTTGTTATGTGTTGTAGTCAGTACTTCAGTAGGTACATATGTTTAGTTGAGACCCCGAAATATAATAATAAATTCGGTTCAGTGATAAAATAAATAAATTCAATTTGGTGTAAATCTATATCAGGATCATTCTATAACAGATCAGTGGTATATGCCTACCTGTAATGCCTGATCATTCTGTGTTTCAGGTACATTTTAGGAACAGATCTTACAAAGCCCCAGAAAAACATAAAATTAGACTCTTTGTAGGACACAAACTATGTCTCTTTTTAGTAAATCCAGTGCTGCGGCTCTAGCTGAGGGCTGTGTGTTATTTTAGTACAATGCTTCTAAGTATAATGTCCTGCTCAAGGTGGGTGAGACCTAGTTGAGGAAGGCAGATAACGGGATTGGATACAGGCCTCACTTGGGGGAGGCCTGTGTTCAACAGTGGACAGTGATAGGTTGCGATGATCGATATTTAGCAGCTAATTACAACAAAGCCTCTGTTGTAACCCGCAGGTGCGTCATGCGGCCGCGTCGAAGCCGGTGGGCACGGGGCGCGCCAACACCACGCGCAACGACTCCGAGCACTGGGCGGGCCCCGACGACGCGCTGCTGGAGGTGCGCTACGAGGAGTACTTCGTGGAGCACGACGTGTCCACGGCCGCCGCGCGCCGCGCCGCCGTGCAGCTCAACGTCAACGACAGTAAGTGACACGCTCTCGCTCGTACTGCTGGCACGCTGCTCGAGGGGCGTTACGAGGAGTACTCCATGGACCAGCACGTTTCTGAGCAGTTGCTAGACAAAACATCGAGTCCCTGTGCGCATCGCAAACGCTTTGCTACGGAACAATAATACTTATGAATGTAAAAAAACGTAGACTAATAATATTTCTCACTCACATATTAGTAGAACCACAGGAATATCTGATATATGTGGGCAGAACTAAAGCACATCAAGAATGTTAAAAAACTTTCGTGATAGGCATGCTTGCTGCGAATATACTCGTAGTTTTAAATACAATCTACAAACAATACGAATCATCGCAATAATCCTCAAAATACTCGAGTATCTCAACTACTAACAGACCGAGCGAAGTGAGTGACGCAACGACAATTGCTTGAGTAACTCCAATTAAACACCATCGGCTCGCGAATTAGAGCAACATCCAACATCCAAGGATGCGGGATTACAACGTGCCCCACAGGTCACGCACGGGGCACGGTGGCGGCGGATTGTGCTGAGACACTGAATGTTTTACGGCTTTAAGGTCTCGCCAATACCTGACGCCGCGGTTGTTAGGGAAAACTTTTACGAAGAAACGCTTAATGAAGACGTATAGGCACAACAGAACTGTGTTAGATTTCGTAACAAAACTTTTCGTGTCGAAATAATGAAGCAGGAGTTTGGATAAGGGGTGATTGTTAACCAAAGCAGAGAAACGGTACCGAACAAATTCCATGACGACATTAATTACCCAATCGGCAATCGTGTTGCTCAAAGCTACTGAATCAAGTTTATACTAGATGTCATCTAGTTTGCATACTTCTGCAGGCGTGTGATCATCAAATAGGCGATGACTAAGCATGATCCTTAAACGCCTGAGTCCTCTCTGGAAGGCAGTCTATTTATAGCCGTGACTTCCTCTAATTGATCCTACTGATACACTCTAATGTTTAATTGATGGTAAACTCGTTGATCAATGAATTGTGCTCGATTCAATTGATCTAAATTGCATTGTTATTTCTTATCGTTACTTATGCTGATGTTTTACATGAACTCTGTTTTATTAGGAGAATCTATGATGTTTCATTAGCCAGACTTTTAAAATAGATCTTTGGAATATTTCGGAGAAATTTCATCTTCTAATCTAAAATTCTAATAAGTTTATTTACAAACATAAATGCTGTATTAATTTAGACGTCATCTGAATTTCCTAACATAACTACCTACTTAAGTATCTAAGAATTAATAAGCATCATGCTATATGAAGTACCTAAGTTTTCATCGATATCTTACTGCTTCTAAAATATTAACCAATTGACTAAACTATTATCTAATTGACTCCAGAAAACATTTACAGTTAATTACGTCGGATATTATATCGAACGCCATAAGTTTTCATTAGAAGGCACTAAAAAGCCCAGCTCTAATCGCTTTAGAGTGTGTGACCTGCCAGGAGAAGCGCTGCCAAACGTAAACAAACTTCAAGCAACATTTAAGTACTGAACCGAAGAAGTGGTCCAGAATCTTCGTTATGACAAATTGTATGTGAAGTTAATTCGCGACGGTATCAACAATGCGCACATTATTTCATACAGTAGTTACCTGAAGATGATACGTCGTTAGAACATCTGATACCCGAGGACGTACTGGCATCTGTTATTATGCACTGAGTGTACGTATGTTTACTGCATTTTTAAATGCAATTATATGTCATGGATCACGTTGCTGTTACTTTTAGTTAGCTATTGCGATTGCACCTGTGTTGTCTTCTTGACCTCAATTTCGTTGAAAGCTTGCAACTAGTTAATTGCATGTGGAAACTATTCCTAATATTGATTGATTTTAATAAATAACCACCTGAAATATAAAGAACGTAAGGATATTGTAAGTCTATCTGTTGAGCGGTCAATTGAAATGGCCTGTATTGAATTGGAGCAGTTTATTATATTAAGTGTGTACAAACCCCCTTCTGGATTGTATGACTGCTTTGAAAAGGTAATGGATGAAGTTTTTTATAAAAGTTGTAATTCTAACAAGTACATAATCACTTGTGGTGATTTTAATGTTAATTTATTGGAAAACTCAGGTTTATGTAGCAAAATTCTAAGTCTATTTAAGTCATACAATCTTGTTAACTTATTTCTGGAGCCCACGAGAATAACTCCTACCAGTGCCACATGCATAGATAATATTTATACGGATGTTGTACCAAACCGCAAAGAAATTATAAATTTATTAGACTCTGATCATTGCGGGCAATTAATTACTTTTCAAAACCAAAACAGCATAGTGGCTAAAAAGAATATCACTATTAACCCTAAAACTGCAAGTCGTTTAGAAACTTTTAAAACTAAACTCATTAATAATTTACCAGACTTGTCTACATATAATGATCCCAATCGTCAATATGAAGGTTTCTTTAACACATACTGTAATCAATTTAATTCTACTTTTATACCCAAGACTATTTCGGTTAATAGCAACGTGTCGTTCAGTGAATGGGCAACCACTGGTATTCACAAAAGCAGAACTCGGCTTTATGAATTGTATGATGAAAGGGTTCTTGTTAATACTGCTGAATTTAGTTTATATGTGCGAAATTATTCAAAAATATTCAAAAAAATTTGTTCTGTAGCGAAATCGCGTTACTTGAGTTCCAAAATTAAAAACAGTAATAATATAATTAAAACTACGTGGAATGTCATAAATAGTGAAACTGGCAGGTCTACAAGACAATCTAATGACTATAAACTTGTAATTGATGACAATGTGATCACATCGGACTCACAGGTTGCCGCGGCTTTTGAGAACTTCTTTTCAGAGATTCCCATATCAACAACAAAATCTCTGAACTCATCACCCAGTGCTGCAGAGGCTCTGCTTAAAGAAAATGTTAAAGTTTGTGATTCTGATTTTAATTTCGAACATGTGACTTGTGTAGATATCATTAAGACATTTAACTCCTTAAATGTAAAAAAGACTGCAGATTTATGGGGTAATTCTGTGGACGTTGTGAAGTCTATAATCCACATTGTAGCTCCTTCTTTAGCTTTTATTTTTAATAGTTGTATCGATCGCGGTGAGTTTCCTGACTTGATGAAGAATAGTAAAGTAATACCATTGTTCAAAACGGGTAGTACATCGGACCCCACGAATTACAGACCCATTTCAGTTCTACCCACTTTTAGTAAAATATTTGAAAAACTTATTTTAGAGCAATTACAAAGATTTTTTAACAGACATAAATTGTTACATACCAAACAGTTTGGTTTTACAAGGGGTCGTTCAACAACCGATGCTGGTGTTGAACTTTTAGGACATATTTATGATGCATGGGAAGACAAATGCGATGCCTTCGGCATTTTTTGCGATTTGTCTAAGGCCTTCGATTGCGTTCTCCATGACACATTAATCAGGAAACTACACCATTACGGAATCCGGAACTCCTCCCTGGATCTTCTTACATCATATCTGAGTGAAAGGATTCAGAGAGTTGACGTAAACGGAAGAAGATCTCCAGGATCTGTAGTTAGAATGGGTGTCCCCCAGGGCTCAATTCTTGGACCATTTTTGTTTCTAATTTACATAAACGACTTACCTTACTTGATAAAAGATAATCATAATATAGTGTTGTTCGCAGACGACACATCACTTTTATTTAAACTTAAACGTCAGCAGCCGGTAACTGATGATATAAATCTAGCTCTTTCAAAAATAGTACCCTGGTTTAATGTAAATAACCTACTGCTTAATGAAAAAAAAACAAAATGTATTAAGTTTACCATGCCTAATGTTAGGCAAGTGGAAAGTAGTGTGCTAATCAAAGATAAAGACTTGAGTCCTGAAGATAGTACAGTGTTCTTAGGCATAACTTTAGATGCTAAGCTTCAATGGGGCCCACATATAGACAAATTATCGAAGAAACTTAGCTCCGCAGCATACGCTGTTAGACAAATTAGAAATTTAACCGATGTAGAGACAGCCCGTCTAGTTTATTTTAGCTACTTCCATAGTGTCATGTCGTACGGTATTCTACTGTGGGGAAATGCCGCCGATATCCAGACAATTTTTATTTTGCAGAAAAGGGCTATTCGTTCGATTTATAAATTAAGTCCTAGATACTCCCTCAGAGATAAATTTAAAGATATCAATATAATGACCGTACCTTCGCAGTATATTTACGAGAATATTTTGTATGCCCACAAAAATAAAAACATGTTTAAGAAATACAGTGATATTCATAATTTTAATACTAGGAATAAACATAAATTTGTAGTTCCTGCTACCAGGCTCAAAAAAATAGGGGGCTCATTTAGATGCCAATGTATACACTTCTATAATAAACTTCCTAGTCATATTCAACAACTAAGCCTAAATAAATTCAAATCATTTGTAAAGCGAAAACTTTGCGAAAAGGCTTTTTACACTGTAAAGGACTACGTTGAGGATGAAAAGGCTTGGGATTGACCAGCTCCAGTACGCTCTGCAATTCTTTTGTTTTTTTCTTTTGTGAAATTATTTTCATTTTTATTTCCTTTATTCATTATATAAGCTTATTAATTACATTTTTAAATATTTTTTTTAAAAAATTACAAAAAATAAAAAAAAAACATTTAAAAATATAACAAATAGTGTCCCACCGGTATCGGGAACAGGGTCCAAGCTACCGGCGGTCAGGGCTCCAGAGAAAGGAACCTCCTAACAATACGAGCCGTGTCCAGGAGTACCGCTTTCTGAATCAAGCCCTTGATCCAGCCGCCTAATGAGAGCCTCCTAAGGTGTTGGTCGAGGCTCTTGGCTATTAAGCCATTACCCGACACGACTATCGGTACAATGATCGCCGAATCCACTTCCCACATGTCGACAACCTCGCGAGCCAAGTCAATATACTTGATTTGTTTATCTTTCTCAGCTTTCACGAGGTTCTCGTCATGCGGAACGGATATGTCAACAATCATTGCACGCCTCTCGTTTCGGTCCACCACCACTATATCAGGCTTATTGGCTACAATAGTCCTGTCAGTGATGATGGACCGATCCCAGTACAAAGTGATATGACCATTGTCAAGAACTGGGTCGGGCTCATACCTGTAGTACGGCACTTCCGATCCCACAAGAGAGTATTTCAAAGCAAGTTGCTGATGGATAATCTTGGCTACAAGGTTGTGCCTATGCAAATACTCGCCGTTAGCCAGACGAGAACAACCGGAGATAATGTGACGAATTGATTCTCCCGGACGGTGACATGCCCGACAGATGTCAACCGTCCCGTCCTTCACAATAAATCTCCGATAGTTATTCGTCATGATAACTTCGTCCATAATTGCACAGATAAAACCTTCGGTTTCCCCAAAGAGGTCACCGAAACGCAGCCAAGCTACGGACGCCAATTGGTCTACATCGGGCCCGTGAAGGGCCCGGAAAAAGCGTCCGTGAAGTTCCTTGCTCTGCCATACTTCCCTGCGATCGTTAGTGTCAAGCACTACCGGTTTGCGCCAGTTCTCATTAGCCAAGGAGAGAGGGGTGAGTCCCTTGTCCACTGCCACTACATCTCGATGCATACCCACGTCGGCAGCTAGGAAATATTCCCTGAGGCTGCATACCTCGCGGTTGTGTAGGGTCTTAGCATTTAAAAAACCTCAACCGCCACACTTCCGCGGGATATACAGTCTCATCACCGACGATCGTGGGTGATGCATTCGGTATGCAGTCAGCAGTGTTCGAACCCGCCTATCCAGGGCGTCAAGTTCCGTTTGAGTCCATCTGAGTACGCCGAAAGAGTACATCAATACCGGCATGACCCAACCGTTGAAGGCGCGCACCTTGTTTCCGCCTGAAAGAAGGCTATTGAAAACCTTCTTCAGGCGTCCAAAGAAACGCTCCTTCAACGATTGCTTCATGTCAGTGATATTGATGCCTAGGGCTTCCGACATACCCAAATACTTATAGGTTTCGGTTGGAGAGAGAGATCTCAGGTTTATGGAATCCGTGAGTTGAATGCCCACAGATTCCACAACCTCCCCTCGCTTTACATGCATGACCGCACATTTGTCCACACCAAACTCCATCCTGATGGCACTACTGAAGGTTTCAGTTACCTTCAGTAGCTCCATCAGTTGCAGGTTGTTGGGGGCAAAAAGCTTCAAGTCATCCATGTAAAGAAGGTGAGATATAACCTGACCACCTCTCTTCAACCGATAGCCTAGACCTGAATTCTCCAGCAGTGTGCTTAGAGGATTCAAGGCTAGGCAAAACCAAAGCGGACTCAAACTATCACCCTGGAATATACCTCGCTCTATCCTTACAGGTTCGCTATTCCTCTGGATATGTCGACATCCTGGATAGCGAAGGACCGTACTCCATTTCCTCATACACGACATCAGGAAGGTGCGTAGTGTTGTATCAATTTTATACAACTCTAGCACCCTCATGAGCCATGTATGAGGAACGGAATCATAGGCCTTCTTATAATCTATCCAACATGTCGACAGATCCTTTCGGGAACGTCGAACCTGTTGGCTAATGGTCATATCAATGAGGAGCAGCTCCTTAGTACCGCGGGACCCATTCCTACATCCATTCTGAGAAGGTGACATTGTCAAATTTTTGTCAATATGGTTGTTAATTTTGCTTCTCAGTATGGATGTAAGAACTTTATAGACCGTCGGCAAACACGTGATCGGTCTATAATTTTTAGGTTCCGCAGTACTGCCTGATTTATGGAGCAGGTGGGTTATTCCTGTCGTAAAAAACTCGGGCAGCGACCCTGACTCTAGGGCAGATTGGAATTGAGACGCCAAACGAGCGTGCGATCTTGTGAACCACTTTATCCAGAAATTGTGCAGTCCATCCGGCCCTGGAGATTTCCAGTTAGGCAACGGACGGACTGCACGAGCTACATCTTGGGGGCTGATGTAAATTGCCCCCATTTGTGGTATTGGATCGCACGCGCGCTCCACCTCCCGAATCCAATCACCCTCGGTGTGACTGACAGGCACCGACCAGATGCTGCGCCAGAATGAACTCATGGCGTCATCACCCGGGAGGCGTGTGTCAGTCACACCTTGGTCCGGTCGCTCCCAAGCCCTATATACCCACCTTTCGTTGCTTCGGAATGTGCGATTCTGGGTGTATCGCTCCACTCGGCGCTTATACCTGCGGATACGGTTTGCCCATGCATACACTTTTTGCTTCAGGAAGTCGATGCGCTCTGTGACTCGGGACATGTAGTCTCGGGGGCTGATGTCTGTCCCCGAAAATGCCCGTCTCACAAAGCGCATCACTCTAGGGCGAGTGTTGCCCTCCCTGAAGCAAATTAGTTTGCCGATGAGTGCTCTGGCCCCACCAATACGACGCTCGATCCTGCACTGCCAGGCCGGTACAGCTGGTTTCGGTCGTGTAGCTACGTCACTGGTTGGAAATTTGACGTGAGCTACACGACATGCCGCTACGGCCGCGCAGTACATTATCGAGTGTGTATCGGTGAGATCTTCGCAGTCATCAAAATAGTCAGACAACTGCGAATCCAGAGCAGCCACCAGCGCCCTATTCTTGTTATGCATGGGCAAACGAGGTAAGCGAGGTCTAAGTTCGGGGGACATGTTGCGATATTCCCGAATTGCACACTCCAAAGCACTCCTCAGTTCGCTATTGCACTGGGTACTTACATGAGCAACCGTGTCAGTATCCTCCTCGTCAGCATGGTGGGATGTGTAGCTGGACGGTGGTGCCACAAGTGGAACTAAAGGTTGCGACGGAGGGGCAATGACACGGTTACTCGTTTCCGTTCGGAGGCGATCAAGTACAGCATCATCCAACATGTGATTACGCAGGATGACCCGCACCTGATCCGACAGTCGTTGGGTTGAAACGTTGACGGCTGGCTCAAGCACCTGAAACAAAGAGAGCATCCGAACACGGTACGCGGTCAGGTTGTTTCCTCCCTCTGTAGCCCCGTAGTATGCGCGCATGACGTTTTCGTTGATGGTTTGCGTCCATCGCATGCGCTGCACACTTCCGCCGGGAGCTGGGACCCTATCAGAGACCGGTGGGCCTCGAGGTCCTAAGCCGCTCGGCGGCCGGCGTCCTCTTCGTCGACGCGCAGGTGGTGGTGTCGTCGGCGGAGAGAAGAACTCGTCGCTGGAGCTCGACGCAACTGCCGCGGCCGGTGTCACAGCACTCACAGTGGGGCTGGGTTCCGGCGGCGGCGAGGCGGAGCTGAGCGACGAGGCCGGAGGTGATGGGCGTGCACGGCGTGCTGCAGCTCTCGTCAACATTTAAGTTTCGTCGTCGAAAATTTTATTTGTCATAAACATATTTTACATGAAGTCATTATAGTTGTTGTAGGGACACCGGTATTTCACAATAAATGATTTCCTGTAGTTTTGGGCCTTTTTTTTTATCGGGTAACTTCATTTTGCTATAAAATTTCTATACAAATTGTTTTAAAGAAATTGGAGAATAAAATTTTCAACACTTCAAGTTGACAGCAGACCACAGATTTATTTATTTGCTTAAACATATTTTTTACATTTTTAAACATTTCCTAAAAAAAAAGTATAAAAAACATTTAAAAATATAAAAAACAGTAGTCCGCCGGTGTCGGGAGCAGGGTCCAAGCTACCGGTGGTTAGGGCTCCAGAGAAAGGAACCTCCTCACAATGCGAGCCGTATCGAGGAGTACTGCCTTCTGTATCAGGCCCTTGATCCAACCGCGCAACGAAAGCTTCGACAGGTGGTCGTCGAAGCTTTTGGCTATAAGGCCGTTGGCAGTCACGACAATCGGCACAATGATAGCCGAGTCTACATTCCACATGTCGACAACCTCGTGTGCTAAGTCGAGATATTTGATTTGTTTCTCTTTCTCAGCTTTCACGAGATTCTCGTCATGTGGGATGGTGACATCGACTATTATTGCGCGGCGCGCTAACCGGTCTATCACCACTATATCCGGTTTATTGGCAACAATAGTCCGGTCAGTGATGATAGACCGATCCCAGTACAACGTGGCATGGTCATTTTCGAGAACTGGGTCGGGCACATACCTGTAATACGGTACCTCAGAATCCACTAGGTTGTACTTCAAGGCAAGTTGCTGGTGAATAATCCTGGCTACTTGGTTATGCCTGTGCAAGTACTCGCCGTTAGCCAGACGAGAACAACCAGAGATAATATGTCTGATGGACTCACCCGGACGGTGGCATGCCCGACACACGTCAACCGTTCCGTCCTTCATAATATATCTCCGGTAGTTGTTCGTTAGGATAACTTCGTCCATAATCGCACAGACAAAACCTTCAGTTTCCCCAAAGAGGTTGCTGAAACGTAGCCAGGCCACGGATGCCGTGAAGTCAACAACGGGCTCATGAAGAGCTCGGTAAAAGCGCCCGTGGAGCTCCTTGCCTTTCCACACTTCCTTGCGGTCATCAGTAGTAATTACCACAGGTTTGCGCCAGTTCTCTTTAGCCATGGACAACGGGGTGAGTCCCTTGTCAACTGCGACCACATCGCGGTGCATACCCACGTCAGTTTTGAGAAAATATTCTCTGAGGTTGCACACCTCGCGGTTGTGTAGAGTCTTTGCGTTCAGAAAGCCTCGACCTCCACACTTCCGCGGGATGTACAATCTCATCACCGATGATCGTGGGTGATGCATCCGATTTGCGGTCAGCAATGTACGGACCCGCCTGTCCAGGGCATCTAGCTCGGTCTGAGTCCATTTGAGTATGCCGAAAGAGTACATTAAAACCGGCATGACCCAGCCGTTGAAGGCGCGCACCTTATTTCCGCCTGACAGAAGGCTGTTTAAAACCTTCTTTAGGCGGCCAAAGAAACGCTCCTTCAACGTTTGCTTCATGTCAACGTCGTTAATGCCTAACGCTTCCGACATACCCAAATACTTATAGGTTTCGGTCGAGGGGAGGGATCTAAGTTGTATGGAATCCGAGAGTTGAATCCCCTCAGATTCCATAATCTCCCCTCGCTTTACATGCATGACTGCACATTTATCCACACCAAATTCCATTCTGATGGCACTACTGAAAGTTTCAGTTACCTTTAGTAGGTCCATCAGCCGTAATTTGTTGGGGGCAATGAGTTTCAGATCATCCATGTAAAGAAGGTGGGATAGAACCTGACCACCTCTTCTCAACCGATAGCCCAACCCTGATTCCTCTAGCAATGTGCTTAGAGGATTCAGAGCTAAGCAGAACCAAAGCGGACTCAGACTGTCGCCCTGAAATATTCCCCGTTTAATCCATATAGGCTCATCGTCCCTCTGGATTGATCGACATCCTGGATAGCGAAGGACTGTGTTCCATTGCCCCATACATGACTCAAGGAAGATGCGTAGAGTTGCATCTATTTTATACAACTCTAACACCCTCATGAGCCATGTATGTGGCACAGAGTCATAGGCCTTCTTATAATCTATCCAACATATCGACAGATCCTTGTGGGATCGACGAACCTGTTGGCTTATGGCCATGTCGATGAGGAGTAGCTCCTTAGTACCGCGAGAACCGTTCCTACATCCATTCTGAGAGGCAGACATAATTGAGTTTTTCTCAATGTGTATATTAATTTTCGCTCTCAGGATGGATGTAAGAAGTTTATAGACCGTCGACAGACATGTAATTGGTCTATAATTCTTGGGCTCCGCGGGACTACCTGTCTTATGGAGCAGGTGGGTGACACCAGTTGTTAAAACCTGAGGCAACGACCCAGACTCTAAGGCTGACTGGAATTGAGATGCCAGGAGCGCGTGTGAGCTGCTATACCATTTAAGCCAGAAGTTGTGCAGTCCGTCCGGTCCTGGAGATTTCCAGTTCGGTAGCGGCCGAACTGCTCTGGCTACGTCCAGTGGGCTGATTAAAACTTTCTCCATTTCTGGTATAGCTTCGCACACACGCTCGACATCCCGCATCCAGTCATCCTCACTGTGACATACGGGCTCCGACCAGATACTGCGCCAAAATGCATTCGTGGCGGCAATATCCGGGCGGAGTCCGTCAATCACATTTTGTTCGGGTCGCTCCCAAGCTCTGTACACCCACCTCTCATCGCTCTGGAACATTCGATTCTGCGAGTACCGATCGACCCGACGCTTATACCTCCGAATACGATTGGCCCATGCACAAACTTTCTGCTTCAGGAAGTCGATGCGCTCCGTGACACGTGACATGTATTCTCGGGGATTTGTTCCAGTCCCCGAAAACGCCCGTCTCACGAAACGCATCACGCGTGGTCGTGTATTGCCCTCCCTGAAGCAGTATAGTTTACCAATGAGTGCTCTGGCCTCATCAATACGCCTCTCGATCCTGCATTGCCAGGCTGGAGCGGCAGGCTTTGGTCGAATAGCTACATCATGTCTTGGGAACTTTACGTTAGCTAGGCGACATGCTGCAACAGCCCCGCAGTACAGGATGGCGTGCGTATCAAGGAGGTCCTCTATATTGTTTTAAATAATGTTTGACATAAATACTTTGCTAAGTATTACATTTTGTAAACTATATTTTTTTTTTCTTTTAATATTGTGAACGTGAGGACAATGTGGATTAGTTTTTATTATTATTATTTTTTCTCTTCTCTTCTCTCTTTTCAGTAATTTTTAGCATAATTATGTCTGGCAATTTGAGTATTTTCTGCGGCCTACCCAAATGTCCTTTCCTTGGTATTGTTCGTCAAATCGTTGAGCTCCTTAGTGTCCTGAGTTGAGCTTTGCGAATACTGACAAATGCTTGCACTGACTGGACAGGTCCACTCAAATCTATATGGTTCTTTCTTCAAAAGGCCATTTCAGACAAATCGGCATGGTCCTCATGTGATTTGACCAATACATATTTACTGTATGGACTTTAAAAGAGACTTTGACCCCTGAGTTTGTTTCGGTGTTTCTTCTCAGGGTAGTCAGCTAGGAAACACCGGCCTCATCTAGTGATAAAAATGACAAAAAAAAATTTTTGACGTGTAAAAGTGTTTTTAAAAACCTACTTACAAAATAAATATCATTTATCATTTATCATTTATCATTTATAAGTTTTCGATCAAAAAGTCGGCCCTCTCGTTGACGAACCAATATCATCACCTAAGTATATATTTTGTTTCTTCCTGCGGTTGGTCTATCTGTACTCTTTCTCCTTTTATTCCTGTCAGCCGTCACGGTACAGTTTCTCCCTTTCATTAGTATTGTGTCTCAATAAACAATGCTTTCAAATTTTCTGTTTTTCCTATAAACATCGTCATAATTCTTAAGTTTGAGCGATTGAATTTAAACATAACTCTACTGAAAATTCATTCCATAACAACTAGACTGGCAGTGGCAATGGGCTGGGCACATTGCACGCAGAACATATGGTCGTTGGGGCCGAAAGGTTCTGGAGTGGCGGCCGCGTACCGGAAGACGCAGCGTTGGAAGGCCTCCCACAAGGTGGACCGATGACCTGTTCAGGGTCGCTGAAGTCCGATGGATGCGAGACGCACAGGACCGGCAATTGTGGTGACGCTTGGAGGCCTATGTCCAACAGCAGACGTCTTTTGCCTGAAATGATGATGATGATGATGAACAACTAGACTAAACCAAATGAGTCATTGGTATATCTATTCCGTGTAATATTGTCGCCGGCGACTAATTCCGCACTCAACTAATCTTCGAGAATGAGATGTTATCACGTAGACAAGGCTGCAGGATTAGCAGTAAAGTGCAGCATCATAGCGTAATGCCACCATTATACATAGTTTCACAATGATACGAAAGATGGCATCTCATGAATTATATCATTTAATCGTAATGTTCATGTATCACACAATCATAATGTCCCAGGGGAAACCAAAAGACACGCAATTAATGCAGTAGATGTGTGATGTGGAGGTGAGGGCAGATTATGACGCTGCATTCTTGCTCGTAATGCCGTGGCTTCAAATAACACAAAATTGACAATAAGCCTCACTTTTCTTGTCCAGTGGCTTACGTACCTACTTCGTTGAAATTGATGAACTAAACGAAGCTAACTTCAGTGTGGCAGTGCCGCTTTATGTAAGTAAATATAGGTATTATTTTGTCTTTTAATTTGGTCCGTTTGATGTTCATTTTAAACAATAAGATGCATTAACAGATCCAAACATTCTCGCCGACAATTTGCAACCCGTCCAAATATAATTAGACAGACTGCTCTTTGTGTAGATTTTTCTTTCATCTCATTTTCCAATTTGCGATGCAACTTCTATTGTATAAGTGGGTACATACTTAGTACTGTTTGTGTATTTTCAGATCGCCGTCTAAGAATATCTCCCCGTCTATAAAGTGACATTGAATATATCAATGTCACTCAAAAAAATTCGTTCTTACGCGGCCTTCATCTTGCATCCTCTAATTATCATTACCTAATTCACCACCAGACATTAATTCACCTAATTACGTTGTTGTGTTCGTCGGCTGAAGGCGCATATTTCATGCAGTTGCTCATGATGGTATACATTAGTCCCAGCTGAAGGTCGGCAGGCGGGCCGGCTCCGCAGCGTGCACTAATGTGTACCCTGGCAAGGTCTGGGGGCGGGCAGCGCATCTGTCACACCATTGTCCAGCCCGCCATTGTGCGACGCTGTATGTCAATGTTACACTACTGTGACACTGCATACTTGCGCTGTGAGCGGGAAATACGTGTTAAGGTTCAGTTACTAATGTCGATGATTAGAGCATGTGCTGTGCCTAGAAAACCACGTAAAGATGTTGGTCCCGGTTGTCATTCGTAGATCTCTGACAGTCGTTACAGGTAGTCAGACATCAGATAGTCTGACCATCAGTCTATCCGAGGAGCATCATGTTTCCCACTAACTGGGTTGTGGAGGTCTAATAGGCAGTCGCTCCATGTACAACACGGGTTACCAGCCGCATCCAGTTAGACTGGAAACCGACCCCACACTGGTTGGGTAAATGCTGGGAGATGATTTAAATTGAACTTCAAAATAGTTCACAATCGGTGCAACTAGAACTAAATTAAAATTAAATTCAATAACTACTCGTAGATCTAGCCTAAATTAACCAGTACGTAGGTATCTCAGGTATCTTAAAATATAATTAAAAAAAAATAGTTTAGTAGCCTTTGCGCCAACTAGTGATAATTCTATAAACTATCGTGGCAGCTTTGAGCGCTGTTTTAACATTGTATTGATAATAATCAATAGCTGTGGTAGGTACTGTCAGAACATTGCAAGCCTTACATAAAAGATGTGTTTTTTTTCTTGGTTGGGAAAAATCATCCAATGACATCTCCTACCCTTGGGCAGAGCGGCAGATAGTGTCAGACTTGTACTGACTAAAAAACCCACACCGTTCCTTCTTTGCCTTCGTTCCAGGGCCCTGTAACGGTACTGGGCCTGGTGTTCACTTTCACATGTTTTTTTATTTTTTATTATTATTATTGATAGGTTCGGGCTTGACCGCTATCTCACCTGATGGAAAGCGACGATACGGTCGACGATGGATCACGCTTACCTAGAAGAAACCTATTCACTCTTGACTTAAAGATTCCCGGGTTGTAGCCATCAGGAAACACAGACTCCGGCAGGGAATTCCACTTCTTAGCTGTACGCATATCCTCATGATCCATGGCCCCAGTAGACTTCGACCCTGCTGGGCCCCTACGGTTTGCTGACAACTTGGGCTCGGTGCGGACGGCTACCGGACGGTTGGACAGCGAGCTGTCCATTGCTCACCGTCCGCAAGCCCGCGCCTACGGTACATAAAAGGTGTGTGGTCAGGTTATACATAGGGCGGACAGGGTGGAAAGTACCTACCGTTTCAGCGGTAAACTATTTTTTTAGCCGCTCCACCGTAGAACTATCTAGGATCTCAATCATTTATATCTATAAAGATTAACAAGAAGACACCTGTTTAATTGATAAATTTTAATTTAGAAAAAACATATAAAGTTTCTACGTAGCTTAAAATGTTCTTGCTATAATTAACTATGAATCCTTAGATAAGTAAATCAGCCCAAGATTCTGCTATCACCTTTCAAATATAAAATAAAATTCCAATCCCGACCCGCCGATCACACCAACAGAACAAATAAATGGGAAAGCCTTAAAGACTGAGCAGCAAGGTGTCTGGTAGCGTCGACTGACTACCAGAGCAGAACTCATAGCGCCGCCCAAACGATCTATTGAACACATAATGATACATTGTCACTGCAGGTGAGCAAACACACTGAGATATAAATCTGATTAATAATCAGGAAGGAAGTATTATGTTATAAATAGGCCGTGATCTAGCTGAGCAACCCGCCTGCCGGTCGCAGGCTGGTGCTCTCACACGTCACATCTAATAAAGTTTTTGCAATAAACCTTCGATTGGTCGCCGTCACGTCATGCCACGACCTTTACGCGTCAGTGGCGCCGTCTTGAAACTTTTCTTTTTTGCAGTAATTTCAATAAACTGGTAAACTAATATTCACCGTTAGCAAAAACGTTTTTATAGGATTCCGTTTGATATATTCTACGGAATGGATTGATTGCTATTTCAAACGAGTCCGTAAGAAGTGATTATTTAATAGAAATTTGTTCGAGTTTATGCACTGTATTAGTAATAGTATAAAACAAGGAAAATAAACAGCCAATTGGTAACCCACATGAAGACCATCAAATTGCCTGAAAATTAGGTCACAACATGTAAACTTAAAGTTCGCTTTTCAATCGCGCCCCCGTGGAATATCTACCGCATCCGTCTCCCTTCCGGGCGGGAGTAGGTGGCGCAGGGAGGCCGAGCTAGGTGGCCTGTCCGTCTAGACCTGCGTGCTCGTAAATCAATACCCTCGCTACTGCACATGCGTCATCGCGTCATCTGCCGCCTCTCGCGGTACACTCCGTCGCTGCAGCGCGTCTCATGGAGCACGCATCTCAGGCACACAGGTAAACTCATTTACATAATTTGTTTCTGCTTAAACTTTCACCGGTTTTGCTGTTTTGATTCATTCTTAGATTAGCTAGAGGCACGTGCAGGACATTTATGGCGTAAGTTACAGGAATTTTGATTGGTTTCGCGGTTACCATACGTCGCGTGCTTTGCGTCTACGGCATCATAACGCCATTTATCATTTCCTGTCTTTATAGCACTTTTACTAAGTTCATAGTAATAAGCGTGTTACGTAATGTTTTATATAGGCGAATTATAATAATAATAATAAATCTTTATATATTATAATAATATTTAAAAAATAATATATGTGTTTTTTTTTTTTGGAAAAATAAAGATTTATGTTACATTTTTTTTAGGAACAGTGCTAAGAAGGCCAGAACAAAAAGACCCTGACTGCTAAACTAGGAATTACCTGTTTCTTAGAAGTCAGTGTGCCTTCGCAATTATGTGCGCATAAGCTAATAAAATTATGATATTAGCTGGATAGGATGCACCGATACATAAATAAATTAACAAAAAATTACGTACTAGCAAAGAAAATGCCAGCCGCCATCTTCTCTTAGTGCTACAAAACGTAGATCTAAGATGTCCTAGAGTCAACGAGCCTCGGACAGGAAGGTCGCACGAGTGCGCGTGATTCATCCAAATGTTATAAAAATTCATCAACGCATTTAAGCGCTCTCGCACGTCCACGTAAGGGGTGTGACACACCAAACTGAATTGCAACGCAACTTGGTATCGCATCGTCTTTGCTTTATCCGTACCTCATATCGTATAGTGCGGTATATATTACTCAAACAACTAAAAAGTGGACTAGCTCTTGTATGGGCGTCACACTGGAAGTTTTTAGAATTAAAAAAACGGAATGATGTAGAAGCGTCAATATTTTTATTTCTTTTCAAAGTAGTTTCTTTTGCTTCTAAAAACACCACCGCATGTGATGGAATCATTGACTGAAGCAGTGGGCCCACTCTTCTTTAGCGATCTCTTCCACGGCTTATTCAAACGCAGCCATATTCAGAGGATTCTTAAAACGAATTCCTTTTAGTTTATCTTTTATTTTTGGAAATAAATAAAAGTCACTAGGTGCCAGGTCAGGACTGTTAGGAGGATGACTCACTAACTACACACCTTTGATAGACAAATATTCAATAGTCTATCTGGCGGAGTGAGCTGGAGCGTTGTGGTGATGGAGAAGAATCCTGCTTCTTGGGCGTTGTTGTCGAACATTTTCCAAAACAACGGGTAATGTATGACTGACATATATACCTGCCAATATGCAGTAACAGTCCTTTTATCTTCTAGGATAATGGTTCTTCTAGGATAATCTTCTGGACTGTTATCGGCAAATCTTCGAATGAAATGAAAACATCCGTCGCGCAGTTTGCCTTCTGATTTCGTGTTCATAACAATATGTCCAGTTTTTATCACTTGTGCAGCATTCGAGTCAACTAACTCGAGATCCGTCATACTTTTCAAGAATTGAAAGGTACCAATCTAAATAATGGCGATTTTGATGATGATCTTCCCTCAATCTATAAAATATCCATCTATTATCTACTTCTTTCTGAAGCCCTAAATGTTCATGTAAGACTTTTTGTACTTAACTCACAAAAGTTTAAAAAGAGATAACTTTGTCCAAAATCTGTTGATATCCCGCAGCGAAAATCGTAATAAATCATTGAGCGAAAATTTTCTCTAGTCAAATCCATTTTGAAGCAAGAGACACACTTTTTTAATCGCCAATTTATAAAAACAAATGACAAATGAATATGAATTCATTGCACTTCTACGAATTCCCAAAGAGTTCCTAAATTAAAATTTATTGTTATCTGCTGCTTTTCTTACTGGCCTGTTCTAAAACCTTTCAGTGAGCCCCACGTATTTTGCTCTAAACCGATCGTGAAAGAAGCACAATCAAGTCGGCAGAGCATGTCACATTTTCGGTATCAGCGCAGTGTGTATCTAACCTAAAAAGGCCGTCATTGTCCGCCCGTGACGTAAGATTTGCATTCATCGTGCTAACAATAACTACTTAGTTCTGGGTTTTATTTTAATCGTTACCTTTATGCAAAGGTATGAATACCGAATAATACTTAAACATGGGATATTATAATTCAAGCCACAAAATTATTTCTCGGCCACGTGATTAAACTTCTAATTTTATAACTAAGCAACGGGAAAATGACATAGCCTCTAATAAACTAATTCGTCTTTTTTACAACGCCAACTATATATTCTATAGAAAGCGTCAAGTAAAGATCATCAATTATTGTGACTTGTCCTTCTTATTTATACATTGCCACCTTATTTACTAATTCGGCCACGGATTTTACATCTCGTCACCATTTTACGTTGTACAGCTTCAACACAATGTCCTCAAAAATATATAATTCAAGCTTCTACAGACAGCATCATTTATTATAACTTATCATGTAAAATAATACATCATATTCTTTTATCGTGAAAATAGCCACTGCATGATTTGGCGCGAGTACGCGAGACGACAGCTACCGGCCATTTGCACCAACGAGAGGGTTTGGAAAAAAAACTATTGTGAAAATGTGCTAGGCTCACGCTAAGAAGAATATTTGCACTAAATTGGACCAAACAACGGAGAAGAATTTTCGAAAACACATATTGGAAGACATTGATGCATTGCAATCAGCTACATCTCTTGAAGTATTTTCTGCTGCTTTAAAATTGTTCTTGAAGAAATGGAAAGACCAAAAATCATTTGTAAAATATTTTAAAAAAGAATGACTAATAAAAAACCCAAATTGGTATTTAGGTGCAGCACCAATATCACCAGCGACGAACAACGCACTCGAGTCCTTTAATAGAGTTATAAAAGACCACAACACCCTCCGGGAGCGTATACCGTTGGCCCGTTTCTTAGTGGTGGCAGAGGAAATGATTAATGGTCACTACAAGCAACAGAAGAAAAATTCGCGACACAACCTGAATTGCAGTTATCAGATTGGATAACAGGAGGAAAACTTTAGGTGACGAATACAAAAAAGTGTTTTTTTTCATCTTGGAACGTAATACTACCGAACAATCAGACCGAGTGGATTACTGGTTGCTGTGATTGTCCAGGCTTTTATCGCAAGTACAGCTGCAAGTATTTGATAGGTCTTGCAATCAGACTGAAATACGTGACGCCACCATTAGAGGCCAAGTCACAACCACTTGGATTAAAAAGGAAGCGTGGAAGACCAACTAAAGCGCGAGCTGCGTTAATAATGGTTTAATTTTCTTTTTTTGATTAGGTACCTACCTACATTCTTTTTATATGTTTCTATTATTTACTATAAGTAAAATTATGGTAATTCAATAAACAAATTGATTTTTCAAAAATAATGTCTTTTATTTTGTCTCTCCTCAATAGCTTCTGGTAATATTATTGGCCAATATTTATTGATATTTGATGACATTTTTAGCAAAATTTTGACGATCAGTTAATGTGGGATGAGTTACATTTTAAACGTACTGAGTTAAAAAATTAGAAGCTAAATAAATATATTTTGTTATGTCAAATATTACTATTTTAGAAGTTTGCTGTTAGAATGCATGTTACAAATTTAGATGCTGAAAAATAACCATCATGCTGAGTTGAATTTAGATTGGTTTACATAGAAGATAACTAGTGGCTAAGATAGTATTATTTAGATGCTCGTTAATTGTGACTGACTTAGTAATTTAGAAAGCAAAATAAATTTTTAGAAACGAATAATGCTATTAAAAAGAAGCCTGTTTAATTAGCACCCCTTAAACATTAGGTACTACAATTTAATCTCACATTTTGGCTATAAGGTACCTACTATCAAACTGGTCTGATGATGGAGCCGGAAGGTGGAAGTTAGACACGAGAACTTCATAACATAATAAAACAATGTATCCTAGCAGTGTTTGGGGTTTATTGGAATTATCGTGAGAAATAGGCACCGCAACTTAAAAGTGTGAAATAAAAAACTTTTTTTTTTTTTGTATATAGTTTTTTTTTTTTTATTTTGTGAAGTAATATAACTGAGTACGGCAGGAATAATAAAAGTAAGAAACCAAGAAGCCTGTTTATTTTTAGACCAGCCATGCAGCCACAGGACTACTTCGGCGAGATAATCTCACACATTGCAACCTGAAAGCTACTTCATGAATTTAAAAGACGCCATCAAAATTTTCTAAGCGTTTCATGTCTGTTTCCAGTTCCTCCGACGCGGCCGGGATGCGGCACGTGCAGCCAGCGCGAGCAGGAGTACTGCGAGACGCGCGTGCTGGCCGACCACTGCTGCTGCGAGCGCCGCTTCGTGCCCGAGCCCTTCCCCTGGCTGCCGCACACCTGCTACGTGGGCGCGCGCCGTTGCCGCCCGCTGGCGCACGACTGCGCGCAGTACGCGCGCCTTCGCGACTGCTGCTGCTACAGGAAGCTGGCCGAGCGATGTGAGTGCAGCACACTTCCAGTCACACATTCTCCTCTTCTTCGTCCTCCTTCCTTCCTTCTGTCTTCTTCACCTTCTTCTTCTTTTTTCATCCAGTCCTCACAGAATGCCTAGACGTTGGAAATCATGAACGGACGACATACTTTTTTAAAAAATTCGCAATAATATCTTATTCGGTTTGTAACCTGAAAAGCAATGAAAGCTCCAACTCACGTGAACATCCAGACCGCGCTCAAGTGCTGTCAATCATCATTGTTGATTCTGATAACTCGAAAATGCGGTAATCAGATAGATCAAAATTGTGGTGTGTCTTCCACAAAGGCCATTAATGAAGAGTTGAAGTTCTTTCAGTGCTACAGTTAGCACTGCATTTGCCAGCATGTACCTAAAACTTGAAACACTGGCTTCGACAGGGAAGGGCATCCTGTCGAAGTCGACGCGGCTGGGCGTGAGCGGCGTGTCGCTGCTGCTGCTGTCCATGCTGCTGTTCGTGGCGCACCTGTGACGGCAGCAGGCGCCGCGCGCCGCGCCTGCGCCCGCGCTCGTCTGAACTGTGCACGCACTGCGACAATAGTCAAATGACTCTGCTTAGCTACCTATATCCTTAAAAGTCTTATGTTGGATGTTCGATGACCTATCTAAATTTATGATTTATTACTAATCCACATATTTATTAATCCATTTGTAAAACAAATTCGGTGTGTACATTTTTGTTGACATTTGGTGTGTACATTTTTGTTAACATTTTGTGTGTACATATTTGTTAACATTTGGTGTGATAGATGGCTGATGCGCTTAGCATGCTTGTGAAATAAGTTGAATGTCTAACATTCATTTGATTGAAATTAAGAAATTGTGTAATCTTGTCGCACGCACGAAGTTGCTGGTAGGTGTGTATCTCAATGTTTAGTGAATGGGTTCAGGACATTACATAATTTTACATGATCATAAATTTTTTTGAATTTAAATACCTAAATAGGTATTTTAATCAAATTAGGGTGCCTAGTCTAAGTTTAGAATATGCAAAATACGTTGAACGTCATCAACACAACCCTCGAAAGCAGATTAATTATTTAATATAAGTTTTATTCATTGTAAATTATCAACACAATCATCAATCATTATAAATTCTAAAAAATGTTGAATTTTTAATGTTTGTTTAAGGGTTAGTTTTTACTGTAACTTGGCAAAATATTTTTAAACTTACTATCTAGTAGTTACCAATCGAGAATCTTTTTCAAGTCAAAGAAATCTAATTTTATATCAGTCAGAAATCTATTGTATCAAAGAATCTTCGAATGCGTTTCTCATCATCCAAAGCACTTATACCTAGAGGTATTTTTTATTGTATCATATTCTTACATTATAAATGTAAAGTAAAACATGGTACAGTGTAAGTTATTCTATGTACAAAGATAAGTTATTTATTTCTAGATGTAACTTACTTTATAAGCATAGTTATACTTAAAAGTGGTAAAAACAAATATTAAGATAGGCGACAATTTGGCGAGCCGGTCTTCAGAAATCAGAAATATTTTATTTGAGATACATAGGCTTCTTGAGGCAGTGGTACACACAAATACAAATATTTTTTCAAACTAATTACATTTAACTCAAGATAAGGCAATTTCAAATAAAAGTACCGGATTGGATAACACACAAGTACAAGAGTTATTCTAAATCTAAATTAATATCAATAACTAGAGAATAATAACAGCTGTAATGTAAACACCTTGCTTAAAAGTGGCTCACCGGCTACAAGCTCACCATTCTCACATCCAAAACAGTTTATGAAAAGGAAACCGCGCTCATACGCGCAAAACGTTTTAGGAACAACTTTCTTGTGCGCACTGAGGAGTGCCATTCCCTTCCAGAATCTGTGTTTCCTGATAGCTACAACCTGGGGATCTTAAGTCAAGAGTGAATAGGTTACTTCTAGACAAGCGTGCTCCACCATCGATCGTTGAAGTATGTTCATATCTCACCACTTTCCGCTCTCTTCACTTTCCATCAGGTTAGATAATATGGTCAAGCGTGAACTTCACAATCATGAAGCCACTTTAAAAGCATGGTGTTCCAAGCGATGGCAAGATTTCAATATAAAAGTGTGTTTGTAAATAGTGTATTTAAATACCTACATAAGTGGTATTAACTAGCATTAAAACCAAAATGTATGTTAACAAAGTAGCCTGTACATAATACAACGTACGAATAACTTCATTATATATTAAATATAAGTATCTAGGTACAGCTGAAACAGTATACGGTAAGTTGTTTTTATTTTACTTACTGTTTATATCCAATTCAATACATTATAAGATAAACCCAGCCAACACGTTAATCTACCCAAATCTGTCAAATTTTACCAATCGAACATTAACCTTCCATTATTGTGATAAAGTTGAAAATCTATTGAAGAAATTTGACAGATTTAAGTAGGTTGATGTGCTGGCGTCTGTACCTTAACCTATTGTTTCGCGGTTACATGTTAAGAAAAATTACAATTGGGTACCTACTTAACTCGACTTTTTTTATTGTTTGTATCAAAAAACTTCTGAATCTAAAATCGCAAATAGAAGAAATTTTCAAATTCGAGTTTCCTTAATATTGCTTTCCTTAATAGACCTTTAAAATCTAGTGGAAGGGGTAACATTCAAATAACAGTACAAGGATGCACATACTGAAATGTGACGTCACCGCCTAAGTAAAAGATTTCTCTTTAGTTTTACTTTTGTTTACTATAAAATATTGTACAAAAATAAGCACAGGCAATTAAATACACAATTGAACAAATTACAAACCTAAGCCTGGCAGAGAAACGTAGGAAATAAGCTAAGGATTAAACTTTATAACTTTGAACCTCCGCTTCACTCAAGGGCGGGCGTCGCCAGCCGATGATCAAGGGGGGGGGGAGGGGGGGCTATTGGAGAAACTATAGAGAATAATATATTTGTTTATTTATTAAATCTTTATGCACTAGTGTACAAAGGTGGACTTAATACCGTAGGCATTTTCTACCAGTCGACCTTAGGGTGGTGCAGAGACATAATACAGTAGGTGCAACTTAACGGTAAACTAACAAAACAAATAGAAAACTAATACAATACCTAATAAATATAAATACTTACAAATAACCAAAATTATTTTGAGAAACGAATCCACCAAATCAACGCTGCGATGAATCTAGCAGCTTCTTGCGAATATGTTCACGTGCCATTATCTTAAAGGAGAGCGGACTGGATGCCATCCTGATGTTCAACGGGAGCGCATTCCAAAGAGAGATCGCCTGTACAAAAAAGGAAGAATGGATATATTTTTTTAATTATTGTAAAAGTTTATTTTCTCCATAATATAACTCCTAATTGCTAGCCTTATATCTACGGTAACATATAGGATGGGCATTATATTGTGGGAGACTGGTGCCTCAACTAGGCTCTGAAGCTGTAAACCAAGCCCCTAGGGGGGGCCGCAGCCCACCCTGCCAATTATAATATTATAATGATTTGAACTGATTGTTCTTTCAACTCACAATTAAAACCCCTGAACACATTGCGCTGGGCACACTGATAGTAATTAAGACGAAGGCATACGCTAAGGAAGGATTTTCCAAACTTAACCTCCTTTTTTGATGTAGCTCTCTCGCCGGGCCATGGTCCGGAGTGAGGAGGGATGGCAGGCGGTCGCCTCCTTCTGCGAAGCAGTAATGCTAGCAAAGGAGGAAGCCGACCGCATCAAGCAGAGGCAACGGGGCGCTCGCCCCAGCCACCGCCGGGATTCCGATCCCGATTTCCGGCCACCGTAGGCGCGGGCTTGCGGACGGCGTGCAATGGGTAGCACGCTGTCCGATCGTCCGGTAACCGACCGGACCGAGCCCAAGTCGTCGACGGCGCGTTCTGTTCCCGCGCGCCTCAAGGAGCTATCAGCAAACCTTAAAGGCCCAGCCTGCTAGCTGCAGGCAGGCAGGGTCATGGGTCAGCTTCCGAAAGGAATACCCGGCCCCGGCACGATAGGCAATGAAGGAACGGGGTAGGTTTTTAGTCAGTAAGAGTCTGACACTACTACCCACTCCGCCCAAGGGCGGGATTTGTCATTGGATGATTTTAACTACCATAAAAACCCGCCTTCTCATTGCCCTCTAGCAGGACATACGATTAGATGGTTTTTCATTCCCATCTCAAAAAAAGAAACCGTGGTGATGTGGCCTCGCGCTAAACACATAGCAGGGTGAAAGTGACATGATTTTTGGTGCAAGTGTGATTTACACTTACGAGTAGGATTATAATACAAACATCAATAATATTTTACAGACATTTTAGTTTACATTAAAATTGTAAATTTAAAAACGATGAGGAGGTTTATGTGCCAAACTAACTGTAAATCTTAAACTAAGTGAGTGCCTAAACAGGTGGAAGTGTTGATGTGTAAACTCGTTAGGTACAAAATAAAAGGCCCGTTTTGACACTTGAGAAAGACCCTAGAATGTAACTTGGCACGAAACTGAAAGAAACAAAAAAATAATAATTAATTGCATGAAGTGTTTTAATGTAATTACATAATATAATATAGACAATTACATAACGTAAATAATAAAGACATCAAATGTCAAAACGTGTCTTTCTGTGTTGTGTGGTTTTTCGCTTTTTTATTTTCTGACGACTTTAAGTTACATTGTCTATGAGTAACTACAAACGAAGCAATCTTGTAAATATAGAGCGAAACGTGATCTTCAGTATTTCGACTAGTTTATAAGTATGATAAGCCTATGAGTAAACTAGACAGTTGACTCGTTCTTACATCATCATCATCTTTTACATTTAGGTAAACTCAGTTTGGCCTTATTAAGCTAAATGCTTCCACCTTCTTATCTTATTTAAGTAAGTAACTTACCAGTAAAGTTACTGGTATCCCAGTTCACAGTTATCGGTGAACACTAGTAATATTTCAGCTACAGGAAAGTAATACGAATCTAAAAGATGTAGTTAAAACTTTTTTACTTAGTCAAACCCTTCACATAAAAAACTAACGAAGAGATAAAACTATTATAGAAACACCAAAAACAATTTTGTTGATCATTTAACTGAAAACAACGAAGGTCTTCTAAAATGTCGTTCACTGGGTGGCAGCACTGAGTCGTCAGGTCCAGGCACCTGTCAAAACGATGACATTAGTTATATGCCGTCAACTTCATGTATACTTTTTAAAAGTAGAAAACCTCTCGGTTAAGTGGTGCCAACTGGTGGCGCGGATTTATCTGAACACCTTCATTAACGACAATTTTAGTTATATTAGTTAATCACCTTTATCAAAGTTCACGATAGGCACCGTAGAAAATACGCCAGATTTGGACAAAAAATTGTAAATCAAAGATTATTTTATAATCCATAAATTGTATAAGTTTTAGTGAGAAGGATGTAGATATACCTAAGTAGGAAGGCAGCGAGCCATTACATTCTAAGATATTGCTATTTTGTAAATAAAAGCAAAGATGTCCGAGGCGATGGATCAATGATTAGACTAGGTAGCCTGACGCGGTCAGCGCAGCACTAGCTAGTAGGAAAATTAAAATTACTTGTAAGTTTTGTTATATCTTCTACAAACTAAGGAGCGACGACTATAGAATGCTAATAAAATTTAATTAAGTGGTCTTATACAATAAGACGTCATTTTAAATTAGTATACGGAACACATTAAACCGATTCATCCAACAGGTGCCGGTAACATACCATCGCGCATGCGTGCAGCACGCAAAAAAAAAAAAAAACAATAAAACCTATAAGCCAAATTGTATATTTCGGAGAAATCCTCAAATGAGTCGGGAAACAGACTATAATTTATTATTACATATATAGGATTATCTAACAATAGTTAATTAGAATAATTATTGAATCCTCCGGTACAAGCATTAGAATTCCTAAATAAGAGTTATCTCACTCACTCAGGCTGAAACCTTTAATTTCAGAAAAATTCTCAATTACCTTTCTAATAAAACATGACACATTTCTTGTGGTTTGGTGTTGACATTATTTTATCCCACGTTTGTTTATAAGAAGGTGACACAATTATTAAATAAATTGTTTTTTATCAATGCCAAAAATTGGACACCCTCAGCCCAGACAAAGCACATAATAAATTGTGAATTTAAAATGGCTATATTAGAACAACTTATCATCACCTGCATATGTTGAACAAACCAGTGAACTCGTGTATGACTTGGTAGAACTCAAAATAAATTGACTGTATCTTAGAATAAAATAAAGGTCGATGTTCACATCAATACGCAACGAGGTAAATAATAAGTTTTGTATAAATAAAGGACAACCTGTGCTTTTAAATGAACATCGTATCCTTTATAGTAGTAAAAAGAAAGAAATTGTGTATTTCGGATAAATCCTCTAAATATGTAGTTATTTTTCGTAAGGGTTCATGTGTTTGCAAACGATTTAGAATCATTCGTCGCGTGAACATAGGATTAAGCATAGAGTAATATAGACATTTATCGAATGAGCATTAGGTTTCCTCCTTTATAAGGGACATCTCATTAACGAGGCGTTTATTATTGAGGGGAACCTGTGCGTACAGTGTACATAATATACTTTACCTAAATACGTCGTAATTTGACCGTTTACACTTTCTTAATCACGGCGTGGTGACCCTTTGTCAGCAAAAGTTTCTATTTAAAGTTTTTCTTGGTTTAGTGCCAGTATAATTTATTCCGTGTGTCCGGGTACATATAAATTATTACATAAAGTTTTTTAATTATGATTGAGACGCATCGATACACCACACGACACACATAATATGAGTCTACTAATAATATTATTTTATTTAAGGAAACAACATCAAAAAAATGAATATATGACTTTATGAAACTCGAAATACATTGGTGATTGATACATTGATTGATTTGATGTTTATCTGAAATATATATTTTTTTATTTCTTTTGATTTATTCACCACACCTTAGGATAAAAGAAGGGATAAATGTGTACATAGCGACGTAACGTAAGTAAACGTAAGGAGGCGTTAAGTTAATGTCATAGCAAGGGTTGTACATGTAGGAGAACTGGAGGGGATGAACAGTTTTATTAGTGGTAAATTATATTATTAGTGGTAAGGCCAAAGGCTCTAGCGTTAGTTACTGTTGATTGTTTAAATGTTTATTGTTTTTCTATCATCAGGTAGTGTAGTGAGCATGTGAGGTTGAAGGGTTAACACCAGGCAGGCCACCAGTGGAACACGACACGGGTCCTTATGTTACGGAGTGATAATACCATATGTTAGTAAGAAACTGTATGTATTTTTCTTTGGTATATGTATATTTTATTATTTATTTTTAGCAGGTAATATACCTAAGATATATCTCTATAAAGGTACTATGAATAACTAAGTTTATTATGCAATTAAAATATCATAACGTAATAATCGATAAGAAGCATACTGTATGTTGATGTCGTTGACGTTAATTGACGATAATAAGTCAGATTTTTAAATAAGTCAAATGCATGTCACTTAGTCGTGCCACAGAAAGTTATACTAACATTATTTTAAAGTATAAGTAAAATTAAAATATGAATTTCCAAAGAGCTCATAGAAAAATGAGCAGATGTAAATATTTTAGGAGTTGAGTCGATGTCTACGATTATATTAGAACAATCAAGTTTAACCTAGAATAGCACCGCAATTAACTATAATTAACTAAAACATCACATTCTAAATGCATTACAACTCAGCGATAGCTTGTAACTTTGTTTATTGTAAAACAATATTGATGTTCTTAGAAAACAATTGTAGCAGCATGTCACAAGTATTGAATTTGATTACCATGTATATGTACCAGTAGTGACCGTGCTCACTGTGCTCAGTGGCTGTCGATGTGAAATAAAAGTTACCGAAATGTATATCGATGTTTTATTTATAAACAATAGCATATTAGTAACCTTCCAGCTAGTTGCTATAATTAGCGACTATTTTTTTTTAAATTATCAAATTAAAAATCCATAATGGTAGCCGAGCCAGTGTCAGTGACACTGTAGCTACACAGCGTAGTCCCGTAGCCGCGTAGCGCGTAGCTCTCACTGTGCTACGAGTGCTACGAAATTATGCACTTTATGGCATTAGTCCGAGGTCCTTTCCCTTTTATAGATGAGAGAAAAGTAAATCGGAATGATTTTAGTTATACTTCTTGAAATAAATCTGGACGTTCAGGATATGACGTACTTACAGACATTTAAGCGCAATTTAGACGGTACGAGTTTCTCGCCTCGAACATACGAGAATCGTAAGAGCATAGAAAAAATGTCATCGTCTAAACACATACCCAGGTGGTGCGAGTTTCTCGTCTCGAACGTACGATAATCGTAAGAACAAAAAAGCATCTCCGTCTAAACATTCATACCTAGACGGTTCGAGTTTCTCGACTCGAATTTGTTTCTTACCTGTGTCTAAACACTTTGATACGATAATGTCATGGCGATTATTGCTTACGATTATTGCGTACGATTTTCTCGAACAAAACGTTCGAGAAACTCGTACCGTCTAAATTACGCTTTATAGCTTCAAATATACACATTTATCACATTTAATATTATCGGACAATATCGATGGAAAATTAAAATATTAATTATTCATAGTCATACAATTAATATTTCTGTGTAAATAAAATTATGTGTAGTCACGGAAGCACTATCACACAGAAATCCCTATCAGTGACCAATTAAAAAAATAAAAACACGTTACACATTGACGCCAAGAGGTAAGCAACGGTCGCAGCTAGACTTCTGGCAATCCACTAGTTTATCCTATCAGCAACATTACAAGCGATGCGTACAGTGGACCCTGAGCTGTGGTCCCGCAAGCTGAAGCGCCCAGCAGTCCAGGCGACCCGGCGCTCCCGGTTCGGGCAGCAGCAGTCCTGCGGGCTGGAGACCAGGCTCCGAGAGAGTCTGTGGGACGCGGTCGACGAGTTCTGGAAGAACTGCTCGCTGGCCGCCGCTCAGTACTTCCAACTTGACCACTACAAATATGAGAGGTGAGTACATGCTAATGATACATGTTCACTCAATACTTAACGGTCAATGACGCATTACCTATTCTTATAATATTTGTGTGCGCATCACCCATCGCCCCACACAGCACATAAACTGTACCGACTTGCAATATAGGCTTTCGAAGATTGGGTCATGAGAGTGGTGTCTACTATAATAGCTGGTTCTGGATGGTTTTCAAAGGTAGATGGATAAGTCCTGTGACCACCTGGTGCCAAGACTTAGGAATGATTTTTCGCGTTAACGTGTATCAAAATCAAGTAGTATCGCAATTAAATCTTTCGCAGTAACGTGCATCGAAGTCAAGTTGTATCGCAATGAAGTTCTATCGGGGGAACGTGCATCGCGATGTTGCAGCATCGTATTAGTATTAATCGATATTTTGTGCGTCGATATTCCGTATTCTATTCGCAATTTAGATTGTGTCCCGAACGAGCTGGTCGCTTCACATCCATAACGGCGCACAACTAGAAGTGTGGCCGCCGCCCATATGCGCTTGCAGGCGACTACAAGTTCAGCTCCAACTAGATGGGGCCACGTGGCCCTGCTGGTGCTGACACTGGTGGCGGGCTCGGCGCTGCTCATCCACAATAACGAGCAGCTGGAGGCACGGCCACCGCTCATAGTGACCCTGCAGACGGACGACAACTCCATCAGGGACTACAAGTTCCCGGCCGTGGCGCTCTGCAGCAACCAGATCATCAGCAAGTCCGCACTCAAGGACTTATCCACATATCTGTATAAGTAAGTGGCTTGGTGTGACATCATATTATATACAGCTCATTCTAGCTAGTTCTTTTTTAGGGTTCCCTACCTCAAAAGGAAAAAATGGAACCCTCATAGGACCACTTTGTTGTCCGTCTGTAAGTCTGTCAAGACACTTTATCTCGGGAACGCGTAGAGGTATCGAGTTGAAATTAAAACTATGTAATCAGATCTGGAAAAATTCGAAGATATGCGACATCCACCAACCCGCATGTTGGATTACGGCCCATTCCCTCTCCTAGAGAGGAGGCCTGAGTCCCAACAGTGGGAACATTATAAGACTGATGCTATGCTATGCTAGTCAGGTCTGCAGTCCTTTGAACAGAATATGCAAGACAACAAATCACAACACTGCTTTCTTCAGGAGACACTCATGTTTCCTTGCTCCATATTTGTACAATAAACTTAACTCCCTTTTGAACATATTCCCAAAAGTTTCGCATGAATGTAAGCATATTGTACAAAAACATCTCCTAAATTTAAATTATGATGACACAGAATCTCTACTTATAGTTTCTAAATAAAGATTTGTTCATTGTATTGTAACTCAAGAGCAGTCAAAGCACACTCATGCATAAACAAGCATACATCATATATACTCCCACAAACACAGATGCGCGCAACCGAACTCTCACACACATACACACACATACACATGCACATACATACCATAACACATGCACAACACGCACACGCACTCACAATATAGACACATTTATATTGTTTACATTACATCCACTAATGTACTTGTGATGAACTCACTCGCCGCGGGAGGAAGACCTGGAGTCCTGAAATACAGGCTGCCCTAGTTTAGGCTCCAGTCCACTCCATTTATTTTACTAGTCTTTATTGTATCACATTAACGTGGAAAATAAATGATTTTTTACTTTACTTTACTTTTTTTTTTTTACTTTGAATCTGTGAAAAAATCAAACTTCTAAGTCAACGAAAAAAATGGTATGGCCATTCATGTCGCAAAAAACGTACATTTCAACATTCTCAAGGGAATCAATAAAGGAGAATGTCTTTTTTGGTCCAAAAACTTAAGAAATATCCTAATCATCAATCGCAAATTTATAGAACTAAAATAAGCCCAGCTGTCTTATAGGTATTTTAAAATAACTTTAGGTGTCTTCAAGAGAGAATAGGCTCTTAATATAGTGCGCTTCAGCATCAACGATTGCATCACTGCTTACCATCAGGTAGGATCACAGTCATGCACTAATTATATAAATAAAATTAAAAAAATGTAACCCATAAACTTCAGGTTCGATTTTGTTGCATCTTTGCACACATAGTAACTTCAAATGAATGAGTCGATCTAAAATGGGTTCATGCTTGGGGAGCGCAAATTTTTTTTGGACCAGGTTTCATAGTAAAAATAACATTCTCCTTTTATACGGTACTTCCCGTTGCCCTAGAATCCTGAAATTTGGCATGAAGCAAGGTCTTATAGCATAAGTATAGGAAAAAATCTAAAAACGAACTAAAAAATATTTCTTTCTGATTCCGAAAAATTTTCTAGACTCGATTCGTGAATTAAATTGTTTGCATAGATAAGTGTGGCGTCAATGTGTAACGTGTTTGAACCCTCAGCGCGCGAGACCGACTCGCACTTGTCCGGTGTTTTTAAAGTATATAGATCTTGGGATGCCCGTCTTTTAGTCTTGTGAGTCACTGGACAAGACATCAGTTCCACCGCTAGTTCATGCGTTTTATTGGTGCATTTTAAGTGTGGTGTATGTTTCTACATAATAACCTTGTTCATAAATTCTTTTGTTTGTGTCAGAACCTTTAAACTATTTCGGTATGGGACTTTGTAGCAGTTCTCCACAGTTAGATACTTACCGCAGCGCTAGAGGTTTGTGAATGTACAGAACCTACGTCTTGTACAGCAGTCATTTCCTCTCCAGGGACATGAATGTTATTTTTCGTTTATCATCCAGTTTAAGCTACGGAGTTAAGCTGTCTTACTCATATACAAGTTAAGGTCAGGTTCTACTCACTTTGAACTTTTTTAAACCTCTGGAAATCCACAAATATAGAAGAGAAGACCTTGAAAAAATATTTTATTAAAATTGGTTATATGACCAAGCGTTTGGCAATAATAATAATAATCATTTATTTGCGTGAAACATGGTATAAAAAATGAAAACATGATACCTATAAATTAATTGGCTCGATAAAAAAATCGCGAATCTGACCCTAACTTACGATTTAAAACGTATTTATTTATCTTCGAGATTACGTTACGGAAATATTTGAAAGTTACAAAAAAAAAAGCTTGTTACTAAAAAGCGCTTCGCAAAAACCAAAATCTTGAATAGTTATTGTTTTTTTTTATATAAAAATAAAAACCACTGTTTTGGGGCCGCGAAGTCGACATAGTCCCGAGCGAAGTTCATAAAAAAACAGTGACTAGAACCGGCCCTTAAGTGCCTGTCTGGTTAATGTCCTCGTACCCTTACACTCGTTACGTAATGGAAAGAAACAGTCACACATTCACACAATGCCTTCCTCGCTACTCCAAACAGTTTGGGTGGAAAAGCATCCTACAACTCCATTTACCACGCTCACAGTTAGTACGAGTATATTATGAAAATGTAGTAAAAGTAAGTTGAGAGCAGTGGTGGCCGAGTAGTAACGGCCCCGACTTACGAGTTGTAGATCGCGGGTTCAAACCTAGCCAGGTGCATTACTTTGTGTAGTTAATTTCATCACCACTGCTCTCAAAAACGATGGAGATGAGAAAACCGGCATGTCCTAGAACCAAAAATTCGAAGACATGTGACATCCACCAATGCGCACTGGGTCCGTGTAGTGGATTAGGGCCAATTCCGTCTACCAGAGAGGAGTCCTGAGCCCCAGCAGTGGGAATATTATATGGCTGATGCAAAGTAAATAAATATTAGTCCTACTACCTTATCTTATAAATAATATCTCTATAGACACCCGAAAAACCCGAGGTTCTCTGAGACTGACATCCAGCAGAGCCTGCTGAACATGGGCGCTCTGCTGACGCTGGCGCTGCCCTCGGTCAAGACAGAATTGGAGCAGTTGGTCCACAAAATCGAGCCCAACTTCAATGTCACGGACATCATGTTCAGGGTATGAAGGTGATCCCGTTGGTAGAAATAATGTTTGTCTGGTTATTGCTCAAGCCCTTTTCAATTGGACATTCATCGGTACCATTATCTAGTAGACCGGTTCATTTGATAACCGCTTCTGGAGTTTTCCAAAAAAACAATTCTGAATCCAATGCCCTATTTACAAAATCTGGTTTAAAGTCAAAACATCCAATTACTCTTGCAAATCAAAGTTCTAAAATGATTACTAAAGACTAGGTCCGTCTGTTTCATACAGTTGTCTGCTAACTGCTCGACGATCTTGAAGCGCTGCAGCTGGCGCGGAGATCTGGTCCCCTGTGAGCATCTGTTCGCCAGCAGGCTCACGGCGCTCGGATTCTGCTGCATCTTCAACTCAAGATATCAGTGAGTGAATTAGTTACATCACCACTGCAGTCATCACACTTCTGCTCTTATCCCAACTTATGTTTCCAAACATCTCCATAAACCGTCATCCAAAAAGTCGTCACATTTCTATCTTTTACACATAATTCGTCCACCATGTCTCTAGCCTTCCCATAGTGTCCCCACCTTCCACCTTACATTACAAGCACACCGTATTTTATGTAGAAGTTTTTCTGACGTCAAAATTGTGTTATTTGTCGTGTAGACCAGCAGACGTGGAGCGCGAGCCCGCCGTGCTGGACCTGATCGGGAAGGACTATGGGCTCGGCGTGCTTGTTACAGAGAACCGAGACGACTTCGCCTATGAGCGACGACCTGCTTATGGCATGGAGGTAGACTAATCTCATAAAAAAAAGATCATATTTTAATAGTTTTGATGACCTTTCGGTTCGGCTAGCTGTCCTTGCCAGGTTTTACATTAGGTATAAAGACATTGTCGTGGTCGCTGTGTTGTGTGCAGTTGTTGTTATTCGAGGGCGACGAGTTCCCGCTGCTGGAGAGCGGCGACGTGCGCCTGTACCCGCTGCCGCGCGAGGCTGCTGTCTACTTCAACATCCGCGCTCTCTCACAGCTGCCGGCCGACGACTTGCGCCACTACACTGACGACAAGGTAAACGCTATCAAACATAACATTTACTCATATTACGTGGATGAAACTCACTGTCACCCCTTCACACAAATGCAGCGCCTGAACCGGCACGTCTGACACTTGTTTTGCTACATAGTCAGAGTTACCGATCGACTCTTGAAGAAAAGTTGCTCAGCTTGATCTGAAAGGGTGTGTGGTTGATTAGCGCGGCTGCCGGCTGGAGGGCGGCGGCATGTCGTGGTGCCTGGCGCAGTGCCGGCGCGACACGGCGGAGGCGCTGTGCGGCTGCGTGCCCTACGCGCTGCAGCCGCAGTTCGTGCCCGCGCGCGTGCCCACCTGCACGCTCAGCGAGATCGCCTGTCTCAACAAACATAGAGGTGACTGTTCGAATTTATTATAATGCTGCAAAACAAATTAATCTAGATAGTATTCATGCATCTCATTGCAAACATGTATGTCTTGTAGAGAAGTTCATGTACTTATACCCGGGGGAGAACGCGCACCCCAGTCTGAGCCAGGAGCTGCAGGACGCGCTGGACTGCCCGAACTGCATGGTGCAGTGCCGCCGACAACTGTTCTCTGCTGCAGTCTCCTATTCCACCTACCGTGGCAAGTCGCGCATCTTCCAGAACTTCCTTTCGTAAGTATCAGTCAGTTATCTTTGTACTACTCAAACAACTCAAAGAAGGCTTAGACCTGTATCTAACTCCATCTCCGGACAATGCAATTCTAAATGCGTCAGAAGCTAGTGCACGATTCCTATTAATCGTATCCTATAGAGAAGAACCAGCATGAAACTCTATAGTTATTTTAAAAATAAAAATGATTAATCCTACAATATTTCCAAAACAATATTAGGTACCTAATAGATATAAGAGGAAAGTGTTGACCAGTTAACATTGTAACTACCTACCCAAAAGCACAATAAAAAATATAATAATAAAAAAATTGGATCGAAATAGAAAGTAATCTGTGAGTCCACGGAACCATTTAGTGTTTTCACATTCACGTTAGAAAATAAAGCCTACTAAAAGTAAAAATAAACCTATCAATAAATGAAATGTTTACAATAATCACATGTAAAGTACACATAGTAACTGTGGTCTAAGTAATACCTATTATTATATAACACATGATCAAAAACAATGTCATAAAAAGAAAAAAAATATGTAATTAAAAGATGGATGGAAAATTAATAGAAGTCTACACGATAATTTAGTTAAAGGCTACTAGAAAAGCCACATGTGCACAAGTACTTAGTCATTGCCACACAATTGTGTCTTCAACGTAGTCCTAACTTTAGCAACCTTGATATACGCTTTTTTTATAACCAGCGGTTTCCGCCACGCCCTACGCTCGCATTACTGATTCGCAGCTTTAAATCATTATTTCATCCCAAATTCACAATCTAAACTTCATTTCGCATGATGTTATTGGACTAGATATAGCTCATCAACTTTCCTTTGATGAAGATGAATAATAGGCTAATATAGGTACAAGCTACTCTCCATCACGTCGCGCAATCGTGTGAATACAATTTTATTTAAGTAGTAAAGAAACTGTTGTTTCTACTTTACAGTGCAAACTTATCGCTGATTAACTCGACGACTATCCGTCTTTTCTACAGCATCGACCATCAGCATTGGTACAAGGTTGAGTCCTCAATGCGCTGGTTTGAAAACTTCGGTAAGTCAGATTAGAGAGCAAGAAAGAATTGGGCGATTTACCTAACTACTTTCTCATATTTTAATTTATATCTTCTGTATTACAGTGAAGCTAGGCACTCAATGGATGGGGATAACTGGTATGTCAATCCTCAGCTACTCGGAGCTGCTGTATCACGGCACCTTCAGATGGCTGTACCACTTTATACGACGCACAAGAATCGCTAGAATGCAGCCAGTAGCGTCATCTAAGTAGCAATTGATGAACTAAATGTGTAAATGTGATGAAAGAAAAGTAAGTGTGTACAGCGGATGCACGTCCTCTCTTTCAAAGTGCACCTCTCTAATATTCGAGGACTGCACTCCAATCTCGATGCGGTCCACCACCATCTAGAGACTGACAAGCCACACTTGCTTTTCTTGACGGAGACTCAGATTAGATGTCCGTCAGATGCGGCGTACCTCAACTACCCGGGATACTCATTGGAGCATCATTTTCTGCAGCGTGCCGGGGTCTGTGTGTACGTCCGTAATGACATCTGCTGTCAGCGTCTCCGTCACCTTGAAGACCCAAATTTTTCCACGCTATGGCTGTTGGTGGACACTGGTATGGACAAAATCGTCTATGCCTGTGTCTACCGATCGCACAGCGGTGATCAGGAGACGACTCGAATGTTTGACCAGCTCAGTGAAGCTGCCGATAAGGCTCTGCATCGGCACCCTGATGCGCAGCTTGTCGCTCTGGGGGACTTTAACGCCTGCCACCGAGACTGGCTTTTCCCATACCAGAGGACCGACCACGCTGGAAGAGAAGCGCGAAACTTTGCGGTATCGTTGGGCCTTTCCCAGCTGGTGAAGCAAGCGACCAGGGTGCCTGATGTAGTTGGTCATACTGCCAATTGTCTGGACCTTCTGCTGACCACCGATCCGGACAGATGTATCGTAACAGTTTCTTCACCACTTGGAACATCAGATCACTGTCTGGTGAAGTCTGTATCGTCCTTCTCCCCACCTGACTGTGAGTCTCGCGGTGAACGGCGGATGTGGCGTTACAAGTCGGCAGATTGGGATGAGATGCGGCACTTCTTTGCGTCTTATCCTTGGCAGCAGGTTTGCTTCTCTTCTGAAAATCCGTCGAGCTGTGCAGATGCCGTATCCGATGTGATACGTCAAGCTATGGAGTATTTCATCCCTTATAGCGACGTACCCATCGGTGGCTCAGTTCACCCATGGTTCAGCGCCGATTGCATAAAAGCTGAAGAGCTTAAGCATTCGGCGTTTCTCACCTGGGTTGATGCTCGTGACCGCAAAGCTCCGGATCTGAGTTCAAAGAAGAGAGCCTTCAACCAAGCTGCCAAGTCCTACAAAAAGGCACTAAGGAAGGCTCGCTTTGACCGCATTACTCATATTGGCACAAAGCTCTCTGCACAGCCATCCGGTAGCAGAGCTTTTTGGTCCCTTGCCAAGTCGGTCGAAGCGAACTTCTGTCGGCCCACACTGCCTCCGCTGGTTAAGCCTGATGGAACACTGGCTCACACCGCGAGAGAGAAAGCAGGTCTCTTTGCATCTCTCTTCGCCCATAATTCTCGTCTTGACACTTGTGGTGCTACTCCACCGACTCTGCCTTTCTGCGACACCTCGATGCCCGAAATTCGCATAAGGAACAATGAAGTTCTGAGAGCACTGTGTCGTCTAGACGTGAATAAAGCTAGTGGACCTGATGGTATACCAGCGATAGTTCTCAAGGCTTGTGCGCCCGAGTTGTCTCCTGTATTGACTCGCTTGTATCGCCTCTCATTTAGGACTGGAATAGTGCCCAAGTCCTGGAAGCTTGCCAATGTACAACCCGTGCCCAAAAAGGGCAGTCGTGCCGATCCTAACAACTATCGGCCGATTTCGGTAACCTCCATACTCTGCAAGATTATGGAGCGTGTATTGAACTCGCGCCTCATGGCATACCTGGAAGGTAACGATCTCCTCAGTGACCGACAGTACGGGTTTCGCCGCAATCGATCTACTGGGGACCTACTAGTTTATGCCACCCACTTGTGGGGCGAGGCCCTCGAGAGGAATGGGGAAGCGATTGCGGTTTCTCTAGACGTCTCGAAGGCCTTCGACAGGGTATGGCACGCTAGCCTTTTGAGTAAGCTTCCAGCGTACGGCATTTCCCCTGGCCTGATTAGTTGGGTAAAAGACTTCCTGAGTGAACGGTCTCGCCGAGTTGTTGTCAACGGATGCTCATCAGAGCCCATGACGACTAATGCCGGAGTTCCTCAGGGGTCTGTTCTCTCTGCAACTCTCTTCCTCCTGCATATCAACGATCTGCTGATGCCCGGTATCTATGGGTATGCAGATGATAGCACAGTTGTAGACAGATACCTGCCAACTCCTCGGGCTAGTAAAGAGCTGATCCAGGCTGAAAGGGAGGCTATGGTGGAGCGGACGAATGCTTCACTTCAGGCAGTCTCCAAATGGGGCGAAGCCAATATTGTGGGATTCAACGCCACCAAAACACAAGCGTGTCTGTTCACCGCCAAAAGGAGCCCGTTCACCTTGGCTCCTGCTTTCCAGAATGTATCCCTGGAGTGCACCGACCGCCTTCAGCTCTTGGGGGTAGAAATTTCCTCAGACCTCAACTTTGGGCGGTTCATTGAGTCCAAAGCTAAGGTAGCTGCTAGGAAACTCGGCGTTCTAGCAAAAGTCCGGCGGTACTTCACACCGGAACAGCTTCTAACCTTATACAAAGCACAAGTCCGTTCGTGTGTGGAGTACTGCAGCCACATATGGGCTGGTGCTGCAAAATGCCACCTAGCAGCTTTGGACTCGGTGGAAAGGCGTGCGAAGAGGCTAATTGGTGATCCAGACTTGGTTAAGTCCAATCTACAAAGCCTCGAGCACAGGCGTAGAGTAGCCAGCCTTTCGGTGTTTTACAGGATGCATTTTGGAGAGTGTGCGCGGGAATTGCATGACTTGATACCGCCATCTCCTTTCTATCATCGAACAACCCGGCGTACGGCGAATATCCACCCTTACGTTGTTGAAACTTCCACGGTCCGGACTAAGCGTTTTGCCTCGTCGTTTATACCGCGTACATCGAGGGACTGGAACAATTTGCCTGCTGCGGTTTTCCCGGCCAATTATAATTTAGGCGTCTTCAAGGCTAGAGTGAATAGGCTCTTAATAAACTAGTGCGCTTTACCATCGACGATTGCATCACTGCTTACCATCAGGTAGGATTGCAGTCAAGTGCTAGTTTATAAAATATAAAAAAAAAAAAAAAAAAAATGTATGCTATTAGCGCCATCTAGCAGAGGTATCGTTGGAAAAGCTTGACAATAGTTCCGAATAATATCAGAGATGGCGCTGTTGGTTTTCAATTAGATTTGTGCGTGTTAATTGCTTTGATTAGAGATTTATAATCTTTGCGAATAATCTACGCATACAGTAGGTATTTTCTTGTCTTAATTAAAATATCTCTACGTGTTTTCCCAATAAAAACTGGTTTGGTAACGTAACCCTAATTGGTACAAGGTACCTACCTACCTAATTAAGGCTTCACCTCTATGGGGCTTCAAATAATACGGGGCATATAAATTGAACCAAAATGATACCGGCCTATTTACGAAAATCTGTAAAGGCCAGCGCAACTAAACAGATTTTCGCGTCTCAATCGAAGTGCAGCATAGCGGCGGCGGCGTGTAACCATACCAACGACGGCCACTTTAGTTCAACTTATTTGTCGCGTACTATAATGTCTCCCATTCTAGAAATAGGTACACCTTGTATGATCATTTATTGTCTGTTAATAAATTTACAGCTTAGTTTACCGGATGCTATAATTTTAATGATCGGTCTACCCTACTACGTAGATTTATAGATTTTAACATAAAGGTAGTATTAAAACAGGTTTTTTCTGAAGTTCCGTATTATTTCACCTACATACGAGTACAGCCACAGAATAAAAAACAGTACAGCCGACGGATCTTGGCGAGTCTGAAGTTGGCTCTGCGAACTTAAAGAATAAATGGTTTAAAAAAAAAATGCCAAAAACCGTTGTTATTGCGGTTGACAACTGTTATTGGCGAGTGCACAAGCGCTAAAGTTCGCAGAGCCTAACTTTAGACTCGGCAAGATCCTACGGCCGTACTGTACCTTCGAATTATTAGACTCCAGGCACAAATGACGCGTGACATGGCAAGCAGTGGTGGCACAGGCAGCAGGCGCCTGGAGCCGTGGTATCACCACCATACATCAGAGGAACACGGCTGCGTGGGCGCGGCGCGGCCTGGCGAGCTCGTAGGCCCGCGCGCGATAACGAGGCACGCGCCCTGTCTGACGTCACAATATATAGTCTGTTGTAGTCATGAAGTTTATGTAGCTCTGGTCGAGCTTGACACTAGTCTCGAGGTGATAAGGATCTCGAAAACGAAAATTATACACTCTAGTTTAGTATGTTGCTACTTAACTACATGTACGTAAATTGAATATACTCGTACAAATACGAGATTATCAATTTGACCCATTAATGTCGTCGCTAAGTAAAGAAACACCTTAAACCATTCGATTATTACCTACATAACCCGCTCTACTGTTTACGGTTTTCTATCCTTTACATTTCGGGGAGTGTGCATTGGAATTACACAATTTAATTCCGCCAAGCCCGTTCCATCGCTAGACCACCAGATGTGCGACGCGGGAGCGTCGCGAAACCGATACATGGTGGGCATCCCACTCATACGTACAAAGCGTTTTGGGAACCCGGTTATTGTGCGTAGGTACTGCAATTCACGGAATCCCGGAATTCCCTGCCGGAGTCTGTTTCCTGATAGCCAACCTAAGAGTGAATGGGTTACTTCGATTAGATTTCAGGATTTTTGGACTTTTCTCAGGATTGCGGCCGGATTTTGCTTGCATTTTAAAGATCTTTTTAATAAAAAGTTAAACAATCTTCTATTGATAATAATTTTTGGGTGGCGCTAACCACCCCCCCCCCCCCCACCTCCACCCCACCTGCTTTAGTGCGATGTGCAGCGCCTGAGCGAAATCTGCATTGTATAAAATAAAAAACGTTTAAAAGAAAATTCCGCAAATGTAAATGTCTCAGGATTTTTCAATGAAAATCAGACCATTTTTCAGAACTTTTGATATTTTCATCTGGTAACCCTATTCTAGGAAAGCGTGCTCTATCGTCGATCACACCATCGCCCCCTAGTTACTTACTATACTCTTTGGTTTACCATCAGACGATATTTATATATAGATATTTATAAAACGGTAGCTTACCTATAAATAAAAAATGCATTCATACCTAGACTATAATTATGATACAAATTCATGTCGTGATGTACTAGAAAGCTGCCGTTTCGGACACTTCGCTGCTACTCGTACTTGTAGATGTAGCTGACTCGTGTTGTGGCATTGACATTAACTTGAGCAAATAAAACAGTTTGTTTACATAATATTTAAAATTCAAAGACACGTAGTTTTAGAGCAGTGTGATTGTGAGCTCATCTGCAGCTATATCGTGCCACGGACAACCTTCACCGGAGTTCGTCTTCATTTCAATTTACAGCTCAGATTGCATTTAATATGGGCTGTAGACAGTGGCGTAGCTAGCCTAGCCCCACAGGGGCCCCGTATAAAAACCCACAGCCCCCCCCCCCCCCTAAGAAAAAAATGGTGCTTTTTACAAATGCTTGGTTTACCCTACGAGACGGTTGTGGATAACATGTTGCGAATTTTAGCCTAGGTCGGGGCCCCTGTAGCGCGGGGACCCCTTATCATTGATACGGCAGATACGGCGGTAGCTACGCCTCTGGCTGTAGATATACCTAATTCTCATTTACATTTCTAACATAGCATAGTGAGTAAGTCAGTATAACTGTTTTCGTAAGATTTTGTGGAAATTATTCTTTTGTTTACATTCCTTGGGTAATTATTACCTTTTCGTGGGATTGTGTTTAGCCAGAGAGTAGAGGCTATGATCCAAGGTGACGATCTTCTGAGGATTTACAAAGTTTCTTTTTGGTTTATTGTTTATTTTTATCTTTTACATGGCTTTAGAAGATTGGGCAGAGCCAGGACTCACTTTGTATGGTTATATTATTTTTATAAATCTCAGGGTTAATCCTCGGTGACGAGGGTCCAGCTGTAAGAAAAGTTTCGCAGAAAACTATAATCCGCCATCAAAACATGCAATTCAAAAACAATTAAAGAACCCTGCGTGCATCACCCACTCGGAATGTAACGGTCATTTACATAACACTTAGTTAAAACCTTGAAAGAGACGAGAGTTCACCTTCAGCCGTTATATAACAACTCCGAACTGTTCCGAGTGGTTCCGACTACTTCCGACCGGCTGGTGGCGGCGAGCCATCCGGCGGTCAGGCTCGAAGCGGGTCAAGGAGCACATACTCCGAGTTGAACAAACTCAACTTTGACATAACAACGTTTGAACTGATTTATGTTTATGACAAGAATTTTTAAAGGTTTTGTCAATATTTGGTTATTTTTATGAATTTTCTGAGGTCGGTGTTGAAATAGGTACGCTAACTGACATAAGTATAAACATGTATTGTACCTACTTGGCTACCATTATGGGTTTGGCCGGTTACAATCAAGTTGAGAGACTGACTGACTAATTACTGTGGTTTGAGTCAGATTTAGCAAGTCATAGTCAAAGACAAAATAATTAGCAACCTCTTGTGAGTGAGCCACCATTTGGACCGTGGCGGAGGAGTTCGTGACGACACGTATACACCTGCGAATTATGTAGATATTATCAGCGTTGCCAGACGTCCCGATTTTTAAATCCAAATTAAATCTCCCGCGCGGGACAGGCTTAGTCCCGCTTTTTAGGGATAACTCAACCATGCGTGTAGCGTGCTGAGGAAGCACGGCGGGGTGGCACAATCAATGAGAACTGGCCGCCTGCCGATTCAAAATACTTATCGATTTTTTTTTAAATAAATTTTCTATAACTATTTTTGATATCTAATGTCATGTACTTACAGTAATTTAAAATTCAGATATAAAATATTTAAAAACATCTGATTATAATATGTATATGTATTTTTTATTATGTCCCGCTTTCGATGTAAGAATCCCGCTTTGTTTTTTACTAAAAAGTTAAAAAATTTCAACTTGGAATAGAAAAATCTGGCAACGCTGAGATATAAGTATATTGAATTGTGTATTGCGTTTATATATATAGAGAAAGACCTTCAAATGAAACTAATTACCATTTGAATGAGCAGATTACATGTAAATTGTAATCGAATTCATCACGATGACAACGCAGCGCAGAGCGACACAGAATTCCAAGCTTCATTATGTAAATACTTGTACGACTTATAATAAAAACATTTATTTCTATACTGTCATTACAAAATGCTAGAAAATGTTCTAATCGTCGGTACAGGTACCTTGTTCGATAGCAAAACATTTCGACTACTAATGTCAATATTCTTCAAAACAAGAGACTCATTTCGCTGTAAAAGCTCTTTCCAAAGAATTTTGAGCCCCAGTATTTGAAACTTAAAATTATAACATTAATGTTGAGAATCTCAACATGAGCTCGCGGTCTGGGTGTGTCAGGGCGTCTGGTCCCGCGGCGCGCTCCAACAGCTTCATTTCATGTTTTGATTGCCTGGAGAAACTGGACATATTATGCACTGAAAATTGTAACTAAAGAGATACGACATCGTGATAATTTCTTTATTTATTAAGAACCACCCACAAAAATACAAGGTCTAATGAAATGGAGTTTTAAGTAAGGGCACTCTTTCTACCGGTCAGAGCATGCTTTAACTTTTCTTATTCGTACATTCTCTTATTTGCCATTCATATTCTCTATGAAAAATCTGTAGTTACAGTAAATAAATACACAATTCTCTTCCCCTGTACCGTGTGTATAGGTGCAGTGAAAATAGTGCAGCTCCGCCGAACCGGCGCGGCGGCATGCACCCGGTGCGGCGCGCGGCGCCCGGTATTCGCTCGGCACCTTATTAAATTCTCTTTGATCTGCCGCCGCTGGCGAGATGATGCTGAGGCAACGCACTGCAGGCTATTGATACCGAAAAGCTGGTCATAAACAAAATTTTGCAAGAAGAAGAGAAGTTGGGAAGAAGAAACAATAGATTCATAAACACTTATTGTGTCAGCTGTTATCTGTTGGAAAGACAATTCTGTGTTTTTTTATTATGTTGTCCCATACTTGGAATTACTACTGTATCGTCGATGCGTTTACAAACATGTAAACCGTATAAATATTGTGTTCCGCGCCGGAGTTCAACCCGCGATACGAAACGCACTAGTTTATCGCTCTACCATGCCAGGGGTCGCAGGCGACAGACGAGAGGACGCTATATTTGGGCGAATATCCCAGCGGCTAATTTTACATGTCCACGTTAATAATCGTGATATTAAATGATAGGATGTTTCTTATTTTTATAGTAATCTACGTCACTTGGTTCAATTAGAGCCACATTTTTGTAAAAATAAATCGCTTTAAAATTAAATTTGTAGTGGCTTGTCCCCATTTCCATTTTGTGATATAATTGCATTTTTGAAACTAAGAATTTAAAGTAAAATAAATAATGAACAATTTCACACAATTTCCCAACAGAGTTGTGCCAATTATGTAATTTTAAAGGATACGTTTCGTACTTCAATTGTTACTATGGGCCAGGGGGAAAAAAGCAGTTTTTATTTTTTATTTTTGCAACGGCCGATTTTTCAATCCTCATATAAACAACTAGGTAGCCTTTATTCATCAGAGTAGTCAGATAGTAGTTAACTGTCGAAAGTCGAATAGTCTCTAAGGCAGGAATATAGTTACCTGCTTTTCTAAGGGCCGGTGAGGGTTTTATCTCTAATTGTGCATTTTGGTATTATGATTTTAGTAGCTAAGGTGAACTGCTAAAGGGATGGAACTATACACCGTTAAATTTTAGTCCTTTTAATCCCGCGGAGGGTCGATTCGGCACATGAAACACTATCGATTTGTAAAATTGTAAAGAGAAAATTAGAAAAAAAAAAACTTAAAAAAAAAATCGAATTATTGTACGCATATACGAAATTAATTTCTTTAAGTAAACGAGTCAATGACCTTGTAAGTAGTTGTCGGTCGTTGCGTACTAACTACCTACAGTTCATTGAACTCGCCCAGCTGACGTTAAAAGCAAAGAAATTAATTTCGTACATGCGTAAATTAATTACAGTTAAAAAAAGTACTTTATTTTTCAATTTTATCTTTACAAATCAATAGTGTTTCATGTACCGGATCGAACTCCACGGGATTAAAACGACCAAAATGTAACGGTATATCGCGTGTACGGTTCCATGTCACTTTCTCGATCGCACACTTGATATTTTAACACGCCATGGTGAGGACTCTGCTCTACCATTGTTTCATTCACGGCTATTTACTAGGAAACTTTGAGCCTTTAATAACACAGCTGCTAAGCAAGGAACCTGTACCGAATAAATTACAGAAACATAAAAAAACATAATACAGTACGGTATCGACGACGTGGCTGCCGTACATCACACAGATACCGGACATATTTCATCCTCCGCTAACATTACTCATCTCTATCTCCTCCACGCATATGTGCATGTATAGGCACACACACGCATACATGTGAACCACTACATTTGCATACATTCAAACAGATCTGATTGTAACAAATATTTAATAACCTTGAGTAAAACTTAAATGTACGGAAGCCGCTAATATTTACAAAGTAACTTTAATAACCCGAATAATGCACTCTAAGTATATAAACAAACACATTTTTTTCTAGACTTATAATGTTCCGAGATTGTAAACAAAGGATTACCAAAATCAGATCTTGAAATTTTACACAAGCATTAATTACTCCTCACAATCACAAAACTTACATTATGTCTGTGTGGGTGTAGTATTTTTTTGTATTTTTTTAATGATTTAAACCAGTGCTTGTCTGCGATCCCACCTGATGATAAGCAGTTATGCAATAATTGATGTTGAATCGCACTAAGTAGTTTATTACTTGGATGTTTGCTGCTTGCTGGTGACTTGTACCCAGCTAATCTGTGGTAACGACCCTACAGCATAGTGTCGTTTTGTTTACATTCTCGAAAAACATATGAACAATGAACGGAAGTAGTATTTAGGCCTGTCTGTCGATATTGACAGGATCGTTGGGTGTGTCGACGTCTCCGCCGCCGCTGGCTCCGGACTCGCTGCCGGTGTAAACTGGCTCGCCTATGATCGCTGGTATCACCTGTAGGAGCAGTGAAGCGTAAGCCATCAACTCATCGTCGACATAGGTAATCTCAAAACTATAACTGATCTCAAAACTCTTCATAATTTGGTTGAAAAGGGACATTTTATTTGTACACTTGCTGCACTCATATTTTATGATACTTTTTAACTGACTTCCAAAAAGGACAAGGATCTCAATTCAAAAATTTTACTGGACAAGAAAGTACTTTTTCTTCATTGTTGAACCGTCGAAGATACAAAAAAAAACTATGAGATGAATAGTAATTGTGAGAAGTAGATTTAGCTAAAATAGGGACAAAGTATTGAAAAAACTAACAAAAACGTACACGAGGAGCTTTAGAGAAATGTCGACAAAACAAATGGCAATCACTCGCAAAGGAAGGCGTTCTTTCACAAAAATTAGAAGTTGTCGCCGATGAATGTGCGAGGGTCGCGTTTAATGTGAACCCTTTTTTACGTCAGAATCCGATACGTTGTATTTATCGGTGACAAGTACACTCGTATACAATACACATCTGTTCTGTCTATCACGCTGGGGATTTATACCGTGACCCGACACGCCGGTAATCCTTTATTTGTCACGTCTGTCACTTTATTTATTTACGATTTATTGTTACTGGCAAGCTCTGGCTGTATGTAGGTACGTACAAGCGTAATTTACCTCAGTCTATCCTTTCACAAACGGTTCGGGATTTTTTGTCTGTATTCGGGGAAACGTTCGCTACAAGCCAGGCTTCTCATGACTGGTATTATACGTGTCTTGTTATTGATGGACGGGAAGTAGATAAAAAGAAACATCTGCACACTATTTCACCTGTCTACGGAAGGTGCGATGGGCTCAACATACCCTAGCCAAGTACCTGTTGTCCGAGCGTGACGAGGATCTGCGCCACCTTCTTGATGGCCTCCAGGTCCTGTGAGGATGGTAACGAGGGTAGCGACAGGCGAGCAGCATCTTGAAGACGGGAGGGGTGTGTGCTCAGACGGGAGGTCAGGTCTGACACCAGGGTCAGCGGGTGCGCGTTGTCGGACTGAAGTCCCTGCAGCGGCTGCGGAGAAACACGCGAATGTTGCACTAAAAGTAACTTGATATGTCGAAATACTACCTGCGTATTTTTTCTCCTTCTCTATCAATTCCATCCAAAGGTTGTCTGTACAAATCGCTTTTAATAACAAATGTTACACCCTAATTTTAAGCTCCTACTGTAATTTTCCATGGTGATCAATGAAGAGCATTCTACGTATCTAAGATCGGTGCAATGCTGAATTAATTCTTATCTAATTTTATGCATCACTGTTATAGAACAAAATTCTACTGCGGTCTTTCCGTCCGATTATAAGTTAAGTGTCTTCAAGGCAAGACTGAATAAGCTCTTATATTGCGCTTACTAGTGCGCTTTACTGCTTACCACCAGGTGGGATCGCAGAAAAGCGCTGAAAATTTTAAATTGTTTAAAAAAAAAGAACAAGAAATGCAGATCACACCTTCAGACACTCTGTAAAGTAAGTAAGAATTTAAGCCACTTTATAATCGACTGTTCACTCTAAGGCAGGATATACATAAAAATGTTTGCTTCGTTCTGTGTGCGGCTCATTTCTTCGTGACGGTCCCGCCTGACCTATACTTTCCTACTACTGAATTGACCTGTACTTTTCTACTTTTCAAGTGCATCGCATATGTTATCTGTGCACCCATTTCCAGCACTCACCACAGGATCGCCCCTCGCCTGTGCCACCACCAGGCCACTGACGAGGCAACACAGCGCGACTGTCCACACCATCACGACAGAGTGCCAACTCCTCCCATTCACGCATCTTATACGCCAGGTAATAGGTCAATTTCGCCATGATTTAACCACTCGACAAATTGACGCAAATTGGATGTTTTCCCTCGTTCCACGTCTTTTGATATGTAATCATATTGATGTGATTGTGTGCTCAGGATATTAACGGCATTATCTGCTGAATGGCCGCTTATTTCTATTTATATCTTGAACAATTTATACAGTTGAGCTATCACTCGTGTCGTTCCTTGCTCTATTTACCTCATTATGTTCCCGAGGCCATGCTTTATCTTATTGTGTTTTATCCTAAGTTAACTAAATAATAATAATATGACATTTATTTCAGACAAAGTCCATATATTGTTAGTAACACAAGAAACCTTATAAAGCTATTGTTAGTATATACACAGTCAACTAAAAGCAGCACCGCACATTAGCGCCAGTTTATGCCAGGCCCTGAACGCGAGCACCCTCAGTGTGTAGTTGCATCCAGTGCCGCCACATCGGCGAGTCCCAGCTGTCCACAAACACGCTCAGAAGCCTGTTCGAGCTGGCCCGCATGCGCTTCTTCACTCACTCACGTCGCTTCCGCATGATGGCGTGAAAACCATCCATGCTTTTCACGACAAACATTGCTGAAGCGCTGCAGTGGATGCACCGTTAAATTTTGATTGTTTTAATCCCGTGGAGGGTCGATTCGGTACATGAAATGATTGCGTTAATCACGAAACCTTGCTTTTAAAGCTGGAACATTATGGGCTAGGTAAACTTGCACTGAGCTTAGTGAAATCTTATTTAAATGACAGACAACAACATGTTCAAATAAACGGTGTCAATTCCCAGGGTTTGAAAGTCAAAATGGGTGTACCACAAGGCTCAATATTGGGTCCTTTTCTCTTTTTGGTATATATAAATGATTTGCCGCATCTATTAAAAAAACAACCACATATTGTTTTGTTTGCTGATTGTGGTATACTCAATAAATGTAGACCAACTGAAGTGTGACGTCGTGAGCACTCGCCATCGATACCCGAGGCCGACCACACGTCATTCTCTAGTTGTGCCTACTTACTGATAATTTTGTTGTTTAATTTATAAATCCAAATCCCTAAATAGTGATTTAGTGAACACCACATTGGCGACGAGTAAAAAGCGCAGTAAGTAAAGTGGCCAAAACTAAAATATGTACTACTTACGGATATGGGTCAGAAAAATTATTATTTTATGTACCTACCTACAACAAAAAGTGCTTTGAAAGAAAAAAAGAAGTGACAGTTATCTAAAAGAAATTCAGTAAATGTCCATATTTCTGTTGTTATTTACCGATCTATGAGCGATCTGCGTCGGTGTTTAGCTGAGAGATGCGCAGTATAGATCAATCAATGAAATCATACACAAACGGGACCGTATATCTAAATGTGATTACGGCACACAATCTACCCTACATTTCAATAATAGATATAATTTCCAAAATTTGATTGCTTTTATTTTTTGCAAATACAGCAACGGAAGAAACTTAAATATTAACTTGGTATTTATACTATACATAAGTACATAAAAAATAAACTAAGCATGTATAGGTACTAGACCTAACTATGTAAATACATTAATACAAAAACACAAATTACGTCGAAGTACTTATACGATGCTTGTTGACCAAATTCGTTTGTAGATACATAATATGATCCTAAAAGGATCGAAATAAAAGTACCAACGAGAGATCGTTAATGAACAAAGTAAATGAATCGAATTAAAATGAAAAATATTCGATCAAAAGTCCCAGCGATATTAAATAACACGTTTACAGATGCTAATCTTATCGAATGATATTATTAGATCTAAAAATGAAAAGTACCAACGTGAATATCGTTAAGTACCAGTTTTAACGCAAGTACCACTTCGATACTTTGAAGTTATGTGATGCCTGATTAGGTATTACTATAATTATATTGTTAAAACTAAATAAGTGTCCTAAAATCCTTATGGCTGATTAAATAAAATACATTTTGCACTGGCTTTACTCATCAAACAAAGAATTTGTCACACGCGTTATAACGCTCATGTGTTTGGTTTTTAACCCATAATATTCAAGTGGACGTTTTGCTGAGTGGCATGTCGCTCCGGCGCAGGTACCTATTGATGGGCCTTTGTGCGCCTCGCTAGCTAGAGTTTGTTTATTTAAAATTTTATGGGAACAGTACCCATAGAGCTCTTATCATAGCTGGCTATAAGTAATCAATTCAGGGTCATAAATAAAGTAACGATGTGTTGTGCATCTACTCGATTCTTTCATTTTAGTTTAGTACAACAAGAACAAGATGAAAATGAATAAAAATAACTAATTTGAATTATGGCAAATTCTTGCTTCAATTTCAAGTAACTGATTTTGAATTGTAAGTACTCGTAGGTATAGTTGTAGATTCAATGTCCTGACCTCCTTATGACAATGGGAAATCATTGCTTAAGCAAACCCTTAAGGAACAGCAAACTCGGCATTGAACTACAAAGTCCACGATAGCCAGAGTCAAAGTTATTACCCGCCTTAGAGGAATTGACACTTGAATAAAAACTGTGTTGCTGATTCAGCAATTAAAATCACAAACGTGATAAAAGGTCCTTTCCTATAAAACTATTGCTAATTGCATAAAAGGTGTTTCCAAATTTGGTTTTCAGAAACACTACAAAACAGGGACCAATAATAAATAAAAAAAAAAAAATCACAAAAGTACTAAATCTCTTGTCAAACAACAACAATGAACTGGTTGTTATCATGCATGTCATGAAAATTGTGGCAATCACAAAAGTGATTATAGTACAATAAATTAATGAAAATTCATTTCATGCCCTATAATTAATGCAAATGGCATAAAAAGAGTACTAACCTCTTGTCAAACAACAACAATGAATTGGTTGTTATCATGCATGTCATGAAAATTGTGGCAATCACAAAAGTGATTACAGTACAATAAATTAATGAAAATTCATTTCATGCCCTATTATAAAACTCGTAGCCTTAGCGGTCACAATTCTTAAGGGAAGACTATTTCAATTGGGAGGACTGTATAAAGACAAACTCAAACTGTTCACTTACTTTTATTAATTACATTAAGAACAAACAACTATGTGATACTTAATTATTACAGTACTCAAAGCTACTATTCCTATCGACTCTCCCAATCGTCCCTCCGGGAACGAATGCCCTTGCGCGCTCAAGTTCTTAGCCAAAAACCCCCGTGCATCCCGCTCTCTCATTGGCCCACGATATCAGGTGATCCCAGAGTCGTGGTCCAATCGTTAAGTCACTTATTACCCCATTGATTTTACCGATCAATATTAGATCAAGGGTTAACATTCCCAAACAGCAGAAATAAATAACTTATATAATATAGCTTAGGTATTACTTAAAACATTATTGTTTATATAAAACAAGAATCCTTAAAATTTTAACTCATTTTAACAATTATCTTTAAAAACATAAGGCACTATTTATTATCAAGAACAAAACCTAACAATCGTCCGTCCTGACATCGTGTGCGGCCCTGCACACGGCTCCAGGTGGAAACCTAACAATCGGACTTTTAATTGGTTGTTGAATTAATAACAATAATAATTAGCATCTATTACTTGTTGTTTGAACTTAATACAATAATGTCAAAGTCAAAATGTTTTTATTTCATATAGGCCTACATGGGCACTTATGAAACGTCAGAAGCTAGTGCACGGTTCCAAATTGGTCGTTTCCTATGGAGAAGAACCGGCAAGAAACTCCATGGTTACTCTTTTAAAAAAAAAGGTTTATATTACAATATTTTCATATTACAGTATTCATTAATAAATTATGTTAGGACAATGTAGACCAGTCAATATTGTACCAGAAAGCACAACAAAAATAATCATAAAAAGTGAGTCATGATAAGAAGTAATCTAAGAATTTGCGGAGTCTACAGTGTTCTCACATTTACATTATAGGTAGAAAGAGACATTAACAAACTTTTTTTTTTTTTTTTTTTTTTTTTAACTTTCAATTTCAACCAGCAATCGATTTGCTGGATCGAAACAATTTGTACGAGCCACGCTGTACCTTGAACCAATACTCTCACTGTTGGGCATTATAACCCCAACACAAAGTGAACCCAAACGATCGATTAATTGGGTCACAAAACATCTAAGAGTAAGTTCACGACCGATCGATTTATGTCGTGAACAAACCAAATCCCTGAACGATCGATTAATCAGGGTGCCCTACTATCCTGAACGATCGATTAATCAGGATGCCACGCGGCGCCCGCACGAGCCGATCGATTTATGCTCGTGATGGCAGCCGGAAGGACTTACTTTATCACTTTATTCATCACCTAACGACGCCCGCACGAGCCGATCGATTTATGCTCGTGATGGCAGCCGGAAGGACTTGCTTTGTCACTTTTTTCGTCGCCTAACGACGCCCGCACGAGCCGATCGATTTATGCTCGAGATGGCAGCCGTAAGGCTTTGCCACTTTTTACATCAAGTCACGAACCGATCGATTCTCGCGTACTTGATCTGTAACAATGGATAAAATTCTGTAAATAATAAATGGTCTATTATATTAAAACAAAACATTAAAAAAAAACAACAACAAAACACAACATAATAAGTAAGGTACTCGTATTCTAACTGGAATTACTCCCGCATTATTATCGTCACTATTGTAACTATCATCTACGTCTTTTCTGTCAATGCGATCTCTAGAGCGGTTACGTGGAACCGCGGCTTCATGCGATCTGCAGCAACCCTTGTCGAACGTCTACTCTCTGTATCAACTAGCCCCGGTATTGGTGCCACAATACGGGTATAACAGTCCATATCTAGAAATTTGCTAACACGTTACGGTCCTACAAAGGAAGGCATAAGTTTTTTTGCTGTTTCCGTCTTTTACTAAAACCAGTCTTTATTATTGTATTAAACCCTATTAATTTTAAGTTCTTTTTGTAATATTTTTGGTGTACAATAAAGAATACATCTATCTGTCTATCTAATGCTTAACGCTCTCAATGAATCGAGAATGGTGCGATTGTACCGCTCGATCTGACTGTTTGACCTGGAGCTGGCTACCGCATTTAAAACAAGTTTTATGCCTTTGTTTAGACTAAATCGCTTGTATGTATGCGAGGCAAAACAAATACCACAAGCGCTCATGAGACGTTCAGGGTTTCTAAACGTACTAAAGATGTCTTCTGGAATCCTAGTAAAATTTTGGGTGTTCGTGTTTATAACGGGTCTTAGGAAGCAAAATGTTGTAAAACCGTCCACAACTACAAACAGGTGAGTAAAACCTTTATTTGGCTTCACAAAGGGTCCAAGGTGGTCCACATGAAGCGTATCGAATGGAATCTCTACATTAGTGATAGGGTGCAGTAAATCTTCGCGAGTTTTGGTACAACCCATCTGATCTTCTCTAACTCACCATCCGAACAATTCCACTGATTCCTAACCTAATTGTATTTTTGTGTAATTCTATTTCAGCAGCAGGGTCATATGTCTATTGTATTAGCAGCAAAGACCTCAATAAGCTATCACTGTCAACAACAAGTTCGGGACAAGGCAATTCATCCCTAATATTATACAATTGCAATTTACTTCTATCTTTGTAGACTGCTATGTAAGATTGCTCTGTGAATAATTGTACTATAAGCACAGGGACCTCTATTAGATATTTGGGCACTACTTAACAAGCAGCTCTAGCCTCCACCTCTTAGACAATCATGTCAAGAGTCAGATTTCCTAGCGACTGGACTACGTTGTTGCCAAATCCTTTCAATAGTGTAGATACATTATCGCGAGTTACTCCTAGTTGGCTGGCAATAGTTTCCCTAATCAGAGTAACGTCACTCCTTAAATCTATAAAAGCTCTAACTATTACTTACTCGAACAACTATTTACTTTTACCTCTTTTATGAACTTAGAACCAGGATAATTGTCTATATGTGCGTTTTTTTTGTCGTTTATAAAATCGTTTTCTGCGCTGTACCACTAACGTTTGTCAATCTATCATCTGATTATCTGTAACATTTTTCCGCGATATGGCCAATCTTATTTATTTATTTATTTATTTATTTGAATTCATGTCGTTTACAAGGTCTTGTTATATATTATAAGTTTCGTACATGAACCCTGCTAGGGCACCGCAACATTTTATGTATCTTAATTTGTATTGCATGCATTATTGTAAAAGTTATTTAGATATATATTATCATCACATTATCAATTACTATGCTATCATTTCATTATTAATTTATTTATTTTGAACATTTTATTACATTTCTACATTTTTACATTGCGTCAAATTTCAAATATTGATATTTTTTTCAGAATGTCAATTTTTCAAATAATATCGTCAAATAGTGTAATCAATATATTAGCGTAATGTCAATTTAGAAACTCATTAAGGCTATAATAACACTTTTGTATTAAGTGCATTTTAAGTGCGTTTACAAATTTATTGTCAAATTCTATGACTTTGATTTCACTGGGTAATTTATTGTAAATTTTTATGCACATTACAAGAGGTCCTGAGTGATACATAGCTAGTTTTGAGCTCGGTACTGCTGATTCATTTTTTTACTCTTAAGGAGCGTTGTAGCGGCCTTTGATTCTTAGCTAAAGGGAATAACGACGCATGCTTTCTTACAAACTTGCTTACTTCCAAAATGTATATGCTTGTTAGGGTGAGCATTTTATATTTAATGAAATGAGGTTTACAGCTCTGCATTTGGTCTATGTTCGCAAGAATTCTCACACATTTTTTTTTGTAAAATGAAGAGTTTTTCAACGTCTACGCTATTTCCCAACACTGTAATGCCATATGTTAGCAATGAGTAGGCGTAGGCGTAGTAAGCTGTCATCGCTGTTTTGAAGTCGGTTGATCTTTTCAGTTCACTTAAAGAATACGTGAAACTTGCAAGTCTGTTTGATACAGCATTAATATGTGCCTTCCAATTTATATTAGTGTAAACTGTCAGACCCAAGAGTTTAAACTCATCGACACACAGTAGCGGTAAGTCATTGAACGAGTATCTAATATTCAATGGACGTTTTTTATTGCAACGCGTACATTTCGTCAACGGCTTAGTACAGTCCAAGAAACTATGCCCCTTTTCCCCGCAATTGTAACATCCATTATCATCGCTGTTTTGGAAAATTGAAGATTATCCAAATTTCTATTATTAGCGTAAAAACGGTCCCGACCAGATTGATTATAGTCCCTATTGCTGAGTATATACTGTAACAGCTGATCGGGTTGGGTACAACGCAGTGCTAAAGCTCCTGATTTGAGTGTTTTATCTGTTATGCCATGAATTATGCATTCTGCCGCGCGGGTACCTACTATATCGCATTGATTCACTAGACTAAGTTTTTCATAGTAATAAACTTCAATGGATTCGTTATCTCTGCTCTTTCTCTTAATCATATCTTCCAAGGTCTGACCGTAATTCTGTTCACATGGAAACGCGCTTAGTAACTTCTCTTGCCATTCTTGCCAAGTTAATAGGATGGTATGCAGACTTTCGTACCACGTCTTGGCCAGACCTTGCACCTTTTGCATTGCAAAATGAGCGGTGGTGCTTTCATCCCAACCGTATACCGAAGCGCACTCATTCACTTTTCTTAACCACAGTCTATTCGCTGGTTTTTGGACGAGGGATCAAAGTTTGACAATATATTTTCGTGGTTAATTTTCTGTAGTGGTTGGCCTGCGCCTTGGCTTACAGGTGGAGATGTGAGACCACTTCTCAAGTCCCTAATAATATTAAACAAATCTCTTTTCGAAAAAGAATGACTACGTGACCTTTCAATCCGTTCCACGCGGTTGTGCTGCCGTGGTCCGCGCTCCGCACGTTGCTCTGCACGTGGCTCAGCATCCCGGCGCCGTATCGATGCCATGGAGATGCTGCGGGGACGGTTGTTCGCTCGGGGCTCGTCGCTGCAACGCGATGCGTGGTGCAGGTCTTCGTTGGCGCGTACACGGTCGCACTCCTGCCGTACTTCGTTCTGTAGTCTGCGCTCCGCGCGTTGCTCTGCACGCGGCTCGGCGTCCCGGCGCCGTGTCGATGCCGTGGAGATGCTGCGGAGACGGTTGTTCATTCGCGGCTCGTCGCTGCGACGCGATGCGTTGTGCAGGTGCGCTCACGGCCCAGCTCGATGTCTGGTACGGGGCTTCGACTTCGCAGCCGACTTCGGCTCTTGGTGGCCAAGTGCAGCTCTCCGCGACCCGGAGTCACGAGCCTTCGTTGACCCGTTGACTGTAGCATTGTCTGAAACTCATGGTAAAGAAACTTGAGAGCCGTATAATGAAGTTGTGAATAAGAAGTTACTAATTGCCGATGGTCTGAAATTGTTTATCCTTTCTTTTAATACCATTGGAAAATTGAAAAGTCGAGCATGTGTGCTGAGCAAGTCGCCTTTATTTTCGGAATCAAGATTGGTATTTCTTAAATAAAGAATGAAGTTTAATTCGTCCTATTCTAAAAATAGAACATAGGTACCTGTGTCCCAAATGTAAACGCTTAAGTCCAATAAGCGATAGATGCGGTATGCGGCGTCAAGTGCCTCATAAGTGCCTCGCTCGCCACGGTCGAACTTATCGTGGGAAGGGTCGGGTGACGCTCTTGGTAGGTAAGCGCCATTATAACCCAATATCAACCTTATTGTAAAAACTTAAAAAGTTCTCTAACGAAAAATAAAAAACACCTCCATCGTTGAATATTTTTAGCTTTGTTTAGAAGGGTTTCTTGACACCCACCTCAATCATTCGATTTTAAGCTTGCGATTTGGTTACTAACGGAAATTCTAACATGGAGTTCCATTGTTTGATAGCTATTACGTCTTCCATAGTGAGAGCACGGAATAGTGTTAACGGGTAATCACTCGCTAAAATACTGTCGTACAAAAATATTAAACAAAATGTGATTACAGCTTTTAGCAAGAAAACTTTCAACTATGGTACTAATGGACTTGTACTATTACTTACTCTGTGCTAATGATTTATTTATTTATTTAATCTTCATGTACAATAGTGGTACATAGGCGGACTTAATGCAACAAGACATTCTCTTCCAGTCAACCTTTGGGTTAAAAAGACAAAACTGTGGTAGATGTGCACAATAAATAAATAACAGTAATTTAAAATATAATATAGTATCAATAAAATTAGTTACAAAAAAAAAAGATTAAAAAAAACTAAATCCTATTGGTGCCTAACTAACACACTGTATGACTTATCTTACGACTGACTCAGGTTAATTTAAAGGCAAAACCCGTAATTATAATCACATCAAACAAAGAAAATATAAAATTTGGGCGCATACAAGACTTACGTTTTGGGTGCACTTGTCACTTCTGAAGTATAAAACTCGTAGCCTTAGCGGTCACAATTCTTAAGGGAAGACTATTTCAATTGGGAGGACTGTATAAAGACAAACTCAAACTGTTCACTTACTTTTATTAATTACATTAAGAACAAACAACTATGTGATACTTAATTATTACAGTACTCAAAGCTACTATTCCTATCGACTCTCCCAATCGTCCCTCCGGGAACGAATGCCCTTGCGCGCTCAAGTTCTTAGCCAAAAACCCCCGTGCATCCCGCTCTCTCATTGGCCCACGATATCAGGTGATCCCAGAGTCGTGGTCCAATCGTTAAGTCACTTATTACCCCATTGATTTTACCGATCAATATTAGATCAAGGGTTAACATTCCCAAACAGCAGAAATAAATAACTTATATAATATAGCTTAGGTATTACTTAAAACATTATTGTTTATATAAAACAAGAATCCTTAAAATTTTAACTCATTTTAACAATTATCTTTAAAAACATAAGGCACTATTTATTATCAAGAACAAAACCTAACACTATAATTAATGCTAATGGCATAAAAAGAGTACTAACCTCTTGTCAAACCACAACAATGAATTGGGTGTTATCATGCAAGTCATGAAAATTGTGGTACTTAATCACAAAAGTGCTTGTAGTTCGAACAATTATTGACAATTCAGATCATGCTCTATAATTAATACACATCGCATAAAGAGGCATTTTAAGCGTTATTTGCTGAAATAATGCCAGACGAGGATCAATGAAAGAGAAAATAATATGTCTGTCTCTCGTCAAATGACAACAAATGAAGCTAAAAAATAAATAGAAACAAAATACTAAAGAAAACGTATAGTACTTATTTGCTACGTCGCGTCGACGACAATGCAATAATTGTAATAATTGATTGTTACATACTAAATAATATACGTGCAAGGGATATTTGATGCATTATCTCTGTAGTATTTCTAGCAAAGCCAATCAATGACTCCAAAATTCAGCAAAGCTATATTTACCTTTGAAGCACTGAAAACACTTTCTACATGCTGAAATCGAAGTTAATGAATAGTTAAGAAGTCAATCAGTAAATTGCTAGTGTTTATTATATATCAATTGAAACTTATTCATTTTCTGAACATGAATGTCATCAAGTACCTCTCAAACTACAAGTAGTTAAAAATAAGACAGTCAATCTAGACTTTCACACCATGGAACCTAATGAAGAAATCCGCTGTTTTCTGAAACAATGTTATTGAAAAAGGAAACTCCAAATTTCGACCCAAAAAATCAAACTATTGGTTTTGAAAAAAAATACCTTGGCTATAATGACAAAAGATCGTACTCAAGTAGAGCTGAAGGTAGTTCTGTTAGCTAATTCAGTAATTGATCAAAAAATCTCATGCACAATGACTTCAGAGACATAAACGAGGCAAAGTTTTAGTATATCTAATTGAATTCATGAGTTGAATTGAATTCAATACAAATTTGCACGTTGTACGGGCAAGAAACTACCGATACTCGGATCAATAAGTAGATGTAACTACTATATGATAATGCATACATTTTAAAAGTCTGTATAAAAAAAAAAAGAAAAATGTCAAAGAACAAATAATTAAAACAAGCAAGCAAAACATGACATTCCAAACCGCCAGAGCACATTCAGGTCAAAGGCCAACCAGTTAAGGCACCTAGTACTCACAAAGTGGGTTATCCACTATATAATTGAGCCTGTAATAAAGTATAGGTTATAAAAAGATTCCTTAACCACAGGAACAAAGACATTGATTAAAAAAATTAAGAATGTAGCTTTTATAAGCCTAAGGACTATATAAAACCAAGCACAAACATACGTCCATCAGGATATCATATTTAGGCTAAAATCGAAACCAAACAACATAATTGTGTCATGTTTAAAACAAACCAATTGCTTATTCCCATAACTCACTAAAAGAGCGTAATTGTTTCTAGATAGAACAAAATAATAGTTATTATATATACCTACATACTTCAAAGGTGCTAATCTCAAGTTGGCCAACAGATAGTGTTCTGAGTCTGGGTGTTTTGTGTATGTAAATTGCATGTCTAAGTCAAAGAAAAAAAGGGGATATAAGCCTGATATAGGCAGACAAATGTGAAATCAGGGATTTAATACACACAGTATTAAACGTGGAGTAACTTTTTCAATACAAAAAAAATGGACCAAAGATGGCTTTAATTATGACTGATGAGATGTTTAATAGAAACTACAAGAAAATTCATATCCAAGTCATCAATATAGTACTTACCATTTTGTGCCTACTTCAAAAATAAGAAGTTGTACACAAAGAAAAACAAAAACACAAATAAATAAACAAGAAAATTCATATCCAGAAATTCATCAATATTGTACCATTTGTGCATACTTCAAAAAAATAAGAAGTTAAACACAAAAAAAAAAAAACAAAACAAATCATAAATAAATAAACGAGAAATTCATATCCAGCAATTCATTGCTATATTAGGTACCATTGTGCAAACTTCAAAAATAAGAAGTTAGACACAAAGTAAAACCAAAACATAAATAAATAAACGAGAAAATTCGTATCCAGCAACCCATCGATAATACCATTGTGCGTGCTTAAAAATAAGAAGTTAGACACAAAAAACCCAAACAATAAATAAACAAAGAGGGTATCTTTCGTTATAATAGTCACTCGTAAAGGAAACCAGAAATCAAAATTGAACAAAACAACAAGAGGAACATCAAAGAAGACCACCGAGCCACCAACACCTTCAATTTAAAGCACGAAGAAGGTTGAAAGCAAATAGAAACGCTTCTTAAAGTTTAATATCTCAAACACTAATCTGCAGGTTCTCATAATGATTTGACCATTACATGTTTACTGTGGATTTTAAAAGGACTTTGACCTCTGAGTTTGTTTCTGTGTTTCTTCTCAGAGTAGTCAGCTAGGAAACACAGGCCTCATCTAGTTTAAAATGAAAAAAAAAATAATTACGTGTTAAAGTTTTTTTTTTAAAAAAAAACGTTACTTGCAAAATAAACATAATATCATTTAAATATTGGCATTATTACTTTAATGCTACTTAAATGTATTAATTTTATATTAATAAATCTAAAATAAGATTATTGTATTTTCAAACTTAACGAATGTTTTACTGCAAAACATAATTAATTGTACTTTAAAACTAGACGAATGTTTAACTGCAAAATATAGTAAATTGTACTTAAAAACTCGAATGTTTAACTGTATAACATAGTATATTGTAATTTAAAACTTAAAGCATGTTTTAATACTCGTACGAAACATAGTAAAATTTATGTTAAACGCATTTAATTTCTAAATTTTAAATGCTGTAATTGCACTTCAATACCCAATTAGCGTCTAAATGCTAAATATTGTAATTAAATTTAAAATCTTGATAAAAAAAAGGAAGACATGTGGCATATAAAAAAATAAAATAAAAATCATGTGGCATATACTTTAAAAATCCTAATACTGTAATTGAACTTGAAAACCGAACTAGTTAATATTGTAAATTATCATCTGAGTGCTAAATATCTTGAAATCTAAATCATTTTATAAAAAGGAAGAGATGTGGTATACTCAATAAATGTAGACCAACTGAAGTGTGACGTCGTGAGCACTCGCCATCGATACCCGAGGCCGACCACACGTCATTCTCTAGTTGTGCCTACTTACTGATAATTTTGTTGTTTAATTTATAAATCCAAATCCCTAAATAGTGATTTAGTGAACACCACACTGATGATACTTCATTAATCTTTAAGATCAATAGACGTTCCACAAACCTTGATGATGTAAACAACGCTTTGCAACAGGTCCATAATTGGTTTACTGTTAATAATTTAGTATTAAATGGAAAAAAAACCAAGTGCATGAGATTTGCGTTACCGAATGTTAAAAGCAATAGCTCCGAAATAGTATTAAACAAAGAAAAACTCGAATTCGTCGAGAACACGGTTTTCTTGGGAATCACGCTTGACTCGAGGCTACAATGGGGTCCTCATTTAACATCTCTAGCAGGTCGGCTTAGTTCAGCAGCATATGCTGTTAGAAAAATCCGTCAATTTACTGATGTAGATACTGCGAGGGTAGTCTATTTTAGTTACTTTCATAGTGTCATGTCTTACGGTATTTTGCTATGGGGAAGGGCTGCAGACATAGAGTCTATTTTTGTTCTGCAGAAGAGAGCCATCAAAGCCATATATAGACTTCGCAGACGCGATTCTCTTAGGGAACTATTTAAGGAAATAAACATTATGACGGTCCCTTGTCAATATATCTATGAGAATATTTTGTATGTTCGGAAAAATATCCATCTTTTTACTAAGATAAGTGACAGGCACAATTTTAATACTAGAAATAGGGACAAATTAGATCAACCACGATTCAGATTGGCTAAAGTACATAGTTCTTTTATGGGGTACTGTGTAAAATTTTATAATAAAATACCACTTGAGATTCTCAATCTCAATGAGTCAAAATTTAAAACATGCATTAAACGCACACTATGTAGACAAGCATATTATAAATTGGAAGATTATCTCCTAGATAAAAATGCTTGGCTAAATGCCTGTCCGGCTCCACGTGCACAGCCATTTTTGCCTAATTAGTTTTTTTAAATATATAAATATATAAGATGAGATGACCCTTTTTGTATTGTTATTTTCGAGATGTTTTTTTTTTAATTTATTTATTTTAATGAAGCTTTTGACAATTGATTACTTATTGTATTTGGAACCAATAGCATTGTATAATGTAGAAGCACTTTTTCAAATTTTGTGAATGTGAAGTACCATGGAGCATTTTTATTTTTAATTGGTTACAAATATATTTGAATTTACAAGTATGGCAGTTGAGAGTTTGTCATGCTCACTTAAATGTCTCGCTGATGGTGGCACGTGTAATTGGGTCATTCGGTTCCCTTCATTATGGTTGAGCTGAGTGGGGCTGGTGCACGCGTCATGCTCGTGAACGGGCGCCGTCATTTGAGACTGGTCATCTCTTAGCTGCCAGTGGCTTATTTCAATTTCTGTTATTTCAATTTCTGTTAAAATATTTGCATGCCATGGAGTTTCTTGCACGTTCTTCTCCATAGAGATCTACGCTTTGGAACGTGCAATTTAGCTTCACTTTATTTTTTTTGGACTGACCGACATTTTGACAATTCAAAAGTGCCTGTAATTGGTCTATTTGAAATAAACGCTTCTGATTTCTGATTTCTGATTTCTGATTTCTGATTTTCTGATGAAAAACTATCGATTAGTAAAGATAAAATTAAAAAATAAAGTTTTTTTTTACTCGAATTAATTTAAACGAGTCAAGCTGCTTAGAAAACAGACAGTTAATACAAACACCAGTCTGAAATAAGGTAAGTAAATATGTAATCAAACGACTGCACTTCACTGTAAGTATACCTACTTATTTATTATATGATGGCGGCCGTAACTAAAACCTATGGACTTGAGATAAGAGTACAATATCATCAATTATTGATTTCAAGTTATAATGACCCACTCGGTCTTGACGGGCTAATGTTAAGGTCTACGTAAACAACGCCAAGTAAGGCTGAATCCCCCCCCCCCCCCTGTCTCCGCTTAGTACAGTCAGCAGCATAAATATCTTAGACTTCATAACATTTTAATTCAAATTGCTCCTAGATTATACATAACATTGAGAAAAGACCTTTTATAATATGTAATACGGTTTCCGAAAATATGTTTAACATAATTATTTTGTATCTATACTCTAATATATTTTTTTTGTGTGTGGCCTGGCGCAGGTCAACCTCGATGGCCTGAGGCTGTCGATTAACCGAACTTGCCTGTGAGGCCTTTACATTAAAAAATCAAAGCTTCCGAATATGGCTTTCGATTTTAACTTTTCTCCCAGATAATTTAACGTTCGTGCCTGTACCTACAGTCGTGCACAGCGTCGTTTCGGCTAACCTCGGAATCACTCGGAAGTAGTCGACGACGGCCGATCGTGCAAATTGACTTCCAATCAAACATGCTGACGAGAGCATACAGCATGATGCGGCATTATTATGTAAATTTTACCTTCATGCGCTCTACGTCACGTCCATAGTTGTATTAAATGGTATTTACGAGTTTTAAAATGCGGCCTGAAAATCTGTCATATTCATGTCATGACTGTAAAGGAAGTAAGGTAAGGAGGATGTAGGTAACTCTGATTATCTTGAACCAAACAAAATGCTTCGTTTATTTCTACATCTACTTACGTCGGTGAAAAGTAAACTGACTACATTAGGAGACCTACTTAGGTTCTACATATTACCCACAAATTACAATATAACCTTTCAGTGTCAACAACCTTTCCCCGGCTCGGCTTTCACGAGTGCTTGGTTTGACAAGCCACTCTGCGTGACTCACACATTCTATCAATCAAGCCTCCCCGAGCCGGCAACAGAGCAGCGGGGCCGGTTATCGATATGAGACGTCAGAGCGATCCGGACGGATGGGCGACGTGGCGGCTCGGATTACTGCGACAGCGCGGCGACCAGCTAAGCCGGGATAATACTAGGACAGTACCTACAGTCGATTCAACGACACGACTCCAGTCCTTTGAACTGACCAGTTTTATAAAAACTGAACACTGAGGAGTCTCAGTAAACAACTCTCTACCAAGAACTCATCTCCATCAGATATTCTATTCTTAGCTATCGTTTCGAAAACTGGATGTTCTCGCATAAATAACTCGAGGAGACAACTCCATCGAATTCCCGAGACTTTGGGCGGAGGCTGCGTCTGCGTCGGCGCCGCAACATAAGAATTCCGTTTTAAGATGTTTAAAATTACAAAGGGAACATAATTTAAATGTTTAGCCGCTGTTTCGTGCAGTCGCGGGCTGGAGGCCGGGAATGTGAGGCCAGGGAGAGGGTAGGGCGGGAGGGAGGCGAGGGAGGCACGGGGTGCGTGCCGAGCGTGCCAGCACAGCGTGCCGATTATCAGCAGCATCCGAGGAGCGCGCCGCCGTCACGAGCGCCGAGCGACCGCAACCCCACCTGGCCCGGCACGCCCACTTCACCCGCACTTACGGCCGGCAGACTTACAATAATACTCCTTTGTCCTCAGGCTACGACCGCAATGCTAACTAGTGCTTGGGAAAGGTCAAATAGTCTCACGAAACACGATTGTACCCGAATGTACTAATTAATTGCAGATACGACCCGGGAATGTTGGATTAAAGGCGATTACAATCGCATTAGCTATACGCCGTTTGTTTATAGTAATGTTGAGCGAACTGCTACAGAATGTAAAGCACAATCCGCATTGTGCGGACAGTTTCACTTTTGTTCTATCTAAAGGTATTTATTTAATCTGCATTGCTGAGTTCCACTCCACTGCCGCATGGATGGCGCTGTCCGAGGCGTGCAAAAACGAGATGAATTTAATAAATAGCTTATCATCGATCATGCCGATAGCATTGTCCACAGTGGACGTGCTGGAGGAAGCACACGTACGTGAGAAACGGCTGTCTGTATATCACATCGGAATCTCATATCGCTACGGAGAAATTATTATGAAGGACGGTCGTGCGGCGTCCCTATTCTAGCGGATACCTATAATTCCTTTCGACGATACCTAAGCTTTGTCTACTGTTTTGAAGGAAGCCTCTGGCTATTACGTACCTATAAACGAAATAGTAAAGGTCATCCATTGTGTCATTGACCTTCTGCAGATGTGTGTCAGTGAGTTCGTCAAAACAGGTTCACCTTAAAATTAATACTGCAACAATATAGTGATCATTTGTGAACAGAGATTAGTTCCGGAGGTTAATGGTCTTCAAATACCGAGGTCGGGCCTCGACAGTCCACAGCCAGCCGATGATGTGATCTAGTAACAGATGTCCTTATACATTTTATTAGATTCGTTTTTAATGATCTGCGTGTACCGGCGGTGCGGAATGTGTTCCGATTCAAAACCAGCGACAGCTCAGCGGTTGGAAAAACGAACAAAACAGGGGTCGTTAGTTCGACACACAATAATTTAAAATAATTTAAGAAGGTCTTCCAAAATATTTTAATAGCTATGAAAGTTCAGCTATTTCAAGTTACAATTGAATTTGCGGCTGTTCGTGTAAAATAAGCTCTAATACATTGTAAGTGTACAATAATTCATTTTCTTAATAATTTTCTCTAGCAATTAACATAAGGCCAAACACACGGCATAAATGGTTCGCTGAAACCTCCCATTACATTGTAAACATGTACGTGTGAATATTAATTACCCTTATAGTAAGTAAGTCACAACATAACATAAGTGGCCTGTGATTAAGCAGTTCGTGCACCTAGTGGTGTACTTGAGAGTAATTGAGTCTTGGATTAGGGACAAGCCTGTGTTTTTAGTGTTAGTAATATCGTCGGGCAGTGACGTCACTGGATGACTGCAGGAGGCAGGCACACAGGCGCGCAGGCGCGCTGCCATCATGATAGGCGCTGTCGTTGACTGATATATTATTCTGCTACCCAAGTAACAAAAGCTTCTATAACCCAGGCGTTTTATCACCAGACAGTGATACAGTAGGCCTATAATGGTAACCATTGTGACTGCTTGTACTATAAAGGTTTTCAAGAGAGTGTTTTGGTTCTTTAAGATTAAAGAGCATTTAAGAGCAAATAAAATAAATAAAATAAGTTCTAAAATGTAGCTCTTAAAATGCTTATAGGACCATACAAAAGAATCTTTAAAGTATTGCACTGTAACAGATATGAAAAAAGCGATTATGGTACTATTTAGTACTATAGACGACCTTACTGACACTTTTGTGTATTTATTTTGCACTAATAATGTGTCAAAATAACTTTTACAGTACTAGTATTGTAGGAGTATCGTAAACACTATTACAGCATCAATTTGTGCTATAAAAGTACCTTGCACCACCATTACGTAACCTTTTAGCTTCTTATACGCTCCCTCAATATCGCTATGGGGCTAGTTCTGTAAAAGTCATGAAAACTCTTCTATAGTACTAAATAGTACCATAGCGACACCTGGCGCAATTTTTAAGTAACTTAAATTTTAAATAGCTCTATAAATGAGTTTGTGCTTCTGCTACGAGACTTAAAGTGTGACATATTCGTTTTCTATGCAAATATGGCGGCTGTTTTCTGCCATGATAGCACGTTAGCAGCACGGCTGGAATCAATGTGTACTATAGAAGCTATTGTCGGAACAAGACCTTATTTTATTAATTAAAATTTAATTAAAACACGAAAATTATGAGGGCGCATTGTCAAATTTGAAATCAGCATAATGATTTTATCGATAAAATTATTTTCGCAAGTGCAAGCTATGATAAAGTTACGATTTATGAATGTTTTTTAGTATGTCCTTTTGCAACAATGGCAAATAAAATAAAGCATAACTTCCAATCAATATATTTTGTATTCTTGAGGAATACTCAAGATGATACGATTACAACACGAACAAGTGTGATATGAAAGATCACTGGAATCGTTTATGGTGCAAAATAACACTATAAACAGGTTTTGGTTACTTTTATAGTGCAAATTTGTAACATAAATGTTGCAGACAGCAGTATTTTAGTACTAAAAAGCGGTTCTCGACACTTTTACATTTCAACTACAGAGCTGATGAATCACCATGAGAGCTTTTATATAAAGTTTATAGAATAAATCAGTGATAAAACTAGGGCCTTTTTGGGGTTTTGTAAAAGTTTACAACATCGTTATAGTACTAATCATGAATACTAATTAGCACGTCCTAAATCGTTCTCTGAGCTTTTATAGTACCAAATTTTGCTACTTGGGTACGCTGCGTGTCGCGGGTTCGTTTCCCGTGCGGATCGTTGTATATACTACAGATGTCTTGAGTGTATGAGTTCCAATTGTTTGTGAATGCATCCACGAGACACAAGTAATTCTAGTGCGGATTTTTTAGATATATTCCCCATATACTTTGATAGATACCTCACACGGTGTAAAAATTAAAAAAAAAGTCTAGCTATACTTCTAAACTAAAATTCAAGACGTAAAAGTTGTTGCGAGAAAGAAATTTTATTATTATCCGTACTTTCAGAGATCCTTTGTAATGTCTGAACGTAGTGAAAACTGATAATGCTGGGTGATTGCAAATATATTATTTCGCTGATGGAAAGCCAGAGAGGGAGGAGAGCTTCCATGCGGTCGGAGGCGCAGCAAGCAGTACCTAGATGCTACTAGTACTTAGTTGTGCTATTAGTGTTTGTGCAGTATTATCTAGCCTAACACAAAGTGTGTGTTCAAAGCAATCACAGTCATTCGTGGGCTTATACTTTTACCTAGATAATGATGTGTGTGTTTATTATTGAAATTGTTTCATTGAAATATGAACAGAAGCCTTGGTTCACGTCTAGCACACTGCTGCAGGAACTTGTCGTGGGCGCGGTCGCTTCCGGTTCGGACAGCTCTAATTAATTGTTGGGGCTCCGCTCGAAGTCGGAAGCAAAAACATGTTACAGATATTACTGTGAGCCGGAAGTAAAGGGTCGGCTGCTACAGTGACAACTTTGCGATGTGATAATTAATGATAAGTTGTTCATGTTATCTGAGAAAGAACCAAGATTAGGTGCTAGATATAGAAGTTAAGTCTCGTATATGCGGTAATACTGTCACCATTATGTCTTTATATACAATTCTTCTGTACGTATTTTTGTCACCTAACTCCTCCTAAATGACAAGACTGATTTGGATGAAACTTAGTATGTAATATATATAATAATATGTAAATGTATAATATATAAATGTATTTGAGTGAGTTCCTATATGGTATACAATAGAATCCAGTAGGTGGCGCTGCAAACGTGTTTTTAATTTTTGTCGGGGCTGCTAGTACACTTGTTAATTATAACTACTGTCAAACAATTATAATTCTTGTTATAAAACTGTGAATCTGTTCAATGAAAAGATCCACTGCTTGATAATGAGTTCCTGCATAGTTGCTTTATCAAACAGATCGGAAAAGCAAACTAAAAATAAATATATCTAGATCTGCATGCAGCTATCGGCAGTCTGCATCAGTTCCGAGTCACCGTCACCTCCGCGCGGCGCACGCGCAGCTCGCTGCAGCCAGCTGTGGGCGTAGTGCACCCACCACGAACTCGCCAAGTTCACGTTCCAAGTTTTGCGTTATTTGACTATCATTGCTGATGTTCATTAACAGATGAAGGTATTTAATCGGTAACGCTAGAACGGACTACACTTTTTTTTTAGACCATTTGAGTTATCCATTAACATAATACATACAGGTAATTATATACAATTGTACATTTGTATGTAGAATGAAGATACATTCATAAATTCGCTGATAGAAACCTAAACCACTCGCTATAGATCTAGACGCTTGAATTTGTTTGCGCAACAGTTCCTTGATTAAGAAAGGTAAGTACAAAGATTTAGTGGTAGGTAATTCTTCTCTTGGAAGGGTTTAATAGGGATGGGACAGGAAGTTAGCAATTTTTGATGCAAATTTTCCTTTCGGGTACCCATCGGGCCCACGACTTGTATTGCGCATAATATATGTTATCGGAGTCATAAAATAAAGGTAACGTCGTTAACGTAGGAGATTATACACATTTATGTCCTGTTAGCTTTATCAATGTTAATGGCATAGGTTTTTTTTTTTTTTTTTTTTTTTTTGGTGGGAAATCATCAAATGACTTCTCTTCTAGGATGGAGCGAGAGGGTACGTTAAACTTTTTCCTCGGTTTCCCTTTGCGTTCCACGTGTGGTCTTCCACAGATTCCTTTTTAGAACATACCTGCGGAACTAGCGGGCATCAGCCCTGGTGGGCTCCTACGGTATGGCATAAGTAAACGCCAAATTGTCGCACACAACGGGTGGTTCTTGCTTAAATGCGACGCACAACTTGTATTTATAGATTTTATTTGTGTTCAAATTTTTTTTTTTTCCTGTATTTTTGTTTTTTGTTGGTTATGTTTGTCTCTGCCGAGGCCGGCGTCGGATATGTAATAGACAACCTAGACAACTAGGTTGTCTATGGTCACAAGGTGCAATACTGTAATACCCGATCCACACATGACCTGACGGGGAAACTGTTTTTTTGGAAATAATTATGCGTCTATTTTAGGCAGAATAAACGTATTTTTTTCCTTCTTCTTTCTTCTATACCTCACACCACACAATCCTCGCCTTATGGAAGAGACAGGCAGAAGGATAACTCCGACTTAGCTACATACTCGTAGTTAATGACTAACCAGGAAGCATATCTCAACGCTTCTTTCTCACTGGCGAAAGCAGAACTGCTGGAACATACGTAATCATCGATTACACCATATGTGGGAACAGATCCCGCCACGACGACGTGACCAAACGTATTAATTGTTGTTTTATTTAATTAATTTTATAACGAGAGAGTTCACTGATCCGGACAACTGTACATTGGTAGAACGGATGGCGACTGATGGATGGTCAGCGCCTGCTGTTGGAAACCGAAGGGAAATCCCACTACTGTTGAGGCGAAAGTGTGTGAGTGTGTGTGAGTACTGCTTCACATTAAAACGGTTGAACGGATTACGATGAAATTTGGTACACGGGTAGACCATGTCCTGGAATAGCACATAGGATACTTTTTCTACTATCAAGACGGAGAAGCCGCTTACAGCAGCTGGTCTTTAGAGTTCCATACCTCAAAAAGAAATCCGGCTCGAAGGACTAAAAAGATGTACGGTTTGTTACAGTACATTTTTTGCTGATTGATATTGTTTGATAGGTATGCCGATTGAGTAAAACTATGTATTTCACTTGAAATACGTGTATTGAGTCCACGACCTTAACTAACGATAAATAAAGTGTTGCTAAGACGCGGTTCGAATGAGAACTGAAGTTGATGTAAATGTGTGAATAGTAATTACAATTTGATTATGATGAGTGAGCATTTACGTAATCTGCGGTTGCACCGTACAAAACGGAACCCTTATTGGATCACTTTGTTGTCCGTCTGTCTGTCTGTCAAGATAATCTATCTCGGGAATGCATGGAGGTATCGAGTTGAAATTATTACAATATACTCAAGTCTGCAGTCCCTTGCAGCTGCAATTCAAACTTCTAGGTTAACGTAAAAAAAGAGACGGCCGTTTTGAAATTTGGCATGAAGCAAGGTCTTATAAGACAAGTATAGGAATAAATCAGAAAACTGTTGTAATTATATCACAAAAAAATCGATTGGGAAAAATCATCGAGACTCAATCACTCAATTCGGAAACTAATTCAACTCTTTACATAAGTTATTAGTTTGTACGGAACGGAACCCTCAGTGTGCGAGTCCGACTCGCACTTGCCCAGTTTACAGCTGAGTAGGTGTCTGTACCTACTGTACATAGAGCTACAGCCTATCCAACCTCTACAACCCAGCAACTGGGTAACTCGTGGTAGGAAGGGTGAACAATACATTAATAGACTCATTTAAAAGATATGACTGAAGTATACACAAGATAACTGAAGTAACCTCGACCACGTGAGTAGGTTTATCTACTCATGTGCCTCGACGGTCAAGCCTGACACACCATATTTTGTAGAGCCACCTGTGTCCGGCAAATACTTGTGATGATTTACACTTTTATGTGATTTTTAACAACAACGCAATCTAATAAACTCATTACCGAAGCGACGAACCGTGCTAATGAACACATCGCTCATTGTTCATAAAGCCTTTTGGCTAAAGGTCAATTTCCCGAGGAAAAGGCCAAAATTAAGAAGATTGCCATGCCCATTTAGAAAAAAAGTTTAAAAAACTCGAAACGACTTTTGCAAATTATACAGATTGTTTTGGAGGAGTGCCGAATTAATCGGTGTCAGTGAAGTAACGGTGCGGCAAGCGTCCGGGCGGCGGGCAGTGCCCACACGCCTGCAGCCGGCCAGCGGTGCCCACATATATGCTTAACCCGCCGCTTTGTATGCGCGGCCGCGGGCAGCCGCGGGCGCGGTGCGAGCGGACGCGATTTTTGATATATCGCCTCTCGACCGCAATTTCGATTTGGCGAGGTTTCAATACTTGATAGGATTCCAGTGTGTATGTATAATGTATGGCGGGCATCAAACTGTGCGGGGTGAGTGACGCGTTGCGTGGAATTCGATTTACTAAACACGATTCTGGTTATTCGATCACCAACGGTATAGCGATACATAACATTAGTGATTTACACCCAATATTTGGTATGGGGTCCAATACTGGGTTTTATGAAGAAAATTAAAATATCATTCAAAGAATAGAGAAAACTGTGTAGGTTGCTTATAATGCGTTTGTAATTAAAACAGCCATTATTAATTTAATTGCCTACCAACAAACATAATAGCAATCTACGTTCACCGTTCAATCACTCAAGATTATCAATACGAGATTTTCTTAACCTGAAATGTTTTTGCAAACCTTAGCATAATTTTCAATAATTGCTAAAACTGTGATGTCGTGATGAAGTGGTACATGTAATAAAAAATAAAAACATGTCATATTATACCCTTGACACAGTTTCCAACTATCATCACCACATCAGCCTGTAAGCGTTCATTGATGAACATGAAACCTGCACTTTTTCACGTCAAGAACGCTTTAAATAGAGCAAGGGGAACTTATCGGTAGGTACAGCACACTGCGCGCCTCGTGGGATGGTTTCCCAGCCTCCATGGGCGCTGAAGTGCACATCCGCCGGTCACCAGCCATTAAGCTGTTATTCCATTACCTCGGTACTATCATCTACAAGTCGTTCCTTCTCTTCACGTCAACGGTACATTTACACAGTTATACTGTTAGCTGTTAGGGCCTGTAGTAGATGGCCACGCAACCCGCTGTAAACCTGAAACAAAAGAAGACATTACTAATAATAATAATAAGACGCGTGTCCTTGCGGATGGCGAGCAATGGATTTTTAATAGCCCGCCGTCTAGTAGTGACGTGTTAAAACAGCGTGCGAGTGAGACAGAGGGATGGAGTTATACACCCTGTATAGCTGCAACCCTTTAACAGTTCAGTATAGGTCGTCAAATGGACCGTGTTGAGAGCTGGTGGGAGGCCCCTGGTCCGCGCCAGCCTGCCCGCTAAAGCTGATCCCTGCTAAAGCTGCGAGATTTTTCGAAAGAGTCGACGCGGCTCTGGAACGGAACGCATAAAGCAGCTGAAGGAGCGGCTGGGGTTTAGCCAGTAAAAGTCTGACACTCCCTCTCGCGTCCACTCAGATAGGTTTAGAGCAGAAGTTATGGTAAGCAGTGATGCAATCGTTGATGGGGAGGCGCACTAGTTTATAAAGAGCCTTACTCTAGCCTTGAAATTTGAATACACCTATACACCGTTAAATTTTGATGGTTTTAATCCCGCGGAGGGTCCATTCGGTACATGAAATACTATCGATTTGTAAAGAAAAATTTAAAAATAAAGTCCTTTTTTTAAACTCAGAATTAATTTACGCATGTACGAAATTAATTTCTTTAAGTCAACGTCAGCTTAGCGAGGCCAATGAACTGTAGGTAGTTAGTACGTAACGACCGACAACTACCTACACAAGGTCATTGACTCGTTTACTTAATGAAATTAATTTCGTAGATGCGTATATTAATTCGAGTTTTTTTTTTTTAAAGTACTCTATTTTTTTCTTTACAAATCGATAGTATTTCATGTACCGAGTCGACCCTCCGAGGGATTAAAACGAATAAAATTTAACGGTGTATTATATAATCAGCCGGAAGAATGCAGCACTTAAATTTGTCCATCCCTTCTCTATTTGATAATTTCGATTCCCAAAAAGTGGACGAGTGACCATGTCAATACACCAAGATTCCTCCGTGCTGAGGAAAGCACAACTAGTCGTTGGTCCCGGCTGGCATTTCTAGATCTTTTGACAGTCTTTACAGACAGTCAGAAGCCGGGAAATCTGACTGATGTATCTGCGAACACTGGCGACTAGGGTATTAACGTCAGTCGTCCATATAATACGGTTATGGGACGGAAGTCCTGAACAGCGCTGTAATGATGATCAGCGCCGGTGACATGTGTCGCAGGCCGACGGCTTGTGGACAGTGGTGGAGGCGAGGCCAAGGTCACGGCCACATTCCTCATACTCACCGATTTTAGTGCGTAGCTATGCCACATTAGAGATTTATTCACGGAAATATTATCAATGTCACAATACACCTTGATTTTATTAATTATTTAAGGTTAACGAGAACCCCTGGCGGTCAGGCTGTGACGGACTGACAAACACAAAATGGTTTCATAAAGTCTTCCTACTTATTGTTAGAACATTATAAAAAAGACTATAAGTAAACGCAAACAACGCAAAAATCGGTTCGTTAATTATGCAGAAATCCGTCGGAAACATCTCGGCGCTTTTTACAGCTATCATTATTCTAATGCCCAGTTCTTATGGCATTACACGTGAAAATATGTTCACAAAAACACGAATGATTTATATAAATACAATACATAATAAAAATTGTTGCAAAATTCAAATACTTTCCAGAAAACATCGTAACAGAAGGTCCACCAAGTCAATAAGAAAGTAGTTGTACGTACCTACTGTACCCAGCTGTGCATCTGTTACAAAGCTCTTTTCTAATTGTTTAATCTTCAATACCCATTGTCTCTATCTAGTTTTAATACTTAGACAACATAATATACCTATCTACATGCAGCGTCCACATGTGATATAGGCACAGGTATCTCTAATGTGGCTCACAATGAAAACTCGCAAAAGAACTGAAAATATCACGTATAATTCCTCCATGATGAATTTTTTTTTGGGTAGAAACACGTATTGTCGACTACACACGATGTAGAATGTTCGATCTCTTTTTATACGAGCAAATGTCTCACCACAATTAAGATACGTATTGGCCTTTTATCTAGAAAATCAATCTTCATAGAATTTTCAATTAAGAGCGTGTGTTTTGACATTTCTGATCAAGCACCACGCCTTGCTGAGCGGCTAGGTATCCTTGCCTCTGTCCGCAGGACCGCAGCGCGTAATTCCCTGCGGCGCTGGTGTGCGCACGCCCCGCAGCGCACGCGCTATAAGGAGTGGATCTTCTAAGCTCGCTGTTATCGGCGCGCGCCCGTGGTTCAGTATCAAGGGTATCGCGCACCGGCAGCCGCTGGCGTTGTTTATAACTAACAGTTACATAAGCGTGCGCGCAGTGCGGCATGCGACGCTCGCGGACGGTAGCGCGGGCGCCGGCGCGGCTGGCGCTCGCTCACACCCTGCTCCTGGCGCTGCTGGCGGCGGGAGCCCCCCAGCCACATCCCACGCCCGACGCCCTGTCAGCCCTCGGCGCCATCCTGCCGCCCTTCGTCAGCGAACACTTCGACGAGCTGGTGAAGGCGGCGTCTGCTAGCTGTACGTGTTTGTTGTGATCCGATGACCAAGAAGTGATTGTGTTCGGTTGGTAGTGACCAAGTGTGTATCTCAACTTGAAAGTCGGCGACTAATGAAAGAGATTTTCCGGAAGATGTAGACTTCAGTGGTTGTAGGTACTTGATGTTGGATAACAACAAATAGTATGTTCCTCCTCGGTCTCGTATGTGCAACAGCCGTTCACTTCACCCCTGTCTGCCCTTTCAGAAAACGAAAGCGCCAAGACATGTGTAAACTAGTTCCTGCCAGCGGCTTCGCCCGCACAAAAGTTTCTTCAAACAAACTATGACCCCCGTTTCATCCCCTTAAGAGACAAATTTTGAAAAATCCTCCCTTAGTGCACAGCTACGTCATAAAAAGAAACCATGCTCCGGTAGTGTCGGCTGCGGCAGGCAGGCAGTTCCTCCTTGTAGGTATACACATGATTTACGTTACGATTACGACTCAATGATTTTTAGTTTTCATGTGAGTGAAGGTACCTACTTAAATTCTTAAAATTCTTAAATTCTTTATTGCACACAAAAATATAACATAGCATAAAGAGATACAAATAGTTCATGTACAAAGGCGAGCTTAACTCAGCAATGAGTTTTCTCCCAGCAAACCTTTGAGTTATAGAGAGAAAACATATTCGAGGGTAGAATCCAGTGCACAATATCATTCTACATAACTAAGTCTAAATATAGGTATAATTATATTATACATACTAATACATACTATACATACTATACATATTAATACATACTAAATACTCTAATGAAGTGCTCTTTAAGTTTCCTCTTGAAGACATCCAGAGAAGGGCTGTCGCGAAGAGAGTGAGGCAGAGAGTTCCAGAGACGCACTGCAGTTACCGAAAAGGAGCCATCGTAGCGGCTAGAAGTATGACGCGGAGTACGAAGGAGAAGAGAAGAGGTGGTGCGACAGAGTTTACCCCTCGGGACGAGGTACTCAAAGCGTTCACGAAGGTATTGAGGAGTATTAGGATTGTGTAGGATTGTATAAAGGAGAGATAGAATATGTATATCTCGCCGACGCCGAATCGGCAGCCACCTTAATCTGGTCCGAAACTCCGACACATGGTCGTATTTGCGGAGGCCAAAAATAAAGCGGATGCACAAATTCTGCAATCGTTCGAGTTTATTCAGAAGTACCTCCGTAGCATCAAGAAAACAGACATCCGCATAGTCTATGAGCGGTAGAAGAAGAGATTGTGCAAGATTAACCTTAGTGTGAAATGGTAGGAATTTTTGGAGACGTTTAAGAGACTGAAAAGAGTAAAAGACCCTCCTACTCACATCAGCAACATGGACTTCCCAGGATAGGTTAGTGTCCATATGCACGCCAAGGTTTTTAACGCTTTTAGAGTACAATATGGGCACAGAATCATACACCACAGGCGGAAGCGATTGGTGATCCAATAAATTGAGCATATATCTGCCACCAACTATGAGCGCTTGGGATTTAGTTGGGTTTAGTAAAAGTCCAAAAGATTTAGCCCACTGGTGAATATTTTCAAGATCATTGTTGATGGCAGCTACAGCTTCAGTGATTTCGTCTACTTTACAATGGCGATATAACTGCAATGGCGATATAACTGCACCTACAGGGTGTTAGTTACACGAGAGACTTACACAGGGGAGTGTAGTATCAACTCGTAAAAAATAAAAGTACATATTTCTAGTTTTGTTTACTTATCTGTAATGCGGACAAATATTTTTATGAAATACAAAAAAAAATCTAAAAGATAGTCGATACGAAAAAGTGAACCTATTTTATTAGTAAGTTGTACTTATACGCATTGAAATTTAAGTTATTTTGCACTTTTTGGCACTTTTTGGGATTTTACGGTGAAGTCGGTTGTATATTTTGCAAATGTTCTTCATTATCCAGTTTTCGGATACGGAACTCCTAAGCCGAACTTAAATGGTGTGAAAGTTCTATAAAATTGTACTTATAAAATAAAATTATTTATTAAAACCACATCTAGCCAGATTATCTACGAGGACATCTCAGGTTTAGAATACTTACAATATTTATATCGAAGATCTCGTGTCCACTTTCTTTCTTCAAAAAAAAACCTTCTTTCTGGTTCCACCGTCATCAAAATCACTGTGTACCTATGATTTTTTTTAAGTTCCCTCAGTTGCCTAAGGCATTAAGTCCGCCTGTGTACCCTTGTGTTGCATAAAGTTTTAATAAATTCCTTATGGATTCCATCATCAGAATCGTTAATCGAGACCGATCTGTAAGTTGGTTCAATCAACAAAAAAAGTTTTCTAAACCAATTCATCAACTTCAATTCAAACTCAACCTTTCAACTCAACTTTTCCTATGGCATCAATTTATTCTTAAATATAAAAAAAAAAACATAACATTGAAAAAACTTGAAAAAAGTGCAAAATAACTTTAATTTCGGAAGTCGGTGATTCTATAATAGTTTGGTCTCTTTGTTATTAAACACCGACTTCCGAAATCAAAGTTATTTTGCACTTTTTATTGATTTTTTGAAATCGGTTGTATTTTTTTTTTGTAAAAAAAGTTTTTTATTTCACACTTTTTAGTTGTAGTGCCCCTCAGATAAACTTAAATAGATACCTTCCGCCATTCGGTTCCATCATCAAACCATCACGACAATTTCATATTATTAAAATTGTATTAATTAATTAGTTGTATTATCTATACTGATTTATTGCAGAATTCCTTACCTTCCGGCTTCATCATCAGATCAATTCTATGTATTCCCTCCCCTTCTTCTTTCAGTCAGCATGTATAAAAAAAGCAATTTTACTTGTTACGACAGTTATGATTTTTTCCGTTCTATTCCGTTCTATTTTGAGTTCCGTTCTATATCTTCGGAGTTCATCATCAGATTAAAACAATACATATTTCTATGGTACCAACTCGGCAGTATCCTATAATTTTTCAAAAAAAAAAGTTCAAAATCGGTTCACAATAATAATTGACCGAGATATCGGTGACCATACATATAAAACCGACAGTTCTGCTAAGATTTTTTGAAAAGTTTCATTATATATCTTCGAAGCTCATCATCAGATCAAAACAATTTTCCTATGGGACCAATTCGGGAGTATCAAAACAAAAATTTTCAAAATCGGTCTACAACTGACCGAGATATCGGTGAACATACGTAAAAAAAAAAAAAAAAAAAAAACATACAGCCGAACATAGAACCTCTTCCTTTTCGAAGTCGGTAAAAAAAAATCAAATGTCCGTTTATTTATTCGTTAGTTCCCATTTTAAAAGTTGATTATTTTCATACTTATGAGTACTTTGCTCCCGGGAAGCATGTCTATAGTTCAATTTAATACCTTGCGTAGTAATTAATATACATATTATGCCATGTGTAGGAAACACATAACACTTGAGATAAAACCAGTGAGCAACATGCGGCGCGATTAGTGAATTAGATACGCACGCAGATAAGAGAATCTGTGCTTTACAATGCTATGGGAAAACTGAACACATGGTCCTAGTCGATAACATTTTTATAATTTCCCTCAGTATTTTATTATATTGGACTCACGGAATTTCCTCACAAAACCTTACTGCTGCCAAATAAAGGAGCGGAATCACTTTACGAGTATGTAGCTCGCGTGTCGAAAGCCAACGTCCTATAAGCCGCTTAGTTGTACGTCGCCGAACTTCAGCTGAAAAATTATAAGCTTGGCAACATGCTCCCAGCAGGTACTGACTCATTCATCATACTCATTATCGTGCAATTTGAAGTACTTACCGTTTTTTTTTTTCGATTTGCCCCGTTTCTGTTGCAAGATTACTAAAATAATTTTAGGACAGAGCAAGCACCTGGTGGCAAAGTGTAATCTGTGGTAAAAATGGATATCATGGTCAGTGACAGCCGTAGAGGGCGAGCGGAGTAGCCGGCCAGGGCAAATTTCCGATTTTCCTCTCGATTCCATATCCATCAACTCGATTAGAAAAATACTTAATATTTAAAACTTCTTATTTTAACTTACGTTTAGCATTCATAGTCAAGTTTATATCATTAGTTGGGTAAATATCTAATTTTTGAAATTCGGTGATAGTAGTTCGGAGATAGTATTTTTTTTTTATAAATTTGGTATTTGCATTCACATATTTCGCAAAAAGGACAAGGGCCTCGCAAAGATTTGTCGCCCAGGGCGTCGTAAGTAGATGGTTATAGTTATTTACTAGCAGCATCTAATAAATGAATACCATATCAAATTAAAAAAATATATGTATATGTATTATTTAATAAATCATATCAAGTTGGCCCTCACTCTCAACGAAAGAGTCGAGGTAGCTGTTTTTATTATTCTAATTGAATCACACAGACTTAGAGCAAACTGCGGATAACCTTTACAACAACGCGACCAGACTTTTTTCAAACAGCACCACATTAAGACCTCCAGACTGCTCGCACTTGATGACACTACAAACATGGACTATTTACTTCAATGACTTTTAAATTATTATAAATGCCATCTTAATCAAAACTTCAATAAATTTATTGCGTTCTGACAATATTATGATAAACAAAACAAAATGAATAGATTAACATAGAATGCGAGTGGATCTGAATCTATTACGTACAAAGGTAATAATTTAGAATACATCGGCAAAGGTCAATGTTAGTGAGTTGAACAACATCAACAATAGACGGGCACTGCGGCCGCGCGAGTGGGCGAGTGCATTGCCCAGTGTTACATGAACCGCGGCCAAACACAGAACTACATTCACTTGCATGAATTTGGCGAAATTTTAGACACTTGTCTTTACAAGAAGCGCCCCCTCGAATGCTCTCGATAGTCCTAAGGTCCGCTGGACGTGTATTAAAACCGTGATTTATGGCCGATAAATACAGATTATGTATATTGAAGTAAACATTATGATCAAAATAACTTTATGATCATGTTAATCATCTCATATTGGTTAGAAAAGCGAAATTGACATATTAGTAAATAGACGTCGCCATGTAAATAGGTACTTACTAAAAGCCTAATCCACTGTATAGGCAATGCAGGCTTGTTTCTTTACCCAGCAGGGTCGAAGGCCTAGAATCGTTTTCTGAAAGGAAGATTCGGCCCCAGTATGAAAGGCAACGAAGGAACGGGAGTGAATTTTTAGTCAGTAAAAGTCTGACACTATCTCCCGCCCCGCCCAAGGGTGCGGAGATGTCATTGAATGATTTTCCCACAAAAAAAAGCCTTGTTTCTTTATCAGCCGTCGCGGAGCACAATATTGTAGATCATTACTAAAAATTTAGTTTTTCCTGTCATTTAGTTTACCAACAATATTGGACATATATTTTATGTTTTCACTCCAAAAAGAGATATATATATAATGAATTTTCATCAAATTTGTGACGCGTTCATACGTTTGATCTTTGTCAATTAAATTATTTAAAATTACAAAGTATTAAAAATGGTCAATTAACAAAAATTTATGTACTAAATAGTATAATTATTTATACTTATAACGAGACATTCAGATGAGATTCATTCGAGAACATTCTTATATAAAGTCTTTGAACTTCCTCTAATATGAAAACCACGGATTTCAACGCAACTTCTCAGCAATCAGTTTCACACTTTTGCTGAATACAGTTTAATTATTACCTACACATTTTCTCCGCAGAAAGGTTGTGCTGAGGCGAAAGCAAAAAAAAAATGGCAGGATATACTAATAAGTTGGCGCAGGAAGCTAATGATGACATACTAATGTAGCTGAAAATATTATTTTGTGACACTTTCTAGGTGAAGCTATCCCGCAGCAGCTGCTGTTCTCGCGCACGTCGCTGCTGCAGGCGCCGGCCGCGCCGCTGCTGCGGTTCTCGCGCGGCGGGCGGCAAGCGCTCAGCGTGGCGGGCGCGGCCGAGCGCGTGCGGCGCGGCGACGCGCTCGTGCTGTACGTGCCCGGCTGGTGGAACACGCCCTCCGACGCGTCCACGCGCGCGCTCGTGCAGGCGCTCATGACCAAGCACACCGCCGTGCACCTGCTCGACACGCGCCTGTTCTTCTGCCGCGGATACGTCACCGCAGTCTCGAACATAACCCCCCTTTCTCACATGCTTTTCAACTTCTTCAAGAAACTGCACAAATCAGGATACCCTCTATCCTCTATTCATATCATAGGCTTTAGTTTGGGCGCACATGTTGCTGGTTTGACTGGAAAATTAGTGAAAAGAAATCTAAACGCTACCCTGGGTCGCATCACTGCGCTGGATCCGGCGCGGCCGTGCTTCGCGCGCGGTGAGTACAGGCTGGACAAGGAAGACGCTGCATTCGTGCAGGTGATACACTCGAGCACGGGCGTGCTGGGCATCGAGGAGCCGCTAGGGCACGCCGACGTGTACGTGAACGGCGTGGGGGGCAAGCACCCTGAGTGCGCCGGCCGCAGCATCAGCCTGGAGTGCGACCACGCGCGAGCGTGGCAGCTGTACTCCGCGTCCGCCATGAACGAGCTGTCGCTGATGGGACGGCGCTGCGCCAGCTGGGACGAGCTGCTACACGAAAAGTGCAGCGGCAGCGAGACTGTGCTGGGTTACTCGTGCAGCCCCACCGCGCAGGGCATGTTCCTCTTCAAGTCGCAGGAGGGCTCGGAGCCGCAGTTCCGACAGCGAGAACTACACGTGTTCAACCTGTTTAACTTGCTGAGCTGGCCGTTCAGGGGCTGGCAAAGTAGTTAATTACAAGAGACAAGTAAACTATCCAATTAAAATAATAAGATGGCATGATCTGTGATGATGCAGTGTTCGTGACAATTTTTGCAGTATAATCATTCTATGATTAATTGCGAAGTAATTTGGAAATTTAATATCTAAGAACACAATTTTGTGATTACGTGACTGTGATATTAGTTAAGTTTGCGTTTGTGAAATATTTTTTTGTTATAAAAATAAAAAAATATAAACATCGTGTTTTATTTTATGAGCCTACTTACAGCGCCATCTAGTTGAGATAGTTACGTATTTTTTAGAGTTTTTCTAAAACTATCCGCTTGGCGCCGCCACCGGCGACTGTACTTAGTCAAGATTGATGGCCAGGGTTTGCTAACCATTAAGTTGGACAGAGATTTGTGCGACGGATATTTACATTATTTATTTAACCAGACATATAAATTGTGGTTATCTGCCGGTTAGAAGCTTTAAGAAACTGTAGGTACAGCTGGTAGGTACGGTTGCATCAGCTTTAAAGAAGAACATTCTGTCTGTGTGGCTTCCTAAATGAAAGATGAAAATATCAATTTTCGTTTTTGGTAAAACAAAATTATCTGTAGCATGCCTTTAAAGGCGTCTCCTAAACTATTCAAATCAGATTGATAGCTTTCGTTTTGGGCGTGAAATTTCATTAACCTCGCTGTCGGAGCAGCAATTTGGTAAAATATCACGTTTCTCAGGCCATTTATATTCCATCAGAGCTCATCAATATATCCGGGGCAGCACATCGTGTCCATGACGGCTGATTAATGGTACTCAGCGGCTCGGGGTCGGCCCGGGGCGGTGCGGGGGGCGACGCCCCCGCCCCGGGCGCGGCGCGGTCCCTGATAGTAGACCCGTCGAGTCCAGATTGTATAATAACTACTCGACTATCTATTTTTTATCGATTAAGTTCGTGATACCGCGAGCAGAGAGCCAGAGCGCAGCCCGAGACAGTTGAATGTACGGCGGCACGTCATTGCTCACAGGTCTTTGTAAGGAACCGCCGCACTGTTGTATAAGTATTCGCTTCTTATTTCATTCTGCATAGACCTTTGAGCTAGGTAAATGCTCTAAGGCATAGACACGTCTGGCTATAAAATTGTTAATCATCAAAAGATAGGTAATATACCGAGGAAATGGTACTTTTCAACCCACTCAATGAGGGGACATTTGTAGAGTGGGTTTTTTAAACAAATGACAGATTCGCAAATCCTTTGATTTTAACTATTCATTTTTTATTGTTAAATCTATAAAATAAGTCGGTCACCGTATATTTACTACAATTAGGTAGGTACATCGTAAGAACCAAAATGGAACAAATCAAGACCGGCAGCTCGCCGCCTCGTAACCGTCAGTTACTGTTAAATTGCTCTCCGACAACTTTGCGCACAGACGGCGGCAGGTGCTCTCACTACTGAGCACTCAGAACTACGAACAAGTTCAGTGGATTCGGAGGTGACGTCACAGTGCTGAGTGCTCAGCGCGCAACACAACACTAACTAGGTGCCGCGGAAGTGCGGGTGGACTTCGTTAACTAGTGTTGTACCGACTACCGATATCCGAGCTGTCGCAACTATTTGTACGAGTTTAGGGCTGATTTCATCATTCAATATAAAAACTTAGTTCAACTAAACTGAGCTCAGCGTAATCTAGTTTAAAGACCCGTGTCGTAAACATGGGCGACAACAAAAGAATTGAAACTGAATTTAGAGTAAACTAAGTTCAATTCATCGCGGTGAAATGAAAATGAAGCTATAATCTCGATTAGGCGCTCAAACTGCGTTTTGTTTTTATACATAATCGCGATTAGTTTATTGGTGAATTTGGCCCTCAGTGTTAGACTTGCCTCGCGCGTCATATTGTAACTAAACATTATAACAATAAACTCGACATTAAAGTTTGTTTCAAGAAAACAGTAAATGTACTGTTAAGTTATGAAATTGTCGGTTTTTCTGTTGGGTTCTCACTTTTCCATGATTTGAGAAGTTTTCAAAACTAAAAAAAAAATTCTATACGGAGTTAGGCTGGACTTCATTATTTTTAGCCTGTTTAAGTTAAGGTCTCTCATTTGCCTGAAGTTACGAAGAACGTTCGCCCGCGATATTGTTTGCCCGCAGAACTGTGGATCAGACGAATGTTTGTCCGAATGTTCGTTCAACCAAAACTCAAATGCTCCATAGAGACAGCGATGTTTATCTATGTAGGTACTTATATCAAGTGTACTTGTGTATGTAGAGTAGGTACAGTGTTACGTGTTTAATAAATAGGGGTCAAATATAGGTCACGCCGTGCAAGTAGCGTGATAGCGTGGTATAACTAAACAACCATCATTACCGCCGACAAGTGAAATATTTCGTCAGAGAAAACAAGCTGGTCCTACAACACGGGCTCGCTCCAGTAACGACATTATGAGAACACAAACTAATGACTTTTACCGAGAATCGCAACTATCTTGAGAGTACTTTAATTAAGGCAGCCAATCTTGGCAGCCTTCTGTCCGGCCCCGGGCCCCAGGGCCCTGGCAGCCCGTACCCGGCTGCCCCCCGGTGGCCCACGCTGGCCCACTCGCGGCTATCGTCCAGTTCTAGAAACATGTAATTCGACTCGCTGTGCCGTCCAGACACACCTTCATACAATATGTGCAACAGACGGATGGAAGCAGAAGGTACAGTCAAAAGATTTTTGATTTCAACTGTTTTCAATTCTATAGACTAAAAACCGGCCAGTGAGAGTCGAACTCGCGCACGTAGGGTTCTGTATTGTAGTTAGACGTGAGCCGTGGTTCCTCGCCCACGACCTCGCACTGAAAGGGCCTTCGCGCAACCACCACTATACGGCAGTTGACGTTCGTTGCGTACTAATACCTACAGGTGATTGGACACGCTCGGCAGATATTTACTTAAAGAAATTAATTTCGTACATGCGTATATTAATTCGAGTTTTTAGAAAAAGTAGTTTTTTTTTTATTTTATCTTTCCAAATCGGTAGTTTTTCTTGTACCGGATCGACCCTCCACGGGATTAAAACGATTAAAATTTAGCTGTATATGTATGTAGATGTAGTGAAATGTAGTCGAACGTTGGGTTACGATAGTGGCTGAGACAGCCACTACTTACGAATTTATGAAAGAAAAAGGCCTCTTTGATGAGCCTTCGCCCACGTCTAAACTCTTCCACAATACGCCTCTGCATACTGTCCGTAGCAAAAACGGCAAAAAAAAAAAACACGTTTATTGTATGGGAATACCACTTAAATATTTATTTTATTCGGTTTTTATTATTTGCTGTTTTAGCGGCAACAGAAATACCTCATCTGTAAAAAAATTACTGTCCTGCTATCGCGCTACGTGCCTGCAACCTAGTGACAGACAGACATTGGAGTCTTAGCAACAGGGAGGGACCCTACTGCTAAGACTCCACTTTTTACCCTTTGAGTAGGGAACTCTAAACATCGGTCAACAGTACTACAAATAAGATGGTGCTTACAAAGTGACTGTGCGATAAAAAGGTACCCATGTAGGTATTATCTCTAAATAAGGTTCCAAACTATACTGTTAAAACCAGTATTATACTTTTCTACTTTTACTGTTTTATAAAAAAAAGTATACAAAATACTGTTTTTTGTCCGTTGGTATCCGGAACCATACGTAATATAATTCTAAGTTATTTATGAAAAATACATCTGAGGACTAAGATTTTCTTGGTATGAACAGACCCAACATGGAGTCACCAATTCACAAGAATTTAAAAACATCTGTTTTATGTAAAATACTGTTCATTCTATTTCTCAAACCTTATATTCTTCATTTCTCGTACTTGCAAAAAGTTGGGAACCCTATCTGTAACACTAGCTGCGCCCCATGGTTCCAGTTTCGCCAAAAGGGACTGTTATCAACATTTATAATCTGCGAGCTGTGAGTGCTGTGGCCAAACTTGAAATTTCATGAATTTTGAAATTATTATTATTGACGTCAACAAATAGTACCTAACAGTGAGATTCTTGAGTCCAGCTTCTTTATACTGTCAAAGAAGAATAGGTACCGGCTTTACTTTCCCTCCAGTTGAAACACTTTAAATTCAAGAATACATAAATATCGAGTTGGACAGTTAGCGCTTCTTTGTCCACGCTATAGAAAAGACTTGACAAACAAACTTGTAGATCCGAGATCAGACCATTCATTACCGCCCATTGTGCTTTATATGAAAGAAAACCTATAGAATTTCACAATGTTCTTTGTAAAGTAAAGAATCACTGAATATAAACACGTGACGTCATCACGCGGCTCAAACAATTCAAGGATTAATAAATACTTACTCTATACATAATAATACATTGCTATTGTCAACTATTTTAAATACATACATAATTATAATAGTAGTCACCGAGGAACTATCAACCGCTGCGATAGAATATCAACTGTTCCGTTTCACTGGTTCCGTTGGGATTACTACATACATGACATCCGCGGAATGTTTCAAATGATATAGTACGCGGCAAATTAGTTGAATCATTTGCTGTGGTTGCGCGATGGGGCCCCGAAAATCGGACGAGGATTATAATCGATTTTCGGGTCTCAGTCGAGGTGGGGACTGCTCGTAGCCGTGACGGATGGTTCAACTTAATTGCCGCGCACTATACTATCAGTATCATACCACAATTGTATATGTATACTTTGTGAGTATTATTTTATAATGTTGCAGTCGCGAGCGAAAGGAAACGGGTTGTAATCTTGCTGATCGCTGATCCTAGGCGCATGCGCACGTGCCCGACCTCTGGACCTTTCACGTTCCTTCACAAAACGAGACAGGCACACAGATCCCCAGACCCACTGCGGGTCGCTCGCTGGAGACGCAGTGTGTCTTCGATTACAGTGTCTTGTAGGGGCCGTTACCATTTTGAGGTAGTTAGGTAATTTTCTATGGCGTGAAAAGATTTACTGTAACCGTAGAGTACCTATAGATTTACTGTTTTTGTAATTAAGTTAGTGTCTTCAGTAACTTAACTGCAAAACCAGTAACAGTTAGTAACTCATAGATATCCATGTAGCAACATAAGCAATGGAACTTAGTGGTTCTAGAAACAGTAGACAATGTCGTGTACCGCACACTGAGCCGGACCGTACTAACTTGTGCACACTGGACTGGACGCTTTTACATTCTTACATACATATAAAAAGTGGACTTTTACTACCTAATGCTAGTATGGTATGTTAAAATTTTTGAGAAAACTTCGAACATAGCACTAGTTTACTAGCTACAGATATGACCATAAGGTGTTTCGGATCGTTATATTTATAGGCTTCTTAATAGAATAAAAAATATTGTGCTTTTGGGTATAAAGCTGACCGGTCTACATTGTCCTCTCATTTATAGAAATGTTGTAATATAGAAATATTGCAGAAACAAAATTTTTTTAAAAGAGTCACCATGGAGTTTCAAAATTGTGGGAACTTCTAGGGAATTTTGGAAATTAAAAAATCAGGATCGTAGCTTGCAGTGGACTCGTATAATTGACAGACATGACATTTAAAAAAACATGGAGGTTAATATAAAATAATTAACGCCTGCTAAAATTCTTATAGCTAAACTTATAATCTAACAATTATTGCTAACTTAAAGACTAGTGGCGCAGGTGATGACAAATTGACGTGAGCGTCAACATGCCGCCGGCCGTTGAAAGCTTGCCTTTCAACAGCTGTCTTCCAACAACGGACAGATCTTGGAGAATGCTCTTCTGACAGTTCCAGTTGAGGTCCTGATATCGGCAACTCTGCTTATGCCATCTGTGCCAGGATGAAGAGCAACAACGCGGCCCAACTTCCACTTCAAGGGTGGCTGGTTGTCCTCCTTGATGACAACGAGGGAATCCAGGTTCAGGCTGTCTTTGCTGGTCCGCCATTTTACACGCTGTTGAAGTTCAGAGACGTACTCCTTGCTCCATCTCGTCCAAAAATGCTGCCGCAACTGCTCGATGTGTTGATGGCGCGTTAAGTAAGGAGTGGAGTAGTCCCGGACATCCTTAACAGGCAGAGACGTGATAGGACGTCCGATCAAAAAATGACCAGGAGTGAGAGGCAACAGGTCTTCTGGGTTCGACGATAGCGGTGTGAGCGGTCGAGAATTTAAAATACCCTCGATTTGCACTAAGACGGAGTTAAGCTCCTCGTATGTTAAATTACAATTGCCCAACACTCGGAACAAATGAAATTTGGTCGATTTGACACCCGCCTCCCAAAGACCACCAAAATGTGGAGCGTAAGCAGGTATAAAATGGAAGTTAATACCATCTTGAGCTGCAGTATCAGATAAGGAGTCACAGCTGCGTTTCAAGAAATCAGATATCTCGTTGTAGGCTCCTACAAATGAAGTTCCGTTATCGGAGTAAATGTTGAGAGGTTTTCCTCTCCGAGAAATGAACCTTCGCAAAGCCTGTAAATAATTGCTGCTCGTCAAGTCACCAACCAACTCTAAATGAATGGCCTTGGTGGTGAAGCACACGAAAATAACGATGTATACCTTCACCAATCTACATCCGCGGCCTTGGCGACTAGCCGCGGTTATAGGGCCCGCGTAGTCAACTCCTACGTTTTGAAAGGGGAAGTCAGCTGGCGAGAGTCTGCTCAGTGGGAGATTACCCATTTGAGGAGTAATTGTCTGCGGCTTTAGTCGCTGACACCGAACGCATTGACGATAACAGGCTCTGGCTAAGTTGCGACCGCCGAGTGGCCAGTAGGTCTCTCTTATTGTACTCAACAATAGTTGAGGACCTGCATGCATTAACCTTATATGCTCAGATTGAAATAAAAGTTTAACAAAGTGATGAGTGGACTGTAATAATATGGGGTGTTTCTTGGTGTATGAGTATTCAGAATTGTGTAATCTACCCCCTACACGAATAATTTTATTGTCATCGAGAAACACATTTAAACTTAATAATCTATTTTTATGAGGTAACTTTGTTTTATTAATTAATAAATTATATTCAGGGAAAGACTCCTTTTGCGACTGAATAATAATAACATTCAGCGCATCTTGTAATTCCTGAGTATTAAAACATGACTTATTTTTTGTTGAGCGTCCTTTGCAAGTATTAATAAAACGAAAAACATAACAAATGGAACGCTGTAATCGATTAAAATTGGAAAATCGATTAAACTCGATTATTCCTTTAAATAAATCTTTAGTAGCATGATGATCTTGGGCTAGATTAACTAAAATAGTAGATTTAATTTCTGGTAAGGTGTCTGTATTGATAGCAGTGGGTGGCCATGTAGTACGAGCGTGTTTTAAGAAACATGGGCCGAACCACCACAAATCCAGTGATTGCATAGCGGTAGGTTCCACTCCACGAGTTATTAAATCGGCTGGATTGTCGTGGGTCGGTACATGTCTCCAGGTACATGCACCGGAGGTTTCTAACACTTCGGCAACACGGTTACGAACGAAAGTATTTAATTTAATTGGCAACATTTTTAACCAACCCAACACTATCATGGAGTCAGTCCAAAAAACAATACTAGACGGTTTAATGTGAAAGGAATTAGCAACCTTTTGATATAGACGTACGCCAAGCACAGCGGCACAGAGCTCCAGTCGCGGTATAGTTAGTGGTTTTATAGGAGCGACGCGACTTTTGGCTGTTAATAATCGAACGTCGACGTCACCCTGCTCATTGGTACTACGAATATACAAACAAGCGCCATATGCTTGCTCCGAAGCGTCGGCAAAAATATGAAATTCGAAGTGTTTGTATGAGTCACAGAGAACGCGACGTGATACCCGTAAATTGTGAATGCATGGTAATGTTTTAATTATGTTCGCCCATATTGTTGCAACGTCAGGTGATAACGGATCATCCCATTTTAGCTTGTCTAGCCAAAGTTTTTGAAGCAACATCTTCATGCTCACGACACACGGTGCTAATAACCCTAAAGGATCGAATATTCGTGCAATTACTGCTAACATGCCACGCTTAGTATTTTCTATGCAGTCAGGAACTTGTATGGGGAAAATGAGATCATCTGTGTCAGTTCGCCAACTGAGACCTAGCGTTTTACTACAGACATCACCTTCCTTGTGGAACTCGAAACAAGACTCGGCAGATGGATCTGAAATTAAAGTGGGCTCGTTCGATTTCCACTTCCTTAACGGCATGCAAGCAGAAGCAAGAGCATCAGTCACCTTATGACGCAACATGAGAGCTTCCTCATACACGTCTTCACCGGTCAACAGGTCATCGACATAAAAATCATGGAGAATGACTTCAGCGACCCGTTGATCATGGCATTCCAGACCTATTTGTTTGATGCACCTAGTCGCGAGAAAAGGTGCACTAGCCGTACCGTACGTTACCGTATTTAATTGATACGTTTTAAGAGTGCTAGTAGTATCATCACGCCAAATTATTTGCTGCAGGTGCCTATCTGAAGGGTGGACAGACACCTGCCTGTACATTTTCTCTACGTCAGCAGAGAGGACGTACTTATGAGTTCTAAATCTAAGAAGGATTGCAGTCAAATCATCCTGAACGGTAGGCCCCACCATCTGTATTGCATTTAAAGAAAGTCCAGAGGTAGTGGGTGCACTAGCATTAAATACAACCCGTAATTTTGTTGTGCTACTACTTTCGCGTAGGATTCCGTGATGAGGAATAAAATATGACCGCAAATCTTCATTGATGTGACACTCCGACATATGGCCTAAAGAAATGTACTCGGTCATGAAGTCTTTGTACATTTTGTCAAGTGGAGGTTGGCTGAGGTTCCTGCGCTCTATTGACAGGAAACATCGTTTTGCACGATGATATGAATCGCCTAAACTCTCCGGAGATTCCTTCAACGGGATCTTAACACTAAAACGGCCATCTGACAAGCGCGTCGTGTTTTTTATGAAGTGTTCTTCACACATGTTCTGCTCAGCTGAATAAGTTGATGCATCATGGCTAACTTCCTCGAGCTGCCAGAAACGCGTCAATTGGTTTCGGATTTCATCTAACTCATTCATGATGGAAGAACTTTCGTAATAATCTTTTACGAAATTACATTTTATTGAAGAATGTTGAGAAGAATTAATATTATAATTACAGCCGCCGTTAATTGGGCCACAAACTAGCCAACCTAGCCTAGTTTGATGAAGTGTTGGTTTCCCATCACCTAATAAAATCTTATCAGATCCTAATAAGGTCCAAAATACGTCAGCTCCTATAATCATATCGATAGTAGCCGGTGTGTGGAAATATGGATCAGCTAAGTGAATATTTGAAGGTATATTTACATGTACCTGTTTAGCGGGAACATTATCTGTAATTGAGGGTAAGACAAAACAAGTTTGATTTTTAGAGTATGATTCGTGCAACGATCTAATATGCACACGGCACATTTTATTAATATAAGACAGAGAATTGTTTATGCCTTGGATCGATCTATCTGTGTTTATGAAAGGCAAATTTAACTTATTATATAATTTCTCCGTCATTAGACAAGCCGAACTACCTGAGTCGAGAAGCGCTCGAGCGATGTGTTCCTTGTTATTTACATCATAACATTTAATTAGTGCAGTCGACAAAAGAATGTTACTCGGTCTAGTCGTATGCGAATGTGCGGATATATTGGCTGAGAGCGCAATGTGATTGTTTGTGTCGGTGGTGGAGGATGACTCACTATTACTCTTATCAGTTGTACCAGCTGATTTGCAAGAAACGGATTTTCGTTTGTATTCGGGGTTATGAATAAGCGTGTGGTGTTTGCGCTTACATATTTTGCAACCTTGTTTCTTACAATTACTGGGATAGTGACCGTGACGCAAACAGTTATAGCATACTTTATAACTAGGTAGCAACGACATTCTATCGTTGACATTTAGTGATAGAAATTGTGCGCATGAATTGAGGTTATGATCGCCTTTACACTTAGGACAGTTTTGTGATGAGGAACTACTGGTGTTGTCTGTCGTTACAAAGGATTTTATTTTTGTGTTGTGTTTTAAATTAGTTGTGGAATGACGTGACTTTTCCAGAGTTTCTATCAAATCGGCGCGATTACGCATGAATTCCATGAAGTGATCAAAAGTGATTCTTTTTGTTTTATCAATACGCCCTTTATATTCCTCCCATTCTCGAAATGTTTTTGTGTCTAACTTTTGTTTAATAATGTAAATAAGTAATGTGTCCCAATTGTGTACAGGTTCACCCAATGTCTTCAACGCTCTGATATTTTTGTTAATATTGTCTACGATGCCTTTTAATGCAGTTGAGGACTCCCTTGTGATTGATTCGATATTGAACAACGCTGAAACGTGATTGTCAATCAATATTCTTTCATTATCGAATCGCTCACAAAGAAGTTCCCACGCCATATTGTAGTTTTGAGCAGAAAACTCAATAGACTGAATAACGATAGCAGCAGATTCTGTTAATGATGACCTCAAGTAATGGAATTTATTGACCTCATCTATATCGTCATTGCCGTGAATGAGACTAGTGAAAGTATCTCGAAATTCGAGCCAGTTATCGTACGAGCCTGTAAATTTAGGTAACTGTATGGTCGGCAACTTGACGAACTGACGCTTACTACTGGTGGTAGACTTTACTTCCTCTTGCTCAGATTTTGAAAATTTATTTAATAGCACCTTTGCTTGAGCCATCAACCCATAATATTGCGATTCAATTGTAGTTCTTTCAAGTAGCTCAGAGTCAACGTCACATATACATTCTAATTTTAATTGAATTTCATTGAATTCGTCATAAAAATCATCTAATTTGTTGACTCGCAACTGTAACTCCATTACCTGAGACGGGTTTACCCAAGATTCTTGAAATTTGTTTAAATAGGTTTCAAATACGGTTAATCTTCCCTTATAACTGCTACGCTTCTTTTTAAGATCTTTAATATCAGTCATTTTGAAAGAAGGGTGTCGTAGACCTGAAATTATACAGTTATAATGTTAAATAACGAAACTATTTAACAAAAATACCTAGCGTAATGAATAATAAGACTAAACAACAATTGGTCTGAGTTATTAACTAATTTTACAATTTTGACCTTTGACCACTGCAAATTATAATGAACTACCGTAGTTAAGTAGGTAGGTAAGGTTTGCTATTCTGATGGAATAATGTAACAAAGAAATTAATTACTTATCTTTATTTTAAAGGTTTACAAAGCAACAATTAATAATTGGAAAGGTTAAATTGAAGAAATAATATTTGTAAATTGAAAAATAAATAGTTAACTAATGTAGGTTAATACTAACACTACTGTACTGTATTTTAAGCACCGGTTAACTATATTTTACAAATATAATTCAACCTAATACTCTGTAAATAATACCTTGTAAATAAATTGTGTAAAATATGTTACTAACCTTATTTAAGTTCTTATAATCGCTACTTAATACCTAGATTTTTTATATTACCTGTTTTAATTTAATGAGTGTTGGGTGAATTTAATTAATATTACAATGCTTTGGCTTTAACATTTCTAGTTTTATTTGACTTGATCTTCACTTCACTTTTCTTCCAAAACGTGTACGTCACCTCGTCACTCTGGTAATTTTCGATATAATTTCCAAAATATCCAATATTCAGCTTATTCCACTTTGCTAGTTGTAGATAATATAATATCCGGTTCGTATGGACCATGTATAAAATTGTGGGAACTTCTAGGGAATTTTGGAAATTAAAAAATCAGGATCGTAGCTTGCAGTGGACTCGTATAATTGACAGACATGACATTTAAAAAAACATGGAGGTTAATATAAAATAATTAACGCCTGCTAAAATTCTTATAGCTAAACTTATAATCTAACAATTATTGCTAACTTAAAGACTAGTGGCGCAGGTGATGACAAATTGACGTGAGCGTCAACATATAGAAATGTTGTAATATAGAAATATTGCAGAAACAAAATTTTTTTAAAAGAGTCACCATGGAGTTTCTTGCCGGTTCTTCTCCATAGGAAACGACCTATTGGAACCGTGCGCTAGCTTGTGACGTTTTATTAAGTGCTCATGTAGGCCTATGTGAAATAAACGCTTTCGAGTTTGAGTTTGACTCCATCACATCTAGGTTTTCATTTGCATCTTAGTAAAGTTTCTTCAAATATAGTACTTGTTACGGACTTTTTAATGCGTCAATACTCCCAGTTATCGGGCAAATAGTCTTGTTCAATGCAAATAAGTGGTGCACCCAAGAGTGTCAGACCACGAGTTCACCAGTTAAATACAGAATCATATTTGGTATGCATTAATAAATATAAAAACCCCAATAGCCACTCTGTTGCACTTTAGCTGTAGACTAGTGAATTAGTTGACTTAGAACTACGACACCTAATTATAGTGATCTACGTCGAGATGGGCAGTCGGTCAATAACTCATTCATTACTGCCGCTCGGTGCAATCGGTAGTATAATTAGTTCATTGGTTAGCGAGTCGATACCGCGTAGTATCGGCAGCGGCGCGCGCGCATGCCGTCGCGACTTATATTATTGTACCGAGGGAATCTTGTTCGACAAGCACCGGTGCCATTACATTATGATATTCATGATAAATATGATAATCAAGAGATATTGTACTTTATTTCGCTAGTATAGATAGTGTATTATGGCGCTTTTAAAAACTTTAAATAGAGTTTGCACAATTATTCAATTAAGTACTTAGGGGCTTCTATGAAAAAATGTACATCAATTTACATCGTGAACTGCACTGAGCTGTGACAGTGCCTACTGTACCTATAAGTGCGTCACAAGCTGTAGCTAATCTTAACTGTTAAAACTAAATCTAAATCTAAAATCTAAAAATCAAATCTAAAGCACGAATAAAAATGCTAACTTTGTTTTTAACTGGCGTAGTTGCGAAAAAAGCCGAACTAATACCAAACTACATTCATTCAATAAAGCTATGAAAATAAAACACGCCTCACTCGACAAAAGACTTTTTATCGTTCCAAAAAAGTACCGAGCATTATATTATCGTAGCGGCGATCAGACGTGCAACAATAGTACGGAATTATTGTTAGTGGCGTATTGTGCAGCCGCGGGCACTTCCCGCAATGGCCGGTCACGAGCCGCGCCTGCAGGCCTGCTGCGCCGACAAGCTGATATTGTGGCCGACAGGTTTCCTGATGAGAACCAACTCTACATTATACTTGTACTAGTACTTATTCTGTGATTATAGTTACTTGACAGGATTGAGAAAGTATTTAACTATGTATTTACAATCCACAGTCACCTATGTGATCCATGCCATCCATCGAACGACGATTATTCTTGTCAGCCATGTCGTTAAGGCGGGTACACACAACAGAATTATTATTTATTACTGCATAGGTTACAAAATAGCTTTCTATGAGAAATCCAGCTGACGCACAATGGCTGCCAGATTGAGTTTACTTGTAGATGAATCACTGCGAATGTAAAGAACATTAGTTCTAGCGTCGTGTTAACCAGGCGAGTCCTAATTAAGGCAAGCCGTAACTCGTTAGTGATGGCGTCACTTGCACCAGCTCGCTGCTGCACAGCTGCTAACTTGGCATTAGAAAACGAGGCAAGTTTTAGGCCGTGCGTAGGATTACTGGAAATGGACAGATGTGTCAAACGAGTCTCTACAGGGTGGCAGACATTACGAGTCATTCGCATTCTTTCTACTTTGATTTTTATTTACAACAGAACATACTTACAACATACGTATAAACAACTAAACATTATTAGAAACTAATGTAACTGTGATACACTTAAACATCGCTGTGTAGAAGTGTACCCAAATGGCTGGCGGCATAGCCACGTTGTATGGCAATGCTTCATTAGTCGTACTCTTCTTGTCCAGTTATGCGCACATAATGTAATGTATAACTGCTTTTTTGGCGTGACTACTAATGCGAATTAGTAGTCACCCCTTATTCGGTAACCGTTTACCTGATCGTATAGTCTCGGCGTTTACAGTGTTCTGTTGTTTCTGTCGAGTCTCAAAGAAAAACTCAGTATGTCAGCTGCCTGTCATGGCAGGCTTGTTATTAGCGGAGGGAAGTAGGTGAACGCGCTGCTCTTAGCGTATACTTGGCAAGTACATAGTAAGTGTATGTAGCGAAGTATTCACTCCTTTATACGGCACACGTGACACGTGTCCTCGAATGCATTCAACGCCGGAGCTTTGTTCAACGAGAAAATCCGAGGGTGAATACAAAGTGTACCGTACCTACTAGACAGGTATCTTTACAACGCTCTTTAAGAAACTCAACGGTCCTAATAGCAGAGCGTGTTGGTCCGGACGTGACGCGCATACGACGCTCCGCTGAGCGGTGAGCCCCACCGACTGCGCTGAGATCGATACACTCACGAGGAACTAATGACATTCGTGCGACGTGCCTCCAGTAGGTACAGGCGGCTCTCGGCAGGATCGTCCGTTTGTTCTCTAATGGACTTTTGATACGAGCCCCTGCACCGGACGCGCCCGACATTAGGCGCGACTCAATTGGACGCGCCCAACAAGGAAATTATCGTTTTAGCTGCGGCTAATGCTCCTACGATTATTCTTGAAGTTTCCAGGAAACTTATAATCATAGTTTCGTTAAATAGAGTTCGTTAGGAGACCATTTACCATCAACTGTGCGTGAAATCTATACCTTGATGACAAAAGTCAGACGCGTTACGAAGTTCTCGTTAAAAACGTTTACAAAACACACAGTTCTGAAAACTGTGCTATGTTTAACGTGATTCCAGTTGGCCTGATATTTATCGTCGGTCGCTGGCACATTACCGCCTGTTATGTAAAAAGTGTCATGTGTGCAATTAGCGAGATAAGGGCGATGGCAGATAGTCGCGCCCCCCGGCCCCGCCCGGCAGCGCTGCGACGGAAGCGCGATTTAATAGTTACCCTCCGACTAGCTGCACCGCGCGCCGCTGCGACAAACATGCTATTGCCATAATGAGTATTGCACACACAATGCTTTCGGCGCAAATGTGCCGCCGGCGGAACGTTCGGTTATTGTGCTAATGACATGAGTTCGCACACAAGTCCCACTCGATTCCCACAAACACGCACCACACGACGGATAATCCGTTGTCTGCAAGTGCTTATGTTCTAAGTTCCTTTTTGTAAACAGGATGCAGCGACTTATCACTAAATATCATCATCGCATCGCATCGCGGTCGCACGGTAGCTAGATTCCCCTACGTGTGCTTCCGCAAGAGTGTGTGAGCGACGCCAAACATCGATGCAGCGTCGATCCCGCCGCGAATTCGACGATAACAAACAAACGCTGATTCACTGGAACGCACAACACAGAATGTGCCCGGACGTAGCATCTACAATTCTACATCGTTAATTGCTTTGCATAGTATCGGAAGTCACTAGCTAGCAGACAGTCGGCTGCCCTGTCATTTGCGTTTCCCCGTAATTGGCCCGAAATGATTGGGCAGGTACTCGCTATTCCCTTTCGTGGCGCACCGACTTTTTTGGGCATATATGTATAGCAAATGAACTGTCTACGTCTGTTGACCGGTTGACAAGCAGTCGAGCTATATTGAGCGTTGCGATTTATACGCGTTTTGCATGCGGCCGCGTTCTGTGGACCGCAGAGCGCATTAGCAGTCAGCTTGCGGCGGCGGCGGCCATTAGCCAGCGTTTCCTAAAAAGCGCTGAAATCACAATGGAGTTGTATCGATGGCTCTTTTCTCTGAATCATCGGCTCGCCTTTGGTGCGCCGACTGTGTATGTGCCGCCTGTGTGCCTAATGGGGGCTCCGTGTGAGAAATTCCCGCGTGGCGTGCGCGGGGCGAGCACGCGAGCTGCGCGCCGACTGCGGGCCTGCGACTGCGACATTGTGTATAAAGTAATAAATTCTTGTGAATAATAACAGCCTATCATTTGTCATCGACTCCCAACGTAACAGATGGGCCAACCGCCGCAGTTCTCATAGCGGACTTACAAATAAGGATTTATAATTATCGTGTCGGTCTCCCTGCTGTAAATATATTTCGTGCCCTGAATCCGGTAATTTTGGAACATGCGCCGGTCGGCGGTAATTACCGTAGTCGTGTCCGATACCGATACCCTCCGCCGCAGGGTTATCACGAAACTGTAGAGCGAGCAGCGCGCAGCCAGCCAGCACAGGATGTGGCGGCGCGGCCGTCGCGTCGCGGCCGTGAGGGCTCTACTGAGCCGTGACGTGCGCACTACACATACATCATTTATTACACGGACTCAGTCGACTGTTCTTCATTATAAACATAAAAATTCACGCTTCAATCCAGTTTAACGATGCTCTTCAACATGTTTGAGTGCTAATGCAATTAGAAGCAGATATAAGAGCTGCTCGATAAATTAATTAGAGAAGCAGCGCCGGAGCGCGGGCGCGGCGCGCCGCCGGGCCCCGGCCGGCTCGGGGGATACTGGAATACACTGCCATGTTTAATATTTATGCGAATATTATATTTAACTTTCAAACTAGTTTTATGCATAAAGCATTACACGTTCGTAATTCCCAAAGGGGTGAACCAAATCCGTGGCTGTTCATTTCCGATGAGTGCGCTGCGCGGCGGCATCAGCGGCATTAATCGAGCATCACGACCACACCACATAGAGGAAGACCAACATATTTGGAATATCATTTGGTTTTCCGGTAATAAGTTGAAAATTAAATTAATTAGCCTATTAATTTTTTTAAAAAGAACAAAAAAATATCTTCAAATGAAAATGGTAGAAAGTAAAAGTTTGGGTGCAGGTTGTTTGGAATACCTGATGTCTCTTTCTATTTTGGTATTTGTGGAATTCTAACAAACTCATAGTGAAAGTTTGTGAGTACTGCATACTTGTTACTTCTTCAGCTTAAACATCTGAAAGGATTTCGATGAAATTTGGTACATCATGGCCACCCCGAAACATTCACCTAAGACCAATTTTTGTTTCAATATTTGAATCAATATCTATGAGCACATAACACACACCACCACATTCCTACAAAAAACAGATTACCAAATTTTTTTTTTTTTTTTTTGTAAATAAATATCAGCAGCAATGTTGAGAATTCGAGATGTTGCAATATTTCAATACTCACTGATATACACAATATAAGTGAGTAAATATACAGCACACCCATACACCAATAAGTTATGGTGAAAAAACTTTATCATGCCCTCGAATAAGCCAAATTAACTGCAATGTTCCAAATATGTTGCCTTTCCTCTAGTACAGTCACCGCCTGCGTGTCTATGGGTTACGTTTAGTATGTTTCACAGGTAAAACCGAACACATTTCATTCAACAGAGGCCCATAAATGCAATAATTACGTCACAATGTAGACTTTCACCAACATCGATTATTCAGACCATTCATTGGCGATTTAATTATCTTCAGGGCTCAGTTTGGGAGCTGTAACTTGCATGTCTGCCTTAGGAGAACACTTATAAAAATGAACTTCCTCGACGACTGGTACTCACAATTCAAATAAGACATTATTGACCGATTTTAGGCGGATGGAGCCGCTTTGGGCACGTATCTCACATCTTGGAGTCCACACAGGTCACCAAACATATCATCAGAAGCAGCCCCACTCAATGTTGCACAGTGGGGTACTAATGAGTGGTGGTTCTGTTCTGACTGACAGCGCGAGGTAATGAGTGGGTTCTTTGATTGACAGGTCGAGGTAATAAGCGGTCTCGTTCTACGTACTGACGACAGATGGCGCTGTCGGTTACGTTCTCAGGGGTATTTCGCATAGGACCTATTGGTCGGGGTATTCTGGCTAAATTTATTTTTTAAAATTAATAGAATCACGTTTGACCTCTCCCTCACCAGATGGTAAGCGATGGTTGGTTATAATAAACAACTAGGATAACCTTAACTTTGCAGGTTTGCAAAGTACATAATATATTATGAGCTATTTGGTATTATATTATATATTCAATATAATGCTCGATGAGTATATTGCCCCGCACAACTGAAAGTTGAGACAACAGAAGATTTTTCTGACAAAAATTGTTTATTTCTAGCAGAGTAAGTAGGTACCTACTTGTTTTCAAGAAGAAGAAATAATCACAATAGCAAAAATAAAATAACAAAGATACTTAACAATAAAATTCTTCAGTATAGAGATCACAAATATACCTTAAAAACAAAGAACAAAGACAATTTAAAATTAATATTAATGGCGCATCTTGGATCCATTACGCAACATCTGCGAACTAACGATTGTACACTCGCGGATTTTGACTGGCCTGTTGGTCTAATGATTAGTTGGCTTGACTGCTATGCCGGAGGTCGTGGGCTCGATTCCCACCCAGGACAAACGTTTATGTGATGAGCACGATCATTTGTTCTGTGTCTGGATGTAATTTATCTATAATATGTATGTATTTAGATATATAAGTATGTTTATAATTTGTCTAGTGTTAGGTTTTGTTCTTGATAATAAATAGTGCCTTATGTTTTTAAAGATAATTGTTAAAATGAGTTAAAATTTTAAGGATTCTTGTTTTATATAAACAATAATGTTTTAAGTAATACCTAAGCTATATTATATAAGTTATTTATTTCTGCTGTTTGGAAATGTTAACCCTTGATCTAATATTGATCGTTAGAATGAATGGGGTAATAAGTGACTTAACGATTGGACCACGACTCTGGGATCACCTGATATCGTGGGCCAATGAGAGAGCGGAACGCACGGGGGTTTTTGGCTAAGAACTTGAGCGCGCAAGGGCATTCGTTCCCGGAGGGACGATTGGGAGAGTCGATAGGAATAGTAGCTTTGAGTACTGTAATAATTAAGTATCACATAGTTGTTTGTTCTTAATGTAATTAATAAAAGTAAGTGAACAGTTTGAGTTTGTCTTTATACAGTCCTCCCAATTGAAATAGTCTTCCCTTAAGAATTGTGACCGCTAAGGCAACGAGTCTTATACTTCAGAAGTGGGATGTGCACCCAAAACGTAAGTATGCGCCCAAATTTTATATTTTCTTTGTTTGATGTGATTATAATTACGGGTTTTGCCTTTAAATTAACCTGAGTCAGTCTTAAGATAAGTCATACAGTGTGTTAGTTAGGCACCAATAGGATTTAGTTTTTTTTAAATCTTGTTTTTGTAACTAATTTTATTGATACTATATTATATTTGAAATTACTGTTATTTATTTATTGTGCACACCTACCACAGTTTTGTCTTTTTAACCCAAAGGTTGACTGGAAGAGAATGCCTTGTTGCATTAAGTCCGCCTATGTACCACTATTGTACATGAAGATTAAATAAATAAATAAATCATTAGCACAGAGTAAGTAATAGTACAAGTCCATTAGTACCATAGTTGAAAGTTTTCTTGCTAAAAGCTGTAATTACATTTTGTTTAATATTTTTGTAAGACAGTATTTTAGCGAGTGATTACCCGTTAACACTATTCCGTGCTCTCACTATGGAAGACGTAATAGCTAGCAAACAATGGAACTCCATGTTAGAATTTCCGTTAGTAACCAAATCGCAAGCTTAAAATCGAATGATTGAGGTGGGTGTCAAGAAACCCTTCTAAACAAAGCTAAAAATATTCAACGATAGAGGTGTTTTGTATTTTTCGTTAGAGAACTTTTTAAGTTTTTACAATAAGGTTGATATTGGGTTATAACGGCGCTTACCTACCAAGAGCGTCACCCGACCCTTCCCACGATAAGTTCGACCGTGGCGAGCGAGGCACTTATGAGGCACTTGACGCCGCATACCGCATCTATCGCTTATGGGACTTAAGCGTTTACATTTGGGACACAGGTACCTATGTTCTATTTTTAGAATAGGACGAATTAAACTTCATTCTTTATTTAAGAAATACCAATCTTGATTCCGAAAATAAAGGCGACTTGCTCAGCACACATGCTCGACTTTTCAATTTTCCAATGGTATTAAAAGAAAGGATAAACAATTTCAGACCATCGGCAATTAGTAACTTCTTATTCACAACTTCATTATACGGCTCTCAAGTTTCTTTACCGTGAGTTTCAGACAATGCTACAGTCATCGGGTCAACGAAGGCTTGTGACTCCGGGTCACCGAGAGCTGCACTCCGCCACGAGGAGCCGGAGTCGGCTGCGAAGTCGAAGCCCCGTGCCAGACATCGAGCTGAGCCGAGAGCGGCTTCGGGTGCTGGAGAATGAAGTACGGCGTGAGCGCGACCGTGTACGCGCCGCCGAAGACCTGCACCTCGCAACACGTCGCAGCGACGAGCCGCGTGAGGACAACCGTCTCCGCAGCGCTTCCACGGCATCGACACGGCGCCGGGACGCCGAGCCACGTGCAGAGCAACGCGCGGAGCGCAGACTACAGAACGAAGTACGGCAGGAGTGCGACCGTGTACGCGCCAACGAAGATCTGCACCACGCATCGCGTCGTAGCGGCGAGCCCCAAGCGAACAACCGTCCCCGCAGCATCTCCATGGCATCGATACGGCCGGGATGCTGAGCCACGTGCAGAGCAACGTGCGGAGCGCGGACCACGGCAGCACAACCGCGTGGAATGGATTGAAAGGTCACGTAGTCTTTCTTTTTCGAAAAGAGATTTGTTTAATATTATTAGGGACTTGAGAAGTGCTCTCACATCTCCACCTGTAAACCAAGACGCAGCCCAACCACTACAGAAAATTAACCACGAAAATATATTGTCGAACTTTGATCCCTCGTCCAAAAACCAGCGAGTAGACGTGTGGTTAAGAAAAGTGAATGAGTGCGCTTCGGTATACGGTTGGGATGAAAGCACCACCGCTCATTTTGCAATGCAAAAGTTGCAAGGTCTGGCCAAGTCGTGGTACGATAGTCTACATACCATCCTATTTACTTGGCAAGAATGGCAAGAGAAGTTACTAAGCGCGTTTCCGTGTGAACAGAATTACGGTCAGACCTTGGAAGATATGATTAGGAGAAAGAGCAGATATAACGAATCCATTGAGGTTTATTACTATGAAAAACTTAGTCTAGTGAATCAATGCGATATAGTAGGTACCCGCGCGGCAGAATGCAAATAAAACACTCAAATCAGGAGCTTTAGCACTGAGTTGTACCCAACCCGATCAGCTGTTACAGTATTTACTCAGCAATAGGGACTATAATCAATCTGGTCGGGACCGTTTTTACGCTAATAATAGAAATTTGGATAATCTTAAATTTTCCAAAACAGCGAGCAGTAGTTCTGGTAACCGACCAAGCCACACTAATGGATGTTACAATTGTGGGGAAATAGCGTAGACGTTGAAAAACTCTTCATTTTACAAAAAAAAAATGTGTGAGAATTCTTGCGAACATAGACCAAATGCAGAGCTGTAAACCTCATTTCATTAAATATAAAATGCTCACCCTAACAAGCATATACATTTTGGAAGTAAGCAAGTTTGTAAGAAAGCATATGTCGTTATTCCCTTTAGCTAAGAATCAAAGGCAACAACGCTCCTTAAGAGTAAAAAAAATGAAATAGCAGTACCGAGCTCAAAACTAGCTATGTATCACTCAGGACCTCTTGTAATGTGCATAAAAATTTACAATAAATTACCCAGTGAAATTAAAGACATAGAATTTGACAATAAATTTATAAACACACTTAAAATGCACTTAATACAAAAGTGTTATTATAGCCTTAATGAGTTTCTAAATTGAAATTACGCTATTATATTGATTACACTATTTGACGATATTATTTGAAAAATTGACATTCTAAAAAAAATTATCAATATTTGAAATTTGACGCAATGTAAAAATGTAGAAATGTAATAAAATGTTCAAAATAAATAAATTAATAATGAAATGATAGCATAGTAATTGATAATGTGATAATAATATTTAACTAAATAACTTTTACAATAATGCATGCAATACAAATTAAGATACATAAAATGTTGCGGTGCCCTAGCAGGGTTCATGTACGAAACTTATATTATATAACAAGACCTTGTAAACGACATGAATGCAAATAAATAAATAAATAAGATTGGCCACATCGCGGAAAAATGTTACAGATAATCAGATGATAGATTGACAAACGTTAGTGGTACAGCGCAGAAAACGATTTTATAAACGACAAAAAAACGCACATATAGGCAATTATCCTGGTTCTAAGTTCATAAAAGAGGTAAAAGTAAATAGTTGTTCGAGTAAGTAATAGTTAGAACTTTTATAGATTTTAGGAGTGACGTTACTCTGATTAGGGAAACTATTGCCAGCCAACTAGGAGTAACTCGCGATAATGTATCTACACTATTGAAAGGATTTGGCAACAACGTAGTCCAGTCGCTAGGAAATCTGACTCTTGACATGATTGTCTATGAGGTGGAGGCTAGAGCTGCTTGTTAAGTAGTGCCCAAATATCTAATAGAGGTCCCTGTGCTTATAGTACAATTATTCACAGAGCAATCTTACATAGCAGTCTACAAAGATAAAAGTAAATTGCAATTGTATAATATTAGGGATGAATTGCCTTGTCCCGAACTTGTTGTTAACAGTGATAGCTTATTGAGTTTTTGCTGCTAATACAATAGACATATGACCCTGCTGCTGAAATAGAATTACACACAAATACAATTAGGTTAGGAATCAGTGGAATTGTTCTTCAACGAAAGCAAGACTTCGAGAATTTTCATTCTGTATCATACTATAGTCGGCAGACTTCTCCGGAAGAAAAGAATTTCCACCATTATGAGTTAGAAACCCTAGCAATGGTTTGCTACCTTCATAAGTTTAGATTATATTAATTATGAAATGAGTTCAAAGTTATCACTGATTGCGGCTTTCTGTGTTCTACACTTTCAAAGCGGGACTCGATACCAAGGATAGCATGGTGGTGGCTGACATTACAGGAATTCGACTGTACTGTCGAATAAAGAGCTAGAACTAAAATGAGTCATGTTAATGCATTGTCTCGAAATCTTGTCAGATCGTCAGAATCACTCGAAGATCAGTTTCCAGTAATAATGACAATTAGTAGTGAAGTTGGTTTCATACGCTACAGTTACGTGACTCCAAGCTACGTAGGATAACAGACGTTCAAAATAGTTAACTAGGTGAAAAATGCCTACAGTACATTAGTCAAAATTATGTCATTAGGTTACTTCGCTATAACCCTTTGTGAAGCCAAATAAAGGTTTGACTCACCTGTTTGTAGTTGTGGACGGTTTTACAACATTTTGCTTCCTAAGACCCGTTATAAACACGAACACCCAAAATGTAACTAGGATTCCAGAAGACATCTTTAGTACGTTTAGAAACCCTGAACGTCTCATGAGCGCTTGTGGTATTTGTTTTGCCTCGCATACATACAAGCGATTTGGCCTAAACAAAGGCATAAAACATGTTTTAAATGCGGTAGCCAGCTCCAAGTCGAGCGGTACAATCCCACCATTCTCGATTCATTGAGAGCGTTAAGCATTCGATAGATAGATAGATGTATTCTTTATTGTACACCAAAAATAAAATTACATAAAGAACTTAAAATTAATAGGGTTTAATACAATAATAAAGACTGGTTTCAGTAAAAGACGGAAACAGCAAAAAACTTATGCCTTCCTTTGTAGGACCGTAACGTGTTAGCAAATTTCTAGATATGGACTGTTACACCCGTATTGTGGCACCAATACCGGGGCTAGTTGATACAGAGAGTAGACGTTCGACAACGGTTGCTGCAGATCGCATGAAGCCGTGGTTCCACGTAACCGCTCTAGAGATCGCATCGACAGAAAAGACGTAGATGATAGTTACAATAGTGACGATAATAATGCGGGAGTAATTCCAGTTAGAATACGAGTACCTTACTTATTATGTTGTGTTTTGTTGTTGTTTTTTTTAATGTTTTGTTTTAATATAATAGACCATTTATTATGTACAGAATTTTATCCGTTGTTACAGATCAAGTACGCGAGAATCGATCGGTTCGTGACTTGATGTAAAAGTGGCCTTACGGCTGCCATCTCGGGCACAAATCGATCGGCTCGTGCGGGCGTCGTTAGGTGATGAATAAAGTGATAAAGTAAGTCCTTCCGGCTGCCATCACGAGCATAAATCGATCGGCTCGTGCGGGCGTCGTTAGGTGATGAATAAAGTGATAAAGTAAGTCCTTCCGGCTGCCATCACGAGCATAAATCGATCGGCTCGTGCGGGCGCCGCGTGGCATCCTGATTAATCGATCGTTCAGGATAGTAGGGCACCCTGATTAATCGATCGTTCAGGGATTTGGTTTGTTCACGACATAAATCGATCGGTCGTGAACTTACTCTTAGATGTTTTGTGACCCAATTAATCGATCGTTTGGGTTCACTTTGTGTTGGGGTTATAATGCCCAACAGTGAGAGTATTGGTTCAAGGTACAGCGTGGCTCGTACAAATTGTTTCGATCCAGCAAATCGATTGCTGGTTGAAATTGAAAGTTAAAAAAAAAAAAAAAAAGTTTGTTAATGTCTCTTTCTACCTATAATGTAAATGTGAGAACACTGTAGACTCCGCAAATTCTTAGATTAATTCTTATCATGACTCACTTTTTATGATTATTTTTGTTGTGCTTTCTGGTACAATATTGACTGGTCTACATTGTCCTAACATAATTTATTAATGAATACTGTAATATGAAAATATTGTAATATAAACCTTTTTTTTAAAAGAGTAACCATGGAGTTTCTTGCCGGTTCTTCTCCATAGGAAACGACCAATTTGGAACCGTGCACTAGCTTCTGACGTTTTATAAGTGCCCATGTAGGCCTATATGAAATAAAAACATTTTGACTTTGACATTATTGTATTAAGTTCAAACAACTAGTAATAGATACTAATTATTATTGTTATAAATTCAAAAACCAATTAAAAGTCCGATTGTTAGGTTTCCACCTGGAGCCGTGTGCAGGGCCGCACACGATGTCAGGACGGACGATTGTTAGGTTTTGTTCTTGATAATAAATAGTGCCTTATGTTTTTAAAGATAATTGTTAAAATGAGTTAAAATTTTAAGGATTCTTGTTTTATATAAACAATAATGTTTTAAGTAATACCTAAGCTATATTATATAAGTTATTTATTTCTGCTGTTTGGAAATGTTAACCCTTGATCTAATATTGATCGTTAGAATGAATGGGGTAATAAGTGACTTAACGATTGGACCACGACTCTGGGATCACCTGATATCGTGGGCCAATGAGAGAGCGGAACGCACGGGGGTTTTTGGCTAAGAACTTGAGCGCGCAAGGGCATTCGTTCCCGGAGGGACGATTGGGAGAGTCGATAGGAATAGTAGCTTTGAGTACTGTAATAATTAAGTATCACATAGTTGTTTGTTCTTAATGTAATTAATAAAAGTAAGTGAACAGTTTGAGTTTGTCTTTATACAGTCCTCCCAATTGAAATAGTCTTCCCTTAAGAATTGTGACCGCTAAGGCAACGAGTCTTATACTAGTACCCATAACACAAGCTCTGCTTCGCTTGAGAGTAGACGACGTTGTGTGATAGTTGTGGAATACAATTATTGTTATTTCAATATGTATCTATATTTAGTACATCTGCTACAGGTTGAGTTCTGGGAACAATGAGATATTGTTGTAATAAAGCCATGTGAGTAAAATTCTAACAATGTTTCTTCCATTAACAACACTAGATTTCACAAGACTAATAACAAACCTGTGTTAAATTCTATGAAATTCTTCACAGTGCCCAGACTTGCTTTCTCAAACACATTTGTGTTGTTCAGCTATTTTGATATCCATTTTAATGACTTCTTCAGCTGTGAATATGAATTAACTAATTAAAATGAATGAATATAAAATAAATATTTAATTACATACAATTTGTTTAATTGAGAACAGACTGAAGTCTGAATCATAAGATACAATATTAAATTTATGTAAACTGCTCGTACGTCGAGTAGTCTGCTGAGAATTTTGTTTGGAGATTTCAAAAGAAAATTATATGTTGTTATCAACGCGTAATTATTCATTTCTTGTACTGAGACACCGTACAACTTGTAGTTTCATTAACTTCGAGTCTTTTATTAAACCTCGTCACGGGTCGATCATTTGTTACATATCATTTCAGTGTTAGACTCGCCTCGGTCTCAAACTACAGTTATGTCGTCTGGAATATTGAAAGTTATTCTGATAAATTAAACACAAACAGTGCCTGTTCCCCTCTGTTTGTTAAAGCAACATTCCCAATGTCTCACTCGTCCATTGTGCCGCGACGTCAGCAAAGCGGCGCAACTCTGGCTCCATAGAGCACAGAGCTGTAGGGGTGCACCCACTTGTCCCCAGCAGAGGCATTGTCAGCGTTTTGAGAGTAACAAGCTTTGTGAACGGTGGATCCATTACATCGCAGCCATACAATTACACCCGACCACGTCGAGTAAACTCTAAAATAAAATTATTATTACAATAGCGCCTGCCAGCGGCTTCGCCCGCTTGAAATTAGAACATTATCCCGAGGCAATATAATCCCGGGATAAAAAGTACTCAATACGCTGTTCCAGGACATGTCGCAATTTCACCCAAATCCGTTCAGCCGTTGGAACGTGAAGAAGTAAAAATCATGCAAATATACACACTCATAAACTTTTGCCCTTATAATATTACTGTGATCTGTATTTGTTACCGGCAATCTAATCTACAATTCAGGTAGGGATTCTATACAATACCGATTGCGCAGCAGACGCAGTATAAAAGACGAGACCAGGAATGAGGTGATGTAATTTTAGGGCATCCGGACACGGACGGGTTAGGTTAGGTTTATTTTTTTTATCACCAGCTGAAAATAAAAGCCTTACTTTAAACCGTATTCTATACTTTGCCTAGGTATTGTATAGAATATCGGATTATACATCGTTAAATTTTGGTCGTTTTAATCCCGCGGAGGACCGATTCGGTACATGAAATATACTATCGATTTGTAAAGAGAAAATTAAAAAATAAGGTACTTTTTTTAACTGTAATTAATTTACGCATGAACGAAATTAATTTCTTTAAGTAAACGTCAGCTGAGCGAGGCCAATGAACTGTAAGTAGTAAGTACGCAACGACCGACGACTACCTACAAGATCATTGACTCGTTTACTTAAAGAAATTAATTTCGTATATGCGTAATTCGAGTTTTTGGAAAAAAGACATTTATTTTTTAATTTTTTCTTTACAAAACCGATAGTATTTGGTATAGATTGCCTGTAACATATTCATTATAGCCGGCTATGAAACATATAATAATTAAACCATCTGCTCGCTGAGTCGCTGCACGGATCTCATCATTGTTAATCTCTAGCTCAGCCAACAACCTGCCTGTGTCTATATAATTTGTCAACTTGTTCTAACATAAATTAACGTCAGCGTCGGCACTTCGTTCAACACAAAGTTCGACTTCATTTGCGCTGATTGTAAAGTTGATGCAACCCAGGATTGGACAACATTTACTTTGAAACTGTCAATGCGATACCTAATAGTGAAAGCAGGTAGACACCATGAGTTTCCATATGCTGCACGCTAAGAGATATGTCCTTGCTTTACTGAATAACGATAGAACATAACGACTGCTAATGAACACGCAGTGTAGGAAGGCAATAGGCATTAGACTAGGCGTTCATCAGTCACTAATTAAAGTTGAATGGCACTGTAAGCGTGCCTGTCTGCTCTCTTTATTATTTAATTTAAAGGTAATTTAAATACATATATCAAAGTCGTGTTTGTTTTTATTGTAATTATGATCCTCTGTGTTAATTCATCTGTTGGTTTACAGTTACGTTGTATAATGTGGCTGCTCTGAATTCCTGATAATGACTTGTTTCGTTGTAAATACACTGCTGGCTATTTACTTTACTCACTAAATAAGTACTCACCCATGCGATTTCTTTAATGTTTCCATTTCGAACGAATACTTTTTCGCGTTAGTTCAACGCTTTCGGGTCTTCTGCGCTTTCACATCTGAACAACTGGACTGAACATAACCAAGCCCAGCACCAAGCGACCGGTCTGGTGTTAGTAGTTAGATATTCAGTTACTTCCATTTGATTAATTGTTTTTTTTTTTTAATGATACAAACTAATGCTTGACTGCAATCCCACCTGATGGTAAACAGTGATGCAATCGTTGATGATGAATCGCACTAGTTTATTAAGTCTATTTTATACGTCTAAATTGCATTTTTAAGGCAACGGTTTCTTTTTGTACGCATTTCATAATTATTATTATCAGTTCGTATATACTTATTTCTTTACTATTTCAGGTATACAACGTTAAGTTTTGGTCGTTTTAATCCCGCGGAGGGTCGATTCGGTACATGAAACGCTATCGATTCGTAAAGGTAAAAATGAAAAATAACGTACAAACTCGAATTAATTCACGTATGTACGAAATTAATTTCTTTAAGTATTTTTTTAGAAAAAAAGTACTTTTTTTAATTTTATCTTTACAATCGATAGTGTTTCATGTACCGAATCGACCCTCCGCGGGATTAAAACAACCAAAGTTTAACGGTGTATAAAGTTATAACTGGTTGTAAATTAAAAAAAACTTAAAATGTCATAAAAGAACAAAATAATGTATTATACATATGTATTTCAAATAAAAACAGTCATTTCAGTCATCCTTACCTACCATCAGGCGACATAGTGGACAAGCGCAAGACTATCAATGAAAAAAAATACAAATGACTAATCCAATAACATGACTAACAACAGTAGAGCACGCTGCGCTGGGAGAGGGCTACGTCCGGTGGTGCAGCATGCACAACTCGACCGATCGGCCTCAAGAACTGGTCTCCACTACTTACTACTCACATAGCTTCAAAGGTGTCTGTTTCCGAGAAGACAGTTCAAGCAACCGATACGACACAGAACTCCTGGCACATTAATAACGGACGGCTTTGTCCGAGAAACTTACATTTTTCACGCGAACCGGACACGGTAACACGACGGACGTTACACATGATGTATGTGCTGAGGATTATAGATGTCGCTGCCGGCTGCTGATACACTGGACAATGTCTTTTAGAAATGTGTGAGGGTACAGAAACGCCGCAGTGTATGATTTAGGCTATGATTTATGCTTTGTGAAAAAATTTCATAATCGGGTCAATACTTCCACAGATTAGTAATTCCCACAAACCAATTTCACCTTTTTTTTTATTTAAGACCTGATAGCAATCGAAGATATTATGGTCGACGATGCAACACGGTTGCTCAGAAGTAACCTATTCACTCTTGTGTATCTAAACTTGTCTGAGTGAATAAATTTATTAAAAATAAAATAAAGACGAAGCTATTATGTTGTAGCTAACAGGCTCCGGCATGAATTGCACTCCTTAGCTGTACCCAAGATGAAAGTGACCTAAAACGTTAGTGCACATATAGGAGGAATGTGCACCATGTAGCGGTGGCGCAACGCCGTACGTGGTCGATGATGGAACGGACTGGGCAGAATACAAATTGTACGAGTCCGATGCGCACTCCCCGAAATGCAAACGATAGAAAACAGACAGGCGAGCAGCTCGGCGTCGATTGATGTCGCAGACTGAACACACACTGCTAAGTCACCTGTTTATAATTAAATGAAGATGATCAAAAAGGTACCTACACCCTCAAATAGCTTCAATCTACATTATATTATAAAGTTAGTAGGTTAGTTGGCTCCCTTTACTAACTATGACTACAACACTTTTCAACCTTCTTTAGAATATTCCCTAATGATGATTAAGTTGTGTAGTTATGTAATGTAATTATTGATGTCACCCTACCGAACCACTCACGTAGTCTCGGTGAGATACTAATCTTATGGTACCAGTTATTACCATTTGACTTTCGACTCGTATGGTTCGATTTCGATCGTAAGTTGGTATGAAGCGGGTAATAGTCCAAGAAAGTTACTCGTACCGTACATAATTCGAGTAGGGGCACATGAGTAGGGGGTCGCATGTCACTATACAACGCGAACTTTCCAAAGTTATGCACTAGTTCGACGATTTTCTGAAGAAATATATTTGAAGAGTTTCAGAACTGATAAATAAACTGTTTTTCTTTCTTCTTTCTAGACCTTTTCGATGCAATTATCTTTCAATTTAGCTTTGATATCGACTGTAGTCTAACACAGTCGACCTCGCTCCGTGTCTAGAATCTTACGCCAAGGGACATTCGCCTTGGCACAACCCAGAGCTGAGCACGCCGCTATCAACGTGGTAAGTCTCTTCTTTGGGAAGTAGCAACAGAGACACGGCGTCCTCAACTTCCGCGTGACGCAGGACCTCACCCGACATGGTAAGTCTGAGAGGTTCCTGCACCTTATTCAGGCAGAAGAAGCACACGGTGGAGCCCACGATGAAGCTACCTCTCGCACCGAGCCCTGGTATAGGCCATGGTCCGAAACGAGAGGAAATGGGATGCGATCCCCGGCCACCGCAGGCGCGGGCTTGTGGACCGCGTGCAATGGGTAGCTCGCCGGCGACGGCACGGAGTGTTCCACTCACGTCTCTTTTTTGATGGAAAATCATCACACAACTCCTCCTGCTCTGGGTGAGAGGGAGGGAGTGTCAGACTTTTACTGACAAACCTGTGTTCCTTCAGTTGTCTTTTGCGTTGCAGCTGTTGCAGGGCCGCGGTGACAAAAACTAACATAGCCAAATTACTGTATACCTAAAAATCATTTATTTAATACTTTTATATAAGTTTTCAAAATAAATCGCATACAGTATGTGTGATACTGATACATATACAACTCATACTTGCAAGAAACAATTCTCCAGCAATGCTATGGGCAACAGCAAGTCATTACCGCGACACGTAGTCACGTACGATACGTTCCGAGATAGCTGTCATTGCTGAGCCGCGCCGGACCGGCCGGGCGGCCAGTCTGCGAGCGAGGGGCTGGCGATGTTACCCTCGTCACGTCACACAGGTGACGAATTAACCGGAATTACTCCAATTTCGTCACAGCGCACTAGCCGGCTACTGTACCTACATGACGGGGCGGGACTGTGGGAATGGTTATTACCCACTTTGTTCAGTACATGTACTCTCACAAAGGTAGCAGATGCGAGTAAATAGAAGCTAAAGTAACATTACAGCAGTTATCCGCGCATAGTAACGAGGATGTTAGTGAAATTTGAATAATTTGTGGCTCGTTATGACGGTTTAAACGAGCGCACTGGTAAGAGTTGGCTGCGCACGCCAGCCGACGCCGCACCGTCTGCACCGCGGGGGCGCGGGGCGCGGGCGGGGGAGCACAGACGTGCGTACACAAATTAATGCTTAAAATATTTAATTAATCATCTCCGGCTTAATGATGCGTCTGCCGGGCGTTGCCATGACGACCGCGAGCATTACGTGGCAGGCCCGACGGCGGCGCGTGATGGCTCTTAGTCACGACTCTAGAATTCAATCTCCTTTGATCGTCTGCGAGCGACGTGTGGGTGAATAGTGAATACCTTCACATTTTTTACTTAGAAACGTTCTCGATTCCACAAACCTATGCAGGAAAAATACTCGGAAAACAAACAAATGGTTTACGACTACGCGTCTACAGCCATTCGCGTTTGGCACATAAAACGATATTACTGCAGTTGCCAGTTGCGACCATTTTAATTACTTTCCATCTGTAAACAAAGTCGTTCCATCCTGACGACGAGCATCAGGAGCCGCCAGGATTTGTGCACGAGGAGGCTTCAAACAGTCGGCGGAGTACTTTACTGTCTGGAGAGAAGTAATCCCTAGATGTTACGCTGCCACGGCGATGCAAGGAAACACACGTAAAGGTATGAAGTTAGTTTTTAATTTCGGGAAACTGTGAACTAGTCTCAAGTTAGAGGAAGTGTTCTAAGTAGTTATAGGGATGTAGCTGACATATAAGTGGTATTCGGGGACGCCGGTTGCCGACGAGCCCCGGCTGCCGGCGACGATTGACTCCTAACGACTCAATATAAAACGGCTCAGCCGTAACTAGAGCCTCAGACGAACAATGCTATCGCTTTTAACGGTCATAATAAAAGGAGAAAGCCCATAAAGTGCGAAATATAAAACGCGCGCCATAAAAAGGTAAGTTAAATAAGTTTATTGCGCGCCGTTACTTTAATTTGGACCTCCCGAGTAGGTACCTGACGCGCCTACCGCTGTAGGTACAGAGCCGCGGGTACGGGCACACAGCCCTCCCGCTCACAATGGTGCGAGAGTGCGACACTATGAACAATAGCAGTCGCATGGTGTACTTTGTCGGCCCCGTTACGTGTTAAATATCAGGCATTGTCCTTTAAATAACACGTCACCTTTTTACTTTCATGTTTTATTACGAAGAGTCCGCGAGAACATTGTCCTCGTGTGCCATTAGACACAAGTTGCGAAATTGCTTTTCTGCAGACGTGGAGCGCCTCCGATGCAATAAAGCCCTTACAGAGTGTGTAGTCGGCAGAAGTCGATAAAAGGTGCCGGCTAGTGGGAACGACCTAGAAACTAGAAAGAATCCGTACAAACTGTCGCGAGGCTCGCCTGCGAGGCATGCATGTGCGGGGACTGTGCTGTGTACACCTATGTACACGTATTGCCATCAAATGGCGCCGCCTCTTCTCGCTATAATGGTTATAAAACTGGTGCCAATGACGATGTTATTGAAGTTGTCACGTAGATGGAATTGTACCTTTTCCACGGAGCGCGGTGGCGGGTGAAAGCGAGCGGGCTCACTTATTTCAGGATTCTTATTTACAGTTATCTTGCTTGACCTTAATTGCGTCCACGTTTATCATTTCGGGCAGTTCTCGTAGGTCATCGTAGTTGAGTTTTCTCAGATTATTTCTGTATCTACTTTTCTGTTCCTTTCATAGCTTATCTCACAATTGTTCAAATATTTTACCGTTATACAACATTTCTATCAATCTAAATGAGTAACCTATTTTAAGAAATGTCAGTGGCTAGGTTAGGTAACCGGTATTGTTTCTAAACATAACGTTTGGCCACGTTGTTCGAGCTGCTTTAATTCGTAACTTTACCCACACAGTGTTGGGTTTATGCTTATTCTAAACAAATAAACAACAAAGTAAAGATACTGCAAATGAGATGCGTCGTCAGCTCGTCTCGTAGTCGGTAGCGCGTGCTTTACGGCCTCAGAATAAAACGGACGGAACAGTCGTGTAATGGAATGGTAAGCAGTAGTGGCGCACAGCTCGTATGCCGCATGTCGCGCCACTGCCGGCCAACTCTGTGGAACTGTGACGTCATAACACATCCAGATAAGTGGCTATTTCATGGGCCAAAGCGGTTTTATTACGTTCGCTATCCTTGTGTAGTTTGGCAGTTGTGCTAATGGCCGCCCTTCTGCAGTACAGTATACGCGTTCAAAGCATCCGACCATATGATACTACACACAGAAGTTAAAGAATCGACATTGAAACAGAAAATATCATCAAACTATGGAGAAAGAAAACCTAAGGTCCAGCACAGATAGACACCTACCTCGCCAAGCTCGGGAAACACATTTCCTTAAAAGTTTTGCCGTCGGGGGAAAATTACCAAACAATAAAATGAAGAAATAACACCCCCGTTAGCCGAAAGTTTCCACGAACAACACGTGGCAGCCGGGGGGGGGGGGAGGGGTTAGAAGTGGGCTCCTCGCTTTAAAACTCGCACTATTACTTATTCTGTGCTTTAAATCTAATTTAAAATACTCAGAATGCAAGTATTTATGAAGTAATGTCAGGAATGATACGTAGTCTTTTAACCTAAAGTAATGGTCGCACTATCTCAAAGTCTCGTACAACAGTGAGAAAATTCAGATCCAAATTCTTATCATACTAATGCGCGTTATCACTAACAAGAGATTTGGTTTTGGCCAAGCACTGCACTGTCAGCATTCGAGAGCCGAGCGCTGCAATCCAGCCACACATTCATTTCGGTGTTTCATGGCGGTGGAGAAACCGCGCATCAGTTGTTTTGAACCACATTATTCATTCGTGAAGACAGAAACCTTCAATAATTCTTGTCATGGTAGACAAGCTCTCGCAAGTGGTAGGATGCCGTCGGGAGCGCTCGATCAACCCGCTTCCTCGTGAGTACACGCAGCACACATACAGCACATCGGCAGATTAGATTAGATTGATTCGATTAGTCGCCGTGTTTGTGTTTGTTTGTGCACATGTGCGGTGCGAGCACGGCCCGTCTTGCGCGTGTTTAGACGCCACTACATCACGCTGTTACGGAGATAAATTACACAAACAAAGAGATCACGGATGTTAGATTATCAGTACCTAATACAGGTTTTTTGTAGTTTCTTTTTTCACGCGAAAGGTTAAAATGGTTGTCTACACTTCAATCATAAATATTATTGTAGGCCTCGCCTGTGTACGCAACTAGCAATTTTGAAACAGTATGTCACGCTTCTTTTTACATTTCAAATTGTAAAGAATCTCATCGCTTTGTGAATAGAACACCTTGTATAACGTATAGCCGTGTAGCAGGAGGAGGAACCTTGCGCGAGGCCTGCACACTGTCCGCGCGGCGCGATGTTCCGGGAATGGGACCGCTAAGCTGTGTGCAAACACCTTTACTTTGCTTTGTGTGTTGAGTCCGTGAGCGTCAGGTTACATTGTTAGGGTCCCGCCGACCCTACCTTACCTTGAACACTTAGAAAACATATTTTTCAATTATGAACAGATAGATAAGGTCGGTGTGAAATTGTTTGCCTTAAGCAAACGGTTTTCTTTCGTATACCTTATTAACTGAAAGGTTTATTTCTCAGTGAGACTTGTTAAGCTTTCTCTACTTGTAGTGCCGTGAAGTATATCCACACTTTACGACACTACAAGTAACGGCCGCATAGAATACTGTCCTGTAATCGAGGTCTGCAATCACCAATCAGACTAACAAGCGTGATATGACTGACTATTTCCCATCACTTCGAGGCCCACGTTCCGCTGCGGACGTTTACGCCTGTTAACCTCTTCAATCGCTTGGCCACGGCAGCGATAACACCGGGTTGATTAAACCATAGCTGTGTGTAGAGTACCGTCTGCTGTTTGAACCCCGAACGACAGCCCCACAGTGTAATTTACATTCTCATAAAAACTCAATCTCACCCGCCACCACACCTTCATTCATTATGTACGCTTTTTTATTTAACTGAAGGCAAATGTTCAAGTCATCTTCGAAGTCTATTAGCTTCATTCATATCGGCTTCGAATGAAATCGATTATTTTGATGTCTAACTGACTCTTATTGTTGTGGACGTAATGGGAAAAGCCTTGAAGCTACAGCATTTTACAATATCAATCAATAAACATAGCCATAGGCATTCCAATGATCCAATACGCCTCTAGAAGTATTAAGAAGTCTTAAGAACTTCAACAGACACTCAGTTTCCTAGTAATCTATAGAAATATAGAATAGATCCAAAGGTCCAAATAGCGTGAAACCCCGTCAGAAGTCGAAGGTCGTGGCTGCAGCTCCGCCACAACGCGAGCACGGCGAACTATTTCATTTGTAGAGCATTACCAAGTCGCGGAGGTCAAAGTATTCGCGCTGCTTCAGACTTGAGCAACTCAGCGTTATGTTTTATGGCGGCGTGGCCTTTACCGCTAACTGGCTGACAACTTTCTTTAAAGTGAAAATATATTGTGCTATTGGGGGATATTGTGCAAATTACATTATATCAACGACTGGCTGCTCAATTCTGTTGGTAGCTGCAATATACCTAGCCATAATGTATAACATACGTATAAATATGGAACATGTTCTCATGAAATTCTCGCAATAAGTAAGAGATGAGAGCCATTGAATGGCGATGCTGACAATGCACAAGATCGATCGAAGTGGCGCGTCCACGCAGACGGACAATGGCGCGCTGGAGGCCGGAGCAGGCGGCCCCCGGCGCCCAGCACCAAGCGGCTCTACCGAGACATCGTTATTTATCTACATGACATGTTCATGTACTTCAGTACCTGATGTAAAGTGCTTATCATTATGTATAGTATTTCTACGGTCGAGGATGACACCATTCCGACGTACTAGATATAGTCCAAACGACGACCTCTATGTGACTGCGAAACAAAGCAGTCAGGTCGCAGCATATTATTCTCAATAGAATCGTTAAAAATTGCTATCTGCGGGCAACTATAATATCTATAAAACCAGTCGGAACCTTACCTGCCCCATTGTTCTATACGAAATGTAATATCTATCATCATATCTACCAACCTATTGCGTGCAGGGACTCTCAAATTATCAATAACATCTCCGGCCTAAGGGCGGTACACACTGTCAGACAAACATTTCGTTAGGGTAGTGCTGTGTCGTCGCTCCGCCTCCCCCTCCCCGTGCCACGAAGCCCTCCCCCGGCCGCCCTGCGCCGCTTTGATCTCTCTGTTCTTAATTACTGGCTTCTAAAAAATCCGGCGCAAGTTTTATGGAAGTTATAAACGCTCCGGTGTGGCTACCGCACCTCTCGCACCGACCAAATAAATCAGAAGGACTAATGGAGCACTTCACTTTTTCGAAGAATTTAAGGATTTTTTTAAATAAAAGTTCAAACTTTTCGCCATTGTTCATACTGTGTTATAAATACAACACTAGGTGCGCTTTTGAGCTGAAATGCGGAAATGAATTTACTTACAAAAAAATTACACTAATCATAAAGTTAATAGGTACCTACTCAGAGTAAGGGCACAGGTTTGTGTGACTAAAAGGGTTATAAATGTATCGATTTCGAATAACGATTAGGTACACGATTACAACATCAAATTTGACCAAAGTATAGTCCTCACCTCACTAAATGCACTAAATGTGTGATGAACTGGTGATCCTTCTGTAGCCTCCCACTCAGTGGTCGCACACGCTCCGCGCGATCGATCCTAATGAGATATGTACCTGTAGGCCGAGGCAGGCACAAAGTGAGCACCGCCGCGTGTAAAACATAGTCAGGCACTGAGGCACACATCGGCTACGTAGCCCAGGCACGGCCGACACGATACCATCTGCACACGCACGTATAGTGTGTACCCAGCTTAAGGACGTTCTGCCCCTTACGCAAATATTTGTACAGACAGAACTTTTCGAAATATTTCTGTTATTCCCTAAAGTCTTACTTAGTTGAACAAATTGAAGATAAAAACGTTACTTTAGCTCTGTTATTACATTACTGAGGAAATCTATAATAAAACCAGCTTTGGTTGAAACCTTCGCAATGTAAAGAGCTAAGGAATCCATTTTCTCGTACATAAGTAATGCTCTTTTCTATGTAAGTATTATCCTAGTAGGTAAGTCCCGGCAAGGCTGCGCTTATACAAATTTATAATTAAATAGCGTCCCTAAGTCTTTGTGAAGGAAGCTCTAGTAAGTAGTGGAGGGAGCGCCCCCCGCGCCGTCGTGTAATACATCACCTCCGCCGGCCCCGCCGGGATCTCGCTTACATAATGCTATTTATTCTCCATGCCGCGTAAACCCTTTTTGATTTTAATCTAATCCCAAATGCTAATCAATAGGGGCTTATCGAGAGGCCTTCTATTGTAGTTCCAGCAGTTTTACTAATAAAACGGTAGAATTATTTATTGTTCTCGTGTACTGCTAATACATGTCTGTAAAGCCCCATTGAAGGAACGTTCTCACGAATTCGAATCAACGCGTAATTGATTTGGGCACCGCTCTCGTTTACCTCGGGAACTTGTTACAGTAATCTTTAATACTGATCTGAGAATAACTAAACATCAAAGTTATCGGCCTTTTATCGAAAATAACTCGTAAAAAGTAAAATCATTGGATTGCTCAGAAAGACGGGGACCGGAGCGTTATCTCAGTTCGACATGGTCAATTTATATTTGGTAAATACCTTTCCATCCTTTTGGGAAAACTAATCAGAATCACAGTAACGTTTTCGGAACAAACGACAATGGACAATTTGAAATGCATGCTCCAGCTAGAGTCATTAGCCAAGCCCGTGCAGTTTGGGCGCCTGCCGAGCTGCCGCACGTCACCACCTCGGCGTAGTATGTCCAAACTTGCAGCCAAGTTTCCCGCACATGACTCACATCTACATCTACTTATATTTTTAGCCTATCTGCGCTGATCACAAATATTTTTTTCTGCTAAGCCGTTCACAATCCCATGCGTCATCTCAATCTATATCACTGCAACGTGGTTGACGCGGCGTTCATGTTCAGTCACATTAGCCTCTGCTGGAAAGTCCAATTGATCAAGACTTGCTGGTTTTATTTGTTTCCTAGTATCGTGTTCATTTGGGGAAAATACGTGACGTCAGTACACGATACAACTTTAATCAGATTATTTAAGACGTGTTTCATGTGAAACGCGTTTCTGCTGAAACAATGACTGTACGTACCTACCTACATGCTATACTCGTACCTCGTACACGCTAGACCCACGAACAACACTAGAAGTAACTTTATGAACACAAAACATTACAGTCATGTAAAGTAAGACTAAGTACATTTTATACTCGACACATAACGCTTGTTTGTTATAATACCATCTTACTTGTAACTGCACGTGTGTTGAGCAATACATTATAATTTATTGCGGCATCACGATCACTTCTCAAATTGAATCAGATCTCCGGTTTTACTTTAGAATATCTTTGGTTGTTTGTGTTGATTGGTTGGAGGTTTGGCAAAAACTTTGCCTGATGATTATATACACGGTGACCTAAATTATGAAGTTTCCGAGAAGCCACTTTCCTCGCACTGCTGGTTCTATGGCCTGCAGGCCAGTGGCACAGTTGCAGGCTGATATTTTATTTACTCACAGTTCCAACAATGTGTCGCCTGACGCCGGGGCCCCAGTGGGTCGTCTCCACGTCAGCACGTCGCCGTCGGCGGGTGACCGGGGCCCATTCTGATAACCTTTCGATTCCATTGATTTATTAATCGTCTGCGTCTCCCCCGCGGTGTGAGGGTCGGGGGGAGGGGGGTGTCCGGGGGACCGCTCCCTGAACCATTATTTTTAATTATGAAATATCCGATTTCAGTGCTAAGTGTGGGGGGAGGGCTTGTAACAACGTCTAAGTGCTGCAAATATTATTACTATTTAGATACTAGGTAAGCGATACGCGATACAGCTCCATGAAGTAAAAAGTAACAACATGAAAATGTTGTTAACTCAAGTTAGAAATAGTACTTAATTTATTGGTCTTTAACAAGGAAACCCCTGTGCAGTCATAGGTAGAGTAGCTTTAAAACTGACCATCGATAGTACTAACAACAACTAAATCTTAGAGTATTCGTTGGAGATGAAGATAATTTTCAAAGCATTTCAGTCGCGTCGTGTCGTGTCTTGTCGTGTCGTGCCGTGTCGTGCCGTGTCGTGTTGTTTCAGTCTAGCTTGATTCCCTTTTTCGAAATCAAATAATTGTTCTCAATTCGTACGTATTGTTTGAATACCTCAGAACATTATTATGAACGACAATAATTTGTAAGTATACATAATTAAGTACATTAAGAATAAAAGTTTTTTTAATACCTAAGTCGATTGTATTGTTTTGTAAAAAGATTTTTATTTTATTGATCACGCATTGCCCGGGAACACTTCCCTGCTCGCCTCATTCATTGTGGCACACACAAACCATATTACTTACTTTATTATTTACGAGCCATAACTCGCTAACTGCAACCCTTCAGCTGCGCGTAAGCCGACTATGTGCTCGGGAATGCCGGGAACCCGGGATTCCGGGATGCCCTGACAAAGCTTTAGAAGAAGGTCGCTTTGTAACTGATATTTTTGTAAACTGTGATTTAATACTGTGAGTCTAAGGGGTTATCTGCAGCCGTTATCTGTGTGCAGTGGACCGGACCAGCGGCATCTACATGGGAATGCACGACGCGCTCTCGCATCAAGATCGGATGGAGTGTCGCCTCACTCTCCACTGGGCTACCGGCTGAAGGGGCGCCGGCTTTGTGCCCTTGTTTTGTTATTATAATTAATTAATGCACATATCTGCCAGAGTATTATGCAGTGTTGTGTGCACATCACTTGGAAGAATTTTATAATTTGTGGCTTTCTACGTTGCCCTAAGACAGTCATTTCAGTTAGGTATTCATAAACAATTTATCTAGGTGTATGCATTCTATCTAGGTGTATGCAATTAACATACAAAAAATGAAAAAACAAGATTCAACTATGAATTATTTAACATTCCAATAAGGTGCAAACTGTTTCAAATAATAATATACTTGTCTATTACCTAATGTTTAACGGTCTCAAGAGTAATGTCGACATTGTTTTGTTTGATAACTAAAAAATAAAACTGGGCCGTGGCAGCAGTACCCTATAAATTTTGATTCTCTTGGGAGTGTCAGTCATCTCCTTTAAAAAAAGTTGGTTTTGTAACCGACTTCGAAAAGGAGGAGGTTCTATGTTCTGCTGTATGTATTTTTTTTTATGTTTGTTCCCCGATATCTCGGTCAATTGTGGACCAATTTCGGAAATTTTTATTTTGATTGAAAGATTTTACTTCCGAATTGGTCCCATAAAAATATATTTTTGATCTGATGATGAACTTCGAAGATATAGAACGTAACTCTTCAAAAAATCACAGCAGAACTGTCGTAACAAGTAGAATTGCATTGTTTATACATATATAGTCGGTGAGTGACTGAAGGAAGAAGGGGAGGGATACATAGAACTGATCTGACGATGAAACCGAAAGGTAGGTAAGAACCGAAATTCTGTAATAAATCCGTGTATCCTAGCAGTGTTTGGTATTTAATAACGAAGAGACTAAACTATTATAGAAACACCGACTTCCGAAATTAAAATTATTTTGTTCTTTTTTATGTTTTTGTCATTGAAGGCGGTTGAATTTTTTTTAGTAAAAAGTTTTTTTTGTGATGTAAGAACAAATTTACTGTTTTGATATGTTTTCCTATATCAATGCTATAAGACCTTGTTTTGTGCCAAATTTCAGGATTCTGGGTCAACGGGAAGTATCTACCCTATGAATTTTGATTCCTTGAGAGTACTGAAAACGTATTTTTTTGCGACATAAACGGCCAAATATCTTTTTTTTCTAGAAGTTTCTTTTTTTCACAGCTTCAAGAGACCGTAGACCTGAGTATTTATTTTAAAGGGTTCAGTTTTTACTATTGAGGTAGGGAATCCTAAAACAACAACAAACTACTTCAGTATGTACATACTGTACATAGCCACAAAGTAGTCAAAGTCAACGACTTGCACCCGATCGGTCGCAGCCGTCAGCTGCGGGTCGCAGATCGCTGAACTAACATTTTCCTAGTCCCCGGGGAGCCGATGCTAGACCAAGTGTTCCTACTTGCAACAACCGGGTTAGCGTCTACCCACGTCAGTTTGATTCCTAGCAGTAGTCCGAGTTCCTACAAGGATAGACTAATTATACTTGGCTTGTTATTATTACTTATTCAACTATACTAAAATCTCCACAAAATGAAAGTTTTTTTTCAACTTCAGACGGCTTTATTTTTTTATATTAACTGCTTTCAAAGCCGAAACTAATAATAAAAAGCATTAGTAAATTCTACGATCCTTTATGTTATTAAAAATCCAAATCCCTTACAAATACCCCTTAATTTTTTATTATAAGCACGACCGGCGATAATGTTAAATTTGATGTGTCGAAGCCTCGAAGGGGATCCCGTACTGTGAGAGAACGACTCGGATGATTACCGTCACAACAATAACATTAAGTGGCGCGCACACTGCGCGCTGCACGTGGAGCGCCCAGCGCGGAGCGGAGCGGGGCGCGGCCGCGCGGCCCGAGCCAGTGGGAAATCGAACGTAATTAAAAACCTCGTCGAGATTACTGCTGCCATTGTCGAGCGCTGAACGCTTCATGTGGAATAGCCTATTATCGAAAATGCCCCACGAAAAATAACAAAAGCGATCGCGATGCGCGCCGGTATGAAATGAAACGGAACGAGGGGGGGTGCAGTGCGACGAGGGTTGGGCGGGGAGGGGGGCGCGGGTCAAAGGTACAGACGAGCGCATACATTAATGGCAGCGAGTCTATGCTATGTATCGATTTATTTCATTTTTCTATTAGGCGCCGTCAGAGGCAGCTGACGCGGGCGCCGCCAGGGGGCGCTAGCTGTGCTCGCCACGCACACGCTCACCTAACTGCAGTTGTTATTCAAGGCTCGCTTGCAAATTGCCTGCCTCCATTTACAAACGAGCAAGTTGGAAGTTTTGAACACGCTCATTTGTTTTTCTGGGTAAACAAGTAAACGACTAGTAAATTACTATATTTTGTTAACAAGTACTACAGTAACTAGTTCGCCGACGAAATTGTACCTTAACTGACCAATTTGGAAAATTTTCAGGCGACGGCAGTCTCACAGCGTCACCCTCAGGCCAGTGGAGCAGGGTCAAGGACCCCAAATCCAGTGTGGTGAGATTTTTGCAACACAAAATCTGTTCTCACACCACATGCATTAAATTTGATAACTCCATCGAGTTTTGTTTGTGGGTTTGCATACACAGGCCATGTGCAGACCACTGGAAATCGCGATAACATAAGTTATTAACGTAAACGTTAGCTGAAACAAACAAAGCAATCAGCTACCGTCAATCCGTTTGCTAAACGATTATGGCGTGGTCCCCTCTGGTCGTTGACTGCAGCAGTCTCCGGGGCACGTGCAGAGGATGTTCCCAGTGCACGCTAATGGGTCGCTGGCAGCGCGAGCGCGGCTCCACCGGCGAGGTCCGTTGACCCGCGCCACGCCGAACACGCTCCACTAGTCCACTACCCACATAGCTGAAATTAGAATATGCGGGCTGAACTCCTTTGTACAAGTTCAAAGGACTAACAACTACACTTATTATTAACTGCGCACAACAACCGCTAGGGTGGTGCTATCGAGGAGCGACACTTCCCGTGATAGTGCGGCGCGGTGTCGACATAGTGCATGATCGATACGCCGCAGCACTATATCTCAACGAGCAAACCAAGTCTACTCGTACTACTTACTCTATCTACATTGGACTATAATGTAATAGATTTTTTATCAGGCAATCGATGGTACACCATTGATGAGAGAGGGTCTCATACACTTTTGATTGATTTTGTTTAGGTACAATGAAATTATGATAACCGAACCAATTCTACAATTGATTAATGGAAAACTTTACATTAAGCTTTGGGAACAACTTTGAATTATTTCCTTCTTGTTAGTTTTCCAATGTGTACATTAAGACATACAGAGAGGGGTGTTCGTGTAAAGCACACAACATAATTACATCGTAACAGTACCATTTGTCTGAGTAACGGCGCGACGTATGAAATACAAAGTGCGTCACTTGATCCAATATTTAACTAAACTAACAAAGGGTTCCATCGCTTCGCCTCGGTTGTTTCGAGCATTTAAGTATTAAACTGAGTCGATATTCTTCGGCAAGAGAATGTAGTTTATTTGAAAGTTGTCTCCTTTGCATAACTGCGCCGGCGACTGCGACGCTGACAGACGCTCGCACTGCCTCACAATCCCACTTTAATTTATCACGAAATGTTGACACCGAATAGGGTTCGACAATGCGCACCGCTGAAACACCTACCTCGAGCGACCGAACCCTAACAAATCAATCTCTGACGACTGCATTGCTGTATCCGCCCCATTTTCCTAGAAATGTTCTTAGCAGAAACCGCAATGCACGACATAGTTTGGTTTAGGTCAGTTTTCGGATCGATTCTTGGTGGCTGGTCGGCTAGGGCTCGATTCGAAGTCCACAAAGCCTTACTTACACAAAAAATAAATAAAAAAGCTCCTTTCATCTGGGATTGACGTCGCACCGGCTTTGATGGGAGCTCGTTGTTATAAGTTACTTGTTATTTATGAATCGGCGGGATAATGGCCGGCCTATCGAACTCCACATTCATTATAATATCATGTACAGAACTGTAGCAAAGATGGTTATTGTGTAGCTCTGCTGCCGGCTGGACCGACGCGCTCGAGGGAGAGCTCCCTTCTCTTACAACACATAAGTACAATGTGCGTTTTACTTTCACACTTAATCATGAGAACCTGATACGTCTCGCTGAACCTGACACCGTACTGCGTCATTGAAAACAGATCAAACTGGAACGTTACAGTATGAATAATGAAAATCAGTTTTGATTATTCGTATTGTTGCATATTTATAGGAGCAGACAGTCCGCTATAGAAAGTCAATATCTGGAGCGGCGGCGGCAGGGCAGCAGCTGCGCTGCGCTGGTTGGCGCCAGACGTTCTAATCTGAGATTAAATTCATCGCTGAAGGGCTCCCCGCTCAGCAGACGGGCCCCGCTCGGTAATCCTTCAGAACTCTGTACTTATGTAAATGCGGCACACACACAATACGTCTATTTGAACGAACATTTGCATTGAAAAGCTTTTCGCCCGAGTTCAGATGACGGTCGCTCTCAGGACACAGAATGAAATGAAAGGACAAGAAATGACAGTAGCATCTTAAAATAACAGAAATGAAATCTCACATAACGTTGGCAAAGGTACAAATTAATGGTTTGGCGAAAATTCTGTGGCACTGTCGGGCAGTGAGTCGGGGCACAATGGCGGCTGGTACCGCCGCCCGCGCCCGCGCCCGCGCCCGCTCGTCGTGAGCGTGACACACGGCCGCCGGACGAACAATTAAATCGTTCGTTAGAAGCGACTCATTGTCCCTGATTCGGTAATGAGTTCAGTTAATTGGTGTTTTGGAAACAGCTGTGCTCGGGTGACGCACTGATTCCCTTTTGCATTAGCTATCGTGACAAGTCTCATCAATTCGTTTAAACTCATTAACTTTGACTTAATCTATTCTTATAACGCACGTCTTTTATTTGTAGTTGGGGATTTAGATTTCTCCAATTCATCATGGAAATCGTGAATTTTATCGGTTCGTAATAATATTATTTTGATCTAATATATTTCATCTAAAGGATTTTCTATTATTTTAGGTTAAGTGATGTCAATAGAGATGTAGTGCATGAGTGCTCGGCCAATACGAGTGTTGCCACTTTTTATAAACACTATAATAAAAAACCGAACTTTTTGAAGTTTAATAGTGGTTTATGAGTATATTTACGAAAGCTACAAGCGCAATGTGCTCTGTATTTCAGAATTAACCGCGCGTCGATGGCGGAGTTAAGGCAATTTAACCCGACAGTTAAATACGTTCGTTAAGGGCGAGGTGTCGCCGGAGGATAAGCGAATGTTTTCGTAAAGCCGAGCAGTGATTAGATTCCTGCAGGCTGCGGCGTGCCTGCGTGCCTGCGTGCCTGCGTGCCTGTGTGCCTGTGTGCCTGCGTGCCTGTGTGCCTGTGGGTGAGACCGGCCGTGCAGCGCAATCGATATCGCTGCCAGCGTCATATTCCTCGCTGAGCGGAACACACGTCGCATATCGACTTTACTTTGCCACTCAATAAGGACAACAGAAGGTCTGAGTATAATTCTGTTATGAACATTGCACAAATCACGAGATGAAGTAACGCGCCTGGGGAACAAACCGCAATGCAATCTGCGACTGCTGCCGCATTTAATGAAACTCGGGGTGCAAGGCCGGGGGTGCGTAACTTTAGTTTCCTGTTAAAATTTAATTTTGTATCACAGACATTCTAGACTTTTTGCATACGATTTGGTAGTTTTGACACCTTGCATGTTTGGAAATTGTCTATGCGAATGGTAATACGGGTAAAACATTTTGCGCTCTAAATACCTAATTATTCTGAATTCTTCAAACGATGCCATAATTTTTCTGCCGTACTTCCTTAATTTTCTAGTTACGTTCAGTAAAAACAAGTATTTATTTTTAAGTAAGTAAGTTGTGTAACTTCTGCAGCGTGTCGCTGGCGGCCGCCGGTCTCCCGCGCGACCGGTCCCCGCTAGCTCCGCAGCTCCGGGCAGCGCTCGCCTCCTGCTCGCCTACGCGCGCTGTGCGCCTCGTCTCCTGCTTCGCTCCAAGCCTGTCTGTTTCAATTTATTGCCCGCACTCAGCTATCTTGAAATGAAGTTTTCGTTTGATTGATCACGACCAAGTTCGTGCAATGTTTCATTCATGAGCATACGTTTTTAAAATTCAAAACTTTCTGCGCGGCTTGCAGTCTGGACCGGACGTCCTCGGGCTCGGGGGGAGTCTGCGGGGGTGTGGTTGCTCTGCCGCCCTCCCCCCTCTGGACTAGGCTCCAGTTAATGGCTTCTATGACTTGTATAATTGGTGACGATAAAAACATCGTGATTGTCAAAGTTCGCCGCTCCCAGCTTGTTGTTCTCAGTGAAGCGTTTTGTTGATCCAATGTTCATTGTCACAAACAGAATAATATCCGCTTATAGAATTCTAATGAAATCTTGATATCGCTGTAAGGTCTCAGCCAGTCTCGCGCTGTGCCGCCCCCCGGCGCCGCCCGCTGCTCGCCGCACTCCGACGACCGAATGACTGTAATACACTAATACCATCATATCAGGTAAACGGGATATAGTATAAATATTTTCGAAGAAATGATTAAACTGAACGATATCGGTTACGCAATTCGCATAAAGTAAGTGTGTACTTCGAATGTTATGAAATAAAGCACGTTATGGGGATATAAAACGCCATTACTGTATTTTATGTCATTTTTATGCAGCCAAGTATGCCGGGCACCTAATGTATGAATAGTCTATTTTTCCATTCCGTTTATAGCCTCGTCTTCATAAAGTTTGCAATGCTGTATCGAGCGACCCACTTCCACCTGCGGCACGACCACCGCGGCACCGCGCCGCGCCGACTGCTGGCGGTGACGACAGCTGCACACGACAACGTCATATCCCTGATATATTGTCGCTGTCGCGCTCAGTCGCTGCACTTATTTATTATCTTATTATTTACAAAAAAATCGACCGGCGGCAATCTCGTACTCGTGTTTCCACGGCGCGGCACAAAAAGCAGTAATTTTAATGGCTCCCCGAAGTGCTCGAGCACTAAACGGGAACAAAAGAGCACCCCAATTCGGCACTGTGCGGTTCTGGAAGCAAATTGCTTGTTTTTTGTGCGAAAATGTTAGCGGCACCGACGCAGCGCACATTGGCTTATTATAGTGCGCTCTCCGGGCGCCTGCCCGCTCCATGCCCGCTCCATGCCCGCGCCTGCCCACGCCTGCCCGCTGTCTGCCCAGCCTGCCCAGCCGCGACACTGCGCTCTGCCTAAACAACTTTACGACTTTTCTTTTACGATTGACAATTAAATTGTCGGCTAACGACTTAACTTGGAGCGAGCATAAAAATGTTTTCGAAGATTTTTAGCGAAGATTCTTTGAATGTTCCACGCACATAATCGTTAGTTGATCGTCGCACAAATACTTGTAATAAAATATCCCAAACTTGGCAAAAAATACCAAGTAATCGAATAAGGGTTGATCTTGGGTTGATCGCAGGCATCAAGTTGCATGGTGGAGCGCGCTCCGGAGCTGACACCGACAGCTGAAACCGACACCAGTGAGGTGGGTGGAGACATATAAGATATCACAGTGAAGTAACACTACAACTTGAACGTAAATCGATAGTGTATCAATTTATGTGTCCGCTAGATGACTGGGTGTGAAAACGACGGCCAATCAAACTGGTAACTCGTTACTTCTCGGAAGAGCTCGGCGATTTAGTTGTTAATCCAAAAACGTGGACGGCTTAGGAAGTCAGCAGGGCGAGGCCCCGGGCCGGACCGCGACCGGTCCGGGCGGACGCACCGTGACTAATGTTTTGATTACTCAATATCCGCGCGGCGACGGCGACGCTAAACAAACATTTGACGGAGCCATTAGCTACTGACTGCTGCTTCGTCACCACCAGCTTACTAATACCTGTATATTTGGCCTTTACTATAAGGAAAATATTAAGGATGTATGACATTAATATAACTTATTAGTCAGGGGCGACAAGCGATAATTATGAATCCGAAGGTTTTTTAAATAAATGACCAAAACATGGTTTCAAATGATGAAATAAACATTGACTAAATACAATCAGCGCACAAAATGTAGGCATGGCGAAGTTTAGTGATCCTGCAGACATAAAATGTGCTTTAAAATTCGCCATAAGCCTCGCTCATCTTGCTGATCCGCCCACTTCCTACATATAAAATTCCGTCAGGGAGGCGGCCGCGATCCGCGAGGCTCGGGCGAGCAGGTGATTTACTTCAGGTTCCCTTTATCCGAGCTGAACGAATTGAGCGAGTCCTGCTAAGCGTGTCGTAAATATTATTATTTATGAACGACCCACCTTTCTTGCGCACAAACAAACCTCTTTTCATTCATTGTCAGAAGGTCCGTGTTTTGTGAACCGGCTGCACTAAACCATCCAATCTTACGCAACGCAAAATGTTGAGCATTCCTGCTTATTCCGTGAAAGAGCTGAAACAATGCGTGGAACGGATTCACCGAGTGTTCCAGAGTAATGTTTCACTTCTTTTGTGTTTTCTTTTAATAACAATTAAAGGTACATTTCTCAGAAACTTGCTTTTAAAATCTGTTACTGTGTGAAAATCGTTTATAACTTTCAAATACATAAATCAATTCATCCGTGGAACTAAAAGTGTGTTCATGTTAGATTGAACGGTTCCCACAAGATTTTATTCAGTAACCCTGTTCGAGAATCGCGACAGCCCAAAATATAGAAAAACGGCGGCTTCCACAAATAGGGCACCGCTACAAGAGCAGCACACGACCTAGATCTGCTGCGCTCTCCAGCCGGCGCTCGGCGACGCGGCGCGCCGCCTCCAGCCGGCCTGCACTCTGGCCATGTCCAAGTGGCGGCTTTATTAATGTCTGATGATGCACTCGCATTATATCACTACTAAACTAGCTGAAACATTAATGAAAACGCATTTTTGAATAGACTGCAAACTAATCTGAACGTTGATGTCCAATAATTAAGATGCTAAACGTAAAGTGTTCTCAGAATAGTTGCTCCATTGTCGAAAGGTTCTGGAGTGGCGTCCGCGTACTGGAAGACGTGGCGTTGGAAAGTCGCGGGAATCCGATGGATGTGAGACGACAGAGCCGATCGTTGTAGCGACACTTGGAGGAAGCCTAAGTCCAGTGGTCGTCTAGTGGACGTCTTTCGGCTGAAATGATAATTCTTATTTTGGGAACCAAATAACGTACTTTATTTTGTTACAGAACAAACTTTTTTAAATAATTCAGAATAATTTCTAACATATATAAACTAAACTCGGCGCTGAGTCTTTATGAATTGAATGATGAAAGCATTCATTATACAATTCCATCGGTAGCCCTTTCATTTAATGATAAGTAAGTACGTTACTACGTTTACTAAATGTTGCGGACGTTTTTATTAAAAATCCAGGAAGCGTTCCAATTCCATCTTAGCCAAGATTTTTATCCCTCTTATTCCTAGAATAGTCCGGGATTTGAGTCATGTCTGATTCAATACTAATAGCAACCGGCTCACCCTAGCATTAAGCCCTAATAAGCGCCGCCAGCGGCCAGCGGCCCACTGCGGCTGAATAATACACCTCTCTGCCTGCTCCTAGGAGAGTAGGAATGACCGTCATAACTGTTATTTATGTCTTTCTGTACATTATGAATTGTATTATGATTTCAGGGTGGTTGATGCATCATGCTTTTCTGTTGTATGTTATAACAATGCTGGCTGTAATTTATTAGGCGATCACTAATTCGTGAAACAAACGAGGTGGAGGTTTATGATCGTAATCATAGCCTAATTATTTTGTATGTAACATTTTTGATAAAACTGATCTTATGAAAAAGTAAGTGATTGTTTGCTGTTTAACACCCAAACTTATTTGGTAGATAATATGCGACATAAATTTTATATGCGACGATCACTCGTATATACTATAAGATTTTAAAATAGCAAAGCTGTAGATAGGCATATCTGACATCGTTTCGTTAAAAAACGACGAATTCATAATATCAAAGCGTCCACAGCGTCCCCCCGGACTGAGCAGCAGGGCAGTAGGACGTCGTCTTTGTCCCACGATCACAGCTTACAAGCAAGCAGTCTACCCGCCGACCTCCGCGGCTCGCAGAATTATTGCAGACGTTTAATGTTTTTGAGTGTGCTTTTGAAAACCACAAAACTTTCGTTATCACAATAAGTCAAATAAAAAGGGCTGAGCTGGCTGTTATACAGAACAGGACACTTATATGTGAGACTGACAAAAGAATATATAATATAGTTCTGAATTTTAGTTCGTTTATCGAAAATCTGAAACCATTATGACGTCGATGACAACGGAATCAGACCTATATGCAGTGCACACATTACAGGCGTTCATATCTACGAGCGGTGTGCGCTTCGTGGCAATCGTGGGCGTTAATATTGCCATATTGCATCTGAGGCAACTCGCCGCGAGCAGCGTGGCGCGGAACGAGTTGCGGTGCGAGTATTATATGGTTGTAAAATCGGAGATAATTGAGCTCTATCTACGAGTAGACACACCAATCTTCAGGGATTACAAGCGGGTAGCGCTATGTACCTATCGCGTATTCGCCTTTAATCTCTCAAAAGCTGTGTCTTGGAACTCCGTAGAACTGTACAATAAATGTTTTTAGTCGCTAGTTTGCTAACAATTGTGTACCCACTTTAATACAAAATAATTGTCTCCCTTAAAAGCCAGGGATTTAAACTGAAGTTCTTAGTCACGGCAGCTGCCTGCAATTCTTGCGAACACTAGCCGTAGGATCAGTTCGTGGTAGTCGCGGCAGATACGTTATGTTCAATGCCATTGTTTGTGTATCTGCTGATGCCCGTGATAACTGCGGCTAATACGGACGGCGCGCGCTATCTCTCATCTCAGATGCCATCTACACAGAACAGACAGCGAGCAGCGGCACGACACAGACAAGCGCAGAAGCCCTCCTCCAGACAACGACTGAAGAGTGCAATCGCGCTCGCGACTGACATTCATGCTTACATAGCCTGCGAACCCCGTACCAAGGCGCCTATCAGTCCGTGCGTTTGTTTTCTTTAGCGCTGACCTTCTGGACCCATCTCCTTAGTATCTATCAGTGAGCGAGCGGCGACTGCAGCCAGCACGAGGCGACGTCACGCGAGCTCCGCCGCCGCGACTGTCTGCGGCGGCCATTCTGCACCTACTTTACTTCACACACGCACTCATTTCCCCACAAACTAATCAAGTATCGATCTATGGAATACTAGCAAACCGATCGCGAACAACTGTTACGGCGCACCTTGACGTACCCACCACGCGGGTACAGACAGGTGAATAAGTTAGAGTTACCGAGGTAGAAATAATCTCTCACGATTCTATGGGTTTCTTACACAGAAATCTGTTTCTTATAAAAATGACCAGCGATGTATCAAGTTATTGACATGACACATTGTTCACAACACAACGAAACGTTGTGCACATGCTATGTATGTTCCAAGGTATAAATCATATGTCTACTTGCGGTGAGGCGGGGATTTGAATGCGGTGTGGGTCCGCCTATTGTACACACTTCGTATTGAATTACCATTTCTAGATTATTTATGTGTGTATGTACATATTTTAAACTCAATCTCAACACGATAGGTGCTTCATACGTGATCTAGCACAGAGCTGCCTGATATTGCTGATACTTGACAAGTCTAGACATATTGTATCGATCGCATTATTCGTTCCTCTCAGCAGGCATCGAACCCGCGTCGACTGGCTTCATTACAGCGCCGCCCGTCACTTGTCACGAACGACGCTTTCAATTAAATGGGTACTTGATGCCACAAGCTTCAAAATATGTAGAAAAACCAGCACTTCATTATAAAAGGCAAAACTCATCCCCGTTAGGGCATCACGGTGAGCCGCAGTCCGTAGAGCCTGTCGCTGAATCCCTGCAAGTATCCGCTAATGAGGACGAACATCCCCATGCCGCTTCATTACATAAATTCCTGGTTATTTGTGGCAATTCTACCGTTCAAAGTAGATGAATATTAGAAAGTCTATACAATTTGAATTTTTAATTCGAGATGATTATTGATATGATTATAAGTCTATTGAAAGCCATAATTTTTTAGAACCTTTGAAGGAAAATGTCTTTAATTAATTTAAACGTGAAATCGCCAAACCCCCTGCAGCAGGCGTGAAGCCTTAGCAACGCTTATGTCTTCTCTATAGAAGAATAGGCTGGTGCCCTGCAGAGGGGATAGTAGCACGCTGGAATTATAAGCCCCTAGTTCTATAGCCACTGATGACGATTGCTTAAGCTGAGCCAACTGAATCGGAAAACTTGAGGGCAAAGCACCGCTCGCGTGTTCCCATACGCTCTTCTATGTTACTTTCGCCACATAATTCCGTATGTTTTCCATCAACGTGTCTACTTCGTTGTGCTGTAGTGTGCTGGCGCGCGCTGGCCGCTGCTCGCCGTCGCGCCGCCGCGGCTGACGGTCACCCCAGACGCGCAGTGTGCGGGCTGGTGCGTGCTCTGTCGTGTGGGATGCACCAACACGCCATGTGTTCTGCTGTTTAGCACGCTCAACCACAAGCCCGTGGATCAAGTTCAGCAACGATGGCGTCTTTATGTCGAGTCTGTAAAGGCGACTTTTGTACTTCAAGTACGCTGTGTATCCGTATCAGTACACACACTTACATACAATTGATCCAGGTCAACAAGATTGATTGAGAGTTCATGAAGTCTTCGCTTTATTGATGTTGATTACAGTTCCAACCATTATTAATAAGTAACGATTACTTTGATAAAATTGACAGCTCACAAATTATGATCGTATCTCACACACACGAGTGTTTTTCTATTAAATTAGGGACTGTTACCTGAATATAATATTTTATCGCGTCGTTGTGCGTCGGAATCACTTTTAATAAGCATCATCAGCAGACACGCTATCTTTTAATCTGTAATAGGATACAATAGCGGATCGCCGTCGGCCATCACGCTACGACACGGAGAGAGAAGGTTCATGACTGTCGGCCAAGCGAAATACAATGACCCTTGTGTAGTTTAACAGAAAAATCCATAGATAAAAAATCAGTAAGTTCCAGCCGATAAAGCAACTTGTCCCCACTTCAGAATGTTTAAGTTCCGAATGACGCTGACGAGCAGCGGGATGTAAAGACCGATCTGTAACTTATTCACTCCTTGTGGAACAGAGTGAACTTACTGTGAGCACTTTTTGTTTTGTCTCTGATATTTTAAAATTTCGTTGGACTTATTAACCTAACCCCCGCTTCGTAGTCTGCAGGCACGCCGCACCGCTCCGCTCCGCTCCGTGCCGCGCCGCGGGCGCTAATATCACAAATCTGCAGTAATTGCGCCGTCGCCGACACTCGCTGATACACATCAAAGCGAAGCCCCAGACTCCCCCGAGCCAAGCTGAGCTTTCCATTACAGCACACGCCACACGGCGCGCCCCGTGTCACTGGCTCACCGCTAAGCGGAAAAATACCATCTCCTAATGAGAGATAGCACATAAAAACACTGTGTCCCTCTGTGTCTCACTATGCTGATGGTGACGAACTTCAATCGAAATGAGGGATACAGAGAGTTCACGTGCATTACTAGATAATTAATTCTGCAATATGCTCGGTGGGATTTATTGTGAAGACTTAAATAAAGCCGATAGGAATAAATAACAAGCGCGTTTAATGAGAGGTCGCAGGCACAGTTTTATTGTAATGTGAGTGGAATAACACTGTTGCGGACTTGTAATATTAATTAATTACAGTTTTACGAAATCGGCGCTCATGCGAAATATTTTCCTTGTTTACGTTGTGGCGACCCTTGGGGGAACTTCCTGTACCGTCTGTACCTAAATATAAAAAATCAAAACACAATTTTATTAACTTACTCACGAGGCAAAAACTTTTCGTTTATTTGTATTGTTCGAGGAAAAAACTGAAGACTGCTGGTTCCTAGTTGGAAACGTGCCAATTTTCGTCAACTAAGTGAAATGTCTTAGTAGTGAGGAACTAGTTTTCTATACATAGCGGCGAAACAGTGTAACACAAGTTAGCGTAACCTGCACGACTCACATGACAGTGACAGGCTCCAGCGCAGCGCGGCCCGCCCGCCAGAGGGAACGCTAACACCACTCGCCGGTACAGTTAGCAACACAAGTCAAATGAATGACACTCCAGGCCTAATGGAAATAACTCGAACTGATATTAAATAGCTTCCAAGGCTGACATGAACTAGTCATAGCTATAACATCACATATTGATGCTGATAAAGAAAACTACCGAAAAGTAATCGAACAATATGGAGTCATTGGCCACGCAGCTCATACTTGTGGAATTGTTAATTTTATCGACTTTCTTAGCTGACCGTACATCCCTGCAGACAGACACGATGCGACATGGACACGACAAGCAAGCTTTCGCAGGCAGATCAAGTCGTTGAATATTATTCCCGTGCCCGCGTCCCGTGCCCGCGGTAAATTACCGACGGACAGATAAAACCCTGCCACATCTATGCGAACACGAACTTCTATTGTTATCAGTATTGTTAGTGCCATAGATATAGTGCCGTAGTTTTTGTGATTTGTGCTGATACTGCCAGCATACTCGTGCATGAAATGGTGGGGCCATAAGTGGTACATTAAATGTAGACCAACTGAAGTGTGACGTCGTGGGCACTCTCGATCTACAGCCGAGACCGACTACACGTCACTCTCCAGTTGTGCCTACTTACAGTACTTACTGATAATTTGGTTGTTTAATTTATAAATCCAAATCCATAACTAGGGCTTTAGTGAACACCACACCATAGATATCTATGGGTGGGACCGAAAACCAAAATACTTTGGAGACCTTACCTACCTAGCCCTTATGAGACAGTTAACTTACTTACGGATAAGAATTAAAAATTTTCGTGACGTAAGATGGCGGCAAGCTATTATTATTTTTTAAAAGCGATTCATAATTTTGAAATGAAAGATAACAGTGCAATGAAATGCAATTACAACATGAAGTTGCAATATTTGATATAACTAATGCGGGACTGCAGTCAATCAGCAGTTCACACAGTTCACCCAACGACATAATGTGACTACCTACTTACTTACGATCTTACTGCATGAAGGAAGCAACCAGTTTTATTGCAAATAGCTTTTTTTTATTCTTACAAAAACAAATAAGTGTCTACTTTATTTAGACTTTTATTATCATGGACATCCGACATCAACGATAAACGGAGTTTGCCATATCATCAAAAGTTAACGTTTAAATAACATTTTGAGTGAAATGCAACCATTTCAACATACATCACAGTTCAGTTCTAAGATCTGTCCACGACATATCGATAACCAAAACGCTTTACAACCAGTTCATACTTATAGAAAATTATTTCGAGTAAGGTCGCATTGCTACATTTGCTACCCATCGCAGAAACAATGCATTTCTGATAAAACATAGGTTATTTCATGTGTTTTAATTAAAGCTCTTGTTTCGAAGTTTTAATGAATCCTGTTTTTCCTCCAGATAAGTTCGTTAGTATTAAGCTTTGTTTCCTTCCCTGTTACCTTCCCTGCAGTACAGGCAGCACACAGTCCCATAACAGGTTGTGCCACCTTCATCCCGTTGCTAAATGCAATTGTTTTCCATGCCGCCATCAACATGTTACAAGCATGTCACAGAACGAACTGTTCCTGAACTTGGACTATTTATAACCAACAAAAAAATTAATTGAATATTTTTTTTAAATTTAGTTTATTGATTTAAGTTTAAGTATAGATTGTGTTACTTCCTTGGTGTACAATAAAGTTTTATTCTATTCTATCCTATTGCCACACCTCCTACCTCCGTCGATCTCCACACAGCACATATTCAGTAGTATTTCTTTTTTTTCTATTGTTAATCTTATTTACTACTCACACTCACACACCATTCATTACACTACACAAATACACACACCCGCGCCCTATCATGCGCACACACAAAAATGACCTGCATTAATATACGATAAGTGTGCTGTGATTCGCAAAAACTTTATTATTCAATATTATTATTAAACGGTTTTTTTTAATTATAACATAATTTAGATTTATATTTATTCTCTGTAACTTTAATTTGTACTATAGTGTCATTATGTATCATTTTTGTTCTGTTTTAAAGTTAAAAGTTATCCATTATTATGTAATATGCTGGTGCCTGTGATACAATGTTTTTCATTGGTACAGGTACCAACAAAATTTCTTTTCTGTATTTACCACTTATTATTTGGCATAACTGTTTAATCAATCGAATATAACGAAAGGACAATGTAAAAAGCATTATTTTTGGTGCAAACATAAAAATTTGTAATAACCACATAAATACTGCAATTATAAATGATAAATGATATTTATTTTGCAAATAGGTTTAAAAAAACACTTTTACACGTCAATTTTATTTTCGTCAGTTTAAACTAGATGAGGCCGGATTTACTTGTTATAATTACACTATTTATGTGTAGCAATAGTAATCGATAGTAATAGTAATCGATGTATTTCGAGGTAAATATTCAGGATTTACAGGTTTTCTCCAATATAACATGCTTAAATACGAAGCGTGGATAAACCGTGTAGTAAGTTATCAAGACAAAGTTTAGGCTCAGTAAATCCAGAAATATTTCGTGATGTAACCACGGTCAGTAATAGTCAGTATTGTATTTACATTGTATTCAATGGGAAATTGAATTAATTTAAGACCCACAATACTCCCGGTATTCATATAGCCGGTGACTCCACTGTTTGACAGAAGCAACTGGCTGCCTCAGATACTGTACTATTTAACACTACTGATACTACAAAAATCTGTCCATGAATCAGTGCTCGGTAATTTATGTTTGACAAAAATCTGTCAATTAATCAGTGCTCGGTAATTTATGTTTGACAAAAATCTGTCAATGAATCGGTGCTCGGTAGTTTATGTTTGACAAAAATCCGTCAGTGAATCGGTGCTCGGTAGTTTATGTTTGACAAAAATCTGTCAATGAATCAGTGTTCGGTAGTTTATGTTTGACAAAAATCTGTCAATGAATCAGTGCTCGGTAGTTTATGTTTGACAAAAATCTGTCAATGAATCAGTGCTCGGTAGTTTATGTTTGACAAAAATCTGTCAATGAATCAGTGCTCGGTAGTTTATGTTTGACAAAAATCTGTCAATGAATCAGTGCTCGGTAGTTTATGTTTGACAAAAATCTGTCAATGAATCAGTGTTCGGTAATTTATGTTTGACAAAAATCTGTCAATGAATCAGTGCTCGGTAGTTTATATTTGACAAAAATCTGTCAATGAATCAGTGCTCGGTAGTTTATGTTTGACAAAAATCTGTCAATGAATCAGTACTCGGTAGTTTATGTTTGACAAAAATCTGTCAATGAATCAGTGCTCGGTAGTTTATGTTTGACAAAAATTTGTCAATGTATCAATGCTCGGTAGTTTCTGTTTGACAAAAATCTGTGAATGAATCAATGCTCGGTAGTTTCTGTTTGAATAGCTTCCCTAAATTGCTTACTATTACTATTGCTTATTATATTTTATCTTCTTACTATGTATTGAGTAGATTTAGTTTAAATATTTATCTGTTAATTATTTTCATTCCGATAATTGATAGATCCGTTCCAAAAATATCTGACTATTGCAGGTTTAATTAGTATGAGTGATATCTCTTCAATCAAGTCAGGTCACATCGCCAGAGTCGTCCACAGTTCTCGGATTACTAATCCGCCTCAGTCCTTGCCCACTTTGCAGTCCGGTCGATGATCAGCGCCAATTAGAACAATACGTCTCAGGGTTGTTCATTAGGAGAGCTGTGTCAGGTATGCTAGACCGTAGTCTTAGCATGAGCTGACTTGCTGAGAGGCCGCTCAGTTGGAAATTAGCTCCCTCAGGGGTCGGCACTCACAGCAACATTGTTTTTCTACACATTTAGCAGCATCTCGCTGCTAAATCCCAGACAGACCTTTTTCACTAAAATGAGCCAACAGTCTCCAATTTTCCAAGTCGTGCCGCAAACTGATTATCTTGATTTTCTTGGTGTCACATTAACATTGAGACTTAATTTTGGGCAGCAAAGGCTCAGTTGACTGTCAAAAAGTTGTGAATCCTAGTAAAGATGAGACACCGGAACAGCTGCTCAAACTTTATCAATCGCAAGTTTGATTGATTGCTCTCGTCTCGATCAGGTACGCTTGAGTCAATTCAGTATCAAGCCAAGAGGATCAACGGCAAAGATGCAGACATCGAGTCAAAGCTCCAGTCTTGAGCATCGACGCCGAGCTGTAGCCGGTCGGTTTTTTATAGGTTGTATTTCGAGAAGTTTGTGTCGGGTTTGCGTCGTTTATTTCCGCCAAGCCCGTTCCATTATCGAATCTTCCAATATACGAGTACATACATGTAGACATGCGGCCCAAACACACGAAACGTAATTTAATTTATTCGATAACCAGAATTCTATTATCTGATCATATCTCAATAATACAAACTCATAATTCAGACCGTAAAATATAGCGAACACTTGGCTTTAGATTTTTACAATATGTTGACTGTCAATGTCTCCTAATTAAACTATTTTTAATTTTAGTCTCTAGCTCCTGTAAGCATGTGTCTCCAGCTTGCAAGTCCTGACCTGCCGCACGTGATGTAACCCACTCCACTGTGGGATGCAGCAGGGCACCGCAAGCGCGTCCACGCCCCACTGAAGAGCGGCTCAACACGCGTCCAAACAGCGGCTAAATGCGGCCTCTGACGTCACTGCACACCAATCAACCACCAACTCTGATTTATGGATAGCTTTTTGCAATCCGTTCACATGGCAGATTTATCATAACAGCTCCGCGGAGCCTGTCCCTGACGCGCCTGACGTCCTCGCAACTCTGCTATTGAAGTATTGAACAATTCCCATCAGATGGCTTGTTGTAATAAATTTCGCGTTATGTATGAGTAATACGCCATATGTACGTGACGTGAGGGGAGAATTATTTGTGTAATAAACTTATTACGTTCATGTAAATACGAGGGACAATGGTTGCTCGCGGGGAGATCCCAGCCAAAGGTCGCCAGTTCAAATCTGACTAGCTGTATTGTTAGATGCATCTCTTGTGAAGTTTAATTTGAAAGGCAGTGAAATTGTAAAAGAACTGCGCATTGTTAAAGCATTCCTTTTGAAAAACACAATTCATTCGATCTACTTTGTGCCGGTAACACAATGCATATTAACGCCGGTGGCGACATTTGAATATTTGGCCGACGAACGCCGCGGTGTATTGTTGACGCCGCGGCAGGAAGACACAGTAAACACACAGCTGAATAAAAACCTAAAACAATGATATTGACGTCACCTTGATTTAATTATCCGTTTGGCACCCCCCTCCCCCCACCTCGGGCTCCATTATGTCAATACGTTCGAAATCCGGGAGCTTTGTGTAAAGTAGAGAGACCAATATACCAAGTCAGGCTCGTGGGATTATAAAAGCAAAGAAAGCTAACCGCAGCACGCTGGAGGGAGGAAGAGTCTAGTCCAAAAATGAACGTTGTTATGATGCCATCTGATAGAAAGCTAAAAAAAAAGTAAATATGTGTAGACTTTAGAGCAATAGTTAGAACTGTCAGTTGATAGTACACAAGCCGCGCTGTTGACGCAGGACAGCAAACAGTGGGTGCAGCCGCGGCACGAACTATGCACGTTGAAGAAAGTTCTACTGATATACACAATGGCAACAATGGTCGATACATATTTATAATCGGTCAGCGCACCTCGCACTCGATTGTTCGTGAACAGTGCGAGAGGTCGGAGGAAACCTTATGTTAGCATTCTAATGAGAGGAGACTCATTAACTATTGTTTGTTCCAACAGCTTGTCTCAGGTCGCTTAGCAACTACGTGTAGGGGCTTGATGCTCTTATTAAAATACGCCACGTAACTTCAGCTTAATGATTAGTACCCAGATGAATTTCTTAGCGCAACTGTGATGGAAAATCAGGAACATCGGACATCTGAAAATAAAGCCACTGCTATGAATATAAACTGTTGTTCTAATGTCAAGCTAGTCTACAATTTAAAATGCCAGCCCAGTACACTTTGTCCATACAATCGTTTATATTATGTATACGTGTACTTAGTATTGTAGAGCGTGACATGAGAAACAACAGAACAACAAAGCTGAAGCAATGTCTATTGTGCGACCACAAAGGGTTACCTACTTAGTGCAATGTCGTAAACAACAGAGCTCGTGTCGCCCCACCCCTCGCGCCTCCCCTCCGGCCCTCAGACCGCCCCGCGTGAGGCAGTTCGCCATCCTCGAAAAATAAATAAAAATAAGTAGGAGCGGAAATGAAAAGGGTCAATCTGATCTCAGGAGCCCGAGGGAGTCCCCGCGGGCTGCCGGGCTCAGGAGCCTGCAATCAATAAGAAACCACACTGTAGTGTGTGCCGCGGCACCGACTCCAAGCCACTCGACAGTTTCTGTATTGAGTGCGGCTGAACGAATTCCTTTATATAAAAACCTTTACTAAGCGTAATGCGTGAGAACGTTTCTTCATGTCGACCATTAAAAGTGGTTCCGGCATCACGCGAAAATTGTTCAACGGAATTTCACGGTTTGAGAGCTTGAGATCCGATGCACTGTGGTCACAGAATTGGTGCGGATGAGTGGCGGGAGCCGGCTGATGGCTGATGCTGTGACGTAAAATCACAATATTTAAGTGATTTAATGAAATAATGACGCATTAGTTGAAAAAATACACAAAATGATACCGTCATGCATGTAAACTTTATGAATTCTTCGCTTGGTAGATTTAAAATTGCTAAATATGATTCTCTAATTGTTCGAATCGAGCAAATTTGAAAATCGGCCACGGAGCTCGGCGGGCTAATCGCTCCGGCAAACACTTTTGTGTTCACAATGAAGGTATTAGCGATCGCTAACGAAATTGCTGAACGTTTGAATAACTCGGGAAGAATGCGCGCACGGCCCGCATGCATGGCTCAGAATTGTTCAGTGTATTACGGAGCTCCGCGCACCGCATCTCAGTCCGACACACTCGCGAGCGCAGAGCAGGTTTCAGTCGCTCAAATTCAAATTAAAAATATTTATATTTACATAGTCATAGTCACGGTTCTAATTGGTCGTTCCTTATGAAGAAGAACAAGAAAGAAAATTCACTGTTGCTCTAAAAATGATCGGAGAACAGTAGACATATAGTCCTATAGAGTAGAATTAGAGTAGACATAGTGTAGTAAACTATTTAATAAATGACATAGTACACAATAATACTTACAGTACTAATGAAGTTAAGTTGATAGTTGTCTAAATAGTGTACAAAAAAAACACTGCAAAAATATATTATAAATAACCAACAATATACAAATAATTAAATTAAAACAAGTCTGGACCAGTTAATAGACATTTACACGATAACGCATTTCATGAGCTGCCACGGAAGCCACGTGTGCACAAACAAGTGTCTTCAACGTAGTCTTTAAACTTGTAATATCCATTTTTAGAGTTCCGTACCTCAAAAGGAAAAAACGGAACCCTTATAGGATCACTTTGTTGTCCGTCTGTCTGTCTGTCTATTAAGATCCTTTAATAAATCTGAAAACAGTAAAATTGTTACATCATAAAATATACCCGGTCCTGTACCTAATATACACTTGCGATATTCCAGAACCAGAGCATAATACCATTGGGACTTTCGCTGACGACACAGCCCTCATGGCTGTTGGAAACAGCCACGAAGAAGCAGTTGAAAAGGTTCAAATGGCTGTTAACCAAGTCTGTGACTGGACCAAAAAATGGAGGATTAAATTGAATGAATCCAAATCTGTACACATAGACTTTTGTAACAAGAAACACCAGTATTTTCCAGTTTATATAAATAATAAACAAGTCCCATACGAGAATACAGCCAAATATTTGGGTATGACTCTTGACGCTAAGTTACGCTGGAAAGCCCACGTCAAGAAGAAAAGAGATGAACTCGACTTACGATTCAAAAGAATGTATTGGCTGCTTGGGAGAAATTCCACGTTGTCTGTACAGAACAAATTGTTATTATACAAACAAGTCCTGATGCCAGTTTGGACTTATGGTATTCAGCTGTGGGGCTGCACCAAACAGACAAATATAAATATCATACAACGATTTCAGAACAAGGTACTAAAGGAAATTGTAAATGCACCTTGGTACATACGAAATGATGACCTCCATCGGGACCTAAAAGTTGAGTTCATCGAGAAACGGATAAAAAAATCTGCAGAAGCTCACGAAAGGCGGCTTCATCAGCATGTGAACATCGAGGCAATCCAGCTTCTCGAATACACGAATATAGTGAGAAGACTAAAAAGAACAAAACCGTTCGAGTTAGTATTTAGTGATAGTGAATAGTGATATTGCTACCTTATAAATACAAGAACGAAGTGTATTCGCCTTAATAGAGACAATAAGAAAAGTGCTATTGGACACATTCTTAGTAAAGACAATTTATTAGTTTAGGATATAATTAAATTACTTATTAGTCTGTATATAAGGCTAGATTGTAATAAAATTAGGGTTCATCCTTTGGATGTACTCTAGAACAAGGAAAAAAAAAACATCATAAAAAAAAAGATTCAGAAAAATCTTTGAGACTCAATTCAGGAATAGAACTATTCACACAAGTTAGTTTGTACCTGTGGTTTGTACGGAACTCTCGGTGTGCGTGTCCGAGTCGCACTTGCGCAGTTTAAGAACACTCTCTATATGAGTTTCGCAATTTCCCTCGCTAAGTTCTGTACTTAAGCGACTTTGGTAAGTTATAAGAACGTGTACTATTTGTTAAGAATCCTTTTGGTATTTTAATTTCATGTTTACTAGGTGTACTTATAAAAATAGTTCCTAGTTTTGAAAAGTCCTTAGTTTTTGCGAAGATACAAAATACTTTCTAAGATATAAAGAAAGAAAGAAAGAAAGAAAGAAAAACGATATGATATGATATAAAATGAAGGCAAAGGCAGTATATCAACTTCTCAAATATATTTGTAAGGGAATCACGAGGACCCATTTTACATTAGCTGTAGATCCCCACAGCAAAATGCCATAAGACAATACTATGGTAATAAACATACTAAATATTAAACTCACCTAGCTGTGGCTACATCATCTGTCCAACGACTTGAAAGCGTTCGAATATGAGCGCCCAACAGCAATTTTGATCTAAAAGTACGGTTTCCACAATTATTATGAAGTTTTTGGTCGTAAAGGATTAGGTTCGTTGACGCACGACGTGCCTCTACCGACGTCGGCGCGGGCGCATATCTCACTAGGTAGAATCTATTCTACCATATGCCGCACCTCACGATTACTCGTCGTTGCGCCAGTCCACAGCCGCCAGCCGCCAGCCGTCACCGGCTCCCGAGACGTGTCGCTCTGACGACTCGACCTCTGACGTCATTGTCATAACTAATCCAAGGACGGAACGTTATCCAAATACATTTTAATCAAAACTTTCGATTTCTATTGAATTGCCAATATTTGTAGCTCTAGCAAAAAAAAAATAAGTGTTTCTAAGCTGAATTACGATAAAGCCCGGTTTTTTAAGGAAAGTTGTAAGTTATGTATCCGAGTCATTCAGCAGACCATTTACTTACTAAAGGTACCTGAAATTCACAACTATTCGCATCGACTTTTGTATATTTTGGTACAAAAAGGTGTCTCAGTAAGATAAGCGGAGTAGATTTATTTCTCAAATCTGGGATGATGGCGCTATTGTGAGATTGTGACGGCTCGAGATCCTTTGTTCGTTTTTTTCTAACATTAAATAGAAAATTCCCCGCTGAGCTTTGTTATCCACGGGATCGGTACATTTAACTCAATAGTAAATTGCTTGTTGCAGATTATAAACGGCAAAAAACAGATTCATATATTTCGGTGTCATGTAGAGCAGGCGGGACGCGGGACGCGGGACGCGGGACGGATCGGACGCCGAGTTACTCTTGTATGGGGCAATTGTAAAATAGTTGCGAAGGGTGCTGCTTATAATTGACATTATTTTTTTATTGCTACGGATTCAGCGAGTCTCTGATCTTATTAGTCCCTTCCCGCACAAGAGCTTGTGAGTTGGGTACTTTCATAAGCACATCGATATCTACCCATAACGTACATACAAATATATAAAATCGATGTGTCTCTTTGTAATAGCAAAATAATAGTAAGTATTTTAGTAAACGCGTTTAAATGAATGTTGACACGTTATAAATTTAAACCAAAACCACAATTTTTGTCTTCCTGTCCGTTGGTTTCGGCTGATCACCGAAACGGCTGGCCCGATATTGACGGGACGACTTCACTGGCAGATTGTTGATGTTATGAGAAGAAACAAAATCATATCTTAGGTCAAACAAATAGTACCTACCCTGCGCAAGTAAATTAAAACCCAATGAAAATGGCATTTTGTGATTTGACTCGCGCATCACCTCATAGCACTAGACGAGCCTACTAGTAGTAGCCTACTACATCATGTATGAGGATATCCTCACGAGGTAATTACAATTAAGTATAGCTATTTGAAGTTGGTAGTGAATTTAGAGCTTACGTTTACCTAAATACACGCAATTTAAATCATTTGATCCTACTTAGTTACCCTGATTTCCTGTTACACAATTACTTATTTAAAGCCATTGCTGACGGAGGCCCGGACGGATACAATAGCTTTAAGCATCAGGTATTCTACACCTGTGCTTTAAAAAACAAAGCAAATTCTGTGAGAAAAAGTAACGTGAACAGTTCCCGTTCAACTGACATACCGTCACGTTTTATTGAAGCCTCTCCCCTCGAGTTACAACTTTCTAGCTCCGACCGTGTCATCTGCGGCTCTAAACAAATAACTGCAAAAAACGTGATTGAGCGTTCCTCCGGCGTGCTTGTGCCTGTGTGACTTGAAATGTGTGTGTGTGTGTGACGCCCTGGGCATGAGTGTGTGTGCGTGCACGCACTGCTGCGCCGTGTCCGGTTTCATCAGATCGGATGCAGCCGCCGCACCGCCGCACCGCCGCACCGCACCGTATCGATGTACGGCGCGCTGCGGGGACATGCCTCCAGCTGACGGGTACAGTTACCACATCGAGAGCACATACGATATCTCCTCACTTGCACATAGGATTGGGTTCAGTCTACCTCTGTACTCAGGCATTCAAACGATTCCTCCGCAGCTAGAAGGTCAACATACTCACAAAACTCTGTTTTTCTTTGTAAATTGCTGAATTAAATCAACAAAAAGTTGATTACAAAATTCTTTAGTCTCGGTTATACAAAAAAAAAAGTACAAAACAACAATATAATCCTGGGATGACGTGAACAACGGCGAGCTTAACTCAAAATTGAATTTTCTACCGGTTGTTTGTGAATGTTGTGATTGACGCAGATTTGATTAGTTGTTTGAAACTCAACAGAGTTACTACTACACATAAATGTCGAGCGAGACTCGCCGCCATTCGTGTTCACTGCGGAACGTTTCTATTAGCCGTCCGTCATCTCACAGAATGTTCACTACCTACCTAACAATCATCTTTCACTCAATCCATCATCTATTCTATTGTCCATCGATTTTTAACCAACTGCAAAAAGGAAGAGGTTGTGTGTTCGACTGAAAGTGGTATGATTTTCTAAAATATTTGGTCACCAATTTATTACTTATGGCACGGTGTTCTGTGGCATTGTCGACCGATTTTGACTTTGCATGTCTCCGAGGTTCTCCGTTTTGGTGAAGACCTGATGAAAAACTTCAAAGATAGATAATGCAGCTCTTTACCTGGCCGTGGCACTTGCTTACTGTTTACTCGTAGTGTTTAGTTGCGGAGCAGCTCACTTATCGGAAGCGGGGGTTTCTGGTTTTGATTCTTCGTTTTTTGACACGAATTGAATTACTTTGAAACTTTTAGTGTTTGTATTTTGAAATTCGGTTGTACTTTTTATCACATTTCCAGTACTTAACCACTTATTAACCGACTTAAAAAAGGTTGAGGCAGTTTATATTTTTGTTTTCTTGGTCTGTATGTGGAGAGCATTTGATAATTATTATTTTTAGGGTTCCTTATCTCGAAAGGATAAAACGGAAACCTAAAAGGATCACTGTTGTCCGTCTGTCTGTCTTTCTGTCAAGACCCTTTAACTCGGGGACGCGTGGAGGTATCAAGTTGCAATTAAAAACATATACTTAGGTGTGCGGTCCCTTGAAGCTGTGAAAAAATCAATCTTTTAAGTTAACGAAAAAAAAAAGATACGGCCGGTTGTATCGCAAAAAAAGTGTCTCTAAGTGTGTCTCAATTTCGACACTCTCAAAAAATCAAAATTCATAGGGTACGATGACCTAGATAGAATCCTGAAATTTGGTATGAAGGTGTCATTAATTTATTTATTATTTATTTAATTAATATATAAATAAATAGTCATAGCACAAGAATAGAAAAAAAAAATCTTCTTTCTTTCTTTTTCTTTCTATAACCTTATCTAAATAAAGTTTACGGCAGAATTGCAAGAAAACCCAAGAGTGGGTTCTAACTCAATTGTGTACATAACTTGTCTTCTTTTGAATTGTTTTTAAAATTTTGTGTGCAATAAACATTATGGTCAAAAAACTTTTTACAAAAAAAAGAAATAACTGACTTCACTAAAAAAAAGTCTATTAAAAAAACACTAAAAGGATCAAAATAACTTTAAATTCGGAAGTCGGTGTTTCTCGGTATTGTTTGTTTCATACATAGATATCGTTTCATATTTACCTAATTCGACTCCCGAAATTTAAGTTATTTGGATCCCGACTTTTTTTAGTGAAGTCGGTTTTTTTGTAAAATGTTATTTATTTAACACACCTTTTAGTTGTCACTTATAGTTATAAGTTATAACCAGAGTGCCTATTTGTGATGACAATTCCAATTAATTACGGAGTTCCGGTGCCTATATTCCGGCTCCATCATCAAGTCACTTCGAAGATACCATTTTCAACATAACTATTCAGAGTCATTTATTTATTTGTATTGTCATAGCCGCTTATCTATGTTCATTATGATATTTATGTCAGTATGAAGTTCCATTGACCATTTCTGGTCTTCTTTATCAGTTCCACTTCACTAAGGTCTCGATAAAAATACCAAAATAACCATAATATGGTTGCCTATAATATTTGAGGAGTTCCCTCGATTCCTCATGGATCCCATCATCAGAACAGGATCTAAAAAAAAAATGCAAATCGGTCCATAAACGACGGAGTTTCGAGTTAAAAAAAAATACAAGCGAATTGATAACCACCTCCTTCTTTTGAAGTCGGTTAAAAAATGACTTTCTTTATACATTTATAGTCGAACTGTACACCTGAGAAAGAGAGGGTTCGACACGTGATTTGGTAATTTATTTGGTTCTAGCCGTGTAGCATGTGTACTACGCCATAATAAAAGCATGTATAATACACGGCAAATAAGTTGATCCCGTTGCTATGGTTACGCGCAGACCTCGATTGAGACTCGAAAATCTGTTAGGTACTGTGCATTCAAAGTCGATCGCCATTTTGTTTCAACTTATATTTCGCTTATTGTACAGGTTAGGTACTACTAGCCGTGTTTTCCGCTTATTGGAATTTCTATAAGATTATTAAATTGTGGCTATCCATGGTTTTAATGGTTAAGTGATCTGGACACCTACTTACAGAACTAAGCCACTTATACACTATTTACGTTTAGCGGCGGAATGTAACATAAAAAAAAAAACAAAACCAAAAACACCGGTTACTTACTGAAGTGAAGTTTTGTAAGTTTTTATTTATTTTTTGCTCTTTTTTATAGCAGTCGGTTGTATTTTTTGAAGAAATTTTTTTTCGTTGCATGTTCTACATTGTTTCCAATCTGTCCTAAAACATTCCTGCCTCAGTTTTATTCAAGTACTGAACCTCAATAGATGCCAAGAAAGTTTCACTTAGCGAGCGGTAACGTGAACCTATTTCCTTCAGTACGCCGACTCTCCTGCACATCCTGTTCATAATGCACATTACAGAGCCAGACCCGCGGCCGCCCGCGACCACACAACGCGCCCAACCACGGGCTAACGTCGCCATGTTTCATCAGTACGCCATTTTTTACAAGGCTATGTAAAATGTTTACCGCTTACAACTCAGGTAAGTTCTGAGCTGAAACTATTTGAGGTGAAACTTGATCGCCGACGTATTTGTGTTTGCTTGTGACGTGGGAGTTCTGAGCGGCGTGGGTGGCAGGCGGAGCAGTCACCTGCCGCCGTAAGAGACGAGGCCACTTCATCAGCCCATGCTAACTTCATCCATCTTTTATATTTATTCTATATACCATTACAATCTTTCTGTCGGATTCCTTCAATTTTATTTCACGGATAGCTTTTGAATCGCATTAGAGGCCTATGTGCCAATATGTGCGCTCGCTTATCTGCGTGTGTACGTAGGCAGCTATCGGCGGCCGGACAGCCGCCGGTCAATATTGGCCGAGTAACCGACCGGCCGCGGCGACCACTGCCCGTGCCAGAGGTTCCGTCCAACAATAATGTCACTTATCATGATATTTCCATGCGCCGAAAATCTACTCGAATACCAGTTGCATAACTGCAGCCTGCCGGACGAGGGCTACGATTCCCTCATTCCTTATTCCAAAGCGTAACTTATAAATCGCTAACAATTTGCCATTTCAATCCGACACTGCTATCTATTTTTTCGTGCTTCCCATTTAATTATTAGTATATAATTAATTCAGAACCAATTCGCCCCAAAGCACTTTAGGTTTTATTACATTTATTTGTTTTCGCGTGTCACGGTTTGTATTTGTGTAGGCGGATTCTAATATTTTTAGATTATTACACTTGGCTGCAAATGTACCGGGTCTACCTTCTCGGCAAGCTTCGCTCAGGTAGGTAGTCAATCTATGTACCTATATGTTACCGGCAATCTGTAGAATCCGGTATTATATACAATACCTAGGCAATGGCAATGTACTGTGAGAATACCTAAAAAGTGTAGATAATGTATGAAATATTATTTGATACATTGCCTAGGTTTGCTATACAATACTCAATGCGCTACCGGTAATGTGTGTAAAAGCCGATGGAACGAGGTAACGTAATAAGGCACACTATAACCGACAGGTTAGGTTACAAGTCTAAAGCAGAAGCGGAGCGGAGCAGAGATCTTGCCTTTGCCTTCGAATTCGAAGTTATTTTTTATACCACCCGGAAATAGGAGCCTTACTTCAAAACCTGCAAACAGAAATAGGATCTGAGTACTTGTACCAACCTAACTTGTCCGTGTCGAGGTGCCTCAAAATTACATCACTTCCGTCCCTGCTCTCGTCTTTTACAAACATTGATTTTATGAGATAGAACATATTTCATTTGCCCTCATTTTATGGGTAGTTCAGTTATCATTGATAACTATAGACCAAAATACTCTACCTATACAATGCCTAGGAATTGTTGGTATATGTTAGAAATTTAGGTACTTTTACTGAAGGTGACAGAAAAGATGCAGGGGATTGCGGCATCGTTTGTGTTGGCATGGTCATGTAAAGAGAGGGATGAATGAAACGCATTTTACTAGTTAAAGAGGTATAAGGAAGACGGATAGATTGTGTGAAGAGTGATATGAAAGAAAAAGGGAGTTAGTAATAGCGTGACAGTGACAGGACAGAATGGAAGAAGAAAACGTGTTGCGTCGAGCCCAAATAACATGAGACAAGGACAGGAAGATGGTTAGTGAAGGTAATTGGCGAGATAGCATTTTGCCGTTTAGTTAATAAATTAATAATAAACACAAAATGATTGATTATCTACATTAATTATGTAGGTTTACGGACTTGACGCAGGCGAAGTTGTGATCAACACCTAGTATGTACCACAATACAGTTTTCAGCTCTGCCGAGATTGTGCTTGTTTGAATAGTTCCACATATTGTGCAGTTGTACAGACAGTCAGGCACTTGAGATACAAATCCAACTTTACTTCGCAATCCTAGGCTAGGAATCTATTTGAACTTCACTCAAAAAATGTTACGTCATCAAAATCTTCAGTTCCTATTTTCTATTATGTATTAAGTATGCCTACTTGTAGGTAGGTAGTTGGATGCTCAATAAAATTAAACTCAGTGTAACATAATTAATTATATTTTTAAGTAAATTATCATAAAATAACATACATACCCCCAGGATAAAAAGGGTCCTATATGCTAGACATGTTTTACGCGTGTGTCAAATTTCATCCAAATCCGTTCAGCCGTTCGAGCGTGAAGTAGTAATAAACATAAATACTTACTATGTATTGTACGCGGTTTATAAGTTGAATCAAAATGGCAATCGTTGCTAAGGCTACTCGCAGCCCTCGCGTTGCTTCACTTCGATGGATTCCCGAAAATCTGCAAATGCCCATTGAAGGCCATAGTTCAACTTGCGTGCCGTGAATAACACGCACATACTCACCATTATTCGCCTTTATATTATTAGTGTGGTATGATTTGCCACAGACAGCTGAGTCGGCACCGGGGCTGCGGACTGCGGTACGGCTTGCCGCCATGCTCCGCGCGAGGGAGCCCCGCACTACCGGCACTGCGGAAGCCCTTGGAGCCGTTTCCTGGTGTTATCGCGCTTTTGTAAGGTTTGTAGTCCGGAAGTCTTGTCTCTGTGAACTGAATGACGTTTTTGAAAGTAGATCTGTATATGTATCAATATTTAATAGTACATAGTGATTACAACTTACTCTTGAACGAGCAACAAAAACAGCGAGGCTAATTAAACTGCTGTTATGTCAACGTCAGCTTAACGCGCAAGTCATGTATTAATACGTTGATAGGTATGTACAATAAAATAATTAAAAATATACACATAAGCACACATAAATAAGACAAAACGGTAACCAGTAGGTCGCGTCGGCGCGAGGCCGCGCTCGTCTTAGAATCGGGCAGCTCTCCTGCCGTGCGGGCATTCTAAAAGTCGTGATACGCATGTACGAATTTTTTTTTTTAAGTAAACGAGTCAATGACCTAGTAGGTAGTTGTCGGTCGTTACGTACTAACTACCTACAGTTCATTGGCCTCGCTCAGCTGATGTTTACTTAAAGAAATTAATTCCGTACATGCGTAAATTAATTCGAGTTAAAAAAAAGTACTATATTTTTTAATTTTCTCTTTACAAATCGATAGTGTTTCATGTACCTAATCGACCCTCCGTGGGATTAAAACGACCAAAAGGAGACAGATACGCTTTCATACAATGTTGGGCCTGGGTAGTAAAGAAATGAAAGTGATGTCAGTTAGTAGCTAATATATTTTCAACCATTTGCTGAAAATTCTGCGGAATTTATCAGTCAGAGAGAAGAGTTATCAGAGATTTAGTAAAAGTGAGGTTATTAAGTTTTGATTGACAGTATTTATTTATTGAGAGTTTTGCAGAATGAAAAAATATTAAACAATCCATCATTCATATATTTAGGGTAAGGTTGTATTTTTATTGAGGTGGAAAATTATCAAAAGACTTCTCCAGCTCTAGGGTAGAGGAGGAGGCCGACCACATCAGGCAACGGCGCACACACTGCCGCCACCGCCTGGATTCTGAACCCAATTTCCGGCCACCGTTAGCGCAGGCTTGAGGACGGCGAGCAATGGGTATCTCGCTGTCTGTCCGTCCGGTAACAGTCTGAACCGAGGACAAGTCGTTGACGGCGCGTACTGATCTCGCGCGCCTCAAGGAGTTGTCAGCAAACTGTAGGGGCCCAGCAGAGCCTTGGGGAAGTACGAAAATGCATACCAGGGCCCCAGAACTAAGGCAATGAAGGAACGGGGTAGGTTTTTAGTCAGTAAGAGTCAGACACTATCTCCTGCTCCGCCCAAGGGCGGGAGATGTCTTTGAATGATTTTACCTACCACAAAAAAAAAGCTCTAGAGTAAAGTGGCGAGTCAGACTTACTTTCTAAAACCGTCTCTGTCCTTCAATTACACTTATTTCAGGAATCGTTTTCAGAAACTATCCGCTACCCCAGCGGACATCGGGCTCGTTGGGCTTCTACGGTTTTGCTAACATCTCTATGAGGCGCGCGTGTGAAATACTACGGTCGTCGGCGTCTCGGACTCGGTCTGGACGGTTAGTAGACGGCCGGAAAGCGAATTACCCATTACTCATCATCCTGCTGGCTGGTAGTCGGGGTCAGGGTCTCAGTGGCTGGAGTCTCCTTCGCAAGTATTACTGCTGCGCAGAAGGAGGCGACCACTGCTTGTCCCCTCTGTCCTGTTTTTCGAGTGGTCCGCACAATGATGACCCGGGCGTTTCTTCCATCTGAATCCGGTACAGGTACCTCTCGAATTTACCATATCTGGGGAGGACCTATGGCACGTGGAAGGTTTGACGTCGTGACGCCTCTCCAGCCATTCCTCAAAGAAGGGACTTACCGCCATGATTATCGCGTTCCCAAATGGCAATGGTAAAGCAAAGGGTCATATTTAATTTTTAATAAAACAGTTTACATATATTTTTTTTTTTCATAAACACCATGCAAACCAAGAATTTCCGTTTCGAGGCATAATCAACAATTGAATAAAATTATAAATTCTCGATTCACGAGTTGCATGAAGTAGTGATTCGTGATGCAAGAGAACGACCACAGTGGAGACCAATACAACTGTGGCCGGTTTGTATTGTTTCATCAACAGACGACCTTTGAGCAAAGTCCCAGTAAGGTTGATAAATGTAGTCACTATCGATTACCTGAAACATGGGAATAATAGTTTATTCAAAAAATAATTTAGTAAAATGTAAATAATATCCTATAATATCAATGTTCTCTAAAAATATATTTTTATTTGTTAATATCGTGGAGAAAGAAAACGATGCATCGTAGTAGATGCTGGTTAATAATAAAATGTGGGGTGATTATACTTACAGGTTGTGGCGCCATTAAGAGAAATCACTGACAATATCATTTCAACATACATAGGTCGTCGACATAGTGCATTTCAGCATTTAATCTGGAGTGCTTAGATGGTGTGTAGAAAATACACTATACTCTAGATGCAGTTCAATAACAACAATTATATTTCAACTTCAACTCTTCATTGATGGCCTTTGTGGAAAACAGGAATTTTAAAATAGCTTTTTATTAGTGACGTTTCTATATTATGTCAGTATATCTCATCGACATAATAACTCTATGCCGTTTAGCCGCAACCTCTTCCGTCCTATGCCGTGACGGAAGAGGTTGCAACTACTAGTCATAATACCGCAAGGAACCGAAGAATACGAGACGAGCGACTAGGCATGTGTTCGATATATAAAAACGAATTTAAAAGTCAATTTCAAACACACTTTTATCGTTTTCTCGGTCTAGAAAATCAGATTTATAAAACCGGCCTAGCCAAGCTAAACGATATAAACAACCAAACTAATCAGAATCGACGAATAATAGCACTGGATAAGTAGATGTAGCTGGAGCTGAGAAAGGCCAAAGGAATTTTCTGTATAGCCAAACTCAAACTGACCAATGCGTAAAAATTCGCTTTTTCTCTTTATATAAACGTGGAATAAAAAAGACAGTGCGAATCGCACAATTTAGATTTTTATGAAAATCTATTGCACATTGAAATAAGCAAACAATATCATCTTATTTTTAGTGCTTAAGAATATTTACGAGAATACTGCTATATTTTATTTTATGGTTTATTGTTAGGCTAGGCGTTACTAAAACCGAATATCTAAAAACAGAAAATCTTTTTTGAAGTCTGATATCGGATTAATATATATGTATGTACTCAAAGCCAAAAATGCCCATGTCTACGACTAATCATACATAGAGTAGAAAAGTAGAAAGGAGTCTTGTCCACAAAAATTAAAAAAAAAATACATCATACAATCGATAAATAGTTTATTCCAAGGAGTTAGTCCTTGGAATAAACTATTTTTCGATTGTATACCTAACCTAAAATAGGTTACTCATGACTAAAACTTATTTTTTAGATATCTCATTTTCCTCACTTCAACTAGGGCTAGATTTTTTCTATTTTGAAATAGAATTATGTGACGAATTTTTAAAAGCATATCTCAATCACTTACATTTTTGGCCCAGAAGTCCCACTCTCCTTTAACAGTGTATAATACTTTAGTACTGTCTATCCGACGAAGTTTTCAATAAATACATTATTCAGGTTTTGTATGGGTTAGGTACTGTGCCAAACTTCTACAACATTGCTGGCTAAAAATGCGTCAGTTTTTGTCGATATGTCCCATTTTTTCATGAAAAGACTCTATGCTAAAGCGCTTACCAAATATCCTACTTTTGTGCTAAAACATATAATTGAAAAATCAGGATGTGCTAAATCTATAGAGTTTGGGGATCGATTGTTTCGTCCCTAAACTATTTGTTGGTGAAAGATGACAAAAGCCAATGCAAACTTTTGGCATGATTTACTTTTTGCTTTTGCCAGAAATGAAATCATGTTAGAGCACAATACGAGAAATCAATAGCAAAAAAAAAACAGGTCCATAAACCGTAACCCAACGAAGATACATTTAAAAGCGTTGCTACTTGCTAGTGTAATACGTAATATTTTGAAGTTTCTATTGTTAGAATCACGGATATCTATGGTTAGAATAGGTTAAGTTGGCTGGTACTGCTATATTTTTTCATACTCGCACTTTTTCATCACTGTAATGATACGACTGCGTGTTCTAAAGTACTCTTTATTAAGATAAATAACTAAGCTTATATACTATTAAAATACACTAGTCAGCAGACACACACGCTCATAGTTATCATAATATAATATAATATTTCCACAACTATCACACAACACCGTCTAGTCCCAAGCTAAGCAGAGCTTGTGTTATGAGTACCAGACAGCTTATAAACATACTTATATATTTCTAAATACATACATATTATAGATAAATAACACCCAGACACAGAACAAATAATCGTGCTCATCACACAAACATTTGTCTTGGGTGGGAATCGAACCCACGACCTCCGGCATAGCAACCAGGGTCAGTAACCACTAGACCAACAGGCCAGTCATTAATAAGTAACACATTGGTAAAATATCTAGGGCGGTCATACACCTACGTCAGATGTAAAGGTGCTAACAATCACTAAAACGTGTGACACGAATTGAAAAGATAATAGTGATTGACACTATTTAATGCGTACACGCCTTAAATACCGAAACCAAAATCAAAAATAATGCGTGATAAAAACTCCTATAGCAATCAAGTCTCTAACTTCGTTTGGTTACGGATGGTAGACATAATTCTTTTTGTTATTGATTTCTCATGCAGTTCTTTATAAAATGGCCTAGGTTTCACTTTTGGCGAAAAGAAAAAAAAATGTATGCCGGCAATGTCTCGTCTTCTGGCTAGAACTTATCCCATTTATTTGGGGTTTGCCCTCCTTGTCCTAGTTTTCCATTGGGCAAGATTTTGTGCCATGCCGGCAATGTCTAATTCCTCTTTATCAGTATTTTTTCAATTCTCATTGGAACTTATTAGCCATACAGTTAAAGGTGCCTACAGATCAAAGTTAATAATGTGGTTGTGGTCTTAAAAACTATCCAAAACAATAACAAAACAATTGCAACTCAAACTAAAAACTGAACAACACACCACAAAAAATTCAATCCTTCAAATTCAAGCCTTCAATCGAAATGACTGCAAAAAATGTTTATATACATCGGATTTGACACACATAAGTACTTTTACGGGGCTTGCTAAGTTACGTAAGCTACAATCAGCTGATATTCACAAGTGGCAGCGCCAATGTAAAGTGCTCTTACAGGCTGAGGCTGAGGCTGTCGAGTCGGCTGCAGCGCGCTGCAACTGCGCCGCTCTTGTTCATATTTTGAACTTCTTTGTAGTCAGCTGTTTGACAATCACACCCTCCCGCCCCGCACAACGTCCCCCGCCCCACGAGCGCTCCCCCTCCCCCCGCTAGTAAGCCGTGCGTAGTGCATCTCTGCGCAACGCTCGCATCGCCAGTTACGAGCCATTGCCATTTTTATCGATCTGTCGATGAAATTTCGTGGCCGTCGTCGGGTCGCCGCTACCCTCCCGCACCGCTCCGCACCCCCCGACTCCTGCCGACGTCGCCGGCCGCGGCCGCCGCCAGCGCCAGCACCGAGCAGTGCTCGACGGAGCAGGGGCGCGTTCCGGCGCGGGGAGGGGGACTGGGATGAACGGCTCCCCGGCGAAGCCGCGGGGGGGCGGCGCGCGCACGGCGCAGGCGCGCGGGGCCGGGCGGTAGTCTCGCGGCCGCCGCCAACTTGCGCGCACGTGTGCGCGCTGAGCTCGGCCTTAACAATCAGCTGATCGGCGCGCGCCCCGCGGCGCACATGCCGTGAGGCCGCGTCCGCCGTCATGACGGGCTACGCCCGCAGCGAGGCCGACTTCGCCGCCGACCGCTTCCGCCGGGACGCGCGGCCCGCCTCGCTCGCCCCCAAGGACTACTCGGTGCCTTTACACGTAGACTGCAGTATCGAATACGAGCTTCCCGACTGTGCCAAGCCGCCGCAGGGCGTCAAGATCGAGCCTCTGCTCATGATCCACCCCTCACATTTCCGGAGGCTCGAGAGTCTGCGGCGAGTGCCCTTCGTGAACAACCTGCCGCGAGGAGACGCTGCCGCCGCCGCTGCCGTGACTCCGGGCAGCCGCGCGCGCGCGCCCCGCCAGGCTCGGCGATGCTGTCGCGCGGCCCCCGCGCCGCCCGCGCCGGCGCCGCAGCCCGTGCCGGCCGCGGCGGCGCGCGCGCGGGCCCCGGCGGAGGAGCCGACGCACCCACTGGCGTGCTACCGCTTCGAGTCGTACGCCGCGGACGGCGCGGGTGGCAAGCTGGCTGCCCGAGCGCGCCTCAAGCCGCACCCCTACCTGCCGCCCGAGGCGCTGGACTGTGATATCGCGCGAGCGCTGCCGCCGGCCGCCGCGCACTACGACCGCTTCGACAAGCGCGCGCTGCAGCAGCTGCCGATCTACATGTAGCCGAGCGGTGCCGGAGCGGGCCCCGGTCTCTGTGATGTTTCGTTGTAATTAGTTAGTGATAAGTGTCGGCGAGCGTGCCGGCACCGGCCCGGGCCGCGTCCGGCACGCTCACTCGCGTCTGTGTCCGTGCGGCGCGCGCCCTCGCGTCTGCTCGTTCGCGAACGAACCTAATACCAAATAGTACCTATGTACGTTGATATTGTTTAAACGTTGATTTATGTGTTGTTGTACCGGACGATTATGTGTTATTTCGCCGAGGACCTGAACGTTTCGTGTTATCGTTTCGCTCGAAGTCCGGTTCGCGGCCGGCTGGCTCGCCGGATGTCCGTCTCGGACGGTCGGCCGCCGACCGGTGCGTCGACGCTAGTGCATACCCACCAACGAAATATTTATTCGCAAACGCAGTAACCGACGCTTCACGATTAAATTATTGTACCGTCGCCGATTCGTTGCGTTTTTCTGTATAAGATATCATATCGATAATTATATGTTCAAAAATTGTATTATAATAAATATGTACCTATAGAGTAAAAAAATGAAAGTGAGAAAAATATTAAGAATAAAACTAGACATTAGTTATGTTTTCGAATAGGTGATGAGTTCTAGAGCAGTCCCGAACGGTAATTAGAATCGTATCTCTACTCTCATTTTGTAAGCGGTTATGTTTGTTAAAATTATATATAAAGAGTCCTCTGATGAATAGTCTGATTAACGAATATTCGGCATGTAAAAGTCTTTATAAAACGCTTACTTAGCATATCATAGTATTATATTGTGTCATAGTCCAATGCCAAAAATATAACTATCTTTTTACAAAAATCCCTAAAACATCGTTTTATTTACCTCCATGCGGCTCAAGTGCGGTCCTTGTGTACAGTGTATGTAGTGTGTGTAGTCAGTGCTCGTTACCGGACGATACCGGACGGAACCGGATGCCCTGGATGCGGTGCGGAGCTGGCGCGGCGGAGCGTGCTGTAAGTACTCGCTACCGACTGGATCCACACCATCACTTGTCTCTCATGTGCCACTAAACTCACTTTGTTGCCTGTCAATCCTAAATGTGCTAATGGACCTACTTATGAAAACCGCTGCAACCACAATCTTGGCCAAATGTTGCTCAGAAATAGGAGACTTAAAATGTACAGATTGTAATTTAGAGATTAAGATTCTAGACATGTAACTAATGAATGATTCAGTAATTTTATGGCACAGTGATTGCCAACGCTGAATGCACACAGCCCCAAAGTAAAAGCGAAATAAATCCAATTTTGTAAAGTGAAAACTAGATATTGCAATCTCTGACAGCTGACTGAATAAGTAACACGGCCGGCAACGCCGGTACTCAGTTTATATTGTAGGTGATGCGCAAATAAACTAATAACATTCGTAGTTAGAAATGGACTTATCAAGTGACGGCCGCAAGTCACAATCACAACCGTACCTAATTTGTCTCAGATTTGTTATAAAAAAATAACTTATATGTAGATACATAAACATGACGAGCAACTTGTTCGAAGATGTCATAAATTAATATTTACAGGAAGATTGCTTACTTTTATGTCGCCATAAATGTATTGGCAGAGTAATTTACAGGCTGGTATTTGTGTCGAACGCAGCGGCTTTAATGTCCAGCTGCACGCTACATGCCTACCTAGGTAGTGAACAAGCAAGTAATCACGACACTCCGATGGGTATAACCGTATAACTTTAATAAGTGCTCCAATGCTCAGCTCTTTGTTGTTCATCAATCAACATTATAGATTAAAAGAAAGTTTGGCTCTACTAATCGAAAATGATACATTAGACATTTTGTATTGTTTAAAACCAATAAATTTGTTAGCAACGTACTTACCTATCAAATTGAGCCTCCAATGCGAGTGCTAAGTTAAGCACGCCATGTGGATGGTGAAAGCACGTCTTGACACAAAAACTAAAGAAGCATCATGTCATGTTTTGTTGTCAGAAGTGAATCCACTCAACTACCTTACATTTTAGTAAATGAGTGAATTAGATGACGTCCATTAAAGTACGTACCTGGACGCCAATATAAAAAAATATTACAAAGAAACGGGTATTTCAAAACTATTTTTATTGCTTATGATGTGGTCTATATTTTCAATGGATACACAACTACTACGTATAAAACAATAGTTTATTCCAAATTAATAATAGTCTCTATGAAATTACATATACAAATATGACATATACAATTATAAGTTAAAATAAACTTTTAAGGCATGTTATTCCCGTTTTAAAATTAGTTATTCATTTGTTCTGGTTTTATTTTTATGTAAGTACAAAAATGAAAATCAATTCTTTTTTATTTTTTTTAAAGTTCCACCGTGGAAACAATGCGTTTCAAAAGGGACGCAATAACAATGACGTATAATAATACATACCTGCCCATCTGCAACTGCCTATTAACGAGCGCATTATGTTTTTAGCTTTCGTTTTGGAATTGGAAGTTTTATTCAGTAACCGCCCGGTCAACAAAAATTATTTGTGAGGTGAAAATTCTCAAACAAAAGCGGCTAAAACAAAAATATTTAAACATTTCATTCGTTAAACAATTCTATGTCCGTCTACTACGTCATTTATATTACGTACCACTAGAGGTGCGTAGTTTCTATTGTTTCCAATAAAATTTGTATTGAAAAAAAAAACAAGTTTCTAACAGACAAGGAGGAGGTTCTAAATTTTAGATCATGCAAAATAATAAATGATAACAATAATCTTCCGGGATTACTGCAATTGCATGTAGTGTTTATTATTAACACATTTCATAACATAACATCTCGCCAGTACACTTTGAAGGGGTAACGCAGATGTCTGACACTGGGGTATACTTACCCTCATTTCACAAATATTGTTCAAATTCCAATTGTATTGGTGTTATCAATTCGGGCATAACTTTCATATTTATGGACCGATCTTAATGATTATTTTGTGTCCAGAGGAGTGTTTCTACCCGGTAGATCCATTTAAATTTGATGAAGAACTGCAGAGATAGACCATGGAATACTACAGTAAATTAACAAATCTTTTGGGATTGCTGCAATCGCATGTCTATTTATTGTTAACACCATTGCATAACATAACATCACGCTGGTACACTCTGTAAGGGCACTGCAGATGTGTAAAGTTCAAACTGGTTTTTTTTTCATCAATTATTTTCAAATTCCATGTTACTGGGGTTATTAATTCGCGCATAACTTTTTGCTTTATGGACCAATCTTGAAATTCTTTTTGTGTTGGGTTCAATTATAATTCTATAGTAATCCTATCACTGCAGGAATATAGATATCTACTACAAACCGACCTATTAGGTGGGTTTTAGTCGCTAAATGTCGTTGATCCACCCTAGACCGAGAAATTTTACCTGGCTTCTTGGTACCTTGCCAGAGAACTTACTCGCTATTTAGTTTTAGCTGTAAAAAATAAAACCTTTGTACAAAAAAAAATACAACTTCAAAAAAAAAACACCAGAGTGCAAAATAACTTTATTTCGGAAGTCGGTTGTATTTTTTTTTTTGTAAAAAGTTTTATATTTCACACTTTTTAGTTGTAGTACCTCTCAGCGAAACTTAAATAGACAGTTACCTTCCGCTATTCGGTTCCATCATCAAATCATCACGACAGTTTTAATAATACTAAACACGGCTAGGATACACTGATTTATTACAAAGTTCCGGCTCTTACCTACCTTCCGTCTTCATCATCAGATCAGTTCTATGTATCCCCTCCCCTTCTTCCTTTAGTCAGCCACCGACTAAATGTATAAACAAAGCAATTTTACTTGTTACGTTAGTTCTGCTATGGTTTTTTGAAGAATTATATCTTCGTAGTTCATCATCAAATCAAAAAAATATAATCTTTTAAATAAAACAAAAATTTGCAAAATCGGTCCATAATTGACCGAGATATCGGTGAACAACCGTATTAAAACGACAGTTCTGTTATGATTTTTCGAAGAGTTTCGTTATATAACTTCGAAGATCAAAAATCATCATCAGATCAAAAAGATATTTGTAAGGGACCAATCCGGAAGGTATAATCTTTCAATCAAAACAAAAATTTTCGAAATCGGTCTACAATTGACCGAGATATCGGTGAAAATACATTAAAAATAAATTATAAATAAAAAAAGCATTTTTAAAAACAAGCTTTCAATTAAATGGCCTAAAAAGAAGAAAATAATAATTTTTTTTATAACTTTTACTATCAATTTAGAACGGCATTACACAATTTATATGATACAAAAGCTTGTCGCGAGATTTTGAAAATATTAAAATCAATAGTTAAAGTTATTTAACTTATTTAATTAATGAAGTTATTTAGCTATGTATTTACACAGTTCAATTTCGCGACAAGCTTTTGTATCATATAAATTGTGTAATGCCGTTCTAAATTGATAGTAAAAGTTATAAAAAAAATTATTATTTTCTTCTTTTTAGGCCATTTAATTGAAAGCTTGTTTTTAAAAATGCTTTTTTTATTTATAATTTATTTTTTACTTTTTAGTTATACCTTATTTAAATCACATTTGTATTCTCAGCAAATTCATTTAATTGTTACCCATATTATAGGAAAGCATAAGAAACTTAGTCTTCTATCTTTAGAAGTCTGCCAGGTTTTTTTTTTACTTTTTTTATGGTAGGTAAAATCATCCATTGACATCCCCCGCCCTTGGTTTTGGTCCCGTATGTTGCCGGACGGACGGACAGCGAGCTACCTATTGCCTGCCGTCCGCAAGCCCGCGCCTACGGTGGCCGCAAATCGGGATCGGAATTACGGTGGCGGCTGCGGCGTGAGAGCCGTTGCCTGATGCGGTCCGCCTCCTCTTTTGCTAGCATTACTTCTTCGCAGAAGGAGGCGACCACCTGAAAAGTCTAGGTTGGATTTATGAAACAAAAATGATTGTGGTGGATTGTAAGACTAACAATCAACCTAACTTACATGAAATAGCCAATTGCAAAGTTGTCCAGAGTTTATCTACCTGGGATCCATAATCACAAATACTGAGAAATGCGGAAAAGATTCAAGCACCGTAAAAAGATTGATACTCTTGAAATGTGACGCTGGAGGCGTCTACTGAGGATAAAACAGACTGCTCACCGCACTAACGTTTCGATTCTTAAAGAGCTTTGCATCAAACAAAAACTTTCGTCGATTGTGCAACAGCGAATTTTTAAGACGTTTGGATATTATCATACGCAATGAAAGCTCTTTGGAACGTTTAGTGGTACAGGGAAAAGTAGAAGACCTACGTTCTCGCGGCCAATCGCCTACCAGATGGACAGACCTCACTAAATCATCTTCGAAGTGTTCCCTCATTGAATGTACACGAACTGCCATGAATAGAGAGAGATTAAGAAATCTCGCAAAAGCCGCAACCAATCTGCCAGACAATCCATGACCACTACCAGTTTATCAAAAGTATGACTGAAAAAAAGGAGAATATTGGATTTAGAGTAATGCCACTTTATTTTTCAAGTTACTCTCTGCAAGCCCTTTCAATTGGTACCTATTTTTAACTTCCGGCGAAAAAGAGGGGTGTTATCAGTTTGACCTGTCTGTCTATGTGTCTGTCCGTGGCATCGTAGCGCCCAAACGAATGGACCGATTTTGATGCGGTTTTTTGTTTGAAAGCTGGCTTAATCAAGATGGTTCTTAGCTACAATTTATGAAGATCTGTGCAGGTGTTTAAGGTCATCAGCTCGTTTGTTAACTGTAGTAGGCATTTTAGACAGTAAATGGGTGTTTACTTTATTTTAAACATATGTGTGACCTAATATTTGAAATACTCGTGTACAATCTGGTGCCATTTAGCTGGTCTGATGATGGAGCTCGAAGATAAGAACCCTGGATTGCTTATTAGCATAGTAAACTTATCTAGTTTGCGCTCATTAGATTCGCCTTTACTAGTACCATACATTTCTCATGATGACAAGGACCTGATGCTAGATCTGGAAGGTGGCTGATGGAACTTTGGAACGCCTACTAGTAAACCCATCGAGTTTGGGCTCATTACATTGCAACATTTCATACTGATGACAAGGACTGTCGGGGGTCTTTTAAATTTTTAATTTTATAATTATGTAGGAGTGTACGAGTATTAAAAATAACTAGTTCAAATTCTTAAATGTTCCGCCATATTTTATTATTTTTATAATTGATTTTGAATTTTAATTGACTTCATATAGTTAACCATGCATTGTCATCAAAATTAAATGTGTATCACAATTTCTGCTCAAGGTTGAAGATATCTGCTTCAAAATTGAATTGCAAGATTTCACCAGAACAAACATTCATACATATATACATTGCAAGTCAAATAAAAGCTTATGAAAAATCAAACTTTTAAGAAAACGCAATCTTAAGATAAGGTCGTTTATGCTCTGTTTAGGCACATATTTTAAAACCAACAGTAACTAGGAAATCTAAACCTTATAACCAGTTGACTGAGCTCCATCATCAGACCTTGGTTACCATATAGGATCCAAGTGCTCATCAATACAAATCAAATGAGCCCGAACTCGATGGGATTGTGTCGATGTCTTACGAAGTTCCTATGGTAACCTTCCAGCTCCATTATTAGAATCTGGTTACCACAGGATCTAAGCACTCATCAATACAAATCAAACGAGCCCAAATTCGATGGGGTTGTGTCGTTTAACTGCGGAGTTTCAATGACCACGATCTTGCTCCATCATCAGACCCTGGTTACCGTATAGGATCCAAATACTCGTCATTACAAACCAAATGGGCTTTAAGTCGATGGGGTTATATCGCTTAATTGCTGACTTCATATGGCAACCTTCCAGCTCTATCATCAGACCCTGGTTACATGTAAGATCTAAGTACTTATCAATACAAATCCAATGAGCCCAAACTCGACGGGATTGTGTCGATTTCTTACGAAGTTCCTATGGTAACCTTCCAGCTCCATCATCAAAACCTGGTTACCATATAGGATCCAACTAGGTACTCATCAATACGAATCAAAAGATTTCAAATTCGATGGGGTGTGTCCTTTAACTGCGAAGTTCCCATGACCACCTTCCGGCTCCATCATCAGACCTTGGCTACTACACATGATCAAAGTACTCGTCAATACTAATCAAACGAGCCCAAATTCGATGGGGTTGCGTCGTTTAACTGCCGAGTTCCTATGACCACCTTCCGGCTCCATCATCAGACCCTGGCTACCATACAGGATGAAAGTACTCGTCAATACAAACTAAACGAGCCAAAATTCGATGGGGTGTGTCCTTTAACTGCGGAGTTCCCATGACCACCTTCCGGCTCCATCATCAGACCCTGGCTACCATACATGATCAAAGTACTCGTCAATACTAATCAAACGAGCCCAAATTCGATGGGGTTGTGTCGTTTAACTGCCGAGTTCCTATGACCACCTTCCGGCTCCATCATCAGACCCTGGCTACCATACAGGATGAAAGTACTCGTCAATACAAACTAAACGAGCCAAAATTCGATGGGGTGTGTCCTTTAACTGCGGAGTTCCCATGACCACCTTCCGGCTCCATCATCAGACCCTGGCTACCATACATGATCAAAGTACTCGTCAATACTAATCAAAGTAGCTCAAACTTGATGGGGTTGTGTCGTTTAACAGCGGAGTTCCTATGACCACCTTCCGGCTCCATCATCAGACCCTGGCTACCATAGAGGATGAAAGTACTCGTCAATACGAATCAAACTAGCCCAAACTCGATGGGGTGGTGTCGTTTACCTGCGGAGTTCCTATGACCACCTTCCGGCTCCATCATCAGACCCTGGCTACCATACAGGATGAAAGTACTCGTCAATACTAATCAAATTAGCCCAAACTCGATGGGGTTGTGTCATTTAACTGCGGAGTTCCTATGACCACCTTCCGGCTCCATCATCAGACCCTGGCTACCATACAGGATGAAAGTACTCGTCAATACTAATCAAACTAGCCCAAACTCGATGGGGTTGTGTCGTTTAACTGCGGAGTTCCTATGACCACCTTCCGGCTCCATCATCAGACCCTGGCTACCATACAGGATGAAAGTACTCGTCAATACAAACTAAACGAGCCTAAATTCGATGGGTTTGTATCGTATAACTGCGGAGTTCCTATGATCACCTTCCGGCTCCATCATCAGACCCTGGCTGTCATACAGGATCAAAGTACTCGTCAATAGTAATCAAGCGAGCCCAAACTCGATGGGGTTGTATTGTTTTATTGCTGAGTTCCTATGGCTACCTTCCAGCTCCATCATCAGATCAGCTCCATGTCATCATAATGTTGCATTGTCACCCGACTTACATATGCATGTAAAATTTCAGCTCAATCGGTTGAAGATATCTGCTTCAAAATTGAGTTGCAAGATTTGAGCCGAACATACATAGTTACATACAGTGCAAGCTAATAGAAAGCTTGTAAAAATACATACAGCCGAACATAGAACCTCCTCCTTTTCGAAGTCGGTTAAAAAGTACAACCGACTTTAAAAACCAATCGAACTAATGCTCTGTTCAATAAGACCGCCCATTGTACACTTAGTTTCGCAAATGTTTATCCGATACACATTGTGAGGTGTAAATATAAAGTTTATTAGATCTTACAATTTCATAGCTAAAGACCTATAGCAAACTTTAAGTAGAACAGAAGTTTTGTAGACTTGTATTCAAAATTACAAGTGTGGAGCGATGGAAGTGTTCGCCGTCACATGGGACATTAATTTATTGTATGGTATCAAAGACATTGCATTTTATTTTTTAATCCCTGACTTTAATTTTCTATGACTATTGAGCTCGATTTTCAGACCACTGTGTGGCGCGGGCCCAATGGAGTCGGGCCGCTCTCACGACGGCGGCGACTCATTCTGCCATTGTTTCGCTCTCAATGACAACACTTCCAAAATATCCGCTAAACAAAAGCCTAGCGCGCACCGCCGCTATTCATTCCACATTTTATTTTCTGTTTGAAAGGCACTTAATACACAATGAGTCGTGAATAATCTACAATAGCTGTTGGGAAATTATTCATACCGAATCGTCATTCAGGGAAATAAGTATTCAGACAAAATCATTATAATAAAGCTCGATTATTATGATTAGTTACATTCATGCGAACGTCTCGGACTCGGCAATTAGTCGAAGCGAGTGTAATTAAGATGCAGTCAAATAGATTTAAAGAGCATGCAGCGCAGAAACGTGGGCCGTGGGCAACAGCCGGCACGCACGCGGCCCCGGGCTCTGAGAATGTACGTCTACTCCATTATCCGACATCACAGCGAGCGACGGCGTTAAATTAGCATCCACGTAATAAACACGAAATAAACATCGAGACTAATGGATGATTGGGGCGGCACGCTCGCCGCCGCCGCGCCGCATGCCACCCGGCCCGGCTCGGACCCGGTCGCGACTCACGGCGGCGAGCCGAATTAAACTTATACTTATGTATTATTTTATCTTCACAACGACGATAAAAAGTTTATTGTTACTTTTTATGGGTGTGATATTGTGTCCGCACAGATTCGTGCGCCGCCGTTATCTCGCGCAAGGTAACTGCGGCTGTATTTAGCTATAATAGTACCTAATTAAATATAATATTATGATGTTGAGCGTTTTTGTGCCACATTCTTTTCTGATTTTATGGCGTCACAGCGCATTCCGAAACCTAAAGTATCTATTACCGGCGATAATTAATTGTGTATAATCAGTAGGTACCCTACTGAGTATATTACCTCTAAACCGTTCTGTCTGTAGGCGATCGAGTCGACTAAGTATCTTATTGATAAGCATAAAAGCTTTCAAAGCAATTCGTGCGTATGGTACCTAATCTCACATATTGCGGCAGTAAAACGGCAGTAACAGTAATCGGCGAGATTCGCGGTGCAGCGAGACGTTTAAGATAAGAGCACTCGTAATAACGATCACGAATTATAACGAGCTCCTTCGTCACGGCCTGATAACTGCGCGCGATCTGAACATCAGCCGCTACTCGCCACTCGTAATTACCGGCTTCCTCGAAGCGCATTACACACAGTAGTTACAGTTAAACGTCGACTGAACTCACTTCGGGTGAAATTCGATTCCCGAAACGCGAGTATAATTTATCGTCGGTATTATCTCTCGTAAAACGAAAACCCAATTTATGTACGTCCGCCACCCGCCGCCCTGCCGTCATAAAACATAATATTATCGACATCGCCCCCTCCCTAGGCGATCACGAAACTAAGCAAGCATCGGCCATTTTAAGTACCGAACTTGACAGGCGGGTGTTGTCGTGCGTCCCGCTCGCACTCGCAGCCTGCACCGGGAGCGAGCGAGACGGCGCCGGGAGCGAACTCTTTCATGTGCCGCGCCGGAACAGGGAGCGTTCTGCACGATCTCACGCTATTTTATTTTATAAATACGTAGGTACCTTGCTTCATAACATAACGTAACCGCGCCCGTTCCGATCAAATCTGTATTCGTTATTTATTACTGAAAAGTATAAATTAGTCGGTTAAAATACCTAACGTCTAACGCCGGTCGGGTACTTCTCATTGAAAAGTAATCTGTAAATCACATTTTGTTGATAGTAGTAAATAGTGTTGCATGGTAGCAAGGTATGTAGCGCGGCGTGTCCGCGTGGCGCCGCGACCTACTGCGATCAGCTGATTGGAGCGCGGCGCGGGGCGGGGGCGCCCGGTGTGGGGGGCAGGCGGGCGGTGCACACGCGCACACAACAGCTGATAGCGCGAGATATCTGCCGTCGCGACGCGACCAGACGTCGGTCGCTTGGCGTAGGTAATTAAAGAATGCATCTCCAAGTACCTCCGCTCGATCTGCTTCGCCGCCGCGTCGCTCGCGCTTCACTTCCACGCTTTCGACGACGAATTTCGTATAAATGCAATCTACTGAAATTGTAATACAATTATTTAATAGAATATTAAACTATACCCGCGCACTGGCGGCCTGGAGCTGGAAGAAATTAATGGTAGGTGTTCTCAGTGAGTTACGACATCAATTAGAATTAACGAACACTACCTACATATGTGCTTACTCTAAATAAAAATAATTATCTACGAATATTTAGTAACGTGTCATCGTTTCGGAGACGTGATCGCGAGTCACGTCACGACTCTTGGTATGTGTGTGCGTTCTGCTGCGCTAAGTGGAGATGTCGTTTGTTTGTGGCACGAAGCGCGGCTGCCGCTGGCCAGCGCTAAGTAACCGACGCTCAAATAAAACCACACGTCGCACTAAGTGTTCACATTACTCGCGCCCACGATCAGTTCACATGAACAACCCAATAGACACCTGATAGATCAAGGAAACAATAAAAGCAAAAATAAACAGTAGAGGACCCAATTGCGAACCACGAAGGACACCAGAAACAATATCATTATTCGATGACCTGAGCCAACGGTAGGTACGACGTAAAATTCAGGGTCCATGACACAAAACTTAAACCAATGGAGAAGGGGTCAGTTGTCAATATTCTAGTTTCTTCAGTACCAACTTGTGAGATACTCTATCAAATGCCTTACTGACTAATGACTTATGGATTTCAAGTTCTTTGTTAATACATGTCACCAGTGCAGGCACATCTTAATTGATATTAAGTAGTTTTTCACATGCAAAGGATGTTGCTCATTAACTGTTCACAATGCAACATCTTAGCTAATTGTACGATATAAGTGTGTGACTTGTTATGGATTCTGATTTCCGAGTTGTTGCAAACATGGTGTCGTATCCGCAAAAAGTGTCGTAAGTACACCTTAAACATGTATGTTTGTTGATGCAAGTTTCTTTTGTTCTGTGGATGTACGCGGGCGCGGGCGGGCGCGTGTTTGTAAACTCGCGGCGGAAGCGCACGATAACGAGAATCACCAAACCATTCCGTGCCCGAACCCTCCAAACTTACCTTTACGAATGAAAGGCAAAGCTTTTCATATCGCTTCCCCGCGCCACGGTAATATTATCTATACCCGAGCTGCCTATCAGACGCATTGTGTGATAACTTTGAAATACCGTCCATTGTATCGTAACTCAAAGATGTCCATTGTACAGGGATGTTGCCAGAGTCGGCAACCTAAACAAAAAGACTTTTATGATAATTTTCTTTTATGATTCTTTCAAGATATTTAACGAACAGTATTTAAGTACATGTACTTATAGTTAGTTACCGTATTTATGACAAAAACATGAACAAAACATTTTCTTCGCAACACTGTGTGGAGATGTATAAAATTGTAACTTTCTCGTGGCGCTGACTACATTATAAATGTTAATGATTGAGAAGCGCTACGTGTTTTTGCGTCATTGGGAACATGTTCCAACTACGATGATTACCAGAGTTACCACGAACACATTGAAACATGCGTTTACCATACTCAAACAGTTACAACCATACTCATGAGCATAATGTAGCTGCTCCATATAGTAAAAATAACATCTAAGAGCATAACGACGTCTGTAACACGTATACAGCGACTAAGAATTAAGTACTTAAATACTAAATGTATACAGGTTTAATGTAGAAAGTAGTAATCCTTAAATAAATAGGTAACGAACGATATATAATGAGTGGATAATTTCGGCGAGCACATTATCGCTCCCTCACATGGTCGATACATTCTCTCAACTTTCAGTTCACATACATTTAGGATACAGCCTCGAGACTGGTTCCGCTCATTAGACCACCGGCGGCCAATTACCGTGAAATGCTCATATAACGTGGAGTAAGTTCAACTTAAGTTAAGCACACGAGGCTCGCACATTGCGCAATGTACGAGCCAATTAAGTAAACATTTACTGTAATTTGAAAGTAATACGCTTTCGATATTTATTTAAGTCATGTAAAGGTATTTATCAACATTACCGAGCATTGTGAAAGCAGACCGCAGCAGCGCGTCCAGCCGTTAATGAAACTATTAACAACATATTATCCGAGGGCCCGAGAGTGTCACCGCGAGCTGTTTATGCCAACTACTGAATAACTTTGCATCCAGTTCCGTTATTTTAGCAATAAATAGTGCTATGTCTATGCATCATATTAAATTTTCTAGAATAAACAAGTTAATAAAGGTAATTAATAGATATGTGAATTAGAAAGTCATCTAAATCACTTGAAGTTATTTTCCCCAGCGCAGCGCGTGACCACTGAGTGAGATAGACGCTCACCAAATCCACAAAATCTTCTTTTTTCTTGTAGTATTTGTTGATGATTAATTCTTTGTGTACCTTTAACTTCACATCTCATGTCAGCAGTGATAGTAATGATTACTGCATGACCATAATGCAGTAATCATTACTATTACTGCTAATAATAGTTTGGTTTTTACCGATCTGTTGTTACATTTCAGTTCAGTATTTATTTTCTATTGTATCAAAGCGAGGACTGTCCCCACCTCGTCCTCAGCCAGTGACACCCCCACGACTGTCTCTCCCTGCTTCATCTGCGAGTATGTTCACGCCTCGCTGTAACAGTGTGAACAGAATAATTTAAGCAACCGTTAGTCAGCTCGTGGCTCGTCTATATTTATTAATAAATACATTTCGAATGCATTGCTTCGCGGATGTTGTTCGTTTCAACACTTGTGTGAAAAGTGCTAGCAACGGCCGATGATTAATATGAGTTGAGTAAACATATGAGTGTGTTTGAAACTCGTTATATTTACTGCAGTTGTCAGTGTGGAGGATGTATTTTATGTCAGTTGTAGTGGCGGGCGAGAGGGACCGAGTCGTGACTTGATGTTTTACAAGAAGATCTTCTTTCGTCGTTCGACATCAGCAATAAATACGTGTTGTGCACGCTTGCGTACGACGTACAGCTACAGATGCATCAGTGATGCTGTGTCAGACTTGCCGGGCCTGCCATGACGTGCGAGCGAGAGAGATGGAGCTGTACACCCTAAAATTATAGCTTCATCCGTTTAACAGTTCAGTCACAGCAGGCCTAGCCAAGTTACAACGGTTTCCTGTCGAATCTCTTTCTACAATCGAAACGCCTCAGCGTATCATTTATACCATAAAACTACAGGATGTAGCGATGATCATTGTAGAAACGATTACACTTCATTCTACCATTTTGAACGATGTGGACTTGGATGTTGTCATTCCCATGCTTTTGATTAGTTTTCTAGTAGCGTTAACGTGTAGATTGTTAACTTGGCTTAAGCCTGCTGGTGTCGTTCTCGTCTGGTGTTCGTGTGGTCGTGTGCCGCGCCCACGCTTCACATATCTAATTTTTTAGAATTATTACATACTATTATATTTTAATGAGTTATTATAACATGATAACACATTCTTAGTAGGTAGCTAATTAAAAAGAAAACAGGTTCGCTAGCTAGCTAGCTGCTGCTAAAGACCTACACATTGTTAATTCAATTTTTCATTCGTGAGGCTAGGTAGGCGACCAGTCGGGGCAGACAATAATTAAATATAGTGGACCGTGCGAAGTTTTATAATAATTATGACTTTTCATGAAGGTCTCTACTTTATTGCCAATTTTACGACACGCTCGCAAAAGCACCGCCTATGAACTGCCATTACGAACGAAAGCTACCCGACACATGCGAGAGGCGAGCGAGCCCGGCGCGACGTGCCGGCCGACATCATTTTAATTGGTATTCGGTTGGTTGTAAACTAATAACAACGTACCTATACCTCGCACGCCACATACTAGGTGATATTATATCAAAATAACTTCTATACCACGACCCAATTAAACCCGAGCACTATGTAATACAACACAAACATTTACAATATGATATTTTCTGTACGCGGCATATTATTTATACCGTTAATTAACGTCTCGATAATTATAAATTCAGTAAAATAATAATATCACGTTGTTTTCGACGTGTTTTGGCGTGTTTTATATTCAATTTATACGTTCCGGTAAACAAACAGTGGCCAGTAGGTACTTATTCCTGAATAGTGTATTCCTGTGATGATGACAATGTAGTTTTAAATAACGACATCAATACCGGTGTCGGACGATATAATTGTAATGAAGACGTCGACGAGCGCGACGAGCAGCGCGTCGGCTCCTGCCGTGGCCAGGCAATTGAGCTGTTTACTTCAACACTATTTATTAGACTAATATCGAACCTTGCAAAGTTGCGACGCTCTACCGCATAGCGTGCGGCTGCTGGAAAACTACCACAAATCACTTTATAAATGCAGCACCTACAGAATTGTGATTGTTGATAAATCTACATTAGGTATTAGCTGATTTCTACTCCTTGTTGTAGATCTATGCGATATGTGTCAAACTGAAAAGGCCTATACATACATATGCGGGATAGAAACCGGCCAAGTGCCAATGTGATTTTTTCAATTCCTATGTACTTTTCCAACTCTATAGACTATTTCCAACGCGACATTACTGACGCCCCGTGCCTCGGATAGCGTGTGAAGCCATCGGTCCCGATTGGCTTCAGTGGATTTTGGACAGTCGTTACAGGCAGTCAGACGCCAGTAAGTGTGACCATCAGTCTATCGATGAGTATCGAGCGTAGCCCAGTCACTGCTTGTGGAGGTCTGATAGCTAGTCGTTCGTGCCGCTTCCGGCTAGACGGGAAGCCGCCCCAAGCTACACGGTCGGGAACAGGCGGGAGATGAGACCACGATTCTGGAATTAATGAATAACTTATCGAATTGAAAAGGAAAACCTTGTCGCGTTTGGGAAAGTTTACAATAAACCAAAAAAATAGTGCTCCGTCGACCTCCTGCCCGGTGCGCGTGCGCGTGGAGCTGGCGGAGCGCCGAGCGCAATCGAGTCGTTCTTTTCACAAATTCGATTGTGTTCGACTTTTTCTGACGTTGCGAACTTTTTGCTACTACCTACTGTATTTCTTTATTCTATGGTTTAATGGATCATTTCAGTCTTTGTGTTATCTTTTTTTTATTTCAACATCTGTGTTAATGTTTTTATTTTATTGTAACTGACAACTGTTCGTACAAAATAATGTTACCATAATGAGCGTCTCGCAACGATATCATGGTATTAATTTATAATTTGGAGATGTTTTCATAGATAGTGGGTACTCCAAGTAGGTCGTTATCTTGTTTGCACTGAATACCTACATCGTTATAGATGTGGGTTAATGTTCGCTGATCGCTTGCGGACATGGCCCCGGCGGTCAGCTGTGCGCGCGTCGCCGCGTGGCAGCACGGCGCGACATCGGCGGCCATGCCACCATGGTCACCCTGCGTGTCAACTATTTATTTATAATATTTTTGTACAAACGTTACTTTCGTTATCATGATTCATGATACATATTCGGCTGAAATATGTGCTGTGTTGATAGATACACACGTCAACTGCCAACGAAGAGTATTTGATAAACATTTGGACCATGATTGTGCTTTTAGATTGTAGATACGTTGGCGTCGCTTTAACAATCAAATTGTTATTCGTTGTTGTTTGAGCTGAAGTATCTATTTCTGTGCTGGTACTTACAAACATGCGGGCCCACGTCATGTTTTTGTGCTGTTCATTACGAACAGTCTGATTCGCGACTCGGACTCAATGGAACCTTTAAATAATGAAACGGTATCTAATACGGAGCGCATTACGTCGGTGGGTGAAGTCGCGCGTTCTCTTTGTGTCAGAGGGCGGAACTAATCGAACAATGTGATAATGTCATCATCATAGAGATCACTGGCGTAACCCAACAAACGTTCATTAACTTTCATCCGGCGTAGAATCATATTGTACATACATGCATATATACCGCAGACAGACAAGTTCGTTGTAGTCTGCTCAGCTGACATAACGGCCTCACCTTGTGTGCAGGAAGAGGCGGCACCTTGTTCGGTAGCGATTAAAGTGCAGCGACACAAGTGGATCATTATCGTGAAGGGTGCGGGGGGACGCGGGGCGAGAGAGACGGCGCGCTGCGCCCGCGCATCCGCTGCACGCTATTGACAAAAACCGCGCAGCGCTTCCTGCTCGCCCTTTGTGACACTAATCAAAGCACCAGCACACAGTCACCTCAGCAGGCGGATAGACTTCGTAAGCGGATATTATCAATAATCGAATAAATATACCTACATATTATTATGTAGTCAGCTGCTATAGGTACCTATAATACTCCCTTAAATAATTATTATTATTCTATTCCAAAAATATCTTATGTAAATTATAATAATATAATCAACATGCAACTATGTGCAACACTTGAGCGAACGCACATTTTCACGGAACGCCGAAGTGGCAACATTTTATCATTGACTACTTTATTGTTATGTATGCAGCGCAGCGCCCGCGCCCGCGCCTGCGCCTGGGGCCGGCCAGCGCGCGCAGGGCACACCACACACTCATAAATACTAACATTAAACTGTGTAGTTAAAATCGTGTATTATCGTGAGCGGGCGCGGCCAGAATACGTAATTAACACAAAGTAAAGTCAGTAATTGCCGGCTTTACACGAAATCACCGCTTGAAGTCGGCGGGGGAGTGGGGTGGGGGGAGGTCGCGCCATGATCTACAGCGGCCAGGCTGAGGGGGGGGGGGGGGTGTAATGGCCGGACACGGGCCAGGCCCTTACGTTTTATGTTACGGCCGCTGATAGCTCAGCAAATCACTCTTATCACTGGCAGTTACGTGCTCTCGAGGAGACGAGCGCTGCTATTAATCAGGTCCGGCAAAAAGCGGTGCTTTCACGCAGGCGACGCGATGTCAACGTCAACATACCGGCGATGGCTTGAACACAGTTTGAGACCTGACACATACATGACACAAATCTTTTAACAAATGGGTTTTAGTCGAAAGATAAGGCTTTCAAGTTCCGACGGCAACATTAAACTTGCCCGCAAATAAACCAATAGAACAACATTCGAGCTGTGCTTAGAATTGCCGGAAACGATACCGATTTCTAAATCATTGTCCATCCGCAGCGCGCGAGTGACGATCACTTGCGGCAAGCGAACACGGAATGCGATACGTTTATCGCTACGACTGCGACATCGACACGTTTGTCATGATGATCGATTGTGAAAATTCACCAGTAGAATGCCACTTTATCACTGAGTGACATCCTCATAAATCCCACTTATATCTACGCGGGCGAAACCACTAGCAGAGGGTAGTGTGTGTGTGTCTATGTAACATACATACCTACGTTTGCTAGCTGTTCCGCGCGTTTTCACCCGCATCTTTGAATACTGCTTCCCACCCTCCCGTGGGTCGTAGTTGTAGCGTGAATCCTGATGCCTATAACCATCTTCAGTAAATGGACGACAATCCAAGACTAAAAGAATTGTTCAGTTCACCCAATTAGCTAGCTACCTGAGATTAGCACGTTCAAACAAATAAAAAAAAACTTCAGCTTAGGTAGGTATTAATTTTAGTAAATATTTTTCGATGATTTGGCATTTGATATGACATACACCCTGTAAACATTCGTTCATTTTGTGGTTATTGAACTCACTGTGAAAGACTATAGGACAGGCTGATATGTGTCACGTTAGCAGCGCCGGGCTGGAGTCCCTGCTAACACGTTCACACCTTAATGGTGTGTCATCAGTATTTCGCAGTCCCATGTTAGGCGTTCAAATAAAAGTGTCAGTGTTTAGCATGCAGGCACTCCACCGCCGAATGTCGACGTGTAGGAAGCGCGTGTAGACACAGCCCGCGCCATAGATATTTGAAAGGAATTTTCGTTGTTTCTTTCTGTCTGTTTTTTATATTTCTATGATCCGCGCCTTCTGTCTCACTGCAATATCAGCACAGGACCACAGAATAAATAATAGTAGAACGTCGGCTCCGGCCAACGAGCGAACACATACACATAGATATCATGTCTAACGAGTGAGCGCACTCGCGACCGGCATTTGTAGAAGACTTTAAGAGGGCCCTACCCGAACGGTTTGTCGATATCGTCAAGATGAGCATAGTTAAAAAGCTTGTTGTTTCATTCGACGCAGTCTAACGCAATGTTTATTAAATAGCCAGCGCAAAGAAAAGAGAACGCCTGAACGCTTTGTTGGCATTCGGTAACTACGTACTCACAGGAATATTTCACAAAATTTGTTCCAGAACATGTTTTGTTTTTTATCTTTAAGAGGCTTGGAATTTTTTTTTCATTCAGAATTTCAATTAAATGTTAAAGGTTTTTATAGTTATTTTCTTTACTTCTTGTAATACGGTTTCGTACTTCAAAAGGAATAAAGGAACCCATATAAGACCACTTTGTTGTCCATCTGTTTGTTAACACTTTTTTATCTCGAAAACGCGTAGAGGTATCGACTTGAAACTCAGGTCTGAGGTTCCTTGAAGCTGTGAAAAGAATCAAACTTCTAAATGGTCTATTACACCACTCGATATACAGACCGGTCTTATTCGACGCCGCGTAGTGTAATAAGGCTCAGACTGTCTTACTCGGAAGTAAACTTTAAGACAGTCTGTGTACTGTGTGCGGAATATCGAGGGGTGTCGTAGACGCTTAAGTTAAAAATTCAAAATTCAAGGAAATCAATATAATTCGTAGGGTAGGTACTTCCCCAGAATCCTAAAGTTTGGCATAAAGCAAGGTCGTATTGCACAGGCATAGGAATAAATCTGAAAACAGTAAATAAGTTGTTAGAGCTGCTACAAGAAAAAATACTTTTTTGCAATTCGGAAAGTCTTCGAGACTCCATTCGGAAATTGAACTATTTGCATAGGTAAGTTTGTTCGGAGCCTTCAGAGCGTGCGCCCGACTCGTACTTGCCCAGCTTTTTTTTTAATTTCATCATCATCATCATTTCAGCCGAAAGACGTCCACTGTTGGACAGAGACCTCCCTCAAGCGTCGCCACAATGACCAATCCTGTACGTCTCGCATACATCGGACACCAGCTACCATGACCAGGTCTTCGGTCCACCTTGTGGGAGGCCTTCCAACGCATCTTCCGGTACGCGGTCGCCACTCCGGACCCTTTCGGCCCCCATGGCCATCTGTTCTGCGTGCAATGTGCCTTGCCCATTAACCACTTAAGTTTGGCGATGCTTCGTGCTATGTCGGCAACCTTGGTTTTCTTGCGGATATCTTCATTTCTGATTCGATCACGCATGGAAACTCCGAGCATAGCCCTTTCCATTACTCTTTGGATGACTTTAACCCCCGTATTTATAAACTTAAGTAGTTACTTTTACTCAAGTATTTAGTTTTACTTGTTTATAAATACGGGTATTGTTTATAAATACACATTTAAAGAAATCGATACATTAAGTCTGCTATCACATAGTTAATATCTTAGAAAGTATTTTAGTGTGTTTTTAAAAACATGATTTTTTAAATTGAAAGCTATTTTAATCATTAAAATACGCGTAGTAAACATGAAATCTTCTCAGATTTCTTGCCGGCTTCTGAAGTTTTATAAGTGCCCATGTAGGTCTCTATGAAATAAAAAAATAAAAAATATTTTGATTTTGTATAGAAACCTAGATAATATCCACATTCCACAAGATATCCGCGCTTCCAAAATAACTAGAGAAAGATGTGTAACAACGTCAGAGGGGTTGTATGAAAATGTATATCGTGTTAGGCGCTCTTAAGGGTCCCCAAAAAGATCATTACGTGATTGGCGCTAATTGATACAAAAATTGATCGATAATTTTAAACAATTGAAGCAATTGTCAATACTCTGCCGTTCATGTAAATACTTGTCTTATGACCGTTTCGGGCACCCTTACAATCGCCACACGTACGTTGTGCGAGCGTGTTGGCTCGTTGCACGGAGCTGACTTTCTGTGCCCATCTGTTCTGTGCTGCAGCCTGTCACAGCAGTGCGGCACCGCCTGCACGTGACAAGTGCCGAGGGGCGAGGGGGGACCCGCCGGAGACCACACGCATTTGCATAGGTAGTTTTCGCAACAAGAATAGGGTTGACATTAGATACACCGCCGCCGTCAGTGTATCTTTTTTACGCTGACCATTTTGGTCAGCACAGAAACTAAGTAGGTATACAAAAAGTATTTCACTTAAAAAGTTTATTCCATCCAGACATCTGTTGAGAAACTTATGAGAGCAGATAGATAGAGAAGGTACCTACGAGTACTCGTACGTGATTAATTTCCAGACAGACAAGTGTCAAGCACTAGAGCGTAGCGTGTTGCTCGATAGCGTGATTGATGGTCCGTCTTTAGATATTGTAATCCTATTTGTGTTAGCGACATAAGTATTCGGAAGAACATTATTTTACTACAAAGCTACAGCGGATGATTGATGTGGAAACAATGCGAGTGACGTTATCCTGTCGCACGAGATACAAGTTCGATGATCGTTTGACCTCAATTTATAGGTTTGGAAAACTTTATAGGATGTACTGTGATTAACGTAATAGATGTTTATGGTATACTGTGAAAATATTTGAGATACAGCGCAGAGCTCCGACTAACCGCCACGCAGACGCTACGAGGGGCGTGCTTCTCGCCGAGCTGCATGCTTCCCTTATGAGAGATTACTGCACAGCTGTGAGCAGCCGCCACGCAGACGCTGCGAGGGGCGTGCTTATCACCAAGCTGCATGCTTTCCTTACATGCGAGGCAGCGCAGAGCTCCGAGCAGCCGCCACGCAGACACTGTGAAGGGCGTGCTTCTCGCCGAGCTGCATGCTTTCCTTATGGGAGAGGCAGCGCAGAGCTCCGAGCAGCCGCCACGCAGACACTGCGAGGGGCGTGCTTCTCGCCGAGCTGCATGCTTTCCTTATGGGAGAGGCAGCGCAGAGCTCCGAGCAGCCGCCACGCAGACACTGCGAGGGGCGTGCTTCTCGCCGAGCTGCATGCTTTCCTTATGGGAGAGGCAGCGCAGAGCTCCGAGCAGCCGCCACGCAGACACTGCGAGGGGCGTGCTTCTCGCCGAGCTGCATGCTTTCCTTATGGGAGGGGCAGCGCAGAGCTCCGAGCAGCCGCCACGCAGAAACTGCGAGGGGCGTGCTTCTCGCCGAGCTGCATGCTTTCCTTATGTGAGAGGCAGCGCAGAGCTCCGAGCAGCCGCCACGCAGACACTGTGAAGGGCGTGCTTCTCGCCGAGCTGCATGCTTTCCTTATGTGAGAGGCAGCGCAGAGCTCCGAGCAGCCGCCACGCAGACACTGCGAGGGACGTGCTTCTCGCCGAGCTGCATGCTTTCCTTATGTGAGAGGCAGCGCAGAGCTCCGAGCAGCCGCCACGCAGACACTGTGAAGGGCGTGCTTCTCGCCGAGCTGCATGCTTTCCTTATGTGAGAGGCAGCGCAGAGCTCCGAGCAGCCGCCACGCAGACACTGTGAAGGGCGTGCTTTTCGCCGAGCTGCATGCTTTCCTTATGGGAGAGGCAGCGCAGAGCTCCGAGCAGCCGCCACGCAGACACTGCGAGGGACGTGCTTCTCGCCGAGCTGCATGCTTTCCTTATGTGAGAGGCAGCGCAGAGCTCCGAGCAGTCGCCACGCAGACACTGCGAGGGGCGTGCTTCTCGCCGAGCTGCACATATGAGAGGCAGCGCAGAGTTCTGAGCAGGCGCCAAGAAGACACTGCGAGGGGTGTGCTCCTCGCTAGCATGCTTCCCCTATGATCACTGCTGTAATTTATGTGTAGCGCTGTCGCTCCGTCCTTGTCCTACTAATCCGTATAATCCCCGGGGGAGCGGGACAGCGTACGAGGTAACCGAGTTATCGTGCGGCCTCCTAATAAAGTAAGATAAAGTCGCTTATAAAGTGGATGGTACGTGGAGCGGAGGAAAAACTTAAGTAATATTGTGTGTTTCCTCAGAGAGATTACACTAATAGCACTTCACTAAACTTGCCTCGCTTTGTTTTATGAAAAAGGGGTCTGGCGCGAGTAATCGCATTTCAAGTCTCGCTGCAGCTTTAAACTATATTTTATGGCTTCAAGTAAGACGTTTTTAAATTCCAAAAACCTCATAAATATATTAAACATGTAGCTCCGTGAATTCAAGCAGTCTACATCAGATTAGATAGGAATATTAGTAACATGTACCCCGGAACCCCAACACCCACAACCTCACATGCAACCCGGGAATCTTTAAGTCAAGAGTGAATAGATTTCTTCTAGGTAAGCGCGATCCATCGTCGACCGTATCGTCGCTTTCCATCAGGTGAGATAGCGGTCAAGCGCGAACCTATCAATAATAAAAAAAAAAAGTCAAATATTTTCGTGTATATTTTTAAGGAATGGTTTATCTAGATCACCTGGTAACAGCACCTACGCTCGAGCGCCGTGCGTGTCTACGACAGCACATGTGCAGTGTGTCTGTGCACGCGGGTGATGACGCCCGGGCTATCTCGGACACAACATGAACTAATGTTCGTAGGGAGAAAAATAAAGTTAAATATATTACGAGCGAAGAGCAGCGGGCGCGGGCGGCGACGCGCGAGGAGTAGGTACAGTGCAGAAGGTCCACGCCGAGAGCCGCGCCTCGCGTGAGCACCAGCAGTGACGCTTGACGTCGGTTGCTAGGTGAGATGAAGATATGTCATTTGAAAAACGCTGCATGTGCTGTACGTTTTGTGGCCGCGTCTATATGTGTAGTCCGTTATCTGGCATCGAGTTAGCGCAGCCTGTACCTGCTGCATGTTTCTACATCGTGTCGCATAGCTAACCACATCGGATTCCGTCACGTCACCAGAGTTATGCTTGTTCGGACGTAAAAAATGTATTACAATGGAAGCACTTTTTTACTGTCAGTCATCTAGAAATATTGCAATCATGCTTCTACTTTTGTATTTTCCACGCAATGCAGATGTGTATTGTAGGCAAAAACATACAATCATGGGACAAAAACGTGCATTACCAACGCGCTCCTAATGACCGCGGGACAAATGGCGTTTTAACCGACTGCAGCTGGCGAGGTTATGTGTTGCCGCACCGTGCTCCGGCGCTCAGGCACCGCTACAAACGAGCGGAACATCAGAATGGAAGGTAATGGACGCTGTTAGAGCCGATGGGCGATGGACGTGGTTTACAAAATGATGTTATGTACGGCGAGATACTCGTAAAGCGGTTGTTATAGAACGGGCCGCTGTGGCCGCAGCATCCTGTGCCACCACTCCTGCCGCTCCGTAATGTGCAACTGGTTCGCAAACGAAGTCCCTTCGGCATTTGCTTCACTAGCTACTCTGCTAGCTGCTCTGACGTAGGTACTCCTACCAATACGAACTATTCCGATCCCTGCCTCTATTTATCTTCGAGCTATTACTGGACATGTTTCTACATAATTACCTGTTTTATAACTGCGGGCACAATACAGAATGCGTAGGCTAGTGTAATAATAGCCATCATTATGTTTGTGATTAGCTGCCAATAACAGACACGTTTGTTTGTTAATTGTTAAATCAGCGGCATTCGACAATCTATTTACAACCAATTTACCATTTATTTATCCGGACAGGCATGTTGTTTTACATTTAATAATACTCTTCACGAAACAACTTCGACTGGTGAGTGATCGTTACAGAGCGTTTATTTGAATTCCACTTCAACAACAATAAATATATTTAGTCGACGAAGAGTGTGAGTGGGACGAGAACACATGACTGTTTGTTCGTGTGACACACCTATCAAAACTACAGCTCATTGATTGACAGCGATAAGTGTGGCGGAGACCTCGTGACCTGGTGCTGTGCTGAAGCGTACAGGCTCCCGTCGCCTCGCCTCGGCCGAGCGCTTCCTGCCGCTCAGATTGCCGGGAGCGCCGGCCTCACAGCCAAGCGCCGGATGCTGCCACCACTGTCTATCCCCTGGGCGCACAGACCGCAGCATCCGTCATGCACCGCCGATCACATTCACTGCTGCTAATGTATCAATATTACTTAGCCTGCAATGTAAAGCGTGTACCGAGGCGTTTCAGGAATGGGTCGCTCCCTCACCGCGATCGGGTCAGTAACCTCGCTCGATATGTAGCACTAGAGCGTTGTAGATTGCTGGTACGGCACTCTGTATTATAATAAGAGTAGCCGTTAACGAGCAGTGTAAAGGGAGCGTAGCGGTTTTATAGTAGTTTTTGGAGTGCAGTATTGAGGGCGAGCCCCCCACGGAGGACTTGAGTCTCGGACTAATGGAAGTTCGGTGTGCCGCACTCGTGTAGGCACGGCGAGCCCGGCGGAGGGGCGCGGGGCGGCGGGTTGTACGTTGACTACAAAGTCGTGTATTGTGCCACTTACATTAAGTTCTGAGGAGTCCTGCATGTGTTTCAGATTTAACGTCGCGCTCCCACGCGTTCAGAGAAAGTTTATCTGTTTCAGAACTTCAGTAACATGTCCTTTTCATTAAACCTAACCGTTGAAAAACTAAATAAGGTACTATTTTAAACGGCAGGCGGGTGTGAAGCCAATTAGCGATAAGATCAGCAGTGGCGTAGCTACTAAGGGGCTAGGCGGGGCAGTGCCCCGGGGCCCACAAGCTCGGGGGGCCCCGAAGCCTGATTAACAAACCGCATATTGAACGAGTAAAAAATTATATTGAAAGTTTTAGTGAATCAGATAATATTGTGACCACTGCAGTTGGTTGAAAAGCCTACTCAAGAAGATTTGGTAACTAAGCAGTGAAAGATACTGTCGTCTATAAAATTAATGACGACGATGTCTGTGGTTGATCGTTGTGTGGGATGTGAGCGATCAATGTTCTTATAACTTAGAATTTCTTTAAAGATAAAGTGGCTTTGCATTTTTAAAATATGCATAATATATAATAGTATAGTACGAGTAATAAAGCCTAAACAGTTTAGGGGCCCCAAGTTGGTTTTTGCCCCAGGGCCCTTGCTCACCTAGCTACGCCACTGAAGATCAGCCTGTGACGAGGGTTTTTGTGAAACTACATATGGGCAAGCTCGGAGCGAGCGGCGCCGCGGCGCGGGCGAAGCGCGCGGTGGTGGCGCGAGGCGAGGTCGGCTACTGAACCTGATACATTATTCATGCATAATACGAACATTAGGAGCCGCGCCGCCATTTATCAACTAAATAGGACACAATGGGCCCCTACACTATTCATTTTAATCTGCCGACCGCCAAGTTCGCGTAAACAAGTCGGAGCGGCGCCGTCAACAGCTGCACGCCGCACGCCTCCGCAACACTGTCGAGAGTTATAAAATAAATATCGGATGTATCTAACTAAATAACATACTTAAACATAAACCCGCAATATATCAGCCATGTAGAAAGTTAAAGAAGAGCTCGCACGCACGAGCACGGCTGCTCCTTCTGATGTTCTGTGCGCGGCGACTCGGCGAGTAGACGACGCCGCGCCGTAAAGAAGACTTGCGCAACAAATTTTCGTGTTTTCCCTCGTAGGTACATAAATTAATTTGTTTGCTCCGGTGGCGAACTTACCAGCTTACATAAATCCATCTTGCTTTGCACGTGTTCTGTCGGTCGAATGTTTTAACTGAACTCTTGAAGAGATCCTTCCCGATCCCTCTCCCTCCGTGACTTACTTTCATGACCTACGGACGGGGGCTGTAGCAAAAATAAAGCAGGAAAACCAACTCACGTCTGCGCCTGAAGAAAGAGAAAATCCATAATTATTTGACAAACGAAACAAAAGATAACACTATAACTTATAAGTAGGTGAGTACAGTTATCTTTTTACACAAATATCATGTACTTTTTTTATAATAATTATGTATAAATCAGTGCTTGACTGCGATCCATCTGATGGTAAGTACCAAACTATGGTACAGTACGGCCGACGGATCTTGGCGCGTCTGCACTCGTAAAAAAATAAATGGTTTGAAAAAATAAATGTCAATAGCAGTTGTCGGCCGTACTGTAAGTACTTAGTGATGCAGTCGTTGATAGTGAAGTGCACTGGTTTAATTCCTTTCTTATTTTATTCCTTCCTTCTTTTACAAATTATAAAATTACAATATATAATTTAATTTCTATACCTAGTTTTAACTGTGAACTCACTAGTCGCGAATTCATCCGTTAATTAAGCGTGAGGCGCGCCGTGTGACGGCCGGCTAATTAGATTGGCTGCCATCAGACAAGCGCTTGTGCAAGTCTGTACTATTCACGTCACGTACGTACTGGGGCACCGGCGACCCCACCGGGGGTGCAACTGGCTTTAGGCTACTCATTCAGTTATTCTGTACAAATTAAAAATAAGGATAGAATATCTGAATGATTTTCTGAAAATCTTTAATAGTGAAAGGCGAAAAGAATTTGATCAGTTACTTATGTATAATAAACTTGCGATGAAAGAAGTGAGCCGGTTTCAAACGGACACGAGTGATGGAGAGGATGAACTCACAAGAAGAGGTGAGTAAAGCCTCTGCTTCTAGTTGCTTTCAAAAGATGATTGTAAACCTGACGATCCATTTGAGCGTCAGGTACTATGGTCAGGAAGCTGAAGTAGCAATATGAAATAGCACCATCGCTCCAGAAAGTGACGTGCTTGGTTTAATTTGAAAATTTGTTAGCGAGTGATGCAGCGGTCACGTGTGCTGCTCTCGACGTGGGAGGCCGCGCCCCCCGCGCCCCCGCGCACCCGCGCACCCCGCGCCCGCCTGCAATTAATATCCACTGCCGGCAACACTTGCATGGGAAGTGACTTACTTTAACACAAGCGATTACCTCACGTAATCACATTTACTTCATAAACACAACTTATTACTCTGCATACAAGCTTGAATACTATTACTAATCTATTAAGCATCAGTTCAATGATTTATCTACTTAACAATGATTCAATATCACAATTCTATGAAGGTGCTGCGTCCGCGGCATAAGGGATAAACGATTGAGTTTGAGTAAATTTTGATGTAATTGTTCTCTGTAGCGTTAGCAAAACAAGTATGGCTCTTGTTTCAAACAGTATAATATGGTACCACCGAGGTGTACCTCAGCGTGATCTATCATGTGTGGCTGAACATGATGTAACCGTGGCGCTGGTGGTGGAGCCGGGGCGCCAGCACACTCATCTGTCAGCCTTTTCATGACTATGATGGAGTCGGTTCCAAGAATAACCAGTTGCAGCTAGATACTACAGCCTATTTACTGGGTAACAAACCCTCAGGTAAGACTGGTCGCGTAGACCTTCAGGCTTCTGACAACCCGACGTGAGTGTCAAAACATCTATTATTCTCTTCTAATAGTATCGTTGAAGTGATTTCTTCGCCACATCAACGAGAAAGCTGCTGTGGGTACCTACGTGTTCTGCCGCCGAAGCCAATGGCGACGCGACACAAATAATAACACAAATTTTTGTGTATATGTAGCACTATTGGCAAGCAAGTGGTACCTGTCAAATAGTTGCCAGTATTAACGAGGCGTCGTAATGTAAATAGCGTGACCAGCATGGACGCATGGCGCATGGCCACACTCGGCCTTCACCTAAATCTACGGCTTACGAGTCTGCCGACTTCAGGGTTCAACTAATCTGGTTATTATGCGAGCAACTCAAATATGTACCGTCGACAAAACTGAAAATGCCTGTTTTTTTCCTTTTTAATATTATCAACGTTCCCTAAAAATTGCGGTTTACTGTTTTCACTTAGATTGAGATGCTGACGGTACTCGGTATATTGTGTTGAGTAAGTTATCTGAGGGTTGGCATCGCTGTAGATAATCCTATCGGGTCGGTCCGGGCCGGACGAGGCCGGATGGACCCGGACGGCCGGCGCAGCGGTAATGAATCAAACGGAATGGGCTCGCTCCTCGAGCTCGCACGAACTTACCCACGCACACACACGCTCGCGTGCCGTCGTCGCATGTCACGCACATCTCACGATAAATAAGGGATGAATTATATTAGATAGGGACGTGTCCGGGACGGGCCGGGGCCGGAGCGGAGCCCGTCCGTGCTGCACGATTATATTACACCGAGTGTTTAACGGGTTATAAACTATCACGGTCGCCCGAATAATACCCAATAACCCAATTATAACAAGGAGTTTACTTGAGATGGCTGCTATTGCGCCAGCTATTGATGAAGAGGGAGGAGAAGTAAGGTGTAAGAAGAACAACGTTAAACGAAAATGAAGCGTGCTCCGTCAAATTTCTCCTCACGCCTTCTCCAAAGAGGAAGGCGGAAGGAGAAAGCGTAAAGACGGAGAATTTAATTCGATAATTACCAGACGAAGACGACAAATTCTTTGGATATTTTAGAATTACCAAAGAAAACTTTAACCGGAAGGTTCTGGAATGGCGGCCACGTACCAGAAGACGTAGCGTTGGAAGGCGTCCTACAAGGTGGACCGATGACCTGGTAAAGGTTGCCGGAATCTGGTGGATGCAAGAGGCACAGGACCGTTCGTTGTGGCGTTACTTGGGGGAGGCCTATCTCCAACAGTGGATGTCTTTCGGCTGAAATGATGATGATGATGAAAGAAAACTTTGATCTTTTACGAAACAAATTAAAGACACTCTTGTAATACCACAAAATAATTATTTAAGATATAAATGAGAATTTATCAACAAATTACTTACGTTTAATGATTAAAACGTTTGTTAGAAAGTTTGTGTCCGAACTGAACGTCGGTGAAATACAAAGTGCGTGGAGGGACCACGCATATGTGTTGAACTGTTAGCGACGAGCCACCGCCACCGTGATGATCCGTCGCTAACTGTCCGTAAGCAGCACGAAAGAGTGGTCGTATTAGTTACAACGAGACGGTCCGGACCGTGCAACAACCGTGGTTTAGACGGGCGCCGTCGTCCGGGCCCGGACGGGACACGTATCACGCACTGGGCAATAAACCCACCCAATAAGACCACGTACACGGCACGCTCCGGGCACAGCCCGGTCTAATATAATTCATCCCTAACTTGTAACGATATGAAATAAGTCCTATGCACAATGTGCAGTGTACTCTACATGCCACTTTTTTTTTGTGGTGGGTAAAATCATCCAATGACATAGCGGTGCGGGAGGTAATGTCAGACTCTTACTGACTAAAAACCCATCCTGTTCTTTCGTTACCTTTCATACTAGGGCCGAGACTTCTTTTCAGAAACAGCCCCTTGGCCCCAGTAGACTTTGACCCTGCCTGCTCTCTACATGCCACTGAAGGCTGTACGTGTCTACTACTCTATAGTAGCAAGTCTTGTTCTATATTAAATATAATAAAAATAAATATTTAAAAAATATCAAATAATAACAAAAAAATAGTAATAGTAAAAAAAATGGGACATATAAATTATTTATAATGTTAAATATTATAAGACCTAAAAAAAAATGACTGTTGAAGCGTGAAGGCGAGCTTAACCCAGAACTTGGGCTGTTTTTAAAGCAAACATTCAGAGGTTTAAGGAATACCTACACTTATTCAACAATAACTGAAAACTATTTAATAATACACTTAGCTAAACAAACTAAATAAATCAGGGAACAGCACATTCTACACATTCATAATTTTATACAATATCTTTAAATAAATTATAATTCATTTATGGGTGCAATTTAGCACTTTTTTTGACTGACCGACATTTTGATAGTTCAAAGGTGCCTGCAAATGGTCTATTTGAAATAAAAAAAATTGATTTCTGTAGCCTAACTCTTCCCCTGAAGATCACCAACAAAGGGCTAGCCCTTACTAAGTGTTTTAAAGAATTCTAAAGACGTCACGCACGAAAACTAAAGAATCCACTACAGCGACACGACAAGTGAGGAATGATGCGAACGAGAAGAAATGATGATGAGTGGCTAGATTTTCCACTCGGCATCAGACACAAGGCGTTCCTGATGATACAAAGGGTTTGTGAAGAACAGGATTGTGAAGAACAGAAAAGAGAAAAGCAAAAGTGTGGAAATCCCGACGTTGCCGAACAGGCAGTCACTCCAACTGCTTTCGAAATTCCTACACATATTATGGTCGCACTAATGAATGAAGGTGGATGCACACATTCTGCAGACGTTCTAGCTTATCGAAAAGTTCATCAGTCGCGTCAAAGAAACAGTCGTCAGTATAGTCTACTTAGACGAGGTAGTAAGAAGGGATTGAAAAAGAGTAATTTTGAAAAAAAAAACAGGATGATCTGGACATGTTTCAAAAGTTCCTGTCAAAACTTTTAAACTTCAGATTACGAAATGAATGCAAACACTAACTCCTAAGAATTATATCACTTGTAGTCGGCGCTCGGTTGCCCTTACCACACCGATGTACACACCTACACACTCACCATGGATACTCGTGTGACTATTGCTGCGCCTGATGCGTTGCAAATCCACGATACAACAAGTGTTCGATCGCGAGCTTCCGCAGCGCTCGATAGATGGCGTTGTACGCTTTTCTGAATCGCGCTATTAAGATTCTCCGCGGATAAGCTATAAGGTTTCGATTAATAAATTTTTTTGGTACTCGCTTTGACAAGAATTGTTTTATTTCATTCCCGAATTCTTGGGGCATTGGTTGAGTGGCTAACATTTGGTCCTATCGAGTCGGATCGCGAATAGCTAAAACGCGACCGCGACCAGTGAAGTGGCAGTGTGTGCCGTTTGGTGAGGCATAGAAACCAGAGGTGGATCGCCCTGAAGTGCCTGTAAATCCCCGGAGTGTGGTGAACAGTAGCAGCGCAGCAGTGAAGTTTGCGGCAGTCTCCGCTAGGAGGCGCCACCAGTATTGAGGCGGCAACGGTGACTTCAGCAGAGCCCGAACAGCGACGACATCGGCATCAAGGGTGACGTCACGTACAGTGAGGTCATTCTCGCATCACGTGGTACGAGCAGCATCGGCGACGCACTCGCAACAGCGACGTGTTTGACGAGGTTTGGCAAGCAAAACCGTGAGTTACAATCCCAGTGTTTATGTTGTAGACTTGTGAATTTCTCAGTGTATTTTGAAGATCGACTTAGTGCGATTTAAAGACTTTAATATTTAGTAGTAATCTAGACTTATAATAATTAAAGATAATGTGTTGAGACGGGAAATCTATGCCCGAATTTGCAGAGGTATTAATTAAATTCATAAGACTTGTGATTTTAACGTGTTTTCGACTTACTTAGCATAGTTTTGCGCAACAGTTTAAGACAGCATTTAAAATGGAAGCTCTATTTAATATCCAGTATAATTTAAATTCTACTATCAGTAAAGCAAAGTCTAATTTCAAGAAATCCCCTAAGGAACGATTAACGTCTTCATACATAGAAACTAGATTAGAAAGTTTAGAAGCTAACTGGTCAACGTTTTCTGAAACTCATTTAAAAATAGTGTCATCAGTTAAAGCTGCAGAATTCGAAAAATCTGATTATAACATGACTAATTTATATGAAATTACGGAAGAGTTATTTACTGATTATAAAGTTGAGTTGAAGGAAGCGTTAAAGAAAATTGTATGTTCGGATGGTTCAAATAAAATGCTTGAATCTTCTGCGAAGGGTTCTAGGGAGATTTGTTCAGTAAAATTGCCTAAAATTGAGTTGCCTATGTTTTCCGGGAGTTATTCTGAATGGATTAGTTTTAGAGATTTATTTATATCCTTAATTCACAATAATAACCTATTAGACGATGTTCAGAAACTGCATTATTTAAAATCACACTTATCTGGAGAGGCTGAAAGTCTTTTACGTCACATACCTATAATTAGTAGTAATTATGCAACCTGTTGGTCTAAATTAGAAAATCGTTATAATAATAAAAAATATTTAGCAAATTGCATTATTAAACGCTTCATGAGTCAAAAAAATATTGTTACCGAATCCTCCAGCGCAATTAAAGAATTATTAGACACGTCTAACGAGTGTTTACATGCTTTAGAAAATTTAGGCATAATGGTTGAGCATTGGGATATAATAGTTATTCATGTTTTGTGTTTAAAACTTGACACGGAGTCGCGTAAACAATGGGAAGTTAAAATCAGCGATTGTTCAGACGAGTTACCCACATTAAATCAGTTCAAATCTTTCCTCGAACAAAGATTTCGATCTTTAGAATTTTTAGACAACAAGGGTCAACGTCATCAGTCCAATCCAAAATCGCTTCACGTGTCAAATAGTTCATCATGTATTTGTTGTCAAGATTACCACAAGCTTGCCAATTGTAAAAAGTTCGCCAGTCTCGATACCGATAAGCGTCGTAATTTTGTCAAAACAAATGGTTTATGTTATAACTGTTTAGGAACAAACCATTCTGTCTATTCTTGTCGTCTGCAAACTAAATGTCACCTCTGTAAAAAGAAGCACCACACACTACTTCACCCAAAACCAAGTGCCAATTCTGCTGAAACTGTTAGTGATTCAGCAGAAACCAAGGCGGTAGCTGCCAATGTAGCTACCTCCTCCAATCAAAGCGATGCCAAATCCATTTGTTGTTTTGCGGATGTAAACAACCACGGTCTGTTAGCCACAGCCCTGGTCAATGTGGAGTCGAGAACTAGTACTGCTATGGTTTTAAGAGCTCTGATGGATCAGGGCTCTCAAGTCTCTTTTATCACAGAGGCTGCAGTACAGTTGCTCGGACTAAGAAAAACACCCGCTCACACCGACATACTTCGACTAGGCGATGACGAGGGACATTCAATGCCCTCTCAGTGGATGGTTAGAATTAAATTACAATCACGTCTAGATCCCAACTTTGTTTTGTATGTCGATGCTTATGTTTTGAACAAACTCACATCCCATCTTCCTGAGAAGAAGATCATGCAGGTTTCGGCTAAGTTCACGTCCTTAAAATTAGCGGACCCGACGTTTGATACGCCAGGGAAAATAGATCTACTGTTAGGTACGCGTGTAGTCGGAGAAGTTTTATTGGACGGTTTAGTCAAAGGTCCACCGGGATCTCCAGTTGCTCAGAAAACTAAATTAGGCTGGATCTTGTCAGGTGAGATCCCATCGTCAGCAATCTCTAGGCCAGTATGTTATCATACTGTAGTACAGTCAGCGGATGTCAATGACCTTTTGCGTAAGTTTTGGGAGTTAGAGTCAGAACCCTCAGTTCGTAGTGTGACCTTAACGGAAGAAGAACAAGAGTGCGAGGAGTTCTACTCCAAGACCACCAAACGTGATGCGACTGGAAGATATATTGTAAAACTCCCTTTCAAAGGCGAGTCGTCCAGTTGCAGTTTTGGCGGGTCAGAGGTCATTGCCCGTAGGCGATTTCTCAACTTAGAGAACAAATTATTAAAGGAACCTGAATTTAGAATACAATATAGTGCAGTAATTAATGAATATCTTCAACTGGGACATGCTGAAGTGGTCCCTCAGACAGAATTAGGTAAGGATGCGTTCTACCTACCACATCACTCAGTAGTGCGCGATGACAAAAGCACCACTAAGGTTAGGGTTGTGTTCGACGCTTCATGTTCAGGCCAAAATAGTGTAGCTTTAAATACCAAATTAATGGTTGGTCCAACTCTACAACCTGATCTGCGTCAAATCATAATGCGGTGGCGCTGTCATCCTATAAGTTTGGTCGCAGACATAGTAAAAATGTACCGTCAGGTCAAGGTTGCAGAAGAGGATACTGATTATCAGCGCATTTTGTGGCGTGATGACCCAAAGGCCGAACTAGAGCATATTCGTTTATTACGTGTTACTTTTGGAACATCATCTGCGCCATATCTAGCGGTCCGGTCTCTACAGCAATTGGCTCGCGACGAAGGAAGTGATTTTCCTTTAGTGGCAGACAGAGTCCTTACAGAGTTCTATGTGGACGATCTGTTGACGGGATGTCAGTCTGTCGCCGAGGGGGAACTTATACATCACCAGCTGAATCAGCTGTTAGGTCGTGGAGGCTTCGAGCTTCAAAAGTGGTCCAGCAGCAGCGACGAACTGCTTGCTAAAATGAACACGGGTACTGCTAGGGAGGACAAACTCGAGCTTAAGGCGGATTCGCTCACAAAAATTTTAGGATTAACGTACCAAAGAAAATTAGATGAATTTAGTTACACTGTGCAACTTCCCCCGTGCGAGGGCCCCGTTACCAAGCGTAAAGTGGTTTCTGACATAGCTCGTTTATTTGACCCTCTTGGCTGGCTTGCGCCGGTAATAGTAACAGCCAAGGTGTTTATCCAACGCCTATGGCTAGCAGGAATCGAATGGGACGATGTGCTTCCAGACCACTTATTAAAGGACTGGCTTAGTTACAGAAATAACCTTCACCATCTTAGGGACTTTCGTCTGCCGCGATGGATTCACACAAGTCAACTTGATGTCTTGCTCGAGTTGCACGGATTCTCTGACGCCTCTAATGTTGCTTACGCAGCCGTGGTCTATCTTCGATGCATTGATACGAATGGAAACATTCATGTTAGTCTAGTTGCAGCTAAGACCAAGGTGGCCCCCGTTAAACAGGTATCCATACCTCGTTTAGAGTTATGTGGCGCTGTGCTGCTTTCAAAACTTCTGCGTGAAGTTTCTGTCACCTTGGGTATCTGTAAAGAAAACATACATGCATGGACGGACTCGACTGTGGTACTCGCCTGGTTGCGCAGCCACCCCAGCCGCTGGAAGACCTTTGTCGGTAACAGAGTGTCTGAAATACTTACCGTCACTGACAGTAATCAGTGGTCGTACGTTCAGTCCGGCGATAATCCCGCAGACAGTGCATCGCGCGGCGTGAATCCTTCAGAGTGCGCTGACCTAGAGTTATGGACGCAGGGACCTAGTTGGCTAAAAAACAAAGAAATTAATTATAGTGATAGAGTAATTAAAGAAACTAACCTAGAGGAGAGGAAATCAGTGGTAGCTTGCAACACAGTAGCACAGGAAATAAACGAAGATTCATTAATTACAAAATTTTCATCTCTCAGAAAACTCATTAGAGTAGTAGCTTATTGTAAAAGGTTCTTAAAGTTCAAAAATAAAAATTACACTACTAAATTCAACAATTTTCTAACATATTCTGAAATTCAAGGAGCGTTACTTACTTGCATTAAAATATGTCAACGGGAACATTTCGGATTGGAGATAGGTAGTTTAACGATGGGAGAAATGAATAAAAAAGGTGTACTTACCTCGCTCAATCCTTATCTGGATCAAGAACAAATTTTGAGAGTTGGTGGTAGGTTGCACAGGGCCAACCTTCACGAAGACTCGAAGCATCCTATAATTCTTCCTCGTAAGTCACATATAACCCATCTCTTAATAGCTGATGCTCATGAGAGGACGTTGCATGGCGGGCCTCAGTTAGTACTCAATTATTTAAAATCCAAATATTGGATAATAAACGCAAAGAGTGTCGTTAGGCACTACGTACGTAAATGTGTCATTTGCATCCGTCATTCCGCTCGGTCTGTACATCCTTTAATGGGGTCATTGCCCTCTGCTAGAGTCAATGCTGGCCGACCTTTCTTTAGAAGTGGTGTGGACTATGCAGGGCCTATTAGTATCCGTCCTACCAAGGGTCGTGGTTATCACTCCACCAAAGGCTATATATGTTTGTTCGTATGTATGGCCACTAGGGCTATACATTTGGAAGTCGTCAGCGACATGACGTCGCAAGCCTTTATAGCAGCCTTTAAGCGCTTTACAGCGAGGAGAGGACATTGTGGTGAGATGTGGAGTGATAACGGCACTACCTTTGTTGGAGCTAATAAAGAATTAAAGGCGTTGTTCAACCACGAAAGGTCCGGTGTGGTACCTGACATTGCCGATTGGTTGGCAACCAACGGAACCACTTGGAGCTTTATTCCACCCCATTCCCCGAACTTTGGGGGGCTTTGGGAAGCTGGAGTGAAGTCAACCAAACACCATCTTAAAAGAGTGATAGGTGCAAGCACACTCACTTTTGAGGAGCTGACAACAATGCTTGCCCAAATAGAAGCCTGTCTCAACTCCAGGCCACTTTCTACCGTCAGCACTAACCCAGAAGATCCATGCCCATTAACACCTGGTCATTTTTTGGTAGGCGAGCCTTTGCTTCTCGTGCCTGAAGTTAATTTTGAAAAGTCCAATATTGGTACCTTGAGAAGGTGGCAGTTAACTCAACGCATGGTTCAGGATTTCTGGCGTAGATGGTCGCGTGAGTATTTGGTTCAATTTCACCAAAGGAACAAATGGGCACATCTAACCGTAGAACCTAATTTGGGTGACGTAGTGTTGGTTATGGAAGACGATCTTCCACCTGCAAGATGGTTGTACGGTCTCATTACCGAAAAACATACTGGCTCGGACAAAATCACAAGAGTAGTTTCATTGCGCTGTAAAGGTTGCATTATTAAAAGACCAGTGTCGAAGCTAATTGTGCTTCCCATTACCTCATAAGCAATCTTGAATGATTTGTGTAAATTAATGCTAAGGATTTATTGTACAACAGTGTTAGATTTAAGTTTAAATTTAAGATTTGTATGTTTAAGATTTGTTTGTTATTTTCTATTTTTTTTACAATTTATATACAGTCCACTAGTGTTTTAACTTCCCACCAAATCTTGTGTTTGTTTCATGGTGGGCGGTCATTTAGTTTTTTTTTGTGTTGTCATGTTTAACTTGAGTTCTGGACATTCTGTCCATGGTGGGCGGGATGTTCGATCGCGAGCTTCCGCAGCGCTCGATAGATGGCGTTGTACGCTTTTCTGAATCGCGCTATTAAGATTCTCCGCGGATAAGCTATAAGGTTTCGATTAATAAATTTTTTTGGTACTCGCTTTGACAAGAATTGTTTTATTTCATTCCCGAATTCTTGGGGCAGTGGTTGAGTGGCTAACAACAAGTGTGACGAAGATTCGCGCCGCAGTCAGTCATCAGCCCAGTACATACTTGTGTTACCGACCACGAAGCGGAAAGTTTTATGCGTGAGCTTGTCAAAAGCAATTTATCATGAAGCTTGCTCGCTCGACACTCACCTTTTTGCTGGAGTGCGGCGGATTCGTTACAGCGCGCAGCAGTACGCGGCAGTCCGTGCGTCTGCAGGGCGTGGGCAATGTGGCGGGTGATAGATCGCGTCACATGTCGCGACGCGCGCCACGGCACGCTGATAGCGCGCGGATGGGAAGCTACAGCACATGTGTTGCGACACTGGCGCAGGGACATGCGAGCGCGGACACATGTCGCAACCTTGCAATGTGTTGTCGCTGTAATGTAACTCATGAAAACCTATTTACCCAGAGTATTAACGGACAGTCTGTGGGTGTACTACAACTTTATATTCAGGCGTTATTTATTCGAAGCAACTCTTTAGTAAATGGAAATGTACTTGAGCTTAAACTAAGCGTATTTTACGATAGATATAAGGAAACAGGACAAAAAAAGGGTTGAAACATTAGAGTGAAAAGTATATTGATATTCCAATTGACCAAGAGAAGTGGAAATGGGCCGGGCACATGATTCTCGGTCTTAGAGCTATTTCTATTCAGTCCAAAAGCCTCAGAAGACGCCAACTCATGAGGAGGGAAACGCGAAACCCAACTACAGAATAAGTAATTGAAACAGTGACCCATTACTCACTGCTCTCCTCTAACAATTTAGAGGCCGTGCCATTAGGTAGGTACGCTGAACGACGAGACATACTATGAAACATATTAAAACTCTATTATGTAATAACTAATAGATTATGTTACTTTGTGAAGAATAAAGGGTTTATTACTATTATAAGTGAATTTTGAAGTGCGTTCATCTGTGACTGTTACAGGATATATCATAAGATGATGAATGTTCGAAATAACTTTTTCATTGTCAATGAAGTGGAAATCGAAAATATTTAGTTTACAGTTAGTTCAGTCAATGCGCGATGTTAGAATATCTGACTGAACCAATATTTATATAAAAGTATCACGTCTGCGTATCTGCGTATATCTCCCTGTCTGTCGGATTAGAAGGAAGTCTGTGTGATCGGATGTGAATATAAGACGCGATAAGATTACCATAAGACGTCGGAGGAGATCGATAGCGGCAGATATGCTAATACGCGGCTATAAATACGAGAGATCATTCATCCGATACGCACGCGACGCGGCCGCTGCGCCGCCGGCGACTGTCGCTCCGGCGTCCTGCCCGCCAGCGCCAGGTTACAGCGCGCAGCGTGGCGCGCCCGGCCTTGCTGCCTCCCTGATGTAACGTAGCGTGGAACCGCGCTCGCCGTTTACTCTCTGTACACAATTACAGTCGTTAGACGCAGACGCGGCTCATGTGCTCTGCACAATAAAGAAACAAAACACGCTGATGGCGCAGATACCGACAAAAAAGGGAATGTATAAAATTGCCATCGCAGCTCTCTGTTCAGCTTGAATGCACATAGATTGCGGTTTATATTACCGCGTAGGTACTGTATCTGTAGCTCGCCGTCGTCGGAGCGCGTATGTAAAGGAGCCGCACGCGGCACGAGTGAGACCGCAGCCACATGCATATACCCTATACGTATACTGTTGGGAAGTAATCGCTCGCCGTCAGTACCGCGGTGAGCGATTGCTTCGATTTTTCGAGATCGTTTGCTGCAGATGTTTACTCGACTTTGGCTTGGCTCGAGTAAAGTAAAGTAATAAAACATATACGAGTGAACCGTCCTTAATTTACTAAACACTTTTATTATTGTTATTCACCTGATGGAGCGATGATGCAAAAATATTACTGTGTTACTGAGGCCGTCGAGCAGCGAGCACCGCGCGCCGAGATCACTCCGCCAGTCCGCTATCTCGCCGGCTCGCGGCTGCGCTTACCGACAATGTGAGCGTGAGCGTGACGAACAAGATGGGGTATCTTATGAGATCTAACGAACACTTCTGCACGCGAATGTACTCTATCTTATGAAGATTATAAAATGTAGGCGAGCCGCGAAAATGTAGGTGTGCGCGTACCTCCGCGTACGCCTCCTCACTATTGTAAAGTCCTCTGACCTGCGGCTCCGAGCGGCGCGACGAACGACCGACGCACAGACGCCACTCATTTATGAGAGATTTAGCATTCACTCAATATTTTAAAGAGGTAACATTTGTTTCTAAGTATGTAGGAGTAATCTCTGGAACTTATAATTTAATACTTAAAAATAGGGCACAGACAAAATTATTAATGCGGTTTTTTTTCTAACTATGGTACTTGCTTCTAACATAATTTTGCATTGTTTAATTACTGCTAGCCATGCTAAGCCAGAGCGAGTCGCAATTTGTCTACGAAGACAGGAAATCCTAACACGAAATCTAAGCCCCACACGCTCGGCTCGTCCCGCGTGTAAAGTGGGCTGCGCCGCGTGTACAATACGTGGCGTATAAGTTGAACCAGAATGGCGATCGATCTTCAATGCGCAGTAAGGTCTCAATCGAAATGCGGCACAAGCCTTTTTAGTTCAACTTTATACCTATACACCTAGTTTGAGCATGCCTCCGCAGCTGCGCCGACCAGCCAGCTACACTCATACACGTCTTCGTACAGTGATTGGCAATTAATGTAATTATGCTGACGAGTAGTTATGTTAGGAACATACTTTCTCTTGTGCGAGCGGTCGTAATGAAGGAACGATAACTCGAGCTCGTCAATTATGTCAACAGAAGTCGGGGGCCCGGGAACCCAGGGACCCAGGGGGGCGCCGAATCGCTGCGTCATCGAGCGATTGTTGATTGTGCGCCAATTGCACACGGAACAACGGCGCTCGTCGCCACCATTGTGCGCGACTGTACATTTGTACCATACACGGATCAGATCGTGTTTAGATACGTTTGATAAATAACTAAGTAATTACAGAGCAATAGACTCGCCTGTGATCGCTGGCCGATGTCAGATCGAGCCAGATTACACGCGTTCTGTGTCTACAATCTGCTGCGTTGCTGTGCTCTCTCGGCACTCGCACAGATTGACCCGTTGAACAGTATGCTGCATACGTCGGCTGGGAATTAAAGCTTGCCAATAAAAAGGGACTCCAATAGCAACGGTTCGTGAATAAAACGATACAATCTACAGCTAGTGAACAGTGCCAGGTGTTGCACTGTGTGAAAGGCGCGTGGTGCTGTGACGTCGCTGATTACAGGCTGGCAACACACACTGCATATTTTACCCAAAGCAACGTAATTATTTATTAGTAAGAAAGTAGAATTAGCGTGAGATTGGAGCGCGGCACTAATAGCCGAGAAATTACAAATTTCTAGCAACACTCAGCTGAGAGACATGGTAATAAAGCTTGCCTTGTAGTCTGAGTGTGTCATCACAGCAGCACAGCGCAGGCCTGCACGCACACCGCGGCGTCACGACAGGCGGCGGCGGACAGGCGCAGCCCGACTGCGGCGCGCTGCCAACCACAACATCTCGATAAATACTTATTTATACATAATTTTCAACAAAATTGTATAATCTCGTGAGACTGTAAATTGTCGATATAATTATTATGAATAATTAATTTGAAGTCATCAAATGATTGGGATTGTATTTCCTACCTACTTACGAAAATGTAAGTAAACACGGCTTGACGTGCGCTTCGCAGGGTCGCTTAGCGCCCAGCCCCTGATTCTTCTTGGTCGTGCACTCTTGACAGAGTGTTCGTGGTCATGGGTCGTTCGAGTCCGGCGCCACCGCCTCTCTCGCAATACGACGCTATGCAGCTCTGTGTTTGGCAGCTTGGGTTTTTATATTAACGCTGCAGTGTGGCACCGGTTTGATGAGGTCCGTGTTGGAGAGCGTCCACGCGATCTCTTGCCCTCGACTTTCCTTGCACAATTAATCGCTCCAGCGAGTCCTCTTAACGGGTGATATGCCCGAAGAACTTGAGTATTCGTATTTGCACAGACGACGATAATCTCTCTTTGATATTGAATTCTTTGAGTATCGACATATTGGTTCGGTGCGCGGCCCATGGGATTGTAAGCATGCGTCTCCAGCACCACATTTCAAGTGCGTCAATCTTTCGACGGTCTTGCATCCTCAGCGTCCACCTCTCAGCTCCATATAGAAAAATTGGAAAGACCAAGCACCAATCGAACCTTTGTGTTTCTGCTTATTCTGCGATTTTTCCCAATTTTTGTGAGTTTTTCCACTGAGGATCTTATCATGGCGCAGCTTCTCCGGATTTCGTCCTCGCTTCGATCATTGGTGATCATGGAGCCCGAGTATACGTAACTCTTGACCACCTCGCATCCTGCTATATCTTGGTTGTCTGGTTGGTTATTGTCAGCACAGCCCCTGATACGATAAAAATAATCAAATGTGGCGGGGGCTTACGCGCACATTTCCGCACTAGTGCCAATAGGAAGCTTGAACTCCAAGGATGGACACATTGGCTACTTTTTATCCATCTTCGACTTCCACTTGGCGTCCGCAACAATAAACATTGAAGCGGACGAAGCCGCTGGCAGAAGCTAGTACATTGTGAAGGATTTGTTCAGTTGAACGCGCTGGTCTCCGGATCTAAGTACTGGCACCTACTCATTGAACAAATTCAATATTAATGTTACGTACCTATTGGACAGGCATTTTATGAAAACTGCTGTAGGCTCTATAACACCATGATACGACCAATAGAAGCAGAGCAGTAATGTCAAAGACGCGAGTGAAACCGCAGGGGCCAGCACTGCTGTAAAATATAACTGCAACCTCAAAAATCAGGACAAAATAAATTAAAGAAAAGACTCGAGTGTAGAATGCGAGGATGTTATCAGACAGTGGAAGCCACAGAAATATTAAAAATAGGTGAAAACAGCTGACGAGCAGTGAATGTACAGCACCGTGCTGAGCACGTGGTGCTGACCATTCAAAGCGATGATTAACATTCGTATTTATAAACAAATAAACTAATTACTTGAGTAAAAGTAATGTAACTTAAGTTACAATTTGTATTCCATAGATAAGAAAAATTTAATTTTTTATGAAGATTTCAATCTCAAGTAATGATTTAATAAGATATTACTTAACAACAAGTAATTACTTCTTTATAAATACGGGTGTTAGATTCCGAGTGATGTCTTGGCCTTGCATTGAACTCTTCACTTTGCTTTTTTTATGTTCATTAAAAAAAATATTTCCAAGTGAATTAATATCCAACGAAAAACAAAAAATAAGTACAATTCTGATTTTATAGAAAATTTTATGATTTTTATTCACCAATCATAAACAAATATTAAGTTTTTTTTTATTTAGCTTATAATGAGTACATACCAGAATACTATTTTTGATAAGTATTGATTTTGCTCCATTATGTTGACATTTAAGCAATGTAATGTAACACGTAAGAAATCATGAAATTGATTTGTTTAGAATAGATTTAAGATTCACATTTCTTTAGAAATACTTTTCACATCCAATTGAGAAATTTCAATGCTGGAAAAATTTCATGGCCTATAAATTTAATATTCGTGACTCATAATAAACTGTCGTTATTTACAATTTCCCGGTGTCAAAGTCAAAGTCAAAGTCAAAATCAAAAACGTTTTTTGCGTTTTTATGGTATTTTACGGTTTATTACCAACCTGTTAGATACGAAATAGTTTGTAATAGTAGGTACACATGGGGGAGCAGTGGCCGAGTGGTAACGGCCCCGACTTACGAGTTGTAGGTCGCGGGTTCAAACCCAGCCAGGCGCATTATTTTGTGTAATTTGTTTCATCACCACTGCTCTCAAAACGGTGAAGGAAAACATCGTGAGAAAACCGGCATGTCCTAGAACCAAAAATTCGAAGACATGTGACATCCAACAACCCGCACTGGGCCCGCGTGGTGGATTACGGCCCATTCCCTCTCCTAGAGAGGAGGCCTGAGGCCCAGCAATTTGAACATTATAAGGCTGATGCTATGCTATATGCTAGTAGGTACACCTGTGAGTCCGGTACCTGCGAGCCGAGCTGTGAGAACGTAGATTTTAAAAATAGACACGCAAAATCCATTAATGGAACGATCACAATCGATTAATATAAGAATCCGAGATTTAATTGATTATATAAAAATAATAGAAGTTTTTCTTCATAACGATTCGTCATGACGATAACTTTTAATTTTAATTAAATGCAATTTAGCTGAAGAGTTAATTAACGTAACGAACACGTTCACATCACGATGCAGCACGACTTTACCTGTTGTTGCACCCATTTCAATAATAAAGATAAATATTAACTAATGGTGCCGACGCGCGGCGGGTACCTACATACATACCTATATATATTTTGAATAGTGACCTATTGAATGAATTGGTCTAGAAGTGCCTTTGTAGTATATGTAAGTGCTCGCTTGTACAACGAAACGCCCCACGCGACGCGCAACGCGCCGCGTCTCCGTAAACACAGCTCAAGCACCGAAATCGCACAATGAGCAAGAAATTACACTTCTTGTGGCTTCTTTCAAACCAATTTCAAACAGATACATACTCTACGCGAATTTCGTGTCGTGCCACAATGTTTATTTCGCGATGTGGTGGCATTCATCAGGTAGGGCTCAAAGTGCTTCATTGCTTTTTTTGCCACAACGCGTCATGGCCACGCGACCATGTAATGTGGATGTTGAAAGAAGACAACGCTTTACGATCTATTTTTTGGTCCATTGAATGATTTCGGTTTTTGGAGTGATATGTATAATTACTACATTACCTACATCAGGGATATTTAATCTATCAAGATGAATAAGTTAAGTAGGTGAGTATATTTTCTAATGATGTTAATAAAAAACTACTGTTTGTTATTGTTACTCTCTCCAGCATTAATAGAAACATCGACATTAGTAAATTGATGAATCAAATAATAAATTGATGAATCAATTCAAGATATAATATATGTATACGGCCTCGCTTCAACGGTTTTAAGGGGCTTTCACACGCGCCGGACTGATTGAACACAATAAGCACAGTTTTGTGTCGCGGCGAACGTCTTCAAGGAATATTAAGCACCTCGCGACCCTCCCGTGGACGTGCCACGTGTGAGGCTGTACCCGACTCCCCGCACTTGGAGAACTGCTGCACGCAGCGTTACCAAGCTGCCACTAATCGGTCATTTACATTAGCGAGAGTACACCTATGTGTAGCGAGTGGCGGGCGACCGCGGCGGAGTGCACGTTCCAGTGCATTAGGTTCGATCCATTTGGCGCGAGTGGACTCCATTACGAGCAGTCGTAACGTCGATCGGCGTCAGGTGACGCCGGGTCACATTGCTAACTACTCGTTAACTAACTTTTACATTCGCCCGCCATGCGACGATCCGGGTTTCGTCCTACCTGCTCACTCCTTTGCTTCCCTCGCTGTGCTCTACATGAGAGTGTCCGATGAAATTGCCGTGTATATGTCCGTGCACAGCGGCAGCGGCTCAGCGTGAACACGGTTTTGCAATAACGTGATTTTGCTCTCCTTATTGCTCGGAAGACTGCCGTATCTGGCGCCTGGCCTGGAAGCCGGTCTGCACGTATTTGGGAGGCTCGCATGAACTACTCAGAAATGCTGCACAAGAACACAAAAACGCCAGTTATTAGAAATAAGACGCATTTCACGGCAGCAGTGTTTGTAAACGGTGAAGTGGGATTTATTACAGTTCATGTGCTGCATGCAATGTTTAAAGGCAAAATATTTTTGTTATAGTAACATAACATGCCGCGAGCGATACTGTACAGAAAACATCAAGTTTTATGGTTACTGTTGCACTGCACTTAGTACCGACGAGATGTCGGCAGAACACTTGCTTGTACTGTAAGAAAACTGGCAACACGCACTGGGACTTTCGTCTTGAGACACTGTGGTATGTTGGATGAGAAGATACCGCACAGCTTTCTTGACGCTGCCTAGCTGAGTCGGATTCGACGGTCGACCTGTTTCTCTAAATTAGATCTACCCAACTGGACTGTCTGTCCGAGGTAGACGTAATCATCCACAACTTATGATTGGATTTTGTACATTTTATAATTAATTTAGTTTTGATAGTATACATTGATATTTGCATCACTATTTTGTATGCTTTTTGGCGGATCATAGGTTGGACGAAACATTTTATATAAGATCAGTGTACCCTTTATTCACAAAATTAATAAATTAATGATTTTTGAATCTTGAATACAAAAACAAATAAGGAGAGGGAATTAGATGTAGTGGAGAATTTATAAAAATTGCCAAAATTTATTATAGGTACACCAACGATCACTAATTTATTGGTGATGACACGAACTTACAATAATCAAAGTCAAAGCATTTTAGTTCAAATAAACTATTTAGAGGCACTTTTGAAAGGTCAAGAACTCGGTCTGTCAGAAAAAATGATGCTAATTCAAAACTAAAACACATTCCAAAGCGTAGATCCCTATGGAGAAGAATGTGCAAGAAACTCCATGGACACTCTTTTCAATCATGATATGTATTACAAATGTGTCGGTTACGTGTTTCTTGCCACAGCTATTATGTGAGAACAATACAAATACAATAAAGAGAGAAAAAAAAGAAATTCTAAATATAGGTATTAAAATAAACCACTGGCAGCTAAGAGAGGACCAGTCTCAACTGACAGCGCCCGTTCACGAACATGACGCATATATCAGCTCAACCATTTTGAAAGAAACGAATGATCCTACACACGCGCCGACATCAGTGAGACATTTGAGTGAGCATGACAAATTCTGAACTGCCATGCTCATTTACGTCAAACAAGTCCAATAGTAACCTTAAACCATCAATTGGCCCATGGTACTCACATTTACAAACTTTGAAAAAATAAAATGCTTCTACATTATACAATATTAAAATAATATCAAAATAAAAAAAGGAAGCATTTTCCAAATTAATCACGAGTTGGGCTCGGACTAGTCTGTTACCGGACGGACAGCGAGCTACACATTGCCCGCCGTCCGTGTGCGCCGTTGCCTGATGCGGTCAGCCTCCTCCTTTGCTAGCATGACTGCTTCGCAGAAAGAGACGACCGTCTGCCATTCCTCCTCGCTCCGGAGCATGGCCTGTACCTAAACGCCCGGCGCGAGAGATCGCCCCCACAAGGACACGGCGATGCTCTTCCCAAGCGGGGCACGCCTCTACCGTGTGCTCAACCGTGTCCTCCGGGCGGTCTGCACAGTGGGGACACCCGGGCTTCGTCTCCGCACGAATCTTGTACAGGTACGTCCCAAACTTGCCGTGTTCCGTTAGTACCTGCGCCAAGCGGATGGTGACGATGCCGTGGCCCGTGAGGCCTTTCTAGCCACGCCTCAAAGCGGGGCCTTACCGCCTCGATCGTGGCGTGCCCAGCACTGGGTTGCGACAGTCACTCTCGCACGCCCTAGTGGTAGTGGAGCTGGACCAGCATTGATCCAAGCATTTTTGTCTTGAGTATAATCCTCCAACTTATAATATGTTTGTCTACATAGTGTGCATTTAACGCAAGATTTCAATTTCGTTTCATTGAGTTCCAATATGTGGGGAGGTATTTTATAATATACCATTATAGAAATTATTTCGTACATGACATAAAAAACTCGAATTAATTTACGTATGTCATGTACGCAATAATTTCTTTAAGTAAACGTCAGCTGGGTGAGTTCAATGAACTTTAGGTAGTTAGTACGCAACGACCTACAACTACTTACAAGGTTATTGACTCGTTTACTTATAGAAATTAATTTCGTACATGCTAAAATTAATACGAGTTTTAGACAAAAACTACGAAATAATAGTCCCGGAACTATTTTAGATCGCGATTTGGAATAAGGCGGTGATAGTTAACACCGACAGCAAACGAATTAACAATCAAACAAAAATGGCGGCGCGGAGCATAAATATGACTTTCAAACAATAAGCGCGCGAGATGCGTTGCGATCCATGCCATTTGACAATTTAACAGTTTAACTTCGATATATTACAATCTTCCGAAAAAGAATGCGTTAAATCGTAACCTGTTTGATATAGTTCACAATCTTTCGATAGTTTACAATCTCGCGAGATAGATTGTGGATTATAATATAATGGTATTTACAATCTTACGGCGACATAATTATTATATACGTATTGGGTCATTGTAGCCCTTTGTATATAAATCTACCTACGATGTATTTCCTTAGATTCTCTACAATATCAAGAAACCAGGAACTAGGAAGGATAGTCACGCGATAACGGAAGCTTTTCGTTTGGGCAAGGGCTCTGTATTTGGCAAGCGTCTCAGTGACGTGGCAATGAGTAGGTGTGACGATACGCAAAGTATGGCATGAGAGCAGTGCGCGCGGCACCTGCGCCGGGAATGCGGATGGCGGCCGTACCTAGCAGTCGCCGGCAGCCGCATGCCTGCCTCATCCTTCATATTTGTCAACTCCATACAGTTAAGTCGCTTCGTCGAGCCGCAATTTCCCGGAACTTCTAACTTCTATCTAATTTCAAAGATAAGACAAGTTTAAGAAGGACGAATGTTAGAACTTTATAAGTCCTACACGTTTCATGTAATATACGGATCACGTAACTGTGATACGGATACGGCGCGGTAGGCTTTAGTTTGTGCAATAAAAAGTTCAGCTTGGGTCCGGAGCAGCCGACTGTCGAGAGGCGAGCGCGGGGCGGCGGCGGCGCAGCGGCCAGGTAAGGCATTATCGTACGTTACCGGGTTGATACTTCATTTCTGATGTGGAATGTTGGTCTCGCACATAATGCACCGCCGTAACTAATAAAATGTGCACATTTGTGCGTCGCACGCACATGATAGATTGCCACTGCGCAAACACTAGTGCGTATCACGACCACACATGGAACGGTCGCGGAGCGTTTTGATAACAAACGCGCAGCGATTTAATTAATTTGAACTGAGTGTGCCCCCTGGCGCCGCCCGCCACGGACACGATCACCTGACTTGATATATTTTGTAAGGTAACAATGAAGGCCAAGAAGGTCTACAAAACTAACTTATTTCGTTTTCGCTTTTATCAAAAATGTTGAAGTTAGGTTTTGGGAGCAACTGTAACTTCAAACACGCTAAAACTTATGGTAGTATTATTTTTTTCTTTCGGTCTTTTTACCCGACTGCGCCAGAAGGAGAGTTATGTTTTTCGAGAGTATGTATGTATGTATGTAAGTATTTCCCGGTCCCGACTGCTACAATTTATCTTGTATTTAAAATATGTGCAATCGGGTACAACGACTTTCTTGTTTAGGGGATTTTCTACTCTGAAAAGCAGTCGGGTTTTTTAGTTTTTTAAATTACCGTTTTTTATTTTAATTGATATAAACTAGCGCTTGACTACGATCCCAATTCCCACCAGTAAGTCTACTGTAATGCAATCGTTGATGGCGAGGCGCACTAGCCTACTATTCGTATTGTATTATTATTAGAACTATGAAAGAATTTAATTGTATCACGCGTTAGGTACCTGTGACACGAGTGGCTCTTCTTTTCTCGTCTGTAGTCGCGTCTGTATTGCCGACCCCGCATGCTTGCTCTAACGCACCGAAAAATTTCTGTCAACTAGCTGAGGTGCGGGAAGCGGGATACTGCGTTCTGATTGGTCCGACCAAGGTCACTACGACACTCTAGAGATGGGATAGATCATGAATGTATCGACATTTTTTTATAATATTTAGTACAATTATTTATTGTATTTTTTCCCTTCCTAGTTCTTAATATTATTTTAACATAAAATGTACATACTCTATGTTATTTATAAATTTTGAGTGTTAACGTAAAATTAAAAAAAACAAAAAAAAAGCTGAAAAAAAATCCTCTCTATTTATAGAAACGTAATATAGGTACTTATAATTATTATAACGGTAAAAATAGTACCCAAGGAACTATTTTTCTCGCTTGTTTGCAAGCAAAGATTCTGATTTTAAAAATAAATGAATAATTCATTTATTTTTAAAATCAGAATCTTTCGTGAAACTAAAATTAATAACCGGTTGAAAGTATAAAATGATCGTATAAATAGTAAATAGGTATTTTGCTTTATCGAGAACAGAGGCGGTCATAAGAATTGGTACATTACTGCACACATCAGATCTATTTGTCAGATGTATTGACAGACATGCATCGCCTGTTATTACACGTCTAGTGGATTTAAAGGTCATTGATTCCTAGGGTTATCAGCCCCTGGAAAAGTGGCAAACCATAACAAATTATTATTTATCCTCTAAATCTTGTCTCATGAAATGTAATTTGATGCGTTGGTGCTTTGCATTAAATTTTTCAGATTAATCGATTTAATAAAATAGCTGGCAGCCCGGCAGCCCTGCGCAGGCCGGCTGGTTAGATTAGCTTAGGTATATTTGACTGTAATGGCATGCGCTGTGATGCGCTCAGCCGACTCGGCCAGCCCACAGGACCAGGACATCGGCGAACGGTGGGCTGAAATATGGTTTTGTGGAATTAGGTAAACTACTTAGACAAAAATAATATTATATTATATAAATTACTCTTTAGAAAAAACTGCAGAAAGGGGTTGCTTTTTGTTGGAACCACATGTTGTCCACGTCCATATCGTTCAATGCAGACCAAAAAAAAAATGTTAATCATTGATCTGTAGCATTCGCCGTTGACAGTAATGGCCTCGCCATCATCGTTTTCGAGGAAGTACGGACCAATGACATATTTCATAAGTAATGGCATAAATGGGCCTTTCAAATAAAAAAAAATATATTTCTTTAATATCTCACATAGTACAGTTTGTTTTATTTAATTTCAACATCGACCCGTCCTTGTTGAAAGACCCTTTATAAAATGAATAGCTCAATACTCAATACGTTTATTGCATTCCACAATGTGAACTTAGCTGTTCGTTAGTCTCGCTAAAACTCGAGAAGGGCTGGACCGATTTGGCTATTTTTGGTCTTGAAACATTCGTGATACTCCAGGGAAGGTTTGAACGGTGGGAAAATATGAAAAACATCACAAAAAAAATCAACTAAACATCAAAAAAATCAACGGTACAAAGTTCGGCGGGTCAGCTGTTCATTGTCTTGTTTTTCACCAATTTTTAAAAGTATTTCTGTTCTTTTGTCTAAAAGAGACTGCAATTTAATTTGCGCACAACTATCTATTATTTCAATGTAATTTTTTGATTGATAACATTTATGTTTCGCCTTCTGAATAGAAAAATAAGAGGATAGTGAAACTACGCCTTCGTCTTGAATTAAGTTTTCTCATATTGCTATTTACTCATTACTAAAGGTAACGAACGCATAATGTTTTCTTTTTCGGAACAAAAACAAAGGCCCTCGTTTTACCTCTTCTGAATTTTTGAACAAATAATTTAAAATTTCAGCAATGTCAGTCTTACCACGCGCCTTTAATGAACGTAAATAAAGATAAGACTGTTCCTCTATTTCCTTCAAAAGGAAACGTATTAAATCCAGTATTTTCACGATTTATTTTTTCTGTTCGGCCCTAAATAAGAAAAAAGATTCCTTGGACTGATTTGAATGGAAGTTCCAACTGTTTTAGTTGTTAAAGTAGTATGTATGTTAGAAGTTCCCGGAATCAAGTGTACGCTCTCACTATCACAGTAGCAGTTTTGATTAATTCAGGCCAACTTACGTTTAGATCGGCACTCCGGTACCACCGGGTACCCGACTATCTCTGTCGTGTGAGGCCTACCTGTCAGACAGGTACATAATCTACCCTGGTCACCAGGGAGATTGGAGACGGCGAGAGATGTCGTGCGGTGTTCCGCAGGGATCGGTACTGGGGCCGCCCTTGTGGAACGTCGGCTGCGACTACGTGCTGCGCGGCGACCTCCCTGGCGGGGTCAGCGTGGTCTGCTACGCAGACGACACGCTGGTCCTGGCACAGGGAGAGTCGTACCAGGCGGCGGTCGAACTAGCGACACGCGGGGTTGCGACAGTCGTGGAGAGGATCGAGCAGTTGGGACTAGAGGTGGCGCTGCACAAGTCCGAGGCCATGTGCTTTCACGGCCGTTCGGGAGGATCCTGTTCCGGATTCGTGCGGAACCGACGCCCGGGTGCCACCACTGCGTGGACTGCCCGGAGGACACGGTGGAGCACACGGTCGAAGTGTGCCCCGCTTGGGCAGAGCATCGCCGTGTTCTCGTGAGTGCGATCGGCAGCGATCTCTCGCGCCAGGCCATGGTCCGAAGCGCGGAGAGATGGCAGGCGGTCGCCTCCTTCTGCGAAGCAGTAATGCTAGCAAAGGAGGAGGCCGCCGCGAGAGGCAACGGCCCACAAGGCCCAGCCGCCGCGGGGATTCCGATTCCGATCCTGATTTCAAGCCAACGTAGGCGCGGGCTTGCGGACGGCGAGCTATGGGTAGCTCGCTGTCCGACCGTCCGGTAAACATCCGGACCAAGCCCAGGTCGTCAACGGCGCGCACTGTTCCCGCGCACCTCAAGGAGTTGTCAGCAAACCGTAGAGACCCAGCCTGCTGGCTGCAGGCAGGCAGGGTCGAAGCCTACTGGGGCCAAGGGTTTGCTTCCGAAAGAAAAGCCCGGCCCTGGTATCTAAGGCCACGAAATAACGGGGTGGGTTTTTAGTCAGTAAGAGTCTGACACTATCTCCCGCTCCGCCCAAGGGCGGGAGATGTCATTGGATGATCTTACCCTCCACAAAAAAAAAGGCCAACTTACGTTTAAATCTAACCAAGAACTATGTTTTTTTACAAGAACTACTTTTGTGGTTACAAACAATATGTCCTACAAAATGTTTCGAGAGCTTTATTTTGATCGCCATTCTGTTAAGTATAATTTATATTGAGATTTGATTCCAAGTCATCAAAAAAGTGTTAATAACCAGCTGTGAACTTGATTAATTGTTAAACTGACTACAATAAACACCTTTTGCACTTATGGTTCATAACATATGTTTTCATACAAAAAAAATATTTAAACACTCATAACTTTTAAAATATGACTCTAAATGAATGAGTCCAATACAATTTAATACTTGTATGGACTAGTAAAACAAAAGAATTGTAGATTTTTTGATATCGTAATTCTATGGGAAATTAATTCCAGCCTTCTGTGCGGCGCGGCGCGAAGTCCCGCGGGCACTGCCACGTGACGTGACGCACTGCGTGCCCGCGTCGCGTCGATCGCCCAGACCACCCCAGACCGCCAGACGACCGCACGACTCTTACAATCGCGACTCGCGCACACAACCAAAAGCCACTGTCGCGACCATAGATATCCGTGGTCGCGAGTTCGCGACTGTCCATTACTTTCTCACGATATTAACATTACGAACGTTTGGCTAATAAACAAAAACAAATAAGAGACCATCGGCATCGTCTGCTTTTGACACAGTCCCTGTATATACCCCCCCACCCTCGACTTGGGAGACACAGGCACAAGATCGGCCTGAGACGTAGTGTACAGCAGCACGTACGTACAGGCCTTTCAAAATAAAAGGAGGTTGGAAGTAGACCAGAAACGTGACGCCTCAAGGCCAGACCGCCAGCAACTATATTAAAATAATGTGGTTTTGACATGTCTGCTTTGTGCTCGGAGTTTTTCGGCCAAAGTTCACAAGCACATCTGAGCTCACAACCACCATAAGGAGCCAAAGAACGCGGTCGCTGTGGCCGGAATCGGCTAGATGGCATCATCATCATCATGTACCTACTACACACATTGATAACGATGGCGGGTCCTGCGAAACTGTTCGAACATAAGCACAAACATAGTGCATTTCATTTTATATATTCATACATCTTAAAACTAATAGAAAACTGCAAAAATAATATAAAATATGTTTGTTCATCGACATAGTTGGAGTCACAGTTGAAGGAAATAGTTGTGTAATGTGTAAGAGCAATTTCACAATGGCGGTCTTATCGCTGGCGCAGATTTTGTACAAACAACGTTTAGATGAACAAGAAAGAGATGGTAAGAAATAAGATAAAACTCTTTTGGAAGACTTACAAATACGGCCGTACTTGTGCGCGCCATAAAGGTTTCTCTGTGGACTTATCATAAAACAACCTCGACAGTAATGCGATTACGTTCAGTTTACGCTGCGCTGCGGGCGGGGCGCGGGGCGTCGTCACCCCGCAATGTGATGCCCACAATATCTTCATTAACTTGGTCAACTAAAAGGCTCCTCTGTTCTTGTCGTCAGTATATAATATTCAGTTAGTATAATACTCCTCATTAATCTACGTGATGCGCGCGGCGCCACCTGCGCGGCACCCACGCCCACAAAGTACCTGCACTCGGTGTGTTGAATCTTGATTAAACGATCTCCTTCACGATCATTTTGCTGCGAAGCGCAAATATTGGTACCTAACTCACATCATTTTTTGAATAGAGTTACAGACACAATACTGAGACTAGCTCAACAGCGCGGAGGAGGTTATGAAGATAATGCAGGTGTCGCTACTAAGGAGCATCTCTCAACGTGCAATCATTGCTCTTTTGCCTTTATTTTTTACAAAACCGTGTTGAAGTACCTCTAATTATTGTGAGTCCGCCTCACTTGTTCTCTGCTAATGATATAAGATCAGTGAAGTTAATGAAGCCTTTGCATAAATACATTTACATTGTGCATGGCGACCTCATTGTACTCTAAGTGTCGCATGTTAACGAAGGCGTGTGTGCGACAGTTCGCAATTGAGAGAGAACAGACGCGCGTCTGCACTGTGTGGACACCGGGCCGCGTATTTACAAAGTCTATACCATTAGAGTGAAAGTGCAAACTGAACGGGCTTAGCTTTTGTTTGACAAAAACTTGACCAAACCCTAATCTATTATAGTACAGAAATTAACTGAAATAGTGTAGACTTTGTTAGATAAATTCATTCTAACATTGCAGCAACAAATGCTATTCAATTTGATACCGATCGTTAGCTTCAATAATAGGTTGATAGTTAAATGGCAGTTATTATTATATTAATATTAAAATAATTTAATTGTTCGTTTCTATTCTGTATTTGATTGACAAAAAATAAAAAGGATTAACAAACGAACTTTTATTAGGTAAGAAAAAGGTACACACACACTGCACACTTGTTGCGAGTACAAATAACAATAAAACTAAAATATTTTTTCTTACGTACCTCTAATGTCAAATATAAAACGCAGATAATTATTTTTATCACGATTAGCTTAGTATTTTTACAATTTAAACGTAGTAACAGTCAGTCTTATTTAAGTATGGCACTTAAGCATAACACAACAAAACACATGATATGAAACATACTATACTCGTAAGTAAAAGCAATGCTGAAGGAAAAAAGGCCCTAAATTAGAGTAACACAAGTAGACACTTTTATCAAATTTGTGGGTGCGTGTTTGAATATCGAATTTTAAAGTTGACAATAATCATTATGACATCAAACATATGGCTAGTAAAGTTAGGATTACAAAAATGTTATCGGTAGACAGAAGAACCATGGCGCAGTTATACCTAATCCTAAATAATGTTTAAGTTACGTTAATGTTTTTTTAGCACGTTTTTCTACACGGATTTCTTCGATGATCGTAACAGAAGTGAACGAACGATCAATTGCGTTCACGATAAATGTTGCGGTGAGCCTCTACTCGACTAGGTTTTGTCCGTGTATTTTCTTTGAAAATATCAAGGCAAAAAGCTAATCCATTTGAGTCAATTTTTTTACTGAAATAGATTAGGTATTGTCGAGTAATATGCATAAACAAAAGCTCTTCTATTAGAGTCTGACTCGTGACTCAAATAGTATAGTCTTTTTAAATACGCCACCGGGCCGTGTGCGCGACTGTACCGCATGAGTAGAGAGATACAGAGATAAAGCTTCCTAAGAACGTGCAATATTGTTACCTATTTTGATAGGGTTGTCACAATAGGTGAAAACAAATAAAATAAAACATTTGTTAAATAGTTTTAATTGTCCCTTACTGTTGAATTAGAAATGACGCTTGACAGTATGACGCTTTATTTTACTTTAGTCCATAATTTCAATCCCGGAACTTTTTCCGGTACTTGGAGCACATTATGGATAAAATGGCATGTCCATATTATAATATCTTGACGCAAGTATATAAAATTAATCTACCTACTCTGACCTCTGGTCATAACCATCATCATCTTGGGATAATTCAAGTATGATATATTTATATTTATCTAGTACTGTTTATACACACAGTACGATAAACTACCATTATTAATAATAAAATACCATGTTTTTACAATAAAATATTTAAACTTGTTACTAACAAAACAAACAACGTGCGTCGCGTTGACCCTAGAGATCGTCCACTGACTGTGCCGCGTCAACCGGTTTTTTCCAGTTTCGCCGCGTAAGCAACAAGCGGCCAGTGGTCTCGCACACATTCCCCGCGTGCTTGTAGTGGTGCAACCGATTCGCGCGGTTGAAGCTTTGTCTCTGTACCTCTCTACTCATGTGACTGTATCGCCCGAATTTACTACATGAACAAAGTGCGGTAATATTACAGTTGAGGACAAAAGCGGTGCAGTCAACTGAATTTCTGTTTATCAGTATAGAAGTAAATAAGTGCAAAGTATAGCGAGCGCGCGGTCGTTACACTCCCCGTAGTTCCGCTGTTTGAGAATTCCGCGACCGAAAAAAAAATTAGCTTTATAGGCGCTGCTTAAAAGACTTTCAAATAAATTGTCAAATTACTGTCTTTTATTTTACGTTAGACCTACAAAAGTTTGATGAATAATGTATCTCTTTTTACGTTGATCGTAAAAAGTTAAGTACTTATGATGGGAACATTTGTGTTGCAACAGGCGTTCGGGATGTCAGACAGGAAGCGCGGAGGGGCCGCAGCGCTCGCTGGGGCACGTCGCGCCTCGCACAGCGGGCGCTGACGGGCGCATTGTGCGGACGGTGACAGTATCGAGCCAAGTCTTCGCTATCGGCAAGTGGAGCGAGTGAGCAACTCATCTGCGGCCTGTCACAACTTCACCCGGCCGTTCGCCGTATGATGTGACCCACATACATAAATAGGATCGTTTGCTGACTGGAGGACTCCCTCGCACTGCTCAAGTAGGCACTCACGGGCACACGGGAGTGCGCACTAAAGTAAACATATTCAACAATTTCATTGAAACAAATCATGTGAAACGTAACGCTCTGCATGAAAGTTTTCAATTAATAAACATACAAGTACTTGTTTGTGGAACTGTGTTTCCAATCCGCGTCGTGCGTAGGGTTGCCAGCCGTACTATAATATATAGTATTGTACAATATTTTGAGTATGTTTACTATATACTGTTGAAAAAATATATAGTACGCAAAAATACTATATTTTTAATATTTGACTGATGTGGTAGCGTGTATCCGAACGTATCGATTTTAATGCATTTGTTCTTAGTTTTTAATGTCAAACCAATGTTTGATCATTAGTCTGCTGTTTCCGTTCTTTGATTTAAAAATATAAATATTATCAATTAAATATTGCTCTTTCCTTTAAGAAGTTAAAGTCCTAATTAAATTAGTTGTAGAAGATAGTAGTGATTGCTAAAGGGTGTCGCTACCACGGATAAAAAAGAAAACTCCAAAAAAAGAACTTTAAATAATTTAATCTTTAAAAAATGCAAGAAGTGCAGACAAATATGGTTTTTATAAAAATAAATAAGTAGATAACAAATATATGTCTATATTTTGCTTTTTCCGTAAAGTACTATATTTTATTCAAGTGTACTATATTTTTTTATAGCATAGTTTGAAAAAATACTATATTTCGTCGAAGAAATGTTGGGAACCCTCGTGCGGTACGAGTACCTACACCTACAGCACAGAATAAGTAATAGTACCTACAACTACAGACGTACCTAATTACTATAACCACATGAGTAGAGAGGTACAGACACAAAGCTTCATGCAACCGCGCGAATCGGTTGCACCACTACAAGCGCGGGGAATGTGTGTGAGACCACTGGCCGCTTGTTGCGTACGCGGCGAAACTGGAAAAAACCGGTTGACGCGGGCACTGTCAGTGGAAGATCTTTAGGGTCGACGCGACGCACGTTGTTTGTTTTGTTAGATACAAGTTTAAATATTTTATTGTAAAAACATGGTATTTAATTCTTAATTATGGTAGTTTATCGTACTGTGTGTATAAACAATACTAGATAAATAAAAATATAACATACTTTAATTATCTAAGATGATGATGATTATGACAATAGATATATAAATATTTAATTATTACTTTTTCAAGTAAGTACCTTGTTTAATAAAAAAAGCGGTGTGTTTTTGCCTTTTTTATTGTTATTACAAGCTTTTAATAAACATTTGTAGGTAGATACCTACAAATACCTATACCCGGACATCGATCGAGGTTTTCGACTCCACTTCAAGTTGCAACAGACTCGTTGTTCCACTGACAAAGTAGCAATCGTCATAGTCACCGCAGTTAAGGAGGAACGATTGGTTTCCAGGCACAGCCTGTGGATTGGTGTTTGTTCGCCACGGGTTCGATCCCGAGATATATGAATATGTTATCCTTTGTCTAAGGACTGAATTTCCGTGTGGTATTTATGCAGGATTTGTTGTTTAGCTCATTTAACTGATGTGTTTGTGCATAAATCGTTGTACCAACTTATGTTCATCTTTTATTTGGTTTGTGTGGAACCCTGAGCATTACATTGGCACGTACATACTAATCTATTCAGATGAATAGATTAGTATGTACGTAGTAGGTATGTGCAGTGGCGTGCCTGATACCTTTATAGGGGACAAACCGAAGAGGCGAGGAAACCTTGACTAATCTTTACCTAATATTCCGAATTAAAAAAAACTCGAGCTGAAATCCGCGCTCATGTATCATAAGTGCAAAAGTTCTTGCTGCTGTAATCCCGATTTTTAAGTTAATGTATTAATTGTACGACAATCCGCGGAACGACTATTCCCGACGTGATCTCAATACCCAGGATAAAAAAAAAGAAAAAATATATTAACAGTATAAATAATATTGACGGAAAATTTTACAACGCGATGTACAAAGTAGGTCTGGATTATCAACGCCATCTAGTTGTAAAACTAGAACTAAAAACTTGCATTAGTTCAATTAATACATTATTGGCGGAAAATCTTAACACCGCGATGTAGGAAGTACGGCTTAGTTAACAACGCCATCTAGTTGTAAAATTGGAACTAATTTTTAAAACAAGGTTTCTTTGTACAAATTGATTGTGAACATTTTCATTTGTTAACATGATGATAGAAATTAATTATGTAAACATCATACCTATATCATAAATGACTTAAACGCAGCAATCTATCAATATTTTTGGGCAATTCTTATCGTAGAAATTTCGTCACTTATTGTCAAAAGAGAAAACTTTCTATTCATATTTTACCAAAACTACAGAACGAAATAACATCACTCAATTGCTTTTGAGAATTCTGATGTATTTTCATGGCACCAGCGTAGTTATTTATGTCATTATAACTGATGTATTCCAAGTAGATATTCTTATCGTTTGAGAAAAAATTTGCAACACCAAATATCAGGGGTAGGTTTAAAGGTGAAGTTACGAGCTCATATTTATCGTATTATCTATACATATAATGAATTACCTGGCCAAGTATCGCCCACACATTTTAATCCATCACAAGGAAAAGGTATTGTATGTGTTTCCGAATTCATTTCAAAGATACTTTAATCACTTCATAACTAAGTAAAACTACAATAACTAATCACATAACACAACAATAACTAATCATAAAACTTTAAACTCTAAATGGCATAAAGAGAAAACTAAAAAAATCTAATAAAACAATTAGGCACGTACAAAACGATACTTAACCGCTCAAAGCAGTTTGTACAACTTTTTACGCATCATAGGGGGCGCCTCGTAATTTGCGTAAAAACATAAACATACATTCATACTTTTCGAGAAGCTGTGCTTTTTATCCATAGTTAAATATTCGATGAGTACTTGCACACAGTGTCAAATTTTACCCACACAAACACAAATTTTTGTGTTTTTATAAGGAAATATGAAATGGCAGATTAACCAGAATGAAGAAGCCTGTGCGACAGAAAGAGACGAAAAAACACTAGTGTTCATCTCTTTTTTTGTTACGTTTTAGAGCGAGATCGCAGTTTGCTGGGTGTTGCATTATCTTATGAATGAACTTAAGTCACCTGCGTTTTTCGAATTGTGCCAAAAGCGATAGCGCGAAACCGTCCGAAATAGTGACGTTGCGCGTTGGTTGAATTCGCGTTAGAATCACTTTTGATGCAATTCGGAACGAGGGGTTCGCGCGACGTAAGACGCGCGAAATTTGAAGTTTGAGTTTTTATTTTATTTATTTAATTATTATTGATGCATGCAAATTATCATTTTAATTAGGTGGGGTGATGGTGGTGGTGGTAGGTAAAAGCCGGGCTTATTTGCTTCTATGGTGCGCACGTCCCGGGTATGTGTGGTGAATATAAAATATACATAATATAGATATATAAGGTGACTGGTAATTAGTGAACGATACTTAAACACGTGATTGTAGTCATGATAACAAACAACTTTTACTATGGGACCAAACCTGAAATCGCGAAAAAAAAATTTACTGGTCTGGTCGGTACATTTGTGTTTGCCTAACTGGTCAAAATAATAATAATAATATTTCCACAACTCCGTCTAGTCCCAAGCTAAGCAGAGCTTGTGTTATGGGTACCAGACAGCTGATAAACATACTTATATATTTCTAAATACATACATATTATAGATAATGAAAAAATTGAAGATACAACACAAACAAATACAAAATTTTTAGGCTTAACAATAGACAATCAACTTAATTGGAAACAACACACTGCAATATTAATTAAAAAAATTAGTAAGTTTGCTTTTGCTTTATATAAACTAAAGAAAGTAGTGAATCAAGCAGCGGCAGTCACTGCATACTATGGTTATATCGACTCTATATTACGCTACGGAGTCATGTTTTGGGGTAACTCCTGCAATAAAGACATGGTGTTCAAATCGCAAAAAAGATGCATTAGAGCTATTACCGGTATAAAAATAACTGATAGCTGCAAACCTTATTTTGTATTGCTAAAAATTATGACTTTACCTTGTTTGTACATATTTGAGACTGCTTTATTTGTTAAAAAGAACATGCACCTATTCAGAAAAGCATCTGAACATCGCTATAAAATAATTAGATCAGAATATAGACATGAACTATGCATTCGACCATCAAAGACCGCCTTAATGCACAAAAGCATACTTTGTATGGCCCCAAAAATATTTAATAAATTACCTAATGGAATTAAGGACTTAGATATTATCCAATTCAAAAATAAATTAAGACATCTTTTAGTTGAAAAATGTTATTACACTATTAAAGAATTCCTTAATGATAAACTGTAATTAATTTGACATTGGTATTTATTGAATTTTGACATTGTAATGTAACCATTATTATAGTTATTTGACATTGATAATTAGTAAACTTTGACATTGTAATATTATAATTATTGATTGAATTTTGAATTTTTTATTTCTATTCATTGAGTTATTTGGCATGTTGAAATTATTTTATTGTAAAAAAATTGTTTATTCTTCTTTAATCTAGTTAAGTGAAAGAGTGTACACCTTCAAGGTAGATTTTTGACGAACTAATTTATCTAATATTAAGATCTCATGTAAAATGTACCAAAAATCACACTAATAAATGATTTTGAATTTTTGAATTTTGAATAAATAACACCCAGACACAGAACAAATGTACTGAACATGACAAATTTTTTTCGCGATTTCAGGTTTGGTCCAAAAAAAAAATTTTATATAGGCCTACATGTGCACTTATCATGAATACAATCACGTGTTTAAGTGTCGTTCACTAATTACCAGTCACCCTATATATATTTGTGTTTTTATACTGAATATTAAAACTATTTAACAAATGTTTTATTTTATTTGTTTTCACTTATTGTGACAACCCTATCAAAAATATCAAAATAGGTAACAATATTGCACGTTCTTAGGAAGCTTTATCTCTGTACCTCTCTACTCATGTGCTATAACGTTAGTTTAATTCACTAACTTGTTATACACGCCACTATTAATAGACTGACGGACAGACGGGCCTAAATACGTTACCTGTCATCGAATGAGGACCACGTTCCCGTGGGAACCTGTCCGTCTGTTCTGTGCCACTGTCCGGCCCCAGCTCGTGGGTACTCACGGACTACGGAGCGTGCATATGAACCATTTTTTAAATGGTTGCCGATTGTTTAGGCAAATAGGGAACATTCATTAGCGATTTTTTAATTTAAACATTTTCTCTGAGGCGTGCAACGCGCGTCTGGATACTATCAACGCCACGACTACAGACACTGGCGGCTTGCGAGCACAATGTGCGGCGCATGTGTGGCTCGAGAGCCGCACGGCCCGGCTCTCGGCTCTCATGGGCAGCTCGGCCGTTTACCTTAGTTTTATAGGCAGTAAGTTATACGTGAGCCGTCTGGCGTCTTGTGTTACAGAGTATCAAGTGCCGGCGCTCCGGCGGTTGCACGCACCACATCTCAAGCACAACCAATCGCGACACATCGAGCGTTGCCCGTGCTTACCATTGCCCATATTACAATTTAAAACAAACTGCATGTCCGGGTGCTTTTTTTTTTTTTTTTTTTTTACGGTAGGTAAAATCATCCAATGACAAATCCCGCCCTTGGGCGGAGCGGGAGATAGTGTCAGACTCTTACTGACTAAAAACTTACCCTGTTCCTTCCCTGCCTTGGTTCCAGGGCCCTGGTATGCATTTTCATACCTTCCCAGAGCCCCAGACTAGGCCTCGACCCTACTGGGCCCCTACGGTTTGCTGACAACTCCTTGAGGCGCACGGGAACAGTGCGCGCCGTAAACGACTTGGGCTCGGTCCGGTCTGTTACCGGACTAACGGACAGCGAGCTACCCATTGCCCGCCGTCCGCAAGCCCGCGTCTACGGTGGCCGGAAATTTGGATCGGAGTTACGGCGGCGGCTGCGGCGTGAGCGCCGTTGCCTGATACGATCAGCCTCCTCCTTTGCTAGCATTACTGCTTCGCAGAAGGAGGCGACCGCCTGCCACTCCTCCTCGCTCCGGAGCATGGCTTGAACCAAGCCCCGGCGCGAGAGATCGCCTCCGATTGCCGTCCGGGTGCTAGCGTTTATTTTTAAATAACACCCGTTTTATACAAAGACGGACGTCGTACAGTTGTTTTGCGCATTAAGAGAACATGAATTATTTGTTGAATAGGAGCTAAGTCTGTGCAGGCAGCCGGGCGTGTCGGATGCGCCGTACGTCCGTGAGGCGCTCCACAATAGGGACAAGACGCGCGGCGCTCGGGACGCGGCGGCGTGTGGCCCAGTGCCGCGTGGAGTGGAGCAGATACCGGAGCTATGCAGACACTGTCGTCGTTAAAACAGACGTATCTGCTTTATGATTATGACAGCTCGTTTGTTCGCTGCTCGGAATGCGTTATCAACTACAATTTGAACAATGAGTTGAACAATCCGAAGGAATTGTTTACCTACTGAGACAGTTATACCATCACGACAGGGCAGACGTTGTCACTGACAGCTTAACTAATGTTGTGACATTTCTCGGAACCACGTTGGAGATTGTCACCGTACGTAACTGGGAGAGATAGTGAGGTGGATTCTATGGACTGTCGACACACATCAGTTTAGCAAACTGCAATGGTTTTCAAGATTTAAGATTTGCGAACAGACCCCCGGGGCAGAGCAGGCTCTTACTCCATTGGAAACTTGGCAATAAAATTCAGAAACGCGTTATCATATTTATTGGCCACCATTACGGATTTCAATAAAAAGATTAAGTTTCTTCGTGAGTATTCAGATTTTATAGACTCTCTAAGCCAAAGTTACGTAACTTTATGATTCAGATTACAATATATTTTATACGGAGCCATTGCATTTGATCAGCGGTGCTGTATAGTCGTAACTGCAGCAATTTAATAACGCAGTAAGTGCACATTGTTACCTTGCAGAGTGCAGGCTGCTGAGTTCTCTGAGCGCGTATTGTGTGGCGAGTGTTATACCACGCGCCACGGCCGGCGGAGACTGCAGATTCTCATTTCATATCTATGTAACCGCTCTAAGAGAGACAGAGGTTCCACTTCGAACAATTCCCAGTATCAATTATGATTGTTAGTAGTATTCCACCTGCAGCTGTTTTAGTGTCTACATAGTGGTATCCATTCCTGATTTGAGGTTATTGGCAGTGAAACTTCTGCACTTAGTCATTCAGTGTATGTGTAAGTACATGTAGCGACATCCATGTCGTCACAAAAAAAAGAACTAATCCTGCATCGCGCAAGTAAGATTCGCGGCGCGATTGGAACATATAGAACAAACCCGAAATCATCTATCGGGCAGTAGCCCACCAGATATAACACCTGTCTGGTCGGAGGATCCTCCCTTTTCAACGGAGGTATGTGGGACTTTACTCTCTGTTCCACTACCTCCAAACTGGTGACCCTCGACAAAGAACGTCAGCGCAGCCTTCGTGCAGCAACTACTTCGTGACGTCATCATCACTTCCTCAAGCTTTCGAGCAGCGAGCCATACAGCCAGCACCCACGGCTATATGGGTACCCTGACCACCAGCATGCCTACTTGGTCATACCTGGTCATCACCCTCAGCCTCATCAGCGACCTTGGCTAAACACCTACACCTTCGGCCAGTCACATGAAGAGTATTGAAGAACCTCTCCCGGTCGACGACAGCAGTCAAGCCCTACGTCGCACAGCACCGCTCCGACTCACTGGAGCCAGCCGCCGCACTCCGACTCACTGGAGCCTGCAGCATCCTATCCCGACTCACTGGGATAGCACCACCCCGACTCACTGGGGCATCACCGCAGACAGTTCCGACTCACCGAGAACTATGCGGAATCCGGTTCCGACTCACTGGAACCAACCTCCATTGGCTTGGCACGCATCACAAGACGCATCAAGAAGCATCAAGAACCATCGATCTCCGATCTCCGGAGGGGAGTGATGTAGCGACATCCATGTCGTCACAAAAAAAAGAACTAATCCTGCATCGCGCAAGTAAGATTCGCGGCGCGATTGGAACATATAGAACAAACCCGAAATCATCTATCGGGCAATAGCCCACCAGACATAACACCTGTCTGGTCGGAGGATCCTCCCTTTTCAACGGAGGTATGTGGGACTTTACTCTCTGTTCCACTACCCCCAAATACATAATAGCACATGAGTAGAGAGGTACAGAGACAAAGCTTCATACAACCGCGCGAATCGGTTGCACCACTACAAGCACGCGGGGAATATGTGCGAGACCACTGGCCGCTTGTTGCGTACGCGGCGAAACTGGAAAAATCCGGTTGACGCGAGCACAGTCAGTGAAAGATCTCTAGGGTCGACGCGACCCACGTTGTTTGTTTTGTTAGATACAAGTTTAAATATTTTATTGTAAAAACATGGTATTTTATTATCAATAATGGTAGTTTATCGTACTGTGTGTATAAACAATACTAGATAAATAAAAATATATCATACTTTAATTATGCCAAGATGATGATGGTTATGACAATAGATAAATAAATATTTTGAATAATCCTCAACCACTTGAGGGTAGTAGACTAATACTGGGGTTTGATTGAAAGAATTTCACTTTCTATTCCAATTTGGTTTAATTTCAGATGTAGTGATTACAACTGGTTAGTGGTTAACAAAAAAAATGTTTATGCTAAGACCTTATACTATGCCAGAGAATCTTAACACCGCAATGTAGAAATTGACCAAAACGGTACAATGCCATCTAGTGACGACTTAGTAAACAAATTTTACTTAGTTGAAATTACGATCGCGGGTTGTTTTAGATAATTGTCCGTGTGCGGTTAAACATTCCGCCCACCAAGGACATTTTGTGCAACACTATGTCCTTCCAATATTAAAATTTACCAAGCTATTTAAACATTTGGCTAATCAAACAGGTTTTTAATTTTCCTTACAATATGCCATACACACATGACATTAAACATAAATAACTTACATTTCTAAACAATGCTTAAAATTATCTCTTTTATTGTTAATAACAACATTCTTAGGCAATCGGCAAGACACACAGTTTTGATGTTGGTCTTTTAAGTACTGAACCATTACAGCGGAGTATGACTACTCGTGTAAGATTGTCTAACCCCGGAGGTTTTTTAACCACCCTGCCAAGGAGCCATCGACCAGGAGGTTTTTTTTTTTTTTTTTGGTGGTGGGTAAAATCATCCTATGACATCTCCCGCCCTTGGGCGGAGCGGGAGATAGTGTCAGACTCTTACTGACTAAAAACCCACCCCGTTCCTTCGTGGCCTTAGATACCAGGGCCGGGCTTTCCTTTCGGAAGCAAACTCTTGGCCCCAGTAGGCTTCGACCCTGCCTACCTGCAGCTAGCAGGCTGGGTCTCTACGGTTTGCTGACAGCTCCTTGAGGCGCGCGGGAACAGTGCCCGCCGTTGACGACCTGGGCTTGGTCCGGATGTTTACCGGACGGTCAGACAGCGAGCTACCCATAGCTCGCCGTCCGCAAGCCCGCGTCTACGTTGGCTGGAAATCAGGATCGGAATCGGAATCCCCGCGGCGGCTGGGCCTTGTGGGCCGTTGCCTCTCGCGTGCGGCCTCCTCCTTTGCTAGCATTACTGCTTCGCAGAAGGAGGCGACCGCCAGTCATCCCTCCTCGCTTCGGACCATGGCCCGTACCAGGGCCCGGCGCGAGAGATCGCCGCTGCCGATCGCACTCACGAGAACACGGCGATGCTCTGCCCAAGCGGGGCACACTTCGACCGTGTGCTCCACCGTGTCCTCCGGGCAGTCCACGCAGTGGTGGCACCCGGGCGTCGGTTCCGCACGAATCCGGAACAGGAACCTCCCGAACTTACCGTGTCCGGTGAGAACCTGGGTCATGCGGAAGGTTAGGACGCCGTGAGGTCTTTCCAGCCACGCCTCAAAGAGGGGCCTTACCGCCATAATTAAGGCGTGCCCAGCACTGGGTTGCGACAGTCGCAGTCGCCATTTCACCATGAGATCCCGCCGGAACTCTTTCCGCCATACCTCGACTTGTCGTGGCAGGGGACTTTCGCCCCGGCGTTGCATCTCCACGCGCTTATCGTGCATGTGTGCAAGGACTGTTGCCTCCAGATCCCATGGTGGCAGGCCAGCAAGGAGGCTTGCCGCTTCGCAGGACACCGTGCGGTATCCCCGCACCATGCGTATGGCCATGACCCTCTGGCACGCGTTCAGCTGGTTCTTTGGCCTTTTCTTCAGCGTGGGCGCCCATACCGGTGCTCCATAAAGGGCCATGGACCGAACATCGACCAGGAGGTAAGTTATCCTCTATAATCAAAACTATATCCCCTACGTTTGGTTCAGGATTTTGCTTAGACCACTTATAACGATTAAGCAGTGTGGTCAAGTATTCGTCGGACCAGCGACGCCAGAAATGTTGTGTCATCTGTTGGACTAGATGCCACCTCTTCAAACTAGAAATATTTGTATGTTCATAATTATGGTCAGGCGCATTGATAATTGGTTCGCCCACAAGAAAATGCCCTGGCGTTAAGGCGTTAAATGTGTTCGAGTTGGTCAGTCTACACAAGGGACGTGAGTTTAAACATGCTTCTACTTGACTTAATAAAGTAGACATCTCTTCAAAAGTTAAAGTAGAGCTACCTATTACTCTGTTCAAATGTTTCTTACATGACTTTATTCCAGCCTCCCATAATCCGCCAAAGTTCGGAGCATGTGGTGGAATAAATTGCCATGTGGTACCTTCTGATGCTAAGGCCGCAGCAACTTCCTTAGCTATACCTGATTTGTCCGAGCGAAATAGTGTATCTAGTTCTTTAGAGGCTCCCTAAAAATTTGTACCGTTATCGCTCCTTATATCCTGGCAATGCCCGCGTCTTGCCACAAACCTTTTAAAAGCGGCAAGAAACCCCGTTGTTGTTGGTCGCTTACGACCTCAATGTGAACTACTTTAGTCGCCATGCAGACAAATAAACAAATGTATCCCTTATATGCATGGTGACCTCTACCCTTTGAAGCCCTTAACTGAATAGGACCAGCATAATCTACTCCACTGCTCCTAAACGGCCTATTCGGTGTAACCCGTGCTGATGGTAGTTGATCCATTAATTGCAGTTTTGTAGACGATGCGTAACGCAAACAAGTTACACATTTTTTCACGTATGCAGTAACCAAACGCTTGGCTCCGTGAATAAAATAGTTCGTGCTTAAGTAGTTAAGCATTAGTTGAGGACCCCCATGAAGATTCCTATGATATGCGTCGGCGATTAAGAGATTGGTAAAATAAGTGTCGCTAGGAATCAATATTGGATTTTTACGATCTATGTCAAGCTCGGAATGTTCCAATCTACCGCCCACCCTCAAGGTTTTTACGCAATCGAGGTAAAGATTTGGAGATTTGAATATTTTTCTTTTAGGCCTTTCTTTTTGCAGATCCACAATTACCGCTTCGAACCTTTGACCTTGACATACCCAAATTCATGTCTCCAATGCCAATCTTAATTCTTCTGCAGTTATAAATTTATGACTCTTTTTTTCAGCCTTCGTTTTCTTCAACTCTAAAGGACGTCTTAAATATGCTACCATTCTTACTAGTCGGGTAAGTGTTGAATATTTATCCCAAATAAAATTGTCGTCTGTTACTAGATGTACCTTCATTTCCTCTATATTAGTTGATACCACTTTGCGTTTGCCAAATATATTATTTTTATTTTTCAGGAATGCGGGACCTTCTATCCACAACTTAAAATTTACAAATTCCGACGCATATAAACCACATGATGCGCAGTTAGCAGGATTGTTTTTTGACTGAACGTGATTCCATTGCTGTGGTTCACTGATGCTCAAGATTTCAGAAACGCGGTTTGCTACAAATGTTTTCCATTTGTTGGGATGACTATTAAGCCATGCTAATACGATCTCTGAATCTGTCCAATAATACGTATTAGATTTACCGATTCCCATCACTTCGGAGACTTCTGAAAGCAGCTTTGCTAGGAGGACTGCTCCACACAACTCTAATCGTGGCACTGATACCGTTTTTATTGGTGCGACATTAGTTTCCGCTGTGAGCAAAGTTACATAAACGCTACCGTCAGTGTGGTCGACCCGTGCATAAACTACTGCAGAATACGCCGATTTTGACGCGTCGCAAAACCCATGCAAGTCAACCTGCTTGTCACCCGGTTTCATGTTCAACCATCGATGTATTGAAAATTCCGTTAAACCTTTCAACTCCTGCCGGTAAGTAAACCATTTCTTTTTTATTTCATACGGAACTTCCTCATCCCAACCAATTCCAGAAATACATATTTTTTTGTATTAAAATTTTTGCTAATACTATTACAGGAGCGACCCATCCCAGAGGGTCAAATAGTCTAGCTATATCTGATAACATGTTTCTTTTAGTTACAGGTTCCTGGCGCGGAGGTATCTGCACCGAGTATTGGAAGGTGTCACAGCTTCGGTTCCAGGTAAGTCCCAACGTTTTAAATATTTCATCCTGTTTTATGTTGATCTCCCTTTCTACACCATCCTGTCCCTTGTACGAGTGCCTTTCGCCGATAATCTTCTCTAGGAATTCACTGCTGTTGCTTGACCATTTCTGTAAAGTGAACCCTGCTTTTGCTAATAACTTATTCATTTGGCTATAGATCTGCATGCCTTCTTCTATCGAGTTACAACCTGTCATAAGGTCATCCATGTAATAATCCTTAAGTACTCTTTCAGCTGCCAGTGGGAACTCGACTCCCTCATCATATGCTACTTGCTGCGTCGCCCGAACGGCTAAATAGGGTGCTGAAGAGGTACCAAAAGTAACGATAAGTAGTTTGTAATCCTTAACAGCAGATTGCTTGTTATCTCTCCACACGATGCGTTGAAAATCTGTATGATGGTCGGCCACGCGCACCATTCGGTACATTTTGACAATATCCGAAACTAGACAAATGCGATGAGTTCTCCAACGAATCAGTAAATGTCGCAGATCTTGTTGCAGCCCTGGACCAACCATTAGGTCATCGTTAAGCGATCGCCCATTCTTTCCCTTGCAGGAAGCAGCAAAGACAACCCGAACCTTGGTTGTGTCTTTATCGTTCCGTACAACTGCATGATGAGGTAAGTACACTGCATATTGATTTTGTTCTTCAGCTTTGGTTATTGGTCTCATATGACCCAGCTCCAAGTATTCGTTGATAACTTCCTCATATGTTTTTAAATCTGTGTTTTTACTAAGTTTAGCTTCTAACGCGTAAAAATTATTCTAAGTTCAAAATCACTGATTAAAAGTTAAAGTTTAAATCTTCTAGGCAATAAAGGTCAGTTTTCCTTGGCACAAAAGAAATCACAAAGTACTCACGTTTTTTCGGCACTATCACTCACTTCCTTACGACGTGGTCGTCTGCAGCTTGCTTGTTGCTGATTGGTACTCCTCCCACCGTACTTCCCGTAACTGGATCTGCTTCCACCCTGGTCACCATCCAGGATCACGTCGCAGGCAGGAGCGTATGGGATTGACGTTTCTCCGTCCAAAGAGAACACACCTGATGTGGCTATGGAACAGCCCTAGCCACCTCCGGCTCGGAGGACCATGAATAAACATCAACCACTTGAGGGTTAGTATACTGGGGTTTGATTGAAAGAATTTCACTTTCTATTCCAATTTGGTTTAATTTCAGATGTAGTGATTACAACTGGTTACGTTTAGTGGTTAACAAAAAAAAAAATGTTTATGCTAAGACCTTATACTATGCCGGAGAATCTTAACACCGCGATGTAGAAATTGACCAAAACGGTACAATGCCATCTAGTGACGACTAAGTAAACAAATTTTACTTAGTTGAAATTACTTTCGCGGGTTTTTTTAGATAATTGTCCGTGTGCGGTTAAACATATTTAATTATTACTTTTTCAAGTAAGTACCTTTTTAATAAGAAGAGCGTACTACACGGTGTGTTTTTGCCTTTTTATTGTTATTACAAGCTTTATTATTGTAGGTTTCGGAAGAGGTTAATATGTACTTAGTAGGTATGTGTGATGAATGTAAAATATACATAATATAGATATTTATATTTGTGTTTTTATACTGAATATTAAAACTATTTAACAAATGTTTAATTTAATTTGCGAAGCTTTATCTCTGTACCTCTCTACTCATGTGATGGTAGTCCGCGCGCGGCGCCCGCTTCGCTCGATTACCTCTCAATGCAATAGTTATTCAGTGTGCGAGCCGAATTCTAGAGACATGTTCCCAATCGTTATCCTCATCTATTGACTGGCTCTGTATGAACAGCCGCCAGCGCCGACCGTACTGCTGTCACTGTGACACACTTCTTCAAGGGAACTTTACGTTCAATACGTGACGCTTCGTGTACTTTTCAAATTCTTATATTGGAGTCTATTATATATTTTTAGTACAAGAATGTGGAATATGACGCGTGAGCTTCGCTGTAGCGTTACCTACCGAAATAACTTGTAAGTGATGGGTGCTTGTCTCTGCTCTAATAATACCCAGCCGAGCCGAGCCCAGCTGACGCCGCTGGACAACCTCTCCTCGCTCCGCTCGCTCGCTCCGTGGACGACGCCCACCTCGGTGCGCTATCGTGTCTCTTTTCAATTCCTAAGTATTTAATTTTTATTCCTTTGTGGCACAGTGACTGTGCGTTCGTAAGTACATGTAGTAGGTACATGCGAGCCATCACCGGACGGTGGGACGTGTTCACTACTATAATAATATCTCTCTCATGATTACTCGCAATTTATAAGCCGAAACAGCCGCGCCGTAGCGAAAACAGGAACCTTGCGGGTAGCTTACATTGCATTGCGCACTATTAATGTGGCGCACAGCTGACGCCGGAGTCGCGGCTAATGAGCGCGACGTCACGTCGTTACTCGCGCCCAATATGGCGGCGTGCCCGTCCGCCCGCGAGTCCGCATGCATGACCAACTTCAATATGACTTATAATAGTTATAATGACGTCCATTTACAGTTTAAAGTGCATTTGCTCCGCTGAGGTCGCGACCGCGCGCCTGTTTCGTCCCGGCAATATCAATAAGCGTCACGTCACCGAATTATTCGTGATCGTAAGTAAACACCGGCGCGGCCATACATATCGGCGCGGCCGTGCCGCGATGGCAACCTTGTCTGCGAGACTTTTGCCTGCGCCAGGGTCAGGGGGTGACACACAGCGCTATAATAGTTCCCATAGATATAAGATTTTTTATATTTCTATAATAGTAACCATATGCCGCTGTCACCTAACTGGAAATGATGTGATATTACGACGGACAGTGATCTGACAGTACTGAACATAATAACATATAACTCGTATTCAATTTTATGGAACACGATGTCTCTCATTGTCATTGGAGGATGGGAGACATCACAGAAGAATGGTGGTTCATGAAATCATGACCACATTGGAACATCCGTACAGGCCCAGCCGGCTAGCTGCAGGCAGGCAGGGTCGAAGCCTGCTGGGGTCAAGGGCCGTTTTCTGAGAGGAAGGCTCAGCCCCGGCATGATAGGCAACGAAGGAACGGGGTAGGTTTTTAGTCAGTAAGAGTCTGACACTACTTCCCGCTCCGCCCAAGGGCGGGATTTGTCATTGGATGATTTTACCTACCATAAAAATAAAACTACATTGGAACATAATTTGTACTCGCAAGCCGTAAACTCGCCCGAGGCGCTTAGTGATGAGATTCGCGTGACCGTTACAGAGATGATCATGGTCTACAAAAACATGAACAGATACAGTATGATTGTGTTACTTATACCTACCAAGATAAAGCGTATGATTACTTATTAATTAACGTCATTCCGCGCGACTGTATCTGATATGTCAGATTTGGTTTCAAGCCAACTGCTTATACTGTAACGTTCTCCACTATCATCTGTCAGTCAAGTGTCTTGCGCCCCGCAGTTCCAACGCCCCCGCGCCTCCCCGCCCGACCCTGCTCGTCTCGCGCCTCGTGTGCGGCCAGCTTATTTATGTGGGGACACGAAATTTCCTCCAGATCGCTTTGATGGCAATTACGTCGAGTCGCTGTGACAACTTTGCGAAACGTTTGAAGTTCTTTTATACATTTGGAGGACGTAAGCGTGGGGAGCGGTGGACCGCCGCGATGTCGGGCGATAATGTCACACGTTGCTCTCGTTCACTGCTCTCTCGATCGATGCGACTTAGGAAAGTGGTGTAGAGCCACCTGCTGGGAATACATCAGATTCGGTTGGTCCGGCAGGTGCTCCGTACGAGTGTTGCTACCTATTGGTAGATTTTTTCTGCGGAATAATGTAGGCTATAAGTTTATTGGCAATTCAAGCAAGCAGTAATGGTGCGAGGAGCAAGGTCGGTCTGACTAGAAAGTCAAAAAAAAAAAAAAAATTGCAGATTCACGACCGAGACCCGCGGTGCCGCACCCCGCGCGACCCGTCGATCTACCGCGCTACCCGCCGATCCACCGCGCGACCCGTCGATCTACCGCGCTACCCGCCGATCCACCGCGCGACCCGTCGGTCCACCGAGCGACCAGTCGCGCGGTGGCGCGGCGACGGCCCGATGCGCGCCGCCGCGCGTCGCGGTGCCTGCCTGCACGGGGCTTGTACAAATGAGACGCTTGTGTAGGATTAGTCTCAGAAGTAAAACACCGTATCGCCAATAATCACACTTTATTACTTATTGTTGTATACAGTACAATAATATATATATATATATTTAACACTTGTTGCGTCCGCACTCTTCCTTCGACTGTTCACGACTTAATGCTCTTCTGACGAATGGCGTAACCCCACCATCTCTAGACAACCCCTACGACTCGTTTAACTCGATAACAAATAACGTTCGACTCAAATAACAAACTATACTCAAGACCTTTTATTTTTCAAGAGATAATTGAACGACTTTTAAATGATAAGAATTGCACATAACGATCTATAATTATTATAAATAAGCTAAATATTAAAAATAAATACCATCTAATAATTAATACGAGTAAGCTAACACTTGTATGATTTATTACAACTTATGCCATTTTGGCTTGAAAGTACTGGATTACGTACGTTACAAAATATTTACGGCGTCGATATCGAGTAGCGACGAATACTATTGCTTAAAACTCATGGTAGAGGTACTGTTACCCAAGTCCCCGGCGACTGTCGTAGACTTGCAGCACGAGTGGCCGTGCGGCGTTGCGTACATATAAACGCTAAGTAAACAGCGCAGACGTCACAATCCATGTCCTCTCAGTTAACGTGCGAATGTTAATCATGTGTATGAGCGCCAGAGTGGCGCGGCGCGCCCTGCGTCCACTCGCATACAAACATACATACTCGTATGTATAATAAAAAACGAACACCTTATTTGAATTATGCTGTACTCTAGACATCACAATCTCAAATCCATTTACTGACTACACACTGTCCTCTGTGACGAAAATAGCTTCAATTTGCCTAGAACAATATTATGGTTTACTGGATCGAAAGCAGAAGTAAGGGCTGGAAAATGGGCTGCCACATTATGCTAGTGTTTGTGTGTGTGAAGGGACAGATAGCCAGTCTGTCTGAGACAACTGACATTTAAAAAATCAGTGCAATGTTCTTCTAGTAACAAAACTTTACGTTTTTAATATTTCTGTGTCTATATATCTTGCAGATGTTTGGCACGGAGGCCTGTAGGTACTATTTCTTATTCTGCGGCGGAGGGTAGATAAGTATAGTCGTTAGTACTCTAAACGTCTATTCTATTCTATGCTTTATTAATGGCAAGTAGAGCCGATGTCGACTATTCTGCCAATGTCGAAGTGAACCGGAAAAGCAAGTGTGGTATATTAAAATTTCACAAAAATGGAAGGGGACAGTAAGTGAAGACCAAAGATTCTTCGGTTGATACTCTAAACGTCAAAAGCCTAAAAAGCATTGCTTATAGATTTGCTTAATATCACAAGTAGTCACAATCCCAACGAAATAATAATAATAATAATTTGTTTATTTGTACTTATCAATTCAAATAAATTATTATACAGTTACAGATATAATTTTGTACTTAATAGCAAATTTAAAATGCGAACTGCTGCCTCCTAAACTAGACTAAAACTAAAAGCCTGTGTTTTAGGAGCCAATGTTCCTCCAGAAATAAGCAAATTAGACAACATTGTAAGTAGGTGTTAGTTACAAGTCATAATAAGTACAGTACAATACATACATCATTGAAACTGATTATAAAATTATTATTGGGATTAGTTAAATTAATATTTGGAACTCCAAATTATGTTGAACTATTATTTATTTAAAAAATCAGCAAACGAATGAAGGTAATTGGCCTGAATACGGGATGTGTGCAGAGCCCTCGTGCTGCAGTTATTATTACCTCGTATATCTTACCAATAGTTCCTCCATACAGTCGCCTCGGTTTATTGCGCTGCGTCAAGAAAAACCTCTTCGCAACGTGAGTTAACAAAATACTCGCGTTAACATACTGTGGTTAAGTGGGAAAAAAACAAACTCGTTTCCAAAAAGTTGTGAAGTCAAGTCAGCGTCCGTCAAGTACTTGTTGCCGTCCTTGGCATAGTTTGCATTCTGTAACAAAACGTTTACCTTTATTACTATTGCTGTAATTGGCGTAATGCTATTAGAACACATTAATTTGTATTAAATTCAAATTCCTCGCTTCAACTAGCTCGGAATGCGGTGTTAACAATGTATGTATTTGAGCTAGTTAGTAAGTGCTTGTTCAAGTGTCTGTTCAGTAACGGAGCTGACAAATGTCCGTGAAACGGTCACATTATGAGAGCCTCGTGTTCGGTTTTCTCATAAATATTATTATAATGTCACGATAGGAAGTGGCGCGCTAGTCACTTCACATAACCGCTGTGAATTGTTGTAATCAGAGCATATCAAATGGAATTCAATGGTACATTACGAGCGCCGCGGACTCGCGGCACGCACACCACCGCCGCCTCACTCGCGACGGTGACGCGGCGCGCGAGGCCTGCACCACCGCAGAAGGACAACTTCGTGCAAGCTCTAAACCAAAGCGTCACCTAAACTACTCGATATTCCGCACACGATGAACAGATTGTTTTAAAGTTTACTTCCGAGTAAGAAAGTCTGACCCTTATTACACTACGCGACGTCGACCAAGACCGGTCTGAATATCGAGTGTTTTTTTATGGTGGGTATAAATCATCTAATGACAAATCCCACCCTTGGGCGGAGCGGGAGATTGTGTCAGACTCTTATTGATTAAAAACCTACCCTGTTCCTTCTTCGCCTTGGTTCCAGGGCCCTGGTATGAAATCAGAAATCAGAAGCGTTTATTTCAAATAGACCAATTACAGGCACTTTTGAATTGTCAAAATGTCGGTCAGTCCAAAAAAAAAAAAAGTGAAGCTAAATTTGCATTTTTATACCTCCCCAAAGCCCCAGATTAGGCTTCGACCACACAGTGTACAGTTTGCTGACAACTCCTTGAGGCGCACGGGAACAGTGCGCGCCGTAAACGACTTGGGCTCGGTCCGGTCTGTTACCAGACGGACGGACAGAAAAAGAAAGAAAGAAAAATATTTTATTTGACACATATAGACACACACAATGCAGACACTTAAGATAAAAAAAGGAGCCACCGAGCCACCCATTGCCGGCCGTCCGCAAGCCCGGGCTTACGATGACCGGAAATCGGGATCGGAATTATGGCGGCGGAGCGCCGTTGCCTGATGCGGTCGGCCTCCTCCTTTGCTAGCATTACGGTTTCGCAGAAGGAGGCGACCGCTTGCCACTCCTCCTCGCTCCGGACCATGGACTGTACTAAGGCCTGGTGCGAGAGATCGCTGCCGCCGATCGCCTTCACAAGGACACAGCGATGCTCTTCCCAAGCGGGGCACACCTCTACCGTGTGATCAACCGTGTCCTCCGGGCGGTCCAAACGGTGGCGACACCCGGGCGTAGGGTTGCCACCATTTCTTCAACGAAATATAGTATTTTTCAAACTAAGCTATAAAAAAATATAGTACACTTCAATAAAATATAGATAGTACGAGTATTTTACAGAAAATGCAAAAATAGGCAGATATAGGTATATTTGGTACCTACTTATTTATTTTTATAAAAACTATATTTGTCTGCACTACTTGTATTTTTTTAAAGATTAAATTTCTTTTTTTCGCTACTATTTTCTATAACTTCTATAAACTTTAACTTAAAGAAAAGAGCAATATTCTGTTGAAAATATTTAAAAAAATCAAAGAACGGAAACAGCAGACTAAAGATATGATCAAACATTCGTTTGACATTAAAAAGTAATACCAAACGCAGTAAGATAGATACGTTCGGATACATGCTACCGCTTCAGTCAAATGTTGAAAATATAGTATTTTTGCGTACTATATATATATTTCTTCAACAGTATATAGTACACAGACTGGCAACCCCACCCGGGCGTCACCTCCGCACGAACCTTGTACAGGTACTTCCTGAACATGCCATGTTCGGTTAGTACCTGCGCCATGGGGAAGGTAATGACGCCGTGAGGTCTTTTCATCCACGCTTTAAGGAAGGAACTTTGAAGGAAACCGCCTCAATCGTGGCGTGCTTAGCACTAGGTTGCGACAGTCGCTTTCACGATTTCACCATAAGATCCCGCCAGAACTCTGTCTGGAGTTTCGCCCCGGCGTTACATCTCCACGCGCAGATCATGCATGCGTGCACGGACTGTTGCTTCCAGATCCCATGGTGGCAGACCTGCAAGGAGGCTTGCCGCTTCGCGGGACACCGTGCGGTATCCCTCCCCGAATCATCCGTATGGCCACCGTGACCCTCTGGCAGGTGTTCAGCTGGCTCACAGGCTCACGCCGGCGAATATCGAGTGGTGTAATAGGCTCTTAAACGCGCGATATCTCAAGTTTGAACGTAATGTTTTTGGAATCATTTTTGTGCGTTTCATATTTTGAAAGATGTTTGATAGGATAAAAGATAAAAAATCTCAACTACGATTTTATGATGATTTGAGTGTATGGTTGTATATTCTCGCAACACTTCTGTGTGCGGCCGCTCAGTGGTTGTCTGTAATACAGCAGTGTTACATGCGCTTGCATCGCATGAATCAGCGCTGTGTTATGTGCGGCCCGCACCGCCCGCGGCCCGCTTTGAACTCAGATTGAACAGCGCTGGCCGTGACCACTACATTATGTGCGTTGCTCGTTCATCATTATGAACGATTTTCTCGTGGGTGAGGCTGACCAATAAAAGATTGCGATATTAGGACATATCACATCTACCCATAGACAGCGTCTCCCTTTAATTCACATATTAACTCAAATACACATATACACACATACGGACACACACATACGGACATACACACATGCGCATACACATACACGCATCCACTCTCGAATAAGTAGTTACTCTGCTCTCGTCCTTTTTTCGGACGTTGGGGCGTGAGTTTTTATACTGCACTCACGGACACAACGCCCTTCTATTTAATATTTGTTTTAGGATTAATATTTTTATATTTTTGTCTTCTTTCAACACATAAACTACTTTAATGTCAATAGTACGTAAGTGCAATTATAATTGTAATCTTGAAGGTGTGAGCCTGGAGTTCTGTCACACAGGTCTTGTACCCAGTATAGACTCCAGCTCTCACAAAGGATAGACTTTTACAAATGTATTACTATGTTATCAACCTTTGTACCTTTATGAGAGAAACAAATAAATATATTATTATTATTATATTATTATTATGCGGATATTCCAAATGTTTATGGTTTCTTTTTTTTGCCTGGTTATATTAGCTGTGAGTCCTCCATGTACTAAATAAATACATATTCCAAAAGGTTGCACAGTAAAACTCTGTAATGTGTGATAGGGCGGGAATCCATGCGACCTGTAACCGCAGCTCGCGACGACAGTCGCCCGCGCGGTTGCGGCACCTACAGTACAGCCTACTATAATTTTAAGTGTCTATTATGTTGTTTCAGCTGTTTCTACGCCCAATAGATATTTTTTCTTTTCTTTCTTTCTTACTCATTCTTGCTCACCGGGCTCAACACTGCGGGCGCTCGATTACGTGCTCGCCAGAGTATCAACGCTACAATTCCTACATTAACGCTGGGTTCACTCACATAGTCACGGCGCACGTGCTCGGCGAGGTATCTACAAACTGTATTAACGCTACGCTTCCTACATTAACGCTGGGTTCATTCACACAGTTACGGCGCACGTGCTCGGCGAGGTATCTACAAACCCTATCAACGCTACACTGGCTACGTTAGTGCGGTTCACTCACAAAGTTACGGCGTACGTGTTCGGCGAGGTATCTACAAACCGTATCATTGCTACACTTCCTACATTAACGCTGGGTTCACTCACATAGTTACGGCGCTCGTGCTCGGTGAGGTATCTACAAACTGTATTAACGCTAGACTTCCTACATTAACACTGGGTTCACTCACATAGTCACGGCGCACGTGCTCGGCGAGGTATCTACAAACTGTATTAACGCTAAACTTCCTACATTAACGCTACGTTCACTCACATAGTTACGGCGGACGTGCTCGGCTAGGTATCTACAAACTGTATTAACGCTAGAATTCCTACATAAACGCTAGGTTCACTCACATAGTCACGGCGCACGTGCTCGGCGAGGTATCTACTAACTGTATTAACGCTAGAATTCCTACATAAACGCTAGGTTCACTCACATAGTCACGGCGGACGTGCTCGGCTAGGTATCTACAAACTGTATTAACGCTAGAATTCCTACATAAACGCTAGGTTCACTCACATAGTCACGGCGCACGTGCTCGGCTAGGTATCTACAAACTGTATTAACGCTAGAATTCCTACATAAACGCTAGGTTCACTCACATAGTCACGGCGGACGTGCTCGGCTAGGTATCTACAAACTGTATTAACGCTAGAATTTCTACATAAACGCTAGGTTCACACACATAGTTACGGCGCACGTGCTCGGCGAGGTATCTACAAACTGTATTAACGCTAGAATTCCTACATAAACGCTAGGTTCACACACATAGTTACGGCGCACGTGCTCGGCGAGGTATCTACTAACTGTATTAACGCTAGAATTCCTACATAAACGCTAGGTTCACTCACATAGTCACGGCGGACGTGCTCGGCTAGGTATCTACAAACTGTATTAACGCTAGAATTCCTACATAAACGCTAGGTTCACACACATAGTTACGGCGCACGTGCTCGGCGAGGTATCTACAAACTGTATTAACGCTAGAATTCCTACATAAACGCTAGGTTCACTCACATAGTCACGGTGGACGTGCTCGGCTAGGTATCTACAAACTGTATTAACGCTAGAATTCCTACATAAACGCTAGGTTCACACACATAGTTACGGCGCACGTGCTCGGCGAGGTATCTACAAACTGTATTAACGCTAGAATTCCTACATAAACGCTAGGTTCACTCACATAGTCACGGCGGACGTGCTCGGCTAGGTATCTACAAACTGTATTAACGCTAGAATTCCTACATAAACGCTAGGTTCACACACATAGTTACGGCGCACGTGCTCGGCGAGGTATCTACAAACCCTATCAACGCTACACTGGCTACGTTAGTGCGGTTCACTCACAAAGTTACGGCGTACGTGTTCGGCGAGGTATCTACAAACCGTATCATTGCTACACTTCCTACATTAACGCTGGGTTCACTCACATAGTTACGGCGCTCGTGCTCGGTGAGGTATCTACAAACTGTATTAACGCTAGACTTCCTACATTAACACTGGGTTCACTCACATAGTCACGGCGCACGTGCTCGGCGAGGTATCTACAAACTGTATTAACGCTAAACTTCCTACATTAACGCTACGTTCACTCACATAGTTACGGCGCTCGTGCTCGGCGAGGTATCTACAAACTGTATTAACGCTAGAATTCCTACATAAACGCTAGGTTCACTCACATAGTCATGGCGCACGTGCTCGGCGAGGTATCTACAAACTGTATTAACGCTAGAATTCCTACATAAACGCTAGGTTCACTCACATAGTCATGGCGCACGTGCTCGGCGAGATACCTCGCCAAACTGTATTAACGCTAGAATTCCTACATAAACGCTAGGTTCACTCACATAGTCATGGCGCACGTGCTCGGCGAGGTATCTACAAACTGTATTAATCTGTCCTAGCTCAGAGGACACCGGTGTCCTCTCACATCCACGCCACTATAGGCCTTAATTCCGATGTTTAGAGTCTACTTTTGTATGAACAAGTTGGGTAGTTGTGGATCGAAGTGTTAACGCTAGAATTCCTACATAAACGCTAGGTTCACTCACATAGTCATGGCGCACGTGCTCGGCGAGGTATCTACAAACTGTATTAACGCTAGAATTCCTACATAAACGCTAGGTTCACTCACATAGTCATGGCGCACGTGCTCGGCGAGGTATCTACAAACTGTATTAACGCTAGAATTCCTACATAAACGCTAGGTTCACTCACATAGTCATGGCGCACGTGCTCGGCGAGGTATCTACAAACTGTATTAACGCTAGAATTCCTACATAAACGCTAGGTTCACTCACATAGTCATGGCGCACGTGCTCGGCGAGGTATCTACAAACTGTATTAACGCTAGAATTCCTACATAAACGCTAGGTTCACTCACATAGTCATGGCGCACGTGCTCGGCGAGGTATCTACAAAAAGTATCAACGGTACACTTCCTACGTTAGTGCTGCGTACGGCTACAGCCAACCTGTATTCAAAGTCTATCTATAGACTTCCAGATTAAGCATTGTATCTTATGACTAGTTCATTATCGGGAAACAGTCCTAGTCCTCCGACAACGAGACAAATACAAGGGAGCAAATACGCTCTCGTCACACAAGCTACATCTAAGCTTTGATCGATGACTCCGTAAGGAAGGAAGGCTAACTTTGCGAAAAATAGAAACGCATTTTCAAAATTGCAATTAGTTCTATTAGTTAGGTAGACAGTAGAACCCCAGTGCTGTTAACTCCAGGGCCCCATAAATGCACGGTCCGCCCCTAGAAGAGATAGCTGTATAATAAGAATGTCACTGACTCTGGTTACTAATGATTGCATATTATGTGAACTGTGCAGCAGAACGTTCGCAACTTGAAGAAAACCGTGACGGATCAAATATCGGTGAATGCAGCATGCGATGCTGTATTCACATTGGTATTATTATATTATAATATTATCAATTTATCATCGTAGTCCATAAAAGGAAACACCGGCTTCATTTAATTTAAACTGACGAATAAATTGATGTGAACTTTTTTTAAACCTATTTGCAAAATAAATATAATTTATCATTTCACTCCTTACTAAGTGCACCATCAGTAATATTTCCAATCCATTTCACTGTTGGAAGTAAGATTAATTTACTCGTAGGTTGGTTCAGGACTTGAGCAGTCAGGTTCAGATGTTCCGCTGTTATTCTGAGGCGCATCTAGTTAGTATATATATACAGTGCTGCTAACTTCACGACAAGTAAGTATTACAGGTACATAGGTATTTATTGTACACCGTTGAAACACTATCGATTTATAAGGATGAAATTTAAAAATAAAGTACTTTTTTATAAACTCGAATTAATTTAATGTACGAAATTAAATTCTATAAGTAAACGTCAGCTGGGTGAGTTCAATGACCTGTAGGTAGTTAGTTAGTACGCAACGACCGATAACTACCTACAAGGTCATTGACTCGTTTATTTAAAGAAATTAATTTCGTACATGCATATATTAATACGAGTTTTAGAAAAAAAGTACTTTTTTTTAAATCTTTACAAATTGATAGTGTTTTACATACCGGATCGACCCTCCACGGACTTAAAAGGATCAAAATTGAACGGTGTGTAGGTACTAAGCCCTAAGGAACGCAAAAAACTTTTCAAAAAGTTATCTGGTCTCCACGACACAGGGAATCCTAGTGTGGAGACCAGTGAAGTATTTGATGTACGAGTGTATTTTTCTTGAACAATAAATGATTATTATTATTATTATTATCTACCTATAGGTAGTAGTAAATACCTTACCTAGGTATTATTATTATTATCTACCTATAGGTAGTAGTAAATACCTAGGTACCGTTACTTTATACAAATAGGCACAAGAGCGATGACTGTCCGTAAGACCTCGAGTCATTAATATGTGTACACACTACATGGTGCAGCTCTCTCAAATTTAACTCACCATATTTATGCCAAACATGGACTCAGATAGTAGTTGAGCATTCACAGTAACTGTGCTGAACCCGCTACGAATCATAAGTGTGATATTATGTATGTAATGGCACATTCATTATCATCTTGTGACTATTCCGTCGCTCTGCACGGTCTACTGCAAGCCGCCCCAATTGCTGAAACGAAATGGAAACTACACGAGTTCTTCGTAGAGCTGTTTGATGGAGTGCAGCTTCAGAGATATTTCATTATGTGTACTTAACTGTGTGCAGCGCCGCATCATGAACACGAGATGTCGGATAACGGCCGTCAAAGATAAGGCGATCACCGGCGCGACGCCGCCCCGGCCGGGCCAGCACACGTGCTTGTACCCGCGCCGTGCCGGTACTCGGTAGGTGCGAGCGCGGCAGCAGGCACACTGACAGTAATCCGGTTAGAAAGGATTCTGAAAGCGCTCAATGTAAGTACTACCTGTCACTTTGACGACATAATATCAAATTCGGAGCTTTAGCCTTTAAGCAGGATTTTAGCTTGACATTAAAATATTATCAATATTGAATAAAACAATTTTTTCCAGTATTCAGCTCAGCGATCGCCGCAGCGCCCAACAGCTATTGATTCCATTCCGTTCTAAGTACAACATCACTACCTATGCACTAAACTATGTATATAAGTCGTGCTTATTATTTTACGATTTTGAAGTGATATTACAATCAAATAGTTGATGTCTATACCTAAAAAACATTTTCCCGTCTTCCGTTAGTTTACCTTGGACGCACATCACCAGGCGGGCCGCCCCGATGATTTATTTACTTGTTTATCCTCACATCGGAACGCCTTACAGCAATTATACCAATGGAGCACAATTCGTTCAGAATCTGCTATTTTCTAAAGTTATGTGCGTGGAGTGGTAGTCATCAAAGGAGCTTACTATCCATCAACGGCCTCACTGACACCCCTTTGTGAAAAAATATTAACGATGCGATTATCTTCTTTTAAAATTGGAAAGACATAACATCACGCTAATCCCGTTTATTATTTCCAAAAGGTTTCGCAGATGTGTCGGTTACACCTATACTGAGCTAAGTAACGGGTTAAGTTATAAGGGGACGAGCCAAGTTTTAATATTTCTGTGGGACGAGCCAAACGAGTTTATGTCCAACTTTGGGTTGCTACTGGGAATCTTTACCTACCAACGCTGCAATTAGTGGATAGCTGGGTAACCCGTAGTGACTTGGGCAGCGATATTTTACAAAGCAGTAAATAAAGATGAAGTAACGTTTTTTTGTCCACAGGGTCTTGGTCGAGTATGAGGCCGCACGACACCCTCCCGCTCTCCGCCCGCAGCGCGCAGCGGCGCCTCGCACTTATAAGGAGGTCATCATCATTTCAGCCGACAGACGGTCTGCTCTGTAAAGCAATGGCGTATACTTAGACGTGATTATAGTAACAACAATGTCAATAAAAATTCGTATTGAGGTAGTTTGACATTTTCAGTTGTATAATATGAATCTAATAATCCCAATATAGCAAAAACATTCCTGTAGTGCATTTACAGGAATGTTTTTGTTTTATATAACCAATGTTTTCCTAAAATACCGATCTATATGAAAAAAGTAAAAAGTTTTTTATTTTACACTTTTTAAATAGATACCGTCCGCCATTCGGTTCCATCGTCCGAGGTAGAGATGAGAGTGGCGATACGAAGGTTGAGTGCCAAAAATACCGCCCCAGGACCCGACGGCTTGCCTGGGAAAGCCTGTGTCCTGGCCATGGAGAAACTCGGGTCTCGACTGAGAGGACTCTTTAGCGCATGCATGGAGAGGGGCCAGTTCCCGCTTCGCTGGAAGACGGGGAAACTGGTCCTTATCACGAAGCCAGGGCGCCCTGCGGACTCTCCGTCCGCGTATCAGCCCGTTGTGTTGCTCGACGAGGTGGGCAAGCTCTTCGAAAGAGTAATTGCAGACCGCCTCGTAGCGCACCTGGCACGGAAGGGGCCGGATCTTGCGGACGCCCAGTTCGGATTTCGCAGGAGGTGCTCCACTGTGGATGCCATCATGCGCGTGCGAGCCCTCACGACGAGAGATGCAGTGTCCCGGGGCAGGTGTTCAAGTCCCTGCCCCGGAGTTGCATTGGGAGGGAGAGTGCCCTCCCACTGGAGTGGTACCACCGGGTGCCCGACTACCTCTGTCGTGTGATCGAAGCCTACCTGTCAGACAGGTTCATCATTTACCTCGGTCATCAGGGGGAGTGGAAACGGCTAGAGATGTCGTGCGGTGTTCCACAGGGATCGGTACTAGGACCACCCTTGTGGAACATCGGGTACGACTACGGGCTGCGCGCCGACCTCCCCGACGGGGTCAGCGTGGTTTGTTACGCAGATGACATGCTGGTCCTGGCGCGGGGACGGTCGTACAGGTCGCGGTCGAACAGTAGCGACGCGCAGGGTTGCGACAGTCGTGGAGAGGATCGAGCAGTTGGGACTCGAGGTGGCATTGCACAAATCCGAGGCCATGTGTTTTCACGGCCTTCGGAACACGCCACCTCCGGGTTCCCAATTAACGGTAGGAGGAGTTCACATCGGCGTTGCGTCGACGTTGAAGTACCTGACTCTTGTCCTCGACAGCCTGTGGAAGTTTGAGGGTGTAAATAATATATGATATAATAACAAAATCTCTAATATTTCCAAGATATAACAACTGAATCTATAATTTTAGTTGATATAACGATCAATTAGTGTAATAAAGGGTTGATATAATTTTAATATAACTAATTTTTGTAAGCATTACATTCATTTCATCGTTAGATATAAAACTCTAAAGATATAACACATATTTAGTCACCTGTCACCTGTTTAGTCTAATATGATAAAGACGCCTAGTTAAAATCGCAAAGCAAAGTTGCATATAAACACTTTACATTTTTTGAATAGATTACTTGTAACTGATTACTTACCTGTCAAGATAGTTCGACGGAGCCCCGCTTCACGCTTCCCGTGGCTCCTATTTCTGTATTAGCTCGATGGCAAGCAGATATGCAACATGCAAGCAGACATGCACTATACAAGTAGGCATGCACTATACAAGTAGGCATGCAGCATGCAAGCAGGCATGGCAGGCATTCAGCATGTAAGCAGGCGTGCAACATGCAGCAGACATGCAACATGCAAGCAGGCATGCAGTATGCAAGCAGGCATACAACATGCAGCAGGCATGCAACATGCAGCAAGCATTGTTTCTGTCACGGCTCCGGCGCTGCGGGGTTTGGGCGGCCCCACGCTAGCTTATCGTCGCAGATGGTTTTAATGCTCACAACCGCAGCTTCGGCCTCAGCCGTGGCGGTGGGCCTTAAAACTGCTCATCAGTTCGCGGGCCGCCCTACCCCTCCGCACCTACGCGGGCTTAAATTACACTCTAGGGGTAGGGCAAACAAGACTATGTAAAGTCGGTTTTGCATCGTTTCTTTTCTGTCACTAAATTTCGGTAAAATGAAATTCGAATAATAAAACTTCGAAAAAGTTATCGGATCTCGGATCCTCAAATCTGATTTCAACATATAAGTATATATTCTTTATTGTACATAGACTATAGAGTTAACAATAAATAGGACAGGATATGTACACCGGCGAGGTTAACTCATAACTGGGTTTTCTTACAGCAAACTAACTAACAAAAAAGTTGTAAAACTTGAGGATAATGCATTATATGCACAACAAAATTTAAGAGATAAATTATATTACCCTTAAAACTAAAAAATAAACTATATAAAAATGTGCAAGAAAGAATTGAAAGTAAATTATAATTAAGTCATTTATTAATAAAATAAAATATTTACTTATCTTTATGTTATTACAATTGTACGTCGCACTGTACTTAAATGGCTGTATAGAAAGTTACGACATGGTTAAATACATACATTCTCTTTGGTTCAATAGAAATGAGAAAATAGAATTGGTTTTTTTTGGAAATTTTCCCAATTTTTAGATTTGATTTTATTTGGTTTAAAAATACATAAATAACTAATTAAATTATATCTACACATGTACAAAACCCTAAATATTAACTAAACTAATTATACTAAAACCTACCTATGTAAATATAATACAAAAACACAGTACACTCAGGCGTCGAAGTACTCCTCCACATCGCTGTCATCCGGAAATGTACCCAGAAGACTGGCAGCATTGCCACGTTGAATGGCAATGCTAATTCTTTGGGCGAAGAACGAGCCAGCCCTCGAGCCCCCTCAGTTTTTTTTTAAAATAATTTGACAGCTGTCAGAAACTCCTTCTCGGGACTAAATAAGGTACTTTCACCCCTAGCGTAACAATTTACTATTAAAATATCAATTGTTTTTCTGTATAAAGAGATTGGATCCTTATTTACACTTATTCAGAAATCTGAGAACTTCATTCAAGCGTTTTTTCTGACTTTTCGAAAAACGACTTCATTCAAAAAGACGCCGAGGGGATTATCAGAAGTTTTACGAGCACGAATTGTTACTTTGGGGGAAGAAGGACATTCTACGAGAGAAATAGCACGCAGAGTGGCTGTATCCCAATCCTGTGTCGTGAACACGTTACGGAGGTATCAAGGCGTGGATAACTTTGCTGATCGACCTCGCAGTGATCGGCTAACTGTTTTTACTGCTGCTCAGAAGCGTTACATCAGATTGCTGACTGCCGGGGACACAACAATCAATGCCACTAAAATAAAAGCTGAGTTGCGGGCTGCTACTGGACTAGAAATTAGCACTCAGACCATCAGGAATTGCGTACACCAGGTTGGATTACGAGCGAGGAGATCCTGGCGAGCACCCCTGAATTAATTGCAATGACAGCGACGCAGATTGCAGTGGGCTAGACTCCGCCAAATTGAAGTAAACGAACAGGAAAACATTTGGCGGAATTGTCTCTTCGTTGCCGAGTCCAGAATAAGCTCTCATCCACACAACTGACGCCTTTGTGTCTGGAGCAAATGTGGGGACGCTGAAAGACAAAGAACTGCCACCGGAACTGTTCAATAAGGCGGGAAATCGGTATCCTTTTGGGCAGTATAATGATTGGTGCTAGAACGCTGTTGATCCCGTATCGTGGCTTGATGACTGCAGCTTTGTACCAAACCATTCCCAAGCAGCACCAAAGGCTGTACAAGGGCTGTATATAGGTACAGGTTTACACTCTAAGCTGCATAGTAAACTGTATATAGGCTGTATAAGCCTATATACAGCCCTTTTAACTCCAAAAAGGGCCCACATATACAGCCTATATACAGCGTTAAGTGTAAGTGGAGAATAAAAGCTGTATATTGGCTGCATGTTGGCTGTATATCGGCTGTATAAAGGTGTTTTTGTACACTCTAAGCTGTATATTGGTGTACAATTACACTTTAACTCTACAGATACTCACTTATAAGTTAACTATCATATACAGCAAAATGCTGTTAATTGGTGTAAGAATACGAAAGAATCCAAGCTTTAAGATTACTTTTTATAATAATTTACTAAATGGCGACTACGCCTTAAACATTTAATTTTAAATATAATACGTTAAATTGGACTTGTTGACCTTAGTAATATGGTGAATTCATAGTGCCAATTTAATTTCATTGCAAAATATGTGTATATTTTCGGTGAAAATAATAACGCGCCAGCGAAATAATCAATTTTAACATCAAGGGAAATACGGTAAGTAATGTTATTATTTTTTTAGATTATATTAAAAAATATGTTGAAATAACAGGTATAAATGCAAATCACCCGTAATTCAAGCTTATAAATCACTAATCCTCATAAAAAATCCTCAGCTACCTACGACTAAATCTCATATGTCCGAATACAATTTATATACTTATTGTGAAGTAGTAAGATTTGTAACCGATCTTTCATTTATTTTTCAGAATATGTACAATAAGGGCTTTGACTTGGTCTAATATCAATGGCTAAGCAAGTGATTAGACGTCAGACGCATTAGTGAAGGATGACAGCATTTTGATGATCTGGAGGGTAGACTCCAGATCATCAAAATGCTGCGTATAAAGTCTATTATTATCATCATTGAAGAAGCAGATTGTGATCAGTATTAAATAACAGTTAAAAGTTTTCATAACAGAACTCTGTTCATTGGACGTCAGTTATATCTTCCCCAATAAATTATACTATCTCTACTGTCTGTGGTATTTTAATAAATTATCTGTATTTGTAATATTTAAATATTTCTTTCTGACCTTCCTCTTAATTCAATGTTTACTCTTCACCACCATTAGTTGATTCAAAATCAAAATCAACTCTTTTATTTCAAATAGACCATTTACAGGCACTTTTGAATAGTTAAAATGTCAGTCAGTCAAAAAAAAAAGTGAAGCTAAATTGCACGTTCCAAAGCGTAGATCTCTATGGAGAAGAACGTGCAAGAAACTCCATGGACACTCTTTTAAAATCATTTTAAGTGTTACAATAATCTTTGTTACATATTTCTTGTCGCTACAATTATGTGAGCACCATGTAGAAAAGTAGTGAGAAAAAAAAAGCTAACTAAAAATAGAAATTGAATTAAGCCACTGGCAGCAAAAAGATGACCAGTCTCAACTGACGGCGCCCGTTCACGAGCATGACGCGTGCCTCAACCCCACTCTGCTCAACCATTATGAAGGGAATAGAATGACTCAATAACACGCGCCACCATCAGCAAGACATTTGAGTGAGAATGACAAACTCTCAACTGCCATCATAGACATATACATCATAGACTTTGACTGCCATGCTCATTTAAGTCATCAAATTGTAACCTAGTAAAAATGCTCCATGGGACTTCACATTCACAAAAATTTGATAAAAGTGCTTCTACATTATACAATGCTAATGGTTCCAAATGAGAAAAATAAACAAAAAAAAAAGCATTAAATGGTCATAAGCTTCATTAAACCAATATCATACCATTTCGAAAAAAACGACATGCGGAAAGGGCAATAGCATCTCTTCCAATATTTATAAAACTATAAAAAAAAAAAAAAACTAATTAGTAGGCAAGAGTGTTAGTGGAGCAGGACCAGCATTAAGCCAAGCATTTTTATCGAGGATATAATCTTCCACTTTATAATATGCTTGTCTACATAGTGTGCGTTTAATGCATGTTTTAAATTTGGATTCATTCAATTGGATAATCTCATGTGGTATCTTATTATAAAATTTTACACAGCACCCCATAAAAGAATTATATACTTTAGCCAATCTGAATCGAGGTTGATCTAGTTTGTGCCTATTCCTAGTATTAAAATTGTGCCTGTCACTTATCTTAGTAAAAAGATGAATATTTTTCTGAACGTACATAATATTTTCATAAATGTATTGACATGGTACCGTCATGATGTTTATATCCTTAAACAGTTCCCTTAGAGAATCGCACCTGCGAAGATTGTATACGGCTCTGATAGCTCTTTTCTGCAGAATAAAAATAGACTCTATGTCTGCAGCCCGTCCCCATAGCAAAATACGGTAAGACATGATACTATGAAAGTAGCTAAAATAGACCAGTCTCGCGGTATGTACATCAGTAAATTGACGGATTTTTCTGACAGCATATGCTGCTGAACTAAGCCGTCCAGCTAGTCACTATCAGGGTAGGTGTCACTGTGCTCACCAGATTTAAAAAGAGGTATAACTTTACTAAATTTCATTACATTTGGAAAAACTCCTTGGTCCACACACAAATTAAAAATTAAGGCTAAGTATGGTGCTACGGTTTCGATAATAGATGTACATACTTTAATAGACATTCCCCAAAGGTCTTCGGTTAATTTAATTTTGATTTGCCTGAAAACCTTTATAACTGTCATAGGGTTTATATGATTGAATTGAAATTCAGCTGGACCGCGTGGCAAGTTTTCTTTAAATAAAGCAATTAAGGCCTCGGGTGAGGAATTTAAAGCTTCCGTTGTCTTAAGGGGTATATCAGTGAAAAAATTCACAAACTCTTCGGCTACTTCGGTATTAGAGTTTATGGGATCACGAGAAGTCTGCAATAAAAAATCAGTGTTCCGTACTTTATTCCTACCAGTTTCACTATTAATAACCTTCCAAACGGTCTTTATTTTATTTTCTGCCGATTTAATCTTATTGCTAATAAATAGGGTCTTCGCTACCTTACAAATATTTCTAAAAAGTTTAGAGTATTTATTTACAAACTTGTTAAAGGTTTCAGAGTTGAAGAATGGCTTAAGGCCATAAAGTTCAAAGAGTCTTTCCCTGCTTATCCTTATACCCTTAGTCGCCAAGTCACTAAATACAAACTTGGGGAAAATATTTTTCGACTTCTTTTCAAAACTTGTTTAAACTCATTAAGTACAGATTGGTACAGAATACCTACAGCATTTTGTTTTTTGTAGTTTTGGGTTAACCTCAACCATAGAAACTATTTAGGTTCCAAGTTTCATGGCCCTATAGCGTACCGTTTCAGAGTTATGTGCCTTCAGTTTTATTTTAAATTAATATTCCCCAATTGCTCGGATATTTTTTTTTTCTGGAATGAATTCTTGCTCTGATCGAAAAGCACGAAAATTTTTTTTTTTTTTTTACATTTTTGTATTCTATTGGTACTAGCATTGGGTTGTCATAGGGGGGTTAAAATTTTGGTTATTTTTGACCTAGGACGCACCGTTTTCGAGATAATTGAATTTCTTTTTTTTATTATAGGGCCCATAGAACGGACACGATGCGAGTAAGTTTTTACGGAATCCTTGGTGCGCGAGTCCAACTCGCACTTGACCGGTCTTTTCCTCCATATTGATGTTCACAAAAACACAATCCAAGTGATTCCATTAGTAATACAGCCTAACGCTGTACTATAGCGTTCATTTACTCTTATAGCTGTATATCACCGTTGTAGGCAGTAGTTATAACACCACAATAGTTATAAGAGTGTACAATTACACCAAACGAATAAGAGGTATAATGGAGTTCGTTTACACCAATATACAGCAATAAGTATCATTTTACACTAATATAACACTTAGACCTGTATAAAGGAAGTGGTGACGTGCAATATACAGCCTATATACAGCTTTAAGTGTAAAACGCAGCCTTAAGTATCAAAAAACTCTTAAACCTGTTTAATTGAGTAAAAATACTCTGATATATAACCATAAGCGTACGCGGATACCTTTATGCAGCCTAAAGCTGTGTTTTACACCCTTGTAAAGCCCTTATACAGCTCTAAACTGTATATCGGCTGCTTTATTGATGTTTGATACGCTTGCGTGCTGCTTGGGTTGCTATTGATGGAATTGTCAGGTCATTTAGAATAAACCATGACCCTCGATTAGTAATGGTTGACGATAATGCACCCGCACATCGAGCTCAACGAATCAACGCTGTTCTGCGTGAATACGACATTACCAGGTTAGACTGGCCTGCCGGCTCGCCTGACTTAAACCCGATAGAGCACGCGTGGAATGCTGTCAAGTTAGTAGTTTGGAACCGTCAGCACCTCCCCAGACAGTGCCAGAGATCAGGGAAGCCGTTATTCAAGAATGGGAGAGGATACCGCAAGAAATGCTAGGTAACTTAATTCTCAGCATGCCAAGAAGGATTGCCGCATGTGTTCGAGCCAGGGGAGGAGCAATCTTGTACTAAATAAAAACAATTTCGTAATAAATGTTGACAATATGCAGTTAAACCTCTTTTCTTTAAATTATTTATTTTTAAATTCAATTTTTGTTAATTTAAAATAAAATAAAATACTTCAAAAGTGTATCTTTTTTAAAAAAAAAGATGTTACTTATGCAACATTCCTTTAAAAAAAAATTGTAAAAGTAAAAAAATATTCAATCTTTTGCAAGTGATCTCAAACTTTTATGATGTGTGTACTCAAGTACTTTAATTAGAATCGGATGTTAGTTAAGAAAGGTATATATGTAACTAGTTTTTGCCCGCGGCTTCGCTCCCGCTCTAACCTACTCTACCCATCCTCGTCTGCTGTAAAATACGATTCCACACGCGTGGTGCTCAGTGTGTCCAGTATTTAGCTCATTTATACAATTTCTCGTCATGGCGCCCTACAAGTGTTGTGTTGGTGGTTGTGATTCAACTAGTAAGACTCGCAGATTGTTTTGTATGCCTATGAACGATGATTTACGAAATTTATGGATGTCGCTATTGGTTCCCACTAATCCTGAGTTACTCGGCCTGACCAAGAACCAATTATTGACAAAAAGGGTCTGTGAAAGACATTTTGACCGATCTCAGTTTGATCAAACTGGTGCCCGGATTCGTTATTCCTACCCTTGTTTGTTTACGCAGAAAGAAATAATTCACGGAGTTCCTCTTGCCAAAGGTAAGAAACTATAATAATACCTATATTGTTTTATGTAACTTGGTATAGCATTGTATGTAAGGTTCAATTTGTGGAACTGTATTATTTATGAACTCATCATATAGGCCGCAAGGCAATCTACTGTAAAATAATGAAGAATTCGTGTTGTTTGAAGCTATATATTAATTTCTACACTTTAAACTAGATGTGGTTTATAGACAACATTTGGATGAGAATATTGAATATGTTAAGTGTAGATATGAGGTACCTGGAACAGAAATTTTATAATGCATGTGTAGAACAATTCTCAAATATTGGATAATTTCAGTAGTTGTCATAATTATTCAGCAGTCAACAGTATTCTCATATAACTTGAACAGTTTGCTTTACACTACTCAGATGCTATATTAATTATTTATAATTGTATTCTTTACAGGCTGTAATATTCTTGATGAACATAATTACTGTCAGAACCGAGTAGAAGATGATGATAATTCAAACAATAGTTTGCTAATGATAACAGGTATGAAAAACAATAACCATATAAGTTCATCATCACCATAGCATTTTCATTTCAGCTACATCATGAGCTTTTCGTTTTCATAATAATGACTTTATTTTCAGATGCCTCTCAGGACCACCAATATGCACTTCCCTCAACAAGCTTTACAGAATAGACATCAGAATTATGTTGCAATGTTTAGTGTGTTTTTTTTATATTTAAGAGCCATTTCACGTTTTCGCGCGTAAATCTAAGATTTTAGTCGCCTAATTTACCATATTACGTAATACTCCGGCATTGTTGAATATATGTAAAAAATAGACCAGTCTTTAATGTTGACACTTTAGTAAAACAACGTTAGGTTCGGATGACAGTACACTTTAATAATGGAGAACACCCCTTTGCAACAGTTCACACACAAAACAATCAAAAAAGAACTATTATATACTTAATTATATGGAAAATTATTATCTCTATAACGTGCCGGCAGGCGTCTCGGTCGCACATTGCCTGTCACAGTCTTGCCAACCGATGCCGCGGGGTTCTCATCCGCGGCGTCGCGGGAAATTTTGAAATCGCGTGTTATACACTCCCCCTCCAAGTTGGTATCGCGCCCCGAGTCCAACTTGGGACTTAACTCACGATCGCGCGGTCGTCCTCTGCGTCTTTTCGGCATAACCGGTGCTGCCGTATCTAATGGAGTAGTCAACAATGTCAGATCTGAGCTATGATACTTCCCTATCACATTATTCGAGAGATCAGTAAGAACATAGGTCGTAGGACTGGTGATCTGCCGTATACGATAAGGGCCATCCCGTCTGGGCATGAATTTCCGTGTGATACCCTTAGATGCGCTGCTAAGATTGTGTGACTTGAGCAAAACTAAATCCCCTACATATATCTTAGGTTCTTTCTGGCGAGAGTCATCAGCTGCCTTTTTGCGAATATCCTGACACTTTTCTACACGTTCCCTAATTTCAGAAAGAGACGAAATAAACGACCGCAAGTAGGGCGTGACTTGAGGAACGAAGTTTTCCTTGTCCAGAATACCACGGAGATCACGACCAGCATCAAACGGGGTTCGCAACTCTCGTGCGAACGTCAAATAGGCGGGGGTCTTACCAGTGGTGGAGCACACGGCGCTGTTCATGGCAAACCTAACGTTTGCCAAGTGCTTAGGCCAATCGGTGTGAGTTGTTTGAACTAGCATGGATAGCTGTACCTTAAGGTCCCGGTTTTTCCTTTCCGCGGGATTGGCCTCCGGATGGTATAACGGTATGAGCTCCTGCTTGACGCCCATTAAGTGCATGCATTGCTGCATGACAGCAGATACGAATTGCGTGCCGTTGTCTGAAACGACACGTCGAGGCAACCCGTATCGAAGGAAATAATCTTCTAAGAGGATGCGGGAGCAAGCCTCTGCGGTAGCATCAACAAGTGGAAAAAGTTCTACCCACCTCGTAGCTACATCCTCTATTAGAAATATCCAACGCTCCCCCTGGTCTCCAGTTGGGAGTGGACCAAACAAATCTATAGCAAGTACTTCGCCTCGCTGTTGCAATACAGGAGTTTGTAGTAAGCCCGAGGGTTTTTGGTTCGAAGGTTTATACCGAAGACAATCAACGCATTTTTTTAAACATTCGACTACATACCTGCGCATACCTAGAAAATAAAACCTCTCTCTTAATCGTTGGAGGGTCCGTTCTACTCCCTGATGGCCTGCGGTAGGAGAGTCGTGGAACTCCTTTAGAATTTCTTCCCGCATGGAGCTGGGCACTACCAATTGTGCGTCCTCTACATCAGAATCAGGGTCATATCGATAGAGAACACCGTGAGACATTACATACCCTCTCTCCAACCATCGACTACTGGTAAGTTCATCGGGATTTTCCAGATCCTGTATTATTTTATGTAATTCTGAGTCAGCTACTTGAGCAGCTCGTAGATCAGCTGGGCTGGTAGAAGGTAAATTTATGACCACAGGACACAAACCATATTCCTCCTCCGCATCTTCTTCCTTGGAACAAGGGGGCCGACTCAACGTGTCTGCTACTACGTTAGCCTTGCCTGGTGTATACTGATAGGTAATATTAAATGACTGAAGCTTAAGTGCCCAGCGGACTAACCTACCTGAAGGTGACTTAACTGTAAGTAGCCATTTCAACGGCTGATGGTCACTCCTGACTATTACTTCGTGTCCGTCGATATACCCTCTAAAACGCTCTACTGCCCAAACCACAGCCAAAGCCTCCCGTTCCGTAGTGCTGTAATTTTTCTCTGCAGGGATTAACAGACGGCTTGCGTACTCTATAGGCCGTTCTTCAATGCCCTCGCCCTGAAGGAGAACCGCACCCAATGCATAATTACTAGCGTCCGTTCTGAGGACAAACGGCTGAGAATAGTCAGCTTGAATCAAAATTGGGGCAGAAATGAGGCGGTGCTTTAGCTCTCTATAGGCGTCCGCTTGCTCTGACTCCCAAACCCAAGGTTGGTTCTTTTTAGTCAGGCGCGTTAGGGGCTCAGCGATAGCGGAGAAGTTAGGTACAAACTTACGGAACCAGGAACACGTCTGCAGGTAAGTTCTCAGCTGTTTAAGGTTTTGTGGTGGCTCCATATCCACTATAGCCTGCACCTTGTCATAATCTGGAGACACGCCATCCTGTGTAATAACATGACCAAGGTACTTTACCTTTTTCCTGCAAAAGACACATTTGTCACGATTCGCCCTCAAACTGAAAGTGCGCAGTTTCTCAAAAACGGCTTGCAGAGCTGCTAAGTGCCCTAAGTACGTTTCAGTAATAAGGAGCAGGTCGTCTTGATAAGCCAACAGCGTAACATTCTCTCCCTCTATTTGGGAGAAATCGCGGTTCAACGATGAGCGAAGCTTATCAATCAGCCGTTGGAACGTGGAGGGCGCGTTTTTAAGACCAAACGGCATGCGGGTAAAGCGGTAAGTACCGAAAGGCGTTTGAAAAGCTGTTTTGTCCTTGTCGCTCTCTTTCATCATTACCTGCCAGAAGCCACTCCTCAAATCAAGCGTGGACATGAAGCAGTTGCGCTTAGTCGATTGGACTAAGTCATCGATGAGCGGCATAGGGTAAGCATCAGTTTTGGTAACCGCGTTTAATTTGCGATAATCCACGCAAAATCTTACCTTGCCATCTTTCTTGGGCACAAGCACAGCAGGGGAAGTCCAAGCCGATTCACATTTCTCGATCACGCCTTCGGCGAGCATCTTCTCCAATTCAGCTTTCATAAGGTCCTTTTTGGCGGGCGTAAGCCTATAAGGCGGAAAATATTGGAGGATGGTCGCCCGTGTCGATGTGGTGCTCCGCATATGGAGTTGGCCTCCCCTGTTCTGCAAAAACATCACTGTTCTGCTGCAGCATATCAGACAAAAGCTGTCTTTGATCAGGACACAACATAAGTCCCTCATCATCACGCAAAAAGTCAGCAGCAAATATATTTGTGTATGGCCTTAAACGTTCATACTCAATATCAAATAAAACATGCTCACCTGAAAAGTGCCAGGTTGAAGAAGCAAAATCAAGCACAATGCCCGCTGCCACCAAGAAATCCATTCCAAGCAAGGTTTCATTATTTTCAGCATCAGGAAAAATGGTAAACTGGAGTTTTACTGACCTTTCCGGGGTTATCCTTACTTCTAAAGTGGAAAGTAGTACTTGCCGCGTACGGGTGGAGCCGTCTGCAAGTCTTACTCGTCGAGTGGTCTCCTCGCATGGATGCTGGTGCGCCAGTAGCAGTTTATGTAGAAGGGCGCCGGCAACACTGCTCTTAGCACCTGAGTCCAATAGGCCTTTTCCTCGAACTCCTAAAATCTGAACACTTAAAGTTGGCCTTAACCTAGCCTGATGCTCAACAAATTCGCTCTGGGAACCTTTTTTATCAACAATGTTTACTGTGGAAAATTGTCCCAAATTTCCCATGGGTATTCTACATTCATTCCTCAAGGTCACCCTACTCGGTGAAGAAATAACATTTTTATCAATAGGACTACCTATCTAAAGAAAGTTGTCCTGGACTATTCATGGACACACTACCATCTAAAGTTATGGTCACCCTATTTGGTGATAAAGAAGAATTTTTATCATTTAAACTATGTAAGGAAGAATGTCCTGGATCACTCATAGTCACCCTATCAGGTGATAAAGAAATATTACTACCATTATTATTATTCGAATTATCAGTAGAATAATGATTACCATAGCAATGCTTAGGCACCTTGGTACCATTATACTTACAATTTACAGACCAACCAATGGATTTATCATTATTAGGACTCAGATCGGAGAACCCCATGACATCTATGGCATAGTGGTCAGCATTACAATTGGAACACTGTGACCTAGTAACTCCTTTTGTATTACAACCATAACATGTTGGTACCCGATCACTTTCCTGTACATTGTCATTCACTTTTAATTTAAAGCAGTTGTCACGGTTATGTCCATGCCGCTTGCAATATGAGCAAAACTTTCTCTTCGAAGATGGAGCAGCGTCGCTCGGAGGACGTGCAGTCGACCCGGCGCTGTTGCCAGGCACGACGTCGTCCTTACTAGGCGGGCCGCTGAGATTCGACGCACTGTCCCTGCAAGTCTCTCGTGGCGTCGTCGTTTTCTTCGGGAGCGCTTCGCCCGCGGCGGTGGATGGACGTTGTGGCGTCGTAGGGCGTCGACGCTGATAATCATTTCGGACTTCATCGGTCGCGTCTTCGATATGTCTCGCCTTATAAAGAAGCATTTCGTATGACAAGATTTCATCACGACGTAGGCGTTCGCGGACACAATGGTGTAGAAGTCCGTAGATCATATCCAATTGCACTTTTATGCTGAGATCGCCGACTGGAAGCCGGGCGAACATGGCTCGAACTTTAGCGACAAATATTTCCGTCTTTTCACGACCTTGTGACATATTGAACAACTCCCGGTAGATTCTATGAGGTGGACGAGTGTCACCGAAGGCGCTTCGTAGTGACGTCACGGCTTCGCTCCAGGAGCTGATGGTGCACTTTATTCCCTGCCACCAGACTGCTGCATCACCAGTTAACAGCATCGATAAACCTCGTAGGGCATTTTCGTCCCCTACATAGGCACATTCCTTATATGATTCCATGGCGTCGATGAAACCGTCGAGCGAGTCGTCAGGCGCTCCGCTGAACCTCGCTGTACACTTAGCGAAGTTTCCGGAAAGGGGAGCGGGCGCAGGCGCCGCGGCCGGCGTGGGAGCCGCCGCTAGCGTCGATGACAATGATTCGCGACGAGTCTCGTGTTCGAAGCGTTCGAATGCTGCGGTTTGCGTTAGCTGTAGCGTCGCCATGATGGACGCCATGTCGTCGGGGGTGAAGCTTGACCTCGCCGCCGGCTGTGTGGAAGGTGTTTCTGCGGCATCTTCGCCGGCATCCTCATAATCGGATTGTCGACGTGATTGTCGTCGTGTACGTGTCATTATTGTGGGTCGCGCACTGTGTGTATTCCACTTTTCACTATGTTCGTAACTGACACACACAGGCCCTACGTTGGGCGCCAGTTTAGTAAAACAACGTTAGGTTCGGATGACAGTACACTTTAATAATGGAGAACACCCCTTTGCAATAGTTCACACACAAAACAATCAAAAAAGAACTATTATATATGTCGCCGCGAAGATTATCTGGTTGATTATTATAAAACTCATTTTGTTACCTAACTGATTGAATTGATTTACTATAAAATAATTACCTAATTATTATCAACAAATATGTTTAAACAGTGCCAATATGTAGAACAGTTTTATGTCTCTAAGTAAATATCCTCAGATTCGGTTGGTAATAGTCTTGACATTGAATAATGTCAAGACTGTGACTAATTAGATCTAATAATTGCTGCTAAAAATTAAATTGTGATTAGCTTTAAATAATTTGAAATTTTGGAACATTGTTTTGTAAATACTTAGCTAAAAAACCTAGTATTTAAATTTAAACGTTATCTGATTTGTGAGTGACGTTCGCTTCGGGTGGGGCGAACGAGTTTATAAAAGGCGTAACTTGAGCGCGGAGCTCACTTTGCTGCCGATTTTTGGAGAAATAACATTGTAAGTAGAATCTATGTTTATCTGATTAAAAAAACTATTAATTTGAAATGTTTTAATTGTTTTCATTTGCTGAATTTCCTTAAGCTTGCCTGTAGTTTAAAATATATTCCACTATAGCTATAGCAGAACCGATGACCAGCATAAGGTCGGCGGTTCTGCACTTTTTTAAAAATAATTGCCCTGTCCTATTTTCGACATCAGAAGTGGGATACTTATCCACTCTTTCTGTCCGTTTTGTTTTCTTTTTCAGACTACCTGCATTGAATAAATTATCCTGCGCGAAACGATGGAGGCACCAGACCAGAACGGATCATCGGCGCCGAGCGTACCTGCGTGCACCGTGACCGGACGAGACGCCGGCGATGGTGGACCAACTACATCTCCCAACGAGGCGCCGCTACAACCTCAGGGCGGTAACGTACCTCCTGAATTTTACTTACATATGATCACCATGATGCAAAATATGAGCGAAAGGCTATCGAATCAGCGCGATAAAATCAAGATTACTGATGTATTTTTGCCTTCATATGACCCGGACGGTAACGTTGGGGTCCGCGAGTGGTGTAATCATATCTCTTTAGCTAAGACTAATTATGAGCTCAGCGATTATGATCTCCGCATGAAAGTGACTAGTTTACTGAAAGGTCGAGCTAAAATGTGGGCTGATAACTGGCTTGTCACAACGTCCACGTGGGACGAGCTGCGTCAAAATATTATAACTACTTTTGAACCCGAAAATCGTTATTCAAAGGATGTGCTAAGGTTTAAGGAACACAATTACGATCCTACCAAAGACATTGCCGAGTTTCTATCGCGATCATGGATTTTGTGGAGACGGGTTACAAAGGATAAACTTGACGATAGTGACGCGGTGGAAGCGGTGATAGGAACTATTAGTGACGAACGCCTTCGGATTGAACTCATGAATGCCAGAGCTACCTCAGTGCCAGAATTAATTTCCGTTGCCTCGTCTATTCGTGCTAAGCGTCCCAATCCCAATCACCAAAATTCCAATCAACCACCGTCCAAACGTTTAAAATACGCTATTGATAATCGAAACGTCCCTTATTGTAGCTTTTGTAAGAAGTCCGGGCACGCTTCTAGTGATTGTCGTAATAAAAATGCGTCGGTAGTCGTAGAAAAACATACAACCGAGAAGACTCCTAGTGCCTCAACAACGTCGGTACCTAAACATAATGACAATAGGTTTTGTTCGTTTTGTTCAAAATTAGGTCACACGTTTGACACTTGCTACCGTCGTGAAAAACAGATAACCTCTAATGTGAATTCATTTATAAAGAATAAACAGAGCTTAAATACTATGCGTATGCGAGTAGGTGATATAATTATTGACACGGTATTCGATAGTGGCGCGGAATGCTCTGTGATGCGCGAATCTGTTGCAAATAAGTTACCTGGGAAGCGACTACAAGTAGTTAATTATTTGCGAGGAATAGGCCCCTTTCCTGTGGTTTCCACGAGTATATTAACAACGGTGTGTGTTATTGATAACATTAACGTAGAGATCGAATTTCATATTTTGTCCGATTACGAAATGACGTCGGATGTGTTGATAGGTGCAAATCTTTTGAGTAAAACGGGATTAACTGTGATCGTTACTCAAAATAGCGCGACTTTGTGCTCTCAACCTCGCGTCATGCACATGCGATCGACGGCCGGTTTGTTTGATGATATAAACCACGACTTGAACAATACGTCGGAGATTGATCAACTAATAACTCTTCTCAATAAATATTCTGCCATTTTTACGCGAGGTTACTCAAAAACTCGTGTGAATACCGGTCAACTAGAGATTCGTTTAAAAAATCCAAACAAGTTTGTGGAACGAAGACCTTATAGGTTAAGCCCGGTTGAGCGGGAAAAAGTCAAAGAAATTGTTAAAGAGTTATTAGATAATGACATAGTGCAAGAAAGCAAATCGCCATATTCGAGTCCAATTATTTTAGTCAAAAAGAAAAACGGTGACGACCGCATGTGCGTAGACTATCGTGAATTAAATTCAAACACTGTTCGCGATCATTATCCCCTCCCCTTAATCGCAGACCAGATCGATCAGTTGGCTGGTGGTCAGTATTATACAACCCTAGATATGGCATCTGGATTCCATCAGATCCCTGTTGCAGCTGACTCTATAGAGAAAACAGCTTTTGTTACTCCAGATGGTTTATTCGAGTACAAAACCATGCCGTTCGGGTTGTGTAACGCACCTTCAGTGTATCAAAGATGCATTAACCGTGCCTTAGGTCCACTTTTGAGTCCAGGTAGTGCAGACAAGGCCCATAATGATAGCGTAGCTCAAGTGTATATCGATGACGTCATTTGTAAATGTCGTGATTTTTCATCTGGTCTCGGATACTTGGAAAGAGTTTTCATAGCATTACGAGAGTCAGGATTTTCGATTAATATTGATAAGTGTCTATTCTTCAAACGGTCTATCGAATACCTTGGTAACGTGATAGAAAATGGCCAAGTTCGTCCCAGTCCTAAAAAGGTCGAAGCCTTACTAAAGTCCCCGGTACCGACTAACGTCAAACAGGTTCGTCAATTTAACGGGCTCGCAGGATATTTCCGTCGCTTTATACCTGATTTCGCTCGAACTATGGCTCCCCTTTACGAATTGACTAAACTAGGCGCTGGGTGGCAATGGACTCATGTTCATGAAGAGGCACGTCAAAATATTATCCGTCATCTAACTTCTACACCGGTTCTAACAATATTCCAAGAAGGGAAACCCATTGAACTATTTACCGACGCTAGTAGTCTTGGCTTTGGAGCGATACTAGTTCAGATTATTAACGGACGGCAGCACGTGGTAGCGTACTTCAGTATGCGTACGACCGATATTGAAAGTAGGTACCACTCATATGAGCTTGAGACACTGGCTGTAGTCCGAGCAATCAAGCATTTCCGGCACTTCCTTTATGGACGCCAGTTCAAGGTGATTACTGATTGTAATGCGCTCAAAGCCTCAAAGAATAAAAAGGACTTGCTACCTCGCATTCATAGATGGTGGGCCTATCTCCAAAATTTCGAATTCGAAATAGAATACAGGAAGGGCGAGCGAATGCAACATGCAGATTACCTAAGCAGAAATCCAGATCCTTTGACTGTCAACGTCTTGACCAATAATCTGGATTGGGTAAATATTGAACAAAGACGCGATACCCATCTGCGACCCATCATAGATGCTCTGTATAATGGTGAAAATGTCCCCGGATACCTCCTCGAAGGTAACGTTCTTAAATTTGAGAGGCTAGATGCCATCTCAGGTTTACAAAAACTTATTGTAGTACCAAAGTCTTTCCAGTGGAGCCTGATCAATACCTTCCATTGTGCCCTCAAACACCCAGGCTGGGAAAAGACCCTTCACAAAATAAGGGAAACTTATTATTTTGACAAAATGAGCAGCACTATCCGTGACTTTGTCGATAACTGTATTGTATGCAGAACTTCTAAGCAAACATCGGGAGCTACACAGGTACAATTACACCCCATTGCCAAACCGATAGTTCCATTTGAAGTTATACACATGGACATCACGGGTAAATTGGGAACTCCTAATGACCAAGAGTACGTTGTGGTTACGGTGGACGCCTTCACCAAGTATGTGTTACTGCGTTACACTAATGACAAGAGTCAACACAGTACTTTAGCGGCCCTAAAACAAGTTATTCACCTTTTTGGAGCCCCAAGACAAGTAATCGTTGACGGTGGTCGCGAATTTCTAGGAGAATACAAAAATTACTGTGACACATTCAACATAGAAATACACTCCATAGCACCAGGCGTTAGCAGAGCAAACGGACAAGTGGAGCGGGTGATGGCAACATTGAAGAATGGTCTCGTGATGATAAAAAACTATGAAACTCCAGACTGGCACACAGCACTGGAAAGCCTTCAACTTGCCCTCAATTGCACTGTTCATAGAACGACCGGCGTGGCTCCACTTGCACTACTGACTCGACGCCAAAACTGTGTTCCACCAGAGTTATTGAGTTTAGTTGACCTGGACAAAGAAATAATCAACATTGAAGCTCTCGAACGTCATGTGCACCAAAAAATGATGCAGACGGCTTGCAAAGATAAAGACAGGTTCGATAAAGGCCGAGCTAAAATTCACAGATTTCAAAGGGGCGATTTTGTTCTGATCAAAAACAACCCCAGAAACCAGACTTCTCTTGACCTGAAGTTTAGCGCTCCTTACGAAGTTCACAGGGTGCTTGAAAACGACCGTTATCTCGTGAAGAAGGTAGTGGGACACCATGGGCGGCCTCGCAAGGTCGCACATGACCAACTGCGGCGCGCACCACAACCCGGAGGAACTACCCAGGCGGCCGTGTCGCCCCCAGACGATCAGCAAGCCGGGCCTTCCAGCGCCGGGGCAGCTTCACAACCACCAACCACATCGGCTGCGTTGCCGCCCACAGATGACAACAATGAATAATAACAATGGTGAGAACCTTCCAATTAATAACTGTGTTTGTTGTTTGTTCTATAGCAAATAACAAAAAGATGCTATTGGCGCGTGGAGCCGTCCAATAAGCCAACTATTTTATTTCAACAAAAAGATGCTATTGGCGTGTGGAGCCGTCCAATAAGCCAACTATTTTACTTTAACAAAAAGATGCTATTGGCGTGTGGAGCCGTCCAATAAGCCAACTATTTTACTTTAACAAAAAGATGCTATTGGCGTGTGGAGCCGTCCAATAAGCCAACTATTTTACTTTAACAAAAAGATGCTATTGGCGTGTGGAGCCGTCCAATAAGCCAACTATTTTACTTTAACAAAAAGATGCTATTGGCGTGTGGAGCCGTCCAATAAGCCACTTAATAAGCCTATCCTAAAAGAAATAAATGTCCCCTGTGTACCACGGCGTACGAGACCGCCCAGAGCACAGCATCGACCTATCCCGTTATCCTTAGGACCTCTGTTCTAAACAGCATCGACCTTTCACACACCTATCCTTCCCCTTTACAAATCTATGAAATTCTGTTACTGTTGTCATGTGGAATGAGCAGAAACAATTAGCAGCTTGATTTATTAAACAAAGCTTACTGTTTTCATGCGAGATGAGCAGTAGTCCCCTTTATGTGTTATCATTATAAAAATGTTTTTATTGACCTGTAGTCACATTGTGTGAACAGTAAAATGAACATCTCTGCTGTAACCCTTACATATAGGCTTGAGTGTACTGTGGAAGTGCCTGGCCTCACAAAGTTTATTTCTCTATTACAGAAGACATGAAGCGATGCAGAGCACGCATCGCGTATCAGAATGGCCGTGTCGCCGCGAAGATTATCTGGTTGATTATTATAAAACTCATTTTGTTACCTAACTGATTGAATTGATTTACTATAAAATAATTACCTAATTATTATCAACAAATATGTTTAAACAGTGCCAATATGTAGAACAGTTTTATGTCTCTAAGTAAATATCCTCAGATTCGGTTGGTAATAGTCTTGACATTGAATAATGTCAAGACTGTGACTAATTAGATCTAATAATTGCTGCTAAAAATTAAATTGTGATTAGCTTTAAATAATTTGAAATTTTGGAACATTGTTTTGTAAATACTTAGCTAAAAAACCTAGTATTTAAATTTAAACGTTATCTGATTTGTGAGTGACGTTCGCTTCGGGTGGGGCGAACGAGTTTATAAAAGGCGTAACTTGAGCGCGGAGCTCACTTTGCTGCCGATTTTTGGAGAAATAACATTGTAAGTAGAATCTATGTTTATCTGATTAAAAAAACTATTAATTTGAAATGTTTTAATTGTTTTCATTTGCTGAATTTCCTTAAGCTTGCCTGTAGTTTAAAATATATTCCACTATAGCTATAGCAGAACCGATGACCAGCATAAGGTCGGCGGTTCTGCACTTTTTTAAAAATAATTGCCCTGTCCTATTTTCGACATATACTTAATTATATGAAAAATTATTATCTCTATAACGTGCCGGCAGGCGTCTCGGTCGCAGTCATTGCCTGTCACAGTCTTGCCAACCGATGCCGCGGGGTTCTCATCCGCGGCGTCGCGGGAAATTTTGAAATCGCGCGTTATAACACTTCATGTAACACATTTCCAAAAACTAATTTGTTGACTTTGTGGTAATTAATCTCCCACAAGTACTTTTCTAAAAAATCTACGCAGAGTCAATTTCAGACTCTTATATCTACTATTAATATTTATAAATTTGACCGAAAAAAATATCATGACATATAATTCTGTCAACACACCATGTACCAGAATTTCGATGATTAATAACATTAATTAGTAAAAAAATAAAACATTAAGTCAATTTTTACGTTCTATGTCGCTGTTTTATCGCGATTTTTGGTTTGAACAAAACGTAATTACATTTAAAAAAACTGTAAATATAAACAATTTTCATAGATTAAACTAATTCCAACATTTCAGTAAAATCCGTTCATATTTTTAAAATCACTCTAAATTAGAATATAATATGAAGCCTAAGCGGGCAGCGATTAGTACGGCTCGAACGCCCGCCGACGCAGGACCTATGCCGATTTTTCCCGCGTCCCGATTATCGAGCACGCGTATCGTGAACGCATTATTATACTACGACTACAACATTTTGATTCTATTCGTATTTTTTTTTTTTCATAATGAAAGATTTTCGTTAATTTCTTAAACAAAGTATTATTATAGTAGTTTGTAGGAATTGAATAATCATGTTTTTGTTTTATTAGTTTTTGCAATGGGGCGGAAGGTTTCTGTTTACCATTGTGTCAAAAAAAGAAAAAATAGAAATATTGCAGCCTTAAAGAAAGCAACAGAAGCGAGGTAGACATTCTTTTGATTTGTAATTCGTATACGCAGTTATTGATCACCTAACTACACATTGACATGGATTTTAATACTGTAATTACAATTTTAAGAATTTGTACCCACATAAAATAAAAAAATAATTGTAAAATACTAAAATAATCATTTTATTGAGTAAAAATATGATTTCTTTGTAGATATTGTGACTGTTCTAGCCAACCCTAGGCTGATAAAATTTTCATTTTTCCTAAATGTCCCTACATGAAGAAATGAAGGTCGGTTGCCCATAATGGGCAAGGGTCGAGCTCCGCCTTCGCCCGACCCTGTGATCCTCTTCCCTGCTGCTTGGGCGAATCCCCACCGACTTGAAAGGTGAATTCCATAAGTACGAAGTAATCCAATACCTTATCACATTATTCGGACAAGGAAAGGCATGAAAGATTTGTTAAGTGAGACCTTGGAATTCATGATATTTTAAAGTACATTAGAAGTGGTTTTGAAGGATAAAGTATAACAAAGGGGTGTAAGATTATGATTGTTTAACATTAGATCGTGTGAGTAACCCTTACGCTAACGTAACAGGTATTTGGTCAATAATTACTCACACGATATCTCACATCCGAACTCATAGCACTCAGGGTAACACTTCCATAAGAGACGCATGCAACTTTTCAGCTACAATACGTTAGCATCATGCTCCTATTGAGACATGGTCCCTAGCAGTTCTCTCGAACTGTAAAACGTGACGAAGCAACCTTCCCTGCTGCAAACCGAGTGACCGTCCTTGTCTAAACTACGGGGCAGCTAGTTCCAGTGCAATGCGTCGACATCATGCTCCTATTGAGACATGGTCCCTAACAGTCCTTGGACTGTATAATATATGATAGATGTGGTATCCCAACCCCAGGTCGTGTACCCTTTGTACGATAAGTACATCTGCAAGATACAGTGCTCGTATCTGACCGGAGTAATGGTCGCAGACAGTGAGTATAAACTCTAGTTTAAACAAATACTAATAAATAATATAGACGAGAGTCTTCGCTCAAAAGGTAAATAGAGTTGTACATTTCAACTCTCTTGAATACCTATATAGGCAGCCCCAAGAGCGCCATTTACTATTTACTACTTCCTAGTGTTTGAGCTGGAGAGAAGAAGTAGTACAACAAACTCCCCAGCAACACGATTCTGTCTATTTAGATATATGAGCTTTGGGCAGAATAAATCCTTATAACGTCCTACTCACCAACCGCTAAGGTAACTTAAGACTTTAACCAAGCGTGACTCAACGTCTGTCAGTCGCAGAACTATTCACAGTTGCCTCGCTAGATGCCGGAGTGGTTCTCAATAAACCGATACTCATCACTTCCATACTTGACCCCTGGGCGTGGATCTCATAACGTGTTCATCTCCGGGCTACGTCTAGCTGCGGAGTTTTCCGGAAATGAGTCCAAATATCGTGTCTCGCTAAGTATTATTTTTTTTGTATCAGTAAGAGGCCTCGGGGGCCGGGGTTTGTCTTAACGAGATACGTTCCCTAGCGTTCCATAGAACGACTACCAATGCTTCATTAGGTACTTGGCGGTGACTACCCCCTTCTGGAAGTTGGCATATATCGAAAGCAATGTAAAGTATTCTGCTGTTAGTCAGTCCATAGGGAAAGGTAGCCATCACTAACGTTTGGTGGTTCGTGATTTCATTATAGCTCAAACTGGCCCTAACATACGACAAATATTTATTCGGTTCGGCCTTAAGTTGGCAGTGTTTCAGTCATAGTTATGTCGGGTGTGCTGGTAAGTGTCAAATTCGCCCTAAAGAAAGTCAGTGTTAGGTTCACTCCAAAGAAAGGCTTTCTCCGAGTCCCTAACACCAAACGCAAGCTTAGGTTACCTTGTCATAGAGTGGAATAGGAAAAGGTAAACACTCACCCATTCAAACACCAACACAGCCGCTGAGATTCACTCGCGTACTTACACTACCCATCCATGCTTACTCCAACTAACACACACTATCTTTGTTATAATCTAGTAAATAAACCTAACTGAACTAATGCTGTATCACCGAACTAGCGCTCCTAAGAATTCCAACGCGACTTGGCCCCACGTCCTTCACTCTTTCGCTCCTCCTCAGACAACCATCTCGCTCCACGCTCCAAGACCAAGTATCACACCCTCTTGCCTATACTTTCGCAAGAAGTCTTTTATTGCCGTTTTTTCGTTCGTTCGGCCCTTGCCTACGTGCGTCCCTTTTATGTCAAGCAGATGTGACACTAAATAGTTTTGGGTTATAATTAGAAACTGCATATCTCACTGGTTTCTTTAGCATTCTGTCGGCCCTTTCATTAAAAGGACAATTTATGACAGTCCAAGTGGCCTAATGGCGCCGGGCGTGGTGATTAAAGATAAATATAATATTTTGTTATTAATTTGGTTAGTGGCATGTAGTCACATTCCCCCCTCTGAAAATCAGACGCGTGACGTAGTACAGCGTATGAGCTTTCACAATAGGTTAAATCTTGCATCCTCATTAAGACCAATTTAAATCTTACTCCTATTCGTTAAAATAAAAGAATCTGATAATCTATTCTATTTGGTACATACGTTTAATAAGATAACTACAAGCACTGACCTGCTATAAACCTTCTAAAGTTCCATAGGGTATGTTGTGTTAATACACAATCACTGACCCTATTTTAGCTCCTAGGAATTTTAAACTAAAACACTTTTGGCACATTATTAAGCCAAATGAAAAGAAATGTATGTTTATAATCTAGTTTTACATACATGTTATTATAAAATAAGATTAACATCCAAGGTAAACGTTTAGAAATCGGAAGTATGGCGGTTGAATTTAAATAATGCGGAAACTTTGCATCGTAATGAAAGAAATACAAAATCCTATAGAGCCATACCCTTCCAGCATGTTAAAAAGAATCTAATAATTACGTATTCGAATGTTAAAAGAATCTAATAATGACGTGTAATATGGGACGCCGGCTATATTTATTTCTGCTAGACAGGATGTCGGTTATGATTCGACACTGCGTAGCGACTACAACCTCGGGTTGTTACACGACCTTTAATCTGTCCTAGCTCAGAGGACACCGGTGTCCTCTCACATCCACGCCACTATAGGCCTTAATTCCGATGTTTAGAGTCTACTTTTGTATGAACAAGTTGGGTAGTTGTGGATCGAAGTGTTAAACCTATTTCAACCTGTAGTCCAACAAAATTACTAAGTGATCACTCTATCCTAACGCTTGGCTTCGGCCTTCCTATTTTGATTAAATAAGCTCAGTGTGTTAATTATTTGCGTTTGTAGTCTATTATCAAGACTTCTCCAGAAACCTCACTTAAAATCTTGAACATGTGTTCCGGTGCTTCATTGGCCACTTAAGTTTAGAAAACTTTAAAACACCCTTTTTTTCCCATCACGCAATTCATTCTCAACTGTCGTTAAGGGTCGACCACGTTTAGCTAACCAAATGTTATTTTTGCCTCCTTTTTTGTTTTGCTGCACTTAAGTGCACTGTGCTTCGATATTCCACTTTTGTTTCGCAGAATTTGTTGAACAATATGACATGTCTATTGACGTAAATTATTGCTTTCAACTGAGTGCGGGGTTGCTTCACACAAAACATGGACCAAATGTGTTCCTAAGAGAATAGCCTTACCCCCTTTTTTTTTTTTGTTATTCTTAAAACTAAAGGACAGGCTGTTACATCTAAAATACAATCTTAAGGCACTTATTAGTGGTTCTATGTAGCCGGTCTGTGTGGTAATGAGAACTAGTCATCATGAGTAAATTATGTATTGATAAAACTCAGTCAGCGCTGGCATTTTCATATAAGTATCATAGGAAAATAATACCTATAATATCAACTGATAAGTATGATAAAAGCTAATAATCATATTCATTTGATTTGAAACTTGAATGTACATATACTCGTACAATTATACAATGTAATGTCAATTATCATTGCATGATGTGTCGTAGATCTATCTTCAAGAGACACATAACGTACTTCAACACCTAGTTCTTTAAAACGTTCTCAGGCCCATCTAACATTTGATACGGAGCTGGTATATTTGAACCTAGTTTTACTCGACTGCAAAGAATGGTTATTTTGAATAAAATCTATTCCTCTTGCTATTTCGAACTAGCATGGTTCTAGAAGATCTGTGTGTTTATAGTTTTGTCTTACACAACAGCGTTTCATTTAACCTGCAGTCAATGTGTGACTACTTTATTGGTATTCTCCTGCGACATATGTAGTATGCTTGAAATTTTTAAACTACTGCATTTCAGTAGACCTGTGCATGCTTATAGTTTAATCTTACATACCAGAGTCTCTTCTAGGGTTATCTGTGCGGTACCTACGCAGTTCTCGTTCTAAACTCAGCCTATCGCAGTCGCTGCAGGACAAAGGCCATCCCTTACGCACCTCCACGATAAGTCAGCCGCTAAGGTCGACTCCAGGAGTAGCTGAAATAGTTCGCACATAGGGATATTAGATTACATTTCATTTAGATGCAATTACCCCCCTCTGATCCTAAGAGGATACTATCGTTCTGAAATGCTACACATGTTAGGAAGTAATTGATACTAATTCTGTAACAATAGTTATTTTTAGATACTACAAGTGTCGTAAATATATATGCATTAGAGATCGTTAGGATAATAGGTCGTATATTTTCAAATAAAAGTGAAACTTAGCTTCGCTACAGGGACCGCGCTACAGCAATCACTGGAACCAGGTTGTATCAGCCAATTCGATAAATTACGGGCCAAGCGCAACGCAAAAACCGCAAGTTCAGATACAGCGTTATCGCAGCGATGTGAAGATTTAAATATCCTGGAATTTTAAATAAGGCCACACAAGTATCTATTCAAATAAAATAACACACGCTGCTGAGTTGACAATATTCAGACTATCCTACTGTAATGTAGTCACTGATACGTAAATCTACTACTATCTTTGTAAACGATTTGCCATTGTGTAGATAACCTACACATTTGTTAGACCTAGGTACTAAATATTTCTGGTCCATGCTTAACACAAATAAAACTCTCAACCTAAAAATCACACTTCATTTTCACAGACTTTCATCCAAGCTCAAAACTAACGTTCGACTTTAGCTCAGGGCTCTGTTACTGTAGCTAGTAACTAGGTACTTCACATAACCTCCTTACATAAGCATGGGAATCGAACCCATTACCAGTAGCACCTGTGAATACCTGTGAATTGTTACTACATATTTTGGTGTACAATAAAGTTTATTCTATTCTATTACCACAAGCACTCACAGTCATACACGCTGTAATTTATTTACAAAAAAATTTAAATCCAAATAAACAGTGACACAGGAACTCCAAAATTTATCAACTAACAAACGCATCAATCGGGAATCGAACCCAAAATTCATGACAAATTTTATATACTTAAACCAATAACTCACGCAGGAATCGAACCTGCTATAAAGTACATATTTAAGCAACAAAACGTGCAGGGATCGAACCTGCTAAATATACTTTATAATTATGTAGTTGAAGAATTCAACTCCATTCTAAACTCAGATCTACAAAATTTATATACTGAAAACAACAAATCATGCAGGAATCGAACCTGCTATCAAGTACACACCTAAAACAATAAATCACGCAGGAATTGAACCCACTATATGCATGTACTTTTTAATTATGTATTTAGTTGAAGAATTCAACTGCATACTAAAATCAGATCTTTACCTAGGCGTTGTAATTCTTTCAATATCTAAGTAGTCCTAACAATTTACTAGAAAATTACGTTGTGTTATTTTTAGTAGTAACCCATAAACATCGTTTCTCGTTGCACTGAAGTGAATCAGTACATTTAATGACGAGTATCCTGGTCACGGCACCAAAATGTGACTGTTCTAGCCAACCCTAGGCTGATAAAATTTTCATTTTTCCTAAATGTCCCTACATGAAGAAATGAAGGTCGGTTGCCCATAATGGGCAAGGGTCGAGCTCCGCCTTCGCCCGACCCTGTGATCCTCTTCCCTGCTGCTTGGGCGAATCCCCACCGACTTGAAAGGTGAATTCCATAAGTACGAAGTAATCCAATACCTTATCACATTATTCGGACAAGGAAAGGCATGAAAGATTTGTTAAGTGAGACCTTGGAATTCATGATATTTTAAAGTACATTAGAAGTGGTTTTGAAGGATAAAGTATAACAAAGGGGTGTAAGATTATGATTGTTTAACATTAGATCGTGTGAGTAACCCTTACGCTAACGTAACAGGTATTTGGTCAATAATTACTCACACGATATCTCACATCCGAACTCATAGCACTCAGGGTAACACTTCCATAAGAGACGCATGCAACTTTTCAGCTACAATACGTTAGCATCATGCTCCTATTGAGACATGGTCCCTAGCAGTTCTCTCGAACTGTAAAACGTGACGAAGCAACCTTCCCTGCTGCAAACCGAGTGACCGTCCTTGTCTAAACTACGGGGCAGCTAGTTCCAGTGCAATGCGTCGACATCATGCTCCTATTGAGACATGGTCCCTAACAGTCCTTGGACTGTATAATATATGATAGATGTGGTATCCCAACCCCAGGTCGTGTACCCTTTGTACGATAAGTACATCTGCAAGATACAGTGCTCGTATCTGACCGGAGTAATGGTCGCAGACAGTGAGTATAAACTCTAGTTTAAACAAATACTAATAAATAATATAGACGAGAGTCTTCGCTCAAAAGGTAAATAGAGTTGTACATTTCAACTCTCTTGAATACCTATATAGGCAGCCCCAAGAGCGCCATTTACTATTTACTACTTCCTAGTGTTTGAGCTGGAGAGAAGAAGTAGTACAACAAACTCCCCAGCAACACGATTCTGTCTATTTAGATATATGAGCTTTGGGCAGAATAAATCCTTATAACGTCCTACTCACCAACCGCTAAGGTAACTTAAGACTTTAACCAAGCGTGACTCAACGTCTGTCAGTCGCAGAACTATTCACAGTTGCCTCGCTAGATGCCGGAGTGGTTCTCAATAAACCGATACTCATCACTTCCATACTTGACCCCTGGGCGTGGATCTCATAACGTGTTCATCTCCGGGCTACGTCTAGCTGCGGAGTTTTCCGGAAATGAGTCCAAATATCGTGTCTCGCTAAGTATTATTTTTTTTGTATCAGTAAGAGGCCTCGGGGGCCGGGGTTTGTCTTAACGAGATACGTTCCCTAGCGTTCCATAGAACGACTACCAATGCTTCATTAGGTACTTGGCGGTGACTACCCCCTTCTGGAAGTTGGCATATATCGAAAGCAATGTAAAGTATTCTGCTGTTAGTCAGTCCATAGGGAAAGGTAGCCATCACTAACGTTTGGTGGTTCGTGATTTCATTATAGCTCAAACTGGCCCTAACATACGACAAATATTTATTCGGTTCGGCCTTAAGTTGGCAGTGTTTCAGTCATAGTTATGTCGGGTGTGCTGGTAAGTGTCAAATTCGCCCTAAAGAAAGTCAGTGTTAGGTTCACTCCAAAGAAAGGCTTTCTCCGAGTCCCTAACACCAAACGCAAGCTTAGGTTACCTTGTCATAGAGTGGAATAGGAAAAGGTAAACACTCACCCATTCAAACACCAACACAGCCGCTGAGATTCACTCGCGTACTTACACTACCCATCCATGCTTACTCCAACTAACACACACTATCTTTGTTATAATCTAGTAAATAAACCTAACTGAACTAATGCTGTATCACCGAACTAGCGCTCCTAAGAATTCCAACGCGACTTGGCCCCACGTCCTTCACTCTTTCGCTCCTCCTCAGACAACCATCTCGCTCCACGCTCCAAGACCAAGTATCACACCCTCTTGCCTATACTTTCGCAAGAAGTCTTTTATTGCCGTTTTTTCGTTCGTTCGGCCCTTGCCTACGTGCGTCCCTTTTATGTCAAGCAGATGTGACACTAAATAGTTTTGGGTTATAATTAGAAACTGCATATCTCACTGGTTTCTTTAGCATTCTGTCGGCCCTTTCATTAAAAGGACAATTTATGACAGTCCAAGTGGCCTAATGGCGCCGGGCGTGGTGATTAAAGATAAATATAATATTTTGTTATTAATTTGGTTAGTGGCATGTAGTCACAATATGGAAAGTATGGAAACTTTATTTTTTTGTATTTGTTCTAGAATGATAAATCGTACGAATCGGGTAGAGGAGGATAGTGCATTTAGCCGAGAAGTACTGCCGGGTACAAGTAAAAAGCCAGATTTAATAACAGTAATTGTATGTTTTAGTTACAATTATATGTTGAAAATAGAAGTTTATTTAGTAGTAGGATTTTTTTATTTTTAGGTGAGAAATCACCCAATGACTTCTCTTCTCTCTTGGGCGGAGCGGGAGGGCGTGTCAGACTTTTACTGACTAGAACCCATTCCTGTTCCTTTTTGCCTTCATTCCAGGGCCTCGAGGTTCTCTTTCACTCAACTTATGACCCCAGTAGACTTCGACCCTGCTAGGCCCCTACGGTTTTGCTGAAATCTTCGACGACTTGGGCTCGGTCCGGATGTTACCGTATGGCCGAACGGTGAGCTACTCATTGCTCGTCGTCCGCAAGCCCACGCCTACTTGTCTGTGTAATATACCACGCTGACACCGCCAGGGAGGTATAATAATATTTCTTTAATTTTATAGAATAAAGAATCTGTTGTATTAGGGCCTGGACTTGATGAACCAATGGAACTTTCAGACTCAATGGTAAATATGTTTTGTATACTGCATATTACCAGAAATCATAGACCCTAGAAAAGCAAGATCAATGCCTTTGCGACAAGTATTTATTTAAAATATGTTTTTTTTTTGGTAGGTAAAATCATCCAATGACAAATCCCGCCCTTGGGTGGGGCGGGAAATAGTGTCAGACTCTTACTGACTAAAAACCTACCCTTCCATTCATTGCCTATGTCCCGGGGCCCGTGGTGACATTCTCACATAACTTTTGGCCCCAGTAATTTAACATATGATAGTTATTATAACTAGAGAATAATTTGGTCACTGCTAATAATCTAGTTCATAATTTCTTGCAGGACGGTTTAGCTCAGCAGTTTTATATGATATTAAAAAAAAAACCGCCAATTTACGGATGTTGATACTACTAGACTTGTCTATTTTAGTTATTTTCATAGTATCATGTCTATGGGCTGTAGATATCTACTCAATATTTATACTACAGATAAGAGTCATCAGAGCCATTTACTATCTCCGCATGTGCAAGTCTCTAATGGAACTGTTTAAGCCTTAGATTTGTTGTCCTAATCCTGTGACGGTGCCTGGTCAATATATCTATGAAAACATCATGAAACTCAATGAAACCAAATTGAATTAATAATAATTAAAGGAGATGGCTAAATTGAAGTATGGACGACTGCCCCACAACGAAAATGCATGTATAAACATGACACCTAGCAATATATAATGCTGAATAGCTGAAAAATTTTATTATATAATCAAAAAGGTTCAGGAACTTTTCAGATCTGCACAATCCTGAAAATAAATCGCGTAACTCCTACGGCAAAGGTATAAAAACATCAAACAATGACATTGCTATGAACTTTTAACTAGGCGCAGCCACATTAAATGTGGCTGCGACATTTTTTATTGATGATTGTGTTTTTCACTGACGATTTTTCACTAAAGTACTTAAAGTAAAAATCTACAAATGGGTAAATGCACTAAAAAAACTTGATTCAACGGACTTATGATAGATTATCTCCACAAAAATCATAATATTAAGTGTATTCTGTTGTAAAACCTAAACTGCTTATCCAAATAAGTTGAAATAAAGACAGTTTTCACAGACAATGTAAATAACACTAAGATTGAAATGATGAACGTATTTGAAAAAGATATTAAATATTAACTAAGCCAAATATTTGTAATTTCTGTATTGAGGTAGTTTTATAAACAATTCTGCATAAACTAGATAATTAACGCACTGAGTAACCAGGGACATAAAAAATATATAATAAAACAATAAAAATGCGATTTATTTATTTATTTGGTAAGTCTTATTATGACATTATCTAAAAATGAAGCCGGAGATGATAATGTGTTCTAATGTCTCGCCCACCCGAGACACCAGACCACTGTCATGACATGACAACAGCCCAGAGTTCTGTTACCCACAATACGGCTGCAGTAATATGACAGTATATCATCTAAATAAATGATTGTTTGTGGGTTCAGTTTTATACAAAATATACACATAGTATATTTTATGACCAATATGCCTCGACTTTATTCGGCCTATTAGAAGTAGAGGTCTTGATGCACCTAAATGATTTACTCTTTCAAGATCTGGGCACACTTCAATATTGTAAACACCATTTGCTCTAATATGCTCTCCGTAGTATGACCGAGCTTGTTTAGCTTGATATGGTCCTAATGCCATCAATATTAAGTCACTATGCCCCAATATTGGAAAACTCTCCAATTGGGGCAGGTTACCATCCTCTCTTAAAAACTTTGTTTGTTGCCTATTCAAATTGTTTTCCCTTACTAACGGTTAAGCTGATCCATAAAACATGCCACTCTCTAAATTAAATGTTGGTAGTTTTTTTTTAATTTGGTTTGCTGTAAAACTTGAGTATATATTATTATTTTCAAGAAGCAAGTGCCAAACATTCAAGTGCAAATGTAGTCTAATATCGTGGGGAATATAAAAATTATAATTTTCAATAACCATTTTTTTTATAAATGCTGGAATAACATGTAACTTTTGTTCAATAACACAAACATTAAACACACAGTGGTATTTGCAGCCCGTTTATAGTTTAGCAGGTTTAATTCTGGCTCTGGAACAGGTCTCGGTACTGGTTCAGTTTCAATTATTGGTTCAGGTTCAGCTTGTAGTTCAGGTACAGACCAGGGACGTGCGCACCATAGAAGCAAATAAGCCCGGCTTTTACCTACCACCACCGCCATCACCCCACCTAATAAAATACTAATTTGCATGCATCTATAATAATTAAATAAATAAAATAAAAACTCAAACTTCAAACTTCGCGCGTCTTACGTCGCGCGAACCCCCCGTTCCGAATTGCATCAAAAGTGATTCTAACACGAATTCAAGCAACACGCAATGTCACTATTTCGGACGGTTTCGCGCTATCGCTTCGGAACGCGGGTGACTTAAGTTCATTCATAAGATAATGCAACACCCAGCAAACTGCGATCTCGCTCTAACACGTAACAAAAAAAGAGATGAACACTAGTGTTTTGTCGTCTCTTTCTGTCGTCACAGACTTCTCTATTCGGCTTTTCTGCCATTTCATTTTTCCCTATAAAAACACAAAAAATTGTGTCTGTGTGGGTAAAATTTGACACTGTGTGCAAGTACTCATCGAATATTTTTTATGGATAAAAAGCACGGCTTCTCGAAAAGTATGAATGGATGTTTTTTTTACGCAAATTACGAGGCGCCCCCTATGATGCGTAAAAAGTTGTGCAAACTGCTTTGAGCGGTTAGGTATTGTTTTGTACGTACCTATTTGTTTTATTAGATTTTTTAAGTTTTCTCTTTATGCCATTTAGAGTTTAAAGTTTTATGATTAGTTATTGTTGTGTTATGTGATTCATTATTGTTGTGTTATGTGATTAGTTATTGTAGTTTTACTTAGATATGAAGTGATTAAAGTATCTTTGAAATGAATTCGGAAACATACAATAACTTTTCCTTGTGATGGATTAAAATGTGTGGGCGATACTTGGCCAGGTAAGTCATTATAATGTATATAGGTATAGTATAAGTAATACGATAAATATGAGCTCGTAACTTCACCTTTAAACCTACCCTTGATATTTGGTGTTGCTTATTTTTCTCAAACGATAAGAATACCTACTTGGAATACCTACATCAGGTTATAATGACATAAATAACTACGCTGGTGCCATGAAAATACATCAGAATTCTCAAAAGCAATCGAGTGATGTTATTTCGTTCTGTAGTTTTGGTAAAATGTGAATAGAAACTTTTCTCTTTTGACAATAAGTGACGAAATTTCTACTTAGAAATTTCGTTTTTCATTGATCAGAATCGAGAGCGGACAAGAATTGCCCAAAAATATCGATAGATTGCCACGTTTAAGTCATTTATGATATAGGTATGATGTTTACATAATTAATTTCTATCATAATGTTAACAAATGAAAATGTTCACAATCAATTTGTACAAAGAAAGCTTGTTTTAAGAATTAGTTCCAATTTTACAACTAGATGGCGTTGTTGATTAAGATGTACTTCCTACATTGCGGTGTTAAGATTTCCCGTCAATATTATTTATGCTGTTAACGTTTTTATTTCTTTTTTTATCCTTGGTATTGAGATCACGTCGGGAATAGTCGTTCCGCGGACTGTCGTACAATTAATACATTAACTTAAAAATCGGGATTACAGCAGCAAGAAATTTTGCACTGATTATACATGACGGCGGATTTTAGCTCGAGTTTTTTTTTAAATTCGGAATATTAGGTAAAGATTAGTCAAGGTTTCCTCGGCTTGCCCCCTATAAAGGTATCAGGCACGCCACTGGTACAGACTCAGTTAGTGGCTCAGGTTTACCTGAACGGCCAGCTTGTGGCACAGGTTCAGGTCTCGGCAGAGTTGACCGATTTTGGTCCTGATTTGTCTGCCTTTGATGCCGCATCCAACAGGGATGACACACATAGTTGATGGTCTAAAAAAAGGTAATTTAGGTTATTGGTATGATGTCATCGTTATAGAGAAATAAATGATGATTATGAACTGTTTGTAGGCTGAGGAACTAAATATTTGGATAATGATATTGATAATGGTTTGTATTTTAGGTGATTTATGTTATTTTTTTATATTGTAATATAATAATGACTCTCTGCATGTGTTGGTTTTGGCTGTTAGTGCAGAGAGTAACTAGGTATCAAATAAATAAAACAATGCATTGTGTATAAACATCACTTTAATTACCTGATGGAAAGCTGGATGTGATATTGGTAAATCCTGCATCATCAAATTGTTTCTTTCCACTTCATGATGTACGCTTCAGACAGAACGACCACAAGTTATGCACACCATTGTATGGACAAATAAACGATCATCATTAGCTTCTGAATTCAGCATTTCATAACAAGTATGACAAATGTTGGCATCCCTTGGAACCTAAAAAAACAAAACTGAATTACCGGCTAAACTTTCCTTTATGGGCCGTCGAGTTGGAAGTTCATCTTTTTTTGGTAGATAGTACTCATAAACATAAGGCTTTTTACAAATTTTTAAGTTGCGGAGGCTCACGGTTTACGAGATATAAATATTTAAAGTTTCCAAGTTTCCATACAAATTGAAAAATAACACGCCATTTAGGTTAGATAAATTGTCATGGTAGATGTCAAATTTGACGTTTCACGTTCCCCTCTCGTTCCGAATTGCATCAACAAGTGATTTTAACGCGAATCCAACCAACGTGTAACGTCACAATTATTACTCTGTAGCTCTTATATTTTGCGACTATTAAATTTGGTCGGATTCGCGATACAATCGTTTTTGACGTAATTCGGAACACGGGGTCCTCTGTTGAAGGTGGAGGTGTGTTTCATTCAATTTTGTCACTTGTCTTTAAATATAATATAGTTTCACATAGTAAAGGTCATGGGGCATTTCTGACCCACTTTATGAAAGTTCGCGTACACAAACTGAATTAGTTTTAAATTGAAGAATTTAATCCCTCTTTTCAAAGTATGTAATTTTTTTTAATGTATCCAATGGGAGAAAAAAGTTATTTAAAATTAACTTTTGTTAATAAAACATAAGTTTTTACTTTTAGCGTTGTGGAAGCGTGTGGTACAAGCAAAATAAATGTTTGTAGAGCTCTACGAAATATCTCACTCGCTCGCACATTTGGCAGATAGATAAAAATACCGGAATTAGTTCGGGTTTGCAATCCTCATTTTATTAGAAATAAATGGGTAGACTTAATTAATACCCCTTCACTCGAAAGCTTTAATGGTGCTCATGTTGTTGGCATGATGAATCTGTACAAATGGGGTTTCGAACGAAAAAATCAATTTGATTTTGAAAATGTCGAACAATGAGATGACACTTTTGGACCGGTTTTACGAAATACCAATTTAATGTTATTTTAAATGAAACGCCTTCTCTGTTTCATAGATCAGAACGCCACAGTTCTTGTAATTTACTTAACTAAAATAATAAACCGGTGAACTAGATGACGCTTAGATAAAAAAATTCAATATGTCGAGGAGAACATTAGAATGGAAATTGACAATAGCAAGGGAATTCTTAATTAATGATTTCGTGCCACAGCATTTAGGCTTAAATCATATTACAAGAAAAGATGTGGTAGCCAGGAACCTTTTTATCCCAAGCCATTTTTTCGTTGATAACCAAAATGGTCCCGCAGCCACTGTCCTATGTGATGAAACATATTTTACCTGCAGAAGAGTGCGAATTTCCTTTTTCAACGGAAAACTTACAGTCTCCTTATTTTTGGAATTTGGTCAAACCCTTTTTTTAAGTATGTACTTACCGATGGCTACATACTAGATGCTATGGGACCTTACACAGCAAACGACGCGACTTATGGTCCAGGGAAAGGTAGAGGGTACCAAGCCACGAGGAAGGTCGCCTAAGAGGTTTTTTTTTTTTTTTTTGGTGGTGGGTAAAATCATCCAATGACCTCTCCCGCCCTTGGGCGGAGCGGGAGATGGTGTCAGACTATTACTGACTAAAAACCCACCCAGTTCCTTCGTGGCCTTAGATACCAGGGCCGGTCTTTCCTTTCGGAAACAAACCCTTGGCCGTGACCCATCCCGTGACGGGACCCATCCCGTTTTATGAAGCTTGCCACCAACACCTGAAGTGATGACTCTGTCAAGAGTGATACCGACAAAGAAGAAGAAGGTGAGACATATGATGGTCAACTGTAGAATAACTGCGGCAATAATTAATGCCACTCGAAATCCATATGTAATGTATGTATGTGGCATCAAGATATAATAGAGGGACCTGTAGCTTTTTTAGATGAAATAACAATAGATTTTGATCAAGCAGAATAAAATATATTATTTAAGTAGACCTGTATTTTATTTTTGTCCCATAGATAGTTTAAAAGAACTGCTTTTGATAAAACTAGCACATTCTGCTTTCTTTCCCGTCGGAATTTCCCATGGGAAAATATCTTATGCCACTTAGGGATGACAAGCTTTCGACTGCTATAAGTATATTTTGAAATCGGTCGAATAGTCTTCAGTTTGTTAATTACTAAAGTGCTTTAAAAATAGCTTAATAATATTATTTTTTTTCTCAATTCTCCCATGGCCCACAAGAATGCGACCCATACCACTGGGTTGCAGATACATTTATCTTTATACCTTGCCCTATTTCGTTTGTGTACGCCGTGGGTCAAATGTCCGAACATAATGCCCAATGACCTTTGGTATTTTTAAAAAACCGCGAGCGTTCGGAATTTTAGGGCACCCCGACACGGATAGATTTAGGTTAGAAGGAGGTGGCGGGGTCGTAGTGAGCGAGCGAAGCGAGCGAACACAGACCCCGCCACCTCCTTCGAGGTTATTTTTTTTTTAAACCACCCAGAAGTAGGAGCCCCGCGGAGCGGGGCTCCGTCGAGCTATCTTAGCAAGTATAGTAGGTAGTGTTGCGAAAAATATCCTAACCTAACCTCAAAATTTTAACCATGGATATCTCCATAACCATGGGGTTCCGCGGAGTAAGGATGGTACAGGGGGTAGGTTCCCCCCACCCTCGCCCTCCCCGCCCCATAAATCTATGGAAATTAGACTTTGAAAATGATCAAAATAGTGTTTTAACCTAACCTAACCTCAAAATTTAACCATAAATATCTCCATAACCATGGGGCTCCGCGGGTTGGGAATGACACAGGGGGGTAGCCCTTCCTCTCCACCCCCTCCCCCGCCCCTCCCCGACCCTTAAATCGACGGCCCATAAAGGAAAGTTTTACCGTTAACCATCGTGCTAGATTCATGAGTAAAAGAGCAGGCAAAGAAGTGAAATGCCGCCGCAGTCTGCGTGCGTACACCACAGTTTATGCACCGCATGATTGCAATTCAAGTCCGTGTCGAGTAGCGAGAGGTCAGTAGTTAGGCGAGCAATCAGTAAGTCCAATAAACAAACGAAGTTCAATGAAAATCCAAAAAGCACAACAAACAAATAAACGGCGTTGAAACGACGTCTGACGTTTGTTTTTTTTTTCATAGAGTAGAGATGGAGTTGTTTTTAATGTAACAAAATCAATAAAATAATCGAATGGGATAAAAGAAAAAATATTAATATATTGACCATGACAGACACAAAATATGTAGTAAGATTGTGTGCCCAAAGTGTTAGTAATACACTTATCCAGTTACAATTATTTTGTTTCAGAAAATAAATCGTTTTGATAACCCTTATTATAAATCGATGTTAGTTCAATAACTCGATTTGACATTTTTGGAAATTCGATATGTCTCTGAATTGCTTAGCTTGAATTACTCCTTGATTATCTATAATCTTGTCAAGTCAAACCAAAACAAAGCATAAAAACAATTCAGATACTTTTTTATTTTTATTAGTTCACGAAAGTTCTATGAAATTATTAAACACTAAATAATTCACGAATGAATATTTAAATAATACGGGTTAGTGTGAAGTTCTTATACATGTTAACCGTTTTGGGGGCAGCCGTTTAGCCATCTCTTTTGACTGTCTTATCTGTAGCTTGCTACATATCAGTAATCTGTGGTTCACTGTTCGCTTTCGCTCAAAGTGTTTCCACAATGATGGGAAATTCCCCTTTTCAGGGGAAATTTGGGCCCTGAGGGGAAGAAAAGGGGGAAAGAGATGAAAAGGGGTGCTAATTTTTGTATGGACTATACTAGTGTTATCGTATAAAAGAAACAGTGGTGACACCGGTGCAGGTTTTATATATTTCTGGTCAGGCTTTAAATAAGAATACGAATGCTGAAATTATACTGTATTCATGCTTAGTCTAATTTTTCGCTGATTTGCTTGCAGTTGCATCATGGCCTGTACTGACTGACTTGAGGTCAGGTATTTCAAACTGATTTTTCATCAATTGTACAGAAGTTGTTCCTGTTCTTTTTAAGCCTTTTACACTCAGGATTGACAGGACTGTTTCATTATCGAACCTATTGCGTTTATCTGTTTTATTTTTTTAATCACTAAATAGACATTCTACGACAGCATTGGATAAAGGCAGTGTTATAAAATAGTTTACAAAAATTGACAGTTGCATGAATTGAGCTCTGCCCAAAGTTTTTTTTTTCAACCTTTTTACTTTAGCTTTTTACTTTACCTTTTTACTATAGCGGTGGAATCGTTAGAAGAAATCGAAAAGGAGATATTACAGTAATGTGTTTTTTTTGCAGATTTTCGATGCGTTCCAGATAGGAAAGCGAATAACCTCGTTCTGTCAAATGTTGAGTGAAAAGTAGGGTTTGCAAAAAAAACTTATTTGTGTATCAACAACCTTTGTACCTTTAGTTGCATCAGGCCTGTCTCACTTCCATACAAGCGGCGCAAAATCGTCGAGATATTTACCTACTGTTCTGGAAAACAACCTAATTTCAACCTTTTTCATTGCATATAGCGTTCATAGTACAATAACTGTGTGCCGTCTCGCTTCAATCTGCCAGGGCTGTCAGAGGTACTACTTTATCTGTGAAAGTAATACACGCGAAGCGAGACAGATGGCGACACATGTTGATACGATTTCCAAACGGGCAATAGTCTAGGACCTAGACAACCGAGATTGGTACTTAAATAATATGAAATGCCTACCTGTAAAATAATAATAAAAATAGGGATATAATGATAAACAAAGACCAAATTATGCAGTAATTATGTTTAATTAAGTAGGTAGGTACTAAAATATATAACAACAGATAATACGTTTTCTTATTTTTTTAATTTTATAGTTGTTTTACTTTTAAATACTGTTTTATTGATTTTCTTCCTGATTTAAAGCAACGATTGATTTCCAACAGAATATACAATACCTAGTACCTTACGGTATTAACAGTTTACTTTAAAATTTGTTTTGCGGATGCGTGCGCTGCGTGTGCGACAAGTCGAGCGAGTGCCAGCCTATTGAGACTAGTCCGGTGACCGGACGCTTGCGTTTATCATACCTAAACTCGGGAGTGAAATTTCTGTACCGGTAAGGTACTATTATATATTCTGTGGTTGCATGAAGAATAAATAAATAAATAAAGAGTTTTTTTTGCTTTGTATTACTTAGTCCTAGTTAAGTCTAGGTACAGTAAAAACGTTATTGTTCAATATAAATTAGCTAATTATATTGTTTTAAGTCATAATTATTTAAAAATAAAAACTATTTTCTTTCTTATTTCCATTGTTAGGAACAATTCGCCTTCTTCTTCCTTTTGCCACTAATCAGACACTTCACACAGTGACGCTGAGATGAGAAAACTTGAAGAACTGAATTCTGATAAAAAAAAAATCGTTCGCGATTCCTAAATATATTAAATTAAAAAAAATCTTTTTTTGCTCGCCGTACCCAATTTCTTCAATTTGACAGTTTGACGTGACGTCACAACATGGCATCAGTGTTTCCACAATGAGGGGAAATTCCCCTTTTGAGGGGAAATTAGGGTTCTGAGGGGAAGAAAAAGGGGAAAGAGATGAAAAGGGGAAATCGAGGGAAATCATGGATAAAGCTTATCCTAAAATATTGCGGAAAATTTAGGAACTAATTTTTGTATGGACTATACTAGTGTTATCGTATAAAAGAAACAGTGGTGACACCAGTGCAGGTTATATATATTTCTGGTCAGGCTATATATAAGAATACGAATGTTGAAATTATACTGTATTCATGCTTAGTCTAATTTTTCGCTGATTCGCTTGCAGTTGCATCATGGCCTGTACTGACTGACTCGAGGTCACGTATTTCAAACTGATTTTTCATCAGTTGTACAGAGGTTGTTCCTGTTCTTTTTAAGCCAAATTTTACACACAGCATTGATCCGACTGTTCATTATAGAACCTATTGCGTTTTGTTTTCTTTAATCACTAAATAGACGTTCTATAGCAGCATTGGATAAAGGCACTGTTATAAAATAGTTTACCAAAATTGACAGTTGTGTGAATTGGCGTCCGCCCTAATTTTTTTATTTTTCCTTTTTTTTTCCAATAGCCTACAATAACGGCGGAATCGTTAACAGAAACCAAATCGGAAAGGAGATTTTGATTTCTACATAGTTCTGTTAAATCCAGAGTAATGTATGAAGAAACCGTTGAGCAGATTTTTACTACTAGCGAAAAAACTACCGCAAAATAATTTTTGAGGGGAAAAAGTCCTGAAAAGGGGAAATCTTAATTGATGAGTGGGGAAAGGAAATCATTAAAGTGGAAACACTGCATGGCATTCGATCCTATTTACTGTTACGGGTATTAAATCACTATTGTAAATAAAACAAAGATATTCGATATTATCGTGAAATGGGAAATAAAGTGAATAAAATTGCAAAAGGACGCGGGAAACGATATTTAAAGAAGTTGAGAATTGAACGATTCAAAAGAACATGGTAAGTTTGTAATGTTAGGGTCGTTTTTGATGACTTTTAACATTTTAAGGCTATGTTGGGCAAAATTTAGTTTGATTGATGAGTAATGATTAAAATAATATTCATAGATTTATGACTACATATTAAAAAATAAATCATTAAGTATTTACATTGCACGATTGCTTATTTTAATCGTAAGTCGTAACTAGCTTTTTGTTTGCTTACTGTTAATTTGAATTAATATTTTTATTATTGTTAAAAATAACTTTTTACCCTACTACGGCAAAACCAAAAGAAAGGTCATTATGAGTTTAGCAGTCTATGTATGTTTGTATCTTTGATTAAATAATGTCTACATACATATGGAGCAACTCTATAAATAGTTTTTTTGGCGGGAAACTCAAAAAGTGCGAACCTTTAAAAATATCCTTGAGATTTTTTTATTACATTATTTTATCATTATTGCTAAGTAGGGCAACAAATTACTACTGAATAGTTAGAAAACGTTTAATTCATGTATGGCGACGAGGATGAGGGTCCAGATGGACCCAACTCCAAGAGGGCAGCCAAGGTGGCTAAGTGACACATAGAAACACAGCAGCAACAGTGCGAAAAGGAAGGTTACAATTTTGCTCCTTTTTTTAAACCCAATTATATAAGACAGTACCCAGAGCATTCTACTAATACAGAATTTAAAGTATATGTTGAGTCTCCGGATAAGAAAGAGCAATTTGGAAATAAAAGTCCAATTTACTTGAACCATATATTTACGACAGAGATTAAGGGTGTGGTGGCTTTGCAAAGAGTCAATGCAAGTAAAATTTTATTGTTGTTATTTTTAAATTAGCCAACAACAACTAACAACTTCATAGCCAACTTTGGATTTTTGAAAAAATATAATTTAAAAGCTTATATACCGGCAGCCCAAATAGAGAAAACAGGAGTCATACGCTTTGTGCCTATTAACATTTCCACTAAGTTCTGTACATAAATGACATGCCCAAGCAGCCTCACACTCACCTGGCTTGTTTCGCTGATGACACAGCCTCATTTACGACAAGCAAGGATACCGATTTCATAGTTGAACGGCTCCAGTTATCATTACAACTTTTAGTTCAATATTTTACTAAATGGAAACTAAAACTTAAAAAAGCCCACATCATTTGCTGCTATATGAGTAACAAAGACGGAATAACTCCATGACCGGACATTTTTTACAAGTTCGATTGAAATGTAGGGTAGATTTGGAACGAATTGCGCACAGTACATGAAGTTCATTGCATTTTAAATAACGTACATACCATTATTTAGCCTTATCAAAGTATAATTAATTTTAAGTAACAGTGTCCTTGTTACGATTGTTTAATATAAATAGTTTGTGTTAAAAAGTGCGAATTGTGTCTTATCTTCGCGCTGTAAGTAGATACATTATTTATTTAACGTAAGTAAACAGATTCAGAAGATTTATAACAAGTAGTTTTGTGCATTACTTTACGTAATCTTAAATGTTTTATATAGACGTCATAGTCTGCAGAAAATACTCTTTATGTTTAATGCTTTTAGAATAAGGTCTAATTGTCATATAACTGTTTTATGTACTTATGTGAAAAAATTAAATTAAGTTAAAAAATAAAATAACTTCATAGAGCTGCTGCCCACGACCTTTTGTGGATACACAGCCAAAGGCAATATGATGTGCATTGAAATCACCACTAATAAAAACAGGTGTTGTCAAAGAATTTATTAAATTTCGCAACTTGTTCATTCTCATATGTCCACTTGCAGGTGGAGAATAAACACACAAAACTGAAAGAATACCATATTCTGTAGTTAACGATATAGCTATCCTTTGTTATCTTCATAAAATTGAGTATCTAACTGTTTATATTTAAAATAAGACCTTATTAATACTGCTACGCCTCCATGTTTATTACTTGCATTACGAAAATGTAAATTATATCCAGAAATATTAAAAAATCTATTATCATTAAACCATGTTCCGTTTAAAAGACAAATGTCAACATACTTTGCCTCCAAAGAGCTCAAAACAACATCCTAAGGACCATAAGTGGTGCAGCCTGATTCACATGCAACACTGAAATACACGAGTACCTGAATATGAAGACTGTCATTGAAGAAGCCAAACAATACACAGATAACTACGCTGAACGACTAAAGCTTTATCCCAACCCATTGACAAGCATGCTTCTAATACGAAACCCAATCAATAGACTAAAAAGAGCAAATGTGCTATATAACTAAGGAGAGTTAAGGCAGTGGCTTTAAATCACCAAAACTTCTATCTACTACAACTAATCTGATTATAGTCAAATAGACTGATCGCAGATTACATTTAGAAGAGAGAAAAAAAAAACTGTTTTACTATTAATTGGAGTCCCATCACTCTTATTATTAATTTCAAGTATAGTGCGAATAATAGCTGAATTTAAATCTGAATTACTTAATAATTGTTCTTTTAAATTAATTTCAGGAGCTTGTATAGTACAGCTACTATCATTTACTTTATGTATAGCTTTGTTTACTTTTTGTAAAATTTTATTTACAGGTGTAACTTTAATTGAATTATTATTTACAACATTTTTTGTTTTATTTACATTTTCAGAAATTGTTGGAAAGATTTGTTGATATTTTATGGTATCAACAACACTAGCATAAGTAATTTTTTTTTTGTTTTTCTAACATTTTTTGAATTTTAATAGGACAAGATCTAGATACAGCCAAATGAGCTCTTCTACAGTTAGTGCAGCAGAGTGTGTGTGTGTGAACTGAGGGACCATACTTGCATTTCGCAAAATAAAAATCTAAAGATTTAGTAAAAGTCTTAAAACAATTGTAAAACAAGTCTGGGAATTTGTAAAAATATACAAAAAAAATACAGCATTTAAAGTTGGGTCCCTCAGTCCTCACAGACCATCAGCCAGATCTCGAAAAGAATCTGGAAAATTGAAGTATTGTGATTACAGACTTTTAGTAAAAAATTTGTAAAGAAATTTACAAAATTTCAGACCACAAAATACCAAAGATAAAAAAAAATATAATGACTAAACTGTGGTCCCTCAATCCACACAAGAGAGAAAAATATTTTAGCGAATATTACCGAATCTAATACATAAAATCTTTCCTTTTCTGCACCAAGTTTTTGTAAAAGTCGTACAGCATTTTGTAAAAATATACAGATCAACACATAAACAGTAAATATGGCTTCCGTAGCAGGGCTGCCAGGTCCAAAAAAGGTATGATCGTACGCCAACTTCAAAAAAATCGTATGCCAAGGAAATTTTGAAATAAAAAGATCGTACAACTAAGAAGTACAAAGTTTTTATTAACTAAAATTCGTTCAATATTAAAAAAAAAAAATGCAATAAAACTATTTTTACGTTTATACAAATTTTCTGTAGTCAGATTGTTTAATTATTTTTTTTTGTTGGCTTCATTTTTGTGAAATTTTCGTTTTTTTTTATTGTTTGGCTATTAAGTTCACTTCAGTGTTTCATTTGATGCTGTTTCTAAGTTTTGTATTTAAAGATAAGAGACGAGACTGACGAGAAAAACAGGTTTTTGACAAGTCACAAATATTACTGAAAGAAAAAAAAAAAATAAGTTTCGTAAAAATGCAAGCAAAATACTGAAATACAGCCTTCAAATGACAAAATTAAAAGAGTCTTCATTCAAGTAAAAGATCTAGATAAGCGTTAGATTGTCGGAGAATATCCCGAAACTCATACTTGCCAGTAGAGCACATTCGTTTGTTATGAAATGTTGCCAGACTAGTTAGGCATAAAAAAATCGTGCATTTTCCGTACGATCTTGGTCTAGCGATCGTACCTGAGTAAAAATGCCAAAAAATCGTACGAGTACGATTTAAATCGTACATCTGGCAGCCCTGTTCCGTAGGCGCCGCGCGCGCCGGCTTAGGGATTTAGGGATGGCGAACTGAAATCGATTTTATAGGTCAAGTAAATTGATTTTTTAAATCGATCTAATACAATGAATAAATTCGAATTAAATCGATTTTAGAAACTTAAAAACGAGATCCAATGTTTTTACGTTCAGAATACAACTAGGTATTATACGTAATCAGATTATTTATTCTGTTTTCTACAACCAAAAATATTATTTAATTGATTTTGTACTCGATTATTCCCCTACTCTTTAGGAAATCTATTACTATTATTAGTACCTAATAGATCGAGTCGAATAGATTTAAAAATCGATTTTGTGCAGTAGTAATAAATAAATAATCGGCCGATCCGTCTGTCATCTAGCTTGACAATGACTTTATACGAAAATGTATCTAGCAATCGTTAATTTACTGTTTATCTTAAAATCATAATTCCGGATACGAAAACAATATTCTTGAAGTGAGAAGCTTGCAAGAAATAAGCAAATAATTTATATATTAATTTGATTTTGTTTCATGCAACTTTGTGAGACTGCTTTTGTACAATCTCCACAACTTGAACACACTTGGAAATATTCACCCTAGGAAGATAGACATACGTGGGACACTCAGAAAGTTTTGAGAAACTAAAAAAAGCTAATTATTTTAGGGAATAATAAGAAGTCACACGATGCCTGATCAGGACTGTAAGGCGGGTGCCCCAAGACTCTGACCGCTGTGGTGTTCAGGAAGTGCCTCGATCTGAGCGCTGAGTGCGCGGGCGCGTTGTCATGGTGAAGCAGTACCCCGCGGAGCCCGGTGTTCGGTCGCTTGTTGCTCATTGCAGACAAAACTGGCAGGCATTTTGTGGTATATATGTTACAGTCAAAACTCATAACCAGTCAAAATCACTTTTGACTGCAAAAATTAGGCAAAAGTACTTTTGACCGATGCCCTTAGTTAAAAACATTTTTGACTGATTTTCGACTGATTTTTTTAGTCAAAAGTGGTTTTAACTAAGGGCATTGAAAAGTTCTTTTAACTGCAAAAAAAAGTCAATAGTGGTTTTTCCTGAATTAAAATTTAGATTTTCAGTCAAACCTCATAAAAAGTTGAGGTGGTTAGTGCAAATTACAGGAAAATCATCAAAATAGTGTTATGACACAAGTTTAAAGTTTACGTGCTTTGAAATTCCATCAGAATTGTACGTGACCTGTAAAATTCAAATACTCAATAATCTAAAATTAAAAAAAAGCCCGACAGTCCTTTTCATCAATATGAAATGTATAGAACTGGTCAAGACAAATCTAGTAGGCATTCCAAAGTTCCATCAGCCACCTCCCGGTTCTAGCATCAGGTCCTTGTCATCATGAGAAATGTGTAGAACTGGTTAGACGAATCTAATGAACCTAAACTCAACGGGTTTACTAGTAGGCATTCCAAAGTTCCATCAGTTAGATCCCAGTTCTAGTATCAGGTCCTTGTCATTTTGGAGGTAGTGGGACAGAGAGTAAAGTCCCACATACCTCCATTGAAAAGGGAGGATCCTCCGACCAGACAGGTGTTGTGTCTGGTGGGCTACTGCCCGATAGATGATTTCGGGTTTGTTCTATATGTTCCAATCGCGCCGCGAATCTTACTTGCGCAATGCAGGATTAGTTCATTTGTGACGACATAGATGTCGCTACATCACTCCCCTCCGGAGATCGGAGATCGATGGTTCTTGATGCTTCTTGATGCGTCTTGTGATGCGTGCCAGGCCAATGGAGGTTGGTTCCAGTGAGTCGGAACCGGATTCCGCATAGTTCTCGGTGAGTCGGAACTGTCTGCGGTGATGCCCCAGTGAGTCGGGGTGGTGCTATCCCAGTGAGTCGGGATACGATGCTGCAGGCTCCAGTGAGTCGGAGTAGTGCGGCTGGCTCCAGTGAGTCGGAGCGGTGCTGTGCGACGTAGGGCTTGACTGCTGTCGTCGACCAGGAGAGGTTCTTCAAGGCTCTTCATGTGACTGGCCGAAGGTGCAGGTGTTTAGCCAAGGTCGCTGATGAGGCTGAGGGTGATGACCAGGTATGACCAAGTAGGCATGCTGGTGGTCAAGATACCCATATAGCCATGGGTGCTGGCTGTATGGCTCGCTGCTCGAAAGCTTGAGGAAGTGATGATGACGTCACGATGTGGTAGCTGCACGAAGGCTGCGCTGACGTTCTTTGTCGAGGGTCACCAGTTTGGAGGTAGTGGAACAGAGAGTAAAGTCCCACATACCTCCATTGAAAAGGGAGGATCCTCCGACCAGACAGGTGTTATGTCTGGTGGGCTATTGCCCGATAGATGATTTCGGGTTTGTTCTATATGTTCCAATCGCGCCGCGAATCTTACTTGCGCAATGCAGGATTAGTTCATTTGTGACGACATAGATGTCGCTACATCACTCCCCTCCGGCCATCAAAACAGTTACGGGTGAGTCCGATTACCACAATATACTGCGTGAGTTTCCTGAGGTCACACGGCCATCCGGAGTGGTACGTACAATCAAGCACAGCACTGTTCACCACATAAACACCACTCCAGGTCCTCCAGTTGCCTTCAAACCACGACGACTCGATCCGGTTCGATTAAAAGCGGCCAAGAAGGAGTTTGATGAAATGTTAACCAACGGGACTGCTAAGCGTTCTGAAAGCTGTTGGTCTTCGCCTTTACATATGGTCAAGAAGAAGGATGACGGCTGGAGACTCTGTGGAGATTACAGGGCACTCAATGCAAGGACTATTCCAGACAGGTATCCAGTACGTCACATTACCATGAGAAATGTGTAGAACTGGTTAGACGAATCTAATGAACCTAAACTCAACGGGTTTACTAGTAGGCATTCCAAAGTTCCATCAGTTAGATCCCAGTTCTAGCATCAGGTCCTTGTCATCATGAGAAATGTGTAGAACTGGTTAGACGAATCTAATGAACCTAAACTCAACGGGTTTACTAGTAGGCATTCCAAAGTTCCATCAGTTAGATCCCAGTTCTAGCATCAGGTCCTTGTCATCATGAGAAATGTGTAGAACTGGTTAGACGAATCTAATGAACCTAAACTCAACGGGTTTACTAGTAGGCATTCCAAAGTTCCATCAGTTAGATCCCAGTTCTAGCATCAGGTCCTTGTCATCATGAGAAATGTATAGAACTGGTCAAGACAAATCTAATGAGCCCAAACTTGATGGGTTTACTATGTTAATAAGCCATCCAGGGTCCTCGACCTTCGAGCTCCATCATCAGACCAGCTCAATGGCATCAGATTGTACACGAGTATTTTAAATATTAGGTCACACATATGTTTAAAATAAAGTAAATACTCATTAAATGTTTAAAAACCCTACTGCAGTTAACAAACGAGCTGGTGACCTTAAAAAGCTGGAAAAATCTTCATAAATTTTGACTAAGGATCATCTCGATTCTAGCTTTCAAACAAAAAAAAAACCGCATCAAAATCGGTCCAATCGTCTGGGTGCTGCGATACCACGGACAGACACACAGACAGGTCAAACTTATAACAAACCTCTTTTCCGTCGGGGGTTAAAAACGTACATAACAATTTGTTGACAAACATTACTACCCAATATTATGCAGTTAAAAGTACTTTTGACCAACGTCCTTAGTGAAAAACACTTTTGACTGCGAAAATCAGTCAAAAATGTTTTTAATTAAGGGCAGCTGTCGAAAGTACTTTTGCCTAATTTTTGCAGTCAAAAGTGGTTTTGACTGGTTATGAGTTTTGACTGTAACATATATACCATTCGGCGTTGATGCTGCTTTGGTCTCGTAATGGAATTGAAATCAGATGTGAAGAAACTAGCGATCAAAATTTTCTCTGCGCTTCTCGATCGTTTCACTTTCATTTTAAAACAGCCGAGCTATCGACTGACGCTTTGTTTCTGGGTCGTATTGATAACTCCAGGATTCGTCAGCTATCACAATGTCGTAAACGCGCCGAGACGAGCCTGCTTCAAATTTTTGAAGCTTATCTCGGCACTAGGTACTCCACACTGCTTCTGAACTTCGGTGTGGTTGTGCTCGTATAGAATCTTGTTAACGCTTCCCAAACCAATTTGTAGTGTATGCTGAATCTCCTCGTATGTAATTCTCCTGTTTTCTTGAATTATCTTTTTACTGCCAGCACACTTTCTTCCGTTACAGCCGTTATAGGACCACACTTGAACTTGCTATACCAGCGCCGGTAGATGGCATTTGAAGGTCCTTCATCCATAAAAGCAATTTGAAGTCGATCAAATGACTCATCAGGTTTTAAAGTCATTTTTTCATTAAAGATAATGATTTGACAATTCGAATGTTGTATGTTTTTTCCATTTCATAAATAGTCAGGTGCCGCTACCGATATTGACCGAAAGATCGAAAAATCGTAAGAATTATCATTTTAAAATGTTACGACTAATTATGGCTTTTGTAGTTCCTGAGGACAATTTAACAGTGGCAAATGTCTAACTCAGAAAATAAAATACAATTTAGTCATTTTATTTTCTCATCTCGATTTTGTGAAAACCAAGACGAATTATAAAATTAATCAACCTGATATTTTCACTTACACTTTATTACAATTTTACTAAAAAAAAAAAAACAACTTTACTAAGCAGTAAATAATGACCGTACGTAAAATACGCGCTTTAATCGTCACCAGCCCGAAATACAAATAGTGACTTCGGTAAGATAATTATAAAAACATAAGTCCTCTTTTTGTAGGTACTATTTTCGCGCGGATGTTTTTATTCTAAGTCATACTGGTTTCCTCACGATATTTTCCTTCACCGTTATAAGAGCAGTGATGATAAAATAAATTATACAAAGTAATGCCTGGCTGGGTTTGAATCCGCGGCCTACGAAACTGCAAGCCCGCAACGGCGGCGAACTTAGCCTAAGTAAAAAAAAAGTAATATTGTTGAATATTTTTATTTTAAAATTCGTATTAGGCTCTAATACAAACAAAGACTGTGATACATATTTTGATTCTACTCGCCATTAAGGTTGTAGGTATTACTAAAAGAACCGGAATAAAAAAGAACCAATTTGGAGACATCACTTTAATCAAAAAGCTGGTATCATATTTCCGAAGCTTGACATTTGTACTTGTCAAATCATTATCTCTGGTTGCGCGAATTTGCTGTGGACTGTAGGTTTGAAAAGCGATCTAAGGTTTGTTAACAATATGCAGGTACTGCGTCTAGCGTTTATTAATGGGATAAATGTATTAGAAGGAACACTGACCTTTAACCTCGAAAGTTCCACATGGCGCCGGCCGGCGAATCCCGAACTTCGTACTTTCAAGCACTGCCAGTTTCTGTATTGCACTACACTGCACTATTGTTGAGTTTTTGAATGGTTGGATCACGAAATAGCCAATTTTCTTGTAATTTCGAGCGGGCGCGGTTAGCGGTGCGGTCACATTCACAATCGATGCACACACGTCAAATGTCAAATCATTTCTTCAAGAGGTCGTGCGGGAAGCGGAAACGGTAGGGATAGGATTGCTAGGCCAAAAAAATAAATTACAAAAAACAAAGTCGCGGATCATAGCAAATTGGCGCAACCATTCCCCCCGGGTTTGAAGGGTTACCTTCAAAGAAAAGAAAAAAAAACAAAAGCGAAACTAAACCCTATTACTAATCTAAACTATCAATACTAGGTAGCGAAACAACTTATAACTAACTATGCCACTACTACTGATTAGGCAGAGGGCAGAGGCGAATAACCGGACGCAGGTACGATCCAGTTGCGGTTTTAACTTTTACGACTCGCGTTATTCCGTTCGAACCCGGAAAAACTTCTTCCACTACACCAAGAGGCCAGTGCAGAGGAGGCGCACTCTCAGTCTTCAGTATCACCACAGTACCGACTGTGACTGGATCTGAAGGAGTGTTCCACTTTTGACGCGACTGCAGCGTATGCAGATAATCTGTCCTCCATCGCTTCCAAAAGGACTGAACTAAGCTATCTAGCAGAGCGTGACGCGGGTGAAGCTGCAGTTTGTCAGTCTCGACATCTAAAGCGGGCAAATATTTAAGAGGAGTCGTCGTCAAGAAGTGAGCCGGCGTCAACGCTAGTGGCTCCGATGGATCACTAGACAAAGTCCGACACAACGGACGCGTATTCATCAACGCCTCTACCTGAGCGAGTACGGTGCTCAACTCCTCGTACGAGAGAATCTGTTCGCCTATGACCCGAAACAGGTGCGACTTAAGGCTTTTAATATTCGCCTCCCAATTGCCACCAAAATGACTAGCCGCTGGCGTATTAAAACACCAATCAATGCGATTCTCAGCTAAGACATGGGCGAATTCACTTTGGTAGTACTTGGAGCGTAAGAATGTATGTAATTCCGAAATATTGCGTCGCGCTCCAACATAATTTGTGCCGTTGTCAGAGTATAAGCGCTTAACGGGACCACGGCGAGATAAAAATCGTTTAAATGCAGACATAAAACCCTGCGTACTCAAATCACTGGTTAACTCTATGTGAACCGCACGAGTTGTCATACAAACGAATAGGCAAATGTATGCCTTTGTGGAACGTATACCACGACCACGGGCAATAGTGACTTTAAACGGTCCAGCATAGTCCGTCCCAGTATGTATGAAAGGTTTCACCGTCTGTACAACACGACAAGAACGATGGTCGGCCATTTCCGGCGCGTTGAAACGCGGGCGGAGCTTAAAGCAGGGCACACATCTGTGCACTCTAGCGCGTATCAAATTGCGAGCGGAAAGTATCCAGTACTTCTGTCGAAGAATGGACATTAATAAATCGGGACCAGCGTGACAATTCACCTTATGGTGATAGTCCACCAACAAATCCAAAACGTGATCCCTGCGTGGTAGAACTACTGGATGCATTTGTTCAAACTCTAACTTAGCATTTCGCAGACGGCCACCGACACGAATGAGTCCGTCTTGCAAAAATGGTTTCAAATGTTGAAGTGCGGGACCACAAGGTTTATGTGATTCTAAACTACGAAATTCTTTTGAAAAATAAAATTTCTGCAACTCTCGAAGTACAACTGATTCAGCTCTATCCAAATCAGCTGCGATTATAGAACCACGCGATGGTAATAATCTCAAAAATCTTAGGACGTAAACTACACAGCGTAATAGTCTCGACCAAGACGAGACTCGATTAGACAACAACAAAACAACTGACTCTTCACGCGGAACTGATACTACAAGCGTATGTTTCTTCTCCTCGGGTGGCTCTGAAACAGTAGCGGGGTTAAACGGAGCATTTGGCCACTCGTTAGGAGTGGTATGCAGCCAGGGAGGGCCACAAAACCAAAGCGGATGATTTAAAATTTGCGCAGGAAGCAAACCACGTGAGAGACAATCAGCTGGGTTTTCTGTTCCAGCGACATGGAACATATTTTCCGGAGACAATTCAGCTTGAATCTTACGTTCCAAGCATAGAAAGCGTTTTTCTGCGGAGGCACGGGAGCCACCGAGCGAAAAAATATCACCCTTGAAAGGGAGCGCGACAACATAACGACCATCTTTATCACGAGTAGTCGTGCGGGTATAAATCTCCTCAGTGACCTGATCCTCAGGGCTGAGAATAGGCGGGACATTGACCTCTTCAATCTCCCAGAACTTGCGGATGGTAGACTCAAGCGGCGGCTCGACGGTGCAACAGTGCGACACAGTCGAGTAACTATTTAAATAAGCGGGTGCGGAACCAACTATAACAAACCCGAGAACTGTTTCCAGTGCGTGCGGAGCGGGGTACATCGGAAGACCCTGAATTTTACGTGATAACTGGAGATGCGGGAGAATCGAAGCACCGATCAATAGATCGATATCTCCAGGGAAAGCGTAATTTCCGTCGGCTAACTGCAAGTTCTTAAACTCCGTCAGCATGGACGTGTCAACCGGTACCGTGGGCAACCGTTCCGTAATCTTATCTGCGACTAGCGAATCCATTTCAAACGAAATATTACGATTAAAACGTGAACTAAATATTATTTTAATGGAACCGTGAATGGTTGCCTTTAAACCTCCAAAACCTTTCACTTCTGAGCGGGATGACCAATTATTAAAACTAAAACCAAGGCGTTGACAACAATCCCGAGTAATAAAATTACTCTGGGAAGCGCCATCTAGTAGCGCTCGAACGGTGTGCGGTTTGCCAAAGGCATCTACAATGACAACTTGCGCGGTCGCAAGTAAAACGGTAGTGACTTGAGTACCAGCGGCGGAAAGCGAACACAATGTTACGTCGTTTGCACTTGCAGCAGGCCGCGCGTCACAAGCGTCGCGCGTCTGCGCAGGCTGCTGCTGCGATGGCAGCTTACTACTCTCAAAATGTAAGAAGGTATGATGTCTAGCTGGACATTTACGACAGCTAACACCACTTTTACATGACGTAACCAGATGTTTGTCACTTAGACAATTAAAACACAAATTATTAGTGCGGACAAACTTGTAACGATCACTAGGCGATAATCTCTGAAATTCCGAACACTTGTACAGCTGTGTATGGCTACCCTTACACAGAGAACAGTCAGGTGTTGAGGCGGTATTAACTAGCGTATGTGCAGTCTTGACTGACTTCGATGACGCGTCTATACGGCGATCGGAACCTGTCCTATTCGTGACTTCATGACGTGCCGACGTGCGCTGCAATACCTTAATATGGTCGCGAATAAAAGATTCTAAATCTTCGAACTTAGGTATTTCTTTGCCGCGCTGAGTCGTTTCAAACAGACGAACAGTTTCAGGATCCAATTTATTTAAACCGATATACAAAAACAAAAAGTCACAGAGGTCATTGACCTTTAGGTTCTTTACTGCACGAACAGATGATGCGAAAATATTTTAAAACTTCTCTAAATTATGATCGTTACAAACGGAAAAACTTTTCAAATCGAATAATTGATCTAAATATGCGGTGGCTACTAATCGCTTATCTTCGTATTTTGATTTTAAAGTGTTCAAAACTAAATTGTAATTTTCAGCGCTAAACGTAATTCCAGCACAGACAGCCTTTGCCTTACCGGTCAATTTTTCTACGAGATAATGCAATCTCTCGTGATCTGTCAGCGATGTGTTCCTATGTATTATATTTTCGAAACTATCTATAAATAAATTCCAATTTCGAATGTCACCATCAAATTCAGGTATTTGAATTGGCGGCAATCGTGGGCGTTCGCGAGGAGGGTTGGATAAACCACTCGCGGGGGGGGGAGTCTCTAAACTCCTAGCAATACGTTTGATACGACAATACAAGTCATCAAAGGACGACAATGCCTGATAACTCACACAGTAATCAGGATTTAACTCCAACTCTAAAATGTTTATATTATTAATTGTAGATTCAAAATCCGCGCGCAAACTATCTAAAGTTTCCAACGAACACAAGAAAGCATCTCTAATCGCCAGATCCGAGATTTGCAAAGATTTATCACAAATTGATTGAACACGTGAAAACTGTGAGTCCCTTTTAGCGTATAAAAGCTTTAACTGAACCTTTAAATCAGTACTAACCTTGGTTCCCTTAAGAGACATCTTGTTTTGATATATTCACACTATACACTCAAACAAACACTTAACGAATTATTAAGTAAGCGATAATTAACAGATAACAATATGGTAATATTGTAAACAACAAAGTGAACGGCGAACGAACGGAACAACCTGAATCAATGAGTGGATATTACCCAATTTCTCGATTAAATCATTCACGTCGTTGATATGCGTATATAATCTATGGTTTATCCGTTTCCTACAAATATTCACTCAACAATGAACGGGTATTTTTGAAATGCGTCTACCTACATGCAATTTGTAGGACTTCCGAATGAATTTTGTCAAGAAAAAGAATGCGATCGATTTATATCTACGCTGATATTTACGTAGCTAACTATAATTATGCGGTGCGGTTGACGGCGTAGGTACCGTAATTATCAATGACACTTTAACTATACGAGCGAAATAACGTATAGTTGCCTAAATGCCTAGATGCGGGTTTTCTACTATTATATCTAGGTAAACAGGCGCGTTGCGTTTATTCCCTATGGAACAAATACTATATTGCGAAATTACAAGAAAATGATTCACGATCCTGCTCGTATGGACCAAAAAGTAATGGTTGCGCGGATTTGCTGTGGACTGTAGGTTTGAAAAGCGATCTAAGGTTTGTTAACAATATGCAGGTACTGCGTCTAGCGTTTATTAATGGGATAAATGTATTAGAAGGAACACTGACCTTTAACCTCGAAAGTTCCACATGGCGCCGGCCGGCGAATCCCGAACTTCGTACTTTCAAGCACTGCCAGTTTCTGTATTGCACTACACTGCACTATTGTTGAGTTTTTGAATGGTTGGATCACGAAATAGCCAATTTTCTTGTAATTTCGAGCGGGCGCGGTTAGCGGTGCGGTCACATTCACAATCGATGCACACACGTCAAATGTCAAATCATTTCTTCAAGAGGTCGTGCGGGAAGCGGAAACGGTAGGGATAGGATTGCTAGGCCAAAAAAATAAATTACAAAAAACAAAGTCGCGGATCATAGCAAATTGGCGCAACCAATCTCTAATGAAAAAATAGAGTTTAGGCCACATTTAACATGTGCTTGATGCAGATCCATTGTAAATGACACACGATAATTTGATTTAGCTTACGAAAATAATGTGTAGGGAAATTCAAAATTCGAACTATGGTATTTTTACTTTTAAATAACCAAAATTTTCAAAATAATTACTAGTGGCCAGTGCCTTAAACATAAAAACGTTTTCTCACAAAACTTTCTGAGCGGGATTGCAAAAATCAAGCACCATGGACGCCACAATTTATGCAGTTATCAAGCACGATGTCTACACAGAATATCATTTGCGGTCTCGCTAGACGCTAATCTTACAACACAGCAATTTTTTATCCGGATATTAGAAGAGCGGTCGCGCTGCATTCCCCCGAGCCCTCGAGCTCACGACCTTAGTAAACGATTATGGCGTTAAGTACATGATTGTATCTGAGAGTGGCGAGTGCTCTATCTCCGGGAACACTACTAGCTGGTCCGGCAGGGCGGGTTCCGAGACCGACGTGCTTGTAATCCGGATGTGCCCAATTTTTTATCGTCCCTTACTGATCCCCCGCCCCACTGCGAGGGCGGCGCACGCGCCCATGACTGCGTGACTCGAGACGCGTTGCGTGACGTACCATGCGTGGAATCATGTCACCCCGTGGCGAAAGCACACAGCTCGCAGTACGAAGCTCCACCATCTATTAATACTGTACCCAGTGCAGCGCACCGAGCTCAATATCGAGGACCTCGAATTCTAATTGCCTGTTTAGCGTAGAGCGACTGTTGTCTGCACACGCGTATTGACTCTTATCTGCTTTGCTCAACTCACTCTTCACATAACAAGATGACTTAGAATAGAACTACTTTGTATTTTTTTAATCGTAGTTATATTCACTTCACAATATAAAATTGTGTTTCATCATAAATTGTTTTTCCTGAACTTTAGCAGTTTTCCAGCTTGTTAGCTTGAAACCTATACCGTACCGTACATTGACATATATATTACTAGTACCGTATCATACATTTTTAAGCAACGTGTTTTTTTCATCTTGTTCAGTGGTGGGCAAATTTTCTTAATTTAAGGGGGCCAGAAAGTTTAAGAAATTTCAGAGAAGAGCCCGAATTATAGATAAAATGCATTTGTATTGAAACTTTTAATCATATAAAAACATTACAGTTTTATACACTTGCACAAATGTTAAAAATTACGATTTAAATTTTACTCGCAGGCCCTGCCATGGTAGGCGTGGGCGTGTGCGCAACGCAGTCATGAGCTACGCGGACGCGCCTAGACTGGCTCCTTTACCAATGCGTCTATTATTCTACTAAGTAAAATCTACTTAAGGACCGTCGTCGGCAGGCCGGATTAAACGCTTTCGCGGGCCGGAGCTGGCTTGCGGGCCATACTTTGGCCTTCACTGATCTTGTTCGTTTTGTTCGTTTATCATGTTTTGCGTGCGAAACGTGAATGTTGCAGCTGTTAGTAGGCATGCGCGAGGACCTCAGGAGCCGTGGCCGCGCTGGCTCCTCGGTCACGAGAACGAAAGCACACGGAATAGTGAGTCGCCCCAGCTGCCGTCAGAGCTCCCGCCTCCAAGGTGCAAAATTGCTACGTCATATTGAAAGTCGCAGTGATGTTTGTCGCGGCGACTCGACAGGCAAGCAGCGCGCGATTGATGTTAGCGACAAATGAACAAACCGTCAGCGACGTGTGCCTGTATTGCGGCAGTCATACAGAGACCAAAATCATCGGGGGTCGAAGATTTGCGTAGCCTTGTGTACGAAGTGCCTAATTTATTCAAGCGGCACCGACGGAGCTGTCCATCCTTGAAAGTATAACTCAGTGCTTTTGAAAGGGAACTAATCACTTTTCTGATTTTTTTTTTGGTTCGAATTTCATTTGACTGAAAACTATTCGCCGACGTCTTTTTAGCTATAATGCATTATTTGACATATTTTTATATCATCGAAGTATCATGTGTCATAGGTATCATTTTACCGAATTGCTATTGGCCGAAGTCTGTCTTGAATTTTTTTCATTTGCCAAATGATTTATTTGCCATATTTTCATCACACCGAAACAACAGTTTACAGAATTTTGGTCACTAATATATAGACGGTTAGGGAGCGTTCAAGTATTACGTAATACAATCTGGGAGGAGGGGGCGTCTTGTAAAACGTTACGGTGCGTTACAAGGCCGGGAGTTTTATTAAAAATCTAGGGAATTGGAATCTTTCAAATTGGCAAGCCTTATCGTTAATGTTTTACGGAAAATCCCTGCATTGTATCATATATTACTTTTATTTTTGCTTTCCTATGATGGCAACCCTAAGCTTTCGTTTATGTTTCGGGGAATCCCTCGACTGTTTTTTTATATGGTAGGTAAAATCATCCGATGACAGATCCCACCCTTGGGCGGAGCGGGAAATAGTGTCAGACTCTTGTTGACTTAAAAACTACCCTGTTCTTTCCCTGCCTTGGTTCCAGGGCCCTGATATGCATTTTCATATTTCCCCAGAGCCCCAGACTAGGCCTCGACCCCACTGGGCCCCTAAAGTTTGCTGACAACTCCTTAAGATCCCTCGACTGTGTGAACGTGATTTTTAGCGTTCCGTACCAAAATTCTTCGGATGTTCCCCGAATACCAGTACCTAATGAAAGAGATTGAGTGGCTGGCAAACCCATGGACAGAGGAGCAGTAATTGCAATTGAATTGTTTTTTACGTACCTACATTTGATTTACGGCTAAATAAAAAAATATAAAATAAAAATAATATCTTCTTTTGTTTATTACGACTGCAAATGCAATTACTTAATACAATAAAAAGGTAGGTATTATTATACTTTGTTCAACATAATATTGTGACTTTAATGGTCACTTAAATGTTACGTAACGTTTAGGGAGAGGGAGGGAGGATACAGAAAAACGTTAAAGTGCGTTACATGGGGGGAGGGAAAATCTTCAAAATACTTGAACACTTCCTTATAGTACGCGGTAAATAACTTGAACCATTTGCTATGGTTGCGCGCAACCCTCCACTTTGATTGGGACCTGAAAATCAGTTACTGTGCATTCAAGGTCGACCGCCATGATGGTTCAACTTGTGTGACAAGGGTTATAACCGATTCCGGGTCTCAGTCGAGGGAGGGCGCTACGCGTAACTGTGTCGGATGGTTCAACTTATTTGCCGCGTAGTATAATTGATAGCATTTTCAATATTAAATTAAAATAGAGTCATAAAGGTCAAGCGAGGGTAGTCTATTTTAGTTACTTTCATAGTGTCATGTCTTACGGTATTTTGCTATGGGGAAGGGCTGCAGACATAGAGTCTATTTTTGTTCTGCAGAAGAGAGCCATCAGAGCCATATATAGACTTCGCAGACGCGATTCTCTTAGGGAACTATTTAAGGAAATAAACATTATGACGGTCCCTTGTCAATATATCTATGAGAATATTTTGTATGTTCGGAAAAATATTCATCTTTTTACTAAGATAAGTGACAGGCACAATTTTAATACTAGAAATAGGGACAAATTAGATCAACCACGATTCAGATTGGCTAAAGTACATAGTTCTTTTATGGGGTACTGTGTAAAATTTTATAATAAAATACCACTTGAGATTCTCAATCTCAATGAGTCAAAATTTAAAACATGCATTAAACGCACACTATGTAGACAGACATATTATAAATTGGAAGATTATCTCCTAGATAAAAATGCTTGGCTAAATGCCTGTCCGGCTCCACGTGCACAGCCATTTTTGCCTAATTAGTTTTTTTAAATATATGAATATACAAGATGAGATGACCCTTTTTGTATTGTTATTTTCGAGATGTTTTTTTTTTAATTTATTTATTTTAATGAAGCTTTTGACAATTGATTACTTATTGTATTTGGAACCAATAGCATTGTATAATGTAGAAGCACTTTTTCAAATTTTGTGAATGTGAAGTACCATGGAGCATTTTTATTTTTAATTGGTTATAAATATATTTGAATTTACGAGTATGGCAGTTGAGAGTTTGTCATGCTCACTTAAATGTCTCGCTGATGGTGGCACGTGTAATTGGGTCATTCAGTTCCCTTCATTATGGTTGAGCTGAGTGGGGCTGGTGCACGCGTCATGCTCGTGAACGGGCGCCGTCATTTGAGACTGGTCATCTCTTAGCTGCCAGTGGCTTATTTCAATTTCTGTTATTTCAATGTCTGTTAAAATATTTGCATTTAGTATTTTCTTTCATTATTTATCTACATTGTGCTCACATAGTAGAAGCAACATGAATTATGGAACCAAGAATTATGTAACTAATAATATGATTTAAAAGAGTGTCCATGGAGTTTCTTGCACGTTCTTCTCCATAGAGATCTACGCTTTGGAACGTGCAATTTAGCTTCACTTTTTTTTTTTTTGGACTGACCGACATTTTGACAATTCAAAAGTGCCTATATTGGTCTATTTGAAATAAACGCTTCTGATTTCTGATTTCTGATTTCAATATTTTGTGTTACAAAATTTAGTGACACGTGTAAGTACGGAGGGGTAGGGTGACCCACGAGCTGAGGAGCAGGTGATTTGAAGGCCCGCCGGCCAGCAACCCGAAGCTGCGGTGATGAGCGTTAAAACCATCTGCGACGATAAGCTCGCGTGGGACTGACCAAACCCCGCAGCGCCGGAGCAGAGACAGAAAACCTTCCATGGTGGTATAATGAACGTTCGGAAACATAATACTTCGAACAAATGATAGTTCCGCTAAGTGTAACATTGTCGGTGAAAAGTTTTTCGACCAAATGAAACGTTGGTGTACGAAAAAATTCGAATTGAGAATAGGTCAACTGATACAATGGCAGACGTGAATTCGATGAAAAAAAAAAACGAAACGATAATAGTTGAAAAGTTTTAGGTTTTTTTTTATCATATAAACAAAGAATACAGGATTATCTATATTAAATAGCAACTAAAAACCACGAAGGTTTAAACCTGTGCTATCATTAATCTATCCCAACATCGAAATTGTACGTTATTATAACAATTCGTCAAATGATTAGGTCTTTATAAAGTTAATTAAACAATCATTCCTTTATAATACTTAGGTAATATTGCTTAAGTTTATTCTTGATATTTTTAGGTGTAATTTTTTTTTTATTCTGGGTGTAAGCTATTAATTAGTCTCGGAACAGTAGACCCAGTAGTTCGTTCGCCATACGTATTGCTGGCGCGCTGAGTACGAAGCTTATTCTCAGAAATGGATCGAGTGCATACAGGATGTTCGATTTTGTTTCTTAGTTGGTTATTGAAAAATTGTTCTTTTAATAACAGAAAATTTATTTGAGTATGAACTGATATTAGGTGAAATGATATTCGGTCAAACGTTTTTCGAACTTATTATAGGTAACCCTGTAGTTGAGTACCTGAAGACTAATAATATGCGATCGTACCTGCGATGCGAAACTAACCAAATCCTTTAGAACTTCGTCGTACTAGAAGCCGACCGTCCGTGTCGACTGTCGAGTGCTCACACTCGCTATAGCTAGAAAGGGTCGCTCGGTATATTTGTGTGCGCAGTGTTCGTCTGCGTTGTCATTGAAGCTCAACGCCGGCCCTGCAGCGAGCCAGGGCTTACCGCCCGATAGTTTCTTCCTAATATTGTTACGGAGGATACACAATTTTATTGTCACCGTTTTTTTTTTATTTATTTTTTTTATGCTAGGTTAAATCATCCAATGACAAATCCCGCCCTTGGGCGGAGCGGGAAGTAGTGTCAGACTCTTACTGACCAAAAACCTACCCCGTTCCTTCGTTGCCTATACTCACCGTGTTTTCTACATCACACTCACATACTCATCACCAGCTTTTACACATGGATACGCCAGCGTGGAACCGAGGTAAACGATAGCCCATGTGTTGTTACAAGCTGTAGACTGTCTGTATGCCAAGTTTCTTTCAAGTCCGTCCAGCCATTTTTGCGTGAAAGAATAGCAACCATCTATCCATCCATTCATCCACTCATCCTTACAAACTATCTCACTTGTAGTGTTAATAAGATTATTACACGGTTCCATTTTTGCTTGTTTACTTTGTGTTTGTCTAAACTTGTTAATGATATTGTAGATCCATTGTGTACAGAATATTATATGACGCCCCGGTCTGGTACACCCATAAAAATACTATTTAACAGTGGATAGTGTTACAGAAATTATTACGAATATAGATCAGCTCTCAGTCTCTACCGTACTTAATTGTGACCCCGAAGAATGCACTAGCTATGTCAAAAACCCTTCCAAGCAATTAAAAATAATTACTCAGAACATTCGCTCTATTCATGCAAACTTGGACTCTTTCTTAACTCTCCTCCATCGAATAAACCTTGATTGTGAAATACTTGTACTGACTGAGTGCTGGCTGAAGCGTTATAATGATTCTATCCCAATTATCGATAACTACTCTTATTATCAAACAAAAAAACACTTAAACCAGAATGATGGTGTGGTCCTTTATGTTAAAAATATAGAAAACTACACAGTCGAAGAACCTGACTTCTCAGATGCTAGTTGCCTAGTGCTAAAAATTGGCACTGATAAGGCAATAATATGTATTTATAGATCTCCGTCTTTTAGGGACATAAGTAACTTCCTCCAGTCCCTAAACTCTCTTTTAACAACCCTGATTACATATAAAAATAGGAATATGAATAAATGAGGACCCAGAAGCGAACCCTGTGGTACACCTGCAGGTATAGATCTTGGTTTGGACACAGTATTACCGATATGAACACAAAATCACCTGTCAGTCAAATACGCCTGGATAACCTTAATTAGTCCAATTGGTACATCGCACTTTATGAGCTTGTGAAAAAGTCCTGCATGCCAGACGGCATCAAAAGCTTTTTCTATATCAAGCAACATCATGCCCGTAGATTTACCCATGTTTTAGTGGTGCATAACGTGCTCTTCAACCCTAGCTAGTTGTTGAACAGTTGAATGAGCCCTTCTGAAGCCAAACTGTTCAGGCATTAGCAGGTGGTTAGTGGCTTTTGCTAAGCGCGATGATATAATTCCTTCAAATAATTTTCCCAGCGACGGGAGGAGACTAACAGGTCTATAGCTAGTTCGTATAGCTTCATCTTTACCTGGTTTCTTGAATGTTATTATTTTGGCTCTTTTCCACGCAGAAGGAAAATAGCCAATTGCCAGACAACCATATTTTGGTTAAGTATATTACGCATTTACGTGATAAGTTTTTCAATAAGCAATTATGTATACCGTCGTCCCCCGAATACTTACGACTTTTAAGATTTTTAATTAATTTAAATACCTCTCTCGGACGCACCAGACTAGGTGGAGTGAAATTTTTGATATTATTGAGTGTATTCAAAGACTCGTTTACGGCTACTTCAGTAGTGTTGTCACTAGGTCAATTCATAGTCAGACTCATATTGTCACAAAAAGTGTCAGCAAGCACTTCGCACTGTTCAGTTGGAGATGCAGTCAACTGGCCACCTACACACCTCAAAGGTGGAATCACTGTCGGTTTATAAGTAAGAGATTTTACAATCCTCCAGATATCAGTCGATGGATTATCAATTTTAGCTAGTTTGTCATTCCATATTTTATCATTATATATTTGTATTTGGTGTTTTATTTTAGTTTTAAGAACGTTTATATCTTTGTTTATGTGCAGCTTGATTGTAGGATTAATTTTTTTTGCAGCCATTTTTTGTAGCTTGTTTTTCGTAGAAATTAAACTTTTGACGCGTCTCGGCAAGGTGTAGCGCTTAATAGGTGAAGAGCCTGATGGAACGTTGTATTTCACGACTTAATAAAATGGTGTTTTGAAAGTGTTCAACTGCTGCATCAATAGCTTTGATAGACGTATAAGTTGTAGATGCTAACGTAATATTTTTATTTAAATAAGATCTATACTCCACCCAATTTGCTTCCGAATATCGATATTGTTTAAAACTAAGAAGGGTAAAATTGCAGCCCACAGAAAATAAGACTGGTAGGTGGTTGGATAATAATACCGGCAGAATGCGAAGTTCAGACACGAATGTAACATTCTGGCTAAGAAGTATATCCGGTGTGGAAGGAGTATGTGTGTAATTATAATGTACTAATGATGGAGAGGTAGGTCCATAGACTTTATAATCATGAAGTACCATATGATTAAACAGTACCGTCCCGCGGGAGTTGTTTTGTCTACAATGCCAATATTCATGTTTGGCGTTGAAGTCACCCATAATTAGTACTTTTGTCCCTAACTGGAATAAAATATCCAGATAACTAGAAGCTAAAGGAAGATTTGGTGAATTATATGCAGATACGACAATTATGTTGCTCTCACGTAATGTTAAGTGGATTCCTACACATTCAAGGTTATACATGGGAGGAATAAAGAGTGATGTATGAGGAATATCGTTCTTAACTAGGATAGCGACTCCCTGGCCAATACCATCAGATCTCTTATCCGATCGGTAGCAAGTGTATCCAGGCGTATGTAACGTATAATTTTCACTTAATGAGATAATATCGTCACAGTATTCGCTAGTCAAATCTTATAATTCAGATAGCTTAGAACGGATCCCGTCACCGTTCCAATAAAGAAAACGAAGCTCACTTACATTATTGAATGTATTGACCAAGATGAGTTAAAATAAGTATAACCTTGTCTATCATATTATCACAAGCAATGAATTGGTCTTTTATAGATTTTATAGTTTTAAGGATGCACAACATTTCTGACGTAGAATGATCAAGGGGTGTATCGCCCAAGGTTTATCTTCAGAGTCTTTATTTGTTATAGATGCAATTGTAGCCCAGGTGCGACCGTCGACTTTGGAGTACACTTTAGCTTGCCGTTGTTCTTGCGCTGCTTTGATTTTTACTTGTCGAGCTTGTAGAAGTTGTAGATAGTTCTGACGCTCTTTACAATGCCGAAAGTTAGCCGGATGACATTCGCCACAATTACAGCGTTTAGCAGGCTCCATACGGTTACTTTTTGGGCATTCGGCAGTAAGATGGGCTTCAGGACACTTGACGCAGCGAGGTTTTAAATTGCAGTTATTAGAAGAGTGTCCAAATGCTTGGCATCGATAGCACTGGGTTCCATACATGTTTTTGTTGCGATACCTCACGATTCGTACAGCACAGTTGCTTAAATATTTTATAGATTTAAACTTCGACACGTCAGCACCAGCTTGAAGTTGAATCAAATACGGTGGATATATCTTTGCCTTCAGCGAATTCCATTTTGCGAACCTTAGCGTTAGGGAACCCATTGGCTGATAACTCTTCCAAAAGATGCTTTTCGACTTACTCGGGAAGACCGAATACTACGACCTTATCCTTTCATCCTTGCGAGAGAAAGTGTGATAAGGAATGCTTTCTGATCAGAGACCCTCCTTTAGTGCTTGATGACCATCCGATGTATGTGGGTTTACCGAGATTTTGTTGTTAACCTTGTACTCCTGTACCCCTAGCACGAACAACTTGCGAAAAAGTATTCGTATCGTTAACGTGAGCATTTTGTATGGAAACATGAACAGCGCCTCTAGTGTGCGTAATTTGAACTAATTTTGTGAGCACGAACTTAGTCCTATAGGTTTCGTATTCGTATCGAATTCGTAACGTACGTAACCTTGAGCCGTTTGTATGAAGATAGCTAGCACGAAGGTTTAAAATGACGTATAGTATCGTCATTGTCGAAGGCTGGTTTGCGAGTTTCTCGAAAGTTTATTCACTATAAATTTGGCAGTGAGAAAACTTTCGTCGGAGTTTATTGGAAGCATAAAATAATAATTTAAGTGATTGTGTTAACAAATTTTGTTAGAAAATGCTTAGATTAACAAGAAGCACCCCTCGACATACACATTTTTTTTTTTTTTTTTTTTTTTTTTTTTTTTTTTTTTTTTTTTTTGGGTAGGTAAAATCATCCAATGACGTATCCCGCCCTTGGGTGGGGCGGGAAACAGTGTCAAACTTTTACTGACTAAAAACCTACCTGTCCATTCCTTGCCTTTATCCTGGGGCCTTTGGTGACAGTCTCACATAACCTTTGGCCCCAGTAGGCTTCGGCCCTGCTGGACCCCTACAGTTTGCTGACAACTCCTTGAGGCGCGCGGGAACGGTGCGCGCCGTAGACGACCTGAGCTCGGACCGGTCTGTTACCGGACGGACGGACAGCGAGCTACCCATTGCCCACCGTCCGCGAGCCCGCGCCTACGGTGGCCGGAAATTGGGATCGGAAACCCGGCGGCGGCGGCGGCGTGTCCGCCTTTGCCTAAGGCGGTCGGCCTCCTCCTTTACTAGCATTACTGCTTCGCAGAAGGAGGCGACCGCCTGCCACTCCTCCTCGCTCCGGAGCATGGCTTGAACCAAGCCCCGGCGCGAGAGATCGCCGCCGATCGCCCCCACGAGGACACGGCGCTGCTCTTCCCAAGCGGGGCACACCTCGACTGTGTGCTCCACCGTGTCCACCGGGCGGTCCGCACAGTGGCGACACCCGGGCGTCGTCTCCGCACGAATCTTGTACAGGTACGGACCGAACTTGCCGTGTTCGGTCAGCACCTGCGCCAAACGGAAGGTGACGACGCCGTGGGGCCTTTCCAGCCACGCCTCAAAGAGGGGCCTTACCGCCTCGATCGTGGCGTGCCCAGCACGAGGTTGCGACAATCGCTCTCGCCATTTCACCATGAGATCCCGCCGGAGCTCTGTCCGCCATGCCGCGACTTGTCGCGGCAGCGGAGTTTCGCCCCGACGTTGCATCTCCACGCGTAAGTCATGCATGTGAGCAAGGACTGTTGCCTCCAAATCCCACGGTGGTAGGCCAGCAAGGAGGCTCGCCGCTTCGCAGGACACCGTACGGTATCCGCGGATCATCCGGATGGCCATGACCCTCTGGCAGGCGGTTAGCCGGGCCGCCACTCGCTTCCGTAGCGATGGCGCCCACACCGGCGCACCGTAAAGGGCCATGGACCGAACGATGCCTGCGTAGAGCCTCCGGCAGGAGGCGTCTGGACCCCCTAGGTTCGGCAGGAGCCGCTTGAGCGCAGCCCCAGCCGCATTCAACCTGGGAGCCAGACGTCGGAAGTGCTCCTTGAAGTTCCACCGGCTGTCGAGGACGAGTCCCAGGTACTTCATCGTCGACCCGACGCCGATGTGAACTCCTCCTACCGTTAATTGGGAGCCCGGAGGTGGCGCGCTCCGAGGGCCGTGAAAACACATGGCCTCGGACTTGTGCAATGCCACCTCGAGTCCCAACTGCTGTATCCTCTCCACGACTGTCGCAACCCCGCGCGTCGCTAGTTCGACCGCCGCCTGGTACGACCGTCCCCGCGCCAGGACCAGCGTGTCGTCTGCGTAACAGACCACGCTGACCCCGTCGGGGAGGTCGGCGCGCAGCACGTAGTCGTACCCGATGTTCCACAAGGGCGGTCCTAGTACCGATCCCTGCAGAACACCGCACGACATCTCTCGCCGTTTCAACTCCCCCTGATGACCGGGGTAGATGATGAACCTGTCCGACAGGTAGGCCTCGATCACCCGACAGAGGTAGTCGGGCACCCGGTGGTACCGGAGTGCCCTACCAATGCAACTCCAGGGCAGGGAGTTGAAGGCGTTGGCGATGTCCAGAGACACCGCCAAGACACACCTGCCCCGGGACACCGCATCCCCCGTCGTGAGGGCTCGCACGCGCATGATGTCGTCCACAGTGGAGCGCCTCCTGCGAAATCCGAACTGGCCGTCCGCAAGATCCGGCCCCTTCCGTGCCAGATGCACGACGAGGCGGTCTGCAATTACTCTTTCAAAGAGCTTGCCCACCTCGTCGAGCAGCACTATGGGCCGATACGCGGACGGAGAGTCCGCGGGGCGCCCCGGCTTCGCGATAAGGACCAGTTTCCCCGTCTTCCAGCGAAGCGGGAACTGGCCCCTCTCCATGCATGCGCTGAAGAGCCCTCTCAGTCGAGACCCGAGTTCCTCCATGGCCAGGACCCAGGCTTTTCCAGGCAAGCCATCGGGTCCTGGGGCGGTGTTCTTGGCGCTCAGCCTTCGCACCGCCACTCTCATCTCCACCTCGGTCACCTCTGGAGCATTGTTGCCGTCGTTGCCGTCGTGGTCCGCATCGGACACCGCTGCTGGTGGCGGAGCCATAGGCGGGGGAGTATGCTCCCCTCGCGTAGGGAACAGAGCGCCCACCACACCCTCCACGAGCTGGGGCCGGGGACTCTGAGTCAGCGGGGGAGCCCATGGGCGGAGTTTCTCCATCACCATTTTGTATGGGCGTCCCCACGGATCGACGTTCAGAGACTCCAGCCACACGTTGCGGGCCTCGAGTTTGGTCCGCTTTATCTCCGCTCGGAGGGTGCGCCTTGCCGCCCTGTATCCCTCATACAGCTCCGCCTCTATGGCCTCCGCACCCGGTGGACGGGTGCGGCGCCTGCGGTGTCTAGTATACCGGCATCGCGCAGCATTGCACGCATCGCGCAGTGCCGCAATCTCTGGCGACCACCAGTGTACTTGGCGCCGGGCACGTCCTGGCCGGACTCGGGGCATGGCCGTGTCGCAGATTTGCGACATGGCCACCTGGAACCAGTCCGCCTCGACGTCGATGTCGACAGGCCTGTCCGGTGCTTGCACCCAGGCCTGTACTATCGCGGCTTCCTGGAGCAGGTCCCTGTCCAGCTGCCTCAGCGCCCAACGCGGACCACACGGGGTCTGTCGGACCGGCACGGTCGAGGTCTGGGCGGAGACGTCAAACCGGATGTACCGGTGGTCGGAGAACGTCTCCACCTCCTCTATGACGCGCCAGTCGACGACGCGCGGTGCCAGTGCAGGGCTGGCGAACGTAACGTCCACCACCGACTCGCCCTGCATCCGCACACACGTGGGGACAGAACCCCGGTTTTGTACGACTAGGCCCTGTCCTAGGGCCCATTCCTCCACCCTGCGACCTCGTTGGTTCGTGAACCGGGAACCCCAAGCCTCGTTCCAGGCGTTGAAGTCCCCGCAAACGACCACGGGGAGGCTGGAGTCAAACCCAGCAACGACGGCATCCAGCTCCAAAAGGGAGTTGTCTAGTTCGGCGAGAGATCTGTTCGGGGACAGGTAGACGCCTACCACCACTATGTCCCCGAACCGTGCTGCCACGCAACCCCGGCCTTTCTTGACGGCCTCGAGTGCCGGGGCACCGGCGGCGGCCGACGAAATGAGTGTCACCGAGCCGCTCAAGTCCTGAACCCAGTCGGCTCTGGGCAGGACAAAGTGCGGCTCGGAGACAACGGCGATGTTGATGGACCACTGCGCCATGCTCTGGAGCAACAGATCCTGAGCGGGGGCGCAGTGGTTGATATTCGCCTGGAGGAGACGTAATGGAGCCGTTATTGGCAGTCCATTACAGTCTCCTCCCGGGCCCTCCGTGAGGGTCCTGCCGCGGTGGTAGCGGCGGCGGCGCCTGCGGAGGCGATGGCGGCGGCAGCCAACGGGGCAGCCGCGGCGGTGAGCACCTTCGCGGGGATGGGCCTTGGGACCTTGCCCTTGGCCTTGGCGGGGGGATCGCAGGTCCTGCTCCCAGCCCGGTGGTCGGCCGACTTGCCTGCCGCCGCACATGCGTAGCAGTGCGGCGCTGCACCGCAGGTATCGGCCTTGTGGCCGGGCTGACCGCACTGGAAGCAGCGGTCGCTGCGATCTTCCTCCGCTGCGCAACAGACCCCCACGTGGTGACCCACGTGGCAGCGATAGCAGCGCAGCGGTCTGGGCTCCAGCAGCTTGACTCGCGCGGAGACCCAGCCCACCAGGAGTCGCTTACCCTCCCCGGTGATGCTCCTGGCCGCTGACAGGGGGCAGTTCACTGTAACCGCTCCCATGCCAGTGCCGTCAACACGGATGGTGCCTGCCCGGACCTGATCGGCAGGGCACCCACCCGTCCTGGCGACAGCGGCCACGACCTCCTCGACCTCGACGGAATCGTCCAGGCCCATAATGCGCATGTCGACGCATCTTGTGGGCCTGGACACCCGGGCCTCCTCCGCATTCAAGATCGCCCTGATTTTGTCAGCCAGGGCGTCTGCAGTGGGGCCGCTGTTGGCTCCGGGGACCTCCAACATCAGGGCACCAGTTGCGGTGTGCCGCATCTGGAAGCCCCCGGTGATCCCAAGGTCGGTGAGGTTCACCGCCTGCTTCGCCTTACGGAGGACCTCGCCATAGGTCGCACCCTTTTTCAACGCTTCCGGCTGCAGCGTAATTACTACAGCCGTAGAGCGCGGGGTGCGAATCCTGGCCGCGAGGGCCGTCCGCTTCCGCAGCTTTTGCCGCTCACGCCTCCTGGCAGCCCGAGCCGCCTTGCCAGCCTGTTTTTTGGCTCCGGCCACTTGCCATCCGGCTTCGGCCGGAGGATCTGCAGGTTGGGGAGGCGGCCTCGGCCGCCTGCTTGCCGCCACAGCAGGGGCTCCCGCCGCCTTAGGGGCCGGTGCCGCCTTGCCCTTCTTCTTGGGGGGAGCCGCAGGGGTTGGCTTCCCCTGCTGCTGTTTTCTGCCCTGCGGGGCCGCTCCGGCGGGGTTCGCAGCCGTGGCCACGCGCCTGGTCTGCCCTGACGGGCCCGCCATGGGCGCAGCCGCCGAGGCCGCGGCGGCAGCGTAGGACGCCACCCTTCGCTGGCCGGAGGCCGCTAGTGGGGGGCGCAATACGATGCCCTCCAGCAGGGACAGCTGCTGCTGGATCCGCAGCTGGAACTGCTGCTGCTGTTCCTGCAGCTGCTTCTGCAGCTGCTGCTGGAAAGCAGCCAGCTCCCGCTGCACCAGTGTCAGCAGCTGGCTTCCTGGCTCGGCCTGAGGCTGGGGCTGGGGCCGAGGCTGGGGCTGAGGCTGGGGCTGGGGCCGACTCTGCTCCTGCCCTTGCTTGCACCCCCCTTCCACGGGCCTCCGGCTGCTGGCTCCATGGACCGCAGCGAGCTCGGCCCGGAGCCCGGCTCGGAGCTCGGTCTGGAGCTTGGCCACGCTCTTTCTGAGAGCGACGTCAAAGGCCTCCTGCATAGAGGCGCCATGGCGGAGGACCGTCCTCTCCTTTGACGTCCTCTCTCGCTTGCGGCCCATATCGCGCAGCGCGGCGACGACGAGCTCGCCGAAAGACCGACGCGACTCCTCGGCGGAGTCTTCTTTTTCGCTGCCAGATGGCCCCGAGGGGTCCATCGCAGCAGGGTGGCGCCCTTCCGCGGCGAGCCTCTTAGCTCGCTCAGCCGCTTCCTCCTGGGAGGTGCCTCCCCTCCCTTTTCCCGTTGCTCGGCCCGCTCCCCGCCCACTGGTGGGGATTTTTCGGGCCGAGCCCTTTTCGGCATCGGAGGACGATTTGTCCCTAGATAGGGAGCCGACTCCGGAAGGAACTTGCGTTTCTTCCGGAGTCGGCCATCGTCTCCTCCACCTCCTCAACCTCCGAGCTCTCCGAGCTCCTTCCGGATGCCGCGTCGGACTCCGACCGCGCATCACTCTCAAGTGGTTTTTCAAAAAATTTAGATTTAGATTCCATGCAGTTCCCACGAGTAAAATACATGTTGTACTGGCTCAAAGTTAGTGGTCCGCACTAGAGACTAATTTAGCTACCCATTAGTCAAGCTAACAACCTCCCTCACGGTGCGCCGCCGCTTGGAGGTTTGGGGTAAATTTTTATAGAGGTTGTCTTCCTCGCGGCCCGGGCGGTTAAGCCAGGACCCTCGACCCCCATCAAAAGTCAGAAACATGACCTTGGACAATCTCTGGGGCTACGAGAACAACGGTGGCAGAAGGAGGAGAAAGCCTTCCTCCTGCCTGCCCGGTGGCAGGGTGAGTGCACGCCGAGCCCGCTCTTGCTTCGCCACTGTGCCCTCTGCTAAAGCAGAGGGACACGCGTTGAAGCGTACTCCCGACAGAACATTCGCAGACGGCCATCGAGGCCCCTTAGGCAGGAGTGCCCAAGGGGGTGGTTGGCCGCCTCCCAGGGTGCACCGTCCCGCAGACTAGCCTTCGCGACGGACGTATCCGCAAGGGAACTATAGTCTGCGGGCACTCGTGGAGGTTTTCTGTCGTGGCACCCCACCCCTCGACATAGTGCATTGTACTATTTATCTTGCGGCGCGATTGATTTTTGAAAGTAGAAATGTACGAAGAGAAACAAGGCGGGTGATTTATTTTAGAACACTATATTTTTATTAATAAAAACAAGTTAGTTTATTTAGTCATTGGATGATTTTACCTACCAAAAAAAAAAAAAAAAAAAATATTAACCTACAAAAAATAAAAAAAAGTATTACAGAATTTAGAAATAGATTTCGTCTAAGTAAGGAAGCATTTTCGTATTTATGTTTTAAGTAAAAGGATGCATTGAACGTAAAGTAAGGTATTTAAAGGACTATGTATTCCAATTATATATATTCTAATAATATGTTGCCTTCTAATTATAGATCTAAATAATTATCACAAATTAAGCACCTCATCAAGTTTATTTCAATTTAATCCTTTGTTTACGTATCAACAAACTTACTTCAAAACAAAGTTGACCTTGAATGAGCTTCGCGTCAAAAAATGTCAAGTGTTACGCGTCGGTCGTTTAGGAACACAATCTCACTAAACACAAAAGTTTTAATAATAAATTTAATAATTAAACCATTTATCTTAACTAAATATCTGCTTTAACTTTTACTGCAGTTTCTTCGTATTACATCAAAATTTGAACAGTTTTAAAGTTTTAAAGGCCCTGAAATCACTAAGAATTAAAATATGTAGGAGTTTTTGAACGAAACGTTCAATCAATTTTGAGATCATTCATTCAATTTTGTACATCCTTACTTACATTAGTATGACGTCACTAACGTAATCGTATCGAGGTCTCGATACTATTACGAAAGAGCTTTGTGCTTCCGACTTTGGTTGTATTCCGTTATCGTATCGGCAACTCGATACGTTTACGATACGAAACCTACAAATATTCGTGCTAGAGGTACTGGTGGATACTTGTACTATGATGTTATTGATGACTCTAATTTATGTATACTCAATGATGGTAGTTATAAAACTATTCAATATCCAAATTGTAATCCATCAGCTATTGATGTTACTTTTGTCAGTCCTTGTATTGCTCCACTTTGTGACTGGTCAGTTTATGATAATAACATGGGTAGTTATCATTTTCCAACAATTATTGAGTATAGACAAATATAGAGTAAATCCTCCTACAGAAAAATATTTGTTTAATAAGACTGATTGGAAGCGATGTAGTGAGCTTTCTAAAGACTTTTTTAATAATGTAAATGTTGCTGATAAAGATCCTCTAGAAACATATAACTATTTTTGCGATCAACTTAATGCTTTAAAAGAGGAGTGTATTCCTAAGTTTGCTCGAACATCACATTATAAAAGTAAACTTCCAGCACCATGGTGGATTGATATGAGGGTGGATTGAAAAGTTCGCGGCCTAACACATAAATAGTTAAACTATTTTAATGTAACTGACCTAATTCGTGAGAAGAGATTACGTGGAAAAATAAAATTACTTTTGCTTATATTTTATATTGTTTTCTTGCTGAGGCCGCGAAGTTTTCAATCCACCCTCGTAGATGTAAACGGAGTGTTATCAATTCCTATGAAGCACTAAAGTACTATAGGAAAAAACCAAATATTGAAAATTTCATCAATTACAAGAGGTTAGATACTATAAAGAAAAAGATAATTGCTGAAGAAAAAAGAACTGGTTGGAATAGTTTGTGTAACAGTTTTAATAGGACAACTGCCATTAGCAAATTTTTGAATAATATTAAATGTTTAAAAATTGTAGAAAGATTAAATACGGTAATTTTGATTTATTCATGAATTCGTTTTTAGATAAATTAGCAGATAAGGGCTTAGAGGTCCCTAACTTAGAAACATATTTCAATGTTCATAATTATAGTGATAATACGAAATTTATTTTAGAAAAGTTTACATTTCAAGAATTTTCAGTTTTTTTTAAATTCACGTAACACCAACACAACACCTGGTTTAGATTTTTTTTGGTAGTTAAAATCATCCAATGACAAATCCCGCCCTTGCGTGGGGTGGGAAATAGTGTCAGACTTTGACTGACTAAAAACCTACCTTTCCGTTCCTTACCTTTGTCCCGGGGCCCGTGGTGACACTCTCGCATAACCTTTGGCCCCAGTAGGCTTCGGCCCTGCTGGACCCCTTCAGTTTGCTGACAACTCCTTGAGGCGCGCGGGAACAGTGCGCGCCGTAGACGACCTGAGCTCGGACCGGTCTGTTACCGGACGGACGGACAGCGAGCTACCCATTGCCCACCGTCCGCGAGCCCGCGCCTACGGTGGCCGGAAATCGGGATCAGAAACCCGGCGGCGGCGTGTGCGCCTTTGCCTAATGCGGTCGGCCTCCTCCTTTGCTAGCATTACTGCTTCGCAAAAGCAGGCGACCGCCTGCCACTCCTCCTCGCTCCGGAGCATGGCTTGAACCAAGCCAAGGACCTGGTTTAGATGGTTTTCCATATATCTTAGTCAAAAAAAAAAAAAAAACTTCATCAATCAGTCCAAAAACTTTTCTTAGACATTCTTGGATAATTTATGGAATCTGTTTAAGATTATTCTTGAATCTTGGAAGACTCAATGTGTGATACCTATTTTAAAAACTGATAAGTCTCCAGATAGTGCCGAATGATACCGACCTCTTTCATTGTCATCTTGTATAGGTAAAATATTTTAAAGCATGCTAAAAACTCGTCTTGACTGGTTTGTTGAACACAATGGAATTTTACCAAACATTCAATATGGCTTCAGACGAGGGCAAAGGACGAGGGAAGTTGTGGAGACAGCTTTGTATCCTTTGTCTCCGATCTGAAACACGCGAAAAAATAATAAATATAATGTATTATGTGCTTTCTTAGATGTACAAGGAGCATTTGATAGTGTACAACCAGAAATTTTAGTTAAAGTTTTATCGAAAATTGGTATAACTGGTCTTATATGCAAATGGATTTTTAGATTTTTACACAATAGAACTTTGTATGTCAAATATAATAATATTTACATGGACCTAAAACAGCATCAAAAGGGACAATGCAAGGGAAAGTGTTGTCCCCTTTGCTCTATAATCCATACTATAGTGCAATATGTAAATATGTGAATAATCCTAATATTCTCTAAGTTTATTAACAACTTTAAAAAGTATAAACATTCACTCTAAAACAAACTACTTACTTTTTAAAATTAAGATTATTTTAAATAATCTAAGCTATAAAGGAAAAGAAGCATTTTTCATGTGGATTCCTTCACATAGAGGTATAAGTGGAAATGAAATTGCTGATAAAGTTGCATATAGTGGAACTAATTCAATAGATGTAAGTGCTGTTGTTAAGTCTCTTTTTACCGATTGTTATACTGACATTAATATGGAAATAAATGAAGTATGGAGAAGATTTTGGAAAAAAGATCAAGAACAGAAAGGCAAGAGGTATGGCACTATACAAATGGACTTACCTAAAAAACCCTAGTATTACAAATTGAAGACTGCCAGTAGAGACTTCATTACAACAATCAATAGACTCCGATTTGGTCATAACATCGCACCCGCTCATTTGAATAGACTCAACATAATTGAAGATGCAACATGCTCTGCTTGTAGAAAGTTTCCAGGAACAGCAGAGCATATTTTATTCAGCTGTGAAGATTATAACCTCCAACGCTTGATTCTTGCGAGTGAAATTAGTGACCTCCCCTATATAATTATTATACTCTTTGTTAGTGACATATCCGAAGAAATGTCAACAATTAATGAATCCCGCCGCCTTATCGTTATGCTGCAAATGCAAAGTAAAGACTGCTTTCTGCCGTTGTATAAATACAGCGTGTAATTGACAGGTTGGCAAAAACGAAAAGTATGAATTCAGACTGCTATTGTTAATATTTTGATAGTGAAATATTTTCCCGGAAATAATAGGTGAACGATTGCCGATTTGTTACCTAGGTACCTATCTAAGGTCAGTGAAACTTATTTACTAAGGGTGGTTGCGTTTTACTCTGATTTGTAAGCTATTTAGTTTGTTTGAAAAAAAAGAACTCATTTTTGGTGCTTTTTATTTTTATACCGTATCGAATTAATATTAAACACGTATAGTATAGGTAGTGTAATTTAATGCCCCTCTGTCATATCAACTCTGTATATATATACTAGTCAAAACAAAATAAGGGCCACCACGTTTTTATAGTGTTCTCATGAATTCTCGAGGTTCAAGGGTTGATTAAGGATTAGACTGCATAAAATAATTGATTTTTATTGCAAACAGCATACAATGATGAAGGATTGTTTCCAAAAAAAAAAAACACCACTTTTTCTAAAAATAACATTTGAGGAAACAAAAAGTGAGGAATAAAAATTAAGTGTAAAAAAAAACAAATTAGGTATTGGTTAATTTAGGATATTCCTCAATATTTGGTGTGCCCTCCTCGTTTTCTTATGCACTCTTGAAGCCTGGATGGTAAACTGTCCACCAGGTGTACCACTGTTTCTTGAGGAATTTGTTCCCAGCTTGATTTCAGAACGTTTATTAGCTGTCTTTCATTGTGCACGGGTTGGTTTGTGCTTCTAACACTGCGTTTCAGTAAATCCCACATGTGTTCAATAGGATTGAGATCCGGACTGTTTGCAGGTCAGGGCAACGCCTGTATACCAGCCTCCTCTAGAGCTTCTCTGATGGCTCTAGCTGTATGAGCGCGAGCATTATCGTGCATCAGACGGAATCTTGCGCCGATTCGCTGAGCATATGGAACCACATGGGGTCGTATGACCTCCTCGATATAACGTTGAGCTGTAATTGAGCCTTCGTTGAGAATTACCAACTCGGTTCTACCTGATGTAGAGATTCCTCCCCACACCATAACATTGGGGCCCCCAAATCTGTCACTTTCATGAATACAAGCATCCGAAAATCGCTCACCTTCACGCCTCCAGACCCTCATGCGACGGTCATCACTAAAAAATTTAACTTTACACTCATCCGTAAACAATACTGTGCTCCAATCACTCATATCCCATGTCAGATGCTGCCTTGCGAACGATAATCGGTTTGCACGATGAGCACTTGTCAATGGTATCTGCACTACGCGTCTCCTGGAGTACTGCTGGTCCTCGTGTAACCGATTTCTAATGGTTTGATCACTAACTCGTGTACCCGTCGTCTGCCGCAAACGGTTTTGTAAGGAGCGGGCTGTGATGCAGCGCTCTCTGCGCGCAGTCAAACGCACGCCGCGGTCATCCTGAGCTGTAGTTTCTCAAACTCTGCCAGATCCCCGTCTCCTGGTTAGTCTCCCAGTCTCTTGAAACCGATTTTAAGCATTCTGAATCGCTCGCCGGGAAAAACCCAGCTGCAACGCAACAGAACGCTGTGAATGGCCTTCTTGTAGCAATGTTACGACCCTAGTTACAGTTGGTTAGTCCATATGTCGTCGGATTCTCGGCATAACTTTTTTGAAATGCTAATTCAGCCAGTACTTAAACAAAACTAAAACTGTTCTTGACAGAATCGTCAGTTAGACTGAATTAAAATCTGTTTTAAAATTGGGTACAATCAAGTGGCTACAATAAATTATCAAAAACTACCCACTTTACACAGTTGTGCAGGCAGAGCACTCAAAATAATGTTAGTAAACAAATAAGGTAACACCACAATAAACATTCAGCTCTTCTCCAATTTACTTCCAACATTGGCAGAATAGTCGACATCGGCTCATTTGCCATTAACAAAAAATAGAATAGAATAGAACATTCAGCTACTTGAGAACGCTTAAAAAATAAATTATCGCTACCAATGTAGAAAATAACAAGTGGCCCTTATTTTGTTTTGACTAGTATATATATATACCGGGTGTAATTGACAGGTTGGCAAAAACGAAAAGTATGAACTCAGACTGGTATTGTTAATATTTTGATAGTGAAATATTTTCCCGGAAATGATAGGTGAACGTTTTTCAATTTTCAATTTTATTTCGGCTACGCAATGTATAACGAACATTGCGATACGCGCGCGACCCTGTGTGTGACTCCATGGGACTTCACATTCACAAGACGTGCTTCTACATTATACAATGCTAATGGTTCCCAATACCAGACCCCAACAAATAAAAGCATTAAATGGTCATAAGCTTCATTAAACCAATATCATACCATTTCGAAAAAAACAACATACAGAAAGGGCAATAGCATCTCTTCCAATATTTATAAGACTATAAAAAAAAAACAAAAAACTGATTAGTAGGCAAAAGTGGTAGTGGAGCAGGACCAGCATTTAGCCAAGCATTTTTATCGAGGATATAATCTTCCACTTTATAATATGCCTGTCTACATAGTGTGCGTTTAATGCATGTTTTAAATTTGGATTCATTCAATTGGATAATCTCAAGTGGTATCTTATTATAAAATTTTACACAGCACCCCATAAAAGAATTATATACTTTAGCCAATCTGAATCGAGGTTGATCTAGTTTGTGCCTATTCCTAGTATTAAAATTATGCCTGTTACCTGCCACCATTAAAAAATATGAATATTTTTCCGAACGTACATAATATTTTCATAAATTATAAAGAGGTAAAATGTGTAAGTTTGTATGTAGGGGGTAATCTCTGGAACTTATGATCCAATTCTAAAAGTTTTTACACTGGTAGAAAGCTACATTATTCCTGAGTGCTATAGGCTATAAAGTATTTTTATAACATGTACAATAACCGAGCTATCACAATTTTTGTCTTGCAAGTCGGAAAAAAATACCTCATAAAACAGAATTATTTGCGTGCGCTCCGTAGAGAGTTGCTTAAAATTAAAAACAATGTATGGCAACCTGATTCGTCTTAATTATATCTAAAAAAAAGTCCGCGATACCATATTTCTATCTTTTATATGTTATCTTTTATACTTCTTTATTTGCATTAAAAAAGTATTTTTTCGGCATACTTACGATTGGTTGATTATTTGGGCAACGAAATATTAATTCTTGTCACAGTAAATTATTTCAGTATCACAAGGACATCATACAGATAAGATTAGTCATTTACAGTATGTCAATTGGTCATACAGTTTCGGAGATAATATAAAGTTACTTAAACGCAAAAAGCCACTAGCACAAATTTCATTCGTAGAGCTCCATATCTATCATGCGTTGTGCGGACATTTTATCCATTTGCCCATAGATGGCGTTCTGCAAATACGTAATTTTTTTGAATCGCAGTGTTAAGATTTTCCGTGGATTGATGACCCTCTCGAATTATTGTGCCCACGTTGTCGTTAGTTGGTGTTCAAATTGCAGCATGTTTTTTTTTTTTTATTGTAGGTAAAATCATCCAATGACAAATCCCGCCCTTGGGCGGAGCGGGAAGTAGTGTCAGACTTTTACTGACTTAAAACCTACCCCGTTCCTTCTTAGCCTATCGTGCCGGGGCCGGGCATTCCTTTCGGAAGTTAACCCATGACCCCAGTAGGCTTCGACCCTGCCTGCCTGCAGTTAGCAGGCTGGGCCTCTTCGGTGTGCTGACAGCTCCTTGAGGCGCGCGGGAACAGAACGGGCCGTCGACGACTTGGGCTCGGCCCGGTCGGTTACCGGACAATCGGACAGCGTGCTACCCATTGCTCGCCGTCCGCAAGCCCGCGCCTACGGTGGCCGGAAATCGGGATCGGAATCCCGGCGGCGGCTGGGGCGAGCGCCCCGTTGCCTCTGTCTGGTGCGGTCGGCCTCCTCCTTTGCTAGCATTACTGCTTCGCAGAAGGAGGTGACTGATTGCCATCCCTCCTCACTACGGACCATGGCTTGAACCAAGGCCCGGCGAGAGAGATCGCTGCCGCCGATCGCCCCCACGAGGACACGACGATGCTCCACCCAAGCGGGGCACACCTCTACAGTGTGCTCCACCGTGTCCTCCGGGTGTTCCGCACAGTGGCGACACCCGGGCGAATCCTCCGCACGAATCCGGTACAGGTACTTAGCGAACTTTCCGTGTTCGGTAAGCACCTGCGTCGTGCGGAAGTTGAGAACGCCGTGAGGTCTTTCCAACCACGCCTCAAGGATGGGCCTTATCGCCCCAATTGTGGCGCGCCCCGAACGAGGTTGCTATAGTCGCTGACGCCATTTCGCCATGAGATCCCGCCGGAGCTCTGTCCGCCATGCTTCGACTTGTTGCGGCAGCGGAATTTCGCCCCGGCGTTGCATCTCCATGCGTTTATCATTCATGTGTGCAAGGACTGTAGCCTCCAGATCCCATGGCGGTTGGCCAGCAAGGAGGGTCGCCGCCTCGCGGGAAATCGTTCGGTACCCTCGCACCATGCGTATTGCCATGACCCTCTGGCACACATTCGCCGTCGGGTACGACTCTCCCCGCGCTAGGACCAACGTGTCGTCCGCGTAGCAGACCACGCTGACCCCGTCGGGGAAGTCGCCGCGCAGCACGTAGTCGTACCCGATGTTCCACAAGGGTGGTCCTAGTACCGAACCCTGCGGAACACCGCACGACATCTCTCGACTCCACTCTCCCTGGTGACCGGGGTAGATGATATACCTCTCCGATAGGTAGGCCTCGATTACACGACAGAGACTGTCATTTGTCTGTGGATTCGAAAATAATCCCAAGGGAACATAATCCCAAGATAAAAAGTACCCTATGCGTTATTCTATGATATAGTCTACCTGTGTACCAAGTTTCATCGAAATCGGTTCAGTGGATTTTGCGTGAAAGTGGAACAAACATCCATACATCCATTCACACAAACTCACATTTATAATATTAGTTAGGATTTATTTATGCAAACGTATTGTAAAAAAAATGCCGGTCAGTTAAGGTAATTAAATTAGTTCTTAGTCAGAAAAAAGAACAGAAAGTCAATAGTTTAATTTTGTTTATGAGACGTTTTGTCCCAAATGTGCGTGCGTCTTAGTTTAATTTTGTTTATGATACGTTTTGACCCAAATGTGCGTGCGTCTTCATAATTATGTTTTGTAAGGCCGTATATAGAAAGAAAGCTGGCAGCCTGCGCCGATCGCGAATCGAACAGCGCCTATCGGAACCGGCCGGTGCGGGTAATCTGCGCAGGTAATATACGCCAAGATTCTATACAATGAACAAGCGCTGGTAGATCGGCGCAGGTTGCCAGCTTTCTTTCTGTATACGGCCTTAGGCAGTAGACTGAATAAAGACTGCCTTGTCTCAAGTGGGCGCTGAGCCCATCATATGTAACAATGTATGAATTGTATTTTGCAGGGCTCAAATGAGAAGAAATAAAGCACTGGGTATCACTCACTCCCCAGACAACTCCGTTGCTGATCTCCACAGTCCCGCGTAAGTACCTACTTCATTCTACACAAATGTAACGTTACTAGCAGGCTGGTGCCCGAGACTTCGTTTGCATATCACAACTCTGCTGACACTTTCAATTAATATGAATGGTTTTAGTCAAATTAAAATATGTCACCTCTGTTTAAACTACGTAGTTCAAGATCGATAATTTACAATGCTTTCCAAATAGGAATAGGATCGATTGCCATTTTGTGACGTCAAGTCAGTAAAATTATAGTTTACAAAATGTAATACTTAGCAAAGTATTTATGTCAAATATTACTTATATATACAAAGTTGATACGACAGAGGGGCTTTCCTTTAGACTGCTTATACTAGGCACCATTTTCAAGCTCTGTACCAATTAAAATAAATAAAATAAAATCAATTAAATAGGAGCAGTAGTTTAGTCGCCAATGAATTTTTAAGTTTTTGCCCCGTTTGAACACGATGTATCTTTCCTAAAAGCTGATTATGTCTATACGCAGAGGTCATGCACACTAAAACGATAAATCTGAATAACCTACGATGCGTTGCCGTTCTTACGCAAGTCACAAGTACATCCAAATAATTTTCGCTAAAAATTGCAATGCAATCAAGGAAGCAAAAAATACACACACTTGCACTTTCTTTACGAGAGTGACAATCGGATATCTATGGTGACAATCATAGCAAAACATCCCGTGCGTAAAAGAAATAGAAATAGGTCACTGTGTTGCTCCTGCATCTTAGATCCTTGCGATCGATAAGAGGGCGGGCGTCTAAAAATCTTGATTTTTAGTTCGCCGACCTTTTTTTAGATAGATACCCTTTGGGAACGTACTTATGTTACGTAACACGGAAACTACCGCGCCGCTTTTGTTTGTGGAACTCGCGCGCTGATAATAATTGTCATTTTGTTATTGTGTTAAGACTCTAAATAAGTTTAAGACAGACAGTATTTTTTTTTTATTGTGACAGGACACGTAACTTGGGATTATTATTATTTAGTGTTAGTGTTTTTTTTGTGATTGACTGCTTCTATTGTGATAAGACACTTAAACTACTGATAAATAAAATTTGCTTGTGTGTGTGTGTGTGTAATTAAAGTGTTCAACAATGCCTCGTGTAACTTACACGGCGTCAGAATACACAAACATGATTTTAATTTACGGTGAATGCCGTGGAAACGCAGCTTTAGCTCTGCGAACACACCAAGAGAGGTACAGATTTTATCTCAATGTGTGGGCTGGTATCCTTAATAATAATATTATCGGCCCAGTTTTTATTGATGGCACCCTTACAGCCTTTAGCCGTTTATCGCAAGTTGTGGTACCAGCTGGACGGAGCGCCTCCACATTCTGTGATGGTTTCCAGGGAGCGGCTCACAGAAATGTTTGGGCAGCAATGGATCGGTCGATTCGGACCTGTTCGGTGGCCACCACGATCTCCAGACTCCCATGGATTTCTTTTTGTAGGGGTACATTAAAGGTGAAGTGTGTGCCTCAGAGGTAAATACACTTGATGAAGTAAAAAATAGGATTATTTTAGCATTTCACAAATTAAAGTGCTTAGCGACGGACAGTGATTTAATTATAAAAATTAATAACAATATTCTCCGTCGGTATAATTTGTGCATTAATGTAAATGGAGGACACATCGAGAATTTAAAAATTTAATTGCTGTGATTGTTGTTGTGCGCGTATTTCAAAAACTAACATAATAGCGTGAGCGGAGGCGTCCGCGCTACCGCCGGCCGACCGCTTTCATACGAGACATCACAAGCCGCCGCCGCGGCCGCGTTCCGGCGCGGCGCGCATGCGACGTTGCCGATTTGTTACCTAGGTACCTATCTAAGGTCAGTGAAACTTATTTACTAAGGGTGGTTGCGTTTTACTCTGATTACGTTGCGTTTTACAGAAAAAGAACTCATTTTTGGTGCTTTTTATTTTTATCCCGTATCGAATTAATATTAAACACGTATAGTATATGTAGTGTAATTTAATGCCCCTCTGTCATATCAACTATGTATATACAGCGTGTAATTGACAGGTTGGCAAAAACGAAAAGTATCAATTCAGACTGGTATTTTGATAGCGAAATATTTTCCCGGAAATGATAGGTGAACGTTTTTCAATTTTCAATTTTATTTCGGCTACGCAATGTATAAGAAAGAAAAAAAGAAAGAAAGAAACATTCATACTAATAGGTAGGTACTTCGGGACGTGGACCTTGTTTGGAATAAATACATAGTACACTAATAAATACACACACACACAAACACACCTATCAAAAAATTTAAACACAAATTCAACACCTAACAAAAATTAAAATAGTCACTTACCTAAATTAAAATCTCTCGGGTCGTTCACCCGTGAAACGAATTGGCGATTTAGCTGCTGCCGATGTATCAGCCATCTGCAGTACGCCAGTCTACGCGTTGAGTCACCAGGTACCAGAGCCTGCACTTTATGGATCCGATATGGACGTTGCTTGTCCTTTCGAAGGACTTTGTGCACAGCCCAATGTGAAACACGGGGTCCGTTATTACGCCTTACAAGTTTTGTAGCAGTACGGGTTCCCAAACGCGGATTTCGACGGACAACATCTAAAATCGCCTGCTCAGAACGAGCACGGATTGTCCTTCCAGCACCTTCCTGACGCGGCACAATAGGCAAAACTTCTAAAACACATATCAGCGTGTTTTAGAAGTTTTGCCTATTGTGCCGCGTCAGGAAAGTGCTGGAAGGACAATCCGTGCTCGTTCTGATAGTACGACTATTAGCTAGATGTCGTTCATTTGGGTGTCTTTGAACATAGAGCCTTAATGCCAACGACGCGTTTCCTCTAGCTTCACCCAAGCAAATTAACATCTGGCCATATTCGCGATCACTAAACGTTTCATTACGCCGATTCATGACGATACCACAAAACACAAAAACACACAACTCAACTGAACGCAATACACAGTCCCGAACTCTCGACAGTTGAAAGAAAACGAAATAGACGTCCAGAACGCACCAGCAATCGCGGCAAACTCAAATGGCGGCTCAGCGCCTCAGAGGCTGACGGTTTCGTTTGTCGGCAAACTTTTGAGAGTGTGTGTGACACGTGTTGCTATTAGGGCTGCCTACATGGTATGAAATTAAACATTTTTATTTCGGTAATAGTAAGTACATTAGTCGAGGTGCCCATGGCGCAGTAGTTACAGTGGTCGGCCTGCGATTGGGACAAAGATGAAGAACTAGGTATTGAAAAATAATCGTATCGTAATCGTATGATAAACATTGTTATTAACCGCTATCTTTTGTAACTTTTACTCATGGTTCTGCTTCCAAGTTTAAACCTGGTACCTGTCAATCCCCAAGCAGCACGCGCGCGATTTGGCGCCATTTTCTAAACACTAAGCAAACGTCGGCGTTCGCATAGATTATAAATTAAGTTTTTTTTTTATAGGGTATTTATTCAAGAACGTAAATAAGAAGTTTTTCTTATACTATGTAAAAATCGAAAATAAGCAAAACTTTTCGTAACTACACGCGCGAACGCCGGCTTTCGCTCAGGTATTGACAGATTAAAGAATGTGAATCTGGCAATATTGACGCGATGTTTTTATGTTTTATGTCCCACTAAATTGTCTAAAGCAAACAATTTCCATTACTGTAATGCAACGCGTGTGTACAGTTCGGGCAGCTTCGTAATTGATACTGTAGATTATTAACGATTTAAAATAATTAAGTTTTTGGAATTAAGAAATAATAAAGTAATCATACTCCTGAGTATCTAATTATTATTAAAGCATTTGACATAAAGAAAATAAAATTACAAGTATTAAATTCCGTACGCGGTACAACCCTAGCAGTGTCGGCGCGTAAGCAAAGGCGCACCACACAAAAGGAGCGAGCGAGCGAGCGGTATGCTGTCTCTGTCTGTCGTAGGTACTACGGAGGCCAGTAAACTTTTACAGTTAACAGCTGATTCCGCGCGGGTTGTATGAATTTTCTTTTACGATTACATTGCCGAATTTAAGTTTTTTGCTTTTTTTCACTAAAATTGTGTTTTTAGGGCTGGATTTTGTTGTAACAAATGAATAGAACACAAATCTAGTTGAAAAACGGTCGGAAAATTCGACAATTTTCCTGAAGAAAATTCCAACGTTTTTCAGTCATAATCATGGTCATGAAGCTACTGTTTCAGTTTTTGCCAACCTGTCAATTACACGGTGTATATATATATATATACATACCGTTAAATTTTGGTCGTTTTAATCCCGTGGAGGATCGATTTAGTAAATGAAACACTATCGATTAATCGAAAGACAAAATTAAAAAATAAAGTACTTTTTTTCTAAAACTCGAATAAATATACACATGTACGAAATTAATTTTATCGTAGTAGTAGCCCCCTATTTTTTTGAGTCTGGCAGCAGGTACTACAAAATGTTTATTCCTAGTATTAATTATATTGTATTCTTAATTCTAAATCGAACGAATAGCCCTTTTCTGCATAATAAAAATTGTCTGGATATCGGTGGCATTTCCGTACAGTAGAATACCGTAAGACATGACACTATGTAAGTAGCTAAAATAAACTAGACGGGCTGTCTCTAGGGCTTTCAAATACCGGAATTATTTCAATACCGGTATCAGTACCGGTATTAGTATGAATACCGGTATCGGTACCGGTATTAGTATGAATACCGGTATCAATACCGTGATCACGATATTGAACCATTAAAATTCTTGTTTTTATTCTCAAATTCGTCTATAACACTGGTCTACAAATTTTGATTTAAAAAAAGCATTGTTCATGTAAAACAGATTTTTTTTTATTGATTTCCACGTACTAAATACAAAAATAATTAATAAACATTAAAATGAGTTTTCCTTTTTTAGAAAAAAATAAAAACGATATTTGGAAGAAAATACAGAAATTATACAGTTTTTTAATCATAAGTGGAAGTTCGACGTGGTTTTTTTGCTGCCCTCTTATATTCTGCTTCTGGAATATCTCGACAAACAGTCTAGCAATAATCCGCCAACATTAAAACGTTCCAATGGCCTTGATATCGGTTTTCCATGCTAGCAATATCCTGATGGAAGCGCTCCCCATGTTCATCGCTTAAAGCCGCACAATTATCCGGAAAGAACTACAAATGAGAATGTAAAAATTAGATTTTCAAGGACATGTTGCAACCCAGTTTTTGGAATGATGATACTCGTAACATAATATTTTCTATAATTTCAGCATAGTTGTCACTCCTTTTATTTCCTAAGAAGTTTTTTGCAACAAGGCGAATATCATCCCGGGCTTTTTTTTTACCTTCTAGATCCGAGTCAAAGTTATCATCTTTAAATAAATTTCTTATTTGAGGACCTACAAATATATCTTCCTTGACCTTAGCGTCACTCAATCTTGGATAGTTCTGGCCAAGATATTGAAAAGCAGCTCCATTTCTGTTCATTGCATTTACGAAATTTTTCATCAGTCCTAGTTTAATATGCAATGGCGGAAGTAAAACAGTTTTGTGGGTTAGCTAAAGAATCATTTTTAACATTTTTTTGTCCAGGTTGAAGTGTCTGACGATGGGGCCACAACTTTTTTTCATAATGCTAAAATTTTCGGAATTGTTTACACATTTTCGAGACATTTTGCTATAAAATATATTTTTTTTTTTTTTTACTTTTAAAACTTTTATCACTTAGTAATACAGATCAGTTTAAATAAACATAATATTTTTAACGGATTAGGCGCACAATGCCACATTCGCAAAATGACATATTGACGCAAAATGCCACTTTCGCAAAATGACATTTCTCAATATGCCACAGTAGCAAATTGCCATATAATTAGCAAAATGACACATTCGCAAAATGTCTTTTCTCAAAATGCCATATTAGCAAAATGCCACATTATCAAAATGACACATTCTCAAAATGACACATTCCTAAAAAATCATAACACACTATAAAAAATTGTTACAATCACTTATTTACTTCTTGTATTGGGTTTTTTAATAAATTTACAAGAAAGATAGGGTATTTTCTCATATATAATTTCAACACAGGATATTGAAACAAAGTCTTCAACAGTAAAATTGTTATTTTGTGAATTCGAAACAGTAGATTCTATACGGGGTTGATTTGAGGGCTTGATTAAATAGAAACAATAGAATTAGATTTAGATTCCGAGTACGTAGTTAATTATCACGAGTAACCTTGACTTTTGAAGATGTTTTGGGTTTCGAGAAAGACCCGCCAATAAATTAAAATAGAATTTGTATATTACTAATGACTACAAGTTATCAAGCCAGCAGAAGGCTCCTAGACAGCTATCTAGGAGCCTTCTGCTGGGTTGATACACCGTTTTGGGAATCTCAATAGGAGGCTTTTTATCGAGATTCCTGAATTTAAAACGGTTAAATTCGGGAACCGCTTTGAAGCATTTGATGGTCAATGACTTATCCGAATCAGTTTATTTTATTTTTTGTATAAATTGGATTCTGATACCATACTCGATATCTTAAAAAATATTTTCATTAATTTTTAATAAGTTTTTTTAACTAATAAAAGTATTCAATGATATAAAATAATTTAAGTTTTAGCCAGATGGCGTTATTCATAAAAACATGGTAATGTCCAAATTAAAAAAATAATAATACTGTGTTCAAAGTGGCATTATAGTGTTTAAAAAACACAAATAGCGCAGGGTATGACGAAATTTCTACTAAATAAAACATGTTGCCGACTTAATTTCTAAACATTTAAGTCATATTCTTAATCTATGTATCAGTTACGGTGTTTTTCCTGATCGTCTTAAGGTTTCCATAGTGAAACCTATTTTTAAGACAGGTAATAAACAATTAATGCAAAATTATAGACCAATTGCGCTTTTGCCGATTTTTTCTAAAATATTTGAGAAATATATCTATAATGAACTATACGCATACTTAGAAAAACAAAATATTTTTTGTAAGGAACAAAAAGGTTTTCGGAAGAATATGACTATAAACATGGCTATTTATGACTTTTGGGAGATAGTGTCAGACTCTTACTGACTAAAAACCCACCCCGTTCCTTCGTGGCCTTAGATACCAGGGCCGGGCTTTCCTTTCGGAAGCAAACCCTTGGCCCCAGTAGGCTTCGACCCTGCCTGCCTGCAGCTAGCAGGCTGGGTCTCTACGGTTTGCTGACAACTCCTTGAGGCGCGCGGGAACAGTGCGCGCCGTTGACGACCTGGGCTTGGTCCGGATGTTTACCGGACGGTCGGACAGCGAGCTACCCATAGCTCGCCGTCCGCAAGCCCGCGTCTACGTTGGCTGGAAATCAGGATCGGAATCGGAATCCCCGCGGCGGCTGGGCCTTGTGGGCCGTTGCCTCTCGCGTGCGGGCTCCTCCTTTGCTAGCATTACTGCTTCGCAGAAGGAGGCGACCGCCTGCCATCCCTCCTCGCTTCGGACCATGGCCCGTACCAGGGCCTGGCGCGAGAGATCGCCGCTGCCGATCGCACTCACGAGAACACGGCGATGCTCTGCCCAAGCGGGGCACACTTCGACCGTGTGCTCCACCGTGTCCTCCGGGCAGTCCACGCAGTGGTGGCACCCGGGCGTCGGTTCCGCACGAATCCGGAACAGGAACCTCCCGAACTTACCGTGTCCGGTGAGAACCTGGGTCATGCGGAAGGTTAGGACGCCGTGAGGTCTTTCCAGCCACGCCTCAAAGAGGGGCCTTACCGCCATAATTAAGGCGTGCCCGACGCCTACGGTATAAGAGGTAACATTCTTGACTTGCTGAGCACTTACCTATCAGAAAGAAAACAACTTACCGCTATTACAAACTTAATTATTAAAACTAAAGAGGAAGTAACATATCTGTCTAAAGAACGCACAGTATATTATGGTATGCCACAGGGCAGCGTATTGGGTCCTCTTTTGTTCTTGATTTATATTAATGACTTGCCCAAGGCTATTGACTTCCCAATATCACTTTTTGCTGACGATAGTACAGTAACAATACCATGTAATAAACCTGAATTGTATGAAGCTGAGGTCAATAGCGCGGTAAATTCTATTATTTCTTGGCTTGAAAATAATAATTTAAGAATTAATCTTGGCAAAACACAAATAATGCACTTTGGCCATAAAAAACCTTGTTTGAAAATGGATGTCCAATATCAAAATAACAAAATTCATGATGTAGATAGTGCTAAATTAGGATTAATAATTGATAGACAACTTAATTGGAAGGATTACATGGAAGCGTTATGTAGGAGAATCTGTAGCTCCTCCTATGCTTTATATAAACTTGCCCCTACTGTTACCATAGATGCACTTCTTACAGCGTACCATGGCCTTGTCGCGTCTGTATTAAGATACGGTATTATATTCTGTGGCAACTCCACAAATAGGGAAACTGCTTTTAGAGCGCAAAAGCGGTCCATTAGAGCCATGTTCAAACTTCAAATTACGGACAGCTGTGAACCATTTTAAAAAAAATATAAAATTCTGACACTACCGTCTTTGTATATTTATGAAACTGCCTTGTTTGTCAAATTAAACCCACATCTGTTTCCAAACTTATCCGATACTGTGAAACGTAACAGACGGAATGAAATGTTACGCGGACGTAAAGCCAAAACAGCACTAATGAGAAAAAGTATATTCTGTATAGCCCCACAAGTGTATAACAAAATACCAAAATCAATTAGGGACTTAAATTTAAATGGGTTTAAAAAAGAACTTAAAGACTTGTTGTGCAAAAAATGTTATTATAATTTAAACGATTATTTGACATCCTAATTGAATTGTATCTTCATAAGTTTTGACGTCTCTCTTTTGACATTGAATATTACCTTGAATTTTTTTGCGTGTGTTTGACATCCTAATTTAATTGTAATTTTATAAATTTTGACATCTCTCTCTTTTTTGACATTGAATATTACTTTTTTATGTGTGTGTTGACATCCTAATTGAATTGTATTTTTAGAAATTTTGATATCTTTGACATTGAATATTACTTCGAATTTAATCCAAATAATATTTTTGGACGACATGCCATAATTGTAAATCATAATTTGTTCTAACCCAGTACTAACCTAATATTTTAATTTAAAAAATGGTTTATGTACCTACCAAATTTTTGCACGCCACACGTGGCAGAATGTGATGAGACCATTAATATTTAAGACCATATTATGTACCACATTCTGACGAAATAAATGAATTGAATTGAATTGAATTATGCGAAAGTAGCATTTTGCGAAAAGTCATTTTGCGAAAAGTCATTTTGCCAAAATGGCATTTTGCGAAGATGGCATTTTGCTAATGTGATGTTTTGCGATATGGTGTGTTGAGAATATGAAATTTTGAGAATACGGCATTTTGCGAAAATTCAGTGTGTCATTTTGCGAATGTGGCATTGTGCGCCTAATCCGATAAATTGTAGCAGTCGGGACCCATTCTTCTTCTCTGAAAGAGAGGCTTAGTGAATTGAGAGCACATACCTATATTACATTGCAGGTTATTCCAATCTACTGACTAGACGGCTGACTTTCTAGAATGGGTCCAGACTGCTACAATTTTTCTTGTATTTAAAATTTATTTAATCTTCTCGCACATTATGTACAGAGGCGGACTTAATGCCTTAGGCATTTTCTACCAGTCAACCTTTGGGTGATGCAGAGAAAATAGAGGCAGGTGCAATAAAATACAGAAAAGAAAAGAGTGATCAATGAATTATAAATAAAATGCAACAATATAATAGATACCCAAATACAATAATATAATATATACAATTTAATAAACTAAATACATACATACTCAAAAAAAAAAAAAAAAAACAAAATATTACATAGTTAAGTGCAATCGGGTACAACGACTTTCTTATTTTAGGGCTTTTTCATGAATACTCAGAAAAGCAGTCGGGTTTTTTAGTTTTATTTTATTACGGTATCACTTTCACAGTATTTGAACATTTGAATTTGGTGCCAAAAATCCGCCATTTTAATTTTTTTGTTTTGATATACTCACAATAAATACAAATCTAACGACACCTCTCAAGCTAAAATCAATCGAGCCGTTCAGGCTGCAGAGCGTGCAAAACAATTATACATACATACATACTCTCGAAAAACATAACCCTCCTTCTGGCGCAGTCGGGTAAAAATGTGCGTTTTTGTTTTTACTGAAACATTTTTCAGATTTTAAAAACGGCGGACTGAAAAATTATTACTTAATCATGATCAAGTAGCGTAATCAATAAGCTTACATAAAAGGTTCACAATCTCATTGATGTTCAAATTTCTTCGGAATAATACCCCATTTTGACCTCTTCTTTAATTTTTTTATTATGCTTTTGCGTACAATATTGGGTAGTTCAACTCGTAAACTATTTTCTTAATGAATGACCGTGGAGTTTACCGGTTCTTCTCCGTAAGAAACGATCAGTTGAAACTGCACGAGTTGAATTTAAATTTACTGTACGTCAAAATCCATCAGCATCACTGCTTTATCGACAATCTAAATGTTAATTTTGATTGCAGCCAAGTAACCGCTACTACATCATCTGCAGCCGAGTTTCTCCCCGCGGGCGAGCAGTTCGTTGAGGAGCCGCTGACCACGGAGCTCGCCGTAGAAGGACCCGAGTGAGTACCAGCGTGCAGTGACGTATCGAACGGTGCGCTCACGAGCAGAGCGCGGCGCGCACCAAAACTATTCAGTGTTATAGGGAATCGAATCCCGCATCGGCTGCTTCATAATTGCAATCCCGCAAGCCCACGGGATCGAAGTCAGCAAAGTGACAGCACGGTTGGCGCAGTTGTTTAGCGATCCACTTCTGCACTGCGGGGTTCGATTCCCGCACGAAAAAATACCGCGGTTCCTGCGAGATTTATGGAATTTTTTGTTTTAAGTAGGCACTTAAAACACTATATTACTTAAAGTACTATATTTAAAAAAATGTTATGAAGACAAATTGATTTCAAAATATTTTGTATAAAGGGCTTTTGCACAATGTCCTTGAAGCATTTACCTCTACACTAGTAGAGAAGAATTGACCTCTACACAGGCATTGCAGGGGGTGCTACGCGCGGGGTGTTAGTACTGATTCGATTTTTTCTTGATTACTTATCGATATTCAATGAAATTAGAAAAAAAATCACTACAAGTTATTGAATTTATCATAACATATATTTTGGTATAAATTCAATGTATAAATATACAGCCGTTTTCGAGAAAATACGGAATTAATGTTCAAAAAAGGCCTATTTACTTTATTTGAGAAACGTAATCAATACAATTTATTAGTAGTTCACTTCATTTTTTATATGGTAATCGTACATAAGGAATAATCTATAAACTTCAATCAACCTAGGTGTTTTTTTTGGATTTGGGCAATGTAATTCCCTTAATAGTGAGTTATTTACTCATTATTCATAAGAATTAAATGTATGATATTTTCGAGATTTGAATGAGAAATTTCTTTTAAGGAACGCCGATCGGTATAATAAAATGTTTAACCTTTTAGATTCGGGAAGCTTCCCGGGTTATATGTAGTTAAAATGTTAATTTCGGTTACGTTTCGGTCCACTTTCGAGTTCCGATACACGACTTGCACGACAGAGTAATTTGTCAACTGGTACCACATACCTACGGCCCTTAAGGTCGAGTTACAGAAAATAAAAATAAATAAAAATTTTAATCCCAGACGGAAAAGAGGGGTGTTATAAGTTTGACGTGCCTGTCTGTCCTACACGAATGAACCGATTTGGATGCGGTTTTTTTTTTTTTGTTTGAAAGATGACGTAAGCGAGATGGTTCTTAGTTACAATTAAATTAGATTATGAAGATCTGTGCAGGTGTTCAAGGTCAACAGCTCGTTTGTGAACTGCGGTAGGGTTTTTATACACAATAATAGGTATTTACTTTATTTTAAACATATGTGTGACCTAATATTTGAAATACTCGTGTACAATTTGGTGCCATTGAGCTGGCCTGAAGATGGAGCTCGAAGGTAAGAACCCTGGATTGCTTAACCTGTCGAGTTTGGGCTTATTAGATTCGCCTTAACCAGTATTATACGAGTACATTTCTCATGATGACAAGGACCTAATGCTAGAATCGGAAGGTGGCTGATAAAACTTTGGAATGCCTATTAGTAAACCCATCAAGTTTGGGCTCATTACATTCGTCTTGACCAGTTCTATACATTTCCCATGGTGACAAGAACCTGATGCTAGAACTGGAAGGTGGCTGATGGAACTTTTTACCAATGTTTGGTACAGTTAGTAACACAAGATTAACAATATTTTTTATAAGTTTTTTTTTTTTTTTTTTAATTAGCCTATACTTTCCCACTGCTGGGCAAAGGCCTCCCCCAATTCCTTCCAGGTATTTTTCTCTCGGGCCACCTCAAACCAGTTCTTGCAGTAGTCGTCCAGGGGGTCTACTCTCTTTCTCCGAAACGAAACTTTCGTAAACGAACGAAATTCAAACGAAGTTTCGTCAGTGAACCTACTCTGTTTCATGTTCGGACACGCACATGAATTTCGGATCCACAGACAATCTTCGTGATTGAATGGAATGAACAATATTGTGTGTCTTTTTATATGTCATTTAATATAAATTACGGTTTTTAAACTAATTTTGAATCTGGCTTTATTTTAAAATTTTGCATTTACTATGTGGTTTATGAAATATTACTAGTAATATTTATAAATAAAATTTAAATGTATTGCTAAATACTGATTTTTGATGAAATTCACCACGACATTATAAAACATCCTTTTTTACGACCTTTGCTAACCGACTTATTTAAAGAGCACCATTTCTTGCCAATCATCGGTACTAACGTATGACAATTAAAAATATCCGTATAATCACACGTAATGTGTCAATTATAACAAATGTCAACTTCAACTTGATTTTTAGTTTGACTTTTTGAAAAATATATCATGTTGCCAGTGCTTTTTTTACCTACTTTTCAATTGCAATACACATTTTGTATATTTATTTGTATTTTAATATATGATTTATTAAATTTTTCTTGTAATATTTATACATAGAATATAAATTGGACTCAAAAAAATTACTTATTATTGGCGGCGAGGTTGTGAGGTTTAAGACCTTAGCCTGCCCAAATGGGACGAAGAAAAACAATCTTGTAACTTGTCAAGATTGTCAACTTCAGTGTTAACAATTTAGCATTATTATGGCTAAATTTAGCAATTTTATAAGTGATTTGGCATGCATAAATTCAGTTTAGCATTGCATTGCATTGCATAGTATCAGCCTTGAAATGTGTCCACTGCTTGGATTCAGTACTCCTCTTTAGGAGAGGGAATGGGCACAGTTTAGCACATTTTTTAGCATTTTATTCGGGAAGATATTGATACTTGAATTTCCAAAAACAAAAATAAACCTGAATAACGCGGTGATGTTTCTGAACACGACCGTAGTGAGTTCACTAGTTAGTGATCAGGGGAATCCCGCTTGAATTGAACTACATAATGGTTTATTGTATCAGTCGACGTTGTCATCGAAGGCAATTTTGTTTTGTTTGATTCGTATGTGGCTACGTGCGTTGAATAAGAGATAGTAATAGAACTAATAGAGTTAATTAATTGACAATGCCATAAAAATATCACAATTTGGGACTTGAAATTGATATCCGATTTGAAGGAGTGGCTTCAGAGCCGGCCGGTCGGTCTTCTGCTTCGGTTGTATCTAATGAAGAGGAAACAAACGAAGGTCTTCATATTTTATTTGTGTCACAAAATTAGTTCTTTCAGTGCTTCCTTGCCATTATTGTTAAGATTTTTTAATAAATGCGCGTCGTTGTTTTATTTTTACATTTTCTAGAAATTTTAGCATATTTTTGGCATTTTTTAAATGTAGATTTTGCAAATAAATATTTTGTAGAGTTGGCAGCACTCGTCAACTTAGGATGTTTTGTTTGATTTTTTCAAAAGATTTTTATTCTGTTTATTACTCAAGTGTTGTGTTATTACATCATGATACATACTTTGTGATCGTTTTACACATTCTGTAAAAACAGTTTCAAGTTAAACTGTCGATATCGCGTAACATTTTCGGCCTCCACATGCTGCTTTGTTTTGGATATAAGAAAGTAAATATGTATAAAATTTGTAAGTAAATATTAACATAAATTTACAATATAACTAGTATTTGTATTTAGTCGTAGGTAGTCTTTTCTTAGAATTCTTTTATTCACAATCTTAGTTGTGTCCGAATTTTGTTTTCAAAAATAATAATTGATTTTATTACCAAATTTTTATGTATAAGAATTTAAAATCCATTTTAATTCCATCAATTCTTACAAAATTACAATTTTTTAATGACAATTAGGTATTTAATCCGTTTTATTTTCAGATCAATGAACCAATGCCATCCACCTTCTCACCTCCTGTCAATCAAGCCAACTTCTAAACTTTTCACAGCCTGAGGTAGCTGTGAACCTAGAACCCAGCCAGGAAGATAGGCATAACCAGCCAGTCGACTACTAGTGTCATGAAAATAGAGGCTTTCTATGGTATGCTGAGTGACATAATTAGTCCATTAGTACCCCTTACTAGACCTCGGTCACTTGACTTCCCAATCTGGTTTACGCCGCAATTGATAAAGGTATTTAAAAACAAAAAACGTTTTTGGACTAAGTGGAAGAAATATAACAACATCAAGGACTATAATAATTTTTCTGAATGTAGGATGATCTTCAAAGCTATGTGTGATACCTGTTACTCTAGTTATATTAAGTCTGTTGAGGGAAGTCTTACTACTAACATCAAGTATTTTTGGTCTTATATCTCCAACCGCAAAAATAAGTCAGGTATTCCGTCCATGATGCAGTATCAGAATGTCAAGTCGAGTGATCCTGATGTGGTCTGTAATATGTTTTCCGACTTTTTCTTATCTGTATTTGAGCCTGTGTCCCCAACACTGTCCACTTGGTGTCCACCGCAGCAGTTTAGTGACAATGGTACATTAATCAGTATAAGATATCGCTTTACAAGTCGCGAGACTAAGCGGACGTGTTTTCTGTATTTATAATGAAATAAACAATTACGACAAATAAATATAAATATTGCCCCGTCAGTATATAATTAAAGTGTGTCGCGTGTGATTTGTAATCGACTTACATAAACAAGATGAACTAGATAGATCTTTATAAACAATATATAAAGTGTTTTCGGTAGTATGTCCAATCCTGGAGCGAGCCCGTTTGGCCGTAGCCAATTGCTACGGCGAAGTCCTCCACCGACGCCTACTCAACCATTACCCCCTTGTGATCCGAACCCACCAGCAACCACCGAGAATGAATTACTGAGTGAAGTCATCAGTACGCAGGAGATACAGAAGTGGATGGAATCCATAAATGTAATCTTAAACGAAATTTGCACTATTGTCGGGGATGGGAAAATGAACTCAGACCAGAAGCTTCGTGTTTCCGCTCTTTGCAGTAGGGTCTCAAATGGGACTGCTCAGATGGCCGTCTTATACCAATCAATGAAGACGAAAACTATCCAGGCCCATACCACAATCCAGCACCTCCAAGCTCAGCAGAACATTGTGAACTCTCTCCAACAGTTCAGAGAGGTAGTAGAAGCAAAAATAAATCCAACGGCAAATAATTCTTATGCTAACATGGTTAAGAAAGATGGTGACATCATACATCCTGCAAATTTAAGATCAGTCGCCATCTATCCCAGCGATAAAACGCAAACAAGTGACGACACCAAGTCTCTCGTCCAAAAGATCATATCCCCGGAACAACTTAAGCTTCACGTTCGTGGCCTAAAAAAAGTGAAAAATGGGGGCGTTTTGATTAGCACTGAAAACCAAGGTGATATTGATAAACTTAAGAATTCGGGTAAACTAGTATCATCTGGCCTTAAAATAGAAGAACCTTCCAAGCGCCGCCCTAGGATTGCTGTTATTGGCGTCCCCGTCACTCTTACTGAAAAGGAAGTGTTTGACTGTATTTACGAGCAGAACCTATCAGATAAGTTGCCGAATATTACTCGCGAGTCCTTTCTAGAGTGCGTCAAATTGAGTCATAAATCGGGTAAGAAAGACCTTCCGACTTGTAACTATATATTGGAACTACCCGCTAGCATAAGAAAGATTATTATTAACCAAAGCCGAATTTTTATTAATTGGACATCATGCCCTGTGAGAGACTTCACCAGGTGCTTCAATTGCCAGCAGTTCGGACATGCAGCCAAGTTCTGCCGGGAAACTAAACCTACCTGCAACCACTGTGGAGAGAGCGGACACTCCTTCAAGGAATGCAGCAGCAAATCTTCTACCCCTCTTTGCGCAACGTGTAAACGGTTCAAGAGGAAATGTGACCATCCAACTGGTGATGTAAGTTGCCCGGCCCGCAAACATGCAGAAATGAATTACATCAACTCAATAGACTATGAAGGCGCCTAAGAGCGTCACCTAATACTTTAGTCAGTTAGCAGATAAACAGGTAGCTTATATTTATTTTTCTTTTCTTTTGTAATTGTCATGTCAAATCAACTAATTTGCGATCTAGATAGTTTTTCTGTGTCGGAGTCTAAAGTCTGTAATATTAAGGACTGTAAACATCTGCTTCCTTCTGGTGACAAAACACTAACCCTACTCACACAGAATATTCGCAGCATAAATCGCAACATGAACGGTTTTGAAGTGTTGTTACAAGATCTTGATGTAAGCTGTGATATTATTGTCTTAACAGAGTGTTGGCTGTCAAACCAGATGGTTAACTTACCATCTCTTGACGGTTATTATTCCTACAAAACGTGACATAAACATAAACCAAAACGATGGGTTAGTAGTTTATATCAAAAATAATTTAAGAACAGTAAGAGAAGAACCAGTATCCTTAGATAGTAATTTTTGAATAATTAAAATTATTCCCGATACGGTAGTTATGGCTATTTATAGGCCTCCTTCCCAGAACATAGATAGATTTTTACAGTCACTCGACACTAACCTAAAAAACATAACATCTTTTAAAAACATAATACTTTTGGGCGAAATTAACATTAACATTGCTTCCGGGAAAACAGATAGTAATGCACATAATTATCTGAATATTTGCTCATTTCATGGTCTTCTACCAGCTCATTACCACCCCACGCATCAGAGCGGTTCATACTTGGATCACATCATTCTAAAATCAAAAAATCCATCCATAACATTGGTTACTAATTCTACGCTAACTGATCATCAGGCTGTTTTACTAACACTACAAATAAGTTCACCTAGAAAAAACTGCATGCGTAGCTACAATAAAGTCAATATGACAAATCTTGAAAATGACATACGCGGTATTGATCTTGACCCTGTTTATAATTCAGACGATGCAAATACTTCGTTAAATTATTTCATAAATTTCTTACAATATGCGATAAAGAAAAACACGTTTACTAAGACAATGCCAAGAAAGTATAGTTGCATTAAGCCCTGGATCACCCCTGGTCTCGTTCGTTGTATAAGGCATAGAGACAAACTTCACCTAAAATTGAAATTAGCTCCTGAAGACGAAGTACTTTCTATAACTTATAAAAGATATCGGAACTTCTGTAATAATCTTTTGAAAAAACTAAAAAATCAGTACGACAAAAATGAATTACAGAAGGCTGGAAATAATAGTAAACTTGTATGGAAGTTTGTTAAGTCTAATATATTTCGATCCACAAAACCCGAAACTCCGCTTGATATCTTATTGACAGATATAAACCCAACAGTAGCAATAAATAAAGCAAACCACTTTTTTGTTAAAGTTGGTAAAAACTTAGCTGAAAAAACACTTCACTCAAGTATCATTTCCCAACACAACTCGACCATGACTCCCTCCACACTGAATTCTTTTGTTTTATTAGATACCGACGTTAACGAAGTAGTCAGAATTATAAGCGAGCTTAAAGATATATGTGCCACTGGGTGGGACGACATACCTAATTATATTCTTAAAAGATTTAAATACCTGCTTGCGCCTCCTCTAACCCACATCTTTCAGCTTTGCTTATCCAAGGGCATATTTCCAAATTTACTTAAAAAGGCTGTGGTTACACCTATATTCAAATCTGGTGATAAAACAAATGTGAATAACTACAGACCCATCTCAGTGTTAACAGGCCTCTCAAAAATTTTAGAAAAAATTGTGAACAGTAGATTGATAAAATATCTAGAAGATAACAGACTACTATCAGATAATCAATTTGGTTTTAGGGCTAAAAAATCAACTAGCCAAGCTGTCCACAATTTGACTAACTATATTTCCACTAACCTAGATAATGGTATGCACACAATTGGGATCTTTCTTGACCTTGCCAAGGCCTTTGACACTATTTCTTGTTCATTACTTTTGCACAAGCTTGAAACACTTGGGATAAGAGGAGAACAACTTTTACTATTTTCTGACTATCTCAGCAATCGTCATCAATGTGTAAAAATAAGTCAGTACACCAGTTCTGATCTCAAAAACAGCTGTTTTGGCATTCCACAAGGTAGCATTTTAGGGCCCACATTATTCTTAATCTACATAAATGAACTATGCAGCCTGTCACTCCAAAATGGTGTTATAATATCATATGCGGATGATACCGCACTATTGTTTTCAGGTAAGACAAGAGCTGAGGTTTATAAATATGCTCAAAATGGTTTTAACATAGTGTCAAAGTGGCTTCAGAAACATATCCTAACATTAAACGCAGATAAAACAAACTACATTTTATTTACTATGAGAAATGCTAACTTACCGCTTAATAATCTAAACATTCATGCACATAACTGCACGTTTGCTGACGCTGCATGCTCTTGCCCTACTTTAGCCAAAGCTGACCATTTAAAATATCTAGGTGTCACGATTGACTCAAATCTAAATTTCCGTAAACATATCGAGTTACTGTGTACGAGAGTGCGCAAATTAATATATGTTTTTAAAAATTTACGGAACATAGCCGACTACAAATTAATTAAACAAGTATATATGGCTTTGTGTCAATCCATTCTTACATATTGCATAACTTCTTGGGGTGGTGCGGCTAAAACCATCTTACTCCCGTTAGAGCGTGCTCAAAGAGCTATTCTCAAGGTTGCTACCTTTCGCCCTTTTAGATTCCCTACGCACCAGCTCTACACATCATGTAATGTGCTTACAGTGCGGCAATTATTTATTTTAAACATAGTACTATACCAGCATTCGGTACTTCCTTTTGACCATCTACCTTCTGACAAGAGAAGGAAGGACTTAGTTTGCATAAAGCCTCAAACCAGACATGCCTTCGCTAAGCGTTTTTACGTGTTTTTGGGACCTTTTCTATATAACAGGCTAAATAAAGTACTAAGCTTCTATAGTGTAAGGTATAAAACATGTAGTAAGATGTTGTCAGAATATTTAGTGACACTCAATTACACTGACACAGAACAACTTCTAGAAATTTTGGCATAATGTTATCTGATTCCCCTCGTTAATGTTTATTTTTGTATAAATTTATAGACATAGTTTTATATAGATATTAATGTACCATAGCTTATTTTCATAGTTATTAATAGAATATATTTTTTATAATAGTTTTTATTCTAACCTTAAAATTTACTGTCGCAATGTAACTGTCCTGTAAAGTGATGGCCTGAAAAACAGGTTTAAACTAACCTAGATCGGGCGGTCCGCAATCAAACATTGTGATTCCGATCCACTATCAATTGCACCTTTAATAATATTTTAGTTTAGTTTATTTTTAGGCACTATAATTGTATGGTAAACCATGTCAGTGTTAGCTTAATGTTAATTTTTTGTAAACATTATTATCTGAATAAATTTATTATTATTAATTTATTATTATTAATCAGTGATTTACAAATTGAAAAATCAAAAATACTCAGCGAGTTGAAACGGCTGGACCCTACCAAGAGGCCAGGACCCGATGGTCTTCCAGCAACTTTCTTTGTAGCTACAGCTGTCAGTATTTGTGAGCCGATTTATATTCTTTTTAATAGATGTCTGCATGAGGGTGTGTTTCCGGCGGTGTGGAAGCAAGCTAACATTACACCGGTTCATAAGGGTGGGTCGAAAAATGATGTTGAACAATATAGACCTATCTCAATTCTGTCGACCTTGTCAAAACTTTTTGAAAGGCTTGTTCACAACGAGATTTACCCACTGTTGCATAACACTATTATCCCTGAACAGCATGGGTTTGTAAAAAACAGATCCACTGCTTCGAACCTGCTAATATTTTCAAATTACCTGTTTGAAAATATTGACAGGCGAGTGCAAGTGGATGCTGTCTACACAGATTTCAAGAAGGCTTTTGACAAGGTCGATCATGAGATACTGCTGAATAAAATTGCCTTCAACGGAATACGTGGTAATTTGTTGCGTTGGTTTGTGTCCTATATTGAAAACCGGTCACAGAGGGTTGTGGTTAATGGTCACCAATCTGTCTCTGTTGGTATTACTTCAGGCGTTCCACAGGGCTCAATTCTAGGGCCGCTTTTGTTTATCATTTATATAAATGATATTAAGAAGTGTTTTAAACATGCCAAGTTTTTGATGTACGCTGATGATTTAAAAGCATTTAATACGATAAGTACACTTGACGATTGCTTGCTTTTTCAACAAGATCTGGATAGACTGACAGACTACTGTACTACAAATAAATTGCATCTCAGTATTCCTAAATGTAACTATGTACACTTCACAAAAAACAAAGTAATCGTAAAATTTCACTATAGACTAAACAGAACCCCGTTGAACAACATATGCTTAGTTAAAGATCTGGGTGTGCTTTTTGATAGTGGGTTGTCCTTGAACCAGCATGTTGAGGCCATAGTAAACAATGCATTCAAAATGTATGGTTTCGTAATGAGATCTTCAACCGAATTTAAGCGTACTTCGACTTATTTATACCTGTACAAAACGCTCATCCGATCTCAATTGGAATATGCTGTGCCTATTTGGAATCCCTTCTACAAAAAGTACATTGCTGCGGTAGAGAGAGTCCAGCGCAAGTTTCTCCGTACTATGCATTATAGGTGTCATAGAAGTAAGACTTCTCTGTCATACTCCCAACTACTAGGCAAGTACAAGCTGGTGAGCTTGGAGGACCGTCGCAAATACCTAGAAGCCAATGTTCTATATGATATTGTACACAATCACTTTGATGCCATTAATCTCACGAGTAGGCTGTGTTATTCAGTGCCTCGAACGGGAACCCTGTTCGCGCTAAATTCATGTCGAACAAATTCTGGCTTACGTTGCCCGATCCATAGAATGTCGGAATCTTATAATGTGAATTTCATTGACGTTGATATATTTGCATGTTCTAAATTTAAATTTAAAAGAAATATTATTAAAAAGTTCATTGTTTGCAATTGAGTCGTGGATATTATAGGTATTATGTTTATTCTTTTTGATTTATGTTGCGTTTATAATGACTGATGAATGTTCAACCAAATATTTTTATGTTGAGCAAGTTTTATAGTGTGTAGTATTTTATATTGTACGATAATGTCCATCTAGTGGCAACCAATGTATTTTCAACCATGTTTAATCTGTGGATAATGCAGTTGGCTGCAACATTACCTCCTAGTTAGTGTTATTTTTTATGCATGACCTTTATGTTGTAGCTGTTTATTGTCCCTTAATAAATAAAATAAAATAAAAATTCCTAAATCTTACAGGGTTCAAGTTAATAAAAATTGTAAACATTAAACATGTATTTTAGTCTTTCATTAAAATGTCACTGAACAACAACAACTTAACACAGTCCACTTTCTAGCGCTTTGCTACTCTGAATATATCACAGTAGCACTCAACTTCCTAGAGTTTTGGTACCCTGAAAATATAACAGTAGTACTTCACTGCCTAGTGTTTTGCTACCCTGAACATATCACAGTAGCACTCCACTTTCTAGTGCTTTGGTGGGAAGAAGCCTTTGGAGATAATAAAAGCACTATTTCCTAGCACAACTCCTCAAATAATTGCCGACTGAGTCTGTCTTTTCCCACAAACTAAGACAGGAATTTGCGTAATGTTAAGCTGGTTGCGCAAGTGACTCCGGTTCCTTGTACGCTCTAAACGTCCTTCACGTAGAGCTGCTGTAATTACTCCTCCTTGCGTTGTTTTCCTCAATGCTGAGGATCGTGACCACCCTGCTTCATCACTTTTCCTTGAATGATATTTCTCCATATGATTCTATCTCAGGCGGTGTGAAGGGCATTGTATATCGTAGAGCCGCTTTGATTTAAAGCATTTTTGAGGCCATTTTAAGCAATTTTCCTGCAAAATTCACACAAACGAAGATCAAAATAGAACACTTTTGGTTTCGTAGGTTTGAAGTTAAAATTCCGAATAATCCATCTTCATCGGTTGCTTGTGTACTTTAAACGTTCTTCACGTGGAGCTGCTTTTATTTAGAGCATTCTAGAGGCCATTGTAATTTATTATCACACGAAATCCACAAAAACGAAAATCAAAAGGTAACGTTTTTGGTTTCGTCAATTTGACGTTAAAATTTCGAAACATTCGTGTGTCAAACTCATTTTTTTTTTCGAAACATTGCCAATTAGAGTAGGTTTAGAGAATTGAAACGTCAAACTATTTTCGTTCGTATGAAATTTCGGGAACGAAATGAACCGTGGTAGGAAACACGCGAAATTTCTTACGAAACTTCGTTTTTCGGAGAAAGAGAGTAGACCCCCAGGTCGTCTCGCCACCTCTTCCCAGGCCGACCTCGGCGGCGTCGTCCATCTTCAGGTACCCAATGACGGTAAAAAACATTACAACAGAAAAAAAATAATGGAAATTGCAACAAAATTTTATAAATCCTTATACTCGGACCATTCACCTTCTAATAACAACATCGAATACAACTCTTCAGGTTCCATTCCCCCAATCAGCGGTTATGAAGTGCACAAAGCGCTACAACAGAAGTCCGGGAGAAGATGGATTTACAACGGAAGCGCTAAATATTGGCTCAAATACTTTACTGCCTCACCTTACTAACCTATTTAACATCATATTGCAATCAGGAAAACTACCTAAAATGATGTGTCATTCCAATATAGTCCTTTTGCATAAAAAAGGAGACAAAAGTGACATCGGCAATTACCTTCCAATCAGTTTAACATCTCACATATACAAGACCTTTATTAAAGTGATACACAATCGTATAGACGGGAAACTGGATAAACATCAGCCTCCAGAACAAGCCGGATTTCGACCTAGCTTTTCAACTACCGACCATCTACAGAATTTAAACCAAATTTTAGAAAAATACTCAGAATTTAATAAACCTTTATACTTAGCCTTCGTAGATTATACGAAGGCATTCGATAGTATCAAACACTCCAAAACATTTAAATCTTTAGAAAACCAGGAACTAGAACAGCAATATATAGACCTTTTAAAAAATATTTACTATAACAGTACCGCAGATATCAAATTAAATTTTACAGGACCTTCGTTTAAAATACAAAAAGGTGTTAAACAGGGTGACCCGCTCTCTCCAAAACTATTTACAAGCACTCTCGAGGAGATCTTTAAAACACTGGCAGCCTCGTGGGCCACCAGGGGCATTGAAGTCGGTAGTAAGAGGCTGACAAACCTTCGGTTTGCCGACGACATTGTCCTTTTTGCCCCTTCTGCTCTGGAACTACAGTCCATGCTTCAAGACCTAAGCACGGCAAGCCTCAGGGTGGGGCTCGCGATGAAACAATCTAAAACTAAATGTATGACCAACAGCACAAAACGTAGGGTCGAGGTAGATGGACAGGATATAAATTATGTCGATGAGTATATCTTCTTGGGCCAGTTAGTTTCTTTCGAAAACAGGCAGGAGCAGGAAATCGATCGCAGGATCGAAAACGCCTGGAAAAGCTACTGGTCCATGAGGACGCTAATGAAGGGAGATCTACCGATATCCCTGAAGCGAAAACTCATCGATATGTGTATTCTGCCCATCCTAACTTACGGTGCTCAGACATGGTCGCTCACCGAGTCGCAAAAGTTTCGCCTTGGGGTTTGCCAACGAGCAATGGAGCGCAGCATTCTGGGTGTCAAAAGAGCCGACAGAATGAGGAACACCACGCTGCGCTTAAAGACGGGCATCACAGATGTGGGAAAAAGGCTGCCAGGCTAAAGTGGGATTGGGCGGGTCACATTAGCCGTATGCACACTGACCGTTGGGCAAGAGTCTCTACAAGATGGGTACCTGAAGTTTTTTTAGTTTCGTTTTTTTTTTCATAGATAGATAGATGACTGTATTCTTTATTGTACACCAAAAATAAAATTACATAAAGAACTTAAAATTAACAGGGTGACAATGCGCGGTCTTATCGCTAAAAGCGATCTCTTACAGACAACCTTTGGATGGATTACACAGAGAAGGAGAAAAAGATACTCAGGTAGTTTATGGTGTACCTACTATTTACATATATACAATACATAACTAATAAAATACATATAATACAAGCAATATAATATATATACATTTAGATATAGATAATATATATGAAAGCAGAGAAATAGCGTACTTAATGACGTGGGCGTGGTGACAAGAGGAGAGGTAGTGATCCTTGACCATATTTTTAAATATCGGTTGTGTTTGAGCTTGCCTTACCGACACGGGCAAATCATTCCACAGCCACACTGCTTGAACTGCAAACGACTTGCCATAAAAATTAGTCGAGTGGCTTGGCATCTGCAGATTTTCCGATGACCTAAGATATCTAGAATGTGTGTCATGAAGGAACTTGAATCTCCTCGACCGTTATGGAATCGTCCAGGCCCATAATGCGCATGTCGACGCATCTTGTGGGCCTGGACACCCGGGCCTCCTCCGCATCCAAGGACGCCCTGATTTTTTCAGCCAGGGCGTCTGCGGTGGGGCCGCTGTTGGCTCCGGGGACCTCCAATATCAGGGCACCAGTCGCGGTATGCCGCATCTGGAAGCCCGCGGTGATCCCAAGGTCGGTGAGGTTCACCGCCTGCTTCGCCTTACGGAGGACCTCGCCGTAGGTCGCACCTTTTTTCGCAGTGTAATAACTACAGCCGTAGAGCGCGGGTTGCGAATCCTGGCCGCGATGGCCGCCCGCTTCCGCAGCTTTTGCCGCTCTCGTCTCCTGGCGGCTCGAGCCGCCTTGCCCGCCTGTTTCTTGGCTCCGGCCACTTGCCATCCGGCTTCGGCCGGAGAATCCACCAGTTGGGGAGGCGGCCTGGGCCGCCTGCTTGCCGCCACAGCAGGGGCTCCCGCCTCCTTAGTGTCCGGTGCCGCCTTGCCCTTCTTGGGGGCAGCCGCAGGGGTTGGTTTCCCCTGCTGCTGTTTTTTGGCCTGTGGGGCCGCTCCGCCGGGGTTCGCAGCCGTGGCCACGCGCCTGGTCTGCCCTGACGGGCCCGCCATGGGCGCAGCCGCCGAGGCCGCGGCGGCAGCGTAGGACGCCACCCTTCGCTGGCCGGAGGCCGCTAGTGGGGGGCGCAATACGATGCCCTCCAGCAGAGACAGCTGCTGCTGGATCCGCAGCTGGAACTGCTGCTGCTGTTCCTGCAGCTGCTGCTGAAAAGCAGCCAGCTCCCGCTGCACCAGTGTCAGCAGCTGGCTTCCTGACTCGGCCTGGGGCTGGGGCTGGGGCCGAGGCTGGGGCTGGGGCCGACTTTGCCCCTGCCCTTGCTTGCACCCCCCTTCCACGGGCTTCTGGCTGCTGGCTCCATGGACCGCAGCGAGCTCAGCCTGAAGCTCGGCCCGGAGCCCGGTTCGGAGCTCGGTCTGGAGCTTCGCCACGCTCTTCCTGAGAGCGACGTCGAAGGCCTCCTGCATAGAGGCGGCATGGCGGAGGACCGTCCTCTCCTTCAACGTCCTCTCTCGCTTGCGGCCCATATCTCGCAGCGCGGCGACGACGAGCTCGCCGAAGGACCGACGCGACTCCTCGGCGGAGTCTTCCTTCTCGCTGCCAGATGGCCCCGAGGGGTCCATCGCAGCAGGGTGGCGCCCTTCCGTGGCGAGCCTCTTAGCTCGCTCAGCCGCCTCCTGGGAGGTGACTCCCCTCCCTTTTCCCGTTGCTCGGCCCGCTCCCCGCCCACTGGTGGGGATTTTTCGGGCCGAGCCCTTTTCGGCATCGGAGGACGATTTGTTCCTAGATAGGGAGCGTTTCCGGAAGGAACTTGCGTTTCTTCCGGAGTCGGCAATCGTCTCCTCCACCTCTTCTACCTCCGAGCTCTCCGAGCTCCTTCCGGATGCCGCGTCGGACTCCGACCGCGCATCACTCTCCAGTGGTTTTTGAAAGAATTTCGAATTATCCATGCAGTTCCCACGAGTAAAATACATATTGTACTGGCTCAAAGTTAGTGGTCCGCACTAGAGACTAATTTAGCTACCCATTAGTCAAGCTAACAACCTTCCTCACGGTGCGCCGCCGCTTGGAGGTTTGGGGTGATTTTTATAGAGGTTGTCTTCCTCGCGGCCCGGGCGGTTAAGCCAAGACCCTCGACCCCCATCAAAAGTCAGAAACATGACCTTGGACAATCTCTGGGGCTACGAGAACAACGGTGGCAGAAGGAGGAGAGAGCCTTCCTCCTGCCTGCCCGGTGGCAGGGTGAGTGCACGCCGAGCCCGCTCTTGCTTCGCCACTGTGCCCTCTGCTAAAGCAGAGGGACACGCGTTGAAGCGTAGTCCCGACAGAACATTCGCAGACGGCCATCGAGGCCCCTTAGGCAGGAGTGCCCAAGGGGGTTGTTGGCCGCCTCCCAGGGTGCACCGTCCCGCAGACTAGCCTTCGCTCTGGACGTATCCGCAAGGGAACTATAGCCTGCGGGCACTCGTGGAGGTTTTCTGTCATGGCACCCCAACATCGTGGAGGTGGAAATTCTTAAGGACTATAAAAAAATATCGTAGAGAAGGAAGACATATCTTATCATATCGAGTCATATCTTGACGAAACTAATGTAAATGAGTCTCATAATGTTTCAAAATGCTAGCAATTCAAGGATGTGGACGGTCCATGGAGCCAGCAGCCAGAAGCTCGTGGAAGGGAGGTGCAGGCAAGGGCAGGGGCAAAGTCGGCCCCAGCCCCAGCCTCAGGCCGAGTCAGGAAGCCAGCTGCTGACACTGGTGCAGCGGGAGCTGGCTGCTTTTCAGCAGCAGCTGCAGAAGCAGCTGCAGGAACAGCAGCAGCAGTTCCAGCTGCGGATCCAGCAGCAGCTGTCCCTGCTGGAGGGCATCGTATTGCGCCCCCCACTAGCGGCCTCCGGCCAGCGAAGGGTGGCGTCCTACGCTGCCGCCGCGGCCTCGGCGGCTGCGCCCATGGCGGGCCCGTCAGGGCAAACCAGGTGCGTGGCCACGGCTGCGAACCCCGCCGGAGCGGCCCCACAGGCCAAAAAACAGCAGCAGGTGAGGCCAACCCCTGCTGCTGCCCCTAAGAAGGGCAAGGCGGCACCGGCCACTAAGGCGGCAGGAGCCCCTGCCTTGGCGGCAAGCAGGCGGCCTAGGCCGCCTCCTCAACCTGTGGAATCTCTGGCCGAAGCCGGATGGCAAGTGGCCGGAGCCAAGAAGCAGGCTGGCAAGGCGGCTCGGGCTGCCAGGAGGCGTGAGCGGCAGAAGCTGAGGAAGCGGACGACCCTCGCGGCCAGGATTCGCAACCCGCGCTCTACGGCTGTAGTAATCACACTGCAGCCGGAGGCAGCGAAAAAGGGTGCGACCTATGGCGAGGTCCTACGAAAGGCGAAGCAGGCGGTGAACCTCACCGACCTCGGGATCACCGGGGGCTTCCAGATGCGGCATACCGCAACTGCTGCCCTGATGTTGGAGGTCCCCGGAGCCAACAGCGGCCCCACCGCAGACGCCCTGGCTGACAAGATCAGGGCGATCTTGGACGCGGAGGAGGCCCGGGTGTCCAGGCCCACAAGATGCGTCGACATGCGCATTATGGGCCTGGACGATTCCGTAACGGTCGAGGAGGTCGTGGCCGCTGTCGCCAGGACGGGTGGGTGCCCTGCCGATCAGGTCCGGGCAGGCACCATCCGTGTTGATGGCACTGGCATGGGGGCGGTTACTGTAAACTGCCCCGTGCCAGCGGCCAGGAGCATCACCGGGGACGGCAAACGGCTTCTGGTGGGCTGGGTCTCCGCGCGGGTTAAGCTGCTGGAGCCCAGATCGCTGCGCTGCTATCGCTGCCACGTGGGCCACCACGTGGGGGTCTGTTGCGCAGTGGAGGAAGATCGCAGCGACCGCTGCTTCCAGTGCGGTCAGCCCGGCCACAAGGCCGATACCTGCAGTGCAGCGCCGCACTGCTACGCATGTGCGGCGGCAGGCAGGTCGGCCGACCACCGGGTTGGGAGCAGGACCTGCGATCCCCCTGCCAAGGCCAAGGGCAAGGTCCCAAGGCCCGTCCCCGCGAAGATGCTCACCGCCGCGGCTGCCCAGCTGGCTGCCGCCGCCATCGCCTCCGCAGACGCCGCCGCCGCTACCACCGCGGCAGGACCCTCGCAGAGGGCACGGGAGGAGACTGTAATGGACTGTCAATAACGGCTCCATTGCGTCTCCTCCAGGCGAATATCAACCACTGCGCTCCCGCTCAGGATCTGTTGCTCCAGAGCATGGCGCAGTGGTCGATCAACATCGCCGTTGTCTCCGAGCCGCACTTTGTCCTGCCCAGAGCCGACTGGGTTCAGGACCTGAGCGGCTCGGTGACACTCATTTCGTCGGCCGCCGCCGGTACCCCGGCACTCGAAGCCGTCAAGAAAGGCCGGGGTTGCGTGGCAGCACGGTTCGGGGACATAGTGGTGGTAGGCGTCTACCTGTCCCCGAACAGATCTCTCGCCGAATTGGATAGCTCCCTTTTGGAGCTGGATGCCGTCGTTGCTGGGTTTGACTCCAGCCTCCCCGTGGTCGTTTGCGGGGACTTCAATGCCTGGAACGAGGCTTGGGGTTCCCGGTTCACGAACCAGCGAGGTCGAAGGGTGGAGGAATGGGCCCTAGGACAGGGCCTAGTCGTACAAAACCGGGGTTCTGTCCCCACGTGTGTGCGGATGCAGGGCGTGTCGGTGGTGGACGTTACGTTCGCCAGCCCTGCACTGGCACCGCGCGTCGTCGACTGGCGCGTCATAGAGGAGGTGGAGACGTTCTCCGACCACCGGTACATCCGGTTTGACGTCTCCGCCCAGACCTCGACCGTGCCGGTCCGACAGACCCCGTGTGGTCCGCGTTGGGCGCTGAGGCAGCTGGACAGGGACCTGCTCCAGGAAGCCGCGATAGTACAGGCCTGGGTGCAAGCACCGGACAGGCCTGTCGACATCGACGTCGAGGCGGACTGGTTCCAGGTGGCCATGTCGCAAATCTGCGACGCGGCCATGCCCCGAGTCCGGCCAGGACGTGCCCGGCGCCAAGTACACTGGTGGTCGCCAGAGATTGCGGCACTGCGCGATGCGTGCAATGCTGCGCGACGCCGGTATACTAGAAACCGCAGGCGCCGCACCCGTCCACCGGGTGCGGAGGCCATAGAGGCGGAGCTGTATGAGGGATACAGAGCGGCAAAGCGCACCCTCCGAGCGGAGATAAAGCGGGCCAAACTCGAGGCCCGCAACGTGTGGCTGGAGTCTCTGAACGTCGATCCGTGGGGACGCCCATACAAAATGGTGATGGACAAACTCCGCCCATGGGCTCCCCCGCTGACTCAGAGTCTCCGGCCCCAGCTCGTGGAGGGTGTGGTGAGCGCTCTGTTCCCTACGCGAGGGGAGCATACTCCCCCGCCTATGGCTCCGCCACCAGCAGCGGTGTCCGATGTGGACCACGACGGCAACGACGGCAACAATGCTCCAGAGGTGACCGAGGTGGAGATGAGAGTGGCGGTGCGAAGGCTGAGTGCCAAGAACACCGCCCCAGGACCCGATGGCGTGCCAGGAAAAGCCTGGGTCCTGGCCATGGAGGAACTCGGGTCTCGACTGAGAGGGCTCTTCAGCGCATGCATGGAGAGGGGCCAGTTCCCGCTTCGTTGGAAGACGGGGAAACTGGTCCTTATCGCGAAGCCGGGGCGCCCCGCGGACTCTCCGTCCGCGTATCGGCCCATTGTGCTGCTCGACGAGGTGGGCAAGCTCTTTGAAAGAGTAATTGCAGACCGCCTCGTCGTGCATCTGGCACGGAAGGGGCCGGATCTTGCGGACGGCCAGTTCGGATTTCGCAGGAGGCGCTCCACTGTGGACGCCATCATGCGCGTGCGAGCCCTCACGACGGGGGATGCGGTGTCCCGGGGCAGGTGTGTCTTGGCGGTGTCTCTGGACATCGCCAACGCCTTCAACTCCCTGCCCTGGAGTTGCATTGGTAGGGCACTCCGGTACCACCGGGTGCCCGACTACCTCTGTCGGGTGATCGAGGCCTACCTGTCGGACAGGTTCATCATCTACCCCGGTCATCAGGGGGAGTTGAAACGGCGAGAGATGTCGTGCGGTGTTCCGCAGGGATCGGTACTAGGGCCGCCCTTGTGGAACATCGGGTACGACTACGTGCTGCGCGCCGACCTCCCCGACGGGGTCAGCGTGGTCTGTTACGCAGACGACACGCTGGTCCTGGCGCGGGGACGGTCGTACCAGGCGGCGGTCGAACTAGCGACGCGCGGGGTTGCGACAGTCGTGGAGAGGATACAGCAGTTGGGACTCGAGGTGGCATTGCACAAGTCCGAGGCCATGTGTTTTCACGGCCCTCGGAGCACGCCGCCTCCGGGCTCCCAATTAACGGTAGGAGGAGTTCACATCGGCGTCGGGTCGACGATGAAGTACCTGGGACTCGTCCTCGACAGCCGGTGGAACTTCAAGGAGCACTTCCGACGTCTGGCTCCCAGGTTGAATGCGACTGGGGCTGCGCTCAAGCGGCTCCTGCCGAACCTAGGGGGTCCAGACGCCTCCTGCCGGAGGCTCTACGCAGGCATCGTTCGGTCCATGGCCCTTTACGGTGCGCCGGTGTGGGCGCCATCGCTACGGAAGCGAGTGGTGGCCCGGCTAACCGCCTGCCAGAGGGTCATGGCCATCCGGATGATCCGCGGATACCGCACGGTGTCCTGCGAAGCGGCGAGCCTCCTTGCTGGCCTACCACCGTGGGATTTGGAGGCAACAGTCCTTGCACACATGCATGACCAACGCGTGGAGATGCAACGTCGGGGCGAAACTCCGCTGCCGCGACAAGTCGCGGCATGGCGGTCAGAGCTCCGGCGGGATCTCATGGTGAAATGGCGAGAGCGACTGTCGCAACCTCGTGCTGGGCACGCCACGATCGAGGCGATAAGGCCCCTCTTTGAGGCGTGGCTGGAAAGGCCCCACGGCGTCGTCACCTTCCGTTTGGCGCAGGTGCTGACCGAACACGGCAAGTTCGGTCCGTACCTGTACAAGATTCATGCGGAGACGACGCCCGGGTGTCGCCACTGTGCGGACCGCCCGGTGGACACGGTGGAGCACACAGTCGAGGTGTGCCCCGCTTGGGAAGAGCATCGCCGTGTCCTCGTGGGGGCGATCGGTGGCCATCTCTCGCGCCGGGGCTTGGTTCAAGCCATGCTCCGGAGTGAGGAGGATTGGCAGGCGGTCGCCTCCTTCTGCGAAGCAGTAATGCTAGTAAAGGAGGAGGCCGACCGCATTAGGCAAAGGCGCACACGCCGCCGCCGCCGCCGGGTTTCCGATCCCAATTTCCGGCCACCGTAGGCGCGGGCTCGCGGACGGTGGGCAATGGGTAGCTCGCTGTCCGTCCGTCCGGTAACCGACGGTCCGAGCTCAGGTCGTCTACGGCGCGCACCGTTCCCGCGCGCCTCAAGGAGTTGTCAGCAAACTGTAGGGGTCCAGCAGGGCCGAAGCCTACTGGGGCCAAAGGTTATGTAAGACTGTCATCAAAGGCCCCAGGATAAAGGCAAGGAACGGAAAGGTAGGTTTTTAGTCAGTAAAAGTCTGACACTATTTCCCGCCCCACCCAAGGGCGGGATTTGTCATTGGATGATTTTACCTACCCAAAAAAAAAAAAAAAAACCTCCACGATGTTATATTTGGCTGTTTAATAAGGAGTTTCCTGTTAGAACCACATTTTATAAATTTAAAACCTAGTTCATGTAGTAACAGCCTTAAATATTCCCTTCCGCAGTGTAATATATTCTCTTCTCTAAGTACAGCATTCAAAGTTTTAAGAGTAGGTATTTTTTTATCAACTGTATAAAACTGAGTGACCTTTCTTCTTACCACTCCTTTTGTGAAATCGTCTATTTCCACTCTTTTTTTGCGAACCAGTTTGGATTTTTTCGGTGATTTGAAGCTTTCGTTGTCTTTCAATAATTTCCCTTGATTTACGATTCTAGAAACAGTATTTTCCGATAGTCCAGTAACTTCTGCTACGGTTTTGTTTAAATGTATGTCTTGTTGATATTCCATAGGATTTGGGTCCAGTTTCTTTTTTCTAAAATATTCGTATACGTTAATAGTACATTGTTACCCTAGGGGTGAAAGTAACTTATTTAGTCTCGAGAAGAAGTTTGGCGTCCGAGCGAAGCGAGGTCGCTAATATTCGAGGGACTAAATAAGCCTTTCACCCGAGGTAAACACTGTGCTTTTCATTACGAATAAAAGGAAAATAAAAATAAAACCCTGAGTCGTCGTCAAAGGTCGTCGTATGATTTTAGATATGTTTCTTTTGATTTAGGCCGTAAAAAGTTTCCAACTACTGCTTTAACCTCTTAAGAATCAGGCGTTGAATCCTTAACTGAATCTGATTATTGTGTAATTAAAAAAATTCTTACAGCAGAGATTTAGTATACTTATAAACAAAATTCTACAACAAGTTTCCCGCCATTTTTTTTTCTGTGGTCAATCGGCTTTTCAGCCATCATTTTTCATTTACCTATATCAGTGAAAAATGGTAAATATTTCTCGTATCTATGTTAGTTTTAAAGAATTAAATAATTAATTGAAAGTAAATTATAAATTATTATGTAATTAAAAAAAAAAGATACTATCTCTTAATTTCAATTTTGCATCGCGCTGTAATTGACTGGCTGTATAGAAAGTTGAGACATAGATCAATAGAAATGCGACGATAGAACTAGTTTTTTTTTTTAATAATTTGACAACTGTCAGTTGAAAGTGATTCTCCCTAGGGATGAAAAGTATTACTTTCAACCCGCTTCCCAGGCATGTTCAAACCTACTTTCAGTACCTCTACCATGAGTTTTAAGCAATAGTATTCGTCGCTACTCGATATCGACGCAGTAAATATTTTGTATGGCACATTTTGGTTCTGCAAGTGACCGCTAGAGGCGCTGCAAAATTTGCCATACAAAATATTTACGGCGTCGATATCGAGTAGCGACGAATACTATTGCTTAAAATTCATGGTAGAGGTACAGCATATGAGTAATGAAAAAGCCATTTGCTTGCACTGACTATTCACTTTATGTCCAAATATCTTTCGATTCATCTTGAGATTGTTATTACATGTGTACTTCTCACAAGGCGTCCGCAACAATTAACACGTGCGATCGCTACCCGTGTAGTGATCGAAATGAGCTAATTCACCCACCACCCGCACCTGTCTCAGTCCCCTTGGTCGTCATACCCCCACGCCCCTGTACCGCGCAGGCGAGGACTCAGTTAGACGGTCGGCCTGTAGTGTAGCTGCTTTCTTCTTAGTGTGCGTGTACAAATTTTGAGTGTGTGTCGTAAATACACTATTTGTGAATGTTGTAATTATTTTGGTGTGAGATAAGCGGTTGCGATAGGATTTCTTGTTATTTCGCAATGAAGGCATATCTCCGGATATCTATGGGGCGGTCCCACGCAAGCTTATCGTCGCAGATGATTTCAACGCTCACCACCGCAGCTTCGGCTAGCTGGTCGGCCAAGCCGGCCAGCCTCAGCTACGATGGCGGGTCTTCAAATCACCTGCTCCTCAGCTCGCGGGCCGCCTTACCCCTACGTGGCTACGCGGGTTTAAATTACACTCTAGGGGTAGGGCAGACAAGACTGTCTGAAATCTGATTCGCAGCGAGTCGTTTCTGTCACTAAATTTTGTAGCACAAAATATTGACTTTTATGACACTATTTTAATTTAATATTGAAAATGCTACCAATTATAGTAAGCGGCAAATAAGTTGAATCATCCGCCACGGCTACGCGCAGCTCCCTCCCTCGACTGAGACCCGAAATCGGTTATAATCCTTGTCACACAAGTTGAACCATCATGGCGGTCGGCCTTGAATGCACAATAACCGATTGTCGGGTCCGACTCAAAGTGGAGGGTTGCGCGCAACCATAGCAAATGGTTCAAGTTATTTACCGCGTACTATAACCGTCTATATATTTGTGACCAAAATTCTGTAAACTGTTGTTTTGGTGTGATGAAAATATGGCAAATAAATCATTTGGCAAATGAAAAAGTTCAAGAGAGGCTTCGGCCAATAGCAATTCGGTAAAATGATACCTATGACACATGATACTTAGATGATATAAAAGACGTCGGTCAATAGTTTATGGTCATAATATGACCATAGACTATTGACTGATGTCATATTATAAAGTTCGAACAAAAAAAAATCGGGAAACTGATCGGTTCCCCAGGCTGTCGACATGTGGAATGTGGATTTGGCCATCATTGTGCCGATTGTCGTGACCGCTAATGGCCTTATAGCCAAAAGCTTGGACGCCCATTTATCGAAGCTGTCGTTGCGCGGTTGGATCAAAGGCCTGGTACAGAAGGCAGTTCTCCTAGATACGGCTCGCATTGTGAGGAGGTTCCTGTCTCTGAAGCCCTAACCACAGGTAGCTTGGACCCAGCTCTCGACACCGGCGGACTACTGTTTTTATATATTTTTAAATGTTTTTCATATTTTTTTTTAGAAAATATTTAAAAATGTGTACAAAAAATAAATAAAGGAAATAATAATAATAATAATAACCTCATCGCTGTATCTCTACGTTGACGTCGTGGTGGAGCTTGCGCGCTCCAATAAACCCAAGGTCGTAACATGCCTAGGCTAAGGGGCCAGACTAAGAGAGATACAATCCGCAGGGCAGTTTTGTGGCGAACTGTTGGGCATTAGCGACCCCACGGATCCGATCTCCCGGGAGAATTCTCGTTCTTCAACTCCGGCTTGCCTTTATTGGCCGGCCGTAGTGAACACTGACGAGGAACAGAGCTCCCACCTTTCTCTTTCCTTTAAACTCAAACCAGCCAATTTGAGTAGAGATTCGCAAGATCAAACGTGCTCTGGAGAAGGATGTATAATCCATTAAGGTGCTGGTAGGGATCTTGACCGTACTTCCGGGATTGTCCTGATAGCCGTGGTATACCTCTCCACTCCTCAAGCAGGTCAGGATATGTTTGCCCTCTTGTTGCTACGCCACTTCGTGCTAGCAGCCGTTTTTGGGGACCCATTTATTGAGTTTGCAAGTCACCCCCTGCCTGTTTAGCGATGGACATTAATAACATTGTTTAGGCAGGGGCCATAGTTTTCATAGTCAGGGTTAGGTTAGGGTCATAGTTCCTAGTAACCAGTCCACTTAAGAATCCAAAAACGATAGCCCTATTGTCTTTATTTTCCATATTTCACAATAGTTTTTAACAACCGGGGGTTGTCCTTGCATTGCGTGTACAGGGTGTCACGGGTATAGCTCATGAACAAAAAAAGAAATAAAACTAATTTTAAATATAAAAAATAACGAAGGTATATTGAAAAAAAGAAAAAAAAACGACGATTTAAAAAAACGTTATATGGGTTAGGTTTGGCCTAGGTATTCGCACTTGTCTAGCCCCCCACACTTCCCTGGCGATATCCCGCACTCCAGACGCAGTCCAGGGCCGCAAGCTCCGCCTTTTCACACTCCGGTGATGTACGGCCTCTTCACACTCCGATGGTCTACGGCAACTCCGAATTAGCCCGGTAAGCCGTGACGTAATTCCTAGGGATAAGGTTCACATTATTAGACTGCCGGTTTAAGGGATGCACGGGAAACGCCATTTCTGTATGGCAAGAGCTAGCCTGTGAAATTAGGGTTTGAAAAGGCGGGAAGAATTCTAAGCGTGGAATAATGAATCTAATTTACCAGTGCGTGTAGGCAAGCAGAGGCGGTTACAGCGGCTAATTAATTTAAAACAAATGGTAGCATGAACATGAACATTAAAAAGCAATTTCTAAGGTTTTATAAAAACAAAGATTGTAACGGTCATTATAAATCCTTATGAACAAAGCTACTAAGGTATATGCATAACTTACCCAAGTTTGGGAATCACAATCACTTGTTTAGATTTAGAATGCAATCGAGGAACTCATTAACGATGGTCACAACGACGGTTATTTTTAAGTAGAACTACAATGAGAATTATTTAGGCGACAGCGTCCGTACGTCGAGAGCTTCGACTACGAACTGCCGGCGCTAGGCTCGCAATGAGCGCGCTGCGGGCGCGCGGGCGGCGGCGGCCGATAAGGAACCGGTCACTTCTATATATATAAAATATTACGGCTGTCCGCGCGACTATAATACTATTTTTTTTTTTTAATTTTCTTTTAATTATTTTTAATTAGGTTGAGTGTATGAACACTATGTTATAAGGGACAATCGTCGGTTGGCATCAGGTTCTATAAGTATCTAAAGGGCCTCTGTGAGTTGGTTTCGGCTCCTCGTACGTCTTCCAATTAAAGGACCTGGGGGCCTAGACAAAGTCACATTTTCACTAACGATAACGAAATTCGAAACTCCGAAATGTACGGAACAAACATAAGCTTTCGAAAAGTCACGTGATCAAGCGTTTTCGATTCGCTAATTGCTAGACAATGCCAAACTGCGTTACGAAACGACAGCGAAATCGATCAACATAAGCGATATGCTCATACAAATGCGTAGACAAGTGGCACTTTGACCATTCGAAGTCGCTGAGATTTCGAAACGTTCGTTCGACAGCTTAGCGAACTTTTGGACCCTGTAGAACAGCAAAACAACATGGCTGATTGAACGAAAACTGAAAACTTCGTCTTGGAGGGATATGAAATGACACACCACCGAGTACCGGATTACGTAACTTCCCGTTTATTCACTTTATAATATAGTTACACTGTTTCCCGATAGGTGCGCTGCTCGGTTCCACAAAAAAAACACCACTAGACCTAGGTAAACAGCGGTAACGAAACCATAGCGCGATCTAACTCGATCCCAACGCCATCTAGGGAGACAAGCGGTACTAAATTTCACAAATGCATTATTTTAAGGGATCGCGCTATGATATCGCTTCCTGCTCCGACACTGATTGTTAGTCAGCTGATGATATTGTTTGCATCAAATGGGTTTGTACCTTGTTTTTTGTTGTTTTTAAATCAAAATGCATACAGTACACGGCATATAAGTTGAACTAAAACGACCATCGTTGCTATGGTTACGCGCAGCCTCTAGCTTTATCGCACTTTGATTGAGACCCGTAAATCTTTACCTGCACATTGAAGGTTTGGTTCAACTTATATGCCGCGTACAAATACATTGCGTTTATTACGGGCGGATTATACTGAAAGTGTGTGGTTGAGGCGTCAGAAAAGATACAATTATTGGCAACAAATGGAAAGAGTGGAAAATTTGCCACAGTTTAATATTGTCGATTAATAGATTTAAATATTGTTACCAACTCACACCGCAGACAATCGGATTTCAGTCTTGAGGCCGACTACAGCGATTAGAAAGATCGCCGTGAATGTAATAACATTATCTATGAATAGCGGAATAAGCAACGAATTGTTCGGATCATGTCAAAGTCAAAGTCAATTTTTTTTTATTTCATATAGGCCTACATGGGCACTTATAAAACGTCAGAAGCTAGTGAACGGTTCCAAATTGGTCTTTTCCAATGGAGAAGAACCGGCAAGAAACTCCATGGTTACTCTTTTAAAAAAATGGTTTGTTGTACAATATTTCCAAATTACAGTATTAATAATTATGTAAGGACAGTGTAGACCAGTCAATATTGTGCCCCTCTTGGGCACAATATTGACTGGTCTACACTGTAAAAATAATCACTTATAATACCACAAGAGCTTCAAAATTATCGGATATTTCCCGATAGGTTCGTTGCAAACAAATGAAGGAGTCAAGTTTTTCAGGTTAAAAAATCACGAGCGGCGCGAGTGATTTTTCCTGAAAAACTTGACGACTTTATTTGTTTGCAGGGAACCTTGAGGGAAATGCCAGATAATTTTGAAGCTCGTGTGGTATTCGGGGGATTATTTTTCCGTCCCAAATGTCGGCCAATAGAATTGCACCATTCGACGTCACGTGGTACAACGAGAAAATTTTCAAAAAATTATCAGTATAATACCATGTAGGTTGTACCACGTGACGTCGAATGGTGCAATTCTATTGGTTGATATTTGGGTCGGAAAAATAATCATAATAATAAAATGTCATTGTTTACATTGAGCATTTTCAAGTGATACTAAGTTATCAACTTACTGTTCTTTGTTTATAATATTTGACGCCACAAATGACGTCACCGTAGCGAAGAAGTTGTTATTCTAACGAATCAACACTTCGACCTTTGATTATATAAGACTTCGACTTAGCGATATGTTGAACGATGTGACTTTGTTTACCACTTTATAGTCGACATCGCAAAAGCGAAATCGAACTTCGAAACGAATTCGACACGGAGCGATTGCCACTGCAAGAATCCCTTACCAATAAAGTACTATGACTATGACTATGACTATATTGATGAATAATAATAATTCTTTATTTCAGATAACTAAGATTTTTTTTTTTTTTTTTTTTTTTTTTTTTTGTGGTAGGTAAAATCATCCAATGACGAATCCCGCCCTTGGGTGGGGCGGGAAACAGTGTCAGACTTTTACTGACTAAAAACCTACCTTTCCATTCCTCGCCTTTGTCCCGGGGCCCGTGGTGACACTCTCGCATGACCTTTGGCCCCAGTAGGCTTCGGCCCTGCTGGACCCCTACAGTTTGCTGACAACTCCTTGAGGCGCGCGGGAACGGTGCGCGCCGTAGACGACCTGAGCTCGGACCGGTCTGTTACCGGACGGACGGACAGCGAGCTACCCATTGCCCACCGTCCGCGAGCCCGCGCCTACGGTGGCCGGAAATTGGGATCGGAAACCCGGCGGCGGCGGCGGCGTGTCCGCCTTTGCCTAAGGCGGTCGGCCTCCTCCTTTACTAGCATTACTGCTTCGCAGAAGGAGGCGACCGCCTGCCATTCCTCCTCGCTCCGGAGCATGGCTTGAACCAAGCCCCGGCGCGAGAGATCGCCGCCGATCGCCCCCACGAGGACACGGCGCTGCTCTTCCCAAGCGGGGCACACCTCGACTGTGTGCTCCACCGTGTCCACCGGGCGGTCCGCACAGTGGCGACACCCGGGCGTCGTCTCCGCACGAATCTTGTACAGGTACGGACCGAACTTGCCGTGTTCGGTCAGCACCTGCGCCAAACGGAAGGTGACGACGCCGTGGGGCCTTTCCAGCCACGCCTCAAAGAGGGGCCTTACCGCCTCGATCGTGGCGTGCCCAGCACGAGGTTGCGACAATCGCTCTCGCCATTTCACCATGAGATCCCGCCGGAGCTCTGTCCGCCATGCCGCGACTTGTCGCGGCAGCGGAGTTTCGCCCCGACGTTGCATCTCCACGCGTAAGTCGTGCATGTGTGCAAGGACTGTTGCCTCCAAATCCCACGGTGGTAGGCCAGCAAGGAGGCTCGCCGCTTCGCAGGACACCGTACGGTATCCGCGGATCATCCGGATGGCCATGACCCTCTGACAGGCGGTTAGCCGGGCCGCCACTCGCTTCCGTAGCGATGGCGCCCACACCGGCGCACCGTAAAGGGCCATGGACCGAACGATGCCTGCGTAGAGCCTCCGGCAGGAGGCGTCTGGACCCCCTAGGTTCGGCAGGAGCCGCTTGAGCGCAGCCCCAGTCGCATTCAACCTGGGAGCCAGACGTCGGAAGTGCTCCTTGAAGTTCCACCGGCTGTCGAGGACGAGTCCCAGGTACTTCATCGTCGACCCGACGCCGATGTGAACTCCTCCTACCGTCAATTGGGAGCCCGGAGGTGGCGCGCTCCGAGGGCCGTGAAAACACATGGCCTCGGACTTGTGCAATGCCACCTCGAGTCCCAACTGCTGTATCCTCTCCACGACTGTCGCAACCCCGCGCGTCGCTAGTTCGACCGCCGCCTGGTACGACCGTCCCCGCGCCAGGACCAGCGTGTCGTCTGCGTAACAGACCACGCTGACCCCGTCGGGGAGGTCGGCGCGCAGCACGTAGTCGTACCCGATGTTCCACAAGGGCGGTCCTAGTACCGATCCCTGCGGAACACCGCACGACATCTCTCGCCGTTTCAACTCCCCCTGATGACCGGGGTAGATGATGAACCTGTCCGACAGGTAGGCCTCGATCACCCGACAGAGGTAGTCGGGCACCCGGTGGTACCGGAGTGCCCTACCAATGCAACTCCAGGGCAGGGAGTTGAAGGCGTTGGCGATGTCCAGAGACACCGCCAAGACACACCTGCCCCGGGACACCGCATCCCCCGTCGTGAGGGCTCGCACGCGCATGATGGCGTCCACAGTGGAGCGCCTCCTGCGAAATCCGAACTGGCCGTCCGCAAGATCCGGCCCCTTCCGTGCCAGATGCACGACGAGGCGGTCTGCAATTACTCTTTCAAAGAGCTTGCCCACCTCGTCGAGCAGCACAATGGGCCGATACGCGGACGGAGAGTCCGCGGGGCGCCCCGGCTTCGCGATAAGGACCAGTTTCCCCGTCTTCCAGCGAAGCGGGAACTGGCCCCTCTCCATGCATGCGCTGAAGAGCCCTCTCAATCGAGACCCGAGTTCCTCCATGGCCAGGACCCAGGCTTTTCCAGGCAAGCCATCGGGTCCTGGGGCGGTGTTCTTGGCACTAAGCCTTCGCACCGCCACTCTCATCTCCACCTCGGTCACCTCTGGAGCATTGTTGCCGTCGTTGCCGTCGTGGTCCGCATCGGACACCGCTGCTGGTGGCGGAGCCATAGGCGGGGGAGTATGCTCCCCTCGCGTAGGGAACAGAGCGCTCACCACACCCTCCACGAGCTGGGGCCGGAGACTCTGAGTCAGCGGGGGAGCCCATGGGCGGAGCTTCTCCATCACCATTTTGTATGGGCGTCCCCACGGATCGACGTTCAGAGACTCCAGCCACACGTTGCGGGCCTCGAGTTTGGCCCGCTTTATCTCCGCTCGGAGGGTGCGCTTTGCAGCTCTGTATCCCTCATACAGCTCCGCCTCTATGGCCTCCGCACCCGGTGGACGGGTGCGGCGCCTGCGGTGTCTAGTATACCGGCGTCGCGCAGCATTGCACGCATCGCGCAGTGCCGCAATCTCTGGCGACCACCAGTGTACTTGGCGCCGGGCACGTCCTGGCCGGACTCGGGGCATGGCCGCGTCGCATATTTGCGACATGGCCACCTGGAACCAGTCCGCCTCGACGTCGATGTCGACAGGCCTGTCCGGTGCTTGCACCCAGGCCTGGACTATCGCGGCTTCCTGGAGCAGGTCCCTGTCCAGCTGCCTCAGCGCCCAACGCGGACCACACGGGGTCTGTCGGACCGGCACGGTCGAGGTCTGGGCGGAGACGTCAAACCGGATGTACCGGTGGTCGGAGAACGTCTCCACCTCCTCTATGACGCGCCAGTCGACGACGCGCGGTGCCAGTGCAGGGCTGGCGAACGTAATGTCCACCACCGACTCGCCCTGCATCCGCACACACGTGGGGACAGAACCCCGGTTTTGTACGACTAGGCCCTGCCCTAGGGCCCATTCCTCCACCCTTCGACCTCGCTGGTTCGTGAACCGGGAACCCCAAGCCTCGTTCCAGGCATTGAAGTCCCCGCAAACGACCACGGGGAGGCTGGAGTCAAACCCAGCAACGACGGCATCCAGCTCCAAAAGGGAGCTATCCAATTCGGCGAGAGATCTGTTCGGGGACAGGTAGACGCCTACCACCACTATGTCCCCGAACCGTGCTGCCACGCAACCCCGACCTTTCTTGACGGCCTCGAGCGCCGGGGTACCGGCGGCGGCCGACGAAATAAGTGTCACCGAGCCGGTCAGGTCCTGAACCCAGTCGGCTCTGGGCAGGACAAAGTGCGGCTCGGTGACAACGGCGATGTTGATCGACCACTGCGCCATGCTCTGGAGCAACAGATCCTGAGCGGGGGCGCAGTGGTTGATATTCGCCTGGAGGAGACGTAATGGAGCCGTTATTGGCAGTCCATTACAGTCTCCTCCCGGGCCCTCCGTGAGGGTCCTGCCGCGGTGTTAGCGGCGGCGGCGTTTGCGGAGGCGATGGCGGCGGCAGCCAACGGGGCAGCCGCGGCGGTGAGCACCTTCGCGGGGATGGGCCTTGGGACCTTGCCCTTGGCCTTGGCGGGGGGATCGCAGGTCCTGCTCCCAGCCCGGTGGTCGGCCGACTTGCCTGCCGCCGCACATGCGTAGCAGTGCGGCGCTGCACTGCAGGTATCGGCCTTGTGGCCGGGCTGACCGCACTGGAAGCAGCGGTCGCTGCGATCTTCCTCCGCTGCGCAACAGACCCCCACGTGGTGGCCCACGTGGCAGCGATAGCAGCGCAGCGGTCTGGGCTCCAGCAGCTTGACTCGCGCGGAGACCCAGCCCACCAGGAGTCGCTTACCCTCCCCGGTGATGCTCCTGGCCGCTGACAGGGGGCAGTTCACTGTAACCGCCCCCATGCCAGTGCCGTCAACACGGATGGTGCCTGCCCGGACCTGATCGGCAGGGCACCCACCCGTCCTGGCGACAGCGGCCACGACCTCCTCAACCTCGACGGAATCGTCCAGGCCCATAATGCGCATGTCGACGCATCTTGTGGGCCTGGACACCCGGGCCTCCTCCGTGTCCAAGATCGCCCTGATCTTTTCAGCCAGGGCGTCTGCGGTGGGGCCGCTGTTGGCTCCGGGGACCTCCAACATCAGGGCACCAGTTGCGGTATGCCGCATCTGGAAGCCCCCGGTGATCCCGAGGTCGGTGAGGTTCACCGCCTGCTTCGCCTTTCGGAGGACCTCGCCGTAGGTCGCACCCTTTTTCGCTGCCTCCGGCTGCAGTGTGATTACTACAGCCGTAGAGCGCGGGTTACGAATCCTGGCCGCGAGGGCCGTCCGCTTCCTAAGCTTCTGCCGCTCACGCCTCCTGGCAGCGCGAGCCGCCTTGCCAGCCTGCTTTTTGGCTCCGGCCACTTGCCATCCGGCTTCGGCCGGAGGATCTGCAGGTTGGGGAGGCGGCCTAGGCCGCCTGCTTGCCGCCACAGCAGGGGCTCCCGCAGCCTTAGTGGCCGGTGCCGCCTTGCCCTTCTTAGGGGCAGCAGCAGGGGGGGTTGGCCTCACCTGCTGCTGTTTTTTGGCCTGTGGGGCCGCTCCGGCGGGGTTCGCAGCCGTGGCCACGCGCCTGGTCTGCCCTGACGGGCCCGCCGTGGGCGCAGCCGCCGAGGCCGCGGCGGCAGCGTAGGACGCCACCCTTCGCTGGCCGGAGGCCGCTAGTGGGGGGCGCAATACGATGCCCTCCAGCAGGGACAGCTGCTGCTGGATCCGCAGCTGGAACTGCTGCTGCTGTTCCTGCAGCTGCTTCTGCAGCTGCTGCTGGAAAGCAGCCAGCTCCCGCTGCACCAGTGTCAGCAGCTGGCTTCCTGACTCGGCCTGGGGCTGGGGCTGGGGCCGAGGCTGGGGCTGAGGCTGGGGCTGGGGCCGACTCTGCCCCTGCCCTTGCTTGCACCCCCCTTCCACGGGCTTCTGGCTGCTGGCTCCATGGACCGCAGCGAGCTCGGCCTGAAGCTCGGCCTGGAGCCCGGCTCGGAGCTCGGTCTGGAGCTTGGCCACGCTCTTCCTGAGAGCGACGTCAAAGGCCTCCTGCATGGAGGCGGCATGGCGGAGGACCGTCCTCTCCTTTGACGTCCTCTCTCGCTTGCGGCCCATATCGCGCAGCGCGGCGACGACGAGCTCGCCGAAGGACCGACGCGACTCCTCGGCGGAGTCTTCCTTCTCGCTGCCAGATGGCCCCGAGGGGTCCATCGCAGCGGGGTGGCGCCCTTCCGCGGCGAGCCTCTCGGCTCGCTCAGCCACCTCCTGGGAGGTGACTCCTCTTCCTCTTCCCGATGCTCGGCCCGCTCCCCGCCCACTGGTGGGGATTTTTCGGGCCGAGCCCTTTTCGGCATCATCGGAGGACGGTCTGTCCCTCGATAGGGAGCGTTTCCGGAAGAAACTCGCGTTTCTTCCGGTGTCGCCTCCCGACTCCACCTCTTCTTCTACCTCCGAGCCTGAGCTCCTTCCGGATGCCGCGTCGGACTCCGACCGCGCATCACTCTCCAGTGGGTGTTTAAAAAATTTATTATTTTTGCAGTCCATATTAGTTCCCACGAGTATAAACTTTGGGTACTTGCTCAAAATCCGTGGTCCGCACTAGAGACTAATTTAGCTACCCATTAGTCAAGCTAACAACCTCCCTCACGGTGCGCCGCCGCTTGGAGGTTTGGGGTAATTTTTTATAGAGGTTGTCTTCCTCGCGGCCCGGGCGGTTAAGCCAAGACCCTCGACCCCCATCAAAAGTCAGAAACATGACCTTGGACAATCTCTGGGGCTACGAGAACAACGGTGGCAGAAGGAGGGGGAAGCCTTCCTCCTGCCTGCCCGGTGGCAGGGTGAGTGCACGCCGAGCCCGCTCTTGCTTCGCCACTGTGCCCTCTGCTAGAGCAGAGGGACACGCGTTGAAGCGTACTCCCGACAGAACATTCGCAGACGGCCATCGAGGCCCCTTAGGCAGGAGTGCCCAAGGGGGTGGTTGGCCGCCTCCCAGGGTGCACCGTCCCGCAGACTAGCCTTCGCTCCGGACGTATCCGCAAGGGAACTATAGCCTGCGGGCACTCGTGGAGGTTTTCTGTCATGGCACCCCAGATAACTAAGATGACATTAGTTAGACATTAACGTCAATGTCATTCACGCGTTTTCAAAGAAAAAGACCTAAGGCTAAGTGGCGCCAACTGGTGGTGAAAAAGTCGTAAAGCATTTTGTAAAAATATAATGAAAAAAATATCGACGCAATTCGAAGATAGCGGTTTTTAAAACGGGTCCCTCAGTTCTCACATTCACAGATATTGAACATGTGCTAGCTGCTAGGTGAGAGGAATATCAGGAACTCTAATTTCGGAAGTCGGTGTTTCTATACCTAATAGTTTAGTCTTTTCGTTATTAAACACCGACTTCCGAAATTAAAGTTATTTTGCACTTATTTTGTTTTTTTTTTTTTATTGAAGTCGGTTGTATTTTTTTTGTAATAAGTTTTTATTTCACACTTTTTAGTTGCAGTACCCCTCAGTCAAACTTAAACAGATACCTTCCGCCATTTGGCTCCATCATCAAATCATCATGACAATTCTAATAATACCCAACACGGCAGGATACATGGATTTATTACAGAATTCCGGTTCTTACCTACCTTCCAGTTTCAGTTTCAGTTCTATGTATCCCTTCTTCCTTCAGTCACTCACCGACTACATGAATAAACAAAGCAATTCTACTTGTTATGACAGTTTTGCTATGATTAAAAAAAAAAAAAAATACATACAGCCGAACATAGAACCTCCTCCTTTTTGAAGTCGGTTAAAAACGTATATTTCGACACTCAAGGAAATCAAAATTCATAGGGTACCTACTTCCCGTTGACCTAGAATCCTGAAATTTGGCATGAAGCAAGGACTCATAGCAAAAGTATAGGAAAAAATCTGAAAACTGTATATTTCTAGTTACGTTACAAAAAAAAAATTGCGATTCGAAAAAATCTGTGTTACTCAATTCGGGAATTGAACTGTTTCATAGGTCGACTCGCACTTGCCCGGTTTTTTTTATTAAAAAGGGATGATAAAGGAATATCAAGTTCTTGGAGAATCCCCATCATACATGGATGGGATCGTAGTGGAACAGGACATAGTAATAAACTAACAGTCTATTAATGATTGTATTACAGCGCCGCCAAGTCGCAGGCGCCCGCGCCAGCCTCGCCGCCGCCGCCGAGCCGGCTGAGGCCCCGGCGCTCGCCGTCTGCGCCCGTACCACGCAAACACGAAAAAAACTTAAGACGTGCCGGTATGTGTCATTCAGAGACAATTAGTCTCATTAAATAGGTATTTAGCTAATTTATATTAAACAATAACGTTTTTACTTCACCTAGACTTAACAAAAAAATAAATAAATAAATAGTACAACCAGATCCTCGAATAGTCTTAGTTTTGTGATAAGAACACAGTTTACTCTAACAAACCAAAATCTTTTGGTCTTGGATACTAAAGCATTTTTTTGTAATAAGACGATCACGGTACTAAAATATTATTATGTCGTATATTTATATAAGAAAGAAAAACAGTTTATATAGGTACACGAAATGACGCAACTAAAAACTAGGCAAACAACATTTTAAAGGAAAGATACGCGTCACATCCGTGCAAAACGGCCGGACGCTCAGCATATAAAACTGTGCCCTCATGCACAATGCAATGAGCACACAGCGCTGGTTTTCAGCGTTGGCCAGTGCTGACAGAAAGACGCTGGGACGGTGCAGGGTGCAAAAAGATAAAAATAAAATAAAAAGTCATAAATGAATATTAGATAAATAAAATAAAAAAGGAGACTTTATAATGAAGTGACAACACTGGACAACACCACGGCGCACCCATAGCACATTATGTGCATCTCATAGATAAATCTATTATATATTGATTGATTATTTATTATATATATCCATTTGTAAATTGAATAACACACGATAATAATCAAAGCTAACCTTAAACGGGTTAGTACTATCTGATCCGGCAAACTTCGTACCGCCTACGCGCCTGATGAGGATAACGCTATCTACCAGAACCAGCATAATTCATTTCAAAATGACATATTTTAATAAGAGATGACGTTGTATTCGGTTTTTTTACGTGAATGTTTCTATTTTTTCTCACTGTTTAAACCTTACCTGGACTTCACGAATATTTCAAGACCAAAATTAGCCAAATCGGTCCAGACGATCTCCAGTTTTAGCGAAACTAACGAACAGCTATTCATTTTTAACCGAATTCGAAACGGAGGAGGTTCTATGTTCGGCTGTTTATATTTTTTTTTGTTTTTATGTATGTTCACCGACATCTCGGGTAATTGTGAACCGATTTCAATTTTTTTTGTTATGATTGAAAGATTATACTTCCGAATTGGTTCTATAACAATATCATTTTGATCTGATGATGAACTTCGAAGATATAGAACGAAACTCTTCAAAAAATCATAACAGAACTGTCGTTTTTGTAACTGTTGGGTTTTTTTTTTATATTGTAGGTAAAATCATCCAATGACAAATCCCGCCCTTGGGTGAGGCGGGAAATAGTGTCAGACTCTTACTGACTAAAAACCTACCCTGTTCCATTCATTGCCTTTGTCCCAGGGCCCCGGGTAACATTTTCACATAACCTTTGGCCCCAGTAGGCTTCGGCCCTGCTGGGCCCCTACAGTTTGCTGACAACTCCTTGAGGCGCGTGGGAACAGTGCGCGCCGTAGACGACTTGAGCTCGGACCGGTCTGTTACCGGACTGACGGACAGCGAGCTACTCATTGCCCGCCGTCCGCAAGCCCGCGCCTACGGTGTAACTGTTGGGGTGGAAATGAGTGGACAGTATTTCAATAAGCGTTGGTATAGCTCGCGGGACACCCCACCCCTCCGCGCCTACGCAGGTTTAAATTACACTCTAGGGGTAGGGCAGACAAGACTGCGTGAAGTCGGTTTTGCAGCGACTCGTTTCTGACTCTAAATTTTATAGCACAACATGTTGCCTTATTCGAAGTATTAAAAATCGAAATGTCGTTTTTCGGACCGAGAACCTTACGAGCATAACCCGTATAACTATGAATAACGGAACGTAACCCGTTGACGTAGACATCGCTCCTAAAACAATATCATAAAATAAATTGTTTTCTTACCATTGGACACAAATAAAATTCATAAGTGCATTTAGCGTACTTAATAGTATATGTGACAGTGTTATCCAGCATCAACATCATTAAAATAAGCAAATAAAATAGTGATGGCGCAAGTGTGCTATTGGCAGTGAATAATGCTTATTATGGACATTATAAAGCGACTTCGCAAGATCAGGTTAGCGTTCTAGTATTTCTAATATAAAATAGTGATGGAGGAACTAATGTTTGAGTAAAGTTAATCTTTGCAACAAGAAAATCCAACAAAAACATTCCTATATTACAGTTGTGAATTTGAAATTGACTAATTTTTATGTAAACAAAGGACAGCTGTTTTATCATTCACCAATCGCAACTCAGCTCATTACTCAATGACGGAAAGGATTTCGTTCGGAAATTGCAATATTTGACAATGACTCGACTTGGATATTAGCTTTTTGAGACCACAGCTGATAACGTTCCATTCCATGAAGAAATTTAATATCTTTGTTGTAAGAAAAATAAATATTATATAAAAAATGATGGAAGAAAGTGACAATATAACATACCGTACACAATATCGAACAAGGTCATTAACCCCGACTGACTCAGATAATTCAGCACTTTTTGACTCAACTATGATGAGTTTACCGAACACATCGATAAATGCTAGCCCAACGACCCTTTCCTCCTCCTCCTTGCGTCGTATTCCTCAGTGCTGAGGGTCGTGACCTCCCTGCTTCATCATTTTCATCACGACGTTTCTCCATCTGTTTCTGTCTCTGGCGGTGTGAAGGGCATTATATACCGTAGAGTTAAGAGTGGAGCGGATCTGGTCGGACCAACGTATTGGGCTGCGTCCACGAGGCCTTTTCCTGGATGAAAAAGTTAACAAGCTGTCTAATAATTTAGAAATAGCACTGCGTGAGATTGAAAACCTAAATAGTGAGAATTTCCGGCTAAAATCAGATTTACAGAAATACATGAAGATCATAGAAAACTTGAACCTTTTAGATAAAAAAATGACACCGCGATTAAACAAGACACTCGAAGATGGTCAAAATATCACCGCAACGCCTGCAACAAATAGTAAACAAGTAATTTCAAATGATAAAATAACTGAAAATACTTCTAGAACTGAAAAAACTCCAGAACCAATACATGAACAATCCCCGACACCTCTTCTAACAAAACAAGCAAAAAAACAAAAAACAAATACAAAATTAAAGCCGACGAAGGAAAACGTAACTTCAGATAAACCACTTACACCTTCAAAAAAGGCTATTATAGAGGGTACCAAAATAAGAAAACTATGTGTAGTTAGTAACTTCACACAACGAGGCATGCTACAAGCTATTGATGAAAATTTTGCAAACGTTTTTAACTATTGTAGCTATACTTCACCAAATTGTAACATAAAATTACTATTAGCGGGTATAGAATCAAAATTAAAACATTTTACTATGAATGATTACTGTCTGATTATACTGGGGACAGTTGACATCAAAGCAAACGACAACTTTATAGATCTGGTGAAAGTAATAAATAAAGGTTTAGTTAATGTACAACACACTAACATAATAATTTGTGCACCCACATATATCCGTGGGGCACTTATATATAACTATAAGGTGGAAATTTTTAATAACCTGCTTTGTATGGATATCCAAAACAATAAGTATGCATATTTTTTTGACTCTAACTATGGATTATCACTTGACATGTTTTCAAATATAACAGGCAAATTAAATAAAAGTGGAATGCAATGCTTATTCAAAGACATAATGCATAGAATTAAAATTGACATGGAATTATTCCCTTATGACTTGCCAAGTAACACAAATGGACAAAACTCACAGTTTTTTCTTTTATAATAAGATACGCATTCTCCACCAGAACATAGCAGGTCTCATAAACAAATCAGATATTCTGACTGTACACTTAGATGAATTAGAAAATGACAATAAACCAATTGACGTAATATGTATAACCGAACACTTTATGACGACAGACCAGGAAAACACACTTGACATACCTAACTTCCGCCTAGCGACTAGTTTTTCTAGAGATGTAAAGAGGGGAGGGGCATGTATATTAGCTAGAATTGGACTAGAATATACAACACTAAATACTACTACTTATTCCATTAAAGGTATCATAGAATGTAGCGCTATAGAACTGAGTGAACATGAACTCATAATAGCTTGTGTTTACCGTGTTCCAAATTCATGTATAAACTTATTTTACGCCAAATATGTGACAATACTAATAAGAAAATTGTTTTATGCGGAGATTTTAATATAAATATTCTCAAACGAAACCGTCATGCACTTGACTTTGAATATTTATTAGAAAGCCACAATTTAAAACTTGCAATTAAACAACCTACTAGACTTAGCAGTAACTCTTGTCTAGACAACTTTGCACACAATATTCCTAGAAGCAAAAGTGAAGTCATTGAATTTGGTATATCCGACCACACAGCGCAAATATTACAATGCCCTGTTAAGAAAACCTGTGTAATAAAATCTTGGCGTATTAGAAAACGCGACTATAGTACTGAGCATCTAGTTAAATTTAAAAATTGCATAAATAGTCTATCTTTTACTGACGTTTACTGTACCAACGACCCGGACGAAGCTTATAACTATTTTCAAGACCTTTTCTTATGTTTTTATAATTTATGTTTCCCTTTCGAAACTATAACAAAAACACTAACGAAAAAAACCAAATGGATCTCCAAAGGTCTTAAAAAGTGTAGTCAAATTAAAAGAAAAATGTTATGGCATTACAGAGCTCATCCAACAAAAGTAATTAAAGACGCCTTTAAGCAATACGCCGCAAGGTTCAAAAAAGTAGTATCACTGACTCAAAAGTCACAAAACAATTATTATATAAGCACATCACAAAACACATCAAAAGCGACGTGGTCAGTTATAAATAAGTCTAAATTAAATTTTCCCAGAGAACCAATAACCGAAATAATGAAGGATAATACGAAAGTTACTGATCCTAAATCAATTGCACATCATTTTAACAACTTTTTCATTAACCAAGCTTCAGAACCAAACCAAACAAATTATCGACCTTCAAATTACAAAATCAATGCTAAAGGACATTCAAATTCAATGTTTCTTGTTCCAACAACACCTATAGAGGTAGACAGAGAAATAAGGCTACTGAAAAATACTCATAGCGTAGGTAACGATGGTATCTGCACCAAAGTTATAAAATACGTATCCCCGGCTATAGCAGCTCATTTGAGCTACATAATTAATTTATGCTTATATAACGGAAAATACCCGGAAAAACTCAAAACCTCCATAGTAATTCCAATCCACAAAAAAGACGATAAAAGAAAAATGGGGAACTATAGACCTATCGCATTAATCCCCGTTTTTTCAAAAATATTTGAAAAAGTCATATATAGCCGACTGTATAAATATTTAGAAAAATACAATATTTTAGTAGACGAACAGAAGGGCTTTCGCAAAGGGAAATCAATTAATACTGCCATTTATGACTTACTGAAAACAGTTCTGGCTGCTATGGATAAAAGAAACCCAATATGCGCAATATTTATGGACATGAGTAAAGCTTTTGACCGTGTTGATCATAACATACTCCTACACAAATTGAGCATGTATGGTATAAGAGGTAAAGCGCTGGACCTCTTCTATTCATACTTGCATAATAGACAGCACATAACAGAAATTACCCACATATGTCCGAAAACACGTAGAGAGATCAAACATAGGTCAAACATGAAAACTATAAAATTTGGAGTGCCGCAAGGCAGTGTTCTGGGACCCTTGCTGTTTTTGATATACATCAATGATCTCCCTAAACATATAAGTCAACCGATGGTACTCTTTGCAGACGATAGCACAGTACTAATAAAATGTGACAACAAAAATGACTATGAGCATGTAATCAATCAAACGTTACATACAATAATACAATGGTTAACTGAAAATAATCTCAAGATAAATATGGACAAAACAAAAATTATTCACTTTCATCAAAAAACACAACCCATTAACATAAATGTCAGTTACCAGGACAAATTAGTTCATCCTGTGACAAACAAAAATTTTTAAGAATCAACATTGATGATAAACTATCATGGAAAATACATATTGAACATGCCTGTAAAAAAATTAATAAATCTTCGTTTGCTCTCTATAAGCTATCTAAAATTGTAAACAAAGAAGCCGTATTAACAGCATATCACGGAATTGTTGCACCTATCTTAAGATATGGTATTATATCATGGGGCAACTCTGTCGATAAAGAATCCATATTTAAAGCTCAAAAGAAATGCATTAGAGCAATGTGCAATATAGATAATACTACCAGTTGTGAACCATATTTTAAAAGCCTAAAAATTTTAACATTGCCATCGCTATATATCTATGAAATGAGTTTATTTGTCAAATTGAATCCAAATTATTTTAAAACTGCTTTTAAAAGCTATTATAGACAATTGCGTGACAAAAATAGACTAGAGGTTGAAATACCATATGGAAAAACAGCACTTGTCAACAAAAGTATTGTCTGTATGGCATCATTGATTTACAACAAATTGCCTGATCATGTTAAACAGTTACCGTTTCCACAATTCAAGTCAAAGCTGCACAAATTTTTAGTAAATAAATGTTACTATAATGTCAATGAGTATCTGCAAGATAAAAATATTGTTATGTAATATTAGCTCACTCAAATCTATATGAATGACAAAAATTGTGGTAATAATATATTATAAAATTATGACAGCAATAATAATGTGAAGCTAATTTAATTGGACCAATGATTAATTTTATTTTTGAATTGAATTTTTTATTTTATTTTTATTTGATTATTTAAATTACGACATTTTTTATTACCAATGACATACTACTTTTAATTTGAATTTACATGTTAAATTTTGATACAATAATCATTGTTTACTTGGTCATAATGAAATTTTAAAACTAATTTAAAACATTTTGCACACCTTATTAGGTTATAGTACAGCGGCATATTATAGCTACATGTAACACCTTTTTATACTTACCTGTATTATGCAAATAAACGTATTGATTGATTGATTGATTGATTGAGCATTTGATTCTTCGAACGTATGAAAATCGGAAACTAACAAACCGTATTTACGACTTTCGGTAAAATATACGAGTATTTCGTGATTTTTAATAATAAACATTATAATTCTTAGGTATTATGAAATACGGATTTCTTAAAATCGGAACATCGAAATTCGGAATTTTTCGAAGTATTTGGGTGTTCCCACCGAATCGACCCTCCACGGGATTAATACCATCAAAATTTAACGGTGTATAAATCATATTGATCATAGTTTAGTTCCTGGAATATTAATGCTTTTCTTATGAAAAATGCTGCTGTGGAAGGATGTGGTCATCGGTGACGAAGACGCACTGAATTTATTTGAGACCATGGCGCTGAAGGACTGGAAGTCGTTGACACGCAGTGCTCCCATTCCTTACACAATGTTTACTTGTCTGATAGCAGTTGCCGTCGGCGACAAAGAGCGGCTGGCGCAGCTGGTGCGCGCGCACCCGGTGCTGTACAACCGGGATTACGTGCGCCCCGGCGACAGCTCGCAGACCCGCTACGCCTGGTTCGATATCAGCCGGAAGATGCAGCGACCAGGTAGGACGACGGTCTTCACATACGTATTGTATTCATTAGAAATTTTACAAGGTATAATAAGGTAAGTATTCAATAGTCTTCCTTCTATAAATAAAAGAAATAAACGGAATCTATTTCCTTACTAAGGTTATTATAGTGTCACAGAAGAGTAGGCCTTTCGAACCGACATACTATCGAACTAATGAGCAATTGCTATAGGGTTTCGACACACCGTGATCGATTTAATAAAAATCGAATCATCAAGTTTCGCAGACAAATAGGATACCTATGCAGAAAATGTCCCTTAGATAAAGGTTAGAATATACCATTTTTTCCCATCAGTCACGAATTGGATTTTGAATTTCTGACGAAAAAAGAGCTAAAATGAAAACATAAAGAGACAACACAGTGACAGTCATGTAACCGTGCTTAATTGAGATAGCCTGTTCTATACATAATAATAATGTGTTACTGATTAATTGCTCACAGTGATTAAAACTAAACTGGCAACGATTCTCGCGGTATGCCTTCGTTTTAAAAATAAACAAATTCACTTTTTACACCATCTGCTCGATTATGCCCTTTTTTATGTCATACAGACATTACTTAATGCAATTTATTATCTCCCTAGGGAGATAATGTAGTTTGGGCGATCCCTAGAGAATAATGAGATTTGAATTTGGAACGTCAAAAACCAAAGACATTTATACAAAACTTCTATATAAAACTTAATAGATAGATATACAAATTAAAAATTAATAATATGTACAAACGGGTAGAAAAAGAACTTATTGGGCATCAAAAAATTCATCCACATCGATATCAATGGGAAAAGTGCCCAGAACGCTGGCAGCATTGCCACGTTAGATGGCAATGCTGATTCGTTGAACGAAGAAAAGCCCAGCCCTCTGGTCACGCGAAGAGTCGACCAGCTGTTTGCTGATGTCACGAACAACTCGATGAGCGCTCGGACCCCATGGCCCTAGTGTTTCAACCCGAAACGGCTCAAACATGTAACTACCGATAAGGTTTATTATATTTACGCCGTTTGAGGTTTTCTGCACCTGCAGCAGCCGCCCCAGCACAGCCTGCCGTACTCAGAAGATGGGATGGCGCAAGGGTGTCGACACAAGTTGCATCCCACACCAAAGGCCTACCCAACTTCCAGGGCATTATGGTCATCCCGTCTGGCCTCTTTCCATCGTCACGTGCCAAGCCGATAGGTTATCCGGCGATTACGAGAGCTCGGCGGATGATGTCATTAATGCTGGCATGCCGTGCTATCCGACCAGCGCTTCTACTGCAGGACAGGCCATGGTGTCCGAGGCGGTCGACTGCTTCACCGCATTGACATCGATGTGGAGTTCCACTAGGAGCACCCAAACGCAAGCATGTAGCGATCCGGAAGGTGGTGTCACTCAGCTTGGTACCTGTGTTGGGTGACGGTAGAGCCTGTAGCCAGAGACCCGACTCCCATTCCCCCACAGCCAGTAGGCGGGCACGCTCAGCAGTATTGGTGGACGTATTAATGAGATTATTCCGTACCAACCTGCAGAGCGGCTCATTCCACTGTCTCTGGAAAGATGGATTTTCGGGCAACGCCTTGTCCGGGCAAACCACATTCCAGACATTCACGGCATCGGTCAAGCACGGCACCTCTCAGTCAACCAGTGATGGAGTTAAGATTCTTTCGATTAACTGTTGAGTGCTGTGGACCGAAGACAGGAACGCCGGTAGACTGACACTAGAAATTTTGCGGATGTCGAGCCCACCAAAGCGAATGGGTAGTGTGGCTTGCAGCCATGCTCGGTCATCCAAAGCCACATTTAAGATGGACGTTAGAGTGTATCGAATGGTTTTGTCAATTTTGTCTAAGAGATGTAGTTGTTTCCATAAAGGGGAAGAGCGGAGAAAATACATAAAGTTAGGTGCAAAATAGCAATATCTAATGAGGGTGAAAGCGGAATGTAAGTTAATTTTTGATAGTCTGTCCGAAATATCGTTGAATGATTTTATTTTATCGTCAATGAATAAGGAAAAACTGTCTTCAAAAATTGGAGAACCTAGGAGGTGCAGTGAACATTTTTCTAAAATTTTGATATCTGGGGCTATTGCATTAAATTTCTGTAGAGTTGAGTGTCTGTCAGTATTGTCAGAAACAAAAATTTCACATTTCGAATAGTTTAGTTCGTGGCCGATGTATCGAAATTGCTCCGTCAGGAATTGGAAATCTTTTAGAACTGTATCAACATCACCTCCCAGTGTTCCATCATCTAAATACCATAGGTTAAATTTGGAATTTAGTTGTTGTATTATTGGATGGATAGCTAAGCTGAAAATGACTGGCCCGAGAGGATCACCTTGTTGGCATCCAACGGCAGATTCCAAAACCTTGTCTTTGTATAATAATTTGAATGGGTGCCTATAGCATTGCCACAAAAATCCGAAAATATCTGGAAGTTCTTTTTTTGCTTCAGCCAGCAAAGTGTCCCTGTTAACAGAATTAAAGGCGTTTTTAACGTCAACCTTGAGAATGACCTCACCCTTATCAGAATTCAGGAAAGTGGCAAGGGCATGTACGGCAGCCTCACAGCCCCCTCTCGAGCCAAAGCCAAGCTGTAGGGGCTGGAATTTGTTGGTCAGTGACTGACCGTATATCTTGCAACAAATTTTGGCTGCCATACGCCTGTAGGTGCACCCGACGGCGATGGGACGAATGCCACCGTCTCTCTTGCGCAGGGCACACAGATTGGCCCCGTACAAGACATCGACGACGGCATCGTTCACGCCACCGGAGAGCATAAGTTTCACAAGAGCCAGAAGTTCCTTCAAAAGCGACTCACCAGCTTCCCCGGCGCCTGAACTTAAAAGGTCCTTTAAGTGTTGAGGAGTCAGGCCGTCGAGGCCACCGGCGGAACCGCTTCTGAAGGAGCTCACGGCTGCGAGTAACTGGGGCGCTGAAATGTGGACAAAAGGTCAATCCAGATTAGGGGTGTCAGAAGCATCAGGAAAGTTGAGGTCATCCGCAGGCGCTGGGTGTTTACTCTCCAGGGCTGAAATTGTATCTGGAGATTAAGGCGCCACCACATCACTGCTAAATAGTAGCCTAGCCGCTCCCCTGATATCACCCTCACCTATTTTGGATTCCACATGTGAGCACAAATCTTTCTCGGAAATGTTGTTGAAAGCGGGTAAATTTTGGTCTAAAATGTGATCCGAATTATTGCAATTATCTTTAATTTGTGTCGTTAAAGTTTTTTTAGAAGCCAAATTTTTTTGGACATGTAGAATCCTGTAAGGGAAGGTGAGTAGCTCCTTCCAAGCACTTTGTGTGTTTTCCTGGGTTGCAAGACGGACGCATCGCGCTAAACTGAGCGCAACAGACCGTCTCGCGCCCCGAGGAACTCTCTTTAAAACTGGTGTAGAATTTTTCAATTTTGATAATGTTTCCCAAAGTGATTCAAAATGAGTTGATGTTTGGGAGGTAGCTGGGAGATACAAAGGTACACTATGTGGTTTGTGAACCTTGCCATAGTGTATCTTAAGCCCCCGTTCACCTTTAAAATACCTTGCCTGAGAGCAATGGGGGCATCTGGTCAACTGAGTTTGGAGCGATATGGCAGGTTGACTGCTACAGGTATCGGTTTTGCTGCAGCCTGCATTTAAAATTAAAAAAGAGAACATTAATCGTAGTTAAGTCATTTAAAAAAAAATGTAAGTACTTTTCTTGATGTTATTTCAATTGTACATCGCACTGCAATTGATTGGATATATAGAAAGTTACAACATGGTTCAATGGAAATGTGAAAATAGAACTAGTTTTTTTTTAATAATTTGACAGCTGTCAGTTGAAAGTGATTCTCTCTAGTGATGAAAAATATTACTCTTTCAACCCGCTCCTCAGGCAACTTCAGACTTACTTTCAGAGTATGAGTAATGAAATAGTACATTGTTACCCTAGGGATGAAAGTAACTTATTTAGTCCCGAGAAGAAATTTGGCGTCCGAGCGTAGCGAGATCGCCAATATTCGAGGGACTAAATAAGCCTTAAACACGAGGTAAAAACCATAGACTAATATATTATAAGATGAGATAGACTGGCAACTGACGTTTTTTGGTTTAGTTAACGAGCAACGCCCTCTGAACGCCAAGCAAGGAACTAAATGAGTACCAATGAATATATACATAGGTAGACGCGCGTTTATTTGTTTATATAGCTTATGTATTTCGTTTATTAGATACAAACTGTGTTCTGATCTAAGCATAAATATTTTATCTAAAATTAGTGCATGAACACAGTTCAGGTATCTAATAAACGAAATATCAATATATCTTGTAGGTATCTTGGGTAAAGGGAATGAGATTAATAACACAAAAACATAAAATTTAATTTATTTATTTTCGTTTCGAACCACTTGTTTTAGTATAATGTTCTCGAGCCTGTATTAAAATGGGGTCAGTTTCTTCATTATTAGTGTAATTGTAATAGCTTTTGCCTTTTGCTTGTACCTACAATCTTCACCCAATTTTGAAATCTTTCTGCATCTTTCTCAGGATGTCTCAGGAAAGTAGTGTAGAATTTCACCTGAAAATAAATTAAAATGACTGTAACGGGACTGACTAATTCCCACGCTTCACAATAATTAAAAAAATAAAATAAAAATCAGGCAAAGAGACATGTCAAGATTGTTTACCAAAGCTGACGACAGACTACAAGAGGCATTTATGATTTCTGAGTGTTTTATAAGTTTGTTTGAAGTTAGAACCAATGTTTTTTAGACATGTTGACTACTGAATAAAAAATATATTGCTCAGTTTTAAAAAAAAATAGTGTATTAGGCACTAGGATTGGTATGAATAATCTATGTATGTTCGACATAGGCATGAAAGCATATTATATGCTTTCAAGCCTACATCAGAGGTTTCCCTTAGGAAGGCAATAATAGGAAGATGGTTTTAGATCACTAAAACATTAAAAAAAAAAAACAAAACCAAATAGGTAGGTAGGAAAAAATTAATTGCAATGCATACCGGGTACTGTTGGAATATAAAACACACTACACTCACCATCTTCTGCTACAACTGGGCACTCAGGAACACAGCATGTGTTTCGAGACATTGTGTAAAGCGTAAAATAACTACACTGAGATATTTGGTCCAAACTCCTTGCATAGGGCCTATTTACACTTTCACAAAATGCAATCTGTGCTGGAATTTCGGTTATTCGGCAATATATGGAGGAACAAAAGCTCAACTGAACATATATAACAACTAAAACACCAAAAACTCCAAAAAGTACAAGAGAAATTACGCACGAAGATACGAACTCAACGGCCGTAAATTTGGTTAAATTTCTTTTAACGTCAAGCTTCAGTGTTGCTAATGTAATCATTCGATTTAGTATCGATAAACTACTCATAAAATTCTAAAATCGTAAAAATATCACTAATAATACAAAGTTTTAATAAAATATACTGTAACATGCAAAGAGAATATAAGCACTACGTTTAAGAGACGGGACTCCCATATAAAAAAATGGCTCAGTATGGCGTTTGCGCTACGCTTCAATACCAACTTTGACATACATAACCAAAGACTTGACGCATGAGGGCTGCCAACATAACAACCGAAATAGTGGTGTTACTAGGTGCTCATGGTAATTTTTTATCGATAGTCGATATATATATATATAAAAAATTTGGTTCCTTTTTTTGGGTCTAAATTAAGATCTATTTACGCCAACGTTATTCACCAGTTAAACTAGGAATAAGTGGAATATTTCAAATGAAAAAATTAAACCAAGTATAACCTGCGAATTTACGTTGGCGCATTTGCGTTAACGTAAGTTCGCAGGTAAATTTTTAGGTTCCAAAGGTGGAGGTGGGTGGTGTGGGTAAAGGAAACGCCTTTTTAAGGATTTTAATAATAACATTTTATTCTTTAATAATGTTAAAGAAATACAGTACCTATAACCTATTCGCCTATTCTATATAATGCATAAACCTTAAAAAGTATTATCTTGCTAGTTAGTGAGTTATTAAGGGCAATAGTGGGTCTAAAATCTCTCGATATATGCGCCAAATCTCCCTACGAATAGAAGTACGGAGTCTGACGAAGCTTTTCTATAAAAAAAACTTTTTAAGATTTAAGCATAACCTTTGTTGTTCGAAAAGTATGACAGTTCTATTTGAATAAAACTAAATAAAATTTGAAACAAAATTAAACCTGTCTGTAAATAAGATTAAATATAAAAGTATCGATATAATCGATAAAAATTCCACTACACAGCACTATTGATAGCTTATTTTCTAGATTTTCGACCGATTATTATCAGAAAGTATTTATCACCAGATCTTTTTCTGTAACTGAAAATGAATGTTTATTTAGGCTTACCTCTCTTCATTTAATGGATATTTGGCCATAAATATTCGCTGTTCACCATCCGAGCGGCCGGCTTTTAGACCACATATTTCACAAGTTTTTTAATGCATATTTACATATTAATTCACACGGGTACACGTATAAATACCAATAATAGATAAAAGTAACAATAAATAATTCAAATTTCCGCTTGAAATTCTCGAAACAGTTGTAAAACACAAAAATCAAATTTTGTTTTCATTCACTTCTTGACAAGCAAAGAATGAAAATGGCGGGCTTAAAGCTGCGACAGAGTCGAATAGATGTTAGAGCAAGATAGCGATAGCCACCATTTTGGCCGCCATCTTAATTAGCGCAAACGCCATACATTTGAGATGGTTCATTTTTTTCTTAGGGAGTTGCACCAGACTGGTAACATGTATAAAAAAGTAAAATAAAAATCTGAGTCGTCGTCAAAGGTCGTCGTATGATTTTAGGTGTTTCTTTTGATTTAGCCCGTAAAAGGTTTCCGACTACTGCTTTAACCTCTTCTCTTAAGAATCAGGCGGTGAATCCTTAACTGAATCTGATTATTGTGTAATTACAAAATCTCTAAAACAAAATTCTACAACAATTTTCCCGCCATTTTGTTTTTTTTTTATGTGGTCAATCGGCTATTCAGCCATCATTTTACATTTTTGTCAGTGAAAAATAGTAAACATTTCTCATATCTATGTTAGTTTTAAAGAATTAAAAAAATAATTGAAAGTAAATTATAAATAATTATGTAATTTAAAAAAAAAAACTACTGCTATACTTATCTTAATTTCAATTTTACATCGCGCTGTAATTGACTGGCTGTATAGAAAGTTTAGACATAGATCAATAGAAATGTGAAGATACAAATAGTTTTTTTTAAATAATTTGACAGCTGTCAGTTGAAAGTGATTCTCCCTAGGGATGAAAAGTATTACTTTCAACCCGCTCCTCTGGCAACTTCAGACCTACTTTCAGCGTAAGAGTAATGAAAAAGAATAAAATATTGAACCTGACAAGTCTCTAAAAAAAGTAATGAAAAGATCGTTTTATAAATTAAAACTATAGAACCTTTACAGTACTGAATTTATTGAATATCAAGTTTTAGAAGATTAAAAATATTATAATATATAACATTTTAAATATTACTTACACACCTCAAAAAAAGTTTGAGATCACTTTGATCATACGAAATCGTTTTTGTTACATTATAATAAAGCGTTTTTTCTTTTTTTTTCTAAGGTTCTTTATTTAAAAAATCATTTTTTTTTTATAAAAAAAATATCAATGGTTTTTCTGTATAAAAAGAGCCACCCATTCAGTAATCTGACCAATTTGATTTAAGCGTTTTTTCGAACTTTTCGAGGAATCTCTCCTCGGCATCTTTTTGAATGAACTCCTCATTCAAAAAGATGCCGAGGGGATTATCAGAAGAAGGACATTCTACGAGAGAAATAGCACGCAGAGTTGCTGTGCCCCAATCCTGTGTCGTGAACACGTTACGGAGGTACCGCAGCGTGGATAACTTTGCTGATCGACCTCGAAGTGGTCGGCCAACTGTTTTTACTGCTGCTCAGAAGCGTTACATCAGATTGCTGCACAGATAAAAGAAAAGTGCTGACTGCCCGGGACCCAACAATCCATGCCACTAAAATAAAAGCTGAGTTGCGGGCTGCTACTAGACTAGAAATTAGCACTCAGACCATCAGGAATTGCTTACACCAGGTTAGATTACGAGCGAGGAAATCCTGGCGAGCACCCCTGAACTCACAGCAACGACAGCGACGCAGATTGCAGTGGGCTAGACTCCGCCAAAATGAAGAAAACGACGAGGAAAACATTTGACGGAATTGTCTCTGACGAGTCCAGAATTAGCACTCATCCAGACAACCGAGTCCGGTCATTTAGAATAAACCATGGCCCTCGATTCGTAATGGTTGACGATAATGCTCCTGCACATCGAGCTCAACGAATCAACGCTGCTCTACGTGAATACGACATTACTAGGTTAGACTGGCCTGCCGGCTCGCCTGACTTAAACCCGATAGAGCACGCGTGGGATGCTGTCAAGCGAACTGTTTGGAACCGTCGGCCACCTCCCCAGACAGTGCCAGAGATCAGGGAAGCCGTTATTTAAGAATGGGACAGGTTACCGCAATAAATGCTGGATAAATTAATTCTCAGCATGCCAAGAAGGATTGCCGCATGTGTTCGAGCCAGGAGAGGAGTTATCTTGTACTAAATAAAAACAATTTCATAATAAATGTTGACAATATTTAGTTAACCTCTTTTTCTTTCAATTATTTATTAGTTGAAATTGCACTAATAAATAGGACTTTCAAATTCAATATTTAAAAAAAAAAATCAAAATGTGTATCTTTTTTATAAAAAAGATGTTACTTATGCAACATTCCTTTACAAAAATTTTTTTTAAAAAATATCCATCTTTTGCTAGTGATTTCAAACTTTTTTGATTTGTGTATATTTCTCTAAAAATATTTTGTTTTCGTAAATTGTCTTTGAATTATCTCACAGATGGTGTAAAAAGTAGAGTATGCAACACGGAGATAAAGCTGTCTTTGTCTCGAGCGGCTTGAACTCCTTCACTTCACTCAGGTTTCTACATTAACAATATAAATAATATAAGTTAATAATATAAATAATATAAATCCCTCACTAACGTTCAGAATTAAAACTCCGCAACCTTCGTTTCTTTCGGAATTCAACATGCCGCCCTCGACTTCAAGACACTGCTTTATATCCTAGTCATATAATCTACTATTATGAAGTTGTACACGTTTTGCTAGGTAGGTACGATCTAATAGGTATATGTTTGTTTTATTTTAACAGAATCAGAATGCATATCGATGTGGAAGCGTCTAAAAGAGAGTTATAGAGCAGCTCTAACGCGGCGCAAACGAACGTTGGAGCAAGGACTCAAAGTGAAACCATCAAAATATGAAAACTATATGTCATTTATGAAACCCTTTATGTATATATGGACAAAAGTAGCGGCAGCAGACGAGGCGGGCTCTGGAGAGGACGCCGCGCCGAGCGCACCCGAGTGCCGCCGAACGCTGGCGGGGCTCGGCCCGGCCGTGGCGCGCCAGTCGTGCTACCCGCAGAACACTCTCGTCGAGCTGTTTCGGAATTTAGGTGAAACTGTAAAGGCCTTCCCAAAGGACGTGAGAAGTCGTGTGAAAAGTGAAGTTCTCAAAGTAGTTAGTGATGCCAGGGATTTAGTTTTAAGCAATAATTCAGTGGAACAATTGTATATAGTAGAAGATGTAAAAGAAGAAGGCATGGATGAAAATGAACAATCGTAAATAAATAATTAGCTATCGACTGTCACCTTGTTTGAGTGGTTTCTCCTGACTGCCTCCCAGCCTGCCCCTCCTGCGTATTTGTGTGGGGAGCACTGCACATTGCGGCCTGGTTCCTATTGCCTAAGTTGATCATTAACATACACTCCTCTATGTATATGCATACTAGCTTCTGCCCGCGACTTCGTCCACGGAAAATTTCTTGTTTTAACATAAGTTTACACTCGACATTACTGTACCTTCCCATTAGTAAAATCATTTTTGGAATCGGATCAGTAATTTCGAAGATTACCGAAGTTCTCTTGTCTGCTCAAGGTAAATTATCCCTTAGTCGCCTTTTACGGCACCCTCGGTTTGAAATGGTACGATGACATAATATATTTTTAATCCATCATAACACAAATACTAATAAAATTATATGCTACTGCTCTTGTCTGTGTTGTCTGCCGGGACAGTTGCGATTTCCTTTTAGGCATGCTCTTAGTCAACAAATGAACAAACTACACAGACTTAAAAACAATTATGAACAAAGGGAGAGGGATCAGGGACTCGACACCCGTCCACCTTTATTACAAAACAATCGTAATATCGTATTATCGTTATAATTCGTAAAACGAAATTACGAACTACTATAGAACGAAGTACGAACATACAACGAAATAAATCGAAATTACGATATATCCGATTATTACGATTAGGAGTACGAATCAACGAACAACCCAAACGAACGAAACAACCGAAACCAATAAGCAACAGACTGACATGCAATAATTTGAACACCAACTAAAGACAACGGGGGTGCCATGACAGAAAACCTCCACGAGTGCCCGCAGGCTATAGTTCCCTTGCGGATACGTCCGGAGCGAAGGCTAGTCTGCGGGACGGTGCACCCTGGGAGGCGGCCAACTACCCCCTTGGGCACTCCTGCCTAAGGGGCCTCGATGGCCGTCTGCGAATGTTCTGTCGGGAGTACGCTTCAACGCGTGTCCCTCTGCTTTAGCAGAGGGCACAGTGGCGAAGCAAGAGCGGGCTCGGCGTGCACTCACCCTGCCACCGGGCAGGCAGGAGGAAGGCTTACTCCTCCTTCTGCCACCGTTGTTCTCGTAGCCCCAGAGATTGTCCAAGGTCATGTTTCTGACTTTTGATGGGGGTCGAGGGTCTTGGCTTAACCGCCCGGGCCGCGAGGAAGACAACCTCTATAAAAAATCACCCCAAACCTCCAAGCGGCGGCGCACCGTGAGGGAGGTTGTTAGCTTGACTAATGGGTAGCTAAATTAGTCTCTAGTGCGGACCACAGATTTTGAGCAAGTACCCGAAGTTTTTACTCGTGGGAATCTAATGGAAAAAAGCAAATTCTTTACAAAAATCCCTTTGGAGAGTGATGCGCGGTCGGAGTCCGACGCGGCATCCAGAAGGAGCTCAGGCTCGGAGGTGGAAGAGGAGGTGGAGTCGGGAGGCGACACCGGAAGAAACGCGAGTTTCTTCCGGAAACGCTCCTTGTCGAGGGACAAATTGTCCTCCGACGCAGAAAAGGGCTCGGCCCGAAAAATCCCTACCAGTGGGCGGGGAGCGGGCCGAGCACCGGGAAGAGGACGGGGAGTCACCTCCCAGGAGGCGGCCGAGCGAGCCGAGAGACTCGCTGCGGAAGGGCGCCACCCTGCTGCGATGGACCCCTCGGGGCCATCTGGCAGCGAGAAGGAAGACTCCGCCGAGGAGTCGCGTCGGTCCTTCGGCGAGCTCGTCGTCGCCGCGCTGCGCGATATGGGCCGCAAGCGAGAGAGGACGTCAAAGGAGAGGACGGTCCTCCGCCATGCCGCCTCAATGCAGGAGGCCTTTGACGTCGCTCTCAGGAAGAGCGTGGCGAAGCTCCAGACCGAGCTCCGAGCCGGGCTTCGGGCCGAGCTTCAGGCCGAGCTCGCTGCGGTCCATGGAGCCAGCAGCCAGAAGCCCGTGGAAGGGGGGTGCAAGCAAGGGCAGGGGCAAAGTCGGCCCCAGCCCCAGCCTCGGCCCCAGCCCCAGCCCCAGCCCCAGGCCGAGTCAGGAAGCCAGCTGCTGACGCTGGTGCAGCGGGAGCTGGCTGCTTTTCAGCAGCAGCTGCAGAAGCAGCTGCAGGAACAGCAGCAGCAGTTCCAGCTGCGGATCCAGCAGCAGCTGTCCCTGCTGGAGGGCATCGTACTGCGCCCCCCACTAGCGGCCTCCGGCCAGCGAAGGGTGGCGTCCTACGCTGCCGCCGCGGCCTCGGCGGCTGCGCCCACGGCGGGCCCGTCAGGGCAGACCAGGCGCGTGGCCATGGCTGCGAACCCCGCCGGAGCGGCCCCACAGGCCAAGAAACAGCAGCAGGTGAGGCCAACCCCTGCAGCTCCCCCCAAGAAGGGCAAGGCGGCACCGGCCACTAAGGCGGCGGGAGCCCCTGCTGTGGCGGCAAGCAGGCGGCCTAGGCCGCCTCCCCAACCTGCAGATCCTCCGGCCGAAGCCGGATGGCAAGTGGCCGGAGCCAAAAGGCAGGCTGGCAAGGCGGCTCGCGCTGCCAGGAGGCGTGAGCGGCAGAAGCAGAGGAAGCGGACGGCCCTCGCGGCCAGGATTCGCAACCCGCGCTCTACGGCTGTAGTAATCACACTGCAGCCGGAGGCAGCGAAAAAGGGTGCGACCTATGGCGAGGTCCTCCGAAAGGCGAAGCAGGCGGTGAACCTCACCGACCTCGGGATCACCGGGGGCTTCCAGATGCGGCATACCGCAACTGGTGCCCTGATGTTGGAGGTCCCCGGAGCCAACAGCGGCCCCACCGCAGACGCCCTGGCTGAAAAGATCAGGGCGATCTTGGACACGGAGAAGGCCCGGGTGTCCAGGCCCACAAGATGCGTCGACATGCGCATTATGGGCCTGGACGATTCCGTCGAGGTCGAGGAGGTCGTGGCCGCTGTCGCCAGGACGGGTGGGTGCCCTGCCGATCAGGTCCGGGCAGGCACCATCCGTGTTGACGGCACTGGCATGGGGGCGGTTACTGTAAACTGCCCCGTGCCAGCGGCCAGGAGCATCACCGAGGACGGCAAACGGCTTCTGGTGGGCTGGGTCTCCGCGCGGGTTAAGCTGCTGGAGCCCAGACCGCTGCGCTGCTATCGCTGCCACGTGGGCCACCACGTGGGGGTCTGTTGCGCAGCGGAGGAAGATCGCAGCGACCGCTGCTTCCAGTGCGGTCAGCCCGGCCACAAGGCCGATACCTGCAGTGCAGCGCCGCACTGCTACGCATGTGCGGCGGCAGGCAAGTCGGCCGACCACCGGGCTGGGAGTAGGACCTGCGATCCCCCTGCCAAGGCCAAGGGCAAGGTGCCAAGGCCCGTCCCCGCGAAGATGCTCACCGCCGCGGCTGCCCAGCTGGCTGCCGCCGCCATCGCCTCCGCAGACGCCGCCGCCGCTACCACCGCGGCAGGACCCTCGCAGAGGGCACGGGAGGAGACTGTAATGGACTGTCAATAACGGCTCCATTACGTCTCCTCCAGGCGAATATCAACCACTGCGCCCCCGCTCAGGATCTGTTGCTCCAGAGCATGGCGCAGTGGTCGATCAACATCGCCGTTGTCTCCGAGCCGCACTTTGTCCTGCCCAGAGCCGACTGGGTTCAGGACCTGAGCGGCTCGGTGACACTCATTTCGTCGGCCGCCGCCGGTACCCCGGCACTCGAGGCCGTCAAGAAAGGCCGGGGTTGCGTGGCAGCACGGTTCGGGGACATAGTGGTGGTAGGCGTCTACCTGTCCCCGAACAGATCTCTCGCCGAACTCGACAGCTCCCTTTTCGAGCTGGATGCCGTCGTTGCTGGGTTTGACTCCAGCCTCCCCGTGGTCGTTTGCGGGGACTTCAACGCCTGGAACGAGGCTTGGGGTTCCCGGTTTACGAACCAACGAGGTCGAAGCGTGGAGGAATGGGCCCTAGGACAGGGCCTAGTCGTACAAAACCGGGGTTCTGTCCCCACGTGTGTGCGGATGCAGGGCGAGTCGGTGGTGGACATTACGTTCGCCAGCCCTGCACTGGCACCGCGCGTCGTCGACTGGCGCGTCATAGAGGAGGTGGAGACGTTCTCCGACCGCCGGTACATCCGGTTTGACGTCTCCGCCCAGACCTCGACCGTGCCGGTCCGACAGACCCCGTGTGGTCCGCGTTGGGCGCTGAGGCAGCTGGACAGGGACCTGCTCCAGGAAGCCGCGATAGTACAGGCCTGGGTGCAAGCACCGGACAGGCCTGTCGACATCGACGTCGAGACGGACTGGTTCCAGGTGGCCATGTCGCAAATATGCGACGCGGCCATGCCCCGAGTCTGGCCAGGACGTGCCCGGCGCCAAGTACACTGGTGGTCGCCAGAGATTGCGGCACTGCGCGATGCGTGCAATGCTGCGCGACGCCGGTATACTAGACACCGCAGGCGCCGCACCCGTCCACCGGCTGCGGAGGCCATAGAGGCGGAGCTGTATGAGGGATACAGAGCTGCAAAGCGCACCCTCCGAGCGGAGATAAAGCGGGCCAAACTCGAGGCCCGCAACGTGTGGCTGGAGTTCCCTACGCGAGGGGAGCATACTCCCCCGCCTATGGCTCCGCCACCAGCAGCGGTGTCCGATGCGGACCACGACGGCAACGACGGCAACAATGCTCCAGAGGTGACCGAGGTGGAGATGAGAGTGGCGGTGCGAAGGCTGAGTGCCAAGAACACCGCCCCAGGACCCGATGGCGTGCCTGGAAAAGCCTGGGTCCTGGCCATGGAGGAACTCGGGTCTCGATTGAGAGGGCTCTTCAGCGCATGCATGGAGAGGGGCCAGTTCCCGCTTTGCTGGAAGACGGGGAAAATGGTCCTTATCGCGAAGCCGGGGCGCCCCGTGGACTCTCCGTCCGCGTATCGGCCCATTGTGCTGCTCGACGAGGTGGGCAAGCTCTTTGAAAGAGTAATTGCAGACCGCCTCGTCGTGCATCTGGCACGGAAGGGGCCGGATCTTGCGGACGGCCAGTTCGGATTTCGCAGGAGGCGCTCCACTGTGGACGCCATCATGCGCGTGCGAGCCCTCACGACGGGGGATGCGGTGTCCCGGGGCAGGTGTGTCTTGGCGTTGTCTCTGGACATCGCCAACGCCTTCAACTCCCTGCCCTGGAGTTGCATTGGTAGGGCACTCCGGTACCACCGGGTGCCCGACTACCTCTGTCGGGTGATCGAGGCCTACCTGTCGGACAGGTTCATCATCTACCCCGGTCATCAGGGGGAGTTGAAACGGCGAGAGATGTCGTGCGGTGTTCCGCAGGGATCGGTACTAGGGCCGCCCTTGTGGAACATCGGGTACGACTACGTGCTGCGCGCCGACCTCCCCGACGGGGTCAGCGTGGTCTGTTACGCAGACGACACGCTGGTCCTGGCGCGGGGACGGTCGTACCAGGCGGCGGTCGAACTAGCGACGCGCGGGGTTGCGACAGTCGTGGAGAGGATACAGCAGTTGGGACTCGAGGTGGCATTGCACAAGTCCGAGGCCATGTGTTTTCACGGCCCTCGGAGCGCGCCACCTCTGGGCTCCCAATTAACGGTAGGAGGAGTTCACATCGGCGTCGGGTCGACGATGAAGTACCTGGGACTCGTCCTCGACAGCCGGTGGAACTTCAAGGAGCATTTCCGACGTCTGGCTCCCAGATTGAATGCGACTGGGGCTGCGCTCAAGCGGCTCCTGCCGAACCTGGGGGGTCCAGACGCCTCCTGCCGGAGGCTCTACGCAGGCATCGTTCGGTCCATGGCCCTTTACGGTGCGCCGGTGTGGGCGCCATCGCTACGTAAGCGAGTGGCGGCCCGGCTAACCTGCCAGAGGGTCATGGCCATCCGGATGATCCGCGGATACCGTACGGTGTCCTGCGAAGCGGCGAGCCTCCTTGCTGGCCTACCACCGTGGGATTTGGAGGCAACAGTCCTTGCACACATGCATGACCTACGCGTGGAGATGCAATGTCGGGGCGAAACTCCGCTGCCGCGACAAGTCGCGGCATGGCGGTCAGAGCTCCGGCGGGATCTCATGGTGAAATGGCGAGAACGATTGTCGCAACCTCGTGCTGGGCACGCCACGATCGAGCCGGTAAGGCCCCTCTTTGAGGCGTGGCTGGAAAGGCCCCACGGCGTCGTCACCTTCCGTTTGGCGCAGGTGCTGACCGAACACGGCAAGTTCGGTCCGTACCTGTACAAGATTCGTGCGGAGACGACGCCCGGGTGTCGCCACTGTGCGGACCGCCCGGTGGACACGGTGGAGCACACAGTCGAGGTGTGCCCCGCTTGGGAAGAGCAGCGCCGTGTCCTCGTGGGGGCGATCGGCGGCGATCTCTCGCGCCGGGCCTTGGTTCAAGCCATGCTCCGGAGCGAGGAGGAGTGGCAGGCGGTCGCCTCCTTTTGCGAAGCAGTAATGCTAGTAAAGGAGGAGGCCGACCGCATTAGGCAAAGGCGGACACGCCGCCACCGCCGCCGGGTTTCCGATCCCAATTTCCGGCCACCGTAGGCGCGGGCTCGCGGACGGTTTTTTTTTTTTTTTTTTTTTTATGGTAGGTAAAATCATCCAATGACAAATCCCGCCCTTGGGCGGAGCGGGAAGTAGTGTCAGACTCTTACTGACTAAAAACCTACCCCGTTCCTTCGTTGCCTATAGTGCCGGGGCTGAGCCTTCCTCTCAGAAAACGGCCCTTGACCCCAGCAGGCTTCGACCCTGCCTGCCTGCAGTTAGCAGGCTGGGCCTCTACGGTTTGCTGACAACTCCTTGAGGCGCGCGGGAACAGAACGCGCCGTCGACGACTTGGGCTCGGTCCGGTCTGTTACCGGACGATCGGACAGCGTGCTACCCATTGCACGCCGTTCGCAAGCCCGCGCCTACGGTGGCCGGAAATCGGGATCGGAATCCCGGCGGCGGCTGGGGCGAGCGCCCCGTTGCCTCTGCCTGATGCGGTCGGCCTCCTCCTTTGCTAGCATTACTGCTTCGCAGAAGGAGGCGACCGCCTGCCATCCCTCCTCACTACGGACCATGGCCTGAACCAAGGCCCGGCGAGAGAGATCGCTGCCGCCGATCGCCCCCACGAGGACACGGCGATGCTCCGCCCAGGCGGGGCACACCTCTACAGTGTGCTCCACCGTGTCCTCCGGGTGTTCCGCACAGTGGCGACACCCGGGCGAATCCTCCGCACGAATCCGGAACAGGTACTTAGCGAACTTTCCGTGTTCGGTAAGCACCTGCGTCGTGCGGAAGTTGAGAGCACCGTGAGGTCTTTCCAGCCACGCCTCAAGGATGGGCCTTATCGCCCCTATTGTGGCGCGCCCCGAACGAGGTTGCGATAGTCGCTGACGCCATTTCGCCATGAGATCCCGCCGGAGCTCTGTCCGCCATGCCTCGACTTGTCGCGGCAGCGGAATTTCGCCCCGGCGTTGCATCTCCATGCGCTTATCGTGCATGTGTGCAAGGACTGTTGCCTCCAGATCCCATGGCGGTTGGCCAGCAAGGAGGGTCGCCGCCTCGCGGGAAATCGTTCGGTACCCTCGCACCATGCGTATTGCCATGACCCTCTGGCACGCATTCAGCTGGGCCCTCGGTTGCTGTTGCAACGTCGGTGCCCACACCGGAGCCCCGTAGAGGGCCATGGACCGAACGATTCCCGCGTAGAGCTTCCGGCAGGAGGCGTCTGGTCCCCTGAGGTTGGGCAGGAGCCGCCCGAGAGCAGCCCCAGTCCGATTCAGTTTGGGAGCCAGACGTCGGAAGTGCTCCTTGAAGTTCCACCAGCTGTCGAGGACGGGGCTCGCGGACGGTGGGCAATGGGTAGCTCGCTGTCCGTCCGTCCGGTAACAGACCGGTCCGAGCTCAGGTCGTCTACGGCGCGCACCGTTCCCGCGCGCCTCAAGGAGTTGTCAGCAAACTGTAGGGGTCCAGCAGGGCCGAAGCCTACTGGGGCCCAAAGGTTATGTGAGACTGTCACCACGGGCCCCAGGATAAAGGCAAGGAATGGAAAGGTAGGTTTCTAGTCAGTAAAAGTCTGACACTGTTTCCCGCCCCACCCAAGGGCGGGATTCGTCATTGGATGATTTTACCTACGTTAAAAAAAAAAAAAAAAAAACTAAAGACAACGTGGGCACAATAATTCGAGAGGGTCATCAAGCCACGGAAAATCTTAACACCGCGATTCAGAAAAATGACGTATTTGCAGAATGCTATCTATGGGCAAATGGATAAAACGTCCGTACAAAGCATGATAGATCCTAGAGCTCTACGAATGAAAGTTGTGCTAGTGGCATTTTGCGTTTTAGTAATTTTATATTATCTCCGAAACTATATGACCGATTGACATACTGTAAATGGCAAATCTTATCTGTATGATGTCCCTGTGATACTGAAATAATTTATTGTGACAAGAATTAATATTTCGTTGCTCAAATAATCAACCAAACGTAAGTATGCCGAAAAAAATACTTTTTTAATGCAAATAAAGAAGTATAAAAGATAACATATATAAAAGATAGAAATATGCTATCGCGGGCTTTTTTGTAGATATAATTAAGACGAATCAGGTTGCCATACATTGTTTTTAATTTTAAGCAACTCTCTAGGCAGCGCACGCAAATAATTCTGTTTTATGAGGTATTTTTTTCCGACTTGCAAGACAAAAATTGTGATAGCTCAGTTAATGTACATGTTATAAAAATAATTTATAGCCTATAGCACTCAGGAATAATGTAGCTTTCTACCAGTGTAAAAATTTTTAGAATTGGATCATGAGTTCCAGAGATTACCCCCTACATACAAGGCCATGTGCTTCCACGGCCCTCGGGGTGCGCCACCACCGCGTTCCCAGCTAACGGTAGGAGGGGTTCACATCAGCGTCGGGTCGACGATGAAGTACCTGGGACTCGTCCTCGACAGCTGGTGGAACTTCAAGGAGCACTTCCGACGTCTGGCTCCCAAACTGAATCGGACTGGGGCTGCTCTCGGGCGGCTCCTGCCCAACCTCAGGGGACCAGACGCCTCCTGCCGGAAGCTCTACGCGGGAATCGTTCGGTCCATGGCTCTCTACGGGGCTCCGGTGTGGGCACCGACGTTGACACAGCAACCGAGGGCCCAGCTGAATGCGTGCCAGAGGGTCATGGCAATACGCATGGTGCGAGGGTACCGAACGATCTCGCGCGAGGCGGCGACCCTCCTTGCTGGCCAACCGCCGTGGGATCTGGAGGCAACAGTCCTTGCACACATGCACGACACGCGCATGGAGATGCAACGTCGGGGCGAAATTCCGCTGCCACGACAAGTCGAGGCATGGCGGACAGAGCTCCGGCGGGATCTCATGGCGAAATGGCGTCAACGACTATCGCAACCTCGTTCGGGGCGCGCCACAATTGGGGCGATAAGGCCCATCCTTGAGGCGTGGCTGGAAAGACCTCACGGCGTTCTCAACTTCCGCACGACGCAGGTGCTTACCGAACACGGAAAGTTCGCTAAGTACCTGTTCCGGATTCGTGCGGAGGATTCGCCCGGGTGTCGCCACTGTGCGGAACATTCGGAGGACACGGTGGAGCACACTGTAGAGGTGTGCCCCGCCTGGGCGGAGCATCGCCGTGTCCTCGTGGGGGCGATCGGCGGCAGCGATCTCTCTCGCCGGGCCTTGGTTCAGGCCATGGTCCGTAGTGAGGAGGGATGGCAGGCGGTCGCCTCCTTCTGCGAAGCAGTAATGCTAGCAAAGGAGGAGGCTGACCGCATCAGGCAGAGGCAACGGGGCGCTCGCCCCAGCCACCGCCGGGATTCCGATCCCGATTTCCGGCCACCGTAGGCGCGGGCTTGCGGACGGCGTGCAATGGGTAGCACGCTGTCCGATCGTCCGGTAACCGACCGGACCGAGCCCAAGTCGTCGACGGCGCGTTCTGTTCCCGCGCGCCTCAAGGAGCTGTCAGCACACCGAAGAGGCCCAGCTTGCTAACTGCAGGCAGGCAGGGTCGAAGCCTACTGGGGTCATGGGTTAGTTCCGAAAGGAATGCTCGGCCCCGGCACGATAGGCTACGTAGGAACGGGGTAGGTTTTTAGTCAGTAAGAGTCTGACACTACTTCCCGCTCCGCCCAAGGGCGGGATTTGTCATTGGATGATTTTACCTACCATAAAAAAAAAACCCCTACATACAAACTTACAAATTTTACCTCTTTATAATATTAGTATAGATGTCACCGTAGCCGTAGTTCTACAACCACCACTTGTTATCCCCACTCCCGTCTAACAATTCTCTTAGGTAGAGAGGTTCAATTCCGATTACAAAAAGTCGCAACTTCCAGTCTGTATAATTCAGAAAATGATATTTATTTTGCAAATAGGTTTTAAAAAAACACTTACACGTCATTTCTTTTTTCTTCAGTTTAAACTAGATAAAGTCGGTGTTTCCTAGCTAACTACCCTGGGAAGAAACACCGAAACAAACTCAGGGGTCAAAGTCTCTTTTATAGTCCATACAGTAAACATGTAATGGTCAAATAATATGAGAACCATGCAGATTAGTGTCTGAGATGCTCTTTTGAAGAAGAGAAAGAGAAGAAGAACCACACAGATTTGAGTAGACCTGTCCAGTCAGGGCAATCATTTGTCAGTATTCGTGTGACTCAAACTTAGGACTACTAAGGAGTTCAACGACTTGACGATCTATACCAAAGAAAGGGCATTTTGGTAGGCCGCATCAAATACTCAAAACTGCCAGACATCATATTAAAATTTACAGAAGAATAAAAGTACTTAATCCACATAGTCTCCATATTCACAATAATAAAATAGAATTTACAAAAATTTAACACTTTCTAAGCAGCTTATTACAAGCCGTCAAATATAATATATATATTTTTATGTAGGTTTTATTCTTGCAATCTGCCTGTTTTAGGGCATTTAGCTACAGGTCTCGAATTTTCACTTTGTGTTGAATGAACTTAGCCCAGTGGCTAGTCTTTGGATCCCGTTTAACTCAACAGGAGGGCAAGCCCCTCGCCTTAGGGTAAAAGTTATGTGAACAGATTTGGACTCGTTCGCCTCAATACGCCAGTCGCGGAGCTAAGGTTTTTTTGTAATATAGCCGATGCTGACTCTGGATCTTCGTGCGTAGCTGAGACTGCCGTGTCGTCTGTAAACGTACCCACGATAACATCGTCATTTACTGGCAGGTCGTGGTGAATATAAGGTATCAAATTGGTCCCAGAACGCTGCCTTGGGAGACTCCTGCTTTGATATCATATAACTGAGTTCTTTCATCTCCATGCTTTACATAAAAATGACGCTGGGTTAAGTAGGATCGGATTAATAGGTGTTAGCTTGGGGGAAGAGTTTTCAATAGTTTTATATAGAAGACCTTTATGCCACACTCGAGCAAAAGCTTGTGAGATATCGAGAAAGGCAGCCGTACAGTACTTCTTATGATCGAATGCGGAGTTTATCCCATTTACAAGTCGGAGAACGTGGTCTATAGTCTCATGAGCTTCTCTAAATCCGAACAGATGTAGCGGTATTTGATTTTTTGAGATTTCTGGCAAAAGCCTTTTTAATAGAAGGATTTCTAGTACTTTAGAGGGTATTGGTAACAGACTTACTGGGCGGTATGAGGTCACTTTATCTGGTTCCTTCCCGGGTTTCAGTATAAGCTTTCAGTATATTTCAGCTGTTTTCCATTATTCAGACCGACATCAAGTAGCTTTTTCATGATTTTTGCGGTTTTAAGGTCGTATCCAGGAGCTTTGTTAACGTTTAGTTTACGTAAGTATTGCATGCTGAACTTCATTTTTATTGAATGATTGAATAGGGTCTGTACGTCTAGTTTTGAAGATTCCAAAACATTATTAAAGGGGTGAGGAGGTGGCTGTCGGTCTGTGAGCATTATGCTAATGCTCACGGATTGAAATACAACGTTCTCAAAACGGAATCGATGGTATTCAGGTCAGGAGCTGGTCCGGAGAACATACCCAGTGTTAAACTGAACGGTACGACCATAACTGTCGTAAAGCAGTTTAAATATGTTGGGCACATACTGACAGATAGACTCCGGTACGATTGCGACATAGAACGAGAGCGTAGGGCCCTCAGTGAGGAGCAACATGCTTGCACGCAGATTTGTGAGGTGCACCAATGATGTCAAGACCACATTGTTTAGAGCTTATTGTCTGACAATGTACACTTGCCAACTTTGGTGCAACTTCACAAAAAAGATGTACGGTACTTTAAGGGTTCAGTATACGGATGCTTACCGAACTCTTATGAAACTGCCAAGATACTGCAGTGCCTCCAGCATGTTTGCTGAAGCGAGGGTCCCGGACTTCTACGCAATCATGAGGTCGAGAGTTGCATCTTTTTGGCAAAGTTTGAGACGTTCCAGTAATAGTATTTTGAGAGCAGTCACATGCAATCTGGCTAATCCCATATTTAAACACTGGAATTCTGTACACCTGAACGAGAACAAAAAATGATGTAAGACTTAGTTCTTCAATTATAATAATATTTTTTTTTTTATAGGTTTTTCTCTTTTTTTGGATGACTATGGGTACCTATACATACCTCAATGATTTTAAATGTATTTTACAAGTTTATTTTATTGTATATGGGTATTTTATAGCCTGAATTAAACTATTATTATTATTTTCGGGTACAGATTCTTTTCTCAGCTCTTTAGCTGGTGTCGACCACATTTACGGGCCAAGCGCCAAGTAAATGTAGCGTGCAAAATTTCAGTGTGTTGTGTGATGAGGTCCTACTTCGTTCTCTTCTATCTGCATAAATTTTCTAACAATCCTACAGGTATTTAAAATCACAGCCTTTTGCAGTGTAATGTAGATGGTTTCTTTTAGATCTTATAATTTTAAACTATGAAGAAGGTGGTTTGGAATAACGCCTGTGGTGGAAAGAACTTTATGGACTACGTATACTTTTTCTTGACGCCAGATTCTAACTACTTCATCTTTAAGTTCCGCATATTTACTTATTTTTTCAGAGATTGTTTTTTGTATGTTGTGTGTATTGGGGACTGCGATGTCTATCAGGTAAGTAACTTTATTTACTTTATCTTGTAATGTTATGTCCGGTCTGTTATAGTAAATAGTTTTGTCTGTGAGAATGGCGCGGTCGTAATAAAGCTTATGTGTGTTATTTTCGAGAATGGTTTGTGGTACATAATTATAGTAAGGTGTGTTGGAGCAGGCTCCGACCCTCCCGTTTCCCGGCCCCTACAGTTTGCTGACAACTCCTTGAGGCGCGCGGGAACAGTGCACGCCGTCAACGACTTGCTCGGTCCAGACTGTTATTGGACGGACAGACAGCGAACTACCTTTTGCTCGCCGTCCGCAAGCCCGTGCCAACAGTGCCGGAAATTAAGATCGAAATCCCGTCGCTGGCGGTGGTGCGCGCCGTTGCCTGATGCGGTCGGCCTCCTCCTCTACCCTAGATCTGGAGAAGTCATTTGATGATTTCCCACATCAGTAAAAATACAACCTTACCCTAAATATATGAATTGTGGCTTATTAATATTAAAAGCGTATCTGTCTCCTTTAAGTAGGTACTTCCCTACAATTAATGACTTAGTTAGTCACAATTTAATATTCAGTGTGTATCACTTATCTGCATTTAAAGATTGTGTCCACTTAATATAAACTCAATACTTAATTTTATAAAACACTCATCTTAACAAAGAAAGATAGCGTTTCCTTAAAATATATAAATTTAAAATTAAACTCTAGCTTAGCTTGGTTATGCTTGCTTGCTTAACCTTTGTTAAGCATACTTGTAAGAAATTTAAACCTAAATTAGATTGGGTAGGACTAGTTATTATATTACTTGTTTAGAAACTTAGTTGTTGCCTGATGAATAGGTATGTATTGCATATGTGTCAAGACGAGAATTATGGGCGAAGAGAGATGCAAAGAGACCTGCTTTCTCTCTCGCGGTGTGAGCCAGTGTTCCATCAGGCTTAACCAGCGGAGGTGTGGGCCGACAGAAGTTCGCTTCGACCGACTTGGCAAGGGACCAAAAAGCTCTGCTACCGGATGGCTGTGCAGAGAGCTTTGTGCCAATATGAGTAATGCGGTCAAAGCGAGCCTTCCTTAGTGCCTTTTTGTAGGACTTGGCAGCTTGGTTGAAGGCTCTCTTCTTTGAACTCAGATCCGGAGCTTTGCGGTCACGAGCATCAACCCAGGTGAGAAACGCCGAATGCTTAAGCTCTTTAGCTTTTATGCAATCGGCGTTAAACCATGGGTGAACTGAGCCACCGATGGGTACGTCGCTATAAGGGATGAAATACTCCATAGCTTGACGTATCACATCGGATACGGCATCTGCACAGCTCGACGGATTTTCAGAAGAGAAGCAAACCTGCTGCCAAGGATAAGACGCAAAGAAGTGCCGCATCTCATCCCAATCTGCTGACTTGTAACGCCACATCCGCCGTTCACCGCGAGACTCGCCGTCAGGTGGGGAGAAGGACGATACAGACTTCAACAGACAGTGATCTGATGTTCCAAGTGGTGAAGAAACTGTTACGATACATCTGTCCGGATCGGTGGTCAGCAGAAGGTCCAGACAATTGGCAGTATGACCAACTACATCAGGCACCCTGGTCGCTTGCTTCACCAGCTGGGAAAGGCCCAACGATACCGCAAAGTTTCGCGCTTCTCTTCCAGCGTGGTCGGTCCTCTGGTATGGGAAAAGCCAGTCTTGGTTCTTATCGGCGGCTTCACTGAGCTGGTCAAACATTCGAGTCGTCTCCTGATCACCGCTGTGCGATCGGTAGACACACGCATAGACGATTTTGTCCATACCAGTGTCCACCAACAGCCATAGCGTGGAAAAATTTGGGTCTTCAAGGTGACGGAGACGCTGACAGCAGATGTCATTACGGAAGTACACACAGACTCCGGCACGCTGCAGAAAATGATGCTCCAATGAGTATCCCGGGTAGTTGAGGTACGCCGCATCTGACGGACATCTAATCTGAGTCTCCGTCAAGAAAAGCAAGTGTGGCTTGTCAGTCTCTAGATGGTGGTGGACCGCATCGAGATTGGAGTGCAGTCCTCGAATATTTGAGAGGTGCACTTTGAAAGAGAGGACGTGCATCCGCTGTACACACTTACTTTTATTTTTACCTTTCATAATTTTTTTAATGGAGTGAATAGGGTTGATGGAAGATGGCAGTTGAGCGAGGTGATGCGATGTTAAACCCAACAACACAACCAGAGTTGCCGCGCCAATGGAAGGTTAATCTGGAGAATGCGGGGACGCCCGAACCCCCCCAGGAATCGCCATCGGGTCCTCTCATCCGGTCGCCAACCGGCACGATGGGGCCACCCTGGGATTTTTCGCAGTTGGCGGGGCAGCCTTTCATGTGTGGCTGGCACACTACTTGGGCCCCCAACTACCTGCGGTCGGCCAGCGGAGCACCGTGCTTCAGATCCCGCTACCCTCCACGATCAAACGTCCGACGCAACAACAGCTGGTGCATCATACCCGTTATACATCGCAACACAACTGCTCAGATCTTTGGGGGTATGCGGAACAGAGAGTAAAGTCCCACATACCTCCGTTGAAAAGGGAGGATCCTCCGACCAGACAGGTGTTATATCTGGTGGGCTACTGCCCGATAGATGATTTCGGGTTTGTTCTATATGTACTACTTGCGCGATGCAGGATTAGTTCTTTTGTGACGACATGGATGTCGCTACATCACTTCCCTCCGGAGATCGGAGATCGATGGTTCTTGATGCTTCTTGAGGCGTCGTGATGCGTGCCAGGCCAATGGAGGTTGGTTCCAGTGAGTCGGAACCGGATTCCGCATAGTTCTCGGTGAGTCGGAACTGTCTGCGGTGATGCCCCAGTGAGTCGGGGTGGTGCTATCCCAGTGAGTCGGGATACAATGGTGCAGGCTCCAGTGAGTCGGAGTAGTGCGGCTGGCTCCAGTGAGTCGGAGCGGTGCTGTGCGACGTAGGGCTTGACTGCTGTCGTCGACCAGGAGAAAGCTCTTCATATGACTGGCCGAAGGTGCAGGTGCTTAGCCAAGGTCGCTGATGAGGCTGAGGGTGATGACCAGGTATGACCAAGTAGGCATGCTGGTGGTCAGGATACCCATATAGCCGTGGGTGCTGGCTGTATGGCTCGCTGCTCGAAAGCTTGAGGAAGTGATGATGACGTCACGAAGTAGTAGCTGCACGAAGGCTGCGCTGACGTTCTTTGTCGAGGGTCACCAGTTTGGAGTAATGGAACAGAGAGTAAAGTCCCACATACCTCCGTTGAAAAGGGAGGATCCTCCGACCAGACAGGTGTTATGTCTGGTGGGCTATTGCCCGATAGATGATTTCGGGTTTGTTCTATATGTTCCAATCGCGCCGCGAATCTTACTTGCGCGATGCAGGATTAGTTCTTTTTGTGACGACATGGATGTCGCTACAGACCCAACTTCCACCGTACGGCTTCACCAAACATCATGCCGGAACACGACGGATCGCTTGGCGGCATGGCTTTGTCTGGTGGGTGGTAACTTTGAAGCCGGCAGCCGATGCTTTGGCCTACCACCGCATTTCCTGCTCGTTTAGCGCTACCCAGGGGACACGTGTAGGGTGGTCAGTACTAAGTAGATCCTACGGACGCGAGCAGTTCATCCCCCAATTATTAAATATATACTGTGGAGACAAGTTATATCTTTTATTCCAGTCAACACCTCATGCGAAAAACACCCTTTAGTCTCATGCAAACTACCGCTGGGTAAGTCGGTGGTAAGGTCATAAACCCAACCTTACAGTGTTGCGAACTTTTTTGTAGATATTTATAAGATCTACAATTAATTAGAACATTTTACGGTTCTATTTTTTATAGTTTAGGCAGCGTACGCAAAATAAGTGACTTTTCTGGTTTTTTTTTTACACCTTGTGTCCGAAAAACCCAAATATCTTACGGAACCCCATTTTTGTCCAAAATAAAATTTAGCCTATGTTACTCGTGGATAATGTAGCTTTCGAATGGTGAATGAATTTTTAAAATCGGTCTAGTATTTTTTGAGCCTATTCATTACAAACAAACAAACATACAAACAAAGTTTTCCTCTTTATAATATTATTAGTATAGATTAATGTAATTTATAATAACTTCATTTGTAATCGAGAAAAAAGCGCGGGAAACTTCTAACTTGGCGGACGCGTTTTTTTTTTACAAAAAAATTAAATTGTTTTTAATAATATTTAATTCAGTTTCTAAAATTGATCGCGCGCAGGACAAACCGGTGTGCCGGTCGGTCCCAGCGGAGCTGTTGTTTTATTCACATGTGTGAATCAAATATAAGTTATGTAAACATTAATCCCCTTTCAAGCACTGATGAGTTAGAAGATAGTACAAACATGGAAGTAGAAGATAATACACAACGTAGCCGTGGTGACACTGAGATGATTGGAGGGAAAAGACGACTGGGTGAAAATTCTTCTGAAGAAGGATGGACTGAAGTGAATAGAGGACGAAACAAATTAGTATGCTGTAGAGGAGATTCAGGTGAGAGGGAGATATAAGAGAAAATACAGGTATCCGTCACTTGCAAAAATCCTTTGCCTAAACAGTTCGCGTTAGCACGATTACTTAAGACGCACAACATTACCAGCAGCAACATAAATAAAATTAAATACGTACATCAAAACAAAATGTTAATTACGTTCGATAACGACACTGGCGCAGATGAATTTATAAGCTGCTCGGCTTTTACCGACATGGGTTGGTATTGCCAGAAAACTTCCGAAGTAGGTGTGTCTTACGGCCTTATTAAAGCTATGGAATTAGACATATTTGAGGAGGATCTCCGAAATTTTCCCTGTTACTCAGTGTGCTAATTGCTGGAAAGTTGGTCATTTGAAGATAAGATGTCCATTGAGGAAACCTGTTTGTCCAAAATGCTCACAACACCACGAAAATTGCACAATCACAGCATTTACTTGTGCGAATTGTTCAGGTATATGGCATTCGATAAAATATGCCCATATTTTAAGAAGGAAAAGAGGCTTAGAAACTTAATGTCGGAATTTAATTGTACCTACAGGAAAGCTCTCACTATATACGTCCCCCTGCGCCTGACAACGTTTCACAAGTGAACTTATCTAGTTTCACTCTGTAACATTTAAAAAACTTAGTCACGGTTTGAGGTATGTAGCGACCTCTAGTTGCGCATAATGTCACTAAATGTAATGTCATAAACAGTTCTGACTGAGGCCCGTCAGATGGCGCCACGATTTAATCGATATACTTCGTTTTTCTTTTGTTTCAATTATTAAGTTTTAATATTTAAATACATTAATTATAACCTTATTAATTACTATTTACTAAATTTAATATAACTAAATAGTAACAATCAAATAGGAAATATCGATGTAACCGTAGCCTATTAAAATGACAGATGTGACAAAATGGGTGTGGCGTCGATCCTTTCTTTTTCGTTTGGTTCCTAGTCTGAAGTACACGAGAATATAAGAGTTTTTTAATTTAAAACACGAAAGATGTCGAGAACTAGACGTGGAAACAGCGTTAAACTTAAGATGATATTCCCCCGATTGTGGTAAGCGTTTTTAGACGAAATTGATGAATATTATCTTAGCGTAATACATGTGCATCGGTATTCCTCAACATGTGAATTTTCTTTGACAGGGTTCAAGATATCATTTTATAATAAATCTACCATATCCCATGGATATGCGTTAGAAGGAAAAATAGTCTCCCAATAATCCCAATATAATACCAATAATATATGTATAAAATATGAAGCTACAACTCTGCACATGAATCGTTGACGATCATCACATGGACAGCTAGGCTGTCCTTTTCCTATTCTTTGACAGGGTTCAAGATATCATTTTATTATAAATCTACCATATCCCATGGATATGCGTTAGAAGGAAAAATAGTCTCCCAATAATCCCAATATAATACCAATAATATATGTATAAAATATGAAGCTACAACTCTGCACATGAATCGTTGACGATGGCCAGCTAGTTTCCGAATACAGCGCATGGCTTTGGATCTTGGATGAACTGCATTGTATGACGGTACTGGCTGTGAGGACAACAGTATATTCATAATTGAGGTTATTGTGTACCACTCTATGTAAGTTACTTTATTCTAACCTTATCATATATGTTCCTGTCACGGGCTGTAACTACTGTAGCTACTTAATTATTAAATATACATATATTGTGGAGACAAGTTATATCTTTTATTCCAGTCAACACCTCATGTGAACTACCGCTGGGTAAGTCGGTGGTAAGGTCAAAAACCCAACCTTACAACTCTTGAAGTCGACTATACTCATACAGTGACTACCGCAAATATTAGTTCGACTGTAACGCAGCCTCCGACTCGTACAAATAACGATACAACCTCTCAGGTACGTGATCCAGGTACAGTTAATTCAAAAACCAAGCCTTTACCCAAGCGTAAATCCAAGAAGCAAAATCGTCGACCAGCAACTCCAGCACTTGCAGAGGACATAACGTGGCATCAAGTTTCCGACTCTTTTGATTCTCCAGAGTATATTATTGATACACCTAATTTTGTTCAAAGTAATAATTCTGACAAGCTTCTAACAATTTAAACTTTTGGCATTTGTTAAAAAAAAAAAAATATATTATAACAAGTACCTAAAGAATCCTTCCAGATTAAAGTACAACAATCGATTTCTATATTTTCTGAATGGCTGACTCATAAAATTGTAAGTAGTTTATCTATTGATTCGTTATTTGATTTATTTATTAGAAATGGCTAATAACAATAATTATATGAATTTGAATATTATACAATGGAATTGTCAAAGTATAAGACCCAAATCTCGTCCACTTGAATTGCACTTTGCACTTAAGTCAAGAAAAAATCCACATTGCTGTATTGAGCGAGACTTGGTTTTTTTTTTTTTTTTTTTGGTGGTGGGTAAAATCATCCAATGACATCTCCCGCCCTTGGGCGGAGCGGGAGATAGTGTCAGACTCTTACTGACTAAAAACCCACCCCGTTCCTTCGTGGCCTTAGATACCAGGGCCGGGCTTTCCTTTCGGAAGCAAACCCTTGGCCCCAGTAGGCTTCGACCCTGCCTGCCTGCAGCTAGCAGGCTGGGTCTCTACGGTTTGCTGACAACTCCTTGAGGCGCGCGGGAACAGTGCGCGCCGTTGACGGCCTGGGCTTGGTCCGGATGATTACCGGACGGTTAGACAGCGAGCTACCCATAGCTCGCCGTCCGCAAGCCCGCGCCTACGTTGGCTGGAAATCAGGATCGGAATCCTCGCGGCGGCTGGGCCGTGAGGGCCGTTGCCTCTCGCGTGCGGCCTCCTCCTTTGCTAGCATTACTGCTTCGCAGAAGGAGGCGACCGCCTGCCATCCCTCCTCGCTCCGGACCATGGCCCGTACCAGGGCCTGGCGCGAGAGATCGCCGCTGCCGATCGCCCTCACGAGAACACGGCGATGCTCTGCCCAAGCGGGGCACACTTCGACCGTGTGCTCCACCGTGTCCTCCGGGCAGTCCACGCAGTGGTGGCACCCGGGCGTCGGTTCCGCACGAATCCGGAACAGGAACCTCCCGAACTTACCGTGTCCGGTGAGAACCTGGGTCATGCGGAAGGTTAGGACGCCGTGAGGTCTTTCCAGCGAGCGAGACTTGGTTGGAACCCGATAGCTATTTTAGAATTAGTGAATATAATACGTACAGACTGGACAGAGAAGATGGCTACGGTGGCATTGCAATTATGACTCACCGCTCTGTAAAGTCTGTTGTTTGTACAACGAAAAGCTGCAACCCTGGTATTGAATTATTACATATTAAAATTCTGAATTGTCAGCATATTGAGAATATTATTTCCATATATTGCCCTTCGACTGTATATACTACTCAAAGTGATTGGGACGCAATATTTTCCATAGGAAACAGTAAAACACTTATCTTGGGAGATTTTAACGCGCATCAATTCACTCTAATTAAGTGATCAACGTGGCTCGGAAATATTTGACTCCATGTTAGATTACAATTTTATTCATTTAAATGACGGTAGTTTTACTAGAATCAGGATGGTGGACGGACAACAACTTCAACAATCTAGTCCTGATATCTCGTTTGTATCTTCTGATATATTCTTTTTATTTAAATGGAAACCTACTAACGAAACACTGGGTAGTGATCATTTGATTATTAAATTAAACTTAGTACTTACTTTTAACAGTGAATATCAAAGTAAAAGGAACTTTAAAAAATCCGATTGGGCTTCATACACTAAGTACCTATATAGACGAATATTTACAAAATTGCGTTATTCCCCAAGATCTTCAGGATTTATATGACCTTCTATACAATATTATGCAAAAAGCTGCAGACAAATATATTCCCTACATTTAAATCCCTCGAAATGTTTGCATTACTTTCAAACCAAAACCATACTGGTCTCCTGAGTTGTCCAAGGCTGTTGCAGAACGGCGCTTGGCCCTTGCAAATCTGAGATCTTGCCCCTCTCTTAGAAACTTAGATATCCTTAAAGAAAAAATTAGTACTGCTCAAAGACTTATTCGTGGAGCTAAGTGTAAATCTTTTCAACAGTTTTGTTCCTCTGTAGACGAAACCTCTTCAGCATCCGGAATGTGGCATAAAATGAGGTGGTTAAAAGGTCAGCAAATTCCTAATGCCAGTGTTGATAAAGAAAAAGCGCGCCTGCTAAGCGACCTTACTCCAGATTTTGTTTGGGGCGAAAGTCCCCTGCCACGACAAGTCGAGGTATGGCGGAAAGAGTTCCGGCGGGATCTCATGGTGAAATGGCGACTGCGACTGTCGCAACCCAGTGCTGGGCACGCCTTAATTATGGCGGTAAGGCCCCTCTTTGAGGCGTGGCTGGAAAGACCTCACGGCGTCCTAACCTTCCGCATGACCCAGGTTCTCACCGGACACGGTAAGTTCGGGAGGTTCCTGTTCCGGATTCGTGCGGAACCGACGCCCGGGTGCCACCACTGCGTGGACTGCCCGGAGGACACGGTGGAGCACACGGTCGAAGTGTGCCCCGCTTGGGCAGAGCATCGCCGTGTTCTCGTGAGTGCGATCGGCAGCGGCGATCTCTCGCGCCAGGCCCTGGTACGGGCCATGGTCCGAAGCGAGGAGGGATGGCAGGCGGTCGCCTCCTTCTGCGAAGCAGTAATGCTAGCAAAGGAGGAGGCCGCACGCGAGAGGCAACGGCCCACAAGGCCCAGCCGCCGCGGGGATTCCGATTCCGATCCTGATTTCCAGCCAACGTAGACGCGGGCTTGCGGACGGCGAGCTATGGGTAGCTCGCTGTCCGACCGTCCGGTAAACATCCGGACCAAGCCCAGGTCGTCAACGGCGCGCACTGTTCTCGCGCGCCTCAAGGAGTTGTCAGCAAACCGTAGAGACCCAGCCTGCTAGCTGCAGGCAGGCAGGGTCGAAGCCTACTGGGGCCAAGGGTTTGCTTCCGAAAGGAAAGCCCGGCCCTGGTATCTAAGGCCACGAAGGAACGGGGTGGGTTTTTAGTCAGTAAGAGTCTGACACTATCTCCCGCTCCGCCCAAGGGCGGGAGATGTCATTGGACGATTTTACCCACCACCAAAAAAAAAAAAAAAAAAAAAACTCCAGATTTTGTTTGTCGTTCGCAACCTACTTTTAATTCTAATAACACAGCGTTGGAGTCGTCAATATCAATGCCAGAATTAGACAGCTGTATTAAAAACACTGACACAGCTCCTGGGTCAGATTAAATTTCCTTCTCTATGATAAAGCACCTTCCACCTTCCGGTAAACGTATATTACTTTTGATATATAACCAATGTTTTTCTTTCGGTTTTGTTCCTTCACAATGGCGTCAAATCAAAATAGTTCCAATTCCTAAACATAGTAGTAGTTTATCTTCATCTTTTCGCCCTATCTCCCTAATATCTTGCGTTTGTAAAATGTAAAAAAAAATTTTACGTGCTATTTTTTTTTTATGTAAAATTTTACATGCTATTTTGGCCAAACGTATTGAATGGTACTTTGAAAAACAATGTCTTTTTCCAGAGGATATGGTTTTTTTTTTTTTTTTTTTTTCGGTAGGTAAAATCATCCAATGACAAATCCTGCCTTTGGGTGGAGCGGGAAGTAGTGTCAGACTCTTACTGACTAAAAACCTACCCCGTTCCATTCTTCGCCTTGGTCCCAGGGCCCCGGGTGCCATTTTCACATACCCTTTGACCCCAGTAGGCTTCGGCCCTATCGGGCCCCTTCAGTTCCAGAGGATATGGTGGGTTTTCGTAAAGGACGATCTTGTCTGGATAACCTTACGCGGTTGGTTTCTGAAATTCAACTTGGATTTTCCAAAAATATGGTTACAGCGGCGTGCTTTAAAGACATCGAGAAAGCGCATATAACAATGTTGATATTCCTTGCTTGTTACAAATTTTAGATCAGTTTGGAGTTGGATCAAAAATCTGCACTTATCTATGGTCTTTTCTATCAAATAGATGTCTACAAGTGGCGACATATGATAGCGAGTTGGTTAGATGGACAGGCCGTGGGTTGGCTTAAGGAGACCCATTGGCTCCACTTTTATTCAATATTTCAACTCTAGATATATGTAAGTTGAACAGGTTAATATATCTCAATATGCTGATGATTTTGTTTTGTATTCCACAAACAGTCATTTAGATTTAGCGTTTGAAGACCTTCGTTCTGATCTACGATGTACCAAAGTATTAATTGAAAAGCTAGGTTTAAAAATGTCTACAAATAAAACTAAGATTTGTGTTTTAAAAAAGGGTTGTTTTAGGCGGTCTATTGACTTTCATTTTGACGATGCAGATATCTCAATTGAAGTAGTTAATTGTGTTAAATATTTGGGTCTGTGGCTGAATAGTTCATTAAGATGGGGCAAACATATCAATGAAGTTTCACAGAAAGTAATGAAATTCATTAATTTACTTAAAGTCTTATCCAGTCCAGGATGGAGACTGCATCAAAAACACCTTAGACGTTTGGGGTGCCACGACAGAAAACCTCTACGAGTGCCCGCAGGCTATAGTTCCCTTGCGGATACGTCCGGAGCGAAGGCTAGTCTGCGGGACGGTGCACCCTGGGAGGCAGCCAACAACCCCCTTGGGCACTCCTGCCTAAGGGGCCTCGATGGCCGTCTGCGAATGTTCGTTCTGCGCGTGTCCCTCTGCTTTAGCAGAGGGCACAGTGGCGAAGCAAGAGCGGGCTCGGCGTGCACTCACCCTGCCACCGGGCAGGCAGAAGGAAGGCTGACCCCTCCTTTTGCCACCGTTGTTCTCGTAGCCCCAGAGATTGTCCAAGGTTATGTTTCTGACTTTTGATGGGAGTCGAGGGTCTTGGCTTAACCGCCCGGGCCGCGAGGAAGACAACCTCTATAAAAAATTACCCCAAACCTCCAAGCGGCGGCGCACCGTGAGGGAGGTTGTTAGCTTGACTAATGGGTAGCTAAATTAGTCTCTAGTGCGGACCACAAAATTTGAGCAAGTACCCGAAGTTTATACTCGTGGGAATCTAATGGAAAAAACAAAAACAAATTTTTTAAACACCCTTTAGAGCGTGATGCGCGGTCGGAGTCCGACGCGGCATCCGGAAGGAGCTCGGAGAGCTCGGAGGTTGAAGAGGTGGAGGAGACGATAGCCGACTCCGAAAGAAATGCAAGTTTCTTCCGGAAACGCTCCCTATCTGGGGACAAATCGTCCTCCGATGCCGAAAAGGGCTCGGCCCGAAAAATCCCCACCAGTGGGCGGGGAGCGGGCTGAGCAACGGGAAAAGGGAGGGGAGTCACCTCCCAGGAGGCGGCTGAGCGAGCTAAGGGGCTCGCCGCGGAAGGGCGCCACCCTGCTGCGATGGACCCCTCGGGGCCATCTGGCAGCGAGAAGGAAATGGAGCTCGTCGTCGCCGCGTTGCGGGATATGGGCCGCAAGCGAGAAAGGACGTCGAAGGAGAGGACGGTTCTCCGCCATGCCGCCTCTATGCAGGAGGCCTTCGACGTCGCCCTCAGGAAGAGCGTGGCAAAGCTCCAGGCCGAGCTCCGAGCCGGGCTCCGGGCTGAGCTTCAGGCAGAGCTCGCTGAGGTCCATTGAGTCAGCAGCCGGAACCTTTGGAAGGGGGGTGCAAGCAAGGGCAGGGGCAAAGTCGGCCCCAGCCCCAGCCTCGGCCCCAGCCCCTCCCCCAGGCCGAGTCGGGAAGCCAGCTGCTGACGCTGGTGCAGCGGGAGCTGGCTGCTTTTCAGCAGCAGCTGCAGAAGCAGCTGCAGGAACAGCAGCAGCAGTTCCAGCTGCGGATCCAGCAGCAGCTGTCCCTGCTGGAGGGCATCGTATTGCGCCCCCCACTAGCGGCCTCCGGCCAGCGAAAGGCGGCGTCCTACGCTGCCGCCGCGGCCTCGGCGGCTGCGCCCATGGCGGGCCCGTCAGGGCAGACCAGGCGCGTGGCCACGGTTGCGAACCCCGCCGGATCGGCCCCACAGGCCAAAAAACAGCAGCAGGTGAAGCCAACCCCTGCTGCTGCCCCTAAGAAGGGCGAGTCGGCACCGGCCACTAAGGCGGCGGGGGCCCCTGCTGTGGTGGCAGGCAGGCGGTCTATACCGCCTCCCCGGCCTGTAGATTCTCCGGCCGAAGCGGGATGGCAAGTGGCCGGAGCCAAAAAACAAGACGGCTCGGGCTGCCAGGAGGCGTGAGCGGAAAAAGCTGCGGAAGTGGAGGGCCATTGCGGCCAGGATTCGCACCCCGCGCTCTACGGTTGTAGTAATTACGCTGCAGCCGGAGGCAGCGAAAAAGGGTGCGTACCTATGGCGAGGTCCTCCGAAAGGCGAGGCAGGCGGTGAACCTCACCGACCTTGGGATCACCGGGGGCTTCCAGATGCGGCATACCGCGACCGGTGCCCTGATGTTGGAGGTCCCCGGAGCCAACAGCTGCCCCACTGCAGACGCCCTGGCTGAAAAAATCAGGGCGTCCTTGGATGCGGAGGAGGCCCGGGTGTCCAGGCCTACAAGATTTGAGGTTAAAAAACTTATTTTGTAAAGGAGACGTTCAATAAATGTATGGGCTTGGTCTAAAAATAAAAAAAAAACGAACAGCAATCTGACTTAGAAAGGCTAAAAGACTATAATTATTGCATGATATGCAATATTTATTGATATATGCATGAAATAAGATTTTTTGCTCTTCTGTTTTTTTTAAAGTTGAAAAAACATAAGCTTGTATCACTACAAAGATTATTTTAATGTTGGAACCCTGAGGAATGTTGGCAACCCTGAGGCAAATGTCCTTACAGTGTATGGCACAAAGGCCAAATAGCCATGCCACAAACATTAAAAAAAAGACGTGACAGTGTATAGTATCTGTGGTACTGAACACGGGGTTTACGTATCTATGGTGGTGACCAGGGGCAAAGAGAATATAAGCACTACGTTTACCCAAAGCGTTTACCAGGGGTATGACAGCTTTAGTTCCAGTTTTATAGTTATGGCGCTGTGATCGCATTATTCTCGCCATTTTGTGAAATTATGCTGACGTCATGAGAAAACTATCAAAACTTCTGGTTGTGTGCAGTCGGCGAGCTAGGTTATCTTGTGTTTTCCTCCTCGTTTGAGTGGAGTCGAGATACTTGAAAAGCCATCCTAGTCTGCTGTAAAATACGATTCCATGCGCGTGGTGCTCAGTGTGTCCAGTATTTAGCTCATTTATACAATTTCTCGTCATGGCGCCCTACAAGTGTTGTGTTGGTGGTTGTGATTCAACTAGTAACACTCACAGATTGTTTTGTATGCCTATGAACGATAATTTACGAAATTTATGGATGTCGCTATTGGTAACTAATCCTGAGTTACTCGGCCTGACCAAGAACCAATTATTGACAAAAAGGATCTGTGAAAGACATAGACATAGACATAGCTTGCTACATATCAGTAATCTGTGGTGGTGACTAGGAATAACGATTCTTAGTAATAAAGATCGATTTTTGAATCGATACGAATCAATGTTTAAAAAATTGATGAAGTAATAAATCGAGTTCAAAAAAATTGATCATCTAAAGATCGAACCGTGCAGATGTTCCCACAGTGCACATTTGTGTTTTATGACAGGTCACGAAAAATAAGAGTGGGTTCACATTATGTCGGCAAATCAAAACGTGTCATCCATCATATACCAAAGACAACTCACAACTGCTTTGTGACGACCAGGGCAGTAAAATGACCGTAACGACGCCGACGGTGGTGTTCACATTAAGTCAAATCGGTAGCCTCTAGTGTGAACAGTAACACCCGACAGTCGGTCAACGGTAAAACTGTCGGTCCGATCTAATGTGAATTCGCTCTAAATATTACAAGTAGAACATATTAAATAATAGTATGATTGCACTTGCATTTAGAAAGGAAAAAAGTTGAATCTCGATTTCGAGGATCTGTGATCGATTCATAAAATCGATCTATTGTTTAAGATTGATTTAAATAATCGATTTTTTTACCTATAAAATCGATTGTCTTATTAATAAATATATCAACTAAACGTAGTACTTCTATTCTCTTTGATATCAAATATCCAATACCAACTTCACGTCTTTGATCACAGAATAATAAACATAGTAAGGAAATATATATCCACGAATAACGTATTTCCTGAGACAAATCATAATGTTGTGTTCCTTGATTAATTTCATGGGCTTCCAAGAGTACCTTTTCATTGTCATCTATTTCCTTATTCAGTTGGTCACTGTAAAAATTTGGGATTGGAGGGAATTAGGGGGTTTTTATGAACAATTTTTTCTCCATAATCTTTCATGTTTGATACTGATATTCATGAATTTTAGCCAAAAACATAACAAAAAATAAAGCAATCCTGCGCACGATGATATCCGAGTATCTCCAAAGTTATCATATCGCGCCCCCTCGCCCCACGACCTGCGTCTTTCAACGTTCTCGTCCAAAGTACTCTGTGTTCTCGTCAGAGACATTCTTTGTTTCAACGTTCAAAAGTTTTGCGAGCTTCCGAACTTCGCATGTGTTTGTCTTGTCTCAGTACTCTTATATTGTAGTACCTATAATACACTTATTTTTAGCAGATGACAATAAATCCTTCTCAAATGTTTTATTTTTATACCGACTTGAAAAAAAGGAGGTTCTCAGTTTGGCCTGTATGTATGTTTGTCCGCGATTATTTCGCGTTTGGCTGAACCGATTTTGATGCGGTTTTCAGAAAAACATTTTCCACATTTTGGATAAGGTTTTGGTATTCTAACAGACTTCAAAAAAGAAAGTTCTGTTTTTAGAATTGTCATGATGATTTGATAGGGGAAGCGAATGGCGGAAGGTATCTAATTAGGTTTGTTTGAGAGGTACTCCAACTAAAAAATGTGAAATAAATTGTTTAAAAAAAAAGTGCAAAATAACTTTAATTTTGGAAATCGGTGTTTAATATCAAAGAGACCAAACTATTGAAACACCGACTTCCAAAATTAAAGTTTTTTGCACTTTTTTTGTGTTATTTTAGTCGGTTTTTTTTTTTAATTTTATTTGTGAAATTCGTATTTAAAAAAAAAGATATTTGTGGAGGATTTTTTCTTCAAAACTTCAAAGTTGGGGGGTATTTTGGGAAAGGTTTGGGGGGAATTCGTGACAGTCGTCTGGCAACACTGTTGTCACCTGGCAGCCCTGAGCTCAAAAGTCGCTGTCACCAAATGACATATCTCTCTGTAATCTGTGGCTGTCACACGTTGAAGCTCAATTTCTTATTTCGTAATAATACGTAGTATCTCTCTGTAATCTGTGTCGTAATATACTGTTCACTAGCAGATTAAACGTAGTGCTTATATTCTCTTTGTAGCAGATAACACAGAGTACAGTGTAAAATAGCAGATAATTCACCAACAAATCTATAAACAAAGTACACATATATATATAAGGAGACGTGATAATTTCTTGTTTTTTAGCGAATGTATTGATGAGCTCCCGGTATTTTTACTTGGGGCTAACGTGAGTAACATTTGCACACCATTGTGTAATAAATAAGCTCAAAAGAAGGACTATCCCTAAGCTGATAATCAGTGTTTTGTAAATATTTTTATTCAGGTGTAGTATTGAGTCCAACCGACTATCAGTGCGTAGTGCCATTGAGGAAGTGGCAAAAAGCGTGTTCGGCGAGGGCGGCGCCGGTGGCCTGTGCGTGGACGTGTTGGTGGCAGAAAGCGAGCGCGCGCTGATACGCGTGCACGCGAGCCAGCTGCGCCGCGCCAGGGCCGCGCTGGCGCTGGGCACTGAGCTGCGCGTTTACAACGTCGCGCCCTCGCTTCAGGCGTTGCTCTGATCGCTCTGCCCAAACAACTCCAAGAGCAGTAAGCTTACTTCTAATTATTAGTAAACGGTGAAGCCTCCCTTACAGGCTAAGTTTAATTGCTATCCACCAACTACACAAAATGACTGGAAATATACAGGCTAACTGTAAATATCTGTTTTTTTAGAGATGGCGACCCGGTCAGTGCTGTCATCGGGCCTGGACGGTAAGGATGTTGTGATCATAGCCACCCGGGAAGAGTTGGCTACACCTAGCAAGGTGAGCCTGCCTGAACCAGAGCCTGCACCTGGACTTATCTTGGCAGATGGCTCCATCAACTGGGGCTGTCCATGTTTGGGTGGCATGGCTACTGGACCCTGCGGCTCACAGTTCAGAGAAGCCTTTTCTTGCTTCCATTACAGGTAAATATCTGTTGATCTTATGAATTCACAGTTCAGACAATTATACATGGTAAACGAGTAATTATACATAATTTCATCATTGCCAAATATTCCACCCTTTAATTCATTAATTCCCAAGAGGATGCCGGCGCCCGCACACCTGTTGTCTTTCTATTGTGTCTCTAATTTTATTAAGGTATTCAAAAGTTTAAACCGTCTGTCAAAATCTATATTTAGATAGTAATATTAAACATAAGTCTTGGACTCCTCTATTATGGGAGGTTGAGGGCACATTAATATAATTACCTTTTTCGTATGTTTTCCTTCATTTAAGTATGCCATATACTTAATAGAATATAATATTTTGAATTAATACTATATGCATGTACGAAATTAATTTCGTTACATAAACAAGTTAATGACCTTGTAGGTAGCTGTCAGTCGTAGCGTACTAACTACCTACAGTTTTTTGACCTCGCTCAGCTGACATTTACTTAAAGAAATTAATTTTCTTTGTTTCTTATTTATATTAACGACTTGCCTTACCTTATTAAGGATAACCAAAATATAGTGTTGTTAGCAGACAACACTTCGCCTTTGTTTGAACTGAAACGTCAGCAGCCCGTTACTGACGATATAAATCACACTCTTCTAATAATAGTGCACTGGTTTAATGCAGGGACTGCATATCGAAAAAATATTGGTTATAAGGGTTAACGGTATGACCCGTGGCGTGCCTGATGCTTTTATAGGGGGCAAGCCAAAGGACATTGACCTATCTATTATCAGCTTATATTATTACGAATAAAAAAAAAACCTCGCGCTAATCCGCCGTCATGTACCATCAGTTCAAAATGTATTGCTGTAATGCTGATTTTAATTGCTACATTTACATTTTTTTATAATTATGTAGTATGAAAAAATGTAAACATCATACCAGTGATCTGTATCATAAAAATGCCGTCAACGATATGAGAGCCATCTATGGACATTTTTATGGCAACTCTTGCTTGTTCATGTCACTAAAATCGCTACATCATTCTAGCTGGCCACTCCTAAATCCACTAGATGGCGCACAAACAATTGTAGTACTAAATCAATCGTATGTAGTGTGCCATCTAGTGTCCTAGTGGAGACTAACTACAAAATAATGTACTCACAATGTAAACCGCCATAGTACTTCATTCTTCGCTTCTTTATCACAAACAGATGACAAATAACAAAGCACACAGATGGCATATTATTACTCGATAGATTTACAAATACATATCAGCAATGACATACCTTCAGTGGCTTTGATAAAAGCCGTTCGTTGTCAATTTGTTTCAGCAAACAATCGTGAAGTTTGATAATTTGATTTACTTTGTCTAAATGAATTGAAAAAAAAATGGTAATTTAAAAAACTAAAAAACCCGACTGCTTTTCTGAGTATTCATGAAAAAGCCCTAAAACAAGAAAGTCGTTGTAGAAGTCGGGACCCATTACATCATAGATCTACTGACTAGACGGCTGACTTTCTAGAATGGGTCCCGACTGCTACAACGACTTTCTTGTTTTAGGGCTTTTTCATGAATACTCAGAAAAGCAGTCGGGTTTTTTAGTTTTTTAAATTACCATTTTTTATTTTTTACTTTTTAAGTTTTTTTTTTTACGATATCACTTTCACAGTAATTACAAATCTAACGACACCTCGCAAACTAAAATCCATCGAGCCGTTCAGGCTACAGAGCGTGCCAAATATTTGAATTTGGCGCCAAAAATTCGCCATTTTGTTTTTTTTTTTTATTTTGATATACCCAGTGTCACTCTCACAGTAAATACAAATCTAACGACACCTCTCAAGCTAAAATCCATCGAGCCGTTCAGGCTGCAGAGCGTGCCAAACAATTATACATACATACATACATACATACATACATACATACAAACATACATACATACATACTCTCGAAAAACATAACCCTCCTTCTGGCGCAGTCGGGTAAAAATTACTTTTTGTATTCTAAATCAAAATGTCTATCTTTCTTTATAAATGATTTTATTACATCAGCGTAAAAAGTTGGTGAACGTTTTAATTCTACCAACAGCTGTTTTTCAATTGCAATCAAAGACAATTCGGAAATCCGCTCTTGTCCCTGTGTATTTCTTAAGTATGTGTGTATGCGTTTTAAACATGAAAAAGCCCGTTCTGCGGAACAACTTGTTGCCGGAATAGTGACAATTAAATAAGCTAACTTCAAAAGTTCGGGAAAGGCATCTTGGAGGCAATTTTCGTGTATGAAATCTATTATGTCGAAAATGTTGCGCTCCCTAAGTTCAGGTGATGAATACAAACTTACCAACTGACTTTTTAAAGTTTCCCTGTCAAAATGGTTTCCGTAATTGCTTATTAACGAATCTAATTCCGCTGTCGGAAAAACGTCATTATAATTATTGAAATTTTTATTATTCAACAATTGAAAAAACTGTAATTTGAAAATTTCTGAATATCTAGAATTTATTTCAGAAGATATATTATCAATAACTTGGACGTACAGTCTTTGGTACTCTGTACGAGCGCAAGTAACATTGCGTCTTAATCTAGGAGGTGAATTATGAGACAATGCGTCTTCATAAATTTGTTCAAACTGTGAACGGAATTTTTCATGCAACCATGAATTAAACTCTTTTATTTTGTTACAAAAAAACCAACATCGACTTGTGATTTTTGAATTATTGTTTGTGATTATTGTACAAGCCATCGGTTCTTTCAAATATTGCGTGGAAAACGAAAAGAAAAAAATTAAAGTTGAAAGATGTAAGTAAATTGGAAAAGTTTTCTGCGGCTAAAATACTATCTCCGTCCCATTCCTCCGTGTTATCAGCCATTTCATTAAACATAGTAATGAGATGACGTTTTTGTTCATAAACCGTGTTTACAATACGCGATGAATATGACCAACGAGTTGCAGACAGATGAGGCAATTTTTTGCTACAATAACTGTCATAAAAAGCAGCACGTTTCGTGCTGTTACTAAAAAAAGTAATCATTGCTTGAAGAGCTGAAAAAAAACGAACTCACCTCACCAATCCTACCACATGATTTGGAAAGTACCAAGTTTAAAATATGTGCGTTACACCAAACGTAAATAGCTTGGGGGCAAACGTCCTTAACTTTTTTTTGGACACCATTTCTTGACCCTGACATTACGCTAGCACCGTCGTAGCTTTGTGCTACTAATTTTCCGATGCACTCGTATTTATTTAGATAGTCTAAAATTATTTCAGATAAAGTTTCAGAGCTACGGTCATTCGATACATTAACGTATCCCAAAAATCGATCATGAATGTCATTACCATGATAATATCTAAAAATTATGCACAATTGCTCTCTGTTACTAATATCGGGAGTTTCGTCAACAATAACAGAAACAAATTTTGTGGACTTAATCTCAAACTCAATGTGAGATTTCATAACTTCATAAATAGAATGAATAATATCATTTTGAATTCTATTTGACAAGTAACTAGGCCCCGGTTTATTATGTTCTTGTTGCTGCGTATGTTTCTCTAAGACAAGATCGTATTTAGAAAGCAAAGATATCAGCTCTAAGAAATTACCTTTATTTATTGAGGTTTTAGACTCATCATGACCTCGAAAAGGAAGTTCCTGTTGCGCTAAGAGACACACAACATCAACTAATCTTTGAAAAACGGCGCGATTGTGATCAACACGCTTATTGTACTTAGAAATATCGTCACTTAGTTGTCGAGAAAGCGAAGTTTCTATTCGCGTTTTACCAAAACTACATAATGAAATAACAGCATTATTCAAGTGCTTTTGAGAATTCTGATGTCTTTTTATGGCACCAGCGAAATTATTTAAGTCACTATAACCTGATGTATTCCAAGCATTCTTATCATTTGAGAAAAATACGCAACATCAACAAAACAACTTGTTTAAATGTGAGCAACCTGCGATCCATTGAGTTTTATAAACTGAGCGATGAAACTGCCTATTGTTTATGTGTTTTAGTTTTCTGAGAAATATTCAAATCAGGTGTAGGTTTAGGTGAAGTTACGAGTTCATATTTATCACTAAAATTCAAAGTATTTACCTTGCCAAGTAACGATTTTACACATTTCAACCCCTCACAAGGAACAATTGCATGCGTTTCCGAATTCATTTCCAAGATAATAAACTTTATTCACTTCAAAATCAAATCAGTTACAGCAAAAACTAATCATAAAACTTTAAATGACAGAAAACTAAAAAAATCTATCAAAGCAATTACGCACAACACGATAACCGCTCAAAACAAATTTAAACTAATTTGTTTGTAGTTTGCAGATCTTATTTACGCATCATAGAGGGCGCGACGTAATTTCCGTAAGCTATAGCTTCATTCATGCCTTAGTCAGAAGCCTGGATTATATTTCATCAAATTAACCTACACACACATACACATTTTTGTACTACATACTCATAATATTAATGTTTTTATACGGAAAAAAGAGATGGAAGTTAAGCCGAGTAAAAAAGCCCAAAAAGTGCAACAAGGACAAAAGATACACTACAGCAATAGAGTTCGTCTCTTTCTGTTGTCGAGTGTTAGAGCGAGATCGTAGTTTGCACGTGGGCGGTTTGGCAACGATGTATTATCTTATGAATGAAAGTTTTTTTTTTGGAAGTTGGTAATTGTTCGTTCCGAATTTTGTCAAAAGTGATTATGGCGCGAATCCAACCAAAGCACAACGTCGCAATACTCACAATTATTTATAGCCGTTATATTTTGTGACTATTAAATTTGGTCGGATTCGCGCCATAATCGCTTTTGATGCAATTCGGAAAGAGGGTTAATAATGTTCGCGCGACGTAAAACGCGCGAAGTTTAAAGTTTGAGTTTTTATTTCAATTTTTTATTTTTATTGTTATAGATGCATGCAGATTATTATTTTAATTAGGTGGAATGGTGGTGGTAGTGGTGGTAGCCGTGGTAGGTAAAAGCCGGGCTTATTGGCTTGTACTGCTCGCACGTCCCTGGGTATGACCTCATACCTTTTTATTTCAATACCTCAAAATTACGATACCTAAATTTTTCACTACCGAAAAATAACGGTACTGTTATTTTTTTACGGTACCTAAACCTTTAACATTAAGGTATACTTTGAAACCTCTACTCCCGCGCTTTTTCGTCGTGCCAATCGCAATACACTTGTCGCGATAGCTGGCAACGTCGCATTTATCGTAGGTACTCGCACGAGAAATAATTTCGGTACCGGAATTATTTCGGTTGAGTAAAGGTTAAATAAAGCTATAGCGGAACCTAAAAAAAATAGCGCTATCGTTATTTTATATCGGTAGCGTAACCGCAAATCTTAACCGGTTTCGGTCTACCGTTAAAATAAAGCGGTACCGTATTTTAATACCGGTAGCGTAACCATATACCTTAACCGAAAACGGTCCCTGGTTCAATGTAAATAACTTGCTTCTTAATGAAAAAAAAAAACTAAGTGTTTTATGTTTATCATGCATTAGGCATGATAAACTTAAAACATTTAGTTAGGCAAGTAAAAACTAGTATGTTAATAAAAGGTAAAGAGTTGAGTCCTGATGATAATACAGTGTTTTTGGGCATAACTTAAGATATCAAGCTTCAATGGGGCCCACATATAGACAAATTATCTAAAAAACTCAGCTTTGCTGCATATGCTGTTAGAAAAACTTCGAAATCTGACTGACTTAGAGACAGCCCCTTTTAGTTTACTATAGTTATTTTCATAGTGTCGTACGGTATTCTATTGTGGGGAAATGCCGCTGACTTCCAGAAAATTTTTGTTTTGCAGAAAAGGGCTATTGCTCTATTTATAAATTAAGCCCCAGATACTCCCTCAGAGACAAATTTTATAATAATATTGACTTTGAATAATGTATTTTATAATAAAAACATGTTTAAGAAGTACAATGCGGTCCAAATGAGAATAGGATCGATTGTCATGTTGTGACGTCACGTCGAACTGTCAAATTGAAGAAATTGAGTATGGTGACCAATGAAAGATATTTTTTAAACTTAATTTATTTAGGAATCGTGAACAAAAAAAGTTTTATCAGAATGTAGTTCTTCAATTTTGCTCATATCTGCACGACTGTGTGAAGTGTCTGATTAGTGTCAAATGGAAGAAAAAGGCTAATTGTTCCTAATAACGAAAATAAGAAAGAAAATAGCTTTTTTCAAAACTAATTATGGTTTAAAACAATATTTTCAGTTGATTTATATTAAACAATAACGTTATTACTTCACTGGGTGCAGTTTACAATTTAACTAAGACTTTGTTATACAAAGCAAAAAAAAAATATCCTTTAAATAAGTTTTTTTTGCAAACCGTACTTTTCACTCAACATTTGACAGATCGAGGTTATTGGCTTTCCTATTCTTATTTGGAATGCATAGTACAGTGATATTCATGATTTTAAAACAAAACATAAATTTGTAGTTCCTGCTACCAGACTCAAAAAAATAGGGGACTTATTCAGATGCCAATGTTTTAATAAACTTCCTAGTCATATTCAAGAACTAAACCTTAATAGATTCAAATCATTTGTAAAGCCAATACTTTTGCAAAAGGATTTTTACACTATAAATCCCAAGCCTTTTTGTCCTCAAGATAGTCCATCTTGAGGACAAAAAGCTTGGCTTTGGAATGCCCTGCTCCAGTACACTCTACAATATATATTTCAATTGTGTTTTTAACCGACTTCAAAAAAGGAGGTTTTTAACCGACTTCAAAAAAAGGAGGTTTCTCAATTCGATCGTTTAAATGCTTTTTTTTTCATGTTTGTTCGCCTATATCTCCGTCGTTTATGGACCGATATGCAATTTTTTTTTTCTCGTAAAGGGTAAGCTTCCAGATTGGTCCCATTTTTTTCAAAATCAGTTCTGATGATGGGGTCCATGAGGAATCGAGGCAACTCCTCAAATATTATTGGCAACTATATAGTCATTTTGATATTTTTATCGAGGACTTAAGCATTTACAGTCAAAAAGTAACATTTGATGAAGTGGAACTGATGAAGAAGACCAGAAATGGCCAACGGAACTTCATACTCGCATAGATATCACTATGAAGATAGTTAAGCGACTGTGACAATAAAAATAAATAAATGGTTCTGAATATTTATGTTGAAAATGGTATCATCAAAGTGACTTGATGATGATAATGGAGCCGGAAGATAGGCACCGGAACTCCGTAATGAATCAATATATCCTAGCCGTGTTTGGGCTTGTTAGAATTGTCATGAGATGCACTTTGGCTATAAGGTAATATTAAACTGATTTGATTATGGAGCTGGAAGGTGGAAGGTAAACACGAGAAATTCATAATTAAACAATGTATCGTAGCAGTGTTTGGGTTTATTGGAATTATCGTGAGAAATAGGCACTCTGATTATAAGTGCATCGCAACTAAAAAGTGTGAAATAAAAAACTTTTTACACAAAAAAATAACCGACTTACTTCATTAAAAAAAAAAAACACCGACTTCCGAAATTAAAGTTATTTTAATCCTTTTAGTGTTTTTTTTAATGAAGTTGGTTATTTTTTGTGTAAAACGTTTTTTTTTTATTCCTTATACATTGTTTTTATTTTACGATATGAATTTATTTGTTTTTTAAATTTATCTTTGACGTGAATATTTACTTTGTTAAATAGTACATTTTACTACATTTTATTTTATATATGTTCGTTTAAAATTGTGAATATTAGGACTATGTGGATAATTTTTTTTCCGTTTCAGTTATTTTGACGTCTGTCTGGCAATTTGAGTATTTCTGCGGCCTACCCAAATGTCCTTTCATTGGTATTGTTCGTCAGATCGTTGAGCTCCATAATAGTCCTAAGTTGAGCTATACGAATAGTGACAAATGCTTGCACTGACTGGACAGTTCTACTCAAATCTGTATCTATGGTTCTTTGGTCAAAAGACCATCTCAGGCACTAATCTGCATGGTTCTCATTCGATTTGATCATTACATGTTTGCTGTATGGACTTTAAAAGAGACTTTGATCCCTGAGTTTGTTTCGGTGTTTCTTAACAGGGTAGTCAGCTAGTGAAAGTGTTTTTGAAAAACCTATTTGCAAAATAAATATTTATCCAGACCCCCACCCCCATGTCATCAAAAATAAGCAAAACAAAGACCCCACCCACCCCCTTGTGGTTTTTTTTTTTTTTTTTTTTTTTTGTGGTAGGTAAAAATCATCCAATGACGAATCCCGCCCTTGGGTGGGGCGGGAAACAGTGTCAGACTTTTACTGACTAAAAAACCTACCTTTCCATTCCTTGCCTTTATCCTGGGGCCTTTGGTGACAGTCTCACATAACCTTTGGCCCCAGTAGGCTTCGGCCCTGCTGGACCCCTACAGTATGCTGACAACTCCTTGAGGCGCGCGGGAACGGTGCGCGCCGTAGACGACCTGAGCTCGGACCGGTCTGTTACCGGACGGACGGACAGCGAGCTACCCATTGCCCACCGTCCGCGAGCCCGCGCCTACGGTGGCCGGAAATTGGGATCGGAAACCCGGCGGCGGCGGCGGCGTGTCCGCCTTTGCCTAAGGCGGTCGGCCTCCTCCTTTACTAGCATTACTGCTTCGCAGAAGGAGGCGACCGCCTGCCATTCCTCCTCGCTCCGGAGCATGGCTTGAACCAAGCCCTGGCGCGAGAGATCGCCGCCGATCGCCCCCACGAGGACACGGCGCTGCTCTTCCCAAGCGGGGCACACCTCGACTGTGTGCTCCACCGTGTCCACCGGGCGGTCCGCACAGTGGCGACACCCGGGCGTCGTCTCCGCACGAATCTTGTACAGGTACGGACCGAACTTGCCGTGCTCGGTCAGCACCTGCGCCAAACGGAAGGTGACGACGCCGTGGGGTCTTTCCAGCCACGCCTCAAAGAGGGGCCTTACCGCCTCGATCGTGGCGTGCCCAGCACGAGGTTGCGACAATCGCTCTCGCCATTTCACCATGAGATCCCGCCGGAGCTCTGTCCGCCATGCCGCGACTTGTCGCGGCACCCCCTTGTGGTGCTTACGTAATACTTGTATGACCCCTAACAAAAAGCCGAGGTTTTGATGATTTTAACGTCCCAGGCACCGGGATAAGTGTATTGTTTAGGTTTTCAAATGTGGATAGTGATTTGTGGTGGAAGCAGAGCTACTTTTGTGATTCATGAGTCATGATGGTAATTATGATAGGTAATCCAAAATGTAAATGTTGCAGTGATGCGGAGCCTAAAGGCAGCGACTGCTATGAGAAGTTCAGCGTGATGCAGGAGTGCATGTCGCATTACCCGGACCTGTACGGCAAGGACGACGACGACGAGCTCGCCGCCGCCATGGACGCCGCCGCCGACGAGCCGGCCGCGCCGCCCGAGCGCGGGCCGGCGCAGCTCGGGCCCGCCGGGGACGCCGCCAAATAACCTGGCCGCGAATAACATTTAGAATGAACGACACATTGTCGGTCGGATTCCTACAAAGATAAGGGAAAGGCGCCAGCTACCCTATCTGAGTCACCTACCTACTACGAAGTTAAAATAGACAATAATAATATAACGTGGGTACTGCTTCAAGTTGTGCTGTTTGTTAGTTAGTTTCCGTTTGTGTGTTTGTTCATTACGGCGGATTCCTACCACGTGACTTACTGTAGCTTATATATTTAGTTTGTGAAACTATGTTCCTCATGGAAAGCAAAATAATTTGATTACATTGTGGTTAAAATACAATCAGTAGTTTGAATTTTCACTTATTAACTAATTCAGGCTAGACCATAGCCGCACTGAAACGTAAAATTCAAAATCCTGTACTGCGGCATCGGAATTTTCCCCGGCATCCTATTTGGCAACGATCGTACGAACAAACGATACATTCATGGTCGTGCGATGAAAATGATCGTACGATGCGATGGTCCATCTGGTGTCCTAATTGGCAACGACCGATCGTACGAGCAAATGATGCGTTCGTCGCCTTAACCGCGGCGTCATTTTAACAATGGCTGTTGCACAGTTTTTGCAGTATTGCCTTGAAAATTGCAAGTGTCATTGAGTCATTGAGTGATTATATCCGCCTTTGTACATTGTTATGTGCATAAAGTTTGTATAAATAGATAAATAATAATATACTTTATAGATCCAGAAGTCAGCGCGGCGAATTTTATTTGTACTTCCCATAGATTTGTTTAAATTTTATTTTATTTTTTTTTCGATTTGTATACAAGACCGTGCCGACGTCTATATGTCTACATTGTCACCGGCCCGCACTGAAAACCAGCGTCGTAGACTCGTCGCATTCTGCGTAGGGTCACGACATTAAGCTGAGTGCTCGGCCGTTTTGCGCGGACGTGGCGCATATTTCTCACAATATTTATGTTATGTTAAACCTGTTACTTGCGCCTTTATCCGGCAAATAAAAAGTTTTTCTTTCTTTCTTTCTTTCTTTCTTTCTTTCTAATATTTAACCACCTCCCCCCGCGTTCTGCTCGCGGCGCAATCAGGACACTCAAAGGAGATTTGTAACTTTGATTGCACGATCGTACGATCGTTAACAATGCTTCAACATTTCACTGTTCTCGCAAGATCACTAGCAAGCTCTCATTAAAGAAATAAGTGTTTTTAATCTCGTCGTGCGACGAAAACACGTTACATCATTTGCCCGTTCGTTACCAATTAGGACGCTGCCTTCCGTGTGACTAGAACCATCGTTTGCCTAGAGCAGACACAACCCCCTGTCTTGTCGGAGGATCCTTCCATTTCTTTGGAGGTTTGCGGACTATTTACATCCTGTTCCGCATATCTCTTAAGTCTAAATATTATTTATTAAACGGTACCTATAGATATTATTGTAATAATTAATATTATCGCTATTATGAAACCGGTGTATGTGCCCCGGAAAGCATTTTCGAGACATAAGAGACTGCATTTGTCACTCCTTGGACTTCCGCCTGAAAGGATAAAAGAAAAAAGAAGTTGGCAGTGACAAAAAACCCGATCGCAAAAAACGACTTAAAAGTTCTAAACAAGTCACTTTACCTTCTGGCTTTTGATATAGTCTGGCATGACGGCCTCCTGTCCAGGTTCAAAAAATACCTGCCTCACTCCTACTTTTTATTTAAAAACTACCTGGACAAAAGATGCTATGAGGTTAAACGATATTACATCGGTCTTGTTCGAGATCAGTACCTCTACCATGAGTTTTAAGCTAGTATTCGTCGCTACTCGATATCGACGCCGTAAATATTTTGTATGGCAAATTTTGCAGCGCCTCTAGCGGTCACTTGCAGAACCAAAATTTACTGGTCAGGCGTGTCCCAGGGGAGTAAATTGGGGCCCGTATTGTCTCTCCTCATCACTGCTGACATCCCCATCGATGATAAAACGTTTATTGCTACATATGTCAGTAAATTCCAACCCAGTGATTCAAATACATGTAACTGAAATTGAAAAATGGCTGAAGACATGTAGAATAAGAGCAAAATCAAAGTACACGGTCCACGTTACTTTCACCATAAGAAAAGGCAACTGTCCACTGACTTCATTGAACGGCGAACCTCATCATATTACTGCGAAATACCTTGACATGCACCTGGATAGGAGAATGACATGGCAGAAACATATCTGGAACAAGAGAAAAGCACTAGACGCGAAGCTTCATTCTATGAGTTGAGTTCTTCGTTGATGAGTGAGATTGAGTCCAAAGCCAAGGTAGCTGCTGCAACGTTGAATAGTAATAGTCAACTTTCCTAACTTTAATCACTATAGCAAACAGCGGTAAAAACACGTACAGAACAACGAAAATAAAAGCTGGCACCTTTCAACCTAATAATTTAAATTAAATATCAATCAGATAACTAAACACTTCATAGGCGATAATATTAATAAAATAAATTAAACCTAATATATAACTATTTAAATATTATTAACGAAAACTTATTGAAAATCGACTATTCGTCGTCGATAACTCGCTTCCCGTGTACGAAAAAAACATTCACACGCTCCTTACGTATCATTGAATTTTACTTAGCGTGTGTCATTTTACGTTTGTTCGCGGCATACATATTTTGTTTAATATAACCACTTACGAGTGTGTTCTTTAAAATAACTAGCTTCAGTGTTAACCCCGGTTCAACCACCTGAACCTGACTTCAACCTCCAAACCTTCGCTTTTTTTTTTTTATCTACTCCCGACATGGATGGGGTCTATTCTGAGCTACACTTTCATTCCAGTTCTCGCATTTATTCCTCTCGCACTTTCATTCCTCATACTTGATCTTTCTATCATACTTCCTCATTTGTGTCCGGTATGGGTGGGATTCCCAACTATTATCTATCTGCTCTAGCTATCTATTTATTTTATTTATTGAAAAAGCCAGGGATACAACTTTTATTTTTAACATTTCTTATACTTATTCTATTATGCTTAGTCTACTTTACATTTTCTTATGTCTTAGTTAAGTTATCGTACATAGCCAGGTTCTTATTTTAATTTTACATGCTTTTACATACTTATATCTAACTTAAACAGGTCCTACGGAGTAGGAGGAACATTTCTTATATAATTATTTACATTAAACTTATTGCACTAAACTTGTTTACTAGGTCCTTTACGGATGGGAGCAGTTTTTTGCTTAACATTGGTTTTAATTTTACACCTTTACTATCTTATCCTTATATAATTTAGCGACTCATTTCTTTATGCTGTTCCTTAATATAGCGCAGTATATTGTGACAGCATATTTGCTTACTCGGTTTTGTTTCTTTTGACAACTATGGATGCTATCTGACTACAGTAATTTAAAAACGATTCTCTAAACTTTCCCATCATTAGATGCGGTGCCTGTTGAGCATTCAGTTCAGTCTCGTATCGTAGCTTTGCAGTCATTGGGCAATTGAATAGGATGTGCAGAACCGTCTCCTCGACGCCGGGTTCGCAGGCGCACGATGAGCTCTCCTTACACTTGAAGCGTTTCAAGTATGCGGAGAACCCACCGTGCTCCGTCAAAATCTGCGTTGTCAGGCTGTCGTGGGTTATCTTGCGTGCCCGAAGCTGTGTCACCCGATTTGTATCTCCCGTTCCACTCATCAAGCGTCTCCGACCGGATTACTCGCTTGACGAATGAAACGGGACACTGATCGTAATCCGGTTTCTTCTTCGACTTTAGGGCGGCCTCCTTCGCAAGCTCGTCGGCTGTCTCGTTCCCCTGCAACCCTGCGTGGGCCTTTATCCAGAACAGTGAGACGCGTTTGTTCTGGAGTTTATAGCGGCACAAGGCGTTTCTGATTTCCACTGCTAAGGGGTGAGGGGAACTTGAGTTGGTCACCGTCTGAAGGGCCGCCCTAGAGTCGCTGAAGATGCCGAATGTGGTTTCGCTTTGTTTGAGCATCTCTCCCACCGCTCTTTGTAGAGCCAGAAGTTCAGCCTGGTAGACGGTGCAATACGACGGCAAAGCAAACTTGAGGGCCTTCACCTCGACGGCGCCACTCCATAAGGATAGCGCCGCCCCGACTTTACCCTCAATTTTGCTGCCGTCGGTGAATATACGCACAGCATAGTTGCTGTGGTTGTTGCACTGATCCTCGTCTACCAGGCTTCCAAACTCCAGACACATTTGCTCCGCAGGGTGCGGGGCCTCCAGCGCGGGTGCCTTCCGCTCTACCTCCCTGCCCCCCATTGTGGGCTGAGGTACTCCCCTCCTAGCTCCGTAAAGTGCGGCTGCTTCGCGGACGCGAAGATCTAGTGGGAGTATCCCAGTCAGCACCAGGACAGAGTTCAGGGAGACCGTGTGGTATGCCTTGCACATTTTCTGGGCAATCCCACGCTGGACGTTCCGAAGCTGCTTCTGAATACCCAAACCTTGAAACCCAAACCTTGAAAAACCAAACCAGGGGCTTTGTATGGACTGTAGGTTTTAATTTCGATTTAGGTTTATTACTCTTTTCCTATATATGTAAATATAAATCAATGATAAAAAAATCAATTTCGTTTTTGCCATTATTGAATTTGAGACATTAAAATTCATAATAAATAATTAAAAATGTTTTAAAACTTAAATTCATAGTTCTCATAAAATTTTCTAATAATTAATTCAAATAATAATTTAAAATATCACAGTTAAATAATAATAAAATTAAATGACCAACAACAAACGAATATTGAAATTTTCAATACTCATTTATTGTCGGTCATCTAATTTTTATTCCGTCTATTTACCGACACAACAATCTGTGTAATAAACTCTATGAAATCCCTTTTATAGTTTTTGCTCGCTATTAAAGCACTAAAATTGTCTCTTACTATTTTTATACCAATCCTGGCTTCGAGGTCATATCTTGGGAAGGCATACACCGGGCAATCCGTGAGGAGGTGGAGGATTGTCTCCTGCTGGTCCGGGTCGCAGGCGCACGCCGGGCTCTCCTTACACTTGAAGCGAGTAAGGTATTCGGAGAACCCGCCGTGGCCTGTTAGGGCTTGAGTCAGCTCCTTGGTGATCTCCATCTTCCGCACCGTCCTGTACGCAGCGATCGCGCAAGGGAAGAACATCTTGGTCGTGGCCGCCGTTTCTCCAGTACAATACCTCCGGTTCCATTCGTCCAGCGTTCCCATGCGGATCATGCGCTTGACGAATGAAACTGGACATTTGTCGTAGTCGGGTTTCCGCTTCGACTTCAGGGCAGCCTCCTTTGCGAGCAAGTCGGCTCTCTCGTTACCCTCCAGCCCCGCGTGAGCTTTGACCCAGAACAAGGAGACGCTCTTGTTCTGGGCGTTGCTGTGGCGGATGGCGTCCCTTGCTTCCACTGCAAGGGCGTGGAGGGCTTCGGGGTTCACGACTGCTTGGAGAGCTGCCATGGAGTCGCTATAGATAGCGAACGCCGTCTCGGTCCTTCGGAGGGCTTCTAGGGTACTATAAGACGGCAGAGCAAGCTTGAGGGCCTTCGTCTCCGCGTCGCCAGTCCATACCGACAGTGCGGCACCGACTTTGCCCTCAATCTTGCTGCCGTCTGTGAAAATACACACCGCATAATTGCGGTGCTCATTGTACTGTTCCCAAACCTTCGTTCGGTTAGGTTAGGTTTTTTTTTTTTTTTTGTACACCCAGACCGCCTCACAATGAAGGCAGTCTGGGTAGTGCCGGACTCCTACCGGCTAAAAACCACTCCTGCCTTTGCCAGTGTCCCATGACGTGATCACGGCCCTTGTCAAATGCTTTTCTTTTTAATTCAATTTCAATTTTAATTCTTCTCGACGAGAGAGTTTATTTTTCTTACTTCACATATATATGTTTCTAGAGGCAATACTGGTCCATTATATTATGTATATTCTGTATTTCACTCTAAGTGTTTTTTTTTGTGTATTATATTTTTCTATTGTTTTGGCTATATCAAAAATAATTATTTATTACATTATTTATTAATAGCTTTTATTATCCTAAATTGTTGATTTTGACTCATTATTATAGCATTTATACATAATTTCTCTTTTGCGTTTATTTTATCCTGTCCTATTTTAATTCTTGAAATTCAGTGTAACTCTCTTTGTTTTGAGCCTTTTTATAATACTCGATTTGAAACCCGACTTTCAGCGTGTTGTTCCACCTCAATGCTAAAGCTCTTTTCGTACCTCCAGAGGAGGTACCCTTCCCTTCGTATGACATACACCATATACAATTATATGGTGTTGTCATACGCTTTCCTTTTTCTGCTCCTGTGGTTCGTTTGCCCCGGTGCCTTATGGGTTTCAGGCGCCACCGCGGTGCTGCACTCCTGAAGTGCAAGCGGCGGGTCATTATTATAATGTTCCGGTTCACTTGCACGACTGGTAGATTTACTCGTTCGGCGGTGGCCCTCTTTCTCTCTTAGGCCTTCAGGGCAAGGTATCATAAGTCGGGCGTTAAATCTTTCTTTTGGAATTTGCACCACCTCAGCAGTAAGCTACTGACGATCGCGCCAGTGCCTCCCACTTCGCTCGTGTGGGGCAGCCGCTGTCGAGGGCATCGTGACCGTCTTCGGGTAGGCTGGCCAACCTGCAGTTATTGCAAGTTGGTTTATTCGCTGCCAGGCGGGAAGGGCAGTCCGCACGCAAGTGGGCGTCCCCGCAGTGAGTGCAGAGATCCGCGGGCTCCTCGCACGCTTTCCGGCTATGGCCATAGCGCAAGCAGCGGATGCATTGAACTAGTGGTGATTGGTCTAGTACCTGCACCCGCTGCAAGTCTACGTGTACGTGGCCCGCTTTGATCAGTCTCTGCCAACCCTGCGGTGACACCGACAGCACGACGTGACACTCGTGCGGATTTCTAACCCTCCGCCTGTACCGTACCCGGGCTCGCAGCTCCTGCTGCGAAAGATCGCCTAGAAGATGGCCGTTCTGCGTGAACAAAGCTTTAACTATGTCCTCGTCAGAGTTGTATGCCAACACATACTTAAGTATGACCAACGGGTCTTTGTTGGCCTTCTCCTCGACAAGGAACTTTGCCTGCGGAGTTCTCAACCTCTCTGCAACCTTTGCCAACTCTGCTTTGGAGCTACAGCCGACGATCACCTTCTGGTCCTTCGCTTTTCGAAGCCGGTCCACTCTCAGTCCCGTTGACTTTGCATCGATGACTGTCCTGATACGCTGCACAATATCTTCGCAGCTGTCTTGGACGTCCGCTGATGCGACTATGACTGAGTGAACCGCCGTCACAGCCCTTGGCTGCGACACTGCCTCCGCATAGGTCAGGTGTAAAGGGCCCGCCTGCGCAGATGCAGTTGCCCTCTCTTCGCCCTCTTTCTTGAGGGCACCATTGAGCCCCCCTATCTTGTGGTTGCACTCCTGCATCAAAGCACTATGCTCCTGTAGTTTAACGATGAGTGCCTCGTTGCTGCTAACCAAGGTAAGACAGGGCTCTGGCTGGCGCCCTTCCCCTGCGCTGAGTGCAGACTGCGGCGTGGCGAGCCGATCGGACCCTTTCGCCTTCTGCTGTTCGGACTCCTTGACCAACTGATAGAGCCTGTCAATAGCCCCCAACACTTCCGTCTTGATCTCGGCCTTAAGGTTGCGAGAGTTGCCCAAATGAAGTTTTGCCTTATTTAGGCAAGCTCTGGCCTCCGCTGTGAGATTGTGATACTTAGAGTTGGCCCTAGGGTTGGCCAAGGAGCCCGCCACCTCGGTGGATTTTTGGCAAGCTGCTTGGGTGGTAGCGGAACCAGCCAAAACTTGGTCTCCTTTGGCAGGTGGCGAGTCGTTACTCCTACTGGAGCCAGTCGATGACTTGAACTGCGGTTTTGCTTGTCCCGCCTCCCACTCACCAATGCTGCGCCTGACGCTGGATAGAGAGGGCCCTGCGGTCTCATCCGTCTGTGGTGCGTTCTTTGCCGGTGTGCGGAACATTTTAAGGACACGGCAAATTCAACAGTTATCCCTGTTAATGGGGGATACAATATATATTTTAAAAACAAATAAAAAAAAAAAAAAAAAAAAAAAAACATAAAGTACTGGTCCCTGTAAAGGGGGGCCAGTAAGTCAAACTAATAAAATGTCAAATACTTATGAATAATCCCTCCAGTGAGGTGTCGAAAATAATAAAGATAGCCAATATTTTGAGCGAGCGGGCTCTTAAGCGCGTCAAAATAATAAATTTTAATCTTTCCCTAAATCTAGTAAAGAAATAAATAAATTGTGAAATTTTTGGATTTTCGAAATATGTTGTTCCCTCCCTTCCTATATATAAAGGGCGGGTGGGCGGGCAGTTTTTTGTTTGAGCTAGACTCGCGTGCGAGGTGTCGTTAGACGCGTCTCGGCGAGCCCTAGCGAACTATGCAGAAACTAGATTTTTAGCCGAAGAAAAATTTTGGGTTTTCGAAGAAAAACCTGTTTTTTGGTCGAAAAATGAAAATTTTGAAAGAGAACCTAAATTCGGGTTCGCGAAAACGCTCGCCAGAATATAGGTTCAGATGATATAAATATGTTGCCGAAAAATGAAGTCCAAATAATGAGTAGATTTAGAGATAAAAATATTTAAATTTCGAATTTTGATGAAAATTTCACAAGTTCCAGGGAAGAAAATCAATGTCGCGAAAAATGAATTTTCACCGTACGGATAATAGGTACTAGCCTATTTAACGTCAATTACGCCGAAAACCGTGTCAAAATCGGTCTCCAGGAGACAAAGTTATTGGGTTAGGTTAGGTTTTTTTTTTTTTTTTTTTTTTTGGCAGGAGTGGGAAATCCTCATGGACACCCAGACCGCATTACGAGTAGTGCAGTCTGGGTAGTGCCGGACTCCTACCGGCTAAAACCACACTCCTGCCACGCCTTTGGTCCTCTGACAGTGTCAAAGACCTTTTTTAGCGATTTTATGAAGTTCTTTTCTTAAATATAAGGTTTCCGTCTGAGTGTGAACAAAAAAGGAGGGAACAGATTTTGGGTTTCGGCACACATAACGAGTAAAAACTTAATATAAATTATAGCCGCTATTCTATTAATAAATTTGCTTCTACTGTTTTTTTTTTTTTTTTTTTTTTTTTCCCTTAATTTATTGAGGTACTTAATTTATATATTTAATATATATTTAAGTATCCTACCTTTTCTTATGCTAACTTATTCCTATTTAATACTATTGAACCTATTTTACTACAGTACTCTATGAATCTTTGTCTTCTTTTACTACTCATCAAGTTAGGTAGATTTTCGGCCACCAGTTTTTCCTCGAGGTCCTGTTCAGCTTCGTACCGCATTCTAGCGGTAATGGGGCACTCTAACAAGACGTGCAAGACTGTTTCGTCTACTCCAGGCTCACAGGCGCACGATGCATTCTCCTTACACCTAAAGCGTTTCAGATATGCAGAGAACCCACCGTGCCCCGTGAGAATTTGTGTTAATATAGCAGTGTGCCCCACTTTCCGCACGACCCTGTACGCCGCAACCGCATCAGGGAAGAACAGTTTTGTGCCGGAGGCTGTTTCCCCGGATTTATATCTTCCGTTCCATTCGTCAAGCGACCTCATACGAATATATCGTTTGACGAATGAAACGGGGCACAGATCGTAGTCCGGCCTCTTCTTCGACCCCAGGGCGGCCTCCTTGGCGAGTTGGTCGGCTCGCTCGTTTCCCCCCAATCCTGCATGGGCCTTTATCCAGAACAGGGACACCCTCTTGTTCTGAAGCTCACAGCGGCGTAGGGTGTCTCTGGTTTCCACTGCCAGGGGATGGGGGGAGCTTACATTAACCACCGACTGGAGAGCCGCCATAGAGTCGCTGAAGATGCCGAACGTGCTTTTCTTGTTTTTGAGCGCTTCACCAGCCGCTCTTTGAAGGGCCAGTAGCTCAGCCTGATAGACGGTGCAGTAAGACGGCAACGCAAGTTTGAGGGCCTTTATTTCGGTAGCGCTATTCCATAAAGATAGCGCCGCTCCGACCTTGCCCTCAATCTTGCTGCCGTCTGTGAAAATACGCACATCGAAATTGCTGTGGTTACTATATTGTTCCTCGTCTATCAGGCTGCCGAAGTCCAGATTAGCCTGTTCTGCAGGGTGTGGGGCCTCAATCGCTGGAGCCATCCGCTCGATCTCCCTATCCCCTAGGACGGTCTGGGGCACCCCCTTCTTGGCCTCGTACAACGCAGCCGCCTCACGGATGCGGAGATCAAGTGGGAGTATCCCAGCCAGTAACAGAGCCGAGTTTAAGGAGACCGTGCGGTAAGCTTTACACAGCTTTTGAGCGAAACCCCTCTGGACCACGTTCAGTTGCTTTATGACCCCTAGCTTTTTAGCGGCTGGTGCCCATGCGCTTGCAGCGTACAGGAGCGTCGGCTCAACCGCTGCGTTATATATAATGCGGATTACTTCCGGACTTAGACCCCAGTTGACTCGAGCCGCTCTCGCCAATTGTTTGTATATAGCTATCGCCTTTTTGCAGGCGATAGCTATGTGTTTATTGAAGGTCAGCTGTGAGTCGATATTGAGGCCCAGAATTTTCACATCTTGGGACATCCCAATGTCGACCCCGCCCATGCTCAAGCGCGGCGTGTCGTATTTCAGCTTTCGCGTCAACACCATCGCACACGTTTTATGGGGCGCGAATTTGAGCTTATTTTTGACACCCCACGCTCGAACATGTTCAAGGGCGGCATTGGCCTGTCCTTCGATTTCTCCTGCCGTTTCGCCTTCGAATACAAGTATTACGTCATTGGCGAAAGCTTGGCAGTACCAGCCTCTACTCTCTAGCTGCTTCAGGAGTGGGTCCAGCACTAGGTTCCAAAAAATAGGACCTCCAATGGAACCTTGGACGCAGCCCTTGTTAGTCGACCTACTGCTCTCTTCCCCGGCATATCTTACGTTGACCCTCCTGTCACTGAGATAGCTGCTGACCACTCGTCTCAAATTCACAGGACAATTTTCCTCAGCCAACCGTGCTTTAATGGCGGGCCACCATGCACTGTCGAAGGCTCCCTCTATATCAAGTGACACCAGCGTGACGATCTTTTTCTGCGCCAGTTTTGCACGGATGAGCTGCACTAGTGTATAGAGGGAGTCCTCGGTGCTTTTTTGGGGCATAAAGCTGTATTGGCGAGTACTTATCCTGGGGAGCAAGTAGAATTTGAGACGAGCGACCAGCATTTTCTCGTACACTTTCCCCAGGACAGGCAAAAGCCCAATTGGCCTGTACGACTTTGGTACGGTGTACGAGTCTTTGCCTGGCTTTCTCAGCACAACCACCGTAGCTTCCTTCCAGGCCTTCGGGAAGTGGTGGTACGCCAGGCATTTGTTTAACAGTGCCAGGAAGAATTTAGGGTCACATCGGACAGCCTGAGAACAGATGTCGGCAGTGAGGCCGTCCGCTCCCGGGGCCTTTTTTGGGTTGAACGACCCCATGGACCTGTCGAGCTCGCTTTGGGTAAACGGTGGGTCATGCCGTTCATCATGACTCCACTCGTTAACCATTTCTGCCAGTTGTCGGGTTTGGCGGTGGTCCATGTTGTCGTCCTCCTCACAGTCCTCGGGGTAAAAAGTCTCGGCCAGCAGCCTCACCGAATTTTTTGCGTCCAGTAGTTCTCCTCCCTTCTGAAGTGGCAGATCCTCCTCCCTTTTCGAGACCCTTCCCATGACTCTGTAGATTCCTTGCCAGACCCCTTCTTTGTCTTGTTTTGTGCAGAATTTTTTCCAGCTCTCTTCCATGGCCTCTTTTACAGCTGACTCATATTTTTCTTTTTCTTGCAGGTACAGTCTGACCACCATCTCTCTCCGGACCGGCGCTGCGTTCCTGACCCTGCGCCTCTTGGTGGCGACCAGCTTCTTCAGCCTCGCGAGTTCCTCGGACCACCACGGCATAGTAAGTGTTTCTTTTACTTTTTTAGTTGGAATTATATGTGTACATGTATCGGTTATAGCTTGAGTGTAAGGGCCTCTTTCACCACCGTCAAGTAAAGTGACGAGTAGGCTAATCGTCAGTTAAAGTCACCCGTAACTTCATGTTCGAGTTTCACGATGTCCGAGTAGCACTAATCATAAGATTAACTGATCAGTAACTTACTTGCCACATGCTCTGCCAATTAGGATACTTACTTGGCAGTTAACGGTGATTTTTTACTGAATATTGTATTGTGTATTTTTTACTGTAGTGTCTGTAGCCTTTCTGTTGTCATTTGCGCATATCATCAAAGAAAGTTTTTAAAATATGGTATTGATTTCTTTGATTATGATTTGGATGAATTAGAATATTCCACAGCGCTGCATATACCGAGGATTCGCGTCTTTAAATTCCATGTTGATTATTTTCCGAATCTAGATGTAACTGATTTTTCTAGATTCCGTTTATCAGTGAAGTAAGTGCATAATTATAAAACATTAAATTATACCTAAATCGCAAAGGTGAGTGGTGGTTTTTTCTAAGTGATTTTACTAATAACGTAGCATACAATACGCGGCATATGAGTTGAACTAAAATGGCGGGTGATTTGAGCAAGAGATACCAAAATATCCCTCTCATTTGTAGAAAAGTTTGCAATTCTGTCTCTTTTATAAGTTCACACGCATTATTCTACAACACAACATTCAAGACGCATCCGAAACCGACGTTACAGATCTAAAAAATATACACCAAAAACAACTAACAATGACATCTGGCGAGTACCTGATGTATTATTGAACGAATGTTTCGAATGATTTGGTATGTCATTCACTTAACCCGTAAGTAGTTACTCGAAGCTTTATTTTCGCTTGTGAAATTGATAGAGGATACTCATAACTTTTACTTGCCAATTAACTTTAATCGGAAAGTAACTAATCAACGCTTTACTTCGAGATGGTGAACGAGGCCCTAAGTGTTAATTGTGTATTCTATTTGCTGTATGTTGTTTATGTTTTCAAGTCCTGTAACTGTTAGATTTTTATCGAACATAATTTGAGACAGTTTCTCATGAAACTGTCTCCAATTTGCCTTTTTTGTGTTGTATTTTCTTGTTGTGCGCTCAATATTAATACCTTTGGATTTATTTAGTTTAATGCTAAAAGTGATGCCGTTATGGTCAGAACTCGTGAGGCCCTCCAAGACTCGCCAGCCGTCCACCAGGCCCAGGATATCCGCCGAACAGGCTGTTACATCCACGTGGCTACTGTACCTTATACCCCCTCTCACGGTGTCAAAAGTTGGGATGCAACCGGTATTAAGGATTTGCAGACCCATTTCGCCCAATGCTCCGCTCACTTGCTCTCCTCTGAGGTCCTCGCTGCCGCCACCCCACCAAGGACTCTTTGCGTTAACATCGCCTCCAACGACCAACCCGCAAGAGCCCAGCTCTCGCTCTATTCGTTCTAAATGCTCCAGGTATGGCGCTAATGGCTTGTCGGGTTCGAAGTAGAAGGACACCAGCGTGATCGTCCAGGCTCTGGTTCGGGCTCTCACCACAACGATGTTGTTTGTAGTGAGTTGCGGGTACTGTAATATGTCCAAATCTTGGTCAAGGACTACGATTGCCGCCTTTACAGTCCCTTCTCCACCCTCAGAGCTCTGGAAGACCCTTACGCCCCGGTAGTCCTTCATTCTCCTTACCCCACCCACATAAGGCTCCTGGAGCAATGCTAAGGCGACTTTCTGTTTTTCCGCTTCCAACAGCAACTCGTTGGTGGCCAGCTGACTCCGTTGCAGATTGGCCTGGAATATTTTATACCTAGGGGTAGCCGCAGGGACAACCTCAGCAATACGCTACCGACAGGCGCGCCAACGCATCCCACTTAACGCGTAAAGGACACTCGCTGTCAAAAGCGCTGTGGTCTGTTTTTGCCAATTTTGCCGACTGGCAGTTACGACACGTTGGCACATCTGCGGCCAACCTCGAGGGGCAGTCCACTTGCAGGTGAGAGTCACCACAGTAGACACAAAGGTCCGCAGGTTCTGTGCACAGCTTACGGCCGTGGCCATAGCGCAGGCAGCGAGTGCACTGAATCAACGGTGACTGATCCAGTACACGCACTCTCTGCAGATCAATGTGCACTCGACCCGCAGTCGTTAGCCTCTGCCACAACGTTGCGGACACCTGCAGGATGATGTGACATATGTGCGTGTTCCTAGTCCTGCGGCGGTACTTGACTGTGGCCCTTACATCCACCACAGGAATGTCCCCTATTAGGTGGCCATTTTGGCGCTTCAGGGCCTCAATTATTTCCTCGTCTGAGTGGCAAGAGAGCACATCTTTAATTATAATGAGTGGATCTTTATTCTTGACCTCTTCCACCACTAGGTTGCCTGCTCTTTTTATTCTCTCTGTCACCTTTTCCATCTCTTCCCGGGATCCAAATCCGACCACAACCTTCTGGTCTCTCGCTTTCCTCAGCCGTTCAACCCTTGTACCTTCCTTCCTGGCATCGACTGCCGTCCTCAGCTTCTCAATTACCTCCTCACCTGTGTCTTTATCATTTATAGATGATACGATCACCGAGTGAAGAGGTTCTTTGGTTTGTTGTCTTGAACCTGCGGCGACCTCAGCAAAGGTCGGCCCATGGCCAGTTACGTAGCGAGGAGTCTGCTTGAGTTGCTCCGACAGAGCTCGCGTGTGCTGCTGACATTCTTCCAACACTTGCTTGTGCTGTTGAAGATGCTCCATAAGCCGATTCACTAGCTCTGTCGGAGCGTCTTTTAATTGTGTCGAGTTCTTTTGGATCTCACTAGGGGCAGGTTGACAGGTCAACTCAGTTCCGTGTGTAGTTTCAAGCGCGATTGGGGTTTTTCTTTGCTCTGACTCCTTAACAATCTCGTACAACCTGTTGATGGCCCCAATAACCTCCGTTTTTATTTCGGTTTTGAGATTGCGGGAGTTGCTCAGGTGAAGCTTTGCCTTATTTAGGCAAGCTCTCGCCTCTGCCGTGAGGTTGGGATATTTTGGTTCGGACTTATTTCCGGGACTCGTAGTGTCTATAGATGCTCGGCGCGTCCCCGAAGCGCTAGGAAACTTTTGCGTGGTTGGTGGTGCTGCATCAGCTTTTGGGTTGGCCGGCAATTTGGCTTTTAGCTCTGCTTTGGCGGCCTCCCATTCACCGATACTTCTCCTCACGCTGAGATTTGAAGTTCCAGCCTTCTCCGCGGAACGCGGCGAGCCCCCGGAACCCTGAGAGACCGCGTCTTTCTTTGCTGGTGTACGAAACATCGTGAAGAAATCAAAACCAAATTGTCAGAGGACAGTTTAGACGATGGTTAAGCTGAAACCCTGTATAGGGGGGATCAGTTAAATATAAATTAAATAAAACAATTTTATATTGTCAAGATTAACTAAAAGAATTTTACTTCTAGGTCAATATTTTATGACCCGCTGGACGGATAAATGCGTCAAATTTTTTATAAGGTTGCCACGGCCAAATGGAAAAATAAAACAAAATAAAAAAATTTGAAAGTATTTGAAGTTGAATTGTTTGCCTCCTTCCTTATATATAAAGGGCGGGTGGGCGGGCAATTTTTTCTGTAAGCTAGACTCGCGTGCGAGGTGTCGTTAGACGCGTCTGCGTGAGCCCTAGCGAACTATGCAGAAACTAGATTTTTTGCCGAAGAAAAATTTTGGGTTTTCGAAGAAAAACCTGTTTTTTGGTCGAAAAATGAAAATTTTGAAAAAGAAACCTACCTTCGGGCTCACGAAACGCTCGCCGGAATATAGGTTCAGTTGATGGGGATATATTGCCGAAAAAATAAAGTCAAAATAATTAATAGGTTTCGAGATAAAAAATATTAAAATTTAGAATTTGGTGAAAATTTCACAAGTGCCGGGAAATGAAAATTCCGTCGCGTAAAATGGATTTTAATTGTATGGAGAATAGGTACTAGCCTATTGAACGTCAAATACGCCGAAAACTGCGTCAAAATAACTCTCCAGGAGACAAAGTTATTATGATTTTAGTGAAATGAACCAGCGCTAAGGTTAATTTCTTAGGTAAGTCGATTTGTATGAAAAATCGTTTCCCGTAAATTTATATTTTTTCTATGTGAGCTAGACTCGCGTGCGAGGTGTCGTTAGACGCGTCTGCGCGAGCCCTAGCGAACTATGCAGAAACTAGATTTTTTGCCGAAGAAAAATTTTGGGTTTTCGAAGAAAAACCTGTTTTTTGGTCGAAAAATGAAAATTTTGAAAAAGAAACCTACCTTCGGGCTCACGAAACGCTCGCCGGAATATAGGTTCAGTTGATGGGGATATATTGCCGAAAAAATAAAGTCAAAATAATTAATAGGTTTCGAGATAAAAAATATTAAAATTTAGAATTTGGTGAAAATTTCACAAGTGCCGGGAAATGAAAATTCCGTCGCGTAAAATGGATTTTAATTATATAGGTAATAGGTACTAGCCTATTGAACGTCAAATACGCCGAAAACTGTGTCAAAATAACTCTCCAGGAGACAAAGTTATTACCGGTTAGGTTAGATTAGGTTAGGTTAGGTTTTTTTTTTTTTTTTTTTTTTTTTTTTTTTTCTCTCTACCTCCGACAGTTGCCTCTCGGAGTCCTTGCTTAACTAATTCTCATTCATTCCAGTTCTCACATTTATGCTTCTCGTACTGTCATGCTTCATACTGTTTCTTTCTTTCTTGCCATCATCACTCATTCTATGGGTGGGATTCCCATTGTTTGCTAACCTAAGCTTTCTATCCTTTATTTCTTAACTATTTTATCTATACTTTTTAACAATTATATCAATACTTTCTTAACTATTCTATTCTGTCTGTTTATTTCGATCTATATTTTTCTCTATTTTATTATCTTCATTGTACACGGGGAAAATAACGGGTGGACATGTTTTATTTTAATTTCACATACAGTTTTTCTTAATTTAATACAATTAACTTAATCTAATTTATTTAGTCTAACATAATTTTTTATTTCAGTTTTTCATCTTATTACTGCTTATTCTAATACATTTTCTTCTTAAACTATTTTCTATGTTTATCTTAGATATATATAACAATATATTTGAAAACATAGTTTTATTTGCTTTTGTTTCTGTTTATGACCTTTTTGCAGATGGTTTTGCAGTAATTTACCAATTTATATCGGTGTTTGCTTGATTGCATTAATACACTAATACTTTCCCTACTTAATCTTGTTTCTAGCTCTGTCTCCAAATCGTGTCTTTCCATGCCAAAGATAGGGCAGTCCATTAAGATGTGTGGGATTGATTCGCTGATGTTTGGATCGCAGATGCACGACGGGCTCTCCTTACACTTGAAGCGGTTCAAGTATTCGGAAAACCCGCCGTGCCCGGTCATAATTTGCGTTGTGGTCGCGTCAGTTTCCAGTTTTCGGACTATCCTATACGCCGCCACTGCATCTGGGAAAAACATTTTCGTGATCGAAGCAGTTTGGCCCTCGACATATCTCCGGTTCCATTCATCAAGCGACATCTTGCGAGTATACCGCTTGATGAACGAAACAGGACACAAATCGTAGTCTGGCTTCTTCTTGCTATTCATGGCGGCCTCCTTTGCCAGCTGATCCGCTCTTTCGTTGCCGTCAAACCCCGCGTGGGCCTTTATCCAGAACAGATTTACTAATTTGCCCTGGAGAGATATAGTTTTCAAATTATCTCTGGCCTCCACCGCCAGGGGATGAAGGCAATCATGGTTTTTCACTGTAAGAAGAGCCGCCATGGAGTCACTGTAGACCCCGTAAGTGGATGCAGCGCAGTTTTTTATTTCCCTAGTTGCTCTGCATATAGCCAGGAGCTCAGCCTGGTAGACCGTGCAGTAGCTCGGCAGCGCCAGCTTGAGGGTGCGCGTTTCGGTCTCACTGTTCCATATGGACAGTGCAGCACCGACGCGCCCCCCAATTTTACTTCCATCTGTAAAGATTTTTACCTCTAGGCTAGCGCTGGATTCAAATTGCTCCCGGTCCACCAGGCCTACGATCTCCAGGTCTATACGCTTTGCAGGGTGTGGAGACTCCAAGGCGGGTGCCATACGTTCCACCTCCCTATCCCCCAGCACCGCCTGAGGCACTCCCTTCTTAGCCTCGTATAGTGAGGCTGCCTCACGGACTCGGAGGTCTAGAGGGAGAATCCCAGACAACAAGAGCGCTGAGTTCAGGGAGACAGTACGGTAGGCTTTGCACATTTTCTGTGCAATGCCGCGCTGCACTACACTCAGCTGCTTTATCACTCCCAGCTTGCTTGCAGCTGGGGCCCATACACTGGCGGCGTACAGGATTATAGGTTCTATCGTTGCTGTGTAGATAATCTTGATTACCTCGGGGTTCAGCCCCCAACTCACTTTTGCTGCTCTACACAGCTGTCCATAAACGGCGACAGCTTTCCGACACACACTTGAGACGTGTGCATTAAATGTCAACTTGTCGTCGATGGTGACACCCAAGATTTTTATTTCTTTTGACATCCGTATGCTTATCCCGCCCATGCTCAGCCGTGGGGTGTCGTACTTCAGCCTTTTGGTAATCACCATCGCATTGGTTTTATGTGGCGCAAAACTCAATTTATTACGTACACCCCACGTCCGAACATGTTCAAGAGCGGCATTGGATTTTTGTTCAATTTCTAACGCTGTGTCACCATCGAAGACAAGGACTACATCGTCCGCAAACGCCTGGCAGCAGACCCCACTCATCTCCAGACTTTTGAGGAGTGGATCCAGGATCAGGTTCCAGAAAATGGGGCCTCCAATCGAGCCCTGTACACAGCCTTTGTTTGTACCCTTTACGTACTCTTCGCCACCATATCTAACCCTGACCCTTCTGTCCCTCAGATAACTATCTATGACCCTCCTCAGGTTTACCGGACACTTTTCCTCAGCCAGTCGAACCCTGATGGCAGGCCACCAAGCGTTGTCGAAAGCTCCCTCTATGTCTAGTGATACCAATATTACTATTTTCTTTCTGTCTATTTTACTGCGGATGTGCTGCATTAGAACATAGAGGGAGTCCTCGGTGCTCCTCTGGGGCATGAATCCGTACTGGCGAGTACTCATCGCTGGCAAAACATGGAACCTGAGGCGGGCCACCAGCATTTTTTCAAATATTTTGCCTAGGACAGGCAATAAGCCTATTGGTCTGTATGCCTTCGGGGTGGTGTAGTCACTTTTTCCCGGTTTTCTGAGCGCCACCACCGTGGCTTCTTTCCAGGCTTGTGGAAAATGACTGTGTTCTAGGCATTGGTTCAGAAGGGCCAGGAAGGCATCCGGCGTATTGCCTATAGCACGGCTGCATACATCGGCTGTGAGGCCATCCATACCCGGGGCTTTTTTAGGGTTAAAAGATTCAGTAGCTACCTTTAGTTCCGCCATAACGAAGGGTGGGTCCCTACTATCGCCGAGCTCCCCTTTGTTTATTTTGTCGGCCTCTATTCTAATGTGACGATGATAATCATCGTCATCATTTGATAGGTCCTCCGGATAAAAGGTTTCCGTGAGTAACTTCACGGAGCCCTTTGCGTCTAGCTCCTCACCATCCCTTACCATTGGCAAGTCCTCTTCCCTTCGCTTTGTCCTACCTATAACCCGATAAATACCCTCCCATACTCCTTCCCTATCCTGCTTGCAGCAAAATTCTTTCCAACTCTCGGTTTGAGCTCGAGCTGCTTCTATCTCATACTTTTCTTTTGCTTTCAGGTACTCTTCGACGACCTTCGATCTTCGGACAGGAGCAGCGCACCTTATTCTTCGCCTTTTTGTAGTGACTTCTTTCTTCATCTTCGCGAGTTTCTCCGACCACCACGGCAAGGTAAGTTTCTCTTTTTTATTTTTTATTGGTATTGCTGAAGTGCATGCTTCTTGTAATATTTTTGTGTATCTATTTACTGCTGTATTTATTTGTTCCACGTTATCAATTTTTTCTATTTCTGTTTTTGTAAATTTATGTTCCATTACCAATTGGTTAAGCTTGTCATGAAACTTAGACCAATTAGCTTTTTTCGTATTGTAAATTCTGGTTGTTCTTTCTATTTTAATTCCTTTAGATCTCTGAAGCCAAATATTAAAAGTTATGCCGTTGTGGTCGGAGCTCGTGAGATTTTCATCGACCTTCCAGTCATCGACCAAATCAAGGATATTCGTCGAGCAGGCTGTGATATCGACGTAGCTGCTATAGCGTTGTCCTCCTCTGATTGTATCGAAGGTCGGAATTTCCCCTGTATTCAGTATGTTCAGCCCAAGCTCTCCGAGAGTCCCGCACACGTCCTCACCCCTACAGTCAACAGTCGGGCTCCCCCACCAGGTGTTCTTCGCGTTGACGTCACCTCCAACGATCAGTGGCTTGGAGCCATTCACCATTTCGATATTCTTTAGCTGTTGCAGATATGGCTCTAATGGTTTATCAGGCTCAAAGTAGACAGAGACAAGCGTGATCTCCCAAGCACTGGTTTTGATTCCCACCACAGTGATGTTGTTTGTGGTGAGTTTCGGGTACTGCTTGACAATTAAGTCGTTGTTAAAGACGGCGATTGCAGCCTTTACGGTCCCTTTTCCTATATCAGTGCTTTGGAAGATCCGCATCCCATTTTGGCTCTTAACTACTTTTGCACTGCCGACGTAGGGTTCTTGCAGAAGTGCAACTGCAAACCTACGTTTCTCAGCCTCTACCAGTAGCTCGTTTGTAGCAAGTTTTTTACGCTGGAGGTTAGCCTGCACGAATTTGTACGCGAATTTTGCACCTTCGGGGCCCTTAGCAGTACGCGACTGTTGACCGTGCCAGTTCATCCCATCTGCGTCGCACTGGGCATTCGACACTGAAGGCGTTGTGTTCCACGTTTGTCATATTTGCCTTTTGGCAGTTTCTACAAGTGGCTTGCGTTCCGGCCATCCAGTCGGCGCACTGTGCCTTCAGATGAGGGCCACCACAGTGGCTGCACATGTCCTCGGTCTCATGGCAGTACTTTCTTCCATGCCCATAGCCCAGACAACGAGTGCACTGCATCAACGGGGTCTGATCTTCCACCCTGATACGTTGAAGATCTATGTGTACGTATCCCTTCTTTGTCACCCGTTGCCAAACACTAGGCGAGGTACTGATGACTATATGTCCAGCATGGGGGTTCCTCGTCTTCCTCCTAAACTTAATTTCTATCCTATCCGCTTCACCGTCGAGGCCATAGAAAACATCCCGGTTCTGACTTCTCAAGGCTTTAAGTACATCCTCATCGGTATTAACGAGTAGGACATCCTTGAGAATCACCATTGGGTCTTTGTTTTTTACTTCCTCCACGGTGAGGCCGACTCCTTTCCTTACTATTCTGTCCTTTGCTTTATCTCTTTCTTCTATCGTCTCAAATCCCATTATCACCTTTCTGTTCTTCGCCTTCCTCACCCTTTCTACTTTAATCCATCCATCCTTCGCATCCACTGCCTTTCTTACTCTTTCTAGAATTTCTTCCCCAGTCTCGGTTAGGTTAGGTTAGGTTAGGTTATGTTAGGTTTTTTTTTTTTTTTTTTTTTTTTTTTTTTTTTAAATTTCAAATGGTCTCTGCCGTCAAGTTACGCAGAGATTTTTGTTTGGGCTGTAGGTATTATATTTATAATTCTGTTTTAAAATTGTATAAATGTAAATAGTAAATAAATATTTATGATTGTAGAATTTGGATTTAAAATTTTCAAAAGTTATAAAATATTGGTTTATTGTTTAAATTCAATTCAGAGTTAAATAATGATAAATAGTTAATAAATAATACGTAAGTAAAATGTCATTTATTTATTTCGTTTATTGACTGACTTAATAATTTTAATTGTGTAGTCAATAAACGATTTTCCAATCTTTCGGTCGCTAATTAGTAGACTGAGATTGGATTGGCTCACCGTCATATCGACTGTCATTTCAAAGTCGTGCCTGTGGGAGGAATATACAGGGCACTCCGTTAGGAGATGGAGAACTGTTTCCTGCTTGTCAGGGTCGCAGGCGCACGCTGGGTTATCCTTGCACTTGAAGCGAGCCAAGTACTCGGAAAACCCACCGTGCCCTGTTAGGGCCTGGGTCAGCTCCTTGGTCATCGCTATTTTCCGCACCGTTCTGTACGCAGCAATCGCGCACGGGAAGAATAACTTTGTGGTGGCCGCCGTTTCCCCAGTACGATACCGCCGGTTCCATTCGCTGAGGGTATCCATTCGGATCATACGCTTAACGAATGAAACCGGGCATTTATCGTAGTGGGGTTTCCGCTTTGACCTTAGGGCAGCCTCCTTAGCGAGCGAGTCGGCTCTCTCGTTTCCCTCCAGCCCCGCGTGAGCTTTGACCCAGAACAAAGAGACGCTCTTGTTCTGGGCGTTACTGCGGCGGATAGCGTCCCTAGTTTCCACTGCGAGGGCGTGGAGGGCTTCGGGGTTCACGACTGCTTGGAGAGCTGCCATGGAGTCACTGTAGATAGCAAACGCCGTCTCGGTCCTTCTGAGGACCTCCTTCGCGGCTTCGCAGAGGGCGAGGAGCTCAGCCTGGTAGACGGTACTATAGGACGGCAAAGCAAGTTTGAGGGCTTTGGTCTCAACCTGGTCGGTCCACACTGACACTGCGGCACCGACCTTGCCCTCAATCTTGCTGCCGTCCGTGAATATACGCACCGCGTAGTCGCGGTGCTCATTAAATTGCCCCTCGTCTACCAGGCGTCGCAGTTCAATGGCCCTCTGCTCAGCCGGATGCGGCATCTCCAGTGCCGATTTCACCCGCTCGATCTCCCTGCCCCCCAGCGCTGGATGAGGTACCCCCCTCTTGGCCTCATAAAGTGTTGCCGCCTCTCGTATTCGGAGGTCGAGAGGGAGTATCCCAGCCAGCACCAAGGCTGAGTGCAAGGAAACCGTGCGATAGGCTCGGCACAGCTTTTGCGCGAAGCTCCTCTGGACGGCGTTCAGCTTCTTCTGGACCCCAATTTTGGTCGCGGCCGGCGACCACGCGCTCGCCGCGTACAGAACGATAGGCTCGACTGCAGCTGTATAAATACAGCGGATGACTTCCGGATGCAGACCCCAACTTACCCTTGCGGCCCTCGACAGCTGCTTGTAGATACCGATGGCTCGGGAGCAGACGTTTGCGACGTGGGTGTTAAACGTCAACTTGTGATCGATGGTGAGACCGAGCAGTTTTATTTCCTCAGACATGCCAATGTCCACCCCGCCCATTCTGAGACATGGGGTGTCATGCTTAAGTTTGCGCGTTACCAACATTGCTTTTGTCTTATGAGGCGCAAACTTAAGCTTGTTCGTGACACCCCATGCGTGCACGTACTCAAGGGCGACATTGGCATCCCTTTGGACCTCAAGTGCCGTCCCCCCATCGAACACAAGGACGACATCGTCCGCAAACGCCTGACAAAAGACCCCTCTACTTTCTAGTTCCTTCAGCAGAGGATCCAGCACAACGTTCCATAATATGGGACCACTGATAGACCCCTGGACGCATCCTTTCTCGGTCCTGGATTTATGCTCCACTCCCGCGTACCGGACTTTCACCACTCTCTCGGACAAGTAGCTATCAAAGACCCGTCTCAAGTTCACAGGACACTTTTCCTCAGCCAGACGGACTCGTATAGCCGGCCACCAGGCGCTATCGAAGGCTCCCTCTATATCCAAGGACACAATCGTGACAAGCCTCTTTGCATTGAGTCTGCCACGAATGTGCCCCATCAGAGTATAGAGGGAGTCCTCGGTGCTTCGCTGGGGCATGAAGCCGTACTGGCGAGTACTCATCCTGGGCAACAGATGGAACTTGAGTCGGGCCACGAGCATCTTCTCGTACATCTTGCCGAGTACAGGCAGAAGCCCAATCGGCCTGTATGATTTCGGAGTGGTGTAGTCCTCTTTCGCGGGCTTGCGGAGCACAACGACTGTTGCCTCTTTCCAGGACCGTGGAAAGTGTCCATGCGCCAGGCACTTGTTCATCAAGCGCAGAACTACGTCTGGGTCTAGCTGGATTGCGTGGCCCCATATGTCCGCCGTCAGACCGTCGGAACCGGGGGCTTTTTTGGGGTTGAACGAGGAGACTGCTCGCCTTAGCTCGTCGAGGGTGAACGGAGGGTCCAAGGGTTCAACTTGGTCGCCCCCGTTCACCTCTTCTGCTCGTTGCCGCACCTTTTTGTGCTCCTCGTTATCCCCCTCCGGGCGGTCCTCCGGGTAGAACGTTTGTGCCAGAAACCTCGCCGACTCTTCGGGGTCCAGTGTCTTCGCATCCCTCACCATCGGTATGTCCTCCTCTCTTTTTTCTGTCCTTCGGATTACCCTGTATATTCCTTCCCACAGGCCTTCCCTGTCTTGTTTCTCACAGAAACCCTTCCAGCTCTCGACCTTCGCTTTGACCACAGCATGTTCGTACTCTTCCTTCTGTTTCAGGTACTCCTCAACAACCTTTGGTCTACGATCCGGCGCTGCACATCGGATCCTCCGCTTTTTGGTGACCACCTGCCTCTTCAGGCTGGCGAGTTCATCGGACCACCACGGCACGGTTAGTTTCTCCACAGTCTTTTTCCTGGGTATCACTTGGGTACAGGCATTTTGTACCGCCGTCGTTAGCTCCTCGACTACCAGGTCTAGATCGTGCACGCTGTCGATCTGATCGAGCAGGCTTACTGTTATATTGATGTTCTGCATAATTTGGGCCAGTTTCTTACGAAACTGGCCCCAATTTGCTTTCTTTGTGTTATAAGACCTGGTAGTCCGGTGCACTGTGATACCCGAAGACTTTTGGAGGTTTATATAGAACTCTATGCCGTTGTGGTCCGACCCCGTCAGGTCATCGACGACCCGCCAGCCGTCGGTCACCGTCAGCATGTCCGTTGTGCAGGCTGTGACATCGACGCAGCTCGTGTAACGCCTGTTACCACGAACTACGTCGAAGGTTGGAGTTTCCCCTCTGTTGAGTACTTGTAGTCCTAGCTGGTCGAGAGCCCCCAGCATCTCGTCGCCTCTGCTATTAGTCTCACCACTGCCCCACCAAACACTCCAGGCGTTGGTGTCTCCTCCCATTATGAGCCTATGCGGGCCGGTCTCGCTTTCCACCTTCCTTAGGCTGTCCAGGTATGGCCCCAAGGGCTGGTCTGGCTCAAAGTAGAACGAGACCAGAGTTAATTTCCAGGCACCAGTTTGGATCCCCACCACGACGATGTTGTTCGTGGTGAGTTCTGGGTACTGTCTAACGGCAAGCCTTGGGTCAAAAACGGCTATTGCCGCTTTGACAGTCCCTTCTCCTTGCCTGGTGCTCTGGAATATTCGGACGCCTCTGGTCCCGCTCATCCTTTTAGCATTACCCACATAGGGCTCCTGGATCAGCGCTACGGTGGCTTTGCGCTGCTCGGCCTCGATCATAAGCTCATGGGTCGCCAGCCTCTTCCTTTGAAGATTCACCTGGAGTATTCTGTGCGGCAGTGTGTCCACTGGGACCACCTTAGCAGTAGGCGACGGACGCACGTGCTAGTCTGTCCCACCTGACTCGAACAGGACACTCGGGGCTGAACGCGTTGTGGTCCGTCTTCTCCATCTTCGCCTTGACACAGTTATGGCATTTTGGGCAATCCGCCTTCAGCCACTGGGCACAGTCTGCACGAAGGTGAGGGCCTCCACAATGGCTGCATAAGTCGGCAACCTCTTTACAGAGTCGCCGACTATGCCCGTACCCTAGGCACTTCGTGCACTGCACCAGTGGCGACTGGTCGTCAACGAAGACGGTCTGAAGATCAATACGCGCTCTTCCCTTATCGAGCATCCTGTTATAGACAGTCGGGGACGTACTGACTATCACGTTCTGGGTTTGAGGGTTTCTGGAGTTCTTTTTAAACTTGATACAGAGTCGGTCCTCCTCGCTGTCGAGGCCGCGAAACACGTCCCGGTTCTGACTCCGCAACGCCCCCAGCAGTTCCTCGTCGGAGTGAATGCGGAGGACGCTCCGGAGGATCAGCAACGGGTCTTTATTTTTCACCTCCTCGACAACGAGGTGGTCTCCCGCCTTCTCCAATCTCTTTCGCAAGCGGTTTCGCTCTTCGACCGACCTACACCCCATAATTACCTTACGGTCTTTGGCCCTTCGCACACTATCGACTTCTACTCCTCCATCCCTGGCTTTTACTACCTCTCTGATTTTCTGTAGGACCTCCTCGCCAGAGGTCCCCTCGTCTTTGGACGTTACCACTACGGAGTGCAACGCGGTCCTTCCTGGGATCTGCCTTTTCGGTGGACCCGCCGCTACACTCGCGTAGGTGGTCGTCTTCTCCAATAGCTCCCCCTGTCTCTCCATCGCCCGCCGCAGACTCTCCATCTTCTCGCTGCTCTCCTTCACCAGCGCGCTATGCTCCGCTAGTGAAGCGATCAACGAGTCAACCTCCGGAAGGCTCTTGGGTGGGTTTGGCGGAGGTGTTGCCTTAATGGCCTCATCCCCCGCGAGCCCAGCCCCCATTGCTTGTTCAGCAGCCGCCGCCTCTTCCTTAACCAGCTGGTACAGCCGTTCCACCGATTGGGTGATCCCGGCTTTAAGGTCTGCCCTCAGGTTGCGCGAATCGCCAAGGTGCGATTTCGCGCGTAGAAGGCAGTTTCGAGCCTCGGTCACCCGATCAGTGGATTTGTTCTGAGACAGTTGGCTCGCCCCAGGTGACGCTCCCAGCGTCTCCGTAGATGCTCGGCGTGCTGCAGCCTTACTATTCGGCTGTGAGGCACCACGCCGTGTGGACTTCTGTGAGACCGTCACTATCGGGGCTGCTTTCTTGGATGGGTGCGCGGCGGCTGACAGAAGAGGCTGAGACTCCGCCATCTTCCCATTCTCCCACTCTCCAATGCTTCGCCTCACACTAGAGGCTTGAGTTGAAGCACTGGGAGGGGAGATCTCCCCCTCGAAGGTGATGTTAAGTGCCCCATTCGATGGAGAGACATAGGGACCTGCGGAGGATTTCTTCGCTGGAGTCCTAGAGAGGAACATGATGGAGGAGGTAAAAATTAAATAGAATAGAATCAACAAATATAATTATTAAGTTAAAATACTTCTTAAACTAATGGACTGATCCCTGTAAAGGGGGGATCAGCAAGTCTGTAAAATGATTTTTATTAAAAAATTCCTCAAAAGAGGTGTCAATAAATAAAATAAGGCGTTAAAAACATTAAAATATACTTAAATATTAGATGAAAGCAACAGTAAGAGCCGTGTCCTAAAGCTAAATATATATATAAGTTTTTCCGTCCACCCCCTGTCAATGAACACTATTAAATATATGCGTATAATCTTGTTATTACTAATTAAGGTGGGTGGAAGGGACTAAAAATTTTGACTAGTTAAAGTAAATTATGTCGTGTCTGACCCCGAATTCAGCAAATAAGACGTTAAAAATTTTTTCAAATGTATTGAAGGTATTCTGGGTAAATGTATTGAAGGTATTTTTTCTGTGAGCTAGACTCGCGTGCGAGGTGTCGTTAGACGCGTCTCGGCGAGCCCTAGCGAACTATGCAGAAACTAGATTTTTTGCCGAAGAAAAATTTTGGGTTTTCGAAGAAAAACCTGTTTTTTGGTCGAAAAATGAAAATTTTGAAAGAGAACCTAAATTCGGGTTCGCAAAAACGCTCGCCAGAATATAGGTTCAGATGATATAAATATGTTGCCGAAAAATTAAGTCCAAATTATGAATAGATTTAGAGATAAAAATATTTAAATTTCGAATTTTGATGAAAATTTCACAAGTTCCAGGGAAGAAAATCAATGTCGCGAAAAATGAATTTTCACCGTACGGATAATAGGTACTAGCCTATTTAACGTCAATTATGCCGAAAACCGTGTCAAAATCGGTCTCCAGGAGACAAAGTTATTAAAATGTTCGTGCGGTGGGTTAGGTTAGGTTAGGTTTTTTTTTTTTTATTTATAACTCGTGTCCCCCTGACATCGTCAGAGTCCTTATTTTATAAGATTTTAATTTAGTTCCTGTATTATGTTTGGAGTATCTTTAGAATTATTAAATGAAATTATTGCTATTAAAACTTGTTTTCAACTTTTTGTTTCTATCTTTAGTATTTTTTTATATAGATTTATCTCACTATGTCTATGCTTCTCATATTATATAAGTCTTATACATAGGAAAGCATAGCTTAAGTAGCTTTGTTTCTTTTAATTACTCTTTTGACTATTTTTATGCAAAACTCTATTGTAATTTTTCTGGTTTTTCCCATTTTTATTAAGTCACTAACACTATCTTTATTAAGCATGATCTCCAGATTTTGCTCCAACTCTTGCCTTTCTTTGGCATAGGCAGGACAGTCAAAAATTATGTGTGGGACGGACTCCACCGCGTCTGGTTCACAGATGCACGTTGGGCTCTCCTTGCACTTAAAACGGTGCAAGTATTCAGAGAACCCACCGTGCCCCGTCAGTAGTTGAGTAACAATCCCGGCCGGCTTAATTCTGGTGACCGTTTTAAAGGCCTCGACAGCATCCGGCAGAAAAATTTTTGTGACTGACGCGGTTTCACCCTCTTTGTACCTCCGGTTCCACTCGTCGAGCGACTGCATACGAATCTGCCGCTTGACGAATGAAACCGGGCAGCGGTCATAATCCGGCTTCTTTTTTAAATTTAATGCGGCTTCCTTCGCCAAGTGGTCTGCACGTTCATTGCCCTCCAGTCCAGCGTGTGCCTTTATCCAGAACAAGGACACATCTTTGCTCTGCGATAAGGCCACGTTGAGGTTCGCTCTTGCCTCCACTGCTAGAGCATGGAGGGAACCCTGGTTCGTAACTGTTTCCAATGCGGCCTTTGAGTCACTATAGATACCGAAGGTTCCCTCGCCGCGCCGCAGTATCAGCCGTGTTGCTACGCATACAGCCAGGAGTTCCGCTTGGTAGACAGTACAGTACGACGGCAGGCTAAGCTTGACGGACTTCACCTCGGTTTCCCGGTCCCATAAAGACAGCGCTGCTCCGACCCTGCCCGCCATCTTGCTGCCGTCAGTGAAGAACCTGATGTCCTGGCTGTTGTGGGTTTCCACAAGTGACTGATCTACCAAGCTCACGAACCCCATATCTGTATGTTTCGCTGGGTGGGGCGTCTCCGCATACGCTACCACCCGCTCCACCCCCCGACCCGCAAGCAATGGCTGGGGTACTCCTCTCTTTGCCTCGTATAGAGCGGCTGCTTCCTGGATTCGGAGGTCGAGTGGGAGTATTCCCGCCAACAGGAGTGCGGAGTTTAGTGAAACGGTGCGGTAGGACCTGCAGAGCTTTTGAGCGAACCCTCGCTGGACTGAAGCTAGCATTTTTTGCACTCCGACCTTTCCTGCCGCTGGTGCCCATGCACTGGCCGCATATAAAATCACCGGTTCAACCGCCGCGGTGTATATGCATCGGACAATCTCTGGGTGTAGACCCCAGCTCACCTTGGCTGCTGTGGACAGTTGTTTATAAATGGCTATGGCCTTCTTACACACATTTGCAGCGTGGGAGTTAAAGGTGAGCTTGTGGTCCACAGTGAGCCCAAGTATCTTTATCTCCTCGGACATGCCAATATCAACCCCGCCCATCCTCAGAAGTGGGACATCGTACTTCAGCTTCCTCGTTACAACCATTGCACATGTTTTATGAGGTGCAAATTTCAGCTTGTTTCTGATGCCCCACTCCCGGACATACCCGAGGGTGACATTGGCCTGTCGTTGGACTTCCAAGGCTGTCTCACCGTCGAATATTAAAACCACGTCGTCGGCGAATGCCTGGCAGTGGATTCCGCGTTTTTCGAGTTCTTTTAGGAGTGGGTCCAGCACCAGGTTCCACAGGATCGGACCGCCAATTGACCCCTGCACACATCCCTTGTTGGTGTTTCTCTGGCACTCTGCCCCGGCATACCTGACCCGGACACTTCTGCCACTCAGGTAGCTGTCTAGCATCCGCCTTATGTTCACCGGGCATTTTTCCTCAGCCAGTCTGACTCTAATAGCTGGCCACCATGCGCTATCGAAGGCTCCCTCTATATCAAGTGAGACAACAGTGATCAGTTTCTTTTGGTTTAGCTTTGACTTGATATGTTGTATCATGGTATAGAGGGAGTCCTCGGTGCTCCTCTGGGGCATAAAGCCAAACTGACGAGTACTCAGCCGCGGGATCAGATGCCACTTTAGACGAGCTACCATCATTTTTTCCAGGATTTTGCCCAGGACAGGCAGGAGGCCGATCGGCCTATAAGATTTCGGGACTGTGTACGTGTCTTTTCCAGGCTTTCGGAGTATCACTACTGTGGCCACCTTCCAGGGCCCAGGGAAGTGACCCTGCTCGAGGCACTTATTTGCCAAGGCAAGGAACACCGCTGGGTCCCGGTATACGGCCTGGGCGCATATATCGGCCGTGAGACCATCTGACCCGGGTGCCTTCTTCGGGTTGAAACTTTCCACCGCGGATCTCAGCTCCACCGGCGTAAACGGTGGGTCATGCTGTTCATCATGCGCCCACTCGTTTACACCACTGGCCGCTTCTCGTGTCCGACGGTGGTCATCATTTTCTCCCTCTTCCAGGTCTTCCGGGTAGAAGGTCTCAGCCAGCAGCGACGCCGAATCCTGGGGATTGAGTGGCACTCCGTCCTTCACAAGTGGCAGATCCTCATGCCTTTTGGCAGTCCGTCCAATGACCCTGTAGATACCCTCCCACACTCCCTCCTTATCTTGCTTTTCGCAGAAACCTTTCCAGCTGTCAATTTGCGCCTGTTTTGCCTGGGTCTCATACGCTTCTTTTGCTTGCAGGTACTCGTCGACGACCATTTGTCTTCGAGCCGGTGCTGCGCATCGGACGCGGCGTCTTCTGGTGTTGACCAACCTTTTTGCATCAGCGAGCTCAGCGGACCACCACGGTAAGGTAAGTTTACTATTGTTTTTTATTTTCGGTATTGTTTCCTCACAGGTTTTTGCTATTGTTTCTATATATGTGTTAATGGTGCTTTCTAATTCTATTTTGCTATTTATTTTAATTATACTTGCTATGTTTAAATTTTTGGTCGCATTTAATTGGGCCAATTTCTCATGAAATTGACCCCAATTTGCTTTTTTTGTATTATATATTCTAGTGGATCTTTTTATGTTTATTCCTTTTGTTTTTTGTAAATTGATATTGAATACAATACCGTTGTGGTCCGAGCTCGTGATGTCCTGGTCAACCCTCCAGTCTTCTACCATATCCAACATGTCAGTGGAACAGGCCGTTACGTCAACGAAACTGGTATATGACCTGCCCCCCCTGATGGTGTCAAAGGTTGGGGCCTTGCCAACGTTTAGCACCTGCAAGCCAAGCTCCTCCAGGGTTCCTGACAGCTCTTCTCCCCTGCCATCTATAACCGCACTACCCCACCAGTTGCTCTTAGCATTTGCGTCCCCACCCATGATTATTCTTATGGGACCCATCGCCTCACGAATCCGCTTGAGATGCCCCAGGTATGGCTCTATAGGTTGGTCCGGTTCAAAATAGTAGGAGACTACTGCGATTTCCCAGGCGATGGTTCGGATCCTCACCACCGTGATGTTTTTGGTGGTGAGTTTTGGACACTGTGCGACATCAAGTTCGTGGTCGAAGACGACTATAGCCGCCTTCACAGTTCCATTTCCTTGTTCCACGCACTGGTAGACTCTCGCACCTCGGTAGTCTCGCATCCTTCCGATTCCACCCACATAGGGCTCCTGGAGCAATGCGAACGCAACCTTTCGTTCGTTAGCCACTATGAGGAGCTCTTGGGTTGCTAAGTTCTTTCTTTGCAGATTCGCTTGAATCACCTGGTAATTAGGACGGACGATGGAGCCGGTTTGGGTGTAGCTACCTGGATGGCTGTTTCTGGTTATGGCTGATTCCACCTTAGCAATACGCCACCGACAGCCGCGCCAGTGCGTCCCACTTGACGCGAATTGGGCAGGCATTGTCGAAGGCGTCGTGATCAGTCGGACCTATCTTGGCTGAGAGGCAGTTTCGGCAGGTTGGTGTTTCTGCCGCCAACCGTGAGGGGCAGTCTGCACGCAGGTGAGGGTCACCACAGTGGATGCAGAGGTCGGCAAGCTCCGTGCATAACTTCCGGCTGTGACCATACCGCAAACAGCGAGTGCACTGGACAAGAGGTGACTGGTCCAGTACTCGCACCCTCTGCAGGTCGATGTGCACTCTACCTGCCGCTGTCAGCCTCTGCCAGAGCATTGGGGACACCTGCAAGACGATGTGGCACATGTGGGTGTTCCGTGCCTTGCGGCGATATTTCACAGACCATCTCTCGTCCTCTGCAGGCAAATCCGCCAGCAGGTGCTTGTTCTGACATTTGAGGGCTTCTATGACCTCCGCATCCGAGTGGCAAGAGAGGACGTCTCTAATAATTACGAGCGGGTCTTTGTTTTTTACCTCTTCCACCACTAAGTTTCCTGCTTTTTTGATCTTTTCTTTCACTTCTGTCATTTCCCCTTTAGTTCGGAACCCGATCACGACCTTTTGGTCCCTTGCTCTCCTCATTCGTTCTACCCTTATGCCTGTATTTTTCGCGTCAACTGCTGTTCTCAGCATCTCGACAACCTCTTCACCAGTGGTCTTATCATTTACGGATGAGACGACCACCGAGTGAAGAGGCTGTCGCATTGTCTGTTTCGAACTGGCAGCGATTTCAGCAAAGGTCGGTCCTTCGCCGGCGATGTAGCGGGGGGCCTGCCTCAGTTGCTCCGCCAGAGCTCGCGTGTGCTGTTGGCAATCCTCCAGCGCCTGTTTATGCTGCTGTAGGTTCTCCACGAGCTGCTTCATGAGCCCCGTCGGAACATCCGAAGATGGTGTAGGGTCCTTTTGAAGGTCTAATTTAACTTCTTCATCAGCAGCGCAACCCCTCTCAGAGTCTAGCTCCTTTACCAGCTGGTAGAGCCTCTCAACAGCTTTTGTGATCTCATCTTTGATCTCTTTTTTCAAATTTCGGGAGCTCAGCAGCTGGATTTTGGCCTTTGATAGACAGGCCTTTGCTTCCGTAGTTCGGTTTATGTATTTCGCAGGTTGCGAGTCCGGTGGTGGGATTTCTCCAGTTTCATCTGGCCGCCGAATTACATTCACCCTTGCCACCTGCGAAAGCGCAACCTTGGATTTGAGCTTTGGCGGGGTTGCTGAACAAGCCTTCTTGGGAGGAGTTGGAGTTTTGAGAGGCTGTGCTGTCTGTGACCTATCAGCCTCCCATCCCTCAATGCTGCGCCTCACCGAAGGGCCTGGCTGCTCGAGTCGAGAATTCCCCATATCAGGACTCTTTTCCCCAGCCCCAGACTTTTTGGCAACAGGAGTTCTAATTCCGAACATGTCAAGACGATTTCAATCAGAGAAACAACGAGCTAAATCCCTGTAAAGGGGGGATCGGAAAAATAAAATAGTAGCAGATCAAATAGTTCTCGTAATTAAGAATGACTATGTCTATAGTCCGGTCAAAAGATAAAAGTCGCTAAAATGAGCCAATAAGCTCCCAAAGACGCAAAAATCACTGACCGGTATCGTGCTTAACACCAAATCAAGCAATAAAGATAGTAAAAAATTTTGAAATTTTGGCAAAAGTACACCGGTTTCCCTAGTGTATAGTATAAAGGGCGGGTAGCCTATTGAACGTCAAATACGCCGAAAACTGCGTCAAAATAACTCTCCAGGAGACAAAGTTATTATGGTTCTAGTGAAATGAACCAGCGCTAAGGTTAATTTCTTAGGTAAGTCGATTTGTATGAAAAATCGTTTCCCGTAAATTTATATTTTTTCTATGTGAGCTAGACTCGCGTGCGATGTGTCGTTAGACGCGTCTGCGCGAGCCCTAGCGAACTATGCAGAAACTAGATTTTTTGCCGAATAAAAATTTTGGGTTTTCGAAGAAAAACCTGTTTTTTGGTCGAAAAATGAAAATTTTGAAAAAGAAACCTACCTTCGGGTTCGCGAAACGCTCGCCGGAGTATAGGTTCAGTTGATGGGGATATATTGCCGAAAAAATAAAGTCAAAATAATTAATAGGTTTCGAGATAAAAAATATTAAAATTTAGAATTTGGTGAAAATTTCACAAGTGCCGGCCGGGAAATGAAAATTCCGTCGCGTAAAATTGATTTTAATCGTATGGAGAATAGGTACTAGCCTATTGAACGTCAAATACGCCGAAAACTGCGTCAAAATAACTCTCCAGGAGACAAAGTTATTATGGTTCTAGTGAAATGAACCAGCGCTAAGGTTAATTTCTTAGGTAAGTCGATTTGTATGAAAAATCGTTTCCCGTAAATTTATATTTTTTCTATGTGAGCTAGACTCGCGTGCGAGGTGTCGTTAGACGCGTCTGCGCGAGCCCTAGCGAACTATGCAGAAACTAGATTTTTTGCCGAATAAAAATTTTGGGTTTTCGAAGAAAAACCTGTTTTTTGGTCGAAAAATGAAAATTTTGAAAAAGAAACCTACCTTCGGGTTCGCGAAACGCTCGCCGGAGTATAGGTTCAGTTGATGGGTATATATTGCCGAAAAAATAAAGTCAAAATAATTAATAGGTTTCGAGATAAAAAAATATTAAAATTTAGAATTTGGTGAAAATTTCACAAGTGCCGGCCGGGAAATGAAAATTCCGTCGCGTAAAATTGATTTTAATCGTATGGAGAATAGGTACTAGCCTATTGAACGTCAAATACGCCGAAAACTGCGTCAAAATAACTCTCCAGGAGACAAAGTTATTCGGTTAGGTTAGGTTAGGTTAGGTTAGGTTAGGTTTTTTTTTTTTTTTTTTTTTATAGTTAGCTCGTGTCCCCCTGACGTCGTCAGAGACCTTTTATGTAATTTTGGTTTTTAATCTCTAATGTTTTGTATTCTTTAATATTATATTAAAATTTTGCATTTATAAACTTTTTTAAAACATTTTGCAAATAACTTTGTACTGGGGTGCCATGACAGAAAACCTCCACGAGTGCCCGCAGGCTATAGTTCCCTTGCGGATACGTCCGGAGCGAAGGCTAGTCTGCGGGACGGTGCACCCTGGGAGGCGGCCAACCACCCCCTTGGGCACTCCTGCCTAAGGGGCCTCGATGGCCGTCTGCGAATGTTCTGTCGGGAGTACGCTTCAACGCGTGTCCCTCTGCTCTAGCAGAGGGCACAGTGGCGAAGCAAGAGCGGGCTCGGCGTGCACTCACCCTGCCACCGGGCAGGCAGGAGGAAGGCTTCCCCCTCCTTCTGCCACCGTTGTTCTCGTAGCCCCAGAGATTGTCCAAGGTCATGTTTCTGACTTTTGATGGGGGTCGAGGGTCTTGGCTTAACCGCCCGGGCCGCGAGGAAGACAACCTCTATAAAAAATTACCCCAAACCTCCAAGCGGCGGCGCACCGTGAGGGAGGTTGTTAGCTTGACTAATGGGTAGCTAAATTAGTCCCTAGTGCGGACCACGTTTTTGAGCAAGTACCCGAAGTTTTTACTCGTGGGAACTATATGGATAAAGTTAATAAATTTTTTAGAAACCCTATGGAGAGTGATGCGCGGTCGGAGTCCGACGCGGCATCCGGAAGGAGCTCAGGCTCGGAGGTGGAAGAAGTGGTGGAGTCGGGAGGCGACACCGGAAGAAACGCAAGTTTCTTCCGGAAACGCTCCCTGTCGAGGGACAAGTCGTCCTCCGACGGTGAAAAGGGCTCGGCCCGAAAAATCCCTACCAGTGGGCGGGGAGCGGGCCGAGCACCGGGAAGAGGACGGGGAGTCACCTCCCAGGAGGCGGCCGAGCGAGCCGAGAGGCTCGCCGCGGAAGGGCGCCACCCCGCTGCGATGGACCCCTCGGGGCCATCTGGCAGCGAGCGGGAAGACTCCGCCGAGGAGTCACGCCGTTCCTTCGGCGAGCTCGTCGTCGCCGCTTTGCGGGATATGGGCCGCAAGCGAGAGCGGACGTCGAAGGAGAGGACGGTCCTCCGCCATGCCGCCTCAATGCAGGAGGCCTTCGACGTCGCCCTCCGGAAAGGCGTGGCGAAGCTCCGGGCTGAGCTCAAAGCCGGGCTCCGGGCCGAGATCCAGGCCGAGCTCGCTGGGGTCCATGGGGCCCGCAGCCAGGAGCCCGTGGAAGGGGGGCGCAAGCAAGGGCAGGGGCAAAGTCGGCCCCAGCCCCAGCCTCAGCCCCAGCCTCGGCCCCAGCCCCAGCCCCAGGCCGAGTCGGGAAGCCAGCTGCTGACGCTGGTGCAGCAGGAACTGGCTGCTTTTCAGCAGCAGCTGCAAAAGCAGCTGCAGGAGCAGCAGCAGCAGTTCCAGCTGCGGATCCAGCAGCAGCTGTCCCTGCTGGAGGGCATCGTGTTGCGCCCCCCACTAGCGGCCTCCGGCCAGCGAAGGGCGGCGTCATACGCTGCCGCCGCGGCCTCGGCGGCTGCGCCCAAGGCGGGCCCGTCAGGGCAGACCAGGCGCGTGGCCACGGTCGCGAACCCCGCCGGAGCGGCCCCACAGGCCAAGAAACAGCAGCAGGTGAGGCCAACCCCTGCTGCTGCCCCTAAGAAGGGCAAGTCGGCACCGGCCACAAAGGCGGCGGGAGCCCCTGCTGTGGCGGCAAGCAGGCGGCCTAGACCGCCTCCCCAACCTGCAGATCCTCCGGCCGAAGCCGGATGGCAAGTGGCCGGAGCCAAAAAGCAGGCTGGCAAGGCGGCTCGGGCTGCAAGGAGGCGTGAGCGGCAAAAGCTGCGGAAGCGGACGGCCCTCGCGGCCAGGATTCGCACCCCGCGCTCCACGGCTGTAGTTATCACACTGCAGCCGGAGGCAGCGAAAAAGGGTGCGACCTACGGCGAGGTCCTCCGTAAGGCGAAGCGGGCGGTGAACCTCACCGACCTCGGGATCACCGGGGGCTTCCAGATGCGGCATACCGCAACTGGTGCCCTGATGTTGGAGGTCCCCGGAGCCAACAGCGGCCCCACCGCAGACGCCCTGGCTGAAAAAATCAGGGCGTCCTTGGATGCGGAGGAGGTCCGGGTGTCCAGGCCCACAAGATGCGTCGACATGCGCATTATGGGCCTGGACGATTCCGTCGAGGTCGAGGAGGTCGTGGCCGCTGTCGCCAGGACGGGTGGGTGCCCTGCCGATCAGGTCCGGGCAGGCACCATCCGTGTTGACGGCACTGGCATGGGGGCGGTTACTGTAAACTGCCCCCTGTCAGCGGCCAGGAGCATCACCGGGGAGGGTAAGCGACTCCTGGTGGGCTGGGTCTCCGCGCGAGTCAAGCTGCTGGAGCCCAGACCGCTGCGCTGCTATCGCTGCCACGTGGGCCACCACGTGGGGGTCTGTTGCGCAGCGGAGGAAGATCGCAGCGACCGCTGCTTCCAGTGCGGTCAGCCCGGCCACAAGGCCGATACCTGCAGTGCAGCGCCGCACTGCTACGCATGTGCGGCGGCAGGCAAGTCGGCCGACCACCGGGCTGGGAGCAGGACCTGCGATCCCCCCGCCAAGGCCAAGGGCAAGGTCCCAAGGCCCGTCCCCGCGAAGGTGCTCACCGCCGCGGCTGCCCCGTTGGCTGCCGCCGCCATCGCCTCCGCAGACGCCGCCGCCGCTACCACCGCGGCAGGACCCTCACGGAGGGCCCGGGAGGAGACTGTAATGGACTGTCAATAACGGCTCCATTACGTCTCCTCCAGGCGAATATCAACCACTGCGCCCCCGCTCAGGATCTGTTGCTCCAGAGCATGGCGCAGTGGTCGATCAACATCGCCGTTGTCACCGAGCCGCACTTTGTCCTGCCCAGAGCCGACTGGGTTCAGGACCTGACCGGCTCGGTGACACTTATTTCGTCGGCCGCCGCCGGTACCCCGGCGCTCGAGGCCGTCAAGAAAGGTCGGGGTTGCGTGGCAGCACGGTTCGGGGACATAGTGGTGGTAGGCGTCTACCTGTCCCCGAACAGATCTCTCGCCGAATTGGATAGCTCCCTTTTGGAGCTGGATGCCGTCGTTGCTGGGTTTGACTCCAGCCTCCCCGTGGTCGTTTGCGGGGACTTCAATGCCTGGAACGAGGCTTGGGGTTCCCGGTTCACGAACCAGCGAGGTCGAAGGGTGGAGGAATGGGCCCTAGGGCAGGGCCTAGTCGTACAAAACCGGGGTTCTGTCCCCACGTGTGTGCGGATGCAGGGCGAGTCGGTGGTGGACATTACGTTCGCCAGCCCTGCACTGGCACCGCGCGTCGTCGACTGGCGCGTCATAGAGGAGGTGGAGACGTTCTCCGACCACCGGTACATCCGGTTTGACGTCTCCGCCCAGACCTCGACCGTGCCGGTCCGACAGACCCCGTGTGGTCCGCGTTGGGCGCTGAGGCAGCTGGACAGGGACCTGCTCCAGGAAGCCGCGATAGTCCAGGCCTGGGTGCAAGCACCGGACAGGCCTGTCGACATCGACGTCGAGGCGGACTGGTTCCAGGTGGCCATGTCGCAAATATGCGACGCGGCCATGCCCCGAGTCCGGCCAGGACGTGCCCGGCGCCAAGTACACTGGTGGTCGCCAGAGATTGCGGCACTGCGCGATGCGTGCAATGCTGCGCGACGCCGGTATACTAGACACCGCAGGCGCCGCACCCGTCCACCGGGTGCGGAGGCCATAGAGGCGGAGCTGTATGAGGGATACAGAGCTGCAAAGCGCACCCTCCGAGCGGAGATAAAGCGGGCCAAACTCGAGGCCCGCAACGTGTGGCTGGAGTCTCTGAACGTCGATCCGTGGGGACGCCCATACAAAATGGTGATGGAAAAACTCCGCCCATGGGCTCCCCCGCTGACTCAGAGTCTCCGGCCCCAGCTCGTGGAGGGTGTGGTGAGCGCTCTGTTCCCTACGCGAGGGGAGCATACTCCCCCGCCTATGGCTCCGCCACCAGCAGCGGTGTCCGATGCGGACCACGACGGCAACGACGGCAACAATGCTCCAGAGGTGACCGAGGTGGAGATGAGAGTGGCGGTGCGAAGGCTGAGTGCCAAGAACACCGCCCCAGGACCCGATGGCTTGCCTGGAAAAGCCTGGGTCCTGGCCATGGAGGAACTCGGGTCTCGACTGAGAGGGCTCTTCAGCGCATGCATGGAGAGGGGCCAGTTCCCGCTTCGCTGGAAGACGGGGAAACTGGTCCTTATCGCGAAGCCGGGGCGCCCCGCGGACTCTCCGTCCGCGTATCGGCCCATTGTGCTGCTCGACGAGGTGGGCAAGCTCTTTGAAAGAGTAATTGCAGACCGCCTCGTCGTGCATCTGGCACGGAAGGGGCCGGATCTTGCGGACGGCCAGTTCGGATTTCGCAGGAGGCGCTCCACTGTGGACGCCATCATGCGCGTGCGAGCCCTCACGACGGGGGATGCGGTGTCCCGGGGCAGGTGTGTCTTGGCGGTGTCTCTGGACATCGCCAACGCCTTCAACTCCCTGCCCTGGAGTTGCATTGGTAGGGCACTCCGGTACCACCGGGTGCCCGACTACCTCTGTCGGGTGATCGAGGCCTACCTGTCGGACAGGTTCATCATCTACCCCGGTCATCAGGGGGAGCTGAAACGGCGAGAGATGTCGTGCGGTGTTCCGCAGGGATCGGTACTAGGGCCGCCCTTGTGGAACATCGGGTACGACTACGTGCTGCGCGCCGACCTCCCCGACGGGGTCAGCGTGGTCTGTTACGCAGACGACACGCTGGTCCTGGCGCGGGGACGGTCGTACCAGGCGGCGGTCGAACTAGCGACGCGCGGGGTTGCGACAGTCGTGGAGAGGATCCAGCAGTTGGGACTCGAGGTGGCATTGCACAAGTCCGAGGCCATGTGTTTTCACGGCCCTCGGAGCGCGCCACCTCCGGGCTCCCAATTAACGGTAGGAGGAGTTCACATCGGCGTCGGGTCGACGATGAAGTACCTGGGACTCGTCCTCGACAGCCGGTGGAACTTCAAGGAGCACTTCCGACGTCTGGCTCCCAGGTTGAATGCGACTGGGGCTGCGCTCAAGCGGCTCCTGCCGAACCTAGGGGGTCCAGACGCCTCCTGCCGGAGGCTCTACGCAGGCATCGTTCGGTCCATGGCCCTTTACGGTGCGCCGGTGTGGGCGCCATCGCTACGAAAGCGAGTGGCGGCCCGGCTAACCGCCTGCCAGAGGGTCATGGCCATCCGGATGATCCGCGGATACCGTACGGTGTCCTGCGAAGCGGCGAGCCTCCTTGCTGGCCTACCACCGTGGGATTTGGAGGCAACAGTCCTTGCACACATGCATGACTTACGCGTGGAGATGCAACGTCGGGGCGAAACTCCGCTGCCGCGACAAGTCGCGGCATGGCGGACAGAGCTCCGGCGGGATCTCATGGTGAAATGGCGAGAGCGATTGTCGCAACCTCGTGCTGGGCACGCCACGATCGAGGCGGTAAGGCCCCTCTTTGAGGCGTGGCTGGAAAGGCCCCACGGCGTCGTCACCTTCCGTTTGGCGCAGGTGCTGACCGAACACGGCAAGTTCGGTCCGTACCTGTACAAGATTCGTGCGGAGACGACGCCCGGGTGTCGCCACTGTGCGGACCGCCCGGTGGACACGGTGGAGCACACAGTCGAGGTGTGCCCCGCTTGGGAAGAGCAGCGCCGTGTCCTCGTGGGGGCGATCGGCGGCGATCTCTCGCGCCGGGGCTTGGTTCAAGCCATGCTCCGGAGCGAGGAGGAGTGGCAGGCGGTCGCCTCCTTCTGCGAAGCAGTAATGCTAGTAAAGGAGGAGGCCGACCGCCTTAGGCAAAGGCGGACACGCCGCCGCCGCCGCCGGGTTTCCGATCCCAATTTCCGGCCACCGTAGGCGCGGGCTCGCGGACGGTGGGCAATGGGTAGCTCGCTGTCCGTCCGTCCGGTAACAGACCGGTCCGAGCTCAGGTCGTCTACGGCGCGCACCGTTCCCGCGCGCCTCAAGGAGTTGTCAGCATACTGTAGGGGTCCAGCAGGGCCGAAGCCTACTGGGGCCAAAGGTTATGTGAGACTGTCACCAAAGGCCCCCGGATAAAGGCAAGGAATGGAAAGGTAGGTTTTTTAGTCAGTAAAAGTCTGACACTGTTTCCCGCCCCACCCAAGGGCGGGATTCGTCATTGGATGATTTTTACCTACCACTAAAAAAAAAAAAAAAAAAAAAAAAAAAAAAAATAACTTTGTACTTATATTTTCACCGTCGTCTATGCTTTTCGTATATATAATTTTGATACATAGGAAAGCATAGCTTAATTATCTTTGTTCCTTTTGATAACGCTTTCTGCTATTTTTGTACAGAACTCCATTATTAGTTTTCTGGTTTTCATAGTTCTTAATAATTCTCCAACGTTAGTTTTATTGATCATGGTCTCTAGCTTTTGCTCCAACTCTTGCCTTTGCTTACCATAGGCAGGACAGTCGAAGATTATATGTGGGACGGACTCCACAGCGCTCGGCTCACAGATGCACGATGGGCTCTCTTTACACTTAAAACGGTGCAAGTATTCAGAGAACCCACCGTGCCCTGTCAGTATTTGAGTGACAACCCCCGTTGGCTTAATTTTGGTGACAGTTTTAAAAGCTTCGATAGCATCTGGGAGAAATATTTTTGTAACCGACGCGGTTTCACCCTCTTTGTATCTCCGGTTCCATTCGTCAAGCGACTGTACACGAATCTGCCGCTTGACGAATGAAACCGGGCAGCGGTCGTAATCCGGCTTCTTTTTTAAGTTTAATGCGGCCTCCTTCGCCAGGTAGTCTGCACGTTCATTACCCTCCAGTCCAGCGTGTGCCTTTATCCAGAACAAGGATATATCTTTGCTCTGTGATAAGGCCACTTGGAGGTTCGCTCTAGCCTCCACTGCCAGGGCATGAAGGGAACCCTGGTTCGTGACTGTTTCCAATGCGGCCTTTGAGTCGCTATAGATTCCGAAGGTTCCCTCCCCGCGCCGCAGTATTTGCCGTGTTGCTACGCATACAGCCAGGAGTTCTGCCTGGTAGACAGTACAGCACGACGACAAACTCAGCTTGACGGACTTGACCTCAGCTTCCTTATCCCATACGGACAGTGCTGCTCCGACCTTGCCCGCCATCTTGCTGCCGTCAGTGAAGAACCTGATGTCTTGGTTGTTATGAGTCTTCACAAGTGACTGATCTACCAAGCTTATGAACCCCATAGCTGTATGTTTCGCTGGATGTGGCGTCTCTGCATACGCCACCACCCGTTCCACCTCCCGGCCCGCGAGTAATGGCTGGGGTACTCCTCTCTTTGCCTCATATAGAGCGGCTGCTTCCTGGATTCGGAGGTCGAGTGGGAGTATTCCCGCCAGCAAAAGTGCGGAGTTTAGCGAAACGGTGCGGTAGGACCTGCAGAGCTTTTGAGCGAACCCTCTCTGGACCGAAGAAAGCAATTTCTGCACTCCAACCTTCCTTGCCGCTGGTGCCCATGCACTAGCCGCATACAATATCACCGGTTCGACCGCCGCGGTGTAAATACATCTTATTATTTCCGGATGTAGCCCCCAGCTCACCTTGGCTGCTGTGGACAGCTGTTTATAAAAAGCAATGGCCTTCTTACACACATTTGCAGCGTGGGTGTTAAAGGTGAGCTTGTGGTCCACGGTGAGCCCCAGTATCTTTATCTCCTCGGACATGCCAATGTCGACCCCGCCCATCCTCAGGAGCGGGACATCGTACTTTAGCTTCCTCGTTACAACCATCGCACATGTTTTATGAGGTGCAAATTTCAGCTTATTTCTGATGCCCCACCCCCGAACATGCTCGAGGGCGGCATTGGCTTGCCGTTGGACTTCCAAGGCTGTCTCGCCGTCAAATATCAGGACCACGTCGTCAGCGAATGCCTGGCAGTAAATTCCGCGTTTTTCAAGCTCCTTTAAGAGTGGGTCCAGCACCAGGTTCCACAGGATCGGACCGCCAATTGACCCCTGTACACATCCCTTATTAGTGTTCCTCTGGCATTCTGCCCCGGCATACCTGACCCAGACACATCTGTCACTTAGGTAGCTGTCTAGCATTCGTCTTATGTTAACCGGGCACTTTTCCTCAGCCAGTCTGACCTTGATAGCCGGCCACCAAGCGCTATCGAAGGCTCCCTCTATATCAAGTGAGACAACAGTGATCAGTTTCTTTTGGTTTAGTTTTGTCTTGATATATTGTATCATGGTATAGAGGGAGTCCTCGGTGCTCCTCTGAGGCATAAAGCCAAACTGACGAGTACTCAACCGCGGTATCAGATGCCACTTTAGACGAGCTACCATCATTTTTTCCAGGACTTTGCCCAGGACAGGCAGGAGGCCGATCGGCCTGTAGGATTTCGGTACTGTGTAGGAGTCTTTTCCAGGCTTTCGGAGTATCACTACTGTGGCCACCTTCCAGGCCCCAGGGAAGTGACCCTGCTCGAGACATTTATTTGCCAGGGCAAGGAATACCGCCGGATCCCGGGATATGGCTTGGGCACAGATATCAGCTGTGAGACCATCTGACCCGGGTGCCTTCTTCGGGTTGAAGCTTTCCACCGCGGATCTCAGCTCCAGAGGTGTAAACGGTGGGTCATGTTGCTCATCATGAGCCCACTCATTTACACGACCGGCAGCCTCTCGTTTCCGACGGTGGTCGTCATTTTCTCCCTCTTCCAGGTCTTCCGGGTAGAAGGTCTCAGCCAGCAGCAACGCTGATTCTTGGGCATTGAGTGATACTCCGTCTTTTACAAGTGGCAGGTCTTCATGCCTTTTGGCAGTCCGTCCGATGACCCTGTAGATGCCTTCCCACACTCCCTCTTTATCTTGCTTTTCGCAGAATGACTTCCAGCTGTCAATTTGCGCCTTTTTGGCTAGTATTTCATACTCTTGTTTTGCTTGCAGGTACTCTTCGACGACCAGTTGTCTTCGGGCTGGTGCTGCGCATCGAATGCGGCGTCTTCTGGTATTGACCATCCTCTTTGCATCGGCGAGCTCGTTGGACCACCACGGTAAGGTAAGTTTATTATTAGTTCTTAGTTTCGGTATTGTTTCTTCACAGGTTTTTGTTATTATATCTATATATGTATTAATGCAGTTTTCTAATTCAGTTTTGTTATTTATTTTTTCTATACTTAGTGTGTTCAAATGTTTTGCTGTGTTAAATTGGGCCAATTTCTCATGAAAGTGGCCCCAATTTGCTTTTCTAGTATTATATAATCGAGTAGACCTTTTTACATTTATCCCTTTTGACTTTTGTAGATTTATTTTAAAAACAATACCGTTATGGTCCGAACTCACAATGTCTCTGTCAACTCTCCAGTCTTCCACCACACTCAACATGTCAACAGAACAGGCCGTTACGTCAACGAAACTGGTATAAGACCTGCCCCCCCTGATGGTGTCAAAGGTTGGTGTTTTGCCAACATTTAGCACCTGCAAGCCAAGCTCCTCCAAGGCTCCCGACATCTCTTCTCCTCTGCCATCAATAACTGCACTACCCCACCAGTTGCTCTTTGCATTTGCATCCCCACCCACGATTATTTTCGTGGGGCCCATTTCCTTGCGAATCTGCCTAAGATGCCCCAGGTATGGCTCTATAGGTTGGTCCGGCTCAAAATAGAAGGAGACTACTGCGATTTCCCAGGCATTGGTTCGGATTCTCACCACCACGATGTTATTGGTGGTGAGTTTTGGACACTGTGTGACGTCGAGTTCGTGATTAAAAACGACGATAGCCGCCTTCACAGTTCCATTTCCTTGTTCCGCGCACTGGTAGAGTCTCGCACCTCGGTAGTCTCGCATCCTTCCGATTCCACCCACGTAAGGCTCCTGGAGCAATGCGAATGCAACCTTTCGCTCGCTAGCCACTAATAAGAGCTCTTGGGTTGCTAGGTTCTTTCTCTGCAGATTCGCCTGGATCACCTGGAGATTCGAATGAACGCTTGAGCCAGTTTGGGGGCAATTACCCAATTGACTGCTTCCGGTTTGGACCGATTCCACTTCAGCAATACGCCACCGACAGTCGCGCCATTGCGTCCCACTTGACGCGAATTGGGCAGGCACTATCGAAGGCGTCGTGGTCGGTCGGACCTATCTTGGCTAAGAGGCAGTTTCGACAAGTTGGTGTGTCTGCCGCCAAGCGCGAGGGGCAGTCCACACGCAGATGGGGGTCACCACAGTGAATGCAGAGATCGGCGGGCTCCGTGCACAATTTTCGGCTGTGACCGTATCGCAAACAGCGAGTGCACTGAACCAGCGGTGACTGGTCCAGTACTCGCACCCTCTGCAGGTCAATGTGCACTCTGCCCGCCATTGTCAGCCTCTGCCAGAGCATTGGGGACACCTGCAGGACGATGTGGCACAGGTGGGTGTTCCGCGCCTTGCGGCGATATTTCACGGACCATCTCTCGTCCTCTGCCGGCACATCTGCAAGCAGGTGCTTATTCTGGCATTTAAGTGCTTCTATGACCTCCTCATCCGAGTGGCAAGAGAGGACGTCCCTGATGATTACGAGCGGGTCTTTATTCTTCATCTCTTCCACCTCTAAGTTTCCGGCTTTTTTGATCTTTTCCTTAGCGTCCGTCATTTCCTCTCTTGTTCGGAACCCGATCACGACCTTTTGGTCCCTTGCTTTCCGCATTCGTTCGACCCTTATTCCTGTATTTCTGGCGTCGACCGCTGTCCTCAGCTTTTCAACTACGTCTTCTCCGGTGTCCTTACCACTTAGAGATGATACGACCACCGAGTGAAGAGGCTGCTGTATTTGATGTTTCGAGCCAGCGGCGATTTCGGCAAAGGTCGGTCCCTGGCCAGCGATGTAGCGGGGGACCTGCCTCAGTTGCTCCGCCAGGGCCCGCGTATGCTGTTGGCAATCCTCCAGCGCCTGGTTGTGCTGCTGGAGTTTATCCATGAGCTGCTTCACGAGCTCCGTCGGAACATCCGAGGCCGGCAAAGGGACCTTCGAGCATTCCGGTTCAGCTACTTCCTCTATAGCGTGACCTTTCTCAGACTCCAGCTCTTTCACCAGCTGGTAGAGTCTCTCTACCGCTTTCGTAATCTCATCTTTTATTTCTTTTTTCAGATTTCGGGAGCTCAGCAGCTGGATTTTGGCCTTAGAAAGGCAAGCCTTCGCTTCCGTTGTCCGGTTTATATATTTCGCAGGTTGCGAGTTCAGCGGTGAGGTTTCTCCAGTTTCATCTGGCCCCCTAATTATATTCATCTTCGCCATCTGCGAAAGAACCACCTTGGATTTGAGCTTTGGCGGGGTTGTTGAAGATGCTTTTTTCGGAGGGGTTGGAGTTTTAAGAGGCTGTGCTGTCTTTGACCTATCAGCCTCCAGCCCCTCAATGCTGCGCCTCTCTAAAGGACCCATCTGTACGTGCCGGGAATTTCCCGCAACCGGGCTCTCTTCCCCAGCCTTTGACATTTTAGCTACAGGGGTTCTTATTCCGAACATGTCCAAGCGAATTCTGTCAGAAGGGACAAAGAGCTAAATCCCTGTAAAGAGGGGATTGGCAAGAATAAAAACGGAAGAAAATCAAATATATCCGGTATTTATAATAGACTATGTCTATAGTCCGGTCAATAAAAAAGATAAAAGTGGATAAAATGAGCCAATAGGCTCCTAAAGACGTAAAAATCACTGACCGGTATCGTGCTTAACACCAAATCCAGCGATAACGATACTAAAAATTTTTTGAATTTTGCCAAAAGTACACCGGCTTCCCTAGTCTATACTATAAAGGGCGGGTGGGCGGGCTATTTTTTGTGTGAGCTAGACTCGCGTGCGTGGTGTCGTTAGACGCGTCTCGGCGAGCCCTAGCGAACTATGCAGAAACTAGATTTTTGGCCGAAGAAAAATTTTGGGTTTTCGAAGAAAAACCTGTTTTTTGGTCGAAAAATGAAAATTTTGAAAAAGAAACCTACCTTCGGGCTCACGAAACGCTCGCCGGAATATAGGTTCAGATGATATAAATGTGTTGCCGAAAAATGAAGTCCAAATAATGAATAGATTTTGAGATAAAAATATTTAAATTTCGAATTTTGATGAAAATTTCACAAGTTCCAGGGAAGAAAATCAATGTCGCGAAAAATGAATTTTCACCGTACGGATAATAGGTACTAGCCTATTTAACGTCAATTATGCCGAAAACCGTGTCAAAATCGGTCTCCAGGAGACAAAGTTATTAAAATGTTCGTGCGGTGCACTCGCGTTAAGGTTTTTTTTTTTTTTTTTTTTTTTTTTTTTGTGGTAGGTAAAATCATCCAATGACGAATCCCGCCCTTGGGTGGGGCGGGAAACAGTGTCAGACTTTTACTGACTAAAAACCTACCTTTCCATTCCTTGCCTTTATCCTGGGGCCTTTGGTGACAGTCTCACATAACCTTTGGCCCCAGTAGGCTTCGGCCCTGCTGGACCCCTACAGTTTGCTGACAACTCCTTGAGGCGCGCGGGAACGGTGCGCGCCGTAGACGACCTGAGCTCGGACCGGTCTGTTACCGGACGGACGGACAGCGAGCTACCCATTGCCCACCGTCCGCGAGCCCGCGCCTACGGTGGCCGGAAATTGGGATCGGAAACCCGGCGGCGGCGGCGGCGTGTCCGCCTTTGCCTAAGGCGGTCGGCCTCCTCCTTTACTAGCATTACTGCTTCGCAGAAGGAGGCGACCGCCTGCCACTCCTCCTCGCTCCGGAGCATGGCTTGAACCAAGCCCCGGCGCGAGAGATCGCCGCCGATCGCCCCCACGAGGACACGGCGCTGCTCTTCCCAAGCGGGGCACACCTCGACTGTGTGCTCCACCGTGTCCACCGGGCGGTCCGCACAGTGGCGACACCCGGGCGTCGTCTCCGCACGAATCTTGTACAGGTACGGACCGAACTTGCCGTGTTCGGTCAGCACCTGCGCCAAACGGAAGGTGACGACGCCGTGGGGCCTTTCCAGCCACGCCTCAAAGAGGGGCCTTACCGCCTCGATCGTGGCGTGCCCAGCACGAGGTTGCGACAATCGCTCTCGCCATTTCACCATGAGATCCCGCCGGAGCTCTGTCCGCCATGCCGCGACTTGTCGCGGCAGCGGAGTTTCGCCCCGACGTTGCATCTCCACGCGTAAGTCATGCATGTGTGCAAGGACTGTTGCCTCCAAATCCCATGGTGGTAGGCCAGCAAGGAGGCTCGCCGCTTCACAGGACACCGTACGGTATCCGCGGATCATCCGGATGGCCATGACCCTCTGGCAGGCGGTTAGCCGGGCCGCCACTCGCTTCCGTAGCGATGGCGCCCACACCGGCGCACCGTAAAGGGCCATGGACCGAACGATGCCTGCGTAGAGCCTCCGGCAGGAGGCGTCTGGACCCCCTAACTCGCGCTAAGGTAGATTTTCTAAGCAAATCAGTTTGTATTGAAAATCGTTCCCCGTCAATCTTACAATTCTTTGTGTGAGCTAGACTCGCGTGCGAGGTGTCGTTAGACGCGTCTCGGCGAGCCCTAGCGACCTATGCAGAAACTAGATTTTTTGCCGAAGAAAAATTTTGGGTTTTCGAAGAAAAACCTGTTTTTTGGTCGAAAAATGAAAATTTTGAAAGAGAACCTAAATTCGGGTTCGCGAAAACGCTCGCCAGAATATAGGTTCAGATGATATAAATGTGTTGCCGAAAAATGAAGTCCAAATAATGAATAGATTTTGAGATAAAAATATTTAAATTTCGAATTTTGATGAAAATTTCACAAGTTCCAGGGAAGAAAATCAATGTCGCGAAAAATGAATTTTCACCGTACGGATAATAGGTACTAGCCTATTTAACGTCAATTACGCCGAAAACCGTGTCAAAATCGGTCTCCAGGAGACAAAGTTATTAAAATGTTCGTGCGGTGCACTCGCGCTAAGGTAGATTTTCTAAGCAAATCAGTTTGTATTGAAAATCGTTCCCCGTCAATCTTACAATTCTTTGTGTGAGCTAGACTCGCGTGCGAGGTGTCGTTAGACGCGTCTCGGCGAGCCCTAGCGACCTATGCAGAAACTAGATTTTTTGCCGAAGAAAAATTTTGGGTTTTCGAAGAAAAACCTGTTTTTTGGTCGAAAAATGAAAATTTTGAAAGAGAACCTAAATTCGGGTTCGCGAAAACGCTCGCCAGAATATAGGTTCAGATGATATAAATGTGTTGCCGAAAAATGAAGTCCAAATAATGAATAGATTTTGAGATAAAAATATTTAAATTTCGAATTTTGATGAAAATTTCACAAGTTCCAGGGAAGAAAATCAATGTCGCGAAAAATGAATTTTCACCGTACGGATAATAGGTACTAGCCTATTTAACGTCAATTACGCCGAAAACCGTGTCAAAATCGGTCTCCAGGAGACAAAGTTATTAAAAAGGTTAGGTTAGGTTAGGTTTTTTTTTTTTTTTTTTTTTTTTTGTTTTTTTTTTTTTGTACATATTTTACCGCAGACATGATGGTCTGCGCCATTTTTTACATTATTATTTGTTTATCGCTTTTTTGAATTGGCATCTCTGTCGTGCCCTCATCTTGACAGCTTACTTAAAACTAAGCTTAATACTACGCGAGTCCACCTCAGACTCATTCATTTTTTTTTTTTTTTTTTTTTTTATCCTTTTTTTTCATTTAACATACTATTTTTTTTTTTTTTCTTTTTTTTTCTTTTTTTCACTTATTGCTATGTATAAATTGTATGTATATCTATGTATAATTATGGGAATAATCCAACAATTTAATTTATAACATTATATTATTATATTAGCATTACATTTAATTGTTAACCAATCATATCAATATTAAAAAATATTGATATGATTGCTTAACAATTCATCTTCACTATACTTATAGTTAAATACACTTGTAATCACACTTATCTTGTACCTAAATACTATTACACTATAATTCAGGTTGGATTTAGGGTTGGTGGGTAGAGTTTGGGTACCGGGTTTATCTGCCGCCCAGAGTCTTCACTAACTCCATTAGAGCTTTTACGACTGCGGTGTCTCGATGCTGCATGGCCGTCTTAAGGTTATATTCGACGACCATTTTAGAAGGCGCATCCATCGCTTTCCGGGCGAAACGGCCCGTGGCATCATCGGCGTCGTCGGTGTAATACACACAGCTGACCGTGTGTCTCGACACTGCGACAACTGCGTGGGAGATGCTGTCGTGGATCTGGAGCCTCCTTGACTTGGTGTTTATTATAATAACGCTGTCGCAGGTCAACCCCTGAGCTGCGTGGATGGTGAGGATACGCGACCCCTCGCCAGATCCATAGCCCTGGTCGGCAAGAGAGGCTCTCTCTTCCTGCGTATGGACCAAGAATAAGGTGTTCTGGGTGGATTTTGGTATTCGCGCTCCCGTGAACCTTTCCACTCTCAGGGAGTGGACCCGCGACAGCGTCGTCTTGGAGGAGTATATACCGGGGTATATCTCACTCAGGGCTAGTGCGATGTCCATTGGGTTCCGATGCGTACAGAGTAACTCCCGGGTGATTCCAGTCACCAAGTTTGGACGGGTGTACCTTAATTCAAACAGGTTCTCTCTGTCCAAAAATGGTAGCTGATTCACGTCTCCGATAAGAACGACCTCGCTCGCTCCAGACAACTTCACTGCCATGACTATGGCCCCAAAGTGGTTCATGAGGGCTTCGTCAACCATAAGGCGACGGCATTGCTCCTCTGGTTTGACCCCGTTGGCTAAAATTGAGGCCATAGTGCGCACCTTTGCCTTGACGCGATCTCCTAGCCGGTGCGCTAGCTTCTCTTTGAGATCCTTAGCAGCTTCGGTTGTTGTGGTCACTATGATATCGCTCTCCTCGTCAAAATGTTTCACCACCCAGGTTGTCTTGCCGCACCCTGGAACCCCGTTTACCCAGCTGATTTTGGGTACCGCCCAATACGCCTCTGAAGCCGAGGGAACGGAGGTCCCCGAAATGGATTGCGCCATTTCGAGGATCCTGTCGTCCAGCATAATTTTGGTACACTTGGCGGTAACCACTATCGGGTCGTCTTCGGGTGTAACTTTCCCTGAGCGCTCCGTTTTCTCCTCGTCCAGGGTCACAAAACCACTTTCCGCGCTGTAGGCTGCCATATACGACCCCGTCATTTCTCCAGCAATGACCTGGGATTTGACGTTGTCGTACACAGCTGCCTCTGCCTCCCCGAGCAAGACCCTTAACAAACCCTCATTTTGCCAATGAAAGGTGTCCAGAATCTTTCTACATGTTGCGAGGTTTACCTCTCTGGTTGCCCTCACAACTGACACATACTCGAGGAATGCGCTTTGTATGTGGTCTATGACACCCGAGTTTACAGCGAGTGTCGGTGGGCTGACTTGCCCTTTGTCGGCTCTGGTTGGTTTGGATTTTGGTGCTGGTGTTTCCCTAGGTTTCGGCTTGAAAAACCTCATGACCGCTGACTCTTGCCGCTCAGTTGGTGATGTGCGGCTGGTACTCGGGAGCAGTGCACTGAGGAAGGTGCCGATTGCTTTGAGACGGCTTTTGGACCGTGCTCGGTCCTCTGGGCTGATGTTATTGCCTTTGTCCCTTCTTTCTTTTTCTGCCGTTAGTTTTCGCTGGGCCCTCTCAGCTCCGCTCATGGCGGTCGGGTTCTCAGTGGAACTCATCGTGCTGCCTGTGTGGTCTCTGGGGGCTTTGAGGAAGCTTAGAGTTTCCCCCCGGTCCTCGTAGACCACGACCTCATGCTGTTCAGAAGCTTTAAGGCAGCCGAAACGGTCTGCGATGTCTCCTCTTTCACCACCGACCGCCATAGCATCGATGCTGATCGTGCAGGGTGCTATGCACGTGCTTTCACCTGCTTCCCTAATCTTTTGGAGCAGCGAGCTCGCTTGGGCAAATGGGGTCTCCGCTCTCCACTCGAGTAATGCGATTGTCTTTCCTTTGAATCGCATTAAACGGCACTTGTGAGCGGCTATCTCCACCAACTGCAGCGCGGCGTACTTGCTTCCTTTGATGCTCGTTTTTGATGTGCTCCCGTTGATCAGGGCAGCTAGACCCGGTGAAATTATGATTTTGGCTCCAGTGTGGTTTGAACCAATACAGAAACTTATGCTTAGCGTCTCCGACTCCCGGTTCATGAACAGGGCGACCCCGCGTAGTCGGATACCAGGGACTCCGTCTCTTCCACATACCAGGAAGTGTGTTACTGACATGTCGGTTGGGATCGTCTGTTGGTTTGTCCCTGTTGTTGGTACCACTGGTGCTGTCACTAGTGCTGGTTGTGTGTTTGTGCTCTGCTGTGTATTTGAAGGTGAGGTTAGGTTAGGTTAGGTTAGGTTAGGTTTTTTTTTTTTTTTTTTTTTTTTTTTTTTTTGTGGCAGGAGTGGGAAATCCGTCATGGACACCCAGACTACCCCACAATGAGGGCAGACTGGGTAGTGCCGGACTCCTACCGGCTAAAAACCACTCCTGCCATGCGAAAGGCCCCCCTGCCGTCATGTTTCGCAGGGGCTTTGTATGGACTGTAGGTTTGATTTCAATTTCGGTTTATTACTGTTTTCTTGTAAATATTTGTTTAAATAAATAGTAAAATCCTTATAATATTAATTCTCATTTTTGAATTTTAGTCATTTAATTTAATACGTATAAAAGTAATAGAATATAATAATAATAATAAATGAATAAATAATTTAATTACGTTAAAACTTAAAATTTATAATTGCCATAAATTACTTAAAAAATAACTAATTCAAATATCACAGGTTAAAATCTAAAATATCACAGGTTAAAGTCAATAAATAGTAAAATGTCTATATTCATTTGTTATTAATCATTTAAGTTTTATTTCGTCTATTTACTGACACAACAATTTTTGTAATAAACTCTATAAAGATGTCTCTGTACGTTTTTCTTCCTATTAGAACGCTAAGATTTTCTCTTTTAATTTTGTCCCCAATCTTCATTTCTAGGTCGTATCTAAGGGAGGCATACACCGGGCAATCCGTGAGGAGGTGGAGGACTGTCTCCTGTGTGTCGGGGTCGCAGGCGCACGCCGGGTTCTCCTTGCACTTGAAGCGCGTCAGGTATTCGGAGAACCCGCCGTGTCCTGTTAGGGCTTGAGTCAGTTCCTTGGTGATCTCCATCTTCCTCACCGTCCTGTACGCAGCGATCGCACAAGGGAAAAACATCTTTGTCGTGGCCGCCGTTTCTCCTTCACAATATCTCCGGTTCCATTCGCCCAACGTCTCCAATCGGATCATACGTTTGACGAATGAAACCGGGCATTTGTCGTAGTCGGGTTGCCGCTTCGACTTCAGGGCAGCCTCCTTTGCGAGCAAGTCGGCTCTCTCGTTACCCTCCAGCCCCGCGTGAGCTTTGACCCAGAACAAGGAGACGCTCTTGTTCTGGGCGTTGCTGCGGCGGATGGCGTCCCTTGCTTCCACTGCAAGGGCGTGGAGGGCTTCGGGGTTCACGACTGCTTGGAGAGCTGCCATGGAGTCGCTATAGATAGCGAACGCCGTCTCGGTCCTTCGGAGGGCTTCCTTCGCGGCTTTGCAGAGGGCGAGGAGCTCTGCCTGGTAGACGGTACTATAAGACGGCAGAGCAAGCTTGAGGGCCTTCGTCTCCGCGTCGCCAGTCCATACTGACAGTGCGGCACCGACTTTGCCCTCAATCTTGCTGCCGTCTGTGAAAATACGCACCGCATAATTGCGGTGCTCGTTATACTGTTCCTCGTCTACCAGACGTCGCAGTTCAATAGCCCTCTGCTCAGCCGGATGTGGCATCTGCAGTGCCGATACCACACGCTCGATCTCCCGATCTCCTAGCGCTGGATGGGGTACCCCTCTCTTGGCCTCGTAGAGCGAGGCTGCCTCCTGAATTCGGAGATCAAGAGGGAGTATCCCAGCCAGCACCAGTGCTGAGTTTAGGGAGACCGTGCGGTAGGCCCGGCACAGCTTTTGCGCGAAGCTCCTCTGGACGGCGCTCAGCTTCTTTTGCACCCCGACTTTCTTTGCGGCCGGCGACCACGCGCTCGCTGCGTACAAGATGATAGGCTCCACTGCAGCCGTATAGATGCAGCGGATTACCTCTGGATGGAGACCCCAACTGACCCTAGCAGCCCGCGACAGCTGCTTGTAAATGCCGATGGCTCGGGAACAGACGTTTGCGACGTGGGTGTTAAATGTCAACTTGTGGTCGATGGTGAGACCGAGCAGCTTGATTTGGTCCGACATGCCAATGTCTACTCCGCCCATCCTGAGACATGGGGTGTCATGCTTCAGTTTGCGCGTGACCAGCATTGCTTTGGTCTTGTGCGGCGCAAACCGAAGCTTATTCGTGACACCCCACGCTCGCACGTACTCGAGTGCGACATTGGCATCCCTTTGGACTTCAAGTGCAGTCTCCCCATCGAACACAAGGACAATGTCGTCAGCAAACGCCTGGCAATACACGCCCATCGACTCTAGACCCTTCAGCAGAGGATCCAGCAGAACGTTCCAAACTATGGGACCACCGATGGACCCCTGGACGCATCCCTTCTCGGTCCTGGATTCGTACTCCACTCCCGCGTACCTGACTTTCACCACCCTCTCGGACAAGTAGCTGTCCATGACCCGTCTTAAGTTCACAGGACACTTTTCCTCAGCCAGACGGACCCGTATAGCCGGCCACCAGGCGCTGTCGAAGGCTCCCTCTATATCCAAGGACACAACCGTGACAAGTCTTTTTGCATTAAGTTTGCCACGAATGTGTCCCATCAGAGTATAGAGGGAGTCCTCGGTGCTTCGCTGGGGCATGAAGCCGTACTGGCGAGTACTCATCCTGGGTAAGAGATGAAACTTGAGTCGGGCCACGAACATCTTTTCAAAGATCTTGCCGAGGACAGGCAAAAGCCCAATCGACCTGTATGACTTCGGGGTGGTGTAGTCGTCTTTCGCGGGCTTGCGGAGCACGACGACGGTTGCCTCTTTCCAGGACCGTGGAAAGTATCCATGCGCCAGGCACTTGTTTACCAAGCGCAGAACTAAGTCTGGGTCTTGACGGATCGTGTGGCCCCATATGTCCGCCGTCAGACCGTCGGAACCGGGGGCTTTTTTGGGGTTGAACGAGGAGACAGCTCGCTCCAGCTCGTCGAGTGTGAAGGGAGGGTCCAAAGGTTCAACTTCGTTCCCCCCGTTCACCTCTTCGGCTCGTTGCCGCACCCTTCTGTGCTCCTCGTTGTCCCCCTCCGAACGGTCTTCTGGGTAAAAAGTCTCTGCCAGATACCTCGCCGAGGACTCGGGGTCCAGAGTCCTGCCATCCCTCACCATCGGCAAATCCTCTTCTCTCTTCTCCGTCCTACGGATTACCCGGTATATGCCCTCCCACAGGCCTTCCCTATCTTGCTTCGCGCAAAACCCCTTCCAGCTCTCGACTTTTGCTTGGACTACCGCACGCTCGTACTCTTCTTTCTGTTTCAGGTACTCCTCAACAACCTTGGGTCTCCGGACTGACGCTGCACAACGGATTCTCCGCTTTTTGGTGACCACTTGCCTCTTCAGACTGGCGAGTTCATCAGACCACCACGGCACTGCCAGCTTTTCTACCGTCTTCTTCTTGGGCATCGCGGATGTACAGGCATCTTGCACTGCCGTAGTGAGTCCCTCGACTACCAGGTCTATTTTGTCCCTGCTGTCGATGTTATCGATCAGGCTTACGGTGTTATCCCGTTGCATAATTTGGCGCAGTTTCTTACGAAACTGCGCCCAATTTGCTTTTCTGGTATTATAGATCCTGGTAGTCCGGTTGACCGCGACACCCGAAGACCTAGCGAGATGAACGCTGAACTCAATGCCGTTGTGGTCCGACCCCGTCAAGTCATCGACGACTCGCCAGCCGTCGGTCACCGTCAGCATATCCGCCGTGCAGGCTGTGACGTCGACGCAGCTCGTGTAACGCCTGTTACCACGAACTACGTCGAAGGTTGGAGTTTCCCCTCTGTTCAGTACCTGTAGTCCAAGCTGGTCGAGAGCTCCCAGCATCTCGTCGCCTCTGCTATTCGTCTCATTACTGCCCCACCAGATACTCCAAGCGTTGGCGTCTCCCCCCATGATGAGCTTATGTGGGCCGGTCTCGCTTTCCACTTTTCTGAGGCTGTCCAGGTATGGTCCTATGGGCTGATCAGGCTCAAAGTAGAACGAGACCAGAGTTAGTTTCCAGGCACCGGTTTGGATCCCCACCACGACGATGTTGTTCGTGGTGAGTTCTGGGTACTGTCTAACGGTAACGTTTGGGTCAAATACGGCTATTGCCGCTTTGACAGTCCCTTCTCCTTGACCGGTGCTCTGGAAGATTCGGACACCTCTGGTCACGCTCATCCTTCTTGCACTGCCCACGTAGGGCTCCTGGATCAGCGCTGCAGTGGCTTTGCGCTGCTCGGCCTCAAGCATAAGCTCCTGAGTCGCCAGTTTCTTCCTCTGAAGATTCACTTGGAGTATCTTGTGCGGCATCGTGTTCTCCGGGACCACCTTAGCAGTAGGCGACGGATGCACGTGCCAGCCTGTCCCACCTGACCCGAACAGGACACTCGGGGTTGAACGCGTTTTGGTCGGTTCTCTCCATCTTCGCCTTGACGCAGTTTGGGCATCGTGGTGTTTCCGCCTTCAGCCACTGGGGACATTCTGCTCGTAGGTGTTGGCCTCCACAATGGCAGCATGAGTCGGCCAGTTCTTTACAGAGCCGCCGACTATGCCCATATGCCAGACACCTAGTGCACTGCACCAGCGGCGACTGGTCGTCAACGAAGACGGTTTGGAGATCCACACGCGCTCTTCCCTTATCGAGCATCCTGCTCCAGACAGTAGGGGACGTGCTGACAACCACATTTAGAGTTTGGGGGTTCCGCGCGTTCCTTCTATACTTAATCGTCATTCGATCCTCCCCGTTGTCGAGGCCGTGGAAGACATCCCGGTTTTGATTCCGCAGCGCCTCCAGCAATTCCTCGTCTGAGTGTATGCGGAGGACGCCGCGGAACACTAGCAGTGGGTCTTTGTTCTTTACGTCCTCGACAACGAGGTGGTCTCCTGACTTCGCGATCCTGTCCTTCACCCTTTTCCTGTCTTCCGCCGACCTACAGCCCATGATAATTTTCCGGTCTTTAGCCTTTCTCACATTCTCTATTTCTACCCCTCCTTCTCTGGCTTTAACTGCTTCTCTTATTTTCTTAATCACGTCCTCTCCAGAATCCCCTTCGTCTTTAGACGTCACCACGATCGAGTGCAGCGCGGTCCTACCTGGGGTCTGCCTTTTCGGTGGACCCGCTGCTACACTCGCGTAAGTGGCCGTCTTCTCCAGTATTTCCCCCTGCCTCTCCATCGCTCGCTGCAGTCTCTCCATCTTCTCGCTGCTCTCCTTCACCAGCGCGCTATGCTCCGCTAGTGAAGCGAGCAACGAGTCGACCTCCGGAATGCTCTTGGTAGCTTCTGGCAGAGACGCTGGCTTAATAGCCTCGTCCCCCGCCAGCTCAGTCCCCTTCGCTTGTTCTGTGTTCACCGCCTCTTCCTTCACCAGCTGGTACAGTCGTTCCACCGATTGGGTGATCCCAGCTTTAAGATCTGCCCTCAGGTTGCGCGAATCGCCAAGAAGCGATTTCGCGCGCAGAAGGCAGTTGCGCGCCTCGGTCACCCGATCGGTGGCCTTACTGGGCTGGAGCTGGTTCATCACCGGTGACACCCCCACCGACTCAGTAGAGGTAGGGCGCGCCACTGCCTTGCTGTTCAGCTGAGACGCAGCGCGCCGAGTGGGCCTTTGGGAAGCCGTCACCACTGGGGCCAAACTCTTGGGTGAGAGAGCGGTGGCTGACTGAAGGGGCCGAGATTCCGCCATCTGACCATTTTCCCACTCACCAATGCTTCGCCTCACCCGAGAGGCCTGAGTTGAAGCATTGGGAGGGGAGAGCTCCTTGTCGAAGGTGATTGAGAGTGCTGGATTCGATGGAGAGACTTGGGGACCCGTGGAGATCTTTTTTGCAGGTGTCCTGGAGAGGAACATGATGATGGGAAGGGAGATCGAATAAAAATAAAATAATCAAAATAAAATAAATTAAAATAAATGTTGTAATTATAATTGTATTAATGTACTGATCCCTGTAAAGGGGGGATCAGTGAGTCTTAAAATAAAGTCAAAATTTTTTCCTCAAAAGAGGTGTCAATAAATTAAAACAAGGTCCTCAAAACGAGTCAAATCATTAAAAGTATGGGTTACGTGCGTCAAATAAACAAATTTATATCATTCCCTAAATCCAAAAATAAAATAAATAAAATGTGAAATTTTCAGATGAAATGTGTTGTACCCTACCTTCCTATATATAGAGGGTGGGTGGGCGGGCAATTTTTTGTGTGAGCTAGACTCGCGTGCGAGGTGTCGTTAGACGCGTCTCGGCGAGCCCTAGCGAACTATGCAGAAACTAGATTTTTTGCCGAAGAAAAATTTTGGGTTTTCGAAGAAAAACCTGTTTTTTGGTCGAAAAATGAAAATTTTGAAAGAGAACCTAAATTCGGGTTCGCGAAAACGCTCGCCAGAATATAGGTTCAGATGATATAAATGTGTTGCCGAAAAATGAAGTCCAAATAATGAATAGATTTTGAGATAAAAATATTTAAATTTCGAATTTTGATGAAAATTTCACAAGTTCCAGGGAAGAAAATCAATGTCGCGAAAAATGAATTTTCACCGTACGGATAATAGGTACTAGCCTATTTAACGTCAATTACGCCGAAAACCGTGTCAAAATCGGTCTCCAGGAGACAAAGTTATTAAAATGTTCGTGCGGTGCACTCGCGCTAAGGTAGATTTTCTAAGCAAATCAGTTTGTATTGAAAATCGTTCCCCGTCAATCTTACAATTTTCTGTGTGAGCTAGACTCGCGTGCGAGGTGTCGTTAGACGCGTCTCGGCGAGCCCTAGCGAACTATGCAGAAACTAGATTTTTTGCCGAAGAAAAATTTTGGGTTTTCGAAGAAAAACCTGTTTTTTGGTCGAAAAATGAAAATTTTGAAAGAGAACCTAGATTCGGGTTCGCGAAAACGCTCGCCAGAATATAGGTTCAGATGATATAAATGTGTTGCCGAAAAATGAAGTCGAAATAATGAATAGATTTTGAGATAAAAATATTTAAATTTCGAATTTTGATGAAAATTTCACAAGTTCCAGGGAAGAAAATCAATGTCGCGAAAAATGAATTTTCACCGTACGGATAATAGGTACTAGCCTATTTAACGTCAATTACGCCGAAAACCGTGTCAAAATCGGTCTCCAGGAGACAAAGTTATTAAAATGTTCGTGCGGTGCACTCGCGCTAAGGTAGATTTTCTAAGCAAATCAGTTTGTATTGAAAATCGTTCCCCGTCAATCTTACAATTTTCTGTGTGAGCTAGACTCGCGTGCGAGGTGTCGTTAGACGCGTCTCGGCGAGCCCTAGCGAACTATGCAGAAACTAGATTTTTTGCCGAAGAAAAATTTTGGGTTTTCGAAGAAAAACCTGTTTTTTGGTCGAAAAATGAAAATTTTGAAAGAGAACCTAAATTCGGGTTCGCGAAAACGCTCGCCAGAATATAGGTTCAGATGATATAAATGTGTTGCCGAAAAATGAAGTCCAAATAATGAATAGATTTTGAGATAAAAATATTTAAATTTCGAATTTTGATGAAAATTTCACAAGTTCCAGGGAAGAAAATCAATGTCGCGAAAAATGAATTTTCACCGTACGGATAATAGGTACTAGCCTATTTAACGTCAATTACGCCGAAAACCGTGTCAAAATCGGTCTCCAGGAGACAAAGTTATTAAAATGTTCGTGCGGTGCACTCGCGCTAAGGTAGATTTTCTAAGCAAATCAGTTTGTATTGAAAATCGTTCCCCGTCAATCTTACAATTTTCTGTGTGAGCTAGACTCGCGTGCGAGGTGTCGTTAGACGCGTCTCGGCGAGCCCTAGCGAACTATGCAGAAACTAGATTTTTTGCCGAAGAAAAATTTTGGGTTTTCGAAGAAAAACCTGTTTTTTGGTCGAAAAATGAAAATTTTGAAAGAGAACCTAGATTCGGGTTCGCGAAAACGCTCGCCAGAATATAGGTTCAGATGATATAAATGTGTTGCCGAAAAATGAAGTCGAAATAATGAATAGATTTTGAGATAAAAATATTTAAATTTCGAATTTTGATGAAAATTTCACAAGTTCCAGGGAAGAAAATCAATGTCGCGAAAAATGAATTTTCACCGTACGGATAATAGGTACTAGCCTATTTAACGTCAATTACGCCGAAAACCGTGTCAAAATCGGTCTCCAGGAGACAAAGTTATTAAAATGTTCGTGCGGTGCACTCGCGCTAAGGTAGATTTTCTAAGCAAATCAGTTTGTATTGAAAATCGTTCCCCGTCAATCTTACAATTTTCTGTGTGAGCTAGACTCGCGTGCGAGGTGTCGTTAGACGCGTCTCGGCGAGCCCTAGCGAACTATGCAGAAACTAGATTTTTTGCCGAAGAAAAATTTTGGGTTTTCGAAGAAAAACCTGTTTTTTGGTCGAAAAATGAAAATTTTGAAAGAGAACCTAAATTCGGGTTCGCGAAAACGCTCGCCAGAATATAGGTTCAGATGATATAAATGTGTTGCCGAAAAATGAAGTCCAAATAATGAATAGATTTTGAGATAAAAATATTTAAATTTCGAATTTTGATGAAAATTTCACAAGTTCCAGGGAAGAAAATCAATGTCGCGAAAAATGAATTTTCACCGTACGGATAATAGGTACTAGCCTATTTAACGTCAATTACGCCGAAAACCGTGTCAAAATCGGTCTCCAGGAGACAAAGTTATTAAAATGTTCGTGCGGTGCACTCGCGCTAAGGTAGATTTTCTAAGCAAATCAGTTTGTATTGAAAATCGTTCCCCGTCAATCTTACAATTTTCTGTGTGAGCTAGACTCGCGTGCGAGGTGTCGTTAGACGCGTCTCGGCGAGCCCTAGCGAACTATGCAGAAACTAGATTTTTTGCCGAAGAAAAATTTTGGGTTTTCGAAGAAAAACCTGTTTTTTGGTCGAAAAATGAAAATTTTGAAAGAGAACCTAGATTCGGGTTCGCGAAAACGCTCGCCAGAATATAGGTTCAGATGATATAAATGTGTTGCCGAAAAATGAAGTCGAAATAATGAATAGATTTTGAGATAAAAATATTTAAATTTCGAATTTTGATGAAAATTTCACAAGTTCCAGGGAAGAAAATCAATGTCGCGAAAAATGAATTTTCACCGTACGGATAATAGGTACTAGCCTATTTAACGTCAATTACGCCGAAAACCGTGTCAAAATCGGTCTCCAGGAGACAAAGTTATTAAAATGTTCGTGCGGTGCACTCGCGCTAAGGTAGATTTTCTAAGCAAATCAGTTTGTATTGAAAATCGTTCCCCGTCAATCTTACAATTTTCTGTGTGAGCTAGACTCGCGTGCGAGGTGTCGTTAGACGCGTCTCGGCGAGCCCTAGCGAACTATGCAGAAACTAGATTTTTTGCCGAAGAAAAATTTTGGGTTTTCGAAGAAAAACCTGTTTTTTTGGTCGAAAAATGAAAATTTTGAAAGAG